>CM051838.1:66561235-69061235 GCA_028451465.1 Erethizon dorsatum
GGTTGTGGATGCCCATGGGAAACATCGTACACACACACACACACACACACACACACATGCACAGACAGCTGCAGGAGTGCTGAACACCTACACTGGGCTGGTGACTGCTTCCAAATGCTGTGCAGTAGCATCTGATCATCTCCCATTATCAGGACAACAATGACAATTAGGAGGTGGACAATGATATTGACCTCAATGGCCCTCTTGGACCATACTCAGCCCTCCATCTGTTTTCTCCACCCTGCCTCTGTCACTCAGGCTTCTCGGTAATCTGGCTCCCTTTCCATCACTCTGGAGCAATTGGTTCTGAAAACTGTGGTCAATGACATGCCTGCCGCAAGCCTTTGTCTAACTGCTCACATCGTTTTGGGGTTCTGACTGATGTCCAGCCGAGTGCCTCTTTGATGTATTTTTATGCACAGTCTTCCCCTCTGAATAGTTCTGCAGCTCCAGCATCACCAATCCACTTCCTAGTCCCAGGGCTCCATTAGTGTGGGGATGCCTACCAGAACCTTTGTTCCCTTGCCCCTGCCTTGCCTTTGCCTGCTCCTTGGGTCGCCAGGCTCAGTGCAGACAATGCTTGCTCAGCACCTGCTTTGTGACCAGCACAGTGCTGGTCACCACGGGATACCTGTGGATACCCTGTCCTCAGGGAGCTTACTAACAGAAGGAGACAACACTTGTACCAAGGGACACAAATCACAAGTTAAGACAACAGCAAAAATTTATGGATAGAGAGGTTATGACTTCCCAGGGCATAAAAAATTACACATCAGAGAAAAAAATTTATGGATAGTTTCCAAAGAAAGGATTAGACTAAACCTCTTAGAAGTTCCTTGGAGGGAGAGTTAGGCGTCACGAGGTGGTCTACCAAGGTGAGCTTCCTGTAGAAGGAAGGGGAAGATTCCAATTAGCAGAAAGAGCCAGAGCTGGGATGAGAGCTGGGGGTGGGAGGATGGAGATCGGGGAAGGTGCACTGACTTATGAGGGGAGCCCAATCCCTACACCCATGCTCACTAGCCTTTTCCCTGACCTATGCCTTCGGGTCTAGGAAGCCCACACCTTTTGCAGCAGTCTTAAGCGGAGCTCAGCCTCAATCCTAGCTACCTTCCTCTAGCTGCCTTCCAGGGTTCTGCTCAGAAGCATGAAGCCTCCCTCTCAAATAAATGAATGTACACACAGGCACACCCACCCTACTGCGAGCTCCTCTGCCAAATTCCCCAGGTTCCTCCCTCTCCATTCTCAGTCCCTCTCTCTCTCTCTCTCTCTCTCTCTCTCTCTCTCTCTCTCTCTCATTCATCCTACCATGCATCTCACGGCATCATCCCTCCTATCGTATACTTCCTGCCCATTACATAACTCTGTCTGGGATTATTTTTGCCCAGAGGTATGAGCTATATTTCTGCATATTTAAGTTGCCCTTGATTCATTCCTGCCCGTTTCTTAGTTCTGTTTGCCCAGGTGCCTACCCCACCCACTAGCTCTGAGGCCCCTGGAACATTCCCACATTGGGCTCAGCTTACCCACAGCTACCAGCTTTTCCACTCCAGGATCAAAGGAATGGATGCCAGGCCAACCAGGGGCCCCCTGAGATGGGCCCTAGGCCATCATAGGCCCTGAGGCTGGTTCCTGTTGGGCTGCAACAGCCCCAGGACCTTCCACTGCTCCCCATTCTCCCCTTCCAGCAAGTGATGGTCCTGGATCGCCTAGTTTTTTCTGTCTTGCACCCAAGCTCTGTGGCCATAGGGTGTGGCTCTGTAATTCAAGGGGCGAAGGGGTGGTGGGAGGAAAGATAAAATAGTAATTAATGGTTTGTTTCCTTTTAGCTTCTTACAAATAGAATGGCTTAATGTAATTACTGAAATGGTTGCAAGGGGCTCTTGTTGCATTGTAAAATAATTATCTGACAATCATTATTTAATTTTTAAGAGCTCATTAACAAATAGGTTGTAAATGGCTCTCTTGCCTTCTTTCCTGCTGCAGAGATGGGTGAGTTAGAGGGTAGAGGACAATGGGATGGCAAGAGCCTTTCCATCCGGGGCCACCAGTTGAAATGAGGATTTGGTTCAGTAGTTTCCAGCGTCCATGAGGAGTTGGAGCCAGCTGAGCTGCCAAGGCTTGACAGGCTTGGTGGTAGCCACAGCCCCCTGGGTCTCGCCACATTCCAGTGGTATCTGCTGCAGGCCCCAGATCTCTAGCTCACCAGGGAGGATGCTGAACTCTTCAGAAGAGAATGCCACCAGAGCTTTGCTCCTGGAATGGCAGTACCACTACGGCTAACACCACATCCTATGCACTGATGGCCCTGTTCAAATGCCACCAGCTTAGTTATTACCCTCTGACTGGGTGCCAGGCTGCACCATCCTGCTCCACAGGTCTGCTCTTCTAATAACTTTGAGTATTGCTGTCTGATTTGCAAGTAGCAGAATTACATAGCTTAAAAGATTATGAAAGACTATGTGGTAAATTCTAGATGATCAGCTGGTTAACGGCAAAGAATTGTGGTGACATTTGTAATATAAGAAATGAGATGGGGGTGCAGGAGAAGCTTTCTTGGAGTGTGGACAGCCTGGCAAGGCTCAGAGTGGGAACCCGAAAGGTAGGCTCAGAAGGAGGAGGATTCCAGCTTGACAGATATAAAGGCACGTGTAGGGAGCCAAGGGAGATAAAGCTGGGGAAAGTGGGTGGGCAGCAGGCTGTGTGGAGTGCTTGGAGCTCACACTAAGGAAATGAGGGCATCTTGAGGGGTTCTGACCAGGGAGACGATCCAACCCAAGTTTAGCTCGGGAAGCTCATCTGGCCACAAAGTGCAGGGCAGGAGGGAGCAGGAGGAATCTGGAGGTATCAAGATTGACCAGCACAACATTTTTCAAAACGGGCTACAACACCTGCTATAGCCTCACTGGGGTGCTTGCTACAAGTGCAGAGTACCAAGCCTATCTAGAACACTCTGAATTACAGTCTCTGGGGTGCAGTCAGGATGTGGTATTTGTTACTATTCTACTGCAGATGGTATATGAAACACCCTTTAAGAAAACTGGCCCTAGAGCATCTAGAGAATCCAGCCCTCACTGCACAACTGGCATTTAAAACTTTTTTTTTCAAAGCTGGGGAGTGAACCCAGGCCCTCATATATGCTAGGAAAGCATTCTACCACTGAGTTACCTCCCCAGCTAAAACTTTCGACTACGTGTGCCTATCACCAATTGTTCTTTTATAATTGCATGTTAAAATTAATTGAAATATAATTCACATACTATACAAAATACCCTTTGAAAGTGTACAATTCAACTATTTTTAGTCTACTCATAGAATTGTGCAACCATCACAATAAATCTTGGAACATTTTCATCACTCCCCAAAAGAGACACTACACGATTTAGTACTCCCTCCTCTACCCCTATGCCACTGCTGATAACTTTGTCTCCATAGACTTACCTCTTCTAGGCATTTCGTATAAATGGAATCACACAATATGTGACCTTTTGTGACTGACTTCTTTCACCCAGCACGTTTTCAAGGTTCATTCACACTTTAGCATGCATTAATATTTGATTGTTTTTTATGGTTGAATAGTATTCCATTGTATGGATATGAATATACCACATATTATGTATAATATTCATCAGTTGATGGACATTTAGGTTATTTCTACTTTTCATGTATTATAAATAATACTTCTATAAACATCCATTAGAATGCTGATATCTTGTACCTTGAGTAACTAATTTTTTTTTTATTTTAAAGAGAAGAAAAAACAAAACAAATCAAAAGAAAAACAAATTTTCAAAACAACATAATAGGAGGGTAACAATGGTTAATACATTACGTATTACTATCTTTAAGTTAGCTATTCAGGATACCAGACATTAGCATTCAATTGTCCAAACATTATTGGCACAAACCTTACTCTTCAATGAACTAAGTAAAATTGGTAGTGTATCTATCTTAACCATCTTATATATATATACAATTTTTTTCCCTTTCCCTTCTTTCTTTTCCCTATTCCAGTCTCTCTTTCCTTTTGACCAGTTTCTTTTTGATTCACCATGTCTATTGTACATTTTGGATCTTATTTACTCTTTCAGTTTCTCATACTAGAGAGATAATACGATGCTTACACATGTGCGTCCGGTTTATTTCACTTATGAGTATTTTCTCGAGTTGCATCCATTTACCTATAAAAGTCTCCAGTTTATCCTTCTTTATGGCTGAATAGTACTCCATTGTATAAAAATACCACATCTTTCTTATCCATTCCTCAGTTGATGGGCATTTGGGTTGTTTCCAAGATCTGGCTATTACAAATTGTGCTGCTATAAACATGGGTGCACATATATCACTGTGGTACGATGTTTTTAATTCTTCTGGGAAGATGCCCAGAAGGGGAATAGCTGGGTCAAATGGGACCTCCAACCCTAGTTTTTTGAGGAATCTCCACACTGACTTGCACAGTGGCTGTACCAGTCGACACTCCCACCAACAGTGAAGAAGGGTTCCTTTTTCCCCACAGCCCCTCCAGCACTTGTTATTAGTTGATTTCTTTCTAGTAGCCATTCTTTCTGGGGTGAGATGGTATCTCAGTGTTGTTTTAATTTGCATCTCTCGAATGACTAGTGATGTTGCACATTTTTTTGTATATTTATTTGCCATTAGTATTTCTTCATCTGAGAAATGTGTATTCATCTCAGATGCCCATTTTTGGAGTGGGTCTTTAAATTTGGGAGGTCTGATTTTTTTGAGTTCTTTATATGTTCTCGATAGTAATCCTTTGTCTGAGGAACAGCTGGCAAACATTTTTTCCCACATTGTGGGTTGTCTCTTCACTCTGTTGGTGGTTTCTCTTGCTGTGCAAAAGCTTTTTAATAAGATGAGATCCCAGTTATTGATTCTTTGGGATAGTTCCCGTGCGGTTGAGTTTTTATTCATAAAGTCTTTGCCTACACCAATGTCTCCAAGGGTTTTACCTATCCTACCTTCCAGCAGATTTAATGTTTCTGTTTTAATATTTAGATCTCTGATCCATTTTGAATTTAGTTTAGTGCATGGTGAAAGATATGGGTCTAGTTTTAATCTTCGGCATGTGTAGAGCCAGTTTTTCCAGCACCATTTATTAAAGAGGCTATCTTTCTTCCAGCGAATATGTTTGGCACCTTTGTCAAAGATAAGGTGGCTTAGTATGTCTGGGGTTGTTTCAGCATCTTCTAATCTGTTCCATTGATCTTCAGGTCTGTTTTTTTGCCAGTACCACACTGTTTTTATCACAGTAGCTTTATAGTATAATTTCAAGTCAGGGATTGTGATGCCCCCTGCCTTGTGTTTGTTGCCCAGAATTGCCTTTGCTATTCTAGGTCTCTTCTGATTCCAAATGAATTTTAGGATTGTTTTCTCTAATTCTGTGAGATATGCTGTTGGAATTTTGATTGGAATTGCATTAAATCTGTATAACAATTTTGGAAGTATGGCCATTTTCACTATATTGGTTCTTCCTATCCAGGAGCAAGGGATATCTTTCCATTTTCTGATATCCTCTTCAATCTCCTTTTTCAGAGTACTGTAGTTTTCAGTATAGAGGTCTTTTACATCCTTTGTGAGGTTGATTCCTAGGTATTTCATTTTTTTGGATGTTATTGTGAAAGGTATTGTTTCCCTAATTTCTCTTTCAGTAAGTTTGTTATTTGTGTACAGGAAGGCTATTGACTTTTGAGTATTGACTTTGTATCCAGCTACACTACTGAATTTGCTTATTAAATCTAGCAGTTTTTTAGTGGAGTTTTTGGGGTCTTCTGTGTAGAGTATCATGTCATCTGCAAATAATGATAATTTAACTTCTTCCTTTCCAATCATTATTCCTTTTGTTTCTTTCTCTTGTCTAATTGCTCTGGCTAAAGTTTCCAGAACTATGTTGAATAAGAGTGGGGACAGTGGACATCCTTGTCTTGTTCCTGATTTTAGAGGGAAGGCTTTCAGTTTTTGGCTATTTAGTATAATATTGGCTATTGGTTTGTCATAGATAGCTTTTACCAGATTGAGATAAAGACCCTCTATTCCAGTTTTCTGTAGGGTTTTTATCATGAAAAGGTGCTGGACTTTGTCAAAAGCTTTTTCTGCATCTATTGAGATGATCATGTGATTTTTGTCTTTGGTTCTGTTAATATGGTGTATTACATTTATTGATTTATGTATGTTGTATTCATCCCAGGGATGAATCCAACTTGGTCATGGTGTATAATCTTCTTGATGATTTGTTGGATTCTGTTTGCCAGTATCTTATTAAGGATTTTTGCATCTATGTTCATTAGGGAGATTGGCCTGTAGTTCTCTTTCTTAATTGGGTCCTTCTCTGGTTTTGGTATCAGGGTAATGCTTGCTTCCAGGAATGAATTTGGGAGTATTGCTTCCCTTTCAATTTCATTGAAAAGTTTGAGAAGTAGGGGCGTTAGGTCTTCTCTAAATTTCTTGTAGAATTTGGCAGTGAATCCATCAGGCCTGGGCTTTTCTTTGTTGGGAGGTTTTTAATTACATCTTCAATTTCATTGGTTGATATTGGTTTATTTAGGATTTTTAAATCTTCTTGATTCAGCTTTGGTAATTCATACGAATCTAGGAATCTGTCCATTTCTTCTGCATTTTCTATCTTAGTAGAATATAAATTTTCAAAATAGGTATAGATGATCTTCTGGATTTCTGCAGGGTCCGTCGTGATATCACCCTTTTCATTTTCAATTGCATGGATTTGAGTCTTTTCTTTTCTTTTTTTAACAAGGTTGGATAAGGGTTTGTCAATCTTATTTATTCTTTCAAAGAACCAACTTTTTGCTTCATTGATTCTTTGTATTGTTTTTTTATTCTCCAATACGTTAATTTCTGCTCTGATCTTTATAATTTCCTCCCTTGTACGGGCTTTTGGCTTAACCTGCTCTTCTTTTTCTAGAAGCCCGAGGTTCACCCTTAAGTTGTTTATTTGCGCTTGCTCTATTTTCCTGATATAAGTATTTAATGCTATAAATTTCCCTCTTAGGACTGCTTTCATTGTATCCCATAAGTTCCGGTATGTTGTACTGTCATTATCATTCAGTTGTAGAAAGTGTCTAATTTCTTCTTTAATTTCATCTGTGACCCATTGGTTGTTCAGGAGGGTGCTGTTTAATTTCCATGTGTTTAGGGAGTTTTTGTGAGATCTTTTGCCATTGATTTCCAATTTCATTGCACTATGGTCTGATAATATGCATGGGATAATTTCAATTCCTTTGCATTTACTTAAGCAGGTTTTATGAGCTAGTATGTGGTCTATTTTGGAGAATGTCCCATGTGCAGCTGAGAAAAATGTGTATTCTGATGTTGTGGGATGGAACACTCTGTAGACATCTACTAAGTCCATTTGTTCAAAAGTTTGGTTCAGTTCTACTATTTCATTATTGATTTTCTGTCCAGTTGATCTGTCTTTTTGTGACAGTGGAGTATTGAGATCTCCCAATATAATTGTATTAGTGCTTATTTGATTTTTCATGTCCTTTAGTACTTGTTTTATATAGCTGGGTGCATTGGTATTTGACGCATATATATTTATGATCGTTATCTCTTCCTCTTGGATTGTTCCCTTTACAAGGATGTAATGACCGTCTTTATCTCTCTGAATCCTTCTTGGCTTGAAGTTCACTTTGTCTGCAAAAAGAATAGCTACCCCTGCTTTTTTCTGGGTTCCTGTGGCATGGAGTATTGTTTTCCATCCTTTGACTTTCAGTCTATGAATTTCTTTCTGAATTAAATGTGTTTCTTGTATACAGCATATTGTTGGATCTTGCTTCTTGATCCATTTCGCCAGTCTGTGCCTTTTGATTGGTGAATTGAGACCGTTAACATTGATGGTTAAAACTGATATGTATTGACTTGTCATGATATTTTCCTGTTGTTGGTTCCCACTCTTTGTTTTTCCCCTTTCCTGCTATTTAATTATCTGCCCTGCCTGGTGGATTCCTTCTGTTGGGGTTCCTATCTCTTTCTAGAATGTCCTTCAGAACATTTTGGAGTGCTGGTTTGGTGGTCATAAATTTTCTCAGACGTTCTTTGTCATGAAAGTATTTTATTTCTCCATCAATTTTGAAAGATAGTTTTGCAGGGTACATCAATCTGGGTTGAAAATTATTTTCCTTTAGAGCTTGAAATACATCATTCCAAGCTCTTCTTGAATTGAGGGTTTGTGCTGAAAAGTCAGCTGTGATTCTGATGGGTTTTCCTTTATAGGTGATTTGTCTCTTCTCCCTAACAGCTTTTAAGATTCTGCCCTTCTGTTGAATTTCTGGGATCTTGACTATAATATGTCTGGCTGAAGTTTTTTTTTGATCATGTCTAGTTGGTGTTCTAAAAGCTTCTCTTATAGGGGCGTCAAATTCCTTTTCTCTTCCAGGAAAGTTCTCCCTGATTATGTCTTTGAACAAGGTTTTAATGTCATTGATGCTATCTCCTGCTTTTTCATTTATTCCAATTATTCTTAAGTTGTTTATCTTTGAGTCATCTAGCAGCTGCTGAATTGATTTTTCATGGTCCCTTGCTGTTTTTAAGAATTCTTCCTTTTCATGATCACTAATTGCAAGCCTGTCTTCTATATCTGAGATCCTGTCCTCGCATTGGCTTAATCTGCTACAAATACTTTCAATGGAATTTTTGTTCTCCTGGATATCTGCTTGAATCTGCCTTATGGATTCCATTTCTTTCCTATGCTGAGCATTCATGGTTTCTATAGTTTTCTTAAGCTCATCTATTTTTTTGTCTGTATCAGCTATAGTGTCCTTAAGCATGGTCTTCAATGTGGACATTATCTCTGCAGTTATCTGTGAGATTATTTCTGTTTTAATTTTTTCCAGAGCCTCATTCAGTTGCTTTGTTGTTACCACTTCAGATAGGCCAGGTGGGTGGCTTTCGGATTGTCCCACCTCGTTGCCCCCTAGGTTTGCCTTTGGTGAATTGGATGTGTGGGGTTGCATCTTGTTTAAGTGTCGTCTCATTTTTTCTTTCTTTAATTCCTGGGGTGATGTTTGCAAATTACCTATGGTAGGTTACTTTATTGCTAGTGTTTAAGATCTTTAGAAGATGACTACTTCTCTGCAGTATCTTCCAAGTGGAGCTTGCTTTTGGGTTTTGAGCTTTCTGCCAGATCCTACCTCTTCAATTTGTTGGGTATGCGAAGTTGCTACCCGTTTGGCCCAGTCCTTGATTCTTTGGTACTGTGCCACTGTATTTTCTGTGTCCCTTAGTCAATCTCAATCACGAAATATCAGGAAGGAAAGATGTTTAGAACAATTATTTCACATTTGGCTATAATGTTAACTAAAGCATCAAACACAGCCTAGAAAATGACAGACTGAGCTAACCAGTTATTTACCACTTTTAGCTGTATAGAGTTGCGGTTATATAACAAAATCTAAAACACACCAGAAAAATTATATGCAGTATACAAGTCCTATGTATGTCAATTTTTCCCTGAGGAGTTTAAATTTAAAATGAGTTAAGGAGGAAATAGAGTGTTGGGAGAATAGGAAGGAATTAGATGTAAGGTTAGAGGACCAAGAGGGATCCCACTAAAATTGGGACACTGGTGCAGAGGACTGGTGGTAAAAAGAGAAGGAAGGGATAAAAGGAAGAACAGATCAGAACCACAATCACAAAGAAGTTAGAGGCGCTGTTTACACTCATATAAAAAACCAGAAAGAATAATGAAGGAAAGAGCAAATACACATACAGAAACAAAAACGAAGATAAAAACAATAAAACAGACAAAACAAAAATAAAACCCCACCAAAAAAAAAAAAAAAACAAAAAACCCTTCGCCAGAACAAAAAACAAATGAGTGAGAAAAAAAAAATAAAAAAAATAAAAAGAATCAGTTCCAGGTGTTGACTCTGCTGTAGGCAGGCACCGTGTGGTGACAGAGTCCTGTTCTGTGCAGGTCGGTCCCAGTAAGCCAGGAGCGCCCTCTGGCAGGGCGGTGAGCAGAGGCCCGTACTTTCAGGCAGAGACCAGTCTAGCTCGCCTGCCGCTCTCAGTGCCTTTTCACTATCCCTGGGCCTGAGAGGCGCAGCGCGCTGTCCGAAGCGCAGGTTCCCTGCACTGGTTTCCCGCCGCTCTGATTTTCACCACGCCCCCCACAATGGCGCCGGGCCAGTCGCTCTCTGGCGCGGGCCAGGTGTGGCTGAGAGACCAGTCTCGTTCGCCTGCTGACCTCAGCACACTTTCGTGGGCCTGAGAGGCCCCGCGCTGCCCTGTCCGGAGCACGAGTGTCCAGCACTGTTTTTCTTTCGCGCCGCTCCGAGTTTCGCCACACCCCCCACAATGGCGCCCGGCCGGTCGCTCTCTGGCGCAGGGGCAGCTGTGGCTGAGAGACACTCACCGCCGGCCAGCGCAGTTCTTCGCTGCTCCCCCGCCTCGCCGCTGTCTCAGGATCCTCTGTGGGGGCTCCCTGGGCGCCAGCTGTCACCGTGTGTCCGTAGAATTGAGCTTCTGTTGCGCTGCGATTCCTGGGATGGTAGAAGGTGCGCACGCGCGGTCTGCTCCTTCTTCTTTGTTGGAAATCACCCTTCACTGGTGCCGGGGGTCCCAGATTGCGCTTCAGAACTTTTCTGGGTTCCGGGGAGGCATCTCCCCCACCTCCTGCGCTTTCCCGGTCGCTATATTCCCGTGTTCCAACGGTAACTTTTAGAGAGAGTTTCGCTGCCTGCTTCTTACTCATCCGCCATCTTTTTCCTCCCTCTTGAGTAACTAATTTAAAGATAACAATATGCAATGTATTAACCATTGTTACCCTCCTATTACGTTGTTTTGAAATTTTGTTCTGCTTTTTTTTCCCTTTAAATAAAAAGAAATAAAAACATCCATTACAAGTTTTTGTGTGGCTATATGTTCTTATGGCTGGGTCATATGATAACTTTTTTGAGGAACTGCTAGACTGTTTTCAAAAGCATTTGCACCACTTTGTATTCCCACCAGCAGTTTATGAGGATTCCAGTTTCTCTACATCTTTGCTTTATTATTATATCTGATTTTTAAAATGTAGATATTCTAGTGGATGAAAGCAGTTATTTTGCTGTTTTTTCTTTTCTTGCTGTGTTTTTTTAAAAAGCAGTTTTATTGTGATATAATTCAAATACAGTACCATATAATTCACCCATATAAACTATACAGTTAATTTTTTTGGGGAATATTGCATTACTTTATTATGGTTTTGATTTGCATTTCCCTGATGATCAATGGTGCAGAATATCTTTTTTTGGATACATATCGATTATTTGTGTATCTTCTTTAGAGACATTTCTCTTCAGAACCTTGGGCTAATTTCTCTTCTAGGCTTATTGAAGTATAATTGAAAAATAAAAAATTATATGTGCCCATTTTTTTTTTTTGTGGGTACCGGGGGGTCGACCTCAGGACCTCACACGCCAGCAGGCGCCCGTGCCGCTGAGCAATATCACCGGCCCCTTTTTCATATGTGGGTTCCGGGAGTCAAACTTGGGCCCTCGCGCTTGCCGGGCAGGCACTTAAGCCGCTGAGCCATCTCACCAGCCCCTATGTGCCCATTTTTAATTGGGTCATTTCCCTTTATATGAGTTGTAAGAGTTCTTTATCTATTATAGATACGAGTCTCTTATCAGATACACATATGATTGCAAAATTTTCTCCCAGTCTGTGTTATCTTTCATTTTCTTGATGATATCTTTTAAAGCATCATCATTTTTAATTTTGATGAATTCCAACTTATCTACTTTTTCTTTTGTTGCTTGAGCTATGGTATCATATCTTAGAAATCATTACCTAATTCAAGGAAATAGAGATTTACAGTTTTTTTAATCCTGAGAGTTTTGTACCTTAACGTGTTACTATCAGGTCTTTGATCTGTGTTGAGTTCATTTTTTTTGAGACAGGGTCTCACTATGTAGTGCAGGCTGGCCTTGAACTCGCTTATGCAGCCCTGACTGGCCTTGGACTCATGGCTATCCTCCTGCCTCAACCTGAGTGCTGGGATCACAGGCATGCACCACTATGCCCAGCTGATTTGTGTTGAGTTAACTTTTATATACAGTGTAAGGTATTCTTTTGCATTTGTATATTTAGTTGTCCCAGCACTACTGTTAAAGGGATTACAATTGCATTTTAAGTTATTTTTGTGGTACTAGGGATTGAACCCAGGGCCTTTGCACTGAACTATATCTCTAGCCCTTTTTTATTTTTAGACAGGGTCTCACTAAATAGCCCAGCATGGGCTTGAACTTGCAATCTTCTTGCCTCAGACTCCCAGGTTCTGGGATTATAGATGTGTGTCACCACACGTAGTTTACAATTGCATTAAAAAAATAAGTTCCTCCAAGTAATTATGATGTGGACTGCAGTCTGGGAACCATTGAGTTAGAGGATATAAAACTCAAGGAGGCAATGGGCTGAAAGGGTTTAAACTCTGGTAGTCACAGCAGGAATTCAGATAAAAGGATAGATGAGAGATAGAGGGATGAAGGAAATGCTAATGAAAGATGATGGAGTGGATGTGGTGATCCATAAAAAGCCAAAGATGAGAATACAAGGATCATATCTATTCTTCGTGTACCTCTTTACACCTTAAAAATATTTCACAAGTCTTGTCCCATTTGGTGCTCTCAGTAAGATAGAGAGGGCACTACCATCTTCAAATGACAGAGGAGGGAACTAAGGGATCAAGATGAGGTTAGTAAGCAGCTTGGGGAAGCCCCCTGAAGACCAGGAGCTGGACAATGACAAAAGTTGGGCAAATAGAAAGAGCTGAGCAAACTGTTTGGAATTACGGGGTTTGGGTCTCCAGCAGGACATGTCTAGTAGATATCTGAAAATGTAATGCAAGAGGTCAGGGTTGAAGATAAGATTTGAGAAGCCAGTGTTGAGGGCATTGTTAGAGTCATCTGGGCAGGCAAGACTACCAGGGAGAAAATGTAGGCAGAGAAAAGCTGAAGCAGAAACTCACAGATAGATGCCCATATTTAGAGGCTAGGAAGGAGCAAAACAGTGGAGTTGGGGGAGGGAGCTAGGAGAATTTTCTGAGAATAGGGTGGGTCAACAGGTAGCAAACACTGAAGAAACAACCAGGAGGGTGAAAGCTTCCAAAAGGTGGGAGGTGGTCAGCGGAGAGGTCTGGGGGTATGTGTCACAGATCACTCTTCTGAACAGTTGGCCTCTGGATTCTATGGTGACTGATGGGACTGTGTTACTCAGAGGAAAGCCTTCTTCAATTGTTTTGTAAAGCTTTCTGATTCTCTCTCTCTGAGAATTTTCACATACAGGTTTTGCTTCGATCTTCAAGCTTCCCCAAATCCCTGAGGTTAAATGATACTCTGGAGAGAAGAGGGGCCATGGGAGGTGACAAGAAGAGATTTTCAATGTTAGACTGATCAAGCATTCAGAGAAGGTTACTGAATCCCGTCTTCCAACGTCTTAGCTCTCTATGGGTTTCCTTTGTATCAGGCTAGAGGTGGGAGATGAGTTCCATGGCTGAAGGCCTGGCTTTGTGACAGTTTGATTCAGTGGAGCAGGGCTCTATAAGCACTAGTACAGGCAAGGCAAGGATGGTGGAGGAGACAGCTATGTTGAAGACAGTCCCTGCCTTGAGAAGTTCACTAGCGGGGAAGAAATGTGGTCTTTTACACATACTTGACGTACAAATATTTGGGACAACCAAATTGAATTATAATACCAGTACAAGGCTCTAAAGAGAAAAAAATGAGTGTACACACTGTGCAATACTAGATAACCACTTCAATGACAAAATATGTTGGCTATGTCAGTGTGTAAAGAGTGTAAATAAAATAAAGCAATTGCACAAGGCAGACACTACATGAGAGACAACCAGAGAGGCTGTGGAAGACACTAAGGATTTACTTGTTTGGTGCTCTGTAAGTTTTCTTCTCAAACTTGCTTAGATTCATAATAAAGAACAGTCTAGAAAAGAAGTGCTATAGAAGTGTGGAGGATAGAAGTGATGGGGGAATGAGATGACAGGGAATGTTCCAAGCAGGGAGAGTAGCATGTGCAAGTGTTCAGAGGTAGGCAGGTATAGATTATAGTGAGGCACAGGAGTAAACCAGCTTAGCGTGGACAAGTAGATTTAGATCCTGATGTGAAAGCTTTCAGGCATGTCTGGATTCTAGTTTATAGGTTGAGGGGAGTTTCTGAGGGTTTTGGGCAGCAATTCTCTTTAATCTCCATATCTGTAGAGATTAAATGAGTTAATACAGATAAAGTTCTTAGAAAAGAGCTGTTTGCTTTTTAATTATTATCATCTTTGTGGCTTATCTCCCAAATAAGCCATAAATTTCTTGAGAAAGGGTTTACATCTTCTGGAGAAGGAAAGAAGCGGAGGGCGGTGAGTTAATGTAGACTCATAGAGTCAGAGAAGACTTCCCAGTCCTTGAAGATTAATCAGGTTTGAAGAGGAGCTCTAGAATGAAGGTTAAGGGGGAGGAGGGGAGAATTCCAAATAGAGGAAGAGCATACAGAAAAGCCCAGAGGGGCCAGAAAGTATGGTGACTAAATAAGTTTAACTACTATCTTTTGAGGCGGTATCAGTTTTATTTATTTATTTTTTTTTAAGAGTAGGAAAATTTATTGGACAATAGGAATGGGGAATAGGAATAGCTCCTGAGAGACAGGAGGGGTCCTGAATGGGTTGCCCGAGGTATCAGTTTTTTTTTTTTTTTTTTTTTTTTTTTGTGGGTACCGGGGGTCGACCTCAGGACCTCGCGTGCCAGTAGGCGCCCGTGCCACTGAGCGATATCACCGGCCCCTTTTTCGTATGTGGGATCCGGGAGTCGAACTCGGGCCCTCGCGCTTGCCGGGCAGGCGCTTAAGCCGCTGAGCCATCTCACCGGCCCCCGAGGTATCAGTTTTAAAAGCAAACGACAAAGTGACTACAGCAAGGTTGTATGATACATGGTTAACACACAAAAGTCAACTGCTTTCCTATATACTAGCGATGAACAAATGAAATCTGAAATTAAAAACACATTGTAGGACTGGTGAGATAGCTCAGTGGCACAGGCGCCTGCCCGGCAAGCGCGAGGTCCTGAGTTTGACTCCCGGAACCCACATAAAGGAAAAAAAAAAAAAAAAAAAGGGCTGGCGATATTGCTCAGTGGCACAAGCGCTTGCTGGCAAGCGCGAGGTCCTGAGTTTGACTCCCAGTACCCACAAAAACAAAACAAAACAAAACAAAAACCCACACACAGGGCCGGTGAGATGGCTCAGCGGTGTAAGCGCCTGCCTTGCAAGCGCGAGGGCCCGAGTTCCACTCCCGGATCCCACATATGAAAAAGGGGCCGGTGATATCGCTCAGCGGCATGGGTGCCTGTTGGCACGCAAGGTCCTGAGGTCGACTCCTGGTACCCACAAAAAAAAAAAACAAAAAAAAACAAAAAAAAAAACCCCACACACATTGTAATTTACATTAGCACCCTAAAAATGAAATACTTAAGTATAAATCTAACGAAGAGTATATAATATCTAGATTAGAGAAACTATAAAGCTCTGATTAACAAAATCAAAGAACTACATAAATGGAGAGATGTTCCATGTTCAAGGAATGGACGACTTGACATTATTAATATGTCAGTTCTAACTTGACTCACAGATTCAATGTAATCACAGTAAAAATCCCAGGAAGTTATTTTGTGGATATCAAAATTATTTTGTGCATTCTAAAATTTATATGGAGGGGTAAAAGATTCAGAATAATCAATTCAATATTGAAAGAGAGAAACCAAAATTAGACACTATCTGACTTTAAGGCTTACTATAAAGCTATAGTGAGCAAGACAGGACGGTGGTATTGGGAACGTATGGACTATTAGGTCAATGGAACAGAACAGAGGGCCCAGAAATTGTTACCATCTAGTACTTCTATAGTTTTGAATTTTACATTTACATCTATGACCCATTTTGAGTTTATTTTTGTGAAGGTTATAAGGTTCTGTGTGTAGATTCAATTTTGTGCAGGTTGATTTTGAGTTGTTCCAATACTATTTGTTGAAAAGATTATCTTTCTCCATTGCACTGCCTTTGCTCCTTTGTCAAAGAGCAGTTGACTATATTTATGTGGGTCTCAGTACAAAATCTAGATGGCATTAGGTTTGGAAACGTCTTTCTCGATACAAAACCAGAGGCGTGATCTATGAAGGAAATGATAAGCTGGTCTTCATCGAGGTTAAAAAAAACTTCTGTTCTGCAAAAGATAGTATTAAGAGACTAAGAAGATAGACCCCAGACTCAGGAAAAATATTTACAAAATATCTGTTAAGGGCTGTTATCCAAAAAATACAAAGAACTAAAAAATCAACAATGAGAAAAAAATAACCCACTTAAAATGGGCAGAAGACCTGAACAGACACTTTACCAAAGAAGATACATATACAGATGGCAAAGAAGCATATGAGAAGATGCTCCATATCATATATCACTAGGGAATTGCAAATTAAATCGACAATAAGGTATCATTACACCCTTATTAGATTGACCAATATCCAACATACTGACAAACCAAATGCTGGTAAGGATGTGGGGCAACAGGAGCTCTTATTCATTACTGGTAGGAATGCAAAGTGGTAGAGTTGCTTTGCAAAACAGTTTGGCAGTTTCTAATAAAATTAAACATAAACTCATCATATACCCAACAATAGCATTCTGTCCCTTGTTACTTATCTAAATAAGTTGAAGACATAGCCATGCAAAAACCTGCACATAGATGTTTATAACAGCTTTATACATCATCGAAAAACTTGGAGGCCACCAAGTTGACCTTCAGTAGGTAAATGGGTAAATAAACTGGTTCACCCAAACAACGGAATATAATCAGCACTAAAAAGGCAACGAGCTACAAAGCCATGAAAAGACATGGAGGACATTTGAACGCGTATTATGAAGCGAAAGAAGTCAATCTGAAAAGGCTACATAATGTGTGATTCTAGTTATGTGATATTTGATGATAATGATGTGTCTGTGTAGGTTCATCAACTGTCACAAGTGTACCACTGTGGTGGGGGATGTCAATAGTTCAGGAGGTTGTCATGTGTGGGACACAGAGTATATAGGAACTTTCTAATGTTTTGTTTTGCTGTGACCTAAAACTGTTCTACAAAGTTTTTTTTTTTTAACGTGAGTACCGGGAGTCGACCTCAGGACCTCACACTTGCCAGCAAGCATTTGTGCCACTGAGCGATATCACCGGCCCCATTTTTTTTCCTTTATGTGGGTTCTGGGAGTCGAACTCCGGACCTCGTGCTTGCCAGGCAAGCGCTTATGCTGCTGAGCTATCTCACTGGCCCTAAAAAGTTTTTTATTAAAAAAAGCAGTTGAGGGCTGGTGATACAGCTCAGCGGCATAAGCACCTGCCTGGCAAGCACAAGGTCCTGAGTTCGACTCCTGGTACCTGCATAAAAAAAAAAGCAGTTGACAATTAGGAAGCACTGTTTGTGTCACATGCTCTAACTCTTATTAAAATGTATCTAGTGCTCTCCAGGATCTCCTAGGTGTGTCTGCAGTAGCAGCCCTGAAACAGAGGACCTGAGTGTGCTGAGTGCACGCTCAGTCACTGTCAGCTCTGTGGTCTCAGCCAGGTCTCAGACTCTTTCTCTCTATCACTCTGGGGTCCTGGTTCCTCCTTGCCAACAAAACGTTTGCATGACTATACCCTCAGCAAAGGCCCTTCCAGCTGCCATATCCTAAACCTGAGCTCTGAGGTCAATGAACTGGAGAACTCTGGTTCTCTGGTACCTTCACTTGAGAAGTACCGTTGGCAAACAACCTCTCAGTGCTCAGCCAAACCCAGGCCCCAGCTGTAATTCATAAGGCCTGACAGACAAGGGACCAGCAAAATCCTGAGGGCTGATGGGATCCATTTGGCCTGCTGGGGACCTTCACGCTTGGGACTTCTTGGCTCCCTGAAGGACACAGCAACTTAGACATACAAGCTTTACGAGTGGATCCTGGGCCCCCAGGACCAGGTGGCTTGGTGCTGTCACAGCAGACCTGTTGTCACTTGCTGCTTGTGGTGGTTGGCAACAGTGCTAGCTCAAAGAACTGGCTCTGATGCCTCAAAGGAGCATGCACTGAGCCAGAGTTGCCAGCTTTGGGATGGCATTAGGAGGCAGAGCAGAGAAAGTAGCAAGCAGACCCAGCCCTGGTCCAGCCTTCCCCAGGGTCACTTGGAGAGACGAGTGAGGCTCATTCCACCCTCCTCCCCCACCTCTCCTAACCCTGCATGCTGGGTTCTCATGGGACCTTAAGGGGTCCCTGATCCTGGGTAGAGGAGCTGTCCTGGCTGTCTGGGCTCCAGTCTCTTGTGGATTTCCATCTCTTCTGATCAGAATTGAACTCTCTTTGACAAAACATCTTGGTGTTAACTAAATCAATTAGGTTTTGACAAGAATAAATCTTTTCGGTTTGTGGGACAATATCAAAAGTGCGGAATTTCTGGTAAATGAGAAAAAGAAAAAAACCTTGAGTATTTTTCTTAAGGGCAATGAATTATGTTTTCCTTGTTGTGTTCTACAGATGGAATTACTCAACCAGCTTGTTCTGTTTTAATTAACCCAGCTAATAACTTTCCTGCTGGATTCCCTTGTTCATAACTTCTTGGTTTCACATAATAACGTGTTTGTTTCTTCCTTTGTGTTCTAATGAAATGATAATAACCTTCCCTGGCATTCATTTCATCCTTAATATCCGGAGATTTCATTAATATAAACCCTCTTTCCATCTGCTCTTGCTCCCCTTTAAAGGAAATATTTCTGTGTTCTCTTTACTTTTCTTTGGGGAGGCTCAGCTAATCTCCTCTTTCCTTCAGAAAGAATCTTTCTGTATGGCTTCCCTGGGCTGACAGGGCTTGGCATGGGCTCCCTGGGCCGCCTCCCCTCCAGGACCTCATGAGGGTCCCTTCATTGCTGCTTCAGGACGAAGACCATTGCTCACTTGGAGCCCATCCTTCTGAGGAACACAAGGCCATCAAGTCCCTAACATGTTTGGTGGGTGTGGTTGAGGTAGAGGAATGAAAATGTCATCGGAGTGAGGCTCTTGAGAAGAGGTTCCTGCCAGAGTCTTAGGACAGTAGGACCTGTCAAGACCAGGGACAGCACATAGAGAAGGTGTGGACAGGTAGGAGTCAGGGGCATCCCTGAGGTCAAGGAAGAGGTGAGGCTGACAAAGTTATTCGGATACAGTAGGGTCGGTGGAGTCTGTTAGTTCATTGGTAACTTTCACTGTCTGCTTTTTTTCTTATTTTCTTGGTTAGAAGCTAAATTCTTACTACGAACCAGTGTAAAGCTAGGAAAGTTCCTGTGGAGTTAATGTCTGTATTCCAAGTGACGCCGCACTGACAAATCCACTGAGTGACTGTGTGCCACACAAATCAGCTCTTTCAGCTACTTCCCAGTGAAAATTTTCTTTGGTTTCTACTACCATCTAAACTACAGGCCCCTGTGGGGTCCTTCTATTCTATAGGCAGTCTAGCCCCCTCAATGGGGGCTGTGCAAGGAGAGCAGTTCAAGCCCTTGAGACAGCTGAGAGTGGGGAAAGGCAGACACCCAGCAACCCAACTAAGCCAAAGGAAGTCCAGTTGGCTGGCAGAGGTGGTGGCAGGACCCAGAGCACAGGCTCTGGGGTGAGGGAGGGCCTTGGCAGAGATCAAGAGCTTGAGGGAAGATGGCAGGACCATCCTCTGGTCCATCTTTCTTCAGCTGCCTGGCCAGCACATCCCTTCAGGCCCATCTCTTCTGCTCACTCCACAGGATCCTCCCAGCAGCCCATTAGCCCATCATTTTCCAGCCCATGCAGGAAAATGGCTCCTGCCAGGACACCTTCTCTTTGCTTCCTTCCACCTCAGATCCCTGCTATATGCATCCATAGGTGAGGCAACTCCGGCCACTATGGCCACTACAGCCACCTCATTCCCCTAAACATGGCAGCAGGGTGTGGTAAGCCCAGGGTCATCCTCTGACACTGGAAAAGAACAGGAGAATTGTCACCATCCACAACATATTTTCTTCTCAGGTCCCCAAGATGTAATGTGCTGTGCCACACATGCCATGGCTTCACTATGATATGGGTACGGGCATGTTGACTCTCTGCATTTAGCATTTGACTCTACTTTCTAAGTAGTGTGGTGTGGGTGCCAACCAGGGAAGATGACACTACAGAGGCAGCAGGAGAGGGAGAGCTGGTGCACAAGCCCAGTGTGTGCAAGGCAGGCATACTCAGTCACATATGGTGGTATCAACCTGACTCTCCATGGGGTGCCAGTGTGGCTGCCCCTTCCTGATTCTCACCATTGCAGTGAGTGCTGATGACCTCAGTAGGCAGGACCCCAGCTCATGGCCTGTCCATAGGACATACCCACAGCGTGCATCAAGTATGTTGCCGAGCAGGAGTGAACAGGGCCCTCCGTGGCGTACCCCTGGGCGGAAACTGCTTCTTTACTTCACGAGGCCAGGTGCATCAGCCTCCAGGCTCCTGGCTCAGGTGAAATAACCTGTAGCCAGAAGTGATATATGAATGCTCACTACACCTCTCCAAGGACAGAGCCCCTGCTCCCTCTCCTGTGGGACATCTGGTGAGCTCCTTATAAGTCTTCGAGGTGTACCACTTTTCCAGTCAGCTGAGCACAGCACCTCTGTGACCACGGAAGGAAGAAAAACTGCCCAGCTTCTGAGGGGATGGAGCCCAGGTCCTGTGCTAACCACCCACTACCAATACTACACTTGATGAGATGACACTGCCGACCCAACCTTCATTTCTTCTGCAGAGTCAAGGTTCTCATGTGGTCTTATTCTAGGAGGCCAAGAAGAAGCTAATAAACGGATGTGGTACCTGGCAAAGGTCACAGCTGCTTCTTCGGGACACCATGCTGGAAGCGGGTGAGAGTGGGAGTAGTAGTTTCTCCTTCCTCCCCCCTCCCTGCTGTGATTATTCTTGGCTCGCTCTGGGCCCAGATGCCGCACCTCTGCCCTATTGCCCCATCCTATTTGGAACCTTCACGGCAGTGAGTTCCAGGCAGCTACTCTCCCCCTCCCTCTTTCCCTCTGCTTCACCTTTAATCCCCCTCCTGTTTCTGAAGCCCTCCACTTTTCTGCCCAGAGGCTGTGAGATAGCTCCTCAGAGAATATACTGGACAGGAAAAGTGAAAATTATAAAAAGGAAGTTTGGCAAAGCCTATGAAACAAGTTTTGAGCACCCTCTGGTCCTACTTTCTGCTTACCCTGTTTCCAAAGGAAACCATCCACAATCATTTCACTGGCCTTGGATGGGATGGCCAGCAGCTCACATCTTTGTGCACCCTCTGTCTGGAAGCCAGGATGCCGTCTTTATAGAGACAGATAGATGTGCCTATTCCGCACTTTACCCCAGTCACAGTGCTTTCGCCATAGAACATCATTCTATTCTTCACAATATCACCCCAGTGGACGTCATCTGGTTCCTAACTGCTGGCTAAAGGCAAGAGACAAAAAGGAACTCCCTTGTCATCAGCTCTTTCTGACCAATATTCTGAGGACCATGATGACAAAGCAGGAAAGATAAATAAACATGGATGTCCAGGGTCTCAGTCCCATCCCTTGTGACTTGCCCAGTTCAGAACAATGAAGCCAGCCATCCTGATGGCCTCCCCAGGGTCTCCATGAATATCGTGGTCCCCTCCTTGCTAAAATAATCCCCTCTGTTGTCTGCTTCTCCCAGGGCTCCCTCTTCTCATCTGCTTCTTCCTGCTTTCTGAAAGCTGCCCCTCCTCCTTCATGATGACTGCTCCATACAGTCAAGTGGATCTCAGTTTCTGCCTTTGGCTCTGTCATCCATTCATTTACACCCCTTCTCCATAAGCACATGAGTGCTGCTCTGGGCTCGGTACTGGGCTGAACACTGGCCATTTAATTCCCTCTCCCCTTGAAGATGTCCATAATCCCTCAGGGAACAACCACTGCTTCTCCTAGGACAACTCAGTGTATCTCCAACGCTGACTTTTCCTGACCAATCTTTCCTTCTCAATCTTGTGTTCTTCACTGGAAAATGATGCTCAGACACTGCAAAGGAACTCGTTTTCTCCCTGACCCTGCTCCTGTTGCTCTTGACTTTTTGATTTTTATTACCAGCTTCATCATTTTCTTGCTCACCTGAGCTGAAAATTAGGAGTTGTCTTTGACTTGCAGTGTGACATCACAGTCACTGGCAGTGTCTGGCTAATTCTATCTGCACTATGGTTGTCTAATGCATCAGCCTTTTCCTTTCCATTCATTCTCATCACTAATGTCACCACCAAGCCTTCCAGGGTCTCCCAACTTTTCTTCATCCTGGGTCTCTGCTCTACCACCCCCAATGTCTCACACAAAATTGTCAGATTAATCTTCTAAAGCAGATTTTATCTTGTCATTCCACTGCTCACAAGCCTTGTCGAGCTCTTTATCAACTGTCAAACAGTGTCCAAATGCCCTGACCTGCTACTGCAGGCATGCATGTTATGACCACTGTCATGATTCTCCCCCACAAGTCCGCTCTCCAGCTACTTGATTCCCTAACATTCACTACTTCCCAATGCTTATTCCAGCTCCTAGACCCTTCTTTAGGGATAGTGCAGGGCCTTGTATTAACCATATCCTACAGAACGGGATCAGATGTTGATTCCCTGCAGTGAGTCTTTATTATGTCACATCTTCCATAACAATGATTCTTATGGCCTCATTGCCCTGACTTGACCATAATCTTTAACGTACATGGACCTTCTCTCATTCCTCACTGGACTCCCAGTATCTAGCATAGAGGATATTCACAGTGCTTGTCAGATGAATGAAAATGTAATTTCTGCTTCCAGGAAAACAAGAGAACAGTTGAGATTAGGTGTGGGCTATGAGTTCCTCAGAAGGAAGGTGGCTATTTGTAGGTATTTCTCTAAAAGTTTTAACCACAGATGGCTTTTATCCTTGGTCAAAAGACTGGAAACAGTCTGGGAAACTTAGAGAGACCCTATCTCTAAAAAGAGAAACAGGGGTTCCGGAAAAAGATGGTGGATCTGTAAGAAGCAGGCAGTGAACCTCTCCAAAAGTCGCCATCCGGACACTGGAATATAGTGACTGGAGGAGGACAAGAAAGAGGGAAGTGGCTCCCATGGACCCAGGAAAGATCTGAAGCGCAGTTTGGGGCCCACGGAGAAAGTGAAGAGAGAAACTTCAACAAAGAAGAAGGAGGTGGCCACCAGCGCCTTTTCCCTGTGTCGGGAATCCCGACGCCACAGAAGCGGTTCAAATCTGCGGACACGGGGTGACTGCTGGTGCCCCTGGGGGCCTCCATGGAGGAACAAGAAGCAGCGGTGCAGAGAAGCAGCGGCCGTGAAGGACACAATAACTGGCGGTGAGTGCTGACACCCAGCTGTCCCGTGCGAGAAAGCGACTAGCTGGGCGCCATTGTGGGGGAGGGCAGCAGCTGAGCTCGGAACTCAGGGCGGCCGCCACTCCATCCACTGCTCCAGTGGGGACCTCTGCAGAGGAAAGCGAGATGCCGCGGTACAGAGAAGCACTAGCCGAGAGAGACACAATGACTGGCGCTTTTCTTCCTGGTATTGCAAGACTAAGATTGCCTAAGGATCACAGAAAATACTGTGGCACAGAACCAAAGAACCAAGGACTGGGCCAAACAGGCAGCAACTTCTTATCTCCAACAAATTGAAGAGGTAGGATATTGCAGCAGGCTCAAAACCCAAAAATAAGCTACACCTGGAAGATACCTCAGAGAAGTAGCCATCTCCTGAGAGTTTGAAATACTAGCAATAAAGCAACCTACCATAGGCAATTTACAAACAGCAACCCAGGAATTAAACTAAAGAAAGAAAAGAAAATGAGACAACACTTAAACAAGATGCAACCCCACACATCCAGTTCACCAAAGGCAAACCCAGGGGGCAGTGAGGTGGGACAAACTGAAAGCCACCCACCTGACATCTCTGAAGTGGTAACAACAAAGCTGTTGAATGAGGCTCTGGAAAATTTTAAATCAGAAATAATTTCTCAGTTAACTGCAGAGATAATGTCCACAATGAAGACCATGCATAAGGATGCTAGAGCAGACACTGACAAAAAAATAGACGAGTTTAAGAAAATGATGGAAGCCATGAATGCTCAGCATAGGAAAGAAATGGACTCCATAAAGCAGATTCAAGCAGATATCCAGGAGAACCAAAATTCCATTGAAAGTATTTGTAGCAGATTAAGCCAATGTGAGGACAGGATCTCAGATATAGAAGACAGGCTTGTGATTAGTGATCATGAAAAAAAAGAATTCTTAAAAATAGCAAGGGACAATGAAAAATCAGTCCAGCAGCTGAGAGATGATGCAAAGAAGAATAACTTAAGATTGATTGGAGTCAATGAAAAAGCAGGAGATAGCATAAATGACATCAGAACACTGGTCACAGACATTATCACAGAAAATTTCCCTGGTAGAGAAAAAGAATTTGACGTTCAGATAAGTGAGGCTTATAGAACTCCAATTAGCCATGATCAAAAAAAAAAATCTTCAGCCAGGCATATCATAGTCAAG
Source organism: Erethizon dorsatum (assembly GCA_028451465.1). Classification (NCBI taxonomy): domain Eukaryota; kingdom Metazoa; phylum Chordata; class Mammalia; order Rodentia; family Erethizontidae; genus Erethizon; species Erethizon dorsatum. Next base: position 66,585,815 of record CM051838.1, read on the forward strand.
ATTCCAGAAATTCAACATAAGAGTAGAATCTTAAAAGCTGTTAGAGAAAAGAAACAAATCACCTATAAAGGAAAGCCCATCAGAATCACAGCTGACTTTTCAGCACAAACCCTCAAGTCAAGAAGAGCTTGGAATGATGTATTTCAAGTTCTAAAGGAAAATAATCTTCAACCTAGATTGATGTACCCCACAAAACTATCTTTCAAAACTGATGGAGAAATAAAATACTTCCATGACAAAGAACATCTGAGAAAATTTATAACCACCAAACCAGCACTCCAAAATGTTTTGAAGGACAATCTAGAAAGGGATAACAAGGACTACAACTCCAGAAACCCCAACAGAAGGAATCCACCAGGCAGAGCAAATGATTAAAGAGAGGGAGGGAAAAATAAAAATTAAAAGAGGGGGAGCCAAGAACAAGAAAATAACATGACAAGGATAAGTCAATACATATCAGTTTTAACCATTAATGTTAATGGTCTCAATTCACCAATCAAAAGGCACAGACTGGCAAATTGGATCAAGAAGCAAGATCCAACAATATGCTGTATACAAGAAACACATTTAATTCAAAAAGAAATTCGTAGACTGAAAGTCAAAGGATGGAAAACAATACTCCATGCGACAGGAACCCAGAAAAAAGCAGGGGTAGCTATTCTTTTTGCAGACAAAGTGAATTTCAAGCCAAGAATGATGCAGAGAGATAAAGAAGGTCACTACATCCTTGTAAAGGGAACAAACCAAGAGGAAAAGATAACAATCATAAATATATATGCAACAAATACCAGTACACCCAACTATATAAAACAAATATTGATGGACATGAAAAATCAAATAACCACTAATACAATTGTATTGGGGGATCTCAATACTCCACCGTCACAAAAAGACAGATCAACTAGACAAAAAATCAACAATGAAATATTAGAACTGAACCAAACTTTGGAACAAATGGACTTAGTAGATGTCTACAGAGTGTTCCACTCCACAACATCAGAATACACATACTTCTCAGCTGCACATGGGACGTTCTCCAAAATAGACCACATACTAGCTCATAGAACCTGCTTAAGTAAATGCAAAGGAATTGAAATTATCCCATGTATATTATCAGTCCATAGTGCAATGAAATTGGAAATCAATGGCAAAAGAAACCACAAGAATTTGCTAAACACATGGAAATTAAATAGCACCCTACTGAACAACCAATGGGTCACAGATGAAATTAAAGAAGAAATTAGACAGTTTCTGCAACTGAATGATAACGACAGTACAACATACCAGAATTTATGGGATACAATGAAAGCAGTCCTAAGAGGGAAATTTATAGCATTAAATTCCTATATCAGGAAAACAGAGCAAGCACAAATAAACAACCTAATGGTGAACCTCAAACTTCTAGAAAAAGAAGAGCAGGCTAAGCCAAAAGCTCATACAAGAGAGGAAATTATAAAGATCAGAGCAGAAATTAACGTATTGGAGACTAAAAAAACAATACAAAGAATCAACGAATCAAAGAGTTGGTTCTTTGAAAGATTAAATAAAATTGACAAACCCTTATCCAACCTTATTAAAAAAAAGAAAGAAAGTACTAAAATCCATGCAATTAAGAATGAAAAGGGTGATATCACAACGGACCCTGCAGAAATCCAGAAGATCATCTATACCTACTTTGAAAGCTTGTATTCTAATAAGATGGAAAATACAGAAGAAATGGACAGATTCCTAGATACATATGAATTACCAAAGCTCAACCAAGAAGATATAAAAACCCTAAATAAACCAATAACAATGAATGAAATCAAAGATGTAATTAAAAACTTCCCAACAAAGAAAAGCCCAGGCCCTGATGGATTTAGTGCCGAATTCTACAAGAAATTTAGAGAAGACCTAACACCACTACTTCTCAAACTCTTTAATGAAATTGAAAGGGAAGCAATACTCCCAAATTCATTCCTGTAAGCAAGCATTACCCTGATACCAAAACCAGAGAAGGACCCAACTAAGAAAGAGAACTACAGACCAATCTCCCTAATGAACATAGATGCAAAAATCCTCAATAAGATACTGGCAAACAGAATGCAGCAAATCATCAAGAAGATTATACACCATGACCAAGTTGGATTCATCCCAGGGATGCAGGGAGGTTCAACATACGTAAATCAATAAATGTAATACACCATATTAACAGATCCAAGGACAAAAATCACATGATCATCTCAATAGATGCAGAAAAAGCTTTTGACAAAGTCCAGCACCCTTTCATGATAAAAACCCTACAGAAAATTGGAATAGATGGTCTTTATCTCAATCTGATAAAAGCTATGTATGACAAACCAACAGCCAATATCATACTAAATGGACAAAAACTGAAAGCCTTCTCTCTAAAATCAGGAACAAGACAAGGATGTCCACTGTCCCCACTCTGATTCAACATAGTTCTGGAAACTTTAGCCAGAGCAATTAGACAAGAGAAAGAAATAAAAAGAATTATGATTGGAAAGGAAGAAGTTAAATTATCATTATTTGCAGACGACATGATACTCTACGTAGAAGACCCCAAAAACTCCACTAAAAAATTGCTAGATTTAATAAGCAAATTCAGTAGTGTAGCTGGATACAAAGTCAACACTCAAAAATCAATAGCCTTCCTGTACACAAATAACAAACTCACTGAGAGAGAAATTAGGGAAACAACACCTTTCACAATCACATCTAAAAAAAATGAAATACCTAGGAATCAAACTCACAAAGGAGGTAAAAGACCTCTACACTGAAAACTACAGTACTCTGAAAAAGGAGATTGAAGAGGATATCAGAAAATGGAAAGATATCCCTTGCTCTTGGGTCGGAAGAACCAATATAGTGAAAATGGCCATACTTCCAAAACTGTTATACAGGTTTAATGCAATTCCGATCAAAATTCCAACAACACATCTCACAGAATTAGAGAAAACAATCCTAAAATTCATCTGGAACCAGAAGAGACCTAGAATAACAAAGGCAATTCTGGGCAACAAAAGCAAGGCAGGGGGCATCACAATTCCTGATTTGAAATTATACTATAAAGCTACTGTGATAAAAACAGTGTGGTACTGGCAAAAAAACAGACCCGAAGATCAGTGGAACAGATTAGAAGATGTAGAAACAACTCCAGACATACTAAGCCACCTTATCTTTGACAAAGGTGCCAAACACATTCACTGGAAGAAAGATAGCCTCTTTAATAAATGGTGCTGGAAAAATTGGCTCTACACATGCCAAAGATGAAAATTAGACCCATATCTTTCACCGTGCACTAAACTAAATTCAAAATGGGTCAAAGATCTAAATATTAAAACAGAAACATTAAATCTCCTGGAAAATAGAATAGGTAAAACTCTTGAAGACATTAGTGTAGGCAAAGACTTTATAAATAAAACCCCCATTGCACAGGAAGTATCACAAAGAATCAACAACTGGGATCTCATCTTATTAAAAAGCTTTTGCACAGCAAGAGAAACCACAAACAGTGAAGAGACAACCCACAATGTGGGAAAAAATGTTTGCCAGCTATTCCTCAGACAAAGGATTACTATCGAGAACATACAAAGAACTAAAAAAAATCAGACCTCCTAAATTTAAAGACCCAATCCAAAAATGGGCATCTGAGATGAATAAACACTTCTCAGATGAAGAAATACAAATGGCAAATAAATATATGAAAAAATGTGCAACATCACTAGTCATTCGAAAGATGCAAATTAAAACAACACTGAGATTCCATCTCACCCCAGAAAGAATGGCTATTATCAAGAAGTCAACTAATAACAATGCTGGAGGGGCTGTGGGGAAAAAGGAACCCTTCTCCACTGTTGGTGGGAGTGTCGACTGGTGCAGCCACTGTGGAAATCAGTGTGGAGACTCCTCAAAAAACTAGGATTGGAGGTCCCATTTGACCCAGCTATTCCCCTCTGGGTATCTTCCCAGAAGAATTAAAAACATCGTACCACAGCGATATATGTGCACCCATGTTTATGGCAACACAATTTGTAATAGCTAGATCGTGGAAACAACCCAAATGCCCATTAACCGAGGAATGGATAAAAAAGATGTGGTATTTCTATACAATGGAGTACTACTCAGCCATAAAGAAAGATAAACTGGAAACTTATAGGTAAATGGATGCAACTTGAGAAAATACTCACAAGTGAAATAAACCGGATGCACATTTGTAAACATCGTATTGTCTCCCTAGTAGGAAAATGCAATTTCACTGTGACTATTCCATTCCTTAGTCTTCTATTTTTACCTAGGTTTTACATGGCTTAATCTTATACTGAGTAATATTTTTCTCCAAAAGGTATTTGTACATTCTCTAATGCTTGAGTTTGTTAATACATGAGAATGTTTACTTGTTGTATTTAAAAAAAAAATAAATAAAGTTTGAAAAAAAAAAAAAAGAAATAAACCGGATGCACATTTGTAAACATCGTATTGTCTCCCTAGTAGGAAAATGCAATTTCACTGTGACTATTCCATTCCTTAGTCTTCTATTTTTACCTAGCTTTTACATGGCTTAATCTTATACTGAGTAATATTTTTCTCCAAAAGGTATTTGTACATTCTCTAATGCTTGAGTTTGTTAATACATGAGAATGTTTACTTGTTGTCTTTAAAAAATAAAAAAATAAAAAAATAAAAAGAGAAACAGAAAAATAGTTGGGTACCATAACTTCTTGAGGAAATTGAAACCTCCAACAGTCCTTCCTCTGCCTGGGGCCTGGTCTCACACAAGTTCCTCACATGTCAACCAGCTGCCGTGTCACCTTGTCAGTGAGCAGAGTCATCTTGATATTTCAATCAAATCTTACTCTACCTTGGAGAAAAAGGAAGAAAATTGCCAAATAGGACAGCCCTCCCAAAGTGGAACAGTGACCTCTCATGTGTCTGAATTCATAATGGTACTTGGCATGAGTCCTTTCAACATGATGTTTAACCCAAGCATTCCCTTCAGCTTTATGGAAGGCATCTGAGCCAATAATTTAGCATGGTTGTTTGTGGGACAAACCAGGATTAGAGTGTTTTCCTATGGCACCTTCTCTTTTTCCTGTTTCTCTTATTCCAAATCAGGATTGGATTTACTCCCTCTCAGATCTGAGCAGAGGACGTGCCTAATGCAGAATTGATCTCTTTCTACATATGTGCTGTTTCATCCTTTCCCTGGAGGTAAAGTGAAGTAAGTGAGTAAAAAAGGTAAGTGAGAGAGAGAGAGAGAGAGAGAGAGAGAGAGAGAGAGAGAGAGAGAAAAGAGGTTTTCTCTTCCAGTAAACCAAAGTTTACTAGAGTAAACCTAAGGACGTGGCTACGCACCAAGGAGGTGATCATGTCTGTAAGACACTGAGAACAAGATGTGTCCTGAAGAATTCCTGGAAAAAAAAAGGTTTATATTTTATGTCTTAGCCATGCATAAGGTATGTTTGGAAAATGAGTCAACAAAGAGAACCAAACTCTTCCAGGTCTCAGAGTCAGAAAAGGAACAGAGTTCAGTTCAGACTTTTAGGTAGGTTCTCTTTGGTTTGTGTTTCCTCACTTACAGGAGGTCTGCTTTTCATCTCTGCAGAACACACTTCTGCTTCTGACGATAAAGTGCATGACTCATTGGCTTCCAGATACTTACTGCCTGCTGCTGTCCCTGTTCATAGCTTCACTTGGCAAACATGGCTAGGGAAATCCACCAGGGGAATATAAAGTCCGTGTGGGTTACCAAACAGGGGTTCAAGGAACAGTAGTCCATGGGTAGATCTGATGAAAAGAGTAGCCTGGGCTAAAGCAGATAAGCAGGCCATGGTCTATTGTTTGCAATGACAAGAGGTTATGCACAGAATGTTGGGCCACCAGACACTATTTAAAGAACCAATTGATTTATCTGTGTCTATTTCACATAGTAACAGATCAGTGGCCATCAAGAGCCACTAGTTACCAGAGGCCACCAGCATTAGCCTGTTCATCTAGAGGTTACCAGTCCAACTAGAATAAAAAACAAAAAGCAAGTGGGCTTTGTGATAGATGTGTCTGAGTTTGGATGCTATCCTAGTCATTCACGCTTACTAACCGATAACTTTAGATCAATCACTTGAACTTTCTGAGCCTTAGTTTCCTTATATGTAAAATGAGGATAATGATATTTATCTTACAATGGGTTATGAAGACCAGATAAAATGATGGTACAAAGTGCTCAGGATAAGACCTGCCATATATGAGGTACTCAATTTATTGAAATTCCAGCAGAAAAGACGTACTTCCAATCCTGAAGGAGCTTATGATCTAGTTAGGAAAACAAATTATATAAACATTATCAAACAACAATATGGGATCTAGCAAGAGATTCTGGGATACGATTATAAAAGCAGTGGTTTAGAGATCAACACAATCTCTGAGGATCACAGTCATTGGGAAAGTCAATTTAAAGAAACTGGGACGAGAGGAGGTCCCCAAAAGTGTGGAATAAAAAGAGGAAATAGAGGAGAGGCCTTTCTTCTGTCCCTCAGGGACAATCCTGAGGCCAAGTTTAAAGAGTGAAGCCTAAAGGCCAAGCACAACCAAGTCAATTTTGAAGAATTCCAAGTAGATTCAGACACTGGAATTAGCAAACAAAGAATCCAAAAGCTTTATTATAAATATGTTCAAATAATTATAGGACAATATACTATCAATGAATGAACAGATAATCTCAATAAAGATATAGAAACTTTTAAAAAGAGAATGAGAGCTAAAACTTACAATAATGGAAAATTAAAAATCACTAAGGCTGAGAGTGTGCCTCAGTGGTAGACCATTTGCCTAGCATGTGCAAAGTCCTGGGTTTCAGCCCCAGCGTAAAAAAAAAAAAAAAAAAAAAAAATCACCTAGCTAGGCTCAATAGAAGACTGAAGATGGCAGAAAAAACAATCAATTAAATGTAAGATAGATTATGAAAAGCTTCCTAAGCTGATGAACAGAAAGGGAAAAAAAGATTCAACAAAAATGAATGGACCCTCAGAGACCTATGAGGAAATATGAACCAATCCATATGCATGTAATTGGAATCCTAGAAAGAAGGGAAAAATAAAAAGGCACAGAAATAAATTTAAAGAAATAATGGCTGAAAATTCACCAAATTTAGTGGAAAACAATTTACAGATCCCAAAAGTTCAACACATTCCAAGCAAGACAAACACAAAGAAAATAATTCCTAAAGACATCATAGTCAAACTGTTGAAAGCCAAAGCCAAAGATAAGATCTTTAGAACAGCCAGGGAAAAATGACATGTTACATACAGGGGAACAACAATAAGGTCAATAGTTGTCATTTTATTAGACACCTTGGCAGCCAAAACATTTTGTAACAAAGTATTCTTAAAAATCCATCAGCCAAAACTATATCCAGTGAAAAAGGAGCAGACAAATTAAAGACATTTTCGGAAAACAAAAAGGGAATTTGTTGCCAGCAGGCCTGCACTACAAGAAATACCAAAAAATCTTCTACAGTCTGAAAGAATATGATGTTAGGTAGCAATGTGGATCTAGAGAAAAAAGTGAAGGATCTGGGGAATGGCAAATATGTACGTAAATAGAAAAAATATATAGTTTCTTTAAAATATATATGAATGTTTAAAGAAAAAACTATAACACTGTATCAGTGCATTAAAAATGTTGGGGCGGGTGAGATTGCTCAGCGGCATAAGCACCTGCCTGGCAAGTGCGAGGTCCTGAGTTTGACTCCCAGTACCCACATTAAAAAAAAATGTTTATAGATGTAATGTGCATAATTACAATAGCACTAAGAATTCTGGGGTCTGAGAACAGTAAGTGGAGATTTATATTTTTGTCAGGTTTCTATATTTTATCTGAAGTAATTCAATATTGACTCTAAGTAGATTGAATTGAATATAAATATATTATTTAAGCTTAAATATATTATATATATATATATATATATATATATATATATATATATATATATATGGTTCACATTTCCTCATAGATCTCTGAGGATCCATTCATTTTTGTTGAATCTTTTTTTCCCTTTCTGTTCATCAGCTTAGGAAGCTTTTCATAATCTATCTCACATTTAATTGATTGTTTTTTCTGCCATCTTCAGTCTTCTATTGAGCCTAGATAGGTGATTTTTTTTTTTTTTTAACACTGGGGCTGAAACCCAGGACCATGCACATGCTAGGCAAGTGCTCTACCATTGAGGCACACTCTCAGCCTTAGTGATTTTTAATTTTCCATTATTGCAAGTTTTAGCTCTCATTTTTTTTTTGTGGGTACCGGGGGTCGAACTCAGGACCTTGCATGCCAGCAGGTGCCCGTGCTGCTGAGTGATATACTGGCCCTTTTATTGTATGTGGGTACCGGGAGTCGAACTCAGGACCTTGCGCTTGCCAGGCAGGCGCTTATGCGGCTGAGTCATCTCGCCAGGCCCCTCTCATTCTCTTTTTTAAAAAGTTTCTATATCTTTATTGAGATTCTCTATCTGTTCATTCATTGATAGTATATTGTCCTATAATTATTTGAACATATTTATAATAAATAAATAAATAAATAAATAAATAAATAAATAAATATATGGTAATCTTTAAAAATAATGCAGAAAGATATTTTCTGGCTGATATTTAAAAACATATGATTAACACAAAGAAGGCAGGGAAGGATGGAAAGATAAATAAAAACTAGCTGAGAAATATTAAAAGCTATTAGCAAAAGGGAAGACCTAAAAGTAGTCATATCAATAATTACATTGAATACAAGCAGACAAACAATTTTAATCAAAAGGCAAAGATTATGAGACTATATTAAAACCAAAACCAAACTATATGTTGTCTATAAGAGGCAAACTTTAAATACAAAGACACAAATAGGGTAAAAGTAAGGTATTATAAAACTGCAAACAACAAAAATTAAAAACTAAAAGCAGGTGGCTGGAAATGATACAAATCTTAAGGATAACAAAACTGCAATGGCTCTCTTAATGTAAGGCAAAATAGCCTTTAAAAAAGCAGGATACTAGAAACAAAAGGACACAATAATGATAAAATGTCGGGCCGGTGAGATGGCTCAGCGGCATAAGCGCCTGCCTTGCAAGCGCGAGGGCCCGAGTTCGACTCCCGGATCCCACATACGAAAAAGGGGCCGGTGATATCGCTCAGCGGCACGGGTGCCTGTTGGCGCGCGAGGTCCTGAGGTCGACCCCCCGGTACCCACAAAAAAAAAAAATAATAATAAAATAATGATAAAATGTCAAACATTAGGAAACAAAATATTTAAATCTCTCTCTCTCTCTCTCTCTCTCTCTCTATATATATATATATATATATATCTCCCTAAAAACAGATCATCAACATATATGAAGCAAATAGTGACAGATCTAAAAGGAAAAGTAGAAAAATCCATGATTATAGCTGGAGATATTAATACACCTCTGCTGGTAATTGATAGACTAGTTAGACAAAGATATAAAAGAAACGAATAACATTATTAACTACTTTAACTTAATTGGCACTTAAAAAATTACACTAGGAAATATGTAAAACAAACACTCAAGTGCACACAGAAGGTTCACTAAGATTGATGATAAACTAAGCTCTAAAAAAAAATCAACAGATTTAAAAATATATGTTCTCTTACCATAATAAAATTAAATTTAAAAATCAATTAGAAGAAAATATCCAGAAAATGCTAAAACATATTTTTCTTACATTAAATTTGTTTTTAGTAATGGGGATTGAATCCAGGGCCTCATGCATGCTAGGCAAGCAATCTAATACTAAGTTAGATCCCCAATCCTTTTTTTCCATTTTAAAATTTTAAGACAGGGTCTTGCTAAATTGCCCAGGCTTGGTTCCTACCTCAATCTCCCAGACTGCTGTAATTACAGGCCTGCGCCATTATACCCAGCCAGTGTGTGTGATATATAAACAGGTTCTTGTTAAGTTGCCCATGCTGGTTTTGAGCTTCCAAACCTTCTGTCTCAGCCTAGTGAATAGCTAGGATTATAGGCATGTGCCACCATATCTAGTATTAAAATATATTTAAAATATAACTATTTAAAGCAAAATAACAGTGTCTTATGGAGTTTATAAACACATATAGAAATAAAATAAGCATATGATTGTAAAGTTTTTATACCTTATGTGAAATGGTATCAAGTTACTTGAAGATAGACTGAAAAATTAAAGATGTATACCATACATCTGAAAGCAGTCACTAAGAAAGAAAAACAAAGGATTATAACTAAGAAGTCAGTAACACAGATTAAATGCAATCACTGAAAAGAAAATGAGAACAAAGAACGAATGGGACAAATAGAAAACAGATAGTAAAATGACAGATTTTAATCCAACCCTATCAATAATCACATTAAATGCAAATGATGTAAGCATCCTAATTTTAAAGGCAGAGATTTTCAAATTGTATAAAAAAGAAAGACTTATGTAAGTTAAATTAAAAGACGGAAAAAGACATTAACATTAGCCAAAAGAAGGCTTGGGTGACTGATTATATTAATACCAAAGTATAGTTCAGAGCAAATTTTACCAGTGATAAGTTAGGTTATTTCATAATGACAAAGAGGTCAATTCATTAATAGTATAAAACTATCCTAAAGATTTTGTATCTAATAATTCTGCTTTAAAGTACATGGAACAGGGGCTGGTGATACGGCTCAGCAGCATAAGTGCCTGCCTGGCAAGTGCAAGGTCCTGAGTTCGACTCCCGGTACCCGCATATTAAAAAAAAATAATAAAGTACATGGAACAAAAACTTGTTGAACTGAAAGGATAAACAAATCCACAGCTATAATTGGAGATTTCACTCCCTCTTGCAATGAGGATTGAACCCAGACAACTTTACCATGGATCTACATCCCCAGTCCTTTTTATTTTTTATTTCGAGATAAGGTCCCACTAAATTCCCCAAACAAGACTCAAACGTGCAATCTTTCTGTCTCAGCCTCCCTGAGTGCTGGGGTTACAGGCATGTACCAACTCGACCAGCTTCAATATCTTCTTTTAATAATTGGTGGAATTAGTAGACAGAAAATCAACAAGGACACAGAACACTTGAACAATATTATTAACTAGATCTAATTAACATTTATAGAACACTCCACTGAACAACAGAACATATTTGTTTCAAGTGCATATAGAACACTTACCAAGCTAGATCATATTCTGGTCCATAATATAAATCTTAATGCATTTTAAAAGGTTCAAATCATACAAAGTATTTTTCCTAATCCTAACAAAATTAAATTAGAAATCAACAACAGAAAAATATATGGAAAATTAAATTAAAAAAAATTAAAAATACATTTTTGAATAACCCATGGGTCAAAGAAGAAATCTCAAAGTGGGCTAAAACATATTTTGAATAAGATAAAAATGCAACATATCAAAATTTGTGGGATACAGCTTAAGCAGTATGTTATGGTTTTGATATAAAATGTCCCCCACAAGTTTCATGTGCTCAGAGGTGGGTCTTTTGGAAAGTGACTGGATCACAGGGGCACTACATTCATTCACTGATGAGTTCACAGCTGAATGTGCTGTTAGGAGGTGGGGCTTGGTTGGAGGAGGTGGGTCACTGGGGGTGTGACCTTGAAGGGTGTGTTCTTATCCCTGCTTCCTTCCTCTCTTTTTGCTTCCTGGATGGCATGAGTTGAGCAGCTTTCCTCCACCAGCTCTTCCTGCCTTGGAGCCAGTCAACCATGCGTGGACTGAACTCTCTGAAACCATGAGCCAAAAATAAACCTTTCCTCCTTTAAGTTGTAGATGTTAGGTATTTTGTTCCAGTAATGAGAAAGCTGACTAATACCCAGTACTTACAGGGAAATTTATAGAGTGAAATTATTATGTGAGAAAATAAGGAAGATTTAAATCAATAAAATAAGCTCATTTCTCAAGAAAAACCAGAAGAAGAAGATCAAATTAAACCCAAGGTGTACAGAAAAAGGAAATAATAAAGATAAGCAATGAAATCAGTGCAATAGAGATCATTTAAACTAAAAGCTTGTTCTCTGAAAAGATTAATAAAATTGATAAACCTCTATTCGGGTCAATGAGGGAAAAAAAGAGAAGACATACATTAGCAGTATCAGGAATGAGAAAAGACACATCATTATCGATCCTATAGACATTTAAAAGGATAATAAGGGAATATCATGAGAATATTATGCTAATAACTTAAGTAAAATGGAAAAATCCTTGAAAAGTAAACTACCAGAACTCACTCAAAAAGAAGCCAATGACCTAAATACCCCTGTATCTTTTAAAGCAACTAAGTCTATAATTTAAAATTCTTACAAGGACAAAACTACAGGCTCAGAAGGCTTCATTGTGAATTGTCCCGGACATGTAAGAAACAAATAATACCAATTCTACAAAAGCTCTTGCAGAAAATAAGACAAGTGAGTACTTCTCAACTAATTCTATAGAGCTGGCATTGCCCTAATACCAAAATCAGACAAAGATATAACAAGAAAACTATAGACAAATGTCCCTCATGAACACAGACACAAAAATTATTATTTTTATTTTTATTTTTATTTTTTATTTTTTATTTTTTTTGTGGGTACCGGGGGTCGACCTCAGGACCTCGTGCGCCAGCAGGCGTCCATGCCGCTGAGCGATATCACCGGCCCCTTTTTCGTATGTGGGTTCCGGGAGTCGAACTCGGGCCCTCACGCTTGCCAGGCAGGCGCTTATGCCGCTGAGCCATCTCACCGGCCCCCAAAAATTATTAATTTTAGAAAATCAAATACAACAATATTTTGAAGGGCAAAATACTATAACCAAGTGGAGTTAACCCCAGAATTGAAAGATTGATTTAATATTTGAAAATCAATGTAATTCACTTTTTTTTTTTTTTGAGACAGGATCTTGCTATGTAGTCCAGGCTGGCCTTGAACCCACTATTTTCCCCAAGCTGGCCATGAACTTGTGCCTCAGCCGCCCGAGTGCTGAGATTACAGGTGTGTCCACCATGCTTGGCTTCACTTTTTTTTTTTTTTGGTGGGTACCGGGGGTTGAACTCAGGACCTCGTGCACCTGCCAGCAGGCACCCGTGCTGCTGAGCGATATCAGCAGCCCTTTTCTCATATGTGGGTACCAGCAGTCGAACTCAGGACCTTGCGCTTGCCAGGCAGGCGCTTATGCCGCTGAGCTATCTCACCAGCCCGGCTTCACTTTTTTAACAAACTAAAAAAAGAGATAATTTTCATAGATGGAGAAATGCATTTGACAAAATTTAACAATTACTCATGACAAAAGAAAAATAAATCTTTAGGAATAAAAGGGAACTTCCTCAATCTGATAAAGATCATCTACAAAAAATATCTGCAGCTACATCACACTTAATGGTGTAAGATTAAGTGCGTTTCCATTAAGACTAGAAATAAGGCTGGGAATCAATTCTATCCAATTTGTACTGGAGGTATTGACTAGTACAAAAAAGTAATAAAAAGGTATACAGATTGGAAAAGAAAATTCTTTTTATTCACAAATAACATGGTGGTCTAGGTAGAAAACCCAAAGGAATCTACAAAACAGAATAAGTGAGTTTAGCAAGGTTGAAGGATACATGGTTATTATACAAAAATCAAATGTATTTCTATATACAAATAGTAATTACCCAGGGCACAAGAAAACTTTTTAGGATAATGGAAATAGCCTATAATATGATTAAAAATTAAACAATATCATTTTCAATAGTATCAAAAATATGAAAACATGGGGAAAATTTAATATGTAGTATGTAAAACTACACACCAAAAACAATGGAACATTACCGAGAAAAATTAAGATGATCTAAATGAATGGAGAGATATTACGTGTTCATAGATCAGAAGGTTCACTAAGATATTAAGACATAAATTCTCTCTAAATTGATCTATCAATTCAATGAAATCTAATCAAAATCTCTGCAGGCATTTTAGTAGAATTGACAAGCTGATTCTAAATCTATGTGGAAATGGAACATGCTTAAGACGGCCAAAGCAAACTTGAGAAAGAAAAAAGTTGGTGACTTACACCACTGATGTTTTTTATAATTTTACAATATCACTATAAGAATGTAGATCAATAGACACAATAGAGTATCCAGAAATAGATCCACACACATATAGTAAATTGATTTTTTGACAAAGCTCCTAAGGCACTTCAAAGGGATTCTTGGGGGAAAAGACAATCTTTTCAACAAATGGTGCTAGAACAACTGGAGATTTTATAATATATATATATTATATATATATATATATATATATATATATGTATATATATATATCTCCTGACCCTCAGTCACACCATGTACAAAAATTAAGTGAAAATGGATCATAGTCCTAAATGTAAGACCTAAAACTATAAAACTTCTGAGAAGTAAACATAGGAGAATTCTGAGTTACCTTGAGTTTGGCAGAGATTTCTTAAATAGGATTCAAAATGTATGAAATGTGAAAGAAAAATAAAGTAGACATAAAAATTTAAAACTTCTGTTCTTCAAACACAGTGTTATGAAAATGAAAAGCAAATCAGAGTTGAAAAAAATCTGCAAAACTTATTTGACAAAAGAATTATGTCTAGAGTATATAAAGAGCTCTCATGCTCTTATAACTAACACTTTCAAAACCCAATAAAAATGAAGCAAAAAAAAAAAGCAGTTGCTTAGTGGCACATGCCTGGAATCCCGGCACTCAGGAGCCTGAGGGAAGCAGGTAGCGAGTCTGAGGCCAGCTTGAGGTGTACAGTAAAACCATGTCTGAAAAAAAAGCAAATGATGTGGACAGACAATTCACGAAAAGATGGCAAATAATCACATGGGAAGATGCTTAACATTATTAGTCATCAGGCAAAATCAAATTAAAACCACAATAAGGTACTACTGCAGGCTGACTAGATGGTCAAAATTAGAAAGAAAATCATAGAGAAAATTAGGAAAGAAATAGAACAATTGACCCCCTCATTAACTGCTGCCAGGAAAGTAAAATGGAACACTTTGGTAGTTTCCTAAAATATTAAATGTAGAACCTCATACCACCCTGCCATACCACTCCTAGCTATTTACCCAAGAGAAATAAAATATGCCTACACAAAATCTTATCAACAAGTGTTCATAGAAGTTTTAATTGTCCTAAGCGAAAACAATCAAAATGTCCAACATTTGACATGTCATAAACACATTGTGATAATCCATACAATGGAATATTACTACTGATACATAAAACGGGAAAATCTCAGAAATGTTATGCTTAGTAAAAGAAATGAAATACATTAGGATCCATATTGTGTAGTTCTATTTAAATGAAATTCTAGAAAAATAATTTAGAATGACAGAAAGCAAAGCAATGATTAGGGAACCTTTTTGGGGTAATATAAATATTCTGAAACGTGACTGTGGAAGGTTTACATAACTATGTGTTTGTCAAAACTATTGACTTGTACCCTTAAAACTGATGACATTTATTGCGTGTTAATTCTATCTCAGTAAGAAAATGAACAAGGCACCTCTACAAGGTATGTAAGAAATAAACCCCAAAACGCATATTTAAGTGAGAAAAAAAACCCCAAGCACAGATTTTTTTTTTTTTTTTTTTTTTTGGTGGTGGTAGTGGGGATCGCACCCAGGGCATTTGCACTGAGCTACATCTGCAACCATTTTCATTCATTGGTTCATTCATTACTTTGAGACAGGGTCTCACTAAGTCCCTATGTTACGCTGGCTGGGCTCGAACTTGCAGCCTTCCTGCCTTGACCTCCCAGAGTGCTGGGCCTACAGGTGTGCACCACCACACCTGGCTCAGAACTATTTATATACAGTAGTCCTCTCTTTTCTGTGATTCTACTTTTCATGGTTTCAGTTACTCATGGTCAACTGTAGTCCAAAATATTAAATGGAAAATTCCAGAAATTAACAATTTGCAACTTTTAAATGGTGTGCTGTTCTGAGCAGTGTGATAAAAATCTCCCACTCTCCCACTCTGTCCCAAATGGGACTTGAATCTTCCCTTTACCTAGTATATCCATACTCTAAATACTACTTGTCTTAGCTGACTCAGTTATCAGATCAACTAATACGGTATTGCAGTACTTGTGTTCAAGTAACCTTTATGTAGCAGTAACGCCTATGGCACTTAACTGCGTTTCATCTCATCACTTGTAGGCACTACATCATTTCACAGCCTCACAAGAAGAGGGTGTATATAGTAAGATAAGATATTCTGAGATAGGGGATACATTGTTATTATTGTTCTATTTTACTCTTATTGTTAATTTCCAATTGAGCTTAATTTATAAACTTTATCAAATGCATGTATAGAAAAAGTATAGCCGGCTGGGTGTGGTGGTGCATATCTGTAGTCCCAGGAATTAGGAGGCTGAGGCAGGAAGATCACTGTGAGTTTGAGGCCAGCCTAGCCTACACATTGAGTTCAAGGTGAGCCTGAACTACATAGCAAGACCCTGACTCAGAACCCCCCCCAAAAGAAGTATATATAGGTCTTGGTACTGTCTAGGGTTAAAGGCATCTATTAGGGGTTTTGGAACATAGTCCCTGCAGATAAGAGGGGAGCACTATTGCATGCTATCAATTGTGGAGGAAAAGAAGAAATATATAGGTGTGTGCCATCTAGAGGGAGATGACTAGAAGAATACCCAAGAAAATGAAACAGTGGTGGCTCTAGGAAGTGGAAGTAAGTGTCTGGAGTCCTGAAATAGGTGGAAGGCTTTATTTTCCATCATGCATCCTTGTGTTTTCTGCCCTGTACATTAAAAAAAAAATAAGATTACTGATATATGGGCCGGTGAGATAGCTCAGCGGCATAAGCGCCTGCCTGGCAAGCGCGAGGGCCCAAGTTCGACTCCCAGAACCCATATACGAAAAAAGGACTGGTGATATCGCTCAGCGGCACGGGCGCCTGCTGGCGCGCGAGGTCCTGAGGTCGACCCCCGGTACCCACAAAAAAAAAAAAAGATTACTGATATAGAGGAGGTATAGATGCTGTGAACTTCTCATTGGAGAGTATCTATCTCACAGTGGTGGAAGATGTCAGTAAATAGGTTTTGAAGAAGTTGTACCTAAGCTGACTAACAATAAAGAGTCAGCCTACAGAAGTGGGGAAGAAAAGGAGGGCGCTGTAAAGAGAGGGAATAGTGTATATAAAGATCCCAAGGAATGAGAGAAAATGTGACATTAGACAACTACAGGGTGCATCTGTGGAGCTGGAACACTGACAGACAAATGTGAGACTGGGGACGTATACAGGGGATAGGTTTTCATCTTGTAAGCCAGGGGTCCAGAAACTTTTTCTGTGAAAGGCCAGTAGTGTAGATTTTAGTTTTTATGAACTAAGGAGAAAAACCAAGAAGTTTTTGGTAGGTATTTACACAATCTGACAAAATAAATTTTAATATTTTTTGAATTTTTGAAAATTCAAATTGAATTTCGAAAATTCAAAATATAATAACTAAGTAAAAAATTTTAATACAAGCTTTTTTTTTTTTTGTGGGTACCAGGGGTCGACCTCAGGACCTCGCGTGCCAGCAGGTGCCCATGCTGCTGAGCGATATCACTGGCCCTTTTTTCGTATGTGGGTTCCGGGAGTCGAACTTGGGCCCTCGCGCTTGCCAGGCAGGTGCTTACGCCGCTGAGCCATCTCACCGGCCCTAATACAAGCTTTTAATGAGAATCATAGAATTCTTTTTTGAGGGTAATAGCATTTGAGTTAATTGGGGTATAAAGAAAGTGTACCCTATTATCAAAATAAATTGCAAATGTTCACCTGTTAATTCTAATCTGTAATAAGATCTTACGTATTTCATCTTTGAAAATGTCTTTTTCTCATAGATAAGTACCACAAAATATTAATATCAGTCTATACGCATATGACTTTAAGCATATTCATCACTGGAAGGTATTTATAGAATTCTATTTGATTCTTTTCTTTATATTTGCCATTTAGCCTGTTCTTACATTGCAGAGTAATCACTTCCAATAGACAGTTACATGGAAACTTCTCAAATGCACAGTTAAATGAATCTTAAAGTATGGAAATTTCCCTTGTGCTTACATGAACATTGAAAAGAACACTTTTGGAACTATAGTTTAAGCAAAAAACATCTACTGCAAATTTGTGTGGAAATGTAGGTCTTGTTAACTATTTAAATTTCTGATAGCATGAGAAGTACATAAAGCAGCTTGACATTACTTGTGATTTAAACATTAGTTGTATCCCAAATCATTTTTATTTTATTTATTTATTTATTTATTTTGGTTTTTTGAGACATGGTCTCACTATGCAGTTCAGCTGGCCTTGAACTCACTATGTAGCCCGGGCTGGCCTCGAACTCATGGCGACCCTCCTACCTCAACTCCCTAGTGCTGGGATTACAGAGGTGCACCACCACGCCTGGCCGCAAATCTTCTTTACCACAACATATATTCTACAAATAAGCATTATTTTGCTTTATAATTATAAGTTTAATTCATTAAAAAATAGCAAGTCTGCAGCAAAAACTAATTTCTAGAGCCATGCAGTGTTTGATAATAGTGGCTGTGGGCAGTTTTTCTCATTCAGAAAAATTTAAGTATCAGCTCTGAGTTCAAAAAAATCACAATAAAATTTTACTACTGTTAAGCCATCAAAATCCCATATGAAAGGATAAGTTAATACCTTTAGCTCTTATTTTTGTCAAAAATTCACAGAACAGTCAATGGTTACGTTCCTAAGAGTGAAAGAAGTTCACTATTGACACTGTTGTTTCAATAATACATGATAGACTGAAATATTTTCCTCAGAGTACTTGCAGATGAATAATACAGGGACTAACCATAGGCTTAAAACACCTTAAATGTTCCACAAATTTTGTAGAGTTGCCCAAATAACCCTTTTATTCCTGCTCTACACATATTTTTGCCATCATTATTATAACACATCTTAGCAGATTCCACTTCAGGTTGTACTGAATGAGTATTTTAAAAAACTATTCTTACCTGTGGTTGTTCTCTTTAGACTATCCTTACAGGCTCTTTAATCTCTTAAAATTTGGCCTTGCTTCTTCAAAT
The DNA here is from genome assembly GCA_028451465.1 of Erethizon dorsatum. Taxonomy (NCBI): domain Eukaryota; kingdom Metazoa; phylum Chordata; class Mammalia; order Rodentia; family Erethizontidae; genus Erethizon; species Erethizon dorsatum. The sequence goes on from CM051838.1 coordinate 66,604,895, forward strand.
AAACAATAAAAATGGACCAATATTGTTAACATCTGTTGACTCATCCAGAGCCAAGGAAAACCACTTGAAATAATTTGTCTTGTCTTTAAATTTACTATTTATGTTGCTCCCAATGTCCTCAGCTCTTTGAACAACTATTCTTGCTGAAAGGCTAATAATCTTAAGTGAGTTTATTTCTCTGGACACATTCTTCGGCTGCTGCAATCAAACACAATTTGATTAACTCACCATTTGTAAACAGCTTTCCTTGCTTTGCTAACAAGTCAGCCTCTTGGAAGCTTACTTTGGTTGGAGCCTGGTTCTCATTTTTTATTTTTGTGAAGAAATTCTGTTGTTTTCATTTTTTATTTTTGTGAAGAAATTTTGTTGTAATGAGACATTTGGTTTAAAATTTTTAAATTTTTCTGACCATTGCTCTTCTGTCAGTTGGGAATATTGTGTGTGTATATATATATATATAGTGTTTTTTTTAGCATAACTATAATAATGTCATTATGTAATAAGCATAATTGTCATCTAATTCAATAACAAAAAAATCTGTAATTCATTGTATCTCAAAAGTCTACTTTCCTTTTCTTATTTTGACCTGATGAATATGCACTGGTAATACATAATAACAAAACAAATGGGTGTGGGTATTCGTTCTAATAAAACTTTGTTTACAGACACTGAATTATGAATTTCACAAAATTTTGACATCATAAATATTATTATTTGATTTTTTCCAAGCATTAAACACATACAGGCAAACAAATTAAATAAAAGGTATTCTGATTGGAAAGGAAGAAGTAAAACTATCTCATATTCACTATTCACAGATGGTATGATTTTTTAAAATATTTTCAATATAATTTTTATTATACTTTGTGAAGCATATTATATATTTTTTTTGTGGGTACTGGGGGTCGACCTCAGGACCTCACGCACCAGTAGGTGCCCGTGCCGCTGAGCGATATCACCGGCCCTTTTTTCGTATGTGGGTTGTGGGAGTCGAACTCAGGCCCTTGCGCTTGCCAGGCAGGCGCTTACGCCGCTGAGCCATCTCACCGGCCCAAGCATATTATATTTTTAAGAGTTTGCCTTCAAAACAGTTAACAATAATTTGAACAAAGATGAAAACAAAAATGCAATGGTTAGCATGTATTTATAAAAATAAATTTCAGGTAAACAAAAGTTTATGGGATGCTCTAGCCTAAACTATACACAGAAGTCTCACTATTTTTCTTTAAAATTGGAAAAAGAGTAATCTTAAAGTACTGAGGTGCAGAAAACATGTTCATGGCAGTCTTGAGTTTTCAAGTCCCTCTCACTGATTTGGCACACAGAGAGAAGAGCTGGCAGGAGCCAAGGTCCCCTGCTGGACATCTCTGCCAAAGACACAATTTTGGTGGAAAAGAAGCCGAGTTCTGTGCACAAAGAAGAGTGGTGCTGACCTCCCTGATGCCAGCAGGTTGAAGGTGCAGAGGGAGCCAGAGGGAGGGACCTAGTTGGAGGTCCAAGGGGGCTCTAGATCCCTGCCTAGCTGAGGGACCTGTAGTCCATGGTGCTTTATGTCCTGCCACAGCTGCCTAGAGGGGTCACCACAGAGCGCTGGACTGTGTCTCTCCTCAGCAGGTGAGCAGCCTCCTTCCACAGCCTTGGCCCTTGTCCAGGATGCAGTCCCTGGGCAGGTTGGGGCACGAGCACCCCCTGGCTTCACCGACCCCAGGCCTCACCTTCCTGCCAAGTCTGCCCTAGGTCTCCCTGAGACCTGAGCAGCAGGACTGTGGGGCGCTGCAGGTAAGGAGGAGTCTGGACATGTGGAGAGGGGCCAGGATGGACAGGGAGACCGGTGGGGAGACGGCACCCTACGCTCAGGAACCAGGGTCAAATTAGGGTGAATGGCAGAGTTAGCGTTGGTGTTGGGTGCTGGATTAGAGTTTAGGGTTCAGGCTTGGGCTTAGGGTTTTTGGGTTAAGATAAAGTTAGGGTTAGTTTTATGTTAATGTAAAGTTTGTATATAAGTGTTAATGTTGGATTTTGTGTTATGTTTGGCATAGTATTTAGTGTATTGTTAGGTTTATCATTTACTATTAGGTTAGGTTAATGCTCTGCCAGGAAATCAGTGGAGTTTTCATAGGATAAATGCAAGCCTTAGGCACACTTCACTTTCACCACCTGCCCTGCCTGCGAGAAAAATTCTCTTTCTATTTGGAAACAGTTTTCTTTTTCTGGAACTCAGTATAGGACAGTTCATTATTGCCATGACCTTGGCAGATGTAAAGAACACATCCATTTTTGTTGAATGCGTGTCTTCAGTTCTTCTGGATAGCTACCTTGGAATGGAAAGGTTGAGAAGTATAGTAAATCTGTGTTCAACTTTTTGAGGAAATGCCAAAGGTATAAGGGTCCCAGTTTCTGTGCACCCTTACCAGCACTTGTTACCTGAAATTATACTGACAATAGACAGGTGCCGTAGAAGGGGAACCTCACTGTGCTTGTCATTTGCATTTCCTTTAATGGCTGAGATGTTTGTATTTATTTATTTATTCTTATTTTAAAGAGAAAAAAATAAAAACAATGATCCAGAATTTCAAAATAAGATAATAGGAAATTAACAATGGTCAATATATTGTGTATTGTTATCTTCAAAGTAGTTGCTCAGATTATAAGATATAGGCATGCAGAATTGATCAAACAATATAAGCACAACCCATTCTTTTCAATAAACTAAAAGAAATTAGTAGTATAATTACCTTAGCTATCTTGTGTATATATATATATATTTTTTTTTTTTCCTTTTCCCTTCCTTCTTTCCTCTTTCCCCCATCCCTGTTGTCCCTTCCTTTTGAGCAGTTTCTTTCCTTTTCACAATATCTATTGTAGATTTTGGATCTTCTTTACTCTTTCAGTTTCTTACACTAGGGAGACAATATGATGTTTACACATGTGAGTCTGATTTATTTCACTTATGAGTATGGTCACTAGTTGCATCCATTTACCTATAAAAGCCTCCAGTTTATCTTTCTTTATAGCTGAGTAGTACTCCATTGTATAAAAATATCACATCTTTTTTTATCCATTCCTCGGTTGATGGGCATTTGGGTTGTTTCCAAGATTTAGCTATTACAAATTGTGCTGTTTTATGATGTTTTAATTCTTCTGGGAAAATACCCAGATGGGGAATAGCTGGGTTGAAGGGGACCTCTAATCCTAGTTTTTTAAGGAATCTCCACACTGATTTCCACGGTGGTTGTACCAGGCTACACTCCCACCAACAGTGGAGAAGGGCTCCTTTTTCCCCACAGCCCTGCCAGCATTTGCTTATTGGTTGATTTCTTGATGATAGCCATTCTTTCTGGCATAAGATGGAATCTCAGTGTCATTTTAATTTGCATTTCTCAAATGTCCAATGATGTTGAACATTTTTTCATATATTTACTTGTCATTTGTATTTCTTCATCTGAGACATGTGTATTTGTCTCAGATGCCCATTTTTGGATTGGGTCTTTGAATTGGGGGGGCCTGATTTTTTCAATTCTTTATATGTTCTAGATAGAAGTCCTTTGTCTGAGGGACAGTTGGCTAAAATTTTTTCCCAATCTGTGGGTTTTCTTTTCACTCTGTTGGTGATTTCTTTTGACATGCAAAAACATTTTAATAAGATGAGATCCCAGTTATTGATTCTTTGAAGTACTTCCTGTGCAGTTTGGTTTTTGTTCATGAACTGTCTACCCCTATGTCTTCAAGATTTCCACCTACTTTCTCTTCCAGTAGAGTTAGTGTTTCTGTTTTAATATTTAGATCTTTGAACCATTTTGGTTTTAGTTTAGTGCATGGCGATAGACATGGGTCTAGTTTTAGTCTTTGGCATATGGAAAGCCAGTTTTTCCAGCACCATTTACTAAAGAGGCTACCTTTCTCCCAGTGAACATGTTATCTTTGACATGCCCCTTTGTCAAAGATAAGGTGGCTGAGTGTGTTTGTAGTTGTTTCTGCATCTTCTAAGCTGTTCCACTGATCCTCAGGTCTGTTTTTTTGCCAGTACCATGCTGATTTTATCACAGTAGCTTTGTAGTATAATTTCTAGTCAGGGATTGTGATGCCTCCTGCCTTGCCTTTGTTGTTCAGGTTTGCCTTTGCTATTCTAGGTCTCTTCAGGTTTGCAAATGAATTTTAGGAATGTTTTCTCTAGTTCTGTGAGGTATGTTAATGGTATTTTGATCAGGATTGCACTAAATCTGTATAACAGTTTTGGGAGTATGGCCATTTTCACAATGTTGGTTCTTCCTATCCATGAGCAAGGGATATCTTTCCATTTTCTGATATCCTCTTTGATCTCTTTTTTCAGAGAACTGTAATTTTCAATGTATAGATCTTTAACTTCCTTTGTTAGATAGATTCCTAGGCATTTCATTTTTCAGATGCTATTGTGAAGGGTGTGCTTTCCCTAATTTCTCTCTCAGTGAGTTTGCTGTTTGTGTACAGGAATGCTATTGATTTCTGAGTGTTGACTTTGTATCCAGCTACGCTACTGTATTTGGTTATTAATTCTAGAAGTCTCTTGGTGGAGCTTTTGGGTTCTTCTATGTAGAGTATCATGTCCTCTGTGAATAATGATAATTTAACTTCTTCCTTTCCTATTCTTATTCCTTTTATGTCTCTCTCTTGTCTAATTGCTCTGGCTAATGTTTCTAGAACTATATTTATTTATTTATTTATTTATTTTTTTTTTTTTTGTGGGTACCGGGGGGACGACCTCAGGACCTCGTGCACCAACAGGCACCCGTGCCGCTGAGCGATATCACCGGCCCCTTTTTCGTATGTGGGTTCCGGGAGTCGAACTCGGGCCTTCGCGCTTGCAAGGCAGGCGCTTAAGCCGCTGAGCCGTCTCACCGGCCCTCTAGAACTATATTGAATAGGAGTGGTGATAGTGAATATCCTTGTCTTGTTCCTGATTTTAGATTGAAAGCCTTCAGTTTTTGTCCATTTAGTATGATGTTGGCTGTTGGTTTGTCATTGATAGCTTTTATCAGATTGAGGTAAAGACCAGATGGTATGATTTTGTATACAGAAAACCTTAAGGAATTCACTAAGAACAAAAACAAAACTATTAGAATTAATAAGTGAGTTTGGCAAGGTTGCAGGATACAAGATAAATATCTACATAAATAAATTGTATTTCTATACTTTCAATAAACGATCTAGAAATTAAAATAAAACTATTAATTTATAATGGTGTCAAGAAGAATAACATATCTAAAAGTGTAAAACATAAACTCTGAAAGCTACAAAATGTACTGTCAAAAGAAATTAAAGATGATCTAAATAAATGGAAAGACATCCCATATTAATTAATCAAAAGAGTTAATATTGTTAATATAGCATATTCCCCAAATTGATCTGTAGATTTAATGAAATCCCAAACAAAATTCCAACTTGCCTCTTTGCAGAAATTGACAAGCTAATCCTAAAATCCAGGCTGTTAAGTTGCCCAGAATAGCTAACACAATCTTGAAGAAGAAGAACAAATTTGGAGGATTCACATTTTTCAATTTCAAAATGTACCATAAAGCCATAATAATGAAGACAATGAGTACTGGAATAAGGACAGATATATAGATCAATAGAATAGAATTGAGAATCCAGAAATAAATCCTCATATTTATGGTCAATTGATGTTCGACGGGGTGCCAAAATAATTTAGTGGTGAAGGAATAATTTTTTCAGCAAATGGTTCTGGGCTGGCTTGATATTTACATGCAAAAGAATGAAGTTGGACACATTACACACTATAGACAAAAATTAACTCAAATGTATCAAAAACTTGAATATAAAGCCAAAACCTGTAAAACTTGGAATAGTTTAAATATATCTTTGTGGCAGCAGACTAGACAATGATTTCTTGAATATGACACCAAAAGTATGTGCAACAAAAGATTAAATAAGTAACTTGGACTTCATCAAAATTAAAAATTTTGTCAGTCAATGGATACTATTAATAAGTGAAAAGGGGGCTGGGTGCAGTGGTGCATCCCTGTCATCTCAGCTAATAGGGAGCCTGAGGCAGGAAGATCGCAAGTTTGAGGACAGTCTGGGCAACTCAGCAAGACCCCATCTCAAAATTTAAAAAATAAATAAATGGGCATGGTGGTGCACATCTGTAATCCCAGCACTCAGGAGGCTGAAGCAGGATAATCGCCATGGGTCTGAGGCCAGCCTGGGCTACATAGAGTTCAAGACCAGCCTAAACTACATAGTGAAACACTGTCTCAAACAACAAAACAAAACAAAACAAAATAAAAAAACAAAATAAATAAATAGATAAATAAATAAAGGCTGAGGATGTAGCTCAGTGGCAGAGCACTTCTGGGTTCAATCCCAACTACTAGAAAAAAAAAAGGGAAAGAGCAGGTGGGGCTAGGTGTGTAGCTCAGTGACAGAGTTTGGTCCCATCACCACACCACACACATTAAAAGCAAAAAGACAACCCCCCTGAACTGGGGAAAATATTCGCAAATAATATATCTAATAAGAAATTCATATCTACAACAAGAGACTAAAGAATGCATGCAACTAAATAGCAATGGCTGCTTAATTAACAAAACAAAACAAAATCCTGGTTTTAAAAATGGGTTTAATTTCATTTTCAAAGGACTTAGAAAGGCATTTCTCCAAAGAAGATATACAAATGGGCAAGAAGAATGTGAAAAGATACTTCACATGACTAATCAGCAGGAAAACACAAACCAAAACTATAATGAAATACCACTTCACACCTATTAGGATGATTACTTAAAAAAATACAGAAAATGACAAGTGTGGTGAGGATATGGAGAAATTAGAACCCCTATGTATTGCTGGAGTGGAAGTAAAATAGTGCAGCTGTTGTAAAAAACAGTATGGTAATTTCTAAAACAAACAAACGAACAAAAAAACAAATAGAATTACCATATGCCCCAGCAATTCAACTTCTGAGTACAGACCCAAAATAATTAACAGCAGGGTATGAAGGAGGTATATTTGTATACCTGTGTTCATAATAGCATTATTTACAGTAGTTCAAAGGTGTAAGCAACCCAAATGTCCATTAATAGATAAGTAGATAAACAAAATATGGTATACACAAGCAAGGGAATATTTCTCAGCCGTTAAAAAGTAGGAATTTCTGTCACATGTTATGGTATAGGTGAATTTCAAGGACATTTTGGTAAGTGAAATAATGTAGTCATAAAAAGACAAATACTGTATTATTCCCTTAGTATCAGTTCTAGAGTAGTCAAATTCATAGACAGAAGAATAGGGACTAATTGTTTAATGGGTATGGTTTCAATTTTTAAAGGTAAAAAGAGGGCTGGTGAGATAGCTCAGCGGCACGGGCGCCTGCTGGTGTACGAGGTCCTGAGTTCGACCCCCAGTACACACACACACACACACACAAAAGATAAAAAGATTATTGGAAATGGATAGTGGTGATGGCTGTACAACAATGTGCATGTACTTAATATCACTGAACTGTACACTTAGAAATGATTAAGATGATAAGAAATGACCCCAGAATGGCTGTTCTTTGATGCTGAGAACTTTCCGCAAGCCATCAAAAGTCACACCTCACTGGGTATGGTGTCCCACGCCTGCAATCCCAGAACTCAAGAGGTTGAGGTGGGAGGACTGCTGTGAGTTCAAGGCCAGCCTGGGCTACACCGTGAGTTCAAGGTCAGCCTGAACTACATAGCGAGACCCTGTCTCAACAAAACAAACAAAACAAAACAAAAGTCACATCTCAGGTTTAGACATGGGGCGGCCTTTAAGCAAGGACCAGCTGCGTATCTGGACATGGCTGGGTGCTCATGTGTTCCAGTCTCCTCCACACAAGGCCTGTTCTCCTCGGATTTGGAGAGCAAGACACAGGAAATGACAGAAACCCTCAAAGCCTGGCCCGGGGGGCTGCTGACGGGGTGCAGCTTCCCCAAGGGCAGTTAGAATTGCTGTGTTCTTTGTATGGCTCCTACCTCTGTATAAATAGCAAAAGCTGCTGGGACCAATGTGTCTGTGACAAAGAGACAAGTAAAAATTTGTTGAGAGGGTGGTGTCCCAGACTCCTCCTCAGGGAAACCTGATTAAAAGTTTAACCCTGTTTCAAAGGATCATTAGCAGAAAAAAAAAATTTCAGGCTCCCTAGGGTAGAGCTGCCTTTGGGCCAAGCCTGGGTTCAACACTTCTAATGTGGCCCCTGAAAGGTCAGCTGGAGTGAGCCACACACTAGGGACCAAACTCCTAAGGTCAGGGACACAGATGGTCCACACTGCTCCCTCTCTGGCTGGCAGAACCACCTTGGCCCACCCCACGGGAGAGCTGGAGGATTTGCTTGTCCCTGGAGAGCTGGAGTAGAGTGCTGGGCTCTCCAACCCTGCCCCCACATCGAGGGCTGTGATATACCCTCTGCAGAACACTTAGGTTTTTTTTTTAGATGGGGTCTCACTATATAGCTCAGGCTGGCCTCGAACTCCTAAGATCCTCTGGCCTCAGCCTCCCTAGTGCTGGGATTATAGGTGTGCTCCACCATGTCCAGCAACACTCAGTTTCTTAAAAGGAGAAAATTCCCTGGAGCAAGGAGAGGTAAGGCCCCCTTTTACTGGAACCTAGGCAGTGCCTTTCCATCTCTCTTTAGGAAGACGCTCGTCCCAAAGTAGTGTTGTGAGCTGTTCCCTCCTCGGAAAATCATTTCCAAGCTGACCATCCCTCCTGCAGTTGCCTGCAGTCATAGCCACCTTCTTTCCTGGGCAAATCCTCTCTAGGTGCCAGAATTGAACCAGGGTCCACACAGTCTCATCGCACCTGACAAATGGCCATGTTCAAGGTCAGGGCTCCCACTGCCAACCATTCCTTTGAGTAGTAGAAAGGGGTTCAGTTCGAGACTTCCAGAGGGACCTGACCTGAATGGACCACTCTTGTTCCCAAAACCAAGGTCTACTTCACAAGTAATTGTCACCATCACTTTGTTTATCATTGTCACCATTCTAGCCCTTCTTCCAGTCACCATTCCAGCCTCATTACTGCTACCTGCCCAGCCATCACCCTGACACTGCTGCCAGATCAGCTCCCATTCATTCGTCAAGCACCTGCCAAGGTATCTCTAATTCTCATGGAAAGTTCTTGAAGAGGAAACCACGCCTCCAAGATGTTGCTGCACTGCAGTGAGGAGGCAGAGCTGGCTTTCAGTCTAGTCTAGATGACTCCCAAGACTTTGCAGTTGCCCCTGCCCACTGCAGCCTCCCAATCTAAGAAGATACAATTGTGCTGGCTTTGTAACCTTGGACAAGTATCTTTCTCTGTGCTGCTTTGACAGTTGTATTTGAGGTGGAAAGGTAAACAACAGTGTGTGTGCATGTGTGTGTGCTTGTGTGTCTGTGTGTTCTGAACTGTATATGGGGAGGTGGGGGTAAGGCCATACACTGTTCCCGCTCTCCAAGCCCACAGCAGCCAAGTGCTGGAGCTGCCATGGGGACCTAGTCAGTCAAGGCCAGGCTGGAGGGCGCCTGTCTACCCCCTGCTGCCTCTCTGGGGTGCCATATTCTGTGGTCAGGAAGGGGGGCCCCTGGAGGACCTTTAATGTTTCATTTGCTAGGAGGCTTTGGAGGGTTGATGGCATGATAAGGTAACAATAGCAGCCAGGGATTTGTGGTTCCCTTCTTTCCTTCTAATGAGCTTCCTTCTGTTCCAGCGCCATGGAAAGCTCCCAAATTCCCTGCAGATGCCTCCTCAGCCCATCTGCATGCCTTTCATCCTACACTGCCCAGCTTTCTCAACTCCTAATTGTGTTTCTGAGACCTCAATCCTCAGGCCCTTGAAACAGCCACGCAGAAAACCCACTGGTTACAACATTTACCCTCAGGCCAGCACCCTCTTGCTGTACAAGCTCCCCTGGGCTTGCCTAGCAAGCCCTGCCCAGCCTGGCCGGAAGAGTAAAGCTCCCAGGCTCAGGGACCCAGCCATGGAAGATGCAGGGAACACAGCAACCAGGAAAGAAGACCTACAGATGGGCCAAGGCTTTTAGCAGCTCAGTTGCCAGGGAGACAGCACGGCATAAGGGCATATAATTTGTAGTCAAGTAGTCTAGGTTTGGGATTCTGGCTCTGCCCCTTCCTAGCCATGTGACATTGGGCAAGAGAGGTAACCTTGCTGAGCCACACTTTCTGTGTGCGTAAAACAAAAAGAATAATATCTACTTGCAGAGTGGTTGCAGGGATTAACCGAGATAATATATTTAAAGCACCTTGCTCAGTGCCTGACACATAGTTGGCATCTAATGAATGTGGTTTCCTTTTCCTCCCCTCCACTCCCCTGCCCAGCCTCTGCCAACACCAATGGGCAAACAAATTTGGCATTTCGCGTCCCAATTATTTGAGGGTCTAGGGCCCAGTCTCTATGCGTTTTGCCCTTTAAATGGCACAATCTGTGGACTACAGGAGGTGGGAGAAGAGAAAGAGGAAAGTGAAGCAGGAGTGGGGAAACAGTGGGTAGATAGAAGAAAAGTGGAAGAGGCTCCTCAGCGTGAGATGGGAGAATCTGTGAGGCTTAGGATCCCAGAGCACCCCCAAAATAAGTGCAAGAGGAATTTGCTGACAGCAGGGGCCCCTGGTTTGGGGTGGGGGGTGTGCTCCAGATTCAGAGCCTGGTTTCAAGTGGGTCCTTCCCGCTAGCCTGTCTGGGCTGGAAACAGGGAACCTGATATTTACATGCCTTCACAGATGTGTCCCAACAGCCTGCCTGCCCTACCACAGTGGAGGAGGGATAATCACGCCAAGGCCAAGCTCGCTCCTCCTCCCTCTTGAAGGGCCAGATGACCTCAGTGGTTCAGTACTCCAAATGGTGTGTGTATGTGTGTGTGCATGTGTGTGTGCGTGCACTCGCGCACGCACTGCTCCTGCCCCTATCGAGGTGGCTGCAGGCCTGGGTTCAGAAGGATGCAACATCTGGCCAGCTGTGAGGCTGAGCCAGATGTGCGTGGCCAGATGGAGGGCAAGCTCCCCTGGGTGGGGGCTGCACAGGAGGGAGTCATAACCTCATTGTGCGGCCTAATCCTGAACATATTACTCTGGAATATGTGCGCCATCAACAACATAGTCATAAAAAAAGGCCTCAATAAAGAGAGAAGAAAGAGCAAGGCCTTGAGAGTTTTCAGCAGGCCTCTGACACACTGTCTGCACTAAGGAATGGGCTGGAGTGGGAGTCTGGCCTAGCACTTGACCTTGGCCGCCACCAGCCCATGTGCTCCTGAAGAATAGGGGGTTGAGCTGGGAGATGTGGCCCCTGCTCTGCAAAGAAGAGAGCTACTGAAGGCTCAGAGCCATGGACACAGCCTAACAGAGCCTTTGTGACTGAGGTGCAAGGGTTAATGGATCCGGGGAAGGGGCTCCTGCGTTGGGAAGAGCTGGAAGAGGTAAGCCAGAGAGCAACTCTGGGTCTCTTTCCTTGGCCTTCCCCAAACCAGGTATTCTTCATGCTCCCAGCAGGGAAAGCACTAGACTATCTGTCTGCTCCTCCCTTCTCTACTGTCCCCACTTCCATCTCTACCCTGCCCCCACCTCTATCCCCAGAGAACCAGCCAGACCAGCCACAGAGGCACAAAGCAAGATGTCAGGGCTGGGTGACCTTACTGCCTGAGGATGTTTTGGGCTGGGACCCAGCCAGTCTTTTTGGGAACACTGATAAGATAGGGTGGTCACAGAAGGCCTCTTGGAGGATGTGGGGTCTTAAAAGATAACACAGATTTGGGTAGATGATTAAAAGACAAAAGACAATTTTTCTTTTCAGCATAGGAGGGCTCCTGGCCCCTGAGAAGCTGAGGCAGAGAGGAAAAACAGGTAGAGAGCAAATGAAAAAGAAAAAAATCCCCCGGGAACAAACAGCTCGTAGCCTGTGTGGTCCAAGGCCTTTGTGTGATAACTGGGAGGAGAAGGAGATGTGTAAAGGGAGTTGTGAAAGGGACCCCAACGATGAGCTTCCCAGCACCTGTGGGACTTCACTCTCATTCCATGTGGTTTCTCTGCTCTAGAAACCCAGAGAGCTGGGAAGAATGCATCGGAGCTGAGGGCAGGGAGACATCTGACTAGTGGGGAAGAGGGGTGACCAGCTAGTGAAGAACAAGCCCTGAGAGGGATCCACTCAGAGCAGGCTGGGGACTAAGCTGGCGGTTCTCTCCCCTTGCCTTCTGTGTGTTCACAGCAAGCGCAACTGCTTCTCATTAAAGTGACTGTGGAGGAGAAATCCAGCCCAGTGCATGTCATGGTCACAGCTCTGAGCCGCTAGCCTCAGCCAAGCCAGAGAGGAGCAGGCTGGGGCCTCAGGAGACCTGCAACTGCTGTCCAGCCCTGGGGTCCCAAAGTCGCTCATTGTCAGTACCCATCATGGGCAGTGATGAAAGGGAAGAATTCAAATGGCCAGAGGAACCAGAGCGTAGTCTTGCCTGTTTTCTGTCTCCTAATTCATCTACCACACCAAGTCCAGATCCCGCCAATCTCCTGCTCAGGAATGGGTGGTGGCTTCTCCATGCCTCAATTAAGACACACTTCCGAGACCCTGTATAAAGGTTCTCTGATTTGCCAACCCTGGATGTCATTGCCTCTCAGTCCCGTGGTTCTCTAAGTCAAGCCCTCCACCCCAGCTGTTCCCCAAGAAGGGCCCCACATGTATCTCTGCCCATAGTTTTCTTCACCCAAATGCCTCTTTGTCTCTACCAACTCATTATGATTTCCCTCTTACATTTCACTCACATGTAAAATTGGAGAGGAGTAATGCCTACCTCATAGGGTTTTTATAAGACTAAAATTAGAAAATGCGTGGAACACAGCCTGGCCTACAGTTAACCTTAGCTGAGCCCAAGTTCTACCTGACCTGCTTATCTATGATTGTCATCACAGTGTTACCCTCCTTCTTGCATTTGCCAGCTCACTTCTGTTCAAACAATATATGTTGGGTGCCCCACATTTTGCTAGGGACCTTGCCAGGCAGCAGGGAGGAAATGGGGAATAAAAGTTACATCCTGCCCTCAAAGAGCTTACGGTCTGGAGTGTGTCACAGTACAGGGCAGTTGTAAGTGGACTGGGCTTAGCGTACAGAGGAGGTCAGCACTGATGGGCAGAGAAGTTTTCTTGGAGGAGGTGATGAACCAGAGGGGTCCTGAAGCAGAAGAGGAGTGAGCAATGTGGAGGGAAGAAAAGGCGCTGCAGAGCGGCTTAGACAGGGTCAGAGATGGGACGGATGTGCAAACTGCCATGATTCCAGGAAGATTAAGAATGAGCGGTGAGAAGAATGTGAGAGCTGAGACTGGAGAGGTTTGGCAGGAGCCCTCATGGAAAAGGCTTTGTAGGCTGAGCTAAGACGCTGGGCCAAGTCCTGTGGACCACAGGGAATCATGGGAGGCCATGGCTCTCGCTTTGGCCGTGAAACATATGCTGTGGACCACTAACTGTTTTATGTCTGCCAGACTTGTCACTCAGATGATAACCCTGTGCCTTCTGACCACCCTTTTTCAGCGAGGTAGAACATGAATCACTAGCTCTCTGTTTGGTACTCTGAGGACAGACCAGGGATCGCGTTGTGTTGTGCCTGTCTGAGGCGATGAGGGAGGAGGCGGAACTGTGACAAAGTGTAAGAGGAGTGCTCAGCACCTGCCACACGCAGCCTGGAACAAGCTGCTGAAAGCCGTACCATCAGGTAGTACTCCGTAAGGTGAGACTCAGGAGCCCTGCCTTCCACATAGCAAGCCCCGCCATGGTGAGCTGTCACTGGAGGAGGACATGGAGGCGCAGGCTGAAGAGGAAGGTGGGGCCCAGTGTGGGGGCTGGCTCTGGAAGCTGATGAAGGGAGCCTATGTTGAGAAGAAAAGGACACAAACGGCTCCTCTTAGCAGCATTTCCACCCCATCCACATGTGCCTGTCTCTCCATTTCTCTCTTCAGCTTATGGGAATCCCTGTCAGCAATCTGTGGTGTCCAGCCCCTCCCCCAACATACTGCATGATACAGGAAACCAATTTAAGAGACTGCAGGCTGTCCCTGTCCTGTGATACCTCCTCCCGAGGAAGCCCTCCCTACTCCTGACTCATAGAGCTCTCTTCTTTCCCTGACTCTGTGCTTCCAGGCAGCGCCACTCACGAAGTGCATGGCTTTCACTTCCTCTAAGGTCCCCCAGACCTCAGGGGGCCCTTCCCAGCCTTAACACTAAGCTCCTTAAGGGCATGGTCAAGTTGTTGCCTTTCCAATATCCTGCTTGGTCCCCAGCGCAGGCTTTCTGAAGTATTTGGGCTGCTGGTTCCTGCTCCTTCTCCAAAGGTATGAAGAGGACACGATGGTCCACATGAGCCGGAGCTGGCTCCCAGGTACAGGAGGCAGGAGAAGAGTGGCCTCTCTTGCTGTACCTTAACACAGATTCAACAGATGACGGCTCTAGGCCAGGAGCGGCAGCCATGTGGCCATCAGATGGGAAGACTACAGCAGCTGGGCAGCAAGCACTGCAGTCCCAACAGGGAGGACATGGAAGTCCCAGAAGACCAGGCAGGGAGGCCAGCAGCCACCTGGCAAGAACTGTAAATGGATTGCAGGTTCTAGTGCTGACAAAGGGTCTGCGTAAGGCCTCACTCCAGGCAGCTTCATGCTATGTCAGGTGTGCCCAGAGAAGAAAAGCTGGAAAATGGGGCACCATCTGGATAAGATGACAGGGCCAGGAAGACCGTGTCACCAAATGGCCTTCTCCCTGAGGCAATAAGGGCAGACCTCATCAGCACTTTGAAATAAGCATCCTGGCTGGTTCCAGATGTGGAAACAGACGTGAGAAAATGACGTGTTAGCATTTGCTGATAGGCAACTTCTGGACCTATGCTCAACTCTCCCAGCTGGGAGGGCCTTCTCCAGATCTTTCTGTCCATGCTCCTACCTGCACACCTCCCTTGGTGACTTAGCTCCAGGCTGCAGGACTCTTAGGGCTGGCCCAGTATTCTCTCATGCTTTCCTTTGGTCCACCCCAGAGTCAGTGTATTCTCTTGTTCAGTGGAGATGGGAAATAGCTGGTTACCAAACCCCAGTCAAAAGTGTGCTTGTAGATACATACAAACCTGCACACATGCAATCATCATGGGAACAAGAGGCCAAGTCGGATCACTGGCCATGAACGGGGCATTGGAGGAGATGCAACCCACCTGAATCATTGGAGGTGAAACAGCCAAGGAGAAAAGGAGAAGTCTGCCAGGGACACCAGGATAGTATGACAGCAGGACTCTGGTGGCCTTTCATATGGCCACCTTTTCCCCACTCCACTCTACCCCAAAGCCACCCAGATCCAATCTCCACCTTGAGATGCAGAGTGAAGACATCTCTTTCCTCTACCAGGAGCTACAGAGGGTGCTGTGTAGGTGTCAGAGTGAGGAAGAACTGTGCAAAGAGTAAAATGGGATAAAACTGCTCGAAAGAAGAAACCCAGAGGGGGTTGGCTATGGTAGGTGACTGAGGAAAGGCCCAAACCCTGATCTCTGAGGGATGTTGCCAGGGGATGTGGCCTGATGGGAGAAGAGTTTCCTTCTCATCCAAGAAAGAGCCCCACTTCCCACAGGCCTGGGAGCCACCATCTTGTCAGTCCTCAAGGGCCAGCCCTCCTGGATTCCCCCCCGCTGGGTCCTGAACTCCACAACCAGAGGCTTCTCTGGACTCCTGAGCTAGGACTTTATAGTGCCTCCTGAAGGTTTCCTGGGACAAAGATCCAAAAATAAGCTTTCCGAAGCCCAGTTTAATTAATCTTTCAAAGAAGTGTCAAGTTGGACTCCATCTTTGCCCAGTCTGAACCCTTCCCTTCTAGTTTGTGAAACAGGCAAAAACCACTGGGGCAGGAAAGGAAAGAGTGGGCATCTTCTGAGCAGAAGGCCTGGCCACCTTTCTCCCAGATCACTGCACATGAGCTACAGTTTGAGACTAGGGGATCTCCTAGGGCTTTCCTAGGAAGGGGCTGCTGTACAGAGGCTGGGGCCAGCAAGCAGGAAAACAACGTGGGGCGTTTTCATGCATCAATAATTTTCTGAATTTGAAGCTTCTTTTCCAAACTTTGCAGAGCACACACTGTCCAATCCCCTTCATTAAGGATTAATTACTAGCCAAGTTTGGAGTCTTTGGAGTTGTTTGGGAGTCATTTGAGCTGAAAAGGAAAACATAGCTATGTTGTTATTTCTTCTAACTGGAAAAAGGATATTTTCTGTGGGTGTTTGCAATGCTCACAAACAGCTGAAGGTTTTTTTTTTTTTTTTTTTTTTTACTCTATCTTTCCAAAAACCATTGCTCTAGGCCACAACCAAATATGGAAAAAATGACCAAAAAATAATAATCTCCAAACCATGAACTTTTCAGAAAGTTACAAATAGCTGAAACTGAAATATGTATGAGAAATGGTCAGTGACCTTGTTTGTCAGTTTCCCACTGTTTCCTGTCACCTGCCCACTATTTGAGTCTGCAATGCACCCAGCCCAGGCATCTCTGAAGAGATATTGCTTCTAGGCGTCCAGGAACCAGAAACCAAGCACAGAGTGGAGTGCAGTGGATTAACACCTCGTTTCACAAGCAAGGAAACTGAGGCCCCTTGATGGCACAGGTGACTCGTCCTAGGCCCCACGGCAAGCTTTTGCACAACCAGATCCCCAGCCTGGCTCTTACCAGACTGTCACCTCCATCCCAAGAAATGCCTCAGGGTGGACTGGGGCAGGGTCTCTGGGCCTCTCCAGGAAGCCAGCTGTCACTGGCTGCATTTCGGTGCGCCCATCACTGAGAATAAGGCGGCACTGTGGAGGAGAGGGAGTGGGCTTTTTCCCTCACTTGGATGGCAAGGGTAGCAGGCTCCTGTCAACACGCGCACACACGGGGCTGGCCCCAGGTAGTCCCCTCCCCCCAGCTCCTAGACAACTGGTGTTAAGCAAAAGATGAGCAGGGGTTGGATGCTACACCAGTTCCTGGGTCCCAGGCTCTAATGCATCAGAATCTATGTCAAATCAGGAATTTCCTCCACAACATTTCTACAACCAGGGTCAGGGCCAAAGCTTTTGAGATCTCCTTCCCTGGATCAATTTCCCCCAAATGAGAAAGAGAAAGGGGACTAGAGCTCCCTCTCTTCAGAGCTGAGGGAAGTTCTGTCTTGACAGGAAGAGTCTGGCTTAGGTATGGTCTGGGAATAGTAATACAATATTGTGGATAAAACTATGGTGCCAGACCTGGGTTTGAATCCTGATTCTCATTGACTTGGTTTCTTCATCTGAAAATGAAATAGCACTAGTGCCTGCATGCTCTGGCTCACAGTAAGTGCTGTGTAAGTTATAGCAATTGTTACTGCTGTTATTTGCTTACCACTGGCAACTTATGGGAGAAAGAATAAACAAATGGATACCTAAAAACCCAGGACCTGCCACCTAAGTTCAGGGTGCATGTGCATCCCCGCAGCCTTCTGTCACCTGTCAGCATCCTCAGGGAAGCAGGGATGCAAGAGAGGCTAGCAAGCCCAAGACCCTGCAGTCTGCACTTTGTCAACCTCCTGCCTACTCCTCCAAGGGCCCTGGAAAAGTTGCCAGGCCCGTCTGGGCCTTGGTTTCTCTATTAGTAATAGGAAGATAATAGAACCCTGGCTGCTCTGTCGAGCTCTTTGAGGGGCCTGGATGAAAGGCACTGGCAGCAAGGTGAGATGCTGCTATTACAGCTAATGACAGAACTGACACGCTCATAAGCTGCTGCCCAGCTCTGACTCAGGCTGTTTATGGTTCTAGGCCCTGGTCATGAAGGAGCGGGGGAGGTGAGTGGATTTATGGTCAAGGGAGAATGCGGAGTCCTGCGGTGCCCTCGTCTGCCCTATGAGCCTGTGTGAGTGCAGCTGCATGACACAGGCTTCTGTGGGGCTTCCTCTCCCCATGTGGAACCCTGCTGCCCAGTGTCCCTCACCCCATGCCTGTCCCCTCTTTGCTCCCCACCTCCCTTCCTGCCAGGACTCAGGCTCCGCCTGCGTGTGACACATCACTCCAGAGGACAATCGAGCCTGTTTAGAAACATGTGGAAACCATGGTCCGAGGCTGCTGCAGCCAGGAGAATAAAACATTTCTCCAGGCCGGTCCTCCCTTTCCCACCGGCCCGGGGACAGTGACCCAGAAGGGGCTGACCAGCATGGGACTAGACTCTTCTGTGACCTCCACATCTGGCTCAATGCCGCAGGTCCCTTCTTTCCCTCGGGAGTGTCGAAAGGGAGGCCTCGTGAGGCCATCCCTGTTGTGCATCACCAGTTCTGTTTCCAGATGCGGTCAGCCCCTGGTCCCCTCTGAGAACTGGCGGTGGAAGGGGGGCTGGAAAAGCAAAGCACGACTGATAACAGGCTGTGTGCAGCTCCGTAACACGCGTGCTCTCGCCTTAGCACCTCAGACCAGCCCAGGACGCCTCTTCAGTGGCTTTGGGCCAGGCGTGAGCACCAGCCTAGAGACATGCAAACGCATCCGGCCTAGATCCCAGTATGAAATGGACCAAGATAGCCCCAAGAAAATGCCTCTTGGCTTCCCAAAGTGCCTCTTTCCACTAAGGCCCTTGCTTTCCTGATTAATACAAAGAGCAAGAGGTCATGAGGGAGATGGGATGGGAGAGAAATGGATGGCCAGGAAGAAGAGGCACTGTACAAGGCTCACCTGCTTGCCTCTTTCTCTCCCTTCCCTTCCCTTCCCGTCCCTTCCTTCCCCTCCCCACCTTTCCCCTTCCCTTCCCTCCCTTCCCCTCCCCTTCTCTTTCTTTCCTTCCTCCTTCCCCCCCTTTCTTTTTTTTTCATTCTTTCTTAATTATGGGTTGAACCCAGGGGCTCACATACGCTCTGCTACTGAGCCACTCCTCCAGCCGTGCTTACCTCTTTCCATCTATCTGGCTCCAAGAACTAGCTCTTGGCCCCCCTCTCACAGCTATCCTTTCCCCTCTCTGTTTTCTCTTAGACTCCCCCTCTCCCAAGTCCAGTCCCCAGTAGTCCTTCTATCCACATCACTGCTCTGTGGCAGAACCTGTGGCAGACACTGAGTGCCAGAATTGGGGGTGGTTAAGGGAAGTATAGAAAGAGGAAAGCTGTGCTGAAGAAAAACAATGGAGGATTAGAAGCACAGAAAACCAAACCTCCAATGGGAGAAGAACTGGCCAGAAACCCGGAGGGCAGAGTGGGATTCGCTTGGCAGAGACTGGGGCAAGGTACAGGTACAAAGTGGAGGTGAAAGGACCTTGGCATCTTCAGGGGAATCAACTCCTACAGGGTGTACGAAGCTGGTAGCAAGGGAAGAGTGTCCCCAGACCGTACTTTAGGATGATGCACAGTGGAGGAAGCACATGGACTCAGGGCAGGAGTGCAGGCGTAGCCAGGGCAGTCATTCACATGACTTCCCAGAAGCTCCCTGAAGTCAATCAAAACAGCCACACAGAGGTGGGCACCTTTGCCCTTCCCAAGCCTCGAAAGGCAGGGAGGAACTGAAAGGAAATGTTCTCATCACTATTTAACAGAGAGGGAAACTGAGGCTCATTAGTGCTTAGTCATCTGCCCAAGGTCTTAGAGTAAGTCATCAACCAAGCCGGTTGGATTATGCTAGACGCTCGGGTGTGGAGGGGTCCTCAAGAGGTCACATACTCCACCTCTTGCCCCAGGCAGGCCAGATCCTGACAAAGGGGCTTCCGACTCTGCCAAATCAGGAAGCTTGCCCTCCTCCCCAACAACTGTGCCAAATAATTCCATAAAGAATTAAAATGTAGCCTGAGTCTTTCCTTCTGTGGCTTAAAGATACAACTGCTAGGTTCATAGGCAAGATGGAGTCATATAAAAGCCCTCCCTAGACCCAGAGGTCATCTGTGGCTCAGCTTCCCTCAGCTTTCTCTTCTCTGTGTTCACTCTCAATGGTTTCTTTCTCTGCAGGCCCCAGCCTCCCATAGTTGACCTGGCACCTGTACTGGGTGCTCTGTAACTTTCAAATGGATGAATGGATGGTGAATAAATGAACCCACAAATGATTTCCAGACAAACACAACCCCTTGACCTCCAGGAAGTAGATTTCCAATAGAAATCCTCCAACATCCCTAACTTCCCTTAGCAACCTGACATGATACATGTGTAGTCACTGTCTAGGATGGCCTAGAGATATTCTTTGGCTGATTCTTACTTTAAATACAGGGTTCTTCCCTCCTTGTCTAGCCGTCCACACACATATATACATATGTACTCAAACCTACAAATAAAGTCCTGGCACCAGCCCTGGTAGGGAAATCCCAGTCAGGCTGGCATCTCTGCTGGGGCTTCTTCTACAGAAAGCTGAGACGTATTGCCTGGTAATGCCTCCTTATCTTCGTGCCTATAGTCCTAATGTGAGGAAAGATCTAACTCCTACACATACAGGCATCATTTATGCATACCATGTACCATGTGCTTTGCCAAACACTGTAAACGCATTTCCTTCCCTGGTCCTGTAGGTTACAGAAGAGAAAAGTGAGACTCAGAGACACGCAGCGTGGCTAGTAAGTACCTGGGGCAGGCTTGGACCCTGCTCTGTCTGACTCTAGAGCCTACCCTCTTATCTGTTCTCCTGTCCTACCTCTCCCTAGGCCTGGTGCCCTTGAATGTCCCCATTGCTCCCTGCCCTACCCCTCCCTGCCCCTACCCCAGCATGCCTAACCGCATCTAAGTAAGAACACTTGATCGCAAAGGGGTGGTGGTGGTGGTGGTGGTGTTCACATCCAGCAACTTGTCTTTGTCCAAACTGGTTCCTTTTCTAGTTGTTTCCTTTTCTCCTAATCTCAGATCGAAGACCTATTATTTCCAAGCCAGGAAAAAAGAACAAGGAAAAAAAGGGAGCTCTGTTCCAGGAACTGGCACATCTCTCTCTGTGCTGCCCAGCTTCTCACTTCTCTAACTCTTAAACAAGCTCAGCCATGCCTGACCCCCCGATTTGGCAAGATCATTGGTCACAAAGCCTTTTTAGGGTCTTCTCTTGCTCTATGTACCTCTAGGTCAAGGCTGGAGTGAAAGAACAAGGAAGGATGGGAAGAAAAGCAGATCAAAGAGAAGCTCTGGAGAATAGTAATTCCCATTTCCAGCCTGGCCCTCCAGTGTGTATCCTCCTCTTTTGGGAACCTATGTATCCCTTTCCTGGCCTAGAGATATACCGGCTCCAGGGAGAAAGTGTGACTAGTCACACTCAGAAACACAGATGTACAGACACATACATTTATATACACACACCTAAGTGCCCACACCAGAATCACACAGTCACCAACACACAGTCTAGCCTAGTCTCATTCACAGAGGCACCAGGAGCCTCGAGGACACAAACCCCTGAAGCACATGGGCTCACAGTCATATGTTTCCAAGCCGTACCATAAACATGCCCTTTCTCCCAGGCACACACATTGTCACATGCATGCTCAGGGAGTGTGTCCTGGGTCTCTGAGAACAAGCATCTGTGGACAGACCCAACCAACAAAGGATGCTGGAGTTAGCCCTCTGAATCACGGAAGTCTCCAAAGCCCCTGGGGCCTCTCCTTTTAGGCCCCCCATTCCACCCAATTTATGAAGTTAATGAATTGGTTGGGTCCTATTTAGTTCAAGGAAGCGAGTAGGCCCTTCCCACCTCTCCCCACGGCCCCTGCCCCAAAACACAGTCTGTCTACCCCTGAGTCAACAGAAGCCAGGCTTGTGCCAGGAGGGATGGTTTGTGTCCAACTGTCAGGAGACACTGTGTCTCCCTGGGAGAGAGCAGAGTTTCTGGTCTCAGGCCATCAGGGGCCTGTACCATGGAGCTGGCATCCACTCTCCCAGATGAAGGGGAAACAAAGGTGCCTTGATGCAAGGATTGTTGGTGACAGTAGACATGTCAGCACTGCCCCAGTGCAGGAATCCGGTCACCACCCTCTTAACCCCATGTGGTCAGGCTGACCCTCCCAGCCCTGCACCTGCTGCCACAAAACAGTTTCCCCCTGCTCTGGGTGCAAATTGGCACATGCTCCCCTTTTAGACTTCTGAGAACCTGCATGAGTGGCCCAGAAGGAAACTAGGTGGGGGAGATGAGTGGCTCATTATGTCCCAGGTTGTCAGGGAAGAATATCCTAGAGGCCACCCAACTCCCCCAACATGAATTCACCCAAAACAAAGCCACAGGTTTTCCAAGAAGGCAACAGCTGCTCTGAGGACAAAGCAGCTCATATAAGCAGAACTGCCAACAGAGCTGGAGGCTGGCATTCTCCAGCTCCAGACAGGACAACGAGCCATGCCATAGTCCTCCCGGATGGTGATGGCAGCAGCAGCTCCAGGTGCCAGGAGGAGGCTAGGCTTTCAGGCCATTCTACCCAGTGCTGCCAATGCCCAATGTGTAATCAGGGACTGAATGTTCACCAGGCAAGCTCCTGGGCAGAAGCCGCTGCTACTTTTGCCCATGAATCCTGAAGTCCTCTCCAGCAGCAGCAGAGCAAGGAGCTGGGCTCTGTACCCAGCCTGGTACCGCCCCTCACCCCAGACACAGAAAAGGCTATCAGAAAAGGCTGCCGGGAGTGCTCACTGGTCCCCTCTTGCCAAGGTCAGGATGGGAACCGATGTAAAGCCAGCAGGTGTAAATGTGGGAGCTCAAGGCCAGTGCGAAGAGGTATAGAAGACTGCAGGCAAGATTCCGCCTAGCACTTGTCCAAATCAGCCTATTCACTTCCTTTCTAGGATTTTGTGCAAGTTGTAATTATGATGTTTTCATATATTCTTATTTATTTGTTTCCTCTGCTAGCCTCTAAGTTCCATGAATTTAGGGACCATGTCTGGCTTGTTCGCCATGGGTCCTCAGTGTCAGCATGGTGCTTGGGGGACTCCATGATATTTACTAAATGAATGAATGGTCCCTGGCCACAGACCTTCTGCACATTGTGCTCCACTGTCCTAGAAACACAGGAGTGACAATGAAAGACCTACAGATTCAGACCAGAAATGGCAGGAAGTTCTTTAAGGAAGGCCCACTGGTTCCCTTGCTCACCCATCTGATCACCCTACATCCCATAAATCTATCCTGAGCATCTACTAGGTGATAGGGAACTGAGGATGCCTTTAGGAAACAAGCAAACAGACAAACAAACTAGCCCTTCCTTCAAGGGGATGTCCCTTTGGAAAGGAAGACATCAGGAAGGAATTAACTATGCCTTAGTGTGACCAGCAGAGTCAGAGAGGTAGGATCAGAGGACTTGCCTGGTCTTAGGGAGCCGGGGAGCTTTTCTGGAGGAGAGACATCTAAGAACCGCTCTAAGGAGTGGTATGAATTAGTCAGCAAAAGTAGGGAGAGGAAAAGAGAAAATAAAGAGGGTTCGTAAAAAAGCAGGAGTCTAGAAACAAGAGCGCATGTGCTTAACCAAAGAAGGCAAGAAATGTCCAGAGTAGCCAGAGCTGGTGAAGAGATGCTAGGGGGCTGGGGGGGCAAGCAGAGGATCTGGCGGGGAGCAGGGGCTAGAACACTGTGTAGCTGTGAGCAGGGAAGTAAAAGGGATCCAAGCTTATGAGTCAGAAAATCCCCTAAGTGCTTAGAAAAGGAAGCTGGAGGGCTGGTGAGATGGCTCAGCGGCTTAAGCGCCTGCCCGGCAAGCGCGAGGGCCCGAGTTAGACTCCCGGAACCCACATACGAAAAAGGGACCAGTGATATCGCTCAGCGGCACGGGCGCCTGCTGGCGCGCGAGGTCCTGAGGTCGACCCCCCCGGTACCCACAAAAAAAAAAAAAAAAAAGGAAGCTGGAGCACACCAGGTTGGGCCCAAGGTGAGCGGTCTTTCTTCATCCCTAATGCAGTGGGAGGAGAACATGGGTGCTGCTCCAAAGGAGGCCTGGGAGGAGACAGGGATCCTGCAGGGTCCCTGCCTTCCCCCAGCTCCAGGTTAGTAGACACCTGCTTGCCCCTTGCCCCAGAGATTATACCAGGGAGTGGTGGAGACCTGGGATGCCAGCCCTGTGACAGCCGTGTGTGAGGGGTCTCCACACTGAGCAGCCACAGGGGTAGCAGCCGTGGGAGTGCCTGAGAGGAAGAGGGGAAGGGCGACGCTGGGGCCCAGGAGTATGGGATCTGGAAAAGCTATGCAGAGTCGATCTCATTTCTAGGTTCCAAGCACCTTCATTCCAGGGACCATTTCCATTGTCTCTTATGTCTTCTCAACCCTGGGCACACGGTGGATACCCAAGAAATACACCTCCTGAGCAGAGGAAAGGAAAAGACATACAGGTGATCTCAGAGTTCATAGCCCTACCCCTCAAAAGAGTCTCCTGAAAAGAATAAGTCCCTTTCCCCTCCCTCCATATCCTGCAGCCCAAAGACGGAGACAGGTGGCCACAGTCCCTCCGATGAGGTCAGATAATAAAAACTGAGGAAGATGCTGCTTCTGTGCGTTTCTGTGGGGCCAGAGGAAGGCACTTGGTGACTGGGGGAAGAAAGGGAGAGGCTCTTAGCCCTTCAGAAGTAAGGCCTCATCAGAGATGCAGAAGGCCCGAACTTCAGTTAGAGGTGTGTGCCAGCCTGTTATGTAGCTTTGGGAATTCTTTCAGCCTGGGCCTTGGTGCCCCCTACCTCCATAATAGGAGGACTATGGGACCACTCTGTTCCCTTCCAGGGCTTTGTCCTGAGGAGGAGGCTGTGTGGACCCCAGAGGCGGGAGTCTCAGAGGGAATGGCTTCTGCTTTCCCAGTAAGAAGCAGCAGCCTCATGCCAGGCCTTCCCCCTTTCTGATCATCCTATTCCAATGGAATACCAAACTTGGGCCCAGAATCACATGCATTTCAGGTGGTCTGCGGAAGAGTTAGGAGGCAGGATGTGGAAGCAAAAAGCTAGAAGCATCTGCTGAAAGAGAATATGAAAAGATAAGGACTCGTGGGTGGGGCCCTGGGCTTTGAGGGCTAGCTCAGGAGCGGTGCAGGATTTGAGCAAGCTCCCCACAGAAAAGAGGCCTGCAGAACTAGAATGTTGTCCTTTTCTGCCGGCCAGTCCTGGGATCAGCCTGATCTCAGGTGTGTGAGGTGAGGAACTGGCAAACCTGTGCCACAGGGGGTGGGCCAGAGAGACAGCAGTCGCTTCCTTCTGGGACCTGCGCGGAGATGGAAGGAAGAAGGGGATGGATGGACAGGAGGGGGGCTGCTGCATGCAGCCCCATCAGCATCCACAGTGGGATACCTCCACGCAACTAACGTCCGCTGAGGGCCTGCTCCTGTCAGGCTGCATCTGGACACACTCCGAAGAGTCCCATGGTAAGGCCCTGACAGGCTGCACAGGATTCAGACAGCAAGCCTGCCACGAGGCTCCTCCATCACTGCCACAGGCAGCAAGACTTCAGTTGGCTCTCACCTGAGAGGAAGCAGGAGACGGAGAGTTGAGGTTTTCCTCCCAGTCTCAGCCAGGAGGTGGGGCTCCTTGCCAGGGGCTGCAGCAGGATCTGATATAGTACAGCCTGCTTCGCCACCTGGTGGAGAGAGGGTGAAGGTGCTGGAGAGGGAGCTCAGGCAGGTAATGCCTTTGCCACCTGGTGGAAATTTGGGGCAGCCAATTCTGGAGCTCACCATCAGCCCCAGTGATGATCTAGGTCCAGGCCCAGGCAACCTCTGTCCTAGGCTAGAGTAGGAAGGATGCAGTGTTCCAGGACACGAACCTTGCCCTTAAGGACTCACAGTTGTCTGGCAGAGACAAAGCTTATTTGTATGAAAGATGAGACAACACAATTGTATGTGCTGAGTGTGTGCAGCTCAGCTCATTCACCCATCTGACACCCACTCTTCCATCTAACCAAATACTTACAAACACGGCTATACCTAAGGTACTGTGGCTATCGTAAAGGGGAACAAGGAACAAGACTTGATCCCAGCCCTCAGGTAGCTGAACTGACTTGACTATCCTTTCCTGAGTAACCTCTCTCTGTTTCTGGCTTTCCTCTGTAGCAAAGACTTTCACATATGTCCACCTCCCTTAATCTTTACAAGGCCCAGAGAGGTATGTGTTATTATTCTTGCCCTGCACATGAAAATATTCAAGTTCCAAGAAGTTAAACGACTGTCCAAAGTCTCGCACTATGGGGTGACTCAAACTCAGGGCTTCTCATTCATTAAACAAACATTCCTCCATCCATGGTACATGTCAGGCACTGTGGCAACAAAAATGAGTGAGAAACGACCCTTTCCCAAGAGGCCCTCACAGTCTGCTGAGTTACAAACAAGAACACTGATAACTACACACAAGATATTGGCAGGGTAAAGGCAGAATTTTATACAAAATTCTCTCTACGGCACAAGCAAGAGCAGCTACGATTTTTATAATAATAATAGCCAACATGTACTATATGCAAGGTACTATGTTAAGTGTTTATATAGCAAACTAATTTAAGTGCCTATGAGGTAACAGGTATTAATCTCATTTTGCAAGCAAGGAAACCAAAATGAGAGACTTCAAATAAATAGAGACTGGTGGGGCCAAGATGCAAATCCAGGGGGCCTCGCTACAGAGCCTGCACCCTTGACCACTATACTATCCTGCCAAAAGGTATTGGCAAAAGATTAGCAAGTGCTATAACTATAAAGGGACTTAGAAGGGGATCCTGCCAGACTGACCTGGGTAGAAGAAGGGGAAGAGCTGGGCCAGAGGCTCAGAGCCCATTCCATGTTTTTCTCACCCAGGGAGCAGATTTTGGTCTGGAAGCAGTCAGTGCTGAGTAAGGACCATTCTAATTTAACCTTCCAAGATTAAGGCCAACATACCTGGCTTTTAACCACCTCGCAGGACTTCAACATAGCATCTACTACAGCTTTTCTGAGGCAAATTCCAGATTTGGCCAAAGGAAGTAAGGAATGATAACTATCTTGAAATATTTGTAGGGCTGTTGCCTTAGTCTGTTTTGTGCTCCTATAAGAGAATACCTGAGG
Source organism: Erethizon dorsatum (assembly GCA_028451465.1). NCBI lineage: Eukaryota > Metazoa > Chordata > Mammalia > Rodentia > Erethizontidae > Erethizon > Erethizon dorsatum. The sequence goes on from CM051838.1 coordinate 66,631,815, forward strand.
CTTGGTAATTTATGAAGGACAGATAATGATTTCTTACAGTTGTGGAGGCTGGGAAGTTCAAGGTTGTAGAAAGGGTTTTTGTAAAGCATATGGCAAAGAAAGAGGGTGAGGGAGTGAGAGGGAGTTGAACTTGTTTTTTTGTTGCTGTCTGTTTGTTTTGAGAAAGGATCTTGCTACGTAGTCCAGGCTGGCCTTGAACTCACCTCAATCTTCCTGCCTCAGCCTCCTGAGTGCTGGGATTACAGGTGTGCGCCACCACACCCAGCTTGAACTTGCTTTTATAACAAACACATTCTTGCCAAAGTGACAGCCATCCATTCATGAGGTCTCTGCCCTCATGACCTAATCACCTCTCAAAGGTCCCACCTCTCAACACTGTTGCATCAAGGATTAAGTTTCCAACACATGGACTCCAGAAGAAGGGCTAAATTTATTCTGTGTAGTTCAGAGGAACAGACATAAGATGAGGAGATGAACATTAAGGGGAGGCTGATTCTCCCTCAATGGATGGAATATTTCTTCTGTGTTAACCCCATCAGCAGCCTTCAAAACGAGTGTGCTGCTAGGCCACAGGTACCTTCCAGCAAGGCGGCATCTCTGGTTGGCAGAGATGCTGGAGGGGCGGTTTCCATACATGAATCTTAGTGTGCTTTCCAATGCTGTTCCTACCTTCATCTACAAAGATTTATTAAGTCAACTATATGCTGGGCACGAGAGACTTCAGAGGTGAATGAGGTAATTCTCGCCCTCACAGATTTTACAGTTTAGTAGCAAGCCTCTGGCCTCTAGCCCCACCCCGGATAATATGGGATGACCGTTGATTTATGCTATACTTACCTCTCAAACAGGAAGGATAAAGGAAATATTAAATATTTTGTGTTCTCCCTATCCTTTTGGAAAATTCTATACCTCTAGTTGACATAAGAACTTAAATAATATTGCAAACTAAGTGTGCTATCATGACCAAAGTATAATAATATAAATAATAGCCATAAAAACAATCAACCTCATTTAGTTCTGTGCCAGGCATTGTGTCCCTCATTTTACAAGTATTATCCTTGCCTAATTGTGCTGGCAAAAGTTCAAAGGCAAACTTAATACTCTTTCAACTCCCTAAAGGGCTATACAAAAAAAAAAAAAAAAAAAGTGTCCACTGCTCTTCGCATTCTCTAATTCATGCCACAAGATAATGATTTTATATTGTAAAAAGACTATAACAGCTATAAAATTGAACATCCTGGGAATAAGATGGTCTAAAATGCTGGAGCAAAATACCCACCAAGACTGTGGTGTTTTCTTCTTTGGGAGACTTGAAAAGCAACACGGATTTACATCAGGTTCTAGTGATAAAAGGAAGGAAACATAGAATAAACAGCTCTGGGCCCTGGATAAGGTTTGGGCACATGGCTGGACTTTGAAGGTCAGATTGTTAAAACTCCATATAGCGAAGTGGCCTTCATAGGGTCACAGGACCAGACAACATCCCCACCTCTGCAGGAGGGGCACTCAGAGGAGGCACCAGAAGATGCAGGCGAAGCTCTTTTAGGGCTGATCACAAGGTTCCGAGTTCAACTCCACACTTCAATCCATGCCCATAACTTCTATCCCTCCATGACTTTCCCTGACTATTCCAGCCCTGTGATCCTCTGACAGGCGGATCTCCTTCTTAGGGCACCTTTGTCTTTCTAGAGAAGCTGTGCATGAAAGACCAGAAAGAAGGGAGGGAGGAGGTGGCTGCAGCAGAGAACAGTAGGGAGGGGAGAGGGTCAAGAGGGTGTTCATGACTAGGATGTCCCCAAGCGCTAAAACTCAGAAAGAAACAGCAGTTCTAATCTTTACATCTGATCAAAGCAGAATGCCTACAACCTGATGGCAATTCTTAGTTAGCACTACCCACAAAACCCTGCCAAACATACATTTGCTTTAGTCAGTCCCCATAACCAGGCTTCTTTTTTTCCTGAAAGTTTTGAAAGTTAACGAGGAAGGGGACACTATCCTGGAGTACATTCTATTTGCTTGATCCCAGTTTCTCTCACATGGGGAGAAAAGAAGTTTATCCAGCCCTGGCTGTAGGCCACAGTAAGGACCGCCTTACATGCCTTCAGCCACCAAAGAGACCAAGCTGGTGACGTTTACAGGCCTTTAAGGGTTCTCCTAGAGTCCCCGGATTGGCACCACATTTCATCAGAATGTCCTAACTCCTCTGTAATCTCCTCCAGAAATCTCCACAGCTTTAATTTGTGTACTTATTTTTCACTAGATGGTAAGTCACTTCCCTGACATCCAAACCGCTGAAGTGGGAAAGACCCAAGTAGGCATTTGTTCCGCAGCATGTCCATCCTCGGGATGCAGCTGACAAGGGGCCTGCTGTTCTTTCCCCGAGCCCCATGTTCCAATGACAGGGAGGAGCGATGGCCCAGACCCAGAAGGAAATTAAATGGCCTCAAATTAGGTCAAACATTGCTTTGGCACACACAGAAGGAAAAGTAAGAAAACAGCATGTTAGCCTTCCAGTTACAAAATCAACACAAAAAAATCAGAAGCTCTCGTATATGAACAAAATACAATTAGAAAATATAGTGAAAATACCAAACCATTCATAAAGTCAACAAAAAGGAAAATGATAAGAATAAAGTTAGTAAGAAATGTGTGGGGTATCTCAACAGAAAACCATGCTCCAGCTCTATTAAAGGAAACAAACAAAAAGATAGGAATAGATAGAAAAATGGAGTACTTTATAATGCAAATCTCCCCAAGTTAAGCTGTAACTATAAGACCATTCCAGTAAAAACCCCAAATGCATAACTGATTCTCAAATTCATCTGGAAGAATAAATGTAGGAAAAGATCTAAGAAAAATATTCAAACAGAAAAGTTTGGGGCTGGGGTTGCAGCTCAGTGTTAGAGCACTGGCCCACCCTTCAAAGCTCTGGGCTACAGCCCCAGTGGTAGCAGGGTGGGAGGGTCTCTCTGGCGGCATGGTGGTACACCTGTAGCCCCAGTTACTGGGAGGATGAGGCGGGAAGTTCATTTGAGCCTCCAGGAGCTAGAGACCAGTTTGGGCAACATAGTGAGACTTTGTCTTAAAGAAAACGTGTGGTTCAGACACTACAATAGATCAACCAGTGGAACATATTATAAAACCAAGAAACAACTGCAGTGTTTAACAAAGACTTCATTTAGAGTGCTAGTGTTTATATAAAATGTAATATAATAGATTACACATAGGATGTTAAGTGACATTTCATATTAAGAAAAAAACATGGAATCTAATAATGGTACTGGAATAACAAGTTAACTTTTGAAATACCATGCCTACTATACAAAAAAAAAAAAATTATTAGGCAGGTGTGGTGTACTACTGTAATCCCAGAACTGAGCGAGGCTGAGGTGTGAGAATTGCAGGTCCAAGTCCTTCCTGGGCATCTTAGTGGGACTCTGTCTCAAAATAAAAAATAAAAAGGGCTGAGGATACATCCTCAGCTCAGTGGTAAGGCACTCCTGGGTTCCATCATCAGTACCGCAAGGTAAAGAAATAAATAGGAATGGTCAAAAGATTCCAATGTTAAATAAAACACTAGAACATTTAATTGGATGTTTATGTAACATAGGAATACAAAAATCTTTCTAAACATGGATCAAAGGGAAGACCAAAAATATTGATATGTTTACTACATTTAAAAAAAGTAAGTCTTCTATGCTAAAGAATGTCACAAACTGAAGGGCAAACAATAAGCTGGAAAAACTATATGCAACATTTATCAAAATAAAGGTTAACAGCTTTGATATATTAAGAAACTTACAAAATAATAAAAGACAAATACCTCAGTAGAAAAATGGACAAAGACATAAAAGAAACACAGAATGCTAATAAGCAAGCATAATAAAATGTTCAACCTAAATAGTAATCAAAGTAAATTAAAACAAAATAACACTTCGCATGTCAGACTTGTAAAACTGAAAAAGAACATTGGTAGGGTGTGCAGAAATTAGCACTCCACAGACTGGTGGTGAAGCATAAATTGGTACAAGCTTTCGGAACTGTAATTTAGCAGTAGGTATCAAAAGCCTTAAAATGTGCATGTCTTCAGTCCCTGCAGTTCCATCTAGGAATTCATCTTAAAGAAATAAGAATATGCAAAAAATCTTTTCTAAAAGCACAACCAGCACAACAACAACAAAAACAACAAATAAAAATAAACCATGGTTTTCACAATAAATAATTGATAAAATAAGTTATAGTTGTATCATACAATAAAATACCATGTGATCTTTTAAAATGATGGCATAAAAATACAGCCACAGTCACAGAAAGATGTTCCTCAGGTACTTAAATGGAAAAAAGAGTAGGTTATAAGACAGTAGACATACTACCACTTCCCACCCTTTAATTTTTCTTTTTTGGTGGTTTTTCTTTTCTTTTTTCTTTCTTTCTTTCTTTTTTTTTTTTTTTTGTGGTGGTTCTGGGGATTGAACTCAGAGCCTCATGCATGCTAGGCAAGTGCTCTACCACTGAGCTACGTCCCAAGCATATAATCCCATTTTTAAAACATTTTTTAAAATATACAACAAAAGGTCTGGAAGAATTTACTCCACAATGTTTATAGTTTTGTTACTGGGTGAGATTATGAATGTTCTTAATTTTCTTCTTTTTGATCATCCATATTTTCTACATTGTTTATACTGTATTAAGTACTTCTTATACAACTTTTAAAAAATCTAAAAAAGAAAAACTAGAAGCCACTTGCAATACCTAGATACCCAGTTCTGCCTGGCCCTATTTGCTGGTGTGTGTGTGTGTGTGTGTGTAAAAGGCTTCATTTAAGGAGAAATAATCCCATGGTTTAGAAATGCATATACACAGAACTCCAAACAGTTTCAATTCCTTACTTTGTTTTTCCTGTTCTCCTAGAGAACAGCCACAAAAGCTATAATATGCCAACAATTCAATATTTCCCTCTTTTCCTCTTTCCCTTCCTATATCACAAAGGAGAGTGAATCTGTCCCTAGCAAAATGGGGAAGGATTGTGTCTTGGAGGGCAGCAGGGTACTTGCCATGGTCTAGAGATGGTTTAAAGGTGACCCCCCCCAAATGTTCATACATTGCAAGCTTGGTCCCCAGTGTGATGCTGCTGCTGAAATGGTGGAACCTTTAAGATATGAAGTCTAGTAGAAGGTGATTAGGTCACTGAGGCTGCTGCCCTCGGAAGGAATTAATGTAGTTCTCAAGTAGTCCTTGTCAGTTTCTGCAATAGTGGGTTGTTACAAAACAGCAAGACTGGCTTCTCACTCTCTGGCTTCCTGTCTCACCATGTGATGCCCCTTTGTGCACTTGCTCCCACCACAATGCCATCTGCCATGCAATGATGGAGCCAGGGGCCCTCACCAGAGCCGAGAGGATGCTATTCCATGCCCTTGGGCCTCCAAAACTGTAAGCTACATAAACCTGTTTATTATAAAGTACTCAGACTCCTTCCATTTTCTTATAGCAATGAAAAACAGACTAACAGTGCTCCAGAAGGCACCCACAAACTCATCACTCTGAGGCAGGGGAATGGGCAAAGTGAGTTTAAGTAAGTCAGCAACCTACAAATGCAAGTATCATGAGCTGCCATCCAGATTACAGAATGGCAAGGGGTAGGTAAGAGAGATTAGGGTTCCTTGAAGATCTGGGAGCAGAAACAAGACAATAGCATACTCAACCAGAGTCATAATTATATATATATATATATTTTTTTTTTTAAATATAATTGCTTACCAGCATTTTTTCCCTGCCAGTCAAAGCCTAAATCATTAAACATTATAAACTCTAACTTCCTTCTCTTTCTAGCTGTTACCATCCTCTCCTTCTCTTCTCCAGTTGGGATAAAGGCCTCAAAAATTATCTAACCCTCCTCCCTGAACTTAGGACTAACTTTTCTCAGCACCAAAGCTGAGGACATCAGCTCCCCAGACTGGCACTTGCAGGGTGTTTCTCCCTTCAAGAGGCCTCCACTTCCAGTCCACACACTTAGGTTGCTTCCTTCCTAAACCCAGAGGGGACAGGCCCGCGGAATGACTCCTTAGATGTAGTGAACATACCCTGGATGTGGAAAACCCATTTCCTGGTCTGTATGTGGCCATGGGCCCTAGGTGGGCCGCAGCCAATCTGCCTCTGGAAAAGAGGTTCCTTGAATGTTGATACACAAGTGCCTTGTGGTGTTATGAATGTCTACTTGTCATGTGCACTACATGAGCACGGATGTCCAGGCCACCCCCAGCCATATACTAGTATTCTCGTAGTTCCTCATTCTTGTTGCTTGGAATTTCTCAGCCAATTCTAACTCTGGGCAGCAATGGATTTGGAACAGACATCAAGTCCAGCTTCTCTAATGCTGTGCCTTCTGGTGAAAAGGAGGGAATAAAACAAGACGAACAGGCCTGGTGAGATGGCTCAGTGGCATAAGCACCTGCCTGGCAAGCGTGAAGTCCTGAGTTCGACTCTTGGAACCCACATACGAAAAAAGGGCCAGTGATATCGCTCAGCGGCACGGGCACCTGCTGGCACGCAAGGTCCTGAGGTCGACCCCCCCCAGTACCCACAAAAAAAAAATTATCACTTCCTCACAAATTAAATTGAAGTTACCAAATTTGCTTTAAAAAAAAAAAACTTCACAGTCTGTACTTCTGTTTTTTGCAACTCTCACACTAATCCAGAAATTTAGAATAAAAACAGATTAAAAAATAAATTCCGGGGCCGGTGAGATGACTCAGCGGCGTAAGTGCCTGCCTGGCAAGTGTGAGGGCCCGAGTTCGACTCCTGGAACCCACATATGAAAAAAGGGCCGGTGATATTGCTCAGCGGCACGGGTGCCTGCTGGCCCGCGAGGTCCTGAGGTCGACCCCTGGTACCCACAAAAAAAAAAAAAAAAAACCAAAAACCAAGACGAACAAATACAAACCTGGTCCAAACACCTTCCCCAGGACACACGGACCCCTCTGTCCCTACTGTGCTAGCTCCCAAGGCCTTACAGGCAGAGACGGGAGCCTTCTGCTAGAAAAGTTGGCCCAGCTGTGTGGCCCAGCCTGGCTTAGACCTCCCCTTGCCCTGTCTGCCTTTCATGGGAGCAGAGAGGGGTGGCTTCACTACCTATCTCTGAACCTGACGTCCAGCACAGCACTCAAGCCAGAGAGCGCAGACACAAAACCAGGTGCCTGGTCTGGGAGGCGCCTGGCTGGAGAGCCCCACAGACAGTCCTGCTCACCTCATTAGGCAGGTGTGGCCCTCTCCAGCTCAAGGGCCATCTGAGAAAAACCGGGCAGCACAGAGGCAGGCCTACTAGGGCAGACAGGCGGGGCCGGGCTGGGCCTGTCCTTCCAAGGCTTTAGGCCTCCTCTGCTACTGCTAGAGAAGGAAACCGCTGGTGATTTCCAAATATCCCACACCACCCACCTCAGTCCATGAGCAAAATGCTTGTGTATTCCAGGGTTGAACACACTTCTCAGAGATGGGTGCCTGGATGCCAAAAGGGCAAGAGACCTCGCAGTCAAAGAAAGGATAACTTCTAGATGTGGAAGACGGCAACTCTCTCTCTGGTCAATTATTCAAAGAAACTAAAAATATCTACCATTTATTGAGCATTTATTATGGGCTCAATTAAGCATCCTACTTAGATTATTACACTAATCCTAAGAACATCTGCATGAGGTAGCTGTCCTTATATTTTCTTTATGTTACACGTGTGGAAATGGAGACACAGAGAGGCTGAGAGACTTGTCTGAGCTCACCACTCCATGAGAGGCAGACCAGGTCTACCCAACTCTCAAGTCCATGTGCCTCACCACTGCGGGACCCACTGGACACTCGGACAAGTCTGGGGCGTCAGAACCTCCCCACCACTGTACCTCAGGAGACAAAGTCTCACCTGTCACATTCCTGCCTTAGTGTCTAAAGCTCCTCAAAGAGTGGGTTTCTTTTATGTTCCAGAAAAAAAATATTGCTTGGAGTGTCTTTTCCAGAGGCTTTATTCCTGAGCTCTTTTGAACCAGTAAAGGGCAATAACCTCAGATGCAGAGCCAGCAGTCTTGGGTTCTTAACTTGATGGGGCAGCCAACTAATTCAATCCCATACAATCCTGATCTATCGTACCGATCTGCAAAAGAAGCTAGCAAAGCAAAACAGGCAGGCTCATTCCCACAGTGCCAGTGAGTCTCTACACTCAGGGAACCAGAACTAACCTTATCCCCAGTCTCCCCACCAGCAGCCCCTAAGTCTTCTGGACAGAACTCCAGAAAGTCGTGGGGCTGCAGAAAGTCAAAGCCAGAAGATATGTAGGTTTATTAATCTAATCCTAGGTTTCACAGATGAGAAGCCTGAGGCTGAAGAAGGAGGCACTAAAACACTGTCAGTCTCTGGCAGGTTCTTACCTTTTCCGTAAGCTTAGACTGGGAGGTAGGACCAGATGTCAGATTAGTGCTTATGTGCACACTTCCTTTGGATGAGAGAGGGGAAGAAAACTGCACGCAAGCGAGAAAGACCATCGTTCAAACGCTCACTGTGCTTCTGCACAGCTCTGGGATCTGCCGAGTTACTGAACCTCTTTACTTCCTTATTCTGCAAACAGAGATAATAGTGCCAACCCTGAAAGACTGGCCTAAGAATGAATCAAAATAATGTATGAAACAAAGGACTAGTAAGGACATCTGAATATAGTACAGGTTTTACTTCGTAATAATATATCAGTATCGGTTCATCAATTGTAACAAGCAGCACGCTAATGTAAGATGTTCATTAGACAAAACTAGTTGGGATAGATGGGAACTCTCTGGATTATCTTCGCAATTTTTCTGTAAACCTGAAACTTCTAAAATACAGTTTATTTAAAAATGAATAAAAAGAGTACAGCAGAAGATGTCCTGTTAAGAGAGAATGATCATGAACTATGTCCCTGAGAATCTGGAAACGGCTGCAAAGAATAAAGCAGCAAGTCAGCCAGCAACAAAACAAAACCCATTAATGTTCAGTCAACTCAGGTTAGCTGCAGACCCCAACTCTGAGTACCAATAAGCACTGGGTCTCACAGACATCAAGGGATCAGAAAATGACTATTAAATGTGAAGTTGGACTGATGCCTGGATGCAAATGCTAATATCCATTAATATCTCTGTGATCTGGAGCAGTGCCCCTCACCACTCTATAACACCCTTCCCTCCTTACCTATTGCTGTGATTTGGATGTGGTTTGTTCCTCCAAGGGTTCATATGTTGAAAGCTCAGACTACAAGATGGCTATGCTAAGAAGTTATGGGGCAAGGTGTGACGGCTCACTCCCATAATCGCAGCACACTGGGAGGCTGAGGCAGAAAGATTATAAATTTAAGCCCAGTCTGGGCAACACGGTGACTTAGTGAGACTGTCTCAAAATAAAACATACAAAGGGCTGAGGATGTAGCTGTAGCTCAGTGCAAAGATCATGGGTTCAATCCCTAGCACCACAGGAGAGAGAGAGAGAGAGAGACAGACAGACAGACAGACAGACAGACAGACAGAGACAGAGAGGAAGGAAGAAGGAGGAGGAGGAGGAAGAAAAGAGAAAAAGAAAAGAGAAAAAAGAAAAGAAAAGGAAGAAGTTGTTGGGTCTTTCAGAAGAGAGGTCTAGCGGAAGGTCATTACCAACCCTCCCTTCTTCCTGCCTTCCTGTCACTTTGTGTTCTCTCCCTCACATGTGTCCCTGCCAAGAAGCAACCACCATGGTAAGATGCATCCATAGAACCCTCACCAGAGCTAGCACTATGAGGTTTGGACTTTCCGCATCCTAAACTGTGAGCTAAATAAACCTTTTTTCTTTTTTTTTTCTTTCTTTTAATAGAGTGCCCAGCTTCAGGGTACTCTTTATTGAATTGACTGAATATGTACTAATGTCCTTGGGAAATCGTTGCCCCTTGAGTGTGATCCGGACTTACTGACTCAGAAATCCTAACAAAGAGAAATATGGAGTGATGTCGCGTCTGAGACTAGTTCAGGACCGGCCTCCTTCGTGGATCGCCTCTCCCGGGGAAGCTAGCCGCCACAGTGGAAGGGAGCCCTGTGGAGCGGCTCGTGTGAATGAAGCTGGAAGCAGATCTTCCGAGGCTGCCAACAGCCCCAGTGGAGATGACTGCAGTGCCGGATGACAGCTTGGCTGCAACCGCAGCAGAGACCTTGAGCCAGAAGCACCCAGCTCAGTCACACCTGGATTCCTGATACACAGAAACTGTGAGACAACAAATGTTCAGTGCTTTTTCACAAAGTTTTAAGGTAATTTTTAATGCAGCAACATATAATTATATAAAGAGCTCTGTTGGAAACTTAAGAAATTTGGTAAATGTAGAAAAAAACCCAAAAAAACAAAAAACCCCAAACTCTAAGGCCCCTCAGAATCCATAAAAGTCCTCTCTACGTTGTCACATCCCATGTCACTCTGCTGATGACTGCCTCTGCCTTCCCCTTGCACCCTGAACATCTGCAGGCAGATGGGTTTGGTGATGATGGCCCATGAGATTCATTCACCATACTGGGAAGAAGTCAGCAGTTCTGGGGGCCAGGGACATTCAGGTGAGAGCCCGGCTCTCTCTTGACTCTTTTTTTTTAAGTGCATGTTTGCAATACATAATGAATACATTAATTGTGGGGAGTGATACCTGTATATATCTCATCTTAATCCTCATTACTTCCCTTTTCATTTTCCTCCTCCCTCCTCCCTCAACTCCAGATTCCCTTTCCCCTGTTTCCTATTGTGTATCTTTTATTTTGTTTTTGCAAAAGTAGGGGCTTTCAGCATCAGAGCGAGACAAACAGATGTCCTGAGATATATTCTGCCCCAGTTCTTTGAAGAGATTTGTCTTTCTAATTCACATGATGTTCACTGCATCAACAGAAAATTACATCTGCCTTGTACCTTGTTTTGTTCCTTCTGAGGCTGTCCCCAGGACATACAGAACTTGCTAAAATTAGAGTTCAAACCTTAACTCATAGGAATGTACAGGCAAATAAGCTCTGCTCCCAACCCCAGTCTGGTTTCAACTGTCCTCTCAGGATAGACACCCCACTGCCATGCCCATTAATCCCCAGGCAGATACGTTTAAAAGAGTGGGGAACAGGAAGACAGAACTCTTCTAAGAAGAACTGAAATCTCTGACTGCCATTCAGCCACCTTCAACCCCACTCGCCTCTGGGGAAAGGGACACAGAGAGAGAATGTCTATTCAGACAAAATGGACTCCACCTGAAAGACACAGCTAAGTGCTACTATCAGTTGGATTCAACACAGAATTTTTCACCTATTTTCTTTCCCTGTCTCTTCCCCCTGCCATTACAAATCCTCCACTAATACTTTTCTGAGCTCACAGAATAGCTCCTTTTCCCTGGGGAATCCCGCTCCTACTTCTCTATCCCAAATGGTTGAAATCTGTGCATCTCTTGACTTGATTACCCCCTACAAGGAGCCTGGCTGTGCAGAGAAGTTTCTGTTAAGTGCTCCTAGGAGAGATGGAGTTACTAGGCCTTAGCTCCTAGGGTGCAGCATGGCTGTGAAGAGTTGGCAAAAGCATCAGCAGTAGCAGTAGCTCCCCAGGAAGGGCTTCCTGTGGTGTGACTGATGCACAAATGAGGACCCGGAACAGAGTCAGCAGGATTCAGGCTGGGCAGACAGAACTGCTGCTGAGCACAGAGCACTGCTCACTTTGGGCACAGCTAGTGGGGGCTGCTTATCCAGCACCGGGCACTGCCCGTGCCATCACATTCTCCAAGATCCCCTTCTCACAAAGGTGGCTTGGACTCCGAGGGCTGCTCTTCACAGGCAGAAATGTGTAGCCCACTCACCCTCCACAGCCATGGGGGCAGGACCAGTCTTCCCAACACTGCCTGCTTTCCCTGGGTCTCCTTCCAGTGGGTCTCCTAGAGAGCCTTAACCACCTTCCTTCCTCTCTCTTAACACAGGGCTTCAGATCTGGAGAGACTCTTGGTAGCTGTGGAGAGCCTGGCTGAAGTTCTGCTTCTATCTCAGGCACCAGTCTACCATGGGTTCCCTCAGAAACAAGGAAGAAGTCAAGGAAGGGACAGGTCCCAGACGCCCAGAATGCCACCTACAGTTCTGTGGTTCTGGGGAATTGTGAGGAAGATCCAGATCAGAGCTGGAGGCTCCAGGCTGCCAGAAAGAGTGTGCTTGTCAGGCTTTGCATGTGCCACTTAATTTGGCTCTAGCAGGCTGCAAGCTCTAAAGACAGAAGCAGGGTCTTGCTCACATCTGTGTCCCACAACAGAAGAGCTTGTCCCCTGTCCTAACCCGCTCACCTAGAGGGGATATGAAGTGGAGGTGAAGAAGAAAAGAGGTTTCTACAGGGCTCAACTGCAAACCCCATGGCTGTGTGAGCCACAGAACAGCCACAGAACAGCCACAGAACAGGGGTGCATAGCTCAGCTCTCAGCAGACCTGACATGGTTCAGGGAGTTAGGAAGCCTCCCTGAGAGCAAAGGGGAAATAATTCAGTGGGAGTCATCACCAAAGCCTCGCTTCCCACACTTTCTCACACTAGGGGTTCCTTCTACTCCCTGTTAACTCCAAAATCAAGCCTACACACCTCTGCCTGGAGTGCAAAGCCATCTCCACCCTGGCTGCCTGCCTCTCTACCCCAGCCACTTGCCCCAAAGCTGCCCTGCACAGTGCTGAGTCACCTCCTATGTCCCAGCCCATTCCCATCTTTACGAAATCTGTTCTATTCCACTTCCCTCCTCCCTTACCATGCATGCAAACTCTCACAGGCTGGGTCCCAGTCCATTTTGTGTGCAGCCTGTCCTAAGCACCTCGGCCCACACCAACCCGCCTTTTCTGAGCTCCTACAGCACCTGGCCTGCACCACATGACCTAGCACACTTCTAACACCTCACACCATGCATTAGGTGCTTTCTTCAAGTCCTTGTCAACTAGAACAGAAGACCTGTGAGACAGTAGCAGGGCACCACATAGTGGCATGAGTTTTAAGAACTGAGACCAAGTTGGAATTATTCTGCATTCTCCTGGATTGGAGCTGGTGAAGAAAGTGCCAATAATAATAGTAATGATAATAATAATGTTACTATCATTAATAACAGCTTTCAGGTAGTATCCTCCCACTCTTCCTCTGCAAAGTGCTTTGTTGCCCCTTGGACCAGTGAGCAAGAGACAGGCTCTGAAACCAGACCTTCTGTGTAGTAGTCTTAGCTGGTTGACAAGGAAGGGGTCTTGCCCCTGGGCCAAGAAATGAATGAGGTGACCTTTATGGTTTATGGATGTCCTTTATGATATGCCTCCATCAGGCACTGCCCTAACAGGGTGCTGGCCTCCCTCTCTGCAGTTCCTGTCTTCTCATTGCTCCCCTTTATCAGGCATTATCAGCCTGGCTCCCATCACTGCCAGGCTAAGCCCTGATGTCTGGTGGATTAGCTACCCTTGCTGCTCGGTACCACGGCCTCTGTTTATGACACTATGTTTCTGGCCGCTGGGGACGGGGATGTGTTACACATTCCTGTGGACAGAGAGGAGCTGTTCATAGGGATATTTCTCCTTGATTCTCATGCTTGCACCCCTGTTGGTAAGTGGATGGTTTAGAGAGGCCTCCCCCATTCTCACAGCCCAGGAGTCAGCCTACCTTCAGATTTGGAAGGGAAAGTGGCTACGAATTTGACTAGACTTCCAGAGAGTTGATCCTAAGGTGTATAGTGTCACTTAAGAAAGGTCTCGGCTTCTCAGGCATCAAGACATCAGTAGCCAGAGTGTAGGAGTGGCTGCAGGATGGAGATGGTCTGAGCTGAGGGTGTAGGGCCTCTAAGGTAGGTGTCCCATGCCAGACCTCTGACGAACTTCTTGTGACATTTCCCAGCCTTGCTTCTTTTCTTGCTCAGTCCCCCAGACACTGCACTCTGGGTCTGTTGTTACCTTCCACTCCCATCGCCATCACTCTCATTATTAAAGAACAACCTTTACTTACAGTGTGGCTTTTACATATGTACAATCTCACTGCATCATCACAATATTCCTTCATGACATGGGTTAAAAATCAGCTTTCCCACTTTACACGTGAGGCTATTATAATCTGAGAAATGACATGACTTGTTTATATTATAAACAAGTTATGTAGCATGTTGACTGGAATCCAGAACTTCAAACACTTAGGCAAAAGCTTGTTTGTCCTTTCTTCCCCCTCTTGGTGCTGAGGATCGAATCCAGGGCCTTCAGCACACTGAGCACGTGCTCTACCATTAAGCTACACCCCTGGCCTCTTGTTCGTCCTTTTTAAATGACATCATGCCTAAACTCCCTGTCCATCCTTACTGAAACTTTCTTACCATAAGTGATTTGTTTTCTGATGATGCTAAAAAAAGAAAAATAGATACTAATTCTATTGCAATAGTAGAATTCAAAATTCCACCTCCCATGCTGGCATCTTAGAAAGATCCACCTGTAGCATACAGAAACGCCTCACCTGCAGTAGGCATACGAGGGTTTATATTCATAATGAATAAACAGGTAGGCATTATCATTCTCAGTAATGTCTTGCACTTGTGTAAATATATATTAAAATACTTAATTGTACCAGCTTTACATTCTGGCATGGTAATCTCAGCTCTGAGAATTTATCGCAAGGCAAGAGACATGGGTACAAAGATTTATATACAAGGTTGTTCAATACAGCATTATTTATAGTAATGAAATATTTGGAGGCAACTTATAAATTACTACAATTAGGGATTTATTAAATAAATTTTGGTACCTTCAAATTAGGGAAGAGCAACCATTAAAAATCAGGTTTCTAGGGCTGGTGATATGGCTCAGCGGCATAAGTGCCTACCTGGCAAGCACAAGGTCCTGAGTTCGACTCCCGGTACCCGCATATTAAAAAAAAAAAGCAGGTTTCTGAAGAACAATTAATGACATGGATAAATAGTCACTGCATAATATTAGGTAATGGTATATTAAATTATATGAACATTAAAATTTTGAGTAAAAATTTGAGTAAGTAAAAAACATATATACATGGAAAAATGATTTGGAAGGAAAATTACCAAAACTTTACTTTGGTGTGGTAAAGTTATGAGTGATTTTTCTTGTTTTCACATGTTTCTGGTTTTCCATATTTCCTACAATGAGCACTCCCAAAGGGGATGTAAAAAGGAATTAAGATGTGTTATGTACATGTACACCATGTACATGTTATGTACACCAACTCCATACAAAGAATGTAAACATTATGTACTGCAAACATGTACTAATAAAAACATATTATAAAAGAAAAAAGAAAATATGACACATGCTAATTTTTGTTAAAGTACTTTTTGTCACAATAGCTACTATCAGTTTTTAGGGCAGGGAAAGTTAGTCTATTTTACAGATATATAATAAGCACAGCAACCAACAAGTTCACAAAGTGATTTAGGGTTAAGGACATCAGTATCAGATCCAGCTGCCCCTCTGCCTCCTCATATGGCCTCCACAGATGATTGTCCTCCTGTTCCTTAGTTGTGACGTCCTTTCCACCCGGGTACTTGCAAAGCACACTACACCAGGCACATGCCCTGCCACCTTGTCTTCTGAGGTGCGTCTACACAAATACCGAGCTCTACTTAGGGCTGAGCATCTAGACGGGCAGACTCCACAGGCCGGGGATGAAAGATGTAGGTGAGTCTAAAACATTTCATTTCCACCTCAAGGGCCTGACTCAGTGCCAGGCAGTGGTATCGGCTCATTAAATGCATGCCGGCCAAACACTTATGCCAGGGTTTCTCTGCACACTTTCCTTAGAACAGTGCCCTCTGGCTTCCTGGAGAAGCCGGACCTTCACTCCCCAACCCAGAAGAAACACCTTCCCTTCTCCTCAGAGCCTAAGGGACCCAAGAAATCAAAGCTCCAAGGTAATGATTCAGAAACTTTTAGGAGTTATTTAACTTCTGAGACTCTGACGAAAGCTATGGTCTCTCCCCAGAAAAATGCATGCAGGCTTATGCTCACATCTCCCTGTTCATCGTGCAGGCAGGTTTAAGAGACCTTCAGAAGCAGGCTTACATTGCAGTGGACAGCTTGGCCAGGCCGGGGGAAAGCCAGGCCCCTTCTCAGAGTTGCTTCCTCCACTCCCCTTTCAGCTTGCACCTCTTTGGCTCAGTAAGCGCATTATAATTAGCTCCTCTCTGGAGGTGACTCAGGACCATTATCTTCCCCCTAGTCCTGATGACCCATTTGGAGGAGAGGGGAAGTGACTTTCATAGAGTCATACCATGAGTCAGTGTACAAGCCAAGACTAGAATGTGGCATTTGGGGCTCCCAGGGCTGTATTTAAGCCACTGGCAAGAGTTGTTTCTCACAGCAGGGTCTGGACACAGGCAGGGTATAAACACAGACAGAAGCTGACCCCAGCTCTAGGATGAGCAGAGAGAATACAGAATCTGGAGCTTCATCACTCCCAAGCATTCCCTTCTTGCATCTCCAAAATGCAGAGGAACAATTCTATTCCCATACTGCACAAGAAGAAACTGAGACAATAGGAAGAGATGAAGAATTCTGAATGTCTGGCTTCAGGCTAACATTGTTCCTTATGACCATTGCAAACCTGGCAAAGACTCACCCTACCTGCATTTTAGGGCAGCCCCTAAGATATTACACCTAACCCTAGGACACTGCATTGCAGGTAAAGTGCTTTGGCCTAGGTCAAGGCATGACACAAATGAGTGATCAGACTTCACACACACACACACACACACACACGCACACACACACACACACACAGTACTTAAGACCTACCTGTCATGGAACCAGAGTCCCTTGCTCAAGACTAGAACAGAAGAGGTAAAAAGAAATTAGATATGATGAGAACTCCTTGCAAGGAGAAATCTAGCAAGTAATATTGAGTAATGCCAATAACCCACCCTCACTAGCTTTCTCAGCCCCACACCTGGAAATATTTCTTGACTAACCCAACTTCTACAGTGCTGTCCAGTAGAACTTGCTGGGTGATGGAAATGTTCCATATCTGAGTTGTCCAATATTGTAGCCACTATCCACATGGGGTTACTGACTGTTTGAAATGTGACTAATGTAACTGAAGAAATGAAGTCTTCAAAATTTTTGAAGCAGGGTCTCACTATGCAGTTTAGGCTGGCCTTGAACTCATGGTGTAGTTCAGGCTGACCTTGAACTCAAAGAGCTCCTCCTGCCTCAGTCTTCCAAGTGCTGGGATTACAGGTATGTATCACCACACCTGGCTCAGTTTTACTTATTTTTTATTGATTTAAATTCCAATCATTTGCCACTGGTGGCTAGTGTCTACTGTATAGAATGACACAGTGGCTCTGGAGGATCAGTAAAGTCATAAACTTGACCAATTATTAAATAACTTATAAACTTATTTAGTCTTTACTCAACTGACTCAAAAAAAAAAAATCCCAGATTTGTTAGAAATCCCCAGAGCTCTTTGGAGGTTAGGGGTTGGCTGAATTTATGTGGAAAACTAACCAGGAAAGAGATGAGCTCTCTGATCCATTTGTTAAGGAGATTTTTTCTAAGGAAAAGGAGATTATCCCATCTCACATGTTGGACTGCACAGTCTGGGAAATGACCCGTGCAGGCGTCTAGTGCTCTGAAGGTGCCCACTGCAGGAAGCAGGAAACACTATCAGAAGGAAAGATGGAAGTATGTGTCAAAGCCTTCTAAAATGTGTGCATCCTTTGGTATGTTTAACAATTCATTTCTAGCAATTGACTTATAAGAAATTAATTCAAGATGTACATCTACTAGAATTGTCAAAATCCAGAACACTGGTAATGCCAAATGCTGGCAAGAATGTGGAGTAACAGGAATGCCCACCCATTGCTGGTGGGAATGAAAAATGGTACAGTCACTTCGGAAGATAGCTTGGCAGTTTCTGACAAAACTAAGCATACTCTTACCATACAATCTAGCAATTATGTTCTTTGGTATTTACTCACAGGGCTGACAATTTACCTGTACACAAAAGCCTGCACATGGATATTTATAGCAGTTTTACTCATAGTTGCCAAAACCTGAAAACAACCAAGATGTCCTTCAGCACAAAACTGTATAAATGTGGTACATTCAAACAATGGAATATTATTCAATGCTAAAAAGAAATGAAACATCAAGTCATTAAAAGACACAGAGGAACCTTAAATGCATATTACTAAGTGAAAAAAAGCCAATCTGAAAAGGCTATGTACAGTATGATTCCAACTACATGACATTCTAGAAAAGGCAAAACTACGGAGACAGTAAAAAGATCAGTGGTTGCCAGGGAGTGGAGAAAGGGAGCAAGGAAAAGGCAAAACATAGAGGATTTTTAGAGAAGTAAAAATACACTGTATGATTCTAGAGAGCTGGATATATGTCACTGTACATTCGTCCAAACCTGAGGAACTGAGAGAGGCCTGATGTGAACTCTGGAGTCTGGGTGAGGAGGATGTGTTGGTGCAGGCTCACAACAGTTTCAGCAACTGTGCGGCTCTGGTGGGGGCTGTCAAAAATGGGGGGGACTGTGCATGTATGGAAGGGAAGGGGCATACAGAATATCTCTGTTCCTTTCTCTCAAATTTGTTCTTAAAATGCTCTTTAAAAAGTTAAGTCTAATAAAATAAAATAAAAGAGAATCTTATCTCACACCATAAAAAAAGAAAGAAATTAATTCAAGTTGTATGAAGATTAAGCTACAAGGATGCTCATTTTAGACCTTTTTCATGGAGCAAAAAATATTGTACGCAATCCAGATATACAATAAGAGCAGATTGTTAAATAAATTATGTAGCTTCATAAAATAGAATATTTCTTACCTCCCACATGTAAGCTATCAGAAAAAGTTCTCTGCTACCTCCAACATACATTATAATTCTGCCCATTATGCTTCTTCTTAGTGGCTACCATTTGAGAACAAAGTGCCACCCACTTTTACCTGGATTAGTAAACAGCCCCTGAATGATCACACTTTGACCCGTTCTCCATATAGCAACCAGAGCAGTCTATTTGCTGATTGGCTTGATGCCTTTCTGTTTTTAACTGTAATAAGCACCCATAAACCCACCACTACCTGTAAAGACTAGGATTTTTTTTTCCCAGTCTTAGGGTTTGAAACCAGGACCTTTGCAATAAGCTCCTTCCCCAGCATACTTTGATTTTTTTTTGTTTTGTTTTGAGGCAGGATCTTGCTAAGTGCTAAATTGCCCAGGCTGGGCTTGAACTTGCAATCCTTCTGCCTCAGCTTCCCAGAGTGCTGGGATTACAGGTATCACCACCACACCCACTAAGGCTAGGATCTTGACCATCATTTACATCTACCACTTGGCCCATATCCATGTCATCTCCTTCCCTCCTGCCATGCCAGGTACTGCCCTGAACCCTCAGTCCATTGTTTTCCTTTTTTACATAATACTATTCCATTTATAACAATTTATAAGCATTCATATATTTATTAAAGTTTTTAATTTAATAAAAAAGTATTATGTGGTATACAATAATTTTTTGCACTTAGTATTTTCTAAAAGACTCATGTATATTGTTACATGTCACTGTAGTTCATTCATACTCCCATGTACTATTCCACGTATTTATAGACCTAGTTCACCCAGTCTTTGATTGATGGGCATTTAGGATTTCTCCTCTAGATTTTTCTTATTGTAAATGATGCTGCCATGAAGATTGTGGTAGTCTATGTCCCTCATGGTATGTCTTACTTTTCTCATTGCTGAGACAAAATACCTCATACCCAAAGTTAAAGCAAGTAAGGTTTATTTAGCTCACATTTTGTAGAGGTTTCAGTCCATAATCGTCTTGCTCCAATGCAGTGTGGCATCACAGAGGAGAAACAGTTCATGGCAGGCAGAAGGTATCAAAGCAACAAGGGACCACTGCAACTCTTTCTGTCCCTTATATCTTCTCCAGGATACTTAGGGTGGGTAGCACTCACACCCTTAATCCTACTGCCCTTGATCCTAGCATTGCACCATTAGTTGGTTCCAGTGTCACACACTCTAGATCCAGCCATCTCTGAAAAAGTCCCACCTATGACCACACTAGGCTTTGGGGGGACATGTAGACTGGGCCCCCCAAAGACTCATGCACATCCCTTATGCAAAAGGGATTTAGTTCATCTCTAAGAGTTGCCAAATGCCCAGTGGTTTCAGCATTGCTGAAAAGTCCAAGTCCAAAGTCTCCTCTGGCCCATTTGGTCTACACAGTGAGCTCAAGGCCAGGCTGAACTACATAGTGAGACCCTGTCTCAAACAAAACAAAACAAAACAAAACAAAACAAAACAAAAGCACCAAAGTCTCCTCTGAGATTTCAGGCAAACTCTTAGCTGCAAGCCCTTGTACAAAAGAAAAGAAAGTCAAACACTTCCAACATTCAATACCACAAGATAGAAATTTCCATTCCAAAAGTTACAAACAGGGGGATAACAAGGAATGGGAACAACGCAAGACCAAAATCCAGCAGGGCAAATATTAAATCCCACAGTTCTACTTTCAACATCCGCAGGAATCTGTGCCAAGTTGTAAACTCCAAAGGGCTTGGATGCCTCCACCAGTATGACACTGCCTGTGGTTGTAGCACCCATAGCTTCTTCCTTTGGTTGGCTTTGCTCACTCCTTGCAGCTTTCCTTAAATGATCCACATTCCTGGCTTCTCCAACTTTCTGGGGTCTCCACTGCACCTTTGGCTTCACACTCACAGCTTCACACACTGCCCTCTCAGGGGCACACTGCCTGACCTCTCAGGCCTTCTTCTGAAATCTGGGTGGAAGCCTTCCTGATTCCACAACTCTTCCATTCTGCATATGCCTAAAACCAGCACCATGTGGATGATGCCAAGGTCTGCTGCCAGCTACAGCAGTAGCTAGGCTTCCTTCTGTCTTGGCTGTAGGGGGTCCAGTGCCTATGAACCAAATCCCAAGGAACAATTTCCCTAGGCTGCTGTCATTCTGGAACATGGTGCTCTAGAGCTTTCCTCTCAAAACAAAGTCTTTCACTTTTGCAATTTTGAGGCTGCAAAGAGTGGAGTATTGCTGTTTCTTGTCATATCCTCTTTTCTATTCTCTTGTTCCTTCTCAGCAGTCAAGACCTCCTCTGCTCTATCTTTGCAGTCCATAGCTTTACTGGAGCTTCCTTTCTGGCCAAACTCAAAACATTTTAAATCATCCTGCTGGGCTCTTCGCTCTTAATTCTCAACATAAATCTGACTAAAAGTCCCCAACAGTAGCCATGCCACTGCCTCAACATTAGACTGCCTTGAAATTTCTTCTCCAAGAGTAATTGGTCCACCACCCTTAATCTCAGTCTCAGGCAAAGTCTCTGGACACGAGTAAAATGCAGACAAACTTTCTGCCAAGCCAAAACACACATCGTCTGGCATCCAACAGCAAATGCAATCCTTTCTCCCAGCAGAAACCTCCTGAGCCTAGTCTTTACTGGCAACATTTCTATCAGCCTTCTGGTCTTCTGTGCTCTGACTAGAATCTCCTATCAAGTACAGCTTCAGGTGTTCCAGCTCTACTTTTTCAGCCAGCATCTCCAAATCTTTCTTAACTCTTCCCCTTCCCACAAGCCAGCTCCAAAGGCTCCTAAATCACATGGTAAGACATAGTCACAGCAACGACCCTACTCCTGGTACAAAATTCTGTCTTCATTACTTTTTCATTGCTGAGACAAAATACGTGACACCTAAAGTTAAAGGAGGAAATGTTTAGCTGGGCGTGGTGGTGCACACCTGTAATCCCAGCACTTGGGAGGCTGAGGCAGGAGGATCGTCAAGAGCTTGAGGCCAGTCTGGGCTACATAGTAAGTTCAAGGCCAGCTTGAACTACATAGCAAGACCCTGACTCAAAAAACAAAACAAAACAAAACAAAAACAAAAACAAAGACAAAAAAAAAAAGGAAAGGTTTATTTAGCTCACAGTTCATAGAGTTTTCAGTTCCATAATTGGTTGGCTCCAACAGAGAAACAGTTCATGGTGGGCAGGAGGTATCAAAGCAAAAAGGGACCACCACTGCTCTTTCTATCCCTTTTATCTTCTCCAGGATACTCAGGGTGGGTAGCACTCACACCCTTAACCCCAGTGCCCTTGATCCTAACATTGCCCCATGAATCAATTCCAGTGCCACACATTCTAAATCAGCCACCTCTGAAAAAGCCCCACCTATGACCAGATTAGGCTTTGGGGAAACATCTAGACACAAGCCATAACATGGTATATGTGCAAAAGTTTCTCCTGGAAAAATAAATACATATAAGAATGAAATTTCTGCCTTTTAAGGCATGTAGATGTTAAATTTTGTTTTCCAAACTGGTTGTCAATTTTTACTCTCACCAGCAATTTTGAAAACATCCTGTGGACCCACATTCTTTCCAACACTTAGAATTATCAAACTTTTAAAATTTTGCTAATCCAACAGGTACCAAAAGTTATCTAAATATGCTCTTAATTTCCATCTTCCTGATCACTAATGATGTTGAACATCTCTTCATATTTTTATTGATCTTAAATTTATCCTATTCTGTGAAATTCTTGTTGTCATTTGCTCATCTTTTTCTATTCTGCTTTTCTTATTAGTTTGTAGAAGTTGTCTTGAAGTTATTTTTTTTTATTCTTAATACTAATCTTTTGCAGTTTGTCTGTGTTGCAAAGATCTTTTCTCAGTTTATAAACTGTCTTTTTCATTTTCTTTAATATGCATTTTGATATATAAAACTTTTAATATTAACATAGCCAAATTTATCAGCTTTTCTTTTGTAGTAAATACTCGTTGTGACTTATTTAAAATATTTCCCTTTTCATATCTAAAAGACAATAACCTACATTTTCTATTAAGAGTTTTAAAGTTATGGTAATTTTTGTGTTTCAATATTTAAACCGCCTGGGGTGATGTTGTATACAGGGTGTAAGCAGGGATCCAAGCTCACCTTTTACGTATAATTTTTCCACTTCCGCTTACGATACAGTTTCTTATCCCCTATTGGTGTGATACGCTACTTATGGCGTATACTGAGGCTCCATGTTGGTGTGAATCTAATTCTGAACTTTCTAATCTATTTTATTGGTCAGTTTGTCCTTGTGCGGATACACACTGTGTTAATTATCTTACTTTCATACTACATCCTTTTATTTGGTAGTGCAAGACTTTTCTCCCACCTTTGTCAGAATTTTAAAACACAAAAAATCCTTGTTAGGGTATTAGAATCTGTAGGTCAAATAGTGGAGAACTGAAGACTCGATATTTTTATGATACTAACTTTCCCTATCTATGAATGTGTTATCTCCCTCCATTTATTTAATTTCCTATATCTTTTAATAAAATCACACATTTTTATGTAGAATATTTGTGCACCTTTTGTAGGATTTATTCTTAATTATTTGATATTCTCCTATAGTTTTTTAAATGTGTCTTTCCTTTAATTATATTTTCTAATGTATTGGTACATAGAATGCAAAATACTTTAATATATCCATCTTATTCCAAGATAACTAGCTAAATGCTTCTATTATTTCTAATAATTTGTATATTGTTTGGGAGTTTCTATACAAATACAGTAGACCCCAAGCATATGCCTGAAACCACAGATAGTACCAAACTCTGTGTATACTACTCTTTTCCCCATACTGTACATACATACCTAGGATAAAGTTTAATTTATAAATTAATCAGAGTAAATAATTAACAACAGTAACAAAATAGAATAACTATGACCATATAATGTAATAAAAGAGATGTCATCATGCTACTCAGAACAGCACACAATTTAAAACTAAGTTGTTTATTGCTAGAATTTTCACACTTAATGTTTTTGGGTCATAATTGGCCATAGGTAACGGAAACCACAGACAGTGAAGCTGGATGGGGTGGGAGTGGGGCTACTGTAATGATAATAAAAAAAATGTCCTTTTTATTTCCTCTTTTCTGATTCTTATGCACCCCCCTCCAACATATGAACACATTCTCTTTTGGTCTTTCTGCACTGGTGGTAATGGACATCTTGTTTCATTCTTAGTTTCAAAGTACGTACGTGTGACATTTCCTCATTTACTAAGATGTTTGCTCTAGTATTTTTATATGGTAGTCACTTTTATCTGATTAGGAAATTCCCTTTCATTCTACTTTATCATAAATAGTTGTTGACTTTTAAAAGCTTTGTAATATCTAAAATAAGACAACTATAGTAAATAGCATAAAAATACACTTAATTACTGTAAGACAAGCAGCAGCCCTGAAACAAGCAAAATCAGCCAACCCAGAAGCCCCACGTGTCCCTTCCCTGTTACAAGCTCTTCCAGCCAGGAGTAACTGTTCTCCCACCTATTCGGTACGCATCTCTTTACTTTGTTCTGGTAGTTTTATCACCTAAACATGAGTAACTAAACACTATGGCTTGATTTGGCCTAATCATTTTTTTTATGTCTTTTGGATCTCTTTTGAGCAACAGGCTGTCCCTCCCTTTCTGTTTTCCCCTCTTGCAGTCCATTTTAGTGAAGACACCAGATCATTTGTTGTGTGTTTTCCTTTGTAGGTAATTGATTTTTGTAATCTAATGAGATGATTATTATGTGTGTAGGGGGTCTCACTTTTAATTTATTAATGGAGAAAATTACGTTTATTGAGGGCAACCTTCCTAAAATAGATCAGATCATGTCACTTCCCTCCAATGGTTTCTCTCAGACTTCAGGATAAAATACAAAGCTTCAGCCATGATCTATATGAGTCCCAGAAGATCCCTACAAATAGTCCCATCTACATCTGTCTGTCTCAATATACAATTTCCCTTCTTCCTCCCTGTGTCTTAGCGACAACGATTTTCTCATAGTTTTTCAAACATGCCAAGTTATTCCCAGCTTTGGTCACTGCATGCACTGTTCTCTTTCATAGAATGCTTTCCTCCTGATCTTTATGTGGAAGCTCTCTAGTGTCCTCCACATTTTAGCTCAGAATTTTCTTCCTCGAATTGAACTTCTAAAAGAGCCCCCTGGTCGCTTAAATGTCCAAAAAGACAGAAGCACAGGGTTAATAGCAGCCGTCTCTTACAGTATTTATGTTTGTCTTTTCTGTTTTGTTTCATTTTACTTCTCTGACAGGCACATATTATATTTATGAATAAAAACAATAAAAGTAACTTTATTATGATGAAAGAACAATTTTTTTCTTTAAAAGAAAAAGTATTATCTAGTTGAGAGACTATAAAGACTCCTCAAATAGCCCAAGGACTCATTTGTATCAGCATATGTAAATATCAAGTAGAGATACATTCATCCCTATCCTGGGTGTCACAGAGTAACCCAACAACTAAAATTGGCTTTATTTAGTCACTTTATTCTGCCTTGTGCAAAAAAAAAAAAAAAAAGGAATTGTGGCTCATAATAAGATCACTTTCATATTATCCCTTTATCATATTATCATCTTTTCCCTTTTGGTGGATATGTCTCAAATGGCTTCATATTCTCCTAGAACCTACCAATGCCTTAGTTAGAACTCTGGTGATCAATGAATGCTAGATGAATTAAACAGTTCAGTGTAATATCATGACATGGTCCTTGATAAAATGCCAAATAAAGTAAAATGAGGAATTGTCACTTAAGGGGTATAGAGTTTCACTTTTGCAAGGTGAAAAAGTTCTGGAGATCTGTTGTACAGCAATGTCAGCACATTTAACACTATTGAACTGCGTATACAAAATGGTTAAATGGTAAATATTGTGTGCTTTTTATCATAATTTTTAAAAGACAAACAAGGTGGTATAGACTGGTTGGTACAGCCCCTGAAAGATCACTGTGATAAAGACTCAAGCTGGTCTAGAAAAAGACAGCATAGCTAGGTTCCACGCAGGCAATGGGGCAGCTCGGTGGGGCACGGGAGCCAGCAGGCAGATGTGTTTGGGACCAGTGAGCCCGTGAGATGGCTGTAATAACTGCAGAGGATTTAAGAAGATGAATTGGAAAGTGAAAGGCCCTGGAAGCAGGCTGAGTCTGGACATGAGCCTAGAGGCAATGAAGAGAGACGAAGGTTTTAGATTTGGGAAATGTGTGATAAAAGGGGTATTCTAAAAATACTAACAAGCATTCAAATTAGGATATAGTACACATTAATCTCAACCCTGCTGAAAAGGATGGAAAAGGAAGCGCCCAAATGTCCTAATGTGACATTCAGATGACAGCGATTGCTGAGACAGACACAGAGTCTAGACCAAGAGGTCATCTGAAGAAGCTTTTCGGGAATAGAGAGCCCGCCCCACACTAATGCGGAAGGACGGATTCCATCACTCTTGTCTCCTAACCTTTCCCAGAGAGACACAGACCTGCAAAACCGCCCTTTTCTTCCCGGCACTGTGATTAGGTAGACAGTGGGCAGCAGTGACTTCTTGACTAAAATGCAAAGTAGAGAGAGGCTGCGCTTCAGAAGTAGGGCTCTCGTAGGTGCAGACAGGGGTCGTTCAGCCCCAGCTGCAGTGGGCCTGGGAAGTACTCAGGTTCTTGCTACTAAAAGGGAGCACTCAGAGGCCTCACCCCAGCATTGCCCTTGGGTCAGGAATGAGCGGGCTCCCCATATTTCCCTCTCCAGCCAGCTGACTTATCTTTCCAGACATCAAAATAAGAGCAGGCCACAAGCAACAGTTCCCCCCTCCAAATAAGGGACCCATGACTCTGCTGGAGCTGTCCTTCCACAAGTATTAGGGGGTATTCCAACTGTTTACTGAGAAGAAAGGAAAACATCAGAATTCATTTATTTGTAAATTATGACATAGGTATAAAAAATCAGGAAATGGAAAGACAAAAAGATTTTTTAATGCCATGTTTACGTTTAGTCCATGTTAACAAATATAAATGGGCTCATATTGTACTTAACCTCTTTGGGTTTCTGCTAAACCTGATTTTTTTAAATGAGTAACCTATTATGAATACTTTTTGATGTCAATAACAAACATCTACAAAAATGGTGTGCTGTGGCTGTACGGTATCCCACAAGGTCAGGAATACAGGAGGCCAGAGCGTAGTTGACTGATGCCCCATCGCTGGCTGCTTAAACTGTTCCCAGTATTTGGCATGATGAACATCTGGGAACCAAATAACATCATCTCCTTCATCTTAACATTGTTCTTGTTGGCAAATGTGCAATCAAGTCCTACCCCAAAGGAGGAGACCTGTAACATCTATCATCAGGAAAACTTTAGGGACCTGGCTCACATGCCATCGCTTCCAGGAAGGTTTTTCCAGATCACATCGATTCAGAGTGCTTTCTCAAACCCAACTAGTTTGATGTTCTGCTTAGCCATTGTGCCCTTCCTCTGGCATTTAAACCTGCCTAGCCTGGTCTTTGTCATATGTGCCCCTTTTTTTCTTGAATTATAATACGTATCTTCCTTTTCCCATCCCAAGGCACTACTCATGTCTGGCTCTGTGCTTTTGATTTGGCCTCATCTCCTCGGCTGTAAGCCATCAAAGTTCAGACTAATACTCAGAGAGCAGCAGGAATAAATGGGCTGATCTTATAAAGACCATCTGATACGTGTCTGCCAAGACAGGCTCTAAGGGTTAACAGTAAGCTGCCACTATCTCTAAACAGCACTTCAAATGATCCTTAGCGAAGGGGAACAAAGCAGAACAGAGGTCAGTAAAACAGACCTGCCCTTAAGGGTTAAGAGGAGATCCCACTGTCTAATCCTAGGCTGAGGACAGACATGGCAAAGCTGACTCTTCCATATGGGGTGTCATCTGCCAAAGTGCAGAAATAGATGGAAACAACCCCCAGAGCCAAGGGCTCAATAGTTAGCAAAGATACCCTCAGCAGGCCCCAGGATGCAACAAATTCCTAAGGAAAGCAAGCACGCAAATACTGCAGATTAAGGCAGGACTTCCAAGGATGCCCATAGGCTATGGCCCATCACAGATGGACATAGTCCCCTCTAAATGGAGCCTGGCACCGAGAAAGTGCCATAGGCCAGAGTTCCACTAGGAGAGAGGCCAAAGTTAGTCCTTCTTGCTGGTCTCAGTTGCCCTGAGGATTGTCCTTCCAGATAAACCAGGAACCTTTGTTAAATATCTGCTCTCCTAGACCTGGGCAAAGAGTAGTGGTAGCGTGGGGAAGGAAGCAGGGGTCCTCTCTGCACACAGTTCTTACCACGCAGGAAGTTTCCACTTAAGACAAGGAACACGAGTGTCCTATTACTAAGCTGGTAAGCAGGGCTGGGGGGATGAGGTGCAGAGTCAAAGTCAAGAACCTTAGGTTGGAAGTCAGGAAGCCTAAGTCTAGTTCAATCTGTCACCAGTGAAGAATCACACAGCCTTGGGCCTGTGGTTTCTACCCTAGAAAAACGAAAGACCAATCTCAGTAAACTGCCCACAGAAGAGCTGCCAGGTCTGAGCACGGTTCTGATAACCCCCAGAGGACTGCAAAAATCCCTCTACTGTGGTCAACACTTGTATAACTCGACTGAACCTGAAGCCAAGAAAGCCCCAAA
The DNA here is from genome assembly GCA_028451465.1 of Erethizon dorsatum. Taxonomy (NCBI): domain Eukaryota; kingdom Metazoa; phylum Chordata; class Mammalia; order Rodentia; family Erethizontidae; genus Erethizon; species Erethizon dorsatum. The sequence goes on from CM051838.1 coordinate 66,660,300, forward strand.
GGGCCACCCATCTGATTACCCTATGTGCTCAGGAAGCCTGTGTCCGGGTCAAGAAACCCGGTTCGGAGCCCCCTGGTATCTGCTCTGTCTCCTAAGTGGATCCTGATCTAGCCAGGGGACCCAAGATAACCCGCTTCACTCCTTCTATTCTCCTCGTCCTCTCATCCTTCTCCGAGTCTGGTCCCTACTGCTGATGCCGCAAGAAGCGCAGGACTCAGCATCACCTGAGGGAGACTTTCAATCCCCAAAAGGACCAGCACTTGATCCTGACAAAGCTAAAAGGAGATTTATGAGCTAAGAATTGTGAGTCAGAATTTTGGAGTTGGCTGAAAACAAACACCATCTACCATCCAGAGTCACAGAAACATACCGTCTCTTGAAATAGGGGGTAAGACCAGAGACTTGCAGGAAGGGAAAGGAGGAAGAGCAGTTAACACAAGGGAAGGCGCTTGCTCCATCAAGAAGGGTTCTAAATTTTCCAAGTTAGAACAGAAGCCTCTGATCTCTGCCCCACATTCCATTGGCTGTCCATTGTGAACACAGGGGTCCTGCTCAGCGGTCACACCTCAAGCACGCAACTCCCTGAGCCTTTCCAGACACCCAAGGAAAGCCCTCAGCCAGAGGAGAGGGGGAACTAGCCTGCCTGCAGGAGGCGGGATGCAGGTTCTCATCCTGGAAGCAGACAGTTCCATTCCGCAGGACTTCCTGCGGGCAGCGTTGGTGGAACTCAGTCCCACTTCACTAGTAGGAATCTTAAGAGTAGCCTTCATATGGGTTCCCCCTCTTTCCCTGTCTCTTTCCCACTCATGCTGCTTGCTCTTCTCTGCTTCCTGGGATCACCCCCAAATCCACTATCTGTACCCATCCTTGCATCAGGTTCTGCTTTCAGCTGAACACAAACCAAAGTATCAGTAGAAAACCTGTGCTTACAAACTGGATGGAGAATTTGATGGTGATTTGGCATATTTTTTCAAAGGATACCAAGTTGCTTTGAAAAGCTTTCTCCATAATGCCCGTGGCTCTCCATTCATCCAGCTGGCTAGTTACCCAGCTCTGCAGCAAACCTAGCTCACGTTGACCCATCCAGCAACCTCACAGAAAGAGGGAAGGCACTGGACATTCTTCACCAGTGCTCTGTAGCTCTTTGAAATCACGCAGGAGGGAAGATTACTACACAAGCTCAGTCTTGTCTTCCCCCGTCCACTGTCCCGTGCTGAGAACTCTTCAGTGCTGAGGGTGTGTGCCCCAACCTAGTACCTTGAGGGAGCCTGGGGAGAGATACCATGCATGTGAGCCACACACAAACACACATATATCCAGGAACATGCACATCCATGTACCCAGGAACAAAAAAAGCAGGAAGAGACACTAGACTACTAGCCAGAGTTCTGAATACAAGGATTATGGGTCATTTTTATTTGTTTCTTTATATTCCCAGGTATATTTTACAATGAATGTGTAATGGTCCTAATTTTTTTTTTTATGCAGGTACTGGGAGTCGAACTCAGGACCTTGTGCTTGCCAGGCAGGTGCTTATGCTGCTGAGCTATATCACCAGCCTGGTCCTAATTTATAATTATGAAAGAATGACATTTGTCCCTTCCACACTATGATATCTGCAGAGCCCTACATGTGACCTATAAATGTCCAAAGATTCAGTTAATGAGGCAATCTGGGACAATGGCATACTCCAGATCTTGTGCCTGGAAGTTCTTAGACAAGAAATGTGGAAACACAAAATATTATCAATATCATGCATTTTCTCCCTCAGTAACTTGGACTTTCAGAGGAAGTGAAGCACAGAAATACAAGTCAATTGCCCACACACCCCTGCACCTGAACCCTGACATTCACCACTCTGCCCTCTCTGCTTCTGTGCTACTCCTGTGCCTCCCCTGCCTAAGAGCCTTGGGGGACCCAATCTTAGCCTCCTGGTCACTAGGGACTCAGGCATCATGCTGAGGAGTGAGGGGACTGAAGGGCAGCAGTCAGGGAGCTAGGGAGCTCCTGAACCAAGCCAGCTGTTAAGTAGGCGTGAGAACCCATCAGCTGGAAACACCGAAGGCGGGCAGGCAGGCGGAATGATTCTGGGTGAAGGAACATTGTAAATGTTGTCACCCAAAATAGAGCTGAGCTGAACTTGGCTCCCAGGCACTGCAAGCCTCCTTCCTGCTCCCCGCTGGCTCCCTTCCGAGCCCTAGGAGAGGCTCCAGGCACCACACCTCCTACTGCTGCTGCCAGGCTTGGCTTTGTCTGCTCCTCTGGATGCTGGGGCAGGGGGCAGAACAGCAACTTTGACCCAGAGTTAGGACAGGCACAGTCCTTCCATCAGGGGACTCACAGAGGCCAAGGCAGACTTGATGAGGGATCACATGGACTTCTTTACTTCCAACCACAGTTCTCCTGCTGTCCCAAACCCCGCCCTACCCTTCTTTCTATTGTCCATGAGTTATCCAGTAATCCAAGTCAGAAAACTCAGCAGCATCTTCGATAAGTCATTCTCTCTTCTCGCCACAGTGACTGCTCATTATCCCACCACACTCACTTCAGTTTGTCCCCTTCATCCTTTTTTTACAGCTTCTGTTATACGTCAGGCCTTCATCATTCCCCTGAACTCCGACAGAAACTTCTGAACTGCTCTCCCTCCTTCAATCCTTCCTAAGTCATCTCCACCAAATCAAATGCGATCACTTAAATTCCCTCCTTAAGTACTTTTCAGTGGCTTCTCCCCACCTACAGAAGTCAAACTCTAACACGGCACCCAAGGCCCTTCCCCATCTCTGGGACCTCCTTTGCTCCTTTGCCACCTCATCTGCCTTTTCTACATGCTCACATCCCATGTTCTAGCTACATCAGATCTCTCAGACTTCCCTCGATTCTCCAGCCTTGGTGTAGATGAGACTTTGGTTAGAGAGCCTAATGCTGCAGGCCCTGCTAATGAGCTCCTCTCCCCTGCCTCCTGTCAGCATCCACACCATCTATTTGGCCCTTGACTTGTCTGGTTGGGTAGAGCTTATTTTCCTCAGTGTCATCATTACTAGCCTAAAAGAGCTTGAAAGAGGAAACTGGGTGTGACATATTGTTTGTCCTTGGTACCTACCAATGTGCCCTAAACTTTACAGTATTTAAGGTAAACTTATAGCTTAGGGTGTTACCATTAGTTATCTTTACACACATAGGTATCCCATTATCCCAACCAAATTATAAGCAACTTGAAGACACAGATCATGTCTTGAATTTCCTTTTATCTACCTAAACATATAGCATGTGGCACCTAAGTATGTGAGTATGCCACAGGAAACAACTGATAAATATAAAGCCCAATTATAAAGGCAGAAGATGTACATTCACTCCCCAAATATTTATTGAGCACCAGCTGTTTTCCAGGCACTGTTCAGATGTGGCAGGGGAAAAAAGACAAAAATCTTTGTCTTCTTGGAGTCTATAGTTCTAGGAAAAGGAAATGAACAACATTTATAAGGCAATAAAATATACAGTTGTTAGATAATGATAAGAGCCAGGTAAAAAATAAAACAGAGGGCGAGGGGATAATATGAATGTGCAATTTTAGACAGGGTGTCGAGAGGATCCTCACTAAGAAGGTAGCAGTGGAAGAGGTAAAGGAAGCAAGGAAAAAGGCTGTGTCACTTTCTAGGTGAGACACATTCCAAGTAGAGGAAACATAAAATATAAAAGCCCAGAGACAGGAATATGTCTGGCTGGTTAAGTTCAGAAAACCCCAAGAATGGCCATGTGGAAAAAGTAGGAGAAACAAGAAGTCAAGTTGGGATTAGGGATGGAACGGACCAGAACAGCGAGTGAGGGTTTATTCATCTAACTGAGTGGGAAAGGAAGCTGTATGAAGCTTGGAGCAAAAGGGTCACATAAGCTGATTTAGTTTTGATTGGTCAGCCTGGCTGCTGTGATCAGAAAAGACTAAAGAAGGGCAAGGGTAGAAGCAGAGAGGTCAACTTGAAAGCTATTTAAACAACTAGGCAAGAAATCACGGTGGCTTGGACCAAGTGGATAATTGGGGAAGTGATGAGAAGTACTTGGATTCTGTATGTAGTTTGAAGGTGAAACCTGCAGGATTTGTGAGAGGATTGGATATAGAGCAGAAGAGAGGAGCCCAGAATGGCTTCCTTTTTATCTTACAGGGAAAAGAGGGCTTTGTAGGTGTGATTAAAATTTTGCAGCTATCCTGGACTCCTTTCTTCTCTCCACATAGAATCCTCTCACAAACCCTGTAGGTTTCACCTTCACCAACTACTTATCAGCTTCTCCACATCTCCACTTGGTCCAAACCAACGTGATCTCTTGCCTAATTGTTTTAATAGCATTCAAATAAACTAGATAATTTCCTACTTTTGATTTTTATAGAATGGTTATGTAATATGTTAATATTAGGGAAAATTGGGGTAGGAGAATGCAGGAACCCTATGCATTATTTTTTGCAAGTTTTCTGCAGGCACCAAGAGGAAAGCAATATACACACTAGGAGATAAACATCACATTTTGGAAGGAGTTACAACTCTTGAATAAAAATTTGATCAAGGAATAATATCCCTTATGTAGGTTATGTCTCTAGCTCTACCTCTTAGTAGGTATAATATAGCATTCCCCAACTAATAAATATAGAAGCTACACAGGAGACAGAAAATCATCATCAGGCAAACACCACAAACAAATGTTGCAGACAAGATTCAGCAATTAATGCTAAAATTAGTAGTCAGTTTGGAGAGAAAAGGGACTTTCTTTTTTTTTGGGGGGGGTACCGGGGGTCGAACTCAGGACCTTGTGTGCCAGGAGGCGCCCATGCCGCTGAGCAATATCACCGGCCCCTTTTTCATATGTGGGTTCCAGGAGTCGAACTCAGGACCTCACGCTTGCCAGGCAGGCGCTTATGCCACTGAGCCATCTCACCGGCCCTGGTTTTTTGTTTTTGTTTTACTTTCATGGTTTTAAAGTATATCCTCCAAGGTATTTTTAACTCTAAAGGGAAAGATAGTACGTTTACTGTGGAGAAATTCCTCAGGTGCCGGGGAACCATATGACCAAGGTCATATTACCACTAAGCTGTCCTAAGAAGGGTGCATCATTTCTGTTAATCTTGTCTAAAAGCATAACCTCAGCTCAATAATTAGAGACCACCAGACAAACCAAATTAAGGTACATTCAAAATAACTGATCAACATTCTTCAAAAGTGTCACAATCGTGGAGGAAAAGGAAAGACTGAGAAACTCAAATATGAGAGGAGACTGAAGAGAACTAATGGCTAAACGCAGTGTGGGGTCCCAGTGAGGCTTATAGAACAGAAAGAACATGAGTGTAAACCCAGTGAAATTTAAATAAGGCTTACAGTTAATATACTGTATCCACACTAATTCCCTAGCTTTAATCATTCTACTCTGGTTATGTAAGGTGTTAATATTAGGGAAGTTGGGTGAGGGGCACACAGGAACTAGCTGAACTATTTTTGCAACTTTTCTGTGAGTATAAAATTAGTTCAAAACAAAAAATTTTAAAAAGATTATGTCTCTAGATCTACTATTAATTAAATACCACCCTGCAACCTTCCTCTTTTGCCTGTAAAATAGAAGGAACACAGCCAGGTGTAGTGGCACACACCTGTAATCCCAATACTCCAGGAGGCTGAGGCAAGAGGATCTCAAGTTCAAGCCCTGCCTAGGCAACTTAGTGAGACCTTGTCTCAAAAGGAAAATTTTAAAAGGGCTGGGATGTAGATCAGTGAAAATGGCCTGGGGCTCAATCCCTTTGTGGTGGATTAACTAATGGTCAGTTTATAATACCCAGCTGAACTGAATCAGAGTGGTTCTGGGTGTGGATGGCCCATGAGGATTGTTGCCCATAGCATAAAAGCAGAACTGGTGCGCTGTTGATTCTCCTGGAGAAGGTTGTCGTGCTGGTTTTCCTGATATGAACTTAGCTGTTCTCATTGTCAGAGGAGCTCGGGTCCTCGCTGTCGCTGAGGATGGCTGCGGTTCTCTTCCAGGGAGCTCTGGTCCTTACCTTGAACGTTGCTTCTTGGCTCCAGTACGGATCCCTCAGCCTGCTGGCACAGATCCTTCACCCCGCTGGTGCAGACTTTCTAGCTTTCACCACTGACCAGCGCGGATCCTCGATATGGACTTCAATGAGACATTGTCGTGGGCTCTAGGCCTCCAGCTGGACTTGTGGAGGACATTGCCATGGGCTCTAGGTTTTCAGCTGGATTCTTTGGATCTCCAGTGCATGGACAGATAGCCTGCACTCTTCTGCATTTGACTTTTTGGGTGAATATTATAAAGTAATCCTATAAATTCTGTGTCCTGTAGTAAATCTATTTCCTTGCAAATTCTGACTACAACACCCCAGTACTACTGGAAGGTAGTTCTGGAGATAGGATGGCAAGAAGAAGGAGAAGGAGCAAAGAAGAAAAATAAGAGGAACCTGACATCCCCTTAGGAGATGTAGAATTGGGCAGATACCCTAAAAACAATGTGCATTAGGCCTTGAGATTCTGGGGCCTAATACAGGGATTTGAAAGGGCAGGCCCCAAAGCATTAAATACTCCCATGCCCTCAGAACATCAGAGTCCAATTGTGGGTCTGAAATTACCATTAACAATACCAGATAATTACCCTAAGACCTACACCCTCCATTACGCTGGCCAGAGGAGGGCAATCAGGGAGGAGAAGCTGGTGCTCCTCCTGACGCTGTCACTCTGTCACTGGTGTTGCAGGGCCAACCCAGATCTTCTTCCCAGCACTGTGAGCACCAGCTGATTTTGCTTCTACTCAATTAAAGCTATGGTTCTATCTGACAATAAGGTCCTGGTTTCAAAGCCTTTTTCTGACTGCATCACTGCCTGCTTTTGTTTACCTTCCAGTGACCATGCTGACTACATTCTTGATGGAGATAGCATGACAAGAGTGCTCCTGGTCACCAAAATCTCTGCAGAGCCATCAAAGCCATGTGTGTCCAAACTGCATGAGGCCAACATCTCAGGTGCCATGGGCCACTCTGCTGCCTAAGCTAGCCACAGCTCCACCAGCATCTAGATTCTTGTCTAGGCCCATGCTGAAATGACAAATTACACTTTGAGCATAGTTCCTTCACCAAGAGTGCTTGGAATACACTCGGGAACCTGGGAAGGGGTCAGGTATTCAAGGGCTGGGAGGGACTCGCTAATAGTAGCAATGACTCCTAGCCGACTCCACCTCACATGTGACCCAATATCCCTTCCACAAAGGCCACTAGATTCCTACTCCAGAAAACTAGATACCAAAGATGTCTGGGTCAAAGGCTCTGAAAGTCAGTGGCCCCTTTAGAAGACCAGTTAGAGAAAGGCCATTGACACACCTTGCCCCATTCCTGGGGCCAAGCCAAAAAGAAAGGATTATCATTTGGCATGACCTGCTGAGGGCCTTCAATCTTGGGTCCTACCTCTGGCAACAATACTAAAATGACCCATCAGGCACTGATCCCCGTCAGTACATGCTCTGCCCAGCTGTGCCATGAAAGCAGACAACCACTGCATTTTGTAGGATGCCCGTGAGGTATTACAGGCTTCAGAGGAAGCTGAACTATCAGAAAGCTTTCAAGTACTGATTGCCCCAGTGGGCTCTCTCACAAGCTGCTGGTGTGGAATGGCACAGCCACTCCGGAGGCAACTTGATAGCATGTATCAAATGCCTTGAAAATGTTTCCATCCTTTGACACCCACCACTACCCTCCTCCTAGGAAATTAGCCCAAAGAAATCAGACTCACACAAAGATGAATGTACAGAGTTGTCATCCCAGTATTATCTCTAGTAGTAAGAAAATGGGTTACAATGATGTCCCACAACTGAAAGTTGATTAAAGAGACAACCCTTAGATGGCCTAATATATATCCATTAAAAATCACATTTTCTAAGAACAATCTGCCATCAAGTAAGAAAGGATCTAGACTGGGTATACATTTGGGGGAGGGGGCATGGAAAGAAAAGATGCAGAAAGAAAATATACCTTAGTGGTGGTTAATTCTAGGTGATTGAGATGTTAACAAATCCCTTAAGTTTTTCTCCTTTATACTTTTCTGTTAATTCTAAAATGTTCTCTAACAAACATATGCTAATTTTCTAACAAGGAAAATATGAGGCTTTCATTACAGAGAGTCTCACCGACTTTTCCTAGGGTCTTCAGTGAGTCATAACTGAAACTAAACTGGGAAATCCCAGCACTCAGGAGACTGAGGCAGGAAGATTGCGAGTTCAAGGCCAGCCTGAGCTACATAGCAAGTTTAAGGCCAGCCTGGACTACACAGTGAGACCCTGCCTCTAAATAAATAAATAAATAAATAAATAAATAAATAAATTTTTAAAAAGGGGAAACCAAAAACAAAGACTCTGATTCAAAAAGCCTCGCTCGACTCTCAAACTGCCTGCATGTGCAGTGGGAGATCCAGGGCAATGGTTCCTACCTGGGGCCACAGTGTCTGCAGGGACAGTTGCCATGTCTAGAGACATTCAACTAGCACTACATAACAAAGAATCATTCGGCTCAAAATGCAAACGGTGCCTGCTCTAGGAGAAGGGAACTATGAATCTGTCCCCCATTCCTGGGCTCAGAGAAGCTCGAGTGGCTTGAAGGTACATCAGGAACCTGCAGCCTGTCTCACCTCCTTTGCGAGCCGTGGTGCCTTCTGCTTCAAACAGGATCTGACTTGGCAGTTAACGGGCTCCAGGGTGGAGACGACTGAGGACCTTATCACCTACACTAAGCAGCCTCCGGCTTCCAACTGGGAGGTTTAAAAGTTGACTTGCTTGATGGTAGTACTGACCCAGGCAATCTCTGGAGAAATTTAATAATTCTATCCTTTTCATAAAAATATCACAAATAAATCACTCATTTCACTCCAGAGCTATAGCAGACATAAACAGAACACAGCTTAGGATCAAGAGCTCAAATAGAGGAGGTGAGCGGAGGTGAGTGGGGAGCTGGTGCACGCGCCGGGCGATGGGCTGGACGCGGCAGGAGTCCCGTGTGCTCCTCCTTCCTCGGCATCTTCACTCCCCACACCTCAAGCTCCAGGTGGCCGCGCTAAGTGTCTTCAGAGTAAGTGAAGAGGGAAGAGCCCCACTCAAACCCTGAGAAAGACTCTGCCCCCTCTTGGAAACTCTCCATTAAAGCATCACCTAGACTTATCAGGAACTTCAAGAGGCAAGGAATGTGCTGCCAGCTTTTCCCTTTCTTCAGGACCTTGGGACCAACTAGCAACTCACAGGACTCAAGGGCTAGAAAGAACCTTGGCCCAAACCCCCTTGCTTTACAGACTAGGAGACCAAGTCCTGGAAAAGGTAAGAATCAGTCCCAAGTTACCCTCTGGGGCAGAGTCAATACTTGAATCCAGATCTTCCACTCACTGTTCATTAATGGCATCTCAATTTCTAGGAAATCCGATGCTGTGAGACCCACATACTAGGCCTGCTGGAGGCGGCTGTCACTCTCTGGTGGCATTTCATGGGAACAGATGTGGGGGGACCACACAGAAATGTGTGCTCGTGGGCACTGACACTTTTATGTCCCATTTGGCCGCAGCCACCGAGGACAAGCTCAGAGTCTAAGCAGAATACCCGTGGAAGAGTCAGAGATCAGTCCCTCAAGTCTGGAGCCCGGGTGCTGCTGTTGCTATATCCCTCGAGTAGCCTAGCAAACCTTACTCAAGCCCAGCAGGAGGGTTGTTGCTAGTCCCTTTCACTGGATAGCTGACCCCACAACCGCTTTGTCGAGCACCTCTCACTGAGCAAAGGCCGTTTGGGTCTGATCTAGTCTCTCTCAGGCCCGGCCCTGTTACAGACCCTCTCCTTGGATTGCTTAGAGATCCCTTCCTCCTCCCTACTCCAAGTTTCTCTACACTGAGCTCATCTTCACCTGAGCAGGCTAAGGATACTCTAACTTTGGCTTGTGACCAAAAGAGCAAACCTAAAATCAAATGAAATGTATATACACTAGAATGATTTCCAGGTGGGTCAGCATTAAATGTGAACTTAAAACCTACAAGAAATGAAACTGGCCTATTTACCAGAGTGACAGAGGGAAAATGACCTTGCGACAAATGATATAATCAGACACAAAGCTGATGGATTAAAAAAACAATAGTAAGAGCATGAAACAGGGAGGTATAGTATTGTGATTGGAACGTGGGCTCTAAAGTCAGATGGGCCTGCATCTGCCTTTTACTGTACAGCATTGAGTAAGTTACTTAACTTCTCTGAGTCTCAGTTTCCCACATGAAAAATGGGATAATAGCAACAGCACCAACCTCCCAGGGTCGTTACAAGTACTGAATGAGGTTGCTTGTGCAAAGCAATCACATGGCACTGGTATGTATTCAGTACCCATTATTTCTGGCCCAGGGGAGCCACTTTGCACTCATCCTCCAATCTGAGTCTACTTTTTCCCAGAAGATTCTAGAAAAATGGTACCACAAACTGCCCTGGGCTGCACAGTGACAGGCACTGTGGATTAACATTACTGGGTCTCTGCACAGGAAACCCTGCCTTACCCGTATGGCAACCTGAGGCCCAGGACCTTCTTCGAGTGGTACTAACTGACCCAGAAATACTGGGAGGCTGCTCTGAAGAGTATAGGAAAGGCAAAAGCCCTTGCCTGCCCAATAGAAGCAGATGCAGAGCATCCTGGGAGGATTCACTACTCTTCAAAGCCCATGGAGAAGTCAGACTGCTGCGGCTGCAGAACTGGAGCACATGGAGTCTCTCTCCCCCATCTCACCTCAGAGTGAAAGTGCCCTCAGAGTCAGCGTCCTCAATCTCACCACGTCGCTTCTTACCTGCAACTAAACTGAGAGCTGTTCAAGGGTGAAACCTTGTATTCTGTGTTCCCCGTTACACTCTGAATGGGATTCTACACAGAGGGCATGCTTTAAATAGAGTTTCCATAAATATCCATGTCCGGGTTTTTGTGTGAACCTAAGTTTTAAATTCCTTTGGGTAAATACCAAAGAGCACAGCTGTGGGACTGTATGGTAAGAGTAAGTTAATTTTGTAAGAAACCATCAAACTGTCTTCCAAAGCAGCAGTGCCATTTTGCATTCCCACCAGCAAAGAGTGAGAATTCCTGTGGTTCCACATCCCCACCAGCATCTGGTGTTGTCAGCGTTTGTTCATAACTGCCAACCCCGGGAAGCAGTCGATAGTAGGTGAATAGATAAATAAAGTGGTACGTCCAGATAATGGAACATTCTTCAGCACTAAAAAGAGACGAGTTTCAAGCCATGGAAACATTACTATGGTTTGGACCTGATCTGAATGTCTCCCAAGATTTCAAGTGTTAAAATTGAATTCCCACTGTCAGGTATTAAGAGGATAGAAACAATATGACTATGGTTGGTCCTGCAGGTGGGGTGTTTGGGAAGTGATTAGGATTAGATAATTTCACTACAGTGGAGCCCCCATGATTGAATCTTGGTGGCTTCAGGAGAAGAGGGGGAGAGGGCAGATACACACACCTCCATACACACACTCCCTATCGCCATGCAGTGCTCTTCACCTTCTCGGGACTCTGCCAACACGGAGGCCCTCACCAGCTGTGGTCAATACACCTTGCACCTCCAGAACTATGAACCAAAACAAATCTCTTTTGTCTGTAAACTACCCTAACTCAGATCTTTCATTATAGTAATGAAAAATGATCTAACAGGCAAGGAAGAAACTTAAATACGTGTCCTCATACACTTGACCAAATGCATAGAATGTACAAGACCAAGAGTGACCCCTAATGTAAAATATGAACTTTGGGTGAAAATGATATGTTGGTGTAGGTTTATCAATTGCAACAAATCTACAACTTGTGTGGGCAGGCACTGATAATTGGAAGGCTACGTATGTGCAAAGGGAGAAGGGATATGGGATATCTCTGTCCCTCCTCTCAATTTTTCTATAACCCCAAAATTGTTCTGAAAAAAAGTATTTTAAAAATATTTTATTTTAGAGAAAAAAAAAAACCTTGAACTAAATACCTCTTTACTGTCAGCAACTAGAACTACAAATGTGTGCCTTAAACTCACAGGCGAAGGCCGTGGATGCCAGGATTGACTCCCCTCCATCAACAAGGAGCAGTGTCTTATTCATGCTCTATTAGCTGAATAAGCTGACACCCTCAGCGACCTCGTGGAGGGCTTCCGAGTCATCTGGGACCCTGTGCTCTCCAGGAGGCTCTCCGCGAGCTGTGAATTATTGTCCGAACGTTCTCTGCATCTGGCCCCCTTTGCCATGCTCACCGCCACTGTCTTGCTTCTCGCCTCTTCATCCCTTCACTGTTCTTCTTCAGATCCTGTCTCTGGAGTGCTCTCCCTGTCACCAGGCAGGCGTAGTTGGAAGGCTACACGTGTGTGAGAAGAGAGGATGTGGGCTCTCTCTGTATCTTGTCCCACTTGTCCCCCACACAACCATCAAAGACCAGAAACTAATATTTTCTATATACAAGCCCTCAAAGGATCTCTTGATACAGAGTGAAGACCAAAGTTCTCCACATAGCATGAAAGACCTCCAGTCACAGCCTACCTTAGGAGCGGTACCTTGTACCACTTGGAACACAAAGGGCATTTCACGTCTTCGTATCATTATTGCCTGTGTTAGTTCTACTTCCTTAAAATTCTGTGCCATCAACTCTGAAAGACTCCTGAAGCCTTCCTCAGGACTGCGTGAGGCAGTCGCTGCAGTGGCCCCCAATGTCCCTGCCTCCTGGTATTTCTGGTCTGGTGCAATGCTTTCCCTTTGAGTGTGGCTGGATCTAATGATTTGCTTCTTCTAGTAAATAAAATATGGCAAAAGTTATGGGATGTTACTTCCGTGGTTGAGTTACAAAACAATGAGGAAAGTCAGTTGCCACGTCATGAAGTACTCTATGGTAAAAGTCCATGTGGGAGCAAACTGGTGTCTCTGGTCAAAGGCCATCCACGACGTGAAGGCTGCCAATGGCCACGTGAATGACCTTGCGGGTCCCCTGCTGAGACTGAGATGACTGCAACACTGGCCAACACTTTATTTGTGGCCTTGTGAAAGACCCTAGATTGGAGAACTCAGTTATGTCTGGCCTCCTGGCCCTCAAAACTATGAGAAAATAAATATATGCTATTTTAACTCTCTAAGTTCTGGGGCAATTAGGTACACAGCCATAGATAACTGATAAGAGGATCCAGCTCAAATACCACTATCTATTAAGCGTTTCTCTTCCCCAGCCCATCTATACCTCCCCACTGCTCCCATAACATGGCCCCAAGGCCCTAAATGATGTTCCAATTCAGCTCACCTTCCCAAATTCATCTTCCATCCCTTCCCGTGACAACTGGGGTTGGCCACGCAGATTAGGGTAACTGATCTTCTCTGGGTACTTCGGTATGTCCCCTGTCTGTCTTTTATCCCTCTGCACATACTGTTCCCACTTCTTGGAGTGCTTCTTCCCTCTCTCTTTACCTCAATAATTGGATTTGTTCTTCAAAATCCTGACTCAAATCACTTTCCTCTGGGAAGATTCCCTAACTTGCAAGGCTGGATTTAGGTGTCCTTCATTTGTCTCCCCCTTACCTTGCACTTTTAACATTATGCCATAAAATCCTTTGTCTTGTCTGTCTCGTGGCCTGGACTTGAAGGCTGGACACATATCTGCTAGTCCTGTCTTAACTTTTACTCATCAGTGGTCACTCCAGCATCTTGACGTCTCAGTTCCTCTAACTCTTCTTCTCTTCTGTGCCCCACCTCCCTCTACTCAATGATTCTCATGCTTAAACTGTTGTCTTTGTTGTCACTAAAAACTGAAACCTCTTTTGTAATCTCATATTCATGCATCCCCCTTCCAACAACCACATCCTACCTTCCAGCTTACTCTCTCTTGTATTTGGACTCCAGAAATTCTTCCATCCTAAAGGATCACCAGTCCTTTATTACCATCACCTTTTTACTGGTTCTCACAATGTACCTGATGTCCTTTCTTCCCTACTCTCCCAGCTTACATTCATGACCCATCTTATCACAATTCCTTTTCTTTACTTGGCAAAACCACAATTCTGGTTGAATCCAACCCAGTACTTACACCCATGCAATTGAATGTAACTGGAAGAAAGCGCACAGCTACAGACACTGGTTTCACTTTAAATTCATGACCATGAACTGAAGATGAGCCCTTAATGTGCCTAACAGCCATACTGTCCTCTCTAGCTTATTCTATTCACCCACCTACTCTCCAAGATGACTACTTCACACCCTCCTTCTCCTCAAACTTTAAACAACTCCTCCCCCACACTCTCACTGATGACCTTGTTTCCTACTTTGCTGAGAAAATTGAAACAGTTAGAGAAATTCCACAGACTCCCACTACAACATTTATGCACCTGTCAGCATCTATACTCAGAACTCTGCCCTCCCTCCTGTTACTGCAGATGAATTATCCCTGGTCCAAGAGCCAATCCCTCTACTGGTATGCCAGATCTCACCCCTCCCCGCTCCAGGAAAGCATCTCAACAATCTCCTCTCACTGTCCTGCATTAGTAATCTATACACAGGCACACACATGCACGCACACAAACACATCAGCATATCAACGTGCCGTTCCTCCTGCCATACTAAAAGAATAATGGAGTTTTAGTTTAGGAAGATGAAAAGGTTCTGGAGACAGATGGTGGTGGTGGTTGTGTCACAGGGTGAATGCGCTTCACGCCACTGGCCTGCACAGTTGAAGTGGCTAAAATGGCAACTTTTGCATTATGTGTATTTTATTTTACCACAATAAAAGATACAATAGACTCCCCTGATTCCACTTCCCCTAAGAGCCACCACTCTACTTTATTCCCCTTTGCAGCAAACTTAACAATAAATTCTTCTTTTCCCTTCTATTATCCATTAAATAAGGCTTTAGCCCCCACCACTACACTGAAACTGCCCTGGTCAAGATCCCCAGTGGCATCCACATTGGCCAATTCAGTGGTCAATGAGGCTGGTGCTCACCCGAGTCAGCCCCTCAGCAGCACTGAACCAGTCCATCTCTCCCTCCTACCCAGGGCACATTCTTCACTTGGCTTCCAGGTCATCACACGCTTAGTTTTCTTCCTGCCTCACCACGCCAATCATCTTAGCTGGTTCCTCCCCCATCCCCCAGATTCTTAACATTCTAGTGCCCAGGGCTCAATCCTTACACTTCTCTGCACTACCTACCTACACCCACTCCTTTGATGATCTCAACTACTTTTACAGTTCTCCTACTACTATATGCTGATGATTCCCATATTTATATCTGGAGCCCATGTTTTACTTTCCACTTAACATGTCCAAACTGTCCAAACTCAAACCCCTTAACTGTCCTCAAAGTTTGATCCAATCCCATTCTTCCCCCTTTCAAAGGCAGTATCATGCTTCCAACCGTTCAGGTAAAAAACTTGTACTCCAGACCTACCACTCCTTGGTATATCCCAAAAGAACTGAAGTCGGCATACTATAGGGATAGCCACACACCCTTGCTAACTGTGGCAAAATTCACAATAGCCAAGATGTGGAACCAGCCTAGCTGCCCATCGACACGTGAATGGACAAAAAGAAATGTGGGATATATGCACAATGGAGTATTATTTACCCATAAAGAAGAATGAGGTTATGTCATTTGCAGGAAAATAGGTGGAATTGGAGATCACTGTGTTAAGGGAAATAGACCCAACTCAGAAAGACAAATGTCCTATGCTTTCCCTAATATGTGAAATCTAAGAGATGACAGGAAAGTAGAAGGAAGACTATTATTAGGCAAGAGGAGAGGAATAAGGGGCAAGAGGGAGTTGATAGAAAGGAGGGATGGATATTACAAAAAATACAATGTTTGAAAATACCTCATTGAAATCCAGTATTTTATAAAATTAATAGAACCTTGCCTAGCATGCCTAAAGCTTCACATTCGATCCTTGGCATTGAAAAAAATTATCCAGAATCCAGCCTCTTCTTGTTTTCCCCTTTGCAAGCACAGTACAACAAGACACCATCATCTCTCACCTAGATTTCTGCAGTGGCTTCCAAACTAGTTTCCCTGTTTTCACTTGCACTCCTGAAAGTCAATTCTCAACCTAGAAGACTTTTTGGTCCCTTTCAAATAAATTATTCCTCCAGTCAAAACCCTCCAGTGGATCCTTTTCTCACTATAAAAAATGGCTAAATTTTCACAATGGCCTACACGCCCCTATATGAAGCCCCATTCCTTCTCTAACCTCAGCTTATTCCGTACGGGCCATAAGGGCCTCTGTGCTGCTCCCCACACATGCCAAGCATGCTTCCCCTTAGGAGAGCTCTCTCTCCAGAAATTCCTTTCGCCAGCGTATCACGTATCTAGTTCCCTCCTTCAGGTCTCTGCTCTAAAGTCACTTTGTAGACTCAGTCTACCGAGGGCATGCTTTTAAAAACTGCAGCCCACCCCTCTGCACTCCCATTACCTCTTTTCATTCCTTTTTTTCCCCTCATAATACTTAAAACCCTGTAAACATTATTTAATTTATTTTTTATTAGGCTTAGTCCATACTATTGGTCTCTTGTCACCAGAAGTAAATTCCATGAGGGCACAGATTATTGTCTGTTCAGTATTCTAGGTAGCATATTCTGGAAGCATATTTGAAGAGAAACTCAAGTATTGCATAATCCTAGTATAATGCCTACCACATAATAATAGATGTGCACCGAATGCTTTATAAATGAATGAATGAATGAATGAATGAATGAATGAATGAATTTTCTACCTACCACTCAGACTTTGAGCGTCTCACGGTCAGGGATGTGACTTATGCACCTTTACATCCTCTGTACCCAAGACATTAATAAGGATTCAGTAAATGCCAGTTAATTTTTTTTTTTTTTAATGGAGAGGAGGTGAGAATGGAAATGAGAGGTGCCAGCATTCTGGGGCTCACATTGTTAGTATCCTGCTTCCTGTGTGGCTGCTCCTAGCTAGGAGCTTTCCATTTCTAGGTCTTTCAGAAGTTCTCAGTTAGTAGAGTGAGGTAGTCAGGAAGGGACAGCTTACTGAAGAAGGGCTTCCCTGCAGGCCTTATCCAAAGCTCTCCTGGCAGACCACACAGGAGGTAGGGTTTCCAGGTAGGGACTCTGATCTTGTAAGTAACAGATGCTAGAAGCTTCAGCTCCTGTATCAGATTTCTTGGCCCCAAACTGGGATAACCCAGAAACTGGAAAATCAAGTTACTTCAACAAACACACTCCTTGTGCTTCTCCTTTCAGGGCTCCACATCTCAACAGGTGAGCCTGGCCCTGGCTCAGGGACTTCTGCAGCCCAATGTTCACATCCACATCCACACAGGGGAGGGAAGGACATGGCTGCAAAGCTGCTGCTGTGGGACAGGCTGGCTCCTACTTGCCACACTCTTGAGTCAGGGAGGAAGCAGCCAGATTTTCTGACTCCAGAGCCTTGCTTTTAACCAGAGAGCACAGAGCTGTCACCTGTAGGAGAGGCAGGAAGGGGTGGGTGGTGCAGGAGAGCTAGTGTGGGAGA
Organism: Erethizon dorsatum; assembly: GCA_028451465.1. NCBI lineage: Eukaryota > Metazoa > Chordata > Mammalia > Rodentia > Erethizontidae > Erethizon > Erethizon dorsatum. The sequence continues at coordinate 66,677,836 of CM051838.1, forward strand.
GAGGAGTTCTAACTCTGCTACTATAGCAGTCTATGACCTTGGGCAAGTGACTTCCTCCTCTGGGCTTTAGTTTTCTCATATTTCAAACTAAAATTCTGGACCAGATAGCTCTAACTATGATTCACATAAAAGTGAAATTTTGTGTCTTTGTCTATCTATCTACTTATCTATCTAGCTATTTTGCAGTGCTAGAGATTGAACCCAGGGCCTCGTACATCTGAACGATTATTGACTTCTCTAAATTGACGCCAGGAGGACAGCAGTGTCTGCATATACCTCCAGGCAAATTCCTCTTGACTCTGTCCTCCTCAGCTCAGCTGTGATTCATTCATGAAATTAAACATATCCTAGTGTCAACTACATGCCAGGGATTGTGCTATAGCCGGGCACACAGCAGTGAACATGACAGATGCAGTTTCTGCCCTAGGGATCTTATGCTGTAGAGGGAATAGATATTCAGAATCAAAGGGGTTTTAGTTACTACCATGAATAAGTGCAGAAGACACGTGGAAGGGATGGTGACCCCGTGTACACAGACATGGTGCATTTATGGCCTGGGATTCCAAAAACACTTCATTAAGGAAGTAGCTCCTATGCTTTGCTGAAAAGGACAGACAGGGATGAACTAGGGGAGGAGAAGGAAGGGCAATCAAGAGTAGGGAAAGAACACATACAAATGCCCTGAGGCAGCAATCATGTCATGTCGAGGCCCATAAGGCCGAGGGCAGAGGGAGGAGGAGAGAGGACAGACAACGTTGGTGAGATCACACAGGCCTCGTAGACCGTGCGAGGGGTTTGCTCTTAATAGTTATTGAGGAGACTGGAACACAGCAGGAGTGGCACAGTAAAATATGATTGGACTTGTGTTTTTAAAAGGTTATTCCAGGCGTGGTGGCACACACCTATAATCCCAGCACTCGGGAGGCTGAGGCAGGAGGATCACTGTGAGTTCGAGGCCAGCCTGGGCTACATAGTGAGTTTAAGGCCAGCCTGAGCTACATAGCAAGACCTTGTCTCAATAAATAAATAAATAGGGCTGGTGAGAATGCTCAGCGGCGTAGGTGCCTGCCTGGCAAGCGAGAGGTCCTGAGGTCGACCCCCGGTACCCACACACACAAAAAAATAAATAAAATAAATAAATAAATAATCATGATGTGGACAAGCTTAAATATCGTGTGGCTTCTTTTATATGAGAAACCCAAAGCATAAATAAAGAGCAAAATAAAAGGTAGCTAACAGGACATAGGGAGGTAAATCTTAAAGGGGAAAGGGATGAGGGGTAGGAAAGGGAAAGAGATAGAAGAAAAGAATTAAGATGTGTTACGTACATGGATCAACTACACAAGGAAGGTAATCATTATGTACTGCAAACACATACTAATAAAAAAATGAAAAAAAGTCACGACATGGAAAGTGAACTCTAAGAGGCAGTAATGAAGCAATGACAGTGGAACAAATGAGAGATGATCACTCTCTGACACGGATAATGGCAGTAGATGAGCAGATAGATTCAAGAGAGATTTGGGAGGTAAGAGTGATAACATGTAGCGGGTGGGTAAGAAAGAACATGCCAAAGTACAACCTAAGTGGTTAAATTAGAGGACATGTTAGAGGATCAAGTTTGGAGAGGGGGTGAAATTAATTGCTTTAGTTTAGGACATGTCCAGTTTGAGACATCTGTAAGCCAACAAGCGGAGAAGATAAACAAGAAGGTGAGTATAAGAATCTAAAGTTTGTGGCTCAGCGGCTTAAGCGCCTGCCTGGCAAGCGCGAGGGCCCGAGTTCGACTCCCGGATCCCACATACGAAAAAGGGGCCGGTGATATCGCTCAGCGGCACGGGCGCCTGCTGGCATGTGAGGTCCTGAGGTCGACCCCCGGTACCCACCAAAAAAAAAAAAAAAAAAAAAAAAGAAAGAATCTAAAGTTTGGGCCAGTGATATAGCTCAGCGGCATAAGCAGCTGCCTGGCAAGCGTGAGGTCCTGAGTTCGACTCCCGGTACCCGCATATTAAAAAAAAAAAAAAAAAAGAATCTAGAGCTTAAAGGTCTCCAACTAAAGCATTGGAGATGTGAATTTGAAAGTCCCCATAGACCCAGTAACTGAAGTCATGAAAACCACATATGGGGGCCGGTGAGATGGCTCAGCGGCATAAGCACCTGCCTGGCAAGCGCGAGGGCCCGAGTTCGACTCCCAGAACCCACATACGAAAAGGGGGCCGGTGATATCGCTCAGCGGCACGGGTGCCAGTTGGCGCACGAGGTCCTGAGGTTGACCCCCCCGGTACTCACAAAAAAAAAAAAACCACATATGGAGAGAGCATTGGAGAAACACAGAGTCTAGGACAGACGCTTGAAGAAAACCCACATTTAAAAACTGGGTAGAATGCACTAAACTAAATTCAAAATGGATCAGAGATCTAAATATTAAAACAGAAACATTAAATCTGCTGGAAGGTAGGATAGGTAAAACCCTTGGAGACATTGGTGTAGGCAAAGACTTTATGAATAAAAACTCAACCGCACGGGAACTATCCCAAAGAATCAATAACTGGGATCTCATCTTATTAAAAAGCTTTTGCACAGCAAGAGAAACCACCAACAGAGTGAAGAGACAACCCACAATGTGGGAAAAAATGTTTGCCAGCTGTTCCTCAGACAAAGGATTACTATCGAGAACATATAAAGAACTCAAAAAAATCAGATCTCCCAAATTTAAAGACCCACTCCAAAAATGGGCATCTGAGATGAATACACATTTCTCAGATGAAGAAATACTAATGGCAAATAAATATACAAAAAAATGTGCAACATCACTAGTCATTCGAGAGATGCAAATTAAAACAACACTGAGATACCATCTCACCCCAGAAAGAATGGCTACTATTAAGAAATCAACTAATAACAAATGCTGGAGGGGCTGTGGGGAAAAAGGAACCCTTCTTCACTGTTGTTGGGAGTGTCGACTGGTACAGCCACTGTGGAAGTCAGTGTGGAGATTCCTCAGAAAACTAGGGTTGGAGGTCCCATTTGACCCAGCTATTCCCCTTCTGGGCATCTTCCCAGAAGAATTAAAAACATCGTACCACAGCGATATATGTGCACCCATGTTTATAGCAGCACAATTTGTAATAGCCAGATCTTGGAAACAACCCAAATGCCCATCAACTGAGGAATGGATAAGAAAGATGTGGTATTTTTATACAATGGAGTACTATTCAGCCATAAAGAAGGATAAACTGGAGACTTTTATAGGTAAATGGATGCAACTCGAGAAAATACTCATAAGTGAAATAAACCAGAAGCACATGTGTAAGCATCGTATTATCTCTCTAGTATGAGAAACTGAAAGAGTAAATAAGATCCAAAATGTACAATAGACATGGTGAATCAAAAAGAAACTGGTCAAAAGGAAAGAGAGACTGGAATAGGGAAAAGAAAGAAGGGAAAGGGAAAAAAAATTGTATATATATATATATATAAGATGGTTAAGATAGATACACTACCATTTTTACTTAGTTCATTGAAGAGTAAGGTTTGTGCCAATAATGTTTGGACAATTGAATGCTAATGTCTGGTGTCCTGAATAACTAACTTAAAGATAGTAATACGTAATGTATTAACCATTGTTACCCTCCTATTATGTTTGTTTGAAAATTTGTTCTTCTTTTGATTTGTTTTGTTTTTTCTTCTCTTTAAAATAAAAAAAAAAAAACTGGGTAGAGAGAAAAGAGCTGAAAAACAGAGAATGTGAGAGTGGCCAGAGATATATAGATTGTATTACTGTTAATCCAAAAATCCAGAATCTGAAATGTTCCAAAATCCAAAACTTTTTGAGTGCCAGTAAGATGCCTCAAATGGAAAATTCCACACCTGACCTCATATGACTAGACACAGTAAAAAAATTCAGCTACACAAAATACATTTTCCAATTCCCAGTATAAAATCACCTTCAGATTATATGTATAAGGTATATATGAAACACAAATGAATTTTGTGTCTGGGCTTGGGTTCCATCCCCAAGATATCTCATTATGTATGCACAAATATTCCAAAATCTGGAAAAGTCTGAAATCTGAAATACTTCTGGTCCCAAGACTTTTGAAAAAGGGATGCTCAACTTGTAGGAGGCAAACTAAGGTTGTGACAAAATGAAAGCTAAAGGAACAACGCATTTCAAAAAGCCAGAATTAGTCAATAGCACCCAAGTGCTGAGAGGTGAAATAAGATAGGGATGGGACTTAGAGCAGTTTTGAGGAAGTGGGATAAATGGGCACAAAAGGAGATATAAATGAGATGGAGACTGTTCTACAGCTAAAGAAGTTTAGCTGTAAAGGAGAGAAGGGTGACAATTTAAGATGGAAAAATCTTGCATATATTGAAAAATGGAAAAGGACTGGGAGGTTGAAGAATGAGAGAGGAGGGCAGAGAGAAAGGACAGTTGATGGTGCCAGGCTCCCGAGAAAGTGGAAAGTGATGGACAATAGGACAGAGCAGGAGGGCAGGGACATCTGTTGCATGAGAGAGGAGGAGAGGGTGGGTGAGTATGAGCACAAATTTACATGCATCCCTCTGAACATGCAAAATCACAAGGTTAACTCTTCCAATGTTTTCCAGAGACAACCTCAAAATCTATAGGCCCAAGTGTTCTTGGTGAGCAACATAGATCCCAGGAGGCAAAAGGCCACTAAGGGTCCTTTCTTGACACCTGTTACAAAACAACACTCCCTTCCCCACACTGTCCCTGAGTGGAAGCAATGCAAAATGGGAGCTGCTTCAGATCAAGGCAAAGCTGGTCAAAGCTGTGTTTGGAAGCTGCCCCTGGAAGATATGGCAAGATCTCCAGGTGACGGCCTGGATACAACCAGGTCACATGTTGGGAAGTGGTTGAAAAGGGCAACAAGGTAGAAGAGAAGTCACAAAGCACTAACATGCGGATGAGGGGTGGGTGTGTCAGTGGGGAGAGACGCCCCACGCCTTCACGTGGTGACTTTAGGAGAGAGCAGAGGGCAGAGCCCAGCTGCCTAACATACTGAGATCTTACTTGATGTACCAGTGTAAGTGGAGTGTCGCCTGTATCATTGCCCAGCTACCTAACTGACAGCTCCCCGTAGCCTGAAATCTGCGGCAGTTTCTCCAATTTACTGTCTCGTAGGCAGGGCTCTGACTCTAGAACCAGACCTCATCAGCGTCTCCTTAGTTCAACGTGCAAAATCGGAGCTCATGTATAAAGATTAAAGAGGACAAGTGCATGCCAAGGTGACAGGAATCAGAACACCAAAATGCAGAGGCTGCCAAATCCTGCACGTGACCTCTGCAGATCCCACCACCCCCTAATGCAGGCCCCGCTCCCCAGTTTGCTCCCTTTTCAACCCTGTGAGGCACTCCTTTCTCAGACCACAGGGGGCTGCTGTCTCATCCACAGTGCCAGAGTTTCTAAGGAAAGTTCATCCTCAAGGGATAATGAGCAGAAAAGTTGGATTCCAAATGGAGAAGGAGCCCATTTGGAATGCTACCTCCTAGGTCCCTGTCACCCAAAGTCCCTAAAGCATAGGGGAAGACAAAAGGAAAAGAAAAGACGGAATCACGGGGAAGTGATAACTAACACTTCGTGGGCTCCCTATAATAAGCAAATGACATAATAGAAACAAACACAGCTCAGGGGAGAGGTGCTGGCTGTGCTGCCCTAGCCAGCCCAGGGGCTCTGGGGACTCATGCTGGGCTAGAAACCCGGTTATTTCTAGGGCACCACTCAGCATCTGACCTAAATCAGGAGCCACTGGAAGCAGGGGCCAGAGAAGGCCCAATCAGAGGCTGAAAAACACAGCGCAGCTCCAACCTGAGGGCCTAGGTCACCAACCCACCTCCCAAGTTGGGCAGGGAAAAAAAAACCACAGAACATTTCAAGGAACCAAGTCCAGTTGTCTCCTGAGCCTCCGTGTTACAGGGGAAAATGACTGACTGGTCAGTAAGGGCCAATCCCCTATCACTTCTCTTTATCTTCATGCTTGGTCTTCCTAGAAAGTATGAGTTCAAATTAACCCCATCATTTACAACAAGCATGACTAGCTAGGAATTCACCTGTTTTGAGGCTCAAGTTCCTACATGTAAAACTGGGAAAGGAAGGGCCATCTCTCTCGGTTGTCATAAGAATCAGACAAAGTGACATCTATAAAAACACAGGCTGTATATGTAAGCGCCTCTCTCATATCCCTCTCTACCTGAGGATTTACATTCTTAATTATAAGTTCAACAACTCCCTGAGCAAGAGGTCAGCGAAGGGTGAGGGATGAGGAGCTAGGAAATCCCCTTGCCAATCAACTCAGAAGATGGGAAGTCCCCACCCAGATAATCAATGGGAGACCAAAACCACTGCATTGGTAACAAGCAGGAAGTTCTGAATTTGTAGTGGACTCTGAAGAGCTTTCAAAAGGTAAAAAGAAAACGAGGCTGGGTGTGGTGGAGCACACCTCTGATCCCAGCACTTTGGGAGGCTGAGGCAGGAGAGTTGTTAGCTCAAACCCATCTTGAGCACTTGGCAAAACCCTGTCTCGAAATTTGAAAAAAATTTTTAAAAGGGCTGGGGATATAGCTCAGTGTGAAGGTCCTGAGTTCAATCCCCATTACCATCAAAGAAAGAAAAAAAGAAAAAGAAAAGAACCAAATTTATGCCGGGTGTGGTGGCTCATGCCTGTAATCCCAGCACTTGGGAGGCTGAGGGAGGAAGATCGCTTCGAGTTCGAGGCCAGCCTTGGCTACTTAGCAAATTCAAAACCAGCCTGCACTACAAAGTGAGATCCTGACTCAAAAAACAAACAAACAAACAAAAACGAGAACCAAATTTATACTGAAGAGAAGAGTTGGTTGTTCTGTCATTTAGAGAGTTAACTTTAGGGGCTTACAGGACAGTGGTAGGGGATTCAGCTCCTCACTAACACCCAGAGCCCCAAACAGTCAAACCCCAGATAACCCAAATGCATCTTGCCTTCCACTTTTAGGAGGCAGCAGGAAATGACAACAAAATTGTCATTAGAGACATTTTTAAAAAAATCAATACACAGGATATGTCCCAAGATCAGGATACATATACTCAAGTCAACATTCTACTGAGGTGGGGCCGGTGAGATGGCTCAGCGGCATAAGCGCCTGCCTTGCAAGCGCGAGGGCCTGAGTTCGACTCCCGGATCCCACATACGAAAAAGGGGCCGGTGATATCGCTCAGCGGCACGGGTGCCTGTTGGCGCGCGAGGTCCTGAGGTCGACCCCCGGCACCCACAAAAAAAATAAATAAATAAAAAAATAAACATTCTACTGAGGAGTCTGCGCAGTGACAAAAGGTGACTGTGACACATTGTGAGAAGCTCAAAGACAGACTGAGTTCCACACTTGCTGAGGCAGCCAAAGGGGTCTGAGGCATTCAGCAAGATTTCTGCTCACAAAGGTTGAGATAAAATAGCTTTTCAGGGTAGAAAAAAGAAAGTTTGCATATGTGGTCCACCTGCCTTCAAGAAGAGTTAGCTTATTCCATCATATACACCATGGTGTCAATTGTTAGGCACAGCTGAGCTTCCAAGATGTCAAATGTATGGGAGTGGGTGTGGGGAGCGGTGAGGAGTGCATCTTGGAGCCAATGAAACAGGCTATGTCTGCCTGCAGAAATATTCTGTCCTATGTCTCAGACACTCACTCTGTGACCGTGCCCTTAAAGTCCGTGGTAGAAGGACTATGCCTAGGCTATGCAGAAGGCACTCTCCGAGCACTAATCTTTAGGAATGGGCAGACTGGTGAGTATCTGGAATAATCACAGCACGCACTGTACAATCTCAAAGCTCTTTCATGGACATTATCTCCTCTCTCCTCCCAATATCCCTGTTAGGTAAGAAAAGCAAATATTCTTAGCTGTATTTTACAGTTAACAAAACAGGCTTGAAAAGGTCAGTCGTCCTAAAGTCATAGAACTAGGAAGCGGCAAATTGGAGTTCAAACCGACATCTCTCTCCTAAGCCTGAGGTTAGGGCTGTCAGTGAAGAATTCCACAGGCAATGCCTGACCTCTGTGTTTTTAACTTGTGTCTACACTCACCACTGTTTTCCTAAGAAAGATCCTTTAAGGCATAGGGTGGGTATGGAATACTGGAGTGGTCCCCAAGAAGCCACCACCTATGACCTAACATTCTCACCACTTTTGCTCCATACCTTACAAAGAACTCACGATGCCCTGAACTATCACCTCTGCACCAACAGCATGAGCACGGCCTAGTACCATGCTAATTCCTTCTTGAGTCCAGGCAGCAGCACCCTGGGATTCCTGAATATACAGGCAGCAAGAACAAGGAGAACTCCATCCACGCACCGCAGGATGCTGGGAGACATGAAGGCAAAGGTGGAGAGCCAGGAGTAGTCTCCTAGTCTGGGAGAAGAACAAACTACAGCCCGAAAGCTAATAGGCCTTCCCTTAGGGAATACTAGGCCCGTCTTGAAGTAAGAGTAGCCTGGATATCTCCATGCATAAAACAAGAAGGCTTTCTCCTCAGCCCCCAGTCCTTTCCTTCCTCCAGCCACCTCTCCAGGAGTCTTCTGCTCTTATGGCAGCAACCACCACTCTTTATTTCTATGTCATTGACTTCTAAGTCTCTGTCTCCAGTCTCATCCCCTAACTCAGGCTCCTGCTCTTCATTAAGGGAGCCCCAGCCTTCCTTTCTGCTGGTCCAACTCAGGCTTCCTGCTGCAGCCTAACTAAAACCACCTCCCATCCGAGTTCGGGCATGCAGAGCTAGGTGCTGAACTAGGTACGGTGCAGTGTGCTAGTCTCGAAACAGGTTTGGAACTTTCTTTCTTCAATGATTTCATTCAAACTTTCATCTCTATGAGGAATGACCTCCCCTACTATCAATTACCAAAATACAACTTCCCTGGTCTGTCAGGCTTTTTCTATAATTTCATCTCTTCTTCTTCATGTCATTTCTGATATTCCTAGGTAAATGTATATTTGTCTTTTCTCTCTTTTTTTTTCTTCTTTTTTTTTGGTGGGGGGACACCAGGGATCAAATCCAGGGGCTCACGAATGTTAGGCATATACTACCACTGAGAGCTATGCCCCAGCCCTTTTCTATTTTGATATAGGATTTCACTAAGTTGCTCGGGTTGAGCTCAAACTTGTGATCCATCTGCCTCAACCTCCTGAATAACTGGGTTTACAGGCTTGCACCTCCCTGCCTGGCTCTCCCTCTCTCCTTCACTGCTACCTTCTTTTGCAGCATATAACTTAGTATCCATCCTTAGTAGCAAATGCCATTCTGACACTAGATCTTTACAAGCTCCTTGATGGTATGCCCATGTCATATTCATTTCTATATTTTCTGCAAAGCCTTCTGAGCAGAGAAGCATCCAACAGTATCTGACCTCTCCTATCTACTATTCCTCCCTATGAGTCTCCCATCAACAAGAAGGAGCCTAGCATGGATGACCTGGGTTCTGAATCTCAGCTCTGCTATTTATAGGTTTATGATCTTGGGCAAATTGTTAACCTCCCTCTGCTTGAGTTTCCCCCTTTGTAATAAAGTGGATAATAACAATATTTATTTCACGCAGTTATTGTGGGAACTAAATGAGTTAACATCTAGAAAGTGATTAGAACAGTGCCAAGTACATAACAAATATGACATAAGTATTTGTTAAGTAAATAAAATCTTTGCCAAACTCATTATTTTCCTTCTGAAAATTATTTTTATTTATAATGTCTCTATTTTCATTAGTGGTACTATTAATTATTCCCAGCTTTCCAAGATCAAAGCTTAGACCTTTTTTTTCTCCTTCATGCCTGCTACTCAGCTCATGAGCTCATCCCAAGTTTCACGTGTTCTGGAAAGAAAACAGCTAGTTTACCTGCCTCTTCCCACAATTTCTGTGGCTTCCAGGACTTTCTAACTGCCTCCTGTGGAACAGGGATCCCTCCCCAATTCCAGTCCACTCTGAATTTGTGTACAAAGTATTTGTAAACATTCCTCTCTCTGTATCATATCTCTGCTCCAGTACCTACAACGGTACCCTATCACCTCCTGAACCAGGTCTACATTCCTTTGTCTGCTTCTAGAGACCCTCTTTAATCTGGTCCTGTTCTGCTTTCCTAATCTTATCTCCCTATGTCTCTACCCCAACCTGTGAACCTCCTCACTGTCCTGCAAAGACATCTTGCTTGTCTCTACCTCTCTTCATATTGGTTTTTTTGTTTCAGTTTGGTTTGGTTTGTTTTTTTGCCTTGCAGCCTTTCCCCAGCCTCCTAAAGCCTCTCAATCTATTCATTCTTCAAAGCTAATCTCCAGTCCTAACTCTGTCCTAGAGACTTTCCAGCCCAAATTGGTCTTTCTTTTCTCTGAGTTCTATGGTCTATTTTATTTTTGTGCAATTATGATGCACCTTTTGCTTTATGTTATTTATTATTCTTATATTTCCAACTCAATCATAAATCTCTCAAGACCAAGATACACAACTATTAGACCTCCCCAGCATACTTCAAAGAAACTACCATCAAAAAGCTAAAACAAACAAACAAACAAACAAACTATTAATGAATATTTGATTTTGAACTTGCATCTCCCTTTATTTTGGAGGCAGGAAGTAGATGAGAACAGGACTGCATCCCCACCTAGCTGATCCTATATGCTGCGATCACAGATGGTGTGGCAACTCTACCTAGGGAATTTGCTATAGCCAAAAGCCTGCTCTCTCTGTTGACAAATGCCAGCAATCTCTGTTATCTGGGCTGCCATATGGTTCACCCAGCCCTGTAGCAGCATCAGTTCCCCGGGAATATCAGAGAGATCAAGCAGGCCAACTCTCCTATCTATGGAGTGCAGGGAGGTCACCTTGAACTGGCCCTACCAAAACCAGAACGTACAGAACCTCCAAGGACAAGCAAAAATCCAACCAGATGCAAAACTGACATCCTCCGAGACAACTGTCAATGGAATCTGCCCCTTTCCTAGAACTCAGTGCATGGGGCCAATAAACCCCCCTTTCCATAGTCTTATGTCTTCCCTGGAGGAATCCATAGCTGGGCAAGGGCAGAGAGAAGAAGTACAAGGCTCCCACTGTACAAGAGAGCTGTCCATTGCCAGAGGTTAATTTCTGTTTTCATAGCATCTGGTCCAGAGGGCTAGGAACAGAGTAAAACAATTTTATCATTGAGCCAGCTGTCCTAATTTAGGAGAGACACTGCCCAGTTTTTGATCAACTATTCATCATGTCCCCGTTCTCCCTCTTTTGTGGATTTTGAAGGCAGGAGGAGGTCAGGCCCCCATCATCTTCCTAAACTGACCCAACCCATCCCATGCAATAATCATAATCAGAGACTCATGGAGGCAGCTTGGGTTTGGTATTCAAAATGGAACACAGGGGAATTCCAGCTTTAGGATTCCATACATCTTGTGATCTTGTGTCTCTCAACCTAGGATTTTGCTAAATTTTTCAAAGAAAAACTATAAACCCATGCAGGTTCTATACTGATGCCATGGCACTTACCTACCTGGCTTTAAACTCTCTCTCTCCACCCAGCTTCAAAGCCGAAGAACAAACCACAATTTGCTGAAAACAAAGCCAAGAACATGAGCTCCACCTGTATCAGGTCATGCAGAAAGCAGTGACCGAGACTGGATCTGGGGAGGCAGATTTCCGGGAAGGGTTCTCATCACTGAAGAACAAAACAACCTACAGGGCTGGGTTGGTCTCTTCTTCCTCACCTAAGGATGAGCCCAGCTCTCCTGCCAGCCACCTTAAAGAAGGTGCTGAAATGTCTGACTGCCCAATTCAGACTGCAAATCAGTCATCCGCTTGCCACCAGTCACTCTGTCTCCACATTTCCCACTCCTCGTTAGCAAGGCAGCAAGTTCTGACTATCAGGAGGACCCTGGATAAATCACTTGTGCTGAATAAGCCTTCACTCAACTTATCAATTTGTTCTCATTTTGATTTTTTTTTTTTTTTTTTTTTTTTGCCTTGCTGTCTTGTCCAGGCTGGCCTTAAACTCCTGAGCTCAAGTGATTCTCCAATAGCTGCAACAGCAGGTACGCAGCACCGCACTCAGCTGGGCTGTTTTTGAACAGCCACCTTGGGCACTAACAGAGGCGCACAGCAGAAGACATCAGTTCTTTGCTCATCTCCCCCTCAACTCACATTTATTGAGCTTCTGTTGTAGGTTTTACCATGAAGAAGATGGGGAAACAGTGGTCTATAAAACCACCAAATTCTCCCATTCCTGAATAGAATTTTCAAGACACTTTCCATAGAAGCTAATAAAACAGGATTTAACCTAGATATCAGGGATTTGATGTTTATAAATATAAACAGCAGCCACAATGACAGTAAAGACTTCAAGCCAGGTGTGCAGCCCTCCAGAGGCTGAGGCAGGAGGATTCCTGAGAGTTTGAGGCCAACCTGGGCTACACAATGAGTTCAAGGCCAGCCTGAACTACATAGCGAGACCTTGTCTCAAAAAAACAAAAAAGGAAGCCAACATAGCACTTTGTAACCACCCCTCAACTTTTATTTATAGTGACTGCCTCAACTGGCTTCATATGCCTACCAACATATTACAGCCTGGTCTCCTTCCATGAGACAGAGGCTTATTAGTGGCCAGTTCTAATCCTAAGTAAAATCCTAACGTGATTCTCTTCAAATCATCAAGCAGTTGTCAGCCATTTAACTTAAGTAAGGCACAAAAAGATAAACAAGATACATCCTCTGGCACAGCTCCCTCTTGCACTGAAGACACCCAAGGTGTGGAGGACCATACACACACTGTTCTCCTCCCCCCAGGCTTAGAGAGGAGCTCTGAGCTGCTACGGAGACAAACGGGTGCCACAATTCATTCTGACAGAGCATCAGAAAATGCTGTGAGGAGAAGTGGGATCTGAGATGAGCCTGGAAGGATGAGGAGGCTGGGAATTGAGTAGGAAAGGAGAGGCATGCCAAGAAAAGGACACAGAATGAGCAAAAGCACAAAGAAGAAAAATGTACAATTTGTATGGAATTTTCAAGCAGTATGATTTGGCTATAACAGAAAGCATGTGTAGAAGAGTAGGCTAAAGGCTTACAGGCAGACAGGGGCCAAATTATGGGAATCCTTGAACGTCCTGTAGAGTTTCACTTTATTCCACTGACAGCGGGCAGCTACAGCAGATTTCTGGGTAGGATGAAAAAGAAGAGTGTCTGAAGGTCAGGAATCCATGTATGGCTACTACGATAGTGTAGGTGAGATAGAGTACCCAACTAGAACATTTTGAATGAAAAGAACTGGATTGAAGAGATTTTGCGGTAGTAAAAACTGTCATGATTTGTCAATTTACTGTGTGTAAGGGATAGGGTGACAAAAGAGCTGGAGATGATTCTGACATGTGCAATAGCTTGGGAAATTAAATAGATGGGAATGTCCTAAATAGAATAAGATGTGGTAAGAAGACACAGAGCTCAGTTTAAGACATTTTGACTTTTAAGATATTTTGACTTGACAGATCAAATACAGTGTCACAAAGAATCTTGAGACCAACAAAAGACCATCCATGGATCTTAAGGATGTGTCTCACAGATCCTTCTACTAAGCTTTTTTTTTTTTTTTTTTTTTTTTTGTGGGTACCGGGGGTTGACCTCAGGGCCTCGCACACCAGCAGGCGTCCGTGCGTTATCACCGGCCCCTTTTTTCATATGTGGGTTCCGGGAGTCGAACTCGGGCCCTCGCGCTTGCCAGGCAGACGCTTACGCCGCTGAGCCATCTCACCAGCCCCTCCTTCTACTAATCTTAAGTGTATCATCCAGCAACAGCCTTACAGGGCACTCAACGTAGGGAAGAGTTTATCTTGAAGAGATTTGCGGGTGTGGCTTTTGTCCAATGTAGTGGATGCCAAGAAGCTTCACCGAAAAACTACACATTTTAAGAAAGAATTGTACTAGCAGGAACACCACCAGCTTGGACCAAAAGATACATCTACAAGAGGAAGCAGGTTGCAGAAACCACTTAGCTGCAAACGCAGTCTACATTTTATAGAAAAGGAGGCTAATTCAGAGGGCAGAACCAGGAGCTTATAGGATAGAAGCAAGAACAGCAGAGACTCATTCTCAGGCAGTAGCCCTACTCATACACCCGGTTAGACTTCATATCTTCTAGGGACTGGCGATTAATCCCCCCTCCTTCTCAATGGAAACATCCATCCCAGAGAGAAGACCACAGAGACATGACTGGTATGGATGATGTGGGATCCTAGATTAGATCCTGGACCAGAAAAGGGCTATTAGTAAGACAGTTGACAAAATCTGAATAACATTTATAGATTAATTAATGGTATTGTGGGATTAGAATTAACTTCTTAGTTTTGATAATTTTATACATTGTATAATTTGGGGAAGCTAGGCAAAGGGTATTTGGGAATACTGTGTTATTTTTGCAAACTTCTTGTAGGTATGTAATTATTTCAAATTTTAAAATTTAAAAAATTGCCGGGCACAGTAATGCACACCTGTAATCCCAGCACTTGGGAGGTACAAGCAGGAGGATCACCACAAATTTGAGGCCAGTTTGGGATACACAGTGAATTCGAGACTAGCCTGAACTACGTAATAAGACCCTGTCTCCAAAAAAAATCATTTAAAAATGTAACCATTATCATTAAAAAAAAAAAAGCCACCTATACAGCATTATCCTACATCTATCCCAGCACTGTTTTCACGGTGAAGGGCAGGTAACTTCTCTTGTTAGTCTCAGTCTTCAGAACCAGAGGAACGCACTGTACTGGCTGTATGAAAGCAACTGCACCGGCGGAGCCTCATCTCACCTACACCTGATGTGCGCGACGGGCGCTGGCTTCTGAGCCTGAGCCTGATGCTGTAACAAATGAGACCTTTTTTGGGGGGGGTGTCCAAGGTGGGGATGAGTGTATTTTTCATGCATGAGGAATATATGTAACTTGTGCCAGAGAGAAGACTGTAATGTCCACGAATTCTTTGACACTCCTTCCATCTGGAAGCAGAGTGTGTATCTTCTCTTGAATCTGGGCAGGATTTAGTATCTTTCTTTTAACAAACAATACTGTAAAGGGATACTATGTAACTCCTGAGGCAAGTCACAGGAGACATAGCTCTTGCCTGGCCTGCTCTGGGGATGTTCACTCCTGCAGTGAGGCAACCCAGGCAAGGTCCCCGGCCCTCAGCCCCAGCTAAACTCCCAGATGAAAGCCAGCCAGCAGCATCTGCTAGATACGTCAGAGAAGAAACTTTGAAATGGTCCAGCTCAGCAACTGACTGTCCAACTACCATCTAACTACCCAAAAGATACTAAACCTACTAACTGAGCCCCTCAAGCCCCAGAACTGTGGGAAATTGTAAGAAATAACTAGTGCTGGCTTACACCGTTATATTTTGGGGTATATTTTTATGTAGCAATAGATAAATGAAACAATATGCTACAGGCAGTTGGAAACTGGAACTCAACCAAATTCAGGGACTTTTCCCAAGTTCACATAGCTAGCAAGAAACAGAGGTAGGGTTTGGATAACTGTCACTCTGAAGCCAAAGCCACTTGCTGTCCACTAATGCCTGACAGTAGCCGTGACTGCAGCTTGCCTGCATTGAATGCTTTCTCCAAGCAGCGCTGTCTTCAGCACTTCACATGAACTGATTTACTCACCAAATCTTATCACATGCTAAGAGGAGGCATTATTAACTCTATTTTGCAGTTTTGCACAAAGAGGTTGATTAACTTGCCCAAGTTGTTGTGGCTGGTAAGTCACAGAGAAAGATCTGCTTGAGTGAAAAGCCAGCTCCAGAGCATGTAGTCTTACCCATTCTGTTGGACATAGGTGAAATCTTCAAAACAGATAACAAAACTTGAGTCTTTGTCCTACAAGCACTTGTAGAGAGCAAAATTTCATACTTTAATCAGGTTCCACACATCAATTTACTAATTAAAATTAAAATAAATTCCATGATGAACATATTTATTATGTATTACAAACATTTACTAATAAAATAACAAACAAAAGTAAAAATAAAACCCCACAAACTCCAAAAAATGCCACCTCTTACAAGGCCTTATCACTACCTTTTTGATCATGGGCAGCTGCCAAACCCAACTCAGTACAGAAGCAAGGAAAGAGAATGAATGATTCAGTGTGAGCTCAGCCCTGAATCTGGAAACCCCCAAATCAAATCAGAGTGAGTGAGGGACTCTGCTTTCTTTGAAAATAAGGAAGTCCCATTTTCTAGGGACTTTCAGCAACTGTTCCTGACAACCGTAAAATGCAAGCTAAGACTGGCTAAAGTTAAAGTGCAGGCTTGGCAGGACTGGAAAAGTTGTTTTACGCCACAACCACGTTGAAATTTTGAAAGAGGCACGGTGGAGTATGGAGCTTACTTAGTCCTCTCATTTGTGAAACAGAGGAAAACAATCTCCACTACGGATTTTTCAAAAAACTGACCAGCACATAGTCATGGGCACATCAAGGTCTGAGTCCTAGTTGGGACCTGCACAGGTCCAGGATTCATACTGATACTGATATGAGCTTCCCTAAAAAAACAAAGATCACACACACAATCTACTCTCTTCTTACCACCACCTCTACCAGCCCAACTCAGTAACTCTCAACTTGAGATAAAAAGGAACATCTGAATGAAAAACATAGTTGTTCATAAAAACTCCCCCCTTTTTTCTCTCCTCAGTCTGCTTCTAGAATTTAAAGTTTTTCGTTTACCTACTCTTCCTGCTCACACTGGTCTATGTTCATAAGATTTTTTCAGTAATAAATTTGCAGCAAGTGAAGGGTTAATCATTTTATATGCACTATCTCATTTAATACTCATGGCAATACTATTAAGTGTTATTATCATCCCCATTTATAGAAAACTAAGACAATAACTTGCCCAACATCAGCCATCTGGGAAATGCAAAAGATTATTTTCAAACCCAAGTCCATCTGACTATAGACCCCAAGCGCTTACTCATCACACTGAATTTAGCAGACTTCTTTTTTTTTCTTTTCCCCTGTCTTTTTGAGACAGGGTTTCACTCTGCAATTCAGTCTGGCTTTGAACTCACTTTGTAGCCCAGGGTAGCCTCAAACTCACAGTGCTCCTCCTGCTTCAGCCTCCCGAGTGCTGTAATTACAGGCACATGCCACCAAGCCCGGCCTAGTAGATGTCCTTTAAAGGAAATGCATCTATTTGAAAAATCATTAGCTGACATCATAATCAACAGTGAAAGTCTAAATGCTTTCCCTCATGAACAGAAAAGGATGTCTGCTCTCATCATATTTTTTCAACACTGTTCTTGAAAGCCCTAACCGGTGCAATAAGGCAAGAAAAAGAAATAAATGATGAAACAATTAGAAAGGAAAAAGTAAACTTTTCCCCCTACTGGCAACATAATCCTGTACATAGAAAGGGCCCAAGAATCTACAAAAATTTTTTAAAAAGAAAAAGAAAGGGCCGGTGAGATAGCTCAGCGGCATAAGCGCCTGCCTGGCAAGTGCGAGGTCCTGAGTTCAACTCCCCAAACCCACATAAAGGAAAAAAGGGCCGGTGATATCACTCAGTGGCACAAGAGCTTGCTGGCAAGCATGAGGTCCTGAGGTAGACTCACGGTACCCACATAAAAAAAAAAAAAGAAAAAGAAAAAGAAAAAAGTTTACTACATAAGTGAATGTATTAAAGTCACACAGTATAAAATCAACATTAAAAAAAGGAGGGGATGTTCTTTTTTGTTTTATTTATTTATTTTTTTC
This sequence comes from Erethizon dorsatum, assembly GCA_028451465.1. NCBI lineage: Eukaryota > Metazoa > Chordata > Mammalia > Rodentia > Erethizontidae > Erethizon > Erethizon dorsatum. Next base: position 66,695,597 of record CM051838.1, read on the forward strand.
TTCTCTTTAAAATAAAATAAAAAAACAAAAATTGTTCTTTTTTGTTTTATTTTGTTTTTTTTCCTTCTCTTTAAAATAAAATAAAATAAAATAAAATAAAAAAAAGGAAGGGGGCTTGAGGTGTAGCTCAGTGTAGAGCATTTGCCTAGCATATGTAAGACCCAAAGTTTGATCCCTCGCACTGCAAAAACAAACCAAAAGAAAAACTATGATTTTATTCTGCCAGCCCTCGCTCTCTTTGGGTTCTGCATCTACCAGTAGTGTACTACGTAGTAAAGCCTATCATAGCTGTATGATGTACACAGCTGTATCATAGCTGGACTGAAATGGTATGAGCTTTTTCCTTGTCATTATGCCCTAAACACTACACTACAACTATTTACGTAGCATTTACATTGTAGTAGGTATCACGGGTAATAGAGAGATGATTTAAAGTTTACAGGAGACTTTGTGTGTAAGTTACATGCAAATACTACATCTTATTTAAGGGACTTGAGCATCCATGGATTTTGGTATCCACAATGGGTGCTGGAACCAGTCCCCCTTGAATACTAAGGGACAGCTATACTAGCAAGAGTAACTGGAAAATAAAATGAAGTGAATAATATTGTTTATAATAGCACCCAAAAAACATGATACATTAGAGGAAAAGTTAACAAAATGTGTAAAAGACCCATTTACTGGTAACTACCAAACATTAATAAGCTGCTTTTAACCTAGAACTTCAAATACTGCTTACATAATTATAAATAAATTTATCAGTCTAGCATTCAAGACTAGTGAAACTATCACCCTAAAATACCTCTCCAGCCTCCTCACCCTTTTCTCCCGAGAATGCTGCTTTCTCTGCATGGGACTGATTTAATCAATCGATTCATCTCTCTTTATCCCCAAACTCTCACCTCATCTGCCTCTGACTCTCATCTCAATACATCTCCAAGAAATTTTCTCTAATCCTTTAACCAGATATGATCTTTCTTTCCATTATGACTCTTCTCCTCCCAAAAGCACTATGTTGGCATATCTTACAGGACTTAGCGTAATCTAGACTGAAGTGCTGCTCTACTTTTATACTTCTGAGTTGTAAATTCACTGAAGGTAGGGGCTACATCGATGCCACTCCTCTGAAGTACCTATTTTATCTTTACATAAAGTACATATTCAAATACTTGTTAAAGCAAAACATCTAAATGATGGAATTTTTTAAAAAAAGCTTTTTAAACAATAAGGCCTTAGGAATACCAAATCGCATCACTTGTCACAATAGAATTAGTGATGCGTGCAAGATCCATGTGTGTTGATAACTATTATGACTTTTCTATGTACTGCATTAGGTATTTAGGCATGTGATGACCTTCCATTGATTCAGTTCTGAGAAGCATTAGTTCATCTTGGCTTCTTTCATTGGGCCAATATCAAGATGAAAATCAAGTAAAACATCTCAGACTAATGGGCAAAGACAGATCCTCAGTCTTTATAAAATGAGTCAAGGAGGAAAAGGATGGGCGAGCTAATGGATAGGCAAGGAATCTGTGAATGACAAAGAAAGCCATAAATGATTCTGTTTCTGGAGAGAGAATAAAAGGTAAACCCGACCATCCCATCTTGAGGGAGGTCTGTGGTGTTAATGCACAGAAACCCTATAGGATATCTGTGCCTCAGCTACTCTGGGAACATCTGCAAGGATAAATGAAACGTTAAATCACACCCCACCCATCCTCAGGAAACTAGCAGCACAGTCAAGCTCTGGAGATGCTAGGCCTCTGTCCCAGAGAAGGTCCCTGGAGAGGCCATTTGGCTCTCACTGCCTATACAGAGTGGGAAGGGAATGTGACTGAAGACTGGAGCTCGGATGGCATGCTCTCCCTGTAGCAACTAGCCTGAGAAAAAAATTCCTTAATTTCACCTTATTTCATAATTATTGAAAGCACCACAGCTGATCAGCAGCTATTGACCTCAATCAGGGTGAATCTGTCTTTTGACCCCAGATTGGCAAAAGCTCCTTGCGTGGGTACGGCATGTCTTCTTCATGTCATCCTAATGCTTTTTAATCATCCTATGTGTTTGCTTAAGTTCTTAGAGCCTTGCATGGTGCTCTAGCTCAGCCAGATTCGCCTGTGTGTATCTTCATTATTAAAAGAGTTTAATTTGGGCCAGTGAGATGGCTCAGCGGCCTAAGTGCCTGCCTGGCAAGTGCGAGGTCCTGAGTTCGGCTCCCGGTACCCACATACAAAGGAGAAAAGGGCCGTTGATATTGCTCAGCAGCACAAGCGCCTGCTCGCAAACATGAGGTCCTGAGTTTGACTCCTGGTACCCACAAAAAAAAAAAAAAAAGAGTTTAATTTCATATAAAACAGTCATTTTCAAGCTTGTCATAATTTAGCACTTCCACAGTCAATTCATCCACTTTCCTCAGTTTTCTAAAGAGCTCCCATGTCATCTTTTGAAATTCATAAAGTAGATTTATTTCTATGTACAGATTCAAAAAGTAAGTGGCAGAGAGGCTTAATTCACTAGAAACAAGACAAAAATCCTCATCCCACATCCATCCATCCAAACTTAAAATCGAGGGTGGAGAGGGAAGGTAGGTTTCTTTTACCTTTAGTGCAAATTATATTAACAATACTTCAGGCTTTGAAAAGAAAGAACCAAGAACAAGTTCTTAGGCTGCACAGGGGAAAATTCACTGATATTGATATCACTATTCCTTTCCCAAATCAATATTCAGAATTACCAAATGCCACTAAGCCAACAGGATTTAAAAGGTTAAGACTTCCTGCTGGTTAGATATTTGCACATTTACTTTTTTCCTACTTATCCAAATGGCAATTCCCTGATCCTCTGAAATTTAAACATTGTTCAAATCAGTCACCTTATAAGCGTATTTCAAAGCAATTTTCAGGGGGCTAAATCCCCCTGGAATCATATATCGTGTATGGTCAAAATCCAATTCATTTGCAACTGGGGTCTTTGGCTTCTGATAAGAATCTAATCAGTCAAGTACTCTAGAGTTTTCTCTTTCTGTCTATGAGAGCTTGTGATTTCCCACATGGATGCTACTGTGAAATTACCAAGGCTGTGAAAAAGTATGAAATGCTTTATGACTGGAGCTGTCGTCCAGTGACAACAGTGACAAACCTTTGGATCCCTCCTCTGAGCATCCCAATGAAGACTCACGAAATTCATTGTTAAGGAAAATGACTTAATGGCAAAATATCTGAAAAATAAGTTAGTATTTTCATTTCTTATCCAAAGATTACATCTGCACCCTTTGATTAGATAACTTGAGATTAAAAAACAATTGTATCACCTGGGAAAATTTTACTATAAAGTTGGCTGAACGCCAAATTAGCATTCTTCGTCCATTAAGAAAAATAGAAAACTACTTTGAAAAACATTTTGTTTTTTAGAGAAATACACATTTCAAGAATAAGTTATTTTACAATTGCCTTAGAGCTAGGTAGCCGAGGACAGGAGTAAGAGGGACACTTCACCACATATTCCTACGTACCTTCTGGATTTTGAGCCATGTAAATGTGCTATATATCCAAAAATAGAAATGCAATTTTATTTTTAAAAATAACTGTTATTAGGAAATAAAATGTAAATGTCCTAGATAATAGAGGATAGTAAAGAGGAAGCACACTTGCTTTGCTTGGAAGCCAAGAGGAAGTTACTCACCTAGACTGTTAATATACTATCATCTCTAGATCCCAAACCTTTCGTTAATTCAAATAGTATTTTCATTTTTATTTAAATTTGGGGTGGGATCCTATTACCCCATCCCCCACTCCTGCAAAAAAGTAAATCTTCTCCAGCAAAAACTATTCCCCACTGCTCAGATCCCATTAACACTAATCAGCACAATGATTAAGCATGTTGTGGTTTAAGTACTCTAGTTGATAAGGACTCCTTTGGAAAAAATGTTCCCATAGCGACAGGTAAAGGCTATCATCAAACTCAGCTTTTCAACACAGTATTTTGTGTCTCAGATCAGAGTTAAGATTTTTTTTTTTTATCATGAATCTAGAGGCTTTCTTTTTGAACTTCACTTGACTTTATTCAAAAGACACTTAGAAGAGTCCTTCAATAAACCAGGCACAATACCGGAACACCGGGGAGGAGGGAGTGGGGTGGGAGGATAGGAGAGCCACGACGAAGAAGATCTCAAAGATAAGATATTGCTTCTGCCTCCAAAGTTGCAATCTGAAGAGGAAAGCAGCCACTATAAGAAATAATGACATTAGGATGAGGATTCAATCCCAAATCTATAACAAAACCGCCTCTTCACCACCAGGACTGGTCAGTTTCTAATCTAGTTTCACTTTCCCATCTTCAAGCTGCAGCACAGCTGGGTTTCCAGCTGGCTGGGGAAGAAAAGATTCTTTAAATAAACAGCATTTTAAAAATATGCAGTTGCTTTTGCCATACTGAATTTCGTGAACCACCTTCCTCTAATATGTGATTCTGGGTGTCAAATTAACTTAAAACTATCCTAAAGAATGTAAACTCTCCAGGATATACACCTTGTCTGTGTTTAACAACAAAGTACTGTATATTACACACTGGAAAACTGAAAATCAGCAAGTCCCAAAGGAAGAAAAAAAAAATATATATATATATACAGCTATATACTGCAACTATTCAACAAGAGAAACAGCTTAAAAACATGCATAGAAGAAAGCAACAAGATAGGGCATAATTATACCAAAATATATGCAACCATCTTTTAAAATGCAGGATTATTTGCAGAATAGGATGTTTTTATAGCATGGCATAGCATTGCTGATCCCTGTGAGGCCTTTCCAACTCTTTTTCCTCTCCTTTCCACAGAGGCAAAGAAAACACCTTCATGTACTCAATCTTCTTAGAAATGCACAGATTTCACTCAACTCTTTATCACCAGAGGTAGTATTTCTGGATAAGTGATATACATTAGATCTGTAAAGATGCCCCTCTTGCAGGTATCGCTATTCCAGCAACACCACTCTCTACCATTTCCCACCTGAGAGCATCGACTTCAAGTCAACATTTCATAGTTGGAATTAGCGATTCATGAGGACCTTTAGAAGGTGTCCAATATGACTGTTGCATGGATGTTACTGAGGCATGTGTCAACTTTTAAGCCCAAGATATCCCTACATATGGTACATTATCCCAAAATCTTGCCTCCCACCTCTAAACACAGCTTTCTAGATGACCTCCCTAGGAACCAAACCTCTGAACCCCAGCCACACTCAGAGCTGAAGCTGGCAAAACAAAGTAACAATTCAACCTCAGTTGCTCAATATAACGGCCAGGATGTCAGGTTCCAAGTGCCAGTTTCCCTATTTTGCAATGGGCAAGTCTGCTCCAAGGAGAAAATGTTCTCAATGACCCTGTGGCCCAGAGGGCTTTCTTTAGAATAGAAAACAGAAAATGAATTTGTTAGCTGTTTCCTGCTGAGTACAAGGAAGGTGTTGTGGTTAGTTAGGATGATTTTGTTTCCTTATTTAATATACCATTACAGTCTACGTTTTCTTTAACCACACAGTAGAAAATAAGAAAATAAGCTTATATTCTTCTGCCATATTATCGCCAGTTCCACAAATCTCCTCTCGGAAATCTGCCCTTTAATTTCTAAATCTCTTATGTAAAGCTCTCCAAACACTTATCTATACACTATCAATTCAAAGCAATTGTTTTGCATTCTAAAATATTTACTGCCATACACATTCCTGCTCTTTGTTAATTTATGATGTGTGAGGGCCTTCCCTTTACCAGGGATTGCAGTCCTAAATTTATCTTTTTGAGAAGTGTGCTACACATGCTATTTTAATAACATGAGATGGCCATAACCTAAAAGCAAACTGCCTTTCTGACTCTCAAATCTTTCAGCGTCTCAGCATTCAACTGTTAAGCTTCAAAAGCTAATTAAAGCAAACAAGGTGTAACTGACAATGCATATGTTGAAAGGCACAAGTAGGAGAACGGGGACAAAGGGAAAAGCCCCTTCCTCCACGGGATTATCTGACAATCACTAGTAGGCCCTGGTGGCCTAGGCCAGGGATCATGTGGAGCAGTGCATTTGCATATTCAGGAGCAATTTACCAAAAGACAAAACAGAAGCTGTCCTTGGATAAGGTTCAATAAATGTTTTTAGTACCTATTTCTACTGCATGGTGCAGTTCCACAGCTCCCCAGGGGATCTCAGACAAAATACTTAATAGAATAAAAAATTTAAAATTCTTAACTGGTCTCAACTTATCACCCTAAAACATTTCAGAGCATAAAATCAACATTAAAAAGTAGTCAACAATATTCCTTAGAGTAATATCAGAGCCATAAACTGCTGTTATCACCAAAGTTTTCTCCCTTCTTATTAAGACACTGGCAAGATTCTTCTCATTAAAGTGATCACAGTTTAACATAGTGCCTGGATATACTCCCACAACTAAACTCCTAAAATTTGCCTCTTGGAAAAGCGGGAGAGAGAAGCTTCCAAAAGTCAAAGGCATTGATCGAGAAAGATGGGGGCAACAAAACTTCCAGTGAGCTGTTACACATATTTTGCGGCTCATGCCTGTTTACACTACCCAGATTCAGTCGGTAAACTGGTAAACATATGAACTTCTATGAGAGTCCAAGACATCTATCACAAGTCAGTGATTACATAGCTCACAGTCACTCCAAATGCCGTAAATTTAGCCTTAGTTGGGACAAAATGAAGCCCCAATATGAACAGGGACAAGACAAACTAACACCGGATGCTCCATCGAGGGGACAATTCTTTTTAAAATATCTTCCTGAGAAGTAAGTGCTGAATTCAGGGACAAGAAGAAAAAGCTCTTAAGCTGACATTTCTTTGCCTTCGGACACGACGCGGGAGACCTCCATTCCGGGGTGCCCAGACGTACAGATTTCAATGTTTTGTTTCTAATCACCTGCATTCATGTGCAGCAACCACAATCACGAAGATAAGAGATGCAATCAGTACAACCAGCCAGCAAGATGTCAGAGCTGAACTTACAGCATTCAGCAGAAGTTACTCTATTTCATCGTCATGATCACCATCATCATCAAAAGACCTAGTAAGATCCTCCAGAAACCGCTACAAGAGGCATCTGCTCGCTGATCCTGGAGGTAAGGAGAAGGCTGTGCTACCCACTTAGCAAAGATAGGCAATAACGATGGAGGGAAAAACAAAACAAACAAAAAAAACAAAAAAACATACAAAAAACAAAACCCAGAGCCACATGGAGGCCAGAAAATAGTAGCAGAAAAAGTCCAACTCTGCCTGCGCCAATGGTGTGGATGAGCAGAGCAGCAAGCTCCAGAGAGGAAGGAGGGGGCGGGGGCGATCATTCCCTAGGAGAACTTGTAAGCAGAGGCCTTCACCGCCTGGGAGTCTGCCCAGCTGCTCCTGCAGACCCTGCCAGCCTGAGCAAGGCAGGCCCTTGGGAGCAGAGCGCACAAGGCCTCTGAGGGTCACTCCTGACTCACGGAGCTTCAGGACAGCGCCGCCCGGACCTCTCCGTTTTTCCTTCCGCTACTGGGCTATGATGGCAGCTTTCCAGTCCCACATGCCATACATCAGCCGTAGATCCCTGCTGGCACAGGCCGGCGCCTCCCCTGCCCCCCCAGCCCCTGGCACACTTTGCACCTGACCCTCCTTCTCTCCATCCCCAACCCCCTCACCACCCGTGCCAGCCGCCCTGCCCTGGGGGCGCCCCCCCCAGCGGCTGGACGCTGCCAGGCCTGGGCACCTGCCGCACCTCCCCGCCCCACCCCCATTTTCTACCACCTCGCCCCTCCCCCCTTCCTCTGGCAGAAGGAGGGGGCGACTCACCGCAGTCAGTGCATAGGATCTTGCCCACCTCCTTCTTGAGGTTTTTGCCGTTGGTGTCGAGGGGGGCAAAGGCAGTCTTAAAGACTAAGGGCTGCTCCGTGGGCTCCAGAAAAAAGATGTAGCGCTGGTTCCTTTCGAGCGGCGCGCAGGAACCCACGCTGATCACCTGCTCGCGCTGCAGCCCCCCGCTCCGGAGCGGCCACTTGTCCAGCACCTTCACCAGCGCCACTCGACCCGAGGCGGGCGGCTCGCGGGTGCTGTTGGAGCTGGCGCCGCCGGCCGGAGCCAGTCCCTGGACCTTGCCCTCCACCACCACGGGTGCCTTGTACGCCTGGTCCTGCACCGACCTGAGGCTGGGCGAGTAGCAGGCGAGCGACACACCGAAGAGCAGCATGGAGAAGCCGGGGGCCGGGTCGCGCCTCATGCCGCCGGCGGCTGTGGCTCGCGGGCGGGCGGCGGCTCTCGGGGCTGCGGGGCTGCGGGGCTGCGGCTGCGGCTCTGGGGGCGCAGCGGGATGGGAGATGCTGTTGCTGCTCCTGATTCTGCTGCTGCTGCTGCCGCTCTCGCCGCTGCTGCTGCTCGTCTCGCTGCTGCTGCTGCTTCTGTTGCTGCTGTCGCTGTGGCTGCTGCACGGAGTCTTCTCCAGTGGTGGCGGCGGCGGCGGCGGCGGCAGCGCTGAGCAGCAAACCTGCCGCATCTGGCCAGGCCATTTGGGGGGCTCCGCCGCTCCGCCGCCGCCGCCTTGGGAGGGGAAACAGAGCCCGCTGGAAAACCGGAAACAGCGTTACGTTAGCGCCTCGTAGCCCTCCGTCGGCGCCCCGGGGAGGTGGCCCCGCTCGGGCAGGGGGCAGGCAGCGAGCGGGCCGCGGTGCGCAGCGCGGCGCAGCGCAGCGCTCCCTCCCTGCGCGCCTGCACTTGGAGGAGGATGCGGAGGATGGGACGTCCGCCCACTGGCTCTCTCGCGCCCCCTCTGCTCCCGGAGCTAGTGGGGAGCGCGGCTTCTGCAGGGGAAGCTTGGGGCTGCGCTGCTTTAGTGCTCGCCTTCAAGCCCGCAGGGGCGCGCGGGAGGATCGTGCCACCCTTTGCTCTCGGGATTTATTGGCATGACCGTGGGGGTAGTGCGTGAGGAGAGGGCGGAGAAGAGAGAGCGGCTTCTGACAGAATCCTAGGAACATGGGAGTGGGACACAGGCGTGCCTCTGCCTTTGGCCATCGGTTGTAGGAATCAGGGAGGTGTCCACGACCAGGATGGCGCGCCAGCCTCTCGGCCTCCTGGGCTGTCCCCTTCCCGAGGAGGACCCTAAACAAAACGGCCCCTAGAGGAGCCACGTGCTCGGCCGTGCCAACGTCTGGTGAGCGCTAGATATTCAAGCTGAGGTGGGGGAGGATCCCAGCCTCCTCGTTTTGTAAAGGGTTGGAGCTACAAGGAGTCTTGTGGCAGCGTTGAGGACAGATGATCAGAGGTGGTGGTTGGAAAAGGGTCCAGTCCCCCAAACTCCAGGTTTTCTCCAGTAGTCAGTGGTAACCAGGCTGCACACGGTACAACCCCATTCTCTTTTAAAAATCAACCCAAAGGGAGAAGAGGGGCTCTGGGAGACAGTTGAGAGCCAGAAGTGGTCAGGGGTGGAAGCTGCTGGATAGAAATGATTTCTTTATAAAAGTCTGGTGCTTGCAAGAGCCAGAAGAGTTTGTTCCACTGGAGCCAGGGTCCGATTTAAAAATACATACAGTGTATGCACAATCTATTCTTCTATCAGTGGGGATCCAGGGAGTTTTTAGTACCCGGGTTTTATGCTGGAAGGATGTGGCGCTGAGAAATGCTATTGAGGTCTTTGAGAATTTTATCCCTTGCTAGGCCCCGCAGGAAACTGGCCTAAGCATGTCTGACTTAGGCTAGGACTGCTATTCTGGAAAGGAAAGAGGGAGCCAGACTTTCCTCCTCGCTGTCTAAGACACAAACTCTACGTATCCAAAGCCAACAGAATTATTTCTCACACCCGACTCCAATTTCCCTATAATTATTAATTGCATCATTTTATACTTGGCCACCCAATCCTTTTCAGTAAGTCCCTTGGTCTCCTCTCTTATCCTCCCTTATCCAATCAATCACCAAGTCCTTTGGCACTACCGTCTAAAACTCTAATTTGTCTACTTCCTCTGTAACTCTGCTGCAAATATGTAAAGTCAAAAGTCCTCATCATCTGTCACCTGGACAACTGCAAAGCCTCCTGACCAGTAGCCACACTTTTTGCCTTATCGTTGACAACCTCCAATCCTGTCACCACCAGAGTGATGTTTCAAGCCACACCTGTCAGGAGTGAAGTCCAGACTCTTCAGCAAGGCTCTTTGCAGGCTCCTTCTATTTATTTAGGCAGTTCTATATCTTGAGAGCCAACCTTCTATTCTGGCATTCTTCAGCTCATTGTGCTGCTTCTTAGGGTGCTTCTGTTTGTGATGATTCATGTCTAGGAAGTCCATCTTGTTACCTGGAAAGCTATTCTTTCCGTAAGACCCAGCTCAGCATCGTATCTGATCTCCCACTTCCTACACAAACACCACCACTCCCATCACCATGCACGCACGTGACAGAATTAATGCCTTTCTCCTCTGTGTTACTGTGGGCCTCACACATAACACTAGTATGGCACTGCCCTGTGCAGCGCTTCAAGCAGCTGTTAATGTACCTGCATCTCCCATCAGACAGGCATCTTCATGTTCTGTGATTAGAACTATGACCTATGTTCTATAAGTCTTTGGCTCTCAATTACATCCAACACAATGTCTGGCATAGAAAAAGGACCAGCAAATTTTCAGTGAAGGAAGTAGAAAAGGAAGAAACGACCTGAAGATCAGCATCCTTAAAGTCATCAAGCCAAATTGTTGGTCCTTTCACTGAGCCCCACTTTCATTTTCATAGATGATGGATCTCACAAAGCACAAAACATTACTACAAGGAGGGTGGCTAACTCTACCCTCTTATTTCAATGAAAAAGAAAGTCCTAGACAGAAAAAGTTACTTAAATTCACATCCAGCCAAGGGGCTGGGGCCAGAGAAGTGATGAGCTTGTGCTCTGGAGTCAAGCAGAGCTGGGTGTTCAACCAATTTTGTCACATATTAACTTTAGGGTGAGTCTATTCACTCTTTATGCCTTAATTTCCTCATCAGAATAATGGAGAAAATAATAGGGTCTACCTCAGAAAGCTGGATATTTTTGCTCATTATGTACTTTTCAATAAATACTCAAACCACGATTCTTCTGTACCAAGACCCAAGCCACTGAACTTTTCCTGGTGTACTGCAGGGAGCCTAAGGGATTTTGTCCCTGCTCTCAAAGCTCCTACCGTGGTTGGGGAGGCAGCAGTAAACAAGTAGGCAAATAGGTAACTAATTGCTTATAGTGATGAGTATTCTGAAGGAAATCAACAGGATGAAATGATAGAGAATAATAGCAAGGAAGGAAGGGAGATCAACTTGGATAAAGGAGGGCTTCTTTGGAGATAATGTTTAAACTGAAACTAGAAGAGTGTCAATTATATGAGATGTGTAAAGTGCTTAGAACAATGCCTGGCCCAGAGTAAGAGCCAAAATTAATGTTCAGTGTTATCGATAATTAAATTATGTCAGTGATTCCCAATCAAAGAACTGAGACTCTCTAAGTGGCACAGAGGATTTTCTGTATATTAAAAAAATACAGGAACTCAGGAAGCTGAGGCAGGAGGATTACTGTGAATTTGAGGCCAGCCTGGGCTACACAGTGAGTTCAAGAGCAACCTTAACTACATAGCAAGACCCTGTCTCAAAAAACAAACAAACATAAAACCAAAACCAAATCAAACCAAAACAAAACAAGAAAAACCCCAAACAAATAAACAAACAAATGCAGGAGCTAGACCTGGTACTTCAAGCTTGTAATCCTAGAACTCTAGGAGGCTGATGCAAGAGGATCACAAGTTTGAGCCCAGCCCAGGCAACTTAGCAACTTACTGAGACCTTGCTTCAAAATTTTAAAGATGAAATTTAAAAATGGGCTGGGTGTATCTCAGTGTGAAAGCCCTGGGTTCAACCCCCAGTACCACCACCACCAAAAAGTAAAGGAGGACTGAGGATACAACTCAGTGGTAGACTGCTTGCCTAGCATACACAAGGCCCTGGGTTTAGTCCACAGCAGTACACACACACACACACACAAAAAAAAAAAAAAAAAAAACACTCTTAAAAAGTATATCCAGCCGGGGATATAGCTCAGCGGTACAAGCGCCTGCCTGGCAAGTGCAAGGTCCTGACTTGGATTCCTGATACCAAAAAAAAAAAAAAAAAAAAAAAAAAAAAAAAAGTATATCCACTTTAAAACAAAATATTGTTAAATAAAAAGGTGAAGAAGAATGGTAAGACATGTTACTGTTTTTGTCTTGTTATAAAAGATAAATATAAAAGGATATAAGGCAGGGGATGTAGCTCAGTGATAGACAACTTGCCTAGCATGGGAGAGGCCCTGAGGAGTTCAATCCCCAGTAAGGAAAAAAAAAGTTAATATGTAAATGTTTGTAGGACATAAATAACCTTTGAAAGGATGGCACAGAAACTGAGACAATAGTTGGTTCTGGAGAAGGGCAGGGTGTGACCGAGGGATGGGCTGCAAGAATACTTTCATGATATTCTTTTTATACCTTGTGAATTTTGTATCAAGTTCTTTTTTTTTTTTTTTTTTTTGTGAGTACCAGGAGTCGACCTCAGGACCTCGCGCACCAGCAGGCGCCCGTGCCACTAAGTGATATCACCGGCCCTTTTTTCATATGTGGGTTCCGGGAGTCGAACTCAGGACCTCGCGCTTGCCAGGCAGGCGCTTATGCTGCTGAGCCATCTCACCGGCCCGTGTATCAAGTTCTTGTACTAGCTATTTTTAAAAAAATTTTTAAAGAGAGGACCCTTGAATTTTTTACTGTGGTTGAATTTTTATCAGGTATTTTGTCAAACAGTGGCTACTTAAAGTAGAACTATTATTATATGGGATTTCTTGAAAATAATTTTTACCTTAAAATGAAATCCTTCTAAAAAGTATTGGGAATTACTTCTCTATAATCATGTTCTCCTCAGAAGGTCTTAGAGTGCAAATGTAAGTTTGGTGATTCCAAAGGGCTGATAGAATTCCTGCAGTCCCAGAAGGTAGGGACCTAGGGAGAAAAGGCACCTGTCCAGATTTCCTAAGGTGTGATATGTATGAGGTTTTCTTCCAGAATTAGCCCCTGCTCTTTAGCATAGAAGAGCAGGGTAGCTGCTGTGTGAGGACAGCCCACTTTCATACTGGCCTTTTCCTGGAGTTCTAAGTGAATTAGTATGTGTATCTTAGAAAACTAAACCTGATATTCTTTTTTCTTTTTTTTTTTTTTTTTTGTGGGTACCGGGGGGTCGACCTCAGGACCTCGTGCGCCAGCAGGCGCCCGTGCCGCTGAGCGATATCACCGGCCCCTTTTTCGTATGTGGGATCCGGGAGTCGAACTCGGGCCCTTGCGCTTGCCAGGCAGGCGCTTAAGCCGCTGAGCCATCTCACTGGCCCCTAAACCTGATATTCTGAACCTCTTAATTCTGTGTCATAATTCAGTAATTGATGATTAAAATAATAATAGCTGTCCCTTATTAATGACTTATTCCGTGTCAGGAGCTTCATGTTTATTATTTCCATTTTTCATTTTACAAATTGAAAAGACTTACAGAGATTTAATAACTTGCCCAAATGATAAGCAGAGTCAAGACTGTAATTCAGGCCTGCCTGTTGCCAAATCACCTACCCCTTGTACACCACCACCAGCTGTCTGGGTGAGAGGCATTCTCTCAGCCTCACTGTCATTGTCACCTGAGAGGTCCCCCATCTCTACAAACTATTTCCATAAATATCATACAATTTGCAGTTCATAACACTGGAGAGCAAGTAGTATAAGCATAATTTTACAAAAAAGATATGGGAAATGGGAGCATTAAGAGAATTTAAGTGACTTTAAGATTTTTTAAGTGACTTAAGAATTTAAGTGACTCATGATGCCAAAGCTACAGGTAGCTTTTTTTTTGGCCCAGATTTCTCACAAACACAGACTCACATTTCTTAACAGAATCAGAAAGAGACATGGAAGCCGGTCCTGTTCACTACACCATGGGTTGCACAGGCTGTGGGGGGAAAAACTGGCTCATGGAAGCAGTGAACTTTGTCACTGTATAATCATCACTAAGAACAAAAACAGAAGTAGACAGAATGGTATAGACATTCTGAATTCAAGCTAGAACACCCACATGAAGTGCTTGGCTTCTTCTCTCAGATCCCTCCCACGTACGGTGGGCTTCTTCCAGCTTCAGCCAGCTCATCAGGCCAGAAAGGACCCTGAAGCAACTTCCCTGACTCTGTGGCCCCAGGGGCACTGGCTGGGCAGGGAGATCTGTGTGACCTGCATCTGGTCACAGAGCCTCACAAACCAAGCCAGATGCTTTGCAGGACAGTCTCACTTTCTAAATAAAGACATTTTGTAAACTTATTATTTTCTTCTTTTAAGATCTGTTTTCTAAATTTGGCTTCCAGGTTCTGTGTGGTTAATTTCTTTTCCTCCAAGGACTGTCAAGCAAGGGACTAAAGAGAAAACAGATATTGAGCATCAGAATTTTAGCACCAGGAAGAACTTCAGTATCAACGTTATTGATGCCCTCCTTTTACAGAGGAAAACATGGAGACAGTGGAAATTCATTGATTGGCTCAAAGTCACACAGCTGAGTTAGAGGCAGGAGCAGCCCTAAAACCCTAACTCCTTGCCTGGTGCCCTTTTGTCTCAGATTCAAAATCCTGGCTCCGCCCCCTACTGGTGTATGAGCTTGGGCAAGTCACTTTGCCTTTCTAAGCCTTTGTCTTCCTCACCAGTAAAATTAGGAAATAATATATCTACCTCTTAAGAGTTTGGTGAGGATTAAATGAGATAGTTCATTTGGAATGCTTCACACCGTACCTGGCACAGAGTAACTGCCCCAAAGCAAGGGCAATGGAGTCAAAGCATCTACGTCCAGATTCCAGCTGCGCCACTTGCTTAGCTGACATTTGGCCTAGCTGCTTAACTTCTCTCACTCAGTTTCCTCAACTGTAAAATAGTAATAGTTCCTACCTCATTAAATTTGTTGTAAATCTTAAATAAAATGATATATATCACCCACTGAGAATAATGCTCAGCACGTTAGCCATTATTAGTCTGATTATAACAACCATCTTTCTTATTTTAGAAAAGCTACACTTTACCCAAAATTTAACAGTTTTAAAAATGCCCATTTTCATATGTTTAGGACACATGCTAAAATTCTGAAGATATTCTGCTTTATTTTTTAAAAACTCTCATTATTAGTAGTCCCAGTTCCCAATCAAAAGAGGTCCTCCATAGCTGGGCATAGTAGTGTACACCTCTAACCCTAACATTCTTGGAGGCTGAGGCAAGAGGATTGCAAGTTTGAGTTCAGCCTGGGCATTTTAGCAAGAACCTGTCTCAAAATAAAAGGGGGGGGGTGCTGAGGATGTCAATCATTGCAAAGGCCTCGGGTTCAATCTCCAGTAATGGGGGATGGGGGAGTGGGAGGTAAGAAGTTATGACTCAATAATTTATAGTCTAGCGTTGCGTTCAGAGTCCAGGGGCTCCCACTCCCCTTTGCTGAAAAGGGTAGCAGGCCCTCTGTCTGAGTTGCTCCATCTGGGATAATAATACTTATTTCTTTGTACAGTGCTTTGAGACCTTTGGATGAAAAGTGCTATGTGAGCAAAAATTATTATCTCTTTTCCAGATATCACTTTTAGATTCAAATTCAGAAACTCCCTAAAATAGGCCACAGCAGAAGTACAGGCTGGACACAGAGGTATCCATCCTGTATTACAACCATTGGATCATACATTCATGCTTGACACCATCATTAGTTTTCTTTTGCATGTTACAGCATATTTAATCTGGGTGGGGAAGGAAACAAGACCAGGTTTTTGCTGTTTAACTTTCAAAGTTTCCACCCCCCTCACTCTGCTTTCCTGATCTGTGTATTAGGAGTCCTCTCCTGAGGTCAACAGGAACTCTAAGGTTGATTCAACTCTGGGGGCGTGAAGCAGGACAAGAAGAAATTATTCTCTCATTCCCAAATCCTCAGGCTAGTGTACCTTTGAGTACCCAGTTCAACTGTGTTTCTACCTCATACTTTTCAGTCGTATACGTTCTTTTTCATTTGCTTCCTAGATACTTCCAATATTATCTAAAGTCAGTAATTTTAAGACTTTGCCTTTCTTAAATTTTCATTACAATTTATAAATTTATTCATTAATTCCACCAAAAAGAATGTATTGCATATCTATCCTGGATAGCACTGAACTAGATGCTAAAGAATTAATAGCTATGGTTCCTGCTACAGCAAAAACCTAGAAAAAATTAGTCAGGTAAGCTTTGATCTGCTGAACCAACACCTGTCCTTGACTTCCCCCAACACACATGCGCTCCTCGACCTTTCACCTCTCCTTTCTCTCTCAGAGACTCTGTCCCGCTGCCTTCTCAGCTCTCCCAAGTCTAAGGGCAGAGCCAGTGTGCTCTGCAATGCTCCGTCCTGCTCAGTATTTGCTGTTAGAATAAACTCAGTCACACTAAGGGATTAATATCTGTCAGGGCCTAATGCATAACTCTTTAAGTTATGCTTAAGTTTCTAAGGCATTTCATATTCATTCCAAAATAAATCTATTCATTTAAAAATGAATCTATTCTTTCCAAAAATATTTTTATTCATTCTTTTAAAAATTTTATTATTATGTTTTGCTTTTTTGAGATTTGTTGTAGCCAGGGTTTGCAAGGGAATAGATTTAACAGGACACAGGATTTATAGGATTATTTTATAATATTCACCCAAAAAGTCAAATGCAGAAGAGTGCAGGAGATCTGTCCACACACAAGAGACCAAAAGAATCCAGCTGAGGGCCTGGATCCCACAGCACTGTGCTGCATGAGACCAGCTGAAGACCTAGAGCCCATGGCAGTGTCCTCCTCGAGGCCAGCTGGAGGCCTAGAGCCCATGGCAATGTCTCATGCAAGTCTGTATCAAGGATCTGCACTGGGAAGGCCCAAAGGTCAGTGGTGGAAGCTAGAAAGTCTGCGCCAGAGGGATGAAGGATCTGTGCCAGCAGGCTGAGGGATCTGCACTGGAGCCAGGAAGCGATGCTCAGAGTAAGGACCAGAGCTCCCCTGAAGAGAACCGCAGCCCTCCTCAGCGACAGCAAGGACCTCAGCTCCTCTGACAATGAGAATAGCTAAGTTCATATCAGGAAAATCAGCACGACAACCTTCTCCAGGAGAATCAACAGCTCACCATCTTACCCTCCAGTTTTGCTTTTATGCTGTTGGCAATAATACTCAGGTGGGCCTTCCATATCCAGAACCACTCTGATTCAGTTCAGCTGGGTGTTACATGTTGCCCATTAGTTAACCCACCACAGGGTCTAACTAGGTAGTTCAGGCTGGCCTCGAATTCACTATGTAGTCCAGGCTGGCCTCAAACTCACAGTGATCCTCTTGCCTCGGCCTCCCAAATGCTGGGATTACAGGCGTATGGCATCATACCCAGCCATTCTTTTTTTTTTTAAATCCATTTGAGGGCTGAGGATGTAGCTCAGTGGTAGGACAATTACCCAGCATGCTCGAGGCCCTGGATTCAATCCCCAGGAATACAAAAAAAAAAAAAAAAAAAAAAAATTAAAATAACAAGTAAATTTTTTAAATTTAAAAATCCATTTTATTGCTATTTGTTTTGGAATTTATCATTCAAAACTACTTTTAAGGTTTACTCTGGATCAAGTTTTATAGCAGATACTGAGAATTCAGGGCAAATAAGACATGTAAATCTTTGCTTTTAAAAAGTTTGCATTCTTAAGGAGAGCCAACACTAAAAAGGAAACAAAGAAAAAAAGATTTCAGTGAAAGAATGGAAAAGAGCATGTATGACTGAATTGAAAATGATAGGAGAGGTCACTGCATGCCAGGATGGTCTCTGAAAGGAGAAGAGGTTTGAGCTGAGACCTGCAGAATGAAGAGGAATCAGCCATACAAAACTCTGGGCAGAGCATTTGAGGCACAGGGAAGCAAACCATACTCAGGACCAGAGGCGAGAAAAAGCCTGGCTTGATGAAAGCACAGAAGGAAGGTCAGAGAGGTTGGAGACTGTTAGAACCAGGAGGAAGAGCGCGCGGGACGAGCTTTGTGAAGTGAGCAGTGATCAGGCTCATGCTGTGCCATGTGAGATATGGCAGCAATGGATTTTATTCTAAGTGAGTGGGGAGTCATGGGAGGCTTTAAATAAAGCAGTGACATGATCTGGTGGTTTTTTTTTTTTTTTTTTTTTTTTTTTAAGATCACTCTGCGATACGGACCAGAGGCTATAATGGTACAACAGTAGAATCAAAGAGGCCAGTTAGGAAGCTGTTCCAGTAGTCAAAGTGAGAGGTGACAGTGGCCTGGACTTGAGTGGTGGCAGTGCAAATGAAGAAAATTTGATGGAATTCATGATATAATTTGAAGGTGAAACCAACAGGACTTGCTGGAAGATTAGATGAAGCGGGTGAGGAAAACAGAATAATCAAGGATGACTCAAGTTTTTGGCCTGAGCGACTGGACAGATGACGGCACCATTGGTTGAGATGGGAGACTCAGTAACATAATAGGGCTGGAAGAAATAGAAAATTCCATTTATGACATATTAATACTGAGATATAAATGGAAATTCAAGTACCAGCTGCACAGGTAAGTCTGGACTTCAAAGAGAGGTCAGAGATCTAAATTTGGGAGTCAAATATAGTTGGTATTTAAAGCTATGGCACTAGATAAGATGATAAAATGAGAAGGTGGATAGAAATGAGAGTCTAGAACACCACTGTTCAGTGGAAATATGTGTGAGCCACACTTGTGAGCTACATGTGTAATTTTAAAATAGTAGCCACATTTTAAAAGTCAGAAAAAACAGCCGAAATTAACTTTAATGATCAAATATATCCAAAATATTGTAATCTGAACATGAACTTCTATAAAAATTATTAATGAGATATGTTACATTCTTTCTTTCATACTAAGCCTTTGAAATCAAGTGTATTTTATGCTTGCAGCATCTCTTATTTCACACAAGCTGCATTTCAAGTGCTCGATAGCTCCATGTGGATGGTGCAAGTCTACAGCATAGCCAGCATCTAGAGGTGGAGTGGAGGAGGAATTTGGGAAGGAGACGGCAGAATAGCGTCACAGAAACCGAGAGAAGTAAGCATTTTTCAAAGAGATTGGTCAACTGTGTGCAATGTTTATAAGAGGCAGAATAAGACGAAAAGAAGCAGTGGGATTCAGCAACATGTAGGTCACTGCTCACCTTGACTACAGCTGTTTCAGTGGCCCATCAGTGGAGTCAGTGAGAGGTGTGGAAGTGATGACAACCGGTATAAACAACTTTTTCAAAAAGTTTTTTTGCTGTGCAGAGGAATAGAGAAATGAAGCACTAGGTGGGGGTGCAGGAGGGAGAATCAAGGGAGGGTTTTCACTAAAATAGAAAATGTAGGAGTTGCTAGAGCATCTTCGTGTGGTAATTTGAACGTCCCAGCAGAAAGGTAGAAATTGTTGTGGGAAAAAAGGGAATCATTGAAGAATGGAAGCCCTTCTAAAAACAAGAGCACCAAGGCAGAGGCTGGTCTTCAGCAGGAAAAATGATTCCCCTATTAAAACAGAGTATGGATGCAGTGTCAGAGAACTCGTACAGATTAGTCTAAAGATCTGGTACCAGAATCTTCATCTTAACACAGGGAAGAAGCCATGAGCAAGCAAGCCCCCCCCCCAAAAAAAGAAGACATAACGGAGAACTGCAAGCTGGAAAGGAAGATGTAGGATGTGGAGAGGGAGAATGGGAAACTGTACTCTTTTTTCTTTTTTCTTTCTTTTAAATAAAGGAGAGATGATAGGAAACTAGAAGGTAGTCTGTTGGAGAAGAGGATCGAGGTGGAAGAGAAAAGGGGAGGGAGGTAAAGGAGCTGAAAATAATCAAGATATGTTATGTGCATGTACTAATACCCCAAAATGAACACCACTATTCTGTATTACAAACACGCACTAATAAAAAAAAGGAAAAGAAAAAACTCCATTTGATTAATACAAGATTATACTTTCCCAGTGTTGGTGTCCCCTCTCTAATATACACCTTTCTCTGCATCAAATTGCCTAGGAAACCAGCTTAGTAATCACAAGATTGCTTGATGATCAGAGCCTCAGGGCAAAAGGAATTAATAAACTTGAGGTCAGTTCATTCAAGCCATAAAATCTAGGTGAACTGTCTCTGATACATGTAACGGGTTCCCATGTCTGTCGCATTCAGTCTTGCTCTCCTCAGCCATGCTGGAAACAAAGTGATGAAATCTCCTCCTCCTACTTGTGGGACCATCTACATGAGGGGGCCTATTTAATCTTATACTGTACAGATTTAGAAGTCTAGGCCTCTTTCATGCCTTTGAGAAATGTGAATGATTACTACAGAGAAAATATATCAGGCAGGATCCCAATAAGGAAATAGTATTCTACTCAAAACAGTTTATTAAAAATATTTTTTTGAGACAGGGTCTCACTAGGCAGTTCAGACTAGCCTTGAACTCACTATAGCCCAAGCTGGCCTTGAACTTGCAGCGATCTTCCTACTTCAGCCTCTCGAAAAATAACTTATTAAAGGGGTTTTTATGAGGACATGACCAGAACTAAGGGAGAAAAGAGGTGTGTGGAGGCACCCAGGGATTAGCAGGAGTGCTGACATCTTTCCTTTCCTAGATGTGCAGGGGCAGGGTGAAGAAACTGTTCTGGGTCCCCCCGAGTGCTAGAACCACGTAGGAGGGGCGCCAAGCAGCTCCAGGACTCAAAGGAGGGATGTAGTGGGAGGGGAGAAAACACCCCAACCCCTCTCTCTTCCTGCTCTTCCCTCTACCCTCCTGCCAAACTTCTGCTGAATCCATTGGTAACCAGAGGGCCAGAGAACCACTGTAGTTAAGGGAAGGATAGCGAAGGGTGGGGAGTGGATCTGGGGGCCAAGAGTTGAGGGTAAACAGAAAAGGATCACACCGGAAGATAAGATATCTTTGCAAGGAACAAATAAAAAAGAAACTAAATACAAATGTTAACTATTGACTATGGGGCATGAGCTCTTGATAGAGATGAGAGGAAGGGGAGGGACAGCTGATCCGAAGACCACGGTACCTCAGCTTTCTTTCATCTTTTTTACTAGAACAGAGATTTACAGGAGGAGATTGATTGTTTTTATTTTATTTTATTAAAGAAAAGCTTGTTTTATTAAATAAAGTGTTAATTTCCCTTCATTATTAGGCCAAAACAAAACAAAAAAAAACTCCTAGTTGTAGAAATATGTGTTTGACTTTTCGAGAACAGGAATCTTGTGCAGATTTTCATCTCCTCCGATCATCAGTACCTCCACCCCACCTTCCTCAACCTGCACCGCTGGGAGGAGGCCTAACCCTCCAGAGGGCGCAGGCTTACTGAGGCTTAAATTTAGACAAACGCCCAAGGCAGACAGTAGAGGTCACTAAGCTTCTGTCGCCATATGGACGCAATCAAACAGAAAGCAATACAGCGCAGTGCTTAAGAAGGTAGGCTCTGAAGTCAAATTGCCTGCGCTTAAATGCTCACTCTGCTGCTTATTAGCTGTACGACCTTGGGTAAATTACTTCTGTTATCCTCAATGTCGTCTGAAAAAAATGGGGATAATAACGTACTTATTCCACACGGTTATCTTATGAGGATTACATAAAATACTTCATGTAAAGAATTTAGGCTACTGTCTGGCATATGGTAAATGGTTAAGAAGATTCTTATTAATAAAGCTAATTTTCTGGCTCTTTTAAGTTTTATGAGACCAACACTATTTCTCTTTAATAACTGGTCTTGATTCCCTCCTTACATATTTTTATTATTATTATTTTTTTTTTTTTGGTTTTTGAGACAAGGTCTTGCTATGTATTCCAGGCTGGCCTTGAACTCACTATGTAGCCCAGTGAGCCTCAAACTCATAGCGATCCTCCTGCCTCAGCCTTCCGAGTGCTGGCATCACAAGCGTGTGCCACCATCCCAGACTTCCTCCCCCATCTTTAGATTCTCCTCTCTCCCTCTCTCTTTTGTCTACACACACACACACACACACACACACACACACACACACACACACACACACTATAGACAGTAGAGTCCTCATTTATATCAAAGATTTATGGGAATTTATTTATTTATTTATTGAGACAGGGTCTCACTATGCAATTCAGGCTGGGCTTTAACTCACTATGTAGCCCAGGCTGGCCTCAAACTCACAGTGATCCTCCTGCCTCAGCCTCCTGAGTACTGGGATTAGAGGCGCGCACCACTGCACGTGGACTCTTTAATTTATTAATTTAGTCATATGTTTATTGAACACCTACTCTGTTCCAGGTACGGAGTGTTGAGTATAATATAACAGTGAGAAGTGGAGGACAGACAAAGCCCCTACCCCCAAGAAGCTTGTGGTCCAGTGAGGGATACAAACATTAATAAATTTACTACAAATAAAAAAATAGGACAATGACCACTAGTGTTTTGCAATACTGCAGCTCAGATCTTTTTCAGCTTTTAGTGAAAAGGGGATAAGCAGAATTCTATGAGCTACAAGTGAAACTTCGGGCTGTGCTGTCTGATAAGGCTGCCACTGTACATGCAGCTATTTACATTTAGTCGTAAGTAATTAGAGCAAATTTTAAAACTTAAGATTTAAATTTGCTCTTCTCATTTATACTAGCCAGATTTCAAGTGCTTGGTCATCCTCTCTGACTAGCGCCTACTGCGAAGAGTGAAGTGATAGAAGACCTCCCTTGTCAGAGGACGGTTTATTGGACAGCCCTGCAGGGAAGCCTCAGATGTGAAAGAAACTGCCATGACCTGGAAAGGGGAAGTTGCAGGGAAAAGTAGAGAAAGTGCCATAAAAAACAGAAAGCACAGCAAAGACAAAGCTTTCCAACTAGGAATCATAATTTCTAGTAGACATGTGGGTACTGGGGATATTTAATGTTTAAGGTATCACCTGGACTGGTTCCCCACTAACCACTTCCTTGACAAAAATGCATTTCTTTACTAGGACTTTATATACAGTTTCAAGTATTTTACAGTTTGTAAGTTCATGATATAAGTCCAAGAGAAAACAGAATTTACTTTACATAATGCTCACATTTCAACTTTTTAAAATGGAAAAACCATAGGGATATCTATGTACTAAGAATTGGATTAGCCCAGAAATGATATTTGTTTGGACCTATCCATTAATTCTCTTTCATATTTCTAACTCCACTGATACACTTGAACTGCCCCTTTCCAGGTTTCCTTAGCTCCATTTTCTTATCTTATGAACACAGCCTTGAATATAATTTCACATCGATTCTGTTTACACACAGGAGTCAGAAGCAAGAGCTCTTTTTTTTTTTTTTTTTTGTCTCTTTTGAGACAGGCTCTCACTATAGTTCAGGCTGGCCTTGAACTCATTATGTAGCCCAGGCAGGTCTTGAGCTCATGACAATCCCCCTGCCTCAGCTTCCTGAGTGCTGGGATTACAGGCGTGTGCCATCACACCAGGTGTGTGCCATCACACCAGGAGCCCTTTATTTCCTTGCATGAGATCCTTCCTCCAATTCTCCCTCTTTCTTTCTTTCTTTCTTTCTTTCTTTCTTTCTTTCTTTCTTTCTTTCTTTCTTTCTTTCTTTCTTTCTTTTCTTTCTTTTTCTTTCTTTCTTTCTTTCTTTCTTTCTTTCTTTCTTTCTTTCTTTCTTTCTTTCTTTTTCTTTTCTTTTCTTTCTTTCTTTTCTTTCTTTCTTTCTTTCTTTCTTTCTTTCTTTCTTTCTTTCTTTCTTTCTTTCTTTCTTTTTCTTTCTTTCCTTCTTTCTCTCTCTCTCTGACAGTCCATCAGAAAAATATCATTGTTACTGCGGAGAAAGGGTGGGACTTTTAAGTTTTATACCCAGACAAATCTGCCATGTGCATACAAAATCAGCAGAGTCTTGCTGGCAGGTGGTAATTTCCTACCTGGAAAAAGAAATTCAAGTCACTAAAGAGGAAATGAAGCTTTGCTTATTTTCTAGGTGTAAGAACAATCACAGCTGTTGCTGTTGTTGAGAATTCTTATCAGACAGTTTAATTAGCAAGACAAAATATGGATCTGCTTCCCTGTTAGAGATCGTGTGGGTAGATAAACCATGAAGTGTAGTCCCCTCACAAAGCTGAAACTAACCTTTACCGAATTCCCTCCAGACCACCCAGCTGACCAGCACGTGAGAAGTGCTGAGGTGGCCTGAGGTGGCCACGGAGAGGAAACCTGCCCGTCCCTATGGAAACACCCACAGAGCCCTGAGCTTCTAACCAGTGGCCTGTGCCAACTGCAGCCACGAGAGAAGGGCCACTCGGGACGTTCTCAGCACACAGGCAGCATCTTACGAAGCAGAATCACCTGGTCAAGCCACAGAATGGTGAGAAACCATAAAGCACTGTTGTAAGCCACTAAGTTATTTTCATTTGGTTTGGTTTTTCCAGAGAGGGTCTCACTAAATAATTCCGGCTGGTCTTGAACTCACTATGTAGCCCATGCTAACCTGGCACTCACAGTGGTTCTCCTGCCTCTGCCTCCCAAGTGCTGCTATCACAGGCGTGTGCCACGCCTGGCTAAGCCACTAAGTTTTAAAATATTTTTTTTTTTTTTTGTGGATACTGGGGGTCGAACTCAGGACCTCACGTGCCAGTAAGCGCCTGTGCCGCTGAGCGATATCATCTGCCCTTTTATCATATGTGGGTACCGGGAGTCGAATTCAGGATCTCGCACTTGCCAGGCAGGCGCTTATGCCACTGAGCTATCTCACCGGCCCTGAAATAATTTGTTAAACGGCAATAGATAAACAGAACAATACCTTCAGTAAGAGTATCTAGTCTACCTCGTTTATACATTTTATACATGATAGGTATGATTGTGTGTGTGTGTGTGTGTGTGTGTGTGTGTGTGTGGTACCAAGTATTGACCCAGGGCCTTTGCACTGAGCTACATCCACAGCCTGTTTTTATTTTTATTTATTTTGAGACAGGGTCTCACTAAGTAACTAAATTCCCTAGGCTGGGCTCAAACTTGCAATCCTACCTCAGCTTCCTAGAGTGCTGGGATTACAGGCGTGTGCCACCAGGCCCAGCTTGTATTTCATCTTGAGAAACTCAAGTATGTTGTAGAGAAAGAAAGAAAAATATCAGACAAGCATTCTCCCTTCTTCCCACTACTAAATAGGCCCACCTTTTCTCATGTGTAGACGCACTCTCTACTTTTCCTTAGTTACTTTGGAAGAACTGTTTTTGTTCCTGTTAGAAGCCAACACTTAGCTGGCTACGGGGGAACACACACATGTAATCCCACCTACTCAGGTGGCGGAAACAGGAAGATTCCAAGTTCAAAGCCACTGTGTGAGGCCCTGGGTTCAATCCCCAGGACCACACACACACACGCACACACACCAAAACTTGCAGGTATGTTCCAGAGCCCATTCTTACTTGCCTTTCCAAAGACTCACTCAATTATCTCTCCCTTCAGCTATATTATCAGTTTTTCCCTGTGCGTTGACTCATTTCCATCAGTAGACAAACATGTCTTAATGTCATCCAATTACAAATACTTGTTTGTTTCCAGAATCCACTCCATCCGTTTCCTCATTTTTCTGCTTCATTCATAGCAAAACTTGGTGATCAGTTGTCTATGGTCCTTGTCTCCACTTTCTTGCCTGCCATTCTCTCAGCCCATTCCCACTGGCTTCTGTCTACAGTGTTTCACTTAAACCGCTCTGGTCAAGGTCACCAACAACTTCCAAGTTGCCAAATTCAACAATCATCCCCTGCCATCATCTTCCTCCATCTCTCAGTAGTACCGACATTTCCTTTCTTGAGGAACACTTTCTCGTTTGGGTTTCATACTTCTGATTTTATCCTTTCTCACTGGGCACTCTTTTAAAATCTCCTCTTCTGGCTTCTGTTTCCTCTTCCATTCAACCTCAAAATTTTGGTACACCCCAAGCATTTGGTACACCCTTCTTTCTGCTCTTCACCATCACTCTGCAGATAATCTCATCTGCTCTCATGGCTTTAAATAATAAGATCTGATGACTTCATGCTATTATATATCTACACCTAAATCTATCAATTCCACAGTCACATATTTCGCTGCCTATCTCACATCTCCACCTGGAAGTCTGACAGACATCTCAAATTTAACATTCTTAAAATAGAATCTTGATTTCCACTTCCATCTCCAAACCTATTCCTGTCCTTCCCTTTTCAGTACATTTCACTGCCTTCTTTCTAGTTTCTTAAACCCCTAATCCCACAAGACACTGAATTTACTCTGTCCCTAACCACCCACATCTACTCCTAGCCTTATTAACTCTACCCACAAAGTATATCATATATTCTTCTGCTTCTATTTCCACTGCTACCATCATATAGAAAAGTTACCATCATTTCTGCCCTAGACTAACATAATCACCTCTTAGCCATCAGCACACTGTCCAATCTATTCTCGACACAAGTGCTTTTTAAAATGCAGATTAAAAAATGTAGACCAGAAGTCTTTCCCCTGTTCAAAATTCTCTAGCATCTGCCATTGCATTTAGAATTAAATCATAATTATCTATTTGACCTAAGGTCTTACATTACCTGGCCTCTGCTTACTTTTCCAACCCTGTCTCCTACCACTTTGTTATTAGTTTAGTCGAGTTGCAGCCACACATACTTGCTTGATTTTTCTTAAACATACCTATGGCGTACCAGCCTCAGGCCCTTTGCATTTGCCATTTGCTAAGCCTAACACACTTTCTCCACAGATCTTTTGCGTGACTGGCTTTCTTGTCATTCGAGTATCAGTTTGGGTGTCATTTCCTCAGAGAGGTCTTAAATGATTTGTCTGCCTAAGGAGTAGTCCCCAATCTCTACACACGTTACTTTCATTACAGCAATTCTCACTTACTAGTAATTGTTTGCTTATTTATTTGTTTTCTTGTTTATTGTTGCTTTTCCCCAAGAATGTAAGCTCCACATGAAAAGAAATCTTGTTGGTTTTTTCCCCAATACTGTACTTCCAGAAACTGGAAGAGTACCCGACACTTAATTGGCACTCAAAAATGTGTGTTGAAGTCAGGCCTGGTGGTGCACAACTGTAATCCTAGCACTTGGGAGGCTGAGGCAGGAGAATCACTGTGAGTTTGAGACTAGCGTGGGCTACATAGTGAGTTCAAGGCCAGCCTGAACTACATAGCAAGACCCTGAATCCAAAAATTTACATCTTGAATGAATAATGCTAAATAATAATAATAATAATGTCATCCCTTAACCTTAGTTCAGTTCAAAAACTTTCTATGGATAGTAATAGAAATATTTTCCAGGTAACTCACATAATTATGAATAATTTCTGTATACTATATCCATGGTACTTTAGCTATGACTCTGCTAAACTACAACCTTAAAGGCAGAGATTACATTTTACTCAGTTTTGTATAATAAGAGCTTACTTTGGTGGCTCAAATAGTATCAATCAAGTATTTTAATGTTTACTTTGAGTTTAACTTAAGTAGTAGAGTTGGTATGAAAATGTATAGTGAGGGCTGGTGAGATGGCTCAGCGGTGTACGCGCCTGCCTGGCAAGCGCGAAGGCCCGAGTTCGACTCCCGGATCCCACATACGAAAAAAGGGCCGGTGATATCGCTCAGCGGCACGGGCACCTGCTGGCACACGAGGTCCTGAGGTCAACCCCCGGTACCCACAAAAAAAAAAAAAAAAGAAAGAAAATGTATAATGAGAGTGATCCCTTTCCAAAGAGATTTAAAACCTAAAATCAGGAGTAGTCATGTAAGTTAAAATACAAGAAACAATAAATCATTTTATTTTCAAAACGATCCGACACTTTAATAGCTCCAGGAATCCAGAAAAATGAAAATAGTTAATGACACTTTGGGTAATGTTTTCTCATTTAAGTTCTCTTAATTGCTATTATAATGTTATTTCTATAATGAACACAGTTTGCAAAAATTCTAGATTCAACAAATATCTGTACTTTCTCACATTCAGACTTTCATCCAGTAGAAAGAAGACTTGTGGAGTTCCTTCTCTCAGAGAGCTACCACAGTTAGCACATCATCAGCTTGTGCAATATTCCCCACCAGGCTGATACCCCTGGACCCATGCAATTTCTCTACCACTAGCAAGTTGGTTAAGTAAACATACACTTGAGCACTTGGCTCTGTAGCCAACAAGTTAGCAGGCTGGTAGAGGGAGCAAACCCATAAACAGGTAAATGTGATGCAATGTGATAAATACAGCAGCAGAAGTATAAATAAAGCACATGCCTGGCATGGTGGTGCACACCTGTAATCCCAGCACTTGGGAGGCTGAGGCAGGGGGATCACTACGAGTTCGAGGCCAGCTTGGGCTACATAGTGAGTTCAAGGCCAGCCTGAACAACACAGGAAGACTCTGTCCCCCAAAAACAAACAAAACAAAAAAAAGCACAGATGCATTAATGAGAAGGACTAATTAATCCTGTTAAGAAACACTTCACAAAGGATGTGATGATGAAATAAGGTTTCTAAATGATAAACTGGGAATTCACCAGGAGGACAAGGAGAAGGAAGGTTCTGTATATCAGGCAAAGATAACCACAAGGCGGCATTGCAAAATGGGGACAGGTCTCTGGATAAATCATATGGTGTCAACCTCCCTAAGATATTTTATGGGTAATATCACTTTTGAAGAAATAGCAGCAAAAGCCTAAGAGAAAGGGTATAAACAAAGCATAAACTTTTAGGTTGTAGAATTGAGAGAGACAGTTTAGCTAGTTTTGGTGATGGATTGAGGTTTTATATATGAATATGTATATACATGTTTTTATTTATCATCAGTTAGCCAGCATTTAAATCATTATACAGTTAACTAAGAATTATCCCCACAGACTTTTCCAAAATGCACTCTTACATAAAGGAAAATGCAATAAACTTTTAAATTTCTTTTGGAGCCAGATAGGGCCCAGTTTTTTAAAAAATATCAAAATTATTTCTTCCATTTTCTAAGTCTTTATGTTCTCACCTGTAGAAGTATGTTAATTAATGTGTAATTTCCCTACTAAGCTGGGATAGATAAAAAAATTGTTTGAAGCCTGGACAGAGGAGATAAAGAAATAGAATTAAATCAACTACCACTTTGACCCAGACTGGAATACTTAAGTCAACTAATAAACATATCATTATTTATGTATACTGTTAGAGACAATGAGCTATTCAAGGGTATTTAAAATACAGTAGTTACAATATGTACTCAAGTAAAAATGAAAAACATCACCTGCTAAGTATACGTGCACTTATGAAACATATGTCACTGTTGAATCAATAGCTTTGACTTCAAGATATTCACAGTTTAACTGAGGAGAGAATGTACACATTTATGAAATAAAAATATAACATAAGAAAGTATAAATAAAGTCCTAAACTGGAGGTCCTATCAGCTCTGAGGATGAAGCAGCATTAATGGGACTTGTAACATTTAAAATGCCTATGTCCTTGTCACAGTTCTTTATGTCTTTTTAAAAATCTTTTCTCTCACATAAAAAAAAAAAAGTTCACTAAACCAGATATGGTGGTACTATCCTGTAAGACCAGCACTCTGGGTGGCTGAGGGGGGAAGGTCGCAAATTTGAGCCCAGCCTGGGTAAATTAATAAGACCCTGTCTCAGTATAAAAAATTAAATTAAAAATGGATGGAGATGTAGATCAGTGCGAAGGCCCTGAGTTCAATCCCCAGTATTAAAAAACAAAAGTTAATTAAAGAAATTTTGGAAAATACTGAATAAAAGAGAAAAAATAAAATCACTAACATCCAAGCATCTAAGACCATGAAAATGTTTTACTTTTGATTTCTTCTAAAAGAAAAATAAATGTAATAACACTAAACCATTCTGGATTATATTCACCTCTATGTCAACACAGTCATAAAATATTCTAAAAATCATTTTGTGGAGGAAGACGTCCATGGAGGCAAAAGTACCTGGGGCCTGTGAAAGTTATAATGCAGTCCTATGAGGCACACCTGGTAAATGGAGACAGGGTGTTGGAGTTGGAAAATCATCATTTCACAACCTTCATGGTAAAGATCAGATCAAGCAAGAATCATCGATAGATGCTGCATTTACAGGAAATAGAATATTTGCATCATCTTAAAATGTCTCCCTCACATACATCTTACTAGTTGCAAGAAAGAAAGAGAAAGTGATTATACAATGTAGAGACAGGCATCACCTTGACAGGGTGATCAAAATCGATGTCACCTATGAGAGACAGATGGACAGATGTGCCTCCAGAGAAAGCTGAAGCTCCTGAGATAGCTGCACATCACCTAAGCAGTGTTCCTGCCAAGAGCATATAAACCCATCCTGATCATGAGCAAACATCAGACAAACAGAAAATGAATTGTTCTATTAAAAAAAGAAAGGTGGGAGAATTGCATTCTTCAAAAATGTCAATGTCAAAAGAGACAAAGAAAGGCTGTAGAAATGTTCCAGATTTAAGGCAGCTACAGAGACATGACAACTAAATGCAATATCTGACCCTAAAATTGAGTCTGTACTGGAGGAGAAACCTATAAAGGACATTATTAGATCAACTAAAAAATTTGAAGTATGGACAGTAAATTGGATAAAAGTGTTGTATCAGTGTAAATTAATGAAGGTAATAACTGTGGGGCAAAGCTCTATTCTTTAGAAACTTCATGCTGAAGTATTTTAAGGGTAGAACCATGATAAATGTAATTGTACCTCAGGAAAAAATTGTGCACATGTGCGTAAAGACACACATGTGTGTAAAGACAGAGAATAAATATTAAAGCAAAAGAGTAAAATGTTAGCAATAGCTGAACCTTTGTAAAGGGTAAACTAATGTTCTTTATATTGTTTTTATTTTTGCAACTTCTTATAAGCATGAAATCATTTCCAAAATGTTTTGAAAATTTTAAAAATATATTACAGTGCCACATATAGGCATATAACTCATATTGTATACATAACAATGGGTGGATTCTTTACATTATAAGTAGTTTCCTGTCTTATGTAATCTTTGAATCTATCATTTTAAATGTCTATTTAATGTTCTATCAAATTAACATGCTAGAATTTATCGGGCCATTTCCTTATTGTTAAAATGTAAATAAATTTCAAATTTTTCCTGTATTAAACAATGTCCAAAGTGATTACAGTTAAGCGTTCTAGAGGGAAATGTGTTGCCTGAAAATTCCAGCTCTGTTATTTACTAGCTGTGTGGCTTTGAGGGAGTGATTTATTTTCTGTGCCTAGGTTTCCTCAGGTCAGACATAATAGTACTTATAGGGCTGTTGTGATTATTAAATTAGATGTTCAAGTAAAAGATTTACAACGGAACCTAGCACATAGTAATCATTCAACAAATAGGTATTTGCATAATTTTTGTGCAGTAAGGTTTCTCTGGGGAGAACTAAAGGTACTACTGTATTTGGGGATATGTAGAGGAAGGTACAGTGCAGAGATAAGAAAGACAATATTCTGAATAGTGAAACCGATGTTTTTATAACTCTTGCTTTCTTTAATTTAGAAAATCTTGTACAGGGATTCTTTCTGATACATGGCTTGTTATGCTAAAATATACCACTAGGTGGCAGCATGACCAATTAATTGGCACTTTTCGTATAAAATAGTAAATTTCAAAACTCGTTTCTACAAAGAACTCCCCAAAATAGGAGAATTACTTAAAAAGAAGTGTGGTGGCAACATGCACGTCAAATCTATGGCTGGTTAATCCACTAAGGTATTTCTATTCCAATACCCCCCTTGGTGTTGGTTGCCCAAGACATTTCTGGACTGATTCATCTTTCCTCTGACTCTGTTTCTACCTAGTTTAGAAAATCTTTTCCTCCTTCATTCTTTTCCATTCCACCTTACACCAAGGGATGCTGCAACACAAAAGTCCTCCCCAGACACCAGCCCTCAATCTTGGACATCCCAACCTCTAGAACATAAATTCCTGTTTATTGTAAATTACCCAGTCTCAGACATTCTATTATAGCAGCAGAAAATTTACTAAAACAAGAGCTTTATTGAGGTACTCATAAAGGTTTAGAGCCTTTGTAGTATGTTTCCATCTTTTTGGTGGTGTGTGTGTGTGTGTGTGTGTGTGTGGCAGGTCTCCATATGTTGCTCAAGATGGTCTCAAATCCCTGGGCTCCGTGGGTCCTAGTACTTGGACTACAAGCACATCCTACCACACCTCACTACTCTTTACAGTATTGACGTGTGCATTAGAAAATCTAATGTCAGTCAGTTTCTCTCTTCTCTTCCTGAATGATCAAGGGCTTTAGAAAGCTTTATCTCCAATCACCCATCTTGCTCATTATTGCTATCTAGTATTTTAGTTTTAATATCTTCTCAATTTAGATGTTAATATCATTGCTAATTTTTTAAATCCTCAATGCCTATTTAGATATGCTCACATGTTTAGCAGTTTTCTTGCTTATCTTTTTTGGGGGGGGTACTGGGAATTATCATTATTTCTTTCAATATGCTATTTCCTTGATTAAAATCCTGTAAAGCTCTGCATGGTGGTGAATACCTATAATCCAAGAACTCTGGAAGGATGAAGCAGGAGGACTGCAAGTTTGAGTCCAGCCTGGGCAACTTAGTAAGAGACTGTCTCAAAATAAGTGTTGGGGTTGTAGCTCAGTGTGAAAGTCCTGGATTCAACCCCTAATACCAGAAAAAAAAAAATCCTGCTGGGTGTGGTGGCACACAACTATAATTCCAGCACTCAGGAGGCTGAGGCAGGAGGATTGCTGCAATTCTGAGGCCAGCCTGGGCTACATAATGAGTTCAAGTCCAGCCTGAACTACATTGCAAGACCCTGTCTCAAAAAAATAAAAATAAGGGCCGGTGAGACGGCTCAGCGGCTTAAGCGCCTGCCTTGCAAGCGCGAAGGCCCGAGTTCGACTCCCGGATCCCACATACGAAAAAGGGGCCGGTGATATCGCTCAGCGGCACGGGTGCCTGTTGGCGCGCGAGGTCCTGAGGTCGTCCCCCCGGTACCCACAAAAAAAAAAAAAAATAAAAAAAAAATAAAAAAAATAAAAATAAAAATAAAAATAAAAAAAGAGAAGAAAAGAAAGGAAAAGAAAAGAACTCCTTTCATGGCTTAACATTAGAAAGATAAATATCCAAAGCCTTTGCCATAGTGTACAACACAGAGCATGATCTGACCCCTGTGTTGCTCCAGTCTCTTCTCATGCTATTCTTCCTCACGTTCACTACCCTCCAGCTACAATAGTCTTCTTTCAGTCCCTTGACCAAGCTATCCCAAACACCAGCTTCTTTCTCACCTCATAAACCTACACTAGTTCTTTACAGCAACTCAGTATGGTCTTCTTTCTATTATTCCTATTGGTAGTCTTCTCTCATCTTATCCTAAATGCAACCTTTTCAAAGGAGATTGCAAACTGGGCGTGGTGGCGCACACGTGTAATCCCAGCACTTGGGAGGCTGAGGCAGGAGGATCACCACAAGTTCGAGACCAGCCTGGGTTATATAGTGAGTTCAAGTTCAGCCTGAACTACATAGTGAGACTCTGTCTCAACAAACAAACAAAAACAATTAAAGGAGTTTCATTTTGCCACTGTATCTAGATTAGGTCCTCCCCCCTGCCATAATTCGGAACAGCAACACTCTTATTTTCTCCATGGTATTTCTCCTAAGTCATACTTACATATGAGATTGTGTATTTGTGTTGGTGCCTACCTCTCTGACCAGATTTGCCCTATAAGAACATTGGTGGAAATACAAAAGAAAATGTGTATGAGAAACATTTTAAAAGACACATCTACAACTTTTAATACCAAATTAGATGAGGAAAGCAAATGGAAAAGTTAAATATAATTCTAAGGTTTCCTCTTTGGAAGACTGTAAGAAAAAGGTAACCTTTGACAGAAGTAGAATAACGGGAAAGAATCCAATATGAATGAAATTCAAGAGGGGAAACTCACTTCTGTTTGGAAACATGAAGGATAAAGTAATGGAAAGACATTGAAGTAAAGAGCCACACAGATCATCAGAATTATGACGATGAGACCTGGGTTAGAGGTTAGGACCAGGGATGTGGTTTCAGGAATAACATACATTTTTCCACTCCTTATCAACTTAATATTCAAGTTCTCATCGAGTTTTCCAAAACTTCTGATTTATATTAACAAATATGTGTGGCTCTATGATAAACGCAGGGGATGGTAAACGCTATTCTTGCCCTCACCAAGATTACAGTGCAAAGGACAGTTGCAATGCAGTATGACATTCCTCACCACAGAGCAAATCCATGGTGTTATAGGAGCCCATGGCAGGAAAAGTTAACCTAGTGTGCGAGTCAGGGAAAGCTTTCTGGAAGGAAGAAATGGTTTACCGAAACTCAAAGAAGAAGGAACTATTCAGGAAAAAAAGGGGGAAGGGAAAAAGACCCCTTCGGTAGAGGGAACATGTATGCAAAAACTATAAGGCAAGGAAAGAATGCATGCTCTGGTATTCCTACTTATGCCAAAGTCATATTCTTTACCCAGCCCATTAAAGTTTTTTTTTTCCAGATTCATTGAGGTATAAGTTACATATAGTAAAAATTTTTTTTTTCCTTTTTTTGGGGGACAGGTTTTGCTATGGAGCTCAGGCTGGCCTTGAACTCACTATGCAGCCCAGGCCAGCCTCAAACTCACAGCGATCCTCCTGCTTCAGCCTCCCCAGTGCTGTGAATTATAGGCGTGCACCTCCATGCCCAGAAAATTCATCATTTTAAGGTATAAAGTTCTCTGATTTTTAAGAAACTTACACAGTCATGTAATTGTTATGACAATCAAGAGATATACTATTCCCATCACCCCACAAAGTTCCCCCATACCTCTCTGTTAGTCACTCTCCTCCACATTCAGCCCCTGACAGCTGCTGATTGGATTTCTGTCCCTGTAGCTTTCTCTTTTTGAGACTGTCATATAAATGCAAAATACAATATGCTGTCTTTTGAAGACGGTCTCTTTCACAGAGCATAATGCTTTTCAGAGTCATGAATGTTGTCGTATGTGCAGTAGTTTGCTCCTTTTTACTGATGAACACTATTTCGTTGCGTAAAGGCACCACAGCCTGTTTCACCAGTTGATAGACATCTGCATCTTTCCACTTCAGGGAAGCTTTGCACAAAGTTGCTACAGATATTCCCATAGAAGTTTCTGTGTGGCTATAAGTAGCCATTTCTCTTGGGTATAGTCCTAGGGATAAGACTGTTGGGTCTTAGAGTAAAATCATGTTTAACTTTATAGGAAATTGCCAAACTGTTTCTCAAAGTGGCTGTAGCATTTTGCATTCTTGCATGAGAATTCCAGTTGTTTTGCATTTTCCCCAGCATTTGACTTTGTACTTTTTTTTTTTTTTTTAGTTTGGACTAAGCATCTAGTGGTGTCTCATTGCCATTTTAATTTTCATTTTCCTAATGACTGATAATGTGGGCATTTTTTCATGTATTTATTTGCCATCATACATCTTTGTTTCTGAAGCATCTGTTCAAATTTTTTGCCCATTTTTTTCTTTACTTGGAAGTTTGTTTTCTTATTATGAATCTATATATTCAGGTTACAAATACCTTATCAGATATGTGGGGATTTTTTTTTTTTTTTGAGAGGGGGACTTGCTATGTAGTTCACTGGTCTTGAACTCACTATGTAGCCCAGGTTGGCCTGGAACTCACAGTGATCTTCCTGCCTCAGCCTCCCGAGTGCTGGGATTATAGGCGTGCACCACCACACCTAATTAGGTATGTGTTTTGCAACTATTCCTTCTCATTGTGTGGCTTGTCTTCTCATTTTCTTAGGGTACCTTTCAAAAAGCAGAGAATCTTTATTTTATAAAGTACAATTTCCTAATTTTACTTTTTCTACCCAGCCTTTTGGTCTCATTCCTTCCCATCTTTTTCTAGCACAGACCTCTTTCCCTGCCTTCAGTCTTGCAGAATTCTCCCACTTTTTGCAAAAATCTTGGCTTGTGCTTATTGTCCTTCCACACTGTTACTGTCCTTTTCCCCTTCATTACCCTGCCAACTATTTGGAATGAATGGTCTCCAGAACCTTCCATTTCCTTACTTAGTTATTCCTTAAATCCCTGAAACGGTGCTTCGATTCATACCACACTACCGAAACTCACCTCTTGATGCCACCAAAAAACCTCTTACCATTGATTCCAGAATGTTTTCTTTCTAGACTGTAATTTCGTTCTTCCTTTTGGCATTTAAAATAGCCGATGAACCCTTTATTCTAAAAATTACTGTTTAATCTCTCACTTTGAACTTTCCAGGCACCTTTGTCAAAGATGAGGTGGCTTAGTATGTCTGGAGTTGTTTCTGCATCTTCTAATCTGTTCTATTGATCTTCGGGTCTGTTTTTTTTGCCAGTACCATGATGTTTTTATCACAGTAGCTTTATAGTGTAATTTCAAGTCAGGGATTGTGATGCCCCCTGCCTTGCCTTTGTTGCCCAGAATTGCCTTTGCTATTCTAGATCTCTTCTGGTTCCAAATGAATTTTCGGATTGTTTTCTCTAGTTCTGTGAGTTATGCTGTTGGAATTTTGATCAGAATTACATTAAATCTGTATAACAATTTTGGAAGTATGGCCATTTTCACTATATTGGTTCTTCCTACCCAAGAACAAGGGATATCTTTTCATTTTCTGATATCCTCTTCGATCTCCTTTTTCAGAGTTCTGTAGTTTTCAATGTAGAGGTCTTTCACATCCTTCATTAGATTGATTCCAAGGTATTCATTTTTTTGGATGCTATTGTGAAAGGTGTTGTTTCCCTAATTTCTCTATCAGTGAGTTTGCTATTCATGTACAGGAAGGCTATTGATTTTAGAGTGTTGATTTTGTATCCAGCTATGCTACTGAATTTGCTTATTAAACCTAGCAGTTTTTTAGTGGAGTTTCTGGGGTCTTCTATGTAGAGTATCATCCCTTAGGAATTAATTCAGTTGTCACTTCATGTCATGTAAACAAGAGTTTCTTTTTTTTTTTTTTTTTTTGGTACTGGGAATTGTACTCGGGACCTCATCTTGACAGGCAGGCGCTGTGCTGCTGAGCTATATCCCTGGCCCAAACAACGGTTTCTTTTTTTTTTTTTTTTTTTTTTTTTTTTTGTGGGTACCAGGGGGTCGACCTCAGGACCTCACGCGCCAGCAGGCGCCCGTGCCACTGAGCGATATCACCGGTCCCTTTTTTGTATGTGGGTTCCGGGAGTCGAACTCGGGCCCTCACGCTTGCAGGGCAGGCGCTTAAGCCGCTGAGCCATCTCACCGACAAACAACGGTTTCTTTACCAAATAAATTCAACTTTTTTGTTTTTCTGAATTTAGATGGAAGCAATAAATATGAAATAGGTGATAAAGTGCTTATAGTTAATTTCTTTATATGATTTGAATATCACCATTTGTTGTCTCTCCCTGGTGGTCCAGTGGCTAGGATTTGGTGCTTTCACCATTTGTTCAGTGACATCATTCTTTTTTTTTTTATTAGAACATATTTGCCATACATAATGATCACATTCATCATAGGGAATTTGTACCTGTACGTGGTATATCTTAATTCTTTTTTCCCATTCCCCTCTCCTTCCTTCAGCGTTTCTTCCCCTTCCCATTTACAAAAGCTTTGTTTCCATTTTATCCTTCCATTCTTTTTTCTTCTTTTCCCTTTCCCCTCCCCCTCCCTTGTTCTCCTTCCCATTTGAGCATGTTCTTCCTGCTTTCCGATACTTATCCTCTGTTATGCTCCTTATTTACCCTCTGGGTTTCTCACACCAGAGAAATATTGCGGTATTTAAAGTTGTGTGTCTGATTTACTTCACTTAAGATTATGGTCTTGGGCTGGTGATATCGCTCAGTGGCACAAGTGCCTGCTGGCAAGCACGAGGTCCTGAGTTTGACTCCCCGTGCCCCCCACACACACAAAAAAAGGGCCGGTGAGATAGCTCAGCGGCATAAGCGCCTGCCTGGCAAGCGCGAGGTCCTGAGTTTGACCCATGGTACCCACAAAAAAAAAAAGAAAAAAGATTATGGTCTTGAGGTGCATCCATTTACCTAAAAACAACTCAAGTTTATCTTTCTTTATGGCAGAGTAGTACTCCATTGTATATAAATACCACATTTTCTTTATCCATTCATCTGTTGATTTAGCTATTATAAATTGTGCTGCTGTAAACATGGTATGCATATATCACTGTGGTATGATGCTTTTAACTCTTTCAGGAAGATACCTAGAAGAGGAACTGCTGGGTTGAATGGAACCTCTAAAGTTCTAGTTTTCTGAGGAATCTCCACATTGATTTCCACAGTGATTGTACCAATTTACACTCCCACCAACAGTGGAGAAGGGTTCTTTTCTCCCCACAACCCTGTCAGCATTTGTTGCTGGTTGACTTCTTGATAATAACCATTCTTTCTGGGGTGAGATGGAATCTCAATGTTGTTTTAATTTGCATCTCTCGGATGACTAGTGATGTTGAGCATTTTTTCAGATATTTATTTGCTGTTTCTACTTCTTTATCTGAGCAGTTTCTATTCATTTCAGATGCCCATTTTTTGGATTGGTCTTCAAATTTAGAGGGTCTGATTTTTTTGAATTCTTTATATATTCTAGATATTAGTCCTTTGTCTGAGGAACAGCTGACAAAAATTTTTTCCACACTGTGTGTTGTCTCTTCACTCTGTTGGTGGTTTCTTTTGCTATGTAACATCGTTCTTTTAAAACCTATATTCCTAATGACAAAAATTTTAGCACAACCCATAACTCATTTTTTATTATAAATTCTGCATTATTTGAGTCCAAATGAATGAACTCTTACTCTAGCTTTTTCATTATTTTATAATACATATTATATATTAGGGAGAAATATAATTCAGGAACAATCTCCTTAGAGAGGGAGTGAGGTTTTTACTAGAATCACAAAGTTTATTTATAATATTTATTAGGTAAGGAAACTAAAATACAGTAAAATATTTTTTCTCCTTAAGGTAGGAAGATGCAACTCAAAGAAATTTCAGTTATGACTTTTCTTCCTAGAACCATAACTATCAAAGAGCTTCTTTTTGTTTTGTTTGTTTTACAGGTACTGGGACTGAACCGAGGGCCTTTATACTGAACTATATACCCAGCCCTTTTCATTTTGAGACAGTCTCACTAAATTGCCCAGCCTGGGCTCAAACACAGCATCTTCCTGCCTCAGTCTCCCAGAATGCTAGGATTACAGGCACGGGCCACCACACCCAGCTGCAAATAGCTTCTTGCTTCTCAGGTATTCCCTCCATCCCCCACTCTCTTCCTTTCCATTTGCCTTCTCCTTCTTTTTCCCTTTTACTTCCTCTCATTAGCATAATGACCAGATAAATATGACTAAATTAAGTCATTACATTTCTCTCGACTCTAGGTCAAGGCAATTACATCTTGTTATCCCATCTATCTGTTTCACTGGCTTCCCTTTACCTGCTAAAACATCTGCTTTCAGATGGACAGCTTCTGCTTCTTTATTCTCAGACAGAGCAAAAGAGAGCAACGATGGAAATTTTCCTGATTCATTAGTGCCACATAGCCATTCTAGGAAAATCCGTGCCCTGAAGTCTTCGTGTCTCCTGGGGATAACAGTGCATTCTGAGTACATAGGGAGGCTGCGTATAGAGTAAAAAGGGCTTTGATGTTCAAAAGATTTGAGTTCAAATCAATCCTGACCCTGCAAGTGTATTCAGTGTAATACTGGTTCTATGACCGGGAAGCTGATACAGTCTCCACGCATATTCCCTCACCTGTGAAGAACAAACGGCAATGCCTACCTCAACAGGAAGCATGAGGGAGGAATCTGACACTTAAGTAGTAAGTACTTACTACTCTTTAGTCCCATCCACCTCCCCCTACCCAGGGAATTTCTTTAGTTGAGAATGACTCTTGTTTTGTTTTGAGACAGGGCTTCACTCTGTAGTTCAGGCTGGCCTTGACCTCACTAGATAGCCCAGGCTGGAACTAGAGGTGACCCTCCTGCCTCAGCCTCCTGAGGACTGGGATTACAGGCACATCTGCCCCATCAGGCAAGAATGACTCTAGGGCTGGTGAGATACCTCAGCGGCATAAGCGCCTGCCTGGCAAGTGCGAGGCCCTGAGTTCGACTCCCAGTACCCACATAAGAAAAAAGGGCCAGTGATATCGCTCAGCGGCACGGGCGCCTCCTGGGATGTGAGGTCCTGAGTTTGACCCCTGGTACCCAAACAAAAGAATGGCTCTTTAAAATGTCACCTTTTCTTGTTGCACTGATGCAAGGCCAGTCCCTTGGTACTGTGTACCGACGCAATAGTGAGATGGGGACATACTGCCCCCAGTACACTTGTGTTTTTTTGTTTTGTTTGTTTGTTTTGTTTTGTTTTTGGTACCAGGAATCAAACTCGCAACCTTGAGCTTGCTAGGCAGGCACTGTGCCACTGAGCTATATCACCAGCCCTGTTTTGTTGTCTTTTAGAGACAGGGTTTCACTATGCAGTTCAGGCTGGCCTTGAACTCACTTTGTAGCCCAAGCTGGTGTCGAACTCACAGCAATCCTCCTGCCTCAGCCTCCTGAGTACACTTGTGTTTTATTTTTATTTATTTATTTATTTATTTTTCTTTATGTGGGTACCGGGAACCGAACCCAGGACCTCACATTTGCCAGGCAGGCACTTATGCTGCTGAGCTATATCACCGGCGCTGTTCTAGGTTTTAAAAAAACAAAATGGCACAAAACAAAAAAAGCTTAAAAATGGTTTAGAGTTAGGATGATACTTTAAAATATGTGCATATTAAATTCTTATTTTGACCACGGTTACAGGACAGGTACAATTTGAGACACTAATGATTTGGGCTTTCTTGTCTGTTGCATTTGAAGTATCTGTGGATTTCCAGGTATGGATTAATGTAAGAATCTGGTATGAGTCAGGCATTATTATATGCACTAGAGAAACAGAGCTGAAAAAGATATGTAGTATACTATACAATACATATTATGGCTATAAAATTAATAATAGTCATCTAGCCCACTTGAACATCTCATTGGTCCTATAATATGTAAGCTATACTACATTAATGACAATGGCAACAATAATAATATTGCTATACTTATTCAGCATATATTCTTTTTTTTTTTTGTGTGGGTACCGGGGGTCGACGTCAGGACCTCGCACGCCAGCAGGCGCCCGTGCTGCTGAGCGATATCACCGGCCCCTTTTTTCATATGTGGCCCCTTTTTTCCGGGAGTCAAACTTGGGCCCTCGCGCTTGCCAGGCAGGCGCTGACGCCGCTGAGCCATCTCACCGGCCCATTCAGCATATATTCTAAAATAGACATTTTGTAGAAATGAGCTCACTAAATACTTATTAACAACCCTATAAAGTACACATTCATATCCCCAATTTATAGATGGAGAAATTGAGCCCCAGGTAAGATAAGAAAACTGATAAAGAGCCTTACGACTAGTAAAAAAATAATAATAATGAAAAAATATGTACACAAATTCTGTGTTACTCCTTCCTTGGAAAGATGGAGCTTAATTCTCCTTTCTTTGGGAGTGTGCTGGATTTAGTAACTTCTAACAAGTAGAATCAGGTGTAGGTGAGGAAGTGTGACTTTTGCAACTACGTCATGAAAGGTGGTACTGCCTTCTCACTGCATCTCCCTTGCATCCTGTCGTGGGAACACCCAGGTAGCCGTGTGGAGAGGTATGTGTGGCAAGGAACTGAGCCTTCCTGCCAGCAGCCAATGAGGCACTAAGGCTGCTGCTCAGCGCTGTGTAGTGAGCCAGCTGTGAAGTAGATCCTTCAGGTCCAGTCAAGCCTTCAGATACCTGGAGTGCTGGCCAACACTCTGCAGCCTCATGAGACACCCTGACCCAGAACCACCCAGCTAAACCATTCCTGACCATAGAAATCGTGAGCTAATACTTATTTCAAACTGCTCAGTTTTGGGGTATTTTGCTATTTAGCAACAAATAGCTAACACAAAGCTGAAAGCTACAGGTTCTCTAGAGTAGTGAATCCATCCCTTTTTCTTGAACAGCCAGCAAGCAAATATCTTAGGCCCGTGGACCACATGGTCTTTGTTGCAATCACTCCATTCTACTGCTATAGTAGGAAAGCCGCCACAGACAGCAAGTAAACAAATGTGCATGGCTGCATTCCATAAAACTTTACTTACAAAAACCGGCTGTAGGACTATGGATTGTAATTTGTCAATCTTGCCCTGGAGGAACCAATTATAATGATATTAAGCAATGATTAGAAAGGAGTGATGAAAGCTAGGGAATTTCTCAGCTCAAGACTGCAAAGCCAACTACCAAGAAAACCCCTGATTAGAAAAGGGCATGTACAATTCTCTTTTTATCTTTCTCTCTAAGTTTTTGCTAAGAAGAAAAGAGAAATAAAATACTGGAAGGGTAAAGAGACATTCCCCTCTAAGAAATCTGGTAGAATGAGAACTGAACGCCAACCAGATAAGAGACTGAGAAAACTGAAAATAAGGAGAAAATTGTTTATCTGGTCTTTTTTGCTAAGCTGCTAAAACCTTTGAGCTGGTGTTTGAAACAAGCAAAACAAGCTTGTTAGAGGGGAGGAAGATCGTTTCCTATTAACAGCTGGAAGGAAAACCACGAACTAGAAAATAGTTAATGACTATTAGTAGAAATTAAAAAAGAGATACAAATTTTATTTGTGCTCTTACCACTATGCTCTAAATGTCTCAATTCTTCTTTATCACTTCTAGAAGTTAGTAATTGTACAGATCTGTAAGTTTACTAAACATATTATTACAGATGAAAATTCATATCTAACTGAAATTGCATGCTGACCAGATGTCTGTTAGAAGAAAGGCTGGTTGGATTTTACCATCATAGTCTATGGTCACTATTATTATTGATTTTTTTTTCCTTTTTGAGACAGGGTCTCAGTAGCTAGTCCAGGCTAGCCTCAAACTTACAGCAATCGTCCTGCCTCAGCCTCCTGAGTGCTGGGATTACAGCCCTGCGCCACGACTTCTGGCATTATTAACAACTCTCCAAACTGCAGGCTCACCATAAGCCTGCAACTATAGCTCTAATATAATAATAGCAGA
Organism: Erethizon dorsatum; assembly: GCA_028451465.1. Taxonomy (NCBI): domain Eukaryota; kingdom Metazoa; phylum Chordata; class Mammalia; order Rodentia; family Erethizontidae; genus Erethizon; species Erethizon dorsatum. The sequence goes on from CM051838.1 coordinate 66,738,720, forward strand.
TTGTTAATGTGTATTGAGTACTAACTAAACACCAGTCACGGGGCTAAGCACATTACATGCATTATTTCATTCAATTCTCCCAAAAATCCTATGACATGCTCACTTTGGCAGCACATATACCAAAAATCCTATGAAGTCAATATTAGTATACCCATTTTACATCTGAGAAAAACTGAGGCTCAGTAAGTCATTTGTCCAAGGTCACTTAGCTAATAAGTGGCAGAGCTAGAATCTGAACCCAGACAGTCGACCTCCAGAGCCCTTCATCATAACTGGTACCCCCTGCAAGTCCTGAGGAGAAAAGATGAAGTGTAACATTGTGTGACGGCTGTGATTTCACATTATCCTTCCCGGAAGGTCAATTTAGTCAACTGAAGAGAATTCAAATGCATTCAACTATTCTAGTAACACTCTAATAACATACCATAGCAACAATCATACATTACTCTCTAATGGAGAAGTGCCCAGTGGGAGGTGCTCCCAAGTCAGCATGCATGGGAAAAACATGAATTACCCTAAAATTAAATCGTTCATAAAGTACAGTTCTATGGACAAAGATCGGAAAGGAAACAACAGATTCACATGTTTCTTATGCTCGCCCTGAGACAGATGCTCATTTAGGGGCGTGACTGAGATTTCCCTTCAAGATTGAAATTCTCTCTCATCTCCTTTCCTCCCTCATCCTTGCTGGGCATGTATAGTTGAATGTACATAATTTTAAAATTTTTATGGTGTTATTCCACTGTAATACAAATTTAAAGCAGAACATAAATGCTAAGGCAGCCCAAAGTAAAGAACACTATGGATCCTCTTTAAGCAAACATAGAACAGGAATAAGTACTCAGGGCAGGGCTGCTCTGGCACGTCTCCATCATGGCCTGGCCACAGTGTCCATTCTCCTAAACAAGACATCTCCATCCACCCTCTGTTCAGACCGTATTCAGGCACAAGGACCTCTGTCCCAAGCAGGGCAAATTTCTCTTTCCTCCTCGTCTAAAACCACTACAGGAATTGAGGGGCCTTTTGAGATGACAGGTGAAGCCATCAAGTTCTGAAGTAATCAGAACTCAGATAGCAGGGAACACAAAATTTGGGAGACACCGTTTGGGAAAAAAAAAAAGAGAGAGAGATGAAGCAACAAGAGGACAGGAAAGAGCAGTGAAGAAGGCTCTGCCAGTGACAGAAGAAAGAAGATGGAATGAGAAAAGCTCTCCACAAAAAACCAGTACATCCTTCATATCCCCTCATCGTATTAAGTTGAGTTCAAAAGTAGAATCCTCATAGGTTAAAAAAAAAAGATAAAAAGAAGAGGCTGAAATGAGGGCAGGGCTAGAGCAAAGTGAGGTGCTTGCTTCAGGTACCAAAGTAAAGGAGGCTCCAAAAAGCTCAGTAATCAAGACAAATGTATGTTTTTTGAGATGGGGTCTCACTATGTTGCCCAGACTGGTCTTGAACTCATGGGTTCAAGTGATTCTCCTGCCTCAGTCTCCCAAGTAGCTGGGACTACAACATGGGCCACCACAGTCAGCTAAGATAAGTAATATTTTTTTTTTTGTGGGTACCGGGGGGTCGACCTCAGGACCTCGCGCGCCAACAGGCGCCCGTGCCACTGAGCGATATCACCAGCCCCTTTTTCATATGTGGGATCCGGGAGTCGAACTCGGGCCCTCGCGCTTGCAAGGCAGGCGCTTATGCCGCTGAGCCATCTCACCGGCCCCAGATAAGTAATATTTTAATGCAGTAGCTTAACGTATCAAATTGGCAAACTACAGCTAGACGCCTGCTCTGCAAACTAGACAGGGAAAGGTTTAGGGTGAGGCGACTGAGGCAGGGTCTTACAAGTACAGGTAGATGCCTGTCTTTATTTAAAATGTTGATATTGTGTGCATTGTAGTTTTGGGGACACTAATTTTGAATTTTAAAAAATATTTCATTAAAACATTTTTCATCTCAGTGAATGAATTTTTTTGGCTCCCCTTACATTTTGTGCCTTCCTTCATTCTAGTCCTGGCCTGGATTGTAGAAGAGGGAGGAGGTGGCAGGAAAACCTGATGGGTGGTTTAACGATTTCTGCAGGGATCTGGGGGTCAAGACCTAAAGCAGAAAAGTTGGAGAGCCCGTTTCATCGTGCAGTGTGCACACTGTGCCCCGGGTGCACTTGTGCCAGTGAAGGCCCTTCTTTCTTTGAGCGCCTTCACTCGCCTTGGCAGCTGCACTCACTTTTATATGCAGGTTCTGGAACGCTGGGAGCTGTATGGCAGCCAACATCTCTCCTCTCTCCCGTCTCAAACATGACGTTCTCTGTAATTCACTTACAGACACCTCTTTCCTTAGCCTTCTCACCCAGGGAGCCTGATCAACGAATCTAACTAAGAACTAAGCCTCATTTGCCTTCTCTGAGTATGCAAGTGAATTTGCATATATCTTGTGTCCATTTGCATTCCCCTCACATGGGGCATTTCGAATAAAAACAACATTCATGAATCAAAATGAAGCTTGTTCCATTCTTTCTCTGTCAAAGTAGAGAGTAAGTAAAAGGATACCAGTGTGAGAAAAGAGCTGAAATTATATTTGCCAAGGTTATGTGTAGTTTTAAAAGCAATCCAATTTGGTGGCATTTACCACCATAAAAATGGCATTTAATATTTATAGGTTTAGCCTTGGAGAATACAATCACTCATGACTGAAAGGGCCACCCCCTTCCTCTACCATTCTGTAGGAATTGGAGCCAAGAGCCCCTAAAAGCTGAAACTGCCCGCTTTTCCTCCTGTAGGTCACCACTTACAGCCTGGAAGCCTGGTGGTTCCAGATGGCTAATTTCTTCATCTGAGACAAAGTGGCTGAAGAGCTGATTAACAGAAAAAGGAGCATTGCTCCTCAGCTCCTCGTGGCCCTTTTGGGAGCTGGGCCACTGCACAGAATTCCATCCAGAGAAATCAACCAGTGGACAGGGCATGACCAGTGAGATGGAGCCCACAATGATGAAAACTGATATCCTAAATAACAAGGGGCAGTTCAGTATAGAGTTATTTTTAAAAACAGAACTGATAAGAATATGTCAACATGCCTCCAGCACTGTCCGAGAGAAAGTACCTAACTGGAAGGTGAGAGTCTGTGACAGGTAGCCAGCTCAGAGAAGGATGACTCAAGCCTTCCTGGCTGGGAAAAAGTCCCGCCTTTTATCGTATAGCCTCCTTATTAAAAACAAAACAAAATAAAACAAAACTTGGTTATTGGATAACTTTCTGGTAACTGGAAAAAGGGGGTGCCCCGGGCAATGGATTTCCATTTTCAAATAGCCACAACTATGATGTAACGAGGTGACATCTTAGTTTATAATTTGGAGCTTTATAAATTTGGTTAGTATAAATTGATGACCAACTCAACTCTCGGTTGACAAAGATCAAGCATGGGACCAACTTGTCACCAAGACTTGTCACCTCTTCCTTTAAACTGTCGTAAGCCTCCAGAGAAATATTATGACAAGCATAGAAGAGGGAGTATCTATCTACTTATCTTTCTATATCTATCTATCTATCTATCTATCTAGCTAGCTAGCTAGCTAGCTAGCTAGCTAGCTAGCTATCATTTATTGGTACATCCCAGGCCTTTTTTAATTTTTATTTCTAAACAGTTTCTTGATAATCACTAAAGATGCCCAAGCTGAGCTCAAACTTTCAGTCCTCCTACCTCAGCCTCACAGAGTGCTGGGATTACAGGTGTGCACTACCACACCTGGCTGAGGGGGATTTCTTAACCATTGTTCTAATAGACTCCTCCACAAATTTTGGAAGTAATTTAAATGCCTGTCAATAGGAGATTGGCTAACTATATCATGATGAACTCATACTATATAAAACTCTGACACTATAAAAAATAATAGTAAAGATTTATATTTAATCATGTGGAAAATTTTTCCAAGACAAATTATTACATAAATAATGTATATTTTGTACAGCATTAGTAGTATGATCACGTTTAGGTAAATTTTTTTTTGAGACAGGGTCTCACTGTGTAGTTCAGGGTGGCCTCAAACTCACTATGTAGCCCAGGCTGGCCTCGAACTCATGGTAATCCTCCCACCTCAGCCTCCTGAGTGCTGGAATTACAGATGTGTGCCACCATGCCCGGCACATTTAGGTAAAATTAAATATATGTGTTTGTATGTGTGTGGGTGATGTTTGTTTAAAATGAAAATTTTCTGGAATAATCTCAATATTAGTTACTTGTTTAGAGTGGGATTGGAGAAAGATTAGGAGAACACGGGCCTGCACTTTAATAAAGTGCTAGGTCTGTTACCTTTTAAATTTTAAATGGTCGTGTAGCCCTTTCATAATAAATATTAGTTTATAGTAATTAATATATAATGATTCCAGTTTGTAATAGCTAAATCTTGGAAATAGCCCAAATGCCCATCAACTGATGAATGGATAAAGATGTGTTTTTTTAATACAGTGGAGTACTACTCAGCCATAAAGAATGAACTTGAGACATTTCTAGGTAAATGGATGCACCTTGAGACCATACTCTTAAGTGAAACAAATCAGACACACATGTGTAACTACTGGACTGGTTCTCTGGTGTGAGAAACTGAAAGTGTAAATAAGGACCAAAATGTATAATAGATATTGTGAAATAGGAAGAAAATTTTCAAATGGCAGTGGGAACTCGGGAGGGGGGAGAGTGAAAGGAAGGAAGGGAAAAGAAAAATACAAGAAAAGAAGGAAAAATGGAAACAAAGCTTTTGTAAATAAGGAGGGGAAGATGAGTTGAAGGGAGGGGAGGGGAATGGGAAAAAGAAGAATCAACATATATCATGTACAGGTACAAATTCCCTCAGACGGATGTGATCATTATGTACACCTAAAATGTACCAATAAACTAATAATTAATAATTCTCCATTTAACTTACTATGGAACTTCCTAATTGTTTTCCACAATGGGGTGTGCCATTTTACATTCCCTGCAGCAATATATTAAGGTTCCAATTTCTCTATATTCTCATGAACACTTATTTTTTTCAATAGCCATTCTAGTGATGTGAAGTGGTATCTCCCCTTGGTTTCGATTTGGATTTCCCTAATGACTAATTTTGCTGAACATTTTTTCATGTGCTTGTTGGCCATTTGTATACCTTCTTTGGAGAAATATCTAAGAAGTTTCTTTGTGTATTATTAAATTGGGCTGTTTGTCTTTCTAGCATTGAGTTATAAGTGTTCTTTATCTATTCTAGATACTAGAACTTTAACAGGTATATTATTTGCAAATATTTTCTCCCATTCTGTAGGCTGTCTTTTCATTTTCTTGATAATATCCTTTCATACATAAAAGGTTTTAATTTTTGTTTTCAGTGCTGGGGATCAAAATTAGAGCTTCGTGCTTGCTAGACAAGCACTGTATCACTGAGCTACAGCCTCAGCCGAAAGTGTTTGTGATTAATCCAGTTATTTATTTTTCCTTTTGTTATTTATGCTTTTCATATTATGTTTAAGAAATAATTGCCTATTCTGATGTTATAAAGATTCGACACTAAGTTTTCTTCTTAGAGTTGTATAGTTCTAGCTCTTATTAACCATAATGATCAATATCTTTGATCCATTTTGAGTTAATTTTTCAGTATGGTATAAAGTAGGGGTCCAACTCATTCTTTTACATATGAATATCCAGTTGTTCCAGCACCAATATGTTAAAAAGAATATTTTCTTCCCTATTGGCACTTTTGTTGAAAATCAAAGTATTACTTTTTAAATCAGAAAATAAAATCAAAGTATAAAAATGTGTATGTTGAATGTGTTCCCTTTTTTCCTCTATTACTTCTATTTCCATTCATTAGGCTCATATGCCACCATCCTTAGAATAATGCAATAGCCTATCTTGTCTATTGCTCACAGAGTAATATTTCTTTACTACCATCATGTTAGTTCCTGTTCTAGGATGGACTAGGTTGCTACTGCCTTAAGTATTAATTTGTGATTAGAACTGAGAGTGGAATTGCTCTACCAAACTACAGTAATCTGTGCCTATAGTGTCTAGCCTAAAATAACCAGCCAGCGCTATCCACTCATTCTATAGTAAATGGATTAGAAGAAAAGCTCAAGTGAAATACTGTATGAAAGGCAGAAGGAGTAAGGCGATACATCTTTTTTAGCAGGAGGTAAAATTAGTATATTGACCTCAAAGTCAAGGGTCATTTATTCTTTTCACAAACAATTGGATACCTACTATGTACTGGAAATATAAGAAGGAATAAGATTCAGACACCTCGCTCTAGTTATTTGCAGCTTAGAAGATGAGATAGTTAAGAAAAACAATAAATTATAATCCAACATTTTAAGTGCAATGATAAAAGTGTGCATAAGACATTGTGATAATACCAAAGTAGAACAAGTTTCATAATAGGAAGATTTCTTTTTTACTTATTATGTCTACATGCTAAGTATCTAGGACTATTTTTATAGTATTTCCCCATTATAGATTTATCTTTTAATTCATTGACCTACAAATATGTATGAATTGCCTACTTAATTCAGGGGCAAAGGACTCTCTAATCTGGTTGGGATTGACTTGTGATATATATATGAAAGCCTGAAAACTAATATAGTCATAACTTTTCTTAAATCTGTTTTGTTTTTGTTTTGTGATGTTGAGGATGGGATCCAGGACCTCAGTATGCTAGGCAAATGCTCTACCACTGAATTATATTCCCAGTTTAAGATGTGAAGTTTTAAGTAACATTTTCCAACTCTGTGACACATTTTAAAAGTATGTAAAATTAATACCCTAGACGAGATATGCGAGCCAACAGCACAAAAACTGACCCAAGGCAAGAACCAGATGAGTGTCAAGACACTCCCAGCCACATCGCCTTGGCACAGTAATGCCACTGTAAGTTGTGCAGTGTTTTCACCCATCGCAGTCATGGTATCAGTTTGCATATTGTTTCATACATGCACAGAAATTAAATGGAATTGAAGCTTATTCTTTTCATTTTTTTACGTCTGGTAAATTCATCTGGGTGCTTTAGCTAATGAATTCTCAAGAGAGACAGGTCAGTGTATCCAGGAAAAATTCTATGAAGAATTCAAAGAATAGGCAGTATTTGGAAGAAGTTGGAGGACAGTACATAGATAGCCCTGCATAGGAAAGATAGGAATGTGCATGATGTATTAGGAAAAATAAATAGAAAGGCTTAGTTGAGCAGAGATTTGCAAAAGCAAGTATAGCAGCAAATGAGCTGGAAAGTCTTATTAGTGGACAATTGTTTTTGCTACTCTGGCTCCTTTAACCCTTTCCTAGCAATATGACCATAATTTCCTCTTACAAAGCATCCTCTCCTTCTCTGATTGAATGAAATTTGGGTAGAGTTGACTCTACCACAGTCCAGGAGTGAATATATGACTCAGATCTGGTAAATCACAGTCCTATTGCCCTGAACAGCTTAGGAATGGACAATAAGATGCAGTGAAACTTTTACTGAGAGGCACATGGTCTTTTCTTCTGCAATTGCTAATAGTAAAGATGCTATAAGGTTGGCAGGGCTGAGAAGTCAGCACTTGGTGCCAGGAAATGATTCTGATACAGCAGAAGATACAACTGAGAGATAAGGAGAGGGACTAAGTCCCAGTGACACTATCCAGCCCCTGAATAAAGCCATGACTAAGACTAATTACCACTAGACTTTTCAATTATATCAGCCAGTAGTTTTCTGTTTGTCCTTTTTTTTTTTTTTTATGTTAGATTTTTTTCACATGCAACAAAATAACCATAGATGAATTGAGCCTTTTGGCCTAAAGAGCCTTATCAAAGATCCTATGTGACAAAGTTAAGAATTAGAAATTTATGCTATGAAAAGCCACTAAAAAAAAAAAAAGTTTTGGGCCTGGGATGTAGCACTTGTTTAGTGCACATGAGGCCTTAAGTTCAATCCCCAGTACTGCAAAAATAAAATAAAATAAAATTTTAAGCGGATGTAGAGCCAGATTATTTTCCCAATACCCAAGATAGAACTTCCTATAGATTCGTGAATTCCACAGATTTCCACCACTACCAGAAAAACCCATAAATATTTACATTTCCAAACTATAGCACACCTCTCTCTCTCGATAACCCACACTCTATTTCTTTGACTGTGTATTTTTAATTGTCTGCCTAATAAACTCTCTTATTCCTCTTCTAACAAAAGAGGAAGCAAGGGCCGGTGAGATGGCTCAGAGGCCTACACGCCTGCCTGGCAAGCGTGAGGACCCGAGTTCGACTCCCGGATCCCACATATGAAAAAAGGGCCAGTGATATCGCTCAGCAGCACGGGCGCCTCCTGGCGCACGAGGTCCTGAGGTCAACCCCTGGTACCCACAAAAAAAAAAAAAAAAAAAGAGGACGCAAATTACATCAAGAGTAATTTGTTTTTAAAAAAAAAAAGAGTAATTTCTTTAGCCTTACATAAATAAAAATGAAATTGATTCCCAAAAAGTGGGGCTCTAGACTTAAGACTACTTGCCCTCCACGTCATTCTGCTGTAGCTAAAACCCACTACTTCTCACATGTGTGGCCCTATATTTTACTTAGCCTAAGTTTGGTGCAAGTTATTAAGCAGCTGAACTTCACAAAGTGTGGCCCATCTTCATAATATATCTTCAAGATAACAGGGATTTTCAATGAAAATAGTAGTGATGATGCTGCCTACTGTAATAGCTAATGAAGCATAGCAAAACATATAATGCCATATAAACAGTGTATACAGAGCCATTAGATATGAAATACATGTTTTAATGTATGTCAATGCTCATATGAAATTGATAATTGATTTGAGAAAAAATTTCTGAAGGGCAAACTCAGGTGGCTCTTACTGATGGTTCCTTAAATGTATTGTTTAATCATGTAAATCATTTTCCCTTTCTATGACTCAATCACTCTATAAAAAATAGGGAAATGATAATACCTAATTTATACTCCTCATACAGGGAGATATATGTGGTCTTCATCTGTATTTATATTCATTTCAATTCACCAGGCACTTGGAAAGCTACTCTAGGAATATAGTAAAACTGATGAAAGATAAAGTTTATTAACTACTTATTATGTTGCAGGCATTATTCTAAATGTTTTACATGTATGAAACCATGTATGCCTCACAATAGCCCTATGAAGTATATGTAATTATTATCTCCATTTTGCTGAGACAGAATAGTTATTCCTTACATGAAAGCCAAAGCGAGCCATAATTTGAATACAGGTAGCTCTATATAACCTCTCTAGTTTTCTAACAGTATAGTAAACAGTCTATAAGAGAATAATAAATATGAAGGAAGAAACTTTGAACAGCCAAAAGAAGTGTTGAAAAATTTTAATACTGGGCTGGGGAATATGGGTCAGTGGTAGAGCAGTTGCCTAGCATGCATAAGGCTGTAGGTTTGATCCCCAGCACTGCAAAAAGAAAAGAAAAGACTTTTAAATGTTTTTCACTTTCCCATAAGGGATTCCCTTGAGCTCAAGACTTATTAGCTTTTCGGGGGTGGTACTGGGGATTGAACCCAGTGCCTTCTCATGGAGGTATATCCCCGGTCTTCATATTTTGAGATTGGGTCTTTTTTTTTTTTTTTTTGTGGGTACCGGGGGTTGACCTCAGGACCTCGCGCGCCAACAGGCACCCATGCCGCTGAGCGATATCACCGGCCCCTTTTTCGTATGTGGGATCCGGGAGTCGAACTCGGACCCTCGCGCTTGCAAGGCAGGCGCTTAAGCCGCTGAGCCATCTCACCGGCCCTTTGAGATTGGGTCTTGCTAAGTCGTTAAATTGCCCAGGCTGAACTCCAATTGCTATCCTCCTGCCTCAGTTTCCCAGAGTGCTGAGATTAAAAGTATGTGTCATCACACTTGGCTTTGACTTTTGTTTTATTATTATTTATATTTGACACAGTTAATTGTACATATTTATGGGATATTTCAATACATGCATACAATGTGTAGTGATCAGATCAGGGTAACTGGCATATCCATCACCTCAGACATTTATCACTTTGACTTGTTTTAGGCACAATTTTAAAAAGTATGTCAGTGTTTTTCAAACTCATGGGAGATGATAAGGAACAAATGAAAATGCTGATCTCAGTTGGGTAAAGTGGTGTATGCTTGCAATCCCAGAACTCTAGGAGACTGAGGCAAGAGGATCACAAGTTTGAGCCCAACCTGAGCAATTTAGTGACATAATGAGAACTTGTCTCCAAAAAACAAAAACTGAGCAAGAGTTGGAGATACAGCTCAGCACAAAAGGCCTACTGCAATCTCCAGGCTTGCGGGGAGGAGGCTGATATTTAGGAGAAAAGTTAAGGGAAGGAGAGGAAAATGAGAATACTGACAAAATAAAATACCAAGTCAGGGGCCTCGTTAAGGTAATAGCAAGCAAACAAACTTACCTATGGCAGTAGCCAGTAAGATTATCACTATGGTACAATATATGAAACTGATGTTTCCAATAACTATCCTGAGTCAACAACTGAAAGTTAAAGAATAGTCAACACTCTAAAAGAGGTCAGGTCCAGACAAGAAGCCCCTCTCCCAGAAACATCCCACAGAAAGATTCTAAGGAAAGGGTGGGTCTAGAAAGGCCATATCTAATTTTAATGGGAAGTTCAGAACCCCACAGGGAAAGAAAGAAGTTCTCAGAAAAGTTTTAGCCATGTTTGATGACAAAATCAGTTAAGTGGACTTGAGTTGAAAGGGTCCTCAGCCTCAGACATTGGAGAAAAAATGGGAGCTAAAATAACCATTGTTCTTTACATTAGAACAAAATCTTCTCTCTTCTGCTAACATAAATCTGGGCTTCTGGGAGGAAGGGAGAGAGGGAGAGAAGAGAAGAGAGAGAGAGAGCAAGAGAGAGTTTCCTTTTTTCAATCCAAAATAGATATTAAAACAAAATCTGATAAAGGTACCACAATCAAATAAAAGTGACTGAGAAATCTTACTTAAGAATAGTGATATAACATGATAACTAAAATATTAGAAAATAAAATTCAACATCTTGAAATAAACACCAGACCAAGTAGGACCATATCCAGAATACAAAGATAGTTCAACATTAGGAAATTTATTTTAATACTTAACCATATTAACAATCAAAAGAGAAAAAGTAATTATCATCTCTTTTTCTTTTCTTTTTTTTGGTACCAGGAATCGAACTCAAGACCTTGCGATTGCCAGGCAGGTACTTGGGCCGCTGAGCTATATCCCCAGTCCAATTAGAATCTGTTTTGATTGATTTTATTGATTCGCTCAGTCAATAAATATTAAGCACCTACTGGGTGCCAGCTACTAGGTTAGGTGCTAGGGTATTATGACATTGAGCAAAATATAAATCAACAACAAATATTATATATTAATATCTGATATTATATGTTATCAGATTATATGTCAGTAGTAATAAATACTATGAAAAAAAAGCAGGCTGAGAGAAAAAAATGATGGGAAAGATGCTACTTAATGTAAGTAACCAGGGAATGTCTCTCTGTTAAGATTAAATTTTATCAAGACCTAATTAAGTGAGGGGCTTAGACAAAGAAACATCTGAAGAAGGCTCCAGGTAGAGAGAACAGCAACTGAAAAGGCCCATAAATGGAAGAGTACTTAGCATTTTCAGGATCATCAATATGGCTAGAGTAGAGTAAGCAAGATAGCAGAAGAACACACAATCAGAGTGGTGGAGGGCAGAGGGGACAGATGACGTAAGGCCTAGCTCATAAGACATTGGCTTTTATTTTTATTGTGACCTCTAGTCCCTAGAAGGTTTTTTTTTTTTTTTTTTTTTTTTTTTTTGTGGGTACCGGTGGGTCGACCTCAGGACCTCGCGCGCCAGCAGGCGCCCGTGCCACTGAGCGATATCACCGGCCCCTTTTTTGTATGTGGGTTCCGGGAGTCGAACTCGGGCCCTCGCGCTTGCAAGGCAGGCGCTTAAACCGCTGAGCCATCTCACCGGCCCCCCTAGAAGGTTTTGAAGAGAAGATTCAGGCTCCATTGTGAAAAGATTCTTCTGATTACTAAGTTGGGAATAGACTCGAGGGATAAAGGTAGAAGCAAGTGACCAGACAAGAAAATGCCATAATAGTCCAAGTAAGAAACCATGGCAACTAGTACCAGAATGCTAATGTCAGTAGGGAAGGTGGTGAGAGGTGGTTACAGTCTGGATATTTTAGGAATTCAGTATACTGTACAGCTGAATTTGTTTTAAATTAAGGACCGTCAATGTCAGTATATGCAAATATTTTCTCTGTAACTGTTCAATTTCTCCAAAGAAAGATCCTCTCATCTCCTGCCTAGAGATAACTCCAGTCTAGCTGCTAGACTGAAACTTTTTGAAGCTTTTCTGAAGCTGGGTAGGGGAAAGAGCAGAGCACTGTGTTTAGAATGTAGGCTTTTATTTTATGTTCTCCTATCATATCCTTGTTTTCGTACCCATTCCTCAATCTGATATGCTCAAGTCCAGATCCTTTCTAGTTCGATTTCTCCTGAATTGATATTCTTTGTCTCCTGCATGGTGAGCAATAAGAAAGTATCCAACTGCTTAGGGTGAGCATACAGATAAGGAGTTGGGTTACACTTATCTTTATATGGACTTTTACATAATCTGCTCCCTTTGGTTCCTTTCGTTCCTTACACATGTAATTTACTCTCTGCTTCCAAAGGACCATGGGACATGTTTTTGTGCTAAATGCTAGTGTTCTCCTCTGCGGTACCTTGGCTTGAAACTTCTGTCTTGCTAAAACATTTATCACTTCTCCATCCATTTTTAGCCTTCATGTACTACTATACCTTAGGGTTAAAGAGGTGTCTTAATGTCACTGAATGTGAGAGTTCGGGTTTTTATTTCTTGCCCTCCTCCCATGGATGTCTTTAAACATGTTAAAATATGCTTAATATATCCCCTAATAGGAAATACCAAATTAACACTTTATAAAATGCTACTTTTCACCTATCAGATCAGTGGAGATCATTAATTTGGCTTTGGTAACTTCAGTTTCTTGATGGCTGTTGGCTGCACAACTTAGTCCCTTCCCACTAAGCCTTCCTGTAGGCAGGTCACCTGAATGTCCTCAAGACATGATGACTAACTTCCCCCAACACAAATACTAGAATAGAGAGAGTTAAAGTGCATTCTTTTTTCTAAAAAAAAAAAAAAAAAAAAAACTTTACTGAGATACAATTCAAATAGCATATAATTCACCCTCTTGAAGTATACCATTAAATGCCCTATTTAGAGTTTTGCATTCATTACCACAATCACTGTTAGAACATTTTCACTACTTCCAAGAAGAACTCCCATGAGCCATTGCAACCAGTCTTCCCTCAACCCTGTAATCCTAGGCATACAAATCTACTGCCCCTATATATTTGCCCATCTGGTTATTGCATATAAATGGAATCATATAACATCTGGTATTTTGGAACTGGTTTCTTTCACTTAGCATGTTTTTTTTTTGTTGTTGTTGTTTTTGTTTTTTTTTTGGGTACCAGGGGTTGAACTCAGGACCTCGGTGCGCCAGCAGGCGCCCCTGCCACTGAGCGATATCACCGGCCCTTTTTCCGTATGTGGGTATCGGGAGTCAAACTCAGGACCTTGCACTTGCCAGGCAGGCGCTTATGCCGCTGAGCTATCTCATCGGCCCCACTTAGCATGTTTTTAAGTTTTAACCATGTTGTAGCCTGTATCATTTTTTTTTTTTTTTGTGGGTACCGGGGGTCGACTTCAGGACCTCGCGCGGCAGCAGGCGCCCGTGCCACTGAGCGATATCACCGGCCCTTGTTCCGTATGTGGGTTCCTGGAGTGGAACTCGGGCCCTCACGCTTGCCAGGCAGGCGCGTACGCTGCTGAGCCATCTCACTGGCCCCTCATTTAAGTACTCTCGTTTTTTCACTATCTTTTAGTGAAATTCCTTTGTATTTGTACTTACATCTGGGCTTTTCTTTCTTCCACTTTTCCAGGTCCAAGAAAGTCCTGAACCTTCTCAGCTCAGATTCTAGGTTAACGCTTCCCCGCCTCAGGAACAGCTCTCTTTGGAAGTAGCTGAGGGTCTAATTTGGCCCCTGGGTCTCTGCAGTCTTTTACAACCTAATCTTGTAGGTAACATACCATTATTTTTGCCATATTCTGTTGGCCATACTCACCAACCCCCATACCGCATGGGAGAGAATTACACAAGGGTGTAAAGACCACAGGCAGACATCAGGGGTGGCCTTCTTAGAGGTGGCTACTACAGTGAGCATGTGGTCATGTTGCAATCCATGGAAAGGCTTAACTTCTAGCTTTGTCCCATCTCATAGATCACTTCGTATAGGATAACAAAAACAAACAAAAAGCTCTCTTACACTGCAAAAAGCTAACCCCCTGAGAGGGAAGAGTCACTCTTGCTTCAGCAGCACCTGATGTCCCTTAACAGTAGAGGTGAGTATCTGGCATTATAGGAATGAAGAAATGAGGAATAATGCTTGTCTTTAAAGGAAACCAATGGCTGACAGCAACTTGATTGAACGCAGTGTTGGTTGTATAAATAAAGATGAAAAACTCTCACTTACCTGGCATAAAAGTATTCACCTGGTGAATGATTACTTCCAAGAATAGCTACAGTACCATACAGAAGAAAGTAACTACATCTTTCTTGTGGTTTGGTCATGAATGTTCACTCAGTCTTTTCATCAGTCAACAAATATTAATGGTACAAAGGGGACTTCTGAGTTTAATTAACATTCTCTGAATGGTCCTTTATTAAAAATATGACATTATTATATTAACAATATAATAAAGAAACATAAAACAGATATATAGTCCCTTCTTTTGCAAATCTTTCATTGAATGGCAGGAAAAGAAATAGGCTAGTCACAAACTACCATACTATTTCTTTATTTTTAAGGACAATTAACATACATGGCTACAAGAGTTCTCTTTTAAAATATATGTATATTGGCATTTGTCTTGGATCTCTTTTTCCATTTGCATGTGTTTTTAGTTATTGATGAAAACTGTTTATACACAAATGGCTTTTTTAATTAAAAAAAACACATTTTAGGGCACAATGTAGCAGCACCATCTGTTGGGGCTTATTTTTCTAGTTAATGTGTGTGGGTCAATTCAGCAGATAGTGATATGATGAGCATTTGGGGCTTTGAAATTTCATTGAGAAATTAATTTGTGTTGCATCATGTAACCATGTCAAAAAAGGGGAAATTGAATCTCTCTAGTACATTTAAAATACAGGGGAATGCACAAATATATCTTTACTAAACTTGGTTCAGTGGAAGTATTCCAGATAAACAGATTGAAAGACTTTACTTAAAATAGTTTTGCAGATTGGTATAAGCTCAAGATCAGATTAATTTGTGATAGTAACAAATAGTTTAAAAATGTAATTTTACATATTTTCATTCCTGTATTAACAAGAAATCTTAGAATGTGCATAGTTTGGTATTCATTTGCAAGATCAACTTAAAAGCAACATTCAAACAATCCCGTTAGCAGCTTCCCGCACATCTAGGTTTTTATAACCTTAGCAGAAACTATCACACAAATAAATGGCTTTCTCTCAAAGGAACTTCCAAGCACATTAATGTCAAATGAGGCTGCAAGCTCTTAATATGGAAAGGAAGAGGATATCTTAAAAGCTTTAGGTAAAGATGACTCTTCCTTTACATAAAAAATAGATATAGGCCATTTTATCTTCACTGGATTGGCAAAAATTAAGAAGCATAACAATGCTAAGCATTAAAGTACATAGAATTCTTATAAACTGTGGAAGAGTAGAAAACTATTTGGCATTAATTGTCTCACAAAGTTGGATATTTGCATACCCCAAAACCCTACTCCTTGGTGGAAACATTACATGTGTGATCAGGAGACATGTGTAAGAATATTCATGCTGGGTGTGGTGGTGCAGACCTGTAGTCCCAGTCGGGAGGCTGAGGCAGGAGTATTGCTGTGAGTTCAAGGCCACCCTGGGCTATATAGTGAGTTCAGAGCCAGCCTGAACTGCACAGCAAGAACCTGTCTCAAAAAATAAAACAAAACAAAACAAAAAAGAATATTTGTAGCAGCAATATTTATAATATACAAGGCTGGAAACAAACCAGCAACATATCAATGGAAGAATAAACTGTGGTACGTTCACACAATAGAATGTTATATAATACTGAAAATGAACAGGCTGTCATTATACAAAACATGGATGAATCTTAGAAATATAATGTTGAGTAAAGAGGGCAAATCCTCCAACAACTTATATTGGATGATAGCATTTTTATAAAGCTCAATATCATGCAAGTTAAACAACACACTGTTTTGACATACATACATTTGTGATCAAACAAAAATTTTCAAAACAAAGCTATAAAGGAATGGTAAGCACACAATATAGGGTACTGGTTACCCTTGAGGACAGGGGGACAAGACCACAGAGAAACTCAAACGTGGACGCAAATGACTATGAATTTTTCTAATGCTTGGTTTATATAGGTTCCTGGGTGTTCATTATATTATTAAGCTTTAAACTTTACATATGTGTTATTTATAATTTTGTATACATTTATTTATTTTTTATTTTTTTGTGGGTTCTGGGGGTTGACCTCAGGACCTCGTGCGCCAGCAGGCACCTGTGCCGCTGAGCGGTATCACTGGCCCTTTTTCCGTATGTGGGTACCGGGAGTCGAACTCAGGACCTCGCACTTGCCAGGCAAGTGCTTATGCTGCTGAGCTATCTCACCAGCTCCGTAATTTTGTATATATTTAAAAGCAGATTTGTAAGACATTTTGAAATTAATTCAATTCACCTCCTCCAAGTAAGAAATAAGAAAGCTGATGTTTATGCGACATGTAAAGAAATCAAGAGTGACATAGCCCCCTTCTCAAATAAGGAATGAGACAGAATTCTGCAAAATAGACCCCCCTGCAAAGCTACTCACCTCACAGCTTTTAAGGAGAATAATAAGTCTAGCAGGAACCAAGAGAATGTAAGTACAACTAAATGTAGGCAAATTAAATGGGATTCCTTTTCCCCCTAACGTGTTAATGGAGTGTGCAGAACCTCTTACCTGCCAGGCAGGAAATAAACTGTGATATTGCAGAATGGAATCTCATTGTCATCAGGTAAAATTAAAAATTTTCAGAGATAAAAGGAACAATAAAATTTTCATGAAAACTGGACTCAGAATGGAATACCCAGGAGAAAATGAGCAAAAACACAAAGACCAAATGAATTAATTCATTTTTTCAACAAAACTTTCTGTAGCATAGCCACTGCTGTGGGTGGTGGGGAAGTAAGTGAAGTATGAGACATAAATAGGACAGTCTCTACTCTCAACAAACTTACACTCTGGCATTCAGGGGGAAACCTTCAGAATACAAACAGAAAAGATACTGCTACATAAATCCATTAAGAGGTGTCCACATAGAGAAAAAGGACCTAAAACCAAGAAAAGGGCAGAGTGCTTGTAGGTTTTCAAGAACAATGCAGTTGATAAAGTTAGTAGCGAGGGAGACATCAGTTTTAATTCTAGGCCAAACGATAGTAAAATATGAGAGTACAGAGAGCAAATCAAAGCACCTATCCCCTGGGATCCAGAAATAAGAAAAACGGAGAGAGATCTTGGCTTGGAATGGGAGCGAATTGGAGGAAAAGTGGTAACACAGGCAGTAGGAGGTCACATTTATTGGGTACTCTGTACTAGATACTCTTCTAATGGGTTCCTATTAACTAATTTAATCCTTATAATGTACCTATGTGGTAGCTGGTATTATCATCTTCATTTGATAAATGAGGAATTTGGGGCCTATGGAGTTTAAGTAATTTGCCCAAAGTAACACAGGAATTTGAAAGCAGAGTTTTTGAACCTAGTTTAAATTATACACACCCATACTCCTTGTGTGTGTGTGTGCATGTGGGGAGGGGGATATTGGGATTGAACCCAGAGTATTCACACTGAATTATACCCCCAGCCTTTTTTAATTTATTTATTTATTTTTTTTTTTTTGTGGGTACTGGGGGTCGACCTCAGGACCTCCCGCGCCAGCAGGCGCCTGTGCTGCTGAGCGATATCACCGGCCCTTTTTTCGTATGTGGGTTCCAGGAGTTGAACTCAGGCCCTCACGCTTGCCAGGCAGGCGCTTACGCCGCTGAGCCACCTCCCCGGCCCCCTTTTTTATATTTTATTTTGAGTCAGGGTCTCACTAAGTCACTAAGTTACCCTGAAGCTTGCAATTCTCCTGCCTTAGTCTTTCAGGATGTTGGGATTACAGATGTGTGCCACCACGCACAGTCCAGACCCATGCTCTTGACCACCACACTGAACAGCAGAAGGGTTTCTTAACTAAAAGTTAGGAAAAATGAAAGAGCTATAAAAGTTGTTTTGGGGGGCTGGGAGTATAGCTCAGTGGAAGAGTGCCTGCTTAGCATGCCAGAGGCCCTGGATTTGAGCCCCAGCACCAAATAAAGAAAAAAAAAATAGCTGGGCATAGTGGTGCATGCCTATAATATCAGGTGTGTATATGGGGGGCAAGTAGAGGACTGGGCAACTAAGCAAGACCTTGTCTCAAAATAAAAAATATAAAAGGGTGTGGATGTAGCTCAGGGTCTGTTTTCAATTCCCAGTACTGGAAAAAAAAAAAAAGAGTTATCACTTGAAGTAATTAATGTATGCTTTTATACATTGAAGTAAATTTAAAATATTATATGTGTACTCCCAAGACATTGGGGCTGGGAATGTGGCTTAGTGGTAGAGCACTTGTCTACCATGCTCAACAGCCTGGGTTCAATCCCAAGTACTGCCAAAAACAAAACAAAACTGGTAGGCCTCAAAAGTACTGGATCCTATAAAGATAAAAGCTGTGTGTCTCTGTGCTGTGGTCTTAGAAGAAAGTCTCTCTCTCACTTCTTCATAAGATATACAAAGTTACTTGAGGTGAACCTTGGCAAACACCTCGCTTTGTCATATAATAAATGGATGTATTTTATAGCCAATCATAATACATATTCATTTAGTCTTTTTTTCTTATAGCAATTTAATAACTGACTTTTGGGACATTTGGTTCAGAACTGTGCTAATGAGGTAAAATTTATGAGTTTAATTGTTTTTTTATTCTGATGGCCATAAACTGCACCCCTAAACATAGTAAATATAAGTTGTGGAGCAACCTCAGAGAAGCTGTTTGATTCAGAACAAGTCTATCAACATTACTCAAAAGATAAGGCTTTATAGAGAGAGCGTCAGAACCCTCATCTTTGTATTTAAGGATAACAAATTAATTTTCATAGAAAACTAACAAATTGTTTAATATCTCGCAGAAGATCTCTGTGACAATCAAGAATAGATACTTGGAAGGGTCCCATGCACTCTACCGCTGCCTTCCCGCACCCCGCATTAAAGGCTTCTCTCAACCAAAAAAAAAAAAAAAAGAATAGATACTTGGAAAGTTCAATATATTATACTTATTCATACCAACCCTACCTATATTACACAGCTATAACAGAGTCTTTGTCTAACTTCATTGTCCAGAATCCAATTAATCCATCTTGTTTTTATACATCCAAAAATAAACAAACTAATTAAAAGCCAGAAACTCTGTTTATGGAAGAACTCTCACCTAAGGACAAACTAATGAAAATAAAATCAATTCCTACTCAAAAATCCAAATTTAAGCTGGGCATGGTGGCGCACGCCTGTAATCCCAGCGCTTGGGAGGCTGAGGCAGGAGGATCACTGCAAGATGCCAGCCTGGGCTACATAGTCAGACTCTGTCTCAAAAAACAAAACCAAATGAAACAAAACAAAACAGTTTTGATATCTGGTATTTCAGAATAGAAGGAAAAATTATGCTGTTGGAAAAGGCTAATATTTAAAATTTCTCCAAAGTAGATTAAATAAATACAAATGGTACAGAAATAGGGAAGGCAGGGAGAGGAGGGAGAGTAAGAGGGAGAGCTAGCTTAGAGGCAGTGTGCAAGTTATGAAGGAAGATTGTCTAGTTCCATTTCTAGCTCTGCCACTTATTAGCTGTGTGAATTTTGTTGTGTTTGTTTTCATTTGGTTTGGTTTTGGTTTTTTGAGACAGGGTCTCACTATATAGTCCAGGCTGGCCTTGAACTCATTTGTTTTTGTTTTTGTTTTTGTTTTTTTCAGTACTGGGATTGAACTCAGGACCTTGCGCTTGCCAGGCAGGCGCTTGTGCCACTGAGCTATATCCTCGGCCCTTGAACTCATTATGCAGCCCACGCTGGCCTCCAACTCACCCACCATCTTCCTCCCTCAGCCTCCTGAGTGCTGAGATTGCAGGTATGTATCACCATGCCTGGCCCTCAAATTTCTTTATCTGTACCACAACTTTCTCATTAGTAAAATGAAGATAATTTACACATACAGTTGCTGTAATTTTTTTTGTTTTGAGGTGGGGTCTTACTAAATGTTGCCCAGGCTGGTGTTTAGCTCCTGGGCTCAAGCATTCCTCCTGCCTCAGACTCTTGCATGCTGGGACTACAGGCACACACCACAAGGTCAGGGTTTGTTGCAAGAATTTTATGAGCTAATATATAGAGAGTGATTATACGGTGCCAGGTACATCACAAGAGCACTGTATAAACATTATTATATTTTTGAAAAAAGATATGTAAAGATTCACATCAATCTTTAATCAGAAATCAAGAAAAATCTTGTACAGGACTACAATCCTTTAGCCAAAGTCCTGGAGCTTGGATGCCTTTCTGAATTTTAAAATATTTTTTCATATTTTAGGAATGTGATACATTACCTATATTTTAATTAACATATAGTATCCCGGGCAGCAGCCCTCAATCAAAACACATTAATATTTCTACAATGAAATGTATCAATAGTTCCATCAAATGGAATAAATGAAAATTTAAAATAGACTATGTCACTTCCGATCAGATTTTGCCACCAGACATATTAAGAAAAAATTTTTTTGGATTTAGGAATTACAGATAAGGGATTGTGAAGCTGTGTCTGTAGAGAGTTTCATAATCTTATTTTATTAAGTAATAGAATGATCATTAAGGGAAATAGCAATGATGATAATTAAATGAAAAACTTTTCTAAAACCTAGTGAACTTCTTTATCTCTTAAGAAAAAAGTGTATAACATGGTTATCACATGATGACTTACACTGGGATGACCTTATGTGACATAAATTGTTCAAAATGCCTGGAACATCTCCCCAAAATACTCCCATGACTATTCCAGAGAGAACCTCTTCAAGACAGTGTTTCTTGGTCAGCATAGTGGCGCATGCCTGTAATCTCAGCACTTGGAAAGCTGAGGCAGGAGGATCACTGTGAGTTTGAGGCCAGACTGAACTACACAGTGAGACCTTGTCTCAAAAAAAAAGGGGGGGCCGGTGAGATGGCTCAGCGGCATAAGCCCCTGCCTGGCAAGCGTGAGGTCCTGAGTTCGACTCCCAGTACCCACATAAAAAGGAAAAAAGGGCTGGTGGTATCACTTAGTGGCACAAGTGCCTGCTGGCAAGCTCGAGGTCCTGAGTTCAACCCCAGTAACCACATTAAAAAAAAAAAAAAAGAGATAGAGTCTTCCTTGATCATTGTATTTAAAATATCAGTGGATGTATGCGCACATATATTCACACACAATCATACAGAAACTCTCTTTTCCCTTTTTTTTCTCCTTAGTATTCATCACTATCTAGCATTATATATTTGTTCATCATCCGTCTTATGAAAACTAGAATAGGAGAGCAGAGACTTCATCATGTTTGAGCATCTCTAGAGCAATGGCTGGTTAAACAGGCATTTGATAAATATTGTTCAACAAATGATTCAAGAAAATAAAGCTGACTGATAAAAAGCAAAGGGTTCCAAGAACTAATCCTAATATAGCAGGTCATTACCTACTTTCCAGAAGGAAGTTCGAGACAAAAAAAAAGCATATATCATCTAAACATCAGCTGTACTATGTTCATGTACTATGTCTATTAATGAGATTCTAGTATAGTAATTTTAAAACATTTCTTCATTCTATGTACACTTAATATACTATCTTGAAAGTAAAAATCATTAGTTTATATTTTGTAATTAATTTTGAGTATTTAAGCAAACAAGAAAAAGTATACTCAAAAGATAAAATCATTATTACAACATATATTTTATTTTATTTTATTTTATTTTATTTTATTTTATTTTATTTTTTTTGTGGGTACCGGGGGGTCGACCTCAGGACCTCGCGCGCCAACAGGCGCCTGTGCCACTGAGCGATATCACCGGCCCCTTTTTCGTATGTGGGATCCGGGAGTCGAACTCGGGCCCTCGCGCTTGCAAGGCAGGCGCTTATGCCGCTGAGCCATCTCACCGGCCCTACAACATATATTTTAAAAATAACTTATTTAGTATTTTTCACTTGGAGTATTGTCTTGGTTTTTCCCGACACATTTTACTCACTAAAGAAAGAAATTCTACTGATCTTCAGCATGCTACTGCATTAGGTTGCAAATGTAGACTGTATTAGTCTCAATGGAATCTGTCTGTATGCATTTATGTATTTTGTTTTAATCCAGGTAGTAAAATGACACAACACTGATAATCTAAAGTAAGCAAGCAAAGAGTTTTGGGGTCACCACAAAATATGCAATAAAATTCAATAGTGCTTTACAGCTCAGATAAATTTACTATTTGGATATGCCAAGCTTTTCTCTCCATCTCTGACCTCATCCACGTGTTCTGATATGTGAATTACTTTTCTTTCCCCCTGCAGTAGTAGTGATTGAACCCAGATCCTCATACATGCTAAGCAAATGCTCTATCACTGAGCTACATCCCCATGCTTCTTTTATTTTTAAATTTTGAGACAGTGTCTTGCTAAGTCACTAAACTGCTTAGGCTGGCCTTGAACTTATGATCCTCCCTCCTCAGCCTCCTGAGTATCTGGGATTAGAGGCATGTGCCACCATGCCCAATGGTTTTTAATTACTTTTAAAGGGAAGGGGAAGAAAAGGTGCAAGTAAGAACAGGACACGTATGAGCTCAGTAAGCCTCACGCTTCTGACCCTTGTCTTCTAGTCCCAAAACTGGAATAAAACCAGAAAAATGCCTGAGAACCACTTCGCACCCTAAACACGTGCAAACTTTGTTCAACAGAACATTTTGCTGCCAAAATGGTGTTGGCAGAAGTTTGGAGCAAAGGCCCCCAGGCTGCATGATTTGTTGGCACCAGAAAGCTTAGAAATCTTAACATTACACTGCTGAATTTGAGAACTACTGATTTGCTTGAGACTCCTCCTCCTAGTTTGACTTGAAAAAGATGGGAGCTGTCATCAAGAAAGACTTTATCAACAATTTATTCTGTACCCAGAAATAATTTGATTTCCCACTTCTAATTGTCATACCTCTATATTCCTTGGGGATTGTGTTTCCATAGTAAACCTAAAGCAGTCTATTTTGAAATAAATGTAAACTTGGTTTCTTGGGGTTACTTGGATAAAGGGGCACAGGAAAGACTACTATAAATATATAAAATTAATTATGACAGTCATACTTAGAAAATACTTGATTCAAATAACCCCCATGTTACAACTTACTATCCTCAAAAAATGAGGGAGAAATTAAGATATAAAATTGTCTTTAAAATGCTACCATTTTATATTTGGTTCAGCCTGTCTTCTCATTTGTCTAAATTTGAGTGATGGTAGTTTGCTTTGTATATGAACAATACAGGAAAGACAGGAAAGCCAGGAAAGAAGGGAAGAAGAGTTCTCTTCAACAAGGATCAATAATAAAGTCCTATTTGGAATTGTCATAAGCTCAATGCTGTTGAATTTTAAAACTGCACCTGAATTTTAAAATTGCAGTTAGTGAATTGGCAACTATACAACTAGCAAATTTAAACTTATAAATGCTTGACAAATATGAGGTATTTAGAAACTGCTTTTCTTTTGGAAGATTATATTGTCATGTTTCAATAAGAAACCAGATTTAAAGATGCTACTTGCTCCTTACATAGCTAATTCTCAAAATTCTAATCTTTTCCCTCAGTAGATCTATATATTTAATGTCTCTGACAGCCTTTCTGATTTTCTTTTCCAGAATCCTAAGTGTTCTAATTCTCAGCTCTGATTTCATATTTTCACCGGCTTTTAATATCCACAATACAGCTGGAAGCATTTAGGACAAAATATTCTTTAGGATATCAAGCTGCAGAAGACTATACTAGAGTTTTAAAGGTAGTATTCATATAGCAGTGCTGCCACCTAAAGATGAGGTGAATAAAGAAGCAATTCAAAGGAAATCACCCATCATTTAAAAATATCTCAAATAAGTTCTCATCTCTAGGGATTAATGAACATTTTGTTGTTAAGTATGGAAGCTGAATTGTTTCACAAATAACTTATTGCTGAGCTATCATTTTCTATGGTACAATATTTCAAACTCAAACCTTTGAGTTCTCTCTGATTTTTCTCAGTCAGGCTAAGAGTCACTGCTTTATAGCTAGTAAGGGGGCATCAAAAACACCTCAGAGAAAACAATTTAAGGAATTCTGGTTTAGTGGATAAAGTCAGTGATAGACCTAGACTTTCCCCTTCATCGGTGACAGACATCTTGAAATTCTGGACAAGTGACTTACCTTTAGGTAACTCCACAAAATGAGATTAATCACATCTCACTCCTACTTGCGTCCCAGGTTTCACTAAATTTCTTGCAAGTTTAGTGAGTTTAGAAGTCTACTATTGCTTAACAAAAGGGTATTTGTGGCGTTTTGCAAAGTAACTTCAACATATAGTCAGTTATTTAAGCTGGGGCATGACTCCGTTTCCATAAATAACAGATTGAGTTTTGGGGGATCTATTTAAATAATTACAAAGGTGAAGGCAGTTCTCTATTTTGTAGGAGACTGTTACTAGCGGATCCATGTTACTTCTATGCACGGTAGCGTTGAAGGATTGAGATGTGACAGCATACAAGGCAAGTGTTAGGGTGCACCAAAAATCTTAACAAATTTGGTTAAGATTTCAAGTAAACGGTCTTAAAGAATATTTTATAGTTCTGCATTTCACTCGTGTAACAATTTATGAAAATTAACTCGCACCTTTTACTCTTTCCCTCTTAGCCCAAGGACGCATAAACAATATTTATCAGGGTTTTGTCCTTAGTCACAGTCCCTCAAAGGGGCCCGGCTTCACCTACAGTGCGTGGGAGGCTGGGCAGCAACCCCACACTTCCTGTCGAGGATTCCTGGGGCCGGAGCCCGGACACCGTCTAGCCTCTTTATGCTAATTCTGCCCTTCCAGTCCCTCTCGGCGGGTGTCTGAAGGCCAAGGTGAGACCCTCCTGGGAGATGAAAGGCCCAATTGCCTCCAGAGAAAGGGGCGGGGGCGTGACGAGGTGGTGGCGGCAGCCGCAACAGGGCTAAGGGCCCTAAGTTGTAGGTGGCGCAGGCCCTTAGGGTTCTATCCCTGCCAGAGCCTGGCCGCGGCCTTCTGAGGCCCAGTGAGGGATAAGTAGTCCTGGGGGCGCTCTGGGCGGTGGCGGAGGATGTGCGGGCCGAACGGCTCCAGACAGTCCCTGTCTCAGACGCGCCACAAGGCCTGGGCCGCGGGATGTTGACGAGCTAACGACAGAGAGGGCGCGCTCACGCGCGCGAGAGGGGCGCAGGGAGCGCGCTCCGTGCCCGACGCAGCGGCGGCAACTGAAACGGAGAGACTCGAGAGCGGAGGGCGCGAGCCGGAGGGGGGGCGGGAATGCTGAGCGCGCGCTGACGTCGCCCGGAGTCACGCACGGAGCGCCGGGTTACGCGCCGACGTCTGGCTGCCACGACTTGCCGTCTGCGGCGGCGGCGGCGAGCGGATCCCGCAGGGGAAGGAGGAGGAGGAGGGAGAGCCAAGGGGGCTGTGAGTGAGCGGGAGAAGCAGGGTGTGAGCAGGACTAGCCCGCGGGAGGGAGAACGAGCGAGAGCCGAGCCAGCCATCCGAGCCGCCGCCTCCTCCTCCTCCCCTCGGCGTCCCGCCCCCGCCTGCCCGCCCGCCCTCCTTCCTTCTCAGCCCGCAGAGCCGGAGTGAGGCGCAGCTCGGCTTGCGCCGCTGTCCAGGACAGGTGTGCGCGCGCGCGCGCCCTCCTCCCCTCCCCCCTTCCTCGTGCCCGCCGCGCGCGTGCCCTCCCTCCCTCCAGCCGGCGCCCTCCCTCACCTGCGGCAGGACAGCGCCCGCCCGGGTAAGCCCCTCGCGACCTTCCTTGCTGCCGCTGCCACAGCTCGAGGTGCCGCCCACCCCGTCCTCTCTTATTGCTCTGTCAGCCCAGGAATAATCATTGTACCACTGCAAACAACCCCGCATCCTCGCTCTCGGGGACCCAGGCAGTGCAGCAACTCGCCCCTGGCCCCCCCCCCTGCGCCTCGCAGCGACGAAAGAATGAACCCACTCCCACTCCCGAAAAATAACAAAATAACACAGATCTCCCTTAAAAAAAAAAAAAATCTACTTCGCAGGCGCTGGAGCCCACCAGTAATGCCGGTTTCTTAGCAATCCCTGAGCCCCATTTCCCCAGACTACCTTTTCCCTAAGGGCCTGGGACAGTGCGTTAGACGTGGCCAACAGTCCCTGCGCGGCAGTCTCTGAAGGGAGAAGCATGGTTCCATAATTTAGACTCTACTGCCAACCCCTCCACTCCTCTGTTCACTACCACCCCCCCATTGATACACCCGCCCAGGATGCGTTGTTTTAAAAAAAAAAAGTAAAAACAAAAAAACCCATTGGTGCTGACATTGCAAGTGAAGCCAGGCCCAAGGACGGGTGGTCCGAACAAGGCATTTTTACTGCCCCACAGAGCTGGGACAGCTCAGCAGCCTCCTCTGCCTTTGTCAGGGGCAAGGGGAAGGATGTGAACGTCTTCCCTTTTAACGAGTGGGCCCCAGAGGCAGGCTGTGGTGTTTGTAGGGGAAGGGACCCCACAAATGCATCTACCGTAAGCCTGAACTTCGGTAGAGAGAGGCCCCGATAGACCGGCTAGGTAACTCTGGTTCGTAGCTGTCGACCCCTGAATAAATGCCATCTTTCTTCATTTCCGTTGTTTCTGCGGGAATCCCTTGAGAGTTCTACTTGGTTCTGATCTGGGCCCCGTAGCGTTTCTGTGGGCCAGGCGCTTTTAGACAGCTTTTCGCAGCGGTGTCTATGCTTGTGTCCCGTGTCCTTGGAAGGGAGGTCCCAGTGCTTTACAAATAGGCTTGATTTGGCTGGATTTGGTTTGACATCTTTTGGTAGACTGTCAGAGGGGAAAGGAAATTTGTGGATTATTTCAAGAGCCCCTCTACCCAACTGACGTTTACGAATTGCGGCTTTGGAAATTGGAGTGTTTACAGAGTGTGGAGAGTCGCTGATTTCATTCCATTGGGTACACTACTAGTAAAACCATTTTAAGTATCAGCTGGAAGAGACAGCTTTGACATTTGAATCCGTTCTGTTTGGACGTTTTGGGTATATAAAATGTCGGGTTCTCTGAAATGATAAAAGTATAAAATTTAGAATGTATGCTAAATTTACTTAATTCTTATGCAAATATTTAAAATGAAAACATTTGGGAAATGCGAAGATTCTATCACATGAACTTTTCTCTTCATATTTTAAATGTTTATGTCTTTATTCGTAAAGATTAATACAGCATTGAAAAGGCATAATTTTCAAGAATAGTTGAGATGTAGAAAGGGGACATGCTTTTTTAAAATGATCTGTGAAATGCTGGAACTATAATGTGATGTTGTTAAATGTTAAGATTTATTGAGAGTTTTCTTAATTTTCCTGGTAGAGAGAAGAAATGGGTAATTAGTGAACTTTGAACATTTGAAGTACGACATCCCAGTTAGGTTTAGTTATTGGAATAGTGAAGATAACTGTCTGATTTAACCCAAGTAGAATTTGAAAACAAGTTCTAATGTTCTCTTTTATTTTGGAAATGTGTGCTTTTGTAAAATATGAATACATTGTTTCTCTTGGGAACTCTATAATCAAAAGGGTTTACTAAACAGAGGTAGAGACCCTCTCTCAAGTTTATTTTATAAATGTGTGTTGATATTTGCTTTTAAAAACAAAAGTTGAATTAGATTATATCAGAATCACCTGTAGTTCAGGCTGAAGAAAATTGAGGCTTTTTCCTTTTTGTTCTGCCTGTTCCCTTGCACAAAATTGCGCAAATTGTAAGAATTTGTTAAATATGTAGTGGGATTAAAATAAAATAGTCTTTATGCTCTTCAAAATGTGTGTATAGTGTTAAGACTTCAAGAAATTTAGAGATGCTTACCAGGTTTTTAAAATGTAATCATATTTTTAGGAGAAAGGGAATATTTGTTATTTTTTCATTAACATGGTTAATTTGATACATAATATATTTCGTTTCCCTTTTACCTTTCCTGCACTGTAATGAAACTGTATTTAGGTTTCCAACTAGTTGTTTAAAGTAACAAATTCAAACAACTGAAAGCTATACAGGTTTTTCATTCAGTAAGTTAGTATCTGTTTAGGTAATCAACAAATGGCTAGAAGCCTTTTTAAATTCACCAATTTTCTAATGGATCTTCAATGTTACAATGTAGATATAACTTTGAAATTTTTTGTAATCTTCTAAACTTTTTGTTTTAAGTTTTTTCTACAAGTTAATATCCATTCCTCCGAGGCTGCCTTTTAAGGCTACTGTGTGCAACAGCTCAAGGAAAGCCGACTTTCACCTCCTAGTCTAAGAAAAAGCCCACATTTTACGGGCTTATCCTGAAATTAACCCTCTTGTTTCAATAGTGAAAATGTCTTGTGAAAATATGCTATCCAGTTTATCATTAAATTGTTTTGGAAGAGGCATTAGTCTTTTTACATCATGCATAAAGTAGAAGAGAAGCTGGCATATAAGGGCAGAAATTTTATACATATATAATGAATAGTATAAAATAAGGACATAATAGATATGTGGAGAGATCCAGGTCTCTATCATTTGCTGATTTTCACTTAAAATTCCCAGTTTAAGTGTGCAGATGATATTTAATTTGCGTTCTGTATAGAAACTCTGCGCAGGGGAACTAAGAAATCAATTCCTGGTACAGTTGCTTTTTCTCAGAAAATCAGGGTAATCTCAAACTCAAAACGCTTTAGAACCCCTGTATGTAAATGTTTGGGAAAGGGGGCAAGAAATTAAACTACAAAGTTAGGCCAGTAAGGTGGGCAGTTTTGAACCTTCCAGCTTCTGTCCCTGCTATGGTGAACATTAGCAGGGAAGAGTGGCAGGGACCAACAGGCAGGAACCCTCATTGAAAAAACATTGGCCTTGTTGCTGCTTCGTGATCCCCGGGGGCAGGGGTTTGGTTCATCACAAAGTAAACCCTTGAAGAACAGCATCAGCCTTTCTAAATCAGACTTCACCAGATGTTAGCCTCAGTTGAGGAGTGGGAGCCAAACACTCCGCCCTATTCCTAGAGACCCTGCCACAAAGTCTTTTCCTCGCTGGTGCGGTCGGGGTCTATCCAGGGTCCTGATCGCTACTGCGTGAGCCTGGAGGAGATAATGCTTCTTCAAACGTATTTTTGTGTGGTAGGAAATAACTCCAAACGTCCTGTGTATCCTTCCCAACAGACTTGGGAATAGGAGAGGGAGTGCGCAAAATTCAGAACTGAAGGGCTGAATATTGTGGTATTAGAGGTTGCCCCCAAATTAAGGAGAAGTTCTTTTTGAAGACCAAACCCTGGTTTTTTCTCTGAATGAGCCTGCCTTTTAGGGAACCATTTCAGAGTCTATTGGACATAGGGGTTGGTTCACAGGACTACCCCAGTTTGCTGTTTGGTAGCCAAAGTTTTTTTAGTAAGAAGTAGCTTTAGCCTAAAGCCGAAATAGCTAATGCTGAGTAGAATGAGGCTCTTGCTACAAGAAAAAAGAAGCTGTAAATACCTTACAGATACGTTTGCCCAAGAAGTAAAAGGATATTTTACGTGCTTTGAGGGCTCAGGTATTAACAAGGTTTATGCCCTAGACTGTTCTTGGTTTCTTGATCAGCATCCCGCTCCTTCCTTTTGGGCAACTTAATCATTTTTTCTGAAGCTAAGAGTAGGAGAGACAAATCTTACTTTTGGGGAAAAGGGAGAGATGTTCAATGGGAGAGGAACCTACAGATGGAATAGGCACTTCCAGGATGAAGTCAGCAATCCATGCATCAGAAAGCCAGAGGTAAACGTGCATAATCCTTTCAGATCCCTGTAGAGGGTGATGGGGGGGATATAGGGGCATTGGCTAGAGTGCCCTGGAGATAGGCCTTAGCCTTCCCACAGCTGCGAGGGCTACACACTGCAAGGGGCAGTGTAAGCAACCATTACCTATCTGGAAGTTGTAAAATAGGCCCTATATTATACATCAGGTCTAGGAAGAAAGAAACCAATGATTTCTGATCCTCTTTACTTCTGAACTCCTTTCTGTTACCAGAGAGGATCCTGTTTAGCTGTCACTCTCCAAACACTCATTGGCTAATTAGTGGTTGGTAGACTAGCTGTCTGCATAAAAATCAGAGACCATTTAATGTTTTACTTGGAGGGGGACTCCTCGATACGTTTCTGTGAGGAAGAGTAAAAGGGGCAAGCAAGCGAACCTGCTTTAATGAATCCCGTAAGGAACTGCGTTTCCCAGGAAATTCCTGACATTTTTAGCTCATGAATTTTCGAAAGCCTTCTTGGTTTTCTCCTCCATTCTAGGTCCTTCCAGAGAGGAAGAATAGTGGGTTAGGGTCTAAATGCTCGGCAGGGCCTGGTTCATCCGCAGAGCTGGCCGGCAACCCAGGCTGGGCTCTGCCCTGAGCAGGGTGCCCCCCTTGCCCAAATCGCAGAAGGAGGAGGGGGAGGCAGGCTGGCAGCCGTGGTCCCAGGGGGGGCAGGTTGCAGGTTTTGGGGTGAGTGTGGGGTTTCTTTTTGACTGCTGTTTGGGAGTAAGGGCAGAGCCTACGGGAATAGGCACTGCGGGCACCCGGGTCCTAGTGCGGCTACTGTCCTCCACTCAGCTCCCCCCGCCGGTGAGTGCGCCCGCCCGCCCGACTGTGCTGTGCGGGGCTGCGGTTGGGGGGAGGGGGGAGCGGGATCATCTGAGGCCAGAGCCGCTGCCGTGCGCAGGGAGGGGGAGCGGCGGGAGAGAAGGGAGGGAGAGGAGAGGGACAGGCTAGGTGTCTGCTGTTCCGCGCCACTGCTGCCTGAGCCCCGTCCTCATCCCTAGGCAGCCCTCTCTGCAGCTCAGGGTTACCACCACCGCACCGCCTCCTTTTCCTGGCCTGCCTCTGCGGCCACGGGGCCCGGGTTTTGCGGTAGGAGACAACCCAGCTGGGTGACGGGCAGGCTTGTCTGGGTTTGGGTCTGGATTTGGCTGAGGCCCGCATGGGAGGGGGTGGCAGTGACTTGGTGTCCCCTCTCTGCGGCTGGCTCTGCTGCGCTGCGCAGGCCCCTCCCCCTACATCCTCTCTTTGGGGGTCACCGGAAAGCAGAGCCCAGTCCTCCCTGTGCTTAGTATGGCAAACCCCTTCTCACCCCAGTACCCCAACTCCCCAGGCCAAGGCCGCTTACGGTCTGACCAACAGCGATAGCCACAGCGGTGCTGGTGGTGGCACAGTGGCGGCATCAGAGCTGCGACGCGGCTCGTCCTGCTCCCTCCCCACCCCCAGCCAGGGGTATAGGGTGAGGGCCGGCGGGTGGGCGCCGCCTGGCGGGCGGGCGGGAGAGTGGACGAGGGGCTGGCATCGGGGAGGGGGCGCAGGTCACGTGCTGGCGAGCGGGTGGGCGCGTACAGTAGGGCGCTCTGCTACTGTACTGGGGAGTCAGTGCCCTGTTACCGGGTCTCGTCTGTCTCGTCTCTCCCGCAGATCTCGCGAGAGTGGCTGACTGGCTGTGGGGGTTGCGGCGGCAGCAGGCGGAGCCGGGGAGGGAAAGCAGCGGCGGCTGAGGCGACTGAGGCGGCGGGCGGAGCGGCAGGCGGCGGCGGCGCGGCGCGGCGGCGGAGCGCAGCATCATGGCGGACAGAGACAGCGGCAGCGAGCAGGGTGGTGCGGCGCTGGGCTCGGGCGGCTCCCTGGGGCACCCGGGCTCGGGCTCGGGCTCCGGCGGGGGCGGTGGTGGAGGCGGGGGCGGCGGCGGCAGTGGCGGCGGTGGCGGCGGGGCCCCGGGGGGGCTGCAGCACGAGACGCAGGAGCTGGCCTCCAAACGAGTGGACATCCAGAACAAGCGCTTCTACCTGGACGTGAAGCAGAACGCCAAGGGTCGCTTCCTGAAGATCGCTGAGGTGGGCGCGGGCGGCAACAAGAGCCGCCTCACTCTCTCCATGTCAGTGGCCGTGGAGTTCCGCGACTACCTGGGCGACTTCATAGAGCACTACGCGCAGCTGGGCCCCAGCCAGCCGCCCGACCTGGCCCAGGCGCAGGACGAGCCGCGCCGGGCGCTTAAGAGCGAGTTCCTGGTGCGTGAGAACCGCAAGTACTACATGGATCTCAAGGAAAACCAGCGCGGCCGCTTCCTGCGCATCCGCCAGACGGTCAACCGGGGGCCGGGCCTGGGTTCCACGCAGGGCCAGACCATTGCGCTGCCCGCGCAGGGGCTCATCGAGTTCCGCGACGCTCTGGCCAAGCTCATCGACGACTATGGAGTGGAGGAGGAGCCGGCCGAGCTGCCCGAGGGCACCTCCTTGACTGTGGACAACAAGCGCTTCTTCTTCGATGTGGGCTCCAACAAGTACGGCGTGTTTATGCGAGTGAGCGAGGTGAAACCCACCTACCGCAACTCCATCACCGTGCCCTACAAGGTGTGGGCCAAGTTCGGACACACCTTCTGCAAGTACTCGGAGGAGATGAAGAAGATTCAAGAAAAGCAGAGGGAGAAGCGGGCTGCCTGTGAGCAGCTGCACCAGCAGCAGCAGCAGCAGCAGGAGGAGACTGCTGCTGCCACTCTGCTACTGCAGGGTGAGGAAGAAGGGGAAGAAGATTGATCAAACTGAATGAAAACACACTCACACACACGCATACACACACACACACAGCCAGACACAGAGAAATATACTGTAAAGAAAGAGAATAAAAGTTTTAAAAAAATAACTGTTAACTCCAAGGGCGCACCACCCACAGAACCTCCACCAACTGACAGTTTCTCTTCGTGACTTGCCACCCAGCGCTGGATGTTGTCCACTTTATCCACCATATGAAACAGTAAGCAGCTGCTAAAAACAAAACAAAAAAAAAATACAAAAAGTAATAACATTATATGAACTGTTTCCTACTTGATTAAAAATATAAAGAACTGAGTGTTTATTTCCCTAATTAACCAAGAACTTTTGTACACGTTTAAGCTATTATTAAAAGTGTTTGCAAAATGGTCAAGATTATAATATTGCTGAATTATATAAAAGTCCTTTTCATGTTGAGCTAACATTTGACTTTAGCACAAAAAAGAGATATTTTAGAACACGTAAAATAATATTTTTAGTTTTTCTCATTTTGTTACCAAATTTCAGACCTTACATGGAGGCTATTATAGTATATTTGACACCCTATATACCTGTGATTAGAGATGTGTATATATATATGAGGGCTAGGCATGCTGTGTGTCTGAGCTTTGTCTAAATGTTATGCAGAAGTTTGTAGAGTTAAAGGTACGTAGGTTTAATTCATGCAAGGTAAACAATAAGTGCTCTCTTTTATACAATATGCATTGCATCTGGACCTTAAAAAATGGTCAGTGAAACTTCTGTGAACATGAAATTATTAAAAAAGGCATTTAAATGAAATTTGCTAAGTTGTGATTTTTATGGTTGGAACCAAAGTTATTCAAATAGAAAAAGGAAAAGGAGAAAGAAAGAAAAAGGAAATCTCCCATAATATTTTTCTGCATCTGTTTGCTTTGATTGAGTAGGAGTTTTGTTATTATTGTGTATATGAGATGTACTTGTATTGTTCATAATATATTTTTTTTATTATATGTAGAAAGATTTTAAAAATTTAACTAACGTGCAGCAATTTCCAGTGAAACTGTACTTGGACATCAGGTAGTGAGTCTATTTGTGGTCACTAGCACTGTCTCCTAAACTTGTAAGAGGTCTAAAGCTATCCTTTTTTTTTTTTTTTTTTTTTTTTTTTGCCAGTGCTATTAACTTATGTAGACCTGTTAAAAAGCAGAGCAACACAATTATAGTTATCCTACTGAGCCATGGATTCTGAGTTTTGTTTTAAAAGTGAGAGCCAAGTTGGTGTATGTAAAGGATTTCCATGTAGCTGTGGTGCTAGTTATTACTGGCTACATTATATGCTAAGTGTATTTGTGTTCCCCAAATGTACAAGCCTTCTATCAAAAGTATGTTCTATAACTCATATATTCAAAGCGTAGGGTATGAAAATGCAAAGCTTAGGAGAGCACTTTACCAAGCTGGTGTCCTCCATACTGAAATTGTTCGTAACAATAGTCATTACAGATTTTCATTTAAAGATGTTTGTGTGCTTTTAATTGACAACTAACTTCTTGCTGCTGTATAGTAAAATATTAATATATTTTTATCATTAAACTGCTGCATGACTATCATCTTTGAGTGAAGAGAAAATGTTATAAAAAAGATGCCTTAAACAGTACATTTTGGTTTGGAATTCTGTAGAAAGTATTTTGGTAAAAAAAAAAAAAAAAAGAAAAAAAGAAAAAGGGATCATGGATCTTGTCTGACAGAGAGCTCTGGGGATGGAATTGTTTCTTGGCAAATCCAGCTGTATAGATCTAACTGCTGTATGTAGAAGACTCCACCTGTAGGAGCGGGAAGGTTTACGGTGCTTCTCTTATTGTAAAGCATTGGCCTAGGAAGGTGAAACAGTTGTCTTTTTGAAGGATTTTTTTTCCTGCTGGTTCCTTGGGTTTTGATTTGATATTTTTAAGCTCCCTGGTTGAGTGTGTTGTCTTTGTTTTTGAGATCTACTGTATGTGTTGAATAACAAGCTATTTTCATTGTACTGTGCACTTTCCCATTAAATTGTTTGCTTTTAATATTCATACAATGTTAAATATGAGGTGACCGTACAGTAGTTAGGAATTTCTTTATTTACAAAATCACTGGAAATGATTAAATTGCTTTTCCCCTTCCCCAAGGTGCATTTTTCTTAATTCCATATAGTAAAGTTGAGCTTTTACAGTGCATAATGTGACATTTGGAATGCTTATCAACTGCATGTAAACATTAATAACCTGCACTTTTTTGTCTTAAGGTTTGTTGAACTGTTTTGTTCACTGTACTTTAACTGTGATATGGAAAAGATTGCATTCTCTGTGCTGTTACTAATTAGGAAAGAGAATTGCTTTGATTTTGTCTCTTGTTTACTATAACTTTTTAAAGTAAAGCCTTGTACTACAGGTTGTTGGAGTACTCCTAGATCAGTGTTTCATAGTAGCCAGCAATAAGTAGTGCAAGTCAACAAAAACACAGCAAACTTAGGCAAAGTGTCCTTCCTTTGAGATGTGAGTTCTTTCATGAGGTTTTCTTTAGGGTCAGAGTTACCTAAAGTGAAGCCTTTCTTAACTTATAGACTTCAGATTCTGCTTGGACTCCTACCGGATCAAGAAGCACATGTATTGTGCAATTATCTTTACACTATAACAGTTGAACACAATCTTACTAGCATTTTGAAACCATTGTCTGATTTATGGTCAGTGGATTTAAAAGGAAATCCACATGCAGATCTTTTAAGACTTAAGAAATGATCATAGAAAAGACTAAATGACTGTAAAGATGCTCTTTTTTTTTTTTTTTTTTTTTTTTTTTTTTTCCTTAAAGCATCTCACTTTACCTACCCAAACACCTTCCCAACCTTCCTATTTCATCTTTCCCCTACCTTCCCCCTCCCAGGTGCTTGGTACTTTACCCAGGTTCTATAGCTCAGTGTTTTATGTTGGAATTTTTCCTTGTTTTTATTTTACTAGTTGGTAAACCCTGTTTGTGCTTGAAAAAAATGGTATATTTGACCATATGTGTTATTCATCAAAGACAGTATGATCAAATGTGCCAAAAACAAGCAAACAAAACTTAATTCCTAAAGAGTATGCCTTATTTTTATTGATCTAGTCTGTCTTATAATTAAGGTCCAAGAGCTTGGTTAAACTATGTTATTGCCTAAGTAAAAGAAAACTTGAAATGCATTTCAATATTGACATTCTTTAAAATGAGAGACACTGTCAAGTAATTTAATCCAGAGATCAGCCACCAGATTTGAAATGCGTGTGTGTGTGTGTGTGTGTGTGTGTGTGTGTGTGTTTGGTGTTGTTCATTGTGGGTTTTTTTTTTTCATTTTATATCACCAAATCTTTTTTTAAGCTACTTTTTATTTGTACCTCCCATTTATCATGCTGATGTTAGAAGAAGCAGTCATCCAGCCACAGAGGGAGCTAAAGTTAACTAACCAGAACCGTAGAAATCTTGATACTTGCCTTTGACAACAAAGGAAGTTCATAAGAAAAGCCATATCGGCCTTTCCTCTACTAAATACAGATTGGAGGTAGATGCATATTTGCCAAATGGAAAAACAGAATGCTATAGTCAGGAAAGACAAACTTTTCCAGCTTTTCCAAAGCCATGGAAAGTAGAAACCAAAATCAACAGGGAAATTTAAAAACCCTTAAGTCTCACTTTCTAGTTGTCCTGTGCAGGTGTTGAAATTTGACTTAAAATGGAAAGTATATCAATATGTTTTTTAGGCCTTCATATCCAGAGATGGATAACTATTCCAGTTTGATTTTTCAGGTAATGGAGAAAGCTGCTAGTATTTTTAAACCCTGCCTAAGAAGACAGATAATTTCATTTGGGAGCAAATACTTATTGCCTTGAAAAATAGCACTGTAATAGCCTATGATAATTAGTCTTAGAATAACCTTTATCCCTTTCAAACTATGCAAATTATTAAATATGTGTAAATTAGAGTTCAATTAAAGATAGTTGATTATATTGCAATCAGATGGCATTCACAAACTTAACTGGAGCATATACAAATAAAATCTATTAGTTTAAGAGTTTTTTATGCTGACAGAAAAATATAATTTAGCTACCTATTCTAAAAATGGTGAATATTATTAATATTGTATAATAAGACTTGGAAGACTGCCTCCTTTTTGAAGAGAGAGATTAAGGATTTTTATAATTGTTTTTCATTAAATTTTAATATTTTTGTCAAATTTTTAGGTATTTAATTTGTAAAACAGTTTGCTTTGTACTGGCATACAGAAAATAGGGTATTGATTTTAAACTTTTTGAAGCCAAGTGATCAAGTACATTTGTAATAAAAGTCAATGGATCTATATCAGTTGTACTCACTGTTTTCATTTCTTATTAATGTAGGGATGCTATACTTTTTCTGCAGGAAAATGGAACTAAATTTGGGTGGAAGGGAGGGGGAAAGATAAATCTATTGATAGTGAGAATCTGGGTGGGTAGGATGGTCCAAGCACTTTATATCATTTATAAGTCAGTTAAGAATTAATACTGTATATTTTTAAAAGATGCCATGTCAACTATTTTCTTCCTGGTTTCTTATGGAGCTTGATGTTTGGACAGGTTATCTCATTCATGTTTGTTTCTGTGCTTTTAACATTTTGTGTTTTGGCACTGTGAAAGTTTCCAAATTAACACATTGTCTTTTATGACATTTTAGTTTATCTACCAGTGATGGTGACCCCACCATGAGCATTATTATTTTTATCTCCCACACATGGCTCACCCTTTCTTCCACAGTATTCCCACTCATTTTTTTTCCATGTTGTATTACACACACACACATTTCCAGATGATTTTAGAATGGGGCTTTTTGAATTATTGCTGCAGTAGCTTTCATAGTTCCACAATTTCTTTTAAACATATGAACGTACTTGTAAGATTTTCTTCCCCATAAAATAAGATACTAAGTCTAGTGACTTTCTTCCTTTTTCAAAGTCTTTTGAATATCAGAGAGAGATCTTGCTTTTTATGGAAAATAATGCTAAAACAAGGGCATCTTTAGCAACTTAAATTGGAAATGATGATGAGTCTGTGTATAACATTTATACTTGATTATCCCTAACTTGGAATATCATAATAATTTGGAGGTATATATACTTTGTCACGAGTGGAATAAATAGGAGAGAGAATTTTTTGGAATTGCTTAAAGCAAATAAATTCACCAAAGTTGTTCATGCAAAATTGTCTATTTTATCAATTTAAATCATACATTATATTTCTATTTTTTTCATTGTGTATTAATCAAATTTAGGCTACTTGTAATGAAAAACACTATAAAACTAAAGTGATCATTATTATTAAAATTACTGTTTTCACCCAGCAGTATTAATTACCATAGAATTATCTTTGCAGACTTTGTAATGTACTTTTAAGAAAAGCTGATTTTAATATTTATGAAATTATTTGATCCTAAAGCAAAACCCAAATTTAAGGCCTAGGCCATTTGGCTTTTTTTTAAATGAAAATTTCATTAATATGGGCTGAATGAAGATGATCTAGACTAGCATTAGTCTGAGTCAGGTAGAATTTCAACATGCAAGAACAACCAGATGAAATGTGGAAAATATGATAGTTTCCAAGCCAAGACTTTGTCTTCTTTCATCTGCCAAACCGACTACCAGATTTTGATGTTAAATGATATAGGCTATTTTTTTTCTTTAGGAACACTGTATGGCAAAGGTCATTTAGTAAAACCATTTTTTAAACAAGAATTTCATAGCCACGCATTCATTTTTATCTCATATTACATTTGGTATTTATTGTTTCCTTTCTTTTTCCTGACATCCTTTGCTTTTGTGGTACATTGTCTTGATAGGTAGAAACATGGTGGTGATTGTCTATGTAAAATAAAGTTGTTTCTTATGGATCAGAAATATTTTTAGAATCACAAGATTTTTGTGCTTTCATAAATACATGTTTTGATGATTATCAGTGATTCACTTATTAAATTTTTGTAACACTTAATGAAAAATTTAATTGTCTTTATTTAGGGTCTACTTTAATAATCAGGAGGCTTCCAAGTTTAAGGACCAAGACCTTCTATTCTAGATTTGTGAAAAACATGGAAATATTCTTGGTAGTATGTATTTTGATCTGAGATGTATTAACCAGAAGGCTTCTAGGAAGATGTAAGAAAAGATGTTGTGAAGTGGCAAAGTTACGGCACAGGTGGCTTCTAGTAACCTTTACTAGCTCAAATGGTGATGACCATCAGGTAATGATTTATTAAACTTATATTGAAGTTGGATCAAACTCCCATTTAGCTGGAGTGGATTGGCAATTTCCAGTGCAATTAGTTGTGTTGGCAGCTTTAAGCTACCATTTATCTTATACATCTGACATCTTGTTTCTCCTAGCCTCCTTTTTCCTTGTTTCTTTCTTTTTCCTCTTTATTCTTCTTGCCATAGACCTGCCAGTGGCACTCAAGCTTACCCTCTTCAGAAAGAAGTAAAGAAATTGCTGACTCCTGCCTTAGAACATAGCTAACTGATGATCCAGAGAGATTTCTGTATTATGAGGTAATTAGGCAGTTTTTCCTGCTGTTTTCTCCTTAAGATTTAAGTTGACAATTTGAAGAGCATCTAAATTAGCGTTAAGAAATTTTGAATTGAAGAGAGTAAGAAGTATGTGTCTTTCACTTAAGTTTCTGGGAACTGAGACATTGGTTGGAAGTTTGAAAGCAGGAAGGGGAAAGCTGTTTAAAATGTGAATGGAGGTATGAGAAGTACATAAGGGAATGGTTTGGATGTCAATTGGGAGGAATTCTTACTGAATTAGGAAAAGATGCTAAGATGAAGGCTGTATGAGAGTTGTTTGCTAAGAACAATTAAGTTGATCTTTACTAAGGAGGTTTCAGTAATGCCAGAGAAAATGGGTCCCTTGTTGATTGAGAGAAAACTGTTGGTCAGTAGCTAGTTGCTATGATGATGATGATGATGATGATGATGGTGCATTATACAAATCTGTTTTTACACATAAGATGTTTGCTTTTCTGGGACAAATTTAAATAGCGTAATTGGAATGGCAGCTTTTCTAGGAATGGCAAGTTGGTGCTAAGGACTTACTATTTTGAAAAAAAGATATAAAAGTTTCAAACTTTTTTAGTTACCATTTTTAAACTATCAGTAATATTTATCTTTACAGATTATATTTTCTTAGGCTCTTGTCACAATGTAGTTTACCTTTAGATCTGTATCCAAGGAGCCTTCCTTTTACATAAACTCTAGCCCTTAGTCCACATTAATTTCTTAGAAGAACCAGGTAAAAGCACTAAGTTGCAATTTTAGGTATCTTGTCTGTTTCTTTTACATTTATAATCTTGGCAACAATTTAATATTGTGGACTTTCTGATGCCTTCGTAATACTGTATTTCTGAAATTAGATGACATACCCCCTAAAATGTTTCTATTTGTTTTCTCACTTTCTCTCTTTAAAATTGTAGACTTCCCAAGAGTTTGTTGGTGGCAGATGTTAATTATTTAATTCAGTATATCTTGGAGGTTCTTTTGTAAAGTGAGGTGACCATTTCATATTCTGTCCCCATAGTCCCAGGAGTGTTTTAAATTATTTAAAATAAAGAATTGCTATAATATTTTTTAAAGTTACATAATTCAGTTATCTTTGGATTAACTCTTTGTTGGCAAATTTAGTATGAATTATTCCCAGTGACTTTGAGAAATACTTTCAAGTTCCATTTTAATCAGATCTCTGTACATTCATGATAATCTCTTTAAAAATAGCCCAATAAAAGAGGTTCTGATTTTGTACTTGGAAGGTAATTGTCCTATTTCACACATTTCAACTTCATTAACAATAGGAGGATTATTTTTATATTGCTTATTTTATAGAGTTGGCACTTAGTTTAATTTTCACATTGTGTGTCACATTTTAAAGTATAATACAGTAATATACTATAACTTGTTTAAGTCAGTGCAGAGCCTTCTTAAGTTGCCCCTCCTGTAGGAATTGGCTTAAAAAGAAGTGGATTCCCAAACCTGTGTGAAGAACCAGTGATTTAAATAACTGTGAGACAAGTCTTTGAAAGGCTTCTAGTCAGTGGAAATAAATGATAGCCCATTTCCATGCTGCATAGTTGTTAGGGTTTATAAAGTTGTCAGTATGTAAAAGTGCGTAAGTATGAAAGACTATGTAAAGTTGCCTATAAAATTTCTATTTTTCATTGTTTGCACTATTTATCTTTGCACTTGATATTTTGAAAGTTAAGACTAGTCACTTTCACTTTTGTTTCTAGTCTTTTCTAATTTCTTGCAGAATTATGTTTTCAATATCCCTCCCAAAGCAAAATGTATATGCAATTAAATATACTTTTTAAAGCCAAGAAAATATTTAATCTTAGCTATGTAATACAGAAATTTGTTTTGATAAATATTTTAATAAGGCCCTTGATTTGCCAATAAAATCCTTTGTAAATGTGAGCTTTATTAAACGTTTTAAATAAAGTAAAAGCTTAGGATAGATTTATCTTTGAGATCTAACTTCCAGCCTCAGCCTGGTTTTGGAGTGTTGGTCTGTTTCCACTTTAGTCAATGAGATGTGAGTCTTACAGAGTACATGCTTAAAAAACTGGAAATGAAGTAGGTGGCAAGTAGTATCTGCCTCTTTCATATAGTTTTCCATGATGTTCATACAGTTTCCTCATGGTCTATATGATATAATTGGTATTGAAATAATTGATTAAAAGACTATTGCTTTTTGGAATTCAGGATTGACTCATTTTTTGGGGGGGGGGTGCAGCAAGGGATAAGAGACTTTATTTTAACCAGAGGCAGTCTTATAACCTCAAACATGTTTTCTGAAAGAAAAGAACAGTGTACCTGTAAGTATATTTTTTTGTCTTAGTGAGATTGTGTAACACAGTGTTTATAATTGCAAAAAAAGAGATTTGACAGTTTTGTCAATAGAACAGAGATGTGTTTTTGGCTAAAATAGTTTTTTGTAAGTTATTTAGTTATTTTATTTACTATTCCTTTTCCCATAATTTTTACATACTTAAAACAAACAAATAAGAGGCCTCTTTCAGTTCTGGCTTATTTTCAGAATGCCTGAATGTGTTTCTGGGGAGAAGGGAGGGTGGTGTTT
The DNA here is from genome assembly GCA_028451465.1 of Erethizon dorsatum. NCBI lineage: Eukaryota > Metazoa > Chordata > Mammalia > Rodentia > Erethizontidae > Erethizon > Erethizon dorsatum. The sequence goes on from CM051838.1 coordinate 66,780,811, forward strand.
TAATTCTTGACATGCTCCTCTCAGCATGTTTTGCTAGTCATTCTGGATCTTATATTTGAAAATTCTGTTGAAAATTTGATGGTGTATTTAAAATGAGAATGTCCTCTATAACATGGTGTGAATGTTTCTGGCCAGATTCTGTTGTGGAACCCACAGCTTTGTTTTTAATTTGACTAGAAAATTTAACTTCCATTGTCTAGATTTTAAGTTTATTTAGTGGAATTGTAGTTGTGTAACTATGAACCAATTTGGGGGAATAAAGGTTAACAGATGTGGATTTGACTCTACATAATCCTATACAAATCACAAGTTAAAGGCTCACATCATTACAGTTACCTAATTTTTATGTTGTCAGGTCTTTAAATGTGGATGATATCCAGCACTGTATCTATGAATTTCCTTTAGGAAAAGAGGGAAATTCAGTCTCCAAACTTTTTCTTGGAGACTAAATTTACCACATATGGAAAATGAAAATATTTCAGAAAGTGGTTTTATTTTTAAATGGAGTTTAACCAGCTTAATTAATTCTTTTTCCTAGTTTGAAGTACTTATTTCCCAAATGTGAATAAAGGGAGAGATCAACATTTGCCTCCCTCAACTCTTTTTGAAGGCTGTTTTTCATTTTCTGGCCCAAGTTTCCAATCATGGTATAAAACGATTACGGGTATCCCTCTAAGTCCCTGTAATCCTTTTTGGGGATCACAGATACCTTTGATAATCTGACAAAAGTGATGGACCCTCTCCCCAGGAAAAAAAATGCACATACACAGATGATTTTGCATACAACCTCAGGGGCATCACACATCTTCTGAAACCTAAGTTAAGAATCCGTTCTCCAAGTAAACTCTGTAGAGAAAATTCTAATGCAAATATTTGATAAAATTAGAAACTATTGGCTTAAAACATTTCATATTACAATTATTAGATGGTGGCCCCTACTAGCAAAATGTGACATTGCAGCCAGCTTTGTTAGACATTATAACATCCAGACAGAAAGAAAAGAGAAGCAAAGTTCTGAGAGCTACTTAAAAGGAGTCAGGGCATCTCTAGATATGGGAGCCATTTTTGGTTCAAGGCAGGGGTCAGGGTGCCTGACAACTTCTAGCAGGGTAGAGTTTGATAAACCACAATGCTCAGGATGCCAAGGGGTTAGCCATTATCTTAACCCCTTCCTCACCAAAAGATTTTAGTTTTGTCTATTGGGAAACAAGATGTCACTAGGGAAAAAAGATTTGCCTTACAACTGCTGGAATACATCAGTATGGTGATGTATGTATGGGACACTAGTATTATTTTTGAGAAGGTGCATAAAACCAAAGTAAATTATTCTCTATGTAGAACATTATTTACTAGAAACATTTGTTTGGGTAAATTAGCTTTGACAATTTTTACCAGTAAATATTGATTTTATTTGAAACTGGGAATCCAGTTGATAAATAGGATAGTTGATATATCCATTCTTTTCCCCATGTAAAGGATAGTTTAAAGATTTATGCATACTTTTTACTTTCTTGATGCCATGGGATGGGGTGTGGGGCGGTGGGGGGGATCTTTGAGTCAACAACTGACAAAATGTCAAATTTAGTCAAATTTAAAAATCGAGAAGCAGCACTTTAAGTCTAACTCTACATCATTTTAGTGCATGTGTTAGTTTTAATAATGATTTTTGGTGCATGCCTTTGGGCTTATTCAAAAGTGTACAATAGGAAAGTATATTTCCTTTCTTAGAAAGGAGATGTTTTTCTACTTTGCAACATGTGATTACAAAAATCTTCCTCTGTGGGAAGATTAACCATGTATTGAACTACTGAGAAGTATATATTTTTAGATATACAGAAGGAATCTACATGGAGCAGCATTCAGACCTATATAGAAGTCATAGCATTCTCTATAGGACCAAAAAGGAAGTAACATTAAACACTTAAACAGACCTTGTTGGGTAGAAATACCTTAGATCTTGCATTGACTTCCAAAAAGAATATACCACAAAAGTTTGCTGAAACTTTTGTTGTTTGAATTTTCTCTGTCAGTGTATTTAACCCAAATACAACAGCTTTGGGTTAGCACATATGTAAGAATCAAAAACAAAACTAAATAGATCAGTCTGGTTTGTCAATCCAGCTTGACTGGAATAAGTACACTAATCACTTGCAACGTGAAAAACTGTCCAACTCCTCTAAGGTTTTGACAAAATAACCTTGGCTGATGTGGGAAGAATCCCACTTTGATTTCTGACCTGACAGTGAAGATTCATGCTTGACATGATTTCAAACCTGACAGTGTCTGTTTAAGGAGCCATGGTACAGTTTGCTAATTCAATCCCAGATACCTGTTGATTACCTGTGAGATCTAGAGTCCAAAGTAGCCAGCAGCTGTATCCCTGAGTGCTCTGTGCCCATCAGATAAAGTAAGCAGGGTTGGGACAGGTCACAGCTCAGATGATTGACCTCAGGTGCTGTAGACAGCCCCAGATTCAAGAATTGTATCTGCGTTTTTGGGAGTCGTCACTGAACTAATGTCCCACACTGTGTTACTTAACGTAGATGCTTTTTCTTAGTGGAGGCCTAGAGCACACATGCGAATTGCTTGTGGTACTCAGAGAGGGGGTGCTAACTCTGATGCCCTGGCCAAGTTCCAGTTTAGGGATGTGGGTCTTCTTGTCATTCTAATTGGAAATGTGCATCACTTCCCATTTTTCCTGTTGATCTCAATGCAAACTACACTAGTCTGTTTCTTTGCCCCCGGTCCCAAGTCTCTAAGATACTGGTGTGTATTATATGGGCCAAATTCATGCCTTATCCCAGTGCACAAGGGTTGAGGAATGAGTGAACTTGGGTGTCAGGATGCACTGTGATTGGAGAATGAACTCTTGTGATGCTAAAGGGATGAAATTGGCCCTCTTTTAGCATAATTTAGGGAATGTGCACTGGCCGGAGGCTTCCAGCCATGAGGTATGAGCTGAACCAATTTTCCCTCTTTTCTTATAGCATGACGAAGAAATCTGTTGGGTTTTCAGTGGTCAGGGAAGGCCGGAGTTCTGCAGCTTTAATCTGGGTAACTGAGGCTGGTTTGAGCAAGACTTTGGTTAATTAACTAGGTTCTCAGATGCCACAGACTCCGTGAGAAGTCACCATTATTTTCAATGGTTATGATAGAATTTCCCCTTAGTAGCCATTATTTTAAGGTTATATTGCAGAGTTGCTTTATTTTGAGCTTTTCGTGTATACACAATCCCAAACTGGAAGAAATTTTTAAAAAGGAATCCTGCTGTGAAAGGTATATATTACTCTAGATTTTTCTTACTGTAAATATTGTAAGATTGTAATACTGTCAATATTTTATTAACCAACAAATGTTAATCTATGTGAATTCAGACTTATTTTAAATGTGCTTCTTATTTACTGTGTGTGGTCCCTGTTGCTGACAGTATTAAGTTATATTCTGATGTAAGATTAACTTTATTAAAGAATGTAAACATTAATGTTTCCTTATGGGAAAACAAATAAAGTATAAAGAAGACAATTCTTTTCATTGAAATATACTGTGTATTTACACTTGCTAGACCCAGCACCACTTACAAATTTAGTACACTGTTCAGAATTTTAGTTAACACAGCTGACATGGTTGTATTCTGTTTGAAAGTCTAAGAGTAGGTATTGTTGGAATATAAACAGTTTGTATTTGTCTGCTGTGGATCATCATCTTGAAATTTCTAATCAAGTTTGTAAAATTTTTATAGTAAAACATTTTAATGACAATTTAAAAATTTATCTTCTCTAAAGAATGGTCAAAACAATATCCTTTCAGAAACAGAATTGTTATTTAATATCTTTCCAAAATGACTTTGGTTAAATGGACCAGATGTACATTAGTTAAAATTTAGGATGACGAAGTTGTTGATATTCTTTGAGTTTACAAGTTAATTCTTATTGGAGATGTGCCAATATATAGTAGAATATCATTAATTTGCACTGTTTGGGGACCCCATTCAAGAATGTTGAATTTTGCCAACTAAAAAGTAAGCAAATGCAATTTAAAAAGTAAATTTGAGCATTCTGTATTAAATATGTGCAGTTATTATCACATGAAGAAGCGCAGTGTGTTGGGCTGTAATATAACCATATTTGCTGTCATGTTCTCCCATCTCAGTGCTGGGAACTCACCATGTGGAAACCAAGCAAACGCGTTGTGCATCAGCCGGCTTGAGTTTGTTCAATATCAAAGCTGAAACTAGCGAGGTCTGCTGTACTGCTTATTGAAGTATTGTGATTCTTTTAGGCATTGATTCTTACAAAATATATACTGTAACAGTATACTTTGTACAGATTTAAATTTTATTTGAAAAAATGAAATAAAGTAGGCAAAAAAATAAAGATGTTTATTTTTCATGTGACTATATAAACAGATCAGTCTTTTGTTTCAGTGCTTCTTGGGGGGAGGGGTTGGGTGGCTCTTTGATTTTTATTTTTAATGAAAACTATTTTTAGGACTAGGCAGCAGGTATACTACTACTTGCCCATTATAATCATTAATTGGGTGTGGCATTAAGTTGTTCTCTTAAGCTGGAAAAAAACTATTTTCTATTTTATTAAAACAGATTTGTTTATTTTTCAAGATTTTACATGAATAGTTCCTTGTACGGCTTCTTGAGTCTGTTTTTTCTGATGGTTGCAAGAGTTAATGAAGCCATCACATTGGAGAAGGAAAAATTTTTCCTATAGATCATGTTCTTTCCTGTGGAAGGTTTTCTGTTTCCTGTCATTTTAAATTTGAAGTTGATTTAAGGTAGTAAAAAAGGTTACAAATGAGTCCATTACAAGAGAGAATCCTCCACAGAAAATAGTTGTGCTGGGCCGGTGTAAGCGGCGCCCGGCAAGCGTGAGGGCCCGAGTTCGACTCCCAGAACCAACATACAAAAAAAGGGCCGGTGATATTGCTCAGCAGCACGGGTGCCTGCTGGCGTGCGAGGTCCTGAGGTCAACCCCTGGTACCCACAAAAAAAAAAAAAAAAAAAAAAAAAGTTGTGTTTTAGAATAAGATCCCTTGGGCCTGGGATTATAGATCAGTGGCAGAGCACTTGCCTAGCATGCTCCAGGTCCTGGATTCAATCCTCAGCACCAAAACAAAGCAAAACAAAACCTGTTAAAAATAATGACAAAGGCCCAGGGATATAGTTCAGTGGCACAGCGCCTGCCTGGCAAGCACGAGGTTGTGAGTTCAATTCTCAATGGGTACCAAAAAAATAATAATAAATTTTTAAAAATCATGACAAAAGGATTATCTTTCAGGATAGTTTCCTTCCTTTCCTTCCTTCCTTCCTTCCTTCCTTCCTTCCTTCCTTCCTTCCTTCCTTCCTTCTTTCTGTCTTTCTGTCTTTCTGTCTTTCTTTCGTTTCTTGAGACAGGGTCTTACTATGTAATTCAGACTGGCCTTGAACTCACTGTGTAGCCCAGGCTGGCCTCGAACTCACAGCGAGCCTCTTGCCTCAGCTTCCCAAGTGCTGGGATTACAGGGGTGTGCCACCACACCTGGCTTTTTCAGGATAGTTTCATTGGAAACTTCTAGAGGAGTAGATTAACTGAAGAGAACTACGCCACATTTTAAATACAAAAACCAACAAAGACCTCAGGTATATATTTTCGTCAATTGCTAGAAGTAGAGTTTGAAGTTGTTTGTTTGTTTGTTTTTGAAACGGATGCTTTGTAGAGCAGGCTGGCCTTGAATTCACTATGTAGCCCAGGCTAGCCTCAAACTCCCAGTGATCCTGCAGCCTCAGCCTCAGAGTGGTGGGATTACAGACATGCACCACCACACCCAGCTGAATGTGATGCTTTATTTGTGGCTTGCTCCATTTTATCATTTTTGATGCTTTTACTTTCAGGTTGGATATAAGGAAGGCTAGGAATAAGTAGGTCTTCAAGGTTCCTGGCAAAAATCATATTATGGCATATCTTTCAATGTTATTTAAATAAAAATAATAATCATTATATTCTAAAAATTGATGCATGGTTCATAGTATTAGAATTTCAGACTTCCCTAGATGAATCCCAAGAGAATTTGTTATTGTAATTACTGTTTTGTTGGTTTTCTTGCTAAAATAGCCCGTTTGTAAAGAACAGTGGGATTGGAATAATTTCCACACCTGACAACTACCAGGTCATAAAAACAATGAAGAGATTTTACTATCAAAAATTAAAGCCAAGGGGGCCGGTGAGATAGCTCAGCGGCATAAGTGCCTGCCCAGCAAGTGTGAGGTCCTGAGTTCAACTCCCAGTACCCACATAAAGGAAGAAAAAGGGCCGGTGATATCGCTTAATGGCACAAGCGCTTGCTGGCAAGCGCAAGGTCCTGAGGTCGACTCCTGGTATCTGCATTAAAAAAAAAAAAAAAAAAGCCAAGCTGGGGATGCTGGTACATGCCTTTCATCCCAGCACAGGGCCTGGTGGGCCTTTTAATCCCTGGTATTAAAAAAAAAAAAAAAAAAACCCAAGGGTGCCACTGTTTTGGAGAGGTAGGTGGAGTGCCTAAGAAACTAGTTTTCCTTAAGTTCTGTGGTGCTTCTGATTTTAGGATTACAAAGAAGACAGGATGAGTACTTCCTCAAAAAAAAAAAAAAAAAAAAAGCCAGATTCTGCCCTCTCCTCAAGATAAATCCCTCGGTCCCAATCTGAGAGGAATGTTCTGAAGAACATGAGCACGTAGTAGAAAACTAGCCAAGATTTGCTTCCGGTAAATATATGGGAGTGAAAAGCCAGGGACCAGGCCCATTTGTAACTGTCCTGTGGCCTTAATATTTTAAAGACTCCAAACAGGACCATGATAAATATGTCCAGCGGTCAGTTTGAGAGCAAGAGGCCTTGAGGTGAGGTCCTACTACAGGGCCACAAGGGGAACATCCCAGATATGGGATCAGTAAGAACTACAAGGCAAGGCTAGTAGGGCCATGAGGCCCCTCAAGAAAGGACCCCAGCATAACGTGCTCAAGAACTTCTTGTCACTTTTCTTTAGCATTTTCTTTTCTAACATGATATAATTGGCAATCTCTTCCTACTCCCACCTCCAATGGATATAAACCTTTATTTGACCATGTGGTATGTAACGTATTTTGGCTCTTCTGAATGGTTTTTAGAAATGTCTTTGTTGCTAGTTCCAGTAATGGTTGCTTTCTAAGCAAAGAGGACTTTTTGATTTGAGTGACTGGCTTTTGGAAGAATTTCTGCTCATTTAGGATCAGCGGAAAGGGATCTTCCTTTCCAGTGTCAGACTGCTAGCTCTCCTCAAGGCCAGCACATACCTCCACCACTGTCACTTCAGGATGTTGCACTATACTCCTGAATCTTGAGCCACATTTTTTTCCTGAAAATGGGGATTCCACCTTAATCTTGTAAATCTCCAATTTTCCTACCATTGATTTTCACTCACTCTGATTTGTTCAAATCAGACCGTTAGACACTTAGATTGGCAGTGAAAGAATGTCACAAAACAGATTCATTGAATATTGGGATGTTTAAAAGAATAGGATATCCCTAATTTATAGCCAGCAAGGTGATTCAGTTAATCCCATATCTTTGGTATCCTGTCTCTCCCATCCTGCTGGACTTACACCACAGAATGCAGTGACCCTCCCATGGAGATTGGCAGTGGCCCCAACCTAGCTCTACTTTTGTCTTCGGCGGTGGCACTAAGGGTGCCACCATCCTAAATTTTTCTAAACTCACCATTTTTTAAAAACATTGAGTACTTAAAATACTCAAGGCCCAAAGCTGAGCATTTTACCTAGGTTATTTCATTTCATTCTTACTGCAACCCTCTGAGATAAGCAGTATTACTGCCTCCATTTTGCAGATGAGAACAGTAGGGTACAGAAAAATTAACATGCCCAGTACTTACAGTCAGATTTCAGAGTCCAGGTAGGCTGATATTAAAATACATCCATGGTCTCAGTTACCCTTACTATACTGGCTGCCCTATGAGGTTCTGCCTCCACATTCCCTAATATGTAATGTCTCCTTTGACATTACCTTACCTCAAAGTTTATTTATGGTCTGGTCTGGTTGGGTTGGGTGGGGTTGGGGTTGGGTTGGGTTGGGTTGGGTTGGGTTGGGTTTGAGACAGGGTCTTGCTATGTAGTTCAGCCAGGCCTTACACTCACTAGGTACCCCAGTCTGGCCTTGAACTCACAGCAATCCTCCTGCCTTAGTTTCTAGAGTTCTGAGATTACAGGCATGCACTTCCATGCCCGGGCCCTCATGGCATATTTATCTGGGCAGTACAACCAATATTCCCTATACAAAGGAGAGTTCCTTTGCATAGCTCAAAAGCCATATTTCCTGTGGAAGTTCTGGAAGTTGATTTATAAATGAATCCATATTTTCATTTCTTCCTCCCTTTCATGGGGGAATGACTTACTCAGAGCAGGTCTGAAGGAAACTATTAAATGGCTGTCTCTACTGCTCTTGTTTAAAGTAATCATGGCTCTGAGTACCATTTCTGCCAATGACCTGAACAAAGGATTCTGTGAGTGAGGGTCTTGAACTTTGTCTCATTGAGTTGTCATTTTCCTTCTCCCATTTCCCAGATACTAGACCCTTGCAATTTCTTTTTCTTCCTTACAGCAGACCTTCTATCTAATCCTATGTGGCTTTAGTTGTAAGCTCAACAACAAGGGTCAGGAGGCAGACTCTAGTAGGAGAGAATCTGGGTGCTTCCAGAGTCTCCAAACCTCACCAACAGTTGGCCCACTAATTGGATCAGCTAGAATCAGTTGTGTAGTCTCCAGCTGAGTTTTGCTTGGGCTTTTAAGTTTCTGGAGGCATTTTCCTGTGCCCTCTAAAATGTTATTTCCCAGATTTTTCCTGACCTTCAAGGAGAGGTCCAGAGTCTCACTCTCCAAATGCTTCTTCCAAAAATAAAATCTCAAATTCCTCAGGAATTAGGGGTGCTTTAGAGGGCTGTGACATCTGATAGAACTCTTGTCTGTAAAGGGAAGATCATAATTTGAATTTGAACCCTTCATGATTTTTTGTATCCTATAAAGCATGGTTCTAAAAGTGTGGACCCTGAACCAAAAGTAGTAGCTTTCCCCTGGAAATTGTTGGAAATACACATTCTTGAACCCAACCCCAGATCTATCTAATCAAAACTCTGGGTCTGGGGCCCAGCAATCCCTGTTGTAACAGCCCTCCAGGTAATTCTGATGTGGGGTAAAGTGTGAGAACCACTGCTTCCTAAAGTAAATGTTCTTTAATTTTAAATTCTAGAGTCTTAGGTTTGAAAATCTGATAAAAACTTAGGGCTCTCTCAGCTGCTTCACGGACCTCTACCTTCAAGGTCCAAGTTAAGAATTCCTAGTCTAGAACTTAGCTTGTCGATCCCTCTCTGGCTTCTACCTGCTCTTAGCACCACTACAAGAATGGTGTTCACATACTCTGTCCTTCATCCATGTACTGTCAAGTGGCACTGAGGGTGTGCATCCCATGCCAGACAGGACCAGGGATAAGGGCTTGCTGCTCCCTGTGCGTGCTGCAACTGTACAATAAACAAAATCCAAGTGCTTATGCATGGGCCACCAGGCCAGAAGTCTGGCTCCACATAGAAAGGTGACTTCTCTTGGAATTGGGAGCTCTTGTCTGAAGCAGACTGCTTTAGCAGAACTGCTAAAACCTGTTAAGCTGCCTATGACAGGGCTGGTCAGGGTGAGTAGACTGCAGCTAGAGCTTTGTCAGTAGCAACTCATGGAGTCTCCCAAAAAAAGAGCCCCCAGGTCAGGGCCCAGCCTTTGATTCCCTGGCTAAAAGCATCTCCTTTTATCTTCATAAAGTGTTTTCACCTGAGCAGCCAGTGAGTAAGACTTAACTTGGAGGTTGGTACTCAGCTTTTCCTCCATAGTCATTCTTGTGCCATGACTTGAACTGTCATGCAGAGCAACCTTATTGGGAAAAATCCCACCTCTAAAATGGTGGCCTCCTAAGAAGGAACTGAGCTTGGGCCACCCTGTGAATCTCTCACGCTGACTGGTAGAACTTCTTCCTCATTCTGAGAGGTAACCCAGGGAAAAAAAGGCCTGTTTCTGCACTCTTGACTTTACATATCTGAAGCTTAATTCCTTCACAAAACCCATTTTTTCCTGTCTTAGTTTTGCGCATTGCAGTAAAGAATACCACATGCTCAGATTGCCCAAACCAAAAACAAAGAGCTCATTCCAGACACTAATTTCCTTCAAAAACACCTGGCCACAACTCTTTCCCTACACCACTGTCACTCTAGCCCAGTGGTTCTCAAACTTCAGCCTGCATTAGCATTTCCTGAAGGATTTGTTAAAATACCTACTACTGCATGGACTGGGAGTGTCGGGGTACAGGGGGTACAGTACTTGCTTAGCATGTGTGAGACACTTGAGTTCCATCTCCAGCACCAAAAAAACCAAAAACAAACAAACAAAAAAAACAACCTGCTGGGCCTGGGCCTATCCCCAGTTTCTGATTCAGCAGGTCTGGGGTGGAGCCTGAGAACTTGTATTTCTAATAAATTCCCAGGTAATACTGATTCTGTTGCTCCAGGAACCATACCTTGAGAACTACTGCTCTAGCCTATCATATCCAAAGTGTCCATATTTCCCACTTTGCCTGAGATCATGATGGTTGTGCCTGTTGTTCCTGCTTAATTTTTGTAGCACTCCTGTTTACTTGCACAAGTATTCCAGTTTGGATAACAAATTACATGGTTGCCCATTTTCTTACCTAAAGCCTTCTCAGTGGTCTCCCTACTGTTCTGCCTTCTGCAATCCATTCTCCACACAGCAGCCAGAATAATCTTTTTTAAAATGCTAATTGGAACCAGTCATTATGGCACATACCTATAATTCCAGTTATTTGGGCTGCTAAGGCAGGAGGATCACAAGTTTGAGACCAGCCTGGGCAACTTAGTGAGATTCTGTCTCAAAATAAAAATTTTGTAAAAGGGCTAGGAATGTAGCTTAAAGGTAGAGCATTTGCCTAATATGTGCAAGGCCCTGTGTTCAATCCCCAAGGGTTGGGGGGAGTTCATTAGATGGTATCACTCCCCTGCTTCCCACTCACTTAGGATAAAAATCTAACTTTCTCCTGTAGTTACAAGACCACTACGATCTGGCCCTTCCTAACTCTTCAGCTTTCTCTTCTTCCTTTCACTCCCTTGTTAATTTGTTTCAGGCCACGTGGTTGCCTTTCTGTTTCTTAAATGCATGGAGCCATTGTTGCCCAAGGGCCTTTGGCTTTGCTCTTCTGTCTTCCTCCAACGTACTTCCCCCAGATCCTTATATGGCTGGCCATTTTTCACAGTCAAGCCTCAGCTCTCATGTACCTTCTCCAAAGAGGTTTCCCTTGATAGTGCAAACTGCCGCAGCCCCCTTCAATCCTCCTCCCTCCCTTCTCTGTCCAGTTTTCTTCCTAGTGTCTATCACTGCCCAAATTATCTTGCCCCTTTTTTTCTATTGATGGTCTAATGCTGTGGGTAGGATTCACCGTAGTCTCCCCAGTGCCCAGTCAAGTCTGGGATACAGCAGACAATAAACATCTGATGACTTAAATGACTGGACTCTAGTGAGTCTGGGCCACTTCTAGGAGTCAGCTTTGCCTCCGGGGCTGACTTCCTCCTCCTCTTTGAATGAAGGTTCTGTTGTATCTTACTTCTGGCCTACAAGTAACATATAACAGAGGCCCTGAATATGAATCAATTTTCAGTGCCAACCTCTTTAACTTCCTGTGCCTTTTACCTCTGTATAGACCTCAACATCTTCTCTCCTGAGTGATTTCATCTTGTGAGGTTCTGAGACAAGGACAAGTAGTCCTGGACTCAGAAGATGGGTATACCCACCAAGCCTCCAAATGTCTCCAAAAGAACCTTTGTTTGGCGCTCTAGCCATTCAACATGTACTTGGGAGCCCCTTGATCACTGGGTACATGATAGGTAGCATTCTAGGCCTTTCTTTTGGTGAGCTGGGTACTTATCTCCCTGGAATGCAGTTGAGTAAAGGGAGGAGACTAGCTGCTTGAACAGAAATATGCCCTATTCCCAGATGCTAAGGGTAGGAAGTGCCTAGTGAAGCCTGGCCTCCACAGAGTACCAACACCACTGGTGACACTGCCAGATTCCAGCTCCTCTAATAATCCCTGTTCCTCATCCCCCTCCTCAAATCTTTAAAATGGGAATGATGACAAGTAACTCCCACCAACAACTTTTCAGGGATGAAGTAGAAAAGAATCTTCCTCCTAATTCTAAACCTAAAGTAGAAATGAGGTTCCTGGGCTCAGCTGAGTTTAAATCATTTTAGGCTCCTGAATAAAATTGGAGCTATGGAGTATGAACTCAAAAAGGAAAGTCATATAGGAGGCAGAACTCAAAGATTCTCCAAAGTGAGTCTCTTTTAAGAACTACACTGCTAGCCAGGGGTGGTGGTGCACACCTATAATCCCAGGGCTCAGGAGGCTGAGGCAGGAGGATTGCCATGAGTTCAAGGCCAGCCTTTGCTACATAGTGAGTTCAAGGCCAGCCTGAACTACACAGTGAAGGCCAGTGATATAGCTCAGCAGCATAAGCACCTGCCTGGCAAGCACGAGGTCCTGAGTTCGACTCCCAGTACCCGCATAAAAAAAAAAAAAAAAAAAAGAACTACACAGTGAGACCCTGTCTCAAAAAGCCAAAAACAAAACAAAACAAAACAAAAAACCCAGGCTACTACTCAGTGGGCAGGTGATGAGACAGAGACATCACTCTGGAGCATTTTCAAGACCTTTGACTAAGTCTTGGTCTTTGGGGAAGGAGCAATGAAAGTGGAGGTTAAAAGAATTAGCTTTGAATCAGGCACAGTGGTGCATGCCTATAATCTCAGCTACTTAGGATGCTGAGGCAGGAGAATCACACATTCAAGGCCAAGCTGGACAATAAGTAAGACCCTGTATAAAAATAAAAAGCTTAGGTTTGAAATCAGGCCTCAGTGCAAATCCAGACTCTCTACCAATCACTAGCTCTGTGGCCTTAAGCTACTCTACTTAACTTCCGGTCTCAATTTTCTGATCTGTAGACAGGATAACAGGAGTGCCTACCTCATTTTATTGTTGGGGGAATTAAATGAAATAACTTATGTCTAGAGATTATAGCACAGTGCTTGGTTGGCACAAGATGATGTTTAATAAATGCTGCTATCATCATTAGCCTTATTGTTATTTTATTGATTAAAAGGGAGACATGTATTGGGCTTAGTCTCCAGCAGCTTCTGCCTTCCAGGTAGAGGAACAATGCAAAAAGAGCAAGTGTCTCTCTAGAATGATCAGATAGTCTTTATCTGAGTCCTTCTCACTGCAGCTTTGAGCCTATCCTCACGCTTTTCTCCTGCTATCCCACAGAAAACCTAGTCGGGTGGTGGCAAACCTATGGCACATGTGCTGCAGTGGGCTGTTTGTATCATTGAAGGCTCTAAAAGGTTCACCATCACTGTTTTGACTCTCTCTTCACTGATCTGGTTGTACACTGGATCAGATTTACTTTTGGCTTGTCACTTTGTGTCTGTGTCCCAGACCTGGGGTGTCTGAGGTTTTCTGGTGGGGGTAGAGGAGAGTGTGAAAAACAAAATGTAGTCTTGATCTAGAACAGTGAGGGGGTGAACCTTTTAGAGCTTTCAGTGATGGAAACAGCCCACTGCAGCACACAGGCTGTAGGTTCGCCACCACTGCTCTAGGAACTCTGCTTCCTTGTGGCTACAAGCAACATCTCTGCCATCTACCAAGGCATGAAATGACTAGAGGTCAATGCTAAATATTAATTCACCTGTTGGCGAATCGCATCTAAGATAGCAGTTAATCAGCCCCAGGAAATAGCTTTGGAGTAAGAAAAGGAGTGATTTGCCATTGGCAGGAATGCTTAAGCTGAGACTGATGGAGGTTTGTAAAACTTTTGAAATTTTATATAAGATCATACCTGCATGTACGTTATACATTTTTTCCAAGAAGAGAACCCATAGTTTTCATCAGAACTCTCAGGAGAAACCACAGTCCACATAAATGTGTTCAGAATCACTGGTCCCATCTGAAAGTAGAGAGAACGGTTCTCCACAGAGTTCTGTGAGGCTGCATCCAGCCTGTCTGACTGTCAGTGCTATTAGTGAAACAGGCTTGGAAGCCAGGTTGCTTGGGCATCAAGGGAGGAGGGTTACTCTCCTCTTTGCACCTGTGCTATCTGGCTGGCGCTTTCCATATCCATTTGGGAAGTTGGAGGTTTTCAGATCACTACCCACCCCCTCTTTCCCCTTAGGAAGCACTCTAAAATGCCATATTCATGACAAATGAGTGGGCTGTTCTGGTGTCATTTCACAGGTGGGAGTGACCTCTGAGAGGTGACTTTGCTAGGTGTGTGTTGGTGTAGTAATGGTGGCGAGTGCAGAGGTCTCTTCATATTGCCCTTCCCTGAATGCTTGGTACATAGGTAGTACTCAGCCACTGTTTGGATATTGATATTAAAGAATTGATGGCTTACCTTCCGCAGATACTGAATCTAAGCTCCTCCGTCCATTTTTTTAACTTCCTGGGGACTGGTGGTTTCTCCTTACCCCTGTGGCATCCTTTCATGCGGGGTCAGGTGCTTTGGTTTTATGCCCAACTGCTTACTCCTCACCTTCAAAATCCTGAAACATTTCTGAAAGCTAAATGAGCTAAATGGGGCCCTGAGGGATTGTCTGACGCTTCTTAGAATATGATCCATCATTGAGGCCGTTCTCCTATTTTGGCCAGTCTTGGTACCCTCTCCTTTCTGTCGTATCCCCTTCTTCCTGTGAGAAAATAGCACCCATGTCCCTTGCTGAGAATTTTCCCCTCCTCTCAAACTGTAGATCCACATGCTCAACCCAGTTTATCAATTGGTATCAAATGCCACAGGATTCCCTAACACTTGAATGTGCCTGTCGCCCTGCCTGCATCAGGCAGACACCCTCCGGGCTGAATCAGTTCACAAGTGAGAAGTGTGGGTTGAGAGTGCTGAGCACAGTGGTTCCCAGGCTCCCTCAGGAGCAGACCCTGATCCCCATAGGGTGAGGTGGCTGATGATGGCTCCACATAACAAGTTTCTCTTTGCTTTGGGGGCCTCATGTCAGAGTGTCCTCTAGACATAAAGCAGAGTGAAGTCTCTGAGACATAGGCTTCTACCTCCTCCATCCTTTTGTTTCATTTTGGGTTTTTCTTTTTTTTTTTTTTTTTTTTTTTTTTGAGACAGGGTCTTGCCATGTAGTTCAGGCTGGCCTCAAACTCACTGTGTAGCCCAGACTGGCCTTAACCTTGTAGTGATCCTCCTGCCTCAGCCTCCTAAGTCCTGGGATTACAGGCGTGCACCACCACGCCCTCCATCTTACTATGCCTTCTCCTCTCCTGCACCCTGGTCCACTTAACCCATGTGGTTTGAACTGGCTTTTGGTATCTATGACCTAAGTTAGCTCTTGGTTGTAGGATGCTAGGGCTGCTGGACAGTGGGGAATAGCCACCCTCTGGTAGCATTTGCCTCCTCCTGAACCCGCATTTCTGACAGCAAATTGTAAAGGAGCGGACAGGCCTCCAAATCTCATGGTCTGCTCCCAGGCAGGATGAGCCACCCCTCAACCTAGGTTGACTGGTTTGTTTTTGTTTTTGTTTTACCTGAAATAATGGTGCCTTAGATTGTAAGAGGCTTTTTATTTTGAGATAGTCAAAATATATTGGTTTTCTCCTTTATGTTTTATATTTTATGACTTAAAAAAAAAGACTTCCATATCTACCAATAATAAACATATTCCCCTATATTTTCTTGAGCTTCAGTTATATTCCTATGTTAGTTCTTCAGTCCATCTGGAGTTTTTCATAAATGGTGTGAACTAGGAATCTACCCCCCACCGTAAGATCATATGCTGCCCAGCATTGTTTATTCTGTACCTCATCTTCTTTTACAATATCTTGAAATACTACTCTTCTCTTATTCAAAAGTCCCACAATTACCTGTGGGTGTTTTTTGATTCTCTGTTCTGTGAACTTTTTATATTCTTGTAGCAATCCTACACCATTTAATGTAGCTTTTGTGTAAATTTGATACAATGTATTTTTCTCCTTTGCCCCTAAATCATTTTGCTATTCTTACATATTTTTTCATTCTACATGTACTTTCTAATTATAAGTTTTTTTCTTCCTCCTCTTCCTCTCTTCCTCTCTCCATCCTCCTCTTTCTTCTCCTTTTTTTTTTTTTTTTTTTCTTGGTACTGGGAGTCGAACTCACAACCTCACACTTGCCAGGCAGGTGCTGTGCCACTGAGCTATATCCCTGGCCCTCTTCTCCTTTTCAAGACAGGGTCTCACTATGATGTAGCCCAGGCTGACTTTGAGCTCACGATCCTCCTGCCTCAGTCTCCAGAGCACTGGGATTACAGATGTATGCCATCATGTCCAGCTCTCCTTTGTTTTAACAAATTCTATTAGGATTTTGGTTGGGATTTAATTGATTATAATTGATTAAGTTGGGGAGAGAGTTTACATCTTTACCATATTGAGTCTTCTCATTCAGAAACAGAATATCTCAGCTGTGTTCCTAAAGCCCCCAGGGGAGACATTCTCTTGTCTCCTGACTCCTGGAGTCCCTCAGCTTCCCTGAGCGGGTGCCCTGAGCCACCACATCCTTGTATTGCTGTGTTCTGTGATCCTAGTTTACTCATTCCCTCATCCACCCAGAGATGGATTAAACAGTTGAGTATTTGGTTCTGCTTAGGAGTTCTGAGCTTTGTGATTTCAAAACCCAAAAGAACTCCTGGAGGAGTGTCTCATCTCTTTTCTCCCCTGCTCTTACATCCCATTCTCAGAATTTCCCTTCTTTTCTTGCTCCTAACGGAATTTCAGTATTTCTAATCTGGAGTAGGTCAGCCTAGTGTTTACTTTAGTCTAGACTTCCCGGAGAATCTGGTTGAGCTGAAATGCAGCCCCTCATTCAGACCTTCTCTTTTTTCACATTGTTCCATGCCATTCCTGAGCTTTGCCCAAGTGAGGTGGTATCTCAGAAGAAGAGAAAAGCTCATAGGGTACTTGGGAGAATAGCTCTATTATTGGTGATCCTAGACCAACTGCCACCCCAAAAGCAAGTGCTTATGATCCCAGATTTGCCAACAGCACTAGCCTGTGACACTGCTCACGAGCCTGAACTCCATAGAGTATTAGGAATTCCTAGGGTTTTTTTTTTCCAGTGCTAGGGGATCAAATCCAGGACCTCCTACATGTGAAGCAAGTCTTCTACCACTGAGCTACATCCTCAGCCCCATGTATATATATGCATTTATGTATATTTCAGTAGTACTGGGAATTGAACCCAGGGTCTCCTCCCTGAGCCATATCCCCAACCCTTTTTCTATTTTTGAGACAGGGTCTCACTAAGTTGCTCAGGCTGGGCTTGAACTTAGGATCCTCATGCCTCAGCTTCCCAGAATGCTAGGATTACAGACATGCACCACCACAGCCAGCTTCAACCCTTTTATTTTTTTAATTTTGCAACAAGTTCTTGCTAAGTTGCCCAGGCTAGCCTCAAACTTGTGATCTTCCTGCCTCAGCCTCGTGAGTAGCTGGAATTATAGGAATGTATCGCCATGTCTCTAGGCATTTTTGATCCCTGATTCTGTCATGTGCATCAGCCTAAGAAGCAGACTGCTATGTCAGGCTGCCTGCCAAAGGCCTAAGGATGAAGCAAGAAGCCTAGGCCCTCTAATCAAACCCCTTTCAGGGACAGCAGTGTCCCTTGTTTTATTGCCGGTATGTAAGCTGAAAGGGCCAGAACTAAAATTGTGTGACTCCTCAGACCAGATGTGGCAGCCAAGTAGTAGGAAACAGGAGCCCGGTGCAGGGTTGGGGTCTTGCAGAAGAGCTGAATGTGCTTTAAGGCCAGGTACAGTAGCAATGCAAAGACATAGAGTGCTCACCCAAAGCCTTTTGTGTATATACCTCAGTACCCAGAAGAGCCACAGAGTCCAGCCACCTAAACACACTTTGCCCAGCTATGTGCCACTTCCATTTCTTCATTGGCTTGGCTCTCCCTGCACCACCGCCTCCTACTCCCAGGCTCCTCTGGACCAGGTCAGCACCTGTTACCAATAAAATATCCCACCTGGCCTTGATGAATTTCCATTGCTGCTCATCTAGGGGACAAGATTTTTAGGTAAGGACTGGAGTTTATGACAGCAATTGGAAAATGACTCTAACATAAAACTATTGTAGAAAATTATTCCTAGACATTCGTGTTTCAAAGGGCAGAATGAGCCACTCTCCCAAGAGTAAACCAATTTCAGGGACAGGAAATCTGCCACAGTGGCTGAAAAGTTCTGGCAACAGAGCTTTCTCAAGCATGATTCCTTGAGATCTCCCTTCCAAAGACCAGATGCTGCAAAGATTTTTCCACAGTCAGGTCTCCCCCCCATCCATCCCCACATCATTCAGGACCCAGCCAGCCACCCAGTTTTACTTGTCTAAATCTGAAATCAAAGTCTAAGGCAGGGAGCGGGATTGTCACAAGTAATTGCAACATCCCACAAGAATTTGTCTGGGAGTTAAAGGGAGCCAAACCTGGGCCTTATCCAAAGCTTGCAAGTCTGAGCTTTTTGAGAACCACATTTGATCCTTCGAATGTGTTGAATGTAAATGTTTGTCTTCTGCCTGCTTGGCAGCTCTAGGGGACTCTGTGAGTGGCGACAGGTGTATCTTCACCCAGAGTGGACAGAGTGGTAAACTGCCTGCCATGAGCCACTGACCCCGGAGTTGGCCTTTACACTGCGTTATGTTCTGAACACTGCCTGGGGGGAGGAGGGGTGGAGGCTCTGAGGAGGGACAAGGATGGGAGGATAAGGACCCTTATTCCTTTCTCAGCAGTGCATAAACTTTGGCCTTGCCCTCACCCTTCATCTTATTTCATTTCTACATGTTGCCATCGTAGACATTAAGGTAGTGTTTTTCTGTTTTTACATATGGACAAAAGCCACCTTTAAAAAAACATGGTATCTACTCTAAATATGTCTCAAGATAGCCAAGAATTCGTGGAGCTTGGTTGGTATTAACCATAGATCATCATCCTCATCCTCATCCTCATCATCATCAAATAGCAGTCACTTACTGGGCCCTTACTTTGTGCAAGGCAGTGGGCTGCATTTTCCATTCTTTGTGAATCTTCTTAGCCCCCTGGTGAGGCCAGTATTGCTGTTTCCTCATCTCACAGAGAAAGGACCAGGCCTAGCAAAGTTAAGTGGCCTGCTCTGTGTCTGGTAATTGGTCAGAAGGTCTGAGACATGGCCATGGCTCGGTTTCTTCCTGAAGGAGCAGAATGGAAGCAGAGCACACGCCAGCCCCAACAGTCCAAACCTGCCAGGCGTAATGGGAAGGGTATTCGCACCATGTCTTTCCTGTGTGTCTCGAGCCTCTGCCAGTGGACCCAGGACATAGGGACATGATGCCTCAGATGGGGATGGAATGGGAACGGGGCAAGGAAAGCCAGCAGTTCTGTGTTGGTTCCTCAGAAAACCCCACTGGGGTCATAGGCGTGCAGAATCTGAGAGGCATCTGAACTGCCTCCCTCCTCTTGAGTTCTTCAGGGCTTTCGGAGCAAGGCTTTCTCTGAGAAGTGGGATTATTCCTCATTGACACCACTCTAGTAGCTTCAAAGGACTTGAAGAAAGAGCAGGACAAAGTAGATTTCTGTTTGGAGGCCAGACGTCTATCTGACATTCAGCCTAATTTCTTTTCAGCACAGCCTAGTGTCTCTGTCCCCTCTGCTGATTTACATGGCAGGTTTAATTAGCCAGAGTTGAGTCAAAGTGTAGCTCGTCCTCAGAGCCAATTAATATTTACTGGCCACCACATGGTGAGTGATGCCAAGGTTGACCTGTGTTCTCTGTATCAGTTTAGAGGACAGACTTCACCTCTTTGTGCCTAGCTGGGACTGGGAACCTGAGGTTCAGAGGTCCTTGCCCCCACTGCTGTCCCCTCAGACAGACACCTACTTTTTGGCTTCCTCCCCAAAAGGCTTCCTGATCTTTCCTTTTTGCTCCAATCAGCTTCGCTCCTTTTAATCTTTTCACCTTTGGATCTAGCCTGGAGCTGGTCCCTCTCCCCTACAGTGGCTCAGCTTCCTTCTTCCTGGCAAAAACCTGAGTCTGCCCCAACCTCTTTTGAGGTTTTGTTGTTGTTGCTGCTGCTGCTGCTGTTGTATATTTTGGTTTGTTTTGAAGGTTTTTTTTTTTTAATATGCAGGTACTGGGAGTCAAACTCAGGACCTCACGCTTGCCAGACAGGCGCTTATGCCGCTGAGCTATATCACCAGCCCTGTTTTGAAGGTTTTTTGTTGTTTCTTTCCCTTGTGTTTGGGAACCAGGAGTCGAACTTAGGACCTCACGCTTGCCAGGCAAGCACTGTGCCTGCCGAGCTATATCCCCAGCCTCCTCTTTTTTTTTTTTTTTTTTTTTAATGAGACAAGGTCTCGCTATGTAGTCTAGGCTGGCCTGGAACTCACTGTGTAGCCCAGGCTGGCCTCGAACTTGCAGCAATCCTCCTGCCTCAGCCTCCCTCATGCTGGGATTACAAGAGTGTGCCACCACACCTACCATTTCCTAGCCTCTTGAAAGAGCCCAGGATCCCTGCTTCCCCACCCTGCTCAGGACTGATAAAGTGGCAGCCTCCCTTCCTGGCACTCAGAGCTGCCTGTGGCAGCTGCCTCCCCAAGGGCTTCCAGCCTCCTGCTCTTCCTCTTCCTGCGGAGGAGACTAGCCTTCACAGGGCCTCTGGGGCTGGCTGCCCTACCCTCCGCACCAGCCCTCCACTCCACTTCAGATGAGGCCAGGAACACTCTTGCTTTCTGTCCAAATCCTGTCCCCTTAGCAAGTTCTGAGGGCTCCTGTGTTAACAATCCAGCCCAGCCCACCATGCCCTCCCCTAAGGCACCTGCTGCTAGGCCACTTGCTGTGCCTGTGGTCAGTGGCGTAGCTAGAGTTTGTGCCACTCCGGGCAGTCTGTCAATTTGCCACCCTCCAACATATCTGAATATGTTAACCTATTTAAATACCACCCCCCCGGCCGGTGACATGGCTCAGCGTTGTAAGCACCTGCCTGGCAAGTGCAAGGTCCTGAGTTCAACTCCCATACCCACATAAAGGAAAAAAAGGGGCCGGTGATATCGCTCAGTGGCACAAGCGCCTGCTGGCAAGCGCAAGGTCCTGAGTTGGACTTCCGGTACCCACATTAAAGAAAAAAAACAACCCCAAAATGTGTCGCCCGGTCGGACCGCTCCCCAGCCCCCCAGCTACCCCACTGCGTTGTCTTATGAACCTGTCTTCTGAGATGGGAAGCACTCAGACGTCAAGATCTTTTACCTCCCATAAGGCCTCAAGCAACACCAGGCTTTTCCAAGGGCACTCGGGACCTTTTTGAATGCTGTTCCCCTCCTAATGAACCCTCCTGCCACTGTCTCAGAGCTCCCCCCGGGTGTGGTAGGACTGGGTGAGGCTGGGGGGGGGGCAAGGCTGCCACTGTCAGTCCCTGCAGAAGGCGCATTGTCCAGAAACGGGGAGAAAGATAGGGAAATTTTTATTTCCAGGGAGATTGGGTGAGGGGAGGAGGGCCATTCAGGGGTGAACCTAGAGGATGTGCATCCAGGGGAAACCCCAAATCTTATAGTGCTTTGTTCCATCATCTCCCCCGATTTCTCCCAAAGGCCACCTGCCTCCCGTCCCTAGCCTCCGGCCTGGTTGTTGCATGACCTCGGGTGGCGCCCAGTGCTGCTATGGACAGCTCATTCAGCGGGTAGCGGCGCCCGGCGTGTGCAGGCGCCGCCAGGGGGCGAATGGCGTGCCCACCGGCTCCTCGGACGCCTCGCGCGCCGGGCGCTGCGCTCGGGAGAGGCCGGGCGAGGCCGGGCGAGGGAAGGCGCTTCCCTACGCCTCTTCAGCCCAGCGGGGCCGAGGCTTCCAGCCCCGCCCTCGGGCGGGCTCGGTGGCGCTGTGCGCCCAGGTTCGGGGTGGGGATGCAGCCACCGCGGGCGGGCACAGGTGGCAGGGCCCCAGCATGCTCGGCTCAGCGCGCAGCAGGCACTGCCCGGCGGACCCTGCGCTCTCTTCCCGCCCCGCTGGCTCTGCTCTGGCGGTCGCCCCGATTTTGGGCCAGTGGTTGACTAGGCCGCATAGGGCCATAGGGCGCAGCGACGGGAGGACGCTGGAGTTTAAGGAGGGCCGAGGGAAGGCGCAGCCCTGTTCCCGGCTCCCTCCACTCCCCCCGGCCAAAGTGGGTGCGCGGGCCATCCCGGGTGCTGCGGGCCGACTGGTGCGGAGGGAGAGAGCCCGCGCGGAGCCCAACCTCCACGGCACAGCACACCTGGGGTCAGACCCTTTCTAAAGCGGCCACACGTGGCCTTAGGCTCTAAAAGGGGAGGGTGAGTTTATAAAGTAGTTGCATGAGTGGGCTCCTCCCTCGGTCAGCTCGTGGTATGGACCCCGTTTCTCTAAGTCTCGCAGGCCCCTGTGACACAGACTAGTGACGCCCTCCCAGGCTCTGACACCCCTGGGGATCGTCTGACTTGGTAGGATGCTGTTTCCACAGAGAAATATTCTGTTCCTAGGATATCAAGTCAACCTTGATGAAAACTGTCAGGGCTGGTGATAAACATTTTTGTGTTTAAAAGAAAAGGCCTCTCTGTGTCCACACCCTAACTTGCATCCATTCTAGGTATTTCTACCATTGAAGAAATATTTCCTTACCAAAAGAAAGTCAAGTTTATGTTTAGTTTCAAAGGAAGTCCTTGAAACAGCAGCTTTCTGCTTGCCTGCTAATAGTCATTTACCCTCACTTTGTTTTGGTTTAGATCGAGGGAGTTTTGCAACCCCCAGAGTTAAAGTCAGATTAATTCTCAAGATGCACATAGCTGTGGCTTCAAATCCTAAAAAATTTAGCAGATGTTTTTCAGCCAGAAGTTCCAGGGCTGACCTCTGTGTCCATCCTTGTTGATTCTCACCTGGTCAGATAGACACTCAAAACCATAGATCTCAAATCTCTTTAGAACCTGGACCTGGACCCCAGGGCATCTCCTCTCCCATTTATTCAGACCCAGCCATTGATCTCCTGGTCAGAGGCCCCAGGGACACCACCCCTGAGGGGAGTCTCACCTCGCAGGATACAGTTAGGTGACTGCTGACTGCTGGCAGTGCAGGGGATCTCCAAGCCCAGCATAAGACTTTACCCCTGCTCCTTCTGTCCTCAGTTCCCGGATGTGTCTGAGACTTCCTAGCTGTGCAAAGACAAGAGGAACCTCAAGTTCAGAACCCCATGTGACCTCAAGACCTTCCAGGTCTAAAGAGTGGCACTTGTAGGAATCCTGACCCCAGTCCCTACACTCAGGAGGCTCTGGTGATTTGGTGGGTGACAGCCTATGTGACCATGGCCTCTGGCCCTGCTCCAGACTCCTTCTCTGCTGCCATCCTTGGTCTTCCTCATTTTCTCCAAGGTGAGTGTGCTAGGTCTGGCTCCCCCAGAGTTTCCACATTCACCCCAACATGGCAGCCTGCCTGGAAGTGTCCAGGGCCAGTCCAGCAAGACCCTCTTCTGGTCAGCCCTGCCTTCTGCCTTCTCAGTTCCCAAGAAAGCTATCTAGAGGAGGCCAGGCCATGTCTTCCCTGTCTCAAGGGTAGGAAGGAATAGACAGGTCTCTAGCACATCCACAAGGGCTTCTCTGGACTCGCCTTTAGCCTCAGTCTTCCATCCCACATAATTTAGTGGATAGCCACTTTGTGGCAGGTACTAGGCCAGGTGTTGGGGATATAAAAATAAACCAGAAGCAGTTTGTCTTCCAGAGTTCATGGTGTCTGGTGGAGGAATTTATTCTTTAATTCACTTATTCATGAAATGTGTACTGAGAACCTACTGTATGCACAGCCCTGGGGGGTGAGAAGTACTGGACAGACTGTGACAAAAACAAGTATAGCCCACGCCGTCCTAATAGTACCACCCTGTATCTTACTGTCCATAAGGGACACGGACATCAAGCGAACCACCTAGCAAGTGGAGAATTACTAGCTGTGATAAAAGGTCACAGGAGCTTTAGCACAGGTAAAGAGGGTGGGGAGGGGGAAACCAGGCCGGGTGGGAGAGGCATTGGGAGCAGACAGGACCTGGACTCATGCCTGGAAGAACCTGGTTTGGACCTTATCCTCCTCCTGAAACAGACCCTGGAGAAGGCTGCTGCCTGTGCCCTATCCCTCACCCCCACACACACACCCAGGAAACCTGCCAGCTCCTCCTCATGGCCCCTCCCTCTCTGAGGATGCCAGGCGCCTTTCTTTGCCGCCTGTTGATTGGTGGTGGGAGGTTGCAGTGCTCCTCATGGTCACTATCTGAAGTTTCTAGGTCTGCTGAGGGATGGGGTTTCAGGCTGTGGGGCTGTAGTGGCCCAGCCTTCTGTGCTCCATCAGCCATCAGAATCAGAGGAAGAGCTGGAAATGAACACATAATAAAAGAACTAGGAGAGGAGCAATGGGGTTTGGCACACTGACATTTACACACTGCCACCTCCCTCAGCCCCATTTTCAAGCCCTGGCTAGGCTACGTCCCCAACCCCCATCCCTCAGAAGAGTAGCAGAGCCTGGGCAGCAGAGCTCCAGGTCTGGGACCCATCCAACAAAGCCATTCTGGATGCCTGGTCCTGCCTGGCTATCGCTTCTCTTCCACTCCACAATCTGGTGGGGACCTGGGTGGGACAGGCTGCTCTGCATCTAGGTAAGAATGATGCTGCTCGGCAGCCAGAGGCCCTCCTCAGGAAACACCAGTACCCAGGAAGAGGCAGCCTCTCCGTGGCCCAGCCCTGCATGGGCTGGCTCAGAGAAGGCTGAGGATCCCTCTCTGCCCCCTGGACAGGGTACAGGATCCCTCAGCAGGGCCAGCTCATCAGCAGGGTATCAATACCACCATGTCTGGTGGCTGTGAGGGAGGATGCTGTACCACGCTGGCAGCTTGATCTAGGCCTTGGCTTTAGGGAGCAACAACGTGTCCATAGTCACCAACTGGCCTAAATTCTTGGGCATAGCCTCAGGGCGGCCTGTCTGGGACTGCCAGGGTCCCCCAGCAGGCACACAAGTACCCATGCCAGTGTCATGAGTATCAGAGAAGACTGGTATGAGGGGCAGTTTAACCCTTGAATTGTTCCATATGCTGAGGGACTTGCAGAAGTGCTTTCTAAACCCAATTTCCTCCTACAGCTAGCCCTTTGGGGATATGGGTCTCTCAGCCTCCCCCGTCCCTTCACCAGCCACTCTACACTCAGCATGGCTACAGAGCTGCATTTGTTTGCCCTGAGACCCTGGCATAGAGGTAGGGACTCCTTCTACCAGTGGTGTCCTTGCCCATGAGTTGTCTCTATGGAGAGAAAAGGTTGAGCACTTTCTTTGGAAACCAGAGCATGGCACCAAGCAAAGATGAGATCCT
Source organism: Erethizon dorsatum (assembly GCA_028451465.1). NCBI lineage: Eukaryota > Metazoa > Chordata > Mammalia > Rodentia > Erethizontidae > Erethizon > Erethizon dorsatum. Next base: position 66,806,286 of record CM051838.1, read on the forward strand.
TGTTGTCACTTTTCCATCCAGGCATCCCTCCTACCCCCATTTCCACTCTTTAGCCCCTCGGAGCATGCCATAGTCTCTAGCACAGGAGACTCAGTCCTTGGGTGGCAGGGCTTCCTACCTGCCTGAGTGTCCCATGCAAGAAAAGAGCAGCAAGATGTCTGCAAGCTGTCAGCCATGGGAGGACTAAGGACAGTCTAAGGACTGCCCAGGAACACTAGGTGTTGTGGTAGGTGCAGGGGTGCAGGTGGTGATGGAACCCGGGGGCTGCCTTTCTCCCCTCATCTGAGTACAGTGAGCTCCTCTTTGAAGCACTGTAATGTTAAGCAGATCCACTCTGTTAGGTTGGACGGCATTCAAGTGTCCTGGTTAGGTACTGGGAACAAGCAAGGGATGGATAACAACAGTAATACAGCCATTTGTTGTTCACTTAATATGTACACTCTGAGCAAAATGAATGAATTTCATTATTTAAATATTTCAAATTAATTAGTTATTTAATCCCACTTAATTATTTAACCCTTATAACTCTCTAAGAGGTATGTGCTATTATTGCCATTTCACAGTTTAGGAAATAAGGCTGGGAGAAATGAAGTCACTCATCCAGGGTACACACAGCTAGGTACACAGGTACACACCCTGCTTCCAGGGTTCATACCTTCATCCCTCCTACACCCACCCCTAGGCTTCTGAGCTTAGCAAGAGAGGCACATTGGGAAGAGAGGGTGCTGTGCTGGCCTCCATTCTTGCCCAAGTTCCTCCTGCCCCCACACAGATGGTCTTCCTGGCCTTGGGTGAAGGCCAGCCTGAAGGTGGCCAGGGAGGCTTCCAGATGTCAGGGCAGGGAAGTGGCAGCTCCCCTGCTCTCAGATTCCGTGTTTCTGGGGCTGAACTCCTCAGCTCCCTAGGCTGTCTGCCTCTACTCCCCACTTTGGGTCTAGGTAGTGACCCCCGCACACACCCTTGGCATCTGGCAGGCAATCAGTGTAAGATGGAGGGGCCCACAGAGACAGAGGTGCCCTCTGAGGCCAAGCTAAACACAACCACGTGGGCAGAGAACCTGCCACAGAAGCCACTTGTTTGTCCCTGGATCTTCCCCTACATGCCACAGCCACATGTCCCAGAGCACCCCCAGAGAGCCTGTCAAGCACCCCTAGGGAGGGTTTGGGAGGGAAAGAAGGGTACAGAACTGCTGCAAATAGCCTGCCCAGCCAGACCCCAGAGCTGCCTCCATCCCAGTGATTGCAGGGTGGAGGTAGAACAGGTCTGTCACCCATCATTCAGCATCCTGAAAGCTGTACTAAGAAGGTGCTGTTGTCTGTTTTACACAAAAGGAAACTTGGGTCAAAGTCCCTTAGCAGGCAGTACCCCCACAATTAATTCCTCTTCTGTACCAACCAGCTTTTATCAGCTTGGGACAAGGGGGATGGGGTTGAGTGGAGGGAATGGAGGCCTAAAATCCAGGGTTTAGAGAGAAGGAATAGCCTCAAGTGTGGTGTGGAAACCTTTTGGTTTGGTTTGGTTTGAGACAGGGTGTTGCTATGTAGTCCAGGCTGGCCTTGAACTCGTGATCCTCCTGCCTCTGCCTCCTGAGTGCTGGGATTACAGGTGTGCACCACCAAACCTGGCTGTGGAAAGCATTTGAGAGAAGTCTCCCCTGAACTCCCACTCACCCACAAGTAAACTGTGGACTTTTTTTTTTTGAGACAGGGTTTCGATAATTTGCTAAATTATCCAGATCAAACTTGTGATCCTCCCACCTCTGCCTCCCAGAGTGCTGGGATCCCAGGCTGCACCACCACACTGAGCTAACTGTGGACTCTTAAAGTGGCCAGGCATGAGCAGCCCTCATAGCTCTGTTCTGATTGGGCACCTACGATGCTCAGCTTCCTGGACCCAGAGATGACACGCTCCTCCAGCAGTCGCAGTGGTAAGAGGGGCTGATTCTTTGCTCTAGAGACAGCATAATGAGTGCCACCTGAAGAAAGATCTGGGCACTTGAGAGAACAGGGGAGGGGTAGCCAGCCCAGTGGGAGTAAGGGAGGGGTCAGCTAGGCTGCCTGGAGGGAGGCTTAGAAAAAGAGTATAAATTATCCAGACAAACAGGGTGGTGTTAGGGATAGCTTTCAGCAGAGAGGAACGTGTGAGCCTTGGTGGGCTGCTGAGAAATGGTGAGTGAAGCAGACAAGGGCAAGAGGGGAGCTGTCAGTGGCCAGGGCAGAATGACGGGCCCTCAAGGCAGGACCTGTGGATTTCCAAACTGAGGAACCCAGGACAACCAGACCTTCTCACCATCTCTTCTGACCCTGGAACTTTCCAGCCTAATCATGGCTCCGACCGGCAGCTCCAGAGGCTCCGTGCCTCGGGACCCCACCTAGGGAGCTTGCTTAGGGACTGGCCAGCCTGCTGGAGCTAGAGCTGCGGGTCCCAGGATTCCCCAGACCCTGCAAAGCCTGGAACCTGGGGTTTTTCATTCTCCAGATTCTGAAGGAACTGGGTAGGACTGAAGGGGTGAGGGGTGGAAATGGAGCTAGAGGCCCCACCAGTGGGAGGAATACAAAGATCCTGTCTCAGGAAAATGACTTTGGAGTGATCTTGATCCTCATGGAGGCCCCACTCAGGCTGCTATTTCTGGTAAGGGCTGAGGGACAGGATTTCAGCTCCATTCAGACCCAAACCTGCACAGCGCCCTCTACCAGGAGGGGAGGACAAAGGGCACAGATAAGGACATGGGAACCACAGGCCCCCAGCCCTGGAAGGGTCAGAGGGCCGGGTGTACTGAGGACTCTGTTGTCCTTTAAAATGTTTTATTTACCTGTTAAAGCTTCCATTCTTTTATTATGCTCTTGAGGGTAGCTCTTTCCTAAGGGGGTGCGGTGCCAGAAGGTAGGGACAGATGCCTTAAATATGGTACCTAATGTCACTAATTTCAACTTGAGGTGGAAAAGACAGGCCGGCCCCTTTCCTCTTACTACATCAGGGAACCTCCTCATCTCCTTACCCTTTACCTTACTCTGGCTCTTCTCTCCCCCTGCCACAGGGAAGCAGGTCTCTAGCACTGACAAAGATAAAAGGTAAAGGCATCCCAGCTGCTTGGGAGGCTGAGGAGGAAAGATCTGTGGAGCATAGTTGTTTGAGACTAGCGAGAGCAACGTGGTGAGGCTTGTTTAAAAAAAAAAAAGTTGCCAGATGTGCTGGCACTGGTTTGTAATCCCAGCACTGGAGTCCGAGGCAGGAGAATCACCATGAGTTCAAGGCCAGACTAGGCTAGGTAGTGAGAATTCAAGGCCAGCCTGATCTACATAGCAAGACCCTGTTCCAAAAAGATAACAAAAAGAAAAAAGAAAAAAAGTTAAAGGCAAAGAAGAAGTGAGTGGAATGGAGAAGAAATCAGGCTTGGGGGACAGTAGCTCTCCCTTCCAAGATCTCTGAGCTTCCTATCTCAGGCCCGAGGACCAGGTGTCAGCAGCAGCAGGACTAGGCCAGGAGGAAAGCCCCCAGGTGACCTCTAGACCTTCCCCTGGAGGCACCTGTCATGACTCAGAGCCTCCCCAGCAACCGCAGCCACTGAGATCATTTACCTGTGCTGTCCGTCCAGTTTTTCATTCTTACCTTTCTTAATCCCCACAAACTTCATGAGTGTTTAATCCCATTTAACACATAAGGTAACTGAGGCTGGGGAAGTGAAGTGACTTCTCAAGGTCACATAGTTTAAAAGTGCCAGAGGCAGAAGTCTGCCTTACTTAAGCTTGCAGAGGGTGACAAAGCTGGACCAACATCACCGCTTTCCCCACTGCACCAGCTCATCCCAAGCCCAAAGCACCCAGTACCATAGTCTGCAATCTGCAGTGCATCTGACCAGCTCTTCCTGCACAGCCCAGGTCTACCAGCCTTATGCTGCCCTTCCACAGCTGCAGAGGGAGCAGGCGGCCTCAGGAAGGTTCTACAATCCAGCACCCTCACACCTCCACACCCCAGGGCTGTTTGATTCCAGTGCCTCAAAAATGAGGGCCACTTGGGTTTTCATGGGGAAGGGAACAGGCAGCAGGGCCAGTGTGTCCTGGCACATGGCAAGAGGCTGAGTTCAGCTTGGCACACTGACTGGGCACAGCTTGGCCAGCCTCAGCATCAGTCAGAGTAGCCATGGTGGCTTTTGTTAGTTGGGATTACTGCATTCAGGAGGGAGGAGGAGAGAAGGAGGGGTCCCAGAGGAGGTGAGAAGGGGGGGCACCACCAACTCCTGGGGGTGCAGATGAGTGGAGATTTGTAGCTTGGGCTGCCGAAGAAGGCATGGCAGATCCCTGCGGGTGACCTCAGTGCCACTGCAAGCCCTGGGACTGAGTGCTCACCTGCTCCAGTGGTATTCTGTCTCTTCCCCAATCCCACAGGCTCTGACCCCATCATGCCTGGGCCACCTGGGACCAGCAGGAGCCCTGCCTGACTCCTGCATTTTGGAAAAAGGATACGAGCTCCAGTCTTACCCAGAAAGATCTATACCCCTCTGTTGAACCAATGAAAACATGATTTAACAGACAGCCACGGATCTGTTCCCTCCCTCCCTTCCTCCCAGAAGCACAGGTTGTAGAGGCAAAGAATCTTGGGTTTGAGTCCCAACTCCTCTGCTTTTAGCTGTGAGCAGGACCCTAAGTAAGTTACTTAGCCTTTCTGGGTCCTATATTCCTCATTTGCAAATTGGCAGAGTGCTGTGCTACCACACCTAATGAAAGAATGTATCATAGCAACACTAATGCCTATCAGGTGCCCACTACGTTCCAGGATGTTTCATGTATTATCTCACTAAATCCTCAAAACCACCCTGAAGATGGATGCTAGATATCGCCCCCATTTTATAGGCAAGAAAACCAAGGCTTGGGTTAAGTAAGTTGCCAAAGCTGGCAAACTGCAGAGCTGGACTCCTTCCCCCAACAACCTGGCTCCCTGTCCACCATGCTCTCAGCTGCCCCCATGCTCTGGGGGCTGGTGAGGATGGGCACCCACAACCACTGGCTGGCTCCCCACCCAATTTTGCAGCAGCACCCAGGGACAATGCCCTCAGGGCTGGCTCACTGCCCAGGCCCCCAGGCCTTCTTGATCCTGCGGCAGACATCTTCTGGCCACCTCCCTAAAAGTCTCTGCCTCCTTCCCCAGGGGTAGGCCTGGGCTGTACATCATATGAGTGAGTGCAAGTGACACAAATGAGGGTAGCAGATTCCAGGAGAAGGATGAGGAGGAGGAGGAGGAGGAGGAGGAGGAGGAGGAGGAGGAGGCTGTGTCTTCCAGGTTCATTTTCAATCTCCCATCTGACCATTTGCCCAGCCTAGGAAGAGTCTGCATTCCATTGTGTCATCGCAACATTCCCCAGGAGTGGCTGCTATCAGGGCAAGGTCTATGGGTTAGTTCCTCCTCATCCTCCAACCCCCAGCCCACAAGTGACTTCCTCCAGTAATGTCCTGCCCCCGCCTTATCTCCTGTCACAGTTAAAATGAATGCACTACTTTCTGTGTTGCTGTGATCATCATCCCCCCCCCCACCGTATGCTTCTTTCAAGCAGGTTCAAGATGGCACTGTTCACCACTGTCCCCTGGCCCTAGCACAGCACCTGACACATGCATGTTCAAGAAGTGGATGAACTGTAGGATTTGCCAGGGTCCCGTGTCCCAGGGAGGCTAAGGGGAAGAAGGAGGGTGTCCCCAGCAATGACTGCAGCAGAGATGGATCTGACCTCTAACTACAGATGACACTAGTGCTCAGAAAGGTACATGTGTGCAGAGTGGCCCGGCACGTGGTGGGTGGAGGTAAAACTTTGAAGCCAGATGGTCAGAGCCCAGAGCAGATGTCTTAATCCCAGAGTGTTCTTCCTCCTGGACATGCTTCTCTAATTGGATGGTGGAGCCAGGAGCCACCTGCTAAATGTGGCCCTGGCCTTGCTGTTTTCACGCATGCTGAATACCTCCACTCCCATCACGCAAAGGGCAGCATTCACTATTACCCTGAGGTATTTACTGTACAGATACTGAATGCTAGACACTTAGTGAACTGAAACAGACAAGAGCCTGCTTTCACCCAGCGTCTGTTCTAGTGAGAAATAATCACACTGACATGTGCAATTACAAATTGTGATACATGTGAAGAAGAAAAAACGACAGCCATCTCTGAGGGAGAACAACTGGGAGGACAAATGATAGTCTGAGGGGTCAGAGATGTTAGTTGCACACACACAAGCCATCATGCCTCCAGTTGCTTAGTCCTCACAGAGAGGCAGTCAGGGCTCCGCCTGCTGGGACTTGGGAATAAAGGGGCTTCTCGATTTGCTCATCACCAAGGAAAAGTGCCGTTTTGCTGTGTGCGGAAGCAAGAGGTTCTGAAATCCCAGGGTCCTGTGACCTCACAGTAAAAGGCAAATGAAGGCAAATTTGACTTTGTGTTCTGTCGCTCTGGGATAAAACAGGAAGGGCAAGGTCCCCCGAGCCAAGATCATAGACAGAGCTGCGGACCTTGCTTCGCTCCGCGCGCTCGGAAATGCGGTGCTCTGTCGCCACCTGGTGGGAGGAGCAGATAATGCTAGGGGCGAGCCCCTCGGGCAGGATCGGGAACGCGGCGCCCCTCGGGCGGAGGCTCCTAAGGAGGCAGGTTTGGGTGACTTCCTGGCAGGGGGCGGGGTGAGAAGAAGGAGCCAGGGTGGAAAGGGAACTGCTGCTTGAAAGTCAACTGACTGGAGACCGACAATGGCCCTATTGTGTCCAGGGCCTTGACCTTGATTTCCTGCCACTCTCATCCCCAGAGTGGCATCACCCGGGCCTGATTGGCCGAGAGTCCGCTTGGTGACAGTGGGCGGGCCGCGGGGCTGGACACCCGGCGAAGGGCTCCCGAAGGGCGAGACGCTGGGCTGGCCCGGTCCCCCTCCTGCCACCCTCGGAAACGCGGGAGTGGGTGTGGGAAGGGACCGACCCTGCCATTTCCTCGCGGCTGTCCGCCAGCAGGAGGCGGGCATCGCGGCGCCCTTAAGGGCTGCGCAGCCTGCTGCTGAAGGCCTGGGACCTGCAGCCCGTGACATCCCCCTCCGAATTAATTCTAGGATCTTCAGCACCACCCACGTTTTTAAAAAATTACACATGCATGGTTACACATTCCCTTGTAAAAAGTATTACGCAAGACAGTTAAAACTAAAGCTTTATCACAGTCAAACCTCCTAAGATAGCTACTATTGTTCAGTTAACGTGCGTCCTTCCGGACCTCATTCAATATTTGACAGGACGGTTTGTACGTATGAGAATACAGGATTTAGTGTACTTGCTTTCTGGGCCTCAGTCTCCTAATCTGAAGATGGGGATGATAATAACGAAATTGCAGAGTTACCAAGGTTAACTGAGGTAATTCATGTGGAAAGCTCAGCACAGTACCTGACCCAGTGTTGGTTATTCTTGTTGTTGCAGCCTTTATTGTCATTGTCACTGGGCCCCAGACCCAGTTCTGAGATCTCTATTGGTTGCCTTTTCCTCCCTCCACAGCCTGTTCTTCCCTTCCCCCTTCTCCCTGCTAATGAAACAGGCTGTGATAAGAATCTGTGTTCCCTAATGCCTGTGGTTTTCTTTAAGCTAGAAAGAGCATCTGGTGTTTTCTGCATGTTCTCCCCTTCCCTCCCCTCTCTCCCATATTTGACCTAGATGCTCTAGACCACTCACCCTCCCACAGAGAGAACGTTCCCATTCCGAGCCAGAGGAAAAGGCGTTCATGGCCCACATGGTACTGCGGGACCCACGGTGACTCTCCACACAGGCTGTCCCTGAGGTAGGGAAGGATGAGGGCAGTGGGAGAGGCCACATGGGGGGGCAGGAAACTGCGGGGTCTGCTGTCAGAGCACAGGGGAAGTTTGCAAACAGATGCGGCAAAAGGCGAGTGGAATCACCTCTGAGGCTTGGCCTCTTCACCTGAACTGCGAGGTGTGACAATAGCTACTGCACGCAGATGTGTGGATAGTCTGGTGCCTGCACAGGGACCTGGGCTGAGAAAGCCCTAGTACATAGTAGTTCTTGCTATGGTGTAAAACGATGTGTCCTATTTATTTAGCATTTCAAGTTTCAGAGGAAATTGACATCTTTCTTCTCTTTAAAACAAGCTAGTCTTGGCTGTCTGAAAGAAGTATGGATTCAATTTATAGGTCTCTGGAGAAAGGTAATTGACCTCACCTGGGGTTTCTGTTGAAGCATCTGAACGCCACCTCCTGGAACGTTGTCGGTCCCCTAAGACTGCACACAGAGCTCCCTCCACCCAGAGACCACTAAGAATCAAAGAACCTCTCTGTTCCAAAGAACGCCACAAAATACCCCATGGGAAAGAGACAGGACCAAACCACTTACTCAGCAAGCACCCACTGGGCACCTGCTCTGGGCCGAGCCTGCACTCTATAGTACGTCACAGCCAGAGGGCGTACCACCGCAATCGGATTTGGGAAAAACACTCATTGCTAGTACTTATTCAGTGCTTATTAGGTACCAACTGTTTCATAAGACATCAAACAAGTCTAAGATGGGGGAGAGTCTTGCCCTCAAGTAATTTACTTTCTGATGGTTTCTTGCACATGGTACTTTCTCTGTTTTTTTTTTTTTTTTTGTGGGTACCGGGGGGTTGACCTCAGGACCTTGCGCGCCAGCAGGCACCCGTGCCGCTGAGCGATATCACCGGCCCCTTTTTCGTATGTGGGTTCCGGGAGTCGAACTCGGGCCCTCGCGCTTGCCGGGCAGGCGCTTAAGCTGCTGAGCCATCTCACCGGCCCTCTCTGTTTTTTTTTTTAAATGTATAATTTGCACAAATTTAAATTGCCTTTTCTTAGTAAACAGTTCTATGAATTTTACCTGCCTTCATTTGTATGTAGGTGTGTGTATAGTTCTACATACTTTTTTTTTTTTTGGTGCTGGTACTTGGCAGTGAATTCAGCATTACTTTACTACTGAATTATAGCCCCAGCCCTTTTTTTTTATTTTATTTTGTTTTGAGACAGAGTCTCAATAAGTTGCCTAGGCTGGTCTTGAACTTGTGATCCTCCTTCCTCAGCCTCCCGAGTAGCTAGGGTACCAGGTGTCCACCACCACACCTGGGGAGTTCTCTGCACTTTTATCCCACATATAGATTTGTATAATCACATTAAGAGATAGCTACTACATCATCACAGAACTCTTTAGTGCTACCACTTTGCATTCACATCTACACCCAGTTCATTCTCCCTGGTCTCCCCCATTACCCCTACCCCACCCCCACAACTGCTAATCTGTTCCCCTTCTCTCCTTCACTCCTCACTTCCCTCCAGTCACAATGACTTCCTTTCTTGTTTCACTGGCTAAACATGTTCCTCCCTCAAGGCTTTTCACTCCTAGTTCCCTCCACCTGGAATGTTCTTGCTCCACTATCCCCATAGCTCAGTTCCTCCCCTTGTTTGATCTCCACCTACTCAGCTTGTTGGAGACAGCCCCCAAACCTGGGCTCACCCTCACAACTCCCTATTAATCTTGGTCCTATTTAATCCTGGTAGCACTTACCTCTGCTTGCAATCATACAGAAGCAATGGTTGACTGCTTCCTGTCTTTCTCCCCTGAGAGAAGGGGTTGGTTTTTTGATGACCATTTCCAATGTTTAATACAACAGATGGCACATACCCAAGCACCAAGAAGTAGTTGTGAAATGAATGTGTCCAGGAAACCTCTTGTGACCCTCCTGTCATACTTTTGTCCCCCTTTTACCCAGCTGTCATTGTGCCAACCAGGGTGCAGCAAGAGGAAGCTGTTTGGCCCATCTTCCAATGTGCCAACCATCGTGCAGCAAGAGGAAGCTGTTTGGCCCATCTTCCAATGTGCCAACCAGGGTGTAGCAAGAGGAAGCTGCTTGGCCCATCTGCTCCTCTCAACTCTTGCCTCTTTCTGGAGCTTCTCACTGGTCTCCAGTACTGCAGCCTGGAAGTCTGACTAAGTCAACACTCTAAGGCAAAGTCAGACCCACAGCGGCTAGAGCTGGTGCAGACAGGCTCATTTCTGACACTCGGTGGGCAATTCTGAGGGTCACTCCACACTGCTCCTCAGCATGTCCCAGCTGGATCCAGCTCTAGGAGTCCCACAGTGGTGACTGGCTCCACAAACACCATTGTACAGGCTTTCCTGGCTCCTGTTCCTGGATCATGTCTTGAATTAACTTCCAAGTAAGCTTTTTCTTTGCTTTTTCTCTACCTGTAGGTAGAGAAATGGAGAGGTAGCAGAGATGGAGAAGATTAAACTAGAATAAACACATGGAATTTACAGATTAATGGAAAAGAGCAATAATAATTAAGGAAAAAGAAGCAAAATTTAAATAACTACAGTACAGGTGGAGGCATAGACTTGTAAACAATGGAATTGGTATAAAGGAATATCTGCATAGAAATCAATGCAGCTCAATCCTGAGTTCATGACATGTTCAAAGTGGATCAAAGAACTAAATTATTTTTAAAAATTGAGAACTATAAACCATCCAGAGGAAGGAATAAGAGAGAATTTTATGGCCTTGGGGTGGGGAGCAATTACAGGAAGAGCACATCATAAAAAGAGAAAAGACAGCATTAAGAAAATGAAAAGGTAGGTTGCACACTGGAAGTTTTGCAATCCAAAATCTATAAATTTTTTTGGTAATTAACAGGTCACACCTACTACCCCAGCCAGCTTTGCCATGCCCTAATCTGTACTTCAAGAATCAAGACCAAACAGCTCAGCAGAATCATTTAAAAAGTTTTGAGTTTGGCCAGAAACAAAGTTGCAGCCTACAAAGATAGAGCAGAGAAGATCTTGGTTGCTGAAAAGATTTAACACTAAAAAGCCAAATACTTTGGAACAGGACAATAGAAAAGATGGCTTGAGGGCATCACAGAACCAGCAGGACTTCACCTTTTGCAGCCTCAAAATTGCAAAGGTGAAAGACTTTGTTTAGAGAAGAGACCCCCAGGGCACTGTGTTCCAGAATGGCAACTGCCTAGGGAATTTATTCCTTGAGATTGGGCTCAGCTATCCAAGCACTTGACCCCTACCATGAAGAGAGAAGGAAGCCTGGCTTCAGCTGGCAGCAGACCTTGGTGTCATCCATGTGGTGCTGAACAATGATTGGGAATGATAGGGTGCAGCTGTGTTTATTGGGCAGGCACAAATGCAAGAGTTGTGGGGTCAGGAAGGCTTCCACCCAGATTTCAGAAGGCCTGGTAGGCCAGGCAGTGTGCCTGTGGGAGGGCAGTGTGTGAAGCTGTGTGAAATCAGAGGTGCAGTGGAGACCCCAGACGATTGGAGAAGCCAGGAACATAGATTATCTGAGGAAAGCTGTGAACAAAGCTGGTCCAAGAGAGAGGCCATGAGGGCTACAATCACTGTCAGTGCCATAGAAGCAGAGTCTCCCAAGCCCTTTGGAGTTCACATTTTGCCACAGATTGCTCAAGATGCTGGACATAGGATTTAATGTTTGCCCTGCTGGATTTTGGCCTTGCTTTTGTCTTTCTTTCTTTCTTTCTTTCTTTTTTTCTTTCTTTCTTTCTTTCTTTCTTTCTTTCTTTCTTTCTATCTCTCTCTCTCTCTCTCTCTCTCTCTCTCTCTCTCTCTCTCTCTTTCTCTCTTCTCTCTCTTTCTTTTTGTCCCATTCCTTTCTATCCCATTTCTATCTTTTGGAATGGGTGAAGGAATCCAACCACCGGCATCTTGGTCTGAGCAGAGACCATTTTAAGTCCCTTCCCCTGCTGTGCTTTTCTTTGTTTTTGTTTTTGTTTTGAGACAGGGTCTCACTTTGTAGCCCAGGCTGGCCTCAAACTCATGGTGATCCTCCTGCATCAGCCTCCCAAGTGCTGGGATTACAGGTGTGCACCACCATGCCCGGCCTCTGCTATGCTTTTATACCTGCTGCAGATGTATAGTCCTGGGTCAATAAGGTCCAGTAAGCACAGCTGTGCCCTATCATTCCCAATCATTATTCAGCCCTGCTCTTGACAAACAACATAAAACTCCTCGTATGTTCCCAAGCCCTGCCCCGGGTGGATAGCCACAACTCCTTTGTACTGAACTCTTTGCCTCAAAATACCCACTGTGACTTTTTCCTTTTACAGCTCCCCCTTTTTTTTAATGCTCATGACCCTATAAAAGATCTTATAGCCTGTTCAAGAGTTAGCCAGTCTGATCTCTAATGCTGGAGCAGTCCGTCTCAGGTTTGTTCCAAAATAAACTGTCCTGTTACCTCTGTTTCTCTTCCTTTTTGCTGACAATGGGAATGTTTATCTTGCACCATTGTATGTTGGAAGTGTTTAACTTTCTCTTCATTTATGTAGGGGCTCACAGGTAAGAGTTTGCCTTAAATCTCACATGAGAATTTGGACTTGCACTTTTCAGCAATACAAAAACAGTTAGGACATTGACAGCTCTTAAGAGACTGACTAAACACATTTTACATAAAAGGATATGCATGGATATGGGGGATGGGGTGGAATGTTATGGCTTATATCTAGATGTCCCCCTAAAACCTCATGCACTCCTGGGTGAGGCTTTTGGGAGGTAACTACTAGATCATGTGTGTGGTACTGGATTAGTCCACTGATGGGTTTATAGCTGGATGTGATGCTGGGAGGTGAAGCCTGGTGGGAGGAAGTGGGTCACTGTGGGTGTAACCCAGATATACAGAGTCCATCAAAAAATATATACACACTTTAGCAGTTCGCCATATTAATAAATGTCTGGAAGCTAATGGTCAACATTTTGATCAACTCATAATTGTAGAGAACAAACATAACTTGTATTAATCTCATGATGTCTCAATAAATAAATTAATTAATTATTTTAAGACAGGGTCTCACTGTGTAGTCCAGATTGGCCTTGAACTCACTATGTAGCCCAGGCTGGCCTCGAATTTGTGACAATCCTCCTACCTCAGCCTCCCAAGTGCTGAAATTACAGGTGTGTGCCATCACACCTGACTCAATAAATTTAGTATTAAAATATTAATACAAGCTTTTCTTTTCCTGATATGTACATTTTTTAAATATATATATTCCTCCTGCCTTGTATGTTAGCTGCTTCCCGCATGCCATGCCATGAACTGTTTCTCTTCTGTGAAACCCCTCTGCCATGCTGTGCTGCCTTGGAGCCAGCCGACTATGGACTGAAACCTCCACAAACTGTGAGCTAAAATATACCTTTCCTCCTTTAACTTGTGGGTGTTGGGCATTTTGTCCCAGCAACAAGAAAGTAACTAAGATGACTAACTACTCAGTAATAAAAAGGAACAAAATACTAATAAAGGCTACAACATGAATGAACCTCAAAAACATTATGATGACTAAAAGAAGCCAGTCAGAAGGGTGTATGGTATATGATTACATTTAAATCAAGTTCTTGAACAAGCAAAACTAAGAGGGGGGAGCAGAAAACAAATAATTGACCTAGGCTGGCCTATGCAGGCAGAGACCACCCCGGGCCCTGGTGTGAGGTAATGGGGAGGGTCTGAACCAGGGCAAGGGCCAGGCAGGGAGAAGCCCCAGGCTCTGCCAAGAGCTGATTGGGCTGCCCCAGTGGAGGAAAAGATCCGAAGGGTTTGAGATACCAAGGACCATAAATACTAATTTTCATGTGCCCTCCCTGGGAGGGCTTGACACACCTGAAAATCCACAGGCCCTGGTTCCTGGGATTGAGAAGCAGAGGAGGGAGGGTGGAGGCCAGCAATCTGCATACATAGAAATATGCCACTGCCCACTCTGATACAAAGACTCCATACTTTACAGGCTGCCAGTTCAGCCCCTCTGGGGGTTGGCGTAGGGGACAGAATGGGCACACTTTCATCTGGAATGTGACTGAAGCAGCCCAGAGATCCATGTGAAGGTGGCATCTAACATAAGACTCTGGATGTGATGGCAGCTTTTGTGTCCACTGCTGCAGCTGGAGAATTGCAATACAGTGGCCCTGGCCGTTGTGTGTCACAGTGACTCCTGACCATCTTTTCAAGAAGCACATGAGTAGTAGAAACATAAATCTGCCTTTTCTCTTTTAGGTTGTGGATGGAGATGGCCAGGGGGTAACTGAAGACGGTGACCTGGAGGACAAGTTCTGTGCAAAGGCAGCAGCTCCACCCTCACAACAGCTCTCTATGGCTGGTCCTATTGTTATTCCCATTTTATAGATGAGAAACTGAATCTTAAAAGGGTTCAGTAAATTGTGCTGGGTCCCAAGGGGAGGACATAAGAGAACCAGGGCTGGAACACAAGTCTCTGCACACTGGTAACCGTAACATTGACCTGCCCCCCCCCCCCGAGTAGGAGAAGTCGCTGCATAATCATAAATAACCTTCCAAATAAAAGTAGAGGTGGGTACAAACTCTCTTTACCCCATCCCTTCCAAAAGGCATCAATAAGTCTTTTTTGTGTGTCTTCCAAAGAGGAGATTCCCAGGACCCAGAGGAGCTGGGAATTAGAGCCTTGTGGTGCAAATCGACTTGCAGAGACGTAGCCAGCAGTACATGCCTGGGTCTTCTAAGAATCTCGCAACAGTACCACATGCCTCGACTTTATCTAAGCAACAGAAGGTGGTGGTGGAGGCGGCGGCAGCAGCAGCAACAGCAAATCTGTCCCTGGTGCACCAGAGTGCTGTTTTGCTCTAATGAAACACACATGGCATATGGTTGCAAAGTTACTATCTTGAGAGCAGATAGAAATGGGATTTTTTTTTTTTCCTGTGCCAGATTTCACTTCCTTTTCTGAAACAATTCTTATAGTAAACAGAGGTTTTCTGAACTTGTTAAGATCCAAGGATGGGAATTCCTTTACACTTTTTAAGTAAGAATATTGTCTTAGAGAGTTTCAGTCTGTTGATGGTGCAAATGTTTTTTAAACATGGAAGCCATCCTGTGCTCTTTCCCTCTCCCCACAAAGGCCAAGACAGGAAGAGGAGCTGCCACTGCCTGGTGACAAACTCCATTCCAGTTACAGACCACCCTGGTGATGAGACCTCCATATGTGTGGCCCTGTGGCTGCCATCCCTTGGCAAATGGTCTGGGGGAAAGGAAAGGCTTGTCGAGTGTGGGAGGCCATTGGGTGGAGGCGGTGAGGAAGGACCAGGAAGTGAGTAGAATGTGACTTTCAGGAGGAGAATTATTTTGAACCAAGTCTTGCGTGCTGACAGCATAATGATCATTATTAGAGCCTCAGATATAACATGAAGCCCGCCCTGAAGTTAAATTTTCCCTTTCAGATATGTGTGGCCTGTCAGCCCAGCGTAAGACGGTTCTATGCCAGCCTCCTCCACGACAGGGGGCTGGAGTGCTCCAGCTGCTCCCTCCCTGGTACCTTTCATTAGGCCTTGGTTTGTTAGTAAATAAGGGCCCTATTTTTCTACTTTAGTCTTTTAAAATCAACCTGAGAAACAGGTTTGTAGAAGTGCTACAGATGTATTTGTGGTTCTGTACCCACATTTAGTTTCAGGGGTGTGGTCTGGAGTCTTACCTCCCCAGGGACCTTCCTGGGCATGGTGAGACCCCTAACAGAAGGAGACACCTGTGGCCTGAATAATGCCCAGAGGATTCGTTTGGCGTTCACAGTGTTTTGTAAATTGGTTTTTGTATCAAAATCCTGTTTTCTGGCTTCTCTTAAAAAAAAAAATCAGAAAAGCTGGCCACGCTGAGCCGTGCGCATTCCTTAAGACAAGTGCCTGTTACCGAGTAACAGTCGCTGTCTTTGCAACTATTTTCTGGTTCATCACAGTCCCCACCACTCCCCATCATTTCCTGTACACACCCTAAGAGCAGGTATAAACTAAAAGGCAGATATGAGTCTATGGGTTCCAGCCTTGGCCTGCCACTTACTTCCTGTGGCCCCTGAACATGTGTTTGCCTCTTTCTGAGTCCTGTTTTTAATGCTTAGGAAGAAAAACATAATAAGATGATGTGTGTGGAGCCCCGCCAGAGCCTGGCATAGAAGAAGCACTTGCCGAGGATTTGCCATGCATGCTTATTTGTGTATATTAGCATTTCTTGCCAGTGACACAGAGAGGACTTAAAGATAGTATACAAATGGACTCACATACTACAATATAGGCTTCATACAAGTAAAAGTAAATATTTTACTTATTCCTATATCCCTGAACCTTAGTATAGTCCTTGGCACATGGCACTCAGCAAATATTTGAATGAATATGTGGATTTCATGTTTCTCTGACTTTTTATTCTTCTTATGTCATATGCTAAATTATTGTTGGCCCATTTTATAAATATAAATGGACTTACAAGTTGATATTTATTTATTTATTTATTTATTTATTTATTTATATATTTTTTTGGAGACAGGATCTCACTATGTAGCCGAGGCTAGCCTCAAACTCACAGCAATCCTCCTGCCTCAGCTTCCCGAGTGCTGGGATTACAGGCATGTGCCACCATGCCCGGCACAAGCTTATATTTCTAGTTTATTTATTTTTTATTATTTCTAATTTATATGTGCTGATTTTCTTTCTGATGTTTTAGAACATTAATAAGCAAGGATGTGCTTCAGAGTTGATGCGAATTTCATTGTTATAGCCTGAGAGAAAAATGTCTTTTCCTCTAGGGCTGGGTTTCTTAGACCACTATCAGGACACCAGCTCACTTCAGGACTCAGTCCTTCAAAAAGTCACAATTAGAGTCGCTTTATGTGGTGCCTCTTGAACTCTCCAGGTGCTGTCCAAACACATTGGGAGCACTAAGTGCTCCTTGAAGCGTCTTTCTCGGAAATAATACTTTCCAAGGAGAGTGCACTTAGGTAAAACCTATGGCAGGTCCTACTCATCTCTCCACAGGCTCTCCCTCTGAGCGCTGGAGTCTGCTCCCCTTTGGGAGGCTCCTTTCCTGAAAAAAAGCAAGAAATGGTAAGTTGGCTCCCAAGTGAATCTGAGACTACTAGAGCATTGTATTGAGCCTGCAGGAACTTTCAATGGGCTTGTGATTTCAGTACTGGTTGCCTGTTGGGGTCAACTGAGTTTCTTGTTTGCTCAGCATCCATTTCTTCTTCTGGGAAGAACTAAACTTCAACCTTTCCACACCTGTATCCGTGAGATTTGGAGGATGCTAAGTTCACTTCCAGCTCCAGGAGAGAATACGGAATCAGCTAAAGTATCACATGCCCTGGCCACGACCACACATTCAGAGGAAAGCAAGTTCCCCAAGCCAATCCAAACACTGAAACTCCATTCTGGAGCTTTTCTGAGTACTTTTATAGGGAAGAGAAAGTGTTTATCTGCTGGGACATTTTACTGTGATAATGAAATTCTGACACACTCTGAGGGACTATCTGAAAATGATGTCATGTAGCGAAGAGCACAAGACAGAGTTGATGGTATTTGAGTGCCTGGATCCCGCTATTCCTGAAGCTTAGATTCACCCCTGGATTTTTAGTTTCCTGAACCAATATACTCTCTCTCCCTCTTAAACTTGTTTGAATAGTACTTCAGCACTTGCAATGAAGATATTCCTGATGAGCAAGTTGTAATTTTAAAAATGTAGATCGAGCTGGGTGTGGTAGTGCATACCTGTGATCCCAACATTTGGGAGGCTGAGGCAGAAGGCTCACTGCAAGTTTGAAGCCAGCCTGGGCTACACAGTGAGTTCAAGACCGGCCTAAACTACATAGTGAGACCCTGTCTCAGTAAACCAAAACATACATAAATACATACATACATATGAAAAAAAAAGGGCATAAAACTTGAGACCCATTGCTCGAGTGAAAACCCAAACCTTAAACCATGGCCAGAACCAAACTGATCACTTTGCCTGTCCACATGCACCTCAAACTTCATTAGAACAGTAGACTAGGAAGCAATAGAGAAATGTAATTTTTTTTTCTTATTTTCTTAATACTTCTGCATGAAAGAAGGCTGCCCGTTCTTCCCCATCTTTGTGCATATGTGCTGGCAACATTCGCTGGTTTTCCTTTCAGATCTGCTCCTCTGTCTGCTTCCATTGGTGTATGGGGAGACATTGAAATAAGCCAGACGCCAGGTCTTGGCAAACTTCTCCAATGCTTTAATACTCTCTGTACTTCACTGAGGGGAATTCTGCTAGTGTTTGCTAGTGAGACTGTGAGCACCAAAAAGATGTTCAATTTGTGTAGCATCTAAAGACCTTCATTTAATAGGAGCATAACATTGGGTCCAGTGGACCCATCCCTTACTTTTCTACTGTAAATTTGTACTTTAGCATAATAGTAGCTGGCTGTGGGTCTTAGTACCTTTCTCTGAGGGATACAGGAAGCAATCTATGTGTTTATTCACTTGGTATGATGAATGGGATTTTTACCCACATTATGCTCCAGCTAACTGGTTTTGCATATGTTTACTCAAGCATCACAGAGTGTCCAATAGACCCACACCATTCCAGGATTTGTTTTTTTAAAAAAAAAGTTTCCTTGGGCCGGTGAGATGGCTCAGCGGCGTAAGCGCCTGCCTGGCAAGCGCGAGGGCCCGAGTTCAACTCCCGGAACCCACATATGAAAAAAAGGGCCGGTGATATCGCTCAGCGGTACAGGTGCCTGCTGGTGCACAAGGTCCTGAGGTCGACCCCGGTACTCACAAAAAAAAAAAAAGTTTCCAGCCGGTGAGACGGCTCAGCGGCTTAAGCGCCTGCCTTGCAAGCGCGAAGGCCCGAGTTCGACTCCCGGATCCCACATACGAAAAAAGGGGCCGGTGATATCGCTCAGTGGCACGGGTGCCTGTTGGCGCGCGAGGTCCTGAGGTCGTCCCCCCGGTACCCACAAAAAAAAAAAAAAAAAAAAAGTTTCCTTTTGGTTTTTCTGGTAGGAGTAGCCCAATTCAGTACAATGGCACATGAAACACCAGATTTGTAAGTTTTGGAGGAGGTCAAAAGTGAATCATCAGATTACTCACACATGGATGATGAAGATGATCCATTATGGTAAAATAATGTGATCCACTATGCTTTCATAACAGAAGAGTGGTGTGGGTGTATGATGATGATGATGATGACTTTGACATTGGCCATTTGAGCCAAAGTTCCTTGACAATGAAACGAAACAAGAACTGACTGATACAGACACAAGGAATGCAGACTTCCTTGATTCAGGTGATGAAAACAGCAATGTGAGTACATATTTGACTAGTTGAAATGTTGTGAAATGACCTCACAACCAAATGGAACAATCCAATGTTAGAACTAGGTCCAAAAATATAGTGGGGGGATCTTGGCAGGGGTGAAATATATTGGACAGAATGCCAGCATTGCCATTCAGTGTTGGAAATTGTAACAGGTGAAATGCTACAAGATGCTGTGAAATACACAAAGGTTGAAATACAAGTAAAATATTCTATATGCACCAATAGCCATCTTCAAAAATGTATTTATTATGACACCTCACTAGCTGAACTGAAAGCACTCATATGTCTGCTGTACTTAACAAGGATTTCTCATGGTGATCACAGGAATGTAAAAGACTTATGGAAAAGCAGTGGGTCAAAATATGGCATAAAAATGTATGCCCTTGTAGATGCGAAGACTTATTATGCTTTCAACTTAGACATTTATCCTGGAACTCAGCCATCAGGTCCTTATTTGTATAGTATTAAACTGAATGATGTTGTGGATAGACTTTTTGCTCCCATCTCCCAAACTAATCAGAATATGACATTTGACAATTGGTTTACCAGTTTCCAATGATGTTACATTTGCTAACAGAGCACAAGTTCATCAGCATAGGAACTGTATGCAAGAACAAAGCAGAAATTCCAAATGAAATGTTGCAATTTCAAAGTAGAGAATTGTATAGTACAGTCTTTGGCTTTCAGAAAGATAGAGCATTGGCATTGTATATGGCAAAGAAAAACAAACTGGTACTGCTGATGTCAACATTCCACCATGACGGAAATATTGATAGGGAAACCTCGACAAAACGGAAGCCTGAGATGGAAACTTTCAACAACAAAACCAAAGGTGGAGTAGACGTTGTTGATGAGTTATGCAGCAACTATGATATCACTTGAAACAAAACATTGGCCATTGCTTTGTTTTTTACTCAATCCTAAACATGTGTGGCATAATTAGCATGACAGTTTACAAAGAAAATACCAAATGCAAAATATCATGGAGAAATTTTCTTAGAGGATTGAGACTGGAGCTCATAAGAGGTTTACAGCAGAGGAAAAACAAAATGTTTCTGCTCAGGGAACTCTGCAACAAAAATTGTGAAGCACACTGGTGAGCTGACAGGTGAACAGGCAGGCACAGCATCACAAAGACCTACTACGACAACAGGAAAACAAAAAAGATGTCAACTGTGCCCTACAAGAAAGTACAGGAAAACAAAACATACATGCTATCAGTGTAAGCAAGATGCGTGTATGGAACATGCAGTTGTCATGTGTGAAGACTGCCCTGGTTGTGACAATTGAAGCAAAGATTATTTCTGTGGTAGACTTTTGTTTGTGTTTACACTGTAGTTCACATAGGTTTTTATTTTTGATGTTATCTTTTAGGTTTTGTAAGCAAGTAAACAACTGATGTGTAAATGTTGATGTCTATTCTAAGCACTCATTACATATTTGATTTTTATTTTATTGCTATCTTATTTTCTTGCTAAGTGCATGTTATACAATATAGTAGGAACCTCTTGAGAAAACAGCAAGACCACTGAGATGTCAAGTATGTCCTACAAAAGGGCCAGGAAAGCTAGGCACATGTGCTGTCAGGGTAAGGGAGACATGTGCATGGAACATGCAGTTGTCATGTATGAAGACTGCCTTAGGTGTGATAATTAAAGATTGTTTTTGTAAAGTGCTATCGGTATGTTCACTGAACATCATATAAGAATTTATTTGTGTTGTTCTTTTTTAGACTTTGTACGCCAAAAATCAGTTAATGTTGAAAATTTTGATGCTTTTTTATAAACACTCAATAAATATTAAAAATTCAATACTTTATTTTTGTGATTTTTTTCCTGTGAAGTATTCATTTAATATAATAAAACTCATAAAATAATTTATCAATAGAAATTTTCTAAAGAATACATGTAGGTCTGACAGACCCATGTTTGTGCCTTTATGACAAAATTATTCTTTTTTTTTTTTTTGTGGGTACCGGGGGGTCGACCTCAGGACCTCGCTTGCCAACAGGCACCCGTGCCGCTGAGCGATATCACCAGCCCCTTTTTCATATGTGGGATCCGGGAGTCGAACTCGGGCCCTCGCGCTTGCAAGGCAGGTGCTTATGCCGCTGAGCCATCTCACCGGCCCGACAAAATTATTCTTATGCTCTTAACTGATCACATCTGCATTCAGGCTACAACTCGCACACATGGACCAGCAAGTGGACAGGCTTTCTTTCTCTTGGGAGGGGCAGCTTCTAATCCCTGACCAGTCTTTCTTCACCATTTAGGGCTGCACTTTGCTGTACCCCTACCTTCCCTCATGACCCAGCCTGAATACTGCTGCCAAATAATTCTTTACCAAACACCTCATTCCATTCCCATTTCTCTTTTGAGGGACTTCAATAGTTCACTGTAGTTATTATATGGAATCTGTCTTCTGCTCAGCCCTTGATGAAAATAATACTACTAATAAAAGCTAACATTTTAGAGTACTTACTATGTGCCAGGCCTCACAGGTTTCTCAGTTGATCCTGAAAATGATGCTATAAAGCAGATATTAACACAGAGAGAGGTTAAGTAATTTCTTCAAGGTCATGTGGCTGGTAAATGATAGATTCTGAATGTAACTGTTATGGCTTGTGTCTGGATGCCCCCAAAGCACCATGATCATAGATGGGGCTTTTCAGAGGAGGCTGGATCTAGGCTGTGTAATGCTGGGATCAAGGATGTGATGCTAGGACTGATTCACCAGTGCTAAGATTAAGGGTGTGAGCGCTACCTGCCCTAAGGGGGGATAGCCTGAATAATATATAAGGGACAGAAAGAACTGCTGTGTCATCACTTGTCACTTGTTGCTTATTGTTGCTGCTGCTTGTCTTCTGCTCTGTGATGCCCCTCTGCCATGCCACCCTGCCTTGGAGACAGCCGATTATGGACTGAAACCTCTACAAACTGTAAGCTGAAATAAACTTTGCTTCCTTTAACTTTGGGTGTTGGGTTTTTTGTCTTAGCAATAAGAAAAGTAACTAAGACAAACTCTGTCATTTGAGCTCAAGGTTCCAGACTCCTAGTAGAATAATCTGCTGTCTCTAAGTTCCTCCACAGTCTGCTCTGTCTCTATTTTATTCTTCTCAACTCTCTGGGTTCCACAGTCCACTTCAGTTGGTCTTGTGGCTATCCCCAGGATACATTTATCCCCAGGATCCCCAGGATATATTTATTGTCTTGGCTTATTTGTTCAGTCATTTAATCATTCATTCATTCATTCATTTAACAAAGCATCCATCAGGCTCTTATGCCCAAGTAATTTTATGGTTATCTTTGTTCATTCATTCATTCATTTATCCATTCAACAAATATTGTTCTCTTTTCCCACCAATCCTCCAAATCCTGCCTATCTTTCAAGACTGCTTCAAGCCCTTCCTTTCATGCATTCTACCTTGGCCAATACAGCTGGCATGCTCCTCCCACCCCCCGCTTCCATGGATGCTGAGACGCAGAGGACATGACATAGTTTAGCATTCAGTTTCACTGCAGGCTGGCAAGGTCATATTCTGTCTCATATTCCCATCAGGAGTCAGAAGTCTGGAGGACCAGGCCAGGGCACACACTCCTCTCATATCTGCCACAGTGCTGAGTGCACATTAGGCAGTGAAGAAACACTATTTCACTTGGTGGGGGGGGCTATACCTGAACTATACCTCCAGAAACACTTTTGTCAGTTGAGTAAACTAATAGGATGCAATAAAAATACAATGGGTTTTTCTTTTTTTGGGGGGGGTACCGGGGGTCAAACTCAGGACCTCGCGCGCCAGCAGGTGCCCGTGCCGCTGAGCGATATCACCGGCCATTTTTTCGTATGTGGGTACCAGGAGTCAAACTCAGGACCTCACGCTTGCCAGGCAGGCGCTTATGACGCTGAGCCATCTCACCGGCCCATAATGGGTTTTTCAATAGCCTTTTAAAAAATATCGCTAAGGCACTGGGAGTATAGTTCAATGAAGGAGGCCTTGCCTAACATGCACAAGGCCCTGGATTCAAGCCTCAGGACTGAAAAAAGTTATGAACCTAGGTTCTTTCTTTGCCCTGAAATTTACTTAAAGCTTATGATAGTCTTATAAAGTAGTTATTATTACCCCCATTTTACAGATAAAACTGAGACTTGCCCATGTTCACAAATGGATACATCTTGGAGCATTGACTCCCAACGCCTGAGCCATGCTGCCTCCACAATCCTGGGGGGTTCTCCCGAGTGAACACACACACTGAAAAGCCTTTGCCAAGTCTGTGGCTAATAGACTTTCGCAGAAAATATGCTTTGCTTGTACCCAGACATCTGTCATATTTCCAGGCATGGAAACCCCCTGCTGTTTGGAAGAAACTGATGAAACTCCAGCAATGTGGCCTGGCCTACTGCTTAGTACGGGAACTAAGGGCAAAATCCTAGAAGAAAGCGACGTGAGATGCACTCCCTGGTGACATCTCTGATTCTTGGATGCTGCCAGTGACATTCTCTGAGTCTTCACCCATGTGAAGAGTGATGGAGGTGGGGGTGCGGGCGAGGGATGTTCTGTTTTTCCTTTGATGGTTACATCCTCTCCCTACTAACTCAGGAAAAATGGAGTGGCTAGGAACCTTACTGAAAATGTACTGAGCATCTTTTCTCCCACAGCAAGGCTCCCATATGTCCCAACTGCCATATCCAGCTGCCACGAGCCACTTCCCTTCCTTCCAGAGCAATTGCATGTCCTATACATTCCATCTCCACCTTGCTTGCTCAAGATTAGAGGCACAGAGGTATGTGCCCCGGGCTGGAAACCCCTCTAGCCAAGAAGCCTTGCTGTCTTAATTCATACAATCAGTGTAATTATGATTGTGCCTGCTTCTGCTTTTCCCTCTGCATTTGGCAAAGGTGGCTCTTACCCCACCCTGGTGATACAAAAGTAGTTTTGGGGTGCACAAGGATGCCCTTTATTCCTCACAGGCAAATAGACAATGCTGCTCTTCCCTGCCAGCCTACCGCCTGGTCCTGGAGGGAGTCAGCTGCCTCAGGATCTCCACACCTGCTGCTGCTTCCTT
The DNA here is from genome assembly GCA_028451465.1 of Erethizon dorsatum. Lineage (NCBI taxonomy): Eukaryota > Metazoa > Chordata > Mammalia > Rodentia > Erethizontidae > Erethizon > Erethizon dorsatum. Next base: position 66,830,461 of record CM051838.1, read on the forward strand.
TCTCTCGATCCTCACATCTGTAGCTTCTCAGCCTCCCTCCCCCTAATACTGTTAGCACTCCTACCTAGGTCTCTCTTCACTTTGCCCTCCCTTTCCAGACCACTCTGAAATCCTTTCTCCCTTCCCCTGGAGGAACCCTCAAACCTCACTCTAACCCAACTCCCCCTCCCCACCCTTCAGTTGGAGTTGTCCTCCTCAGATCTGCCAGACATCCCAGATGTCCACCTCTGCCAGCCTCCACCATCTTGCTGCCCACTCTTCTCCACTCCTTGGGACCTGGGCTCATATTTTCTTTTCTTTTTTCTTTTGTAGGTACCGGGGGTCGAACTCAGGACCTCGCGCACCAGCAGGTGCCCGTGCCGCTGAGCGATATCACCAGCCCTTTTCTTGTATGTGGGTTCCCGGAGTTGAACTCAGGACCTCACACTTGCCAGGCAGGCACTTATGCCGCTGAGCCATCTCACTGGCCCCTGGGCTCATATTTTCAATCTCTTCTCTCCTTTTAAATTCTGTCTGGAGCCATGATTCTTTTTTTTTCACAATTGTCTTCTTTGATATATATATATTTGGTACCGGGAATTGAACTCGGCTTCACGCTTGCCAGGCAGGTGCCATGCCACTGAGCTACATTCCTGGCCCCCCATTTATATTCTAATTTATTTTATTTTTTGCTTTTTTGAGACAGGGTCTTACTATGTAGTTCATAGTACACCTTGAACTCATATGTAGCCCACACTGGCCTCGAACTCACAGTGATCCTCTGCCTCGGCCTCCTGAATGCTGGGATTACAGCTGTGCACTACCACGTCCTGGGTATACATTTATTTTTAAAAGAAATTAGAGTGGGGGGCACATGCCTGTAATCCTAGCACTGGGGAGGCTGAGGCAGGAGGATCACCATGAGTTCAAGGCCAACCTGGAGTACCTAGTAAGTTCAAGGCCAGCCTGAACTGCATAGCAAGACCCTGTCTCCAAAAAACTCCCAATAAATAAATGGATGAATGTAAAAAGGTGCTACTAAAATAAAACGAGTAAATAATAAATAGTACAAGCCATACTTGGATATGAGAAACACAACCACTATAGATTAAGGTAAGCAGTGGCTCTCAAACTGAGCCCTCTATGGGGTGTTCCATTTTCATTTCATCCGCTTTTATTTTCATGGTCTATTTGGAGAGACAAGAGAGTCACAAAGATATAGGCATACCGTTATAGTAAGCAAGAGGGAATTTGGACTGAAAATAAATCTCTATCTCTCCTCTCTTTTTGCGGTACTAGGATGGAACTCATTCACTCGACCTTAAAGGACCCTGTCTCCATCAGCCTGGCATCATAGGGTACTTAAAAGTTAATTGTAAAATAACTTCTTGGTCTAAGATACCATATTCTGAGAGAAAAGGACAACATATATGAAACCTCCATAGCTGTGCAGGTAGTAGAATAAAATTAAAAGTCAGCAAGAAGTGAAAGGATGAAATAAGTAGTGGGTCTCAAACTGAGACCTCCGTGGGGTATTTCATCTTCATTCGATTTGTTTACATTTTCACGGCCTGTTGGGGAATATTGGAGTGTCAAAAAGATGTAGGTATATTATAGCAAGCAAGAAGAGTTTGGACAGAAAATCTATTGCTTTTCTGGTTTATTATTTGCAGTGCTGAGGATCAGTACCAGGGCTTCACACATGCCAAGGTAGTGATCTACTACTGAAATACATCCCAGTCCAGAAAATCAATTTCTAAAATGAAAAATTAAAAAACATTACAAGTAGGACTTGCAAGCTTGTCTAGGCTTTGCTCCAGCAGCGTTTCAGTGATTTCCCTTCCTGTGGGAATAGGAGACATTCAGGACTGGAAGTCCTGGCCAGGACTCAGCCCTTCTCCTTCCCCTCCGGCCGCGAATGAAGTCTTAATTACATCCTCTAGCACTGGGCACACTACTGCAGCGAGGTTTATGGAGAAAATTAATCAGCCTCAGTTCCAGTTCTCTGCGGTGCAGCTCGAGGGTAAAACCTGAGTCCAGCTGGATCGACAGAGACGCGAGGAGGCAGCAGCCCACACCAGCCCGCAGGGACCTTGGCCCTTCTCCCAGGCTCCCGCACTTGCGGCGAGGTATATCTGGCTGGAGTCCGGGAGAAGCGATCCAACCCGTGGGGGGCGCCTGCCGGAGTCTCAGGTGTCAGTCACAGCGTAGCGGGCGTGCGGACCTAGAGGCCAGCCCCGCGTCCGGGCGGCGCCGACAGCCCCGAAGGGCTTGCGTCGGTGCCTGGGAGGCAACTGCCGGACGCGGCTCTTTCTGCGGCTCCGCGGTAGCCCGGCCCCGCCCCGCGCGCGTTGCCAGGGAAATCAGGTGACTCGCGGCTTGCGGCGCAAGGGGCGGCTGTGACGTCAGCAGCACGGCGGCTCTTCACTAACTCGCGGCAGGTGCTGCGCTTTTAGTGCCGGCTCGTCGTGTTTCCATCGGTCCCGACTCGACCCGTACCAGCCGGTTCGTGGAGAGGAGCGGGGAGGTAAGGCGAGGCAGACCCGGGCCGGACCCAGCGGCACCCGGGAGGGGGAGGCGCGCGCAAAGCCCGGGAGCCGGGGTCGCGCCGGGAGCGGCCGCCGCCTGCCGCTTGCCCACCGGCTGCCCGCGGCTGCCCTGCAGTTCTCCCGCCCGCCTGGCTTCCGGGCGGTGGACTGAGGGGCTCCTTGTCTCTGCGGTCGCGCGTCGCCGAGTCGTCGGGTTGGGAGCGGGGCTCGCCGCGCCCCATCTCGGGGGACGTCCGCCGCTGGCTGAGAGTTCTGCTGCGCTGCTGTACGTGCTCGGAGCGGAGCCTGCGGGCCGCGGGAGGCCACCGCGGGTGGGAGCCGAGGCGGGGCGCACTAGAAGAAGGGGACGTCGAGCCGGGCGCTCAGAGTCGCTGCTGCGGATCCGGGGACCTGACCGCTGGTGGGGGCGCAGACGTGGGATCTGAGAAGACCTGTTGGAGAAGTGCGGTCTGAGGGGTGGAAGTGTGGGTAGAGGGAGGGACCTCCGGAACTGGAGACCTTGAGCCTTGCACTGGAGGTAGAAGAAACTCTATTTGGTCATTGGACAGAGTGCTGGATGTATTTGGGGGGGAAAAAAAGAGTTTGGAGAATTATGTTAGAGCCGATTAGAATAAACTTTGCCCACCTGAGGCTTGAGGTTTTATTGTGCTGTGGGAGCCCTCGACTTCCCCATCCCCAGCCCCGTACTAGTGATTGAACCCAGGGCCTCGCACAATCCTAGGCAAACACTACCCCGAGCTACATCTCCAGTCAGCCCTTTTACATTTTATTTTGATACAGGCTATCCTTAAATTACTCTGGCTGGCTTGGAATTTGAGATTCTCCTGCTGCGGCCTCCTCTGAGTAGCTGGAATTACAGGCATGTGCCACCATGTCCAGTTTGAGCCATTGAAATATTGGCTGAATTGGGGTAGGGGGAACACTATGATGGGGCGTCCCTGAGGTTGGTGTGACAGTCCAGAAAAGAAGTGACAACACCCAAACTCTTGTCTGATGAGATTTCTGGAACCCTGCTTATAAAGTATGTACTCCAGATACACGGTGGGTTGCAGGCAATCAGGTGCCCTTTAACATCCCAGTCATTGTCAGCAGATATTTAAAAATTTTCTTATGCAAAAAAAAAAAAAATCTTATGCGAGGGAACACACCCGGCAGCTCATTTCTTGTATCTCATTTGACTAGATTAAATGACTGGCTTAGAGCTGTGCTCCCCTCCGTATGCATGGAGATTGTAATGTCCACAGCAGTTTGCCCTTCATAGGTTTCAGTGTCTGACATTTCTAGGGTGAAATCCAAATGCCAGGTGAGTGGTAGGAGATGTAATGGCAAGAAGTTATTAAAAGAGAATCAGAGGGCTGGGGATGTAGCTCAGTGGGAGAGATAGAGAGAGAGGAAGAGGGAGAGAAAGAGAGAAATATATATCAGCACCCAAAACTTGAATATAGGACATTGGGTAAACTGTAATTGTAAAACAAAAATTTCTAGCTCGGTCTTTTCCTATCAGCCTCTTTAGTTTGTGGGCCTCTCTGTAAGTTGCCTAAATGTTTCTTGGTTTTTTGTTTGTTTATTTGGTTGATTTTTTTTTTTTTTTTTTTTTTTTGGGTACCAGGGGGTCGACCTCAGGACCTCGCGCGCCAGCAGGCGCCCGTGCCGCTGAGCGATATCACCGGCCCCTTTTTCGTATGTGGGATCCGGGAGTCGAACTCGGGCCCTCGCGCTTGCCAGGCAGGCGCTTAAGCCGCTGAGCCATCTCACCGGCCCTTGGTTGATTTTTTTGAGACAGGATCTTGCTATGTACATTATTAGTTCAGGTTGGCCTTGAACTCACTATGTAGCCCAGACTGGCCTTGAATTTGCAGCCATCTTCCTGCCTCAGCCTCCTGAGTGCTGGGTTACAGGCACAGGCCTCCATGCAGGGCAAGATTGGTTAAATGTTAATTGGCCGTTTCAATTTCCTGAGACACAGGAAAAGATGTTTTTGTTACACAAGGAGGAATGATTTGGTGATTTATAGTTGTTCCCAGCCCTGAAATATATTGCTGCTGTGACCAAAGATACACCCAGCTATCCATTTTGTATTCATGCTTTGAAAGTTTTGTTTTCTGAGAGGAAGTGAAATGGCTGAACCTTGCACTAATTTATACTGTATTTGTTTGACTCCAGAAAACAGAATTGGACCTCCAGGGATCCTGTACAGTAAAAAGCAGTTTAGGGAATTGCTAAGAACTTGGGAGGATGACCGCAGCTGGTTTGTGTATAAATGTAGAAACCAGCGCAGCACTCCAGGGAGAGCAAGTCCAGAATGGAGAATCCTGGGGAAAGGGAATTTCTAGTCAGGTCAGTGGTCATTCTCTATAGAAGAAGCCCCAAAATAGGTGATTTTTAAAAGTTTCAAAAGATGTAAAGGGCCATAGTGGTTCATAAGGGGCTTTACACAAGTTTCCTAAGATTCCCTGGAAATTAGATGTCTTTGCCACTTTGTTTTTTTTTTTTTTTTTTTTTTAATTGTAGTCCCAGTTACTCAGGAGGCTGAGGTGGGAGGATCACGTAAGCCCAGTAGTTTGAAAATAGGATGAACCACATAGAAAGGCCCCATCTTTAAAAAAAGAAAAACAAAACACCTAATTAAAGAAAAAACTGTAAAATAATTTTTGTTAACCATTTTCTAAATCTCTTTGATCATGTTTGAATTGGACGGCTAATTATACTTCTTTGGAAACATTCCACCCTTTCCTCCCCCGGACATAGTAACTATGTGCTGTCAGGGCAGTTAAGTAGGCCAAGAGTTTTTGGAAATTTTCTGCTTTCATTCACCCCCACAGGTTTTCTCACTGGTAAAGAAGTTAAGGCTTCATTGTCAGGAAAAAAAATGTTAGTGTGTTTCCCTAAACACCAGCTATGATAAACAACAGGGCTGGCCTGCAAGGAAAATGGTCTCCCTTGGGTGGAATTGAAACCAAGTGGGAGGCAGAGGTGGTGTGCAGGCTGGAACACTCAGAGCCTTCACCTTTGTCACTCAAGGCCCCGGACAGGACACACCTTTCTTGGCACAGAAACATACCTTGACCTTGAACCACAGAATGATCGGAAGTCTTCACAGGGGTAACAAGGAGAATTAATGAGAGACTGTGTGAAGTCTGTTTTGAGCCCCTCCAAAGAAGACTTTTAATTTTTGGGTGAATGGTATAGTTTGAGGTAGAAGTTATAAACTTATAAAAAGTCTCATTCAAATTCTAAGGCCTTTTTGCTTTTTTTTTTTTCCCCTTAGAGTCCACAGAGTCAACCTGTAATCAAGATCTGGAGGCCTGAGGTTAAGTGACTATATTTCATGTGTAAATAAGCTCAGGTTGTTCAGTGCTTTTTAGTCTTTAACTGTGGTCTTGGGTCTTTTTGAGTGCCTACCGTGAACCAGTAACACCATAGGCTGTGAGGTTGGCAGATTTCCATCCAGCACCCTTTTAGCAATAGTCTTATCAGAAACTGTCTCAGCCCTAAAAAGTGTTAGTCATTAAGCTTGTCAGAGACAAAAGTAAATAGTAATGCTCGCTAAATTGGGTGAAGAAATAGTCAGGCCACCAGTCCTGCTACAAAGTTTAGTAGACTTTCAAGTGCTTGTTGAGGTACCAGGGACTCTGGAGCTAGCACACCCAGCTCTTAAACTTCTGACATTTGCTGGCCAGGTGTGCGTGCTCACCTGAGGGAAATTAAGATTAAGAGACTTCCTGTTTTTCTCAAGCTGAACTGAATACTGTATTCTAGGCCTCCAAGCTCAGCAGCTTGGCTACTAATTGGCTTGGCTATAAAATGGGAGTCAGCAGTTAAAGAGTAGCAGAATAGAAGCAGACTGAGTTGACCTTCCAGTCTCACAACCAAAAAGGTTCACACTACTTTGAGCACTAAATATGAAGGGTTCTTCAAAAGGAAACAAGCTTGGATTGATGTCTTTGTAGCTTTTAAGAGACATATGTGGACTGTTAATACAGATGATCTCTGATTTACGATAGTTTGACTATATGATGATGCAAAAATGTACCGATGCAGTCATTCGGTTTTTTACTTTCCTTATAGTTTTTAACAAAGAAGATACTTAGCATTTTGTCATAAAATAGGTTAGATAATGTTAGGGTAAACCGAGGCACAGTTGAGACCACCAAGACAGGCAGAGTTTAAGCAACTTGCGAGGACTGTATTGCAGACCGGGCCAGGGATGAAAAGATCACTGGCTCCGAGCAAGGGGCAAGAGCATGTTTTATAGGGGAATATAGGTAGGGGAGGGGGAATTGCTAAGGGGGGGTGCAAAATTTTGGGTCCCTGAGTAGGAGGTCTAGGGCTACCTGATAGGGCGTTGTTGGGACGGGGAGGGGGTGCTGGCAGGCACAGCATGTCTCTTGTGGTTTTTCGTGGAATCAGCTCTCTGCTGGTTGAGCTGCTGGCTTCCTGAGCACGTTGAAGTGAGGCTAAGCTATGGCATTCAGTTGGTTAAGTTAACTACATTTTTTATTTACAATATTTTCAAGTTATGATGGGTTTATCAGGAGGTAAGTCAAGGAGCCTCTGTACTGAGTCAGGCCTCAAAGGCAGATCTAGGAAACTGGATGTGTCCTCACATCTGAAGCAAGAGAGACAAATGGTGTGAATCCAGTCTCTGTAGGCAGCAAGCCCGTGGTATGACTTTGCCACAAACAAAGGCTGATTTGTGTATTTTTTTGAGCTCTCATTAGAAGTTTTAAGGGAGAGTTGGTAATGTAGTGTGAGGCGAATTACTCTATCTGAATTTACTTATTAGGGAGTAATGCCTTACTCAGAAGTGCCTATCATTAGTTCCCTGATGATTTATGCTAAAGAATTGTTAGCTAGTTCCAAGAGCATTCCAGAAAAAATATGTCATAACTAAAAACTATCTAGACACACTCGGTGTTCAAAGAAAGGCAGGGGATTTGTTGAACAGCAAAGGTATTTGAGGAGAGGGAGACCTGGGAAATGTGCTAGACATCTGCCATATTTAATTCCAGTGCTGAACATAGTATTTACCAGTCAACTTTCAGTATCAGGGCCTTAGGGGGATCAGTTGGGGACATTATATGTGAAGAGGGGGACATCCGTAGAAGCATACCTATCTCTTAAGTCCGTGTCATTAAGCCTAGTGCTTGGTGTTATCCTGCAGCCGCTAGCTTCCTGGAAAATCCAGACTCTGCTTCCTGCCATCCTTCCCTCCGTGACACTATCCTCTCTAAAGCCAATCTAACCTTCCATCGCAGTTTCTCCATCTTTTGGCCCTGCTAACTTTGTGGTTTTTTTGTTTCTGTTTTTTTTTTTTTGAGAGGGCTGTACAAGGATTGAACCAAGGGCCTTCATACTGAGCTACATCCCCAGACATTTTTTATTTTTGATTTTGAGACAGTTTTGCTAAATCACTCAGTTATCCAGGCTGGGCTTGAATTTACATTCCTCCTGCCTCAGCTTCTGAGAGTGCTGGTAGCACAGGACTGCACTGCCAGGCCCAGCTCTGACTTTGCTAATTATGTTGAACTATCTAGCGATCTTTACTATCTGGTGGTGGCTACACGAGAAACTCCAGGGAGAAGTGGTTGTGTTTAAGGTAAGGAAGAATTCCAAATGTTTCTCACACTTCGTTGATGTTCCACTTGCATGATTTTTGTCTTATCTCCATACCATCTTTACTACTATTTAAGTAATGCTCTTCTTTAAATTGAACCATTATTTTTAAATCCTAAAATTTATTTAAAAAAGAAACTGCTTCCTTGTTGTAAATTGAAAACTACTGTATCACCTGTCACAAATAGAAGGTAAATATAAAAAATTAAAATGAAGTTTTTTGTTCATGCTTCCCCAATCATGCCACATAGCCCGCATGTGGAAATACTGCCTTTGCCCAAAGGTGTGACTCACTAATAGCAGGCAGCAGTAGCTAGGTGGTAGGGATGGTAGGGTAGGGAGGCCTTTGGATAAGGCCCCTTGAATCCTGTCCGAGAACTCATGTGGTTTCTAATGCTAGGAAGGCCACAGAATCTAGAAGCTAAAAAGAAATGAGTACAATGCAAAATCACTGGTATTTTGATACAGAGTTTGCCAAAAGGAGGCCTAAGTGGTGGTGAGGCTGTAGGCTACCTTAAATTCAGGGGCCTGGCTTCATTGATGCTGTGATATATTGTTCTTTCTTTGCAGATGTGCTCTTGGAAAACTATTTTTTCTTAGAAGCTGGTAGGATGCCATCTTTAAAACACTCATCAGTTCCCCCAAATTACTTCAAGCCCTTTGTCTTTCACGTATAGAGGACTGGAGCCAGGTGTGGTGGTGCATGCCTATAATCCAGCACTCAGGAGGCTGAGTCAGGATGATCGCCATGAGTTCGAGGCCAGCCTGGGCTACATAGTGAGTTCAAGACCAGCCTGAACTACATAGCGAGACCCTGTCTCAAAAAACCACATACAGGGCCGGTGAGATGTCTCAGCGGCGTAAGCGCATGCCTGGCAAGCACGAGGTCCTGAGTTTGACTCCCGGAACACACATACGAAAAAGGGGCCAGTGATATCGCTCAGCGGCACGGGCGCCTGCTGGCGCACGAGTTCCTGAGGTCGACCCCCAGTACCCACAAAAAAAAAAACACATATAGAAGTCTTTGTGGACGTTACTAATGACAAAAATCTGAAGTTGTCTCTAGCATTTCTGTTTTCCAGCTATTGTTGTTCATAAAGCCTATGCCTTTAAAAATCGTATGAAAACAGGAGAAAGGGGAACGGTGAGCTGCCGGGGGGTTGTATGATCTCTTAGGGTGCCACACTGGGTAGGCAGGAGTGGTACTTGGTGCTGTGAAGTGGAATTCTCTGTTGTCTACTAAGAGTTGCCTGCAGAATTCACTGGGCTGTGGCTCCTGCAAGGGTCAGGAGAGTGCTTTCGCACTGGGCTAGGGCTTGGTAAGCGTCCGGAGCCAGGCGTGCTTAGTTAAAAAGCTGGTGCATTAAGCCATAGGGGCCTTTTTCTAAGCCAACAAGATTTTAACTTTCCCACAAAGCCTAATCTAATGCTCTGGGAGGAGGCAGACAGAACCTGCCTTTCAGGGGCTGTGCTGGTGAGGGACGTGGCCTGGGAAGTGGCCTAGTTGGGCTTGTTGGGAGGGATGGCCTGTCCCTTTCTAGTGTGTGCTCTCAACTTGGCAGGAGGCAGAGCTCTTCCCTTCTCTCTCATGGCCCTAACCTTTCCTTTTATTTCCCCAACTCACTTTCTGTGTTAACAGCCTTCTTCCCTTTTCCATTCCCTTCTGTTCACTGCTGCCCTTTCTTTTGATGTTTTCTCTTGCTGGGCCTCATTTTTCTCTCCATTCTCACTTTGACTATTTGAAGTTCCAGACTTACAGTGCTGTCATGTATGTCCCAGTGACTAGATGCAATTCAGAGGCCCCAGCCTATTTTCTGAGGAGGAGCCAACCTTTGCTTCTCCACTGACTTTCAGGTAGCACCACTGGTGGGGTGCTGAGTGGAGACCCTGAGTGGATGGGTGAAGCTGGGCGTGCCCTTCCCCCAGGGGGGCCCAGCAGTGTGTTGGGTTGTGCGCGTGCTGATTTACTGCAGGGAGCTGTCAGGAAAGTGGCTGAAGTCCCTTTGGAGACTCCTTCCTGAAGCTGAAGGAAGAAGGGTGTCTGAGTTCAGGCAGTCCTCTGGGTTTTGCAGAGGACCTCCGTTTCAGTAACGTTGAATAACTGTGCCTCACTGCCCTCTGGACCTGTGAAAGTGGGTTTTGTCTAGTCTTCATAGCCAAACCACCTTCAACATACCTGTGAAATCTGGAAAACTTCCAGCTTTTTCTGATGCATAACAGATTAATGTTTTTTGTTTGTTTGTTTGTTTGTTTGTTTTAGACAGGGTCTCGCTATGTAGTTCAGGCTGGCCTTGAACTCACTGTGTAGCCCAGGCTGGCCTCAAACTCCCAGCAATCCTCCTGCCGCAGCCTCCCAAAAGCTGGGATTATAGGTGTGTGCCACCACACCCAGCTAATGGGAAATATTTTTATTTTCATATTTTTCACAAAGCTTAATCTAATGTTAAAGTTTGTTCTTAACATGTTATTTCATAAATATTGTTGAATGAGTGATTGTTTACCAATGTTATCTGACATATAACTAAAGCTATGTGAATCCTTTCAAAAGAAGTAATAACTGGGCTGGTGATACAGCTCAGCGGCATAAGTGCCTGCCTGGCAAGTGTGAGGTCCTGAGTTCGACTCCCGGTACCCACATATATATTAAAAAAAAAAAAAAGAAGAAGTAATAACTATAGAAAAGTCATATGGCATCACTGAAGTTAGTAGAGTTTGGACAGCCAACATCATACTAAATGGACAAAAACTGAAAGTGGTCACTCTAAAATCAGGAACAAGACAAGGATGTCCACTATCACCACACCTATTCAATATAGTTCTGGAAACACTAGCCAGAGCAATTAGACAAGAGAGAGAAACAAAAGAAATAAGGATAGGAGAGGAAGAAGTTAAATTATAATTATTCGCAGATGACATGATACTCTACATAGACGACACCAAAAACTCCACCAGAAGACTTCTAGATTTAATAACCAAATTCAGTAGCGTAGCTGGATACAAAGTCAACACTCAGAAATCAATAGCATTCCTGTACACAAACAGTAAACTCACTGAGAAATTAGGGAAACAACACCCTTCACAGTAGCATCCAAAAAAATGAAATACTTAGGAATCAATCTAACACAGGAAGTAAAAAATCTATATATGGAAAATTACAGGGCTGGTGAGATGGCTCAGGGCATAAGTGCCTGCCTGGCAAGTGCGAGGTCCTGAGTTCGACTCCTAATACCCACATACGAAAAAAGGGCCGGTGATATTGCTCAGTAGCACGGGTGCCTGCTGGTGCGCGAGGTCCTGAGGTCTACCTCCGGTACCCACAAAAAAGAAAAGAAAAGAAAATTACAGTACTCTGAAAAAGGAGATTTTTCAGAAGAGGATATCAGAAAATGGAAAGATATCCCTTGCTCACGGATAGGAAGAACCAACATTGTGAAAATGGCCATACTCCCAAAATTGTTATACAGATTTAATGTAACCCCAATCAAAATATCATTAGCATACCTCACAGAACTAGAGAAAACATTCCTAAAATTAATTTGGAACCAGAAGAGACCTAGAATAGCAAAGGCAATCCTGGGCAGCAAAGGCAAGGCAGGAGGCATCACAGTCCCTGACTTGAAATTATACTACAAAGCTACTGTGATAAAAGCAGCATGGTACTGGGAATAAAACAGACCTGAGGACCAATGGAACAGATTAGAAGATGCAGACACAACTACAAATACACTCAGCCACCTTATCTTTGACAAAGGGGCCAAACATGTTCACTGGAAGAAAGATAGCCTCTTTAATAAATGGTGCTGGAAAAACTGGCTTTCTACATACTGAAGACTAAAACTAGACCCATCTCTATCACCATGCACTAAACTAAAGTCAAAATGGATCAAAGATCTAAATATTAAAGCAGAAACACTAAATGTACTAGAAGAGAAAGTAGGTAGAAATCTTGAAGACATAGGTGTGGGTAGAGAGTTCATAAAACCCAGACTGCACGGGAAATACTTCAAAGAATCAACAACTGGGATCTCATCTTATTAAAAACCTTTGGCACATCAAAAGAAATCACCAACAGAATGAAGACACAACCCACAGAGTGGGAAAAATTTTTAGCCAATTGTCCCTCAGGCAAAGGACATATAAAGAATTGAAAAAAATCAGACCCCCCAAATTCAAAGACCCAATCCAGAAATGAGCATCTGAGATGAATATGCACTTCTCAGATGAAGAAATACAAATGACAAATAAATACATGAAGAAATGTTCAACATCAGTGGTCATTCAAGAGATGCAACTTAAAACAACACTGAGATTCCATCTCATCCCAGAAAGAATGGCTATCATCAAGAAATCAACCAATAACAAATGCTGGTGGGGCTGTGGACTGGTGCAGCCACTGTGGAAATCAGTGTGGAGATTCCTCAAAAAACTAGGATTGGAGGTCCCATGCCACCCAGCTATTCCCCTTCTGAGAATCTTCCCAGAAGAATTAAAAACATGATACCACACCAATATATGTGCACCCATGTTCATAGCAGCACAATTTGTAATAGCTAAATCTTTGGAAAGAACCCAAATGCCCATCAACTGAGGAATGGATAAGAAAGATGTGGTATTTTTATACAATGGAGTACTAAGCCATAAAGGATAAACTGGAGACTTTTATAGGTAAATGGAAGCAACTTGAGACCATACTCATAAGTGAAAAAAATCAGACGCACATGCGTAAACATCATATTGTCTCCGTGGTGTGAGAAACTGAAAGAGTAAATAAGTTCTAAAATGTACAATAGATATTGTGAAATGGGAAGAAATTGTTTAAAAGGAGAAAGGAACTAGGATGCGTGAAAGGGGAAGGCACAGTAGGGAAAAGGGAAAAAATGCAAGTCAGTTATACTATTAGTGTCTCTTAGTTCATTAAAAAGGAAGGTTTGTGCTAATATCAATTGGAGAAATTTTTATGCCCATATCTTGTACCCTGAGCAACTACTTTAAGATAACATGTAATGTATTAACTATTGTTATTCTCCTATTGTTATGAAATTTTGTTTTACCTTTTTTCCATAAAATTAAAAAAAAAAAACCTGAAGTTAGTTGAGGGTTTTTTATTTTGTTTTGTTTTGTTTTTTGAGACAGTCTCATTATGTAGTCCAGGCTAGCCTTGAACTTTTGGCAATCCTCCTGGCTCAGCCTTCCAAGCGCTGGGATAACAAGCATGCACCACCATGCCCTGCTCTTGAGTTTGGTTTCTTTTGCTCACCTTTATCTTTGGGATTCATCCATGTTGTTGCATGTAGTATTGGTTCTTTTATTTATTATTGCTGGGTAGTTTTCTACCGTATAAATATAATTTATCTGTTCTGCTGTTGGTGACCATTTGGATGGTTTCTTGTTTAGGGCTATTGTAATTACAGCTGCTTCGAACATTCTCATATGTGTCATTTGGTAGATCTGTGCTCTCGCTTCCCTTCAGTGTACAGTCCTGTGCCGGACGCGTTGTGATCCTCAGCTCACTGCGTAGACTACAGTGGTCCCGTGGACTACATTGTCTAGTGACCTGGTACCATTTTAGTTTGTGTAAATATATTCTGTGATGTTTGTACACAGTGAAATCCTCTAATGATACATTTCTCAGAATATACCCCTATGATTGTTTTAGCTTTTATTTATAGTCTGTGATACTTTGTGGATTTTTTGGTGTGTGTATAAGGGTGTAGGGATCAAGGATATCCAATTAATCCAGACCATTTTTTAAAAATACTTGGGGGCCGGTGAGATGGCTCAGCGGCATAAGCACCTGCCTGGCAAGTGCGAGGTCCTGAGTTTGACTCCCGGTACCCACATACGAAAAAAGGGCCAGTGATATCGCTCAGCGGCACAGGTGCCTGCTGGTGCATGAGGTCCTGAGTTCGACCCCCAGTACCCACAAAAAAAAAAAAAACTACCTTTTATTTTCTGAGCTGCAGTGGTGCCTTTCTGTTAAATTAGGCGATTATACTGTATGGGCTTGCTTTAGGACTCTTCTTTCTGTTATATTAATCTGTTTATCAGTACTTGTTTTAAAGGAAGTTTGGATCAGGTTGACTATATTACCTCTAAAATTTGTTTTGTGGTACTGGGGATTGAACCTTGGACCTCATACTGTGCTACATCCCTGGCCCTTTCTATTTATTATGGTTTTTTTGTTTGTCGATTGGTTGTTTTTTTTTTTTTTTTTTTTTTTTTTAATGTGGATACTGGGTGTCGACCTCAGGACCTTGCGCTTGCCAGCAAGTGCTTGTGCCACTGAGCATTATCACCGGCCCTTTTTTTCCTTTATGTGAATACCAGGAGTCAAACTCAGGACCTCGCGCTTGCCAGGCAGGCGCTTATGCCGATGAGCTATCTCACCGGCCCGGTTGGTTTGTTTTTGAGACAGGGTCTTGCTAAATTGCTCAAGCTGGCCTCAAACTTGCAGTCCTCCTGCCTCAGCTTCCCTAGTAGCTGGAATTACAGGTAGTGCTGAACCTGGCTGCTTTAAAAGTTTTCTTGCATAATACATTGTACTTGAAAGCGTACATTTCAAACAAGGGCTGGGGGTATAGCTCAGCAGTAGAGCACTTGCTTATACCTAGCAACACACACACAAGTTGTATGCAGAAAAATCCATACAACTATTAAATAGATGCAACATAACACCATAATTTAGGTTTTTAAAAACTTTTTGGACATGTAGGGGTTTTTTTGTTGTTTTTTGTTTGTTTTGTTTTTGAGACAGGGTCTCACGAAGCAGTTCAGGCAGGCATTGAATTCACTGTGTGAGTGAAAGGGTGAGTTGAAAGGGACAGCTATTTGAGCTCACTATGACCAGGCTGGCCTCAAACTTGGGGCAGTCCTCCTGCCTCAGCCTCCCAAGTATGGAAATTACAGGCATGCACCACACCACACACCGACTGGACGTGTAGGTTTTTTCCTGTTTTATTTTGGTCTTTTTTGCTGGAGGCTTTCCTCCAGTGTCTGGTAATCTTTATTCATTCATTTATGTATGAAGCAATAAAAAGTCAATTAGAACTTCTGCACACAATGGCTTTACTTTGGGTATTGGATGAGTCATTTCTTTGGTATCCTCTCAAGTATTAATATATGTAATTTTTTTTGAAAGTTTAGTTTTTCCACAGGAAAATTCTCCTCTTTACTGCCATCAGAGTTAGTACCAGTCTGTCTACTAGGTAGATTGTAATTTAACACTGTTTTTCGAAGTTGTTGTTACTTTTTTATTTCCTGGATCTCTGCTTCGAGGAGGTCTTTTATAGTGTCTTATCTCCATGAACCACTTTCACAAAGAATAGATGCTGCTTCTCATTGTGTGGTTGAATGACTGCTAATCCTGTGACTTTGAGCATGTCTTGAATGGGATCATAGGATAGCAGTGTTCAATAGTCTATTAATGGCTCTTGGCTGCTGTGATATTTGAGCTGTCACTTTCAAAGCTCTGATTTGTCTTTAATGCTACATTTTCCACTGTTTATATTTGATCCTTAATGTAATGCTCCAGTATAGTAAGGTTTGCTTTTTATCTGACCTAATTTATAAGGGAAAACGCTCATGTTACAAAGTTCAGTATCATTCCTTACATTTAAAACTCGTTTGTATTTTGGTTTTGTTTTGTAGTTTGCACTAGACCACATCAGTGTTAAGTAATCTTCTTTACTTTGGTTTGCCTCTTTACCAGCTTGGGAATAATAGATTTCACACTGGGCGAAGTTACACGTTTCAAATACCAGCCCTAAGATCTTTGATCCAGCTCAGATGTTCTCTCTGTGACTTTTGCTGTTCTCTTACTGGAACTTTCTCCTGCTTAGAAGAAACTGAAAATAGAACCAGGTCTTTATTCCTCTAAGATGACAGTCTTGGGAATGCCGGAAAGGAGTATATGTGAGAGCGGGTCATGGTGGCTGGAGCCCCTTTGGGGTTTATCCTTTTTATTAGTGCCACTGTGAAGGGTGGATGAGCTCTTTCTCCTAGATGTTATGTGATGCCTCAGACAGAGGGGGAAAAGCACCTACGAAAAATAAGGGGGAGGTGTGATTGAAGGGAAGGGCATGTACCCTCGACAGAGTTTTGAGGGCCTCAGGGAGAGAACTGCACAGAATAACTGCAGACATGCGGATCAAGAAAAGCCAGGCAGCTTGGTGTGTTGGCATAGGCTTGTAATCCCAGCAATCAGGAAGATGAGGCAGGAGGATCAGGAGTTCAAACCCAGGCTGGGCTACATAGCAAGTACCTGTCTCAAAAAAAGAAAAAAGAAAAAGCTGTGAAACACAGAGGCCTAAAGTCCTAGTTCTAAACCCTTCATTCTTTTTCCCACTCACTACTCACTGTTCTTAGAACATTGTCTCTAGAGAAATGTGGGTCCAGACTTTGTGCAGAAAGAGACTGATCATTACTACAAAGTCTTGTTAGACTGGACAAGTGCAACTACATTTTTAATGAAATTAGGTCACATACATGATTTTCAAGACAGAGTAGTTATGAGGGCCGAGTTCTACTTCTGTGATTTAAAAGTAAATAATGGAATGGTTAGATGGAGGGTTAATGAGGCTGATACCTGTGTTAATCAGGGCTCACTAGGTTTTCCACAGAGGACAGAAGAAATAAAATGCAGATATGGCCGGCATTTACCTATGTCAATTCAGGTGATGCTGGTGGTTTTAGTCACCACGAACCTTTGATTAGGGTAAGGGGAAAGGCTTCCTTGATCAGGGTGTGGTGCTGTGTTGGCATAGATTAGAGATCAGAGAAGGAAAAGAACTCCAGTTCTTTTTTGAGTCCCTCTTAACCATAAGAGTCTCTAAAATGGGGGCCAGAATGCACCTATGGTGAAAATAGACTTTCAAACTATCCTAATTCCATAATATAAGCTTTTAATTTTAATCTCTTCCTTCAAGGGGTTTTCTCCACCCCCACTGCCTCCTGCTGTCTTTAAGGCCGTACCCCAGCAGTCTGTTCACCACCTTTTCTGAAAATCATTGTCCTTTTGTTTATCTTCTCAACCACTTGCCCAAGGGAAGGGTTTGAGCCATATTGATACCTATTCCCCACTACTTAGCCTAATGTCAGGGCACTGAGTCAGTACCACCTAAGTGCATGTTTGGTTAAATGTTACTCATAAGGGCTCATTAGCTACCTTACCATTGGTTCCCAGAACTGGAAACTTTATAGAAGTAGATTGGGTTAGGCTGGACTTCAGTCTTGATTTATGAGCAGTTAAAAAATGATCTGGGGGGCTGGTGAGATAGCTCAGCTGCATAAGCGCCTGCCTGGCAAGCGCGAAGTCCTGGGTTCGACTCCAGGAACCCACATAAAGGAAAAAAAAGGGCCGGTGATATTGCTCAGCGGCACAAGCACTTGCTGGCAAGCGTGAAGTCCTGAGGTCGACTCCCGGTACCCACAGAAAAAAAAAAAGATCTGGAATCCCATTTCTTTCCTTCTTTCTGTCGTGCCTTTCTGAAGTGCCCACTTCATCTTAAGGCTGACAGGGCTGTAGATTGGTTGTCAGGAATTTTGTGAACCATGTCTTTTCTAGGCTTTGTGTGTACCTATTTTAAGAGGAAAGGAAGACATGTGGAAGTGTTAGGAGAGTTTTCTACTGATTGAACCATTTCAGAACCAATCCTAGTGGTGGATTCCTTGAATTAGTCATAATGAAAAAGGAGAGGTAGTGACCTGGATTGGCTTATACAGACAGAGCTTGCCCTGGAGCTGGGGTGTGATGAAGCACGTGAGCCACAGGAAGAATGAATGCATACCTACCTGGAAATCTGACTACTGTTAGGAAGGGAAAATATGGATGTTATGTGGGCAACCAACAAATTCCACCATTAATTTTCACCTTATGACTATCCTTTCATACGAAGTCACTTAGGAATTTATTGATTGTGTGCTATGAAAAAGAACAGTGAAATTATGAGTGTGAGACTTTTACTATTTAGCTAGGATAGAAGACTTTGAAATTGGTAAAAAGTTAAATATCAAGACAGGAGATGGGCGGCAATATGACAGGCATCGTGTTGAGTGAATCGTATGTAGAGCATATACTTTCTATTCCCCAGGAAAGGTTTATTTGCTTTTAATCTGGCAATCACTGTGGAGATGACAGAAGTGGTAGAAACAAGATGTTGGCCGTCAAAGCTTCAAGTCCGCTCAAGAGAATGGTTAACAGGCTTGGGGACTGGAAAGCATAGCCTTCCGCAGAAGAGCAAACTGCTGAGGACTGGACCCTATAAATACAAGTGAGGGTTTCTGCTGAGCTCTGCAGAGTCCTGTAAGGCTGGATGGTTGGAGGAGATGCCCAGCATTCTCCAGAGAAAGCTCTGCCCAGCCACTCCGAGAAGTGGGTCTAGGGAGAGCAACCAGATCACCCTGGTTCCCAAAGCAGTGGGTACAGATTTGATTGGTCACAAGTGGGTGTCTGTGAAGGTGTAGGTATGTATGTGTGTAGTCCCATGTCACAGCTAGCAGTGCTCCTTGTCAGAAGTCCCCACTGTGACCTACCCCATTTTATCGGAGGGTTTCTAGTACTGGGTCAATTTTGACTGATTAGAGTCATAGTTAGTACTATTAGACTGTCATCTTAAAGTTCTCCAGTCACATTTATAGAATCTCAGGGAATTTAAAAAACAAAATATCTTGTTATTCATTCAGCGTGTCTATGGGCCTGCCTTGTGCAGGCACAATACAAGGCTCTAGGGACATCGTGGTGATCCAAAACTGTTTAGTAGAAGAGACAGACAACAGACAAATAAGCAGATACATAAGATAATTGCTAATTGTGGTGATGATGAGAAAAAACAAAACGGACAGAGCTGGAGATTACAGGACTTTCAGTTTACAGTTCAGTTTACTTTCAGATTACAGTTCAACCGGGAGTTGAACTCAGGACCTTGCGCTTGCCAGGCAGGCGCTTATGCCGCTGAGCTATCTCACTGGCCCCACAGGACTTTTAAGACACATTTAAGGCATTAAAAAAAAAAAAATGATCACATTCATAGAAAATTTGTACCTGTACATGATATAACTTACCCCCCCACCGGCATTTTGTAAGTAATCTCATGGGTTGGAATGTGTTCCCTAATGATTTCCATAAGTTAACATGTTCCCACCAGCTTGAGCCACCACTGATACATGTAGGACTGTTCTCTCAGGTGGTATGGGACAGTCCCATTGGGTGGTACAGGCCGCCCAGTGGGACACTCATGCATGTACCCTCGATGGTACAGGCCACTCAGTGGGACAGTCTTGCATGTACGGCCTGATTGTGAACGTATTAAATGCAAATAATTTTCATTCTTTTTGTCTCTTGTGTATGCCTTTTGCAGGTCCGTGATGAACCCAGAGAACCCTCCACCATATCCGGGCCCAGGCCCAACGGCCCCATACCCACCTTATCCACAACCAGCAATGGGGCCTGGGGGGGGGCCCTACCCACCTCCTCAGGGGTACCCCTACCAAGGATACCCACAGTATGGCTGGCAAGGCGGACCTCAGGAGCCTCCTAAGACCACAGGTGGGTGTCTGTGAATATGGAGATGTGTGTGTGTGCAGTCCCTTGTCATCAAAGAAAATGTTTGTATAGTTTGTTTGGCAGAGAAGAAAATGTTTGGCTTGTGGTTAATATTAGTGGTGATGGCTATGAGTGGCATCCCACTCAACAGACCCAAGTCAGTTCTGCCGACTTTGTTCATTCTGTCCTCTCTGGGATTGATGACTTCCTGGCCAACAGGTTCTCAGAGGGCCACCCCTACAGCACTGGGCAGGGGCGGGAATACTGCTCTGATTTAGCACCTATTTTGCATTTCAGGTTTCACTTGTTGGGGTTATTTTATCTGTCAACTTGTTGACCCTCAAGTCATCCTCTTGCCCTGTTATTATTGGGGCTGGTTTTCCTTACTAAGTATTTTCGTAATTTAACCTGCTATTTGAGTTTTTAGTCATCTTCTGAGTCTTTCTTGTGTGCTGGAACAGTGCTACTCAGAGTTCAGACTTGAGAAAAACGCCAGTCCACAAACT
Organism: Erethizon dorsatum; assembly: GCA_028451465.1. NCBI lineage: Eukaryota > Metazoa > Chordata > Mammalia > Rodentia > Erethizontidae > Erethizon > Erethizon dorsatum. The sequence continues at coordinate 66,850,650 of CM051838.1, forward strand.
GCCCGGTTACTGGATGATCAAAAGTATAGAAAATGAGAGTAAACATTTACAAACTTCTAGAGCAGCTTGGTATTCCTGTGACATTCAAGCTTGTAATCTTGCCTTTTACAAAAAGTGAAGGATTAAAAATAAAACATCTTGAGAAGCACTGTGCTAGATGTCTTAGTGACTATTTTGTAACCTTTGGGTTTGCACAATAACTGCTCTCTTATAGTTCTTTCCACTTTTTAAAATGGCTAATTCTTATCGAGTGCCTATTATTTGCCAGTGCTCTAGTAAGAATCTTATATACATATACATTTAATCCTTGCAACAATCCTGTGAGCTTATTCCCATTTTACAGCGAAGTAACTAAGGAATAATGGTTAACACAAGGTCACTCAACTAGAAGTAGCACATTCCAGATTAGAATTCTGATAGTTTGTGTTATTAGTCAGCATTTCATTGCTATGACCAAATACCTGAGAAAATAAACTTAAAGGAGGAAGGAAGGGTTTATTTTACCTCAGAGTTTCAGAGGTTTCTGTCTATGGTTGGCTGGCTCCATTGCTTTTAGGCCTATGATGAGGCAGAAACATCATAGTGATAGAGTGGGGCAGGGGAAAGCTGCTCACCTCATGGCAGCCAGGAAGCAGAGAGCGAGGGAAAGAGCTAGAGAAGAAGGAGCTGGGGAAAAGATATAGTACTAAGTTCCTTTGAAACACAGTGAGTTTGGTACTCGATGCGTTTTGGTAGGAAAATTTTTCCCGTTACTCCTTATTTGGCACTTGATGCACAAGCTAGAATTTGTCAGTGTCAATTGCCTGTGACTTGCTACCTTTTCCAGCCAAAACAGTTTGCTTAGTACTCGCTGTTGTCTGTACTCATCATGCCTCCCAGAATCAATTAATGAGTACCAATGTATCACTATACCTGAGGTCACGTTCCCATAACCCACTCCCTTCAGCTAGGCCCCATCTCTTAATAGCCCATTCGACTGTGTTCATCCATGGGTTAATCTGTTGAGAAGGTTAGCACTCGTAATCTTACATTAGTATATTAGTAACCAAGCATATTAGTAAACAGGCTTTCAACAAAATGATTGATTTCACAAAGGTTGTTGAAAACTGTTCAACATTCTTTCCTACAGATATACCCAGGAATTTCTCTGTCATTAGTTTGTGAGTTATTAACTGCCTGGTCCCATTCTGCACCCACACATAGCAGGTGACGGCAGATGGCAAATTTTTCTCTCATCTGGGGTCCAGGTTTTGTGAATAGGTCCCTTTGGGGGTGTAGGTTCACTAAGGAATGAACCCATTGGGGAAATGATTTTATTTCTTGCTCTTGGGATTATTTGGGGATCTCCAGTCAGAATCATGTATTCTCCTTCAGTGTAATAGAGCTCTGTTTGGAAATTTAAATTTTTTCTCTTCAGAAGGATGATTTTAGGTTCATCTACTGCTGCAGATTCTCCCTTGTAAGTTCAAGTTTTGTAGTACTGTTAATAGCTACACAGGTGGAAATGGTTTCTTTTTAAAAGAAGGGAGGATCTCCGTCAGCCTTTTGTAATGATGTCTGATAGTAAGGGCTAACCAAACTGCATGAATAGGTAGTGGAGAAGATGGCTAATCTAAGCAGAACCTTCTTTGGTCATCGTTTATGACACAGAATTCATTTTTCAGATATTGTAGCCACAAAAACAAAACCAAACCCTTCCATTTGTCTTGGGTGACCATGTGATGGGAAGCAGCAGATGCTTGTGAGAGTAAGGCTTTCCAGAGGGCACACCTGCAGGTTATGGCAGGGGTATCCTGGACAGTTTTTAGTACTAATCATTACAACAACTAGTGATTCTTGAGCACAGTGTTTGGAATTAGCCTTATGTAATCTTCACAACAACTTTGTAGCATCATCCCATGATGCAGAATTAGAAGCTGAGGCTCAGCAAGTTCGTGTTTCAGTTATGTACTGTGTAATGTATTACCCCAAAATTCAGTGGCTTAAAACAACAGTGATTTATTTCTCATGATTTTCCGAGTTAGCAGGGAGGTTCTTCTGCTTCATGTGATCTCCCCTGGGGCCAATTGTGTGCCCAGTCTCAGCCCTTAGTATTACAGCTCTGAGCTTCGAATGCCTGTGCCTCTTCAGCTCTTAGCATTACAGCTCCTCCACACCCTGGGCTCATAGCCCCTTTGGTGGCTTTCTGGAGCTCTTCCAGTAGCCTCCAGTGCCTCTCTGAGACTCGCTATAGGTCACTGAAAATCTCTGCGCATCACTACTGGTCTCCACCAGTCTCCACTGCTCTTAGTTCTTTCTTGCTCCACCGCTCTCTGGAGCTCTTCAAGGGTAGTAGACTTTAGTGTTACAGCTCTAAGAGCAACCTGCGTAGCCTACTCTACCCAAGATAAGAATCTTGAGTAGGCAACAGAACCACTGGAATGAGGCTCTTATTGGGGCCTGTACTGCAGCACAGTGGGGTAGTGCATAGGAGGGAGTCCTCCAGGGCTCATCCCAGGAGTGTGGGAATCCTGCGTATGTATAGAAGAGTGGCTCACACATATGTATCTCCTCATATTTTGCAGACCTATCTGGGGACTTTTGAAGTTAAGACTGAAGGGGGTGGGGTTATCTGAAGAGGTTGCATGGCTGTCATCCAGAGTAGCTGCAGGGCAGAGTCATCTGGAGTAGGTCCATGTTTCAGGCTTGCTGTGGCAAAGGCAAGTATCTCCCAGAGCAGCCATGGGGCGTCTAGGACAGCCTCAGCTGTGATGATGATAACTTTGCTGCGCTGTGGGAGAAGCAGTGGCTTGACTGACTGACTGCCATTTTTGTGAAAATGGCAGGGGCTGAAATTGCATCTTCTGCTGCTTTTGAAGAGTCTCCAGGAGGGGTTAGAGTGTTGATCATGGCTCATTGGGATTTGAGGGCTTAGGGGACATCAACAGTGGCCCCCAGTTCCTCACTGGCCTTTGCCTTGGCAGGTGCAGTCCTCCACATCTCCTTAGAGAGGCAGCAGCAGTGGTCCAGAGCTGGCGGGAGGGAGTTGCACGTCAAGGCTGTCAGCCACGTTGTAGCTCCTATCAGGGCTGCAGGAGCAAGCACAGAGGCATCTCGCCCCGGGCCACCTTGGGGAGGTGAGGGGAAGGGATGTGACGGCTGTCAGTCAGATGATGCTCCCTCTGGCTGTCAGAGGGAAAAGGGAAAGGTTGAGTCTCATTTTTCTGTCTTGCTTTCAACAATTCACATCCCTCCCATGTGCAAAATATGTCCACTTCCAAGACCACCACTTTTATCACCCAATAACAACATCGGCTTAAAATCCATCATTTAAGTGGTTTTATGTAGATCAGGTCTCTAACCTGTCTTGCTGGTCCATGTACCCTACCTCTGCTCTTCTGCTCCTTCACTCTCCACTCCTCCTCATTCCCACTCTGCGTCACACATTTCCGGAGAATAAGATAGCATCTCTATGAAGCTCACCTGTGGCACACTGCAGTAGAATTTGCCTCTCCCATGTGCCTCACCTATACCCAGCATGGTCTTTCTTTTTGGTAACGGGAATTGAACTCAGGACCTCGCATTTACCAGGCAGGTGCTGTGCCGCTGAGCTCTATCCCTGGCCCAGCATGGACTTCTTTCAAAGCATCACCTCTCTCTCCAAATTCAGTTAGTTTCCATTGTGTATTCAGTTTAGCTTCTTAATGTCTGAATTCAGTCAACCTTGTTCTTACTGTTGTGGTTTAGGCTTTCCCCATTTTAAGGCTACAAGTGACAGAACCTCAGCCTTAAAAATTTTTTTATTTATTTTTTATTTTTTATTTTTGTGGGTACCAGGGGTCGACCTCAGGACCTCGTGTGCCAGCAGGCGCCTGTGCTGCTGAGCGATATCACCGGCCCTTTTCTCGTATGTGGGTTCTGGGAGTCAAACTCGGGCCCTCATGCTTGCCAGGCAGGCGCTTACACCACTGAGCCATCTCACCAGCCCAAAAAATATTTATTTATTTATTTATTATTTTTTTTTTTTTTTGTGGGTACCGGGGATCGAACTCAGGACCTTGCATGCCAGCAGGTGCCCGTGCCGCTGAGCGATATCACTGGCCCTTTTTTTCGTATGTGGGTACCAGGAGTCGAACTCAGGACCTCACGCTTGCCAGGCAGGTGCTTATGCTGCTGAGCTATCTCACTGGCTCCCAAAATTTATTTTTATCTGAAAAAGAAAGGTTTCTTTCCTACTATTGCTTAATATTGTACTTTTAAAAATAGAAATATCTCAAGATTTGATACATTGCATATAACATATTTTAGTCATATCTGTCCCTCTTATTGCCCTTTACACCCTTATTCACTTCCTCTTGCCTAATATTAGTATCCCTTCTACTTTCATATTATCTTTATATTTTTATTTTTATTTATTTTTATCTTTTGTGGGTACCGAGGGTCGACCTCAGGACCTCGTGCACCAGCAGGCGCCCGTGCCACTGAGCGATATCACCAGCCCTTTTTTCGTATGTGGGATCCGGGAGGCAAACTCGGGCCCTCACACTTGCCAGGCAGGCAGTTACGCCGCTGAACCATCTCACCGGCCCATATCTTTATATTTTTAGATTCTACATATTAGTGGAAACATGATACTTGTCTTTCTAAATCTTGCGTAATATGTTGTCCTCCAGTTCAATCCATTTCCCTGCAAATATTGGCATTTCATTCTTCTTTATGGCTAATAATCTATTGTGTATTTTATTTATTTTTAATTTTTAAAAAATTAGTAAATATTTGTCATACATAATGATCACATTCATCATAGGGAATTTGTACCTGTACATGATACATCTTAATTCTTTTTTCCTATTCCCTTCCCCCTCCCTTTAACCCTTCTTCCCCTTCCCATTTACAAAAGCTTTGTTTCCATTTTTTTCCTTCCGTTCTCTTTTTTTCCCCTTTTCCCTTCCTTCCCTTCCCCCTTCCTTGTTCCCCTTCCCATTTGATCATGTTCTTCCTACTTCCAGTATCTGGCTTCCATTATGCTCCTTATTTACCCTTTGGGTTTCTTACACCAGAGGAACAGTGTGGTATTTAAACTTGTGTGTTTTATTTATTTCACTTAAGATTATGGTCTCAAGGTACATTCATTTACCTAAAAACTACTCAAGTTTATCCTTCTCTATGGCAGAATAGTACTCCATTGTATATAAATACTACATTTTCTTTATCCATTCATCTGTTAATGGGGATATGGGCTGTTTCCAAGATATTGCTATTATAAATTGTGCTGCTACAAACATGGGTGTGCATGTTTATCATGTGGTATGATGCTTTTAACTCTTTCAGGAAGATACCTAGAAGGGGAAACACTGGGTCAAATGAAACCTCTAGTTTTAATTTTTTGAGGAATCTCCATACTGATTTCCATAATGGATTTACCAGTTTACTTTCCCATCAGCAATGCAGAAGGGTTCCTTTTTCCCCACAGCCTTGTTAGCACTTATTATTGGTTGATTTCTTGATGATAGCCATGCTTTCTGGATCAAGATGGAATCTCAGCGTTTTAATTTGCATTTCTTGAATGACCAGTGATGATGAACATTTTTTCATATATTTATTTACTGTTCATACTTTTTCATCGTCAGCCTTAAATATTAACTAGCAACAGAGAATCAGGCGCCTGAGAAAGAAAGCATCTAGGATGAAAGATGGTGGTTCAAATGGAATAAGGGAACTCTTGAAGACCTATTTGGTACCCAGATCTTACCAAACCAGTTTTAAGACTTTTTGCCACTAGTGGAAGTTTGATGTATGTTTTGGTTATCTATTGGTACGCCACAAACCACCCCAATTCTTAGAGATTGGAGGAGGTTCTGTACTTTGGATAGGGCTTGGCAGGAAAGACTGATGAATCTCTTCTCCATGTGACATCTACTGGGGGTGGGACGTGGATGATACCAACCAGTGTGCTGGCTTGGGTTTGTGCCTCTTCTACCCTGCCATAAGAGTCTTAAACTTTCCTACTGGCTGCTGTTGGGTTGACTTATACCTACAGTGCAGAGAGAGAAACCATCTGGGTTGGCAGCCTCTTCAGAAAGGAGAGGGATGGGAGCCTGAGGGCAGACTGTCTGCTGGGAGCCCTGAGAGGATACCTTGCCAAACTGCTGTTATTCCAGTGTGTGTTCCCAGTCAGGCATGGGCCTCTCCACTCCTGCTGGCTTTGTTTGACCTTCTTACTTCCCTTGAAGGTTTGGTTCAGTTTAACCATATTCTATGAGCCTTTTTCATTTCAGTGGAATCTTATACTTCTGATTCATTTTGACAAAAAATTATCTCAGCTCCATAAAGAAAAATCTAGTCTCTAACATCTCAACTAAGATGGTTGTGCCTGGGGGCTGGATGTCTTCTCCTGCCTCTCTTTACCCCTCTACCTCTGTGTCCCCATGGGGCCATTCAGTGCACTTATGTGGGACATCCTCAGGGTAACTGGGCCATTTTTGTGTGAGAGTGCAAAAAATGGAAGGTTCCATACCTTCCTTTAAAAACAAAAAAATTATTTAGCTTTTACTGTTGAGACAATTTCAGACTTCCTAAAACATTACCAAAATAGTACATATAATTCTGTATACTCTTGCCCAGATCATCCCAACCCTTATGGTACCATAATCTGATGACTTGTCAAGCTTTTTTTACCCTGTGGGCTCAGAAGTCTCAGAATGTCACTTCTACCCCACTCTTTTGGTCAAAGCAGCCACAACTCTTATCTACACTAGATTCTAGGGTAGGGGAAATCGGCTTCACTCCTGGATGGGGGTGTGGTGGGTAGAGTTACTTTGCAAGATGGTACACGTGATAGGAGATCTTTGGAAACACTACCTCACGTCACAGAGGTGACAGGTGATATAGTCTGAGTAGCAGCTATTTCTAGATGCTTATGAATATGTCATAGTAACAGGACTAGTAAAAGTCAAAGATTAAACAAAATCTCTAGTCTTATATCAGAATTTAGGCTATCTGTCTTTAAGGAAAATTCTGTCAGTTGGTTAGAGGTTCATAAAAGAAGAAAGGTTGTAATTCTATCACCAAAGTAAAGTGACTTCCACTTAGATACCTCAAATTATTAGAAATAAAGGTCTCCTCAGGTGACCAGCCAGGTTAGTCACCCTGTGAACCTCATAGCAGACGTCGCTAGTCAGTGTCTGCTCTTTGTGCTGGGCGTGAATGTGGCTTCGGAACCCTTCTTACCAAGCATTCTAGGCAGCCACTATGAATAGGTTTGAATTGTTAGAGAAGATAAACCCACATGAAGGGTATCATTCCTTACTAAGTTAACCCACTCTTTTTAGAGCCTAGAGACTTTCAGTGACTTGCCAGGGTCAGTGAGTTGTGACTAGGATAGAAGGCCCCTGATTCCAAGGTAAGTGCATCTCCAAGATTCTGCAGAAATTCTCAAGTACACACCAAAGGAAAATAGCCTTTTTTCCAGCCCCCACCCCCTTTGTATCTGGAAACCTTCCCCACACACAACACTAAGCTACCTAGAAGTTATAGCAGGACTCAGTTTTCTAGAAGACAGAAGTTGAGTATGATAAAGCTAGATTCAAATCCCTTTATTCACACTAGGACTTGGGCAAGTTGCTTATCCCGGGTCTTTGAGTGTACCCTGCTTCCCCTTGGAAGTCTGACAAAGGCAGAGCTTCCTCTGTCCTTCATCTCTCTTTCCATAGTTCCTAGAATAGTGCTGAGTGCATGGTGTATAGTATATGCTCAGTAATTGTTAGATGAATTGAAATACTACCATTTCAAAGGGTGGTTGTGAATTCACAGTAGGCATCTGGTTCCCTCACCACTGCCCCTTTGCGATCCTTCCCTTGCCGTGTAACTCTGGTGAGTCCAGAGATTGGGGTTTTATACATGCCTTTCTGGATCAGGACTGTGACGTCTGGCAATATAATGACTTAAAGTAAGTTGTCCTAAAGCTCAGTTAGCCTTTGAACCAGGTTTCTAAGTTGGAAACTACCCAGTGACCCTCCTCAGCTCTTCATAATTGGGGAAATGGAAAGAGAGTGCATATATTCAGAGGGCCTTTCTGGACCGTGAGGCCCTCGGCCAATGAGCAAGATGTTGGGAGAAGCCTCTTTGATCCCACAAATCAGAGTTTGCAGGGAGGTGATAGAATACTTTATTTCTCCTTCTACACACTATTCTTGGTGTCTCATGCTGCTTTCATCAGTCATCATGAGGACAGAAAGGAAGGAAATGTAATGGTCTGGCATCTCTGGCTAATTGGCCTGAGGTATAGAATTACAGACTGCCTCCTTTGAGGCTTTTGTGCCTTCTTTCATCAGAAACTCCAATTAAGCATTTGCATTGTCCTGGGAAGCCTTTCCACCATTTCACAAGTCCAGCGCCTCCTTTCTTTGCTAGGTGTCAGGTGACAGAATGCCCCAGCAAGGGCACTGCATCATGCCACCAAAAGCCACATTAGCTTAGGAATCTAGGCAGTTTCTTCAGTTCTCTGGAATTTTGCTTCATTTTCTGTAAAATTGGGATTACAGGACCACAGTAAAGAATAAATAAAGAAACATACCTTAATAGCTATGATGCCTCAATGGCCAATGAGGAAAAATTAGTGCTCTCACAAATTGTCACATTTTTGCTTTGTGGATGGGTGCAGGTGGGGAATAACAGGAAGCCCTCAGGAAAGGAAGGGAGCCTAGTTGCTAAGGGTCACTGTGATCTAGCCTGAGGCAAAGGGGGCAGCTCCTAAGTCACCTCTCACCTGTGATCATAGCCATGTAACTGGAATTCCTCCTTCTGCTTCTGTCCCCTGCTGTGTATTTTCTAGCTAAATCCCATAGTAGTCCCTCACTTCACTTGAGTAAAAGCCTGAGTCTTTGCAGTGACCAGCAAGGCCCTGTGTGAGCAGGCTACTGCTGCCTCCCTCACTACTGCCGCTGGGCCACCTGCTCACTCTGCTCCACCTTCTTAGGCTGTCTGGGGCCCTCACTGGGAACACTCCAGGGCCTCTGCAGTGGCCACTTTCATCCCTCAGGCTTCTACCTCACTGCTGCTTGCTTAGCTGTTACCTAGCCTGAGAGGCCTTCCAGCCGCTTCCTCCTCTCCCGCCCCTTGAATAAACGCACAGACTGCACCCTGCATCCCGTTCTTCCTCCTCTCTCGCTTGCCTAATCTACTGTGCTTCCTTGTTCCTAGGCTGCATTCTCTTCCCACCAGAATATCAGCTCCTTGAAGGGAGGGCCTTTTGCCTGTTATGTTCACTACTGAATTCCAAGTATTTGTCCCCCTCACCTGTTATCCTCTGGCTGCAAAGGGTATCTTGTGTGCACTTCTTTTTCTGGCCTTCCCTTGGGTTCCTTTTCCTCTTCATCTTATCGATATGGAATCTACTGAGTTACCATCCTGTGTCGGGCCTGTTGCTGACCACTGTATACCCTTTATCCATTCATTGGCATGACAGTTCCACCTTGAGGAAGTGGACCCTCTGAAAAAAAGTAATTTGCCTAAGCTCAGAGCCAGTAAGTGGCAGAGCAGGTGTTCTGATACCCGTGTCTGGCTTGAAAGCCTGTTCTCAGTGCCAGTATTGCATCATTGGCCCCACCTCTAGGGTTGGTCCTTCCAGCTCTGACATTGCTGCCGTTCCTCTTCAGATGTGGCTAAGGGCCACATTTGGTGTACTCTGTGCCAATTTGGTGCTTCTTCCTTCTGGGCCTCCTAGTTTGTGTGGGTCTCTGCCTTCTTAAGCAAAAGTTGGATATTGTGCAAAATATTCCTCTGTAGCTGATCCTGATTCTTTGTTCAATCCATTTAACCTTCCTCCCTCCCTTCACATCTCTTGACATATCCCAGATATTGATTCAAATCTTGGAGTTTTTCTTGGAATCCTTTGGGAAAATGCCCTTAAGTCCCACATGAGCCTGGGTCAGTGTCCCTAAAACATTAGCTGGGCCCATCAGTGGTGCAAGAAGCTTGTGGTTTCTGACCCAGCAAGTGGGTCTGGACACATATACCTTCTGTTAGGTGAGGAGAAGGACAGAGCTCTGGTGGCCACAAGGACCATTTTCTCTGGCTCAACTCAAAGACAACAGGCCGTTTATGGGGTCCTGCTGGGGTTTGTGGCTCTTGAAGAGGGCTCTGGCATCAGCTGTTCTCTCAGTCATCCCAGGGGCTTTCTTTCCCTAACCCAGAGAAGGCATAGGGCATAGAACTTGCTGGTCCTAGGTGTGGAGTGAAACCATTCCTCTTTCCTTTTTTTAAATTGATATGTTTGTGGTACATAATAACTACATTCATGTTGGGGAATTGGTACATAGACATACTACATCTTAATCAGTTTTACTTCCTCTTTTCCTGGCCCTCCCCTCCTCCTTGCCCTCTTTCCTTTTTGCAGTATTCTCTTGGCCTCCATTTCGTTTGGAGGCTATACCGACCTGCTGTGTGATAGGCAAGAGGAAATGTATGTACAACTTAAGGGTTTAAATGTTTTTTCTGGCCTCCTTAATGGTTTTCTGTTATTCTTAGAATAAATGACTAGCATTCCAAAGGCCTTGAGGCCCCTCATGGTCTGACCCTGCTACCGGTTTCAGATCCTCAGCTTCACCAGGCAACCTCTTCCGCATGCCATTTGCAAATGCCATTTCCTCTGTATGAGTCGGGAAATGCCTCACGAGTCTCTGGGTCGGTACAGGTAACCCGGATGAATCTTTTGCATCTCACTCATGTGTCCCTTCGGTGACACGTGTGGTACTCCCCACCTCCCAGTGCTATCATGGTGCTATCTTGATTTATAATTTCATAGTTATGACTCTCATTATAGAATTCAATGTTTCCTGCCAACTGAAAAATCCATGATAGGAGACCTTGGTCTAATTTGACTGACCATTGGATCCCCTATTGGCTTTCTGGTGATTCCAGATGAAGAACAGTTTAGAGATACATAGGAGACAGGACAGAGTGAGGCCGAAATAAACTTCTTCTAGCTGTTAAACCCTGGGCTTTGCAGAAACACTGCACTGTTTTCCCTCCCTCACCTTACTCATTTTTTGGCCTGAGATTGGAGCAGAGTATTCATTGTGTAGCACAGGGCTGGAGGATGTCACACTACTGGCTGTCATAGACATCAGAGTAATCAGAACTGAGCAGTGTATTTTGGGGCCATTCTTGCCTCCACTGAGTTCTAGCCCTCCTTCTCTTATCCATAAACATAGTAATAACACACCAAGAATTTTTTAAAAATTCCACTGGTAATCCAGATACCCTGTCATTTCAAATCATATTATTTCCTAGTCAGTTCTTTCTGACAGGCACATGTCATGGTATGTGACTCACTTTGTATAGATACCATTGCATATTCTGTTGTGTCTGTCCCCCCAAATATACTTTATTATAAGCAACTTTCCTGTAGGGCAGGGTTTCATAATCTCAACACAGCTGACACCTGGGCCAGAAATTTTTTTGTCGTGGGAGTTTATCCTGTATATTGCAGTATGTTTAGCAGCATTGCTGGCCTCTAGCCACTAAATGCTGGTGGTATTTCCTCAGTTATGACAACCAAAACTATCTCCAGGCATTACCAAATGTCCCAAAAGGCCAACATCACCCTTTTTTGAGAACCACTGCCATAGAATCTGAATAATTAAAAATTTAAGTGGATCAATGCTTTTGAACAATGTAAAGGAAAAGACAGAAGCCTTCCTAATCAGCTTCATCAGCAACTGAAAAATGCATGGCTTTCTCTGCTGGCCTGCTGAGGGAGGTTCAAGAATTTGGAACTATAAAGAACTCCTTCCTTTGTTTCTGAGTCTCTCTGCAGTCTGGGACTAGAGAGTCTGGCTCTTTGCTACCAATTCCTATATAAAACCATCAGAGCATAAAGAATGTGATGCTGGTGGTTCAAGTCTTTTAATATTAAATATTAGGTATTATTTTATTAAATAATAAATACTACGTAATAACAGCTAATATTTGCATAGTAGATACTGTGTGTTGGGCGTGTTTATATATTAACTCACTGAGTCCTCAGAACAACCCTCTGAGGTAAGTCTTGTTATCTGTGTTATATGGATAAAGAAACTGAAGCATAGAGCGGCTGACTTGTTCATGGACACACAGCCCGGGATTGGTAGAGCTGAGATTCAGAGCCGGCACCCTGACTTCAGAGCTTGTGCTCTCAGCAGTGACCTTTACTGAACACCGACTGTGGTCCCTAGTACGAGGCTGATGACTTTGTAGCTTCCAAATTTTGTAACTGTCCTTCAGGATAAGTGGTACTATCCCAGATTTTACAGATGTGGAATTGGGAGTTTAGAGAAGCTGTAATATCTTACCTGTGGTCCCCCAGGTCTCTGACCCAGAGCCTTGTATTCTTGCATGGGTCATGTGGTCTCCCATGTATGAGTACACATTTTTTATAACCTTGTCTTCCTTTTTCCCTTGGAACCACCACTCACTCAACAGATACCAGTTAAGTGCCTTTTCTAATTTAGTGCCAATCACTAAACAAATGTTACAATTTCTAAACAGACCTTATTCAGGTGCTTTGAATATATTATCTTATTTAATCCAGTCGGGAGCCTGGCAGTATCCCATTTTAGAGATTTGGAGACTGAGATTCAAAGATGAAATAACTTCCCCAAGGTCTATTGAAATAGTAATTAGCTGAGCCTTCACTTGAACCCAGGTCTCTCTGGTTCCACATTGTATTCTTAACTATTATGGTCTTTTTGCATTCTATTAGAGAATATTTTTTGTTGTGTTTTTGAGATTGGGTTTCACTGTGCAGTTCAGGCTGGCCTCAAACTCACACTGATCCTCCTGCCTCAGCCTCCCAAGTGTTAGGATTACAGGCATGCACCACTACACCCAGCTATTAGAGAATATTTTTAAAGTACTTCAAAATTAGCAGTAGCATACATTGTTAGTAGTGGTAGAGAAGGAGGACTCTGGGGAGAAGATGTGTTCTCTCTAGTGGCTTTCAATTGCAACTCTCTTCACAAAGACAGACAAGAATGGTCTTTAGCGAGTGTACTGGGGACTTAGTATGAACTTTGGCTGTCTTTCCACTTCAGGCGAAAGTGGGACTACAGGCCGTAACTTGACTGCTGTACTCAGCACTTTGATGATGGGCGCCCTGATGACTGCACTAGGTCTCATGGACCTGTGAGTCACGTGAGGACAAGCTGGTCATGAGGACACTAGGGACTATAGACTCCTAAAGATTGCCTCAGCTACTTGCATCTTCTTGAGAATAGAGAGAAAATCTGCTTTGGTCAACTACTTCATACCAGTGATAGTGAACCTTAGAGCTTTCAATGATAACAAACAGCCCACTCTGGCATGCATGCCACTGCTTTATACAAAACATTCTGTCTTGCCTTTTCAAAGACTTGGCTTGCTCAACCCTCAGAGTTACTGGAGTATGAAAAGACTGCTGCTCTTCACAGATCCCATTTCCTTAGCTGGCTGTTGGGTGCCCAGTGCCTGCTGGCTGGAGCAGCCTGGATTGGCCAGACCTGGCTGGCTTGGGGAAACAGAAGGTGTTTTTGAAATCTTATGCTGCTTCCACACCAGTTTGCTCATTGTTCTTTTTAAAAATCCCCCTTCTACCCAGTGGAGTCTGGGTTTTCTGCTCTAATATTACTTTTCCCAGTCTTGAAAACATGGCACACACATTCCCTTCACCTCTTGCATAGCTTTCTTTAGTTAGGCTGATACAAACAGTGAGGACATAGATTTGGTGGGCAAGAAAAAAAATGGTTTGGGTAAAAGGCAGCTAAAGAAATTAGAAGGTACAGGTGGGGTAGAGTAGGTCAGGATCAAATAGGCATGGGTGGGACCTCTCTGCAGGGTGTTGGTGTGGGGGACACCCAGGGAGGCAAGGTTATGCCCCTGTGAATAACAGAGAGGCATTAGCTGTACCTGAGGGGCCCAGCTTCCAGGGCTTGTGCGCAGGGTGATGTGGCTGTCACTACCCCAGCTGCCTGGGTAGCACAGTGCCCACAGGCACCTCGGGCCATCCTCCCAGTGGTCGGCATGGTCAGCCACATTGGAAACTGGAGGAGGGACCTCTTGCCAGCTGACAGCCTTTTCATTTTCGGAAGCCTCCCTCGGGTTTCATGGTAGTCACTCTCAGGAGGACTGGCCACACTGGTACAAGTTGGTACTTTTTTAAAAAGTCTGCATTCTACTTACATCATGGCTCCCCAGAGTTGAGATGTTCTAAAAATTAGGATATGACACAGGATGATTATAATTAGACTGCTGACAATGAAGACAGCAAGGATTGGTGTCTGTACTCTGGATAAGGACAACAGACAATGACAAACTGTGAGGACCAAGTCCAGAATGAACCGTGGGCAAAATTACTGGTTTCTTCCCAGCCCCTGCTTAGTTTAGCTCTGCTAGTGCCCAAGAGCTTCTGCTCCCGGCTGCACTCAGGTTCTCACTCAGAGGAATCTGGCCACTTTCTAAAAATTACTTTATTTATGTGGTACTGGGGATCAAACCCAGGGCCTTGTACATGCTAGGCAAGTGCTCTTCCACTCAGCCACATCGTCAATCCTTAAAAAATTTTTTTAATTTTGAGACAAGATCTCCCTAAGTTGAGCAGCAAGCCTCTCAAACTTGTAATCCTCCTGCTCCAGCCTCCCAAGTAGCTAGGATTATAGGGTGTGGCATTGTGCCCCACTAAAAATGACTTTTTAAATTACAAAAATATATCTTCCTGCAGGAAGGCTGGGGTGCAGCTCAGTGGTATATACACACAATGGAATATTATTCAGCCTTTAAAAGGAAGAATACCTTTTACTTTATTTCCTTTGTTTCTTGTTTGTTCTTAAAAATTACCTCAGGTCATTGTGTAAAATGGAATTGTTTATAGGATCTACCAGTGTGTGTAATGCCCGTGCTGCATCCAGGTGTCTTAGCCATCGGGAAGCCCTGTCCTCTGTCCTTCAGGTCTCTGCTTTAGACGTAATAAAAACAGCTAACATATACTGAATACTTGCTCTATTTTAGACAGTGGCCTATGAAGATTAACTCAGTCTTTGAAGAATGCAGTGAGGGAATAGGTACATTTTACTGGAAAGGAAACTAAAGCTGGAAGAGATTGTCACAACCTCAAGGTGTCATTGAGGCTGGAGCCTAGGGTGCCCAACTCGAGTGCTGTCTCTCCTGTCTCTGCCCTTCTTCCTTTGTGGGCTGCCTGGCCACGAGATTAGTTCTGCTCATACTGTGATCTGGACAGATGGTAACAGCAGCGTTGAGAAACTGTCCAAGAGTGCACCCTAGTTTGAGTGTGCGGTATACTGGGTTTTCCGAGTCTGCAGAGAGCGCTTCTGCTCTGTCTCTGGTTTCTCCAAATTAAACTGGTAGCGCTATAAATAAACCCACCACTTTGGGCAGCTGAGGTGTACTCAGTGGATGGGGAGAAATCAAATGCCTTCCGGCCTTCCTGGCATTTTGGAGGCTACCTATAAATGTCAGGCCCGCTTACTTTTGCAACTTAGGGTTTTCAAGACAAGGATAGCTTGTTTGGGTGGAAAGATGGTCATGATATTGGAGACTTTTTTGAACTGCCTTCAGTGAAAAGCTGGCCAGAACTAATAGAGTTGACCATGGAAGGAAGTTGTTTCCCGAAACTCTGACCCCATCTCTCAGGCTAGCAGAGTTCTAATCAGCCAGCCACCCCTTCTCTCTCCCATCTCCACTGGGGAAGTCTCTGGCCTCACATTTTGCCAAAAAAATGTCTCAGAGGGTACAGTGGTAGTTTCCAGGTCCCTTTGCAACTGATTTTGGGTGGATGTGGGCTTGTAGCAGTGTTGTGAAACAGCAGCAGTTGCCGTAAATGATTTGGCAGAACCCAGGCATAGTCTTTCCAATCTACACGAATAGCCTTTCTGTCTCAGAGATGGTGGGCATGTGCTCGGGAAGAGGAGGGAAAGCATGGGCGACAGGCTTGGACTACCTTCTCACCACATTCATAGGGAATGTCATCGTGTCCCATTCCTGGCCTCAGAATGTACTGTGTACCGGGCTCTAAACTGCATTGCATTCAGGAGAAAACAGCTATTTTTGCTGTCATGAAATTAAGCCTGGTGGTAGAGGAAGAAAACAGCCTACAGTGTTTTGCATAAATATATCTGCTGGAGCTGTTAATCAGTAACACAGGAATCTGGTACAGGTAGAAGCCAGTTGTGGTCTGTATACCTAAGATAAAACACCTTGTGCTCAGTAAATGATAGGGCAGTATTTGCCTTCTTAGAAAATGCAGTAAGTACTATTTGAATGAGACTCCTGGGGCCCGTACTCAGTATGAGTCAGGCTGACATTGCCGATAACGGAGCAGCCTGTGCCCTTCTGTGCCTGGACACTAATTGGCAAAACCCAGCGGCTTCCTCCTTGGTGATCTCTGCCCACTTGGGCAAGTTCCAAAGGGCTAGCTCTCCTCAAAGTACCCATTCTGATTTTTTCCCCTGTAACCCAGTGCTTGATAACCAAGAAAATAATCATTTTCCTGATTTCTGTTCAGCCTTCTAACATCATGGCAGTAGTTGTCTTATATTCAGGGCCACTGATGTTGGGATTTGTGGTCTCTGGGTCACTTTCTATTTGTGTTCCATTCTTCTTTTCCTTCCTCACTGTTTCCTCATGATTCCCTGGTCCCAGGCATGTTTCCTGCTGCTAGATGAGGTATAATAACAAAGCGTGGGCCGGTGAGATGGCTCAGTGGCTTAAGTGCCTGCCTAGCAAGCACGAGGGCCCGAGTTCGACTCCCGGAACCCACATACGAAAAAGGGGCCAGTGATATCGCTCAGCGGCACAGGCGCCTGCTGGCGTGCGAGGTCCTGAAGTCGATCCCTGGTACCCACAAAAAACAAAAAAAAAAAAGTCGTGCATTAGCCACCCTTACTACTGTTCTGCTTCTGGGGGAAAGGAGCCACCAGGTCACAGTGGCCCTCTGGGTCAGGAGAAACCAGGTTGTAAGGGCTGGCTGTGGCAGCCAGGGACAGTCTAAGGAGATGCATATTTCTTGGTGAGCTACTCATTAGCCATTATTTGCTTAAATTTTGTTGTAGTTGCATTGGGGAAGAAAGAGGAGGGTGTCATGTTTGTAGCAGCAGTTTGTAATAGCCAAATGTTGGAAACAGTCCAAATGCCCATCAGCTGGTGAATGGATAAAGAAGATGTGGGTTTTTTATACAATGGAGTACTACTCTGCCATAGAGAAGGATGAGCTTGAGACATTTCTAGGTAAATGGGTGCACCTGGAGACCATACTCTTAAGTGAAATAAATTGGACACGTGTAAAAACTGCATTGTTTTTCCGGTGTGAGAAACTGAAAGTGTAAATAAGGTCCAAAATGTATAGTAGGTATTGTGAAATAGGAAGAAAATGTTCAAATGGGGAGGGGAAAAGGGGAAAGAAAAGAAGGGAAAAGTAAAAAAAAATATGAGACAAGAAGGAAAAAATGGAAACAGAGCTTTTGTAAATGGGGAGGGGAAGAAGGGTTGAAGGGAGGGGAGGGGAATGGGAAAAAAAGAAACAAGTTACATCATGTACAGGTGTAAATTCTCTGAGATGAATGTGGTCATTATGTAGATCTAAAATGTACCAATAAAATCTGATTGGAAGAAAAAAAAGAAAAAGGAGGGTGGGGCAGTGGTAGGACTGACACTCCTCCCACCCTAACTCGTGGAAAGGCTCTGTCCTGACCCTGAATCCCTCTTGTGTTTATCGGTCCTGCTTAGTTAGATGTGACCATGCCCTTAGATGGGTCTTTGTCTTTTTTTCTGAGGGTCTGAGCTGTCGAGTCTTTCATCTCTGGACTCCCTGCAGGATTGACTGCATCAGGAAACAGGAAGAGGCCGTGTGAGGTGGGAGGGAGATTGAGCAAACTTCCGCAGCCACAGCTTTTCTCCTCCAAAAGGCGTGCTGGGTGCGAGAGACTGGTAGAGCAGCCAGGAAGTCTGCAGGCAACAGCGCAGGTGGGCACACAGGCGGCCAGAGTAGACTTCATTTTCTGGTGACCGTGACATGTCCCTGGCTGACTAGAGTCCACGCTAGCTCCAGGGACTACAGGATTGATCTGTGCTGCCAAACTGAAGAAAACCGAGGCTGTGGCTGGAAGAGAATGTCCCCGAGTAATCAGCTTAGGGTTTCACCTGCTGGGAAGCTAGCTCTGGTGTTTCTCCTCCATAGGGTGTTGTGGTGCCCTGGAATCCTCATGCCTCAGCAGAAGATTAACAAATGTGTTTTTTGTTTTTGTAATAGGGATTGAACCCAGGGTCTTTTTTGAGGCAGGATCTCACTAAGTTGCCCGTGCTGGGCTTGAATTTATGATCCTCCTGCCTCAGCCTCCCACACTCCTGGGTTTACAGGTGTGTGCCACAATGCCAGCTTATGTGTGTAGTAAAATATTTATAACACAAAATTTGATATTTTAACCATTTTTAAGTGTATGGTTCTTTGGAATTAAGTACATGTACATTGTGCAAACATCACCACCATTGATTCCAAAACATTTTTTTTGTTTTGTTTTCCCAAACTGAAACTCTGTACCAATTAAACAACAGCTCCCCATGCTCACCTCCCTACAACCCCTGGCCATCACCATTCTACTTCCTGTCTCTATGAATTTGACTATTCTAGGTACTTCACATAAGTGGAGCCATTCAGTATTTGCCCTTCTCTGACTGATAGATAATGTCTTTAAGATTCATCCATGTTGTACCATGTCAGGATTTTCTTCCTTTTAAAGGCTGAATAATATTCCATTGTGTGTATATACCACTTTTCATTTATCTGTTCATCTCCCTCTCTCTTTTTTTTTTTTTTTTGTGGGTACAGGGGGTCAAACTCAGGACCTCGCACACCAGCAAGCACCTGTGCTGCTGAGTGATATCACTGGCCCTTTTTTGTATGTGGGTACCAGGAGTCGAACTCAGGGCCTCGCGCTTGCCAGGCAGGCGCTTATGCCACTGAGCTATCTCTCCGCCCTATCTGTTCATCTCTTGACGGATAGTTGGGTTGCTTCCACCTTTTGGCTGTTGTATATAATGTAGTGACATGGATGCACAAACATCTGTTCAAGTCCCAGCATTTAGTTTTTTGTGGGGTAAGGATCTTAAAACATAAGGAGCAAGTTGTTTTGTTGATGGTACTAGGGATGGAAGAACCCAGGAGAATTCTACCACCAAGTTACATCCCCATTCCTTTTCATTTTTTTATTTTGGGAAAGGCTCTTACTAAATTGCCCAGGCTGGCCTTGAACTTGTGATCCTCCTGCCTCCTGAGTAGCTGAATTACAGGTATATACCACTGCACCTGGTTGCAAGATATAAGATTAGTTGCTGATGAATCACTTTCTTCACTGAGGGCTAGACTTTCTGACCAAACACTAGCTTTACTCACCTTCTAATTTTAGAGACTAGCATAACCACCACTGGTCACTCGCATCCCACTGCATTTGGATATTTGGTAGGCTTTCGCAACGTTACACTTTCAGTTTCATGGATCATCTTTCATTGCGCTTCACTTGGCCCCTTCCTTAAGATTGCAGAGGCCCCCTTATTGGGGTAGGAAGGGCCCTGTTGGCTTTGACCCTCTTTTTTCCTGACCTGAGTAGGACTGGCATTTTGACCTTGTCTCCAGATTTGGCTCCATTTTGGGACCTGAAACTATGAGGCTGCTGAAGATTGAGGCCACTTGTCTCCCACTCATGGCTGCTTTATGCAGGCATGGTATTATCCTCCCCTGTTTGGAGGCTCTGATAATCTGCTTTTGTTTCATCCAGTTCTTACACAATGTGTAGAATTACTGGAATTATGTGTAAAGTTTTTCCTGGGGAAGTAAACTGTATTTCTGAAATACCTTGGCATTTGGAATAGCTACTGGACTGGTCTGTCCTGCACCAGCTAAGGGCACACTTAGGAGATAATAGGCTCTTGATGGATGCAGCTGTCCTGTCATGGGTCTCTACCCTTTAAGTGAGGCTCCCTTGAGTCAGTGTCCCTCTGTATCTGACGGACAATAAGGAAGTAGAGAGGGGGCTGGTTATGAAACTTGTCGTAATAGGCATGTGGTTATTTGCTGTGTTAATTAATTCTTATTAGAAATTCCTTAGACCTACAGATGGACCAGTTTGAACTTCTTCTCATAGCTGTGGACACCAAGAACAGTCATAGTACCCTATAGACTCTGAGCCTGTGAAATGGTAAGGACCTCAACTTGGGCCATGCAGCCTTTGTGAGGGGTGCAGGGACCCTGCCATTGCCCATCATAGCCACCTGTCCCTGGCTAGAAGGCTTTTGGTGCTGCATTTGTAGAGTCACACTGTGCCTGTTCACAGTTCCCATCCATCCTGTGTTGCCTTTTCCTTACCTCAGGCCTGTGGGAGCAGCAGGTGGAGAAAGTTTGCAGCCCACATTGGAGGAGCTTAGAGTCTAACTAGCGGGTATAGAGATATTTCTGAGGCAGTCCTGTTTGCTTTGTTATACTCTGATGACAAGAGCGAAAAGGAAAACATCACTGACATTTGAAGTGAAAGCCTGTTCTTACCCACAGCTCTGTTCTTCTGGATGCTGTACAGCATGGACTGGCCACGAATCTACCTTTTTCCTCTAGACGATGGCAAACCTTTTAGAGTTTTCAGTGATACAAATAGCCCACTGCAGTCCACATGCCATAGGTTCGCTGTCACTGCTCTAGATACTTACTTCTGCCCCTCTCTGCCTCAGTGCTTTATTCTTCTGTTTGTAAGACTACATTTGAATGATGGCACTCAGAGTGTGCAGGCAGGAATTCTGAGTCAAAAAGAGCCCTGGCAGGCTGGGGAAGGTCTGGAAGACCCCTTGGAAGAGCTGCCTGGAGCCCCAGGCAGTGGACAGGATCCAGCAAGGTGACGTGGAGTGGAGGAGGAAGAGGGAGGAGGAGGAACCTGCCCTACTTCTCTGTTCCGTTCTCTCGGGACTGCTGTTTGTTTTCTTCCCGGCTATTCTGGCAGGGCAACCAGGGGGAAGGAACAGGTGATATTTTGTTACCAATACATTTTCATCCTCAGGCCCTCATTACAGGGACCACTATCAATCCCGCATTTTACAGGTGAAGACACAGATTTTGAGACGTGACAAGGATGGGCCACATTAGGGCAGAGCTGAACTAGAGCCTGAACGAAGAAGGACCGAAGTAGTGTCGGCCAGGTCTGAGTTGGATGAGCCGAGAAAGGGACCAGTACAGTACCTGCTTAGTCCCACAGCCACTGTGTTAGTCCCTTGATGGCTACTTTACTTGTTTGTTCTGGATGTGGGAGGAGGAAGGGCGAGGCCTGATCTCAGAGGATCAGGAAATGGGGGGTAGAGGAGCCTTTCCCAGAGCAACCCAGCTTCCAGCTGGCCTCAACCTGGGAGGAGCCTGAGAATGAATCAGGTAGCTCTTTTGGAGCTGACATGGAAGAGAGAAGGGTGCTTTTCTGCCCTGGGGCAGATAAGCCATTCCTCTGGCACAGACAGAAGAGTGAAGAGTTGTTGAAAGGGTATGCAGCCAGACCAGTTTCTAGAGGTGGGCTGGCATCTCTGCCCACAAGTGTCATTTCCCATTCAGGATCCATGGAAGGTTGGCAGGAGGTCTAGAAGGTGCAGTTAAATCCATGGTGGGGTTTCCTGCTGGGGTGCCCACAGTTCCCGGTGTCCAGGTCTTCAGTGGGTGGAATGGGTTCTGACCAGGCATGAGCCGGGATACAGGTGTATCTGTGGCCCCTTGGCTGCAGTCCCTAGCTGCCCTCCTGATTGTGTCCATGTCACAGGCTCAATATAGGACTCCCTGATGCTTGACCTTGGAAATCTGCTCTGCCCTGGGCCCTTGGCTTCCCAGAGTCATATTTTCCAAAGATATATGACCTGGCTTCTGATGCCACATGGTTGGTTGTGGCCAAAGGAAAAGGGAGTGACCGTGTGTGTGCATGAGTTTAGGGTGAAAGGAAGTATAAATAGGCAGGGCCTTAAGTTCCTGGCAGTCCCTTGTCCAGCATTCTTAATATTCTACTGCTGTGGATCTATCTGTTGAGATACAGACCTGCTCTGGTCAGCCTCCCCCTTTCCTCACAGTGGCTTTTGGCCTATCTCTCCCTCACACCAAACTCTGTTACCTTTAATGCAACCTTCGACACTCAGTGAAGGGTTGGCTGATCTTAGCAGGCCCTTTACTTCTAGAAAAGCCTATGGTTTCGACTCTCAACCTCTTTGTTTCTGAAGCTTCTCCCCAGTCCAGGTGAGCCCCATTCCTTCTCTCTGTCTAGGGCTGCAAGGCCCACTCTTCACTGGGTCGGGAGGGGCCTGCCTGAAAGGTTGTCGTCATGTGAATAATAGTAATACATCAGTGAACATTCATTAAATGCTTTGCAGTGTGCTAAGCACTGTGCCAGGTGTTTTACATGCATGATCCGTAATTTTCCCAGCAGCCCTGTGGGGTGCAGATTACCAATACCACCCCTATTTTAAAGCAAAGAGAGGTTATCACCTGGCCAAAGTTACAAGGCCAGTAAGTAGATGATCCTGGATTTAAATCTAGTTTGACATCTTATTAAAATCCCTATTTTGAAATTGTGGTGCTTCCCACTAAATTGGGACAAGATGTCTTTGAGAATTGTGACCTGGACTGGGGACATCCCCTGTGTCAGGGAAAAAAAAATGTGCCTGTTTTTCCTCTGCTCCCTCACCACAATCACACAGAAGAGCTCTGTGACCTCAAAAGCTATGGGAACATCTCCCCACCAGTGACAAGCAGTCAGTTCTGCAGCAGCAGACACCAGCCTGGGTGTCCTCTAATCTGATTCGGTTGTGACACTGTCTACTGAAGAGAGTATCCCATGCCACAGGGTCCCCAAGTCTGCCCCCTTCAACTGCCAGTCTCCAGCCCCCAGTTGTTCTATGTGTACAGTGCTGCTGACTGACCTGCTCTTCATCAGTGCCACAGCTCCCTCCTTGGGGCCAGTTAACTTGCTTGAGTGGCTCACAGAACTCAGGCAAACACTTCTGTTCACACTTATTATAAAGGATGTAGATAAAGAGGTCCTGGCAGGAGGGATGGAGATGAGGGCGTGTGCTTCCCGGTCTCCTCCAGGCGCACCACCTTCTCAGGGCCCAAGGGCTCAGCTACTGGAAGCTCTTTAGACCCTGCCCTTGGGGGTTTTATGGAGACTCCGTGGCACAAGTATAACTGAAGCATAAGCGGTTATGCTTACTTCCACTGAGTGGAAATATGACTGAACAGGAGGGTCTGATCTGGTGCTAACAGGCAGAGTGGAGAACCCCAGGGTGGCCTGTCTCTGCAGCATTTCTCCATCCAGGGTATGGGACAGGACCCTGGAATGAGGAGGGGCTTATAACTACTCTTGGTCAAGAGTTTCTGTACGCCAGTTCCAAGACAGAAAGACAGGGGAAGATTAGAGTTTCTATGACCTACTTTGAGGAAGAGAAATTCTAGTTTCTGTGGCCTGCCTTGAGGGGAGGAGTTAATGAACCAGAAACCATAGATAAAAACCAAAATACAAGGCTTGGTGTGGTGGCTCACTCCTGTAATCCCAGCACTCAGGAGGCTGAGGCAGGAGGATTGCCATGAATTTAAGGCCAGCATGGGCTACATAGTGAGCCCAGGGCTCAAAAAACCAAACCAAACCAAACCAAAACCAAAAAACCCAAAATACATAGTGTCACATCCTCCTACACAAAGTATCAGGTAAGAGGGCCAGGGATATAGCTCAGCATGGCTCAGGTGCCTGCCTGGCAAGCGCAAGGTCCTGAGTTTGATTCCTGGTACCAAAAAAAAAGGTATCAGGTAAGGAGAGTTCCTTCCCAGTTTTTTTCTGAACTTCCTATCACCAGAATTACATGAGAACCTCTTGCTTCTTCCACCCACACTCCACCTGTTACTACCTGCTGAGCTTCAGGTTCCTAGGAGGAGATTCTCAGACATCCCTGTGTTGAGAGGAGCTGTGGAAATAGGGATGGAGGTTGTCTGAGAACAGGGCCATGGTTGTCTTTTTTGTGGGTTGCAGGGTGGGGTGGAGGGTTGGGCTGTCTCAGATAGCCTTGACCTCCCACATGCATGGAGCTGGTCTCTGCTAGGCAGTCTGTGCCCACTGGAGGGAGGTGCTGGTGCACACCTTGCCTGCCGCAGCTGTCAGCATTGTAGCTCTACCTCTGCTCCCTGAGTCCAGCTCCATGTAAGTCCCCTGCCTCCTCTGGCAAAGTTGCCCTCACCCAGCTCTCACAGAGACCAGCATTCTGCGGCCACCAAGAAGACAGGCCTTGGCACTTGAAGGAGAGAGGAATTTTATCACATAGAATTAACACTTCCTTTTGGATTATTTGCCAAGCACTTGCCTTCGCACTATGCGTGTGCCAAGAATTGGGTTCCCTGACTCAGGGGCAATGTCTCTTCTTTAGGGGAGCCATTCTCTGAGGCCAGCCACGTTAGGTCCGTGCTGTGCTAAGGAACCTGCCTTGTGGGGCAGGTAGGCCTGATCCAGGTCCTGCACATGCAAGGGGACTTGGCTCTGGGGCATCTGAGGCCTCTGTAGGCTGCATATGAGGTTGTTGAACATGGCCAGAGGGACACCCATGGCCTCCATGGAATGTGACTTTGCAACCTAGGTGGTCCAAGAGAAAGTGCTGTAGGAAGCAGGATCCTGGGTGTTTTTGAGCGAGGGAGTGTGGAACAGTGGGCCTGTGCTGCGGCGGAGCCAGGAGACTGATGTACGAATGGTCCCTTTTAGCTGATTTTGGACAGACCATGTCACCCTCTCTGAAGCAGTTTCCCCTTCCATAAAATGGGACCACAGTGTGTTTTCTGCTGGTAAGTGGGAGGGCTCTACAGATGTCAGTCCAGTGGTGAAGGGAAGAGTGATGAAAGATGAGTCTGGGAGCAGCAGGCAGCTGCTGTGGCTGGGAACATTCAGTCCCATACACTAGGTTTCCAGCTGGCACTGGAGGGCCCCAGGGGAACAGAGGAGACATCTGCAGAGAATAAGCCCAGTTGAGTTGCCAGTGTGGTGCAGCACATCTTTTGGGGGGCGGTCAGGTGAAGAGCACTGAGGATCCTGACAAGGGGATGGGTACTGCGGAGGTAATGAATGGGCTGTAGGCTGGAGAGCAGCAGTGTGGAGAGTCGGGTTCTGCTAAGGACCCAAGGAAAGAAAGAACATACAGGGCACACTTACTGGGGTGGCAGAGAGGGTGAGGGAGCCAAGGACCTAGAATTGGCCCTGGAGAATCTTGAAATCCTGGTCAGGTGGGCTGCTGACTCCTGGCCAAACCCAGTGAAGAGGTTGGTTTGGTTTAGTTCTGAAGTTCTGTGGGCTAGTATTGCTAGAGAGAGAGGAGGGTGCAAAAGGCACATTGGGAAGAAGCTCTTCGGGACATGGCATAGGTGAAGGGGTTGCTCTTAACGACTCAGCCTTAGGAATGGCACTAGTGTCATGGTGCTCTCTGGATTCCTTGTAGGGAGGAGCAGTGTGATGATGGCATCTGCTTGTTGGGTTTGCCCAGCAGGAATCCCGGGGGAGGGCCAGGGCCAACAGAGCCAGCAAGGCCTGAGGACAGAACTGGATTTAAGGCATACCTGAAGGATGGGGCAAGTTGGGTAGAGTGGGGCCCAGTGGGGTGTCTGGGTAACAGTGACTTGGGCAGCAGTCCAGGATGGCCACAGCCACTGGGCCCAGGAGCTCCAAGTGCCCCCTTACTGGGTCAGTGCCAGCTGCCCTCATAAGCCCTGGAGCCAGCACTTGCAAGAGGCTAGAAGAGGCCAACGCAGGCTAAAACTGGACAGCACCCTCTGGCCAACAGGACCCAGCAGGTACTGCAGAGGAGCAGCCTTGAGTGTGGTTTTAGAATCAGACAATCCTGGATTTGAGAAAAATGAAAAATACTAAGTGAAAACTTCTACCTCTCCCACACTCTGACCTTTACATTTCTTGTATTCTTTCAGAAACATGTATGTGTATGTGACCTTTTTGTACAAATAAAACAAAAGCACTTTATTCCTTGCTTTCATACATACTTAAATTATTGGCCCCACAGAAGCAGCCACATAGTTCTAACAGCTGTTTGGTATTCTCTTGAACCACTGGTGGCGAACCTATGGCACATGTGCTGCAGTGGGCTGTTTGTATCATTGAAAGCTCAAAAGGTTCACCATCATGGTGTCTGGCTAACTGGACTCTGGTTGATAGATACTGTGTTTGTTGGGAGTTCGGGATTATTTTGATGTAGCAGCAGTTATACTGTAGATCTCTGAACACTGGGACAATTATTTCTGTAGGATCAATTCTAAATACAGATCTCCTTTCCCCCAAAATTCTCTCTCAAAGAGTTCTGCAGTTCACATTCCTGCTAATAGCACATGGGTTTTAACACTGTGATAGTGTTACAGAACTGTTGTGAGGATTAAATGAGCACGTGCAAAACTCCCTTCACACCCAGCTGCTGCAGTGGGGTTAGGGCAAGGGTTTCCTTGCAGATTGGATCACTCTGGGCACCATAAAGGAAGTGATGGGTCAGATTCCGCAGCTTGAGGAAAGAGGTGGCAGGAAACAGTGGTCTGACAACTACTGAGTACCTGCCCTGCCTTTCCGGGGCTAATAGTCTCCAGACAGTGTGGTGAGTGCTGCCAGACCGCTGCGCTCCAGGTCCCCTCTGACTGGGTCTCTCTCTCCCCTGCCTGCCTCTGCCTGTCCCCGCCTGTCCCCCAGTGTACATAGTAGAACGGGAAAGGAAGACGGAGCCGGACAGCGGGTGTCAGGCACTCCTGGCCGCGTGCTGGGCCACGCTGTGCTGCTGCTGCCTCCTGGACAGCCTGGACTGAGCAACCAAGACCAGGTGTTCCCTCAGCGCTTACACCTCCGGTTACTACAATAAACTAGAGTTGCACAAATTCCGTTTTTGTTCTTTCTTTGAAAAAAACTAATCTGGAGACTTTACAATCTTAGAAACCTATAATGAATGTAAAATATCTCAATTTTAATTTGCCTTTATCACTAGTGACCTTGAACATAAATATATAAAATTCGGAGTACTCAAGAAGCTGAGGTTGGAGGATCAGGAGTTCAAGGCCGGCCTGGGCGACATAGTGAGTTTGAAGCCAGCCTGAGCTGCATACCAAGGGACCTTTCATTCATTCATTAATAAATTTGTGCTTATCTTGTGAATTGTGTACATAGTCTGCTCATTTCTTTTGATATGTAAGGAATCATCATATATTCTGCACACTAATATTTGTTAAATAGACTTGTAGGTATCTTCTTCGTATCAGCCTCAGCCTTTTTCATTTTTTTTTTTAATATGGGTACCGGGAGTCGAACTCAGGACCTCGTGCTTGCCAGCAGGTGCTGGTGCTGCTGAGCAATATCACCGGCCCTTTTTCATTGTTTTTATTTTATTTATTTATTTTGTGTGTGTGTGGGTACCGGGGGGGTCGACCTGAGGACCTCACACGCCAGCAGGCGCCCATGCCGCTGAGCGATATCACCAGCCCTTTCTTCATATGTGGGTTCCAGGAGTCGAACTCAGGACCTCACGCTTGCTAGGCAGGTGCTTATGCCGCTGAGCCATCTCACCAGCCCTTTTTCATTGTTTTTAATATGTTGTGTTGTTTTTGTTCTTTTGTGGTGCTAAGGAACAGCCCGTGGTCTTTACGCTGAGCTACGTCTGCAGTCCTTAGCATGAAAAATTTTAAATGTCATGTTTATCAGTCTTTCCCTAATGCTTTTAGTCTTTGAAAAATCATTATTTATTATAAGGTGATAAAAAGTATATTTTCAAAAAATGTTTCACATAAATCTTTACCTGAATTTACTTTTGATCATGGTATAGGATAGGGTTCTTGGTTTCTTTTGCCATTTTCGATACTTCCAGTCCCTTATGTCACTGAGTAGAAAAAAAAAAACAGACTCCAACTCAGTTTCTCCTACTGCAGTGTCACAACACAGATCACTTCTGACACCAGGTGTGTGGAGGTTTGCTGCTTGCTCAAGCAGTCAGCTCTGCAGCAATGCAGACACTGGCCAGGTGCCTTCCAGTTCAATTCAAATCCTGCAGGTTGGGAGCTCAGTTCCACAGATGCCAGGCACAAACCTTAGATTGTTTTACTCGTGCTTCTGACCCACTGGCTGTACATCAGGATTCCACACACCCTCCTTGGGTTCCACTAATTTTCTTGAGTGGCTCACAGTACTGAGGGAAACATGTTTATTAGCTTATTACAAAGGATATTACAAAGGATACTGGTGAAGAGGCAGAAAGCGACATTTAGGGGAAGGAGCGCAGTTTCTGTGCCCTCTCTGGGCACCTACCTGGAAGCTCTCCAAACCCTGCCCTTTCAAAGTTTTATGGAGACCTTACTGTAGAGGCATGACTGAAGCAGAAATGTAAGTGAACAAAAATGATCTGATCTAATGCTAATAGACTGAGTGAGGAAAGCTAGCAAGCCCTGACCAGCATTCTTCTTGGTCTCACTGTGCAGCATCCTTTAAGATCTACTGGGCCGGGCCGGGCCGGGCCGGGCCGGGGATATAGCTCAGTGGTGCAGTGCCTGCCTGGCAAGTGTGAGGCCCTGAGTTCAATTTCTGGTAGCACAAAAAAAAAAAAAAACGATCTATCACCCAAGGTAGATGAGTTTCTTTATGGCCAACTCCAAGACAGAAAGGCAAGGGAATATTGCTTTCTATAACCCACCTTGAAGAGAAATTCTAGTTTCTATGGCCTGCTTTGGGATATATATTGACAATATAAATTATCCTTTCCTTATTCATTTGAAATGAGATTTGTCACTCTCCCAGTTCCACAAATGGTCTAGAATCATAAATCTGTTATGGGAAGTACCCTCCCTACCTCCAGCACACACGTACTCTTTATTCTTCATAATTGTTTTTTGCTATTCTTGGCCATTTATTCTGGATTTTAGAATGTGTGTTAGTTTCTACAGAAACTGTTTGGCCTTGATTGGAATCACTTGTATTTACAGAGTAACTGGGAGAAGAACTGACCTATTTACAATAGCGTCTTCCTATCACAAACAAGTTGTCTCCTGGTTTATTTTTATCTTATATCTTTAAATATAGTCTTGTAACTTCTTCATATATCTATCACATGTTATTTTTAAAATTAATTTCTGCCAGGCATGGTGGCACATGCCTGTAATCCCAACACTCTGGAGGCTGAGGCAGGAGGACTGCTGCGAGTTAAGGGGCAAGGCTGGGCTACATAGAAAGTTCAAGGCCAGCCTGAACTACATAGTGAGACCCCATCTCAAAAAAAAAAAAAAATATATCGTCCTAGGTGCATTATAATTTTAATATTATTGTGAACTCTCTATTTTAATTTAAAATGTATTACAGTAAAAAACACATTGCTATTAATCCCCCTCAAACTCCTTGCTTCAGACACACTTATTTCATTGTTCATCCCACTTTCTGAAACAGTTCTGGAAGTATTCATTTGTATCTTTAATTGCATTGTTTTGGTTGCCTTGCAGTTGGTTCCAAATGTTTACCTTTCATGATCATTTTGATTTTTTTTTTTTTTTTTTGGAGACAGGGTCTCACTGTGTAGTTCAGGCTGGGGTTGAACTCACTATGTAGCCCAGGTTGGTCCTGAACTCGTGGCAATCCTCCTGCTTCAGCCTCCCAAGCGCTAGGATTACAGGCATGTGCCACTGTGCCTGACTGATTCTGATTTTTAAAATACTACCTTTTTTACTTGGTGGAAATAACTTCCTCCTCCACTGAGCTTACAGATTAAGAAATTTCAGCTCCGTCTTTTATCACAGCATTGTTCTGGAGCACTTTAGCTATGCAGTAGCAATTCTTCAAGCTACCTGAACATGCCGCAGGGGAGCCACCAACCTACCCAGGGACAATATTT
Organism: Erethizon dorsatum; assembly: GCA_028451465.1. Classification (NCBI taxonomy): domain Eukaryota; kingdom Metazoa; phylum Chordata; class Mammalia; order Rodentia; family Erethizontidae; genus Erethizon; species Erethizon dorsatum. Next base: position 66,880,548 of record CM051838.1, read on the forward strand.
ATCCCATGGACACTTACTGAATAGCTCCAGTGTGTTAGGTGACAGACCACATAGAACAGACCACCATTCTTGCCCTCTTAGGCCTTTCAATTCAGGAAGGGAACCAGACGTCAAATAATGCTATAGGTGGTAAATGACACTGTATGGGTCCCGCTGGAAATGACTATAGTTATATTGATCCTAACTGCCATTTTTACCTGCCAGGTGGCCCTGGCAGATTTGTTAAGATAGTCTAACATTTTGTGCCAGCCATCAGTACCTGAACTGTTTCTTAACCAACACTGGGCATACTTTTTTGTAGTTTGTTTTTGAGAAAGCCAGGTATACTCCATTGACTAGAGGCCACCCATGCCTAGCTGAGTACATAAACTCCTTCTTTAGGGAATAGGGATCCTCTCACTTTGCTACCACCCAAAACAAGCTTCTCTTCAAAAGTCCTAACAAATTGTACTTTGTGCAATGCTGGATTTGATCTCCTTTCTTTGGTCTTTCAGCACCTTCCACCTTTGGTAGCTGGTTCTCACACACCAGCTTTTTCCATAACAGACACTCTCCTGCCACCTAACAGACATGACGCCACTGAGAACAGGTAAAGTCAGGGACAATCTGGCACAGTCTAGGAGGGCTTCCCAGTGGAAGTGCATGTGTGAGCTAAGACCTGAAAAATGAATGGGTATTGTAGGAGCAGTGGGTGCAAAGGTTGGATGGCAGGAGAAAACATGGCTCATTTGAGAAACTGGAAGAGGAAATCGTTGTGGTAACAGCAGTATTGTGTTGTGAACAGATGAGAAACAGGGTACTCATAAGCCAATTTTAGGGATTTTGGTCTTTATCCTATGAGCAGTAGAAACCTACTGATAGATTTTAGGCAAACAGATTATATCAAACTGCAGTTTTGATAGAGAGAGCCCTTTGGCTTCTATATAGAAAGTGGTTTGGAGGGGGTACAGGTATACCTGATGATAGGAATGAATAATTTGAAGTATTTGGAAGGAAAATCAACAGGACCTGGTGATGGATTGAGGAAGAAAGTCAGGAATTACTCTGGGCTCTCGACTGGAACTGAATGCCTGGTGGTGCTGTTTTATAGAGGCTGGGAATAAGGGAAAGTTTGGTTGGAAGGAAGGAAATCATGTCAGGGTCTGAACGTGCTGGGTTACTTTGAGATGTAGAGGTGTATATAAGTCATTTGAGCAAATGTAAGATAAGCACTGGTGTGTGCCTGCAGCATGGAAGAGAGGTTGGCTGAAGATAGAAATATGGAAAGCCTTGGCATGTTGGTAGTAACTGAAACTGTGAGAGTGAATAATCACATCAAGTTGGGTAGAAACAGGGATGGGAAAGAAAAAGCACAGGCTTGAGGAATTCTGGCATAGATCTGTGTATCACGCACAAGAGTCAGTGATGGAAAGACAGGAGAATGAGGTTTCGGAAAGCTGAGGAGGATGTATTGAAAGGAATAATCAGTAGCATCAGATACTGCTGAGAGGTTAGGTAAGGTGAGCACTCAAATGCCCACTGGCTGGGTGTGCTGGCACGAGCCTGTAATCCCAGCACTCTCTCTTGGAGGTTGGGGCAGGAGGATGGTAAATGCGAACTCTGCTTGGGCAACTTAGAGAGACTGTCTCAAAGTAAAAAAGGTTAGGGACACAGCATGCAGGCCCTGGGTTTACTCCTCAGTCACCCCCCCCCCCAGTCTGTTGGTGTTAGCTACACTTCCATTAAGAGCAGACTTCTCTCAGTGAAGAACCCAACAGAGGAAAAGACGAGACTGCTGGGACTGGAAGACCAGGGTCCTAGACATTTGTATAGGCATGGAACACTGAGCTCAGAGGCATGAAGGCCAGATTTTCTGGAGGGATGCATGCTATAAAACACCAAGTTTCAGAAAGGTCAGACACCAAGCAAGGAGTCAGGCCAATGTCACGTAAGCTGAGCATGGATGAAGAAATTGTTCCTCAAGCAGATTGTGACCTTTGGGGTAACTGCTGGGGGATAACTGTCCATGTGCTGGGAGGGCGGCTTCTGAAGAGCAGTGTCCTTCATGAACACCAATGTCGATTTTGTTGCTATAAATCTTTTCAAAAGAAACTTTACAGACATCTTCAGTCTGGTAAATAGATACAGGATTGCTGTGGTTGAGGGAAAGGACTACCTCCCAGATTTTATGGGAGCCCTGGGAGTTGAATATGTGTGAAAGCCTTCGGTCTTTTGGAATCTTCCAGTACCAGCTGGAAAGGGAGATTTGGGGTGAAGAGGTTTCACTCTGGAATGTCATTCTGGGATCCTGCCTTGCAAGCAATCCCACCGCGTGTAACTGCTGCTGTGTTCTGTGAGGCTCGCAGGTGCTTTATTGCTGGGTAGTATTCCATTGTGCAGAAGTGCCGCAGTTTATTCATTCATCTGTTGAAGGACCATTTGGGTTGTTTCCTCCTTTTGGTGATTATGAATATAGCTGCTATAAACATTTACATGTAAGTTTTCATTCTTTAAGGTGAATACCTAGGAGTAGAGTTTCTCGATCATACATTTAAGAAACTGCTAGTTTTTCAGAGTGGCTATAGCATCTTACATTCTGGTCAGCAGTGAATTAGAGCTCCAGTTGCTCTGAGTCCTTGCCAGTACTTGATGTTATCAGTATTTTTTTATTTTAGCCTTTCTGATGGATGTGTAGTGGTATTCATGGTGACTCATTTTTCTTAATAGCTAATGATAGTGTCATGTGTTCATTTGTTCTCATGTCCTCTTTAGTGACATGTCTCATCAAGTTGTTTGGCTTTTTTGGGGGGAGTGGTTCTGGGGACTGAACCCAAGGCCTTGGCGTTGAGCTGCATTCCTCGATCCTCCCCTTTTTTTTTGTGGGTACCGGGGTCGACCTCAGGATCTCGCGTGTCAGCAGGCGCCCATGCCGCTGAGCGATATCACCAGCCCTTTTTTCATATGTGGGTACTGGGAGTCGAACTCAGGACCTCGCGCTTGCCAGGCAGGCGCTTATGCCACTGAGCCATCTTACCAGCCCGTCCCCTCCTTTTCTAAGGCAGGATCTTGCTAAATTGTCCAGGGTAGGCTTGAACTTGCAATCCTCTTGCCTCAGCTTCCTGTATTGCTGGGGTTACAGGCATATGCCATGATGCCCAACTTGCTCAGACACCTACTTTTAAATAGAGTTATCTTCTTACTGTGGAGCTTTGAGGGTCTTTGTATGTTCTAATACAAATCATTTGCAATATTTGCTCCCAGTTTATAGCCTATCTTTCATCTCCTTATCTGTATCTTTCACAGAGCAAAAGTTTTTAATTTTTATTAAGTCAGTTTGTCTTTTGTTTTGACAGTACTGGGGATTGAACTGAGAGCCTCACACATGCTAGGCATGTGCTTTACCACTGAGCTACATCCCCAGCCCTTTTTAAACTTTGTGACAGTCTTGCTACATTGCCCAGGGTGGTTTTAAACTTGTGACCCTCCTGTCTCAGCCTCCTGAGTAGCTAGGATTATAGGCATGCACCACTACTCTAAACTCAATTGCTTTCTTTTATGCATCATATGAAACTAACCCTGGGGCCTGAAGAGTCTATGTTTTCTTCTGAAACTTTTATCATTTTATATATTACATTTAGAGCTATAATTTTGGGTTATTTTTTGCATAAAAATGTAAGATTTTAAATGGTTGGTTTTTGTTGGTTTTTTTTTTAATATCAATAGGCTATCCTTTCTCCATGAATAGCTTTTATATATTTGTCAAACCAGTTATCCATGTTTGTGTGGGCCTATTACATACTGTCCTCTCTATTCACTTTCTTTGATCTTTATGTTGGAATACAGATACCAGTTGCTAACACCATTAACAGTCTTGACTATATATATTAAATTTTGTTTTAGTTGCTTTAGTTTTCCTACCTTTCCTTGAATTTCATCTCTATAAAAAAAAATTCTGTTGAGATTTTAATTGTTGCATTAATTCTGTAGACATCATGGGGTCTGATGGGTGTTTAAGGGGTTCCATGTTCACTCTTAGATGCCATAACCTTTAATGACAAAGGCACTCTGTTTCATTTGCTGTGTTGTAATTATTCCAGAGTTAAAGCCCCTAGTATATGATCACATTGGTGTCTTTCGAAGCTTGGTCTTCATCAAATTGAGTAGGAACAGCCATTACAAGATGGCTCGGATCCTGAGGGGCTTGTAAGGCAAGTTATGCCCTGGGTCAGTCAGCCTGCACCACTCACAGCCTTGGTCTCCTGTGTCTCACTCCTGAGCGGATTGTGAGCAAGATTAGGCACTGTTTACCAGCCCCTGGAGGATTCTTCCTGCCTCAGGGTCTTTACATCCTTGTCACACGTCACAGAATTTATACCAGGCACAAGGTTTTTTCTCCATATTCTCGATTTTTTCTGCCTAGCCTAAGAGCTCTATTATTTTTTTTCCAAAAGCTACATTACAGATACATTATAATAGATTGCTTCCCTACCTGCTGCTATGTAGTAATGGTACCCATGACATTGGGTCTTCGGTACCAGAAAAACATTTTATCCATTTCCCAAGTGCATTTGGGGGCATCTCATACTTGTTGACCCCCTTCCTGTCATCATATCTTTACAGTGACTTCTTCCCCAGCTCACATCTCTGGTCTGGTCTGGTCTGGTCGGTCTGTGGCATTGGTGCAAAAGGACTTCTAGTGTAGTGGTGTGCAAAGGAATTGCGGTTTTTATCCTGTTCTGTGTTCTTTCCCATTATTGCCCTTCATTCCTCTACCAAGTCTCCTGGTTCATAAAAGGATAAAAGTGCTTTCTGCTCCAAAGTAAATACGAAGTTTAGTTTCTAAGGCGTCTCTTTCCCTTGAGGCTTAGCAAATTGCTTACTAAGGACTTGTGCAGCATCAGCCCAGAGAACTGTTTGAGATTCCATTTGGAGGCTTATTTCGTTCCTTTGCCAAGAAGTACTTATTTATCACCTCAGATTTACAAAAGTAAAATGAATTGTCTTAAAGTATATACACATCTTTCACCTTATGAACTCATCTGGACAGAGTTCCCGCTCCACATCCAGCTGTTGAGGTGCTTGTTTTGATGTGCCTGTCCCCGCACTCTGGCCAGTGCCCACCGTGGCAGGTCTCATGAGTCCGAGCGAGCAGGGTGTGCACACTGCACTAGAACAGGCCCCTCGGGCTCTCCAGTGATGGTGTCAACACCAACAGTGGAACAGCTATCAAATTGTGCAGGGTAATTTGTGAAGTATATTATGTTATCTCACCGTCTAAGAAACCCAGTGATGAAACTTGCCTGTTTGTAAACGGAGAGCTTTCATTTTTGACCCGTCTTAATATTACCTTTTGTCCCATCACAACGTCTTGCTGTTTGTTATCCCAGGCAGCAGCTTCTACAACTCTGTCATCTCATCCTATAGTGGAGGAAGCAGAGGCTTTTTAAAGAGGAAACCCAGCTCACCTGGGGCACTTAGCTATGGAAGAGCAGGGCCGGGATTACAGCTCAGGTCTGCTCAGCTCCCTTTGGTATCAGGGACACAGGGAGTGTGGGTCCTGGTTTTAACCTTGTCAGTCATTAAAAAAAAAAAAAAAAAAAAATCTTATTTTCTTTCATTGAAAGGGTAAGATACCTGCTTATTGAATGGCATGGTCTTTACTAGAAAATACCAAGCATTTCTGAACCCCAGACACCTGCAGCACTGCAGTTTGGCTCCACGTGAGAACTGGCAGGCTCCTGTGCTCTCGCGCACTTGCCCTGCTCAGGTTCCCAGCAGCCCCTCCTCTGGCAGCCCCATCTGGCAGGTGCAGGCTGCCAGACTTGACTTTAGCATTCTGGACTGTGGACAGAAAATGCTATCAGCTCCCTCATCACATTTCTGCAGTTTCCCTTACTGGAAAAACAGACTGTTGGCAGCCGCCTCTGAAGGTGCTCACTCATCCCCAGAGAATTCAGTCCCTTTCCTGAGATTCAGCGAACAAAGCCACAAGTCTTGACTGGAATTTTTTTTTTTTTTTTTTTTTTTTTTTGTGGGTACCGGGGGGTCGACCTCAGGACCTCACGCGCCAGGAGGCGCCCGTGCCGCTGAGCGATATCACCGGCCCCTTTTTTTTTCGTATGTGGGTTCCGGGAGTCGAACTCGGGCCCTCGCGCTTGCCGGGCAGGCGCTTAAGCCGCTGAGCCATCTCACCAGCCCTTGACTGGAATTTTTGACATTCATTTGTGCGCTAATCACATTTGGCTTTTTGTTTTGGTTTAAGTAGCAAAACCTTTCTCTTTACAGTCTTTTAAACGTCTTCTAACTTACCATCCTCTGGTTTCATACTATGATCTTCTATGGCCCTTAGTGACTATTGTCTTAATGTTACTGGCAGCTTCATCACATCTAGGAAAAGGCCTGCATGGTTCTGTATGAGGTTCTTCTTCCTCCCTTTATTAAAGCCGAGGAGGAGGATGTGCATAAATATTTCACTCTCTGAAGGGTTTTAAACAGTGAAAGCTATAAGTACCTCCCACTCCGTTCCCACCACACACAGTGGGTCCCCCTTTGCCACTCCAGTGGTCACACTTCTTCCTTTCCCTTCTCTGGGAGCAGCAGTGCCTCACCTGGACCACCACTTCCTCCACCTTTGTCATCTTGTAATGATTTAGAGCCACATAAACAAATACCAGTCTGAATATGGATTGGACTGGAGAAGCCCCTCCCCTCCTACAGACCCAGAATAAGAGAACCTAGGCTTTCCATGATTCTTCTGTGGATGTTACCACATTGTAGCTCATATTAAGTCCTCCCTCTTTCATCCCTATCAGGTGCTGCCAAAGCACTTTATCTTCTTAGGTTTCTCTCACAACAGTCCTCTCCAGTATTACATTTTCCCCCATTTTGCAGGTGAGCAGAGTGGAGTACAAGGAAGCTGTGACTTACTCCATATCACATGGCCTGCCAGTAGCAGAGTCAGGATTGGAACTTCAGTCCATGTACACAGCCATTGTCCCTAGGGCACCACACAACCCAAACCCAAAGGGTGGGGTGGCCAAGGAAAGTCTGAAGTAGATCTGTTGAGGGCCCAACTCCCCACCCCATCCCCAGCCACCCAGTGCCTTGTTCTGAGGCAGTGCACCCACTTGCCAGGCATGCAGGACTTCGAAATCCACTCCATCTCCCAGATGACTGCTGGACCCAGTCATTCACAGCTGATGGCCCCTGACTCCTCAGGACATACTCTGGAACAGAGAGAGGCCTATCCTTGACTTCACCCACAGACTTTGGCTTTAGCGGAAGTGTTAACAAGAGTACAAAAAATGAAAGGGGCCTTATACCCTTGCACACACAGCCACATCTCAAGTCCCACACAGCCATGCTGCTGTCTGGTTTGAAGTGAGCCATCTCAACGTGCAGAGCACCCTGGGCTAGGAGGCAGGAGGCTGGAGTGACACAGTACATGACCTGCCTTCAACTCAATGTGACCTTCTTTGAGCTCAGCATCCTCCTCTTCCCAAAATAAGACTGGCCAGTGTGATCTCCAAGGCAGTTTCTTCTGCAGCTCTGGTTCTGAGTTCTCAGTTGTCCCAGTATCAACAATTCACTCTCTCCTAGTGGCCACAGTAGCTCCAGTCAGAGGATGACGACTTGGCCAGAGGGTGATGGCAGTATAGTCCTACTTGTTAGGCTGGCATAATTTGTACAGGTATAGTAAACAGTTTTGTTGTTTATCCAGAAATGATGCTATTGAGTCTTTGTTCAAAGGGTTGTAGGTGGACAGGGCTCAACAGCAAGATTACCTTGTGGCTGAGCTGGGGTAGAGGTGGGTGGGCCTGGGGCTCATCTAAATGACCTGTTCACTTGGGTTCCCTAGGCCTTATCAACCTGTCAGACTTAGTCTAGGCCCTGGAATAGCTGCTTTCCTCACAGGATGGTGCCAGCTGTACTTCTGGAGACCTAGGAACAGGGACCCACACACAGGCCAGCAGATTGTCACCCTTGCCAGACAATCCATTGTAAATATCGGTGCTCTCTATGTAGAGTTACAGGCTGCGTGATCAGTGAGGTGGGCAGCAGCCAGCACCCGGTCTGTTCTGCCTTGGAGTGGGTATCTTGGGACACTGAAGCAGGGAGGACAGGGACCTGGGAGACCTGGTCTCTTCTGACTCAGCTTCACAGTAAAAAGACTAAGGCCAGAACTGGAGGCTGCAGAAGGTGCTTTGAGGAGTAGGGCAGGCAGCAGCTCTTGAGGCTGGGGGCAGCCTGAGTTCTGCAGGCAAAGGCAGCCGGCCAAGGCAGGTGTAAGAAGAGGAAAGTGGAGGAGAAGGTCCCTAAATTCTTATGCCTTAACCTTCCAAGTCCAGTGTTCAAACTATAGAATCCTACTCTGCCCAGATAACCCTGGGAGGGTGGAAGTTGGGCTAGGTACCCCTGCTGTTCCTGGCCATCTCCACGCACTCGCAAAATACCTACCTGGTGGTCACCAGACTTAAGCAGGTGCCTTTAGGATATTTTCAGCAGTGCAGCCTCTTCATGCTGGGTAGTAAACACTGCGTGAAAACATCCAAGGAGAGGTGAACTGAAGCCTTAGTAGGTTGTTTGTCCTTTCTGCTTCTGCATAAGGGACAGGAGCCCCCTTGTCTTGAGATTTTACTCTGAAAATGCTAACAGATTTCCCCCTCCCTTCCCTCCTCTTGGTTTGTGCAGCAGAATGGCTATTCTGGCACCGCCTGAAACCTCCCAGGAGGCTGGCTGGCCTTCCTCTGGTGGTCTAGATGCCCAGCTTGGGATGAGGCAGTTGAGACAATAGGTCTTCCAGCTCCTGGAAAAGCTGCTATATCCACAGGTGGCACTTCTCAGGAGGTGCTATGGCTGTGAGTGGTCGTAACAATGGAGGGGCAGCCCTGGGTGCCATGTCTGGGCCATGATGAACTGGTGCTGCCTCCTTGCTCCTTGTTGAAGCTCCTTGCTGCTGCCCATTGAAAGCCACAGGCATCAGGACCCTCTTGGGGGCGCCCGCTTTCTGAATGTTTGCTTCTCTTCCTCAGCTCTCTTGGGTCGGGACTGTACAGATGCACTCGTAAGTGTGCACAAACAAGGAGGAGCTAATGAGGCTCTATTACCACATCAGACATCTGATTAATCATTTAAAGTCCGAGCTAAGCAAGTGAGTTTTAGATGCCAGGCTGATGGAGAACTGGAGCCCTTACCTGAGAAGGCCTCTGCTCATATTTCTTGCAGGTCATCCCTGCCCTGGTCCACTTGCCCACTGCCTGCCCAGAACCTGAGTAGCCCTCGTGAATGGCACCTCTGGGGTTGTATAGTATGGCAGTCCTAGATCCTGGGAACAAGGGGCTACTGTTTGATGTGCCCGGTGGCCAAAGCTGCAGTGGGCACTGGTGGGCCTGGAGAAGACCCCAGGGCTTGGTTGGTCAAGGAAACTACATCCTTCTCGGCATCTTCCATCTGTTTTCCACTTCTAGCACAAAGGCAAGAAGGGGGTAAATGCCACTGCCAGCTCCTCCCCAAAAGTGCCCTGCACCTGAGATGCAAGGGTTCCCTGGGCCTCTGTGGCCTAGTCTGGGCCTACAGGTTACCGTATGCTCATACTCTCTCTCCCTGCATGCTTGCTCTCCCATCCCCATCCACTCCCTTCAACTTTTGCCTCTTTGTGGCAAAGCTCTGGGTACCTGCAGACTCCACACTGGGTTGGGGCTGAGAATACCGAGGGTTTCAAATGAGTGTTCTCAGATTAAGAGAGGCAATGAAGGGACCCCTGGATCTGACCCTCACCCTAACTGTAGTCCCCCAGGAATAGAGTCCCTTCAGTCCCCTCCTGCATGGGGTCAGGGTACAGGCCCCTACCACTGGCTGAACAGAGTAGTTTGAGACACCAGATAGTGATGGGAGGTTACCCTTTAGCCCATGTGAATGGGCCCTGCATCCTTTGTCCTCAGGCTGGCCACAGGGGGGCACTTGATCTCCAAGAAGAAGCCAGAGCTGAGCAGGCACTACAGGCACCAGAGCCTCTTCACTGACCAAGAACTGACTGCTGATCTTGCCCAGAAGGGCACCACATGCCTCTCTGCTACCCACTGCTCTTCTGACCCCTCTCCATTTTTTCCTTTCCCCCCCCCACAAATTAGGGATTGTAATTGAAATTTGTTGCCTTCCATTTTTCCTTCCTTAAAAAAAAAAAAGCCAGGCATGGTGGCACACACCTGTAACCCCAGCACTCGAGGCTGAATGAGGAGTGCTGTGAGTTCAAGGCCAGCCTGCAATACATAGCGAGACCCTGTCTCAAAAAAAAACAAAAAACCCTTGTATTTAAAAGTACTATTTGACTTACAAAGATAGTATAGTTTGTGTATACAGTTTAACATCTTAAAAGCCATGGCTCTGCCCCCTTTTAATGCTCTGCTTGGCAGTTGAGGAAGCAGCTGCCATGACAGCCCATCTGACCTGGGTGTGGAACCCCCAGGTCAGAGCCATCTCTGACCCTGCTCCTGTCAAGTGACTACAGCTGCCAGCTGAGTTTCTGCACACTGGGTGCTCTGGCTTCATGTACTCAGGGTGTCAGGGCCCAGGATCCAGACACCATGAGGTGCACATTGGCTGGCCAGCCACAGCAGTGTAGTTTTCAGATTCTCCCACTAAGTAGTGACAGGGATGGTGGCAGAACAGAAAGAAGGCAAGAAGAAGTGAAGGCCGTGGGTGGATCAGGATCCTGGGGTGGAGATAAGGCCTTGCAGCTAAATGCAGCGGGCACCTTCTGGAGACAAAGCACCTCACTCCCAGTCCCTAGTTCTCAGGTTTCTGAGAATACGATGTGAAATGAGCACCTGCAAGGATGACCTTGGCTGAACCGGAGGAGATAGGCGGTGGGGAAAACAGCACTGGGACAGTTTGTAGTTTGTTTCCCCAGCTAAGCTACTTAAGGTTTAGTATTTTAGCAGGACAGGGCATGACTGCTGCCTCGGCCCTGTCCCTGAGAAACAGCGGGGAAATGGTGTCCACTGCCTGTCACACAGGGCCATTGTGAGGATTGTGTGGCACCATGCAGAAAGCCCCAGGTTGCTCCTGGCACTTGAGAGCACTTCGGTAAACGGTAGTGGGAGACCATTGGACCCGTCACAGCAACACAGCCCAGGGAAGGCCTGTGTGTCAATCAAGGTGACTATTTCCAGAGCTGTCAGGGAGAATATGGGGATGGGGTTGTTTGAGGAGCTCTGTTTCCCTTTCCAAAGCAGCCTACACAGGACCCAAGGAGCCAGGGACATGGGCAGGTCATCTGGGCAGATCCCTCCGCCTGGGCTTTCCTACTTCAGTGACCCAGGCGTCGGGTCCGGCTTGACATGAGAGGACTTCTTCCTGGTCCATTTTCTACCCCAATTGGCCTTGAGCAGGCCTGGCTTGCCAGAGGTGTTAGGGTCTTGAAGACCTGAGTTCTATCCTGCCCTGCCTCTGCCCGGTCATGTGTGCTGGAACAAAAGAGGTTCCCTCCCAGTGCAGCCTGTCTCGGCGCCCAGGTGAGGGTGAAACTGGGAACATACCTTATTAAAGCTGCAGAATAAACAGGGCGGCCTCTCCTCTCCGACCAAGCCTCCATGGTGTGGGTCATCTCTCAGACCCAGATGCATGTGCCTGGGTTGCTGAATGGGGCCAGATGAAAGTGAGCTGGGATTAAGCCTTTGTCCCAGACTGGGCATGTTGGCACACACCTGTAAATTCAGCTACTTTGGAGGCTGAGGCAGGAGAATCAGGACTTTGAGGCAACTAGGCAAGACCCTATCTCAAAAAAACAAAACCTGTGCCCCAGGAGAAGGAGAAGGAAGGTCTCTGTAGAGTGGGGGCCACTGACACAAGGGGTGGGGCTGGGAAAGCTCCGTACTAAGCCAGCTCATTGCAGCTACACCAGCTCCAGAGAGCAGTTGCCAAGAGAGGAGGTATAAAAATAGATACGAAATGCAGAAAATAGAACTGAAAGAGAACTGCCAAAGGACTGGTCTCATTCGTGAGATTCTTGCATTCATGAGCTTCGAAAAAGTTTGAAATCCTTATTGCTTATGAGTTTGATGATGATGATGATGCCGTTTTGAGGTTTTTAAAAAACTGACTACAGGTTGACCACCAGCTATTGAGAACAGGTACTTTTGGGAAGAGAAGCTAAGGCCTGCACGTCAGTTCACAACTAAAGGGTGGTGGTGGGGATCTATCTTCACCTGTGGATCTGTTTAGCATTCAAGATTTCCATCTCCATTCCGAGGAAAAGCAGAATGCCAGCCCAGGAGATGACACCACACGGCTCTGGCCATGTATCGCACTTGCCCAGGCTTTCCTCCCCACCGCTTTCATGCCTTATGTCACAGTGTAGCTAGAGTTTCGGGCAGATTCTACAATTACGTGTTGCACAGGTATGAGATAACCAGGGTTCCTAGTTATTCCTTTGGGGCTTCAAGTCCCTTTTTAGATGTTAGTACCTCTTCCTTTTACTCTTGGGTGGTGGCTTAGCTGTATTTGAAGAAATGTGACCCCCCTGCCATCCCCTTAGAAGGCAGAGAACATAATGCTCTCTACTTTAGCAACCATCGAGGGTTCATCAGCTCCACCTTGACATGGCCATTCTGTACATTCCTGTGAGATGTGAATGTCCAGCCTGGAGTGGCAAGAAGAGGAAGGAAAGCAATTGATGAACTAAGCCATCCTTCGTCTATTGACCTTCAGCAGCAGCAAGAGCAGAGGCTGTACGCAGGCTGCTTAATGGCTTTTGCCTCCTTTCCCCCAGGGAGGCTGTGTAGGGCCAAGGTTTGCACAAGTTCTTTCTCACTCCTGCCCCTCTCTCCTCCAGTGTATGTGGTGGAAGACCAAAGAAGAGACGACCTGGGCCCATCCACCTGCCTCACGGCCTGCTGGACTGCTCTCTGTTGCTGCTGCCTTTGGGACATGCTCACCTGATAAGCCCAGCCCAGTCCTCCTGCCCTGCCAGCTCTGCTGCCACCTTCCATAGGTGTCCTGTCCCCATCTCTTCTGATTGCTGAAATAAATGACTAGCTCCACACAGGCACCTCTACCTTCAACATTGGGATTCTAGATTAGCGATGATTGCTGCTGTTAAATTCAGTGACTTAATCTTTTTAATGTTCAAAATCCATTTCTTGATCTGTAACAAATGTGCTAAATGACTTTCTTTGTATTTTTTTTGGCCAAAGGCTTAGTTATAAAATATATATATTTATAATTTTAAAATTATACCTTCAAGGTAGTGGCAAGATTTAAGACACTACTGAATGATTTCTTTGCTCACAACTTGTATGTTTCAATAAATCTGTCTAAAATTCAGTTGTCTAAATTCTTGGGGATAATCAGCATCTTGGGTCTGTGCTTCTTGCCTCCTGAACTCTTACTGCTTCTAACTACTCATCTGCTCACTAAGTCCTGTAAAATGTAAGTATCTCAGCTCATGGCCATTGCTCAATGCATGAGGAGGAGCCTCTTTACTTTTTCTTCCTGGCTCCTTCACCAACAATGTGGCTGCCAAGAGGAAGGCAGGCTTTGAAGCTGGGTGTCCTTAAATTCTGTAGTCTCCCTCAGAGATGAGCACCAGCAAGGGCATTCATCACATAACTCAGATTTGCTTTCTGCCCAGGGCCTCAGAAAGGCGCCTCTTGGTGAATGAGGGGTACCCCAGGCCTGCTTTCTGGAAACCCAGGACCACACAGTTATGGAGACAGACCCGAGTCTTCCCCACTCCTGACCCCAACCTAGTCAGCCATGCCACTCCTCTCACCTTTGGCCACGGGGTGGCGCTGAGCTGCCATATTGCAAGTCAGATTTGCTCCTTTAACAGGCCTGCCAGTGCTGTGCATCACCTTTTAGCTATTAGTCTTAACTCTTTAAAAAGAAAAAGCCATAATTTGGTAGTGTCTCCTATGTCTGTGGAATAAGTTCCCACATGCCATGACACAGAAGCACACCAGGAAATGCTCCCACCACCAAGGCAGTGACTTAATCCTAACCTAAGGCGCACATAGTGGCCACATACAGGAAAATAATTAGGAAGGGATAAATTTCTAAGTTTACATACTTCAGTCTTTTTGTTTGTTTTTATGGTACTAGGGATTGAACCCAGGAATTTACTTTTTAACAATGGCTGTGTTCGCTGGGGATGTGGCTCAACCACAGAGCACTTGCCTCAAATAGGCAAGGCCCTGGGTTCAATTCCTGCCTAGTGTCAGGAAAAAAAAAAAAAAAAAAGGCTGTGTTCAACAAGTGTCTTGCAACAAAATTCCTGATAGCTACATAATCGGCTCTCCTGAGTGGGATAAGCCAGCTCCAGCACGCCATTGCCCCTAAGCCTCCAAGAGACCTCAGGATCATAGTATCCATCTTGTGACACTGGCCAAAGGAGACAGCCTTGGAAGTGCTGCCAGCTGTTGACATTTTGGCATGCCTGGGAGGAAGCAAGGAAAGGAAATCTGGAGGCTGACTTCCACAGCAGAGCCGGCTGAACACTTCAGCTGTGAACTTAAGTCTCCTTTCTTCCTCCTCTGTACTACTTGGAAGTCCAGAAGTCAGGGGGCTCAGTCAGACCAGAAAAGGAAGAAAAGAAGGCAAGACCCTACTTCCCAAGGAGAGAAAGGCTCTAGCACAAGGGAGCAGGAACCGAGGGTAGTCCCACTGGCAATCATGCCCTCTCCTCATCCTGGTCTCAATAAAAACAGACTTAGCAGAGTGAGACAGAAATCTTTTATTGGCCTGACTAGCTTACCTAGTGGCACGGTTACGTAGAGCATACCCACATGCCCTGGCTCCCATGTTCCCTCTCCTGGGAGTCATGGATCACCTCAGGAGAGAGGAGCATCCAGGGCAGGCAAAGCCAGGGGGAATATACAGGATGGAACCTGAAAGTGGCTCGAGGCAATACAGAAAATGTGAGGTTGGCTGCTGGCCCAACCAGATAAAATGTCCATCTGGGTGGGGGAGGCTGCCACCCTGCGCAGGTCCTTCTGCCCTTGCCAAGATGAGTGGGGTCTAAAGGGAGAGTGTCCCCTAGAGGCTCACTGTGCCCTTCGTGCCATCAGCATCTCCCGGATGTTGTCCTCAGCTTCCTTAACACTCCGCTCCAGATAGGACTTTTTCTGCTGTAATATGAGAAAGAATAGGTTAGGTTGGCAATGCAGCTTTTATGTGCAAACGGTATGGTGGCTTTGTGATCAGTGACTTCCAGGGACATAGTGTCAACTGGAAGTCAGGTACACACACCTGCCACCTCTGCGCTGACCAGTGGACCAAGGGAGGAGGTCTCCTGGTGCAGACAGCAGAAGTCCTCCGTGGAAGGCAGCTACTACACTCTTCCCCCAGCAGGAAGTGGCCTTTAAAAACAGGCTTCTTGGTACATGAAGTTACACCAGACAAAAGCCAGGAAATTCCCAGACAAAGCTCCTGCCCCATAACAGACTGTCTCTTTTCAAGGTTTTCCACGGCCGAGGCCAGGCGTCCTAGTCACCGGTGCTGCAGAGCGCACAGTATACATTCGTCTGTCCAGCAAGCCTCGGCTGCCGTGAGTGCTGTGAGTCGGAGGCAGTGAGGCAGATGAGTCAGGGTGGAATATGCTTTTCTAATGAAACTGGTGCTGCCAGGACAGTGATACACTGAGTAAAGTAGACCTCTTGGAAGTTAACCTCCTGCCCCAGCTGGGTCCTGAATTAAAAATCTCAACTTAGTCAAATTTAACTACTTTCAGAAGCCACACTGGAACCAGGATTACAAAAGATTAGTCAAAGGAAATGATGTGTGTGCATAATTTGTCCTATGCTCACCCTAGAAGTATGGTGGCTTTACCACACTGGTCCCTGCCCTGAGAACATAGTTGTGGCTATATTCCCATTGAGCAGACATGAAATGAAGGCTCTCTTTTAGAAGAATACTATTCATGTCCTGAAGGAACACCGAAAAATATCCTCTCCCATGGTGCATGTGACTGAACCAGACTGGAGCAGTAATGTGCAGCCTGGCCCAGGAAGCCCAGGGGCCACCAGTGCCCTTCTCTCAGCCCTCTCCCCTTCACCTAAGTGCCATATAACCCAGGAAGGGAGGGAAAGGTGGACCGCACATCACTGTGCTTCAAGTGGCTCCACAGCCAGGTAACTATTGCCAGCACTGAGGTGGGAAAATTGAAATAACCTACTCCTTATGGCCTTCGCCATTAAATCTCTCTGGTGCCTGTGTACATGTCCCTGCCTTTAACTTCTCCCATTCTCTGTCCACGCATTTATTAAATGATACTTTCTCAGGCTTTTCCATACAGGAGCCAAATATCACAGGCAAGACATAAATCTTTACCAGTTCTCGTGGAAACCTCTGACTCCTTTGTCCTTCCCAAATTTCCTTACGGCTAGAGAGCCCTCTCTCTTTACTCATCTCCCATCTACCAATTTGTACACACTTCCTTACAGCACAACAGGAACGCCATAAAACTCATGGTGTCCGTGGTAGCACAATTCAGTGGCCACAAGTATACACTGTTGCTAAGGAATTTTGTTTAATTACATTGCTAAACCTGATATAATCCTATCATTGTGATAGCACAGTGGGAACTTGAACTTCCTTTGATAAACAACCTTTAGACTTTACTTGTGAGTAAAAAAAGAGGCGCATACTGACACACCACTAAAGAATGTACATGCACTGGGTGTTGCATAGAAGGGGGGCAATAGCCAGATAGTGCCACACACCACCTGGGTACCTTTTGGGCCCAGCCCCATAGGAAGGTAAGGGCTGGGCTGGTAGAGAAAGCAGGTTCTCCTCTGCCATAGCCAGTGCTCAGAGACCAAGCCCTGCTGCATTCCATCTCTTCCAACTTACTGGCAAAACCATAAAGTTGGAACATAAGCAGTAAGGGCCTCTTTGCCATACTACCCAGGCCGCTGACCAAATTCATGTGTCACTCTCAGCTGTAAAAATTCTTTATCCAATAAAATCTTTAAAAAAAAAATTAGTTCCCACAGATGGGGCATCCATAGCATAGTGAGACCTGTTTTCTAATAATTGTAACAGCCCCTCCTCATTTCCAAACACATCTAAGCCAGAAGACCCTCAGAGTCAAACCCAGGCCAAGCATCTATAACTGGTTGAGCTGTTCTTCACAAAAAGATATGCTGAAGTTCTAATCCCTGGTACCTATAAACATGACTTTAGTTGGAAAGGGGGTCTCTGCATATGTAACCAAGTTAAACTGAGGTCACACTGGAAAGGGTGGACCCAAATCCAATGTTTAATATCCTTAAAAGAAGACCATGTGAAGACAGAGACACACACACAGAGGGAGAACACTATGAGCTGACCAAGGCAGAGGCTGTTGTGCTAGAAGAAGAAAGCTAGAAGAAGCAATGAAGGCTTCTTCCCTAGACCATTCAGAGGAAGCACAGCCCTGTAACACCTTCAGTTTGGAATCTTAGCCTCCAGAATTATAAGAGAAGAAATTTTTGTTGTTTTAAGCCACCTGTTTGGGTAACCTGTTATGCAAGTAGGAAACCAACATAGCCTCTGAAATGAGTAGCGCTAGTTACAGAATCTATCCCAAGGCTCTTCTGGACCCAAAGGACCCTATCATGCTGTAGCTCTGACCACAATGAACTGCAGAAGCCTAGGTAAGTATCCCTGAGGTTTATATGCTAGGATCATACTGATCAAATAAGTAAATAACTGACCCAAATACAAATGAGGCTGTTAGGATGAAGGAAATTAAGGAGCCAATGATTAAGTTAACCATCTTTTCACTGAATCTCCAGAGCTTATTCCTACAACTATCAGTCAAGTCAGAAACTCTGTGGACCCCAATCTTCTCCATCTCTGTAAATGACAGCTCCATTCCTGGAACTTTTCTAGACAAAAGTCTTTTCCTTCACACCCAACATCCAACCAAGCAACAAAACCTACTAGCCCTGTCTCAAAATACATCCAAAATCTGACCTTAATGAAAAGCCTCTTAGGAAGTCTCTTATGCTTTTGACCCTTCAGTTCCTTCTCCACACAGTGGCCAGAGTCATCTTTTTAACATTTTAAGCCCTCCAATGGCTTCCCATCTCAGAGTAAAAAGCAAAGCCGTTTTGTCTTTGGGCTGCTAAAACAAAATACCAAAAACCAGGTAGCTTATGAACAACAGAAATTTATTACTCACAGGCTGATAAGCCCAAGATCAAGACACATTCAGTGTCCGGTGAAGGTGTGCTTTCTTGTGCATAGGGGGCACCTTCTCAAGTGTCCTCGCATGGTGGAAGGGCAAATGAGCTCCCTTGGCCTCCTTTACAAGGACAGCGATTCCATTTAAAGGGCTACACCCTTATGACCTAATCATCCCCCCAAAGGCCCTATCTCCTAATACCCTCACCTTAGAAATTAGGGTTGGGGACGGTGAGATAGCTCAGCGGCATAAGCGCCTGCCTGACAAGCGCAAGGTCCTGAGTTCGAATCCCGGTACCCACATACGAAAAAAGGGCCGGTGATATTGCTCAGCGGAATGAGCGCCTGCTGGTGCATGAGGTCTTGAGGTTGACCCCCGGTACCCTCAAAAAAAAAGAGGGTGTCACAGTCTAAATTTGGGGAGACACAAACATTCAGACCATAGTGCTTTTCTGGTCTTGGTCTCAGCTAAGTCTCTGACTCACCACTGACAGCTTTCCTTCTCCCTCTCAGCTCTAGCCCACTAAGTACATCTGTGCCTTGACACCGCCCTTTGCTGTTCCCTTTCTGTAGAAGCCTAGTCCTGTGAACACCCACCTTAACTTCCCTCATTCCTTCAGGCCTTCTCAAGTGTCACCTTATCTGAAAGGCCTTCTTGATGATATGCCACTCTGTACTACCTATTTTCCTTACCAAGTTTCTCTCCCCAGCACTTTACACTAACCCAAAATCGTAATGTCTGGCTGGCTTCCCTTACGAAGGCCCACAAGTGAAGGACTTTGTTCAGTGCGAAGATACAGTCCTAGTATGTAGAAGAATGCCTGAGACAAAACAGGAACTTGTTGCTTGTTGAATACAGTGCATTTATTATGGAAATCACACTTACAATTGCCTTACAGATTTGCTCGTACAGACAGTGCTCTTTTTTAGTTTTTCCTCCCAAACTAAATGAATGAGGAACATATACCAGAGAAAGCAAGGGCAGGAACTGACCATGCTCCTTCACAGTAGCTGTCAGGTTTTGACACTCCCCTCTAACATCTTGCTCCTGAATAAACACAGATTTAAAACTCAAACCTCACTGATCCTGATGGGGACATCAAAGCCTTGCTCCCACTAACAGAACAGACCGTAAGAGTGAGACCCTTAGGCTCAGCAAGTTCTTTTGTAAAACTACAAAACAAGCCATCTCAGTTTCCTATATCTCTGACTCTGAAATCCTTAAGAAGCTGCCCCATCCCGGGTTAGCCCCAGGGCTGCTGTGAGCGGTGCAGGACAATGAGCGCCTTATAAGCTCCAGGGGGCGTGAAGAACCCAAACCTCCACCAACAGCCCCAGGGAAGGCATGTTCTGCCCTCACTGCAGCCTCTGTCCGTCTTGCTGAGCAATTTCCCTCAGAACTCTTTCACTATTTCCCTAGGAAATTCTCTACAGGCATCAAACCATGAGGCTCTAAGTGCAGTAACATTCTTGTGGGGCCTTGTCCTGATGAGAAATCCTGAGATTTCCTGTGAGGCTCAACATGGCCAGAAGTGACACTGCTGGAGCCATTGCTCATCAGCCCAATGTTCTTTTTCTGGGAGACAGACCGAGAGGCTGGCATTTCATTTTCATCTCCTCACAAAGGGAAGACGCTCAAGGCCCTAGAACTTTCCTGACATGACACAATCTCTCAAATAGACTTCTGAGGTAATTCATCTTGTGACACTACCTCTGTAAGCTTTTTCCTTCTCCTTACGAATTTTATCGCCACTCTCCTCTAAATTAGTACTTACTTTCCTATTTGTTATGTCTTGGGGTATAGAAAAGAATATTTTTCCTGTCTGATCCTCTACTTTTCCATTTTAAAGTGAGGATTTAGACAACAACAGTGTGACCTGGCCCACTGCACTCCTCTATTTTTATTTAACCACAGAACCCTTTCTTCAAATGATCTCTCATATTAAGGACCAAACAAATTTAAAATGGGTAAACTGAAACTTAGGGGAGACATGGAGGATCAGAGCACCCCTTCTGGCTGATCCCTGGTCTCCAATCCAGGCTGCAGGGGGAACAGACAAGGCAGTCATAGGTTCTCTCCTGTCTCATGTTCTGTGAGGTCTGTGTCCTCAAGAGACCTTCTGCTCTGAGCCTGACCTACCCCCGCCATACCCTGCTCCCTTATGAGGAAACTAAGCTCAACTTCTGCAGACCTCTATCAAGGTCTATTACTGATCAGAAAATTCAAGACAAAGGATACCTTTTTCTCATTGTCTCTGCCATGACTTCTAAATTAAAAGCCCAACAGCCCCACTGATTCTCATCTTCCCTCAGCTGCAAACTGCAGATAATCAGAGAGTGCCAGCTGCCCACCATGGGTAAGTCTAGCAAGAAGCCAACAATTCGTTGGCAGTCAGGAAGCAAATGTGCAAGGCAGGGAAACAAAAGGGAGAAGAGAAAAAAGGCAACATGAGAGCATAGCAGAAGGAATAAGGGACAGAGAAGAGCCTCAACCGGTAGGAACAGGGCAGACCTGAGAGCAAGTGATCCAATGACTTGGATGGTGAGGTGCATTCAGCAGAGGCAGGAAAGGGAGGTGAAGCCTGACCAGCGATTTGAAGCTGCAAGACAGGGTGCAAGTGATCCAAGGGCACGACCACTTGTGAACTCACTTAGGTACATCTACTTCACTACTGAGGACACACTAGGCCAGTGGTGGCAAACCTATGGCATGCATACCACAGTGGGCTGTTTGTATCATTGAAAGCTCTAAAAGGTTCACTGTCACTGCACTAGGCACTACTCAAATTGTTAAACTATAGTATAGACAAGCTCAAAGAGAAAGCAACCTTAGATGTGAAGCAGGACGCTAGAGAGAAATCTCAGAAGAGGTCACTGCCTCTCATCTTCTAGAAATTATTTTAATTAATAGCCTTCAGAGGTCTCTGCTGAAGGACAGGGACAAATGACTTAGTTTAGCTACACACTGATCTCATTTCACTCCCAGGTATAGTTTACCTGCTGAGAATGACACAGCTACTGTATAGGGTCAGACTCCCAGCCCCTCCTGAGATCACATACTGGCTACCACCCCCAACTCAATCGGCCATGACAAATCTTTACAGCACTCAAGCAGAGGACACTCAAAGCCCAGGCTGCCAGACAACTCAGGGAAGATATAAAGTAGAAAGAAAGCTCATAGCTAAGTGCAAAGCCAGGAGCAGCACCTGTTCCAACCATAAGGCACTGACCAGTCTTCACCCACAGAATCGTTACCACTTGGGGTCACCAGGCTTAAAAGCTATAATGACAAGCCAGTAAATCATGCCAAGTGATAGGTGCTGAAGAAGACCCTTAGTTCAGCAAAGATTAAGGGAATAGGGAACCTGATCACCACCTTAACATGTTTCCACTGTACATGCATGACTGTCCCATCGGGCAGCTTGAACCACTGGTGGTTAGCTATTTAACAACAGATGATGGAATTCAAGTCAGAGGCAACTAGCGACAAGACATTCGAATTACAGGCCCTGTCATGAACGTGTTAACCCTTTTATGGCTAGTGTTCCATTTTTGTAATGCCTGCAAACAACAGAACACCATAAAATTTTTCTCTTCAAATTCTTGTTCCTTGAATTTTTCCAGGTCGCATATATGAATTACACGCAAAAATTCAAAAACACAACCTTCAGCATAAATGGGTTAAATCTCTAAAACAATGGCTCTTAAAGTGTGGTTCCTATTCCAGAAACAGCAGTATCACCTGGGAACTTTGGGCCCCAATCCATACCTGCTGAATCAGAAACTCTGAGGTACAGTCCAGCAATCTGTGTTTTTATAGCCCTTGGGGTGATTCTGAGGCACACTGAAGTTTGAGAAGCACTCAAACCCACTGATTCTCATCTTCAATCAGGAGTCAGCAAACTTTCTATAAATGCCCAGATATTAAATATTTTAGGCCTTGTGGGATTGTTTCTGTTAGTGTTCTCTGCCACTATAGCATAAAAGCAGCCACAGATAAGGTGCAAACCAATGGGTGTGGTATAAATAATGGATATGATTGCTCAAAACACAAAAACAGGCAGCAGGCTAGATCTGGCCAGCAGCCTGTCATCTGTCAATCTCTCTTCTTTAAAAAGATGGAGTAGGGGCCGGTGATATCGCTCAGCGGCACAGGCGCCTGCTGGCATGCGAGGTCCTGATGTCAACCCCCGGTACCCACAAAAAAAAAAAAAAAAAAGATGGAGTATTAGCCAAGTGAGGTGGCACACGCCCATAGTCCCAGCTATTTGGGAGGCTGAGGTGGGAGGGTGGCTTAAACCCAGGAGTTTGAGACCAGCCTGGGCAACAAAGCAAGACCCAGTCTCAGTTTTTTGTTTTAAAGGAGCTTTAAAGGCCAGAATTGAGTACACCAGGTAGAGATTTCTGAGATTTTTAACATTCAATGAAAGCTGTCTAATAAAAACGTAAATTTCCATCCATCCATCTTTCCATTCATTCATTCAGCTCACTGCCAAACCATTTCTCCTTTTTCCTTCAACAACACTGGTTCTTGAAATTCACAGCATCACACTTTTCCAGAGGATTCCCCCTCACCAGCCTGAATACTTGCCCTTATTCATCAACAATGCTCTATCTTCCTCTGCACCACTGCCGTACCAAACCAAGATAACTTCAACCAGAATGCAAAAGACCCATCCAAAACCATGACCTCCTCTCCCCTCATATTTACTTTACCCAGCCAGTCACACTCTAGATCTTGCCAACACTAGTAACTGCATCACATCCAAATTTTCAGCTTTACCACTACTACCTCATATTCTTTCAGGTCACTTCTGATATTCTCCTTCCAGCATTTCTTCAGTGTCTTCACTCAAGTTTTTCATTATCATTATGTTTCCATGGCCTTTCCCCCTCCTACCCAGCTTAGCTTCCCCAATCCATAATTAATTTTTATTCCTTTTGTATATACTCCTGCTGTGTGCTTACCTGGCAAATGCCATCCCAGGTTAAACCACATCACCTACCTACTCATACCTATACCTAAGTGCTGAATGCCACTGGAAGAAAACACTTCACTGTGCTGAATGCTCTTACTTGAAATTCAGGGCCATGAATCTCAAATGGGCACTCCACATCGCCTGGAAATCCTATTAAACTCCCTTAACATGTTCACTTGTCTGCTTTCCAAAACAACTATTTCATACTTTGTCTTGTCTCCTCAAATCACCTATACTCCTTCCCCTTAGCTCATAAAGAAAAGCAATGTGATAACCACTCTTCGTCCCACTACCCAATCTACTAACTGACTCTCACTTGTACAGTTTCTTTTCCCTGTTCCTGACAGGGATAGTATATTTATAGGAATCAAAACACTTAGCTGTGAATTCCACCCCCATGTGCCTTCTCCCACCGTTATTCTCTTTCTTCTTAATCTTCTAATTCATCCTCTGCAAGATCTTTTTTGATGAGGCAAATCATTTAAAAAACCTTTCTTGACCTCACGGCTCCCTATAGCTACTGCCCCTTTTCTCCCCTCCTCTCTGCAAAACTTCTTTAACCAAACTCTTTTAGTGGCTGTGCCAGGAGCAGCAACTGTTCCAACACATATGGCACTGACCAGTTTTCACCCACAGAATCGTTACCATTTGGGGTCACCAGGCTTAAAAGCTCCTCAGCCCTCTCCAATCACATGTCCATCTGCTCTGCTGAACTGACTGTGGCCCAGGCCCAGTGATGTTTATATTGCCAAAAACATTAGTTACTTCTCTGTTATCTTCTAACTCAATCTCTCAACAGCACTCAACACAATTCTTGAAATAGTTCTCTCTTTCCTCCTACATCACTGGCTACTCTTTCTAAGTTCCCCCTCACTGATGGCCCTCCTCCTGCTCAGCTTTCAATGCTGGCAGTTTCTAGGAAGCTGCCCTGCAACTGCTCCCCATCAGCACCACCTCTTAGCACTCTTGCCTGCCTACCTTAAATTATTATGACGTCCAAATGTGTATCTCCAACCCTTATCTCCCTTTAATTCCAGATTTATATATCCAGTTCTTTAAAAAACATGTCCTCTTGTTTCTTGTTAAATTCACAGTTAACATGTTTAAACAAACATAACTGGTTTAGTCACCCCACTCCTCTCCCAGTCTTCCACACCTCAGTGAGTGGTACTATCCAACTGTTCAATTTTAAAAATACAGGAGCTCTCCCTGATTCCGTTCTTTTCCTCCAACCCCATCTCCCCCATCAGCAAATATTATTAACTTACTTCCAACATTCATCAAGTTACTTCCAAATATATTCCCAAACTACACTCTTCCTATGTAGCTCCACTACTACCATCCTAGCCCAAGCTTCCATCACCTCATGGCTAGTTTCTGTTGTGGATACCTTAACACGTAAATCAGGTTAATATCTGCTCAAAACCCTCTGCAGGCCTCCTATCATGCTTAGCATTAAATCCAACTTTCTTAATCTGGACACTAAGGACCTACATGATCTGGCCCCTGCCATCTTCATTACCACTCTGTACCCCCCCACACACACTTGTTCAAACAACTCCACCAAACTTATTCCTATCTTAAGATATTAGGTATGTCTTCCACCTGGAATGTTCCTCCTCTAGACACTTTTAAGAGGCTAATCACCCTTTTTTTTCCTATATCTTGGCTGAAATTTCTACTTTACAGAGAGGCCTTCCCTGAGAACTCAGAACTCAGGCAGTACCCAATAACTCTAAATGATCACCTGAGCCGGATGTGGTGCTGCACACCTGTAATCCCGGCACTGCGGAGGCTGAGGCAGGAGGATTACTACAAGTTTGAGGCCATCCCCCGCTACATAGTCAGTTCAAGACCAGCCCTGCATGACAAAGCAAGACCCTGTCTCAAAATAAAAAACAAAAACTAGAAAAATAAATGATCACCTTCATTACAAGACAGTTGCTTATTTCTTTATAGTCTGCACCTCAGTGTTATCTCCATTAGAGTAGGGATCTTGTCTGGTTTGGTTAATGCTTTACCTTTAGCACCAAAAACTGGCACACAATTCATTGAATCAAGGTTTATTAAGCACCCAGTACATTTCAGGCTACAAAAACACTAGGATCAGAGCAGTAAACAAGCCACACACACACTCACTTTCATACTGCACAAAGACATTGAATTACCATTGTAATTAGGACTGAGGTTTAAAAAGCACAGTGAAATAGAGGAAATGCCTGATATATTTAAGGAAATCACAAAGATTTGAACTTTAGGCCTCAAGGATGAGCAAGAATTAACAAAGTGGAGAAGTTCGAATGGACGGGAGACCAATTCCACGTCAAAGAGTAACATATGCAAAGGTCAAACAGACTACGGCATGTTCGGGGAACTGAATAACAGCCAGTAAAACTGAACCACAAAGAAAGGGAGGAGAATGCATATAGAAATGGGGCTAGTACAAGTGGGTCAAATCATGCAGGGTTTTAAGCCACATTAAAGTTTTAGTATTTATTCTAAAGGTAATGGAGAGCCACTAGGTTTTAAGAAAGTGACCAAAAAAAAAAAATCAAATCTCCATTGAAAAACAGAACCTCACACTAGCTGAAGCATAGAGAATGAATTAGAACATAGCTTTCCACAGAATGCCCTATGAGTCATGAACAGGTAACAGATGTGTTCAACATATTGATCCCTGAGGTCCCTGGAGTGACTAGGTACTCTAGGGCAGCCAAAGCTCCCTCAGCAGTTGCCTCCAACCCGCAGCAGCCTTGTCCAGTTAACCCAGTGAATTGTGCAAATACAATTTTCCAGGTGCTGTGATATAAAAAAAAGTTTGAGAAGTACTGGATTAGAGAATACAAGTGTGCATGTTGGAAACCTATCAGGATGGCCACTGTGACAGTCTCAGAAAGAGATGATAACATCTTAGTGTGATAATGGAGAAAAGCAGAGAGATTTGAGAAAATACTCAAGAGGAAAATCAGCAACATGACTTCGTCAAACCCTTCATCAGTAACCTTTATTAGGTACCAGAAGTTGGGGAGGGGCAATGTCAAGAACAACCTCCCAACATGCCTGGCTTGGACTTGCATACAGGCTAGAGGGCTGATGTTGCCTCTCACTGAGGTAAGGAATCCAAGACAAAGATAACCTTAGAAGGGAAGATTATGAGTTTTGTCTTGGGCAAACTAAGTTTAAGGCAGCTGTGAGACATTTAGGTGAGATATAAAAAGAAACCTAGATTGGGTCTGAAGTTCGTGGAAGCAACCTGGGCTACAGATAACATTTTGCATATGGGTGAGACCTGAAGTTGTGAAGAATGGATGAAATTCCTAAAAAAGAACACAAAGTAAAAGGACTTAGTCTTAAAAAAAATTCAACATTTTAAGACTGGAAAGATGAGGAACCAACAAAACTTTTAAAAAGGAGAGAAACGGTGTGTATCTCAGGAACTGAGAAAGGAGTCATTCAGGGAAAAGGATGAAATCACCAGAAATTACTAGATGTGTTCAAATAGGAATAGTAACAACATGTCAGAAATCGCTGGTGGCTGGAAAGGGAAGTTCTACATCAAGTGGCCTCTAGGATATCTCCCAACCTGAGACCTGACCCTAAAAAGTCCATAAAGGAAAACCAGCTGATACTTTCATTGTCACAGGGGAGCCTTAAGAGCCATGCACGTGTAATGCATTATCAGGACAAATAACTACCTG
The DNA here is from genome assembly GCA_028451465.1 of Erethizon dorsatum. NCBI lineage: Eukaryota > Metazoa > Chordata > Mammalia > Rodentia > Erethizontidae > Erethizon > Erethizon dorsatum. The sequence goes on from CM051838.1 coordinate 66,907,369, forward strand.
CTACCTTCAATGAGACAATGGGCTTTGTGCAGTTCCTATCCAAGAGCTGTAGAAGCATCAGTATAATTACACCCAAGGAAATGCTGAGACAGGCTGAAATACTACGTTCAGGAACGAAAGAAGACAAAAGAATGTCCTTCAAAAAAAAGAAAAAATGTCCTTCAGAAACCACACAATGCCACAGCAGAAAATTCTGTACAGCGTACTGCACTATACTAACAGTTCACTAAACTAACACATACTTGTTTCAGGAATTCAGCAAAAAGATCAGGAAACAGAAGCACAGAGAGCACTACCAATATCACCACCCAGAAACCCAACTCTGAGATCTCTGGTTCCTTTCTCAAACAAATTAACTACACATCACAGCCTACATAGTCTCTTCTTATGAGAATAATAAATGTACTCAGAACATAAAGAAACACAAAAACAAGTTTTACAAAATCAAGAAGTTTCTTAATATACATTATAGAATTTTACTTCTGTTTTTCCAGGATCAAAAAGTCCAATATTTATCAATAAGGACTAGCATGGCTATTAAAAACTGTACCAAATGGGCAAACAATAACAGAAAGCCCCACTATTTGTTTGTTTGCTTGTTTGTTTGTTGAGACAGGGTCTTGCTATGTAGTCCAGGCTGGCCTTGAACTCACTATGTAGCCAAGGGTAGTCTTCAATTCTTAGCAATCCTCCTGCCTCAGCCTCCAGAGTGCTGGGTACAGGCATGTGCCACCATGTCCAGCTTGCCTCACTATTTCAGCTTGTCTTTAATCTGTCCCAGTCTTGGAGGAAGGGCAAGAGGATGAAATCAACAATGCTTGAGTGGAGTTTGGACTGCAGACATGGTAAAAGGGTAGGCAAGTTAGGGTGTGCCTCCTGTTTGAGGGGAAGTAAAGGCAACACCCTGCCTTACAAAGTAGTAGAGGTGTAATTGACTCAACTCGGGGACTGAACTAACATGAAGTGCATGTGGCAAAAACTTGGAATCAGTCTGACTCTGCTTTCTGCTCCAAGCAATCCAGAATTCTTGTTTTCTTATGAGTCAACTACAAAAAGACAATCCAATGAAAAGGTAAACAAAGGACTTGAATAGACATTTCTCCAAAGAAGATTAATGGCCAATAAGCACATGAAAAAATGTTCAACACCATTAATCATTAGAGAAATGCAAATAAAAATACCCACTAGGATGGCTTCAATAAAATACAGAAAATAAGTACTGGCAAGGATGGGAGAAACTGGAACCCTCATACTGTGGGTGGGAATATAAAGTGGTGCAGCTGGCTGTGGGAAACAGTGTGGCAGTTACTCAAGAAGTTAAAATATAAAATTACCACATGAACCAGTGATTCCACCCTGAGGTATATACCCAAAGAAATGAAAAACAGGTGTTCAAACAGTGAAAACAAAGCAGATGTCTATTAACTAACGAACAGACGAAGAAACGTGGTATATCCATACAATGGAATATTAGTCAAACACAAGAAGGAATGAAGTCATGATTCAACATGGGTAAAATAAATGAAAAAAGCTAAGTGAAATAAGCCAGACACAAAGAATCACATATTATACGAATATCGAGAGACAATCTACAGAGACAGAAAATAGCTTATCAAGAGCCATGTGTTGGGGGGAAGGTGGAATGGACAGTAAATGCCAAGTGGGTAAGGATGTTCTTTTTGGAGTGATAAAAATGCATACTCAAACAGTGGTAACAGTTACTGTGAATTTTATGTGGATTTTACATCAAATATTTTAAAAAGAACTTTCTCAAAATGCTATAGACCACATTCTGGGTAAAAATAGAATATTAAAGCTCTGCATCTGAAAACAGGCATGGCAAAGCAAGTTCCTAATGAATTATTTTCATCAGCAAATCAGTCTATACTCCCATCCAAAGATTTAGAGCAATACATACACAAACTAGCCAGGGTAAAATATACTGGCATATTAATTCCTGAAAATTAACTTTAATGTTGTAAGCAGAAGCACCATTTAGATCAGTGAGTTATTAAGGTAACCTGGGAGAGGCAATGGATATACAAACACAAGGAAGCTTCTATGTGATCACATTATTACTTTTCAATCAAGTAACATATTTATACAACTAAAAAAATAGAGATACAGCAACCGGAAACCCATAAAAGGACCTGGAGACAGTGAAAACAAGAGCTCAAAGCCCCAGCAAGCACAGATGCATGACTCATAGGCACCGCCTGGGCTGATTCGTAGGGGTCAGCAGAGGGCATAATTGGAGAATTACAAATATGCTCCAATACCAAAGGGTTATTTATAAAGCTGCCCCAAAACCTTGGCTTTCTCTTCACTAAGAAAGAGAAAAAGGAAAACTCATAGTTCTACCTGTCAGTATCACCCAAGAAAATGCTTTTCTCTGTAAGCTAAACTCCTAGGTCAGACAAGCAATCCATGATGTTTGTTCGTAGCTCTGAATATTCTGAGGGGCACTGAGAGGTCAGGTCCGTATCACCCACTTCTTTATCCAGGGTGATACAGGGCTCAGACCATGATGAAATCACTCTACAGACCAAACGTCACAGTTGTCACTTGTCCCCAACTCCACCAAGTTACCATGCAACTGATGTAAACAGAATGGGTTTTAATATGCTATTAGCGCTGATCTAAGTAGCTGACATAATACCAATTAAATGGATAATGACACTGGGGTAATAAAGAGCCCTGGCACAATTCTATTTGCAAACATGATTCAAGGGGTGGTTTCCATTTTGCCCTTTCTTCAACTGCCAGATGCCAGACTACTTAGAAACTACTCATAACCTCTTCTTTACCTAGTGTTAGTTTTCAAGGGATTTATCATTTTATTAGAAAAGGACCAGAAATATTAGAAGTCCCAGCTATGCAGAACACTTAATGATTGCAGGAGAATCCCCATTTCTTTCAGAGTCAAAGTGAATAATACTGGGTTAGAGTCCAGAACCCAGAATCCTAGGTTCTACTCTGATTTCCCTCTCTCTGATCCCGATTCTGACTATGTGAAGGGCATGTGATCTCCATTTCCAAAACATGGGCAGAGGCCACCAAGTTCATGAGATGTCTCACCACAAAATTCATGGCTATTGGGAAATGAGAAAAGCAAATTATCACCAACCAGCTGGCACTTACATCTTCAAGCCCATCAACCAGCCCTACCAATGGCCATATTTATGCTTCAGAGAAGTCATCAGGCCCTCTGACCATACTTAACATAATGTACAGTTACAGCTATCAACAGTGGATCCTTCAAATGATATACAGAGTTACATGTTCTTCTTTTTTTGTGGGTACTGGGGGTCAAACTCAGGACCTCGCGCGCCAGCAGGCGCCCGCGCCGCTGAGCGATATCACCGGCCCTTTTCTTCGTATGTGGGTACCGGGAGTCGAACTCAGGACCTTGTGCTTGCCAGGCAGGCACTTATGCCACTGAGCTATCTCACCGGCCCCAGTTACATGTTCTTGTAGAATATCCAGCAGTTAAAATGAGCTAGGTAGATTTATTATTATGGATGGAGCTCGGAAACCTACCATTCAATGAAAAAAGCAAGTTGTTAAAAGAAATGAACAATAATCACTGCTGAATGTAAGATATGTATGTAACATGGAACAGGAAGATACAAACCAAACTCTTGATAGTTGCTTCTGCTCAATGGCAGTAAGACTGGCATGAGGGTAGAAAGGATGTTACAAAGACTTCAATTGCATCAGTATTATTTTATTTTTGTTTTAAAAAATGACCAAAGTAACATGCTAACATTTGTTAATTCTGGGTGGTAAGTATGCAGGAGTTTGTTAATTTAACTTTCATATACTTGTGTACCTTTTTTTTTTCTTCAGGAAAAAACCTTTCCTCTTATAAGCATATGCAAATAATAAAATCCTGCATTTATTATTTACTGTGTGCCAGACATACCAGTAAGTGATTTATGAGGATGAAGTCACAAGGTAGGACTTTTCATAAGGGAGAAATGCTTATCCTGCTCATTTCATTTTCATTGTAGCTCTTTACATTTTCCTTGTAAGTTTGAAGACAGCCTCTGCCTGCCTCTGCAGAGTCCTATGGTTGTCCCACCCTTCCAGAGAATTATTGGATAAAGTTTAACTATTTTATATGCCTAGCTATGGATCAGTATTAGAAATTCAATACTGCACACTAACCCACATCCTTCAACCTAATCTTTATCAGTAATAAAGATAAAATATTTTAAAGGGATAAAATTTTTATATCCATCTGCCTTTCAATCAGTTCTATGCTTGGGCAGAAAATTAAAGAGTTATTTAATGTTCTCTCCATCCCCACACCATTGCCACTGACACTTTACAGAAGTGTTTTTAGTGTTTGTTTAGAAACACTAAACAAATTACCTAAGTGGCAGAGTCAGAGTTCACATGCATCTCATTCCAGAACTCATATTCTCGCTTACTGTGCCAAGACATTATGCTATGCGGAGCACAGCAAAAAAAAAGATTTATTTATTGCTCACTAAGAATCTTTAAGACGAACTCAAAAATTAGTATAAAGGCTGAAGATTTTCTTAGTACATACTTGGAGCTCAAAAAGAGTAGAAAAGTGTATAGTACATCTAGGGAAGAATAAAGTTATTAATTCACTTAAATTATAGGAGATAAGAAACCCTGCCACATATCCATGGTATCTTCACTAAAATTTGAAGGAGGTGGGTACTTCCATTGGCAAAAACAAACATACCTTGATATTCTGAACTGGATTTGAAAGTTGAAAGGTTCCTAAAGGAACCTGGTAATGTGACCGACCACTCCCTCCCTGCAGTGCGGTCATGCAGAGAGAGCCGCTCAGCTCTGAGCTGACTTTACTGTCAACCTCTACATTCTACAGCATTCCTCCCCCAGGAGAACAAACCTGCTTCCCTCAGCCAGCTGGTCAGTCCAGGTCTGGGATCAGTGCTAGTTAAGGGAAGGCCACAAAACACCTGCACCTCAGTTAGAATAGAACTGAAAGGCCATGCAGCCACCACAAAACCATGGGCCTGGACAGCCCATGAAAAAGCAGCCCCTTAAACATGAAAGGAGCTGGGTCCAACCCCTTTAGCTTGGCCCCTTCCAGCAGAGGGTTGCCCATGTGGACAGTAACTCAGTTCTCTGGACTCACAATGCACACTGCCCACATCTATGTGGAGAACTTTCCGTGTGCCCCAGCGACCTAGGGCTCAGACCATGAATCCTGTCCCTTCTCTAGCTACATTCTTCCCTTAGCTGACCTAATCCAGTTCTATGATTTTAAATGTCATCTATAAATTGACAATTTATAAACAATTTTTAATTTCACCAGCCTAGAGTTCAGGATTCACATATTCAACTATCTATTTAACAGCTCTACTTGGGTGTCTAATAGTATCTCAAAGACAACATGGCCCAAACTAAACTTTGCCAGAGCCTTTGCACTAAGCTACATCCCTAGTCCTTTATTTTTTATTTGGAGACAGTGTCACTAAGTCAGGATGGGCTTGAACTTGGAATCCTCCTGCCTCAGCCTCTCAGAGTGCTGAGATTACAGGCGTGCACTACCATGCCCAGGCTCAATTTGATTTTAAATTTAGTTTTGAAATGTGACTAGAAAGCACTGATTTATGAATAGCACATCTGTTCCTACAAACATGTGGAATGTCTATAGCTCGATAATCCCAGTAAACAGGGAATGCTGTGTGTAAACCAATAAATGAATCACATTGGCACTGGGAATAGCTACTCACCCATAATAAGTAATACTTAGACAAAGTGAGTAGAAGCAATGCTGATTTCATTCATTTTAGCTTCAACTCCTTTTTCACTTAGACTTTTCCAGTCTCATTTCCCATTCCAACCCTCTAGTTCAACCACCTTTCTGCTGCTTGAAATCCCTCCCTTCTCTGCCTCAGGCCATCTAGCAAAATTCCAATTGATCTTCAAAGCCCAAGGGAATTCCCTCTGTTCTCATGAACCCATCCCAGACCTCTCCAACAGGACTACCAATGTTACATGCAAGAGGAAGAGATTCTTTAATCACAGGTCCTAAACTTCAGGGTTTTTTTTACCGCTATCTTTCACCCCTACAGCCAAGCATCTTATCTCTCTCTACCTTAAACATCTACCCAGTCTGATCACCTCCCCTGACACCATCCTAGTCCAAGCCACCAATATCAATCATCTGGACAATACAAATAGCTTTTCCTCAAAAGAGGACGTGAAACAGACTGACTTAAGAAATGTCTAGAAGTAAGCATTCCCAAGCCTACAGGATCAGATCCCAAAGCTTTAGATGAACACCAAAATCTAGATGAACGTAGGTTTTCTCAAGGTATTTCCTTATCCTCCCTCCAAAAATCTCTAATAAAAACAACCCATTTTGTCTATGATGTTAAAGTGCTCAAGTTCAGGCATCTTCACCCCCAAAAAGAACTGTTTGTTTTTTTTTTAATGTGGGTACTGGGAGTCAAACTCAGGCCCTCACACTTGCCAGGCTGGCACTTATGCCGCTGAGCGATATCACCGGCCCAAGAACTGCTACTTTTAAAGAAAAAAGATTTTATTTTTGTTTTGGATACTGAAGATTGAACCCAGGGCCTTCACACTGAGCTACACGCCCAGCTCTTTTATTTATTTTTTTATTTTGAGACAGGGTCTTGCAAGGTCATTAAGTTGCCTAGGCTGGGCTTGAACTTGCAGTTCTCCTGCCTCGACCTCCCAGAGTGCTAGGATTACAGGTGTGCACCACCGCACCCTGCTAGGAAAGGATTCCGGATGAGACTTCAGTATACAAAAATTAGTAAGTAACTTCAGAATATAAAAATCACTAACCACGCAGGTGAGTCAACAAAGAATATAGAAGATCAGAAATAAAACTGAAAATCTGATCCTGGTTTTCACATACTCCACCACTGCTAAATGCGTAGCAAGCTAGGAAAGGTATTTAAACCATTCCTTCAATGATCTTCAACAGCTTTCCATACAAGAACTAGATTGCCATCTCTGCTTTAGAGAATTATTTCTATTATTAGGACAAAGTCAAGCCACAAAGAGGTCTAGAATCAAACCAAAGTAGAGCTTTTATGCTGACAGTGTGGGTTAAAGTTAAATGCATATATATTGGAGTTACATTTGTGGTTTTGTCAAAGACTCTAAACACTGAGTTAGAAGAGAATATAGAAAAAAAATTTTTTTTAATTCACACATTAATTCTCCCCTTTCTAACTATGGCCCTCCATCTCACTCTCTTGCAGGCTAACTACACATTTCCATTGTCAAAAGCCACATTAGGGGCCGGTGAGATGGCTCAGCGGTTTAAGCGCCTGCCTTGCAAGCGCGAGGGCCCGAGTTCGACTCCCGGAACCCACATACAAAAAAGGGGCCGGTGATATCGCTCAGTGGCACGGGCGCCTGCTGGCGCGCGAGGTCCTGAGGTCAACCCCCCGGTACCCACAAAAAAAAAAAAAAAAGCCACATTGAAAGACAAGCAATAGACCACAATTGCCTGGTTAATCTCTAGGACAACCACTGAATCAGAGAGTGCTCTTTTCAGCCCCCAGACTCTGGCCCCACACTGTAAGTGTGTGTGGATACACGAGCCCTAAGGGGTTTGGAAAAGAGCTCAAACAATGTTCTTGTCAGCAATTTAAACAAAAAATCCACTGAATGAGAATGGTACCATGTTCTTTTTGCCCTTTCTCCCTAGGAACTAAATTAAACAGTTTACAGGCAGTGGCAAGATCTGGTCTTACAACAGCCTCCCCCTTATTTGTTATTTTTAGCAATTTAGTCCAACAACGCCTGACAGCTAAACATGCCTAGAATAGCTAAAGGGAGGGGGAATTATCAGATACCACCAGCAAAAAAACCCACTAGTCATCACTTCCTCCAAACCTAAGAAAGAATCATTTCCCATGTCTTTACAGCATCACAGCATGAGCCTTTAAAGTCACATATAAAAACAAAGTGTGTATAAAATACCAGTGGAAACAGAAGAGTTTTTGACCTAGAGTATTATTCCACCCACTACACGTGTTTTCTTAAAAACAAAGGCAGCAGCAAATAAACTAAACTGTTTAATACAAAAGTTAGGAATATAATGTATCCATGTCCATTCTGGAAAAATTCCCTTACATGATGATTATGCACCCAAAAGAATGGCTTCATGAACAGTCATGGAATGCAAGTATTTTTATTATGCTGGTAGCAGGTAAGAGGTCTGTGTGAAAGCAAGTCAAAGTGATTGGATAGACTTCCAATTAATCATAATTAGTAATCCCTAGACATTCTATTTATAAAGAAATAATATAGCAAAAGTTCTTACAAAAAAGACTAGGCATGGTGGTATACACCTATAATCCCAAGTTCTTGGGAGGCTGAGGCAGGAGGAATGCTGTGAGCTCAAGGCCAGCCTATGCTACATAGTGAGTTCAAGGCCAGCCTGAACTACTTAGTGAGAACCTGTCTCAAAAAAACAAAACAGGGCAGGTGAGATAGCTCAGTGGCATAAGTGCCTGCCTGGTAAGCGCAAGGTCCTGAGTTTGACTCCTAGTACCCACATACGAAAAAAGGGCCGGTGATATCGCTCAGCGGCACGGGCGCCTGCTGGCGTGCGCTGTCCTGAGTTCAACTCCCAGTACCCACAAAAAAAAAAAAAAAAAAAGAGGTAAAAAGTTGGTAACACTCTTAAGAACATACCAAAACTGTATCAGCAGATTAAAATTCATAAAACTTTTTATAGTTTTATAAAAAATAATGGCATAACTTATAAAATGACCAGATACACACAAGGAATAAATCATTTATTAACATTTTCTGAACACAGGGACATGCATGCCAATATTTTAAGTATCATGTATCTTACAAGACAATATAGGATAAAAACACTACAGATAAATAAAATTTCTTCCTGAGCATGTTAATTTATGTGTGTGAGCTCTATCCAAAAGTCTGTATCTTTAAACAAGTGATGCCTAATATAAACTACATTAAAACCATTGTTAGCACATTTCTATGCCCTAAGTGATTACTACGAAGACATCAAAAGAGATGCCATGTTTTATTACATTTTGGATGTGAAAGCTGTAGGCAGAACACTAGTTCTATTACATGCAGCTTCAAAAACAGGGTTCAAATTAACTTTTTAAGTAAGGTAATGGCCGGGTATGTAGTTCAGTGGCACAGAGCCTGCCTGGCAAGCGTGAGGCCCTGAGTTAAATTCCTGGTACCAAAAATAAGTAAATAAGTAAATAAATAAATATATAAAATAAAATATAATAAAGCAAGGTAATGGTCAGGTGTGGTGGCATACGCTTCTAATCCCAGCACCCTGGGAGGGTGAGGAAGAAAGATTGCAATTTCCAGCTCAGCCTGGGCAACTTAATGACTTAGGGAGACCCTGTGCCCCAAAATAAAAATAAAAAGGGCTGGGACTGTAGCTCAGTGCAAAGGCCCTGAGTTCAATCCCCAATACTGCAAAATAATAGCAATAATGATGATGATGTAAGGTAATGACCTGAACATGGAAAGAAACTGTTTTGTTTTGTTTTACTTCTTTCCATCTTTTCATTTTAAGGAGGTATTTTTGTTCCTAAAATGGCAATTCAGAAAAAGACTAAGGTATAATGATAAACTTAATAGAAGTGACTAGAGTGACCCCAGAGATCTTCTGATCCAAACCTCTTATTTTGGACACAAGGAAAATAAAGGCTTATGGTACAGCATGGGCTAGAATCAAGAACTCCTAAATCTACATAAAGTTTTTAAATTAGGAATCTAGGGTAATAAATGTTCTGCTGTAAAGCTAGTGGACTTGAAGATCTCTATGGCTTACATGTCAGCCCTCTGGATTTTGTTGAGTAATGTGTACTATGCTCATTAATACAGGTGTGGCCTTCATCACACTGAGCACTGAACAAGGCTGCTTTTCCTGGCCAGTATCTACTACTTCAGGTTGGAGGACACCTGTGATGTGAGAAGAGAAACTGACAGATCAGAGTTAAGAATCTAGGGTAAAGAAAATACACTGATCAATTTCTCCTTTACATATATATAATTACAAGAGGAGGGACATATATAGTAACAGAAAAGAAAATTTGAAGTCTTTACTTACAAAAATAAATCATTCTCTAAGCAGCCTGAAAATGACTTGAGTAACTCTCAGGCATGGGAAGGAGGAAGCTAAGGACACATATTTATGGTTAAAGAGAAAAGTACATACCACGTAAAGCATCTAACACTTAAAGGTGAGGTCAGTAACTCTCAGAAGCATTCAAGGCGACAATGTGGTATGCACACAGATAAGCACTCCAAGAGGGTAAAGTAGACACCCTGAGAATGTATACAAGAAAAAAAGAATAACTGACTCAAGATGCAAAAAGGTGAACTCTGGGGTAATGGGAATACAAACCCAATTACCTCAAATCTTTTTTTTTTTTTTTTTGGGTACCAGGGGTCAACCTCAGGACTTTGCGCACCAGCAGGCGCCTGTGCCGCTGAGCGATATCACCGGCCCTTTTTTCGTATGTGGGTACTGGGAGTTGAACTTGGGCCCTTGCGCTTGCCAGGCAGGCACTCACGCCGCTGAGCCATCTCACCAGTCCCCTATCTCAAATCTTTTACCTTAGTCATAAAAACAAGATGCACCATCAGGGAATAGATCAAGTCAGAGGTGTATGTATGGCTGTATACAAAATAACTTGAGATATATAGCTTATGGATAAATAAGAAAGGCTATTCTGTTAAAAGGACCAGTCTGCTGGACGTGGTGGTGCATGCCTGTGATCCCAGCACTGGGAAGGCTGAGGCAGGAGGATCACTGTGAGTTCAAGGCCAGCCTGGGCTACATAAGCCAGTTCAAGGCCAGGCTGCTCTACACAGTGACTCCCTCTCTCAAAAACTAAATAAAACAGAAGGAAGGACCAGTCTATTTGAGCTGTTTACATTTAAGTTCTCAGACCAAAAATATTTCAACTGAAGAAATGAAACATACCACAGATAATTTACATTTGGTCAATTTTTAGCACTCGCATTACAACATATATACGCAGAGCAAGGGAATGACAATAAGGAATGCTCAACCAGAAAAAGAGCGTATATGGACTTTGGGGGATCTATGACTACTTTTCTCTGACAGCCATAAAGGAGGATTCTGCAGCTACATAAAGCTCAATGACATCAGGACAGAAAGGTTATATATAGTTCACTATAAATTCTGGGGTTTCCAACCACTAGGCTCTTTTAGACTTGTCTTAAATAACTAAAAACTATTTTAAAACAAACACCCATTTTTATAAATGTTGAGAATGCAAATGAACTCTATAAAGAGATGAGTGTGCATTTCTGAAATTCCAATGTATGCAACAATAAGAGAAATCACTTGACCCAAGATTCCCCATGTCGGGCCGGTGAGATGGCTCAGCGGCTTAAGCGCCTGCCCGGCAAGCGTGAGGGCCCGAGTTCGACTCCCAGAACCCACATACGAAAAAGGGGCCGGTGATATCGCTCAGCGGCACGGGCGCCTGCTGGCGCTCGAGGTCCTAAGGTCGACCCCCCGGTACCCACAAAAAAAAAAAAAAAAAAGATTCCCCATGTCAAAACAACACAGAAAATAGATTAGGCTGGTAACTTTTGCATTTACTTTTTTTAAAAAAAGACATCCATAAGGGCCTAGTTACCTAGCAACTACTGACAGTAGGAAATCACCAAGCTAATTTTTAGAGTAGAGACATTTTGTACTTCTTTCCAAGACTCAAACTCTCCTGGGGTTAAGGGTGAGGTGGTCTCTGAAAATATCGCCCCCAACGACAAGTAGAGGTAGAAGTAAAGATAAGAACATCTTGATTTTTTAAGAGTAAAAATGGACGTCCGCCTGGTACTTCTATATAATGGCGTATCAGATAGCAGTGAAAATTAACATAGTATCAAGTAACAACATGCACTTCAAAATATGTGTTGAGCAAAAGAAGAAAGGTCAAAAAAGAATGTAGAGTAATTTTGTACAAAAGTCCATACAGGCAAAACTAATGTATTTTTAAGGATACATTTACAGATAATAAAACCGTATTTTGTGAAAAGGAAATAATTATCACAAAAGTTAGGGCAGTAGTTACATGCAGCAAGGGGGCTGGCAGGAATGGCAATATGATCAAGGAGTGCGAAAAAACACAGGATGAGGCATCTCTGGTGTCTGACCCATGATTTCTTAGCCTGGTGGTACTTTAAAAAAAAAAAAAAAAATATATATATATATATATATATACACACACACACACACACACACACACACACATAATACATATATATATATAATTTTGCACATATTTTTAAATGTTATACTTCACTATGAAATAAATAAATGATGTTTTAATGCATTCTAAACTCTGACTTATGTAAGCAGTCAAACCATTAGGCATACTTCTTGTTTAATATTTTTAAAACATTCTCTCACTGGCTTTGCTCACAATCTGCCCTCTTCGCTGAAAACAGAAAAGAATCAGTACATATACATAGCAGTGTCCACCTCATACTACCTCCAACACACCAGTACACCCAGCTCAAAAATGAAGAACCTAGGACAAAACTGGACATCTATTCAAGTGCAACGCATGCTATGGAAGAAAAAAAAAAAAATCACCCTCAACGGGCAGAGTAAAATTTCCTCAATCATGGGAATTCCTCCAAAACATGTTCTCACCACAGTATCAGAACTTAGCCAACTGTAGAGTGTCACAGGCACCTCCTATCCAGTTCTCTCATCACTTTCCTTCCTACTTATTTCAAGAACCAGTGTCTGACCAAAATCGTCATTTTTGTGGGAGAGTCAGGATACTCAGTTAGGACTGTACATAATTTTTTTGATTTTACTGATAGCCTGGGCTGGACAGCTATTTCAGCACCCCTGGGATTGCAACACTCAGCATCGGCAGTAAGCCAGGATCCAGAAGGCCTGGGTTTCCTTATTATTCTGTCATTGCTGAACTAATCACCAGGGTGGCGGAAAGGGTGGGAACCCTGCTGGAGATAAACAAAGGGGAAGGAAGGTGGTTAACCAGTATATGCTTGTGCCTAAAATATGAGAGACTTCAGGTTGAAGACAGATGGCCTGAAGCAGTAACTGATTGGTCCCCAACTGAAACAAAAGAGAACATAAGGGAATGATGGTCAAAATATGTTCAAACGTATCACTGCAATTTTATGGCTACCTCTAGGATTCTCAAAAGTTAATATTTTTAAGGTCAGGGCTGGTGAGATGGCTCAGCGGCATAAGTGCCTGCCTGGCAAGTGCAAGGTCCTGAGTTCAACTCCCGGTACCCATGTATGAAAAAAGGGCCAGTGATATCGCTCAGCGACATGGGTGCCTGCTGGTGAGCGAGGTCCTGAGGTCGAACCCCGGTACACACACACACACACACACACACACACACACACACACAAAGATTTTTAAGGTCATCCAAATGGGGAATCTAAGTTTTTGCAACTATAAAAGAGGCCAACACTTACTGTAATAATTTCCTCTCTATGGCTGAAAAGATGAGGAAAAATATAAGACCAGCCTGAACTACACAGCAAGACTCTGTCTCAAAAAACTAAAGACTGACGAGATTCGTAAAAATCATGATTCTAACCAAAACAATTATATCCCTATTTTTTAAAACTTTGCTTCTGCAAGCTGGGTGTGGTGGTGCACACCTATAATCCCAACACTTGGGAGGCTGCGGCAGGAGGATCACCTCAAGTTTGAGGCCAGCCTGGACTACATAGTGAATTCGAGGCCAGGTGAACTACATAGCAAGACCCTGTCTCCAAAACACCCCCCAAAATTTTTTTCTTCTTTGCTTCTGCCACCTGGCATGGTGAAGCACATCTGTAATCCCAGCACCAGCGACACAAGGGAGGCAGAAGGACTGGGAATTTGAGGTCAACCTGCACTACAAAGCAAGACCCTATCTCAACAAAAAAATTTTTTTTCTTTTGCACTTTTTCAATAACAATGTATGCCATGCTATATATATATATCTTCTTTAAAAAGTTACTGTTGATATATTTTTAAATAGAGAATTTTTTCAAGTAATGACATAAATAATATGGTTACTCTATCTCCCAAAGCCAACATTCTGTATTTTCTCATGAACAGAACCAGCATCTTTGAGCCATCATTGGGATAAAATGGTGGTGTTCCTTCCCAGAATTTGATCTATCATCTTGATGAAGTAAAGATAAAAATCTGTAAAACACTACCATATTGTCAGCCTATTATGAAAATGCTTCCCAATTAGTTCCATTAAAATAATTATAACACAACATAGGTGTATTACAATGTAAATATCAAGTTTTAGGAAAAAAAAGACAGACTAAACTCCCATTGTTGAGATAGTGCTTGTCTTCACCCTCCTAGTAAAGAATATCACTCCCTAGCAAGAGGCCCTCCACGCCTACCCTGCAAGAGGCCACCAGGTTGACTGACAAGGCACCCAGCATGACAGCACTATAAACAGTTAAACAGAGGCTAAGTAAGCTTTATACTCATAAATAAAGACCAGAGGAAAGGGGGACCTCAGGAGAGGACAAACATGAAGAAACAAAAAGAACAGAGCTAAGTAAAAGAGAGTATAAGAAATACCATGAAGATGAGCTCTTAGGTCAAAGAATTTGAGTCAGAACACCTGTGTCACAGATAAGGTTCATCCACAGTGCTGCCCACATAGACTTTGGTAGGGGGTGAAGAAGCATACACAAACCGAACTAGTAAAACAAGTTAAGAACTTCAACACATGCCTGCCAGCTTAAACCACTGGTGGTACATGCATGACTGTCCCATCTGGCAGCTTGAACCATCAGTAGCAAATACATCACTGTCCCATTGGGCTGCTTGTACTGCTTCTCAGGGGATCTTTGATTACAATAGTACAAAAAAAAAAGGTGTTGATTTAGCAGACCAGATGTTGTCATTTTATAATTTCTTAAGGAAAACATTAAAATGGTACAAAAAAAATTGTAATGCAACTAATTTGTGGTACAGCAGTTGTAAATGTATACTATATACCCAACAGTAGGGTATATAAGATGTTAAAATTTAGATTGATATTATCCCGTGAAGAAATGCCACAGGGGCAAATTAGTCAAAAAAATTCACTTTATAAAAGCTTTTTTAGGATCAGCAAGAAATACACACAAGTGATGTCAAGAATGTTACCAAAAATTATCTAAAACAGGTGCTAGCCAGGCGTGGTGGTGCACACCTGTAATCGCAGCACTCAGGAGGCTGAGGCAGCTGTGAGTTCTAGGCCAGCCTGGGTTACACAGTGAGACCCTGTCTCAAACAAACAAACAAACAAAACCCCACGTGCTACTATGGCCACAAAAAAAGCCAAACACGTTGATGTTTTGCACACTCTGAGCAAATCAGTTGCCTCTATGTATAAAATATTTTAAAGAAATTCACAAATGTAAATAAATTTCTTTTAATTTAATGAAACAAATGTGATTATTGAAATAATTTTAATTGGCATGAATAGTATGTATTAATATTTATATTTAGGCAGTAATTATTCAAATTCAAGCAAATAACTAGATTCTGCCCATTTACAGAATTTTTATTAATTTTATTAGTAAAAATACTGACAAAAGTGATTAGACCCATTTGTACCACAGCCAGTGGGACAGTCATGCATGTACCACTGTTGGTTCAAACTTGCAGGACCATATTAATCAAATACTGGACCTGTGATGCAGACCAAAAGAAATGTATTCTTTCAGAGACGAAAACATGCCAAAAGGAAATAACTTGTCCTTTCTCTATAGGGTGTTTTGTTTTTTTTTTTTTTTTTTTTTGTGGGTACCAGGGGGTCGACCTCAGGACCTCGCGCGCCAACAGGCACCTGTGCCGCTGAGCGATATCACCGGCCCCTTTTTTGTATGTGGGTTCCGGGAGTCGAACTCAGGCCCTCGCGCTTGCAAGGCAGGCGCTTACGCCGCTGAGCCATCTCACTGGCCCTATAGGGTTTTTTATGAACTGTGTCTTTCCCATTTCATTGCAAGGTATATAAAGATAGAAACTGATGATGATGACGACAATGACAACAACAAGGATGATGACTGAAGATAAAGACAAAGTGTGTTGGACTGGCAAGAAATACTAGGGTCCAGAAGAAGAGACTGGATTTGAAAAGAGAAGCAACAACTAGAAGGCCTTGGGAAAACTCATTTAGAATTCTGAATCTGTATCAAGCTTTCCAAATAATAGGAAACCATATTTGTGATTTACTTCAACTGGTGAGAGTTTATTCCCAAGTTTCCACATTGTGCTAAGCAGCTAATACAGTAATCCGGGAGCATATAATTTAAGACTGAAAATGAGAAAATGGGGCCGGTGAGATGGCTCAGCGGCATAAGCGCCTGCCTTGCAAGTGTGAGGGCCCGAGTTCGACTCCCGGATCCCACATACGAAAAAGGGGGCCGGTGATATCGCTCAGCGGCACAGGTGCCTGTTGGCGCGTGAGGTCCTGAGGTCGACCCCCCGGTACCCACAAAAAAAAAAAAAAAAAAAAAAGAAAATGAGAAAATGCTTCTCAGGAGAAGCAGCTCTGTACTAAAATCTGAAGGACTAGTAGATAAAGCAGGAGGAAGCAGGTAAAAACAGGAAGTACCCAGGTGGTGGGATCTTCTTTTCAAAGATCTAGTAAAAACAAAGTACAAAAAGTTCTAAAAACAGAATATTTCTGCATGGCTGGAACATACAGTATTAAGTGAAGGCAGAAGAAATGAGGAAGATAAGAGAAATAAACAGGAATCATTCCATACACAGCACTGAAGGTATGTTAAAAAGTTTGAACTTTACCCTAGAAAGAACGATGGTTTTATACAGAGTAACATAACCAGATTTAACATTTTAGAAAGGTCATTTTAACTTAAATATGCATAAAGGGTGAAAGGGAGAAGGCTAGAAATAAGAAAACCAGTTAAAATGCTACTGCAGATAGTGGTCACAGCAGTTTAAAGTGGGAGTAAATTCCAGAAGGAAATACTATTATTAAACAAAATAAGAAGGCAGACATGGTAGAACATGCCTGTAAGCCAGCACTCGGGAGGCTGAAGTAGGAGGATCGTCATGAGTTGAGGCCGGCCTGGGCTACACAGCGAGTTCAAGACCAGCCTGAACTGCATAGCAAGACCCTCAAAAAAAAAAAAAGTAGGGCCGGTGAGATGGCTCAGCGGCGTAAGCGCCTGCCTTGCAAGCGCGAGGGCCCGAGTTCGACTCCCGGAACCCACATACAAAAAAGGGGCCAGTGATATCGCTCAGTGGCACGGGTGCCTGTTGGCGCGCGAGGTCCTGAGGTCATCCCCCTGGTACCCACAAAAAAAAAAAAAAAAAAAAAAAAAAAAAAAGTAGTAGAAGTAATATTCAAAGATAAGAATTTTCCAGAACTGATGAAATATACTACTTTTACATTCAGGAAACCCAACAAATTCCAAGTGGGGTTAAGAAAAAAGTTAAAATCACACCAAAACACATTCCTGAGAAACTGTAACAATGAGAGAATACTAAAAGAAGTCAAAGAGAGGGCCGGTGAGATGGCTCAGCGGCGTAAGCGCCTGCCTGGCAAGCGCGAGGGCCCGAGTTCGACTCCCGGAACCCACATAGAAAAAAGGGGCCGGTGATATCGCTCAGCGGCACGGGCGCCTGCTGGTGCGCGAGGTCCTGAGGTTGACCCCCAGTACCCACAAAAAAAAAAAAAAAAAAAGTCAAAGAGAAAAGACAAATTAACCATAATTCCACTGACAGATGACTTCTCACACCAACAATAAAAGACAGAAGTCAACAGAATGCTATCTTTAAAAGAGCTGAGGAATTCCTGAAACTATAAAACAAAATAAAATAGAAGCTCTGGGCTGTGTATACGGAACAATGAGCACTTGCACACTACACAGTAGTCTCGGAATATTACTGTCCACGGAACTGACAGACTAAACAGAAACCTGTGAATGCCATCACAGAGGGAGCGCTCTCACATCTTTCTCATCGACAAACTGCATAAGCAGAAGAAAAACCAGAAACAGAAAGTTTGAACACTGTAATTAATGTGTATGTACAAGTACACAGTGAGTGTGTGCACATGCACAGATTTTAGGCTGCAATAACAAAACTACAAATGTGCAGTAGTACAAAACTAAAAGACTGCTAGCCAGGTGTGGTGGTACCTGTAGTCCCAGCACTCTGGCACTCTGAGGCAAGAAAGATCACAAGTTCAGGCCTAGCCTAGGCAACTTAGTGAGATCTTATCTCAAAATAAAAAATGTAAGGGCCCGGGGATATAACTCAGCGGCACAGCACCTGCCTGGCAAGCGTGAGGTCCTGAGTTCGATTCCCAGTCCCCCACCCCCCAATTTTTTTTTTTTTTTTTTTTTAAAGGGCTAGGGATGTAGATCAGTGTGAAAGTCCTGGGCTCAATTCCCAGTACAGTATTGGAAAGAAAAAGTAAAAGATTGCTTCAAAGAAGAGAAGGGAGTACACAGTGGCTGATACTGTTAAAAATACAGATTAGGGCGGTATTGAAAATTACACATACTTCACTGTGCTTTGCAGACATTTCATTTCTAACAAATTCAAGGCCTGTGGGAATCCTGTGTTGTAAAAGTCTTTTGGCACCATTTTTCCAACAGAATATGCTCATTTTATGTCTGTGTGTCACATTTTGGTAATTATCATAATCTTTCAAACTTTTCCATTATGATTATATTTGTTAAGGTGACTTGTAATAAGTTATCTTTGACATTACTATTCTAATTGTTATGCAGTGCCACAAACCACATCCATAGAAGATGGCAAATTTAACTGTTAAGTGTATGTCCCACTGACCAGCTATTGCCCCAGCTCCCTCCCTCTCTTCAGGTGTCCCTATTCCCTGAGAACCAACATTGTAATTAGGGCAAAGAATGACCCCACAGTGGCCTCTAAGTGTTAAGGGAAAGGACAAGTCCAAAGTCTCACTTTAAATCCAACATCAGTGAGAAAGGCACAGTAAAAACCAAAAGCTTTCAGTGATAAGCTGAAAGCTAGACCTCTTGCTTTCCTTAGCCAAGCTGTGAATGCAAAGGAAAAGTTCTTGAAGGAATTGAAAAGTGCTACTCTTGTGAATCTTGTGAACACATGAATAAGAAAATAAAATAGCCTTACTGTTGATATGGAGGACATTTTAGTCATCAGCATAGAAGATCAAACCTACCACAAATTCCCTTCAGCTAAAGCCTAAACCACAGCAAGCCTCTAACTCCCTTTAATTTTGTGAAGGCTGAAAGTGATGAGGAAATTGCAGAAGAAAAGTTTTAAATTAGCCAAGGTTGGTTCATGAGGTTTAAGGAAATAAGTCAGCTCCACAACACAAAGTGCAAGGTGAAGCAGCAAGTGCTGATACAGAAGTTACAGCAAGCTGTCCAGCAGATCTGGCTAAGATAAGTGATAAAAGTAGCTAAACTAAACAACAAATTTTCTTTTTTGCGGGGGGCGGGGGCATGAGATAGGCTCTCGCTCTGTAGTCCAGGCTAGCCTTGAACTCAGTAGCCCACAATGGCCTCGAACTCACAGTGATCCTCCTGCCTCAGCCTCCTGAGTGCTGGGATTACAGGCAGGTGCCACCATGCCCAGCTACAATAGATTTTCAATGCAGACAAAACAGCTTTCTATTAGAAGAAGATGCCACCTAGGACTTTCATAGAGAAGTCAATGCCTGGCTTCAAAGCTTCAAAGGACAGGCTGACTCTTGTCAGGGGCCAATACAGCTTGTGAATTGAAGACGAAGTTAATGCTCATTCACCATTCTGAAAATCCCAGAGTCCTTGTAATCTATCTCCTTTGCCTGTGCTCTATGGAACAACAAAACCTGGATGACAGCAACCTGCTTAAAAGAGATTACTAGGGCTGGAGATGTAGCCCAGTCTTAGAGGACTTGCCTAGCATGCACAAAGCCCTGGGTTTAATCTCCAGCACACCAACAGAGCAAGAGAGCGAAAGAGCAAGAGAGCGAGAGAGCAAGTGAGAGATTACTGAAGATTTTAAGCCTACCTTTGAGATCAACTGCTCGCTCAGGAAAAAAAGATCCATTTCAAATGATTACTGCTCAAAGATAATACACCTGGTTACCCAAGAGTTCAACAAAATGAACAAGATTAATTCTCTTCTCACACTTAGTAACACAATATCTATTCTATAGTCCATCGCTCAAGGAATAAATTCAATTTTTCAAGTTTTATTTAAGAAATACGTTTCATAAGGTCATAGCTGCCATACATCATTAATCTTCTGATGGATCTTGGCAAAGTAAATTGAAAACCTGAAAAGGATTTACCATTTGTCTTAGTTTCCTCACAAGAACACCATCCTTCAGATAGTTAATTAGCTCACAACTTAATCCTTGTTTAGAACCTAATCTCGGTTAAAGGATTTACAACATGTAAAACAGACACCAAGATCCTCTAACAACTGTTACTACCCACTCTCCTGCCCATCCACCACACTCCAGTATACCTATGTAGTATTCTGGTCTTTTGTTCATGGTTTTTAGAAATATATATGTCCACTCAAAGGCAAAGAAGAAAATATATTCAGATTACTGCCATCGTATCCTTAAAACTGCCCACAGTTGCAGAGACTATTTTTTGCTTCATCTTATACACTGCCACAAGTATCACTGCTTCATAATTCTAACACGAGTAAAAAACAAACAAAAAAGACATGAATCATGGTAATAACACACTTTAATGACTTGAGATTTACTTTTTCCTAAAAATTGGCTGCCATTATCAATATTCACTAAAAACTTACCTCTAGTTCTTTAATTTTTTCTTCTGCTATTTTCTGTTTCTCCAACAGCTGATTATGAATTACCTCCTTGGATTGAAGAATAAACCTACGAAATACAAAAAAGTTGAAAACTAAGGCATATGACCACTATATTCATCAAAACCAATAGCTACAGACTACAAATGTTAAACTAAGAAAACTAAAAGGATGATTTCCCAATTCAGAACAAGTAAAAATGTCACATTAATGCGATAAACTAAGGAAACCACCACAGTTTTTAAGTCTTGCTGACTGAGAAGGAATAAAGGCTGAAAAGTATATTTTGCTTTTTATTTAAAGAAGGGAGGGGCTGGTGAGATGGCTCAGCGGTTTAAGCGCCTGCCTGGCAAGCGCGAGGGCCCGAGTTCGACTCCTGGAACCCACACACGAAAAAAGGGCCGGTGATATCGCTCAGCGGCACGGGCGCCTGCTGGCATGCGAGGTCCTGAGGTTGACTCCCGGTACTCACACACACACAAAAAAAGAAGGGAATGTGGCGTCCAGTAGATTCATGTGTAGAAAAAATATATATATAAAGGGGATAAATATCACAGACTAAGAGAAAAAGTCAACAAACAATAAAACCCTCCTATAACTTTTATTTTTAGTTATATAATTTTAATCCAGATTTTTAAAAACAATATTTATAAATTGGAGCTTCCACCTCTTTTTTTTTTTTTTTTTTTTTGGTAACAGCAGTAACTCATGACCTTTTAAAGTCACAATCAAGTACTGTGTTAGGATCAATGCATTAGTGTTTACAGGAGCTCCTCACACAAAAAGCACTGTATAAACCCCAGTATCTTTTATTATTATTTCCAGAGTTATAATACCTCTGAAAAGCTCAAAATGCACAAGTGGAAAATTTCCATTTTTTCCATTTTACAGTCAGGCACATTATTTACTACTGATGAGGGTGGAAATATGGGGAAGTTAAAAATTAACACTGAATCTGTTTTATGGTTTCATGTTCATAATACTTGCTGCAGGGAAAGGAAGAACCAACTGTTTTACTGCCTCGAGTAAGTGAACTAAAGTATTTCCCTTCCACTGACACCAAAGGAAAACCCCAATTTTTCAAACCTCCTTCAGGATTGTCTAAGCTAAATAGATTTCAATTTAAGATTACAATAAATTAAGCAGACTACTTCTTCTCTTTGTACTTAGAATTCAGCAACAAAGAACTAAACATCACTTCTAAAAAAAGCCAAACAAGAAAACACATGAAGGTAGCAATATACAATTTCCTCTGCTGATCCCACCAAAATAATACTGCACATAGGTGGGCTCTCACCAAAAGGGTCTGCTATTATAGATATAAGACCCATAAAAGGATATAACTAAGTACAACTGACTTCTGAGAGGAAACTACCTCTTCTCTTATCTTCATGAATATAGCTTGCTACATATTAATACAAACTGAACTTTTTTGCACTCCACTATTAAGCCACACTCCTAATTTGACAAGCCCAACATGATTTCACTGATGACCTTAGTCTGTTTTTGTTTGTTTATTTGTTTGTTTTTTGAGACGGGGGATCTTACTGTACAGTTCAGGCTGGCCTTGAATTCACTATGTAGCTCCGGTTGGCCTTGAACACACAGCACTCCTCCTGCCTCAACTTCCTGAACGCTGGGATTACAGGCACGTGCCACCACAGCTGGCAGTCTTAGTCTTCAGTAACTTTATCCTCTGTAAAAAGTTTACTCATGTATATACTATAAAGACTGCTCACATTCATAAGAAACAATGATTAATACTAGTTCTTTTCCTATAGAATCCCTTATGTCTAAAATATTCTTATTTACTAGATTCAAGAGACAGGCAGTATTTCAGATAAGATCATAGTGCATAGAATATTTTTCTCAGAATTGAGTCATGCTAGCATTTGAGAAGAGTTGTTTAGAACTGCACTGTCTCAGTGACACAATGCAAAAACAAGGTCCAAGAGTCACCAAATTATGTCATCACATGCACAATTTTAAACTCTTTCAGCCATAGAAATAATTCTCAAAGTAAAGTATACATTTTAAAACAGCATTGCTAGCCAGCCAATTAGTACTATACTCAAATAATAGGTCTTCAGACATCATGTGTATTAGAGTATGGGCAAATTTCAAAGCTAAGATTAGAGGTCAAGTCACTGCTTATGTGGCCTTTAAAAAAGAAGTATCTGAACAGATACTAAATCTCTTGAGCAGAAAATAAAATTACTAGAAAGCAAGAACACCAGACAACAAAAACATGTTTTTCCATGGCCACACATCCCTGAGGTAGCTATATTGGACTATGCCAACTTCAAAGGCCAGAGGCTGGCCAATGTATTACTATAAGCCCAAGACATCTCAGATATAAAAAGTTTTAAACAAGGATGAGTATTGTGTAAACCCAAATGTTTACCTCAAGAAGTAAGAAGTATATTGTCAAAATTCAAACAAAATAATCTGGTTTAGTCCTTAACTCAAACATTGGCATATGTACGAACACTCGAAAGGGCTCTAAGAAATACCTAGATTTCTAAAGAAAGTCTTTAGAAAATACCTCACCTCTGCTGTTTTATGAAAGGCAGTGAATTATCAGATGCTATTGAGAGAAAATATATCACGATAATGAGACTTGACATTATAAACAAATATGAATACTTTCTCAAAATGGAGAATCTCACAGAGATCCTGCCTGTTTATGGAAAGCCAAATATAAGATAAAAGATTCTGAAGTTCAAAAGGTGCTACGAAGAAAAATAAACTATGAAGAGGGAAAGTATTCTCATATGACAAATGATATGGAGATAATGTGCTTATAATACCAGGATTATACAACCTGGATAAGAGTCACTGCTTTGTAAAAAGCCTCTATTTTCACCAGGAAATCAAACCCATGTGTCTCTGTACTGTCAACTGTTTTACTTCCTCAATTAGCTGTAATTATGCCACCTGGAAAATACACTTTTCTGATGGCTTTTGGTTTTGATTACATGAGGAACCAGAAGCAGTGGAACAGATCAGGAGATGGATAAACAACTCAACACACTCGGTCACCTTATCTTTGAAAAAGGGGCCAAACACTTTCAGTGGAAGAAAGATAGCCTCTTTAATAAATGGTGTTGGGAAAACTGGCTTTCCACATGCCAAAGACTAAAACTAGACCCATGTCTCTCACCATGCACTAAACTAAACTTGAAAGGATCAAAGATCCAAATAGTAAAACAGAAACACTAAATCTGATAGTAAAACAGAAACACTAAATCTGCTGTAAGAAAAAACAGGTAGAACTCTTGAAGACGTTGGTGTAGGCAAAGACTTTATGAACAAAACCCCAATCACATAGGAAATAATCACAAAGAATCAACAACTGGGATATCATCTTAATTAAAAAGCTTTTGGGGCCGGTGAGATGGCTCAGTGGCGTAAGTGCCTGCCTTGCAAGCGCGAGGGCCCGAGTTCGACTCCCGGAACCCACATACGAAAAAGGGGCCGGTGATATCGCTCAGTGGCACGGGTGCCTGTTGGCGCGCGAGGTCCTGAGGTCGTCCCCCTGGTACCCACAAAAAAAAAAAAAAAAAAAAAAAAAAAGCTTTTGGGCCGGTGAGATGGCTCGGTGGCGTAAGCGCCTGCCTGGCAAGTGCGAGGGCCTGAGTTCGACTCCCGGAACTCACATACGAAAAAGGGGCCGGTGATATCATTCAGTGGCACAGGCGCCTGCTGGTGCGCGAGGTCCTGAGGTCGACCCCCAGTACCCGCAAAAAAAAAAAAAAGCTTTTGCGCAGCAAAAGAAACCACCAACAGAATGAAGAGACAGCCCACAGTGTGGGAAAAATATTTTGCCAGCTGTTCCTCAGACAAAGGACTAACATCTAGAACATACAAACAACTCAAAAAAATCAGACACCCCAAATGTAAAGACCCAACCCAAACATGGACATCTGAAATGAATAGATACTTCTCAGATGAAGAAATAGAAATGACAAATAAATACATGAAAAAAAAGTTTAACATCATTTGTCATTCAAAAATGCAAATTAAAACAACCCTGCAATTCCATCTCACTATTGGCTATTATCAAGGTATCAACCAACCGGGTATGGTGGCTCACGCCTGTAAGCCCAGCACTCCCAAGGCTGAGGCAAGAGGACTGCCATAAGTTTGAACCCAGCCTAAGCTACATAGTGAGTTCAAGGCCAGCCTGGACTGCATAGCAAGACCCTGCCTTAAAAAAGAAAAAGAAAAAGGAATCAATCAATAACAAATGCTGGTGGGGCTGTGGAGAAAAGGTAACCGTTCTCCACTGTTGGTGGGAATGTAGACTGATACAAAGACTATGGAAATCAGTGTGGAGATTCCTTGAAAAACTAAAACTAGAGATTCCATTCGTCCCTGCTAGTCCCCTCCTTGGTATCTTCCCAAAAGAATTAAAAGCATCATACCACAGCAATACATGCATACCCATATTTATAACAGCACTGTTTGTAAGAGCTAAATCTTGGAAACAGCCCAAATGCCCATCAACTGATGAATGGATAAAGATGCAGTTTTTTCATACAATGGACTACTACTCTGCCACAAAGAAGGATAAATTTGAGACATTTCTAGGTAAATGGATACACTCTGAAACCATACTCTTAAATAAATTGGACACACATGTTCAAACAGCACAGTTTCTCTGATGTGAGAAACTGATAACATAAATAAGGACCAAAATGTATAATAGATATTGTGAAATAGGAAGAAAACGTTCAAATAAGAAGGGTAACTGGGGGTGGGGGAGGGGAAAGAAAGGAATGGAAAAGGAAAAAAGAATAGAAGGAAAAAAATAGAAACAAAGCTTTTGTATATAAGGAAGAGAAGAGAGGTTGAAAGGAGCGGAGGTAAAGGGGAAAAAAAGAATCATGAAAATATATCATGTACAGGTACAAATTCTCTATGATAAATGTCATTATGTATATCTAAAATGTACCAATACAATTAATTTTTAAAAAAATAAATAAGTGGGCCGGTGAGACAGCTCAGTGGCATAAGCGCCTGCTGGGCAATCGTGAGGTCCTGAGTTCGATTCCCAGTACCAGCATAAAAATAAATAAATAAATAAATAAATAAATAAGCAAGCAAGCAAGCAAAATTTAATTTAATTTAATTTAAAAAGAAACAAAATGTTTACGATGGTATACTTTGTTTGGACAGGAAACTTTTACAGGATATCTAAAACTTACTTAACAGCATTTAGGTTTCAGGGCATCCACAAATTTAGAAGCACAGAAAAGATTAAATAAGAAAGACCCTATCTAACCAGGCATGGTAGTACATGCCTGTAATCCTAGAACTCTGGGAGGCAGAGACAAGAGGACTGCTGTGAGTTCGAGGCCAGCCTGGGCTACATAGTGAGTTCAAGGCCAGCCTGAACTACACAAGATCCTGTATCCAAAAACCAAACAAACAAAAAAAAAGAATGAACCTATCCTTGCTCCTCTGCCTTACTCCTCTGGTGATAAAAATTACTTGTACATGTACACAAAGATTTATGTACTAAAAAATTTTTACTTCATAAGGTTTTAGCAAGAAAAAAAGTATGATTTAAAAATTATGATGGGCCGGTGAGACGGCTCAGCGGCCTAAGCGCCTGCCTTGCAAGCGCGAAGGCCCGAGTTCGACTCCCAGAACCCACATACGAAAAAGGGGCCGGTGATATCGCTCAGCGGCACGGGTGCCTGTTGGCGCGTGAGGTCCTGAGGTCGTCCCCCCGGTACCCACAAAAAAAAAAAAAAAAGAAAACAAAAAAAAAATAAAAATTATGATACATTCGTATTATGAAATGCTCAATGGCATAACAGAGCAGATACCCTAAACACTCCTGATTAACAACAACAAAAAAATTTTTTAACATTTTGCTGAATTAACACAATGAAAGATTACAAAGAGGTCTAAAATGAAGTGTAATAAGGAAAGCAAGAATATAAGAAAGCAGAAAATGGGCTTTTACCCTTACTTTCTGCTAAATCCTGGAGACTATAAGCATCCTCACTGGGAAAGCAACAGGATTTAAAATAAGATAAAACAGGGCCGGTGAGATGGCTCAGCGGCATAAGCGCCTGCCTGGCAAGCGCGAGGGCCCGAGTTCGACTCCTGGATCCCACATATGAAAAAAGGGCCGGTGATATCGCTCAGCGGCACGGGCGCCTGCTGGCGTGCGAGTTCCTGAGGTCGACCCCCCGGTACCCACAAAAAAAAAAATAAATAAAATAAAATAAAATAAGATAAAACAAATGGCCATCCAAAATGAGAATGCTCTCAGGAGAATCCTCTATTAAAGTCAGATTTCCTCAGTGTGGACATTCCTCAAAAAACTAGGATTGGAGGTCCCATTTGACCCAGCTACCTCTTCTGGGTATCTTCCCAGAAGAATTAAAAACATCGTACCACAGCAATATATGTGCACCCATGTTTACAGCAGCACAATTTGTAATAGCCAGATCTTGGAAACAACCCAAATGCCCATCAAATGAGGAATGGATAAAGAAGATGTGGTATTTTTATACAATGGAGTACTATTCAGCCATGAAGAAGGATAAACTGGAGACTTTTATAAGTAAATGGATGCAACTCGAGAAAATACTCATAAGTGAAATAAACTGGATGCACATGTGTAAGCATCATATTGTCTCCCTAGTACGAGAAACTGAAAGAGTAAATAAGATCCAAAATGTGCAATAGATATGGTGAATCAAAAAGAAACTGGTCAAAAGGAAAGAGAGACTGGGATGGGGGAATGGGGAAAAGAAAGAAGGGAAAAGAAAAAAATTGTATTTATATATGAGATGGTTAAGATAGATACACTACTAATTTTACTTAGTTCATTGAAGAGTAAGGTTTGTGCCAGTAATGTTTGGACAATTGAATACTGATATCTTATACCCTGAACAACTAACTTAAAGATAACAATACGTAATGTATTAACCATTGTTACTCTCCTATTATGTTGTTTTGAAATTTTGTTCTTTTTTGATTTGTTTTGTTTTGTTTTTTCTTCTCTTAAAAAAAAAAAAAAAAAAGCCAGATTTCCAAAGGGTTGCACCTTCAGTCTAGGAGTGATGAAGAAATAAAACTTGCCTCTCTAGTAGGGTACAAATAAAACTTTATTGATACCTCAATAGTGAACAGAATGAAAAAATAAAACTGTCCCCTGAGAATGGATACCCATAGCTGAACTACTCTTAGGTTGTGATCCAAATTCAACCAATATATGGCCCAGAAAAATCTTAAGCTCAGAACTCAATTTACAGTGCTCCTTGTTTGATAGGCAGCAAAGTGCAAGTAAACTGGAAGACAGTTAATAAAGATCAGTCAAAGCCAAGTATGGTGGTGACACATGCCTATAATCCCAACACTCTGGGAGACAGAGGCAAAAGGATCATAAGTTCGAGCTCAGCCTGGGCAACTTAACTTAGCAAGACCCTGTATCAAAAAAAAAAAAAAAAAAAAAAAAGAAGGGGCCGCTGAGATAGCTCAGCGGCATAAGCACCTGCTTGGCAACACGAGGTACTGAGTTCGACTCCTGATACCCACATACAAAGGAAAAAAGGGCCGGTGATATCGCTCAGCAGCGCAAGCACAAGGTCCTGAGTTTGACTCCCGGTACCCACAAAAAAAAAAAAAAAGAAAGGGCTGGTGATGTAGCTCAGTGCAAAAGCCCTGGGTTCAATCCCCAGTACCACAAATAATAATAATAATAATAATAATAATAATACACAGAGAAAAAAAGGTTAAAAAAAAATTTGGATGCAGCATTAAGACTTCTGAAACAATATCAAATGGTCTAATACATGCACAATTACAGACACAGGAGGAAAAGAGAAGAGAATGGGGCCGAAGAAACATTTGTAGACAATGGACAAAAAAAATAAACAATAACAACAAAAAACAAAGAATGCCAAACATAACATTCAAAAAGGAAAACACAAAAACTAGACAGTGCATATTCAAACTCCTGAAAACCAAAAACAATAAAATCTTTTTTTTTTTTTTTTTGTGGGTACCGGGGGTCGACCTCAGGACCTCGCGCGCCAACAGGCACCCGTGCCGCTGAGCGATATCACCGGCCCCTTTTTCGTATGTGGGTTCCGGGAGTCGAACTCGGGCCATCGCACTTGCCGGGCAGGCGCTTAAGCCGCTGAGCCATCTCACCGGCCCAACAATAAAATCTTGACAGCAGGCAGAGAAATGATACATTATAACCACAGAAACAAAGAATTACACAAACAACACAAAGCAGAAGACAATGGTATGACATATATAAAGTATGAAAGAAAAAGCTATTAACCCAGCATTAAAAATAGTGAAAATAGGGCCAGTGAGATAGCTCAGCAGCATAAGCGCCTGCCTGGTAAGCGCGAGGTCCTGAGTTCGATTCCCAGAACCCACATAAAGGAAAAAAGGGCCGGTGACATCGCTCAGCGGCACAAGCGCCTGCTGGCAAGCATGAGGTCCTGAGGTCGACTACCGGTACCCACATTAAAAAAAAAAAAAAAAAGTAGTGAAAATATCAAAAATGAAGGAGAAATTAAAATAGAGGTTGAGAGAGTTTATCTTGGCAAACACATACCACAACAAATGTTAAAGGCAGCTCTCCCATCAAAAGGAAAATTAAATGCTACATATCATTTCAATACGATGAAGGATTAAAATCATATGATCATCTTAGTAGATGTGGAAAAAGCATTTGACAAAATTCAATATTTCTTCATGAAATTCCCCGAACAAATTAGGTATAGAAAGGTCATTAAAAAAGGCTACATACGAAAAACTCATAGCCAACATCACTGAATGGAGATACGCTGAAAGCATTTCCTCTAAGATGAAGAACAAGATAAGAGTACCCACACTCTATTCTTTTTTCTTTTTTTTTTTTTTTTGTGGGTACCAGGGGGACGACCTCAGGACCTCGCGCGCCAACAGGCACCCGTGCCACTGAGCGATATCACCGGCCCCTTTTTCGTATGTGGGTTCCGGGAGTGGAACTCGGGCCCTCGCGCTTGCAAGGCAGGCGCTTACGCCGCTGAGCCATCTCACCGGCCCCCACACTCTATTCTTATGCGATATAGTAATGGAAATTCTGGCAAAGTAGCTAGGCAAGAGAAAGGTATACAAAATGTGATGAAGTCAAATTATTCTTGTTTACAGATGGTAAGTTTCTACAGAAAAATCTACAAGGCTCCACAGAGACTATTAGAACTGATAAATTGAGTAGCAGGACACAAAATCAACCTACAGAAAGTAACAATTTTGGTAAGAAAGAAATCTGAAAGCAATCCTACTCACAAAAGCTGCAAAAAAAAAATATCTAGGAATAAACAAATTGAAAGATCTCTACAATAAAAATTACAAAACACTAATAAAAGACACTGAAGAAGACACACAAAAAAATTGAAAGACCTCTTTTGTTCATGGATTGGAAGAATTAATGTCAAAACATCCATACTAAGCCAAGGGTGGTGGCACACACCTATAATCCGTGAGAGAGGACTGCCTTGAATTTGAGGCCAGCCTGGGCTACATAGTGGGCACAAGGCCATCCTGAACTGCATAGTGAGACCCTGTCTCAAAAAAATCCACACAACTCAAAGTGATCTACAAATTCAATGCAATCCTCATCAAAACACCAATTACATTCTTCATAGAACTAGAAAAAACAACCCTAAAATTCATACTGAAATACAAACCAGGCATGGTGGCACATGCCTGTAATCCCAGCAATGGGGACACTGAGGCAGGAGGATCGCCACAAGTTTGAGGCCAGCCTGGACTACATACTGTGTTCAAGGCCAGCCTGAACTACATAGTGAGACCCCATCACTTTGTCTCAGAAAACCAAAACAAACATACTGAAGTACAAAAGACTTTAAATAGCCAAAACAATTCTGACAAAAAGAACAAAGGTAGAAGTATCACAATTTCTGATTTCAAGAAATACCACAGAGCCACAGTAACCAAAACAGTACAGCACTGGCATTTAAAAAAGGCCAATAACACATTTCCCAGAAATAAACCTACACATCTACAGCCAACTGATTCTCAACAAAGGTCCCAAAACCATGAAGAAAAAAAACAGCCTTTTCAACAAACTGTGCTGGGAAAATTGGATATCCACATGCAGAAGACTAAAACTTGACCCGTCTCTTACCCTTTAAAAAAATCAACTCAAGACTTAAAACAAAAGACTTAAAATTATGAAAGTACTAAAATGTAACACAGGGGAAACACTGGAAGGCATTGATGCAGGAAATAATTTTCTGGAAAGGACCTCTAAGGCACAGGGAACAAAAGCAACAGACAAATGAAACCAAAAAACAAAGGAAAAAATAGTAGAGACAACAAATGGGAGAAAACATGTGCCAACTATTCATCTGACAGAGGGTTAATACCCAAAATATATAAGAAACTCAAAAAACTTAACAGAAAAACAAGTAAACCAATGGGAAAAAAAAAAAGGGCAAATGACCTGAATACTGGAGATACTCTTCAAAAGTACAAATGGCCAACAAACATGAGACAAAATACTCACTATCATTAACCATCAAGGAAATGCAAATCAAAACCACAATGAAATATCATCTCACCCCAGTTAGAATGGCTATTAATCAAAACAAAAACAAAAAATAGCCAGGCATGGTGGCACACACCTGTAATCCAAGCATTCAGGAAGCTGAGGCAGGAGGATTGCCACGAGTTAAAGGCCAGCATGGGCTACATAGTGAGTTCAAGGCCAGCCTGAACTGCATAGTGAGATCCTGTCTCAAAAAAAAAAAAAAAAAAAAAATGGTGTGGAGAAAAAAGGAACTCTTACATTGTTGGTAGGAATGTGAATGAGTACAGCCGTTACAACAAAAAGTGTGGCAGTTCCTCAAAAATTAAAAATACATCCACCACATGATCCAGGTCATCTGACTTCTGGGTATAATCCAAAAGAAATAGCCAGGTATGGTGGCACATGCCTGTGATCCCGCACTCCAGAGGCTGAGGCAGGAGGATAGCCCCAAGTTCGAGGTCAGCCTGGGCTACATAGTGAGTTCAAGGCCAGCCTGAACTGCACAGCAAGACCCTGTCTCAAAACAAACAAACAAAAAAAACCAGGATCCTTTTTACCAAGATGGCGCCAAACCTGCCCCTCCCAAAGCTGAAGCCAAAACAAGCTTTGAAGGCCAAGAAGGCAGCACTGAAAGGTGTCCACAGCCATAAAAGGAAGTCCACATATCACCCACCTTCCACCGTCCCGGGTCACTGTGGCTCCAGAGGCAGCCCAAATACCCTCAGAAGAGCGTTCCCAGGAGAAACAAGCTTGACCACTATGCCATCAAGTCCACCCTGACCACTGAGTCAGCCATGAAGAAGACAGAGGACAACAACACACTTGTGTTCACTGTGGATGTCAAGGCCAACAAGCACCAGATGAAAAAGCTGCGAAAGGCTCTATGACACTGACGTGGCCAAGGTCAATATGCTAAGCAGGCATAATGGAGAGAAGCGGCGTATGTTCCACTGGCTCCTGATTATGATGCTTCGGATATTGCCAACAAAATTGGAATCATCTAAACTTGAGTCCAGCTGGCTAATTCTAGTATACATTTTCTCCCCATTAAAAAAATATCAAGTGTTCATGAGGATACACGCCAACCAGAACGCTCATACACTGCTGGTTGGTTGGCATGCAACTGTAGTGTAGCCATTTAGAAGAGTTTGCTGGCTTCTTATAAACAAACTTGCATCCAACCCAGCAATTCCATTCAAAGGTAACTGTGGCACACCTATACAGTGGAATGTTATTCAGCAATAAAAAGGAACAAACTACTGTTACATGCAGCAATATGAAAAAAAAAATTCAAAAGTGTTATGCTAAGTCAAAGATGACCAGGCACAACTTGGACATGGTGTCACACACCTGTAATCCCAGCAGCTGGGAAGCTTAGGCAGGAGGATCACAGGTTGAAAGCCAGCCTGGGCTACATAACTGAGTTAAAGGCCAGCCTGAAGTACTTGGGTGAGTCAGAGAAGAGGACTGGGGAGGGAAAGGAAAGAAGAGCAGAAGGAGAGAGGGTCTGGGAGAGGAGACAAGAGGAAAGAAGAGGAAGAAAGAGGAAGAGGAGGAGGAGGAAGAAGACAATGACGACAACAACTGCGGCCATGTGGTATGATGGTAAGAGGCTACATATGGTATCATTCTATTTACAAAGGACTCCAAAAAAAGCAAAACTACAAGGACAGAAAATAAATTAATGGTTACCAGGGGATGGGGGTAAAGGGCAAAGACTAACCACAAATGGGCATGACTGAATGCTCTGAGTTAATGTGCATACTTTGTAACTTCATACTAAGTAATTACATAAAAGCATAAGACTATATATTTATAAAAGCTTATAGAATTAAAAAGAATAAATTTACTGTATATAAATTATACCTTAGGGCTGAGGATGTGGCTCAGTAGTAGAGTTCTTGCCTTGCATGGACAAGGCCCTGGGTTCGATTCCCAGCACCACAAAAAAAAGAAAATGTATACCTTAAAAAAATAAAAAGTCATAAGTCAGGAATGGTAGTACACATCCATAGTCTCAAAAACTCAGCAGGCTGAGGCAGGAGGATCAATTAAGCCCAGGAGTTCAGGGGCAGTCTGGACAACTTAATGAGACCCTGTCTTTTTAAAATGAGAAAAAAAAATTTTTAATTTAAAAAAATAAAGAAGGCCAACAAACCATACAGGAAATGAGTTCATTTTCAACAAAATAAAAATACATTAACCATAAAATTACCTCAACATAAGTACATTCAAGATTCTCATTATGACTAAGAAAAAAACTATACTTTTGCAAAGTTACGAAATAAAACTGAGTTGATATAAATCAAGAATGACTGGTAACAAAAAGAATCAAATTCTGAAAAAAAAAAAAAATTGGGGAGGTTGGTTTAAGAGAAGGTCTTACTATGTAGTGCAGGCTGGCTTTGAACTCACTTATGTAGCCCAGGCTGGCCTCCAACTCACAGCAATCTTCCTGCATCAGCCTCCCAAATGCTGGGATTACAGGCATGTACCACCACACCCAGCCTGAAAAAATTTTTAAATGAGAGTATTTTTATTGACATGTACAGATGTCAATACATTAAATAAAAACTCAAGTTTAAAAAAATCAGCATGTCCTATTCCACTTTCAAAGTAAAAAATAAGTAAAATACAGAAAGATTTAAACAAAGATGTTATCACTGTTAACTCTGGGCTAACTAGTTGGTTAAATCTGTTTCCCACAGGTGGTACAGGAAAATGATTCTGAAATTGCTTCACACATATACTGAAAAAAAATAAGTAAATGAGTAGAGAGATGGTAGGAGACAGATACCTCACCATGAAAGAGCAAAAGTTACAAGTAAGAAAAAAAAGACTAGAATGAACTATATGATACTGAACAAGAGCCAGAGATGTCAGCCTAGGGATGTAACTCAGAGCTGAATACTTGCCTAGCAGTCACAAGGTCCTGTGTTCGATTTCTAGTATAGCCAAAAAAAAAGAAGCGTTGGAAATTTCAATATGAACTCATACTTTAATGTATCTATATTGGCCAGGCCTGGTGGTACACACCTATAATCCCAGCACTTGGGACACTGAGACAGAAGGATCTCTTCGAGTACAAGGCCAGCCCGAACTACAAAGTGAGACCCTGTCTCAATGAATGAATGAATGAATGAATGCTGGGTGTGGTGGCACACACCTGTAATCCCAACACTCAGGAGGCTGAAACAGGAGGATCACTGCGAGTTTGAGGCCAGTCTGGGCTTCATAATGAATTCAAGCCCAGCCAGAACTACACAGTGAGACCCTGCCTCAAAGAATACATATATGTACATATACATACATATTTAAATCTATATTGATGGGTAGACACAAAACATTATAGATATGTATATACACACATGAGTTAGTACATATACATATATTACCTCTCTATTCACTGAGAGGGTCTAAAAATAGGCATGTATCAGAGAAAACAAACATAGCCATTAGCTGGCTTCTAAATACTGTTCTCCAATAAAATGAACCACATCTTCTTAGAGAAATGACTGATCAGGCAGAGAAAAATACAAGATATACATCTTGCAGTGTGGAAAAGTAAGAAGTACTTAGTCTAAAATCAAAAGGCCAAAAATAAAAAATTTTAGATGGGAGCCATAGATGGGAGAAAATATTTGCAAAACAAGAACTTACACCCAGAATTCTCTTTTTTTTTCTTTTTCTCCACAACTGGAGAGTGTATAGCTTTGCACTGAGCTATATCCCTATCCCGTTTTTTTCATGCTGAGACAGGGTCTCACTAAGTCATTAAGTAGTTCAGACTGGGCTCAAACTTGTGATCCTCTTCCCTCAATTCCCCACTTCCACCCCCAGAGTACACCCAAGAACTCTTAAAAAGTCAACAATAAGAAAACAAGAGAAGAGAAGAAAATAATCCAGTGGCTAAACCCAAGGTCAGTTTAATATTTAGAAGTGTTAAAGTAAAGGAGACAGTAAAGGAGACTGCGAAGAAATGTCTAGTGAGATATGAAGGAAACCAAGAGGTTACATCATGAAGCCTAGAAAGGAAAGTACTTTAGGAAGAAAGATCAACTGAACTAAAAGTTACCCGTCTGTCAAGTTAAGAAGTCATCTCAGAATTCACTGGAAGTACTAGAGAATCATGGTCTCTTCAGGAACTTAATCCCATATAAACATTCCTTGTTCTTGATAAGTATCACACACTGCTAGGTTCAATTTGTACTAATTAAAAAATCACTGTCTATTTTAAAATCGAAACTCCTCCTCCTGAAATGAAAGCAGTAGTATGTTAATCTATTTTAAACATGATGTTTATTTTGGGGTACTATTTGGTATTTTAAGTATTCTGGTAAATAATCACCTCTTATGTTTACTACTTTTACTTTTGCCTCATCAAACCCCAAACATTTCCACATATAATCACTGAGCTATTTCACAACTTTGTTTGAAGATGTAATCTTTGAACAGTGGATAAAATATAACCACTGGATAATAAAAAAAAATCACTGCCCCATAAGTACTGAAGGACATATACAGGACAGAAAACAGGTACCAAAGCAGGAGAATTTTATTAGAGAAATATAAATATACTTTGGCACAAATGCAAAAGTCTCAGACAGCCACACACACAGGACACATATTGTGGTCCAAACGTTTTTACTGTGACCCAATGTAAAAGGCTGGGTTCAGGGTAGTCATGGTCTTTAAAGATACATTTTTAATACTAATCTCCTACTGCTGTACAAATTTTGATATCAGGACACCTCAAGTCCTCTTCAAAGCCAAAAGGATAGTATCTTCCAAGAAATCTGGTCCATTTCAAGGTAACAGATAGTCTTCAAAACAAGAATTGGTTAAGAGTTCCTGATCAGAACAACGAAATATTCTCCCAGACATGTCCATTCAAACTTAAATTCTAAAAATAAAAGGAGGTCTTCCAGGAAGATGGCAAAGTGGTGAAGAGCAGAAAACTAGCCTCTCCAAGATTTGGTGTCCAGACACTGGAATACAGTAATGTGAGGAAGAGAAGGAGTGAAGTGGGTCCCTGGGACCCAGCAAGGATCTGAAGTGAGAATTAGACCCCACAGGGAGAGTGAAGAGAGAGACCACAACAAAGAAAGTGGTGGCAAGCAGCACTTTCTCCCCGAGCCATGATTCACTGTGTGGGAGGGGCGGCTAGAACCTGCAGATCCATGGTGACTACTGGCAACTCAAAGAGCCCTCCACGAGAAATGCACCAGTGGAACGGAGCAGTGCACACAGTGGACTACAGTGGGTGGTGAGTTATTCAGGTTCAGATGTCTCCCAGGAGAGGGTGATTGGCCGGTAGCCATCTTGGAGAGGGGCCAACAGAGCTTGGAACTCAGAGAAGCTGTGGGCTGGCTCCATCTAGCGGCTTCCAGTGTCAGGGTGAGGTAGAACCAAGTTCAAGTCAGCAGGTCAAGGAGCTGAGTTCAAGCCAGCAGGAGGCACATGGAGTGTTGCAGGCTAAACAAATCGGTTTCTGGCCTCACAGCCAGAAACTAGCCTGAACTTCAGTGGAACAGTGGTGCAGGGTTGCTGAGATTATCCACTAGCCTGCCGTAAATCTACAGCTGGCTTGCTAGGATTAATCAACACGGATGTGGACTCTGTCTGCCCACTTTGTCTACCAGTGACAGCAGAGACACACCTTGAAGTAGACCTTTTTTTAACTTTCTTTTTTTTTTCTCTTTTCTTTTTGTTTTCTTTTTTCTTGATTGTTCTTGTTTTTATGAGTGTGAACACTGTTTCTAGTTTTTTGCTGTTGTTGTTCTGTTTCATTGTTTTTATTTCTTCCTTTTCTCATAACCTCATGTCTTCTTCATCAGTTTCCCAAAGTTTGCATAATCTTCCTTTGTCCACCAGCCTTGCTTAGAATCTCTTCCTCTTCTATTTCTCTATTTTTTCCACCAACCCTTTTAAAATTTTCTTCCAAGGGTAAAATCACCCTCCTGAGGGCATATCTACTATATACAATTTTCTGCTTTAAGATTTTGTTGTATAACCTCAAATCTAGTTCATACGGTTAAAGGTGGTAAATGAACAGTTAATAGTTTGTCATTTTCTAGGCTGTCAGTGTTTGATGCTATTGTCATTGCTGACTTTAGCCAAGTTCACATAATTGTGTTCTAATCAATTGTTTTCCCAGGTATACCAAGACTGAGATTGCCTAAGGGTCATAAATAATATCACTATAGGTCAATACCAAAGAACCAGGGGCTAGGCCAAATAGGCAGCAATTTCTCATGCCCAATAACTGAAAAGATAGGATCTTGCAACAGACTCAAAACCCAAAAGCCAGCTATATCTTGAAGACATCTCTGAGAAGCAGTCATTTACTAAGGGTTCAAAATACTAGCAATAAAGTTACTTGCCAAAGGGAATAAAAAAAAAAATCAAGTTATATCATGTACAGGTACAAATTCCCTAACTCCCAATGATGAATGTGATCATTATGTATACCTAAAATGTACCAATAAACCCAATTTTTTAAAAAAGCTACTTTACAAGAAATTTAGGGAAGACCTAACACCACTACTTCTCAAACTTTTTAATGAAATTGAAAGGGAAGCAATACTCCCAAATTCATTCCTGGAAGCAAGCATTACCCTGATACCAAAACCAGAGAAGGACCCAACTAAGAAAGAGAACTACAGGCCAATCTCCCTAATGAACATAGATGCAAAAATCCTCAATAAGATACTGGCAAATAGAGTCCAGCAAATAATCAAGAAGATTATACACCATGACCAATTTGGATTCATCCCAGGGATGCAGGGATGGTTCAACATACGCAAATCAATAAATGTAATACACCATATTAACAGAACCAAAGACAAAAATCATATGATCATCTCAATAGATGCAGAAAAAGCTTTTGACAAAGTCCAGCACCTATTCATGATAAAAACCCTACAGAAAATTGGAATAGATGGTCTTTATCTCAATCTGATAAAAGCTATCTATGACAAACCAACAGCCAATATCATACTAAATGGACAAAAACTAAAAACCTTCTCTCTAAAATCAGGAATAAGACAAGGATGTCCACTGTCCCCACTTCTATTCAACATAGTCCTGGAAACTTTAGCCAGAGCAATTAGACAAGAGCAAGAAATAAAAGGAATAATGATTGGAAAAGAAGAAGTTAAATTATCATTATTTGCAGATGACATGACACTTACATAGAAGACCCCAAAAACTCCACTAAAAAATTCCTAGATTTAATAAGCAAATTCAGTAGTGTACCTGGATACAAAGTCAACACTCAAAAATCAATAGCCTTCCTGTACACCAATAACAAACTCACTGAGAGAGAAATTATGGAAACAACACCTTTCACAATCACATCTAAAAAACACGAAATACCTAGGAATCAATCTCACAAAGGAGGTAAAAGACCTCTACACTGAAAACTACAGTACTCTGAAAAAGGAGATTGAAGAGGATATCAGAAAATGGAAAGATATCCCTTGCTCTTGGGTTGGAAGAACCATAGTGAAAATGGCCGTACTTACAAATGTTATACAGATTTAATGCAATTCCAATCAAAATTCCAACAACATATCTCACAGAATTAGAGAAAACAACCCTAAAATTCATCCAGAACCAGAAGAGACCTAGAATAGCAAAGGCAATTCTGGGAAACAAAAGCAAGGCAGGAGGCATCACAATCCCTGATTTGAAATTATACTATAAAGCTACTGTGATAAAAACAGCGTGGTATTGGCAAAAAAACAGACCCATAGATCAATGGAACAGATTAGAAGATGCTGAAACAACTCCAGACGTACTAAGCCACCTTATCTTTTTTTTTTTGGTGGGTACCAGAGGTCGACCTCAGGACCTCGCGTGCCAGCAGGCGCCCATGCCGCTGAGTGATATCACCAGCCCTTTTTTCGTATGTGGGTTCCGGGAGTCAAACTCAGGACCTCGCGCTTGCTAGGCAGGTGCTTACGCCGCTGAGCCATCTCACCGGCCCAAGCCACCTTATCTTTGACAAAGGTGCCAAACACATTCACTGGAAGAAAGATAGCCTCTTTAATAAATGGTGCTGGAAAAATTGGCTCTATACATGCCGAAGACTAAAATTAGACCCATATCTTTCACCGTGCACTAAACTAAATTCAAAAATGAATCAAAGACCTAAATATTAAAACAGAAACATTAAATCTCCTGGAAAATAGAATAGGTAAAACTCTTGAAGACAATGGTGTTGGCAAAGACTTTATGAATAAAACCCCAATGGCACAGGATGTATCACAAAGAATCAACAACTGGGATCTCATCTTATTAAAAAGCTTTTGCACAGCAAGAGAAACCACCAACAGAGAGAAGAGACAACCCACAACGTGGGAAAAAATGTTTGCCAGCTGTTCCTGAGACAAAGGATTACTATCGAGAACATACAAAGAACTCAAAAAAATCAGACCTCCCAAATTTAAAGATCCAGTCCAAAAATGGGCATCTGAGATGAATAAACACTTCTCAGATGATGAAATACAAACGGCAAATAAATATATGAAAAAATGTTCAACATCACTAGTCATTCGAGAGATGCAAATTAAAACAACACTGAGATTCCATCTCACCCCAGAAAGAATGGCTATTATCAAGAAATCAACTAATAACAAATGCTGGAGGGGCTGTGGGGAAAAAGGAACCCTTCTCCACTGTTGGTGGGAGTGTCGACTGGTACAGCCACTGTGGAAATCAGTGTGGAGATTCCTCAAAAAACTAGGGTTGGAGGTCCCATTTGACCCAGCTATTCCCCTTCTGGGCATCTTCCCAGAAGAATTAAAAACATCGTACCACAGCGATATATGTGCACCTATGTTTACAGCAACACAATTTATAATAGCTAGATCATGGAAACAACCCAAATGCTCATTAACCGAGGGATGGATAAAAAAGATGTGGTATTTTTATACAATGGAGTACTACTCAGCCATAAAGAAAGATAAACTGGAAACTTTTATAGGTAAATGGATGCAACTTGAGAAAATACTCACAAGCAAAATAAACCGGACGCACATTTGTAAATATCGTATTGTCTCCCTAGTATGAAAATGCAGTTTCACTGTGACTATTCCATTCCTTAGTCTTCTATTTTTACCTAGCTTTTACATGGCTTAATCTTATACTGAGCAATGTTTTTCTCCAAAAGGTATTTGTACATTCTCTAATTCTTGAGTTTGTTAATACATGAGAATGTTTACTTGTTGTCTTTAAAAAAATTAATTAATTAATTAAAAAAAAAAAAAAAAAAAAGAACCCACTTGTGAAGATTCATAAGAGAAACAGTCCCTGAAGCGTGGCAGCTTTGTAAACACAACACCATGCAACCAAGAGCTCCTCGCTTGAGCTGGTCGTCGTCCATGTCTATCTGAATAAATCTAAGCCTCTGTTGGGCCCTTGTTGCAAAAAATAAATAAATAAATAAAACAGAAACATTAAATCTGCTGGAAGGTAGAATAGGTAAAACTCTTGAAGACATTGGTGTAGGCAAAGACTTTATGAATAAAACCCCAATGGCACAGGAAGTATCACAAAGAATCAACAACTGGGATCTCATCTTATTAAAAAGCTTTTGCACAGCAAGAGAAACCACCAACAGAGTGAAGAGACAACCCACAACGTGGGAAAAAATGTCTGCCAGCTGTTCCTCAGACAAAGGATGACTATCGAGAACATACAAAGAACTAAAAAAAAATCAGATCTCCCAAATTTAAAGACCCAATCCAAAAATGGGCATCTGAGATGAATAAACACTTCTCAGATGATGAAATACAAATCGCAAATAAATATATGAAAAATCGTTCAACATCACCAGTCATTCGAGAGATGCAAATTAAAACAACACTGAGATTCCATCTCACCCCAGAAAGAATGGCTATTATCAAGAAATCAACTAATAACAAATGCTGGAGGGGCTGTGGGGAAAAAGGAACCCTTCTCCACTGTTGGTGGGAGTGTCGACTGGTGCAGCCACTGTGGAAATCAGTGTGGAGATTCCTCAAAAAACTAGGATTGGAGGTCCCATTTGACCCAGCTATTCCCCTTCTGGGTATCTTCCCAGAAGAATTAAAAACATCGTACCACAGCGATATATGTGCACCCATGTTTACAGCAGCACAATTTGTAATAGCTAGATCGTGGAAACAACCCAAATGCCCATCAACTGAGGAATGGATAAGAAAGATGTGGTATTTTTATACAATGGAGTACTATTCAGCCATAAAGAAGGATAAACTGGAGACTTTTATAGGTAAATGGATGCAACTCGAGAAAATACTCATAAGTGAAATAAACCAGAAGCACAT
This sequence comes from Erethizon dorsatum, assembly GCA_028451465.1. Taxonomy (NCBI): domain Eukaryota; kingdom Metazoa; phylum Chordata; class Mammalia; order Rodentia; family Erethizontidae; genus Erethizon; species Erethizon dorsatum. The sequence continues at coordinate 66,949,106 of CM051838.1, forward strand.
GTGTAAGCATCGTATTATCTCTCTAGTATGAGAAACTGAAAGAGTAAATAAGATCCAAAATGTACAATAGACATGGTGAATCAAAAAGAAACTGGTCAAAAGGAAAGAGAGACTGGAATAGGGAAAAAAAGAAGGGAAAGGGAAAAAAAATTGTATATATATATATATATATATATATATATATATAAGATGGTTAAGATAGATACACTACCATTTTTACTTAGTTCATTGAAGAGTAAGGTTTGTGCCAATAATGTTTGGACAATTGAATGCTAATGTCTGGTGTCCTGAATAACTAACTTAAAGATAGTAATACGTAATGTATTAACCATTGTTACCCTCCTATTATGTTGGTTTGAAAATTTGTTCTTCTTCTGATTTGTTTTGTTTTTTCTTCTCTTTAAAATAAAAAAAAAAAAAAAAAAAAAAAAGATGTGGTATTTTTATACAATGAAGTACTATTCAGCTATAAAGAAGGATAAACTGGAGACTTTTATAGGTAAATGGATGCAACTTGAGAAAATACTCATAAGTGAAATTAACCAGATGCACATGTGTAAACATCGTATTGTCTCCCTTGTGTGAGAAACTGAAAGAGTAAATAAGATCCAAAATGTACAATAGATATGGAAAAATAGGAAGAAACTAGTCAAAAGGAAAGAGAAACTGGGATGGGGAAATGGGGAAAAGAAAGAAGTGAAAAAAAAATTATATATATATATATATATATATATATATATATATCTGATAGTTAAGATAGAAACACTACTAATTTTGCTTAGTTCATTGAGAAGAAAGGTTTATGCTAATATTGTTTGGACAACTGAATGCTGATATCTTGTACCCTGAGTAACTAGTCTAAACATAACAATATGTAAAACAATATGTAATGTATTAACCATTGTTACCATCCTATTATGTCGTTTTGAAATTTTGTTCTATTTTTTCCTCTTTAAAATAAAAATTAAAAATAAATAAATAAATACATAAATAAAGCTACTTGCCATAAGCAATTTACAAGAATCAACTCAGGAATTAAACTAAAAAAAAAAAAAAAAAAAAAAAAAACAGAAAATGAGAACACATTTAAGCAAGATGCAACCTCAGACTTCCAGCTCATCACAGGCAAACCCAGGAGGCAATGAGGTGGAACGATTCAAACTTTCTGAAGTGGTAACAGCAGAAGTAACAAAGCAGATGAAGAGGCTCTAGAAAAAAAATCAACTTAGAAACAATTTCTCAGATAACTACAGAGATAGTGTCCATAATGAAAGACATGGTTAGGGACTCTAGAGCAGATACAGCTAAAAACAAAGAAGCTTAGGAAAATGATGAAAACCATGAACACCCAACATAGGAAAGAAATGGAATCCATGAGACAGACACAAACAGATATCCAGGAGATTAAAAATTCCATTAAGGGGCCGGTGAGATAGCTCAGTGGCCTAAGTGCCTGCCTGGCAAGCACGAGGTCCTGAGTTCAACTCCCGGTACCCATATACAAAGGAAAAAAGGGCCAGTGATATTGCTCAGTGGCACAAGTGCCTGCTCGCAAGCACGAGGTCCTGAGTTCAACCCCCGGTACCCACAAAAAAAAAAAAAAAATTCCATTAAGTCGGGCATGGTGGCACTCGCCTGTAATCCCAGCACTCGGGAAGCTGAGGCAGGAGAATCACTGCAAGTTCGAGGCCGGCCTGGGCTACATAGTGAGTTCAAGGCCACCCTGAACTACACAGCGAGACCCCGTCTCAAAAAAAAAAAAAAAAAAAAAAAAATCCACTGAAAGTATACACAGCAGAATGATCCAATGTGAGGGCAGAATATCAGATACAGAAGACAGGAGTGCAGTTAACAATCATGAAAAGAAAGATTTCTTAAAAATAGCAAGGGACCACGAAAAATCAATCCCACAGCTGCTAGATAATGCAAAGAAGAATAACATAAGATTGACTGGAGTCAATGAAAAAAATCAGGAGATAGTGCAAAAGACATAAAAAACCTGTTTTACAGCCAGGGATATAGCTCAGTGGCACGGCGCCTGCCTGGCAAGTGCAAGGTCCTGAGTTTGATTCCAGGTTCAAAAAAAAAAAAAAAATTTTTCACAGAAGTAATGGTAGAAAACTTCCCAAGCACGGAAAAAGAATTTGACATACACACAAGTGAGGCATACAGAACTCTAACTAGCCATGATCAAAAAATCTACACCACGGCATATAATAGTCAAGATTCCAGAAATTCAACACAAGAACAGAATATTAAAAGCTGTTGGCCAGGCATGGTGGTGCACGCCTGTAATCCCAGCACTCAGCAGGCTGAGGCAGGAGGATTGCTGTGAGTTCGAGGCCAGCCTGGGCTACGAAGTTAGTTAGGCCAGCCTGAACTGCATAGTGAGACCCTGTCTCAAAAAAATAAATACAGGGGCCGGTGAGATGGCTCAGCGGCATCAGCGCCTGCCTGGCAAGCGCAAGGGCCCGAGTTCAACTCCTGGAACCCATATACGAAAAAAGGGCCGGTGATATCGCTCAGCGGCACGGGCGCCTGCTGGTGCGCAAGGTCTTGAGGCCGACCCCCGGTACCCACAAAAAAAAAAAAAAAAAAATACATAAAATAAAAGCTGTTTCAGAAAAGAAACAAATCACCTCTAAAGGAAAGCCCATCAGAATCACAGCAGAGTTCTCAACACAAACCCTTAAGTCAAGAAGAGCTTAGAGTGAAGTATTTAAAGCCCTGAAAGAAAACAATCTCCAACCCAGATTGATGTACCCCACAAAACTATCTTTTGAAACTCACGGACAAATAAGATACTTCCATTACAAAGAACACCTGAAGAAATTCAAGACCACCAAAGTAACACTCCAAAATGTTCTTTTTTTTTTTTTTTTTGTGGGTACCGGGGGTCGACCTCAGGACCTCGCGCGCCAGCAGGCACCCGTGCCGCTGAGCGATATCACCGGCCCTTTTTTCGTATGTGGGTTCCGGGAGTCGAACTCGGGCCCTCGCGCTTGCAAGGCAGGCGCTTACGCCGCTGAGCTATCTCACCGGCCCTCCAAAATGTTCTGAAGGACATTCTAGAAAGAGATCACAAAGACTACAATTCCATGAACCCCAACAGAATGAATCCACTAGGCAAGGCAAGTAATTAAACAGAAGGGAAAGAAAGGGAACCAATAACAGGAAGATAACATGGCAAGGATTAGTCAATACATATCAGTTATAACCATCAGTGTAAATGGTCTCCATTCACCCATCAAAAGAAACAAGACTGGCAGAAAGCAACAAGATCCAACAATAGGCTGCATACAAGAAACACATTTAACTCAAAAAGAAATTCATAGACTGAAAGTCAAAAGATGGAAAACAATACTCCATGCGACAGGAACCCGGAAAAAAAGCAGGGGTAGCTATTCTACTTGCAGAAAAAGTGGATTTCAAGCCAAGACTGATCAAGAGACATAAAGAAGGTCACTACATGCTTGTTAAGGGAAAATCCAAGAGGAAGAGATAACAATCATACATATATAGGCACCAAATACCAGCATACCCAACTATATAAAACAAATATGAAGACATGAAAAATCAAGTAAGCACTAATACAATTGTAATGGGGGACCTTAATACCCCATTGTCACAAACAGATCAACTAGACAAAAAAATCAACAAAGAAATATCAGAACTGAACCAAACTTTAGAGTAAATGGACTTAGTAGATGTCTATTGTTGTAGTCAAGGTTTTCAAGGGAAAAGGACATGTATTTATATTATAGGACACATAATTTATAGGATTATTTTATAATATTCACCCAAAAAGTCAAATGCAAAAGAGTATGGGAGACCTGTCCACACACTAGAGACCCAATCCAGCTGAGGGCCTGGATCCCACGGCAATGTCCTGCACAAGTCCAGCTGAAGAACTAGAGCCCATGGCAAAGTCCTCCCCAAGTACAGTTGGAGGCATAGAGCCCACGACAATATCTCATGCAAGTCTGTATCATGGATCTGCACTGGGAAGGCCCAAAGGTCAGTGGTGGAAGCCAGAAAGTCTGTGCCAGTGGGATGAAGGATCTGTGCTAGCCAGCAAGCTGAGGGATCTGCATTGGAGCCAGGAAGCAACGCTCAAGGTAAGGACCAGAGCTCCTCCAAAAAAAACCACACCCATCGTCAGCAACAGCAAGGACCGAAGCTCCTTCAACGATGAGAACAGATGAGTTCATATGAGGAGAGCCAGCATGACAAGCTTCTCCAGCAGAATCAAAATCAGCACACCATCTTTCCCTCCAGTTCTTTTCTTATGCTATTGGAAACGATCCTCATGTGGGCCTTCCACACCCAGCACCACACTGATTCAATTCAGCTGGGTGTTACAAACTGACCATTAGTTAATCCACCACATCTATAGGGTGTTCCACCCCACAACATCAGAGTGCACATTCTCCCCAACTGCACGAGACATTCTCCAAAATAGACCACATACTAGCTCATAGAACATGCTTAAGTAAATGCAAAGGAAATGAAATTATCCCATGCATATTATCAGTCTATGATGCAATGAAATTGGAAATCAATGGCAAAAGAAACCACAAGAACTTCATAAACCCATGGGAATTAAAACACACCCTCCTGAACAACCAATGGGTCACAGACGAAATTAAGAAATTAGACAGTTTGTACAATTAAATGATAATGCCAATATATGAATCAATGAATCGAAGAGATGGTTCTTCAAAAGATTAAATACAACTGACAAACCCTTAGCCAACCTTATCAAAAGAAGGAAAGACAAGACTCAAATCCATGCAATTAGGAACGAAAAGGGTAAAATCACAACAGATCCTGCAGAAATCCAGACGATCAATACCTACTTCGAGAACCCATATACTAGTAAGATGGAAAACACAGAAGAAATGGACAGATTCCTAGATACCTATGAATTACCAAAGCTCAATCAAGAAGACAAAGATTCTAAATAAACCAGTATCAGTCAATTAAATTGAAGACGTAATTAAGGTCATAAGTTCAATCCCCAGTACCAAAAAAGAAATCAATCAATAGCATTCCTGTACACAAATAAAAAACTCACTGAGAAATTAGGGAAACCACGCCTTTCACAATAATATCCAAAAAAATGAAATCCCTAGGAATCAATCTAATGAAGGAAGTAGAAGACCTTTACATTGAAAACTACAGTACTCTGAAAAAGGAGATCGAAGAGGATACCAGAAAATGGAAAGATAGAGGAACCATATAGTGAAAATGGCCATACTTCCAAAATTGTCATACAGATTTAATGCAATCCTGATCAAAATATCAACAGCATATCTCACAGAATTAGAGAAAAGAAAATGCATTTGGAACCAGAAGAGACCTAGAATAGCAAGGGCAATTCTGGGTAACAAAGGCAAGGCAAGGGGTATCACAATCCCTGACTTGAAAATATACTACAAAGCTACTGTGATAAAAACAGCATGGTACTGGCAAAAAAAAAAAAATCCTGAGGATCAGTGGGACACATTAGAAGATGCAGAAACAATTCCAAACACACTCAGCCATCTTATCTTTGAAAAAGGGGCCAAACACCTTCAATGGAAGACAAATAGCCTTTTTAATAAATGGTGCTGGAAAATTGGGCTTTCCACATGCCAAAGACTAAAACTTGACCCATGTCTCTTGCCATGCACTAAACTAAACTCAAAATGGATCAGAAATCTAAATATTAAAACAGAAACACTAGGGCTGGGGATGTGGTTCAGTGGTACAGCTCTTGCCTTGCATGCACAAAGCCCTGAGTTCAATGCCCAGCACTACACACACACACACACAAAAAGTAAAACAGAAACACTAAATCTGCTGGAAGACAGAATAGGTAGAACTCTTGAAGACATTGGTGGAAGCAAAGACTTTATGAACAAAACCCCAATCACATAGGAAATAATCACAGAGAATCAACAACTGGGATCTCATCTTATTAAAAAGCTTTTGTGCAGCAAAAGAAATCACCAACAGAATGAAAAGACAACCCACAACATGGGAAAAAATTTTTGCCAGCTGTTCCTCTGACAAAGGACTAACATCTAGAATATACAGGGAACACAAAAAAATCAGACACCCAAATGTAAAGACCCAACCCAAACATGGGCATCTAAAATGAACAGACACTTCTCAGATGAAGAAATAGAAATAGCAAATAAATATATGAAAAAACATTCAACATCACTTGTCATTCAAGATATGCAAATTAAAACAATGCTGAGATTCCATCTCACTTCAGAAAGAATGGCTATTATCAAGAAATCAACCCATAACAAATGCTGTCGAGTCTTTGGGGAAAAAGGAACCCTGCTCCACTGTTGGTGGGAGTACAGACTGGTGCAACCACTGTGAAAATCAGTGTGAAGATTCCTCAAAAAACTAAAACTAGGCCAGGTATGGTGGCATATGCCTGTAATACCAGCACTTGGAGGCTGAGGCAGGAGAATCACTGTGAGTTTGAGGCCAGCCTAGGTCACATGGTAAGTTCACGGCCAATCTGAACTACATAGTGAGACCCCATCTCAAAAAAACAAAAAAAAACTAAAACTAGAAGTTCCATTCAACCCTGCTATTCCTTCTCAGTATCTTCCCAAAAGAAATAAATGCACCATACTACAGTGATATATGCACACCCATGTTTACACTGGCACAGTTTGTAATAGCTAAATCTTGAAAACAGCTCAAATGCTCATCAACGAACAAATGGATATAGAAAATGTGTTTTTTTTTTTAATACAATGGATTACTATTCTGCCATTAAGGATAAGCCTGAGACATTTCTAGCTAAACAGATGCCCCAGGCCAGGGACATAGCTCAGTGGCACAGCACCTGCCTGGAAAGCACGAGGTTGTGAGTTCGATTCCTGGTACCAATAAATAAATAAATAAATAAATAAATAAATAAAAATAAAAAATAGATGCACCTTGAGACCATACTCTTACGTGAAATAAATCAGACACACATGTTTAAATATCACATTGTTTTCTGGTGTGAAAAACTGAAAGTGTAAATAAGGACCAAAATGTATAATAGATTATTGAGAAATGGGAAGAAAACGTTCAAATGAGAAGGGGAACAAGGGAGGAGGGAAAGGGAAAGGAAAGAAGGGACAAGAACAGAAGCAAAAAGTGGAAACAAACCTTTTCTAAATAAGGAGGGGAAGGGCCAGGGATATAGCTCAGTGGCACAGTGCCTGCCTGGCAAGTGTGAGGTCCTGAGTTCAATTCCCAGTACTGAAAAATAATAATAATAATAATGAGTAGGGGAAGAGGGGTTAAAGGGAGGGAAGGGGAATGGGAAAAATGAAGCAGCAAGATATATCATGTACAAGTACAAATCATTATGCATATCTAAAATGTACCAATAAAATAAAAACTGCAAAAAAAATAGTAAAATGAGCATACATTCTTCACAAATGCATAGACATGAATTGTGCATGAGCACACAATCCTAATTATTTTCTCAGGTAAAGGTTATTTGCAGTTCCCAACAATTCTTGATGGAAAATAATAAGAAAAAAATACTAACGAGTCATTACCAAGTATGTTTCATACATACGGACTGACTCTTCTAGGTCAACATTTTTCTGAGTTCCTTTTTGGATATCTGACTAAACAAATTATACTCCTTAACATGAACATTTCAATCATCTTATCCAAACAGATTAGATGGCAAGTTGTTCCTTAATTTGTCACAATGAGATAAGCAGCAACTAAAATCAGAAAATTCTTGGTACAGCTTAAAATTGACTGTTTTGTTTTCAGAGAAATTCAGCTAGAGTTAAGTCAGTTACAGCACACAATTCCTCAGTGACAAAGCAACACAGTTCAAGACTGCTGCTACCTTCATTATTTTTACATAGGAGCAGCAAGTAATGGTACTTTTCATCCTTCTCTCAGTTAACTACATTGATTCTTACTTATCACTAATTGGGACACATGGAAGTTCTTGTCATGTCATTAAATAACCATACTTTCATACAACAGAAGGCAGATTTTGTTTAATCCTCTGTGTTTAAAAAAAAATAAAAGCAAGCGAAGTCTTTTGATGTCAGGATATACAGAATCAAAGTCTTCCAAGTGAATGAATGAATGGCTTACATTTGTTTTCTAACAAGTTCAAAGCCTAAAATAACCTATAACAAGGACACATTAAATAAAATTTAATTTTAGCACGTTTGTACTCTCCAAGATAAGACTTCTTTTTCCTTTTTTAACAATAGACTTCTAATTAGCACAACACTGGCAAAATTACTTTCCTGTTTCAGTGAGAATATTTAGATTCTAGGGGACAAGGGAGGGAAAGAAGGGAAAGAATTACTAAAAGTGCTCTGCTGGAAGAAACATGGCTATGTAACTCTTACACAAATGTTTGCTAACCTCCCCAGCATGAAAACAGTGATGTCATTCTAAACAGCAGAACAGAGTTATAATGAAATCAAGTTTTTAAATCACTGACAACTTCAGGAAATTAAGAATATTACTCAAAATCTCCTCTCCCCAGAGTACTACATCTGTGGATGAGGAGACTACACCCATCTGGAGTTATATACATATTTGACATCAACATTTTTCCCGGCACAACAGGAAAAGTTGTTTTTTTCCCTTAGAACTCTGAGCAATAAAAGCCATAACTTTAAATAAATAGTTCTGTATAAAAACATAAAAAGTGTGGGTCATATTCTATTAGTGAAAGCAGCTGAATACCAAGAACTTCTCTTTTAAAATAAAATCCAAAAACTAAAAAACTAAAACACCTCTCTTACCCTTAAAATAGTTTTATCTTTATTTTCTCTATTCTAAAATAGGTTAATACTTTTTTTTTTGGAGACAGGGTCTTGCTACCTAGCCCAGGCCAGCCTCAAACTCACAGAGATCCTCCTCCTTCAACCTCCTGAGTGCTGGGATTACAGGTGTTCGCCACCACACCCGGCAGATTAATACATTTAAAGAGAACATAAAAAGAATTTATAAATTTGCACTTGCAATATGGGTCTCGTACCAAAAACAATCTACACATTTTTCTCCTTCCACAGAAAGCACCAAATAAAATACAGAAACTTGATTCTGGGCCGGTGAGATGGCTCAGCGGCATATGCACCTGCCCGGCAAGTGCAAGGTCCTGAGTTCGACTCCCGGAACCCACATACGAAAAAAGGGCCGGTGATATTGCTCAGTGGCATGGGCACCTGCTGGCACTCAAGGTCCTGAGGTCAACCCCCAGTACCCATAAAAAAAAAAAAAAGAAACTTGATTCTGGTGAGGGCAATAATGTAACTATTTTTACTACACTGTCAACAACACTCATCAATAATATTTAATACATCAAGACTTTTAAATTTTATTTCCTAATTTCTTAGGGATAAAATATACTATGACTATTTCTTCAGTTTTAAAATTACCTCAAATTGATGGAAGACCAACTCTACAGTACATGAAATTATAAAAAGCCTCCAAAACCTGAGGCAGCATGACCATATCTCTATTGTTATTTAACATAACTAAACTTAGAAAAACTCCAAATTATTCATCCTGTATTTACTGAATATCACAATTCAAGTAATAGGTCTACATCTACACAAACAAATAAGATCACCACAAAACCAAGATATGATTTAAAACAAAGGGCAGTTCAACTTAGCTGCCCTGAAGAGTCTGGACCTCAATATCCTAATTAATCAAAAAACTGCTTAACGACTTCAGATTTGTTTTTTTAAATGTATTACTTATCAGGAATACACCTAATGTTTGACTTTCTACCTGTGTTGACATTTTATACTTCTGACTCTTTCAACCATCACAGATCAACCATTAAATTACTTCAACAAGCAGAAATAGCAACAGTGCTTCCAAACAGCAATTTCTGCATTGCTAGACACTTATCTAGTTGGTAGATTTATACCATTGTTCATTCTTAGTTCCTTAAATGTAAAAAATACCCACAGAATGGTAGCATACCTCTAAATTAGTTTAAATACGACACAAAGTTATTTTTATTTAGGTTCAAGTTTTTAAAAGGCACTTATTCTTCTCAAAGGCTAATCTTAAATTACTCCTATATTTAAAAAAATAAAAGGCTAATTTGTTTCTTTTGGAAAACAGAAATGTTATTTATGTAATGCTCAAGGGAAAGGGTATTAGAATAATAAATAGTCTCACATCAAATCAGGGTCAGGATCATACCTGTCATTAATAAAAATAAGTTTGACATTTACTCTAATGATGGTACTTTGAAACACTCACATGGCTAAATGTCATTTATGTGCACTTTCTGATATAATTCTTACAAAAAATTAAGATAATTAAAATTTTTATCCTCTACTATGCAAAGTAAAAAGGAAGAAAACCTCCACAAGCAATTATAAATTTTCTCATTAAGAAACCCAAGAAATATTCACATCACATTTATATGAGATTTGTATTCCCTCTTTGCATGTTAGAAAGATGCAAAGATAAACACTTCCAAATATTCAGACAGATCATCCCACAGTTGTAACTTTCATCATAGTTCTCAAAGCAGTATGGTGAGGTCAGCTCACAAACAGCTTAAGTAGCAAAACTAGAAATTGGTGGTAGTAGTATCAGGCTACATAACAGCCTCTCCAGAGTATGAAGTAAGAGAACTAAAATGTGCTGGCAACATGCCAAAGACTGGATGGAATATAGCTTTGAGCAGTGAATACTCAGAGCGTACAGTATATAGCAATTCATCTTCTCTGACCCTGTAGCTTGACTTTCCTTGTTTTAAACCAAAAATAGCAATGTATAAGAGGTATTAACATTGCCATACTTCTACTTATGAGCCGAAGGGCATGTTGGCCTGCAATGATTTGCTAAACACACACCCTAGGAAAAAAATCTTGACTACCATTCTATGTGAAGTTGAGGAAAGTAAAACACATATAATTACGGTACACTGAAATTATTCTGCATAGATTAGCATTTGTTTTCCAAACATTATACTACCTTTAGCATAATTCTAAAAGTTTGGGTTTTCTACGTTATCAGTTCTGATTATCTCTACAACTGGCTGGCATTTAGAATTAGTCAACCTTCTTAACAGATTGAGTAAAGAATTAATCCTGTCAGGTTAATCCTCTCAGATCAAAGGACAATTTTGGTCAGAAACAATTCCTTTGTCCTTGGTCAAAATATGTGACTTTAGCCAGGCATGATGGCACATGCCTGTAATCCCAGCACTTGGGAGGCTGAGGCAGGAGGACTGCTGCGAGTTTGAGGCCAGCCTGGGCTACACAGTGAACTCAAGGTGTCAAAAAAACTAACCAAATGAACATAACTTTAATAATTTCATCTTAAATAAATTATGTATTAACAGAATAATAAACTCTAATTCTTAAGTTTCTAAACATAACTTTTTTTAAAGAACCACAAGAAAAACGCAGATATTTTACTTAGGCAAGAGAAGGAATCAGATTCGATTCAAATCAACATACATTTATTGAACACGTATTTTGTGCCAGACATTATAACAAGAAATGAGGAAACATGATAATGTGTATACATGGTCTCAGAGTTGATGATCTGGCTGGGGAGATCACATGACACAGTCAATGAGCTACACTAGCTGCAGAAACAAAAGCCCTGGCATCACCAAGGAAATAGAATAAGTCTGCCTAGAGCAGTGGTGGCAAACCTACATCACGCGTGACACACTGGGCTGTTTGTATCACTGAAAGCTCTAAAAGGTTCACCATCACTGACCTAGAGGCTGGGCAAATCTTCAGAATTACTATAAGCTTTGAGCAACATTTTGAAGGATGGGAATTTCACAAGGCAAAGAGGGACACTGCCTCCCAAAGACAGGATGAGCAAAAGCAAAAAAACAAAGTGTAAAAACACAGCGAGTATGAGAAAACGGCCAGTGAGATAGCTCAGCGGCATAAGCACCTGCCCAGCAAGCACGAGGTCGAGTTCGACTCCCGGTATCCACATAAAGGAAAAAAAGGGCCGGTGATATCACTCAGCGGCACAAGCACTTGCTGGCAAGCGCAAGGTCCTGAGGTCGACTCCCGGTACCCATATTAAAAAAAAAAAAAAAAAAAAAAAAGTATGAGAAAACACATGTGGCAAGGTTGGAGTAACAATTTCTGGCATATGTGCAACTATTTTTCTACCCTCACCCCATTACAGACATCACTACTTTTTTTTTTTTTTTTTTTTTTTTTTTTTGTGGGTACTGGGGGTCGACCTCAGGACCTCGCGCGCCAGCAGGCGCCCATGCCGCTGAGCGATACCACCGGCCCCCTTTTCGTATGTGGGATCCGGGAGTCGAACTCGGGCCCTCGCGCTTGCCGGGCAGGCGCTTAAGCCGCTGAGCCATCTCACCGGCCCAGACATCACTACTTTAACTAGAGCATGTTTAAAGCCCACATAAAACCTCAAAACCCTTCTCAACCAGTAACACACAACCAGTATAAGGAAACAGGTTTGTAAGATGAAATGTATGTGTGATCCTGGGCCTGGGAACAGAAAGTGGTAGGACATGAAGTTGGGTAGGTCAATTAAGAGGCATAAATCCCCACAAATGCTAAGCGAACAAATTTAGGTTTTATCCTGTGTACAACAGAGAATGGACAAAGAATTTTATAAAAATATTGACATGATCAATTATGGCAGATGTGTGAAAAACAGGTGTGGACAGACAGAATGAATGCAGGATGCAAAAAATGCAGGTAGGCAAAAAAGAATGGACCTGGATTTCAGCAATGGAAAGACTACTGCTGGTTCTAAAATAGTGTTTTGGATTTTATAATCTGTAGTTTCAAAACACAAATTTGGGAAAAATAGTATAATCAGAATTCGCAAATAGTACTTGAAAAGAAAATTTAAGATAAAGTCTAGAACTAAAGAAGTGAATTAATGATACCCAAGATGACTCAAGACCATAAATTCAGAAATAGATATTTCAGGTTTAGCATCAAGAAAGAGAACATTCTCATGACCAGACTAATACTCAGCAAGTCCTTTCTTCCTCGCAGGGCATTAATACTCTTAGACAAACAACAAACACTACTCACCTTACATGCCCCTACGATGAAGGACCAAACTCACACTTCCAGTAAAACACAAAAACTGCAAAAGTCAAATTTGAAAATAAAATGTACCCAAACATTTAAAACTAACATTTTAAGAAACATAATTTGTATGAAATAAATCTTCTAGAAGATAACACAATTCTACCATTAACTAATTCATATCAAACCCTTTAAACTCTAAAATTCTTTGCATAGAATACAACCTAGCTGTAGTACTTTGGACACTATGCCAAAAAAAAAAAAAAAAAAGCCACTCTCCCATCATTTCTGCAGAATGTTTAATAAATGAAATTATTCTAATTAAAAATAGAAACTTCATTGTAGTTCAAAAGGCCAAAGATAGCGAAAGAGTCTATTTTGAAAAAAGGATTCTTTAGCTGTTAGAAACAAAGGCTAGTGTAATGATGTGAAATCTAAGCATGGCATGTTAACAGGCATACTAGAAAAGCTAGCATTACTGGGTTGGTTTTTTTTTTTTTTTTTTTTATGGGTACCGGGGGTCGAACTCAGGACCTCGCACGCCAGCAGGCGCCCGTGCCGCTGAGCAATATCACCGGCCCTTTTTTTCGGATGTGGGTACCGGGAGTCGAACTCAGGACCTCGTGCTTGCCAGGCAGGCGCTTATGCCGCTGAGCTATCTCACCGGCCCAGCATTACTGTTTTAAGACCTAAGGATATTCATGTTAAGGCTAATATTACCCTGTAGTGAATGCCAACGATGCACTTCTTACTACCAAGACATATAATCAAAGGTTCTACTTTGTTCTTATCCCATTAACAAACTCTCAAATTGTAATTCTCATTCTCTCAAAATATAAAAATGAAAAATATGAACTCAGAGATAAAATTTATATATAGTATATTGTTCATTCTGAGAAATCAAATCAGATAAACAGTTTACCATAATCTATCTCTTATCCAGAAAGATAATGATTTGTCAGTCACAAGCAGGGGCTACTTCTCATGATGTCATTCTAAAGTCATTACTAAATTTTACACATGTCATGCTTCCTTCAAATCAATCACAAAACAAGTCATCCCAAGAATGGGGTCAAATTCCATTCTAACAAAAAAGTCCTCCAAACTCGAAGGTTCACTTATTAAATAATATTCAAAGACCAAATTCCAGAAAAACCCTCCTCCCCTACCTCCTACAATTAAAAAAAAAAAAAAAAACAGTCTTGTCCTTTTAGCTCATTGTAATGGAATGTGACCCGCACTTAAGGGCTTTTGTATTTCTCATTTTCTGCTTAGACAACAGGATGCAGATCTAGTCTCTCTGACAAGGCCATGTCTTTTAAGAAAAAAGTGGTAAAATGTAGGTGGTTCCTTGTATAATAAGTGAAACAAATAAAAAGTAAATTGTTTTACTAGATTTCTCACATGTGCATTTTCCTATTTGAGCAATGCATGGCACTTAGAATGAGTGTGTTTGTTTGGTTGGTTGGTTTTTTGAGACAGGGTCTCAGTATGCAGTCCAAGCTGGCCTCAAACTCAAGTGCTGGGATTACAGGTGTGCACCATGACACCCGGCTGAATGAGTGTATTTAAACAGTGTGAATATTTTTATTTTACAACTCTGGTCAGACATCTAAAAGATTTCCTCTGTGTGTGTGGTGTTGTGTATTAAACCCAGGGTGCCTCACGCATGCTAGGCAAACACCTTTTTTTTTTTTTTTGAGACAACGTTTCAAGTTTTCCAAGTGAAAACTGGCCTGGAACTTATGATCTCCTGCCCCATTCTCCCAAGTAGCTAGGATTACAGGCATGTGCCACCATACCAGTCTCTAATTAAAGATTTATGATCTGTATGATTCCTAATAAATTAGGTAGGGAAGAAGAGATTAAAATTACTGTCAAAACAAATCTTCACATATAAAATTACTACAAACATATTCCCATAACAAATCATATTTTTATCATTGAAGTTATACACTTAAGTACCTAATCATAGAGAACAAGGAATTATTTAGGAAATGTGCTTTGAAGGATAAATTTAACAACTTAACATCTATCTGGGGTTTAGTTCCTGATTTTTTTTTTTTTTTTTTGAAATGGTGCTGGTGATTGAACCCAGGACCCTTGCATTGAGCTACATCCCTAGTCCATTTTATTTTTTTTTAATTTTGAGACAAGGTCTCACTAAGTTATTAAATTGCCCATGCTGGGTTCAAACATACGAGCCTTCTGCCTCAACCTCCCAGAGTGCTGGGATTACAGGCCTGCACCACAAGGCCAAGTTCTTCATTTTTTTTTTTTTTTTTTTTAAAGTAGGTATCTGACTATGATACTTTATTTTTTTATTTTTTTATTTTTATTTTTTTTTTGTGGGTACCGGGGGGTCGACCTCAGGACCTCGCGCGCCAACAGGCACCCGTGCCGCTGAGCGATATCACCGGCCCCTTTTTTGTATGTTGGATCCGGGAGTCGAACTCGGGCCCTCGCGCTTGCAAGGCAGGCGCTTATGCCGCTGAGCCATCTCACCGGCCCTATTTTTTTATTTTTTTAATGTGGGTACCGGGAGTCGACCTCAGGACCTTGCGTTTGCCAGCAAGCACTTGTGCCACTGAGTGATATCACTGGCCCTTTTTTTTCCTTTATGTGGGTACTGGGAGTCGAACTCAGGACCTCACGCTTGCCAGGCAGGCGTTTATGCCGCTGAGCCATCTCACCGGCCCCCCCAACTATGATACTTTAAACCAAGTTTTTTTGTTTTTTTTTCTGGTACCAAGAATCAAACTCAGGACCTTGTATTGCCAGGCAGGCACTGTGCCACTGAGCTATATCCTTGGCCCCTTAAACCAAGTTTTAAAATGAATAAATTCTATGGCTTAATGCAGATAAAAGCAATCTCAAGATAATATCATTAAGGATATATTTTACTTACATTCTTCCTACACCTTCATACATGTTAGTCTCATCTACCAAAGTCATAATCTCTGTATCTGTAAGATGTGCGTGCTTTTTCGTTCTGTTCAGCTGTTCAATCTGAATGTCCGCAAGCTTCACCTTCTGCTGAGTGTCAATAACCTTGGCTTGAAGCTCTGTGAAGGCCTGATAAAAACAAATCCTTGATTTAGTAGGCAAAACATTTCACAGAAAACATTCAGATCACGCCCAAATTTACTAAAGCAGAAAATGTTAAGCAGAGACAAGCTGTGAAACTTACCAGATCAAACATAAATGAGTCAATACAATTAGCTATACTAAATACTGAATTTATCTTGTCCTCAGAAAATGCAATCAATTTGAAAAAGCAAAATAAATGCACATTAAATAACCAGTATCAGGGCCGGTGATATAGCTCAGCGGCATAAGCGCCTGCCTGGCAAGCGTGAGGTCCTGAGTTCGGTTCCTGGTACCCACATAAAGAAGAAAAAATAAATAAATAAATAAAATAACCAGTATCAAGTAACCAGAGTAATAAAAAACAATAAATGCAAACAAATCATGAAACCCAGAGATTCAAAACAAGAACCATAAAAACAACTCACTACACTACATGTATTACACAAATAGAATTCAAAGCACTTTCCCACATTATTTTGAAATAATCACATAGGAATATTAATGAGAATATTAAAGATAGATAAAATAATACATATCTCGTTTACTCCTGTTGATAATCCTGAGAGATGGCAGTTTCATCTTCCACAAGTTACAAATCAAGTAATGGAGTTAAGAGATGAAAGTGGCTTACACAGGGTTGACTACTAGGTAGAAAGGCAGGTACTTAAAACCATTTCTTCCGACTCCCTCCCCAGTTCAAGAATCTTTTCATCCTACTGCCTATAGTAAAACTGAACATACAAATATTTTTAAGATAAAGTCTAAAACAAAAGAGAAAATTCTAAGCAATGGCAGAATTGCAACATGATCATTTGCACATCCCAGGCTAAATTTGACCCCTGTTCACACTTACTTAACTTGGGTTTAAACACAGTTCTTGGATACTCTTGTTGTAGTGCCTGGAATGACTTTCAAGTGTTATCAAATTTATGCCTTACTAACATTTGGTGACTGAAATGCATAGCAAAGGCTACTACTTAACTTTTATTCTGACTTTGTAGTGTCACTTACTAGTAAGGTTTCAAGAGATTTACTTTGGGGGAGGAAGGGAGCCTGAAATTTCCTATTAGTCTTCACCCCCAAAAAAGCCTTTGTAAAAACATTAGAAAAAGATGGGCGTGGCGGCACACGCCTGTAATCCCAGCACTTGGGAGGCTGAGGCAGGAGGACTGCGGTGAGTTCAAAGCCAGCCTGGGCTACAAAGTGAGCTCAAGGCCAGCCTGAACTGCATAGCAAAACCCTGCCTCAAAAAGACAAAATAAATAAATAAATAAACAATAAAACCTTTATACAAGTTTCTTTTTTATTCAACTGGTTGTCAAAACTGTTCAGTTTAAGCTTGAAATCATTTTCTGTTTGCATTCGCTGTCCGCATTTCTTAGCAACAAATTCCACTGATAGGTAAGGCCACCCACAGTTGTACTCCCATTAGTTCTTTTTTTTTTTTTTTTTTTTTTTTTTTTTTTTGGTGGGTACCGGGGGTCGACCTCAGGACCTCGAGCGCCAGCAGGCGCCCGTGCCGCTGAGCGATATCACCGGCCCTTTTTTCGTATGTGGGTTCCCAGAGTCAAACTCGGGCCCTCGGGCTTGCCAAGCAGGCGCTTACGCCGCTGAGGCATCTCACCGGCCCCCAGTTCTTTTACCAAACTATGACTTAAATTTGAACTTTTAACAGAAAAAAAGGGTAAATATTCAGAATACAGTTCTGTTCTGAAATGTAAAATACCAGGTATTATCTGATTGCTCTGCACACAGCTAAATAAACAAGCATATGCGGAGATGTTACAGCACAAAAGAACACAAGGTAAAGGCTACATTTACAAATTTCAAGACAAGAACAGCAAAAAAAAAAAAAAAAAAAAAAAAAAAAAAAAAAAACCCACATGGCACAAATACCTAATATCCTCAGCAACTACAGGTTTATTCATTATGAGTAACAGCTATTTCAGTTGTCCTACTTACGCAAAGATTAACCACAGGCAGTCCCCTAAGAAGTTGCTCACCTTAAGAACCTAATGATCAAAAACACTGGACTCTAGTCCCAATCTTTATGACTTGTCTAAAACTGTTTGCTTTTCTAGAAAAGCAGATTTAAACTGCATGAATTTCTAAGGTCCTTTCCTATCACTCTCCCTATCCTGCAAAGCACACGGTTTTGGGTCTGTAGTGGGGTTAAGCATCTGATCACTCTTAAGTGACAAAAATGTTTCTGAGTAACAACCCATTTAAAAGCCATTGTTTGGACAAGGAGAGAAATACAATTCTTCTGATAACCAATCCTTAAGGGATTTTTTTTTTTTTAACAAGTCCTTCAAAAAAGGACGGGGAAAGGACTTAAACCCTGAAATAAATATTGCTATGACAATGTATGACTTTCTAAAGTGCCCATACTGAGACCTTTCAGGGTACGTTATGGGATATAAACGGCCTAAAAAAGACTGAACTTAAATTATCTGAAAGCAAAGAGGGGACCAGCTCGGGCAAGCGGCCCGAAGGAGTTTCAAACTGAAACGCTCTCTTCAGTTCTTACTAAACGCTCTTGGAAAGCTTCAAATGCAAGGAAATGGCTCTGGAGCTCAAAACATGGGGACAGGCCGGAGACAGCCCTGCCTGCCGCCCCCAGCCCTACCTAAGCAGCTCCTGCCCAAGAGCCGCTCGCCTCCTACCACTTTTCGACCCGATCCCGCTTTTCGACTCTGGGAAATCATTCTTCACTCCCCTGTAGCCGCTTTCCTTCTGCAAGATTCGAACTTCCCTCCATAATCTTGTCCAAGGTCCCCTTGTCCGCCAAAGGGACTGCTATACTTGGTCAAGGCCCCCTTTTACCTTCTTCAACTCGAGATCCACGGGAGCCGCCATGTTGCTACACTCTATGCGCCTGCGCGTTGGAAGTCGGCCGGAAAGAGAGTGGGGGAAGGGCGCGCCTTGAGAATGGAGCGTTGGTATTCGTTCTGCGCCTGCGCATAAACCAGGCCAAACAGGATTTTTACCTCCTCACCTGGGTGGTTTACCCTTGAAATATTCAGGATTCCGTTTCAATATTCCTTGCTCCTGTAACTGGTCAAGTCTGGTTTGCTCTTCCGCGTCTTCCCGTCACAGCCCAAAGAGCAAATTTGATGTGTAGCTGTTGTAGTCAGGATTTACAAGGGAAAGGATTTAACACAGGATGCATAATTTATAGGATTATTTCTTAATATTCATCCAAAGAGTCAAATGCAAAAGAGTACGGGAGATCTGTCCACACAATAGAGACCCAAAGAATCCAGCTGAGGGCCTGGATCCCACCACAATGTCCTCCACAAATCCAGCTAAAGACCTAGAACCCATGGCAGTGCACCCAATGAGTCCAATTGGAGGCCCAGAGCCCACAACAATGTCCCACACAAGTCTGTTTCAAGGATCTGTGCTGGGAAAGCCCAAAGGTCAGTGGTGGAAGCCAGAAGGTCTGTGCCAGTGGGATGAAGGATCTGTGCCAGCAGGCTGAGGGATCTGCATTGGAGCCAGAAAGTGACACTCAAGGTAAGGACCAGAGCTCCCCTGAAAAGAACCGCAGCCATCCTCAGCGACAGCAAGGACCCGAGCTCCTCCAATGATAAGACCAGAAGAGTTCATATCAGGAAAGCCAGCGTGACGTGCTTCTCCAGGAGAATCAACAGCATGCCATCTTCCCCTTTAGTTCTCTTTTATGTTGTTGGCAACAATCCTCAGGTGGGCCTTCCACACCCAACACCACGCTGATTCAGTTCAGCTGGGTGTTCTAAATTGACCATTAGTTAATCCACCACAGCTTTACACAATTGGACAAACAACTTGGTTTGAGCTGCTAAATTGAAATATATCAAGTTCAGCTCAACCTCTCATCATTAGTTCAGCCCTTCAACTACTGTGCTGTCAGGGATGCATAAAGCCCCTAACTACAGGCATGGCAGTATGAAGACCATTCTTAGAAAGCCTGGTTGGCGTGTTCTTCCAAAGAGTTTATTTCTACCATGAGGACCTTGTAGAGATAGTGATTCTCAAGAGATGTTGAATAAGTTTATTATTATTAATAATAATAACCATAATAATAATACATATTTCAGGCTGGGATGTAGCCGAGTTAGGAAAGACATGCTTAGTATGTGTGTGGCCCTGGGTTCAATACCCAGCACCATAAACAAACGGTCTCTGGGGGTTCATCCAAACTTAACTAGACTCTTTGAAAGTGGGTCCTGGAAATTTGTATTTTTGTCAACTCCCCCGTTACCTGATAATGCAAATTGTTTGCAGACCACATTTTGAGAATCTCTGCTGTAGAAAGACCTGGCATTTAAACCAGAAGAATGATAATAATTGCCTTTTGGAAATAAAAAAATATATATCCATTATAAAAACTGTTAGGGAGGTTAAAGGACAGCAAATTTGGAACCAGGCAGATCTCGATTCAAGGCTTGGTCTACCTTAAGCCTAACTCTGTTTCTATTTACTAGCTGTGTGACTTTGAGCAGTTCGCTCAAGTTTTACAATTCATTAAAGGTTGACAAGCTGTAGTCTCCTCGTATTTAAGTTGAGAATAACAATATACCTAATAGGATTATTGTGTGAGAAGTAAATAAGATCAAAATGAAATGCTCTGAGCATAGTACTGTGCACACAGTATGTACTCAATAAACAGTTGATATTATTAGCATTGTCTTCTTGTTTGAAAGTCCAACAGATTGCTGTCACATTTGCCATCACACAGGCCAAAAATAATTTCTCCTCTGAACTCTCCTCCAAACATCTGTTCATCTATCGAGACATAACACTTCAGGTTAGGGATGTAGCTCAATGGCAGAGCACTTGCCTGGCATACACAAGGCCCTGGGTTCCATCTCTAGCACCACACACACATGTGCACACACACATCATACACATGTGCCAATTTCTAACTTTGTTAAAAACTTTCTTCTGTCAGGCATGACAGCACAAACCTATAATCCCAGCTATGTGGGAGGCTGAGGCAGGAGGATTGCAAGTTCAAGCCTGGGCAATTTAGCAACTTAGTGAGATCTGGTATTTAAAATGTTTAAAAAAGGGCCTGGCACAGTGGCACATGCCTGTAATCACAGCACTCAGGAGGCTGAGGCAGGAGGATTGCTGTGAGTTCCAGACCAGCCTGGGCTACATAAGCAAGTTCAAGGCCAGCCTGCACTACACAGTGAGACCCTGTCTCAAAAATAAATAAATAAAATAAAAGGACAAGGGTTGTAGTTCGGTGGTAGAGCACCCCAAGGTTCAATTCCCCAGTACTAAAGAAAAAAAGAGAAGAAAAATCCTCTCTCATGCTGCTTTTCATCACTTTGTTAGAAATCTGTCTTTTCTCTGCTGTCTCTTAAGATATTCACTTTGGCTTTGGTTTCTGCCATTCTACTCTGATGTGTGTCTACTTTTCCTGCTTGGTACACAGTGTCCTTCTTTAATCTGAGAATTCATGACAATTCTGGAAAATGTTAGTCACCATCTCATGGAATGTTGGCTCTCATCTGTCTTGCAGAGCTACCATTAGAAGATGTTGAGACCGGGTACACTGGTGCATGCATATAATCCTAGCTATTTTGTTACCTGAGTCAGGAGGATCGCAAGTTTGAGGCCATCCTGGGCAACTTAGCAAAAGTTTTTGTCTCAAAAAAGGCTGAGGGCATAGCTCAGTGGTAGAGCATTTACCTCACATGTACAAGGCTCTGGGTTCAATCTCCAGTAACACACACACACACACACACACACACACACATACACACACACACACACAAAGATATTGAAGCATCCACATCACTCAACCTTTATACTTACTATTTCCCTTTTCAAATCCTAGATCTCTACCACTCTCTCCACCAAAATAATAATAATTCCTGCTGCTCACCTCATGGCAGCCAGGAAGCAGAGATTCATGCCACAAAGAAGACTTCAAAGATTCGGGGGTGGTGGCTCCCACCACACTGCCATTTAACTCTCCCATTTGGGCTGTGCAGAAGATAGCTAGATCTCGGAGAATGACAGATTACTGTACACTTAAAGTGTTGACTCCAACTGTGGCTACTTGTACCAGATGTGGTTTTCTTGCCTGAGTAAATTAACACATCTCTGGTACTTGATATTGATATGGCAAATATCTTTTTTCTCCGTATCTACCCATAAAGGCCACCAGAAACAATTTGTTTTCATCTGGCAAGGTCAGCAATACACCTTATTAAAGTCCCACCTCTGAACATAATGAGTCTTTGGGGGAACATTTTAGATCTAAACCATAACAAAACCCAAAGGCTCATTTAAACAATAAACTAGAAATAGTTAAAAAAATTTTTTTAAAGGAGAGAAGAACAGAAGGACAGAGGATGTAGCTCAGTGCAAAGGCCCTGGGTTCAAACACAAGTACTGCAAAAAAAAAAAAAAAATCTATGTGGTCATTTTTCACATCCACCTGCTCTTTACTGCAATGATTTGGTCTTGCCTAATAGCAAATATAATTAGAACATTATTAGAAATTATTTTAGACTTTCTTTATGTCCTATCACATGAAATGTTTTTGGATGTGAATTCTTTTGTTGGATGCATCTTCTGTGCCTCTCTTGTAA
Source organism: Erethizon dorsatum (assembly GCA_028451465.1). Lineage (NCBI taxonomy): Eukaryota > Metazoa > Chordata > Mammalia > Rodentia > Erethizontidae > Erethizon > Erethizon dorsatum. The sequence goes on from CM051838.1 coordinate 66,971,850, forward strand.
CAGTTGATTTCCTCATGTAAGACTCATAGGCTTTCTTTTTTCTAAGAACCCATCTATCCTAGTCACTTTCCTTGTCACTGGGACAAAATACCCAACACCTGCAACTTAAACGAGGACAGGCTTGTCTTGGCTCACCTTTCAGTCCATAGTTGCCTGGCTCCAAGGCAGGACGGGATGGCAGAGGAATAGCTGCTCATTTTGTGGTAGCCAAGAAGCCGAAAGTGAATGGAGGAGCTGGGGAGTGAGATACACCTTACTAGGCCTCGCCCCCACTCACCTGCCTCTTCTAACCAGGCCCCACCTCCTAATGGCCAGTCAGCTACTATACAAAGCCCCCATAATCCCATCATCTTCCAAACCCCCAGCTCTGAGCACATGAGGCCTTGGAGGACATCTAGGTCTAAACCACAGCACTACCTTCAGTGCCCAGTATGCCCTGCGATGTGAAGACATCTCTGCAGTTGGTTTCATGTTTATGTCTATCAAAGCTTTATGAGATGTATGGGTTCCAGACCAGTTTTTACCTTAGTCTGTGTATGTGTATGGGTGATATTGGGGATCAAACCTAGAGCCTTGTGTATGCTACATAAGCGCTCTACCACTGAGCCACATCCCCAACTCTACCTTCATTCTTGACATCATGAGTGAAGTGAATTGGGGGTGGGGGATAAAAGTAATCCTAAGCGTAAAGTTGACAGTATGTGATATATGTTTATGGACTGGACATCACTGAAATACATTTCTATACCACACTTTCATTTGGATCTTCAAAATAAGTAATTTTCTTTCTCTTTCTAGAGCTTCTAAAATGACAGGAAGAGACTATGACTGAAAGCTGTGAAGAGTTTACTGTCTTTCAACACCTTTCCAAAGAATATCCATGAAGTTGAGCCAGGTATGGTAGCATACGCCTGTCATCCCAGCTTTTGAAGCTGAGGCAGGAGGATTGACACAAGTTCGAGGCCAGCCTAGGCTACATAGTGAGTTCAAGCCCAGCCTGCACTGTATAGGGAGACCCTGTCTAAAAAAAAAAAAAAAAGGTAACCATGAAGTGCCTATCTCTATTATTTTGTAGAAAAAAACAACAGATTTCATGTTCAAAGCTTTACTGGTACAAGGGTGTACTCCTGAGGTTCAATCAACCCTTAGGGAATCTAAAAAGGTGGTCTACTATCCCTCAGGTCTGCTTACCAATACTCCATACATTTTTTTTTGTTTACTCAACAAATACTTCTTTTTGTTGTTGTTGTTGTTGTTGTTTGTTTGTTTTTTATATGCGGGTAGCGGGAGTCAAACTCAGGACCGCGTGTTTGCCAGGCAGGCACTTATGCTGCTGAGCTATATCACTGGCCCTCAACAAATACTTCTTAACATCTGCTACACACTGTTCTAGGCCTTTGAAATACAGCAGTAACAAGAGAAAAACTCCTTGTCCTCATGGATCACACACTGCACTGGAAAAACCCAAGTAACAAATAAGCATACAGCTGGGTGGGGTGGCATGCACCTGTAATTCCAGCATTTGGGAGGCTAAGGCAGGAGGATTGCTGTGAGTTCAAGGCCAGCCTGAGTACACAGTGATTTCAAAGCCAGTCTGATCTGCACAATGAGACCCCGTCTCAAAAAACCAAAATCATCATCATCATCTCAGATATTAAAATAAGTACTATTGAGGAGGAAAACAGCAACATGCTTAGATCTTGACTAGGTGGAGGCCACTTAGGTGTGAGAAATTTTCAGGAGGACATAGCGTTTGAGATGAGAACTGGAAAATGGAAGTAGTGAGCCAACTAAGAATTTGGGAAAGGGCATTCCAGATTCCCTCTCAAGAGCAAAGAGTTTTAAATGGACAGGCTTGGCATATTTGAAGACTAGAAAGGAAGAAGCCAGTGTGGTTGGCTTGGGAAAATAGCAGAAGATTACATCAGAGACATGATGGGGCCAGATCAGGAAAGGATTTTTAAGCTACAGTCAGGGGTTAGAATGTCATTCTGAATGTGATCAGAAACCACTGAATGATTTCAGGCAAGAGATTGATTTGATCCTATTTTCAAGGGAACATTGTGTGTTCTAGATGGGAAAGGGATTGGAGGGAGCAAGAGTGGAAGCTGGGAGGACTGGTTTAGGAGACTATTGCAATAGCCAAAAGAGAGATGATGGTGGTCTACAAGAGATCATGGCAGTAGAGATGGAAGTAGATGGATTCAAGTAGAGGCTACTAAACTTGATGAAGGAATGGGTATGTGTTGGGGAGGAAGAGACAATAAAAGAAAAGAATCAAAGATGATCCCTCCAGAATGAATGTAATCATTATATACTACAACCATGTACTAATAAAAAAAGATTTTTAAAGATTGTCCCTAGGGCCCAGTGAGATAGCTCAGCAGCATAAGTGCCTGCCTGGCAAGCGTGAGGTCCTGAGTTCAACTCCCAGTACCCACGTATGAAAAAAGGGCCGGTGATATCGCTCAGCGGTACGGGTGCCTGCTGGCATGCGAGGCCCTGAGTTCAACCCCCGGTACCCACAAAAAAAAATAAAAAGATTGTCCCTAATCTCCAAATAAATATGCTGAGTGAAAGAGGACTGGTAAAAAGACAGTAACAGCTAAGCCTGGTAGCGCACAGTGCACGCCTGTAATCCCAGCACTCAGAAGGCTGAGGCAGGAGGATCACCATGAGTTTGAGGCCAGCCTGGGCTACATAGTGAGTTCAAGGCCAGCCTGAACTATGTAACAATAATAACAAAAGATGGAAATAAATCTAAAATGATCGATGGTTGCATGATGGAAGAGCAGGGGGCTGGGGAAGAGGCAGAAGAGTTCACAAAGGAGTATGAGGTAATGTGTTTATTGTATTACTTGTGGAGCTAGTTTCCTGGATGGGAACATAGCAAACTATACATCTTAATATATTCAGTTTACTATATGTCAAAAATACCTCAATAAATCTGTTTAAAATTTAAAAAAAGAACTGAGGTTTTTTGTTTGTTTGTTTGTTTGTTTTTTGACAAGGTCTCGCTGTGTAGTTCAGGCTGGCCTTGAACTCACTATGTAGCTCAAGCTGACCTTGAACTCTCAGTGATTCTCTTGCCTCAGCCTCCCAAGTGCTGGGATTACAGGCATGTGCCACCACATCCAGCTGAACTCCTTTTTAACCTGATCAGATTAGTTTAATGGTAATATCTTGTACTGAGAAGGAAAAGTAATTTTTGTGGTATAGCCTGTGTGTAGCCTTAGGACTGCTTCACAAGAATAATGAAAATAATACTTCCCTTCATGAATAGACTATGTAAGTTAGAATATAAGCTGAGCTGCTACAATAGAGATCCAAAATAGCAATGGCTAAAACAGGATAGAAGCTTGTTTCTCTCTATTGCAATCATCAAGGCCTAAAAAAACTGAGGGCAAGTAAATGAGCCCTGCAGTGCTGGTGTTCCCAGTCTCCTTCTCTCTCTCTCTCTCCGTTTTTGTTTTGTGGGTACCGGGGGTTGACCTCAGGACCTCATGCGCCAGCAGGCACCCGTGCCGCTGAGCGATATCACCGGCCCCTTTTTTGTATGTGGGTTCCAGGAGTCGAACTCGGGCCCTCACGCTTGCCAGGCAGGCACTTACGCCGCTGAGCCATCTCACTGGCCCAGCTCCTTCTCTCTTATCCACATGATCCAAGGCCACTTGTCACTATCATATCCATAGTCTAGCTTAAAGGAAGGGGAAAGGAAGGGAGAGGCTTACCTCTTCCCTTTAAAGGCCTGTCCCAGAAGCTGTAAGCGTGGCTCTATTCTTATCACAATGGCCATAATGCTGTTCCTGGCTGCAAGAGAGGCAGGTGTATCTAGTTATTATTATGCACAACTATGTACTTAGTTAAATACTAGGAATTCTGTTATTGTAAGGAGAAATAGAGTACAGATATTTAGAGGAAATGAGCAGCTTTTGACATAAGTTTTCAGTTGACAGAGCCACTTCCGCTCATTGTCATTTGATCTTTACACTTTGTGAGATGGATAGACCCTAAAGGATTCATTCAGTTTGAGAGGAAGTTTAGCAGAGTGGTTAAGAGTATGAACTTTGGAATCTGACATCCTCGTTTCACATCTCATTTCTACTATTTACTAGCTGAGAGATCTAAGGAAAATTGCTTAACTTCTCAGAGTTTCAGTCTCTTCTCCTGTAAAATGAGGATAATGCTAGAATCCATCTCATAGTTTTTATGAGGAATGAGATAAGATATGCAGTTATTGGCATACAGTTGCATTATTCAACATTAGCTTGTGTTATGTGTTAAGTATTGCAGACCTACAGATCAATAAAAGATCAATTCAGAGTAAAATGAGGAAAACTCTGCTGTAAAAGAAGCAGATTCCAGGAACTGGAACAGCATGGGGGAAGGGGCTTCTAACCCAAGAGTCTTCCTTCCTTTCTCCCTTCTTTCCTTCTTTACTTCCTTTTTTATTTTTTGTGCTAGAGATCAAACTCAGAGCCTGGCTCATCCCTAGTCCAGCCCAGGAATCTTATATAAATATAAAGCATTTGTGGCAGAAAAAGGAGAAATGATATTCCTAGAAAAGGCACCAAGGCAAAGGCAAAGGAAAGATGGGTGCCTTCAGGGAAATGCAAGTTGTGTGGTATGGCGAGAGCAGAGGAGCATGCCATTGAGAGCGATGGAGGGGGCTGTAAGTAGAGGAATGGCTGATCATATTCAAACTCTAGAACATTACCATGGCTGCTTTGTACAGCATGATTCCCAGAAAGCAGATGAGACACAAGGTCAGAGGCCGGAGCAGCCATCCAGACACCAAGGGGCCAGAACTAGGGTAGGTGAAGAAGAGAACTCCAGAGTTCATTTGTTCTTCAAAAATCCCATCCTATCTTAAGCTGGTTCTCTCTTAATTCTGCTTATCTTACCTACTTTTACATCATTTAAATTAACAGAGAAACATCTTCTTTGCCTTTTTTTTTTTTTTTTTTTTTTTTTGGCATTACTGGTGGTTGAAGCCAGGGCCTTCAAACTGAGCCATATCCTCATCCCTTTATTATTTTGAGACAGGGTCTCACTAATTCACTAGGTTGCCCAGGCTGGATTTGTGATCCTCATGCTTCAGCCTCCCAGAGTGCTGAGATTACAGACATACACCATCATGCCTGGCTCTTCTTTGCAAATATTTCCGTCTAAAGGTGACCAGCCATCACAGTTGGTCCAAGACTATTTCCGTGCTTCCATGGAAAGTATTGCTCTCCAGGAAAGCCTTCAGTCTTGGTCAAAACAGAATGGCTGATCACCCACTCCCTAGAGAAGCAGTGTGAGGTAGTAGTTAAAAGCAAATTCTGGAATAAGATTGCCTGAATTCAAATCCTATCCTTATTGGAAATAGGAAATAGGACCTTGAACAAGTTAATTTACCTCTCTGTATCTCAGTTTCCCAACGTGAAAAATGGGAATGAGGCAGTATGGTAACTGCCTTGCAGGGTTGTTATGAGGATTAAACAAATTGAGATATGGTGAGTATTTATTTTTTTTTTGTGGGTACCGGGGGTCGAACTCAGGACCTTGTGCTTGCCAGGCAGGCGCTTATGCCGCTGAGCCATCTCACCGGCCCATGGTGAGTATTTAGGATGGTGCCAGGACCAGTAGATTTACTATGAGATTTTTAAAATAATAGCCATTATGAACATTTGCCTCCTGGTTTATTTCACTTTTGTCCCACACATCCCCTGGCTTTGTCATTCTGTTTCAAATGTCTCCAGACCTTTACTTCTAAGCTCTCTGTCACCCCTACCCCAAGGGTAGTGAGAAAAAAATGGTTCTGTGGCACTGTAGACTGTCAAACCTGTGGGACGCCTCTGAGAGTACTGGGTGGAACTAAACAGAATTGAGGCTTTTAGGACTCTCTCCCAAATGGGCCACCTTGTGATATCCTCAAAAATGGGACAAGGATGGTGCAACCACTGTGGAAATCAGTGTGAAGATTCCTCAGAAAACTAGGACTGGAGGTCCCATTTGACCCAGCTATTCCCCTTCTTGATATCCTGCCGAAAGAATTAAAAGCATCATACCACAGCGATATATGCATACCCATGTTTATAGCAGCACAGTTTGTAATAGCTAAGTCTTGGAAACAACCTAAATGCCCATCAACCAATGAATGGATAAAAAAGATGTGTTTTTTTTTAATACAATGGAGTACTACTCAGCCATAAAGAAGGATAAACTTGAGACATTAATCACTAAATGGATGGACCTTGAGACCATACTCTTAAATGAAATAAATCAGACACACTTGTAAATATCACGTCATCTCTCTGGTGTGAGAAACTGAAAGTGTGAATAAGAACAAAATGTGTAATAGAAATTGTGAAATAGGAAGAAATTGTTCAAAAGGAAAGGGGAACTAGGGAGGGGGAAAGAAAGGAAGAGAAGAAAAATGAGAAAAGAAAGATAAAATGGAAACAAAGCAGGAGGGGAGGGGAATGGGAAAAAAAAAAAAGAGGAATCAAGATATATATCGTGGGCCGGTGAGATAGCTTAGCGGCATAAGCACCTGCCTGGCAAGCGCGAGGTCCTGAGTTCGACTCCTGGAACCCACGTAAAGGAAAAAAAGGGCCGGTGATATTGCTCAGCGGTGTAAGCGCTTGCTGGCAAGCGCGAGGTGCTGAGGTCGACTCCCGGTACCACATTAAAAAAAAAAAAAAAGATATATATCGTGTACAGGTACAAATTCCCTATGATGAATGTGATCGTTATGTATACCTAATACATAATAAACTGTACCAATAAACTTGGTTAAAAAAAATGGGACAGGGCCGGTGAGATGGCTCAGCGGCTTAAGCGCCTGCCCGGCAAGCGCGAGGGCCTGAGTTCGACTCCCGGAACCCACATACGAAAAAGGGGCCGGTGATATCGCTCAGCGGCACGGGCGCCTGCTGGCGCGCGAGGTCCTGAGGTCGTTCCCCCGGTACCCACCAAAAAAAAAAAAAAAAAAAAAAAAAATGGGACAAGGATCTAAGGGTATAGCTCAGTGGCGGAGCACATGGTTAGCATGCATAAAGCCCTGGCTTTGATACCTGTCACTCCCCCCCCAACAAAAAAAGAAACCAGAAAAAAATGGAGGAGTTTGTACTTATGAAAGCAAATCTGTGTACCAGTGTGCCTGTGAGAAGGAAGGTGTGGGCTTGGGGCATTTGTCAACTTGTATGGTAGCCCTAAGGGATGGGGATGAAGAGGAAACCTTCCCAAGTGACACATTTGCTAAGCAACTCTGAGTAGCCCTTTCAGCTGACAAAGTATGTTTGGGGCTGGGACTTGCCTAGGCAGGAATGGTGCTTTTACTTGCCTACCAAATGAAATAGTCATAGGAAACTCTGCAAGGAGAGGAAGTGAATCGTCATTAGCAGGAACTGATGGCTTTCCCAGGCATCTGGCCACCTCTGATTCAATCGTTTATGAAAAATCTAAAGAAAGCTGTTATTTTCAACCAGTCCCAATGATTTAAACCTGCATAAGAGATGAAGCTTGAAAACAGAGGATAATAAAGCCGGAGTTATTTATCCCATTGCTCACAAGAGAAAGTAAAAGTGTAAGGCCTGCTAGAGGTGACAGCCAAGAGCCAAGACATTACCAAGAACAGAAAAGGAATAAAATCAAGGAAACCAAAAATCTAAGGGGGAATCTATGCCTCTATCACCACAGTTCACCAAGCAGAAAAATTCATTTTCCTTTAGAACAGGAAGAGGAGTACAATGAGGTTGTGTTGAAATCTGGACAAAACTCTACACACACTTTATAAATAGCCACAAAAAATATAGCACAGGGGAATGTAACTCTGCTCTTGGAGGCATACCAAAGACAAATGGTTAAGGCTTTCCCCCAGAGCACCCACTTTAACACTCCAGAAGTTTTTAAATAAAAGGTTTTTTTTATTACAGGAAGCTTAAAAAGTTAATATTGTTCCTTTTGTAAATTAGAACATAAGTGAATATAACACCTCGTAAGTAAAACAGGTGCTACTTAAATAGGAAGCTCCGTTTCCATCCATGAGAAAGAGTCCCAGGATTGGATCTCCTTGGCCTGGCTTGGGTCCCTCGCTTGTCTCTGAACCTAGCACAGTGGTCAGAGATGTGTAATGCTGATTAGCCAGGTGCAGGTTACACAGCCATTCCTGGAAGGTTAGGGGTATCATTCCCCATCCAGAAAGTTCATAGACTAAGAGCGAAAGAGAGGTGGCTTCTTTCCCAAAGAGTGACATATACCTACAAAAGAAGTACTGCATTTCACAAAGGAGAAAAACAGACATCTATTGCAGCTTAGCTGCTAAATTTTCAACTTTTTCAATCTCTTCTAATGGATAGGTCAGTTCCATTTTACTGGGTACATAAATTTCATGGTGGTGGTCCCTATTTTCGCTCAGGTAGCAATGGTTAGGGACCTCAAGAAAATAGCCTTGCTTTGCAATGGAGTCCTTGGATCATTGGACATGGAGGGTCCCATTCAAATTTGCTAAATCCAAGACAAAATACTGTCCTTTGTTTCGCTAAAGACAAATCGTAGTAGCCACTGTCGAGGAGAAGTGGAAGTTTCCACTTCCTTTTGTATCCTCAGCTGAGGTCAAATGCCTCTGTGTGGGTTTGAAAAGGTGGGAAATTTGGCTAGCTCTGGGACAGTGCCCTCAATGGCCTTATAAATCCTTGTCTTTTTTTTTTTTCTTTTTTCTTTTTTTTCTTTTTGTGGGTACCAGGGTCGAACTCAGGACCTCGCGCGCCAGCAGGCACCCGTGCCGCTGAGTGATATCACCGCCCCTTTTTTTCCTTTATGTGGGTACTGGGAGTCAAACTCAGGACCATACGCTTGCCAGGCAGGTGCTTATGCTGCTGAGCTATCTCACCGGCCCAATCCTTGTCTTTCTAACCATAGCAATTAGTAGAGAATACAAGAAGTCACTAGCAGGAATACTTATCCTGGAACATCAGAATCTGAGGGCAGAAGGGCATGTAGAACAAGGGGTAAATTCTCCAAAGGACCCTGTTAATTGTGTTCTGCTACCTGAAGTATAGGATCCTGTATAAAATTTCCAAAAAAGAATCCTAGATTAAAAGAACTGAAAGAGCCTTTTGAGTTCCAGCCTACCCAATCCCTTTGAGGAAAATGAGAATTACAAAGCAAAGGTGATTTGCCACAATCCAAGCAAATTGGTGTCCAAGATACGATTAGAACCCAAAAGATGGATGCACTTCCAGAGTTTCTTCTTCCTATAATCTTTTTTCTCAATTTTAGTTTTTATTAACACATGTTTGCAGTACACAATGATTACATTCAACGTGGGGAGTTGGTACATGTAAATAACATATTTATATTTTTTCCATCCCCTTATCTTTCCATCTGCTTCCCTCCCTCCATCTCTTGGTCCTCTTCTCATTTGGAAAAGATCTATCTCCCTGTTTCCTATTATCTGTCTTTTATTTTGCTCTTTAATTCATTTGTACTTTGAGTTTCTCACGTAAGAAAAACCATGCCATATTTAACCTTGCATGTCTGATTTATTTCATTTAACATTATGGTCTCAAGTTGCACCCATTTTCCTACAAGTGATTCAAGTTTATCCTTCTTTATGACAGAGTAGTACTCTATTGTGTCTAAAAACCACATTATCTTTATCCATTCATCTGTTGATGGATATATAGGCTAATTCCATGATTTAGCTATTATGAATTATTCTGCTATAAACATGGGTATGCATGTATCCCTGTAATATGATATCTTTAACACTTTTGGGAAAATACCTAGAAGTGGAGGAGCTGGGTCAAATGGAATTTTCAGTTTTAGTTTTTTGAGGAATCTCCACACTGATTCCCATAGTGGTTGTACTAATTTACATCCCCACCAACAATATACTGTGGAAGGTTTCCTTTTTCCCTACATCCTCATCACCATTTGTATAATTTGATTTCTTGATGATAGCCATTCTCCCTTGAGTCAGATGGATTCGCAGTGTTGTTTTAATTTGTATCTTTCTAATAGCCAAAGATGTTGAATATGTTTTCATGTTTTTATTGGCCATTTGTACTTCTTAAGAGAAATATCTATTCATTTCAGTTGTCCATTTTTTGACTTTTTTTGTTGTTGTTCTGTTTTTGTTTGTTTTTTGAGATAGGGTCTTGTTATTTAATTCAGGATGGGCTTGAACTCACTATGTAGCACAGGGTGGCTTCAAACTCTCAGGGATCCTCCTGCCTTAGCCTCCCAAGTGCTGGAATTACAGGTGTGCACCACCACGCCTGGCTTGATTGGGTCTTTTATTTGGGGGGGGTCTAATTTTTTTGAGTTCTTTATATATTCTACCTATTAGTCCTCCAGCAGAAGAGTAGCTGGTAAAAAAATTTTCCCATTCTGTAAGTTGCCTCTTCACTCTGTTGCTTAATTTCCTTTGCTGGGCAGAAGCTTTTTAATTTGATATAATCCCATTTGTTGATTTTTTTCTTTTTCTTTCTTTCTTTTTTTTTTTTTTTTTTTTGATACAGGGGTTTCAAGATGCTGTTCAGTTCAGGCTGGCTTGAACTCACTTTGTAGCCCAGGCTAGCCTTGAACTTGCAGCGATCCTCCTGCCTCAGCCTCCCAACTGCTCAGATTACAAGTGTGCACCACACCCGGCCCCATTTGTTGATTCTTGATGTTATTTCTTATGCAATTGGGGTTCTGTTCAGAAAGTTCTTACTTATGCCTATGTCTTCAAAAGTTTTCCCTATTTCTTGTTCCAGCAGGTTAAGTGTTTCTGTTTTAAGATTTAGGCCTTTGATCCATTTTGATTTTAGTTTAGTACATGGTGAGGGATATGGGTCTAGATTCAGTCTTCTGCATGTGCATAGCCAGTTTTCCCAGCATCATTTGCTAAAGAGACCATCTTTCATCCAGCATACGTTTTTAGCCCCTTTATCAAAAATCAGATGGCTGAATGTGCCTGGGGTTGTTTCTGTGTCCTTTATTCTGTTCCATTGATCCATGTCTGTTTTTGTGCCAGTACCTTCCTTTTACACTCTCTTGGGTGAATTCTGCAAAGCTACTAAGTCTCAAACAGGAGAAAAGTTTAGAGTCATAAATCTCCATTTATCTTGGGAATATGGAACTCCTTTTTGTAGCTTTTTATCCTGAATTGCAATGAAGCACGTGGATTTATAAAAGAGCCTCAATCCCAGAGTACTGAAGAGAAAAAGGTGAAAAAAATCAGAGCTCAGCTCCCTAGAGGCAAATAAACTTGATGTTCCTATGGACTGAATCTATCTGCAGAAATTCTGGGTTTCTGTAGAATTTGAAAAAAAAAAATCAGGATGTCTAGGATATCCTTGCCAGTGCATGTTGAACATGTGCCCGCAACTGTTTTTCTGAATTTGGGTGAACGTAGTTTCCTCAGCATCTCAAAGAGGCCCAGCCAAGCATAGTGGCACACACCTCTAATCCCAGCACTTGGGAAGCTGAGGCAGGAGGATCACTGCAATTTTGAGGCCAACCTGGGCTACATAGTGAGCTCAAGACCAGGCTAAACACATAGTGATACCCTATAACAAAAAAAAAAAAAAAGAAAAGAAAAGAAAAGAAAAAAGAAGAGAGTAGAATTCAGAAGGCAGCCATAGTTCTGTTGCATTGCATTGCGACTACAGCTTCTACCCAGGCAAATCAGCTCTTTTACTGACTTGTTTAGCTCAAACTAGATTTCCCTGGCTCTACCCTCCAGGCACTGCCAGATTCTGTAAATCCACAACCTTCTGGGCAGTAGAGCATTAGTACAAATCCAATACTTCTTGCATTTTTAGTTTTTAACAAAAAAACTATTCATGCATTGAATTTGTTCATCTGCGCATACAACAAGAATTTGCATTTACAGAATGCCAGGTGTTGCTCTAGCAGTAAACAAATGCTCTTACTACCCTTGCTGGCTAGCTCAGGTGCTGGACTCATTCACAGACTGAGCAAAGGGGTTACAGAGAACTTTGCCTTCATGTTAGTGGTTCCATCAAATGGTTTTCCTTGGATTTCTACAGCACACCAAGAATATTCTTGTTTTGCATGAGTGTGCGTGTGTGTGTGTGTGTGTCTTTGGAGTTGGGGGGGTTTGTTTTGTTTTGTTTTGTCTTGTTTTTGAGACAGGGTCTTGCTATGTAGTTCAGGCTGGCTCTGAATTCACTGTGTAACTTCTGGTGGTTGTAGCTCCCATTGTTTCTCTGTTTGGCTGGCTTTGCTCATTCCTTGCAGCTTTCCTTAGATGATCCACACTCCTGGCTTCTCCAACCTTCTGGGGTCTCCACTGCACCATCAGCTTCACACTCACAGCTTCACACACTGTCCTCACAGGGCCACACTTCCTGGCCTCCCATGCCTTCTTCTGAAATCTGGGTGGAAGCCCTCCTCACCCCACAACTCTTCCATTCTGCATTCACCTGAAACCAGCATCACGTGGATGATGCTAAAATCTTCCACCAGCTGGAGCAGTAGCCAGGCTTCCTTGTCTCTTGGCTGTAAGGGTCGAGTGCCTAGATTGCTGAGCATTCTGGACCCAATCCTGAGGAACAAATTCCCTAGGCTGCCACCATTCTGGACCGTGGTGCTCTAGAGCTCCCTTCTCAAAGCAAAGTCTCACCTTTGCAAATCCGAGACTGCAAAGGGTGGAGTCCTGCTGGTTCTTGTGATGTCCTCAGGCCATGTTTTCTATTGTCCTGTTCCTTCTCAGTAGACAAATTCTCTTTTGCTATCTTTGGAGTCTGCAGGTTTACTGGAACTTCCATTCTGGCCAAACTCAAAATTATTTATGTATTTATTTATTCATTTTCATCTTTTTGAGAGAGGGTTTCAATATGCAGATCAGGGCTGGCCTTGAAATCACTTTGTAGCCCAGGCTGGCCTCGAACTCACAGCAATCCTCCTCACTTGACCTCCCAAGTGCCTGGATTACAGGCATGTGCCACCACACCCAGCCTTCAAAATGTTTTAAATCATTCTGCTGGGCTCTTTGCTCTTGATTCTCAACATAGATGTGGGTAAAAGTCCCAAACAGTAGCCATGCCACTGCCTCAACATTGAACTGCCTTGAAATTTCTTCCACAAGATTAATTAGTCCACTGCCTTTAATCTCAGTCTCAGGCAAAGTCTCTGGACATGAGCAAAATGCAGACAAATTTTCTGCCAAAGGATAACACACATGGTCCAGAGTCCAAGAGTCAATGTAGTCCTTCTTCCCAGCAGAATCCTCATGAACCTAGTTTTTACCAGCAGGATTTCTATCAGCATTCTGGTATTCTAAGGTCTGATCAGAATCTCCCATCAAATACAGCTTAAAACATTCCAGGGCCACTTCTTCAGCCAGCATCTCCAAATATCTCCAAAGTCTTTCTACAAGCCAGTTCCAAAGGCTCCTGAACCACATGGTCAGGTACAGTTATAGCAATGACCCCATTTCTCTGATACCAAGATCTATCTTAGTTACTTTTCTTGTTGGTGAGTCAAAATACCCAACACCCAAAGTTAAAGTAGGAAAGTTTTATTTCGGCTCACAGTTTGTAGAGCTTTCAATCCATAGTGAGCTGGTTCCAAGGCAAGGTGGCAGGCAGAGGGGCATCACAGAGGAGAAAGAGTTTATGGCATGGCATGCAGAAGGCAGCAAAGCAGCAAAGTAGTAAAGCAGCAGCAGCAGCTTCCTTCTGTCCCTTTATAGTCTATCTAGGCTATAAGCCTATTGATTAGTGCCACCCACACCCAGAGCCGGGGAGCACCCTTAATCCCAGCATCACATGCTTAGTCCCAGCATCACACCCCTAATCCCAGCCACCTCCAAAAAGCCCCACCTATGACCAGAGGAGGCTTGAGGGGGCATCTAGATATAAGCCATAACAACTGGTATGCTAGGAAAAGAAAATTAGCTTCTTGCCCTTGGTCCTCTGATTTTCAGTTTATCTTTCCAGAAGCACTTATGGGGCCTTCACGCTGAGCTACATCCCCCAGTCTTTTTTTTCTTTTTTTCTTTTTTTTTTTAATGTCTTTGAGACAAGATCTCCCTAAATTGCCCAGGTGCAACTTGAACTTGAGATTCTCCTGCTTCAGCCTCTCTTAGCATTGGGATTACAGTGTGTGCCACCACACCTGCCTTATCACATTTGTATCCTTCCAGAGAGGTTCTATTTATTTTTGTAGGTCTCTGCAGTTATTGATTAAGTGGCTATCTCCTCTAGTAGACTGAGGGAGGATACTATCTATTTTTTCATTGCGTTATCTCTAGTGCTTGATACATGATTAGCAATTTATAGGTGTTGGTGGAACATTGCATTAAGAGAACAGAGATGGGTCAATATCTAGATTGCCAGTTTGTATGCATCCTCCATGCTTCCACTCAGCATGGCACGCACACTAAGTTTCACTGCTGTTCCTACACTCCCCTAATGCTCAGTCCATGCCATTGTGAGACAGCTTCTCACTCTGCAATAAAACTACTGGTCTCTCGCCTGTGTGTCTCCCCCACCCCATAGACTGTGAGCCCCTTAAAGGGAGGGACCTTATTATGCTCTTCTGGAATGCTGTGCCAGCACACCAGAAGTCCCCAGTGAATACTTCCTGACTGCTTTTCATCTCACCTGGCCCATGTGACTGTTGACACTTTTGCAATTCTGGTCTCATGCTGTACCAATTTGCACCCCGGCAGAGCAGTTCCAAGTTGTTATTTTTCCATAAGAGCATTGTCCTCAAAACCTCTAATGCAAAGAGATGCACTTCACTTGAGCCTTACTGCAGATTCTTATTTCTTTCAATGCTCAGTTTCCTCACCTACACAATGGGAGTAATAATGCCAACCTCCAGGCCTGTTGTGATAATTAAATGAGGTCATATGTAAATTGAGTCAGTGGTTCTTCTTCCCATTCACTTCAGCAAGAAGGAGGGTCTTAGTGTGTGTTTGGCTAAAAAGGAAAACTGCCTAAGAAGTACAGTCAGGCAGACAAGACCCTTTTAATTTTGAGTCCCTGGGTCCTGTAATGCCAGTTTAAACAGAATTTAGGTATGAGATGAGAATCACTAATAAAATTTTTTAAAAATCCTCTTTGAACAATAATGTGAAATATAATGGCTGCATGTCAAAGAAGCTACTGAGCAATGCATTTTCAGGACAATCTACAGAAGCTTAAGAGGTCCCACTGGCTGAGCCATTTGCAGTCTGGTGCCTGCCTGCCCTCTGTGTCTTCTCTTGCATTACTCCTGCTAGCCACTCTAAGCTCCAGCCACAGTGAACATCCTTTGCTCCCCCATTCATTCTTCTATACCTGGCCTTTGTGTATGCTCTTCCCTCTGCCTTGTTCTGTAACTCTAAGAGTAAAAACTTTCTTCCCAGTCAGTTGTGGTGGCACACATTTGTAATCCCAGAACTCTGGGAGGTTGAAGCAGGAAGATCACAAGTTTGAGCCCAGCATAGGCAACTTGGAGACTTGGTGAGATCCTGTCTCAAAATTAAAAAAATAATGAAAAAGGGCCAGAGATGTAGCTCAGTGCAAAGGCACTGAGTTCGTACTCTTAAATAAAATAAATGCATGTTTAAGTATCACATGGTTTCTCTGGTGTGAGAATCCGAAAGTGTAAATAAGGCCCAAAATGTATAATAGGTATTGGGAAATAGGAAGAAAATATTCAAATGAAAAGAGGAACAAGGGAGAGGCAAGGAGGAAGGAAAGAAGGGACAAGAAAAAAATGGAACAGAAGGAAAAACTGGTAACAAAGCTTTTGTAAATAAAGAGGGAAGGAGGGGTTAAAGGGAGGGGAGGGGGGATGGGAAAAAAAGAAGAAACAAGATATATCATGTACATGTACAGGTACAAATTTCGTATGATAAATGTTATCATTATGTATATCTAAAATGTACCAACAAAATAAAAAGTAAAAAAAAAAAAAAAAAAAAAAAAAGACGAGATATAGCTCAGTGAGAAGACCCCGGGTTCAGTTCCCAGTAACACACACACACACACACACACACACCCCAAAAATGAAAATGAAGCTCTTCCCTAGGAAGACCTCCCTGACCTCCTGAGCTAGATGAGGTCACTGTGCCTTAGGGTGTTCTCCTACCACTGTGTTCCTTCCCTTTCACAGCACTCATTACAGATGCATAATCAACCATTCATTTATCTGACAACTCCCCCCGTTTGTTCTAGTTGATCTGGGTGCTAGGGATACAGTGGTAAGCAAGATAAGAGATAGACTCTATTTTTGAAACTTACATCCAAGTAAGTCAGACAATGAACAATAGTATAGGGACCTCTGTCTTGTTCTTTGCCGCATTTGCAGAACTCGACATTGTACCCAACACATAGGAGATACACAGTTAGAAAAGGAAAGTGAAGAGAGGGCGAATGGCAGCTGGCCTCAGGGAAGAGCAGAGGTGACTAGTGTCACAGTGAATGTGATTAACTACTTCTGAATCACCTCCTGAGGGTCTGTTCAACTTACAGAAGGCACTAAAATGGCTTGGGGCCCTTTCTTTTCCAGCCGGTCTCTAAGAAGTGAGGAGAAAGAAGGGGAAGAGGTGGCTTATCTTCACTTCTTTTTGCCTTGTGTGTGTAGGAACCTAAAAATGGGGATAAATGGATCTTCTCCCTCCACTCCCATGCCTTCTTGTGTCAGCAGCTGGCTAGCTTGTTGCCAAACTCATTTCCTCTTCCTGATGGGCACCCAGCTAGACTGCATTTTTCCACTTCCATTGTAGTTAGGTATGACTACATGATGAGATTTTCAGTAGAATGGGGATGGAGGTGACAGAATCGCCTATATGCACGATATTCTGTGCTCTTTCCCCATCACAGTGACCTTGAAAGCTTTATATTAAAGGTGGCAGAGACACAGGTGGAAAGACTTGAGTCCCTGAGCAACTATTTGGAGAAGATCCTCTCACTTACTAAGAGCACCTTTTTGGACTTTACGTGAGTGAGAACTAAACTACTGTGATAGGCCACTGAGGCTGAGAGTTTTCTTTTACAGCAAACATTCGTATTATAACCATTTCCCTCCTGACCCGGGGCTATAGTTCAGCGGCACAAGTGACTGCCTGTCAAGCACAAGGTCCTGAGTTCTGAGTTCAATTCCCACTACCAGAAAAAAAACAAAAAAGCTATTTCCTTCCTTATGCTCTGCAAGACAGTGACACCTCTCCAGTCCAGAGCCCAGACTTGCCTCTTACTGTGGTGCGCCGACATCCCCACTGGCGTAGTGGTCATCACTTCAGACCAAAACTGGCCTGCTGTTTTCAGTCTCCCACAGTTTCTCCTTCTCCCATGTGGCTATCTCTGTGGATGGTGTCACTTTCCACCCAGATGTGCAAGCCTAAAACTCAGGGTCGTTCTTGACTCTCTTTCCTTTCTCTCATCTTCTTCATTAGCTCTTCAGTTCATGTGCTTCCCTTCTCCACTGCTGCAGCTACTCCTCCAGTCCATTCTCCAGTCTGAATCAGCTACCCCAAAGTAGATCTGCTCATGCCACCCCTCTCCACGCTCACTCTGGGCTGGCCGCCCATCGCTCTGACAATCCACCCAAACTCCTCAGCTCAGACATGAGGGCCTTGCGTGACCTGGCCCAGCCTACTTCTGCACCTTCTTCTGCTGACCCCCACCCAATTGTCTGCATCCAGTCACTCCAGTCACACCAAACCCGTATCAGTTCCTCATTCACATCATCCTCTCTCTGACTCTGGCAGTTCCCTCAGTGTAGACTACTCCTGACCTCTTCACTTGGAGCACAGCTGATGGTCGAACCTCAGGTTGAATTTCACTTCCTCGGAAAACTGACCTCTCTGACCTCTGGATCTGAAACCTTCTACTGCCCATCACAACTCTCTTGACACTTGATTGTTGTGACTTTTTGTCTGTCTTTCCTGTTAGAGGGCAGAGCCTGGATCCTGTTCAAAATAGTGTTCTAGAACAAGGCAGAAATCAGTGGCAGCTTGTTAAATGACTACATGTGAACAGTGAACTAGTTCAGTAATTACCAGTTTATAGTTGTGATGTGACCTGAGTGTGGTGGCCTACACCTGTAATCCCAGCCCTCTGGGAGGCTGATGCAGGAGGATCACAAGTTCAAGCCCAGCATGGACAATTTATGACTTAACCAGACCCTGTCTCAAATTTAAATATATATGTATGGGGGAGGGGGATGGCCTTGGATTCAATTCCCAGTGCTGCATAAATAAATAAATGAATGAATGAGCAACATAGCACCCCTTGGCACTTCTAGGAATATCAGTGCTCTCAATGCTACCAGTTAATTCTCAGTGTCTCTGTAATCTGAGTCAGGATAATTCACCCCCACTTATTAATGAGGAAACATAATCCCAAGGGAGCAGGTGATTGCCCCAGGGAGGTATGGAGGTGATACTCACAAAGCTCTGGCTAAAACCACACTACTTCTGCCACCCCCGCAGGGGAAGGGAGCACTTTTCTTGTTTCTGAGCACCAAGCGGAAATGTAATATCATGACACATTGGGGGATTTCTTTCTTCCCCTGCATTTTTCTGATGTGACTCCAGCCTGGGGGTTGGGGGAATGCAGGCCCTGAGAGGAAGGAGGAGGGAGGCAGGGAGGGTAGTTGCTACATTCCTCAGCAGCCTCCGTTTGCATAGCTCAAAGAAAGAATAAAGAAGTTAGCAAGCCTTGGCAGACGCACTGGGCATTCAGCTCCTGTTCTGGCAGCTGCAGAGGCTGGGCTGAATAAACGCTCTGCCAAGGTCCAGGAGGCGAGCGCTCTGTCCCTGCCCTGGTTGCCAAGATGAGGTAGAGGGGGTCAGGGCCTCTGCCTAACATGAGGGTGCACAGAAAGAGGCTCCTCTTTCTACCCAGACTGGCAGCTAGTTGGCCGTGAGCCATTAAATATGTGTGTGTGTATGCGATGGGTGTGAAGGGGACAGTGTCAGACCTCAGTGCAAACCCTTCCCAGTTGGAGGGCTAGTGCGGCATCAGACAGCCTAGGGGGCTATCTCAACCCCTCCTCCATCCTGGAGATGTTAGAGGGGGCAGCCCATGGGCAGATGTCCCCACCCAGCTGCTGGGGCCACTGCCATCACATTCCAGGGCAGGCTGAGAGTCACAGAGCGTGGCTTGATAAAGAGCGTGAGGCCTTGCTCACCATGGAAACCAGGCTTCCTAGGAAAAGGTCACATATTTGATGGGTCTGTCATCTGGGTACCTTAAATGCAGCACTGTTCCTGTTTTCCTGAAGTCTCTGCCAGCAGAGAAGGCCTGAGACAATGGGGGTGGCAGCTGACCTGTTTAGGCAGGGCCCTGTCACAATTTCCACTTTTCAGAAAAGCTCATGCTATGCTCACTTATATATCCTGACCCCAGCTTGTACCCACTGGGGCAGCCCTGCAGGCCAAGCCTTAAATCTAGAAAGGACTCAGCTGAGCAATGAATCTAGACACAGAGGTATGAGAACAAGACCCACGAGGGTAAAAATTGGCACAGGATTAGATGTCAGAGCTTGTTAACGATAGCAATAGCTGTTAGGTATTGAATTCTTACTTCATCAGGCTTTATGGTACTTTATATACACTGTGATCCCCACAAAAACCATAGTAAGAAAGCTGAGGCTTGGAGAGGTTAAATAATTTGTCCAAGATTATTAAACAACTAGCAAATGGCATGGTTAAGATTTGAACACAGGACTGTCTGATCCAGAAACTGAATTCTTAACCTGTCTTTTCGCTCATTAATTTATTCATGCGTTCATTCAGTTATTCAATTGTCTATTCATTTATGCATGCGACAAAGATTTAGTGACTGGCTTGGATGTGGGATCGCAGAGCAGCAAAAAGTTGTGCTCTGTGACCTCCAAGAATGCATGGCAGGAGAAACGGATGAGCAGACAGACAAGGACAGCACACAGTGGGATCAAAGTGGTGGGAGAGGAGCACCAAAGCTTCTGCAGGAAGAGCACCAATCTTGCTTGCACTATCCAAGAACAGATGATGTGGGAGTAAGAGGCAGAGTGACCAATGCAGCCTGGATTGGAGGTGGGCGGTAGACATTCCCTGGAAGGTGTCTAAGGACACACTTGGAGAAGGATGCCTATCTCTGTAGGGCTGAGCTTAGGTCAGATTTCTTCGGCAAGCACTTACTTCTTAAATGCACCTGATCTGGCCTCCCTTACCAAGCATGGTGTTTTCCAAAGCTCCCATCAAGAAGCACAGGGAAAATAGAAGCCAGGCCTTCCTAGAGACCCTTGGATGTGTGCATGGTTTCCATAGCCATCCTTAGCCCACTCACTAGAGGCATGAAGGAAGAGCCAGCTGGTAGCTTCTTCCTTCTGTTACACTACCATTGAAGTCAATCAATCTACTGTCAAAAGCAGAGGGGTGGAAAATAAAACTAACTCCTCATTATAAGCAAACCACCCCAATGACTTCTAGGTTGGGCAAGGAAACAAGGAGAGTAGGGGGTGACTTAATTCCTCCCATCTGTCTGGTTCCTACACCCACATCATATGTCTTTGCAAAGCCTCCCACACACACTCTGATCCACTAACTGCAGCCTGAAAGGAGCCCTTTCCCTGAGAGGCTCTGCTGGTTACTAATCACCAAGATGCTGGAGGGGAGAAGAGAGAGAGGGAGAGAGACAGGGAGAGAGAGGGAGAGAGACAGAGAGAGAGAGAGAAGAAGAAGGGGTGTTCTCTGAAAAGCAAGGGGGCAGCTGGCTTCCTTCACAGCTGTGTGGGTGGCAGTGAGCTAAGAGGTCCCTGCTCTCCATCAATCAAGAGGGCAATCATGGAAAAATGTGCAATGTTAAAAGTTCAAAAATAAAAACCAAACCACAGCAACCTCCAAATTATATTAATTTGGACACTCCGGATACCAATCATGGGAAGGGGCAATTCTAATTTCCTCCTCTGTTCTTGGATGAGGTTGGCCTGTTCCCTGGAGGCCTGGCCTGAGCACCTTATCACAGCAAGGAGCAAATCACAGAGGTTTCATCCTCTCCTTTTTGGAGAACAGTGGCCGGGATAGGAGCATGGTCACGGAAGAGAATGAGCAAGGTCAGCATTAAGCAAAATTGCATTAGTTAATAGTAGCCTAGTTAGTGCAAGTTGCTGCTCTGCTCTGAGCCTCAGGGCCCTTTGTCATTAATCTGGGGCTATTAATACTACCACCTCCCCGAGGCATATATAGATTAAATAAGAGCCTGTAAGAGAAATATGCTTTAAAGCTATGAAACGCCATACAAAGACCAGGTGTCTTTACTTTTCTTCCTGTTTTTGGGGGTGGGGTGGGGTGGGGTGCAGTGCCTTTCTTGCCTTTATCTCCTACCTGCATCCCCCTCACATTCATTGTCCTCTTTGTAGTGCCCTCCTTCACCCCATATGGACTTAGCATGTCCACAAAAGAATCCTTTAGTTTCTTGGCCCCTTGAACTCAATTCTCCCTCCCCCCACCATTCCTTCCTATATTGATTAAAAGAATCATTGTTTACACAGTTGTTCAGGCTAAGACTCAAGAAGTTATCCTTGGGCCGGTGAGATGGCTCAGCGGCATAAGCGCCTGCCTGGCAAGCGCTATGTCCTGAGTTCGACTCCCGGGACCCACATACGAAAAAAAAGGGCCGGTGATATTGCTCAGCGGCATGGGCGCCTGCTGGCGCGCAAGGTCCTGAGGTCAACCCCCAGAACCCACAAAAAAAAAAAAAAAAAAAGAAGTTATCCTTGTCTCTATTTATTTATATTTATTTATTTATTTATTTATTTATTTATTTATTTTGAGACAGGGTCTCACTATGTAGGCCAGACTGGTCTTGAACTCGCTTATGTAGCCCAGGCTGGGCTCAAACTTTCGGAGATCCTCCTGTCTCAGCCTCCCAAGTGCTGGGATTACAGACATACAGTACCACACCCAGCCATCCTTGTCTTTTTCCCACACACCCACATTCAATCCATCAGCATATCTAAGAGGTGATTCCTCCAAAACAGGTCCTGAATCTGACCATTTCTCACCACCTCCTCTGTTACCACCCTAACTCCAGCCACCTTCACCTCTTGCCTAGATAAGTACAGAGGTCTCCTAACTGGTCTTCTTTCACTGTGCTCCCTAAAACCCCTGCATCCTGCAGTCATATTTCCTAAACATAAATCAAATCATATCACTCCCCTGCTCAGAATATCCTGCTGGCTTCCCAATTGTTAGCCATGGTCTATGAGGCTGCATATGATCTTCCCTTCACCTCCCTATCAAGCTCCGATGACCATGCTGCAGCTGCAGGGGCCCTTTGCTGCCCTATACATACTAAACGTATTTTTGTCTCAGGGCCTCCACATGCCTGATCCCTGCTTGTCTCAGGTCAGATGCTACCTCCGCAGACTTTTCTTGAACTATGTTCTGTCCCCATTGACAGTGTATCACTGGGGTATGTGTGAGTATTACTTATTTCTGAAATTACCCTATTACCTCACTTACAAATGTAGTGTATTTCATGGACAAGTAACTGATTCTCCAGTGATAAGAATAGTACTTGGCACATTTTAAGTGCCTACTCAACTTTTATGAATGAATAAATGAATGTCCTTTCTCCAAAATGATTTCTTTCCCCCCGCCATCCACCTCATCCTCACTGCATCAAAAATGCCCTCTCCTTCAGAGCTGGATCTCATTTGGAAGGTGGTAGGGAGGGCTCCACAAATGTTTGCTGAGTGAATGAAGCAAAAATGAATTACACCACCAAAGAATGCCTGCCTTCTAACTCATAGCTATTCCCAGGGGTATTAGCATTCTCAAACAGGAAGCTTGAATTTCAGGCATTGTTTACAAAGGGAAGAATTTCAGGCCAGCCATTTGAAGTGATATATTTGGACAGATTTGCTGTTCCATGGCTGCTTAAATCCACAAATACTTACTAAGACCCTTTAGGGCTTCTTTTAAACTAAAGCAGACGAGAAGTGTGAAAAAGTGATTGAAAAGCATCATGTGCTTCTAAGGAAAGAATTGTGAACTGGCTTTCAGAGACCTGGGTTTCAACTCTAACAGTGCCACTAATTAGCTCCTTTTTTTTTTTTTTTTGTGGGTACCAGGGGGTCGACCTCAGGACCTCGCGCGCCAGCAGGCGCCCGTGCCGCTGAGCGATATCACCGGCCCCTTTTTCGTATGTGGGTTCCGGGAGTCAAACTCGGGCCCTCACGCTTGCCGGGCAGGCGCTTAAGCCGCTGAGCCATCTCACCGGCCCTTTTTTTTTTTTTTGAGACAGGGTCTCCATATATGCAGTTTAGGTTGGCCTCACAACTCGTGGTGATCCTTCTGCCTCAGCCTCCCTTGTGCTGGAATTACAGGTGTGCACCACCATGCACAGTTACTAATTAGCTCCTTGGACAGACCACTGGAGGTAACCAACATTTACTAATTATGTAGCATGTGGCTGGGTTAGAACTATGCACTTTACTCACATGTACAATTTTTGCAACTCTTTGAAGGTGAAATTTTTAATTTTCTTAATTAAAAAAAAGTTTTTGCAATGCCAGGGATGGACCCCAGGGCCTTGTACATAGTAGGCAAGTGCTCTACCATATCCCTAAGTAGATATTTTTATTATGTCTGTTTTATAGATGGGGAGACAAATTCAGAGAGACTGGGTATCATGCGTGAAGGTGCTTCCCCAATAAACAGTGGAGCCTGGACTCAGACCCAAGTTCGGTTCAGCCTGTACGTCTGTCCCTTGTGCTATGCCTCATAAGCCACTTTGGGGCATTTTTCATGAATTTGTAAACTGGGGGCAGGAGGAGAAACTCTTGAGCTCTAAGGAATTGCACTGTAAATCTTTGTCATATGATTTTTTTCACTATGTTATTTTTGGATAAGAGAAGAAGAGAAAACCAGTCTGGCCCAGCAAACTCATTTGAGTATGTGTGCTTAGTGGTTAGAGAACAGGCTCGGGAGTTAGGTTTCCCCAATTCACACCCTGCTTTTACCCCCGTAAGCATGAGTATATCACCTAACATTTCTCAGCCTCAATTTTTTCACCTATAACACAGTTATAAGTACAGTAAGAGCATTACCTCCCAGGTTGTGGTGAGTTGTAAATGAAATAGTGCCTGTGAAGTGTATGGTCTAGAGCTTATATGTGGTGGGCACTTCATGAATATTAAGTATTTATTATTCTGGGTTGGGGATGTAGCTCAGTGGTAGACTCCTTTCCTTGCATGTTCAAGGCCCTGGCTTCCATAGCACTGCAAGAAAAAATATTTATCAACATAATCATGATTATTATGACCATTATACTGTGAAAGAAAGTATCTCAAAGGAGACTGAAAGAGGAGCCCATAGAGAAAAGATAGAGGCTTTTCAGGGCATAGGGGGCCACTTTCTTTAACGGCCAATCTTGAGAAGCGGCTACAGATTCAGAGGCTCCAAGGGCCACTGTATCAACCAGAAAGAAACCCAAAGGACCTCCAAGGGGAGCTCTCATCAGCAGCAGAGGCAGTAGGAGAGAGCAGCGGAAAGACAGGAAGCCCTCAGTCTGCAGGAAACATTACTGGAGAAACAAAGCATGACCAGAAAAGCCCAGCCAAGTGTAAAGACTTAAGATGGAAGCTTGCAACAGCAAAGGGAGCCCCACAGAGAGTTCAAAGAAACTCACTACTCCACAGTTATTTCTGATATCCTCACTCTCTGATTACTAGTCAGACATCGGTCCTTTACAGAATCATCTAAAATGCAATAGCAAAGAGTCCTTATCCGAGTCTTTAAAATCGTGTTATTATATGCATTGTGTAATACAGAAAAATGCACAAATCATACCTGGTGAATTTTCTCAAAGTGAATACACCTGTGTAGCCAGCAGCCAGTGCATAGCAAAATTATCAGTATACCAGAAGTCCCACCTCTGCCTACTTCCAGTCATCACCAATCCCAACAGGGATCTCCTTGCTGATTTCTTTCACCATAGATTAATTTTGCCTTCCTTTAAGTTTTATATAAATGGACTCACACAAAAGGGACTCATTTTTGTCTGGCTTTTTTCACTCAGCAATGTTTTGAGATTCATCCATATTGCTATTCAGTACTTCATTGTCTTGATATACCAGAGTTTATTTATTCATTTCTTAATCAAGTACTGGCGGGTGTTTGTTTGTTTGTTTTTTGGTACAACCTCGCACTTGCCAGGCAGGTGCTGTGCTGCTGAGCTATATCCCCAGCCCTGGTGGGTATTTTTTTTTTTTAATTTTTTATTTTTTTTTAAAGACAACAAGTAAACATTCTCATGTATTAACAAACTCAAGCATTAGAGAATGTACAAATACCTTTTGGAGAAAAATACTACTCAACATAAGATTAAGCCATGTAAAAGCTAGGGAAAAATAGAAGACTAAGGAATGGAATAGTCACAGTGAAATTGCATTTTCCTACTAGGGAGACAATACAATGTTTATAAATGTGCATCCGGTTTATTTCGCTTGTGAGTATTTTCTCGAGTTGCATCCATTTACCTATAAAAGTTTCCAGTTTATCTTTCTTTATGGCTGAGTAGTACTCCATTGTATAGAAATACCGCATCTTTTTTATCCATTCCTCAGTTAATGGGTATTTGGATACTTTCCAATTTTTAATCATTGTAAGTAATGCCAAGGTCACTCTTACACGTCTTTTGGTAACAAAGGTATTCTCTTGTGTGTATGCCTAGGAGTGGAACTGCAGGGTTATAGGGTATTCATATGTCAGTTTTGATAGCTACTGCCACCCAAAGTTTTAAGAGGATAATTAAAAGGCGTGGGCCCCTGGAGAAACTTCAGAATGTTATACCTCTCCAAGAAAAGAGGATGAGGATGAGGGGGGGGCAGCCCAGAGGCTCTTGTCCAATGGCCTCCCAATGGCTCTCATTACCTCCCGTAAACCCAGGACACCAGGCCATGTGATAAGCCCGTTTCCACTTTCATCCTGTTATCTAGTCCACCCTCCCCAACAAAAGCCTCTCTATAATCCCAACCAATTGCATTTGCCCACTTGCCCACCTGGATAGGATTTTAATTGTTCTTTTTCTTCGGGGGGGGTGTTAGTTTTTGTTTTTTGAGACAGGGTCTTGTTATGTAGTTCTCTGGGCCTTGAACTCACTATGTAGCCCAGGCTGGCCTTGAACTTGAAACAATCCTCCTGCCTCAGCTTCCCAAGTGCTGGGATTACAGGCATGTGCCACCACGCCTGGGTTGAATTTCAATTCTTATATTCATTTGACAAATATTGAATGCCCAACTCAATAATATTGTTTAAGAATCTGGAGCTCAGTGTGGTGGGACTGAGGCAGGATTGCCATGAGTTTGAGGCCAGCCTGGGCTACATAGTGAGTTCAAGGGCAGTCTGAACTAGATTGTGAGACCCTGTCTCCAAAAAACAAAAAACAAACAAACAACCACACAAAGAAAAAGAAGAAGGAGGAAGAAGAAGAAGGGGAAAGAGAAGGAGGAGGAGGAGGAGAAGAAGAAGGAGGAGAAGGAGAAGGAGGAGAAGGAGAAGGAGAATCTGGGATTAGAGCAATGAACATACCCCTATCCTCATGCAGCTAACATTCTAGCAGGAGCAGATGGACAAAAAATAAATAGGAATGTTGCTGGTGATTAGAGCTATGGGTAATATAAAGCACTGTAAGAAGAATAAAGATGGGGTGAGGGAGGACTGTAATGTTATATAATATTGTGGTGAGGGAAGGCCTGTCAAACAGATAAGACCTGAATTACATTTTTGTGAGTGTGATGCTAGAGATCAAACCCAGGACTTCTTATATGCTAACTATGCAAGTCTATCACTGAGCTATTCGTAATATAAATTATGTTTTAAATTTTCACTCTATCATGTTGGAAAAAGGCTATATGGAAGCAAGGTGCAACTGGGAAGATAGGAGGCTATCATAGGAGTCCAGATATGAGGGATGTTGCACTGGACTAGGTGATAGTAGTAGCAGGGAAAATGAGTGTATTGCATGTGTTCTAAAGGTACAATTGACAAGATTTGCTGGTGGATTGACTAATGGAGCATGAGAGGGGAACAATGCCTGTTCACATGTTCACAGCACAGGACTAGATCCTGAGTCCAGGGCCTGTTGATTGAATGAATGTGTCTTTGCTGGTTACAGCCAGCCAAACTTGGAACATCAAAGGTCTATTCTTTCTTATCTTAGAGGTAGTATGGTATTCCATATTAAGACAAAATTACTGGAGTTACTGTGTTGCCTCATGCTGTGTATCCTGTGTTACTGTGTATCCTCAAGCAGTTGTATCATCTACTTGAAATTCAACTTCCACTTCTGGAAAAATATAATACCTTCATTACAAAGTTATTGAGAATACTGAGATAGTATACATAAACATGGCTGATACAGAGCCTAACATCAAGAAATGACTTAGGAAAGAGTCATATTAAACCAGTTCTCAGTTAAAACAAGCAGACTATCAACCAGGCGTGGTGGCGCATGTCTGTAATCCCAGTATGCAGGAGGCTGAGGCAGGAGGATCACTGTGTGTTTGAGGCTAGCCTGGGCTACATAGTGAGTCCAGACCAGCTGGGACTACATAGTAAGATCCTGTCTCTAAACAAACAAACAAACAAACAAACAAACAAGCAGACTATGGAGAAAGGGTTAACTTTATTTGGATTGCAAAGTATAAATATGAACCAGGTTTGGAAATACAGATTGTAACAGTTCAGAAATGGTACCAAAAACTTGCAGAAGGGACCATAACAGCATTCCTTGGTAGTTTTGGTGATGGGGTGGGGTTACCCACAAGTTTCCCCCACTTCTAATCTTTTCCTTAGCAATTGGGAATTAAACAATTATCAAGAACAGTTAACTCCAATTTTCCCTGTTCCTCCTCAGCATTTTTCTTTGCTAACACCTTCTCCAGAATGTCCTCTGCTGCACTGACCCCTGCATGGAGTAGCACCAGAAGAATGGCAGGAGTGAGAGAAATGTCTTGACACAAGGGAGAATGGGTGCCCACTCTGTAGGTGGGTGGGGGAGGGGGTATAAGAAAAGCTACAGGGGTGAATGCCCAACCTCTTCTGAGATTCGGCAGGGAGAAGACACAGGGAAACACTGATATCTGTTACACTGTGACATCAGCACCTTTGGCTTTCAAAACACAAATGGTAGACAAAATTGCCTAGGCAAGACTGCAGTCCAACTCATAGAGTGGCTCTGACCAAGTTAACTGCTACATCCCAACCATCAGAACTCTCCCTGGGGCACTCTGATCCTGGGAGATCTTCAGAAATAGATGGGTCACAGAGCCATCTTAGATTTACCACAGGGGAGTGTGGCATTGAGCCAGATGGTGGGGATGTAAGGAGGGCCAGGATATTGCCAAAGTAACAGTCTAGGCACTTGAAATATTATTGTTAGATTATTAAAAACTAAATAAATTAACATACATAGAATAAAATAAATATATAATTTAAGAGGCATTTTACAAACAAACAAACAACAACAAAAAATAGTTGTTATTTTTTTTCATCTGGGTAGAAGTCCCAAAATTCGGAGTTCTTGGGCTTGTGGTATTTCACAGTTAGCTCAACAAATCCAGCACTGGAGGGTCCAAGTAACAGATCCCTTGGTAGCTACTTGAGTACATGGCTTCTCAACCTTTGTTGCTTTCTTCCAGTCCACAAATCTTTCCTTCTTCTTCTCTCTCTCTCTCTCTTTTGTATTTTTAGTCAAAGATACTGGAGCATATGGAATTTAACCGATATTTTAATCCAGAAGATAAGTATTTAAATATTTTTTAAACTGATGGAGGAGTAGGTTTGGTGGGGGAAAATCAGAAGGTCCTGAAGACCCCCCAACTTTCACTTTCCTCTGATCGAGATCCCATTGGACATAGTCTGTTTGGCACTTGAAGGTTCTGGTATTTTGGCAAAGCAATTATGGGAGGCCCAATCAAGATAGCAACTGGAGGTGAAGAAGTCTTCGTGTCTAGCTGTGAAGTTCTTTCCTTCTAGAGGTGACAAGCAACTTGTGCCTTCTCAGATATAGCTGTCCTCCGCTGATTCCTAAAGCACAAGAAGAAAGCATTTAAAGCTGGGTCAGTCTAAGGAGGTCTTAGGTGCCTCTGAGTCCAGTCTTAAGAAGCGGACAGATCATCTAGGAAAAGGAGGGAGAAAAAAGAGCTAACAACAGAAGAAGCTGTCCTCTCAGGTATCTCCCTAACAACTTTCACCCTAACTGGACATGATTCTCCAGCACTCTTTTTGAAAATAACTGCAATTGGATGCTGACTCTCAGCCCAGAGGTAAGAGCAGAATTCAGCATTCATTGAAAGAGACCCAAGATCCACTCATGCCTTGGCCCCTTCGTGTTACCAGGGGGCAAAGGATGAACCATTACCTTGAGCAAAGGTCTTTCTCAGTGGGAATTAGTCATGCCCAACTTCACTTTCTCTTCATTTTCCACATCATAACCTCCTCTCCTATGGTACCTGAGGAAGAGAAGTTTTGTGAGCAAGCCCTGCCTGCTAAGATAAAGTACAGGTCCTGGAGCAGGTCATTCCAAAGAACTCTGCCATGATGGCTCCCTCCATTACACGGAAAAGCCCACAGGGAATGGCATGGACTTCTGGTCAAAGCCCAGCTGCCCTGAGAGATGCCTGTCTCTAACAGCAGGCTATATTTGTTTGTTTGTTTGTTTGTTTTTGTTTTGTTTTGTTTTTGAGACAGGGTCTCACTATGTAGTCCAGGCTGGCCTTGAACTTGAGGGGATCCTCCTGGCCCAGCAGCCTGCTACATTTTACAAAGAGTTTCACATCATGAATTTGATTGTCACAGCATCCTTACGAGGCAGGGGGACAGAGCGTACAATCACTGACAGGTTATAATTTTCAGAAAGACAGGTCACTTGTTTTAGGTTTCACAGTGGATTGAGTAGCACTGCTTGAAAGCAGACAGAGTGCTTAATAGTTCTTCCCAACCCAAAACATGCCTGGCCTGGAAGTCTGGCCTGAGATCCAAATGCCTCGGAATTAAAAGGATATACCAATAGTACCGCCACGCCTCCATTGCCAAACCACATGCTAACGCCATCGAAGCACAGAGCCAGGTGAGAGAAATGTACAAGGGAGTGGCTCCAGAGGTATGAGGGGCAGAATCTGCTAGGGCAGTGGTGGCAAACCTATGGCTTGTGTGTTGTTTTTCTTTTAAGACAAAAGATGTTCATGTATGAGTTGCTCTTTCTAAACTAAAACCTCAGTATTCAGGTTTAATGGCAGGGTTGGCACTTTGGGCACTTGTCTCTAAAAGGGTCACCATCACTGTGTTAGGCCTGGCAAGTGTTACCCCGGGCTCTAGATACTGGCCTTGTGTCATGCCAGAGAAACTAGGTTTGTGGAGAAGCAACACCTAGGAACAAGTTCCAGATGTGGGGGCATGAGAATGGGGTTATGTAATCTCTTGATTACCCATGTAATTTCTTTTTTTTTTTTTTTTTTTTGGTACTTGGAATCAAACTCAGGACCTCGTGCTTGCCAGGCAGGCGTGTGCTGCTGATCTATATCCCCAGCCCTTGTGTGATCTCTTGGGAACTCAGTTTCAAAGAGTTTTAAAGACCCAGGAGAAGGAGGAAGGGGAGTGATTTACAGAAACAGCCAGCAGGGACCCCCCAACACTCACCTAAACATGAGAAGGCCCACGATGACAAGCAGACAGACAGATGACAGCACCACAGCCACTACAGCCAGGATAGTAGTGTGGTCATAGGTATATAAGCGATTCTCTACCGGAAGGCTCAGCCCATGGCACCTCTCTCCATGGTAACCTGGGTGGCAGCTAGTTCAAGACAGAATAAAGGAACAGAGTTAGTGGTTTGTTTTCTTTCTCTCTCTTTCTCTCTCCCCCCCACACACCTACCCTGCAATGGCCCACCTACATAAACCAAACCCTATTTATCGCCTCCTTTGAATGCTCCACAGCTTCTTTCTGTCACTCAGCACCTCCCCCGCTTCACCATTCCTTCTAGGTCTCTGGCCCCAGAGTCCTGCTCCAGGTGGAGGGAAAAAGCAAGTGAGGACTTGAAGGTCTCAGTATAGACACAGACCATGGGTAGCTGATTTATTATATGTGTGCTAAGGCATTCTGTTTGAGCCACTTAAGAGGACTTGGGCACAAGGGCTGGTGGGTTGAGTTGAGGGGAATCAGTATCACTCCCTCTAGTGGGGCCCCTCAACATTCTGACCCAGAAATAAACCCAGCCTTGCCCATCAATGCCTCCAGCATCCAGTCCCTCCCTACCACTGCCCAGCCTATTAATAGGCCCTGTTCCTTTGCCAGCAGTCTTTTTCTCAGATTTCTTTCACTTAACTCTCAGCTCCCCTTTGGTGCAAGGCCCGACCTGGTAGCTTAAGTATAGCCTCTGGCCTCTGGAAGCTGGGCTATCAGGCCTCCTTCATCACAGGACAAAGCAAACAAACCAAGATAACATCTTTCTGCCCAGCTGCCTTGCCTGAGCATAAAAGAATGTCAGAAACAATCTCTTGGCTCTTGTCACTCAAGAATCAAATCATGTGGCAACTGCCTCTTCTAACACAAAGCATTTCCTCGAAGCTCTTAGGAAGACTCCAAGCTGAAGAAGCATATTCACATCACTCCCTTTATCTAAACATCGCAGAGACCCTTTGGTGTAGGTGGGAGTCCCACTCTATAGAAAGGTCGAGTGGCTTCCCAGGTCACGCAACAGGACAGAAGCATGGACGAGGATTGTCTCACCCTGAGCTCAGCCTGCTGCCCACTCACATCCACAAACCCACCCGCCAGCCACAGAGGGTGGTGACAACGTCAGCCTGGGGATATAGGCCACTAGCTGCTGGAGGAGGAAGCACTGAGAACCTGGTTGGCCTCTCTTCTGAGCCACACCTTTTCTGGGAAGGAAGTTGTGTGCCTGCTGCCTCATGGCAAGGAATTCCTTCTTCCTGCTGGCAGGGCACCAGGGATGCTACAAGGAATAGACCTGTCCGGACCTGGCAGTGGCACAGAGGTCTCTGCCCTTGCCTCTGCCTGCCCAGCTCCTCCTGGGTACTCTAAGGGACCGCCTCACTGCAGAATAAATGTAGGCCAGACTCACTGTTACATGGGATAGTACACAGTCCCTTGCCTACCCTCCCATGCATCTGTGCCATCAGTCCAGGTGGTAGAAAGATGACCCCCAACCTGCTAAGACATGGAGGAAGCTCCTAGGAGCGTCCCTGGGAAGTCACTTTTGCACAGGGATTAGGGGTCAGAGAGTTTAAGTGATTTGCCAAGCTTCACAACTAAGAAGCAGCAGGGCAAAGATCAGAAACCACTCTTAGCAGATTCCAAATTCATGACTCTTTCTGCTCTGCAGTGCAGGTAACACATATCATCTGATAAGTTCCTGAAGCCGTCGGGTCCTGCTCTCTAACCTCATTATTATTATTATCATTATCATTATTATTATTATGTATTCAGGGCTTTAATAAATAGCAAACATTAAAGGCTTATTATGAGTCAAATACTCCAAGCTAAATGCTTTACAAGAAGTACTTCCCTTATCTCACTTATTTGTTTGTTATGGTGCTGGTGTTGAACTCAGGACCTCATGATTTCATAAATCTCAAAACCCTCTCTGTGAAGCAGAAGTTACTCTCCCCATTTTATTTTATTTATTTTGGTTTTTTGAGACAAGGTCTCACTATGTAGCCCAGGCTGGCCTTGAACTCACAGTGATCCTCTTGTCTTGCCCTCCCGAATGCTGGGATTACAGGCGTGCGCCACCACACCCAGCCAACTATTCTCATGTTAAAGATGAAGTAGCTGAGGTTTAACTTCTGTTAAATAACTTGCCCAAAGTTAAGAAACTAGTGAGTGATAGAGCCTGGGATTCAACACAGCACTCTGGATGACTTCAGAGAGTACACTCTCCTGGGAGAGGAGCTGAAGTTGAGCCTGTTTTGCATTTTGAGCCCATCATTCAAACCCCACAGGTAGTTACTCAGATGATAGAAATAAAGGTTGTTCTCAGAGTCCCGAAATTCAGTTACATAATCCCTGCACGTCCCCCCTGAGTCAAAAGGGTAATAATGTAAACATCCTAATATTACCTACCTCCCCCTCCCTTTGCCTAACTCCTGGCTTCCCCAGGGAAGGAGGGGGTTGAGTACATTCCAAGCATCCCAGGGTGGGGATGAGATCGTGTGTCTTGCCCAGAGCCAACATCCATCAAACTAGGACACGTTCCTCCTCTCTATGTCTGTGACCCATTTCAGAACTTGTATTATAACAGACACAGGAATGCTCTAGGGCCCAGAAACATCTTCCACACGTTTCTCTACCTTTACTGAGGAGGTAGAGGGGGCACCATGTGATGGAGGAGACTTAGAATACATGAGTTCCAAACTGGTTCTGCTACTATTTCTAGCCAGGTGATCTTGGGCAAGTCACATTGCCTTTCTATGCTTTGGTTTCCTCACATAAAACACAGAAATAATAAATGCCCAACTCGCAAGAATATCACAAAAAGATCGAAGAAGGTATTTATGGAAGAAAGCATGTTGTAAAGGCCAGGATCCACATAGGCATAGATTATTATACACTCTGACTGCAGAGGGTGCTGCCCATATCCCACGGAATGAGGCACCCAAGTCAGTGGAGCCAAAAAAACGGGGCTTGCCATTCCTTCTTGGCATCTGGGCTGTGAGGCCAAGTGGAGCCCCAAGCCTGTCTCTCTTCCAGCACGGGGTCCTCCCCACTCCAATGGCCCTCAGGTTTCCTCCAGCCACAGGAAACTTTGCAGCCAATTATTGGGTCAGCAGCCAGTTAGGAGCCCCAGGAAACTACTCTTTGTGGGCAACTTTTGGCTGGTGACGCAGAAGGGTTTTCCTGTTCATGGTGGCTGCAGAGAGCTGGTTTAGGAAGCCGACTAGCCGCAAGCTCACCACTGCAGCCTGGACATACCCTGGTTGGCAGTTCCAGGGTCTGGAGGCAAGAAGGAGTCACAAAGTGTCTCAGATGTAGGTATACAGATGTCAAATTGCCCCAAACCAGGAGCTCTGTGTCTTCTTGCTGCTTTCTGCCCTGAATACAAAGGGCTAGAGATAGGAGGCAGTTGGACTAGACAAAGAATCCTGGTCCAGCCCATGAAAATCTGCCCAGGAACTAGACATAAGTCTTCAAGTCAGATCGCTATACTCTTAGGCTAGTAAAAGCCTAAATGTCCTCTAGGACAACAGCTGCCCTCTATAAAATCCTACTAGAACTCTGTAAGTAAACACTGAAGCTCTGAGATAAAGGAGAGATGGCATCATTATGATCATTATCACTAGCCCTAGGACTGGAGAGGCAGCCCTGGGGACACTTAGGTTCTCTAAACTTAGGTGGGTCAGCTGAGCCCTGCTCTTCAGGACAGCAGTCTTAACAAGGCTTCTCAGCCAAGCAGCAGAAGCCCCACATCCAATTTGGCCCAGACAGGTTCCTGGCCTCAGTCTACCTTGACTACCCTCAGAGTCACTTTCTCCACCCTGTGCTAATGATGCCATTTTACAAATTTAAGACAAACATTTCTTGTCCTATCCCAAGATATTGGAGGGATGACATGGGGACTTTCATGCTTTTTTTTTTTTTTTTTTTTTTCCTGAGACAGAGGCTCATGTTGCCCAAACTGTTCTCAAACTCTCAGGATCAAGTGATCCTCCCACCTTGGCTTGCTTTGATGGGTGCTGGCTCTGGGCAAGACACAAAATCTCAACCCCATGCTGGGATGCTTGGAATGTACTCATCTCAGTCATCCTTCTCTGGGGAAGCCAGTAGCACATGCTATCATGCTTGGCTTCTATGCCACTCTTAAACAACTTCCAATATCAAGCTTCTGACAAAGATGTTACAGGAAAAGACAGATTGACTATGGACATGGTAGGGAGATGAGTCTGTCTGACAACTGCCAAATACAAGGTAATTCTGCTATGTGTGATCAGACAGGGTGGGAAAGATTTTAAAGCCAAATGAAGCCAGGTATGGTCACACACTTATTATAACCTCAGTTTCTCAGGAGGTTGAGGCAGGAGGATCAGAAGTTCAAAATCACAACTTAATGGGACTCTGTCTCAAAATAAAATATTTAGAAGAGATGCTAGGCAGCCAGCCTTCTGGACAGGATATTAAGTAGTATGCACATAAGTGTCCTTGACTTTCTAGAGTGTTCAGGTCACAAGGGCCCCAGACCCTGCCTGTCCACAAGAAAGAGTGGATGTTTGCAGCCTGACGTGGGATGTTGGCCTCAGGCACAGTGGTGACATTATGCCTGCCAGACAGCATGGCAGTGCTGTCATCCCTGAGGGATTGCCAAGGCAGCCACTTGCTGGGCTTGGCCTAGGAGAGGCTAAGGAACCCATAACCCCTCCACCCACACTCCCACCCAGGGAAGGAGTGATGCTGCCTGACTGGGGGCTGATGCCTGTTTGGGTTTAGCCCATGAAAATCTGCCCAGGAAGCTGACATAAAGTCTTCCATTTCCTCTTAATCCTTGCACAAAGGACGTGTTCTCCCACTTACATGGCCAAAGGCCAATACCCTCCATGTCCCCCACCTCTTGGCCCTTGTGGGGTGAGGCAGAAGGAAGGAAGGCTTTCATTTTGCCCCACAATGATTCCTCTCTATACAGTCCTGGCATGCCTTTAAATCAACCCACATTTGCTCACTCCTGTGCAAACACACCCAAGTATACACATATTTGCACAACATGTGACCAAATGCACCTTATACCTGCCTACAGGAGCTCCATTCCACCCAGGAACCTGCTGTGCTAGGTTTCCTACCAGCATCTCTCTCCACAGTAGGACATGCAACAGGAATGAAGGGCCTACTTCCAGGTGTCAGCGCTTCTAGCCACATGCTCATTTCTAGGTAAGCAGGAAATGTCCCCAAGGATTAAAGAGCGTCACAAACCCATACCACAGGAAATTGCATCCTCTTTGGTGGTGGCGGGGCCTTCCGTTGACTAAAAATACTTCCCATCCTCCCAACTTCCGCCCAGAGGTTGAGGAAAAGTCACGTGGCTGACAGAGTGCACTGATGAGATTCCACCCTGCAAAGGGACACTTACATGCACGATGGAGTCCGGAACTCCTTCAGATATTTGCATTCTCCGTGAATGCAGAAGTCCTTGTATTTCCGAAGACATGGATCTCTCTTCTTCCCTAACCCCTTGCCTTTCTTCTTTCTTTTCCCATGCTCTTCTTTGCTTGGTGTGGCCAGAGCTTGTGGCTTAGAGGAGAAATCAACTGCAGGAGAAAGGCACCCTGTTAAGCTTTTGACCCCTCAGGGGAAGATCAATCCAGTATGGTATTTGGAAGGATTATGCACCCTTTGACCTTACCTGAATGAGGTCAGAATCCTGGAAAGGCACTTTGGCCCAGTGCCCCCAAGGGCTAAAGGAAGAATGGGCAGAACTGTCAGAGGGAACTTTGAAGCTAAGGAAGATTTAAGAACCTCATTCTAAGAATGCTACTTCGAGTAACTGCAGCTTGCTGAGTAAGACTACCAATCTCGTCCTTGCCCTACGACCCACCTCCCACTCCCACTTCTGACTCCCCCAAACCGACTTCATTCTATTTTGGCTTTCAATCAGCCTCATTTCCTTTTTTTTTTTTCTAAAAAGTCTGAGAAGAGAAGAAGTTTATTAAGTTCCAAAGAGTATGCTGTAGCATAATAAGCAATATTGAAGACAATTGCAAGTTCATGATAAGGTACGTGGAAAGCAGAAATAACAAACACTGTTGAGCCCACGTAGTTCCATGTTCCTATCATGGGATGGAGCTGTGGCTAGGGCCATACCTAGGACAGGACCCTGCCCCCAGCCAAGGTCCAGCTGTCTTTGAAAAAGAAAAATGAAAAAGTTGAGGTCTTTTCTTCCTGCTGACCTGACTCAGTTCCAGTTAGAAACCGATTTGTAAAAGGATTCCCATGATCTCGTTATTTGGATTTTGTTTTTCTTCTTCATTGCTGAGAATATGCACTGAGGTGGGGATAGAGAAAAAGTGGGGTGAAAGGGACTTTGCAATCTTTTTGAGTGCAAAAGAAAGGGTTGCTGAAAACCATGCATGGCACCCATTAAATCTCTCCTGATGCCTTTCAAAAGGAACTGACATCTACTACATGGCAGAGAATATTCTTAACAGCTTATTCTTCACTCCCTAAGAATTTTATAGCAGTAACTACTGGAAAGTTTAAGTGTCAAGGCAAAAGAGAGTCTTTCCTCTGATGAAGTTGTGCCTGATTAAATTTATAGACTTACAGTATGTTAACTGTCAGCCTCATTTCCTGATGCTGCACACAGTGACCCACTTGCAGAAAGATAGTATCACAGATAAAAATTGGTTTTGTAGAAGGTACTTGGATGTTTTGGGGGTGGGAGGATCCTAAAATAAGAATGGCTATGTCTTCAGGTGGCCTCCTCTGGGGTTCCCATTAGTATCAGGGAACCACAAGTTCAGGGCAGAGCCTGGCTCCAAAATAGGAAGCTGGCTATTCCTGGTAAAGAGCTTTGCTTTTCCAACTTCAAGTAAAGTATTTACCCTGCTTTATGCACTTTACAGTTTACCCACTTTCTCAAAGATCCATTTATATTTATCCCCAAATGTCCTGGCCATAGCTCTCTTGGATGTAGGGTACGATATATGCAAGGGATAGAGAGAAAAAGTAAGGAATTACCCAGAAGGAACAGGACTTATGATGATGGTCCCCTTCTTTCCAAGTTTTAGAGGCTCGGGGAAAAAACAACCTTATCCAGACATGCAGCTGGGACTGACCACAGACTATGCCCATTAGTTGCCGGCCTCTTTCCCTCTACCCACAAGAAGCAAAAGGTGCCCACTGTACACAGACCACAGCCTGTGTCTGACAGAAGGCTGAGCATAATACATTAGACTGAAGACCTAGAACCATCAAGCCAGAAGTGACTTCAGCAAACACCATGGCCTTCCATTTTTTTTGGCCTTCCCTTTTCTTTCTTTTTTTTTTTTTTTTGTGGGTACCGGGGGTCGACCTCAGGACCTCGCGTGCCAGCAGGCGCCCGCGCCGCTGAGCAATATCACTGGCCCTTTCTTCGTATGTGGGTTCCAGGAGTCGAACTCGGGCCCTCGCGCTTGCCAGGCAGGCGCTTATGCCGCTGAGCCATCTCACTGGCCCTGGCCTTCCCTTTTCTTTCTTTTTTTTTTTTTTTTTTTTTTTGGTGGGTACCGGGGGAACGACCTCAGGACCTCGCGCGCCAGCAGGCGCCCGTGCCACTGAGCGATATCACCGGCCCCTTTTTTTTCGTATGTGGGTTCCGGGAGTCGAACTCGGGCCCTCGCGCTTGCCGGGCAGGCGCTTAAGCCGCTGAGCCATCTCACCGGCCCCCTGGCCTTCCCTTTTCAAGATGAAAACCCTGAGATTGGAAAAGGCAGTGACTTGCCCAAGATCTTGCCCAAGGGTCTGTGGTCCCTTGTCTAGTCCCAGTCCCTTTCAGAGCTCAGAAGCTGAAGCAGGTGGTCAGAGGAACCCAGTGAACAGGAGTGCAGGAAAAGCAAGGCAGGCTGGCCAAGCCAATCAGAAAAGGGAGGGAGAAACTGGCAGGGTGACAGCCAGGTTCCTGGGAGAGGGAGCAGTGAGTCAGGTCTGCAGAGGTATGAGGAGCAGCCATGTGGGTGGGGAGTGAGTCACAGCCCAGCCCAACCCTGGCCAGCCTAAGAGAAGAGAGCCAGGAAAATCTAGGCTTTTCAGGGCATCGATGACCCCAAAGACCATTGTGAGAGGATGAAGCATGGGAGCTGAGGCTCAGCTTTGGAGCAGAATCTTAATTTTTACAAAACTGAGAAAGCACTCTAGGGAAGCTCTGGGTTAGGAAGGAGAATGGAAGCAGAGCAGGAGGCGGGGCTAGAACAGGTGGGTATCTTTCCACCCAAATATAGTCATTCCGGGCCCACAGGGCTTAGTCCCTGCTCCACCCCTGAGAATCACCGCAGGTGGCCAGGGGCAGGGACTGCAGCAGGCCCTGGGTAACTGTCCTATGCCTCTGCTCAGCTACAGGCACATATGCTGGTGAGAGGGACTCACATGGCCCTTCCCCCTTGAGTCTTCTCAGGAATTCAGGGAAGTCTCTAGGCTTTGAGTAGCACTCAGACACCCCACATTTCAATAAAGCCCTCTAGGGCCCCAGGGCTCACCATTCATGGCCTCCTCCAGAGGTGCTGGTCTCATGCAGGGAGTAAGAGTTCCTCATCTCCTGTTTCCCCAACTTGGAGAGAGGTGGATGGAGGACACTAACACTGCACATTTGCTATGTGTCTGGGCATCTCCACATCTGTTCTCTCTATTTTGTATTTAACAGTCATTGGATACGGGAAGTAGGACTTGCACCCATTTTCACATAGGAATTCTAGGGAAAGCATCTCAACCATGCTTTATTCTGCCACCTAGCTTACCTCAAGAGGACAAGCAGCCTGTTTCAATCTGTTCCAAAGCATCCACAAGGATAGCAAGCTGGCAGGTGAGACCGACCCAAGAACAGGAAAGATAGCAAGACCTATATTCTAAGATCTTCCAGCCCCCATCAGCCCATCAGCTTTTCCTTCAGGTCTTCTGTGGATATCCACCAACCCACAGAGGGGCCCAAGAGCATGAATTTCAGATCTGCTTATTCTTCAGTTGCCCTATCGTGGACTAAGCTTGGGGGAACCCTCAGACTCACCTTTGTACAGGTCCAGATCTGACCCTTCCAAGTCCAGGACTTCCCGGGCACGGTCACCTCCCGTGGGTCGCAGCTGGTCCGTAGATCCAGCGGGAGGGTCTGGATTGCTGGTTGCAGGCGCCAGCCCTCTCCGAAACCTCTCCAGGCTCTCACCAGTCACCAACGCCGAGAGCACTGCGTGCGAAGGGAGAGGCCACATCAGATCCCCAACCTAGACTCCGCGCCATCATGCACTGATGTTGATGCCCACCCGCTCGGGCGCACGGGCCCCACCAAGTGGCCCGCGCCGGGGGCGCTGCAGCGACCTTTCCCATGCCCCCCGCGCAGCGCCCCCATCCCCCGCCCCCGACCTCCGAGGGCATCAGCAGCTCTGTTACCTGCAGCCAGAAAAAGCTTCAGCAGCACCGACGGCAGCAGCTTCATGGTCCCGGACTCGCAGAAGACCGCGAGGCAGCGATCACTTTGGAGGCGGTGGCCACCGGGCGCGGGTACACGGAGCCAGGCGGCGGAGCGCACAGAAGATTCCGCCGGGCAGGGTCTGCTGCCCGCTTCTGGGTACCAGCCTGGCTGGGACCTGCGCGCAGCTGGCGGCCACCGGGCGTCTGTCTGCTCGCTGTCGGTTCGCGCGTCCGCCCGAGCCCCTGCACCTCGGTCAGGCTAACCAGCCGCGTGAGGCGCGCGGCTCCCAGGATCGACTGAGCGCTCCCAGCGAGAGGCCGGGAATAAGGCTCCGGGAGGCGCCGGAGCTCCGCCCCGCCCCGCGCCGCCCCTCCCTTCTCCCCCTCCCGCGCCGGGAAGCTCGCCCGGCTAGCGGCGCCGGCCTCGCAGCCCCCGACTCGGCGGGCGCGGCGGCGAAGGGGGCGGGAGAAGCCGCGGCGCTCACATTTTTTGGGACCCGGCCAGGGCAGCCGCGTTCTGACTGTGGGTAGGGCTGCTGACCGGCAGGTGGCGGGGACCAGTTCCTACCTTTCCCCAAGCGCCTGTCGCCTTGTGACTGCTGAGCTGAGTGCTCTGTTCCGGGCCTGGTTCTTTGGGCCGGATCAGCTCCATACCAGGGCTCTCCACCTGTGTCATCTTCCGAGTTTCATAAGCCCATGATTTTGCCTGTCAACACAGCAAGTAGTAAATAATTCGTTGCTTGTTTAAAAATTATGCACAGGAATGCCAGCAGGTCTGGTATCCTATAACCAGAGATGACCACGGAGTTGAAGTTGCAGGCACTTGGTGTCAAGCCATCAAAGCAAAGGAAGGTAGTATTCTCTCAGACGCTGGAGTGGCTTCCCTCCATTGCCTGCTTTAGGATAGTTGAACTATGGATTATAATTCTCAGGCTTCTGGGAGGGGAGAGACAGTTTACAAATAAGTCTCATACTTTTTCTTACCTTATTCCCCAACATTAAAAAAAAAAAAAAGCTCTCTGCCATGGGATGCAGCTGGCCAATCTATACTGTTCAACAGGTTGATGTATTTATCTTCCAACCTATTTTTTTTTTTTGGTACGGAGAATCGAACTCAAGCCCTTGTGCTGCGGAGCTATGTCCCTGGCCCCCAACCTATGTATTTTTACAGGGAGCTTCTGGAATCAATGTCCTGACCCACAGAAATGACTCTCGCAGTTGGTATTTCAGCTCCCAGGGACATGCTAGAGAGGGAGTTGTTTGCCACAGGGCTGAGTTGGCAGTCAGAGCCCTCAAATTGTGCCAGCTAGAGTACTTGCCTGATTCAGCCGTGTGTAGGGATAAAAACAGGCCTGCTATTTATACACATTCTATCCCACTCTTTCTCCTCATCCCCACCTGTGCAGGGGTCAATCAGGCTCTGCCCTCTTCCTGCACCAGCATCCCTTCCCAGGCATAGGCGTCCATAGTGCACTGGAATCACTACAGACTTGGGTTCAAATCTTGCCTTTGCTACTTACTGTCTGACCCTGGGACAGGATACTCAATCTCATTGAACCTCAGTTTCCATATCTCTCAATTGGGAATAAAAGTGATACTAATGCCTCCTTGGTAGAGAGATTTTTGAGGATCGAATGAGGGAACATGTATAAGGCAGTTAGTATAGTACTGGGTATATTATAAGCTCGCAATAAATGTGATATGTTGTTTTTGTTATCATTGTTGTCACTAAGCATTCAACCTTGGCCACTCTGTTTCCTTAGAGGTCCCTTTCTTTCCCTTCCCAGCCCTCTAGGTCATGCCTCTGAAGCTCTGTGCCATTAGGTAGTTTGGCTGGTTTCAGACGGAAGCTCACCTGTCACCTATTTGGCCATTAGCCACCGTGGAATTATTCCTTTGGGTAATCAGTATCGGGCCTAGAACCTCAGCGGATGTCACCGCCCAAGCCACACCTTCGTCCTCTCTCAGCAGCTGCCTAACCACCTACTTCCCAAAAGCAAAGCCATCTAGGGGTCAGGGTTCTCCCCAGGGGAGGGTGGAGGGAGACATCTCCTGACACATGGCCAAATCACCCGCCACCCCCAACCCCATGTTCACACCCTGCTCTCCTGTCCCAGCCTGCATCTCCCTTCCCATTCTCTGCCCTTCTGCCTCTTCACCCCCACATCAGCCCTAGCCCCATTCATGGGGCAACTCCACGTTTTCATCACACCTGGGAGCCTCACCCAGCTAGGTTTGCGTGTCAGCCAGGTTTTACAGGAAGGGCCTGGAAAAGGAAAAAAAAGAGGAAAGGCTTGAATTATATTTGGGATAGTCACTTCTCTTCTCAGACCTTAGCTATCCTATGACCAAAATAAATCACTACTCCTGCTGGGGCAACCTCATTTAGCTCATTTATTCCAGACTTCCTGAGCACTTTTCAGGTAGTGGGGACATAACAATATACAAAACAGATAGGGCCGGGTATAGTGGCATATGCCTCTAATCCCAACACTTGGGAGGCCGAGGCAGGAGGATCACCACAAGTTCAAGCCCAGCCTGAACTACAGAGCAAGACTGTTTCAAAACAAACAAACAAACAAAAACCACCAAATAACAGCAAAAAAAAAAAAAAAAAAAGCAAAA
Source organism: Erethizon dorsatum (assembly GCA_028451465.1). Lineage (NCBI taxonomy): Eukaryota > Metazoa > Chordata > Mammalia > Rodentia > Erethizontidae > Erethizon > Erethizon dorsatum. The sequence continues at coordinate 67,014,562 of CM051838.1, forward strand.
CAAACAGCCAGGGTTGTGCTTTTTCTGAGTTTATATTCTATAGTAGGGTAACAGGCAACACATCAGGTAAATAAACAAGGAAAATATACCCTACAGTGGTAAGTGCTAAGATGAAAATTAAAATGATGTGCTATAGAGTGATGCCTCTCACTGCCCAAATGACACTTTAGATTTGATGATGGAGCAGGTGACATCTAAACCAAGGCCTGAATGAAAAGGAAACACACTTGTGATCATCTGTGCAGAAGCACTGCAAGCCACGCAAGGAGTGCAAAGACTGAGGCAGAAACAAACTTGGAGCATTCAAGGGATAGCAAGAAGGCCAGAAAAGGAAGGCTATGAAAGGCCACTGGAATAAGGCTAGGGTGGAGAATAGAGGATGTTATACGTCAAGGGAGACCTGGATTTTGTTCTCCATCATTGCTAAAAATGAGATGTCAATAGGAAAGCAGAATTATCAAGATTCTTCCATAGCCTCTGCTCCTGCTGCCCAGCCCCGCCACCTACTCTGGCTGTCAAGTGCCAGGGACACAATCCTAAGGAAGCAGAGTTCAAGTCAGCAACTCTGGCTTCCTTGACTGTCTTTTGACCATGTGCAAACTGAAGCTTGGACACTACTGGCTGTTAGCCACCAGTGAACCAAAAGAGGGCAACTACAGAGCAGAGCCCTAGCACCCTGTTTTTCAGCCCATGTTGGGTTCCCAGGCCTGTGCAAAGGCAAGCCTCATGGGACTCTGAGTGCTGCTGACTCACTACAAAACTACAAAGTCCTTAACTTGGGGAGAGCACTTGCAAAACAGTGCATACCACCTAGAAGACAGGGGTGACAAGAAAGGGGAGAATAGGACTTGCAGAGAAACCAGTCAGGGTCCTTCTCCGCCATGACTGAGATGTTTACACTAGAAAATTGGTTCCTCCAACCTGATACTGTATCAAAATTACCTGGGAATATGGTAAAGATGAAATGGAAGCCAGTTTGTGGTGCATTCCTGTAATCCCAGTAATACTGAGAGACTGAGGCAGGAGGATCATGAGTTCAAGCCCAATCTGGGCAATTTAGTGAATTAATTAGACCCTGTCTCAAAATAAAAAGAAAAAAAAATATTTTTAAGGGCTGAGGATATAACTCAGCGTGAAGGCCATGAGTTCAATCCCTAGTACAAGAAAGAAGAAAGAGAGGGAGATAGAGATAGAGATAGAGAGAGAGAGAGAGAGAGAGAGAGAGAGAAAGGGCGAGCCCCAGGGTCTACCTTAGTCCCCCTAAATAAAAGTCTCTTAGGGTGGGACATTTGTATGTTAGGCAGGTAATTCTAATACCAGCTCAGAAGCACTGTTCTACATAATTCATCAAGATAGCATGTCAAGGGCCGGTGAGATGGCTCAGCGGCTTAAGCGCCTGCCCGGCAAGCGCGAGGGCCCGAGTTCGACTCCCGGAACCCACATACGAAAAAGGGGCCGGTGATATCGCTCAGCGGCACGGGCGCCTGCTGGCGCGCGAGGTCCTGAGGTCGTTCCCCTGGTACCCACCAAAAAAAAAAAAAAAAAAAAAAAGATAGCATGTCAAACATTTGGACGAAATTTGAACCTCTGAGGAAAAGAAGCTCTGAGGACTGACAACCCCCACATGCTCAGCACTTTACATGCATTACCTTGCTTGATCCTCACAAAAGCCTAAAGCTGGATCCTGTATTTATATCATCATCACCACTTTAAAGAATTGAGGTTAAGTGGTAAGTAACAGCCCAGAGTCACACAGCCAGTGATAGCTCAGCTCAGTTTGCATCCTCTCTTTTACCTGGGGTTTGCTCTTCAACTCAACATCATCTGAGCAAATGGGTGAGAAGATGGCAGACTCCTTTCTGCTGCAGACAGTGGCATCATCAGCTTTGCTAAGATTCTGCCCTTCATCTGTCCTGAGGCGTGATGACGAGAATGTCTGACTCACTAGGAAGTAGCCCGGAAGCAGGATTAGGGAAAGAGAGTACGGCAGCAAGTGAAATGGGTGCTCCTGGGAGTCAGGCAGTTGTGGGTTCAAGGTTTGGTTCTGCTATTTGGACTTTTTTTTTTTTTTTAAGATTTCTAACTTTAAATATTTTACTCAATTTCTTTTATCTATAGTTTGCTCACCTGAAAAATGAGGATAATACTAGTATAGGGCTCTTGTGATAATTAGATCAGGTACATAAAGTAGAATATGATATATGATACATTGTAGATACTTAATGACAGCTGTTTTAGGGACAAATTCATTTCTGTCTCTGTTTCTATCTCCCTTTTTCTTTTCTTTTCAAGTGGGAACTTGAATAAAATGCTGCTCTCGGGGCAGAGAGCAGGCAGTCTCTGCTGAGAGATGGCCATGCTTATCAAAGAGATGGTGGATCTATAAGGCCACCCAGAGTTTTGGAAATTCTACCCCAGGACTGCAATCCTGGTTCAAAGCTCAGAGAAAAGTATGTGCTCTGTGGGGAAAGGATCCAGTTGCCTTCTCTTTCCACTCTAACCAGGAGAAGTGAATCCATTGCTCTGCTGGGTTGGGCAGGGGCCTAAAGGGGGAGCCCCCACTGGGAGTCTTTCTACCATTGGGTGCCTATGAATCCAGAGTTACCTAAATGTGGGAGGTCAGGCTGGAGGTCATTGTTCCTTGACCTCTCACTCTGTCTGAGACAGTGGATCATGCAGTTTTGGCTGTGGGTCTGGTTTAGAATTCAGGTCTGCCCTTTAGAGTCCCCTTGCAACTTCTTATGCTGGCCGGGGGTGCCTGGAGGTATGTGCTCCATGCACACAAGGGATGGACAGGCTCTGGTGTCTGATTTGGGCCAGGGTCCATTTGAATGAGATAAAGAATGAGGTAGAAAGAGTCTGTTTTTTTAATGGGGGAGGGGAGGTTTCCAAGAATCCTCTTATCCCCAGAAGATGTCAAAGAAGGGACATTTAAAATATGCTGAATTCCCTGCAATTGAGTGATAAACATTTCCAGACACAGATATTTGCCCTTGACTATCTCCTAACATAGATGGCTCACTGCCAGCAGGGAGGGGACAAATGATTCCTCCCTCATCACACATCTCTCTCTCTCAAGCCTCAGATTCCTCACTAAAAGAATGAGGGGTTGAAACAATGGTGCTATATTTAGGCACTGGCCAGTGATGTCCATCATGAATTGTTTTCTGTCATGCTGCTGTCCAAAGGTTTGTTGAGACAATTCTGTGACAATCTGCAGTGCCTGATCCACAAGGCAAGATAACCTTTCTCTCTGTGAGTCAGCTTTTCAGCCTACAAGTTGGAAGAATAACAAGCTGGGGGGGGGTTGTGACAGACTGAATGAGATAGCATCTTTGAAGCCCTTGGCAAAATAAAAGTTCTGTATAAATAGGTCGATACAGATACCCCTGTTAATTTTCCACTGCTTAACTTTGGAATTCAGTCACATCATACTATGTACTGGGAATGTGTACGTTCAGTTACCTTTAGAAATGCAGTTGTAGAGCTGTAATTTAACAACCATTTACATACTGTTTTATAATTTAGGGTTTGGTTCCTCTGCAAAAAAAGAGATACTGCCCCCTGAAGGATATTCTGGGAATTTGCGGGGAGAGTTTTTAGTAGTCACTGGGGAGTTACCAGAAGTTTGGGAGAAAGGGGGTTAGGCAAACCCAACAATTGCCATACATTCCATACTTTTTTTCCTATACTTTTTGAAAGTGTCCTCATGGACACACAAACTGGTGAAAAACTTGATTATAATCCCTTGAGCCTGGAACCATTTCTAATTTACACAAACATACAAGAAAAGTTTTTGTGTTAACTTTTCCAGGAAGGAAAATAGTGTGAATTGCTCATTTGGTGACATCTAGAGTTGCCACTGCCATACGCCTGTATTGGTCTATATTTATAGCTGTCACATTCTAGGTAACTCTACATAGATGTTAACAATGGGCTACTTCAGTGAGATTTCTAGAGTAGACATGACCATGAACTTACACATTGAAAACATATTTCAAAAATTATTTCTGTTTTTATATCCACTAGGATTTTATTTTTAAAAATATGGAGTCTGGCTATGTTGCCCAAGTTGGTTTCAAATTCCTGGACTCAAATGATCTTCCCATTTCAGCATCCTGAGAAGCTGGGAGTACGGACAAACCTCAGCACGTGGGTCCAGGGCTTTTTTTTTTTTTTTTTTTTCCTCAATACTGGGGTTCAAACCCAGGGCCTTGTGCATGCAAGTTTCTACCACTGAGCTACATCCCCAGCCCTAGGGTATTGATTTTTTAAAGAATAAATGTGCAGATAGGATATTATCTTTGAACTTCATTCCAGGATATTAAAGGAATATTAACATAATTTGTTATAAAAAGGAAATATTGATTTTGAAAGTGTTGAGAAGCACTGATATAGTGCTATAGGGGAAATTATATAAATCTCAACCTGCTAGATGTCAGATATACCAAGTTCAGGTTCCCCAAAATAAAAGAATGAATTCTAAGGAACAGCAGAGGTTAAAAGTAGGAAAAACTTATTGAGAGATAGCTCCTGAGAGACAGGAGGGGACCTGAAAGTGGGTTGCCAACAAGCCCACTTATCAGAGGAAATTTTATAGAGCAGAATCCCAAGAGGGGTACAAAATCATGAGGTGGGTACAACGTGGGTCAAAACTATGATCAATCAATAAGATTACAAGTATAGCCACTTAGGTAATATCAGTCCAGTGGGGAAGGGGGAAGCAGGTCACGTAGCAAGTGTACATGGAAAGAACAAAGACCTCTTTTTAGGAAGGGATGGATCAGGAGGTCTTTGTCACTCACTTGGGTGACTGATGTGTATCTAGACTTTATTGGACCAGGTGATACCAATTATAGTATAATCTTCAATTTATTGCTTATTCCTTGGGTAGGCATGTAGGCCTTTATCTTTATCTTGAGGCCTGACCTTCGACAGATGCACCTCCTGCCACAGCTGTAATGTGTTCTCATCCTCTGCACTGACTCTCTTGAGGGCCTAGCCCTGTCTGACTGCCTATAATATTTCTCCCTAACTTAGCTGTCTATAATATTAGGACACAGTGACATGCAAAGCCCTTCTTTATCTTTTGGGAAAGTGCTGTTCTAGATATTAGTACATATAATGTCCTATGTGTAAATTGCTCTTATAGTGTGATTTTGCTGTCATAGCTAGCTGATTTAGTTGATTCCTTTATTAGATAATGACAAACATGGAACTCATATGTTCCCTTTTTGCCTGCACTGCCAGGAAGTTCACAGTTAAATTTTGGTATTCAGGTGCAGTTATCCCTAGCTTAGCATTGGCGTTTTTTTTGTTTTGTTTCGTTTTGTCTTTTTTTTTTTTTTTTTTTTTTTTTGAGACAGGGTCTCACTATGCAGTTCAGGCTGACCTTGAACTCACTATATAGCCCAGGCTGGCCTCCAACTCACAGTGATCCTCCTGACTCAGTCTCTGTAGTGCTGGGATTACAGGCATGCACCACCACACTCTGCTTAGCATTGGGTTTTGTCTTTTTTTTTTTTTTTTTTTTTTTTTTTTTTTGAGAGAAAGAAAGTCTCCCTATGTAGTCTAGGTATAACCATCACTGCAAAATAGAACTTTAAAAATTAGAGTTTTATTCTTTTAGAGATAAGCAACATCTCCAAACTTCCTCATACTGAGCACATAGCCAACCCACCCCCTTCTCTCCTCAACCCAAAAGAAGGGACAGAATAAGTAGACACCAGCCCCAGGAGGCCAGGAGCCTGATTTCTTTCTTTTTTTTTTTTTTCCACTGTTTTATTTTTGTTGTGCTGGGGATCGAACCCAGGGCCTTATGCATGAAGGACAAGAACTCCACTACTGAGCCACATCCCCAGCCCAGGAGCCTGATTTCTTTTCCACAGGAAAGAGGAGGATGAGCCAAATGTAGCTGGAAGTGATAAAGCAAGTGTAAAGATCTGCACTCTCTCTCTGGTCCCCCCACCCCTCTGTTCTTTACTATAAAAGACCCTTGCCCACCTGGAAACAGTGAGATGGTGATTTGAGACAAATAGGGCCCTCCATCTCCTCAGGGCTAGCTTTGAATAAATCCTTTTTCCTTTTTATTCAAATATATGGCTTCCTTTGATTTGGTCAGTGGCTAGCACATGAACCCAAACATATGAGACTAAGAGGCTGGTAATATAGGCTGCCTTGCACTTCTTATGTAGTCCAAGCTGGCCTCAAACTCCTAATTCTCCTGCCCCAATCTCCTGAGTGGTAGGATTCAAGATTTGCCCCACCCCATCCCGCTCTAGCCCGACACTTTGGGGACAATTTCTTCTTCTCCAATTTGATTTCATTATGGAGCACTTTAATCGTTCTTTAAATATTTTCTTGTGCCTATGTCTTTTGCTATAAGCTACTTTAAAATCTTTTCTGGAAGTAGGGGGAGCGTAAATAATAAATGTAAAACTGAAATATCACACACCTGCAGTTTCTTTCCCAAGACTTTGTGTGTGCATGTGTGTGTGTGTGTATGTGGTGTGTGTGACAGGATCTCATTGTGCAGTCCAGGCTGGCCTCAAATTCACAATCCTGCCTCAACTTCCTTAATGCTGGGATTGCAGGCCTGTACCACCACGCCCCTCTCCCTAGGGCTGGAAGTCTAGGTCAGAGGGGCCTGGAAAGCCTGAGTCAGAGCAGTTTATGGCAGGCCGGGGTGGTTTTCTCCTGCACACACCATCTTTTTGATACTTCATCCTCTTTCTCTTCAAAGGCCTTCACCTTTGTGAAGGGGTGTGGGCATTGGAAGGATCGGAAGCAGGTTCCAGCTGTCAGAGCCCTTGCCCAGTCTTGGCTGGATCTTGGTGGTCTGGGGTTAAGATGGGATTAGGGAAGAGCACCCCAGCTCCAGGGTTAGAGAGGTCCGAAGCTCCAGTGCACAGAATCTCCCTCCACACACTGCCCTCCCATGTTGTCTCCATCGCTCAAAGCAGAGGCTTTGAAGCTCAGTCTGAGGCATCAGACTGACCTTTTATTGAGCCCTGAGTAGACGAGACCCCCGCTCTGTTTTAGACAAGATACTTCCCTGGGGCTCAGTTTCCTCATTCAGAAGTGGTTATGATACCTAACTCAAAGGGCTACTGTGAAGATCAGGGTGTGGTGGTGCACATCTGTCATCCTAGGGAGGCTGAGGCATGAGCATTATCACAAGTTCGAGGCCAGCCTGGCCCACTTAGTGAGTTCAAGGCCAGCCTGAACTACATAGTGAGACCCTGTCTCAAAAAGGGGAGGGGGCTATTGTGAAGAGATAGCCTAGGAAGTACTATGCCAAATAAATGCTCAGTACCTGGCAATTGTTGGTGATCCCAGGCTACGCTGGACTGGTGGTATGCAGCACCTGGCAGCCTCCCCGGCTATGAGCTCCTGTGGGCAAGAAAGCTCCAGGCCCAGGGGTACAGCTTGCACTTAGTGTGTGCACAGGGCCTTGAGTTCTATCCCCAGCACCATGAAAAGAAAACACCTCAACGCTTCACTCATAAGCTCAGCGACCATGGTAAACTGCCTAACATTTCTGAGCCTTGGTCTTCTTTTCAGTAAAGTGGGAATAATGAAATCTACTTCAGATCTTTCATGTGAGGAAAATTAACATACTTATATTTTAGTAAGGCCATTATGTAAAACTTTGTTATTTTTACTTTTATGGGCATTTCTGCTTTTTTTCTGTAATAAATATTTATTTGTGCAATTTAGGTCACTTCTCAAAACATGCTTTTTACTTAAAAACAGTTTAAAGTTTATCAAGTGGTTACTACATTTTAGGCATTGCTCTGAATATATACTTTGCACGCCTGTAATCCCAGCACTGGGGAGGCTGAGGCAGGAGAATCACTGTGAGTTGGAGGCCAGCCTGGGCTACATAGTGAATTCAAGGCCAGCCTGAACTACATAGCGAGACCCTGTCTCAAAAAAAAAAAAAAAAAAAAAAAAATCAATACAGCCTACAAAGTGGGGAGTTTATTATTATTATTATTAATTAATTTATTTATTTTTAGACAGGGTTTTACTATGCAGTTCAGGCTGGCCTTGAACTCACTTTGTAGTCCAGGCTGGTCTCCTGCCTCAGCCTCCTGAGTTCTGGGATTACAGGTGTGTACCACCACACCCAGTCTGCGAGTTTATTATTAATAACAATATTTTAAATTTTGCAGTGATGGGGATCAAACCCAGGCCTTGCACATGATACTTCAACTCATGGGTCCTTTTATTATTCACTTCCCTTTTGCTCATAAGAAAATTCAAGCTGGGCATGGTGGAGCATGCCTTTAATCCCAGAACTCAGATCCCAGAATCCCAGAAGGCTGAAGTAGGCTAGGCCAAAAGTTTGAGGCCAGCCTGGGCTACATAATGAGTTCAATGCCAGCCTGGACTACATAGCAAGACCTTCTCTCAAAATAAAATAAAAGCAAAGAAACAAACAAAAAACAAAACTCAGGTTGTGCAAGGATAAATCTGTTCTCTTCTTGCTAGAAAGTGACCACACCAGGAGTTACACCCAGCTACCCTATTGGTAAGGCCACTCTCTCCCAGCTCTGTGCCCTGCATGAAGGTAGACTTTGAACCCTGGAAATGATCTACTTAGCTGCCTCTGTTTATATGTAGGAAAACTGAAGCTCAGAGAAAAGGGCTTTGTTCAAGGACATGCAACAAATCTGTCACTGAGCCAGGATAAGAACCCAGTCTTTGAATTCCAGTGTCCACAACCAGGGCTCTTTGCCCACTCAGCAGGCCCTATCTGGGAGACCACTGGTGCCCACAGGCAGACCTAGGTTCCAACTCACATCCCTCATTAGCCTGCTCAGCTCAGAGCACTCAGGCCCCAAGGTGGAAGCGAGGCCTGGAGAGAGTGGAGCCACCATGGCCCTACTACTGTCACCTGCAGAACCAGAGTAAATGGGGACACTGAGAGGGCAAGGAAAGACCCTCTGAATTTGGCAAGAGGTGGGGTGAAAAGGGTGTGTGTGTGTGTGGGTGTGGGTGTGGGTGTGGATTCATGTTAAGTCTTTGCTCCCCCCTTTTGGCTCTCTTGAGTCACTTGCTTATAAGGTTGGGACATATTCTTGAAGGGAATGGTCACAGGAGTTCCCTGGCCTCTTCAGGCCCTAGGCCAGTTTCTATTCCTCCTCGGACTGAAACCAACTCCCCCTTTCAGTCAGTCCCCCTCCCTAGTTGGTAATACAGTCACTTTCTCCTCTAATTGTTGCCCTGGGATGCTCAGACCAGACCTGAGTTTAGAGGAGAGGACCACCTTCGTCCCATTTTCTCTGGGTATGGGTCCCTGGTATCCAGTGGGGGGACTTGACTGACATTCAGATGAACCGATTGTCCCTGCCTTCCCCATCCCGTTGCGCCCCCCTCCTCCACCTCTCCAGGACAATCTTCGCTGGGCCAGGAAAGGCGAGAAAGACCAAAGATCTCTCCCTGTCATCTCCCTATCCCGGCGCCCTAGCCTAGGAACAAACACAATCCCTTGGCCTAAGGGAGCGGCTCTAGCAATACGAGCTGTGGGGAGCAGCGCCCTCGCATGGCCCTCAGGAGAAGCGGCTCCGTGCTCAACCCCTTCCTTTCTATGCGCTCATCGAACAAGTATTTATTGAGAGCCACTACCGGTGTGTGCCAGGCTGCTCTAGGAGCAGCGGCCACAACAGATAAGATACTTGCTCTGTGGACAGTGTATCTCAGTTTTGTGTATGTGGAGAGGCAGGCAATAAATGGTAAACAAACAAGTCAGTTACTAGTAGTGATAACTGCTAGGAAGAGAATACAGTAAAACAAATGTAATACTTGAGTGAGCCCAGAGGGAAACTTAGGACAGGATGGAAAAGGAAGGATTCTTTGGCTAGGTCATATTTGAAATGAGACCCAGGTGACAAGGATCTAGGATGTACGGGGGGAAAGCTTGTCTCATAAGCGCAGCTACTGCAACACCCTCTCAGGCAGGAGCAGGCTTTGGATAACAGACAGAAGGCTGGCGTGGCTAGAAAGGGGGGCGTGGTACATGGTCAGCAAGGTGGGCTGAGGTCAGACCATGGATCTAATGTCGAAGACAATGAGTTTGATTATTCTTCTGGGAGTAGTGGGCATGTATTTGGTGGGTTGTTATTTTTGAAACAGGGTCTCACTATTACGTAGTTCAGGCTGGACTTGAACTCACTCTGTAGCCAAGGCTGGTCTTGAACTCACAGCTGTCCTCCTGCCTCAGCCTCCCCAGTGCTGGGATTACAAAGTGCACCCCCCCCCGACCACTGGATGAGTTTTGAGCAGCAGAGTAATAGAATTTGATTGTCTTTTAAAACTCCAATGGCTGCTGTGTGGACTTTTGGCAAGTGACAAAGAACAGCAGAGAGATTGCAAGAGGCTAGAAAGCTACTGAAATAATTCAGGTGAGAAATAACGGTAGCTAGGATCAGGGTAGTAGTGTTGGAGGTGGGAAGATGTGGTTGGTCCTGGTAGAATGAAGAGAACTTGACAAAGGACCATATTCTCTTATTCATTTGGCTCCAGGAACTCCTTCACATGCACACCCTCGTTGTCTCCTTCATCCTCAGTTGGGGGCTGAATTAAAGGGGCAGATCCCAGGAGCACAGCTAAATTGAGGGTTTTTCAGATGTTATTGAACAAAAAAATTTAAGACATGGCCTTTGTGGCCAGGCATGGTGGCACATCCCTGTAATCCCAGTACTTGGGAGGTTGAGACAGGAGGACATTTGAGGACAGCATGGGCTACCTAGTGAGAGTCCAAATAAATAAATAAATAAATAAATAAATAAATAAATAAATAAATAAATAAAAAAGACATGGGCATTGTATTATTCATGACCTGCCTCCATTTTCCATCATTTGCCCATGTACTGGGCAGGGTCTCTACTTGCTGTCTCCTTTATCCTCCCTGGTTTCCATAGGCCTGTTTATTTAGGTCTCTTTTTGTCCAAAGGTTATGTCTGTGGCCCCCAGGGTATGTTGTTGACACCTAAAACAGTTCTGGATATTTAGTATTTGTATTTGATACAGGCTAGAGGACAGCATAACCTGGGGGGTGTCAGTACTCAAACTAGACTGACCATCTACTCCTGTTTATTTACACAAAACACAATGGGTTCAGACCTGATCCCACAGGAAATGCACATACATACTTTCCCCCCATGTTGGACAGTTCTAGAAAGCCTGGGAAATGCCAAGTTAGCCTGACAAACACTCCCAGGTCCACTGGGGTGGGAAAACAAGTATGGGAGGAGGTGAGCTGGTATGCTCTGGAGCCAGCAGTCCTGGCTCTGTTTGTGTTGTGCTGGGCTGGGGGTGCATTATAAAAGCAGCCAGCCAGAGGGCCCCAGGGATTGCACTGCTCCTGAGATTCTTTGCAAGCCTCACCAAGATGAAGCTGCAAGGCCAGGAGGAGTATGAAGCCTCCAGTGCTCATGAAAATGTTTCTGCAGGGGCGCTGGACAGTGACCATGGCCCTGGTCACAGCCCTGGTGGCTCTTCAGAAACAGACAGCAGAGAACTGGGGGTATCCAAGGACCCTCCGCTCTTCATTCAGCTGAATGAGCTGCTGGGCTGGCCCCAGGCACTGGAGTGGAGAGAGACAGGCAGGTGAGTGGGACCCAGGCTAGTTCCATGGGGCCCTTCTTCTCCCCCAACTGGGACTTTCTCCATGATCCTCAGCACCTTTTATCCTCCCTGGTTATCCTCCCTGGAGTGGGCTCCTTCCCACTCCAGATCAGGACTTGTCCTCTCCATGTTCTACATTCCATGATACTCAGCCTCTTCTGTAGTCTAGTTTTGAGACTCCTCAAGACCTAAAATAAGGGGTGACAGCCTAGGAAGGGGCATACTCTGTACCACTGGTCCCAGGACTCCCCTATTGCCCTACTTTCCTTGGCTCCCATATACCTGCTCCTGGATGTGGAAGAGATTTCCCCAATAACACTGTCTACCTCCCTGAATCACAGGTGGGTGCTGTTTGAGGAGAAGCTAGAGGTGGGTGCAGGGCGGTGGAGTGCCCCCCACGTGCCCACCCTGGCACTGCCCAGTCTCCAGAAGCTCCGCAGCCTGCTGGCCAAGGGCCTCGTACTGCTGGACTGTCCAGCTCAGAACCTTCTGGAGCTTGTGGGTAGGATGGGAGCCTTTGCAGTGGGGCCCTGGATAGACATGCCATTTCCTTGGGATTTCCCTCAGTCTTGGAATCTTCCATAGCCCATCCCATGCTACCCCACCCTGAGGATGGCCCATCTTTGTAACAGGGTGGAAATGGAAAAGCAGAGCAGAAAACAATTATCAGTCCTTGTTTTCCTTGAGATTCCTAGAAGGGAAAGAGGGCTGGGCAAGGGGGTAGGGGTTCAAGAAAGAGTTCCAGACATCTGTTCTCCAGAGCAGGTGATCAGAGTGGAGTTGCTGAGTCCAGAGATGAGAGGGCAGCTGCAGGCTTTGCTGCTGCAGAGACCCCAGCATTACATCCAGACCACAGACACCTGGCCCTGCTGGGGTGAGAGGCCCCTCCTTGGGCCCAGGATCAATGCCCTGGGGTGGGGGGATCTCAGATATCCCCTGCATTTTCCTGAGCCAGGAGGGGCCTAGGGTTGCCTCAGACTTCAACCTAGGACTAGTGGGTATAAGTGAGAAAGCTTATGGTAATGGTGGTGGGGAAGGAATGGGAGGAGCATCAATCTTATACTTAAAAAAAATTGTATACTTTTTAGCTGTGTGTGGTAGCACATGCCTGTAATCCTAGTGCTCAGGAGGCTGAGGCAGGAGGATTGCCATTAGAGGCCAGCCTGGGCTACATAGTGAGTTCAAGGCCATCCTCAACTATAATGAAATGCTGTCTCAAAAAAACCCAAAGAAATAAATACATAAATAAAATCTTATACTTTTTAATTATCCTGTGATGGGGTGTACTTGGTAGGCCCTGTGCCAGGAGCTTTACACACAGTATCTCATTTAATTTTCACAGTCACCCTGTAAGGTATATCACAATTCTCCCCATGTTAGTGATGAAAAACAGGCTCAGGGTGTGCTCCTGTTCTCACAGCTTGTCAGTGGAAAAACTGGCTGGAAAGCCCTGGCGGACCTACCCCCAAAGCCTGTGCTCTTAACCCTGCATAACCCTGTTTTGTAGGATCTACCCCTCCAAGGAAGGCATCTCACAATGAGAGTGTGCCTCTGAAGGAACAGGTCTGTGGCCTTTCCTTGGGCAGGGTTGGGAAAAGGGTTAGGAATGAACAGAAGCCCCTCTCCCACTGGATCTCTCACCACTGGAGATCCTGCCAACACCCCACTCCCCAAATAACCTCTTCTATTCTGTGCCACCCAGCGCCAGAACCCTCTGAGACAGAAGCTGCCTCCAGGGGCAGAGGCAGCGGCTGTGCTGGCAGGAGAGCTGGGCTTCCTGCCTCAGCCACTGGGGGCCTTTGTGCGACTGCGGGATCCAGTGGTGTTGGGGACACTCACTGAGGTGCCGCTCCCCAGCAGGTGAGGCTACTGTGTGCGACCCTCTAACAGCCCAGAAGAAAGGCCTTTATTGGGGTGCATTCTCCGGACACAGTTCTCTGTGGTTGTGTGGGGGGTGAGGCACAGGGTCAGGGACTGTGGTGCAGGTGTGCACATGAGTGTTGTGTGCACACTTGCAGAGGCTTACAGGGAAGTCAGAGTTGAGTGCCAGCAGGCAGGATTGCCTATGGGAAAGCAGCCTCCGAGCCTCTCTGAGGCCCGGTTCCTTCTTCAGGTTTTTCTGCCTGCTCCTGGGCCCTGCCATGCCAGGAAGGGGCTATCATGAGATGGGTCGAGCAGCAGCTGTCCTCCTTAGTGACCCGGTGAGCTGGGCAGGTGTGCATGTGTGTGTGCATATAGGGTTGTGTGACTTAGCATGTGTATAAACTCTCCCTGTGTGACTAAGTACAATGAGGTAGAGTGTGGCTTTGTGTCCGTAGGATGGGGACTGAAGTTTCCATGGCTACCAGTGTAACCCCATTACTGGCCTAGTGCTGTCACTGAGTGAATACATGCATGCATGCATAGATGAATGCATGAGTGACCTGTCTACCTATGTAATTTATGTGTCTACTTTTGAGAAATACACAAGTGAAAATGCATGTAAGAGTTCAAATCTGCATTTACTGCCCATTCTTTGCTTTTAAAAGTAGCAGTTCCAGTGGTCAGTTCGTCGGGCTAGCAACCTTCATGACCTTCTGGAAGCCCTGGATGCTTTCCTAGAAGAGGTGACAGTGCTCCCCCCAGGTCGGTGGGACCCAACAGCCCGGATTCTCCCGCCCAAATGCCTGCCCTCTCGGCACAAAAGGTACCTACCTGGAGGCCCTCATTCCCTATAGAACCTTCCCACAGGCGGTGAATCTACAGCCACTGTAGCGGAGGGGGTGAGTTCTATCTTTGGATGTGGAGTCAGGCAGACTTAATCAGTTCTGCTCTAGGGCTCTCTCGCGTATGAGGCCTAAATAACCTTCCCCGGTCCAGCTTGGCTTGCACGGGGTGCAGTACAACCTGGACTCTTTTGCTCCATCTCAGTAGAGAGTGGTTCCACTCTTGCCGCCACGGACGCAGCCGCCGCCAGGGGGCAGGGCGCCACCAGCTCTGAGCCACGTGACTGGCCCAGCCAACCTGGTGTTCCCCTTCTCCTCAGGTCACTCTCGCAAAAGCGGGAGGTCGAGGGCCTTTCCGCTATGCGCACCGCAGGGGCAGAGGACAGACGTGGCCGTGGGACGTACGTACCCTGTCCGGAGTTGCAGCGGACCGGTCGGTGAGGCGAGCTGTGCGGGAGCAAGGGTTGGGGGACCTGCTGGGGAAGCGGGGAGTCTTGGGGACCGAAGTGTGTGCTCACTGTGGCAGGGGCTCAGCCGGCCGTGAGAAAGTAGTGGGGCGCGGGCATGGAGTGTGGGAACCTGGATTCTGACGACCCATGGGCGGGAGGTTGTTTGGGGGTCTTGTCCAGGACGTGAGCCGGAAAGCTTCGTGGTACAGCACCGATTTCTTGGACGCCCTGCACCCCCAGTGTTTCTCAGCTGTACTCTACATTTACCTGGCTACCGTCACTAACGCCATTACTTTCGGGGGTCTGCTGGGAGATGCCACTGATGGTGCCCAGGTGGGTGGGGTTGTGCGAGGGAGGCTGGCACAAGCTTTGGTGGCACACCTGCAGAGCTAGGACTGTGGCTGGGCTGAGGAGGATCCCGGGAAGCTTGGGTTCTGAGCTGAGGATTCCAAGGACCTGTTGGTTTCCAGGGAGTGCTGGAAAGTTTCCTGGGAACTGCGGTGGCTGGAGCTGCCTTCTGCCTGCTGGCAGGCCAGCCCCTCACCATCCTCAGCAGCACTGGGCCAGTGCTGGTCTTCGAGCGCCTGCTTTTCTCTTTCAGCAGGTAGGAAACCTCCCCCACCTCCCCAGCCCCTCCCTAGTCACACCATCACCCTGGTCCTGGCTGGGTCAACAGGAGAGGGTGGGAACTGTCTCTGGCTTGGGGGTACCTACCTGAGTTAGGTGGGGAGAAGACACCCCTGGCTGGCTCTCACCCTCACAGAGATCACAGCCTGGACTACCTGCCCTTCCGCCTGTGGGTGGGCATCTGGGTGGCCACCTTTTGCCTGGTGCTGGTGGCCACAGAGGCCAGTGTGCTGGTGCGCTACTTCACCCGATTCACGGAGGAAGGTTTCTGTGCCCTCATCAGCCTCATCTTCATCTACGATGCCCTGGGCAAAATGGTGAATTTGACCCATGCCTATCCCATCCAAAGGCCTGGGTCCCCTGGCTATGGTTGCTTCTGTCAGTACCCAGGCCCACAAGGTAGGTGAGGGAAACAGGGACCTTAGCTAAGTAAGGGAGGGTTGTGGGAGAGGTTTCCCCTGGTTAAGTTTAGTAAAGTGATGAATACTTGTCCAACAGCATGGTTTCCTACTCTGGTTTTGAATCAACTGAAAACAAGACAACAGAAAACCCAATACTGTCTTTATTTCTGACAACACTAATAGAAGAACATATATGTATAGGTGAATAGGCTTCCTTACAGTGAACCAAAATTAGACTTACCTACCTAGCCATGGCAGCACTGGACAGGGACTGTCTTGCCCTAGAGGAGCAGAGATAATTACATATACCAAACAAGCAGCTTACTCCTGAAAGGGGAGAGAGGAAGGGGCAGAGCCACACATGCCCAATTTCATCCCCTAAACTCAACAATCAAATAAATCATAGCTCTCTGTGGATGAGAGTGATTGACCAGGTGAAGAGAGGCTTAGAGTACTCACTTGTATCTATTCCTCCACATAGAAGGCATCATCACGACTGGGAAAGAATTGCTCTAACATATGCCAGACTCTGTGCTAGGTGTGAACAAGACCAGTTTTTCCCTGGTAGAAACACAGATTTGTAAGCAGCTCAGGCAACCCACCCAACATTAGCTGAGCAACTGCTGTGTCCTTTGCTTGGCACCAGGGATATAGATGAGTAGAAAATTTGAAGGGTGGAGTGTGCAAGGCAGTGTCCTGAGGACTACACATATGGTTGCAGTGGCATGAGCAGACAGAGGAGTCAGAACTAAGAACTCTCTGGTTCAGCTATACTCATCAGATTAGAATCCTGTGGGAGCTGGGCATGATGGCACATGCCTGTAATCCCAGCACTCAGATGGCTGAGGCAAGAGGATCGTGAGTTCGAGGCCAGCCTAGACTACATAGTGAGTTCAAGGCCAGCCTGAACTGTACAGCAAGACCCTGTCTCAAAAAAAAAATTAAAAAAATAAAATTTATAGAATTCTGTGGGGCTGGAGAAGATTTTTAGGGGAGGGGAAATGTACTTGAATTATTCTTTTTTTCTCAGGAAATGAGTCTCAATGGGCAACAACAAAGCCAAAGAACAGAGATGACATCTTAAGCATGGTGAGGGCTTGCTGCTAAGAGGACCTGGAAAAGAAAGGGCAACAACCAAACCAATTAGTGGTTCCCATTTCTTCTCACCCCATTGGCTAGGGAAGCACTCATAAGGTCATTGAGGCTCAGCCACTTCCTGTGGCCAATAAGCCTGGGTTCTTGATGTCTCTGTGGGTCCCTCTTCCCTTGCTTACTCTGTTGGACCTACTCGTATGCTGCCATAATCCCATCCTTTTTTTTTTTTTTTTTTTGGTGGGTACCGGGGGAACGACCTCAGGACCTCGCACGCCAGCAGGCGCCCGTGCCGCTGAGCGATATCACCGGCCCCTTTTTCGTATGTGGGTTCCGGGAGTCGAACTCGGGCCCTCGCGCTTGCCGGGCAGGCGCTTAAGCCGCTGAGCCATCTCACCGGCCCTATAATCCCATCCTTGCCCATCCCTTTACACAGGACTTAGGACTGGTCAATGCATCTTTGCTGCCTCCATTTGAGTGCACCCAACAGGGAGGCCAACCTCGTGGCCCTGGCTGTCACACAGTCCCAGACATTGCCTTCTTCTCCCTTCTGCTCTTCCTCACCTCCTTCTTCTTTGCTACGGCCTTCAAGCATGTAAAGACAAGTCGCTTCTTCCCCTCCATGGTGAGTGTCACCTTTCCTTCTGTGGGAGAGGCCTATTCTTGGACTTGACCTCAGTGTGCAAATGGGAAAGGGTATGGAAGGAAGGGGATGGCAGGCCCAAACCTGACTGAGTGTCCACTATGTGGCCAGGTACGCAAGGTGCTCAGCGACTTCTCCTCAGTCCTGGCCATCCTGCTGGGCTGTGGCCTTGATGCATTCCTGGGCCTAGCTACACCAAAGCTCATGGTGCCTACAGAGTTCAAGGTGAAAGCTGGTAGGATGGGGAGGGGAAGGCCAGCAGACTCTGGTTGAAGGAGATGCATAAATCCTATACCTCTCTTCTTCTGAGCTTCTTTTCTCACTCTTAAAATGGCAGTAGTAGTAATAATGGCCTCACAGAGTTGTCCAGAGGATTACATGAGGTACTGCAGCAGAGACATATGAAGATGTAACTAAAATATCTGGTGAATGTTTAAATTTTTAAAAATTTATTACTGTAAAAAACACATTGCCACAGGCCAGTGAGATGGCTCAGCGGCATAAGCGCCAGCCTGGCAAGGGCGAGGTCCTGAGTTCGACTCCCAGTACCCGCATATTAAAAAAAAAAAACCCACATTGCTATTAATCTCTCTCAAAATACTCTCCCTTATCTGAACAAACTTATCCCGTAGTTCTTGCTACTTTCTGAAGCAGTTCTGGAAGTCCTCTTTCCTAAGTGTCTTTATGAGGAATGATCTAAAATGCGATGAATCCTGCTGCCAAGTAACATCCAACAGAAAGGCAGTTCATAAAAACATTACGATGTGTCCTCATCTATCTTATTCACTGGATCTGGCACTTTGCAACTTCTGGCTCTTCCCCAAATTCAAGATGACACTGAAAGGTGAAAGTTTTGAATCAATTCAGGATATCAAGGCAGCCATGATAGTGCAACTACATAAAGACTCTCATGAAAGAGGACTTCCAAAACTGCTTCAGAAAGTGGTAAGAATAGCTGGGCTGGCATGATAGTGCAGGCCTGTAATCCCTGCACTCTGGGAGGCTGAGGGAGGAGAATTGCAAGTTCAACCCAGCCTGAGCAGTTTAGCAATTTAGCAAGACCCTGTCTCAAAATTGGAAAAGGCGTGTGTGCAGGGGTTGCTGGGGATGTAGCTCAGTGCAATGCAAAAGCCCTGGTTTCAATCCCCAGTACCAAGAAAAAATAAAGGAAAGAAAGAAGATAAAAAGAAAGTGGCAAGAATGATGGGGTGAATGATGCAAGAGAGAGTATTTTGAGCAAGATTAATGGCAATATGTCTTTCACTGTAATCAATTTTAAACAATTTTTAAACATTCACTGCATTTTTGATCACACTTTTCGGTAAGTGGAATACTATACACAATAGCTATTACTATAGGGTAGGGATTAGGACGCTGGGTTCTGGTTAGCCAGCCTTGGGCTTGAGTTCCAGTTCTGTCACTTCTTAGCTGTGTATTAAGCAAGTTACTACACATTTCTGAGCCTCAATTTCTTACTCTATAAAATGGAAATAATAAATAACAACAGTTCCTACCCCATACGTTGTTTTGAAGTTTACAGTGTAGTATAAAGCACTTATCACTGCCTGGCACATACCAAGTCCTCAGTAAATGTTAGTCATTGTTGTGATGGGCTCTCCCCACCCTAAGTGTGGCCCTGCCCACTCCACTACTCCCCACTCTCCACTTGTACCCTTCATTGTCAGCTCTGATCCAGTAAAGCTGGAGATCCCTCTCCAGAGCATGATGGTGAGGAGGTCAAGGCTTTGTGCCAATTTTTGGACTTTGTCTACATGATTTGGAGAGCTTCCTGAGCTTCTCCCAAGACAAGAGAGCAAGGGAACTCCATTTGGAGCAGCCTCAGGAACCAGAACCCCAAGCAGCATCCTGGGTTCCCTCCCACAGACAGACGCTTGTCATCACAGTAGACGCAGACACACCCAGTTCTGCCCCTCCCCTGCCCCAGATGAAGGCAGGTCTAAGCCTGAATTGCCTCACCCTGGATGGGGAGGGTGATGCCTAGGGAGGAAGGCTCTATGTACTGTACCAAATGGGCAGGCCTCATCTATCAATTCTTCCAGGGAGGGAGGGACCTTGGGAACTAAAGTCTTAGAGCCTTTGTATGGACTAAGAGCCAGGCTACTCCCCGTCCCTCTACCCTCTAAAGATGCTTGGATGTTCTGAACCAGCTGTGTATGTACACACACACACACACACACACACACGCTCCCACCTAGCATCCTAGCATCCTGTGTCTTGTCGAGGGAGTCAGGTTGTGGAAGAATGCTAAGGCAGGGGTGTGCAGGTGAGGTGCTCTTGGGAGACCCTCCCCAATCTGTCCATGGCATCCCCTCCCTCAGCCCACACTCCCTGGGCGTGGCTGGCTGGTATCACCTTTTGGAGCCAACCCCTGGTGGTTGAGTGTGGCAGCCGCCCTGCCTGCCCTGCTGTTGTCTATCCTCATCTTCATGGACCAGCAGATCACAGCAGTCATCCTCAACCGTGCAGAATATAAGCTGCAGGTAAGATCTTCTGGGTAAGGCCAGCCTAGACCACGGGACAGAAGCTCCAGGTGGTGTCCGGGCTTCCCTCCTCTCTCCCAAGAGGACAGAGGGCTGAGGGCTGGGCTAGCTTCATACTCGTCCACTACCCCCTTCGGTGTGCTCCTGCCTTTGCAGAAAGGAGCTGGCTTCCATTTGGACCTCTTCTGTGTGGCTGTGCTGATTCTGCTCACATCAGCACTCGGGCTGCCCTGGTATGTCTCAGCCACCGTCATCTCCCTGGCCCACATGGACAGTCTTCGGAGAGAGAGCAGAGCCTGTGCCCCTGGGGAGGCCCCCAGCTTCCTGGGCATCAGGTGAGGGCACTATTCAGGAGACTAGAGTGAGGGATGGGCAATAAGGTGGGGTATGGGGTACATGGCAGAATAACTCGAGCAGCTTAAATTCTAAGTTTGTGCCCCATGAGCACTGCAGTGGGGTGAGTGGGTGGATCCTGGGCTCTGAGACGGGTGAGTTAGATCTCCCCTCTTTAAGCCATGGGAACTATGAGGGGCCTCAAGAGATGCATCATCTCTGCAAGGGTGGAGGCAGCCAGGGCTGAAGTGGAGGGTGAGGTGCCACCAATTTCGACTCAGTGCAGAAGCACGTGGTTGATGTTACAAGGGAATCCAGTTCTGGAACTGTTGGAACACAATTCCACTGTCTAAAGCATATGAAGTCAAGCTTGTAGAATGTGATATATAAATCTTTACAATAGTATAAAATTACAAAATTTCCATCAAAAGAAAAACAAAAGAGTGACTATGAAACCAAACTGATAGAAAGGCCTGGGACCCTCATGTTGAAGTGCTCTGCCCCTTGCTGTCCACTAATTTTTTTATAAGAAGTTAAGGTTTTCTCCTTGCCAGGTAACCTATTGAGGATCCTTCTACTTTCTTCTGGCTGCCAGGGTCTACAGTAGTGTCTGGTCAGAGATTCCAGCTTGAGCTCCCAGGGCTCTTCCGGACTCCACCTCATTCTTCCTTCTCCCCACAGGGAACAGAGGCTGACAGGCCTGGTGGTGTTCATTCTTACAGGCATCTCCATCTTCCTGGCACCTGTACTCAAGGTACCTCTGTTAGACCAGGACCCAGGTCAATACAGTAATAATAAGTATAGCAAAAACAGGCAGTGGTTGAATACTTGCAGAATGACAGGCACTGTGTTTTCTCCACTGTGTGGTCTCATGTAACCCTTCCATTAACCCCGAGAGGCATACTGTACTTTAAAAATGGGAAACATGAAGTGAATAAATGCTGCAAGAAACCACCAAGAGGGCCGGTGAGATGGCTCAGCGGCTTAAGCGCCTGCCTGGCAAGCGCGAGGGCCCGAGTTCGACTCCCGGATCCCATATACGAAAAAGGGGCCGGTGATATCGCTCAGCGGCACGGGCGCCTGCGGGCGCGCGAGGTCCTGAGGTTGTCCCCCCGGTACCCACCAAAAAAAAAAAAAAAAAAAAAAAAAAAAAACCACCAAGAAACTGGGTATGGTGGTGGGCACCTGTAATCCCAGCACTTGGGAGGCTGAGGCAGGAGGAGCACAGCAAGTTCGAGGCCAGCCTGGGCTACATATCAAGACACTGTCTCCAAGAAAAAAAAAAATTTTTAACTTAAAAAAATTAAAAAGCCCAAGTGACTCAGTTTCTCAGATCTGAGAACCCAAACTCTTATCCAGTAGGTTTCTGTCCAGTGGAGCAAGCTGTGAGTGTGTCACCATCCCTAGGGTCCAAGTGCTACCCATGCTGAGACTGAGTATGATTATCATAGCCTAGAAAAGCTTTGAAGCAAAAACCCTTTCTTCTCTCTCATTAGAGGTTTAGAGAAATCTGTGCTGCACTCTGCTAGGCCCCTGGCAGAAGTGGGAGCAGGGGGTTTTGAAAAGTATTATGAAATCAAGCCCTTACCAACAACACACACACAGGAACAAAAACTAAGTAACAAGGAATAGCAAAGAGGTCCTACAAGCCAAGACAGCAAAGCACTCAAGAAGGGTGTGGAGAATGTCAGACAGGAGTCACTGGCAGGGCGACAAGAGGTTAGAGGAGGGAAAGGTCATGCATGCTGGGTGAGAGTGATGAAGTAGAAAGAGCCAGATGGACTGGATCAGCCACTTACTAATTAGGTGACTCTCATAAACCTATGCCAAGCACCATTTCAGGCACTGGGAATATAGTGATGATCAAAGGAGGTCATGTCTCTGTCCTTGCAGGCTGGTGAGAGGAGACAGACTTTACAAAATTAAAACAAGAAAATAGGACAACTTCAGATAGTAATAACTTTGAAAAATAAAAGAGGATAAGGTGATTGAGAGTGCCAGAGGCTATTTCAGATTGGTCAGTCAAGGCCTTTCTAGGGTGTCATGAAAAGAGGCACAAAGTTTGGAGGAAGGAACATTTTGGTGGAAAGAACAGTTAAGCAAAAGACTGCAAGGTGCTAGGCACAGTGGTGCATGCCTATAATCTCAGCACTGAAGGAGGCTGAGGCAGTAGGGTTACAAGTTTGAGTCAACTTGCTAAAGCAACTTAGCAAGAGCCTGTCTCAAAAAAGAAAAAGGCTGGGAATGGTGGCACATACCTGTAATCCCAGCACTTGGGAGGCTGAGGCAGGAGGATCACTGGGAGTTCAAGGCCAGCCTGCACTACACAGTGAGTTGAAGGCCAGCCTGGACTACATAGCAAGACCCTGTCTCAAACCCGCTGCCCCCAAATAAAAATAAAAATAGGAAATATACAAAATAAAAAGGAGTAGGGGATGTAGCTCAATGGTAGCTCACCTTTGGGTTGGATCCCCAGTACTGGAAAAAGTCCCCATCTGATTGATGTGAAGATTCAGTGAGAACAGGCATATGAAATGTGAAGGGAAAGGAAAGGCCTGGGCTGGCTCAGATGCTGGAGGCTGGAGTTGGAGCCTGAGGTGGGGCATTTGGGTGGCTGGAGGAGGTAACTTCCTTTGCCAGCTCTCTACTTCCTTCTACCAGTTCATCCCAGTGCCTGTGCTCTATGGAATCTTTCTGTACATGGGAGTTGCAGCACTTAGCAGCATCCAGGTGAGCCCATTAAAATCACCTAACAGCCCCACTTCTGCCTGCACTTGCCAATTCCCCTCCTATTGCATCTTCCTGCCTCTCCTGGGCACAGAGACTGCTGCCATGCTCTGGATGGGGAGAAGGCCAAGGGAGCATTCTGGCCCTTCTGCTCTGCTGGGCTGGGATGGCTAACAGTGACACCCTCTGGGCCCTGGTTTCCTTTTCCTCTTATTTCCCCAGTTTGTGAAGAGAGTGCAGCTACTTTTGATGCCAGCAAAACACCAGCCAGACCTGCTGCTCTTGCGGCATGTGCCTCTGAACAGAGTACACCTCTTCACTGCCATTCAGCTTGTCTGCCTAGGTCTGCTTTGGATAATCAAGTCTACCCCTGCAGCCATCATCTTCCCCCTTATGGTGACTTGGGGCAGGGCTGGGCAGTACTAGGGGGTTCTGGGAGACTCTGAGCTTGGGAGGGTGGCTGAGACCTCCATGAGAGGAACTCTCCTCTGTCTCAATTTCCCTGGCTCTTCTTGGTTGGAAATATTAAGACACCCCCTCAAAAAAAGATGGGGGATACATGCAGATGGACTAGTCCTGGCAGCCCTGATCAACTTCTTTTCTGACTTTTTTGGGCCAATGTATGAACCCAGAAGAAAACTAGGAGATCCTGGGAAAGGGAATCCTAACAATTTTGTTACTCAGTGAGGGGTAACACAGAGGAGGGCACTGCAGCTGTGCAACCTCTGGGCCATTACTAATCTCTCAGGGCCTCAATTTCTTTCCCTGTGTGATGGAAATATTTATCGTATCTACCTTACAGGAATATGTTAGCCTTCTGTGAAACGATGCTCAATGCTTAGCACATAGGAAGTGCTCAATAAAGGTTAGAGGGCCGGTGATATCACTCAGCGGCACGGGCACCTGCTGGTGCGCGAGGTCCTGAGTTTGACCCCTGGTACCCACAAAAAGAATAAACAAATAAAAAATAAAGGTTAGAATTGTTAATGTTCCTGCTGTTGTTGCTGAAAACCTTGGACTTGTTTCTATTACTGCAGTTGCTGGGCCTAGTGGGTGTCCGAAAGGCACTAGAGTGGGTCTTCTCACCACAGGAACTCCTCTGGCTGGATGAGCTCATGCCAGAGAAGGAAAGGAATATTCCTGAGAAGGCACTGGAGCCAGAGCACTCATTTGGTGAAGATGAAAGCCAAAATGTGAGCTCCAGGCTGGGTCCTCCCAGGGGAACAGGCAGGGGTTGGGAGAGCGCTCTTGACCAGAAGTTGTCTTTAAAGTTTAGTATATCCATTAAGCCTGAAGATCTGATCAACACAATCATTCCCCTTAGCTCTGTATTGACATAGGCTGAATGAAGGAGTGAGGGAAATTGTTCTTCATAGGACCAGAGCTCTAGTTCATGATCCTGTGAGAGTGGACAGTACAGGGCCATGGGCTCTCTTTCTCAACCCTGATCTTTGTTTTGTCTTGCAGTGGATTTCTATCATGTCTTCGGGTCCCATCCTCATCCTCTTGTCTGTCTCTGTCTCTCCCACTCTGTATACCCTACCCACTTGGGGATCTCCCTTTCACAGTCAGAGCTGATGTATCAACCAAAAGTTCCAGAAATCAACATCTCAGTGAATTAGTTGAAGCAAGAGTCTGGGAGTGGAGACCTTATGAAACAGACCATGAGGTGAGGGTAGGAGGCAAGTAAGTACTTCTGGTGTTGAGGATGGGGAGGTGTGGGCTCAGACCTTGGAAAACTCCCGCATACTGACCAGCTGTTTCCTCTTCATACTCCAGTCCTTCATGAACCCTAGAGCTGGGGAGGAAGCAGAAAGATCTACCCAGTAGGAAAAATGAAATAGGCAGGGTACCTTAGGCTTGACTTCCTGCCGTTCTGAGGTCTTGCCAGTAGAGGGAGCGCCAGCTCACATCAACTAGGATGGTGAGCTGGAGGGGATAGAGGAGGGCGGGAGAGAAGAGCAATGACAAAGGAATACACAGGAGAGGAGGGAGGGGATAAATTTCTGCTCTTTTCCCTTTCCCAGGAGGTTCCCTTTAAGCTGCAGTGAACCACACTCTAGACAAGTGGAGGGATTCTTTATCCCTTGCCCTCTCTGTGTTTCATTTTATTCATCCATATATCTTTTTTCTGAGGTATATCAAATATATCTATTATAGTTTTTAGGTACTATCGATGTAGTGAGTAGAGCAACCATAGTCTCTGACCTCGGGAAGCTTAAATCCCAGTGGGAGAGTGAGACAGACAAATAGGTAACTCTTAGTGGGATAGTGCCGGATAAGGGAAGCATGGGAGAGCAGAGAAACCTCTAACCGCTTCTCAGAGGATAGTAAAGATGGGATGGTGGAAGTTAAGGAAAGTGTGTAACAGGAAGTGGCCCATAATTTGAACAATGAATAGCAGCTAGCCAAGACAAGATGGAGGGAAATATGTTCTATGCAGAAGCTACAGCATGTCCAAGAGACTAGAATTGTTTGTTCTTGATAAGCTGAACCCTCTCTTTTGGCCCCAGAACACTCTCCCCTCCATGTCTCCACAAGTTTAAGAATACAAGAGTCCCCACTACTTGCAATGGAAAGTTGGGGGGACTAGAAAGAGAAAGAGTAATTCAATGGTTGGCCTGGAGCAAGATTCCCTAGGATTTCCTTACCACCTTACTCTATTCTTTGCTTTATTTTGTCCCTGAGCACTTGCTCTGGCCCCATGGTGTCTTCTCTCAGTTCACAGGTGTTTACTCAGAAAGTCAGGACACTCTTCGCCTTTTTCTTAGTTGCCAAATGCTGTTGGCTGAGGACCTGGAACAATGGGGCAGGCCCGAAGGACAGCTGGCAAAGGCGCCAGTTACCTCCTGAGCTGGCAGTGGAAGTGGCAAGGAGCAAGTAGGTTTGCTGGTGCTTAGGAAAGGCTGGTAAGCCAGAGGGACTGACCAGTCCTCATTCACTCACTCTCTGCCCATTGAAAGGACTGTTGGGCCGGTGATATAGCTCAGCGGCATAAGCACCTGCCTGGCAAGCATGAGGTCCTGAGTTCGACTCCCGGTACCCGCATATAAAAAAAAAAAAAGGACTCTTACAGCTTGTGTTTAGATGTCCCCCCAAAGCCTCATGCAGTCATAGGTGGAGGTTTTTCAGAGGTGGGTGGATTTAGAGTGTGACTGATTCATGGTGCAATGCTGGGATTAAGGGTCTGTGATTACTAAATCAGTCAACTGATTGGTTTGGTACCGCCCTAGTCTCAGTAACCTAGAGTACAAAAGGGACAAAAAAAAAAAAAAAAAAAGCTGCTAAAGTCTCTTGCTTGCTTTGCTACCTTCTGCCCACCATGAACTGTTTCTCTTCTGTGATGCCTGTCTTTCATGCACCACACTGCCTTGGAGCCAGCTGATTATGGACTGAAACCTCTGCAAACCAAGCCAAATAAACCTTTCCTCTTTAACTTTGGGTGTGGAGTATTTTGTCTCAGCAATGAGAAGAGTAACTAAGACAGGGACCTGAAGCCCTTCCCACTTTGAACTTTCTGTCCCCACAGATTCCATTTTATAGGATCTTGGGGGTGGGTCATCTCTTCTATTCACAAAAGGAAGAAAAAGATCCTCTTTCCAAAATAAGTACTCTTCTGTTTGGAAAAGGTTTTTACATATATGAAAATATTTTTATTTCATTTTGTTGGTGACAAAGGTAAATGAGGCTACTGGAAAATATTGAAACATTACAGAAATATACATGTATATGTATTTTTTTGTGGTACTGAGGACTGAACCCAGAGGTGCTCTACCCCTGAGCATTTTTATTTTATTTTTGCAGTACCAGAGGGCTAAACCCAGGGCCTTGATGCTGAGTTATATCCCCAGCCCATTTATGATTTTCTATTTTGAGGCAGGGTCTCCCTAAGTTGCCCAGGTTAGGCTCAAACTTGCAATTCTCAGGGCCAGTGAGATGGCTCAGCGGCATAAGCGCCTGCCTGGCAAGTGCAAGGGCCCGAGTTCGACTCCCGGAACCCACATAGGAAAAAAGGGCCGGTGATATCGCTCAGCAGCATGGGTGCCTGCTGGCGCACAAGGTCCTGAGGTCAACCCCCGGTACCCACAAAAAAAAAAAAAAAAAAAACCTTGCAATTCTCCTGCCTAAGTGTCCCGAACAGCTGGGATCTCAGGAATGTACCATCATGCCTGGCTCAGAAATGTATAATTTTAGGGCCGGTGAGATAGCTTAGTGGCATAAGTGCCTGCCTGGCAAGCGCGAGGTCCTGAGTTCAACTTCTGGTACCCACATAAAGGAAAAAAAGGGCCAGTGATATTGCTCAGTGGCACAAGCGCTTGCTGGCAAGCACGAGATCCTGAGGTCAACTCCCAGTACCCACATAAAAAAAAAAAAGGAATGTATAATTTTGAAATGGAAATCATCTTAGAAATAACCATTGTTCACATTTTAGTGTATGTTGTTCAGATTTCTTTCAATGGTCATGTTAATATTTTTATTAAAATGGAATTACAGAGTTCTGCAACATGTTTTTCACTTAATATGCATTGAATATTTTCTCCATGTCAGCACACATGTATCCATCTCATTGATTTATAAGTTCAAAAAGATATCATATATACAAAAGAGTATATAAAATGTCTTCTGTAAGTGCAAGAATTTCTCCAGAATATATACTTAGGAGTGGAAGTCAAGAAAAACAGTGAAAGGAAAACTCGTATATCCAACACTTCAGTTAATAAACAGGATATGTCTAGTACCTATGTGTCCTTCCCATATTGCATCCCCCTTCTAGATAAACACTATTCTAAATTTTATGGTAATTATTTAAAAATACTTTTAACTCTTCTATATGTATCCTTATATTATTAGTATTACTATCATTATTATTATTATTATTATTATTATTATTATATTTTGGTACTGGGGATTGAACCCAGGGCCTTCACACAGAGCTACAACCTCAGTTCCTTTTATTTATTTATTTATTTATTTATTTATTTTTGTTTTTGTTTTGAGACAGGGTCTTGCTGTGTAGTTCAGGCTGGGCTTCAACTCACTATATAGCCCAAGCTGGTCTTGAACGCATGGTGATCCTCTTATCTCAGTTTCCCAAGTGCTGGGATTACAGGCATTCACCACCACGCCTTTTAAGAAAAAATTTAAAAAATTTTTTGAGGCAGGGTCTTTGGTAAGTCGCCAAGATGCCCAGGCTGGACTCAAATTTGGAATCATCCTGCCTCAACATCCTAGAGGGCTGAAATTACAGAATGCAACACCATGACCAGCTATTTTACATATTTTTGATGTTAATATAAATGGAATCATAGTGTAGGAATTCCTCTGTGACTGCTTCTTTCACTCAACACTGATTTGAGAATCAATCATGTTGTTGCATATAGTTGTAGTTTATACAATTTCATAGCTTTGTAGCACTCCATTATATGATTCTACCATAATTCAATTATCCAATTTCTATTGACTCAAAGAATGCACTGGTGAAATCACTGTGCGTTGGTATTTGCTCTGTGGAAAGTTTAAATCCATTCAAATTATTTAATTTTCAGGCTTTTTATATTTTTCTTCAGCCAGTTCTGGCAAACTATATTTATCTAGGAATCTATTTTTTCTCTCTTTTTTTCTTTGTGTGGAGCTGGAGGTAGAACCCAGGGCCTTGTGGTTCTCTACCACTAAGCTAAATCCCCAGCTCTGCAATCTATTCATTTTTTTTTTTTTTTTTGTGGGTACCGGGGGGTCGACCTCAGGACCTTGCGCGCCAACAGGCACCCGTGCCGCTGAGCGATATCACCGGCCCCTTTTTCGTATGTGGGTTCCGGGAGTCGAACTTGGGCCCTCGCGCTTGCAAGGCAGGTGCTTATGCCGCTGAGCCATCTCACCGGCCCAATCTATTCATGTTCTATATGTCTTTATCTATTGACAAAGTCAGTATAATAACCCTTATCTGTTTATTCTGTAGCATATTGGGCAGCTGTATTTTCTGTATCACTTTTAATATTATTTATGCATTCTTTTTTAAAAAAGGAAATAAAACAATTTCAAAACAAGATAACAGAGTAACAATAATTAATACATTGCATATTGTTATCTTCAGAGGAGTTACTCAGAGTACAAGATATAGGCATGAAATATTGTCCAAACAGTATTAGCACAAACCTTTCTTTTCAATGAACTAAGAGAAACTAGCAGTATAACTATCTTAACTATCTTGTTTATATATACATATATTTTTCCGTTTCCCTTCCTTCCTTTCCCCTGTCCTCCATCACAGTTTCTCTTTTCTTTTGAACAGTTTCTTCCCAATTCTCAATATCAATTGTACATTTTGGGTCCTATTTACTTGTTCAACTTCTCACACTAGTAAGACTATACAATGTTTACACATGTGGGTCTGATTTATTTCACTTATGAGTATGGTCTCGAGTTGCATTCATTTACCTATAAAAGTCTCAAGTTTATCCTTCTTTATGGCTGAATAGTACTCCATTATATTAAAAAAACCACATCTTTTTTATCCATTCCTCGGTTGATGGGCATTTGGGTTTGCATTCTTTGTTTTTGTTCTTTTGTTCTTGGTTTCTCTATTCTTTGTTCTTTGTCACAGTCTATTTTATTAAAAACTTTAATTCTTCCAGTGAATACAGTACTTCCTACTTCATTAATTTCTGCTCTTTGTTATTTCCTTCTATTTTCTTTAGGTTTATTCTGTTGTTTTTCTAACTTCTTAGTTCCTTATTTTGAAGTCCTTTTTTATGTTTTTTGTTTGTTTGTTTTTGTTTTTGAGACAGGGTCTTGCTATGTAGTTCAGGCTGTCCCTGAGCTCACTGTGTAGCCCAGTCTGGCCTTGTACTCTCAGCAATCCTCCTGCCTCAGCCTCCCGAGTGCTGGGATTACAGGCATGCGCCACCATGCCCAGCCTTTTTTACAGTTTTTTGAGACAGGGTCTCACTATGTAGTTCAGGCTGGCCTTGAACTCACTATGTAGCCCAGGCTGGCCTCGAACTCATTGCCTCAGCCTCCCAAGTACTGGGATTACAGGCGTATTTTTCCTAATGTGAACACTACTGTTGTAAATTTCTTGCTAAGTACTACTTTAGTTGCATCTCATAGGTTTTGATATACAATAGTCTCATCATTTATTTTAAAGTAGGTTTTGATATACAATAGTCTCATGATTTATTTATTTATTTATTATTATTATTATTATTTTTGTGGGTACCGGGGGTCGACCTCAGGACCTTGCGTGCCAGCAGGCGCCTGTGCCACTGAGCGATATCACCTGCCCTTTTTTCATATGTGGGTTCCAGAGTTGAACTCGGGCCCTCACGCTTGCCAGGCAGGCGCTTACGCCACTGAGCCATCTTACCAGCCCCTCTCATCATTTATTTTTAAGTATTTTCTAATTTCTATTACAATTTCTTCTTTGACCCACATATTATTGAAAGTGAATTTAAAAATTTTCCAAACACACGTTTTCTCCCCCTTTATCTTTTTTTGGTAACTGGTTTCTAATTTAATTACATTTAGACATTTCTGAGGCTAACTTTGTGGTTGGACATTTGACCAATTTTTTTGAAATGTTTCATGTGTACCTGTGTACAGTTTATTCTCCAATTGTTAGGAGCAATTTTGTCACTTCTATTAAGCCAGACTATTAATTGTGCTATTCAAAATGTTTTATATAGTTCATGACTTTTGGTGGTCTATTTGAACTGTCAAATACTGGAGGAGTTTGTTAAAATACCTCCTATGATAATGGATTTGTCAATATATCCTTGAAGATTCATCAGTTTTTGCTTTTTTGTATTTTATAAAAGGTTTTTAAATTTTTTATTTTATGTACAAAGACCTAGCATGGTCTTTTCCATTGGGTGGATGTCTACGATTATCCATTGGAGGAAGATAACTTAATGCAATTTATTGAAGCTTATGTCCTTCAAGTACTGATGGAAAACTCCTGGTTATATTTCTGGATCAGACACTGTAGGTTTGAGCAAATGCAGCAAGGGTGTGAACTGTAGTGGAATTTTCTCAAGTGCCTGCAGTAGAGCTGCTGGGTGACCCATTTTTCTTTTAGAGGTCCAATGAGGCAAAAGGCAGCTATTTTGTTTTGTTATTCTGAGGAAGGGTCTTGTTATTACAATTCAGGGTGGCCCTGAACTGCCTAGGTAGCCCAGACTGAATCCTCAAGGAAAAGTCCATTCATTTCAATAACTAGGCATTTCTTTTCCAATCTATAATTGTTGGACAATGGTTCTCAAACTTTTGTGGGTATTAGAATCAAAAGTTGCACCATATGAATTCCAGGTTTTTAGTTTCCTTGAGGTTTTTGGTTCTGATCTTCTTAGCTCTGTGTTTTTCTGATCCCTTGTCTGGTGTCACATGATTCCCAATTCTTTAGATTTTTGTCTTTGCAAATGGACCTGAATGTATAATTGTCAATATATGTTATCATCAGAGATACCTTGGTCCTTTTTTTCCTGAGTGCAATCCAGAGCAGGAATCCTGGAGAAGGCAGGAATATGTCTGAGTCTACTTCTCAAATGTAGGTAGACATTAGGATAGAATTGGGGATAACTTTTGAATGAAAGGAGGGAAAGAAATGCACTGGTGAAAATGGAAGAAAAAGGTAAATACAAGGAATGCAATCCTGGTTCGAGGGCCAGTTCACTGCCTTTTACCTTACTCCTCCTGAATTCTTTCTTATTTATTTATTTATTTATTTATTTATTTATTTATTTATTTACTTTTGAGACAGGGTCTTTCAGACTGGCCTTGAACTCACTATGTAGCCTAGGTTGGCCTCGGACTCGCAGCGATCCTCCTTGCCTCTGCCTCCTGAGTGCTGTGATTATAGGTGTGCACCACCATACCTGACTATAGGGCTGAATTCTATTAAAGGGCTTCCCAGGGACTGATGAATCATTCATTCATGTGTCCATTCAACAAATATGCATTAAATACCTATTATAGAAGGGACAAGAAAAAAAAAAAGAAGGAAAAAAATGGAAACAAAGCTTTTGTAAATAAGGAAGGGAAGAGGGGTTGAAAGGAAGGGAAGGGAATGGGAAAAAAGAAGAAGCAAGATATATCAGGTATAGGTACAAATTCCCTATGATGAATGTTATCATTATGTGTATCTATAAAGTATACCAATAAAATAAAAAAAGAATGCAAAAAACCCCAACCAAAAAAACAAAACAAAACAAACAACAAAAAATACCCATTGTACACTAGGCAGTGTTCTATGTGTAGGATTTAAGAGGGTAAGATAAGATAAGATCTCTGCTTTCCTGGAGTTTCCATTCCAGTAGGGGAGACAGAAAATAAGTATAACTATATACATACAAGATAATATCGGACAGTGATAAGAGCAATAATACCAGGTTAATGTGATAGCAAGAAAGATTTAGTGCTGGATGGCTACTTTAGTGTGGGAGTTAGGAGTTAGAGTTTCTCTCTAAGAAAATAACATTTAAGAATAGACTTGAGGGGCTGGTGAGATGGCTCAGCGGCTTAAGCGCCTGCCTGGCAAGCGCAAGGGCCCGAGTTCGACTGCCGGAACCCACATACGAAAAAAGGGCCGGTGATATCACTCAGCGGCACGGGCGCCTGCTGGCGTGCGAGGTCCTGAGGTCGACCCCCGGTACCCACCAAAAAAAAAAAAAAAAGAATAGACTTGAATGACACAAAAAAGGAGTTAGCCTTGGTGAAGGGAGAGGGAATTGAGGGGACGCATTTGTGGCAAAAGGAATATGATTTCAAAAGCCTTCGGACAGTAAGAATTTAGGATTATTTGAGAAACTGAAAGTAGCCAGAGTGAAGTGAGGGGGAGAATAGCCCAAGATGAGGTTGGAGAGAGCGAGGATTAGGGCTGTAGATTACCATAACGAATATCTTAGAAAAGGCAGTGTGGGTAAGGCCTTGTTATTTGGAGTAAGAATAGTAAGGCCCAACTCAGAGTAGCCAAAACAATCTTGAAAATGGAGAACCAAATTGGAGGATTTGTGTTTTCTGATTTCAAACTTACTACAAAGGTATAATAATCAAGACAGTGTGTTGTACTGGCACAAGGATAGACACGGAGTCATAGAATGGAACTGACACTCCAAAAACAAACCCTCACACTTAATGGTCAATTAATTTTTCACAAGATTGCCTAGACAATGGTACAAGGATAATCTTTTCAGCATATAGTGCTGGGAAAATTGAGTACCAACATGCAAAGAATGACACTGAATCCTTTCTTCACACTTTGCAAAAATTAACTGATGTAGATCAGTGACATAAATATAACAAATAGAACAACATTTTTTTTAAACTGGTGGCTTTTTTTTCTAATTAGCTAACTATGCGATAGAACAACATTTCTTAGAAGAAAACAGATGTAAATCTTTATGATCTTGGATTTGGCAATGTTTTTTTAGATATGGTAAGAAAAGCACAAACAAGATAAAATTAGTAGGATGTTATCAAATTAAAATTTTCTATGCTCCAATGACATTGAGAACATGGAAAGACAACCCATAGAAGGGGAGAAAATATTTGCAAACATACATTTGATAAGGCACTTTTACCTAAAATATATAAAGAACTCTTACAACTCAATAATAAAAGGACAATCAAAACAAAATGGACAAGGGCTGTGTGCGGTGGTGTATTCTTGTAATCTTAGTTACTTGGGAGGCTGAGGCAAGAGGATTGCAAATTCAAGTTCAGCCTTGTCAAATTAATTAGACTATCTCAAAATAAAATATAAAAATGCTGGGGATGTAGCACCGTGGTGGAGCAACCCCAGGTTTAATCCCCAGTACTAGGAAAAAAAAAAAAAAAAAAAGGCAAGGGATCCAAGGGGTTTGAGTAAGTATTTTTTCAAAGAGGACATATAAATGGCTAAGCACATTAAAAGATTCTCACTATCATTAAACATCAGGGAAACAAAAATGAAAACCACAATGAAATACCACTCAAACCCACTAGAATGGTTACAATAAAAGACAGATCAATAGATAATAGGAAACAGGGAGATAGATTTGGTTTGCAAAAGGGCAGGGGACCAAGAAATGAAGGGAGCTGGGCATGGCGGCACACGCCACATCTCAGCATGCAAGAGGCTGAGGCAGGAGGATCATTATGAGTTTGAGGCCAGCCTGGTCTACATAGTGAGTTTAAGACTAGCCTAAATTACAGAGTGAGACCCAAAAAACAAAAACAAAAACAAAATCAAAATAAAACAAGATGGGGGAGAGTGGAGGGAAAAAAGGGGAAGGGAATGAAAAAAGAATTGATATGTGTAATATACATGTACCAACTCCCATGATGAACGTAATCATTGTGTACTGCAAACAAGTACCAACAAAAAGAAAAAAAAAGAAAGACCATGTCCTGCCACAGATTTTGACATTCCAGAGTCTGATAAAAGTTTGGAATTTTATGTTCTGAGCACTTTCCTGACAAGAGAATCACTGGACAACAATTCTAATAGCAAGAATCAGCTTAGTTTATAGGTTATGGTGGTTTTGCATTTAATGAATCAGCACTTTGAATCAGTAGGACCCTCAGGAAATTCTCTGGTTTACATCCTCAACAATACTTGCTGCTATTTTGTGCATGTGTATTTGGGGGGGAATACTGAGAATTTAACTTGGGACCTTTGCACTGAGCTACATTTTCAGACCTTTTTTGTTTATTTATTTTTATTTTGAGGAAGGGTCTTGCTAAGTTACTAAGTTGCCTAAGCTGACCTCTTCACTCACAGCAATCCTCCTGCCTCAGCCTCCTGAGTGCTGGGATTACAGGCATGCACCACCATGCCTGGCTTATTTTTTTTACCTCATGTTGTTTTTCTATCTCAGGATATCCCATTGCATTTAATGCTCATGTCTTCTTAGACCCCTCTTGGCAATGACAGCTCAGACTTTCCTCATTTCTGATAACCTTTATGATTTTGAGAAGTATTGGTCAGATATAGTAGTGTCTGTCAATTATGATTTTTCTGATTTTCCTCATGACTAGACTGGAGTTATAGGTTTTGGGGAGGAAGACCGCAGCGATAAAGTGCCATTGTCACTGTACAATACCAAGGGTGCATACCATCAATATGACATCACTTGGCTGAGGTAATGTTTGTCAGTTTTCTTGGCTGAAAAATTACTCTCTCCCTCTGCCCCTTTTCCATGTGTACTTTTTGGAAGGGTGTCACTATGCACAGCTTACCCTTAAGGAGAAATAAGTCAATGATTCCTTTCTTTTCTTTTCTTTCTTTCTTTTTTTTTTTTTTGGTTTTTTGAGACAGGGTCTCACTATGCAGTTCAGGCTGGCCTTGAATTTGTGGCAATCCTTTCTCAGCCTCCCGAGTCCTGGAATTACAGGCGTGTGCCACCATGCCTGGGCAAGTGCAACAAATTTGTTGGCTTACTTCTTTCCTGATATAGATGGACTAGCACATGGAAATTAAATGTCTTGAGAAAATGCCTCAAGAGAAAAATGGATGTCTTGAGAAAAATACATGTAAAAGATACATGTAAAATACATGTAGTTAAAGTCACTGTATCTGTGATTTAGTTTGTCAATCTCATAGTATGAAGAATGAATCCTCTTATAAGATATGAAGTTTAAAAAAATCCTTGGGTTAGGGCCGGTGAGATGGCTCAGCAGCTTAAGCGCCTGCCTTGCAAGCGCGAAGGCCCGAGTTCGACTCCCGGAACCCACATACGAAAAAGGGGCCGGTGATATCGCTCAGCGGCACGGGTGCCTGTTGGCGCGCGAGGTCCTGAGGTCGTCCCCCCGGTACCCACAAAAAAAAAAAAAAAAAAAAAAAAAAAAAAAAAAATCCTTGGGTTATAAAGTTTCCTTTTTTTCTTTTTACTTCCCTGTCTAAAAGATGGTCAAGAGAAAGTGTATGCTTTGGAACACATTACAAATATACCATGATAAATATTCCCACAGATTTTCTGTGGAAAAACATTTTATTCTAATGCTTATTTCTAAAATACATTGTTATTTTTCATTTCAAGACAGGGTCTCATTAAATCAATAGATGCTCAGGCTGGGCTTGAACTTGCCATCTTCCTGCTTCAACCTCCCAGAGAACTGGGATTATAGATGTGTTCCACAGTACCCAGCTTCTAACAAATATATTTTTAAGGAGAATTTTGCAGAGCTGGTGGAAAAAAATCATTACATTACTTTTAGTAGCTAGTACCATCTTTTTTTTTTTTTTTAGATTTAGTCAACGAATTTATTTTCTTTTATTTCTTTTTTTTTTTTTGTGGGTACCGGGGTTGAACTCAGGACCTTGCACGCCAGCAGGTGTCTGTGCCACTGAGCGATATCACTGGCCCTTTTTTCATATGTGGGTACTGGGAGTCGAACTCAGGACCTCGTGCTTGCCAGGCAGGCACTTATGCCATTGAGCTATCTCACCAGCCCCTTATTTATTTATTTTTGAGACAAGGTCTCACTATGTAATTCTGGCTAGCTTTGAACTCACTATGTATCCCAGGCTGGCCTCAAACTTGTGGCGATCCTCCTGCCTCAGCCTCCCAAGTGCTGGGATTACAGGTGTGTGCCACCACACCTGGCATTAGTACCATCTTAAGACATACCAAAACCATGGTTACCCAATATATCACATTAATAATTACTGTACTGATATTTTATATTGAATACATTGTAATTTCTTTTCTTTATCTTTTTCTTGGAACCGAGAATCAAACTTAGGACCTTGTGCTTGCCAGGCAGGTGCTGTGCCACTGAGCTATATCCCTGGCCCTTTTTTGTTTTTTTGAGACAA
This sequence comes from Erethizon dorsatum, assembly GCA_028451465.1. Lineage (NCBI taxonomy): Eukaryota > Metazoa > Chordata > Mammalia > Rodentia > Erethizontidae > Erethizon > Erethizon dorsatum. Next base: position 67,051,466 of record CM051838.1, read on the forward strand.
AGTTTCACCAGGTAGTCCAGGCTGGCCTTGTGTATCCCAGGCTGGGCTTGTACTTGCACTCTTCCTGCCTCAGCCTCTTGAATGCTGAGATTACAGTTGTGTGTCATTCTACTGAGCTCTACATTGTGATTTTAAACATTCATGAAATATACTATTTGATATGATGATTTCTCAGTTAGTTTCATATTTGTAAAACCATAGGAATGTAGTATGTAGTATTTAATATGAAGATACACTAATATAGATGTGGCGTCATAGTCACAAAAGATAGGAGACTGAGAGTTCCTAACTCCCATATTGACAAACTACTGACAAATGTTTCAGGTAAAGGGCCAAGTGAAATAAAGATTATTACTCAAGCATATTTCTCTGACCAGATTCAGGGTTGGTCTATAGTCAGTCTATATTCAGGCTAGAGACTGAGTAGACAGTGTACTTTCTCTTTCAGATACACTGGAAACTGCCAGTCCATCTCAGTTCAGTCCAGATTTCCTTCCCTCTGTCTTTGAGATTCATTACATTTCTTTAAAGAACTTAATGAGTTTGCTCAAGGAGTTGCATCAGAAATTATTTTTGTATTAGTGGTAGGAATGACAAGTAGTTCCTTTGTAATGCTGCACCAGTCAATACCTGTTTTTGCCTAAGGATGTATCCAACCAATTCTGGATAATCCAGCTTTGAAGTGGGTTGGGCAGTGCTAGGCTTCTTTTTTGTTGCTTAGTTTGGGTTCTGACCTAGTCATACATACCTTGAACAGCACTGAGGATATAAACAGCACTGAGGATATAAGCTAATTAAGTTCCACAAATGCTAAAGATAGTGTACATGATGTTAAACTCAAAACTGTTCTCTATGGTTTTATACAATAGATTTATTATCTAGAAAGAACACTTATTTAATGCATTCTGTTCATAAAAAATAGTATCCTTCTTTCATATGAAATGTCAAAATGAGTGATTACCAAGCCAAAGAAATATTAACTATCTTCAAAAATAATTTTTTGGCAGAACCAACTTTTAAGATAATTATTAAAAAATATATTCTTTATAGAATTCAGAGACCAGTTGAAGGGGTGAAACATTAAATACTGCATAATCAAGAGAGACAAAAGTCTTTGTTACAGTTTGTAGGAGAGGAGAAAAATGACATCTTTTGCTTTTAGCCAACCTTTGTTATAGGGACATTCTCTGGATCAAAGAATATTTGCCTGTAATCCCAGCACTTGGGAGGCTGAGGCAGGAGGATTCCCGTGAGTTCGAGGCCTGCCCGGACTACAAAGCAAGTCCCTGTCTCAAAAAAAAAAAAAAAAAAAAAAAAAAGAACATTTGCCATACATACTCTACCAAATTCTTTTCCTGTGGCCTCTGATCATGGGATTAGTTGGAAGGTCAACACTTTTAAACCTTAAATAGTATTTATTTACTATTTTATTTTTTGAGACGTGGTTCAGGCTGGCCTTGAACTGGTGGCTCAGCCACTCCAGTGCGGGGATTACAGGTCTATGCCACCATTCCCGGCTAAACCTTCTCTTTATTGATAAAAGAGACAGAGGAGGAAACAGAGAGATGTATGTATGGGTGGGGAGAGATCCTTAGAAGGGAAGATCTCCTTTGGTTAGCTTTGTTTTGTATCACTGAAATCTGACTAGAATTCGTTCGGCTGGCAGAACGTGGACCGGGCGAAGGACGCTTGAAATCCGAAGGGGAGGCAGTAACTAACAAAAATGTCTTTCCTAGAAGTTTGGCACTTGGCTTGCCGCTGTTATCACGTGATTTACTCATGATCACCCAATAAGGAAGGTGCCAATATTACTCCCATTTTACAGGGAATAACATCAAACGCGCCGAGGTCACCCAGCACAGAAGTGGCAGTGCTAGAACTAGAAATTGCCCCGCACACCGCGCGTTCAGTCCTGCGGTCGGATTCTGCGCGCGGTTCGTCGCCCGTTTTGCCACCTCCTTCGTGGGACAGTTCCCGGTACTGAGGGATGGCGCTGTCCAGCCCGCAGGTCCGCCGACTGCCACTGGCAAGAGAACGCGGACCCGCGGGGCGATTGCGCCCAAGGCTGGGGAACCGCCGCGCCCGGCCAAGTCCTGGCACGCGGGCGGGCGGAGTCTCCTCGGGGTGGCCATCCCAAGCTGCTCCCCCGGTTCCCTCGCTCCGCGCGCAGAGCTCCCATTGGAAAGGCGGGAGGCAATGAGCAAGACGCGCTCTGCCCCTCTCCGGTACCCTCGCCGCTCTCTGCCCCCTCCTTCCGTCCAGACAGCGGGAGGCAGATGGGTTACGCAGCCTCACCTGTCTCAGAGGTGGCGACTGTCCCAGTGACTGACGCCGCGGTCCTCCAACCAGGCAATGGCAGGAAGGTGGGGCCTCGCTGAGACTGATGGCTTCTTTCCTCCAATCCCGGTGCAGCGACTTTCCAGCCGTAGTTTCGGCGCTCGGCGGAGAGCGACAGGTGGGAGCGTCTCCTGCATCCTTGACGTACGAGCCTCAGCAAGCGCAGGGCTAGGTCTACTCCACTTTTTATTAATTTTTGCGGTCGTCAGTTCAGCCCTCATTTTAATCCGAAGTGGAAATTTCCCAGCCCTTTCCCGTCACCTCAGATTGGGGCGGGACGAATAGAACCTTCACTGGCCTATTGTACCACGCGACGTTCTGTGACAAAGTGACCGACACTTTATGGCGCCAATGGAACTTCCCATTGTTAGGGGTCACTGTGACTGACCACAAGGCCAACAAATCCACTTTAGGGTCGTGACGCGATAGTCAGAGAAACTGACCAATAGACGTAGAAAAAGACCGGAAGTTGGTTTGTGAGGACTAGGAGGCGGGTGTTCGCAACCGCCTAGGCCTGCGCGGGTCAACGCAGCTTGAGGGCTGCGAGCCAGCGAGCGGCGCGTGACGGAGAGCCTGAGTGACAGGTCATCTTGGCCAATTATCTTCAGGCGCTGGAGAGCTGCAGCCAGTGGCGAGTCGAGGGGGCGGGAAGCAGCAGGTTAGGCAGTGAGAAGTTAGTGGCGCTGCTGGGACGGGGGGAAGGAGACGCTTCTTCCTCCTGCTGCTCCTCTCTTCCTCGGGATCGGCGGCGGCGGCAGCGGCCGCGAGTGACTCGGCAGCGTCTCCGGCTCGGCGTGTGAACCATGCTGACCGACGGCGGAGGCGGCGGCACCTCTTTTGAGGAGGACCTGGATTCTGTGACTCCACGATCCGCCCCAGCCGGGGCCTCGGAGCCGCCTCCGCCGGGAGGGGTCGGGCTGGGGATCCGGACCGTGAGGCTCTTTGGAGAGGCCGGACCCGCGCCTGGAGTCGCCAGCGGCGGCAGCGGCATAGCCGGAGGGGACGCGGCGCTGGATTTCAAGTTGGCGGCTGCCGTGCTGAGGACCGGAGGTGGAAGTGGTGCCTCTGGTAGCGACGAGGACGAGGTGTCCGAGGTACGGCTCTTACACAGCGAGTGAGGCGTGAATTGTCTTTGGGTCAGCACGGGGCTGGGGCCACGCTCCCGCTTTCCCGGCGCAGTCGTTCTCTGACAGCGGTCAGCTCCATGGCGGTGGCGGCAGCCGTGTGGGCCTAGTGAGGGTTCGGCTGCCTCCTCAGCCTGCGGCCGGAGCGGACGAGCTCCCGTCACCGTCCGTAGACCCACAATAGGGAGTCCTTTGGTCTCTGAGCTTCGCGCGGGAACAAGGACTTGCCAGACTGCCTCCCGCCCACCCCGCTTTGGGGATGGGGGAGGGCGGGGTCTTGCCCAATGTCCCTGCCCTTGGTACTGAGGGGAGACAGAGACGCACAGAGGTAGCAAACTAAGCCCAAAAAGCATTTCTACTCTACCCTTCTCAAAAGATGAGGAATGCATTTATTTGCCTTCTCTCTTGAGTATCCCTTACCTGTGTATTTAAGTAGCGCTCTTATTTTCCCTTTTTAGTTTGAGACAGGTGAATATTAAGGAGCTTTCAGCTTCTACCCAGAAAAATCACGTGACTTTTGGCTCCCGGGACGTTTTGTGAAGTTAGACAGGAAAAGGAAGTTCCAGTGCATCTCTGAGCTTCGGAATAGCTGGATGGCTGAACTCAGAGGTTTTTAGGCTGGGAGAAGGTGAGGCATCCTACGGACACCTTTCTTTTGTAGTGAGGGAAGTGAGTTATCTGTTTCTTCATTTCTTTTAACTCTTTTGTGTATACTTTTATGTGCACACATTTTTAGGCCTGATCAATCTACGATGGTAGGCCTAGGGAAGAAGGGATATATATGTGTAAAGAAAGGGGGGGTTACCTCCCCCGCTGTTTTCTCTTGACAGTGACTTGTCCTTTGATGACTGTTTTAAGTGCTGAGAATAATGTTTGGTTCTAGGTTCCTTGCGACCAACTATTTCAGTCTCTGGTGGTGTTGTTAAAGTACAGGAATTTCTCCGCGTATATCAACAATCCTGGTTCTTCCTTTTGAGATTAATAAAAGCCAGGCATGGTGGTGCATGCCTGTAATTCCAGCATTCAGGAGGCTGAGGCAAGAGGATCGCCAGGAGGCCAACCTGGGCTACACAGTGGGTTCAAGTCCAGCCTGAGCTACATAGCGAGACCCTGCCTCGAAAAAGAAACAAAACATCAAAAACAAAAATATCAAAAAATCCTCAGATGAATAAAGAGAGTTTATTTTTGTATTGCAAAATACAGTTAGTACTCATCCTAGGTCTGAACAGGGTTTTCTTTAAATTTAAAACCTTAGTACATTCTGTCCACAACATTTTCTTTTGGAAAAAAAGAGTATGTGAGATTTTAAGGAGGATAGCTCCTTGAGTGTCTGTGTTTTTGAATTTCACTATAAGGGAAATAACTATGAAGGCAAGGTGAGAAGGAATTTGAGTTGTCAGTTATGGGGCAAATCTCTGGAGTACCCTCACACTTGGGCTATTATCTCTTCAGTGAAACTTGATGAGAATGAAGGTAGAATACATAGACTTTTAGCTAGGAAATAAAATGGAAGGCTTTTTTTTTTTTTTTTTTTTTTTTTTTTTTTTGAGACAGCGTCTCTCTATGCAGTTCAGTGTGGTTCTGAACTCACTATGTAGCCCAGGCTGGCCTCCAGCTAACTCATGGTGATTCTCCTGCCTCAGCCTCCTGGGCTCTGGGATTACAGGTGTAGGCTAGCACACCCTGCCCAAAGGCTGTCTTTAGATTTTTTTTTTTTTTTTTTTTTTTTTTTTGTGGGTACCGGGGGTCGACCTCAGGACCTCGCGCGCCAACAGGCACCCGTGCCGCTGAGCGATATCACCGGCCCCTTTTTCGTATGTGGGATCCGGGAGTCGAACTCGGGTCCTCGCGCTTGCAAGGTGTCTTTAGATTTTGTAGTTTACTGTAGTTTATTTTTCCTTGACACTTGTAAGGGAAACTCTGAAAAGGTTTTCTTTGGTCTAAGTATGATGGAGAATCTCCTTGATTTTTCTGGACCATTTTTACATAATTGTCATGAGTGAGACGAGCGATCACTCATTTGCTTTTTTATGTAAGCAGGATTTAAATTCCCTTAGACTTAAGAGTGCTGGTGATCCTCAAAAGTGGTAAACATCCCCTCTCCCATTTCATTTGGTGTTCCATACCATGAGGTTAAAGTATGGGCACAATCCACACCTTTTGCGTTTTTTTTTGATGTTTACTGTAGAAGTCATGATTTCAGGGTTTCCATACTCATTTAGCAATGGCTAATGTAGGAGAATCCCTTATTCTCCTATTTACTTATATTTTCTGGGTCATAAAAGGCTTTAGGAATAAATGCATATGCAGATCTCATTTTTGTAATGAAAGATTCTAGTGTAACTACAGACTTTAGTGTAAGTTAAGGTGATGTTTGAAGAGGAAGAAAGAATTTTGTGTCTCATTTCTCCCATGTCACATAGAGAAGAAATTCTTGGCATACCTAGTCTCTGCTTTATAGTATGTGTAGTAGGGTGTAGAATGAAATAACCTGTTTTGCCTAGGGAATTGCTAGCCTTTTCTGTTTTCTAAGATGAGCTGCCTTCTCCATATTACTGCTTTTTTTTTTCTTTTTATGTGGGTACCGGGAATCGAACTCAGGACCTTGCGCTTGCTGGGCAGGTGCTTATGCTGCTGAGCCATCTCACCGGCCCCTTATTACTGCTTTTGAATGGTGTGAAAAGATCATAAATAATGTTCAAAATATACCTAACTGGAATTTGATGAATAATATTAAAATCCTTATTTTCATCTTGTTTTATACATTTTGTGTTCAGAGGAACAGATACTCTAGGACTTCTTTTCTATTTATTATTCAGAACCAAGACTTGAGAAAATACAGGTTGTTTTCCTGTGCTGATTAAGTCAAAAGACTTTCTAGTTTGATAAAGGTATTTAGGCCTATCAGTAATTTTGTTTTAATGTTAAAATTGTGCTTAGAGAATGCCATCAATTCAGTTCTTGTTGTTTTAAACATTGGGGTAAATATCTGCTTTGTATTTCTTCAGGTATATTGAGCATGTTCCTTAGCTGTCTAGGGCCTTGAATAGAGAGTCATGAGTTGAACTGGATCCTATTGATATGTACCCATTATTGAGAATAGAGGTCAGGTTAAAAATTCTTTAAAAACTAGTTTTTAAATGTTAATTTTAGAGTTACAGTCTTTTTAAAGGAAGCTTAAAAATAAATTTCTAAAGATAGGCTTTTGTTAAAAAAAAAGAGATAGGCCTTTGTGAGATTTATGATTTTTAATTTTTCTGTCTTAAGAATGTATGCATATATTATGTATATGTATATACTGTAGTGAGAAATATTTTAAAATTATTATAAAAGTAAGTCAGTCTCATGGTGAAAAATTCAATGTAGATAGTAGCTATAACGTAAAAAAGGGCCGGGGATATAGCTCAGCAGCACAGCGCCTGCCTGGCAAGCGTGAGGTTGTGAGTTTGATTCCCAGTGCCAAAAAAAAGAAAAAAGGTGAAAAGTAAAAGTCCTCCACATACACCCCTCGTTCAAGTCCTACTCTTCAAGGTAACCCGTGTTAAAATTTTTGTTTCAAGCTGGGCCTGGTGGTAATCCCAGAACTCTGGAAAGTTGAGGCAGGAAGACTGCAAGTTCCAGCCCAGTCTGGGCAATTTAGCAAGATCATGTTTTTTTTTTTTTTTTTTTTTTTGTGGGTACCAGGTGTCAACCTCAGGACCTCGCACGCCAGCAGGCGCCCGTGCCATTGAGCAGTATCACTGGCCCTTTATTCGTATGTGGGTACCAGGAGTCGAACTCAGGACCTCGCGCCTGCCAGGCAGGCGCTTATGCTGCTGAGCTGTCTCACCGGCCCCTAGATTATGTTTTAAAAATAGAAAATAAAAAAGGAATGGAGATGCAGTTTAGTGCAATTCCTTGTACTGGAAAAAAAAAATCTAGCAAATTTCTAGGCCTATATATCTGTGTATATCGGATACGTGTTCATATACATTCACTTTAAAGACAGGTAGTAGAAAGTATAGTTTTATATCATATTGAGTTTTTTTTTTCCCTTGAGGCATGTGCTTTATTTACAGTTATATAAAACACAGAAATTGAACATAACTGTGAAATTATAGTGCAAGCTCTTTAGGGAAGAACTAGTACATTTTTCCTGAAAATAGTTTTTTTTAGTCAGAAGGAACTTGTCATATAGAAGTCCTATGCTAATTTTTCTCCAGTAGCAAAGGAATTGGTTTATTTTCTTAGGGTCACTTAAGATCTATCCCGTAGAGCAGGATTCTCAACAGCAACATATTGATATTTTGGGCCAGATAATTCTTTTTGTGAGCAGTTCTTCTGTGCATTAAAAGCATCCCTGATTTCTGTCCACTAGATGCCAGTAGCCAAAAATTGTTCAGACATTGCCATATATCTTCTGGAAGTAAAATCACCCTTAAGTAAGAACTACTGGTCTAGAGGCCACTCTTGTCAGAGATGGCAATTTTGTCATGAATATTCTGTACTCAAACTTCAGGTAAACAAGGTGAGTCACTGCTTTTAATAGCATTTCAGGGTTATATTCATATCCTGAACAAGGGAGAAATAGAAGGTACTGAAAGGTTTAATGTAAAACTACCATTTTTCTGCTGTAAATTTCCTATGGTAAATTTATCATTTTGGGGAACTTTCACTTAAAATATTATATTTTCAAAAAGTATAGCTATTTTTTATGAAAATGAATTTTAAAAACTTATGGGTACACTAAGTTTGTCCAGGTAGAAAGGGCTTTAGTCCATTATTTTTGTCAGTAATGATAAAATAGGAAATATAACTTTGTATTTTATTTGGCAAATTTTGGGGATACTGGAAATGTTTATTGAAGAAAAATTTACATGTTATTACTGTAACAATCTGTTATATACTACATGAGTATCACCCATTCATACGCTTCATTCCGTAAAGCCTTAAGACTAGATATAAACTGATACATATGATTATAGTTATATGAATTATGAATGGTAGGTCAGTACAGAGTTGATTAGTTTGAGGGGAGGAAAACTTTATTGTGAAACATGGTTTTTTTGGGGGGCAGGGTTATTATTTAGTATACATTTTCAACAAATGATTATATTCATATAGCTCATAAATCAAAATAATGTTAGGGTGGTTAAGTGAAGTCTTGTTTCCACCCCTACTCCCACATATCCTTCTCTCTATACTTTTAATATTTTCTATATCCTTTCAGTTTTTTTTTTTTTTTTTTTTTTTTTTTTTTTTTTGCAGTGCTGGGGATTAAATTTAGGGCCTCAGATATGCTAGGCAAGCTCTCTACTACTGAGCTGAATAAATATGTTTTCCTTATTGTTACACAAAAGGTAACATACTCTTCATGTGAGATTTTTAAATGGCAAGTTTCAGAGGAATTTAAAATTTTTTAAAAAATAGGATGTGGCTCAATGGTAGAGCATTTGCTTAGCATGCACAGACATGCTAGGTTCATCATTCAGCACTCAAAAGAAAAGAAAAAAGAAAAAAATTAAAGTGATAACTTATTAAACATGAAGCATGGAGATGAGTTGAAGTGCATTTCTTTCTGAGCCTATCCTGGTAGTAGAGTTATGATGGACTAGATGACCTCTGAAAATCAACTGTACTTTTGATTCAACGATAAGGTAAAATAAATTGCTTTAAAGAAAGGCAAAGTAGTTTTCAAGAGTATTTGTCTGGAGTTGGCAAGTGAGAAGAAATGATATCTACCTTTTTTTGTTGTTCTCTTTTGCTATATTTACCTTCTCTTACAACTAAAAAATAAAATCAATTCTTTTTTTTTTTTTTTTTTTTACCACTATAAATGAACTGATTCAGTATGGCTTTTTTCTCAAACCTTATTGATCACATTTTCCTGTTTGTTGCTTGTCATGGAATCTTGATGATAATCCTATCTCATCTCCTTTTAGGTAACTGCTACCATTTATTGAATGCTTACTATATGCCAGTATCGTACTAGATACTTTCGTTATTTTATTTAATCGTTTCAACACTCCTTTGAGGTAGGTATTATCTACATTTTTACAGGTGAATAAATAAAGGTTTAGAGAAATGAAGTAATGAATAGAAAAACCCAAAACAACAGAATGACTAAAATGTTAATGTGCTAGTAAGTGGTAAAGCTAGGATTAGAAGCCAGTACTAAATTCAGAGCCCATGCTACTATTTTGCTTCTTTGGATGAAGAAATAATCAGTGTTTTTGGTTTCCAAATGTGTTTCTCCAATAAATTGTTGCATAGTTTCTCTTGAAATTTTCATAGATCTCAGTGAGGAAAATAAAGACAATGCAGTAAATTTCTCAAAGCACTTTTTCTACTTTTTTATATTTTGAAATAATGCCCTTCCTAATGTTACAAAATGAATATTGAAAATATTTGTACTTGACAAAATATCAGGTTCGAAACTTTACAGTAGGACCTTGGGTAAAGCCTCAATAGTGTAGGAACCACTGAACTAAATGACTTGGCCAGGATCATTACACAGCTTAATATGTAGCAGTCAGAACTAGAAAAGAGCTCATCTGTCTCCTCTTCCAGTTATCTTACTTGCTAGATCGTCCTGCTCTCTGTCTTCTGTTGCAGTGTACTAATTAATTAGTTGAATAAGAAATGTCTGTCTCAAACTAGCATTTAATCATAGTTGGCCTTGTTGGAAAAGTTTTATATTATTTAATGAAATTGGTGATAGCAATATAGATCAGCATATGAAGAATACCATTGAGTATAGTAAGAGCAGTATTCTAAGGTAACTGCAATGAATTTACTTGAAAAGTTCAGACCTTTCATTATTCATTTTTAAAGGATTAAGAAATAAATAACAATTAAAATCGCTGGTATAAAAAGTTATATGCCCACTTTTGAACCTTAGCCAATATAGGAAACATTGGCTTTACAATATTGCTATATTCTAATTATTTTGTAAAAATTCAAATTTGTATGTTATTCTATTGGTAGTTACAATGCATGGTTCCTATGAATGAAGATCAGTTGCCTTATGATGACTATCTGGTTTGCCTGCCAAATTTATCTAAACCAGAAAGAAAGTAAAAATTGTATATAAGGCTTTTTATTTGCTGAACTGAAATTTGGCAGCTATTTGTCAGAGAGCACATTTGGCTCTTACCCCTACTACACACCATTCTGTTCTCTATTTTCTCCTTAACTGAATAGATTCTATTTTCGATAGTAGAAAAAGTATTTTTTTTTTTTAATGTAGATATCACACTGTATCCTAGTGTTTTGATTCACTTGTATTAGTATGCACTTTTGAAAAAAGAAAGGCAAGGATATCCCTAAGAACAAGCTCTAAGAACCAAAGACTCGAAAAATAGTTTAAGCTATCAAGGTAAGTTTAATATGTTTAATAGTTTGTAATGAATACCCTAGACAGAGAACAGGTTTTTATTTTTAAATTGTAAAATAATCATCAAACTATTTTAACCAGTTTTTGTTTTTAAATTATAGGCTATATATTACAAAATTTACCATTTCTGGGAGGCTAAGTCTGGAGGACTGCAAGTTTGAGCCCAACCTGGGCAACTTAGTGACTTAGGGAGACCCTGTCTCAAAATAAAAAATGGGCTTGGGCTTGGGCTTGGGGTATAGCTCAATGAGAGAGCTCTGGGTTTAATCCCCAGTACCACACAAAAAATCCCCAAAACCCGAACAACAACAACAAAAAACAGTTCCTAAGTATACAGTTCAGTGTCACTGAATACAGTCACATTGTTGTGCAACCAACACCAACAGCCATCTCCTGAACTCTCTTTTTGCTTTTTTGTTTGTTTGAGATGGGGTCTCACTATGCAGTTCAGGCAGGCCTTAACTCAATAATACGTAGCCCCGGCTGGCCTTGAACTCCCAGTGATCCTCCTGACTCAGCTTCCTCAGTGCTGGGATTACAGTTGTGTGCCACCATACCTAGCCCTTCCTGAACTCTTTCGTCTTCCCAAACTAAAACTCCATATAATAATTCTCTATTTTCTCTGCCCCCAGCTCCTAGGAATCACCATTCTACTTTTTGTCTCTATGAGTTTGACTGTCCTACTTTCTCATATAATGGAATCATGGGTGTTTGTCCTTCTGTGACTGGCTTTATTGACTTAACATAATGTCTTTAAGATTCATCCAGTCATAATGTGTCAGAATTTTACTTACTTTGAGAATTTTATTATTTTGTTTTCATTATTATTATTGTTATTAAATTAATTTATTTTGGGGTATGTTTTTTTTGACACAGGGTCTCACTATGTAGTCCAGGCTGTTTTTGAACTATGTAGTCCAGGGTAGGCTTGAACTCGAGGGGATCCCCCGCCTCTGTCTTCCAAGTGCTGGTATTACAGGTGTGCGCCACCATGCTCAGCTTGCTTTGAGTTAGTTTCTATATAAGTTGTGGATATCCAGTTGTTTCAGCACCACCTATTGAAAAGACTGTATATTTCTTTTCCCGTTAAATTATGTTGGCACCCTTGTCAAAATTGATTGACTGTAAGTAAACATAAGGGTTAATTTCTGATGTTTCTAGTCCATTGATCTATATGTCTCCTTTTTTCCAGTTGTACACTGTAGGTTTTTGTAGTAAGTTTTGAAATTGGCAGCCTAAGTACTCTGACTTTGTATTTTAAAATTATTTTGGCTATTCTGGGTTATTAGACAAGTTTATGTTCTCTTGCTCTAGTCTTCAGGAGAGGGAGTTTTTAATATGCTATAGAATTTGTGGTAAGACGCCTCTGTCCTCTACCATAATATTGTAGCTCTTGAACTTTCTGCTTCTCTGTGTATGCCAAAGGAATGGGAGAAATTCACGTGATTCAAACCTATAAGGCTTGCCAAACTGCCAGAAGAGCAAGTTGTCATAGTAATATCTTGTGTGTGTGTGTGTGCGTGCGTGTGCATGTGTACGCAGCCTCTCCCTGGCAAAGCCTAGATATATGTTTGAGAGGAGATAAAACGAAAAAGGAGGAGTTAGTTGGTTTGGATAATTGTAGTTTGAGTGCATCTAATGTAGAATATAGTCTCCAAGAAGAATGTGGACAAAATTTCTTTTTCCAGGATAATAAAAGGATAAATGGAATAAAATATAAAAGGTAGTAATTAGAATTTTTGCACCTGGTGTCTTTTGCATCTGGCTTACAAAATATAAATTCAAACAAAATTTGCTTGACACTTAGGACAGTGTTATCACTTTCGTGATTAAATTACAAAGTAAGTGTTGGCTGTCACTGCTAGTGACAGCTAGTAGTTATTTTGACTGCAAACAATGAAAGTCCGTATTATATTTTAGTACTTGTTTCACTTGGGACTTAACTAATAAGTTAACAAAGAAAAGTGTTTTGTTTGTTTTTAGTTTGAAGAGGTCGATTATTTAAGTCTAACTCACCTGGTGAATTTGACCTATTACTATTACCCCGAACAGAATTTAGAGTGATATGATAGGGCCGGTGAGATGGCTCAGCGGCTTAAGCGCCTGCCTGGCAAGTGCGAGGGCCCGAGTTCGACTCCCGGAACCCACATACGAAAAAGGGGCCGGTGATATCGCTCAGCGGCACGGGCGCCTGCTGGCGCGCGAGGTCCTGAGGTCGACCCCCCGGTACCCACAAAAAAAAAAAAAAAAAAAGAAGAAGCAAATAGAGTGATATGATAATAGTTATCATAGGTACTTAGTATTATATATACCTCATTGTCACTGATCTGTTGAAGCTAATCTTTCTCTACAGAAGAATATCAGATTAGTTTGAGAGTAGGATCTCTTCATAAATTATCTTACATAATATAGAATTATGGCTTTCAGAAGGTAAAGTCCTTGGTAGTCTCTTTAAGAATTTTGTTTTTGTTTTTGTTTTTTTGGAGACAGGGTCTCACTATGTAATTCAGGCTGGCCTTGAACTCACTATGTAGCCTAGGCTGGTCTTGAACCTGTGACTCTCCTCCTGCCTCAATCTCTGAGTGCTGGTATTACAGGCTCCATACCCAGCTTGTTTAAGAATTCTGATTGGTATTTTACAGTAGATTTATTTATTTAGAGCCTACTATTTAAGCTTTATACCAAGCTTTAGAATTATAAAGAAGAAAAAATGTGTTTACTGCTCTTCTAGACATCAGACTTTTCAGAAATATGAACATTTCAGAGAATGAGAAGACAGGGTAAATTGTTCAAATTATATTTGGATGGAGGCCAATAAGGTTCAAAGCTCCATAAAAGCCAAATCCTAAATAGTCTTGTATACCATACCAAGGAATTTGGATCCTTTAACAAAGGAATGGGAAGGATTTAGAATTCTTCCAGATTTCTTTCAGATATTAATAAATTATATTTGACTGCTTCAATCATTGTGTACTTTAATTGAATCACCTCATTTAATTTTTTTGTGGTTTTGAGACAGTCCAAGATAGAAATTTAATGTGCATGGATCATTGCCCCATGTTAGTTGGATGATTTTTATAAAGGTTGATGTTTGAGTGTCATACTTCAGGCTTTTAAGTGTCACTGCTTAAAGAGGCAGTGATTTAAAATAAAAGCATACATAGTCCATCAGCAAAAGATTGTCTTGTTGTCATATTTGAGTAAAACTGCAAGTGCTCTTTTATGTTCTATAAATTCTCTAAGTATGTCCTGCTTCAGGCCTTTGACATTTGCAGTTTCCCCTGTCAAGAGCATTCTTTTCTTAGATATCCATATCACTTCTTTTAGCTGCCTTTTTTTTTTTTTTTTTTTTTTTTTTTTTTTTTGGTGGGTACCGGGGGGTCGACCTCAGGACCTCGCGCGCCAACAGGCACCCGTGCCGCTGAGCGATATCACCGGCCCCTTTTTTGTATGTGGGATCCGGGAGTCGAACTCGGGCCCTCGCGCTTGCAAGGCAGGCGCTTATGCCGCTGAGCCATCTCACCGGCCCTTAGCTGCCTTTTAAGAGGCCTTCCAACTACTTTCTAGTTGGAAATAGTTCTTCCAACTATTTTCTATTATATATATTTTCCATAAATATCTCAGGCTCACCTCATTCCTCCTTCTACCCTTATCCTTTTTTCTTCCATCTTTAGCATTGCCCTAAAAGCTAGTCAGAGACTTGGGAGCTCACATCTGCTGCTGTTTCCCACCACATACATCTGAGTAGTCCCTTTCTCTGTATCTTTTCTGCTTCTGCTATAAATCAAACACCATCATTCACCTGAACTATTGCAAAAACCCCTGGTGGTCTCTATCTGCCTCCAAGCTTATTCTTCAGTTCTTTCTCTTCCCTGCTACGAAGAATAAATTCTTTAATGCCAGTTCAATCATGTTACTTCTTTGGCTAAAATCACTTCCATTCCTTTGTTAAAAGATCCAAATTCCTTGGCATAGTATACAAGATTATTTAGGATTTGGCTTTTATGGAGCTTGCCAACCTTATCCTCACTGCCCTCTGCTTTTTCTTTTTTTTGTTTTTTTTTGAGATAGGGTCTCTCTGTAGTTGAGGCTGGCCTCTAACTCATGGTGGTCTTCCCAAGTGCTGGTATTACGGGCATGCAGCACCACACCTGGCTTGCTTTTTCTATTTTAGCCATACTAAAGTGCTGTAGTTCTCTGAGCATATCAAGCTATTATATGTCCTGGTATGTATGTTTCCACTACTTTGATTTCTGGAAATATGGTAATAGCTATATACATTGAGTGCTTATTGTTCACTGAGCTAAATATATACCTGTATATTCTACAGTGAACATTACAAGTACCATATGAGGAAAGTAATGTTATTCCCAATTTATAGATGGGGAAACTGAAGTTTAGAGACACCATGTAATAAACAGCATGTACATTTAGTAATGATGCAGGCAGGATTTGAAGCCAGGTCTCTTGGACTCTAAAGCTGTGTTTGTAACTAACTTACAAACTAACTTACTTCTTTCTTTCTCACCGTCTTCTTTTTTTTTTTTTGGTGGGTACCGGGGGTCGATCTCAGGACCTCGCACGCCAGCAGGCGCCCGTGCCGCTGAGCAATATCACTGGCCCCTTTTTCGTATGTGGGTTCCGGGAGTCGAACTCCAGCCCTCGTGCTTGCTGGGCAGGCGCTTAAGCCGCTGAGCCATCTCACCGGCCCCGTCTTCTTATTTTTGAAGTAAGTTACCATTATATTGCCCAGGTTGATCTTGAATTCGTAGGCTCAAACAATTCTCCGACCTGAGTCTCCCAAATAGCTGGGACTATAGGCAGTGCCTCTATGCCTGGCTATAACCACTATTCTAATACTGCTCTCGTCTACTGTCCCACTTCCCATTCTAATGGATACCCTCTTGTTCTGAGTTTTCATGTCTGAATTCCTTCATTACTGCCCAATTAAACATTCCGTCCTCCGTTTTCCCTGGTTGTCTGTATATACAGTAACTGTCTTTTGTAGCATTTGTAATACTTTGTTGCATTTTTTATTAAGTTTATTGGTACATTTTAGGTATCCATAATGATCACATTCATCATAGGAAATTCGTACATGTACATGATATACCTTAATTCTTTTTTTTCCCATTCCCCTGCATTTATTTGATTATAGATCTTCTCTTAATGAGTAGGAAGCAGCTCTTATTTTTGTGTTCCAGGTATAGTGTATCTGGAGCATAGTCTGGCTTGATAAGTATTGAATGAATGTATGTGTAGTGCTTAACATGTTCAAGTTACTTATATAGTGGATTCTGTATTTTTATGGAGTGGGGAGTAAGAGAGATGGTCCTTAGGCAAACTGACCATAATAGCAGTAGTGGTAATATTAGTAGTAATAATAGCTAATATTTATTGAACAATTACCATGTGTTAAACACTGGTGTGCAATTTTAGATATGTTATATTGCTTAATCATCAGTAACCCTGTGTTGTAGCTACTATTATCATTGTACAATAAGGAAATTGAGGCTAAAAGATGTGAGACAAGTGAGTAGTAGGGCTCATATAAAAATATCCCTTGCTCTTAGTCATTATATTCTCTTCTCCATATTTGTGTTAGCTGAAGGCTTGTGGGTGTTTGAGTCTTTTTAAATAAAATTGTTTCTTTGGTCTATTTAATGTTCATTTTTTATTTTAAGATAATGAGCAGAAGTCAGCACTTCTTTCCTTTTTTTTTTTTTTTTTGGTTTGTTTTTTGTTTTTTTGAGATAGGGTCTCGCTATGTAGCATAGGCTGGCTTCGACCTCCCGGAGATCCTCCTGCCTCAGCCTCCTGAGTGCTGGAATCACAGGCATACACTCCCACACCCAGCCAGGACTTCTTTCTAATCTCAGCTTTACTCATAACAATAGGGAAAATACAGAGTAACGCTTCTTCTTTCAACATTAAGAGTTCCCTAACCTTGATTGCCAGGCACTTCATTCCTTGTTACTTTTCTGATAAGTACTTGAGCAGTTTTTTTTTAAATACCTGACATGGTACAGGTGTTTTCGTTGTATGTCTGCTGGTCAAATAATAAATACAGCTGGGCTGGGGATATAGCTCAGCGGCACAGCGCCTGCCTGGCAAGTGTGAGGTCATGAGTTCGATTCCTGGTACTAAATAAATAAATACAGCTGTCAGAAATTTCTAAATGAATGCATTATTTGTCTGGCCCATTAAAAATTCTGGTAGGGGCCGGTGAAATAGCTCAGCGGCGTAAGTGCCTTTCTGGCAAGCGTGAGGTCCTGAGTTTGACTCCTGGTACCCACATAAAGGAAAAAAAGGACCAGTGATATCGCTCAGTGGCACAAGCGCCTGCAGGCAAGTGTGAGGTCCTGAGTTTGACTCCTGGTACCCACATAAAAAAAATAAATAAATAAATAAATTCTGATAGAGTTAATGGGCCTAATAATATATTACATTTAATTAATTAATTATTCTTTTTATTTTTGGTTTTTTGAAACAAGGTCTCGCTGTGTAGCCCAGGCTGGCCTCGAACTCACAGCAATCCTGCCTCAGCCTCCCAAGTGTTGGGATCACAGGCGTGGGCCACCACGCCCAGTTCTGTTACATTTAATTTAAAGTTTTTTTTTTTTTTCTGATATTACTAATGTTAAACCATGAGTATAGGACAGCTATGGATTCTTTGCTTACTTCCTTGATCAGTATTTGCTTTAGTTGTACCTGCTGTTTAGAATATTCACTTATTACAGTTAGGTGTGCTCAAAAGTTTGTAAGCTTTGGAGTTTGAAACACATGGCTTCGGATCCTGTATAGTTGTAAGATCTTAGACAAGTCACTTAACTTTTCTGAATTTTAGTTAGGTAAAAATAAAAATCATTTAATTTACTTTATGGAATAGTTAAGATAGTTGAATATAAAAATATATGGAAAAGATTGATACATATGAGGCATTTTATTATTGGTAGTCTATTATTTTTAAAAAGACATTGTAGTTTTTTTTAAAGTCTTTCTCCCTCTGTAGAGATTTTAAAAGATAATAGATTCTGTATTTTTTTTTTTTTTTGTGGGTACCGGGGGGACGACCTCAGGACCTCGCGCGCCAACAGGCGCCCGTGCCGCTGAGCGATATCACCGGCCCCTTTTTCGTATGTGGGATCCGGGAGTCGAACTCGGGCCTTCGCGCTTGCAAGGCAGGCGCTTACGCCGCTGAGCCATCTCACCGGCCCTAGATTCTGTATTAAAACTATATTTTAGAAATGACATTTTTGGGGTTGAGCAAAGTGCAGTTTCTTCAGCTTTCTGATTAGGAAAAGCATGATGGTTATCTCTTGTGCTATGTGAAGCCCATCTATTTCATAAATCTGAAGGCACCATTTATTATTATTATTATTACTTTTTTTTTTTTTAATTCAAATTGACTTTACTCAGGAGATAAGATTGAGGCACAAGGGCTATGAGTGACTTATGGGCCAGTTCTTACAGACTGTGGATAGCTTCTAGATGAGAGGAGACCCAATGTCTGCCGGGGCCCCAATTCTGAAGCCTCACAGTGTCCTCCCTGTGAAGGCGCAAGGCTCAGGGGCCATCTGCTTATTCTTGCAGTCCCCATCATTGCTGTGAGCTGTCTTTACCTTCTTTAACTCCTTCTGCAGCTCTGACTGGGCGACTACAACCTCCTTGACATCTAGTAAGAGGTTATTATGGTATAGTTGGCATGAGTAAAGCTCGGAGAGGAATCACCCAGAGGTATGTGGTATCTGTGTAGGTCAGAAATGGAAATTTTCTTTTAGTACTTTTTTTTGTTTTTGTTTTTGTTTTGAGACAGAATCTCATTATGTAAATTCAGGCTGGCCTTGAACGTACTGTATATAGCACAAGCTGTCCTCTAACTCGTGGATTCTCAGCCTTCCAAGTGCTGGGATTATAGGCATGTCCCACCACACCCAGCTATCTTTTAGTATTTTTTGCTGGTCATTCTGATAGTGATACAGCACTCTTTTAGGTTCTCACAAACACTATAGACAATTCTTAGGTTAGGGGATGTTTCAAATCTGCCACTAGAAACTTATCTTGGTGTCCTTGCACATGAAGGTAGGACTGGTATTACTTTCACTGCTGAATTCTGGCCCCAGGCTGTCTGCTCCTCAGGCTATACCACTGGCCCAAGGCTCCCAGGACAGTTTTCACATGCCACTTTCTCAAAGTAGTTTGTCTTCTTGTTCTTCTGCCATTTCCTTCCTTTTAGGGAACAAATGATGCACCTCTTTCTTCTGTTTTGCCTCAGCACTATTTCTTTGGCTGCCCCTAGACTTTCCAATCAGCTAATCTCTGCCATCTCCCTTT
This sequence comes from Erethizon dorsatum, assembly GCA_028451465.1. Taxonomy (NCBI): domain Eukaryota; kingdom Metazoa; phylum Chordata; class Mammalia; order Rodentia; family Erethizontidae; genus Erethizon; species Erethizon dorsatum. The sequence continues at coordinate 67,070,636 of CM051838.1, forward strand.
CATAGACCAGGCCCTGTGTCTTTTGAGAATAGATTGTGGGCTTGAAATTGAGAACAAAGTTTTCCTTCAAAAAGGAACCTTTAAAAGCTTTTATGTTAATGTATGCAGCCTTTTCAACCCAGGTTTTTTTTGCAGTGTTGGTGATTGAGCCTGCAACCTTTGCAGTGAGCTATATCCCCAGCTCATATTTTATTTTGAGACAGGGTCTCACTAAGTTGCCCAAGTTAGGCTCGAACTTTAGATCCTTTTGCCTCAGCCTCTTAGAGAGCTAGGATTAAAGGCGCCACCATGCCCGTCTTCATCCCAGTATTTCATGTTGGGCATTTTTTTTTAGTTTTTGAGACAGGGCCTTACTATGTAGTTCAGGCTGGCCATGAACTCCCTTTGTAGCCCAGGCTGGCCTTGGACCCGTGGTCCTCCTGCCTCAGCCTCCCAAGTGCTGGGATTACAGGCATGTGCCATCGTGCCCGTGTCTTTTGTGGTGTTGTTACTGATGACTTTTTTGTATCAGCCAGATTCATTCCTCATTCATTATTTGGTGTTCTAAATTACAACTGTGTTACTTTTGCAAAAAAAAATTTTTTTTTTGAATCTTGGGGCATGAGAATGTTGAAACTTTGGAGTACTATGTTTTTTGTAAGAAGGAATTGCTGTGTCCTCCAATAATTCCTCCTCAAACACGGGCCTATGATTTTTGCTGTCCTGAGTTGAAATATTAAGCCACCAGCATTCTAAAATGGTGGAAGTACTGATTTTGACTTAATAGGAGGCTTATTGGGGTGGGCAAAGGTAAGACATGTTGGCCTATCCAAATGTAAACTAAAGAAAGGAAAAGAAGTACATTTCAAAAATATATTTTTAGATGTTAAAGTATTTTATTTACATCCCAATTTTAAATAATCTGTGCTCAATTTCTTAAGGGAACTTCATGTTTTGGAAGATTTTTAAGGAGAAGTATTCTGAAATAGAGCTTTAGTCTTTCCTTGAAGTTTCTCATAGCTCCAGCTGGGGCTGGTGTGTGTGTATGTATGTGTATATGTGCTGCTGGGAGTTGAACCCAAGGCCTCACACATTAAGCAAGCGCTCTACCATTGAGCTGTACTCTCAGCCCATTGTGATATTATACTTAACGGCTATCAGAATGGAACATATTAAAAATTTCATAATCCATTTGTCTATTAGAAGAGGCTTTATGAAAAATAATGTCCAAAGGCTCCTAGGGCACTTTTTAAAATTAGTATAGGGGCTGGAGATATAGCTCAGTGGCACAGTGTCTGCCTGGGAAACTTGAGGGCCAGACTTCAATTCCCAGTATAAAAAAAAATTAGTGGGCTGGTGAGATGGCTCAGCGGTGTAAGCGCCTGCCTGGCAAGCGCAAGGTCCTGAGTTCGACTCCCAGTACCCACATACGAAAAAAGGGCTGGTGATATCGCTCAGCGGCATGGGCGCCTGCTGGTGTGCGAGGTCCTGAGGTCGACCCCTGGTACCCACACACACAAAAAAAGTATATATTTGCAATATTAATGGTTACATTCCTTGTGGGGAATTTTTATATGTACATAACACATCTTAATTCTTTTTTCATCCCTTTTCCTTTCCCTCGCTGTCCTTCCCCTCCATTTCTTGTTCTCTTCCCTTTTCCAAAAGAGTTATTTTCCTATTTCTTACTTTCTTTTATTTTGCTCTTTATTTACATTTTGGGTTTTTCATATAAGAGAAATGATGGTATATTTAAACTTGTGTGTCATTTATTTCACTTAACATTATAGTCTCAAGGTGCATCCATTTTTTTACAAATGTCATTCTTTCTGGCAGAGTAGTATTCCAACAGTCTGTAAATACCACACTTTCTTTATCTATTTCATCTGTTGCTGAACATATAGGCTACTTCCAAGATTTAGCTATTGTGAATTGTGCAGCAATAAACATAGGTATGCATGTGTCGCTGTCATATGTCTTTAACTCTTTCATGAAGATACCTATGAGACAAGCTGGGTCAAATGGAATTTCTCTTTAGGTTTTTGAGGAATCTCCATACTGATTTTAATAGTGGTTGTACTAGTTTACATTTCCACCAACAGTGTAGAAGTGTTCCATTTTCCCTGAAGCCTCACCAGCATTTATTATTATTTTATTTCCTGATGGTAGCCATTCTTTCTGGAGTCAGATGGAATCTCAGTATTGCTTTAACTTGCATTTCTTTAATGGCCAGAAATGTTGACATTTTTTCATGTATTTATTGGCTATTTGTATTACTTCTGAGAAGTGTCTATTCATTTCATTTGCCCATTTTTTGATTAGATCTTTTATTTTGGGAGGGGGTCTAATTTTTTTTAGTTCTTTGTATATTCTAGCTATTAGTTCTCTTATCTTGAAGACTAGTTGGCAAAAATTTTTTCCAATTCTGTAGATTGTCTCTTCATTCTCATTTCCTTTCCTCTGTAGAAGCCTTCTAATTTGATATAACACCATTTGTTGATTCTTGATGTTATGTCTTGTGCCATTAGGGTTCTGTTTAGAACACCATTGTCTGTGCCTGTGTCTTCCAGCAGACTAATTGCTTCTTTTTAACATTTACATCTTTGATCCATTCTGATTTTATGGTTAGAGATACAGTGAGAGATATAGGACTAGACTCAATCTTCTGCATGTGGATAGCCAGTTTTTCCAGCACCACTTTTTTTTTTTTTTTAAGAGTGGGAAGTACTTATTGAGAGAAAGAAAGCTTCTAAGAAGGGGGTCCTGAGTGGGTGGCCCTCCAGCACCATTTTTAAAGGGCCTGTTTTTCCTCCAGTGTATGTTTTTGGCTACTTCCTCAAAGATCAGATAGCTGAATGTGCCTGGGGTTAGATAGCTGAATATGCCTGGGGTTGTTTCTGCATCCTCTATTCTGTTCCACTGATTCACATGTCTCTTTTTGTGCCAGGACCAGCTTTGTAATATAACTAATAGTCCAGGACTGTGAGGCCTTCTCTTGTTGTCCAGGACTCCTTTTGCTGTTCTGGGTCTCTTCTGGTTCCATATGAATTTTAGGATTGTTTTCTTTAGTTCTGTGAGGAATGCTGTTGCTATTTTGATTGGGATGCATTAAATCTGTATGTCAGTTTTGGAAGTAATGACCATTTTGACAGTATTGGTTCTACCTATCCAAAAACGGAAGATCTTTCCATTTTCGGATGGTCGATCTCTCTCTCTCTCTCTTTTTTTTTTTTGAGACAGGGTCTTGCTATGTTGTCTAGGCTGGCCTTGAACTCACTATGTATCCTAGAAAGGCCTCGAATTCATGGCAGTCTTCCTGCCTGAGCTTCCCAAGAGCTGGGATTATAGGCATGCATCATATACCCAGCTGATCTCCTTTTTGAGAGTACTGTAGTTTTCATTGTAGAGGTCTTTCAGTTCCCTTGGTTAGGTTAATTCCTAAGTATTTATTTTTCTTTTTTGAGACAGGGTATCATATATAGCCCAGGCTTGCCTGGAACTTACAGTGACCCTCCTGCCTCAGCCTTCCAAGTGCTGGGGTTGCAGGCATAACACCATAACGCCCGTCCTAGTATTTAATTTTTCTTGATGCTATTGTGAATGGTATTGTTTTCCTAACTTCTTTCTTGCTGAGTTCATTATTGGTTTACAGGAACACTATTTTTTTTGTATTGAGTTTGTATCCTGCCTGCTACATTACTAAATTTGGTTATTAATTCTAGAGTCTTTCGGGGGAATTTTTGGGTCTCCTATTTTTGGGATCACATCATCTCCAAATAATGATAATTTGACTTCTTCCTTTCCTATATACATATCCCTTTTATTTCTTTCTCTTGGCTGATCTGGTTAATGTTTCTAGTACTATACTGATCAGGAATGGTGATAGCGGACATCCTTGTTTTGTTCCTAATTTTAGAGGGAAAACTTTGTTTTTCCCCATTTAATATGATGTTGACAGTAGGTTTGTCATAAATGGCTTGTATTAGATTGAGATAAGGTCCTTTTATACCTATTTTCTTTAGGGCTTTTATCATGAATGGATATTGGATTTTGTCAGAGGTTTTTTCCCCACATCTTTTGGGATGATCAGTGTGATTTTTTGTCTGTTTATGTGATGTATTAGATTTATTTATTGATTTGTATGTGTTGAACCATCCCTGCATTGCTTGGATGAAGCCTACTTGGTCATGATGCATGATCTTTTTGATGACTTGTTGCATTCTGTTTGCCAGTGTCTTGTTAAGGATTTTTGTGTCAGTGTTATAAAAGAGATTGACCTGTAGTTTTTTGTTTGGGTCTTTGTCTGGTTTTGGAATCAGGAATTTGTTTTAAACTTGTATTTGAGAGCTTAAGTGATGTTCTTTATTTTCTCCCTACGTAGTATAACTACATGACTAGTATATAAACAAAAATATATAATATCTATGTTTCAAAGTAGAATGTTTTTTCTTACTAACTTAATTTCTATTAGCTAGCAGTTGCTATTTCTAGAAACACAGCCTGAAAGTAACAATTGGCTATGATCAATGGAATGTGAGATTTCATTATTTTACTATTCTAAGACTTAAACTGTATTAGTATATTTAAAGTTTTAATTATAGCACTGCTTACTTAATAGAAATTGTTTTCAGGTGGAAATGGATTTTGGTCATATAGCTAGATTAATTTTTTGTTGTTGTTGTACTTGGGATTGACCCAGGGCCTTCTCACTGACTAACATCCCAGCCCATTTTTTATTTTTGAGACAGAATCTTGCTGAGTCACTAAATTGCTTAGGCTGGGCTCGAACTTGAGATCCTCTAGCCTCAGCCTCAAAGAATGTTCAGATTATAGACCTGCACCACCAGGCCAGGCTAATAAATGATTATTTAAACTGGGTTTTGGCCAAGGTGACTAACTAATCTAGCTTTAAGTCAGGGGTCTGCAGCCTGGCTGTGGCCTGTTAGGAATCAGGCCACATAGTAGGAGAGTGACAGACAAGTGAAGCTTCATCTGTATTTACAGCTGCTTGCCATTGCTTGAATTACTGCCTGAGTTCTACTCAACATTAAATTGTCATAGGAGAATGGACCTTACTGTGAACTGTGAAGAGGGAAGGATCTAGGTTGCATGCATCTTTGAGTTATCCTGAAACCTGTCTGGGGAAGAATTTCTTCCATAAAACCAGTACCTGGTGCCAAAACAGTTGAGGACTAGTGTTTTAGTTGATGATACCTGAGTTTGGTTAATCTCCCTTGGTGATTGTTGCCAGCCAGTGGTTTATTTTTGAAATGTCAAAATGGGGTAAAAATGGGGCAAAATGCTTGTCCTCTTGCTGTTTTCCCTGTATTTATTTTAGTTGAAGCAAGAAACTACATTCCTTTCTGTAAAGAGAGGGAAAAAGATTTGAGAAGACAAAGTTTTTAGCCTTTACCATTTCAGGAGAGATTACCTACTAGGGAAAAGCAGGTAGTTTGGGGGGGCATATTCCTGCCCACTCTTTTCCCTTCCCCTTTTATTTATTTATTTATTTATTTATTTATTTATTTTTATGTATTTTTGGGGGGGGGGGTACCGGGAATCGAACTCAGGGCCAAGCGCTTGCCAGGCAGGTGCTGTGCTGCTGAGCTACATCCCCAGCCCCCCTTTTATTCTTGTACCTAATTAGAGATGGAAAAAAAGAGAGATTCTCCAGTGTTTAAAACTTGAAGTAAACTTTCTAGCCATTGGCAAAAGCAGTATTGTTACAGGTGGATATATTTATTTGCTGTTGAATGTAGCTGCTGGATAGAGATGAACTATGTATTGCTATCATTAGGCAATAAGGAAATTGCTGTGATCCTTTCAATTACCTATGAGGTAATTGAAATATATGAAGCTTTTATATTCATTTCCATGATAAAGACTAATTTAATTAGATATATCATTATTTTTGGCCAATCTTTTATATAGTGTTATATATTATATCACCAAGCTTTTTATTTTAAACACTGCAAATTTGGTCATACTTAATATTTCTATATAGCTACAAATGATTTCATCTTGGTTGGCCAGATATATGTTGAGGTAATTCTCTTGCAATCTGAATTACAAGAGTATATCTTGCTGAGAGTGGTGGCACATGCCTGTAATGCTAGCACTCTCGAAGGCCGAGGCAGGAGAATTGCAAGTTCAATCCCAGCCTGGGCAACTTTCTGAGCCCTTGTCTAAAAATAAAGGTTGGGATGTAGCACAGAGTGATGGCCCTGGGCTCAATTCAAGTACTGAAAAAAAAGTATATCTCAGCAAGTTTATCAGGTAGGATACTTAGGAACTGTCCAGAACACTCTACCAGATATTTACAAAGTAATAGTCATAACTGGATATTTTATCCTTTTATTGATTTCACATTTACTTTTAAAATCCTAGAGAGGGTAGGAAAAGTCAGTAGTAGAATTGAATGCTTTTTGGGATATCTAATTGCCACAAATGTATTCAAACCAAGCACTTAGGAATATGATGTCTTATAAATGTGATACTAACATTGAAACCCAGGAGTATTGTTGTTTATTCTTTCTCTTTCTAGCCATCATCAGGTGGGCAATGAATAGTTTGTTAACTTTTAACATAGTCTTACTCATATCTGTTCCCATTTGTTCTTTCTAGCCATTATAATGCCACAGTTATATCCTAAGTCTTATATTTTTTAATTGTAATATAATTTATGTACCATAACATTTAGCATTTTGAAGTTACATTTCATTGGTTTTTAGTAGACTAACAAAGTTGTGCAGAAGTCACCACTATAAGATTCTAGAACATTTTCATCAGGCTGGAAAGAATCTTTAGACTTATTAGCAATCACTCCCATTCTTCCTTCCCCCACTCCTCAGGTACCCACTAATCTACTTTCTGTCTCAGTGGATTTGCCTGGGTTAGACATATCTTTGTTTGATATCATTAAAAAAGTTGATTACCACTGGGCATGGTGGTGCACACCTGTAATCCCAGCTGTCACCTGTAATCCCAGTACTCCCCAGCACTTGGGAGGCTGAAGCAGGAGGATCGCCACGAGTTTGAGGCCTGCCTGAGCTGCATTGTGAGTTCAAGGCCAGCCTGAACTATATAGTGAGACCTTGTCTCAAAAAGAAAAAAAAAAAAAAAAAAACCACAAAAACAAAACAAAAAAAACAAATAAAATGTTGATTACCAACTAGCCAAATATGCCAAATAATGTAGCCCAGGTAGCGTGATTCTGTATATATAAAATGTGGTTAAGTGCATGGACTGTATAGCCATGTAGTCCAGGTTTGAAATCTGATTTTGCCATTTATTAGCTATATGCTCTTGGAGAAATACTTTATCTTGTGTGCCTTTTTTTCATATCTGTCTACAAATAACTTAACTTCCCTGACTGTACATATTTATACATTATGGGACATATATAGATATATAAATATGTACTCATGAGTTCATATTTACATATTTTTATGTTTATATAACATACTTTTGGCAAAATAAGCATCATACTATTTTGTGTTTTAATAGTTTCTCACGCCATTATGCTTCAAAAATGTTAATGACTCATAGTCATCTACCATGTAAATATACAAAATGTACTTACTAAATTCTCTATTATAGTTTTTATTCTCATTTTTACAATTTTAAGGTCATAATGAACATCCTTGCTTGTTATTTTTTGTCTGGCTTTCAGGTGATTTTTTTAAAGGATAGAGTCCTTAAAATGGAATTAGTGGGTAAAAGGGCGTGAACTTTTAAAAGTATTTTGATAAGACATTACCACATGGCTTCCCAGGAAGGTTGTGCACATTTTTTCGTTTGTTTTTTTTGTGACAGGGTCTCGCTATGTAGTTCAGGCTAGCTTTAAACTCACTATATAGCTCAGGCTGGCCTCAAATTTGCGGCGATCCTTCTGCCTCTGCCTCTCAAGTGCTAGGATTATAGGCACATGCCACCATGCCTGGCTGTTTGTGCACGTTTATTTATTTATTTTTTTGTACCAGAAATTGAACTCAGGGCCTTACACTTGCCAGGCAGGTGCTGTGCCACTGAGCCACATCCCTGGTCCTGTGCACATTTTAATGTAAGAAAATTTCACTTAGGATTCACCTGACTTGAAATTGGGGGGTTACATGTTTATTTTTGTAAGTTGGTTGTTGATTATACCATTCATTCATTTCAGCAAGCATGCATTGAATGCCTAATCTGTATTAGGTATTTTTAGGCCCAGAGGATAGAGCAGCACACAAATAGGTATGGTTTCTAACCTCATAGAGTTTTCCTGTCTTGTCTATGGCCATACAACCCTGAATGCATCTGATCTGTCTGATCTTGGAAGCTAAGCAGGGTTGGGCCTGGTTAATACTTGGATGGGAGTTTTCCTTTCTATAGTAATCCAGATATTTGGCAGTGGGCTAAGTCTTATTTTATTTCAGAGTTATAATTGAATAAATTATTTAGAAGAATGGAAAAATGTGCCTTAATAATCCATTTTTGCTGTCAGGTTTTTTTTTTAAACTATCCAGTCCTGCATACATCTTCCCAGAGATTATGTTCATGTGCTTCTTTCATTTTGAAAATTAACTTTCCTTTTTCTTTTCCCTTTTCTCTTTTCTTTTCTTTCTTTCTTTTTCTTTCATTCCTTTTCATGCTCTCTACTAGGCATTGAATATTTAGTGCTCTTCAGGAAACCTTAGTGTGTCTGGGTTATATCTGGGGTCATGTCTGAATATTAGCACATAGAATGTTCTTCAGAGTCCCTTTTCATAACCTTGTGTTTCTATAATAATTTATCCGGTTCTGTTTAAATCCCAAATAAGTGATATTACTTTATGTATTTATTTATTTTTTTTTTATTTTAAAGAGAAGAAAAAACAAAACAAATCAAAAGAAGAACAAATTTTCAAACCAACATAATAGGAGGGTAACAATGGTTAATACATTACGTATTACTATCTTTAAGTTAGTTATTCAGGACACCAGACATTAGCATTCAATTGTCCAAACATTATTGGCACAAACCTTACTCTTCAATGAACTAAGTAAAAATGGTAGTGTATCTATCTTAACCATCTTATATATATATATATATACAATTTTTTTTTCCTTTCCCTTCTTTCTTTTCCCTATTCCAGTCTCTCTTTCCTTTTGACCAGTTTCTTTTTGATTCACCATATATATTGTACATTTTGGATCTTATTTACTCTTTCAGTTTCTCATACTAGAGAGATAATACGATGCTTACACATGTGCTTCTGGTTTATTTCACTTATGAGTATTTTCTCGAGTTGCATCCATTTATCTATACAAGTCTCCAGTTTATCCTTCTTTATGGCTGAATAGTACTCCATTGTATAAAAATACCACATCTTTCTTATCCATTCCTCAGTTGATGGGCATTTGGGTTGTTTCCAAGATCTGGCTATTGGGCCGGTGAGATGGCTCAGTGGCGTAAGCGCCTGCCTTGCAAGCGCGAAGGCCGGAGTTCGACTCCCGGAACCCACATACGAAAAAGGGGCCGGTGATATCGCTCAGTGGCACGGGTGCCTGTTGGCGCGCGAGGTCCTGAGGTCGTCCCCCCGGTACCCACAAAAAAAAAAAAAAAAAAAAAAAAAAAAAAAAAAAAGATCTGGCTATTACAAATTGTGCTGCTATAAACATGGGTGCACATATATCGCTGTGGTACGATGTTTTTAATTCTTCTGGGAAGATGCCCAGAAGGGGAATAGCTGGGTCAAATGGGACCTCCAACCCTAGTTTTCTGAGGAATCTCCACACTGACTTCCACAGTGGCTGTACCAGTCGACACTCCCACCAACAGTGAAGAAGGGTTCCTTTTTCCCCACAGCCCCTCCAGCATTTGTTATTAGTTGATTTCTTTATAGTAGCCATTCTTTCTGGGGTGAGATGGTATCTCAGTGTTGTTTTAATTTGCATCTCTCGAATGACTAGTGATGTTGCACATTTTTTTGTATATTTATTTGCCGTTAGTATTTCTTCATCTGAGAAATGTGTATTCATCTCAGATGCCCATTTTTGGAGTGGGTCTTTAAATTTGGGAGGTCTGATTTTTTTGAGTTCTTTATATGTTCTCGATAGTAATCCTTTGTCTGAGGAACAGCTGGCAAACATTTTTTCCCACATTGTGGGTTGTCTCTTCACTCTGTTGGTGGTTTCTCTTGCTGTGCAAAAGCTTTTTAATAAGATGAGATCCCAGTTATTGATTCTTTGGGATAGTTCCCGTGCGGTTGAGTTTTTATTCATAAAGTCTTTGCCTACACCAATGTCTCCAAGGGTTTTACCTATCCTACCTTCCAGCAGATTTAATGTTTCTGTTTTAATATTTAGATCTCTGATCCATTTTGAATTTAGTTTAGTGCATGGTGAAAGATATGGGTCTAGTTTTAATCTTCGGCATGTGTAGAGCCAGTTTTTCCAGCACCATTTATTAAAGAGGCTATCTTTCTTCCAGCGAATGTGTTTGGCACCTTTGTCAAAGATAAGGTGGCTTAGTATGTCTGGGGTTGTTTCAGCATCTTCTAATCTGTTCCATTGATCTTCAGGTCTGTTTTTTTGCCAGTACCACACTGTTTTTATCACAGTAGCTTTATAGTATAATTTCAAGTCGGGGATTGTGATGCCCCCTGCCTTGCCTTTATTGCCCAGAATTGCCTTTGCTATTCTAGGTCTCTTCTGATTCCAAATGAATTTTAGGATTGTTTTCTCTAATTCTGTGAGATATGCTGTTGGAATTTTGATTGGAATTGCATTAAATCTGTATAACAATTTTGGAAGTATGGCCATTTTCACTATATTGGTTCTTCCTATCCAGGAGCAAGGGATATCTTTCCATTTTCTGATATCCTCTTCAATCTCCTTTTTCAGAGTACTGTAGTTTTCAGTATAGAGGTCTTTTACATCCTTCGTGAGGTTGATTCCTAGGTATTTCATTTTTTTGGATGTTATTGTGAAAGGTATTGTTTCCCTAATTTCTCTTTCAGTAAGTTTGTTATTTGTGTACAGGAAGGCTATTGACTTTTGAGTATTGACTTTGTATCCAGCTACACTACTGAATTTGCTTATCAAATCTAGCAGTTTTTTAGTGGAGTTTTTGGGGTCTTCTGTGTAGAGTATCATGTCATCTGCAAATAATGATAATTTAACTTCTTCCTTTCCAATCATTATTCCTTTTATTTCTTTCTCTTGTCTAATCGCTCTGGCTAAAGTTTCCAGAACTATGTTGAATAAGAGTGGGGACAGTGGACATCCTTGTCTTGTTCCTGATTTTAGAGGGAAGGCTTTCAGTTTTTGGCCATTTAGTATGATATTGGCTGTTGGTTTGTCATAGATAGCTTTTACCAGATTGAGATAAAGACCCTCTATTCCAATTTTCTGTAGGGTTTTTATCATGAAAAGGTGCTGGACTTTGTCAAAAGCTTTTTCTGCATCTATTGAGATGATCATGTGATTTTTGTCTTTGGTTCTGTTAATATGCTGTATTACATTTATTGATTTACGTATGTTGAACCATCCCTGCATCCCAGGGATGAATCCAACTTGGTCATGGTGTATAATCTTCTTGATGATTTGTTGGATTCTGTTTGCCAGTATCTTATTAAGGATTTTTGCATCTATGTTCATTAGGGAGATTGGCCTGTAGTTCTCTTTCTTAGTTGGGTCCTTCTCTGGTTTTGGTATCAGGGTAATGCTTGCTTCCAGGAATGAATTTGGGAGTATTGCTTCCCTTTCAATTTCATTAAAAAGTTTGAGAAGTAGGGGCGTTAGGTCTTCTCTAAATTTCTTGTAGAATTCGGCAGTGAATCCATCAGGGCCTGGACTTTTCTTTGTTGGGAGGTTTTTAATTACATCTTCAATTTCATTGGTTGATATTGGTTTATTTAGGATTTTTAAATCTTCTTGATTTAGCTTTGGTAATTCATACGAATCTAGGAATCTGTCCATTTCTTCTGCATTTTCCATCTTAGTAGAATATAAATTTTCAAAATAGGTATAGATGATCTTCTGGATTTCTGCAGGGTCCGTCGTGATATCACCCTTTTCATTTTCAATTGCATGGATTTGAGTCTTTTCTTTTCTTTTTTTTTTTTTTTTTTTTGTGGGTACCGGGGGGACGACCTCAGGACCTCGCGCGCCAGCAGGCGCCTGTGCCGCTGAGCGATATCACCGGCCCCTTTTTCGTATGTGGGTTCCGGGAGTCGAACTCGGGCCTTCGCGCTTGCAAGGCAGGCGCTTAAGCCGCTGAGCCGTCTCACCGGCCCCTCTTTTCTTTTTTTAATAAGGTTGGATAAGGGTTTGTCAATCTTATTTATTCTTTCAAAGAACCAACTTTTTGCTTCATTGATTCTTTGTATTGTTTTTTTATTCTCCAATACGTTAATTTCTGCTCTGATCTTTATAATTTCCTCCCTTGTACGGGCTTTTGGCTTAACCTGCTCTTCTTTTTCTAGAAGCTCGAGGTTCACCCTTAAGTTGTTTATTTGCGCTTGCTCTATTTTCCTGATATAAGTGTTTAATGCTATAAATTTCCTTCTTAGGACTGCTTTCATTGTATCCCATAAGTTCCGGTATGTTGTACTGTCATTATCATTCAGTTGTAGAAAGTGACTAATTTCTTCTTTAATTTCATCTGTGACCCATTGGTTGTTCAGGAGGATGCTGTTTAATTTCCATGTGTTTAGGGAGTTTTTGTGGGATCTTTTGCCATTGATTTCCAATTTCATTGCACTATGGTCTGATAATATGCATGGGATAATTTCAATTCCTTTGCATTTACTTAAGCAGGTTTTATGAGCTAGTATGTGGTCTATTTTGGAGAATGTCCCATGTGCAGCTGAGAAAAATGTGTATTCTGATGTTGTGGGATGGAACACTCTGTAGACATCTACTAAGTCCATTTGTTCAAAAGTTTGGTTCAGTTCTACTATTTCATTATTGATTTTCTGTCCAGTTGATCTGTCTTTTTGTGACAGTGGAGTATTGAGATCTCCCAATATAATTGTATTAGTGCTTATTTGATTTTTCATGTCCTTTAGTACTTGTTTTATATAGCTGGGTGCATTGGTATTTGACGCATATATATTTATGATCGTTATCTCTTCCTCTTGGATTGTTCCCTTTACAAGGATGTAATGACCGTCTTTATCTCTCTGAATCCTTCTTGGCTTGAAGTTCACTTTGTCTGCAAAAAGAATAGCTACCCCTGCTTTTTTCTGGGTTCCTGTGGCATGGAGTATTGTTTTCCATCCTTTGACTTTCAGTCTATGAATTTCTTTCTGAATTAAATGTGTTTCTTGTGTACAGCATATTGTTGGATCTTGCTTCTTGATCCATTTCGCCAGTCTGTGCCTTTTGATTGGTGAATTGAGACCGTTAACATTGATGGTTAAAACTGATATGTATTGACTTGTCATGATATTTTCCTGTTGTTGGTTCCCACTCTTTGTTTTTCCGCTTTCCGGCTATTTAATTATTTGCCCTGCCTGGTGGATTCCTTCTGTTGGGGTTCCTATCTCTTTCTAGAATGTCCTTCAGAACGTTTTGGAGTGCTGGTTTGGTGGTCATAAATTTTCTCAGATGTTCTTTGTCATGAAAGTATTTTATTTCTCCATCAATTTTGAAAGATAGTTTTGCAGGGTACATCAATCTGGGCTGAAAATTATTTTCCTTTAGAGCTTGCAATACATCATTCCAAGCTCTTCTTGAATTGAGGGTTTGTGCTGAAAAGTCAGCTGTGATTCTGATGGGTTTTCCTTCATAGGTGATTTGTCTCTTCTCCCTAACAGCTTTTAAGATTCTGCCCTTCTGTTGAATTTCTGGGATCTTGACTATAATATGTCTGGCTGAAGTTTTTTTTTGATCATGTCTAGTTGGTGTTCTAAAAGCTTCACTTATAGGGGTGTCAAATTCCTTTTCTCTTCCAGGAAAGTTCTCCCTGATTATGTCTTTGAACAAGGTTTTAATGTCGTTGATGCTATCTCCTGCTTTTTCATTTATTCCAATTATTCTTAAGTTGTTTATCTTTGAGTCATCTAGCAGCTGCTGAATTGATTTTTCATGGTCCCTTGCTATTTTTAAGAATTTTTCCATTTCATGATCACTAATTGCAAGCCTGTCTTCTATATCTGAGATCCTGTCCTCGCATTGGCTTATTCTGCTACAAATACTTTCAATGGAATTTTTTATCTCTTGGATATCTGCTTGAATCTGCCTTATGGATTCCATTTCTTTCCTATGCTGAGCATTCATGGTTTCTATAGTTTTCTTAAGTTCATCTATTTTTTTGTCTGTATCAGCTATAGTGTCCTTAAGCATGGTCTTCATTGTAGACATTATCTCTGCAGTTATCTGTGAGATTATTTCTGTTTTAATTTTTTCCAGAACCTCATTCAGTTGCTTTGTTGTTACCATTTCAGATAGGCCAGGTGGGTGGCTTTCGGATTGTCCCACCTCGTTGCTCCCTAGGTTTGCCTTTGGTGAATTGGATGTGTGGGGTTGCATCTTGTTTAAGTGTCGTCTCATTTTTTCTTTCTTTAATTCCTGGGGTGATGTTTGCAAATTACCTATAGTAGGTTACTTTATTGCTAGTGTTTAAGATCTTTAGAAGATGACTACTTCTCTGCAGTATCTTCCAAGTGGAGCTTGCTTTTAGGTTTTGAGCTTTCTGCCAGATCCTACCTCTTCAATTCATTGGGTATGCGAAGTTGCTACCTGTTTGGCCCAGTCCTTGATTCTTTGGTAGTGTGCCACTGTATTTTCTGTGTCCCTTAGTCAATCTCAATCATGAAATATCAGGAAGGAAAGATGTTTAGAACAATTATTTCACATTTGGCTATAATGTTAACTAAAGCATCAAACACAGCCTAAAAAATGACAGACTGAGCTAACCAGTTATTTACCACTTTTAGCTGTATAGAGTTGCGGTTATATAACAAAATCTAAAACACACCAGAAAAATTATATGCAGTATACAAGTCCTATGTATGTCAATTTTTCCTTGAGGAGTGTAAATTTAAAATGAGTTAAGGAGGAAATAGAGTATTGGGAGAAGAGGAAGGAATTAGATGTAAGGTTAGAGGACCAAGAGGGATCCCACTAAAATTGGGACACTAGTGCAGAGGACAGGTGGTAAAAAGAGAAGGAAGGGATAAAAGGAAGAACAGATCACAACCACAATCACAAAGAAGTTAGAGGCACTGTTTACACTCATATAAAAAACCAGAGAGAATAATGAAGGAAAGAGCAAATACACATACAGAAACAAAAACGAAGATAAAAACAATAAAACAGACAGATCAAAAATAAAACCCCACCAAAAAACAAAACAAAACAAAACAAAACAAAAAAAACCCTTCGCCAGAACAAAAAACAAATCAGTGAGAAAAAAAAAAAAAATAAAATAAATAAAAAAATAAAAATAAAAATAAAAAAAAATAAAAAGAATCAGTTCCAGGTGTTGACTCTGTTGTAGGCAGGTACCTTGTGACAGAGTCCTGTTCTGTGCAGGTCCGTCCCAGTAAGCCAGGAGCGCCCTCTGGCGGGCGGTGAGCAGAGGCACGTACTTTCAGGCAGAGACCAGTCTAGCTCGCCTCCGCTCTCAGCGCCCTTTCACGATCCCTGGGCCTGAGAGGCTCAGCGTGCTGTCCGGAGTGCGGGTTCCCTGCACTGGTTCCCGCCGCTCTGGTTTTTCGCCACGCCCCCCACAATGGCGCCGGGCCAGTCGCTCTCTGGCGCGGGACAGGTGTGGCTGAGAGTCCAGTCTCGTTCGCCTGCTGACCTCAGCACGCTTTCGTGGGCCTGAGAGGCCCCGTGCTGTCCTGTCCGGAGCACAAGTTCCCAGAGCAGTTTCCGAGCCGCTCTGAGTTTCGCCACACCCCCCACAATGGCGCCCGGCCGGTCGCTCTCTGGCGCGGGGCAGCTGTGGCTGAGAGACACTCACCGCCGGTCAGCGCCGTTCTCCGCCGCTCCCCTGCCCCGCCGCTGTCTCAGGATCCTCCGTGGGGGCTCCCTGGGCGCCAGCTGCCACCGTGTGTCCGTAGAATTGAGCCTCCGCGGCGCTGCAACTCCCGGGATAGTAGAAGGTGCGCGCGTGCGGTCTGCTCCTTCTTTCCTTCTTCTTTGTTGGAAGTCACCCGTTACTGGTGCCGGGGGTCCCAGATTGCGCTTCAGAACTTTTCTGGGTTTCGGGGAGGCATCTCCCCCCCTCCTGCGCTTTCCGTGTCGCTATATTCCTGTGTTCCAATGGTAATTTTTAGAGAGAGTTTTGCTGCCTGCTTCTTACTCATCCGCCATCTTGAGGTCCTTCCGATATTACTTTAAATTGTAATTACTCTAATCATATTATTTCATGGATATTGCCTCTTTAATTCATAAACAGGTTGAATCATTTATTTTGGACCAAGAAGATCTGGATAACCCAGTGCTTAAAACAACATCAGAGATATTCTTATCAAGTACTGCAGAAGGAGCAGATTTACGCACTGTGGATCCAGAGACACAGGCACGACTAGAAGCATTGCTAGAAGCAGCAGGTACTTTTTTTCTTTTCATCTCTTTAAAGTGTAGATCTCTCTACAAAGTCATAGAAGTTTATCCCAAAATTGCATAACATACAAAAGTGGCAATCTCTATAAAT
This sequence comes from Erethizon dorsatum, assembly GCA_028451465.1. Taxonomy (NCBI): domain Eukaryota; kingdom Metazoa; phylum Chordata; class Mammalia; order Rodentia; family Erethizontidae; genus Erethizon; species Erethizon dorsatum. The sequence goes on from CM051838.1 coordinate 67,087,245, forward strand.
TTATTTTATTTATTTCCTAATGAAAATGTTCACATTTTATATTTTAAAAATTCTTGGTTGAAGCTGGATGTGGTGATTCAGACCTGTATCCCAGCTACTCAGGGGGCTGAGATAGGAGGATCATGAATTCGAGGTCAATCTGGTCTAACACAGCAAGACCCTGTTCAAAACAAAATAAAGCAAAACAACCCAAGAACTTGGTTGAAAGCATTGAATGATTTCTGGACTCACTTCTAATACTATTAAGGTAGTAAAGATAATTAGCACTAGTTATTAAGGAAAAGTTACCCACTATCAGTATCAGTTACATTTTAGAGTGAAAATGTAGATGATGTATTTAGGTTGTCAAATTATGATCTCTTTATCTTAACTGATTAGAGAAACTCTGCATGTTGATAACTTCCTTATTCACTTTAATCTATGATAACTTAATTATAAATAGCTCTTTTTTACTTAATAAACATTTAAAAATTGAATAAAAACTTGGATTAAAATATACCAGGCTATGTCAGCTACTTGTTCTGAAGTATTAGAAAAGAAAAATCTATAATAAATGTGTATACCATTTGCCTTTTTGTAGTTGGGACAAAACGCCTGACATAATACAGCTTGAAGGAAGAAGGATTTATTTCACAGTTCAGAGATTTCAGTCCATGATAGGTTGATCTGAAGGCAGAAACATCATGGTAAAGGAGCATGGCAGAGGAAAGCTGCTTACCCTATGGTGGTCAGAAGCAAAGAGCAGAATTAGCCAGAAAAAGATACACTCTTCAAGAAAAGTGTTTCTGTAATAATTTTCTTGCTTCAACTTGGCCTACCTCCTAACAGCCCATTCAGGCACAAACCCAGTGGTCTAATTCATTGATGAGGTTAACACCCTCAATATATGAGTCTTTGAGGGATACTTCATATTTAAACCATAGCAATATGCTTTCTTGTGATACATACATATTTTATATTGTACAGTGTGCTTATTATTTGCTATACAAATTTTCTTTTACACTGTAACGAACGCCTTTTATCTCTTAAAATTAAGGAATTTAATTTTTCTAATCTCTGTATGTGACCTTTCCAGTATGTTTACTTTATATAGCAATCCCTTTATTTAGTTAATATACTTTTATCTATTTAAAATAGCCAGATCCAGGTGTGGTGGCACACACCTGTAATCCCAGCACTCGGGAGGCTGAGGCAGGAGGATTGCCATGAGACTGAGGCCAGCCTGGGGTACATAGTGAGTTTAAGGCCAGCCTGAACTACATAGTGAGACCTTGACCCCCTCCCCTCAAAAAAGTTTTAAAATGTGTAAAAAATTTCATCTTCTATGTACTTTAATAAATATAATATTAAAGAGAGGCATTCAGAAACATAGCAGCCTTTAACATATTTCATATGTTAAGATAAAAGGAAATTGAGCATTTCAGTATTTTTTCTTGGAATGACATAGGTGCTATGTTAGGAATATGTTTTTTTTTTTTTTTTTTTTAATGTGGGTACCTGGAGTCGACCTCAGGACCTCACACTTGCCAGCACGTGCTTGTGCCGCTGAGCAACATCACCGGCCCTTTTTTTCCTTTATGTGGGTACCGGGAGTTGAACTCAGGACCTCACGCTTGCCAGGCAGGTGCTTATGCCGCTGAGCTATCTTACCGGCCCAGGAATATGTTTAATTGGTATCATTTTGCAATCCCTTAACTTTATCCTGTTATGGAAAAGCATAGGTATAGTTTGTAGCAGATTGGCTTTTAGTCATCCATTTCTTTTTGGAACTGATAGAAACCTAAAATTAGACTGAACAAAATGCTTAAGTATCCAGCAGAAGTTTGTGGTGTGAGAGACTGAACATGCAAGGCAGGTGCTCTACCACTGAGCCACATCCCCAGCCCCAAAGACTCCAATTAGGGCAGGACTAGTTAAAAACAAAACCCCAAAGTGTAAGGATAAAACCCATTGGATGTCCCTCCTTTTAGTCTGGATTTCTTGTTAATCTCCTATTAGTGATTTATATATATATGTATGGCAAAACATCTGCAATAGCAGTGCCATGCCACTCTCTATTTTTTTTCTGTGCTTTAGAACCTTACACATGTTTGCTTAAAGGAAAGAAATGTGAGGTAGGTGTGGTAGTGCACGTGTGTAATCCCAGCGCTGAGGAACACTGAGGCAGGATTGCAAGTTTTAGTTCCATCTAGGCAAGACTCTGTCTCAAAAAATAAGAGGGCTAAGGATATAACTCAGTGGTAGAGTGTCCTGAGTTCAATTCTCAATACTGGGAAAAGAGAGGAGAGAGAGACACACACTCAGACGTAGACACGGGGGTGGGCGGGGGAGGAATGTGTTTCTTTATTCCAAGTCTAGAACTAATTTCTGTTGGTTGCCAAACCCAAGTTTGTTTACTGGTTGTAGTACATCTTTAGTCTGGTTTATGTGACCGCTAGTCCATGACTACCAATTAATGATTTTAAATTCGTATCTCTGTTTTGGTACATCATGATTCTCATTCAGGGTTTGCTCTTTTTTCTTGTGCATTAAATATTCTTCCTTTTCTCTTTGGTTCATAGTCATTATGGTATAAATAACAAGATATCTTAGAATGGTTTGTTTTTATAACTAAATTGTTAGAAAATAAGCCTTGAAAATAATGATTTTCTGTCTCCCAAGAGGTCTCAGAACCTATTGAATTTTGTTTTGTGTATGTTGACAATTCAGACTGTAGACATTGTTGGATATGGTATTGTGTTTAAAGAAATTATCAGATGCATTTTGTGTGTGTGTGTGTGTGTGTGTGTGTGTGTGTGTGTGTGTACCGGGGATTGAACTCAGGACCTCGCACTTGCCAGCAGGCACTTGTGCTGCTGAGCGATATCACTGGCCCTTTTTTCCTTTATATGTGGGTACCAGGAGTCGAACTCAGGACCTCGCACTTGCCAGGCAGGCGCTTATGCCACTGAGCTATCTCACCGGCCCCAGATGCATTTTAAAATAATGTGTCCCTTTCTAAGACCTGTGCAAGATAGTTGTTTGAATTCTGTTTTTTGTTTGTGGTGCTGGGGATCGAAGCTGTGGCCTCACACTTGATAGACAAGTGCTCAACCATTACACTGCGCCCAGTCCAGGAAGATATATTTTCATAATAAAAAAGTTATTTTTAAAGGGGTACAGTGGCATATGCCTATAATCCCAGCTACTTGGGAGGTAGAGGCAAGAGGATTGCAAGTTCAAGACCAGCCCCAGTTCCTAAGGCACTTGTTAAGTACTTTTTTGTATGCTTTAATTTTTTAATCTGCATTTTGGGTATTGTGTTGAGTCTATACTATTTTAGGGAAGTTTTTGGACTTATATATATAACTTTCATATATGATTGTGATAAGACATTACTAGCTCTTCTTCATAGATTTTTTTTTTTTTTTTTTTTTTTGGTACTGGGGATTGAACCCGGGAGTGTTCTTACCACTGAGCTTTACTTACCCTCCTTTTTAAATTTATTTGAGGCAGGGTCTTGCTGAGATGCCTAAGTGGGATTTTGCTTCAGCCTCCTTAAATGCTGGGATTATAGACGTGTGCCACTACACCCGACTTCCTTTCCCTTTCCTTTCCTTTTTTTTTTTTTTCTTTTCTGTTTTGCAGTGCTGGGAAATCAAACCTAGGTCCTTGTATATGCTAGGCAAACACTCTGTCACTGAGCTGCATTCCTAGCCCATGATAGAATTCTTGACACTTTAGCTTAAGATGATGTTTAGAACATTTTTTTTTAAGATTTCTTGAGGTAATTAAGAAGTAAAGCCATATCAAAAACTTTAAAAACTTCTAAATTGTGAATATAATATGTATTATAAAATAGCTAACTTAGTATGAAATATAGTAAGTAGGTAATAAATGCTTTCACTGTCCATCAGTGTTTACATAATAATTCCAGACTTTTTCCTTGTGGTAATATAACTACATGTGTGTGTCTGAACGTATGTAATGTTTAAAAAAAATAAATAAGATTATACTACATAGGAAAATTTTTTTCCCATCGGTTTGTTATGAGTATCCTTCCCTGACAAATTGCAGTAATTTTTCTCCTTTCAGAAGGTTAAATAATATTCAGTTGCTTGGATGCACCACAATTAATTCTACCAATTTCTTATTAGACAGTAAATAATTTATATTGAATTTTTCAGTATCATAAATAATGCTGTAGTTTATAACCTTATATAGTTATAACTTTCTTGTGCAGGTATCTATAGGACAGATTTCTAGAAAGTAGTATCACTGGGTCAAGGAATATTTGCATTTAAAGTTTTGATACTTAGTGTCAAATTGGTTCCCCAAGTTTTTACCAGTATACATTCCTATCAACAGTTTTGGGAAGTCCTCACACCTCACAGAATTTTTTTTGGTCAATTTCGTAGCTGAAAAATAATTTCTTAGCCATTTTAGTGTGAATTCATTTTATATTATTAGTAAATGTGTGGTAGCTTTTTGTTTGTTTGTTTTTTGAGACAGGGTCTTACTACGTAGTTCAGGCTGGCCTTGAACTCACTTTGTAGCCCAGGCTGGGCTTGAAGCAGTCCTCCTGCCTCAGACCCTGAGTGCTGAGATTACAGGCCTGTGCCACCAAGTCCGACTCTGTGGTAGCTCTTTGTAAATTATGATGTAAATTCATTAGATGTTTGATATATGATTTTTAATTTTTCTGAGTTTATTTGCGGTATCTGTAAGAGTGAACTTAATTTGAAATGTTGCCCCAGAAGATGATTCTGTGTGGATATTTGACCTAAGGAAGATAATGGATTGTTATAATAAACTACTGAATATCTCCTTCATTACTACTGAAAATAGTGCAGACAGATATCCTCTGCTAGAGATCTTATGGTACGACTGTGTACTTTGAATGAATATGATATTTTGAAGCATCATTAAATTACATTGGAATTAGGGAGAGGACAAATTAATATATATATATATTTTGAAAATAGAAACATTAAAACATGAGTGATTATGCCATGGTCAACATTATTGGCAGAATTGGAATTACCAGGCTTACCTTCTGTCAGCCTTATCTATGGGGACAATGCCATTTCTTTTTGCTAGATAAGTGTTTAGAAATGTAATTACAATTTACACCTTATGCTTTTTCTTTCCCTGCACTACCTGATTGACACACTCTGAAGGAATTGGCAAATTGTCAACCCCTGATGGTAAAGCTTTTGCAGATCCTGAAGTACTTCGGAGACTGACTTCCTCAGTTAGTTGTGCACTGGACGAAGCTGCTGCTGCACTGACACGGATGAGAGCAGAAAACAGCCACAATGCAGGACAAGTGGACACGTATGTGTTTAATGATTTCTGCTGGTTATTAGACATTTTCTTGAATGGATTTTGGGGAGGTAGCCAATTTTGGTTTAATATATCTTTTAGAAAAACATAAACATTAGCCAAATAGATAGTAGAATGGATATTAAATTTTTAAGTGGATATGTAAATAAATTCATGTATGTTACTTAGATACAAAAGTTGATATTTTTATTCTTACATTCGACTCTCATTCTTCAAGCATTCTTGTGGAATGTTGTATACTAGAGTCTATGAGAAATCCAAACTGAGTGAGACCTAGTTTCTTTTTTCTTTTGGTTTTTTGAGACAGGGTCTTGCTATGTAGGTTAGTCTGGCCTTGAACTCACTGTGTAGCCCAAGCTGGCCTTGAACTCAGGGCAAATCCTTCTGTCTCAGCCTCCTGAGTGCTGGGATTACAAGCGTGAGCACCATGCCTGGCAAGACCTAGTTTCTACTTCTAAAGAAGTTACTTATTCTGAAGATTATATTATAAGCTGAAGGGGTAGTAATAAATGAAATGGGTTACTAATGCAGTAGTCTAGCTGTTTACTACTCAGATACTGTCCTTGGAACTGGCACTACCCACCATCACATCAGAGCTTGTTAGAAAAGCAGAATCTTGGGCCCTACCCCAGATGTACTGAATTGGAATCTACATTTTAACAAGAAATGTGGGTGATTGATATGCATATTAAATTTCAAGATTCACTGATGTACTCAGGCATTTTACGGCAAAATTGGTTTCTTAGGTTTTCACTTTTGCTGTTACCAAATATGATTTTCAGCGTAGGATCATGTACCAAAATGTCTTTGAATATTTTTACACTAGTAGAGTTTAAAACTCGGCATCTAATGCTTCAAAAGAATTTATTTAGGGGCCGGTGAGATAGCTCAGCGGCTTAAGCGCCTGCCTGACAAGCGCGAGGGCCCGAGTTCGACTCCCGGAACCCACATACGAAAAAGGGGCCAGTGATATCGCTCAGCGGCACGGGCGCCTACTGGCGCGCGAGGTCCTGAGGTCGACCCCCCGGTATCCACAAAAAAAAAAAAAAAAAAAAAATTATTTAAAATGTGTTATAGGGCCGGTGAGATGGCTCAGCGGCTTAAGCGCCTGCCCGGCAAGCGTGAGGGCCCGAGTTCGACTCCCGGAACCCACATATGAAAAAGGGGCCGGTGATATCGCTCAGCGGCACGGGCACCTGCTGGCGCGCGAGGTCCTGAGGTCGACCCCCCGGTACCCACAAAAAAAAAAATAAAATAAAAAAATAAAATAAAATGTGTTATATTAGGAGATTTTGTAAGATAAAATGACAGCTATTAAAAAAATGACAGCTATTTTCAAATTCACTTTTTGCCATGGTTGTCATATATGAGTAATTAAGAGGTGCAAAGAGGATGCTCAGCAAATAAGGTGTTCATACACTTTTTCTCTTACTATATCAACATTTTTCTACATATGACTCTTTATGTTTAATTTAATTTCTTATCACGGGACCCTGACTGTTCATATCAGTTAATTGTTGAATGGTTTTGTTTTTAGTCGCAGTCTAGCAGAAGCTTGTTCAGATGGAGATGTTAATGCTGTTCGTAAATTGCTAGATGAAGGCAGAAGTGTAAATGAACATACAGAAGAAGGAGAAAGCCTGTTGTGCCTGGCTTGTTCAGCAGGGTATTATGAATTAGCACAAGTAAGCAAAACATCTTTAGTGATTAAAATTGTGAAAGGGTTTTGATGTTTTACTTTTACTTATAAAATAGAAAAAGATACACAGTTAATTTTGTTGCCTGTAATGCAACTGGACATGGTTCATTGTTCTGTCACTCACTCAAAGCTAATCCTGATGAAGGATTAAACTTGTCTTTGGAAATAATACACAGCTGTAATGGGAAGTAGTAGTTTATTTCCATTGCATTCAGATTGCCCCAGTGCTTTTATTTTTATTTTCTTTCTTAGACCAATATTGGGAAGATTGGACCAGCTCAGCTTCACACTGAGCTACATCCCCTGCCCTTTTTATGTTTTATTTTGAGACAAGGCTTGAATTTGTAATCCTGCCTCAGCCTCCTAGCTGCTGGGATTAATAGGCATGTGTCACCATACCCAGTGGAAAGTAATCATATTTTTAACCAGTTAGTTTCTATCTTGTGAATATAGTTCTTCTGCTGTCTTGCTAGATAATGTCAAGCATAACACATTTTTTTGGACAAGAACTGTCATACTTTATAATAGGATGACTAATGATATTACTGTATTTAAAGATAATTGATGGGTATTGTCAACTGTAGTATGTGACCTAGTGTTATGAGCATTGAAAGTTGGCACATTTGGTTGGTCTGAAGGTTGTGGGTTATTGTTGAACTGAAAATTGGCATATTTTCTCTAGATTGATTACTTTTGATTTTTCCTCACCCCTACTAAAAAAGAATATCTTCTTGGATTCAATATGTTCTCTAGAAATACTGTAATGGTAAGAATTGACAATTTTTGTGTGTATATGTGTTTTAAAGGTATTGTTAGCTATGCACGCCAATGTTGAAGATCGAGGGAATAAAGGAGATATAACTCCTCTGATGGCAGCTTCCAGTGGAGGTTATTTAGATATTGTGAAATTATTACTTCTTCATGATGCAGATGTCAACTCCCAGTCTGCAACAGGTATGTAGATGAAATTTTGAACTCTGTTTCCTATTATTATTTATCTCATGTAAATACCACTCCCTTGACTTTATTTTTTTCAGTAATGGGGATTGAAGCTAGGGTCTTGTGCATGCCAGCTACAGCTACTCTACAATTGTGGCACATCCCCAGCCCTAACTTCCTTGAGTTTAGAAGATAGATTAACCTAAGAATGTTTACTCTATAGGGTTTTTCAAATGAGCGGGATTAATAAATTTATTAATAAGGTATTCTTGTGTCGTATGAGTCACCTTGTAAGGACTACTCTTAGTTATTTATGCATCATAGACTCATACATAGGAGCAACCTTGGTTGTGTGTCTGGAGTTACAAGTATAGGTTTGGTAATGAGTTTCTTTGGATTTAATTCATGTGCTATGAGATAACCTCATGATTTTTGAAACGTATGTAATTGAAAAGATATCAGTTTTCCATACTATTAAAGTAAATGTTAAATATAGCTTAATTTATTTTTAAAATGAATAAGACTCCTAGAAGGGACTGTATGTCATTCTGCTGACCATTTTGTCTTTACTGTAGTAATATTAACTTATGTAATATCTGAGAGGGCTGAACAATGAACTCTGAACAGATCGAATTCCAAAATAATAGTTTTCTTTTCTTCTTTTTATTTTTGAGACAGTGTCTCACGGTGTAGTTCAGGCTTGTCTTGAACTCACTATGTAGCCCAGATTTACTGAAACCCACATGGGGGGGTTCAGGTCTTCCACCTGGGATTATGACACATGGATGCAAAAGAAAGACAGAGAATATTCTGCAGTTGAGAAGTACTGGGATGACCAGTGTTTTCTGTGGAACAAAAGGCCACGAGTCCAAAAGCCATGACCTCAATCAGGGAGGTGGGTGGGGGTCACGGCAGAGTGCTAAGGAAAGGAAACTTTGCAGGCATTGGCTGTAAGGAGAAACAGAGCAATTTTGTACTGGGCACAAAGGCTCTCCAATTAGCAATGCAGTGGATAGTTTGATGTATGCAAGGATGGCACTTTTACTGGCAGGAGGGTATAATTCTTATTGAGTCCCATGGCCTCAGGTGAGATGTTACCTCATGTTTTAGCCCTGGAATCTCACAGGCTCCTGCTTAAGCCCCCATTCCAGCCATCAGCAGGGGGTGCAGATCTTGCCCATGTGCTGCAATGAGACAAGTTGGCATCTCCGCCAGACTCAATAACATTCTTTTAGCCAATTAAGGCAACATCTGTTTCAGTATAGCCAGCTTTGCATATCTCAGTGAATACGGTTGAAGGAGAGGTCAGGGAAAGATGAAGGCAAGGGGCTTTGTTTCTCAGGAGAGCACAGCTTGTTGGTCTCCCACACAGGTTGGACTTAAACTTGCAGTGATCCTCCTGCCTCAGCCTCCTGAGTGCTAGGATTACAGGCATGTGCCACCACACCAGGCTAATAGTTTTCTTACTGAACCTTTAAAATGATCTTCCTGGGGCCGGTGAGATAGCTCAGCGGCATAAGTGCCTGCCTGGCAAGTGCGAGGTCCTGAGTTAGACTCCCGGTACCCACATACGAAAAAAAGGGCCGGTGATATCGCTCAGCAGCACGGGTGCCTGCTGGTGTGCAAGGTCCTGAGTTCGACCCCCAGTACCCACAAAAAAAAAAAAAAGCCATGATCTTCCTAAGTCCTCTAATATTAGATGATTAAACCATCTCCACACCCTCTTTAATAAATAAAAACCTACAGTGTCAGAAAAGAAATAAGTAGCAGATCAAAGGATAATGATCTTTTAAAGAAATATTTCTTTTGAATGAGTTATGCTGAGGGGGATATATACTTGTCTTGCTGGGTTGTGTTGTAAATGTAGATTAAAAATATATGTCAGGAGGAAATGTACCTAAAACAATGAGTGATCTCATGAATAAATCTGTAAAGATAAAAGAGAAGCTAAAGAACATTAAGAAATGAATGTACAGGGCCAGTGAGATAGCTCAGCGGCATAGGCGCCTGCCTGGCAAGCGTGAGGTCCTGAGGTCGACTCCCAGTACCCACATAAAAAAGAAAAAAAAGAAAAAAAAAGAAATGAATGTACATACAAGAAGTGTTGAATATTTCTAAAGTGCCCCTGGGTTCTATCCTAGGGAAGAAAATACTGAAAGTAATTTTTAAAAAAATGATACTAGAAATATTTAATAAGCTGAAAAAATATTTGAAAATAAGTAAAATAGCCTGTTTATTTTATTTATTTATTTATTTTTTTTGTGGGTACCGGGGGGTCGACCTCAGGACCTCGTGCGCCAGCAGGCGCCCGTGCCGCTGAGCGATATCACTGGCCCCATTTTTGTATGTGGGATCCGGGAGTTGAACTCGGGCCCTCGCGCTTGCCAGGCAGGCGCTTAAGCCGCTGAGCCATCTCACCGGCCCAAAATAGCCTGTTTATAATATATCCTTCCCAGAATATGTTTCTGTTCTTTAACAAATATTTATTTTATTTTATTTTATTTTTTTTTTTTTGGTACTGGGATTTGGACTTAGGACCTTATGCTTGCCAGGCAGTGCTTGTGCCACTGATCTATATCCCCAGCAACAAATATTTAACACATTATGGAAATTATAAATGTTCATAGTATTAGAGGTTCTATATTTGATATTGATGAATCATACAGAATCATTAAGAACTTAATATTTTCAAAGTATTCAAAGTACCTTAATTTTATCAAAATGTGTTTGTTGCCTATTTTTATTTGTCACTCTGGGCTAGGCCAATTGGAGATATATGAAGATAATCTCCAAGCAGGTCACCAACTAGTCAGACAATGCTGAATAATGTACATACAATTGCAATACCAGCACGGGAGGCTGAAATGGGAGTCGTCGCCAATTCAAGACCAGCCTGAGCTACATAGTGAGTTCACAGCCAGTGTGTAACAAGGCTCTGTCTCAAAAAACAACAAAAAATAAAAATATAGGTTTCCTGGAGTCTTCTTCTGTACTCCAAAGCAGGCAGTCTAGAGAGATACTTGGACTAAAAAGCATAGTTCTCCACTTCAGCTTTGTGCAAGGATGGGCTCATCATTCTAGTCACCTGCTTTCACTTAATGGTTTTTGTTTGATGTCAAATATCCTTTCTCTCCTATAGGAATCCTACTGACCTGTTTCAGGCTCTTCCAAATATAGCTCTTTCCTCTTTTTAAAAAGATAAACAATAAAATCCCAGCTTTATTGAGATATAATTCACATACCCTAAAATCCACTTGTTTAACATTGCTTTTTAGATTTGTAGAGTTGTACAGTCATCAATACAGTCAAAGTCTAGAACATTTATTTCTGTCACTACAGAAAGATCTCTATGCCTATTTACAGTCATCTGAGTCTCAGACAATTAGTAGTCTATTTTGTCTGTATAGATTTCCCTTTTCTGGACTTTTTATATTGTATAGATATTTATAGTATGTGGTCTTTTTTTTTTTTTTTTTTTTGATCTGTTTTTTTTTTTTTTTTTTTTTGGTGGGTACCGGGGGTCAACCTCAGGACCTCGCGCGACAGCAGGTGCCCGTGCCGCTGAGCGATATCACTGGCCTTTTTTTGGTATGTGGGTTCCGGGAGTTGAACTCGGGCCCTAACGCTTGCCAGGCAGGTGCTTACGCCGCTGAGCCATCTCACCAGCCCTGTTTTATTTTTTGAGATGGAATCTTTCTATGTAGTTCAGGCTGGCCTTGAACTCACTGTGTGGCCCGGGTTGGCCTTGAACTCACAGCAGTCCTCCTGCTCAGCCTCCTGAGTGCTGGGATTACAAGCGTGCACCACCACGCCTGACAGTATATGCTCTTTTGCATTGGACTTTTTTAGAAAAATCTTTTAACTAGTGAGAATATTAAGATAATGTTTCTAACCAATGACAACCAAAAAATTTGAAATGGTACTTGTAGTTGTTGATGTTAAGGAATTGAAGAGATATAACTAGAGCAGTAGCATTATCATAATTATAACTATTGTGTCCTAGTTTTGTATTTCTTTTTGTTCTTTGTTAGGAAACACTGCACTAACTTATGCTTGTGCTGGAGGATTTGTTGACATTGTAAAAGTGCTACTTAATGAAGGTGCAAATATAGAAGATCATAATGAAAACGGCCATACCCCCTTAATGGAAGCAGCCAGTGCAGGTCATGTGGAAGTTGCAAGAGTTCTTCTAGACCATGGTGCAGGCATCAATACTCATTCTAACGAATTCAAAGAAAGTGCTCTTACACTTGCATGCTATAAAGGTACTCTATACATATGAATGTTTATACTTTTTTTCATAACAACTTTGAATATTGAGTATTTGAATTAACTTTATATTGTTTTCCCTGTGCTATAAAATTACCTAGTTTGTAAAAGATTATATAGAAAGCCCATTTTAGCCTGTATTTCCTATCATATACTTTCCCAATGTATGATTCTTTGTTATATCAATTTAAATTTATGCAGTTAATTATGAAGTCAACTAAACTACCTATACAGGTTTAGAGAGTTTCCATTATTTAATAACTTTTTTAATATGATTTTTCTTTAAAAATAATACACAAAAATACTAATACACACGATACAGAAAACCTGAAAAATATGGAATATTTCAAAGAAATTTTTAAAAGACATGTAATGCCACCATCTAAAAGTTGAAAAAAAAAAAAAAAACCCTTCTCAATAACACTATAGGGTGCATATGTCCAGTGATTTTAAGTCTGTTTATAAACAAATACATATATTAAATAAAACAACCATACTCCAACACTGTTTTTATAGTTGGGTTATTTTAGTTAGCAATATATCATGAACACTTTCCTATGTTAGTAAATGTTCTAACAACACAACTTTTGATGATCACACATGCAATGTGATCAAAATAATATGGTAAACAGCTAAAAATTTATTACAGTAAAAGACATGTTGGCATTAATCCACCTGAAAATACTCCCTCTTTTTTGGAACACACTTACCCCATCATTCTTGCTACTTTCTGAAGTAGTTCTGGAAGACTTGTGAGTGTCTTTATGAGGTATAACCTAAAATATGGTGAATGCTGCTGCCAAGTTCCATGCAATGAAAAGATGGACTTGTAAAAACTTGTATCCCCATCCACCTTATTCACTGGATCTGGCACATGTCCTTCTTGTTCTTCCCCAAAGTCAAAATGACCATGAAAAGTAAAAGTTTTGAATTGATTCGGGACACTGAGGCAGCCATGACAGTGTAACTACAGTCACTGAAGAAAGGATTTCCAGAACTGCTTTAGAAAGTGGCTAGAATGACGGGATAAGTGTGTTCCAAGTGAGGGGAGTATTTTGAGGGAAATAATGGCAATCTCTTTTACTGTGATTTTTTTAAATGTAAGCATTCACCATATTTTTTGATTATACTGTGTGTAACTTACTGGCTACACATTGCTACAAGGGTTTTATATTAAGCATGTTGCCATCAAGATAAACAAGTTCTATTATCAAAGAAGAATAAGAGAGTGGATATTGGGTAGAGAATTAGCAGTCTCTGCCAAATACACCATAATAGACTATTGTTCGACACTTGCATTGTTCCCAGTTTTTCACTATTATTGAAAACACTGTGATAACATCCTTGTACAGACATTTTTGCCTAATCTCTGATTATTTCCTTAGGATAAATTCCTGGAAGTGGAATTGCTGGGTCAAAGGGTATGGACATTTTTAAGGCTTTTGATACATATTGCCAAATTGCCTTCTAGAAAGGTTGAACCAATTTACACTCCCACCAGCAGTGTTTGAGAGTGCCCTTTATCCCACCCTACACCCTCACCAACACTGGGTATTATCATTCTTTTTAATATTTGCCATTTTGATAGTTTAAAAAATGGTGTCTCTTTTAATTTGTATTGCTTTAATAGGAAGGTTTAATATCTTTTCCATCAGTTTAATATTCATTTATATTTCTTTTTTGAATTACCATTTCATATCCTTCACCCATTTTTCTAGTGAAGTGTTTGTCCTTTTCTTATTGACTATTAAGGCTTTTTATATAATATCTGTCTCAGGAGGATTGGCATTATTTTAAATGGGGTTTTCTGTGCCTGCTTACTGCCACAATGAGTTTATGGTTATTTTAAAGCTGTTTTTCTAGAAAATAGGATCCAAAGATACTTTACCTGGCTTTCTATTTAACTGCAATGTTTTTATTTGATTGTTGTTTATATAGATTAAATCAAAGAATAAGCATTATCGTTTTTACCTAAAATTATGTGCTTTGGACCAATTCAGTCTTTAAAACTTAGATAATAAGACCTTGATGAGAGCCTGCTTATTGTTTTGGGTTGGCTTTGTAGAACTGTCATTGTTATTCATTAAATTTAAAATAAGTTCTCACAAGTTGTGTATAGACATATGAAAGAAAAATATTCTCCATTTCAATACTTACCTTTAAATTGATAGCCAATTCTTGCATTTTTTTTTTTTTAAAGGCCATTTGGATATGGTTCGCTTTCTCCTTGAAGCTGGTGCAGATCAAGAGCACAAAACAGATGAGATGCACACTGCCTTAATGGAGGCTTGCATGGTAATTTTAATTGTGTCACTTGAAATTTTATGGGAAGAAGAACTCATGTGTTTTTAAGCCTTTGAAAATAATTAATTGGCGTTTGGTTCGTATAATTTCTTAACCAATTTCTAAATTAAACACAGGTAATGCTTAAATATCTGTGTTTGTGGAAGAGGATAGTACTGTATAACTCTAAAGTAATATATTTGGCTTTAGAGATACTGATGAACCTAATTTTGGAGATAGTAGGACATGTTTCTAATGTTTTTATAGCTTTGTATTAAAATTTTATAAAGTAAACTGACCTGAAAATGTGCTGTGGATATTCACAGTATATACTTTGGATTCTCTGGATAACCTGTAAAACACTTAATTATTTCTTCTTAGGATAAAGATCTATAATTTTAACTCAAACATTTTCTGTCAAAGAGAATAATCAAGCTTTAATATTGTCAATATAGAAACCACTTTTCTTTTTCCATAAGCCCATAGTTACCACACATATATTGTATCCATAAAGAGTACATCGAATATAAAGATTCAAAGTGTTATGAGCTTTTATGACAGCTTTAATATTTAGAAAATTACCTGGAAAAGTACAGGTGTTTTTGCAATATAGTTAAATAAGCTCATCATTACCTATGTTAATTCCTTTTTTATTCTTTTGAGAAAGGGTCTCACTGAGTTTCCCCATCTGGGCTTGAACTTGCTATCCACCTGCCCCTGCTTCCCAGAATGTTGGGAATACAGGCGTGTGCTACTATCCCAGCTTAATTTCTGTTTTGTGTGTGTGTATTTGTGTTTCTACTCCTGTGCGACAAATGACCTAAGCCTAATGGCTTAATACAATAGCCATGTATTAATTTATGTTTCTGTGGGTCCATTGGGAGGTTCTTTTATTTGTATCACTCAATGGGAGGGAGTTTCTCGTGTAGCTGCCATCAGATTGTTTCTGGGTGGCATCTGTTAAGATGGTTTACCTCTTATATCTGAAACCTTGGTGGGGATAGTTGAAAGGCTAAGACCTCTCTCTTCATGAGTAGTCTTTGTCTGTGGCTTTCTTGGACTTCTCTAAAGTGAGAACTGATCCCAAGGTTAGCATTCCAAGAGAGAGGCAGAGAACTGGCACAGCAACATTGCAAATGTAGTCATGGGCAGCCCACATTTAAGAGATGGAGATGGGAATAAAGTTCATCTCCTGATGAGGTGGTATGCAAAGAATTTGCAGGCATCTTTGCACATCTCCTAAGAAATTATGTTATTTTTCTTAATATAAAATATTCTCAAACCTCAGCTGTATTGTTATATTTCTGAACATAACCCTTTTATCTTTGCCCTCTCAAAGACATAATGATATTTTAAGGTAATCAGTAGAGTACATTGTGGGGAAAAAAGTTTGAGCCAACAATCCAAACACATTAGCAGTTGGAAGAGTTAATACATTTGTTTTAATGATTTGCCTCAATAACTCTTTGATTACAAAGTAAATCAGAATTTTTAATATATGTATTTATTTATTTTGGTTTTTTGAAGACATGGTCTTACTATGTGGTCCAGGTTAGCCTTGAACTCATTATGTAGTACAGGCTGGCCTCAGACTGATGATCCTCTTGGTTCAGCCTCCTGAGTGCTGGGATTACAAGCATGTGCCACTGTGCCCAGCTAGAAAGTACTATACAATACTTTTCAGATTGGTATAATTTGCATATAGTAAGCTGCCAAATCTTAAATATATTTACATTTGAAATTTTATAAGTTTATATATAAATACACCTGTGTCACAGCCAGATCAAGATATTTATCAGTCCAGAAGGCTCACTTATGCTTCTCTACAAGATTAACCACAGGTCTACCTTTTGTCATCGTGAATTACTTTTCCTGATTTTGAACTTAATATAAATAGGATAATACAGTATTTTTTTGTGTCTTACTTCTTTCACTCCACATTATGCATTTGTGATTACCCATTTTATTCTATTTTACAGTAATTTGCTTTTCATTTTTGTATAGTATTTCATTGCATAAATATGCCTCTTTTTAAATCCAGTCTATCATGATGGACGTTGGTGTTTCCAGACTTTGACTATTTGGAATAGAGCTACTATGAACATTCTGGTGTCTTTTGATTGACATAAATAATCATTGCTTTTGGATATACAATTAAGAGTAAAATTTCTAGATGTGAAGATTTTGATTACTAATTCTCTCTTTGTTTTTTTTTGGTACTGTGGATGAACCCAGGGCCTTCACACTGATGTACAGTTTCAACCCTTTTTATAAAACAGGGTCTCACTAAGTCTCTAAATTGCCCAGGCTGGGCTCAAGGCTCCTACCTCAGCCTCTAGAGAGTGCTGGGATTACAGGTGTGTGCCAGATGCCCAGCTGTAATCCCTTTTAAAAGTCTATTCAGATTTTCTGGTTTTTTTGGTCAGTTTTGATAGTTTGTCTTTCTAGAAATTAATCCATTTTACCTAGCTTCTTTGATTTGTTGGCATACAGTTGTTCATAGTATTCTCTTATAATCCATTTTATTTCTGTAGTAATGTCCCCTCTTTCGTTCCTTTTTTTTTTTTTTTTTGTGGGTACCGGGGGTCAAACTCAGGACCTCGCACACCAGTAGGCACCCGTGCCGCTGAGCAATATCACCAGCCCTTTTTTTCTGTATGTGGGTACTGGGAGTTGAACTCAGGACCTCGCGCTTGCCAGGCAGGTGCTTATGCCGTTGAACCATCTCACCAGCCCCCGCCCCTCTTTCGTTCTTGGTGTTAGTAATTTGAGTCTTTTTTTCTTTATGAGTCTAAAGTTTCATCAATAGTTGATATTTGCAAAGGATTAATTTTTAGTTTTTAAATTTTTCTGTACTCTATTTAATTCCACTATATTTTTATTTCTTTTCTAGCTCTTGAGATAGGATCTTAGATTATTGGTTTGTGATATTTCCTCTTCTCATTTTATGCATTTAGTGCTGTAGATTTCCTTCCTGGAGTGCTTTAATTGTATCCTACAAATTTTAATATGTTGTACTGTTATTTTCATTCTGTTGAATCATTGATTTATTTCTAAAAATTTTGACTCATGGTTATTTATTTCTAGGTTTTTTTTTTTTTTTTTTGTGGGTACCGGGGGTCGACCTCAGGACCTCGCACGCCAGCAGGAGCCCGTGCTGCTGAGCAATATCACTGGCCCTTTTTTCGTATGTGGGTTCCGGGAGTCGAACTCGGGCCCTTGCGCTTGCCAGGCAGGCGCGTATGCCACTGAGCCATCTCACCGGCCCTATTTCTAGTTTTTAAATCTTAGAAGATTTTCCAGTTTGATTCCAGAGAACATACTTTGTACAATTTTAGTTCTTTTAGATTTTTAAGTGTTACTTTCTGGCCTGTTGGTGGTTATATATGCTGTTGGTACTTGGAAAGGATGTATATTCTGCTGTTGTTGAGTAGAGTGTTCTTTAAATTTCAGTTTGACCCTGTTAATTGGTGGTGTAGTACTTCTGTATCCTTTCTGATTTTCTGTCTGGTTGTTGTAATAATTGTTGGGAGAGGTATTGAAATCTCCAAGTGTAACTGTGTATTTGTTTCTTCTGCATTGACTTCGTGTTTTTTCTTATTTTGTAGCTGTGTTATTTGATGCATGCACATTTTTAGAAATGCTATGTCTTTTGGAGGGATTGACCTTTTCATTATTATACTGTATAGTCTCTCTGTCTCTGGTAATTTTCTTTGCCTTGAGGTCTCCTTTATTTCATATTACTGTAACTATTCCTGCTTTCCTTTGATTAATGTTGCCTGATATGTGTTTTATTAATTCTTTCAATCTACCTACTTCATTATTTTGAATTGTGAGTTTTTTATAGATAGCAGATATTTGGAATCATGTTTTATAAACTATTCTGTTAATCTGTTTTTTAACCGTCGATGTATTTAGCCCATTTACATTTAATGTAATTATTGATATGTTGTCTTATATTCTGACTGTGTTAAAATTTATTTCATTCATTTCTTGCATTTCCCCCCCTTTATTTAGCATATCATTAATAGTGATCTTAGGGCTTTTTCTGCTGATTCCTATATTTGATTCACTTTTGGGATTGTTCTGTGTGTGTATGCATGCTAGGAATTGAAACCAGGGTCTTCACACTGAACTACATCCCCAGTCCTTTTTCTTTTTTGTGTTTCGAGAACAGTGTCTCTTGCAAAACCTCAGAATTGCCCAGCTGGGGCTCAAACTTATGATTCTCCTGCCTTAGCATCCTAGAGTGCTGGGATTACAAGGTGTGTGCTACCATGCCCAATTTGGGGTTATTTTTTCTTTTCCTTTTGTTTTATTTTGTTCTGTGTGTATGTATGTGTGTATGTATGTGCATGTGTATGAATGTGTATGTGTGTCTTGATTACAGGTCACTTTTTTCCTTCCTCTTCATTTGTCCAGTAATTTTTTTAATTGTAAACCATTCATTGTGACTGATATCTTTTAGAGGTTCTATATTATCTTCCTTTTAAAACTGATATCTGGGCTTAGTGGTATGTGCTTTTACTCTCAGCTGCTTGTAAGGCTAAGATTTTCATCAGAGATCGAGGTTAGCCTGAGCAATATAGTGAGACCCTGCCTGGATGAGGTAGGGAGAGGAGACTAACAAGCAGTTGAATTATCAATGGATCACTTTGATCCTGTTGAAGCTTGATTTCATCTTATTCCTACAGTATAGTGTTTAGTTTTTGAGGGTAACTTGCCATCTCAGCTTAAAAGCCTGGGATATTCACCATGGTCTGTTCTTTTTGGCTGACCCTGAACTCCCAGTGTCTCCAGCCTTTCAGTAATTCTCTGCTAGGCATTCTGGAGTCTTGGGAGTTGCTAAAGTAACGAGAATTTTACGTAAATTTTTGGGACACTTTTCTCTGTTTTTCTCTAAGTTATAAGTATCTCAGATGCTTCATATTTGATCTTGTTTTTTTTTTTTTTTTTTTTTTTTTCCTCATTCTCAATGGAATGTTTGTATTCCATTTAGGTTTTATTTCCCTTGGCCAGTTGGCAAGATACACAGGGAGAGAGCTGGAGTGAATGTAGGGTTTAATCTCATGTGCTACTTTCTTTTACTGATCATAGCCCTAGCTTGATTGTGGACCAGTTTCTCCAAATAGTTGCTATAAATGCATACACATACACACACTCTTTTTTCCAGCTTTTAAAGTTATTTATGATAAAGTAAGTTGCTGGGCTAGTTGTTTAATTAAATATAATGAAAATCTTGATACAGGACTGAAATTTAACATTTAATTAAAGTTTCTTTAGTTCTTTAACAAAAAAATTGCCTAACCTTGTAAAACATTATTTTTTGTATTCAGCATTTACAAATAATGTATTAGTAATATTTTGATCATTTTTGGTATATTGTTAACATCTGATTTTATATGCCCACAACAAGCATTAAGGCCTACATAAGTTTTAAAGTCGAGAATTTGAAACTCAGGGTTGGGATGTCATTTAGAGGTAGAGTGTGGGCTCAACATGCACAGTGCCCTGAGTTCATTCTTCAGCACTAGAAGAAAGAAACAAAGAATTTGAAACTTGTTGAAGCAAGATATTTATGGTGATAGTGGAATATAATGGATAACCCTCTATTGGAATATTATATTGTTAATTGCCTAAGTATCTGTGCAGACAGGCCCGTGGTAAAATTATTTACAAATAAAGATCTTTATTTGTATATCTTTGTAAAATAATTGCCTTATTTCAGCATTCTGCTGGGATGAGGAAAATGGGGTAGATAAACCTAATTCTTAGTGACATAATCCCAAGTGGCAATGACTTCACATTTGTGTGTGGGTTTTTTTGTTTTTTTGTTTTTTTTGCCTAGCTTTGGTTTCTAAAATAGATCTAATATAGTTTCTACACTTGAACATGACACCCTCTGATATTGAGGATAGGGCTGTATTTGACCTGGCATTTATATAAAGTAATTATTTTGAGGTAGTATTGACTATGGATTTAAGAGTTTTTTTGAACTTCAAAGAATGTGGAAAATTCAAAATTATTTAAAATTGTGACTGTATGTCACCAAGTCTAATCTTTTGGAAAATTTTAGACTTGTCCAAAATTAAGATAAAGTAATTTAAACCTTATTTTAAAATACTATTGAAGGATTTTTTATAAGGCTCAGATAGGTATGGTAATATATATGCTACCTAAGCTAAATCTCCTGATCTTCCTGTCTTCAATCTCTTGCTTTTCTTCTCCTGCTTAAAAAATTTCAAAACAAAAAATTTTCTCATGCTTTACCTCTGAAAATCTGCAGGATGGACATGTAGAGGTGGCACGTTTGCTTCTGGATAGTGGTGCTCAAGTGAACATGCCTGCAGATTCATTCGAGTCTCCATTGACACTAGCTGCTTGTGGAGGACATGTTGAATTAGCAGCTCTACTTATTGAAAGGGGAGCAAATCTTGAAGAAGTTAATGATGAAGGATATACTCCCTTGATGGAAGCTGCTCGGGAAGGACATGAAGAGATGGTGGCACTCCTTTTAGCACAAGGTAAAACTTTTATCTTTCTTTTAGGGTTAAAAAAAAACTTTATAGAAAACAAACTCTATTTCTCCATTGTTACCATTAAATTTTAAAACATTTTCCTTCAAATTATAAAATATAGGAGGGAAGGTGGCAGGAAGAGTAAAAATGATCAAGACGCAGTATGTACATACATCAGGCCCCAAAGCGGAATGTAATCATTATGTATCCCAAACATATACCAATAAATTAAAAAAAAATTTTTATTAGTACATGTTTATAGTATATAATGGTTACATTCCTTGTAGGGAGTTGGAATATGTGCATAATGTCTCAATTCTTTTTCATTTCCTTACTACCCCCCCATCTCTTGGTACTGTTCCCATTTGAAGATCTACCTTCCTATTATCTTTTATTTTGCTCTTTGTTTACATTTTGAGTTTCTCATATAAGAGAAATCATAGGATTATTAAACTTGTGTATCTGATTTTATTTCACTTAACATTACAGTCTCAAGGTGTATCCATTTTCCTATAGATGACTCAAGTTTAGTCTTCTTTATGGCAGAGAAGTATTCTATTGTGTATAAACCCACATATTCTTTATCCGTTCATCATTTGTTGATGGACATGAAGGCTGCTTTCATGATTTAGCTATTATGAATTGTTCTACTATAAACATAGGTATGCATGTATCACTGTAATGTGATGTCTTTAACTCTTTCAAGAAGATACCTAGAAAGGGACTACTTGGGTCAAATGGAATATCTGTTTTTAGTTTTTTGAGGATTCTCCATACTGATTTTCATAGTGGTTGTACTAGTTTACATTTCCACCAAAAATGCAGAAGGATTCCCTTTTCCTCACAGCCATGGCAGCATTTGTTGTTATTTGATTTCTTGATGATAGCCATTCTTTCTGGAGAAGATGGAATTTCAGTATTTTAATTTGCATTTCTCCAATGACCAGAGGCTTATTTCTTTGGTACTGGGAATCAAACTCACGACCTTGTACTTGCCAGGCAGATGCTATGCCGCTGAGCTATATCCCCAGCCCCAGAGGCTTATTTCTTAAAAAGAAAAACATAACAAAAAGCTTGTTTCCTCTGAGTTTTGTGCCAGTATTAGCCAAGTTTTACTAAACATAGAATGTTAATGATGAAGTAGATTCTCAACCCCATGGAAGGAACCACAGACACAGTGAAGATAGAGATGATTGTCACAGCTCAGGATATCTTTACTGTAATTCTCTTACAACTATTTTTATCTATTGTTATGCTTTTCCAGGAGCAAATATAAATGCCCAGACAGAAGAAACTCAAGAAACTGCTCTTACCTTGGCTTGCTGTGGAGGATTTTCTGAAGTTGCAGACTTCTTGATTAAGGCAGGGGCTGATATAGAACTTGGCTGCTCCACACCTCTGATGGAGGCTTCTCAGGAGGGACACCTGGAGTTGGTTAAATATTTGCTGGCTGCTGGTATGTGTCTTTAAAAATGCCGTATAGCACAGAAAGACAAATACAAGTAAGACTTCACTTATATGTGGAATCTAGAAAACTTGAACTCGTAAGACTAGAATATTAGTTACCAGAGTCTCAGGGTAGGGTTGGGTGGGGTGGGGTAAGGTGTGGACAAGTAAAGGAGAAATGTTGATCAAAGGACCAAATTCCAGTCAAACAGAAGGAATAAGTTTTAGTGATTTATTGCCCAGCATGGTAATAATGTAGTGTATATTTCATAATCACTAAGAATCGAATTTAAGGCTTTTTTGGGGAGCTGCTAGGGATAAAACCTGGGACCTTATGCATGTTAGGTTTGCATTATACCACTGAACTCCACCCTCAGTTCAAGAGTAGACTTTAAATCTTCTTACCACAAAGAAATGATAATTATATAAAGTGGTAGATACGTTAAAGCTTGATTTAATCATTCCACAGTGTGTGTGTGCGTGTGTGTATGTGTGTGTGTGTGTGTGTGTGTGTATTTGAAAGCATCACATTACAGCTAATAGGGTATTATTTTTCAGTTAAAAATAAAATGCAATTAAATATAAATAAAACAATGCCTTTTGTTTTATTTTGGTTTTGGTTTTGGTTTTTTTGGTACCAGGAATCGAACTCAGGACCTTGTGCTTGCCAGGCTTATTTTTGTTTTTTTCTCCTTGAAAAATACCTTTTAAAAAATGACATTTATTTAATTATTTAATGGTACTAGGGATTGAATCTGGGGCATGGAGCATGCTAGGCAAGCTTTCTTCCATTGAGCTACATCCCTAGCCCTTTTTATATTACTTTTTTTAACTTTAGCAATTAACCTTAACTTCTTCATTTACACAAAAGTTCAAAGACAGCTCCACAATTTAACTGCTTTTCTTAGCCTCTTCCGTCTCTATAAATGTCATTTTAAAAATTTCCTACTAATGTTTGCTTAGTGACCGTGAGGGTTCTTATTCATCTCTGTCATTGATGGTTTATGGCCTCTAGGAGAAATTAATTCTTCCTACTTAGTCTTTATTAATAATAGGGTGTATGGGTGACATGGTTCTTTTAAGCTTGTTTATTTCTTGACATTTCTAACTTGTCTCCAAAAAAAAGGAGGTATTAATTTTTTAGCAGAGTGATTAATTTTAAAATAGGGTTTATTCATTATTAAATGATAGTAAATTATTACCATTATGTAGAATATTTGTTGTTTTCTGGTTTTATTTTGTTTTTTTGTTACCGGGACTCAAACCCAGGGCCTTCCGCTTGCCAGGTAGGCGCTTGTGCTGCTGAGCTATATCCCTGGCCTGTTGTTTTATTTTATTTTATTTTATTTTTATTTATTTATTTATAATTTTTTTTTTAAAGACAACAAGTAGACATTCTTATGTACTAACAAACTCAAGCATTAGAGCATGTACAAATACCTTTTGGAGAAAAACATTACTCAGTATAGGATTAAGCCATGTAAAAGCTAGGTAAAAATAGAAGACTAAGGAATGGAATAGTCACAGTGAAATTGCATTTTCATACTACGGAAACAATACAATGTTTACAAATGTGTGTCCAGTTAATTTCGCTTATGAGTATTTTCTCGAGTTGCATCCATTTACTTATAAAAGTTTCCAGTTTATCTTTCTTTATGGCTGAGTAGTACTCCATTGTATAAAAGTACCACATCCATTCCTCGGTTAATGGGCATTTGGGTTGTTTCCACGATCTAGCTATTACAAATTGTGTTGCTATAAACATGGGTGCACATATATCGCTGTGGTATGATGTTTTTAGTTCTTCTGGGGAGATACCCAGCAGGGGAATAGCTGGGTCAAATGGGACCTCCAATCCTAGTTTT
This sequence comes from Erethizon dorsatum, assembly GCA_028451465.1. NCBI lineage: Eukaryota > Metazoa > Chordata > Mammalia > Rodentia > Erethizontidae > Erethizon > Erethizon dorsatum. The sequence goes on from CM051838.1 coordinate 67,111,589, forward strand.
TTGAGGAATCTCCACACTGATTTCCACAGTGGCTGTACCAGTCGACACTCCCACCAACAGTGGAGAAGGGTTCCTTTTTCCCCACAGCCCCTCCAGCATTTGTTATTAGTTGACTTCTTGATAATAGCCGTTCTTTCTGGGGTGAGATGGAATCTCAGTGTTGTTTTAATTTGCATCTCTCGAATGATTAGTGATGTTGAACATTTTTTCATATATCTATTTGCCATTTGTATTTCTTCATCTGAGAAGTGTTTATTCATCTCAGATGCCCATTTTTGGATTGGGTCTTTAAATTTGGGAGGTCTGATTTTTTTGAGTTCTTTGTATGTTCTCGATATTAATCCTTTGTCTGAGGAACAGCTGGCAAACAGTTTTTCCCACGTTGTGGGTTGTCTCTTCACTCTGTTGGTGGTTTCTCTTGCTGTGCAAAAGCTTTTTAGTAAGATGAGATCCCAGTTGTTGATTCTTTGTGATGGTTCCTGTGCCATTGGGGTTTTATTCATAAAGTCTTTGCCTACCTCAGTGTCTTCAAGAGTTTTACCTATTCTATTTTCCAGGAGATTTAATTTTTCTGTTTTAGTATTTAGATCTTTGATCCATTTTGAATTTAGTTTAGTACACGGTGAAAGATATGGGTCTAATTTTAATCTTCGGAATGTGTAGAGCCAATTTTTCCAGCACCATTTATTAAAGAGGCTGTCTTTCTTCCAGTGAATGTGTTTGGCACCTTTGTCAAAGATAAGGTGGCTTAGTATATCTGGAGTTGTTTCTGCATCTTCTAATCTGTTCTATTGATCTTCGGGTCTTTTTTTTTTTGCCAATACCACACTGTTTTTATCACAGTAGCTTTATAGTATAATTTCAAATCAGGGATTGTGATGCCCCCTGCCTTGTGTTTGTTGCCCAGAATTGCCTTTGCTATTCTAGGTCTCTTCTGGTTCCAGATGAATTTTAGGATTGTTTTCTGTAATTCTGTGAGATATGTTGTTGGAATTTTGATCGGAATTGCACTAAATCTGTATAACAATTTTGGAAGTATTGGCCTGTTGTTTTAAAGGATGTGCCAGAAAAAAAATTGAGCCAGATAGATATAAGCCTTTATATGTCTTTTGGAAGTAATGCAGAATTTTTCGTTTTATCTGGATCTGGTATATTTTAAAATTTTGATATATAAAGAAATGAGTATAAAAGGAAAGTAAAATATTTAACAAAACTTTATTCATGTTTTAGAACTTTAATTGTTAACATTAAATAGGGCTCAGCTCATTTTTCTTTTGAATTATTCATTTCTTAAACCAGATTGTTAATAGTTTGGATGATTTGTGGTTTAGGTAAAACTACCCATAAAAACTGACCTCTTTCCTGACTCAAATATTTGTACTATTAATCTCTCTAGTTAGAGTATGTACTATTTAATCATTGTTTCCCTGTTATTTTCTGTAACTCCCATTCAAGAGTCTTTACTAGTGGTTACCTTTCTACATTCCTCCCACATTCCTCTCTGAAGCTAGTATCATGCATTGTAAGATTTTTAAAAATAGGAGTGAGGGCTGGTGATATAGCTCAGCGGCATAAGTACCTACCTGGCAAGTGCAAGGTCCTGAGTTCGACTTCTGGTACCCGCATATTAAAAAAAAAAAAAAAAGGAGTGAATGTTTATTAAGAAATTATTGATGGGGCCGGTGAGATGGCTCAGCGGCATAAGCGCCTGCCTGGCAAGCGTGAGGTCCTGAGTTCAACTCCCAGTACCCACATATGAAAAAAGGGCCGGTGATATCGCTCAGTGGCACAGGTGCCTGCTGACGCGCGAGGTCCTGAGGTCGACCCCCGGTACCCACAAAAAAAAAAAAAAAAGAAAGAAAGAAATTATTGATGTTTGAGGCCAACTCCAACAATTTAGGGAGAACCTGTGTCAAAATAAAAAATAAAAAGGCCTGGGGATATAGCGCAATGATAGAGAGTCCCTGCATTCTATTTCCAGCACTGAAAAAAACCCAAAACAAACACCAGTCACTATACTCAGCTCTTGTGTTATCTCCATTAATTCCCATAGTGTCTGTATAGTAAGAATTATTTAAAACATTCTTGTAGATCTGGAAACTGGTGCACAATTATGTTACATAATTTCTCTAAAGTAAGCAAACTAATAGTGACAGAACTAACATTCAAATTTAGAACTCCTGATATTTTTTCTATTGCCATTACCATTGATTCAACATTGGTTGCATATTTAGCTTCTTTTACTAATTTGAAGTATGTAGTTCCCAGTACTATCTCTGGAGTTAGAATCACCTTTTTATTATTTATTTATTTATTTATTTATTTATTTTTATTTATTTTAATGTGGGTACTGGGCGTCGACCTCAGGACTTTGTGCTTGCCGGGCAGGTGCTTATGCCGCTGAGCTATCTCACTGGCCCTAGAATCACTTTTTTATATGATCATTATCTAAAATTTTTAATATTAATATTAAATACATAAATGCCCTGGGTTCAATCCCCAGTACCACTAAGTAATTAAATAAATGTCATTTTCTTAAAGGTATTTTTCAAGGAGAAAACAAAAACAAGCCTGGCAAGCACAAGATCCTGAGTTCGATTCTTGGTACAAAAAATAATAATAATAATAAAACAAAAGGCATATCTAAAATTTTTTTCTCCCAGATTTGAGTATGATTATTTGTATAAAGTTCTTATAGTAGACTACTGCAGTAATACTTGCATATACAATTTAAAAAAATAACTTTAAATGCTTTTGTTATAGTATTTCTCAAACATACGGAGAATATAGTATAATGAGCCCTAAGAACCCATCACCCAGTTTTAACTAGGTGAATGTTTATTCATGGCCACTCTTACTTTATCTACACACCTTCCACATCCCAAATTTAGTTTTAAAATGTATTTCCTAAGTCTCTTAATCTGTGGGCTCCTTTTTTTTCCTTATAACTTTTTGGTTAAAGAAATGGGATGTTTATGCTTTAGGTTTCCCAGAGTGTGGATTTTCCTGATTTCCATTATTTCATTTAACTTAAATTTTCATGAATTAGTCGTTACATCTAGAGACTTGGTTGTGTATAGGTTTGATTTTTTTTTTTTTTTTTTTTTAATGGGAAGACTTCACAGGTAGTATTGTTACTTTCTTGAGGTAGTTAAACATGTGATTTTCTTTTTGTGATATGATTAGCCATTGATGATTGTTACTTAGATCCTTAATTCTTCTGGGGTTAAAAAGTGGTGATATTTTAAATTTTGTTACTGCTTTTAAAATTTTTAGCTGGAATATGTATGTAAAGAGAAATATCCCCTTATCAGCTATTTGGTTGCCCTTAAGTACAGATCATATGGGAATGACAGGATAAATGCTTGATTTTTTTACCCTTTTTATCAGTTTCCAACATGCTGAGGTAGTCTTTTAACATCCTTCAAAGGTAACAAATGAACTTCTTCATTTTGTTTTGCTTTTTTTGTTGTTTTCTGAGACAGTGTCTTGTTATGTAGTGCAGGGTGGTCTTTAACTCGCTTGTGTAGCCCAGGCTGTCCTGGAGCTCACAGCGATCCTCCTGCCTCACCCTTCCAAGTGCTGGGATTACAGGCTGTGCCACCACGTCCAGCTTTGCTTTTTATTTGAATATAATTTTGAACTTTTGGATTTAAATATACATGTTAGCTTTTACTTCATTACACTCATTCTTTTTTTTTTTTTTTTGTGGGTACCGGGGGGTCGACCTCAGGACCTCGCGCGCCAATAGGCACCTGTGCCACTGAGCGATATCACCGGCCCCTTTTTTGTATGTGGGTTCCGAGAGTCGAACTCGGGCCCTCGCGCTTGCAAGGCAGGCGCTTATGCCGCTGAGCCATCTCACCAGCCCCTACACTCATTCTTTTTGACACAAAAATTATAAATAATGGGACAATTTGAATATCTTTTGTTAATATGGTTAGTTCCTAATCCTTTACTATGACTTCGTTTAGACAATTTCCTTCTCTTCTGATACGGCAAGGTGTTCCGGGCTCATCTTATCCAGTTCCTGCTCTAGTCTTAGAATCAATCATTTTCCTAAACTCCAATTCTACATAGTAGCATTAGACACTTAGTCTACTTAGTGTCTACTTAGACACCACTCTGTATGCTAGAAATGCTATTTCTGCTTACCTGTCATTTTCTGTGGGGTCTTTACAGATGGTCAGGGTTAGGAAATGTGTTATTCTTACAGATTAAAAAAAGTACATCAAATTCATGTCAATATTTCTATGTCAAAACCAGAGTTTTATAGCAAGAGAACCATCTTTTTTTTTTTTTTTTTTCTGTGGGTACTGGGTGGTCGACCTCAAGACCTCACGTGCCAGCAGGCGCCCGTGCCGCTGAGCGATGTCACCGGCCCTTTTTTCGTATGTGGGTTCCAGGAGTTGAACTCAGGACCTCACGCTTGCCAGGCAGGCGCTTACGCCGCTGAGCCATCTCACCCGCCCAAGAGAACCATCTTAAATCTGTGTTTTCTCTTAACCATGCCCAGAATTTCATTTCTCACCAATTATTTGTACTACAATATCCAGAGAACTGTCTGAAAACTTTTTTTGTTCTTGCTTTTCAGCTTTTTTTATTCCTGAAGTAGTAAATACGTGTTTTTTTCTGTTTTTTTTTTTTTTTGTTGTTTGTTTGTTTGCTAGGTGCTAATGTGCATGCTACAACAGCAACAGGAGACACAGCCCTAACCTATGCTTGTGAAAATGGACATACAGACGTTGCAGATGTTTTACTTCAAGCAGGAGCTGATTTAGTAAGATATTTTAAATTTCAAATATTTTTGCATGAACTTTAATACTTATTCATTCGTATTTAACAGGAAACATGAGTAAAGATCAGTAGTTTGCAAACTTTAGATAAGATGACTTTTAAAACCTTGGCTACTTATACTTGTTGAATGTATCAGAAAATACTTAGTATCTAATGGGGCATACTTTTTCCTGGGTAAAACTATTATTTTCTTATTTCACCCCCGTTTTGACATTCCTGTAATTTTTAAGATTTTGTTAGACATACCATAAATTCACTATGTTCACAGAATAGAGTAACAAATCACTTTGATTTCTTTTGTTTCTCTGATTAATATTGAAAAACAAAGCTACTGTTGTTAATTATCCTCCTAACATTATTAAAACATTCTACTCTTTTTATGTTCTTTTAGCATTTTGTTTAGATGTCAGGTTCATATGTATAGTAATCCTTACAAGTTAAAAAATTGTAAACAGTTGCAATACTTAAAAGTTTGATGCTTCTTGCTAAAAAAATGTGTGCTTTGACTTTTATTTTGTAAAGGTGCTTTAAACTGCTTTCAAAAGTTTCTTGGAATTCTCTTACATATTTCTTAAAATGTGTAAAACATACATAGCTATAAATGTAGAGAACTGACTTTATTAGAATTATTTTTTTAAAAACTGTGTAAGAATTGTCTTTTAAATCATTTCTAATAACAGACGTTCCCCAAATAGATACTTGAGAACACTGTAGGAAAATAATTGGCTAAAATAAAGTATAATGCATTTATACTAATACTAAATATTATATTAATGACAGTATTCTTTATTCTTCTTAATGAGGATCTGCTCTATCAAAGTTTTTAAGAAGTGTACTTTTTTTGTTATGAGAATTATAATAGATATAAGTAGATCTTAATATTTTGCCTCCTTTCAATGTCTTTTTTTTCCCCTTTCTTAGAGTTTTTTGGGTTCTCTATAAAAATTAGGAATTGAAGTATTTCACCATTTGAAATTTTAAAAACTGGATAGAGCATAAAAGTTCAGATAATATAGCCAAAGTTTAATGCTCTTATCCTCTGAATTTTTATCTAGATTCTCTCTTCCTTCTTCAGTTTTTCTCTTTTAATCTGTTTGTTGAGTTTTTCTGAAAATATTAAAGAAGAAAAAGAAACTGTTAAATGTGCTCTACTATACAGCAAACCTTAGTGATTTTTGACTGAATTAAAAATTTGCTATAAAATATTTTTAAATGTTAATAAAATAACATTTATATCAAATATAGTCTTTTAAGTCTTTAGGAATTAGTGTTTATGATTTGGTTTCTTAGAAAATTGCATTAAATAAGTATTTGAATTTACCATATCTATTTAAATTTAAAATACAAGATTACAAAAGGGTTCTGTTAAATAACTATTAAGTACAAAAGTAACATTATCCTAATATGCTTATGTTGTAATCTATTTTCACATTCATATTTACATATAATTATAGTCATGGTGTAATAAAATACACTTGTTTTCAGTTTTGTCCACTGTGTTCTATCATAATCATTTCCATACTGATACATGGTCTCTATATTTATGACTTGCATAATACTCCATGAAGTTGAGGAACCATAATCATTCACTTATTGAACTTGCTTTTCTTTTTTCACTATTGTAGATATTGTTAGGCTTAATAATTTTATATGTATAACCTTTTGCTTTTTCTTTTGAATTATTTCATAATTGATTTTAGTAACTTAACAATATTTTAACAATATATTGCCTATTCTATGCTTTAGCCATCTGTGCAGATATATCTCAATTTTAACATTGAACTTTTCTTGGTAATAAAAAGTAGTAATTGTTCTTCAGTATGAGAAAGTATGATAATTTTGATATTTAAAAATATATAAATAAACTTTATAACTTTGGGCTTTGCTATAGGCCAGAAGAAAGAAAAAGTTCTAGTTAAAAACAGGAAGCATTTTAGGTTAGGGTGCAGTTGAGTAGTAGAACACAACATTATTTCCTGGGATGAAATGAGGCTTTTGGATTTACATTCTAAATGCGTAGTAACCATAATTTAGAACTTCGTTTTAAAAGAAATCTGGAAAATTTCTTATTTTAAAAATTCACAGTTAGAATTGATGCCATACTTAAGCATTTTCAGAATATGTGCATTTATGTCAAAGTATGTGCATGTTCAATTTGCATTTTTTAGAGTTATTTGAAACTTCATTTTCTCTAGTTCTAAATATATTTTAAATTAAAATATATGTATTTCTAATTGGAAGCACACTGAATATCCATTTGTTGAGAATATGGATTGTATTTTGGCTCTTTGATATATGGCTTGTATGTAATTAATGATTGCAGAAACTTGAATAATCCATTATTTAAAACTTTTAGACTAGTTTAATAGTCTTAAATAGGCCACTTGGAATATTGTTTTTGAAAATGAAAATATTAAAGGAAATAAAAAGTTGTCTGTAAGCACAGAGCTTTAATGAATAAGCAGATCACCTTGAACAAGTGACCAAATCCTTCCTGCTGTATGCATCTCTTGTTATTACTGTAGTGGGATTCATGTATATTGAAATAAAGATTATTTCTGTTTTTTTTCTCTTCATAGCATTTTTGTTTATTGGGTTCAGATTTATTTTTAGTATTTGTTGTGAGTATATGTGTAAGGCCATCATGAGAAAGATTTTTTTTAAATTAGCATTTTCTAATGAGCAGATTATTTAAAAACTTTTTAAGCCTTTGGAAATCACTTAATCTTGTTTTGCTGATAACGATTTTCCTATCCATTTTCTCACAAAATGTAACTGAACTACTTAACCAGAAATAACCAGTAAACACCCTTTAAAAACTGAAGTTGTCCAACTCCCATAGTCTTGGAGCTACCCCTGTGGTGTCCTGTATTACTTCAGGATGTTTTTCTCCAAGTACTGAACTTTAGCGCAGAAAACAGAATTTTAGTATTTCATGTTACTCTCAGCTTCATAACTTTAGCCAAACTGTGTGTATCTTTTTTTACCACAGTCCTCCAGCTCTCTTTCACTATTAATTCTCAAGTTCAAGGTAGAGAACTTACATAGTTGTTTAACAGTGTAATCTGTGTTATAAAGCACTACCCTGTACCATTTTTTCTTTTGCCTTCTTTTTTTCCTACTTTGATGTCAGCGTTTTCCAGGCTTGCATGTTCACCCATTTTATTGTTATAGACATTCTTCTTCTGGAGAGGGGACTTAATCAAGTCAGAGTTTTCAAAGGCACTAATAGATAGTGACATAGGGGGCCGGTGAGATGGCTCAGCAGCATAAGCGCCTGCCTTGCAAGCGCGAGGGCCCGAGTTCGACTCCCGGATCCCACATACGAAAAAGGGGCCGGTGATATCGCTCAGCGGCACGGGTGCCTGTTGGCACGCGAGGTCCTGAGGTCGACCCCCCGGTACCCACAAAAAAAAAAAAAAAAAAAAAAAAAAATAGATAGTGACATAATGTTTAGGAGGTGCCAGAGTGTTGACTAGCATGTTAGGAGTATTTTGGTGAGCTTTTGTGTTTTCCAAATTGTGAGGATAGTAGGGTCTCCTTCTTCATTGTAGAATGTTAATTTCAGCATTAAAACTTTTATATGCTTGTTAAGATGGAAGAAATATTTGTCACCTGTAGAATTACTTTCACATGAATTTGCCAACAAAGCTACGTTGGAATGGGAGAAAGAGCCATGGGTAAAGAAACATTCCTTTCTCTTTCCTAGTTCTTCAGCCTTTTATTTCTAGATGAAGTATACCATGGAATAGCTGATAAATATGTTCTAAACTGAAGGAGTATTTACCCTAATAACTAAATCGGGAGAGAAGGTAAATAAATATATTCTAGCTGTGTTCATGTAAATAGACTTTATGATCAGATTTAGCATTTTATAGGCCTGCGTTTCTATTCAGAAGTGAATCTACTAAATGAATAAACACCTGTGGAAGACTTCTGTAAACCTATAACTGAATGGAGAGGTCTTACAAGTGACAAAGGCTCCATTTGGTTGTTTAGGAAGACTAATGCCACTGAACATTAGAAAAGGCACCTAAATTTTCATCATTGCTATCAAATCACTGATTTATAAGCAAACACTTGCCTCACTATTGTCATCTGTAATACGAAATTTATTACTATCTTCTGGATGTTATATCAAGGTCATATAAATATTTGTAATTTAGGATTTGGAAGGGAGACATTACAATGTAATAGAAAGTGACTTTTCCTGTGCTGGTAGATATAAAACTTGGATTATTATTTTGTCTACTCTGAGTGTCCTGCAGCAAATCACTTAAATTTTCTAGGCTTCTTTTATTCTTCATCATCCTATTCTACTTGTCTTTGTTTTATGAAGGGTTTAGACCAGATGATCTTCAGTGATGATCTGAAAAAATCTGATTATATGACTTCTAAAGGACATGTTAATCCAACTACCTGTTAGGATGTATTAGATGATCTTGAGTACTTTCTTAGTCCAGGGATATATAAATTGCTATTGAGATCCTTGAAGAAAATGAATTTTTAAGGTATAAATCATTACTAATGGTGGTGTTATATAAACCGTTGTCTTAAAATCTTTGTATATATTGGCTGGGTGTGGTGGCAGAGGCCTGTAATCCCAGCACTTGGGAGGTTGAGGTAGGAGGATCCCTGTAAGTGCAAGGCCAGCCTGGGCTACATAGTGAGTTCAAGGCCAGCTGGAACTACATAGCGAGACCCAGTATGGGGAAAAAAACCCAAAAACTTTGTATTAATTAAATGTATCATAAGTTGCCCCAAACATATTCTTTTGGAGGGTTACTGACAATGAATGGTTAGCAGATTTAGCTTAATCTAAAATAATTTATGTTATTTTAATGAACAAAATGTGTTAATCTTTACACAGTAATTTACTAAGTCTGCTCCAAGAAAGAATAATCTGGTATTATAATCTTTTCCATTCTAAATCTTTTTTTTTTTTTTTTGGTGGGTACTGGGGATTGACCTCAGGACTTCGTGCTTGCCAGGCAGACACTTATGCCGCTGAGCAACATCACCGGCCCTTTTTTCGTATGTGGGTACCGGGAGTCGAACTCAGGACCTCGCGCTTGCCAGGCAGACACTTATGCCGCTGAGTTATCTCACCGGCCCTCCATTCTAAATCTGTTCTCTCTCAATGTTTTATGCTACCTGCGTATTGTCAAGGAAACAGGAAGGTTTTCTTTGACATTTATTTTTAGTTAGGAACATACTCTCTCCAATTAATCTTCATCTTTATTCAATTAAAGATTTTTTTTCTTCTTCCAACTCATAAGTCTGCTTAGGTTGTATCATTTTGTTCAGCCATTTAAAGAGTTCATGTTCTTTCTCCCTTATTTGGAAGTATAGGGGAATATTTAGCTAAAATTTTGTTCTATTTCTGTTTTTGTGGGGCCTTTGGATAGAGGTTCTATGTTAGTTTGTGTTACTGTGTTTGAATGAAGTTTGCTATTAAAAATAACATGGGGGCCGGTGAGATGGCTCAGCGGCTTAAGTGCCTGCCCGGCAAGCGCGAGGGCCCGAGTTCAACTCCCGGAACCCACATACGAAAAAGGGGCCGGTGATATCGCTCAGCGGCACGGGCGCCTGCTGGTGCGCGAGGTCCTGAGGTCGACCCCCCGGTACCCACACACACACACAAAAAAATAACATGGGAGGGAGTGGGGAAAGGAAGTAAATTTTAGTGGTACTGGGGATTGTAACCCGAGCCTTTGTACTAACCTACATCATCAGCCCCTTTTTAATTTTTTAAGATAGGATCTTGCCCATGCTGGGCTTGAACTTGCAATCCTGCGCAGCCTCCCAGTGCTGGGATTACAGGTGTGTGCCACCATTCCCAGAAGGAAGTGACTCTTGACAGTTAGCTTCTTCAGATCATACCATTGTTTCTTACTAAATGTTTGTCATAAGAGATGCATCCTTTTAGGGTAAGCACATCACCCAGGAAGGAGACTGGAGTCACACAGAGTACATTTCTAAGCCACATTTCTTTTATTTGGGGACTTCTTTGACTCTGATCAGTGATTGAAAAGCCTCTTACTCTTAGCTGTGTCCCTGTCAAGTCTTCAGGTAGTTTCTCCCTGTTATAACTCAAGATGTAGAGAAAATACAGATATTCTATCTCTCAAATTCTTTTAAGATTCTTGCTTTACTTGGTAAATGTAAGCACTAAGTATATTTATAATGGGGAGGGAGCTGTGTAACTAATGATCTTACCAATACTTCCCTTACTATTTTCCCTCAATTTTTCTCATTCCCAAATCTTGGTTATTTTCCTTGGCTAGCTATTTCTAAATGTTTCTCTTGCTTTTGTGACTTTACTTGCATTTTGAGACAAAGGCATTAGTGCAAATTGAGTAGACTTACTTTTTCATAGAAGGAGATTTATAACTTTTTCATAGAAGATTTATATTGACGTTTTCTTATTTTTTTTTTTTATTTTTTTTTTTAAAGAGAAGAAAAAAAACAAAACAAATCAAAAGAAGAACAAATTTTCAAACCAACATAATAGGAGGGTAGCAATGGTTAATACATTACGTATTACTATCTTTAGTATATTGACGTTTTCTTGAAAGCCACATTATTGTACACTAAATAATATCATACTCTGGGCCAGGGATATAGCTCAGTGGCACAACACTTGCCTGGCAAGCGCAAGGTCCTGAGTTCAATTCCCGGTAACAAAAAAATAATTATAATAATATCATACTCTGCACATGAGATTATAGTCTTTATAGATGAGGATCTTTTTAGTTGAAGGTCCTGAGTTAACAAAGCTCAGCATCTGAAGTACCAGTCACAAGATCTTCATGGCCAAATGTGATTTTGTTTTGGAATAAGATCCATGAGTTCTTTTTCCTTTCACAGGATAAACAGGACATGAAGACTTATTTTAGAGGGCATAGATCAGTGGTGCTGAACCTATGGCATGCCATATGTTCACCACCACTGTGCTAAAAGGTTCACCATCACTGGCATAGATCCAGCCAAGCATCATGTGAGGATGGCCTTTGATGCTTGTAAGCTACTACATACAGCAAAGATATTATAGTTAACCAAAACTTTGGATATCTAAATTCTAGCCAAAAAGTTCTAGGACCCTGCTTGGTGACAAAGGAAAGCCTCCTCAATTAAAAAGAATTGCAAAGTCCCAATTAAAAGAGATTTGCATCATTTGTTTCTTTAGTATTCTTCTCTAAGTAGCAGTATTCTTTAAAAAAAATTCTTCAGTGAAAATAGTTCATTTTCCTTCTTCTTTATTGGGAGAGTTAGGATATCCCAGAGAGTCTCAGTTAGCAAGTCCTTTTCATTATACTTTGTTCATCAAAAATCTGAAACTCAAGCTTGGTGGGGTGGCACATGCCTGTAATCGTAGAATTTAGCAGGGTCAGGCAGCAGGATCTCCATGAGTTCAAGGCCAGCCTCGGGCTACATAGTGAGACCTTGTCTCAAAATCAAAACAAGGGCCGGTGAGATGGCTCAGCGGCGTAAGCGCCTGCCTGGCAAGCGCGAGGGCCCAAGTTCAACTCCCGGAACCCACATACAAAAAAAGGGCCGGTGATATCGCTCAGTGGCACGGGCGCCTGCTGGTGCGCGAGGTCCTGAGGTCGACCCCCGGTACCCAAAAAAAAAAAAATCTGAAACTCAGCTGGATGTGGCTTGTGCCAGTAATCTCAGCACCCTGGGAGGCTGGAGGCAATTTAGTGACTTAGGGAGACTGTCTCAGAATTTTAAAAAATTTTAAGAGGCTAGAGATGTAGCTCAGTGCAAAGGCACTGGGTTCGAACCCTAGGACTGCAAAATCAACCAACCAATTGGTCAACCTGAAACTCAGATCGAAGGTTATATATATTGGATTCCTTAAATCCCCAGATAAACAAAAAACTAACCTTGTTTAATGAAACATTTACTATATTGTCTACTCTATCATATCTATAAGCTAAAAGTTAAATTTTTCTTTTTTTTAGTTTTTCTTAAAATTGTCTCAAATTATCTCATTCTGAAATAGATTTTTAACAAGGTAAATACTTTGTTCCTAAGAAACATTTTTTTTTAAATGTGTGAAATTTGTGCCTAATGGTTTTAAAAGTCAAACAACTTTAATATCCATTGTAATCCAGAGAGATTTGCTTAAACTCAGGACCAGTTCTTAATTTATTTCTTAGTGCCAGGCCAACTTTAACCATATTGTATGTTAAGTATCTTCATTATTGGCTTTTTTTTTTTTTTTTTTTTTTTGTGGGTACCGGGGGTTGACATCAGGACCTCACGCGCCAGCAGGCGCCCGTGCCGCTGAGCGATTATCACTGGCCCATTTTTTGTATGTGGGATCCGGGAGTCGAACTCGGGCCCTTGCGCTTGCCAGGCAGGCGCTTACGCTCCTGAGCCATCTCACCGGCCCCATTATTGGCTTTTTGAATAAGGTATTATATTTATTCTATTTTGAACTAAGATAAATGTATTTCAAAAACTTTTTGAAAGTGTGAATTTTTACTCAGTTTGCCTAATACTGTAGGCTTTTATCAAGAATGTAAACTTGAGTGTTAATTCAGATGAAGTACTTCTTCCCGAGAAGGAAATATGATTCTAAATCTCTTTCTAGTTGCAAGTCTCAAAACTTGATGTTATTTTAAAATGAGGTTTACGGCTCCACTTTTAAAGGTTCATATTCAAAAGATCTGAAATGGGCAGTCTGCATTTTAACTGATATCTCAGAAGACTCTAATGACAAATTTTCTATAGCTTATACTGAGACATTGCAGCATCATTCTTCAGTTCTGTTCTTCTATCTTTGCTTTATCATCATTCTTCCTTCATCCAAACTGAATAAACTTTTTTCTCTCTGTTGCTTGTGATTTTTTAGAAATTGCTGTATCCAAGTCCCAGATCATTGCTTCTAAATATTTTTGCCATCTCAGTTCTTCCAAGGAATGTGAATCTGAATAGTAGTAGTAGATTACAAAGGTAGTGAGTGATTAATGTAAGTGCTGAGTTGAAAGAACATACTCTCTATGAGAAAGTACCAAAAAGTACATACATAGCATAAAACAGCTCTCCCTTTCCCATGATTCTTGTTATTTTCCTTACAGAGTGTCCTCCCTCTAATTCTAAAATACAGTGCCTGTAAAATATGGTTATGGTCCTTAAATATATATCTTGGGTTCTCTGTGGCTGTGATTTTAATTATTTTAAAGAAAATTTAAAATTAAATTTTATTACCTAAAGCCAAGTGGGAAAAATTCCACCTTTTCTCATAGTGCTCATTCATCAGAAGCAGAACTTGGTAGTGTGTTTTTTATGAATAAACTTGTAGGAGGCTCATGAACTCTTGATTATCCACTTATCAGTATACATTAGCTGTTAGTGACTAGCTTGCCTTAATAAGCTTTAAATATTACTTCTCACTTTTTTTTTTTTTTTTTTTTTTTTTTTTTTTGGTACCGGGAATTGAACTCAGGGCCTTGCGCTTGCCAGGCAGGTGCTGTGCCGCTGAGCTACATCCCCGGCCTTACTTCTCACTTTTTAAATGTTAACTTTTCCTTAAGGAATAATATATACTTATTTTGAAATTTTACTACTCAAAGCTGAGAAGTTGCCAATTTTTCTTGATCTAAAGTATCTATGAAATACATAAAACTACTAATACATTTTAAAAGGCCAAGTTCTCTCTTTCTAGATTATTGTATATTGAATGAGTCTTTTTCAGCTATCTCAAGTTTGTTGAAATAGAAGTACAGATGACTTCCAGTCAAGAAGGTAAAGTCAGTGTTGGAATATCTGGAAACCTCTCTACTTTCTGTACATAGGCATCTCTCAGTTACAGAGAAGTGATACATATGGGAGAAAAATGAATCTAAAGATATGTAGCTATGCCTGGAAATAAGATTAAAGATATCCATATACTAGAAATGAAACAGGTTCACAGCTAAAACTGTCATCATAAGGAGAATTAAGGCATTAAAATGGGGATGGGGGTAGGAGACTGAATGCAGTCTCATGTAGCAGGCCTATAGGTCTAGTCTACTTGAATGAAAGAACTGGGATCCTATTGCTCTACCTGTAAACTAAGATGAAGTAAAGCTCCAAACAACTGTCTGTGGTTGCAGTTAGAAAGAGTTAATTATCGGTAATAGAAGAAGCAAAGAAAACAGTGGAACTAAAAACTTGTAGGACACCATTCTTTGATTTAGAAAACAGAACTGAAATATCCTCATGGAATGGAAACCTTAAGATGCCAAGGAAAGATCTGTTTCTGAAACAAACTCAGATTGCCAGACTGAGGCAACTTCTAAGTGATCTGATGAGAATGGATGTTTGTGAATGAAAAGGGTGGGTGGTATGTAAAACAAGCTTCCTCAAAAAAAAAAAAAAAGTATAAAGCGTAAGAGTAAATCTGTGTTAAAAGAAACAGTCCAAGTGCAAGAAAACAAAAGCAGCAAAACAGGAGAATACACACCCAAAGAAATTGTAATAAGTACTTAGATTAATCTTCAAAATCTATTTATGAAGTTTGAGCTGGTCTCACTAAATTGCCTACATTGGGCTTGAATTTACGATCCTTTTGCCTCAGACACCCAGAGTGCTGAGATTATAGGCTTGCACCACAATCTTGAAAATTTTAAACATGCTATTTTAGGTAGGTGTGGTGGTATACACCTATAATTCTAGCATCGTGTAAGGCCAAGGCAAGAAGATCACAAGTTTGAGCCCCACCTGCACAACTTAGTGAGACCCTGTCTCAGTCAATCTATAAAATAAATAAAATAGTACTGGGGATATAGTTAAGAGTGAAGGCCCTAGGTTCAGTCCTCAGTATTGAGGGAAAAATGCTATTTTAAACTGTGATAAATAGGCACAAAATATTGTGAGAAAATAAAAGCTGGTAGTGAATTAACAGGTATGCAGTATATGCAATAAAACAAAGTTTAGTGGGGTTGGGAGTTAATATATAGATAGATACAGTTGACTAAATTAGTGAATGAATTAGTATCATAATAAAATATGAAATAGTACAGTGTAGCATAGAGGCAGAAAATATGAAAAAATATGAAATACATAAAAGAACAAGGGAGAGAGAAGATACATTGAAAGGCTTCACTATACATCTATTAGGAGTTCCCAAAGGACATGAGAGAAATTGAGGAAAATGAGCAGTGTTTGAAGAGGTAATGATGGTGAATTTTCTGGAGTTGAAACTAGACATGAGTCCTTGATTGAAAAATCCTATCGATTACAAAACAGATCAAGTCAGCCTATACAATCTTAAGGTTAAAGAAAAATACTGTTTTAAAAGCTACTAGAGGGGAAATGAATTGTGTTATCTGCAAAGGAACAACCATCAAAGTTTTGACATTTTCATCAACAATGATAAATCATAGGAGACAATGGAAAGTAGTAATATCCTCAAGATACAGAGAGAAAATGACACAATATGGAATTCTGTACTCAGTTACTAGTCCACAAAAGGAAGAATATTTTCAGATCTACAAAGAATAAAATAGCTTACACTGTCAGACCCTTATCAAAGAACTACTAAAGAATATGTACACTGGTAAGCAAACTGAATCCTGGAGAAAGATGTGGGATGCAAAAAACTACAGTAAGCAAAGAAACTGGCTTTAAAACACTATAAATTTTTGAGGTAAAAAAATGTTCACTGAGTGCTTGCTTCAGCAGCACATATACTAAAAAAATGTTCACTGAAGAAAACAAGGGTTTTAGGAGAAACAAAATATGTCTTTTTACACAATATATATTAGCAGCAAGCTACTTCTGAGATTTTCTTTTAAGTTCTTTTAGTTATTTATTTTAAAGAAAGCATAAATATTGTACATTAGTTTGGAATGTCAGCAATTCTTCTGTTCATCTTTTCTGTAATTTGGCCCTTCTGCAAAATACTTGAGTATTCCCATTACTGAATATTAAGAACAAAGCTTACTTTGACTAAAAAGTAATGAAATAGTGGCTGATAAAAAATCTGTCATCGGGGCCGGTGAGATGGCTCAGCGGCTTAAGCGCCTGCCCGGCAAGCGCAAGGGCCTGAGTTCGACTCCCGGAACCCACATACAAAAAAGGGGCCGGTGATATCGCTCAGCGGCACGGGCACCTGCTGGCGCGCGAGGTCCTGAGGTCAACCTCCCCCCCGGTACCCACAAAAAAAAAAAAAATCTGTCATCTGCACATTATTTTTGAGAGTAATAAATGAACACCATATACAGGTAACTGTGTGTAAGCTCAAATTTTGAGGTATAGCAGAAGCCAACTATTCCATTTAACATTTGTTACATTTAAAAAATTCAGTGAGCTATAAAATTTTAATCAAATGATAAATACTTCCATCCTATATTGTTTCCATTTTTAGATCCTTAATAGAAATTCTGTATATAACCTGACAAACTACATGCAGAGATATATATGTAAAGTATATATGTGTATACATACAAAAATGTCTGCATATATATCATTAGCTTTGAATGCATTTTTTAAAACTTAGGTGCATCTGTAGAATATACTACCAACTGAAAGATTCTAGTAAAAGTTTCATCTCAGCTATTGAGGAGCATTGGCTATTGAAAATTCTGAGGCCAAAAAACTGTTATACCACTTGTTACATGTCAGGCTTACAAATTAGTCAAAATTGAAATTACCACCTAATACATTTTTTTTCTTGATGTTTCCTTCTAATAGCAAAAAGGAAGTATCTCTACAATGAGCTTTCAAAGTTTAATTACTAAGGAAAAATCCCATTTTCAAAAATGCTATACTATAGAAATACAATTTTGTTATAGTTGAATTATTCAGCTAGAATGTATTTGTGAAATCTTTCTTTGGATTATTCCATTTAGCACTTCAAGTTTCCATTCTGCAGCTCCTGACAACTGGCTCAGATTTGTTAGGTTTTCATCAATCACATCTTTTAGAATTTGCTCCTGTGTGTATGTATAATACTGTAAATAGGAGGAACTGCACCAAATTTTAAAAGCAACCTAATGAAAAGTTCAATAATACTAAAACATGAACTACAACCACTACAGTTCTGCCACTACATTAGTAAAATATAATCCTTTTTGTTCTTTTAAAGTAATATTGTAATTTTCATTTTTTAACTTGTCAAGAGGACCAAGTAAAAAATTGTAGGTGGCCTGTTATTTTTTAATTTAAAAACTTAGACCAAATTACTTTTATTAATACACATACCACGTTATTGAAATGATGACTTTCATATAGTTTTCCCTTTAAAGATGGCAGTTGCAGGTACAAAAATGCAGAGATGTCTACAGACTATATAGATGTTTACTTGAAAAGATTCACCAGTTTGATACAGCGTTTCCTCGTCTAGCTGGAAATTCACAAATTCTCCATAATCAAACTGATATGTTTGATTTAGCCGACTGGTGAGATTTCTAGTGGTCTAGCTAGGTCTCTCCAAGGAAGAGACACACAGGAACTATCTGATATAGGTGATTACTGTAGTAGTACAGTGATCCAGTAAGTGCTGAGTGGTAAAATGGACTCTTGACACAAGGGACACTTAAAGGTGGGATGCCACAAGAACTTGTATTCTACTGGTAAGTGTCTATACTATCTGATGTGGATGTTTCACTCCTATTACTGAGACCTATAGAATCTTGAGAAATCTGAAAATTTGGAATGATAGAAGAAACACCATACTTACCCTGATACTTCTTCCAAGATTTGTAATATCTCATTTGAAAAAATATTTTGCCACAGTATCTACAGCTACCAGGAAACTTCATGATGTTTTCAAGATCTAAGGCCATTCCGGATGTGCTCTTTCATTTCACTTCTAGTCACATTTCCACAACACGGGACAATGTATTCCATTTTCTCACTGCAGTCAGGAAACATTTTCTACAGAAAACGTGCTGAGAGGCTGTGGTCTGCACGGGCATTTCGAGCACCTCCTGACTGACGGGACAGTAGAAATCATCTACAGTGTAGGACGTGGCCTGCAGTGTCTTTGCGGGGTAGGGGTGTGTGATGGCGCCGGCTGCCAGCCAAGGTCGCGGTGGCTGCCCGGGCAACCGCGGCACTGTGGGTCCACCTGCTTCTCCATCGTGGGTTGGTAGAGTGGCGGCACCTTACTAGGACTTCTAGTCTGGCTTTGCTGCCATAGCAATGAAGGGCCTGAGGTGGTGTGTGCAGTGCTCGCCGACTCAGAACAGGGCTGCTCCGAGGCTCATAGACACGAATCCCACCGCCCCCGCCAGCAGCGCTCCAGTGGCATCACTGGCGGTTACGGAAGACGCAGGGGCCGCTGGCACGGGGTCGCGCGCCGGGACAAGCAGGGGCGGAGTGGTCGGGTGACCTCCATGGCAACTGGCGCAGCCAAAAATCTTTCTAAAAAAGTGTTTTCAACCAAAGTAATGGTAAAATTCTAGATAACAGGAGGATGTGGTAAAGGTTAAAAAAGCTAGCTAGATCTGGGTGTGGTGGTGCACGCCTATAATCCTAGCATTGAGGAGGTTGAGGCAGGAGGCCACCCTGAGCTACATAGTGGATTCAAGGCCAGCCTGCACGACAAAGTGAGACCTTGTCTCAAAACAAAAACAGGGCCGGTGAGATGGCTCAGCGGGTAAGCGCCTGCCTGGCAGGCGCGAGGGCCCAAGTTCCACTCCCGGAACCCACATACGAAAAAAGGGCCCGTGATATCGCTCAGCGGCGCGGGCGCCTGCTGGCGCACAAGGTCCTGAGGTCGACCCCCGGTACCCACAAAAAAAAAAAAAAAAAAAAAAAAAAAGCGACCTAGAAGCCTTTCCTTGTCAGGATAAAGTACTAAGTAATTAAAAGGATTTTCTAAAAAGATGTCAGTAATCAGGACAAATAGAAAGCTATTGAGCTCCATTGTTAAACGGCAGAGACTTTTGAATTACACTAGATTCAAAATAAAAATGTAGGGCTGGGGATGTAGCTCAGTGGTACAGCACCTGTCTGACAAGCAGGAGGCCCTGGGTTCGATTCCCGTACCAATAAATAAACAAGTAAATAGCAAATGCTGTTTGCAGGAGACAAACCTAAAGCAAAAGGACAGGGAAAGATTGACAAAGTGATGGGAAAAAATATATAAAGCAATGTTAATATCAGACAAAATGTAATTTTAAGCCAAAAGCATTTTTAAAGATAAATACTTCAACTTATATAATAATTACTAATCAGCAACAGTCCATCCTCTGAGTAAAATAGACAACTTTAAACTTAGAAGGAAAATAGATCTACGTCTGCAGTGCTAGGATTTTTTCACATCTTTATGAAATTAATAAGTCAAATAGATTTTTAAAAATTGTTTACAAAAATTAAGTTTGTTATAAGCCAGGTGTGGTGGTGCACACCTGTAATCCAGCACTCCAAAGGCTGAGACAGGAGGATTGCTGCAAGTTGAAAGCCAGCCAGGGCTACATAGTAAGTTCAAGGCCAGCCTGAATTACAGAGTAAGTCCCTGTCCCTCCGGAAAAAAGTTTGTTATTATAGAGAGCTAGCGTTGTTTTCAACAAATATACTGTGTATACTTTTCTAGTACATAGAATATTACAAAATTTATCCATGTTTTAGTCCACAAGTCTTACTAAGGAACCCCCCAAATTCCATATATTGTCTACATTCCCTGGCCTCTGTTGCTTTAAAAGTCAGGTGATGGAGAGGTAGCTCATTGTTAGAGTGCTGGGATTAGAGGGATGGGCCACCATGCCGGAGATCAGAGTCCCTTCTTTAAAAACCTATCATATCCATTACAGTTACGACAGCTGTCATAAATATAGTTACAAATCAATGTTAATTTAGATAAAAGTAAAACAGCGTTGATTCTAGCAGGATTAAGAAAAATGGATTAATCTCCCTAAATGCTAATGAAGCCAATTTGAGCCCTAATACGTAAATCTGAATATTTGTAATTACTACTCTCAATTAGTTTATTTAATAGAATTGTTGGTTTTTATAACTAAATTATCCATTTAGGAACACCATAATGATTAAATAAAATTCCTAAACTAGATTAGATTATATGCTTAACTGGTTTCCCACATCTCTGAAATATTTTAAGTATAATCTTTTGGCTTAATTTCCTCTAAAATTATGAAGAACAGCAAACTCTTCAAATTAGTGAAGGCATATAAGTCACTTAAAGTGCATGACTTACATTCCATTCATGTAAATACCTTCATATGCAAGCATGCTATTTTTTTGTGTGTGCAAAAAATAAAAAGACAAAAACAGTTGAAATACTCTTCATCACTGAGGGACAGACAAGGTATTTTTCAGTATCTAACTTATTTTTCATACTGAGGAGGACTATTTTGTTGCGACTATATAGAAATTGATAACACAACACCATTCCAAAAATACACGTAGACTCAAGAATCAGAATGAAGGGCCGGTGAGATAACTCAGCGGCGTAAGCGGCAAGCGCAAGGTCCTGAGTTCGACTGCCGGCACCCACATAAAGGAAAAAAAGGGCCGGTGATATTGCTCAGCGGCACAAGCACGTGTTGGCAAGCGCGAGGTCCTGAGGTTGACTCCCCGTATTCATATTAAAAAAAAAAAAAAAAAAAAAAAAAGGGCCGGTGAGATGGCTCAGCGGCGTAAGCCCCTGCCTTGCAAGCGCGAGGGCCCAAGTTCAACTCCCGGAACCCACATACGAAAAAGGGGCCGGTGATATCGCTCAGCGGCACGGGTGCCTGTTGGCATGCGAGGTCCTGAGGTCGACCCCCCGGTACCCACAAAAAAAAAAAAAAAAAGAAAAAATCAGAGTGAAGCCCGAAGAGCTACATCCAAATGGAAGCTGATTTAACCCGACACTTAGTCACTAAAACGATTAGGGGTGAGGGGGCAGCAGGAGATACCGAGACCCATGTTACCAATTCTCCCCGAAGTTACAACTCCTCAGATAATTTCAACTAGTTCTGCGCCGTTAGAAGACACCAAAATAAAAAATAAAGGACCTTAAGTCCCTTATCCACTTTCAAATCAGGCATACAGAACAGCAGGTGTGCACTGAACACTGTCTCCTCTGTCCCCGGAGCGCGGGCGGGGCAGGTGCGGACTCTAGTGGTCCACGATGCTCCCAGGCCTCCCACCTCAGGTGCTCCATGGAAAGATGTTCAGATTCATCATAGCTTTCCTTCTTAATCTCAAACGAAAATCAACTTTTCCCTGGTGTCACAGTGACAAACGATTCAGTAGATACAAAACAGGAATAATAAAGTATTAGGATGATCATTATATTTGAGATTAAATTTTATGACATCACTGACATACTTAAAAAGTTTTCTTTAGTCATAATAAGTATAAAAAGGACTCATTTAGCACCCACTTGTCGTTGCATACTTCGCTTCAGGTTTCAGGGCGATTGCATTATCAAGAGGTTCGCTAACCATTAATGGTTTGTGACTATTTAAGAAGTGTGGTCATTATCCTTGGGATTTTTAGCAGAGATCTCAAAAGCTTACTGTGTCAGCAGGGTTGTTTTTTGTTTGTTTTTGTTTCTTTTTTTTTGCCAAGTCTGTGGGCACCTGTATGACACTTCTCAAGTCACATTTATTTCCAACGAGAATACGTGGTATGTCACTGGCTGGCCAATGCGCCTTGCGTTCCTCTATCCAAGATGGCAGACTTCAAACTTCATGTCCTACACAAAGAACACGCGTGCACACTGGTAGTAGTGTTGTACCATGGTCTTTCAGAACCGCGCATATTCTGGTCTGCCCCATAATTGGATCTAAGTGCGCTCCCCATCAATCTTCCGTTCGTTCTCGGAAATCCACCCCGATGGTGGCCTCCATGCGGTCGGAAGCGGCTGGACCAGCACGGAAGCGGTAGATCAGGCTAGTCTCCCCCACATTGGAGTCACCGATTATGATGATCTTGAAGACGCGGGAGCGGGCTGGAGGCAGACACCCGAAGCCCCTGACACCACGCAGCTGGCCTCAGGAAATGACTGCATCTCTGAAGCCATTCTCCCCACCCACCCCAAACGGGCGGAGGAAAGGAGACCCCGGGAGGCTGGGCAAATATGCCACCGTGTGAGTGACCCTGCAACACCGGCTCTACTTAAGTTTGTAATCCTGTAAAATAGTTTTCTGTGTTTATGAAGGAAAAATTTAGAAATAATTTTATCTTAAAATTTATGCTCAACAAATGTGTGCACACATAAAGCTAGCATTCAGAAGTAGTATATACAAATTTGATTCCTAATTTTTTTATTCCCATTTTAAAAGGATTTAATGAACAGACATTTTGGAGCAAATGATAAATGTTGTGGGATATATGTTACTTAATTTAATTTTGGTGGTGCAGATCGAGCCTAGGCTTCACACACACCAGGCACAAGCTGTACCATTGAGTCACATTCCCAGCCCTTTTACTAATTCAGAACATGAATAGGTCACTGAGCTTGGTGTAGTGATGAGTACCTTAAATCACAGCACTGTGGGAGACTGCGGCAGGAGGGACACAAGTTTAAGACTACCTGGGGCAACTTAGTGAGTTAGTGACACCCTGTCTCAAAATAAACAAACAAAAAATTCTAAAGCAGAGGTTTCAAAATCTTTAGTGTTTGCCATTACTTGTAGGACCTAGTTAATACTGATGGGTTACTGCCAGGCTTGAGCGATTAGGACAAAAATGGGAGGAAAGGAAAAGTGATACTAATATTGCTTGTCCATGTTCTAGTAATAATGTATTAACAGCTGTAGATGATCATTGTCTTTGAAGTTTGGCTACTAGTAATTTTTGTTTAACTTTTCTTTCTCTTACTTTTTTGTTGTTGTTGTTGGTGGTGTTTTGTTTTGAGACAGGGTCTCCCTATGTAGCCCAGGCTGACCTTGAACTCACAGTGAACCTCCTGCCTTAGCCTCCCAAGTGCTGGGATTACAGTTGTGCACCACCACAGCTGGCTAACTTTTCTTTCTGTTACTTACCTAATAGATAATATAAACTTCAAAACTCTGTACTGTGAGGAAAGATTTGAAAGGTCAGTCATGCTTAGATTCCTGCCTGGTAGACAACATTCAGTCACTTAATTCTTTTACACATTAGTTGTACAATGGTGAGAAGAAAGTGTACATGCTTTCATAGAGTTTATAGTTTAGTAGAGGAGACATCCTAAAATATTTGCACAAAGTAGTATACAATTGCAGTTTATGAGGAAGGGATTTGTGGAGTTGCAAGTCAATCCCGGGAAGAGATCTAGTTTGAAAGTTTAGAGGGTCCTTCCTTGAAGAAATAACACTTGATTTGAGATGTACAGGATGGAAAGGAGATAGGGGAGAAGTGTTACAGAAAAGAGAGACCAGG
Organism: Erethizon dorsatum; assembly: GCA_028451465.1. NCBI lineage: Eukaryota > Metazoa > Chordata > Mammalia > Rodentia > Erethizontidae > Erethizon > Erethizon dorsatum. The sequence goes on from CM051838.1 coordinate 67,135,697, forward strand.
ATGTGCACATAGGCCCTGAGGCGGAGGGGAAATGAGTTGCTAATGGAGCATTTTCCCTGGCAAGGCTGATTGTAATGGTAGTTCAGAATCAGTTGAGTGGAAAAACTGAACAAACAACTTTCTAGGTCTTTGTACATGAGGGCTTCATGATGTATTTTTTTTTTTTAATGTCAATTGCCAGAATGTTAGATTTACCTGCATTTGAATGTAAGTTCAAAATCCATTCAGAAGCAAAATTCTTTTGGCATCATCTCTAGTCATTGTTGTCTAATCAACACATATAACAAAAAATTAAAGCATAAACTAGTTTTAATAGGAGGTTGAGTGCTACTACTCTATCAAGATTTTGTTTATTTATTTATTTATTTTACTGTATCAGGATTTTAAAAAATTTCTTAGAATGGGTCCGTCACTGCAGCCCTGTTTAAAGTTTCTACTGGTTTGACAATGTACTAATTATTGTTATTCTATATAGATCTGATATAGTTTTGTAAACACACTAAGTTGTACCATTTGGCAGAACACCTGTTTTTAAATGACTCAGTGGCAGCTAAAGGATTTTCTGAGATAATTTAGAATAGAACTGAACTAAAGCCTTATATAATCAAGTTTTTCTTAGTAATAAAACACAACCAGAAAAACAAGAATTTATGTTTGGATACATAATTAAAGATATATAGGCAAGAGAACTTTTCATAGAAGAAAAGTGTCACCTACATATCAATACTTAGGTGAATGTAATAAGAGCTTATAGTTCTCCCTCCAGATAGTATTATTTACCATACAAGCGTGCTCCTTTTAGTGCCATTTGCTAAGCTGTTTTATCATTCATTGATTCATTCATTGATTCATTCATTCAGTCTTCTTTTTCCCCCTCATACTGAGGACTGAATCCAGGGCATCACTCTAAGCATTGAACTATATCCCCAGCCTTTTAAAAAAAATTTGAGACAAGATCTCACTTCATTACTCAGGCTGGCCTTGAACTTGTGATCTTCCTGCTTTAGTAGCCCAAGTGTGCTAATATGCCCAGCAGCTTATTCATTTTTTCTGGTAAACTTCCTAGTAAGAATAATGATCTTTTTATTATTATAAGACTACACTTTTTGCCTTGGACTAATCAAGTATTTAATATCTACTCTTTTTTAAAAAAAATCTGCCCATTAGTGTATTCTTTTCTGTTTCTTTACTCCTAAAATACTCTCGTTTCATTTTAAGGATTTGTTCCCATTTTTTAATAGCAATCTTAGTGGCTTCTAATAAAAGAAAAGATCCTTCTAGTCACTTTACAGTTCCAGGTTCCTTTTTCACAGTTCAGATGAATAGCTGGGGAAATATCTTCTTAACCTTAGCATTAGAAGAATAAAGTTATCTCTCTTGAGGATTTCACTAAACATTTGTATTATCTTTAATAACTGTTGCTTGGTATGCAAAAGTGAACTTCCCCTAAAAAAGTTACACCACCTAATGTGGACTGAAATTAATCCTATACAGTATATTGGAAGAACTGAGGTAGGTAAGATAAGGCTACATTAAGTATGTATTAAATCTTCATTGTTTCTCGTATCATTAGTGCTAGACTCTTACAATAGATGTTTAATCCATTGGCACTGGTGGGTTATTTTGTTTGTTTGTTTCTTTAATAGGAGCATGAATCTGAAGGTGGAAGAACACCTTTGATGAAAGCTGCAAGAGCTGGTCACTTGTGCACTGTGCAGTTTCTTATCAGCAAAGGTAAAGAAAATACAAGTGGTCATTTACAAGAGGCTATACTGTAATTTCTGAAGAAAAAAAGAACCCTAAATATTGGAATTTATGTTCAGGCTACTGTACTTACAGTATGAGTATTGTATTCTAATCTTTTTTAAATGTACTGTATATTATTATACAAAGTACCACAAACTTGGTGTCTAAAACAATAGAAATTTTTTGCTTCATATTTCTGAAGGGTAGAGGTTCAAAATCAAGGTATTGGCAGGTGAGTTTCAGCTGAGGCCTGTGAGGACAGTATGTGCCGTGCCTTTCTTATCTTCTGGTGCTTCCCTCAAAATGTTTGGCATTCCTTGATTGTGGCAGTATAAATCCAGTCTTCATATGGAGTTCTCCCTTTGTATTCTATTCTTTTGTTGGTGTCTTTTGTTTAATAAGCATAGTGTTTGTGTGGTGCTTCCTGGGAATTTTCTATATTAGTTTTAAATTTTTGTCAACAAAACAGCGTATGATTGCTGCCTAAAATTGGAAAAGCCAAATATGAATGTCCAGCTATGCTAAATAGATGTTTAATACTTAATGGTGAGACAGTTCTGCTGGTGATAAGAATGGGAAGATGGAAAGTCTGCTGTGGTAATTTTTTTTGTAGTGCAGTTGAATTAACAGTTTATAAGGGTCTTGTTTCTTATTTTGCCATGAGATCTTGCTGTATAATCCAGGCTAGACTTGAACTCCTGGCTCAGCCTCTCAAGTAGCTGGAATGATAGGCATAGCCACACCAACTTATTTTTTTTATATTTTACTAGAAATTCTGTTATTAGAAGAATATATTTTAAAAAAAAAAGAATATATAGAATCCACCAAAAAATGTATACACACCTCAGGAAAATAAAAACTTGTATAAATATTTTAATACTAAATTTATTGAGACATCATGAGAATAATACAAGTTACTGTTAGCCTCTACAGGGATAAGACATGCTCAAAGTGGTAGGCATAGCTTTCAGACTTTTATTAGTATGGCAAATTGCTTCTTGGGTAACCTTGGTCATTGAGATTGCTGCACATGCATTTTCAATTTCTTCTCTAAGGGCTGACAGTATAATAGGTTTTCTGTGATATACAACATCCTCTAGGGTCCCCATATGAGGGTAACACCATCTGTTGAAAAAACATAACTATTTTTCTTTTCCTGAAGTATGTACACAATTTTTTGGCAGACTCTGTATTTAGGCAAAGAAGTTCAACTTATGGGGGAAGACCTAATTCAAGACAGCTTACTAGAGAAAACTGAAATGTTACTGAACCCATTTTAAAAGTTTGAATTAATATCATTAACTTCATTTGGTTCAGTCTCTATGTATAATATCAGAGGTACTCACGTATCTGATGGAAGATCTTAGGTTAGAATGCTAAAATGCAAGGAAGACCCACTCAGGGGATGTCATATTATTAAAATTAAAATGTATCTATAGTTAAATAGAATATTTTGTGACTAAAAATGTAGTGGAAGATTTTCTCACTTGAAATATTCTTATTTAATTGGATAAAACTTAGGTTTATTTTCATATCACGTTTTTGCTGATTTTCTCATTTTAAATGTATGTTTTCTTCTTTAATTGGGTAAAACAAGATTTATTTTCTTCATATCACATTTTTGCTGCCAAATAAGGGATGCCTCTACATAATGTTCTATAACATAGTCTGTAAAAACCATTTACCTCAACCACACAGAAATAATGTAAAGGTGAATAACTTTTGGAGTTCTCATACACTTCTTTACTAAAGAGAATACCTAGTCATACCCAGTAACAACCCTGCTAAGAAAATGCTCAGGCTTGTCAGGAATAGGAGCACATTGATTGTTGATTTTAGTTTTTCTAGGCCGTGGAAACTGCTAAACAGTCCCACAATCTAAATTTATTGTTAACGACTTTAAAAATAATCTCATGTTGCTAATGTAGGGCTATTCATTGCTGTGTCTTATCTTTCCCAAAAGATACATTTATGCAATTTGGGATTACATTCAGTTAGATATATTTCCTGAAAAATTAAATGAGTTAGTAGTTTTACACACTGGCTTATTTTTCTCTTACATAAAATAAGTCTGGAATTGAAGAAAAAGAATTAATATTTGGATAGCGTTAATATTCTAGTTGGGACTATATATGGTAGCTGAACTAAAAAATCAGTTCCTTTTTTCAGGGATCAAAAAAATTTATCCTGGGGCCGGTGAGATGGCTCAGCGGCTTAAGCGCCTGCCCGGCAAGCGCAAGGGCCCGAGTTCGACTCCCGGATCCCACATACGAAAAAGGGGCCGGTGATATCGCTCAGAGGCACGGGCGCCTGCTGGTGCGCGAGGTCCTGAGGTCGACCCCCCGGTACCCACAAAAAAAAAAAAAAAAAAAAAAAAATTTATCCTAAAAGAGGCTAACACCAGGCATGGCGGTACTCATCTGTAATCCTAGTACTCTGGGAGGCTGAGACAGAAGGATCACAATTTATCAAGACCCTGTTTAAAAATAAAAAAGGGCTGGGGAATGTAGCTCATTGCAAAGGTCCCAGTACCACCACCAAAAAAAAAAAAAAAAGGATGCTAAGAAAAGATGTTGCACTTAAACTTCAGGTCATATTGTACAAAACTATGGTAAACTTACTAGCCTTTGAAATAACATATTTGGATAATCTTGTTTTCTCTCCATATCCAGGTCTCTCTGATTTTTTGGTTTTTGTTTTTTGAGAAGAAGGTCTCGCTGGTCCAGGCTAGCCTTGCACTCATGGCAATCTTCCTGCCTCAGCCTCCTAAGTGCTGGGATTACAGGCATGCACCACCACACCCGACTCTCTCTGATGTTTAAATTACACAACATGAAGAATTATATTTCTCTCTTTTGGTGGGGTAGTTTGAGACAGAGTCTGGTTATGTAGCTCAGGCTGGACCTAAACTCATAGTGATCCTCCTGCCTCAGCCTCCTGAGTACTGGGATTACAGGTGTGTGCCACCAAGCCCAGCTCTGTAATTTTCTTAAATATTAGTTTTTAAAAATCTATTTTCTCTACTTTGAAACCTGGTTATATTACCACTTTCTAGATGTATATCAAAACTATCTATTAGGGGCCAGTGAGACAGCTAGGCGGCATAAGCGCCTGCCTGGCAAGCGCGAGGTCCTGAGTTTGACTCCCAGAACCCACATACGAAAAAAAGGGCCGGTGATATTGCTCAGCGGCACGGGCGCCTGCTGGCGCGCAAGGTCCTGAGGTCGACCCCCGGTACCCACAAAAAAAAAAAAAAAAAAAAACAAACCTATCTATGAGGGCCGGTGAGATAGCTCAGCGGCATAAGCGCCTGCCTGGCAAGCACGAGGTCCTGAGTTCGACTCCCTGTACCCACATACAAAAAAAGGGCCAGTGATCTCGCTCAGCGGCACGGGCACCTGCTGGCGCGCGAGGTCCTGAGTTTGACCCCCAGTACCCACCAAAAAAAAAAAAAAAAAAAAACTATGAAACAATCTGAGAGTTACATAAAGTGGTATTTTTTGATGCTTACATTAACTTGTATGTATTTATTAATCTTAGTCTTCTAGATTTTCCACTTAAAAAGTGATATTGAATGAACAAACTACAACTACGTGCAACAATGTGGATGAATCTCAAAAATATAATATTGAGTGAAAGAAGCCAGACACAAAAGAGTACATTGTATGATTCCATTCATATAAAATTTAAAAACTAAAACCAATTTGGAAGTCAGGGTAGTAGTTACCATTGGTGGGGGTAGGTAATGACCAAAAGGGAACACAGGATGGGCTTCTGGGATGTGGATAATGTTCTGTTTCTTGATCTGGGTGCTGGTTACACAGGTGTATTCACTTTGTGAAAATTTTTTTAACTATACACTTATGATTTATACACGTTTTTGTGTCTATGTTATACTTAAAAAAAAAGGTTTAAATATTGTCTGTGAGCTGGATAGATTTCAACCTTTGCTAAGATTACTGTGTTTCTTTAAAGGTGCCAATGTGAATAGGGCTACAGCTAATAATGATCATACAGTAGTGTCACTCGCATGTGCAGGAGGCCATCTGGCAGTTGTTGAGCTACTCTTGGCTCATGGAGCTGACCCTACTCATCGACTCAAGGTATTCTACTTAAATATAAGTAAATAAATAATACATATTGCTTTAAAAATGTTTGATCTCTTAGTGTTTAATACTCTTTACATGAAATTTGATTTATATGAAATGTTAAGAAAATAAATGTATATATCAATCAGGTTATAAGACGAGATTTCCAAAGAATTAATTATGGTATTAATTCTTTCTCAGGATGGTTCAACAATGCTTATTGAAGCTGCAAAGGGTGGCCACACTAATGTTGTTTCTTATCTGCTGGATTATCCAAATAATGTTCTGTCAGTTCCTACCACAGATATATCTCAACTTACCCCACCTTCTCAAGATCAATCTCAGGTAAAGTAAAATGGAGTTTATTAATAAAAATATTCTTCAAAGTGATTGAAAGTGTTTGTTGAAAATTAGTTTTAAGCAAAATGGGATTGTTTCTATTTTCTATTACATATTGAGATAGTTATGATCCTAAATTCTTTAAAATTTATTTTCTTCAGAGGCACATGGAAATTTTTTGTCTTTATTTATTGAAGATAATAGTTAAAAAAAAAAAAAACTATCAAACATAAGTATTCCAAGTTGTTATCTTACCACAACTAGGTTTTTAGTTTTCTGTTTTTTAATGAATACAGTGAGCATAATCTTAAACTATGAAAAAAAGCTTTTCCTTAATACCTCTCCAGGCAACATTATCTTACAATTAGCAGTTTTTGTCAACTGGGAAAAGTAGAGTTAACCAGTTATACGTACCAAAAATTCATTAAATTAACTTTTAAAGCTACTTAAAATTAGAGAGAAAATAGAGTATACTGAGCATAATAAGTTTAGTGAAATCTTTCTTTTTTATAAATTTATCCTGCAAATTGTTAGAATAGCCCAATTTAGTAAATATATTGGATCATTATTTTCTCTTTTTGACTTGTATAAAGTGTGAACAAGTGTAAATTGACCAATGAAGAGTATGAAAATTGTACTCTTTTATATAACTGGCACGAGCAAGGCTTTCTTTTCAGTTAGAGAGTAATTTTAATTTTATTTGGCTTAAATCATGTACTACTTGTGGATTGTCTCAGTCTCTCAATTAATGCTCTCAGAAGTTGTTCCTTGGCAAAGCCTTTTTATTTTTCAAGCTTAAGGAAAGAAAGTGAATTTGGTGGTATACAAAGAAAATCTAAACCAGTATCTTGGTTTTATTTATGGACTTTGTGTTAGTCTTTGATCTGAGATGATGTTTTTCTGAGTTGACTTTTTAGGTTCCACGTGTACCAATGCACACACTTGCCATGGTTGTACCTCCCCAGGAGCCCGACAGACCTGCGCAGGAGTACTCCCCTGCCCTCATAGGAGTACAAAAAGGTTAGTGGTTGAATTATTTGCCTTAAAATTGGTTTTTTTTTCACCTAATTAAAAAAAAAAATCTAAAACTGAAATTTAAGTTTAATAGGTTACAGTTACTATGTAGCTGTGGTTGAGGTAGATAATTCTGACAAATGCAAATACTTTTACAGACTAAAGACATAAATGCTAGAAAAAAATAACTTAAAAATTTTTTTGTTCATATACTGTTAGATGTAGTTTTCAGCTGGCACAGATGAAAGTACTTAAGCAAATCAAGTTTTTTATTATATTAAAGTAGAAAATTTTATCCGACAGTGATTTTCCACTTCTTTAGCTAAACAATAGCATAATAAGAATGAAATGAATGTTTACCGTATAATTAAATCTTTATAGGATCAATTCAATAAATGAGTGAGAAGTTTCAGAATTACATACAGTTTCATTTATGTAATACTGGAATATAGTGAGATAACATCTGTCAATATGTGAACCTGGACAAATAACTATCAAAATGTATATAAATAAGACCCAGATGACTATTAAAGTATAAACTATGTAAAGGGCTAGAGTTTATGAGCTCTGGTTTTTTTCTGCTGTCTTTTCATTTGTAGATACAAAGTACCTTCAGTTGATAATCGTGCATTGTTGTAATATCTGAGTTGTCTGAAATAAAGAAAATAGGTAATTTGTAGGCTTTTTTAAAACTATGTAAGGATTAGGGGTATAGCTCAGTGGTACAGCATTTGCCTAAATGCACAAGGCTCTGGGTTCCATTCCCTAGCATCCTTCCTCAAAAAAAAAAGCTAACCTAAAAAATTTATGAACATACCAAAAATTTGTATGATAATCAAATTCTACATTATTGAAATCACAATGAGATGTGTAAACGTATGTGAATATTTAATACTATGGTTAAGTGCAAACAGAAGCTATTTTCAAATTATGCCACCTTAAGTAATTTAAAGTGTTGAGGGCATTCACCAAGGATTACTTAATTTCAAGGATGAAATATCTGTATGTAGTCTCTCTCTTTCTCTCTCTCTCTCTTTTTATTTATTTATTTTTATTTTTATTTTTATTTTTTTATGTGGGTACCAGGAGTTGACCTCAGGACCTCGTGCTTGCCAGCAAGCACTTGTGTTGCTGAGCGATATCAACGGCCCTTTTTTTCCTTTCTGTGGGTTCTGGGAGTCAAACTCAGGACCTCGTGCTTGCCAGGCAGGCGCTTATGCTGCTGAGCTATCTCACCGGCCCTCTCTCTCTCTTTTTAGACAGGGTCTTGCTATGTAGTCAGGCTGGGCTTGATCTCACTATGTAGCCCAGGTTGGCCTTGAACTCGTGGCAATTCTCCTGCCGCAGCTTCCTGAATACTGGGATTACATGCATGCACCACCACACACAATTTGTAGTCTCTTTGATTTAAGCTAATTCTAGCAGTTTTCCCTATCACTCCCATTCAAGCTTTTCCTGCTTTTTTTTTTTTTTTTTTTTTTTTTTAAAGATAGGGTCTTTCTATGTTGCCTAGGCTGGCCTAGAAGTTCTGGGTTCAAGCAGTCCTCCTGCATCAGCCTCCCAAGTGCTAGAACCATAGGGGCATGCCACCATGCCCAGCTTTTTTTGCCATTTGTAATCTTAACAATTGAAAAGCAAGTTAAGGAATCTAAGCATGATAACCAACTAACAGCCATTAGTAAAATATTTAAAAAGTAAATGTCTCTGGTTTTTGTTTTTGTTTTTTTGGGGTTTTTTTTTTTGGTCTTTTGTTTGGTTAAACCCTATAGAGGATTGTAGTAACATTGGCTGGGAAAATTCAGTACTAAATGAAAAATCACTTTTTAAAAAATTAATACAAGCTGGGATGGTGGCACATGCCTGTAATCTCAGCACTCTGGGAGGCTGAGACAGAAGGATCGTGAGTTCAAGCCCAACGAGAGCAATTTAGCAAGATCCTGTCTCAAAATAAAAGATAAAGAAGGGTAGGGGATGTAGCTCAGTGTAAAGGCCCTAGGTTCAGTTCCCAGTACAGTATTGCCAAAAATTTTTTTCTAATTAATTGATTAATACAGGGCCACAAAATAAGAAACAAGCTAGACAGAATGTGTGCAGAGAGGAAAGAAAACATTTTAAACTTAGATTTAGTATGTAAGTAAACTGAAATGTTAGTGATTTTTAAATTGACACTGTAATCATATTTTTGCTTACTGAATGATCTACCTTATATATAGTACTTATTTCTTTGCTTTGATGTTTTATTGTTTAGTGAATAGTATAAAAATGAACTAACCTTCTAAGGAAGCTGTCATTTTATTAAATTATTAGGGAAGGAAAAAAATTAATATTTGTATCTGTGCACTTCCTGTTGTTAGCTACCTACCAGTTAGTTCTACAGGATCAAAATGTGTTAATGCATTGTGTTAAGGTGCACAGCATAGAATGCATGTTACTATGAATTAGGAAAAAAATCAGTTGATGATATAAAAGTACTTACTGATTTATCAGGATAGTCAGAAAAGCCTATCTTAAACAAAGATACAGTACTATTTTTTCTCCTTAAAGCTGCTTTTTTTCCTTAAAGTTTCTCTTTTATGTCTCTAGGAAAGTTTTGAGTGTGAACCTTTGGACCTTTGATGTTTGGACCTTTTTGTTTTTCTTCCAAATTTGTATATTCTATGTAGAGTATGTGATTAGAGATGGAAGAAGTACTGAATTCTTACTCTCTAGGAGTCTCTAACAACCATCTTTTCAAGTTATTACAACATTTTACTCCTATTTTTAATAAATATTTTTATTTATATTCCTATCCTTTTGAAATATATTCATGTCCTTAAATCTTACCCAGGTGTTTGATATATACTCTACTCAGATATTCTTTTTTTTTTATATTTCCCTTTTGAGATGGGATTTCACTAAGTTATCCACACTGGACTCAAACTTGTGCTCCTCTTAAGTCAGCCTCCCAAACAGTTGGGATTATAGGCATGGAGCACCATGCGTGGCTTCAGATATTCTTTCATGCCCCAAGTGTATCATTTGCCTAGGCTCTGTCCATCTGCATTTATATACTCATTTAGGCAGCTAATCTCATTGGTCTGCTGTTGGTTTTCAAGGATTTAAGCTTCTTAGTGACATCTAATAGATGCCTCAGTATCATCTCTATAAACAAAATATGAAATTGAGAATGATGTGCACAGTTTTCTAGCATTATTTAACTTTATTAACTACAGTTATAAATATCCAGATGGAAAAGGATATAAAAATAATGAAAACCTTTGCCTTTCCAAAATTAATCTTATAAATACATTTGTTGATTATAGACACTTTGTTATCTAATTTATTTGCTGTACGTAATTGGTTCTAGAGAAGATTCATGTAGGTCTTCTGCAAATTGTATAACATAGAATTAATCTGCTCAAAACATTTAAAATGATGTTGGGGGATGGGAATACAGCTCAGAGGTAGAGTGCTTGCCTACCATGCACAAGGCCCTGTGTTTAATCCCCAGTAGCACAAAAACAAAAACAACTCAGGAAAAAACACATCTTTTGTGTGTACTTCAAGCCCTTTTTAGAAGTAATTTATTTTCTCTGAACTTCTACAGTATAGTATTTATCGGAGTTTCCTTCTGACTCTTGTCATTTGTGTTCATTTCCCTCCCCTAATGCCTAATGCTTCTCTCTTCTTTTACAGTATTTATTCTTTCTTATTTCTCTTCATATTTCCCTACTCCCCCCACGGGCAATCATTCTAATGTGTTTGATGTACAAATTCTTTGTTCTTTTAAGTTCTTAGAAAATGTTTATTACTTGATGTTTGTTCTTAATATAAACCATGTTGTGCTGTAGATCCCGTTTTTTTACCTTTTTTCACTGAATACTTTTTAAGTTCTATCCATGTGTTTTCCTCTAGACTGTTTATCCCTGCAGTGTTGTGCTTTACCCTGTACTGTATATTCTGCTTGTTTTACCTGTTCTTTTTCCCAGTGATGGTACCAGATTGCCATTAATTTCTTACCACCACAGACAGTGCTGTGATAAATCCTTATACTGCACTTTTATAAGTCTGTGTAAGAAGCTGGGCATGGTGCCACACACTTGTAATCCTAGCACTCTGGGAGGCAAAGGGAGGAGGATTGAAAATTAGATCTCAGATTGGGCAATTTAGGGAGACCCTGTCTCAAAACAGAAAAATTTTAAAAGACTGGGAATGTAGCTCAGTGCAGAAGCCCTGGGTTCAATCCCCAGTCACACACACACACACACACACCCTGTGTGAGAATTTTGTTGGGATATTATCTATTGTCTCCCCTTTTAGACTGTAAGCTCCTTAAGGGCAGGGTTTATGTTGCTCATCTCTGTACGGTCCACAATGCCTTGTTTATACTAGAAGCTGGTATATTTGTTGGATAAACTAATGAGCGTTGGGCTCAGAACACAGATTATTCTAAGGGCAGAAGAAAATATTTTAGAATTGTTAAGAGACACATTGTAATTAAAGAGGATGTTTAAAAAAAAAGTATTACAGAATGGTGAGAAACATTGAAAACAGAAGTATAAGAGTAAAGTAAAAATTAAATTAATGTACTGCTCTGTATACCAGAGTTGTTTACTGGAGTAGATAACTTGAAGTTCTTGTTTTTGTATCAAATCATTAGAATTATATAGAAAAATTATATATACATTGAATGAAATTGAATGTTCCTCTGTAAATTCTTCTAATCTCTAATTTAGTCAGTTTTTTTTTAATGTAGCCATGCTTATATGAATTTCACATATGCCCGAATTTAATAATATCTTTTTACACTTAACCGTTCTTATAAAAGGAGAAGAAGGGTTGAGCGAATCTGTTAGCATGTGGAACACAGATGATCTATCTTTGGACACTCTTGCTTAAAATGTTAAAAATGTATAACACACCCAATTTGGGGATTTTTGAGACAAGTATTTAGACATAAAGGAAAAAATGAGAAACTTCCAGCCCAGTGGTTTTAATTTTTTACTTTGACCAAAATAAGAAATACTGTATATTGAAACCCAGAGCACAACATACATCATCAGCTTATCAAAAGTGTCAATTCTATTAGGTAATATATATACTGTACTACAGTTATTGCATTTATGTTATTTTTCAATTCTACTTCATCAACCCTATTTACTATGTAAGACCCATTTGAGAATGCTGCTCATAAATATAGGGCTGGAGTCCAGGCATGGTGGCGTACACCTGTAATCCCAGCACTTGGGAGGCTGAGTGAGGAGGATCCCCAAGAGTTCAAGGTCAGCCTGGGCTCTGTAGTGGGTTCAGGGCCAGCCTGAATTGCATAGTGAGACCCTGTCTCAAAAAATAAAATAAAATAAAAAAAAAACCAAAAATATAGGGTGCTGTGTGATATAAGAATCAAGGGAACTGCAGCTTAAGGTTTAAAGTTCATTAGACAAACTCACATAAGGAAATATAAAAACAAGTCTACATTCATCTGTAGATAATATATTTTTTTCCTTTGCCACTATTTTTCTGTTGCACAGTATACTTACTACTTTAGATCCAAAAATGATAGGATTAAGCTCACTTCAATAATAAATGAAAGAGTAAATACATGTTCACTCAGTTCCCTTGCTATGTATCATGGTTTCTACTGAAAACTTTTTATGGTTTTTTTAATTGGAGAACAAGTGTCAGGCAAACAGCAACAACAAAAAAAGTAATATAGAAACCAAATTTAAAAACATGAGGGCCGGTGAGATGGCTCAGTGGCATAAGGGCCTGTCTGGCAAGCGCGAGGGCCCGAGTTCGACTCCCGGAACCCACATACGAAAAAAGGGCCGGTGATATCGCTCAGTGGCACCAGGGCCTGCTGGCGCGCGAGGTCCTGAGGTTGACCCCTGGTACCCACAAAAAGTAAAAATAAAAACGTGAAATGGTGACTTTATATTTTTAAATTGTACGTTATGGGATTGGGGTGTGGCTTAGTGGTAGAATGCCTGCCTAACATACCCAAGGCTCTGTGGGTGCAGTCCCCAGCACCCTCTACCAAAGGCATAGCTAAATTGTACCTTAGGGTGTCACCAATAAATAGATTTATGCATTTGTATCTGACAGGGGATGGATGTCTTATTTTCTGGTATCAGGTAATACTACCTATTGAAAATTGCTGTTAAATGAAGCCTTGTGACACCCTCTGCTTTATTCAGTAATTGGTGTTGCTACAGCTTCTAGGATTAATTATATGACATTATCTGATTTTTACCAACCTGGCTTATTTTTGATGTTAGGCCTTGCGTTAGTGCTTTGATGTATATCTAGGCAAAGCTGCTAACTCCCTCGTTACAGACATTCGACCACTGACGGGAAGAACTGCTTTTTGTGCATTACTTTCACTCTTTTTTTTTTTTTTTTAATGCGAGTACCGGGAATCGAATTCAAGACCTCGCGCTTGCCAGCAATCGCTTGTGCCGCTGAGCGATATCACCGGCCCTTTTTTTCCTTTATTTGGTACCAGGAGTCAAACTCAGGACCTTGCACTTGCCAAGCAGGTGCTTATGCCGCTTAGCCATCTCACCGGCCCTACTTTCACTCTTATATTCCATATATATTCTGGATTTGTAGTCTTTTTATTCAGTTAAATAAATTATTCTTAGTAATCTTGTTCTCTAAGCTTCTGGCATAGTGTTTGTTAACAATAGACAGTTGGGCCGGTGAGACGGCTCAGCGGCTTAAGCGCCTGCCTTGCAAGCGCGAAGGCCCGAGTTCGACTCCCGGAACCCACATACGAAAAAAGGGGCTGGTGATATCGCTCAGCGGCACGGGTGCCTGTTGGCGCGCGAGGTCCTGAGGTCGTCCCCCCGGTACCCACAAAAAAAAAAAAAAACAACAAAAACAATAGACAGTAACGTTTCTATTTATTAATGTCCTCAAAATTCTAGTTTTATTTTGGATTATCTTACTATTCATAAGGATTTTAAATCTGACTGTCCAATGTTGTCATGATATAATTACTAGTCTGGTTAATATTAATCCTAATTATAATCACATAGCAGCTATACAAGGATACTTTGAAATTAAAGAATATGTAAAGGAGAATCCAGTCTTGCAGAACTTCTGAATTTATTCTGCTAACGCCATCACATTTATTACAAGACATGTCCTTGCTGTGCCAATGGACTTATACATTGTTATTTGTTACATTTTAACCTGTTACTATTTCCACATTTCTTACCTGTTGATTATTAAGCACTTTAATAAGTCAAAACATCAGTTACTAAAAGGTCTATGGCAGTAGTGAGAAATTTCTCTCGCAAATCTAATGGCTTTTGCTCTGAAAAAATAGAGTCTTTCCCCACCACTTTGCTTAGGTAGAAATATAAAATTGAATATAAACAATACACTTTGGTGAAGTTTACTTTTAAGGAAAAAGTCTCTGAAAGTAACTGTAGTCATATTGGAACTGTAGTTTTCTTATCTTGTTACAGAGCATTCTAGAGAGAAAACTTAGTTTCTTTTAGTCAATAATAAAATATTTTGCATTTATGAACTACCTGCACTGTTGAGATCGCCAATTCTAGCAAACGGGGAGATGGATCTCTTATTTATTTATTTAGTTAGTTATTTAGTTTAGTGCTTTTGTCACCCTCTTTAGAGCATTTTAACATCTAAAGGGTAACTTTTTTCCTTGAATTTGAAAATCATTTTCAATATATTAGATGATTTTATTTTTAAAATTCTTAAATTACCCATGGTATTCATGTAAACTGCAATCCAAAAGAACAGGCAACTATTGTTTTACCCAGTTTTTGTTTTATTGTATTATTTGTTTTATTGTGTTATTGTTTTATTTTTTTTAAATTTAATTAATTAATTTATTTATTTTTGTGGGTACCGGGGGTTGACCTCAGGACCTTGCGCGCCAGCAGGCGCCCGTGCCGCTAAGCGATATCACTGGCCCTTTTTTCGCATGTGGGTACCAGGAGTTGAACTCAGGACCTCGCACTTGCCAGGCAGGTGCTTATGCCGCTGAGCTATCTCACTGGCCTTATTTATTTATTTATTTATTTTTTTAAAGAGAAAAAATAGAACAAAATTTCAAAACAACATAATAGGAGGGTAACAATGGTTAATACTTTGCGTATTGTTATCTTTAAATTAGTTACTCAGGGTACAAGATATTGGCATTCAATTGTCCAAACAATATTAGCACAAACCTTTCTTATCAATGAACTAAGCAAAATTAATAGTATATCTATCTTAACTATCTTGTATATATATATATTTTGTTTTTCCCTTCTTTTCTCCATTCCCCCATCCCAGTTTCACTTTCCTTTTGAATAGTTTCTTCCTATTTTACAATAGCTATTGTACATTTTGGATCTTATTTACTCTTTCAGCTTCTCACACTAGAGAGACAATACGATATTTACACATGTGGATCCAGTTTATTTCACTTATGAGTATGGTCTCAAGTTGCATCCATTTACCTATAAAAGTCTCCAGTTTATCTTTCTTTATGGCTGAGTAGTACTCCATTGTATAAAAATACATCTTTTTTTATCCATTCCTCAGTTGATGGGCATTTGGGTTGTTTCCAAGATCTGGCTATTACAAATTGTGCTGCTATAAACATGGGTGTACATATATCGCTGTGGTACGATGTTTTTAATTCTTCTGGGAAGATACCCAGCAGGGGAATAGCTGGGTCAAATGGGACCTCCAATCCCAGTTTTTTGTGGAATCTCCACACTGATTTCCACCATGGTCGCACCAGTCTACATTCCCACCAACAGTGGAGAAGGGTTCCTTTTTCCCCACAGCCCCTCCAGCATTTGTTATTGGTTCTTGATATTAGCCATTCTTTCTGGGGTGAGATGGAATCTCAGTGTTGTTTTAATTTGCATCTCTTGAGTGACCAGTGATGTTGAACATTTTTTCATATATTTATTTGCTGTTTGTATTTCTTCATCTGAGAAGTGTGTATTCATCTCAGAGGCCCATTTTCAGATTGGGTCTTTAATTTTGGGAGGTCTGATTTTTTTGAGTTCTTTGTTCTCGACAGAAGTCCTTTGTCTGAGGAACAGCTGGCAAACAGTTTTTCCCACGTTGTGGGTTGTCTCTTCACTCTGTTGGTGGTTTCTCTTGCTGTGCAAAAGCTTTTTAATAAGACGATATCCCAGTTGTTGATTCTTTGTGATAGTTCCTGTGCGATTGTTACCCAGTTCTTTTTAAAAATAGCTTTATTGTGGGCCGGTGATATTGCTCAGCGGCACGGGCGCCTGCTGGCGTGCGAGGTCCTGAGGTCGACCCCCCGGTACCCACCAAAAAAAAAAAAAAAGCTTTATTGTCGTTTAATTTACATATCATACTACTAATTCATTTTAAATATACAATGTAATGAGTTAGTAAATTTACCCTGTTGTATGACCATCACCACCATCTAGTTTTAGAACAATTACATCACCCCAGAAAGATCTCTTGTGCCTATTTGCAATGGAGCTTCATTCCCACTGCTCATAACCCAAGGCAGTTGTTACTCTTCTTTCTGTTCCTACAGATTTACCTTTTCTCTATAGAGATGTAAATAGAATTGCAATGTGTGGAAGCCATTTGTGCTTGGCTTCTTTCCCTTTGTTTGATGTTCTTAAGGTTCATCCATGTTGTAGCATTTGTCAGTAATTTGTCCTTTTTGTTACTGAATAATCCTGGTTTCTCCTAAGCATGACTAAGCCCTAAATTTGCTTCAGAGTTGTATATCAAAAAGTGTATTTCTTCCATTTCATGTCCAGATCATCGGACAATGAATACTGATAACAATTTTTCAGCTGACTTGCTGTGAAGGGATAACTTAAGTATAATTAATACCTTAAAATAATATATTTCCTTTGTATTTAATATACACTATCAGTTTGATTAATCTTATATGGGAACTCTGATTCTCTACTAAGAACATTCATTGTTTCTCTCACTGAACTTTATGATCCTTGAGATACAAATTTAATATAGTGTTCAGGTATACAAGTGTTAGGGACTTATTTAATGGAGAATTTTAGAAAGGTAATATCTTGAGATAAACTAATTTCACATTCTATTTTAATACAAGAGAAATATTTTGATAATTTAAAAAGTTATTTTCCCTACTTTAATCCTTAAGTTTGGTTCCTTTAGTTTCACAGTTCATGCTAAAAGAACAGTTGTTCTAAATGGGCCATGAAGCTAGCATTAACATTAATGTTATCCTCAACTATATTTTGATTTTGTATTAGATTTGATGTTCTTTAAAAAGTCTAGTGTAATCAGCAAAATATTTGAGATTCTTTTCAGTTTTTCTTTTCTCTTTACCCTTGTCTTAATTTCCAAAATCCTCCTACCCTAAAGAGTAGTTATTTGAAAAATTCACATTTTTTTTTTTTATTGGCAACATCACAGTTAATGCTGTGTGAAATAGATGAAATAGTAGAGGCTTTAGTTTACCTAACACTGGTATGACTCTGAAATTTCATTCTGTGACATTAGTTATAATGGTTTGGGGAGGGAGGTCCATGTGTGTGGGGGAAGGGTGCTTTTTTTTATAGCATGGCACTTTTTCAAACATTTTTCGTGTGCTTAGGTACATCCAAGCAGAAGTCCAGTTCCCTGCAGGTAGCAGATCAGGACCTACTGCCACCTTTTCACCCATACCAGCCTTTGGAGTGCATAGTAGAGGAGACTGAAGGCAAGCTGAATGAACTGGGACAAAGAATTAGTGCTATTGAAAAGGCACAGCTTAAGTCTTTGGAGTTAATTCAAGGTGAACCTCTGAACAAAGATAAGATAGAAGAACTTAAAAAGAACAGAGAAGAGCAAGTCCAGAAGAAGAAGAAAATACTGAAAGAACTGCAGAAAGTGGAAAGGCAGTTGCAGATGAAAACACAACAACAATTTACCAAAGAATACTTGGAAACCAAAGGTCAGAAAGACACAGTGTCTCTACACCAGCAGTGCTCTCATAGAGGAGTCCTCCCAGAAGGGGAAGGAGATGGTAGTCTTCCAGAGGATCACTTTTCAGAATTACCTCAGGTTGACACAATCTTATTTAAAGATAATGATGTTGATGATGAGCAACAGTCTTCACCATCGGCAGAGCAAATTGGTTTTGTCCCAGTCCAGCCTTTATCGCCTCCACAGTGTAACTTTTCCAGTGACTTAGGTTCTAATGGGACAAATTCTCTTGAACTGCAGAAAGTATCAGGTAATCAGCAAATTGTAGGACAGCCTCACATTGCTATTACTGGACATGATCAGGGGCTTTTAGTTCCAGAACCAGATGGACTAATGGTTGCAACTCCAGCCCAGACGCTTACCGACACTCTTGATGACCTGATAGCAGGTGGGTTAAGAAATATATCTGTAATAATTTCTCTTTAATCTGTGTGATCAACTTCTTTACACACCCTTCCAAAAACACAGACTTTGTACTTTTCCACTTTAGAACTATTTTTGTAAAATTACTCATTTCTTGAGCTATTTTGGAAGTGAATTCAACTGAACTCAACAGCACTAACCCATAAAAATATGTTTCTAGGGCCGGTGAGATGGCTCAGCGGCTTAAGCGCCTGCCTGGCAAGCGCGAGGGCCCGAGTTCGACTCCCGCAACCCACATATGAAAAAAGGGCCGGTGATATCGCTCAGCGGCACGGGCACCTGCTGGCGCGCGAGGTCCTGAGGTCGACCCCCGGTACCCACAAAAAAAAAAAAAAAAAAAATTTATGTTTCTACCTCTTTTTTTTTTGGTCACATTTTGAAAGCAAAAAAATAAAGTTGCCGTAATCTTTTATTTGAGACCTTTAATATAAAAGCTACCCTATATTGTGTCTTGGGTAGGAACTCTCAAAGTACAATTTCTTTATAGTTTTTAGAGGTATCCATCCATGTATGACTATACATAAAATTTTCCTGCTGGTGATATTCATGTTTGGAAATCATAATTTTATATCACACTGCTTTTTATTTATAATTTTACCAGACCAATTTAATTATTTTTAACTAAATGGAATGTTCAGAGAAAACTAAGCATTCCATGTTATAATATTTATGGTTAAAATATTAAATTTAAATTATCATCACTTAGAGACTGGAATTTTTACATTAAACCTTGGTGAAAGCATAGAGACACACCAAACATACAGATAGCTCTACACACACACACACACACACACACACACACACACACACACACAGAGTAAGAGAAAGAGAAAAAAAGCCCTGATAAAGTATATGTTTTTGTTTATTGTTGTGTGGAAAATTACAACTACATATGAAATGAGGTGCACAAGTTTACTTTCCCTTTCATTGTCCTTGCAGCAGTGAGAAAACAGTGCAATTAATCATTTACCTTCCTAAAGATGGCTGGTGAATGTATCACCTCCATGAGAGCCCAGTTCAGAAATGCAGCCAGAATGGCTGTTGACAGTGGATGAAGACCAAGAACTAAGATGTAGCTGGAGTGATATTCAAAGGCAGGCCAGTCCTCTGTCTCTTGATTGCAACATTTTTTTTCCTTACTGTTGTCTGTTTCCTCATGTCATATTCTCCTCCCCCCATCCTGATTATGCTATCCTAGTTTCCTTTTTCTTTTGTGAGCCTTTTTAGTCTTCCTAATCATGACTGAATCTTTTAAAATGTGAAATAAGATTACTTAAATCAGGAATTTTGTTGGGCATGTGTATAACTTCCATTGGTTACAGAATTGTGATATTGCCTTTGAGGATCCTCTGATATGTAATAGGTATAGCTGTGTAGAGGAATGTTTTGGTTGTCTTAAAGAAAATTAAAATGTTGGGGAATGTTTTAAGGAGTTAGTCTCTTTATTGTTTAATTTGGATTTTTTATTTCTCAGCATTCAGCCACTTAACTCAAACCTTGTGCTATTAGCATTGAAAGTCATTAAACATTTTGGATAAACTCTTGTAGTTCATTTATCGTTCTAATTCATAATCTGGGTAAAAAGATATTGGAATGTGAAATATGATTATGAATAATAATGACCAAACTAGTGACCTGGGAATAACATTTTTAAGACTTATGGTTCTGTAACTAGCATTATATTCCTAATTACTCAGTCTGTAGTTATGAAACCTATATTACTGGTCAAGACAGAACCTTTTTTTAAAAATAAAAAATGTAGAGGCAGAGCATGATGACACATGTCATCTTAGCTGCTCAGGAGTTTGAAGTAGGAGAATCAAAAGTTACAGCCCAGTTTAGAGAATTTAGCAAGACCCTGTCTCAAAATTTAAAAAAATAAAAATAAAAAGGACTAGGGATGTGGCTAAGTAGTAGAATGCTTGCTTAGCATACGCTTGGCCCTGGGTTCACTCCCCAGTACCACAAGACTGTAGAAATGATCAAAAGGGAACTTGTAGGTGTTAAACTTTATGGTAATACTTACAGATGACTTATAGGAAAAGTGTTTATCTCACGGAAGTATTTGTTAAATGGTAATGGTCTTTCACAAGTTCTCATGAAACTTTAAAAAAAGAGCTTATGAAATTTTTGAAATTATGTATAATGTTAATATGAATAAAATTTATGTTAAACATTAATACCACTTTTTACAGTATTCTCTCATTGATGAATTTTAACATTTAAATCAGCCAAATAAGTGAAAAAATTAATTTCACATAAAAAATATCCATCTTTATGAAAGTTATATTTGAAATACATGGCAGTAATTGTATTTGTTCAAGATGATTTATTTCACTTAAAATTGAAAATAATTATTTTTTCCAAATCTAAGTTTCTCTTAATTTTCTCAATTGAAGATAAAAGAAATTAGAAAAGATTAAGACCTAATTCAGCAACTATAAAATACACTAATATATTAATAGGAGAATAGAGCAGGCCACAGATACTATTAATTTTACCTAAATTAAATTTAATTCTCATTCTTCACATTTCATAAAGGAGACAATAATCTATATATTAAAATTTTACTTTAGAGAATATATATAGTAGCAATAAACTTTGCTGTTCTACCTTTGAAATATTTGTCATGATGAGTTGGTTATATACATAATTCATATCATGTCTTGATTAGCTGACTAACTTAGCCTTTTAGTATGTAGTCCTATAGATGTCATGCTTGATATAGTCCTAAATAGAATATATATATTTTCTCTTGATTAGGAACATAGTTTCTCAAGTTGTTTTCTTTTGAAAGTGAGTGTTGTACTCTTACTAGTTACCATAGTAGCAAAAATTCGTATGTCTAGAAATTTAAAGTGATTTAAAGAAACCAAAAATAGTTTTGACCATTGAACAGTTCTAGAAAAATTTCATTCCTAATATATAAAGAAAATTGGTTAAATATCAATTAATATCAATTTCTTTACATTTATTGAGCATTTATGGACCAAGCTGTGTCCTAAATGCTTTATGTTACATTATCTCACAGGCTATTTGTAATTATCCTAAAAAATAGGTCCTCTTCCCATCTATTTTCCTATTAAAAAAAGAAGCTTAGGGAAATTAGGTTGCTAGTAATTTCCAAGATTCAAACTCAGTTCAGCCACATTTAAAAATCTTAGATCTATGGGCTGGTGAGATGGCTCAGCGGCTTAAGCGCCTGCCCGGCAAGTGCGAGGGCCCGAGTTCGACTCCCGGAACCCACATACGAAAAAGGGGCCGGTGATATCGCTCAGTGGCATGGGCGCCTGCTGGCGCGCCGGGTCCTGAGGTCGACCCCACGGTGCCCACAAAAAAAAAAAAAAAATCTTAGATCTAGCCTGGTATGTTGGCATATGCCTATAATGCCAGCTATTCAGGAGAGTGAGGCAGGAGGATCTAAAGTTCAATCTCAGCCTAGGCAATTTAGTGAGATCCGGTCTCAACATAAAAAATTTTAAAAAAAGGGCTGGGGATGTACTTCAGTGTGATGGCCTTGTGTTCACCCCCTAGTGCTAAAAATTAAAAAAATTTTTTTTCTTAAAAATATGGCTGTACGGGCCGGTGAGATGGCTCAGCGGCATAAGCGCCTGCCTTGCAAGCGCGAGGGCCCGAGTTCGACTCCCGGATCCCACATACGAAAAAGGGGCCGGTGATATCGCTCAGCGGCACGGGTGCCTGTTGGCGCGCGAGGTCCTGAGGTCGTCCCCCCGGTACCCACAAAAAAAAAAAAAAAAAAAAATATGGCTGTAGGGGCTGGTGAGATAGCTCAGCAGCATAAGCGCCTGCCTGGCAAGGCTGAGGTCCTGAGTTCGACTCCCGGAACCCACATAAAGGAAAAAAAGGGCTGGTGATATTGCTCAGCGGTACAAGCACTTACTGGCAAACGCAAGGCCCTGAAGTCGACTCCCACTACCCACATAAAAAAAAAAAAAAGGCTGTAGCTCAGTGGTAGAGTGCTTGCCTAGTAAGTTTTATGACTTTTTAGTGCTTTGTTACTGTTGACACCCTAATATGCTCTCTTAAAACAAATTTCAATTTTAACAAATGTTGGTTTAAGTAACCCTGCAGTTGTCAATGTAGACTTAAGAATAAAAAAATAATTATAGGGCCGGTGAGATAGCTCAGTGGCTTAAGTGCCTGCCTGGCAAGCACAAGGTCCTGAGTTTGACTCCCGGTACCCACATAAAGGAAAAAAAGGGCCGGTGATAGCGCTCAGTGGCACAAGCGCTTGCTGGCAAGTGCGAGGTCCTGAGGTCGACTACTGGTACCCACATTAAAAAAATAATAATTATTATAAAATTCTACTATTTTGAGAGCATTTGCATTAAATAGTAGGGCATGGTGGCACATGCCTGGTAATCCCAGCACTCAGGAGGCTGAGGCAGGAGGATTGCCTTGAGTTTGAAGCCATCCTGAAATACATACCAAGCCTTTTCTCTCTCTCTCTCAAAAAAAAATCCTCTAATTAATGCTAGTGTTTTATTTTTAGCCTTTTATTTAAATGAAACTATTTAATAAAAGTTACTATTGTATAGAACAGACTATAGCAATTAAATTTCTTTTAAAAACTGCACAACACATCTTGTATCCCGCTGGTAATAAAAATTTTTATTTATTTTTATTTATTTATTTATTTTTTATGTGGGTACCGGTAGTCGAACTCGGGACCTTGCACTTGCCAGCAGGCGCTTGTGCCACTGAGTGATATCACCAGCCCTTTTTCTCTTTTATGTGGGTACTGGGAGTCGAACTCAGGACTTCACGCTTGCCAGGCAGGCGCTTATGCCACTGAGCCATATCATCGGCCCAAGAATTTTTAAAATAAGATTTACTATCTTCCATACCACTTATAAAACTTTTTCTTCAGCTTCATAGATCAAGTTAACCTGGGTGTGGTGGTACATACCTGTAATCCCAGCTACTGCAAGGACTGAGACAGGACCCTCACAGGTTGAGGCCGAATAAAACTTAGACCCTGTGTCAAAATAAAACATAAAATAAGGACTGGGGATGTAGATCAGTGGCAGGGCACCTCTGGATTTGATCTCCAGTACTATAAAAAAATAGAGTCAGAATAATATTGCTAGTTCTTCTATATCCCATTTTAGAATACTGTATAAATTCAATTTGAATTATATATCAATCTTTGTGGTAGTGGTCTGTCTTAGTCATTTTCAGACATATTTCATTTCAGGTAGGATACATTTTAGGATTTATAAAAATGTCAGAGTTCTGGTATAATGTCCTCAAATTATAACCTTTATTCCACATGTACCTTTTAAATCTCTTGCTGTTTTTTAATTTTATTTTTATAACTTTTCATTTGTAATTAATTCTATTAAAGTCACTTTCTATGGAATGTTTCTGACTGTCATTATTAAAAGGAGAAAAAATGCTTCTAGGATAATGTAGTACAAAAATGTACAATAACTGATGTAACAACATATTTTTGGTAAAAGCTGTTAAATACAAAAAAGTGTATTTAAAAATTAAGTCTGTAAAGAAGTCCTTCATTGCATCACATTCCAGTGTAGAATGCCAACCATTTAAAAAATTTTAAATATCTGCTTTTCATAATAAAAAAGATAACATGAATAAACAAACGACAGAAAAGTAGTTCTTTACTAAAGTATACCATGACAGTTATCAGACCATCCACTGTTAGTAAAGTGCTATATATCTCTATAGTGTGATGTGTTTTTTTTGTTTGTTTTGAGCTATTTTCCAGACATAGCAGCTCTTTTAAAAGGAGGTGTAACAGAATAGTATCTGCTTATTGTATAACAAAAATGTTTAAAGCTTTGTTTCCATTATGCATGTTCTTATAGGTGAAACAAATAAACATATATAATAATCATTCCTATTTGTAACTGGATAGTTGAATTAAGTTATTTATATGGTAACTGAAATTACCAAAATTTGTATTGCCGAGATGGTTTTATATATTGGTGGGGAGTGGAGAAGATAGCTTATGTAGAAACATAACCAGGCATCTTAAACTTTGCTAAGTTATTTAAACTAGTATCTTAGTAAACTGAGTCATTCATACTTGTTGTGAACCTTCATTGGGATCAGTTATATCAAAATCCTTGTATTGGGACACAGTATACTTGATTGGGATTTAGTCATATCAAATTCTAGAGAGCAATCATTTTCTAACACTTGAAATGCTTACATTTTCCTTTAAGTCTTGTGTATTTCTTATTGACTTTTAATCTGAGTGCAAATATAAGGTTACTGTCATCACTGAAGCTTCATTTTTTCTATATTATTAATGATTATGTTTTTTCTAATTTTTTTCTTGAGTGAATAGTAATGTTTTCATTTTTTAATACAGTGAATAATAGTACTGTGAGTCTTGTAAAATATCTGATAATTACATTTATCGAGCACTCATCATGTGCCAAACACTGTGTTAAATGCTTTAAATAACATCTCGTGAACTGTCACAGCATTTGAGATAGGTCTTGTTGATTCCTCTGTGGGTCAGGTTCCATCCCCTATGAAATTTTAGAAATATTCAGAGATGTAAAAGATACAACTTTCAATTAACTTTTCAAACACCAGATTTTTAAGTTCATAGAGTTCCAATGTTCATTTTTAAAAACCTTCTCCCTGACATTGATTTATTTTAACAAATTTTGAAAGTAAATACTGAATATTAAAAACACATATTGCCTATTATGTAGGAAAATTCTAACTTCTTCCCTTCCTCTTTTTTGATTTTGCATTGTCTATAGGATGTTTTTATCTTATTAGATAAACTAAGATGTATAATTTTTAAAAAAGGTTGGAAACTATATTACTCCTCTTGACAATGTAAAAAGCTGTCATTTATTGTATATACATTACATATCAGGCACTGTGTTAGGTATTTTATGTGCATTATCTCAAGTGATCTTTCCAACAGCTTTCTAAGACAGGTACTACTATTATCTTCATTCTACATATAAGGAAAATTGAGGCTCAGACAAGTTTGTTTACTTGCTTAAATTCAGAAAGTCAGTGGTAGAACTGGGATCCAACTATAGGTTTTCCTGATTCCAAAGCTTGTGATTTAACCACTATAGTATATTACTACTATGGAAATTTTTTTTTTTTGTGCTTTTCTGTGTACACATAACCTTACTTTTTAAAATGAAATTTAGCAATATGAATATTGTTTTTCAGCTGTGAGTAGCAGAGTGCCCACTGGTTCCAATAGTTCCTCTCAGACCACAGAATGTCTTACACCTGAGTGTTCACAGACTCCAAGCAATATGGTTTCCCAATCTATGCCCCTGGTGTATCCTTCAGTTGACATTGATGCTCATGTGAGTAGATTGCTTTAAACTTCTTTTGCATATTTTAATTTTGTTTGGAAAGGAAAATTATCACTGTACATTCATGATGAAACAAAATATTTTCTCTTCAATTGAAAACTTTTGAAACAAAAAAGTAACATTTTTAGGCCAGGCTTGGTGGTGTACATCTTTAATCCCAGCACTTAGGAGGCTGAAACAGGAGGATCACCCATGAGTTTGAGGCCAGCCTTGGCTACATAGTGAGTTCAGGGCCAGGCTGAACTACATAGTGAGACCCTGTCTCAGAAAACAAAAAACCTGGGCCGGTGAGACGGCTCAGCGGCTTAAGCGCCTGCCCGGCAAGCGCGAAGGCCCGAGTTCGACTCCCAGAACCCACATACGAAAAAGGGGCCGGTGATATCGCTCAGCGGCACGGGTGCCTGTTGGCGCGTGAGGTCCTGAGGTCGTCCCCCCGGTACCCACAAAAAAAAAAAAAAAAGAAAAAAGAAAACAAAAAACCCCAAAAAGTAACATTTTTTTTTTTTTCTTTTCCTAGACCGAGAGCAATCATGACACAGCATTAACACTAGCTTGTGCTGGTGGTCATGAAGAACTTGTATCTGTACTCATTGCACGGGATGCTAAAATTGAACACAGAGACAAAAAAGGTAAGTGTCAGTCACAAACAAAATCTGAGTGCATTTACATCAGAAAATAGTTGTAGCTTTTTTATTATCAGTAATTTTTACCCTGTCTCAGTGACAAGATGAAGCAATATCCAGATTTATTAATCTACGGAGTCAAATAATTCTCCAAAACTTTATTTTAGATATGAATTGTAAGTGAAGGTCGCAGAGTTGAGGGTGTTACTCAAAGGTCGAGGTCTTGCCTAGCATGCTTAAGAACTGGGTTAGGTCCTTAGCAACACACATGCACGCACGCACACCAAAAGTATGCCTGCTCCTGAGGTAGTTCGTACAAAAGCATCAAAGTTCATTGTGACTATACACTTCAATAGTTTTTATTAACTTAGCCTTTCCATTTTGTCAGGTGTGTATAGATTTTTGTTATTGACAAATTAGGTTTTAGAGCAGTTTTATGCTAGAAAGTTATCAGCTACTGCCCTGAAGTTTTTGTTTTGTTTTGTTTTTTGTTTTAAATAAAATAACAGAGAATTAAAAACAGTGGCTTTAAAGTAAATAAAACCCACAAATTGGGCCTGGGGATATAGCTCAGCAGCACAGCGCCTGCCTGGCAAGTGTGAGGTCGTGAGTTCGATTCCTGGTGCCAAAAAAATACAAAAACCCACAAATTTCTTTTTTATTTTCTGATTTAGGTTTCACACCACTGATCCTGGCAGCAACAGCAGGGCATGTCGGAGTTGTTGAGATCCTTTTGGATAAAGGTGGAGATATAGAAGCACAATCTGAACGAACTAAGGATACTCCACTTTCACTGGCATGTTCTGGTGGACGTCAGGAGGTGTGTTAATTTTCACTTGTAAAAGTTTAGCTTATTTTTAAAAATACCTTCCATTAGTATTTTAGTAACACAAATAAAATGTACGTATGTTTTGACATGTTCCACATACTTTCTGAAGAGCACGATACTTTTGTTAAGTTTAATAAGCATAGTAAATGTACTTTTAAGGAATCTGCTTCTTGCCCTTAAGGGTAAATAAATCTGCTGAATGAACTATAATTCTAACACATGTGTAATTTAAATTCATTCTTCAACAGTTCGAAATATCATTCTTCAACAGTCTAAAATATACTCAGCCTGTTGTGGTGGCGCATGCCTGTAATCCCAGCACTTGGGAGGCTAAGGCAGGCGGATTGCCATGTGTTAGAGGCCAGCCTGGGCAACATAGTGAGTTCAAGGACAGCCTGAACTACATAGCGAGACCCTGTCTCAAAAACAAAACCATCGTATTTGGACAAAGAGGTTGTCGGTCCTGTATTTTTGTGCTTCCTTCACTGTAAGTTGAGCCTTTGCTGTGAACTCGGTTTCTCTGTTCATACTTTGCAGGTGGTAGACTTGCTGCTGGCTCGAGGTGCAAATAAAGAGCACAGGAATGTGTCTGATTATACACCCCTGAGTCTAGCTGCATCTGGAGGATATGTCAATATCATTAAGATTCTGCTTAATGCTGGGGCAGAAATTAATTCAAGGTATCACCTGTTTGTTCATTTTATTACCCATGACTACTAAGTTATTACTTTGGAGTTGTGTCTTCCCCTAAATGTTTGGACAAAAACATTATTCCAAAAAATTATTCCTATAATCCCAGTTTATTTCAGTGATGTGGCTTCTTTTAAAGAGGTCTCATTACAAAAAGTACTTTATTTAAAAAAAAAAAGTACTTTATTATATATAGTTGAAAACTTATAACTCCCAAGTAGGAATTATGTTTTAAATTGTGAGATTTTTCCTATACCTTATTAGTCTAAACAAATAAAATCTATTCATCAGTCTTAAAGATATTTCTTTTTACTGAACATTTTTGTCTTGAATGCTTTTTTAAAAACATAAACAACATATTATTTTAATTTTCTGAGCCTCTTTCCCCTCTTAGGACTGGGAGTAAACTAGGTATTTCTCCCCTGATGTTGGCTGCGATGAATGGACATGTTCCTGCAGTGAAACTGCTGCTCGATATGGGTTCAGACATTAATGCTCAGATAGAGACCAATCGGAACACAGCTCTCACCCTGGCCTGCTTCCAGGGCCGAGCAGAGGTTGTGAGTTTGCTTCTGGACCGCAAAGCCAATGTTGAACATAGGGCAAAGGTAAGCATGTTATAATTTATGGGCTGTTTCAGAAACAGTTCTCGTAAAAAGAACATGGCATTTCAACTCAAATTGAATATAGTGTTTTAAATTGTTGTAAGTTAAAACTGATGACTCAGTGCAGGTTTGGAGAATTACTTTATACAGTAGTCATTTACACCTTGACCGTGTATGACTTATTTAGGGCAGGGAAGAAAACAGATTCATTACTTTCCCCACCTCAGTCCTGAATGCCTTTTTATGGATTTTGCAGCTTGCAACTTTTTTCTTTTTTAAGTTTTTGTTTTTGTTTGTTTTGTTTTGTTTTGAGACAGGGGCTAGTTATGTAGTTCAGGCTAGTTCTGAACTCACTGTGTAGCCCAGGCGGCTTCAAACTTGTGGCAATCCTTCTGCCTCTGCTTCCTGAGTACTGGGAGGATAGGTGTGTACCACTATGCTTGGCTCTGCAATTTTTGAATCTAGTATTATTTTGTACATCTTTTAATACAGATTTTAAAAGAACTTCCTTTAAGGAGGCATGTGTGCGATGTCATTAGTGTAAAAACCCCATGCAAAAAATTAGTTCACAGATTATAAACTTAAGAGCTAAAATCTAGTTTTAGATGTTTGTTTGTTTGAGACAGGGTTTCACTGTGTAGCCCAGGCTGGCCTTGAACTCACAGAGATCCTCCTGTCTCAGCCTCCCAAGTGTTGGGATTACAGGCCTGAGCCACCATGCCCGATTTAAAATCTAGTTTGACCGTAACAGATTCTGACAACTTCTTGACTGTTTGTCATTTAGAAAATATGAGCCAGTGTATCTGTGATTTGAATTCCTTTCTTTGAACTGTTAGGCTCTTAGAACTGTAGAAAAATGTAGCTTGTGTGGTATTCTTTATAATCAGACAACCATTTCAAATTATAAAGGTTTGAAGGAAAATTTCATATTTTCTCCCTGAATTCCATTAGTTATATTTCTTAAAACTTAATGCAGAATTTACATCCCTTTATTCTAAGAAATGAGGTGTTTTCTCTCAGATTTTTTTTTATCACACAATGAGAAAAGAGCCTTTCCTGTCACCTACCTTGTTTTTTCTATTATCATTTTTAATTGTGGCCCACTTACCTATTAAAAGTCCTAGAGAAAATCATATTGCTTTGGGAATGGTATCAGGAAATGTCTTTTGACAAAAAATGTTTGAGATTAATGTACAAAAGGCACATATGCAAAAAAATTAAGAAGTGATATTTTAATTTATGTTTTAACATGTCCATTTTGCAAAGAATGTATAGAAGTTAGAAAATTATTTCTTTTTGTTTTTGCATAAGGTGATTGTAAGTGAATTCATTCTGGCATGTGTAACTAAATTCACTTGATATTTTGTAAAATTTAAAGTAGAATATTGCGTAGCTATTGATTGTGTTAGTAGGGATTAAACCTAGGGCCTTTGCACTGAGCTACATCCCCAGACCTTCTTTTAATTTTTATTTTGAGACAGGATCTTACTAAGTTGCTAAGTTGCCCAGGCTGAGCTCAAACTTGCCATCTTTCTGCCTCAGTCTTCCAGAGTCCTGAGATTACAGGCATGCACCACCATGTCTGGCTTGTTTCCCTCTTATGAGTGAAATAGAATCCTCTTAAAAGTCAGTAGCTTGGGCCGGTGAGATGGCTCAGCGGCGTAAGCACCTGCCTGGCAAGCGCGAGGGCCTGAGGTCGACCCCCGGTACCCACAAAAAAAAAAAAAAAAAAAAAAAAAAAAGTCAGTAGCTTTACTCTTCTCAAGAAATTGCATAATTTATTATTATTGGCTTAAACAGACTGGTCTTACCCCCTTGATGGAAGCTGCTTCTGGAGGATATGCAGAGGTTGGAAGAGTTCTCCTTGATAAAGGAGCAGATGTGAATGCTCCTCCTGTGCCTTCCTCAAGAGATACTGCTTTAACAATAGCAGCAGACAAAGGTCACTACAAATTCTGTGAGCTCCTGATTAACAGGTAAGCAATATTCTATACATATACCTACAGAATTTCTTGTGGTCTCTTTCATGTGTCAGAGTCTTCAAAGTAAATAAAATTGTTCTACTTTATTGACATTTTAAAGTATAAATTATTTGCATTTTTTTTTAACAAGATAACAGAAGATGATAGAGAAAACAAGAAAACCGTTGGCCTTTTCTTATAGAAACAAACTATTTACATTCTTTGTTTATAGGGGAGCCCATATTGATGTTCGTAACAAGAAGGGAAATACACCACTTTGGCTGGCATCCAATGGCGGTCATTTTGATGTAGTACAATTGCTTGTGCAAGCAGGTGCTGATGTGGATGCAGCAGATAACCGGAAAATCACACCCCTTATGTCAGCATTTCGCA
The DNA here is from genome assembly GCA_028451465.1 of Erethizon dorsatum. Classification (NCBI taxonomy): domain Eukaryota; kingdom Metazoa; phylum Chordata; class Mammalia; order Rodentia; family Erethizontidae; genus Erethizon; species Erethizon dorsatum. The sequence continues at coordinate 67,166,704 of CM051838.1, forward strand.
AGGTAATTTGATATAGGGTGGAAAAGATAAAATTTAGTAATTTTAAAATTATTCTAAGTTGAAACAAAAGATAAATTGATCTTGGAAAATTGAGTATAATTCTGAAAACAGTCACTGCTGTCTTCCCATTTTTTGTGGCTAAACCTAAGAGCTATGTGGTAGTTTACTGTAGACAACTTTGTTGTTGAATCACTTGGTGTCTTGACTATTTTTATATTTGTGTACAAAAAACATGATATTTAAGAAAAGCTAGTATATGCAGATGGATATTTTCTCTGAGGAGGGAAAAAAAGAGCAAACTGCTATTCATTCTCATTTGTCTGCTATATTTTAAAAAGCCTTTATGATAATTAACTTTATAAGGACTTTAAGATAAATAAATGAATCTGATGCTGGCAAAAGGGGAGTTAGAAGGAAGGGGAAAATGAGAAGAATTTAGATGTGTTATATACATGTACCAATTCTCTACAATGAATGTAATCATTATTTACAGCAAACATGTAATAAAAATTCAAAAAAATTTTAAAAGCCTTCCCATACCAATTATGATAAGTTGTAAACTATTTAACATGGCCTACAAAGCCCTGCATAATTTGGTTCATGTTAACCTCCCCAGACTAATTATTCACTTTATCTTCCCCCTTGCTCACTACATTGGATAGTCACTGACCAATACTCAACTCAAAAGAGTTTCTCTTTTGTAGTTCAATTTTAATTTTCCTTGTCCCAATGTGTAATTACTGTTCAAACAGTTATTTTACCCCTATTTTACAAAAAGGAAATCCATGAGGGGACTGTCTCTTTCACCACTGTTTCTACTGAGTTGTTTGGCACAATGCCTGACACAAACCAGGTAGTACCAAATAGCTATTGAAGGATAGCACAGCAGTGATAGGTGATAGATAGATAGATAGATAGATAGATAGATAGATAGATAGATAGACAGACAGACAGACAGACAGACAGACAGACAGACAGACAGACAGGGATTTTTTTTCACTGCTGGGGTTTCCCCCAGGACCTCATACACGTTAGACAAGCAGTTTACCACTGAGCTATACCCCTATCGTCTGATATGTTGCTTTTGATTTGGTTTGGTTTGGTTTGGTTTAGTTTTTTTTTTTTTTTTTTTTTGTGGGTACCGGGGGGTCGACCTCAGGACCTCGCGCGCCAGCAGGCGCCCGTGCCACTGAGCGATATCACCGGCCCCTTTTTCGTATGTGGGTTCCGGGAGTCGAACTCGGGCCCTCGCGCTTGCCAGGCAGGCGCTTAAGCCGCTGAGCCATCTCACCGGCCCCTGGTTTAGTTTTTGTTTGCATCCCTGGGGACTGAATTCAGGGCTCCACAAGGCTCCAAATTACATGTTTTCAAAAAAAAAAAAAAAAATCATAAAATATTTTCTAGCCAGGTGTGGTGGCACCTGCCTGTAATCCCAGCACCCAGGAGGCTGAGGCAGGAGTACCATCATGAGTTCAAGGCCAGCCTGGGCTACCTAGTGAATGAATTCAAGGCCAGCTTGAACTACATAGTGAGACCCTGTCTCAGAAAACAAAAACAAAATTTAATAGAATTAAATAGACTTAATTCTTTATAAAAACTTTGGTCTTTTAATTGAAGTATAACGACATATAGTGAAATGTATGAATCTGAATCTACATAGTTTAATGAACTTTTATAAACGCATACCCACACCCCATAAAGGTATGCAATACTTCCATAACAACAGAAGATTTGCAACTACTTTTCCCATGTTTTGTTTCCATCAGAGTAATTCTTTTTTTTCTTGTTTATTTTATTTTTTTACTTTTGTTATTTTATGAAAAAATAAAACAAAATTTTATAACAATAATAAGAGAATAACAGTAGTTAATACACCATGTATCGTTATCTTCAAATATCAGAGTAATTCTTGAGAATGTTTTAGAACCTTAATAGGGGAAACTATGCAAGCTTGGCTATATTAAAAAAGATGTGTTTAGAATTTAATACAAATCATTCAGTCCCTGATAATGGCATTTGGAAAGTGTGGACCTAGAAGTCATAGGTCTCAGAAAAATATGATAGTCCATCTTATTTATTTAGTAAGGTGGAGCTAAAATAATGGTTTGAAATCTAGAAAATATTTTTTGTTATACTGAAGCTTATTTCACGTTGCTGGGTTATATTTTACTTATTTAGGTAAGTAAAGGGGAATCAAACCCAAGGCTCTTGCACTGAGTGACATCCCCAGTTCTTTTTATTTTTATTGTTTTTAATTTTGAGACAAGGTCTTGCTAAGTTGCTGTGGTTTTTATTTTATTGACAGATTTATTCTAGGAGACACTGTTTTCTTTTTTCTTTTTTTTTTTTTTTTTTTTTTTGGAGATGCTGTTTTCAGTGAAAGTTTTTCTACTTTTTTAACTCTTTCTTTCTTTTTGAGACAGGGTCTCCCTATGTAGTTCTGGCTGGCCTTGAACTCACTATGTAGCCTCAAACTCAGGCTGGCCTTGAACTCATGGTGATCCTCCTACCTCAGCCTACCGAGTGCTGGGATTATAAGTGTGTGCCACCATACCCAGCTTTGTTTTTCTACTTTCTATAGAAAGTGGTATATTAAATTTAAGAGAAATATTTTTTGGTCTACCATATATTCCTGAACATGCTGTATTTATCTTTTTCTGTTTATAAACTGAATACTTATTTTAATAATTTAAATATTAAATCTAGTACCCATCTTAGAATTTTTTGTCATAAGTTGTTAAGAATATGGGCAGGGGCCGGTGAGATGGCTCAGCGGCGTAAGCGCCTGCCTGGCAAGCGTGAGGGCCCGAGTTCGACTCCTGGAACCCACGTATGAAAAAGGGGCCGGTGATATCGCTCAGCGGCACGGGCGCCTGCTGGCGCGCGAGGTCCTGAGGTCGACCCCCGCTACCCACAAAAAAAAAAAAAAAAAAAAGAATATGGGCAAAATTTCAAGGATTTTGTGGTTTTTGTTGTGCTTCTTCCAGGGTCATGTAAAAGTTGTTCAGTATTTGGTGAAGGAAGTCAATCAGTTTCCTTCTGATATAGAATGTATGAGATACATCGCAACAATTACAGATAAGGTAAGTTTTTTATGCTATTAAGTCACATTTTCGTTATTTGTGGAATGATGGGGTGATCATATCTTGAATATAGTGAAAGTTTAAATTTTTAAAATTTATTACACTAAAAGACACATTGCCATTAATCTCCCTCAAAATACCCCCCCCACACACACACATGCACACACTTTGAACAAACTTATCCCATCCTTCTTGCCACTTACTGAAATAGTTCTGGAGGTCCTTCTCGAATATGTTTATAAGGTGTGATAAGATGAATGCTGCTACCAGGTGCCATCCAACAGAAAGGCAGATTCATAAAAACATTACAGTGTGTCTTCTTCCACTTTATTCACTGGATCTGACACTGTGTGACTTCTTACCTTCCCAAAATGACCCGGGTAATGTTTTTAATCAATTCAGGAGTTTGAAGCAACCATGACAGTGAAATCTAGAAAATATTTTTTGTTATACTGAAGCTTATTTCACGTTGCTGGGTTATATTTTACTTATTTAGGTAAGTAAAGGGGAATCAAACCCAAGGCTCTTGCACTGAGTGACATCCCCAGTTCTTTTTATTTTTATTGTTTTTAATTTTGAGACAAGGTCTTGCTAAGTTGCTGTGGTTCCCAAACTGTTTCAGAAAGGGGCAAGTATGATGAGTGTGTTTGAAGTGAGGGAGAATATTGGGGGAGATTAATGGCAGCATATCTTTTACTGTAATAAATTTTTACAATTTCAACATTCACAGTATTTTTCAGTCATACCTCATATGCCAAGATGTTCAACTAAGAATTCGTTCCTTTTGTCCTAGAAGAAGGCAAGAACATACATCTATGCCTTACTTTCTCCACTTGCAAAATAGATTGGTATAATACTTTTGATAGTGTATGTTGAGATTTCTTTACTTTTGTGGACCGTATGGTAGTGACTAAAGCTGAATTGATTACTAAACCACCAACCTGATTAGAAGGTTTTCTAAAAACACAAATTTCTTAGGAAAAGTACCTATTTTGATGAAAGAGTGATACAGGGCTAGACCCAGGACAGCTTATCTTGGCTTAGTGAATTTTCAGTTGTTGGAGCTTTAACCCTTGGACTTGTGGTTTGCTCATTATCTCCACTTTTATTTGGCCTTGATATGTTACATATTACTATATTTATGTAATTCCATTTCCCACTGTAGGAGTTATTGAAAAAATGTCATCAATGTGTTGAGACGATTGTGAAGGCTAAAGACCAACAGGCTGCAGAAGCAAATAAGAATGCAAGTATTCTTTTAAAGGAACTTGATTTGGAAAAGGTAAGTAGGAAAAATAATTTTCCTTATTACAAATTGTTGAAAATCAGCTATAATAAATTTGTCACCTGTGTGAAAAATAATCTTAAAATATGATTCAAAGGAAATGGTTGTCTGAACTATTATGCATAAGAAATATTTTGAGATTATATAAAATGAGGGACTAGATTTTGAGCAAGATCCCAATTTACCAAATGACATTACTGCCTAGGTGATTTTATTATAAATTTGAAAAGAAATTAGTAAAGAACTAGAAATCTTATTTATGTATTTATTTATTTAATCTGTTTATTTATTTTTTAAGTGTAAAATCTAGGCCAGGGATGGTGAACCTTTTAGGGCTTTCAATAACAGTCCGCTGCAGCACACGTGCCATAGGTTTGCCACCACTGGTCTAGGACATAAGCTGTTTATTAAATTCCCTATTAAAAAGTAAGTAACTGTATCCTAGGATTTATGGCATAATGGAAAAAGTTTTTTTAAAAAGATTGCCTTTCTGAAGCTCTGTCTGCTTACCTGGAAAGTGACAATGTTGATATTGAATCTAGAAATTATATTAAAAGAAGAAAACACCATGATTATATTTATGTAGGTTATCCTAAGACTGCAAGGGATAGCTTAACATGGAGGGGTTTTAATGATTTTAAAAAATGGTCATTTTGAAAGGAACAAGAATTTTGTTACCAGTTCTTAAAAAAAAAAAAAAAAAAACTTAGTAAAATAAAGAGAGAAGAAAATTGATTCTAAATCAATGAGTTTTTAAAAGAAAAATATAACCCAGAATAAGAAATGGTTACATTATCCCAGCACATTGAAAGAATGGGTGAGAGGATTGCTTTAGCCCAAGAGTTCAAGGTCAGTCTGGGCAACATAGCAAGACCCTCCCATCACAAAAAAGCAAACAAAAGAAAAGAATGAAAAATATTAACATATGAATGGACAGTTCCCAGAAAATGAAATTAAAATGTCCAATAAACAAACAATGCTCAACTTCATTAATAACTGTACAACAAAACAATGGCTTAGATTTTCATATGAACACATTTTCATTTCTCTTGGGTATATACCTGGGAAGGAACTGCTGTGTCATATAGTAATTATGTGATTAACCATTTGAGAGACGGATTGTTTTCCAAAGTGGCTGTGCACCATTTTATAGTCCTACCCATAGGGTATAAAGTTTTCAGTTTCTCCACAGCTTCACCACACTTTGAAGGGAAGCGGGGTTGGGAATTAACTATCCCCAGCCCTTTTTTTATTTTTTATTTTGAGAAATGGTCTTACTAATTTGCCCGAATGGGACTTGAACTTGCAATCCTCCTATTTCAGCCTCTAAAGTGCCGGGATTTCAGGTGTGCACCACTGCACCCAGCTTGTTATTACCCTTTTTTTTTTAAACAAGGTCTCACTGTGTAGTTCAGGCTGGTCTTGAATTCTTAGCAGTCCTCCTGCCTCATCCTCTTGAGTGCTGGGGTTATAGGTTTGTCCCACCACATGCAGCTCTGTTATTACCCCCTTTTTTTTTTTTTTTTTTAATGTGGGTACTGGGAGTTGACCTCAGGACCTCGCGCTTGCCAGGCAGGCACTTATGCCGCTGAGCTATCTCACCGGCCCTTATTACCTTTTTTATTACAGCCATCCTAGTGGATATCAATGGTTATCTCACTGTGATTTTGATTTTCTTTACCCTGATAGCTAATGATATTTAATATATTTTTTATTAGTACATGTTTACACTACATAATGTTTACTTCCATAATGTATGGAGTTGGTACATGTATATAATGCATCTTAATTCCTTTGTTCATTCCCTTTCCCTTCCTTCCCTCCATTTCTTGACTCCCTTCCCATTTGAGAAAGATCTATTTCCCTATTTCTTATTATCTATATTTTCTTTGGAGAAATGTCTATTCAGATACTTTTCTTTAAAATCTTTTATTAAAGAATAACTGAAAAATAAAAATTATATATATTTTATATATATATATATATATATTTGTGTGTGTGTGTGTGTGTGTGTTCCAGGGGTCGACCTCAGGACCTCGTGCGCCAGCAGGCGCCTGTGCCGCTGAGCGATATCACCGGCCCTTTTTTCGTATGTGGGATCCTGGAGTCGAACTTGGGCCCTCGCGCTTGCCAGGCAGGCGCTTACGCCGCTGAGCCATCTCACCAGCCCAAAAATTATATATATTTATGACTCAATGCTTAACAGTCTAATTTTTAGTTAGGTGTCTTTTCATTATTGAGATGTAGATTCTAGATACATGTGTCTTACCAGATGTATGCATTATAAACTTTTTTTCCCATTTTATGAGTTTTACTTTCTTGATGGTTCCTTTGAAGTCCAATAGTTCTTATTTTTGATGATGTCCAGTTTTGGGTTTGGTTGTTGCTTTTATAAGAGTGTTTTGAGACTGGCCTCTATAGGAAGCCCTGTGTATCATGAACAAAAGTGTCACTTCATTCTTTATTGTAGATTACTGCATTATTGATAACATGAGATACTTTATTTTATCTGCAGTCAAGAGAAGAGAGCAGAAAGCAAGCTCTTGCAGCTAAAAGAGAGAAAAGAAAAGAAAAGAGAAAAAAGAAAAAAGAGGAGCAAAAAAGGAAACAGGAAGAAGATGAGGAAAACAAACCCAAGGAGAATTCAGAACTACCAGAGGATGAAGATGAAGAGGAAAATGATGAAGATGGTAAGAATGACTCATCTGAATTAGTGATAACATTTTCCTTTATTAGCCCCATTACGAGTGTTTTTTGCTCTAGTTAACTCTAGTTAAGTATATGATTATTTTAATCTGAAATTGATGACTGACTTTTATAGTAAGTAATTCCAAATGTTTTATATTGTAAATTGACATACAAACAGAGGTGGGAAGGCAAGCACATAATTTTAAGTAGTTCAATTATAATTTAAGTTACCTTCTGAAACATCATGTACATATTAAAAGCAATACAATATAGGGGCCAGGTGTGGTGGCACATACCTGTAATCCCAGCACTTGGGAGGCTGAGGCAGGAAGATTGCCATGAGTTTGAGGCCGGTCAGGGCTCCACAGTGAGTTCAAGTCCAGCCTGGAATATACAGCAAGACCCTGTCTCTGAAAAAGGAAAAAAAAAAAATACAATATAGGGGTTTGCCAGCCTTTCTTCAGGTTCTTCTCTACTTCTAACTCCTCTGCTTAGAAAGTAGAAAAAGGTACGGTTCCTCAATAAACTCGTAACTAAGGTTCAGGCTTGAACTATAGAGGGTAGACATGTTAGAGATGGGTTCATTACTCTCAGAGTTGTTTATGGTGCCATCTGCTAGTGCTTGTAGTAAGCAAATAATGTTGCTTTACTTGAATTCTAGTTCTGAAATACTATTTGAAAAATTTCCTAAATTCAGACTAAATCATGGTTTTTGCTTAGTTTGTAAGACTAGCATTTCAGAGTTTACCAATATTAATGGCATATAGATTGTATGCCAACTTAGATACCAGATTACATCATATATTAGTTCTAGTAATAGCCAAGATTACTTATTAGTGAACACTTGTAAAGGGAAACTATGACCTAAAGGATTGAATTATTATAAATTATTACATTTTATCATAATTTGTTTTAAGATCTGCAGCTCTGAATATGCCTTTTATCTGTTTTTATAATTCTAGTGGAGCAAGAAGTTCCCATAGAACCTCCTAGTGCAACTACCACCACCACAATCGGAATCTCTGCAACATCTGCAACATTCACAAACGTATTTGGGAAAAAAAGGGCCAATGTGGTGACAACACCCAGCACCAATCGGAAAAATAAGAAGAATAAAACAAAAGAAACCCCTCCTACAGCACATTTAATTTTACCAGAACAACATATATCTTTAGCACAACAAAAAGCAGATAAAAATAAAATAAATGGAGAACCTAGAGGGGGTGGTGCAGGTGGGAATAGTGATTCAGATAATTTGGACAGCACAGACTGCAACAGTGAGAGCAGTAGTGGTGGTAAAAGCCAAGAATTAAATTTTACTATGGATGTGAATTCTTCTGGTGATAGGAGATACCCCTCACTGCTCCTCAATTCCCAAGAAGAAAAGACAACTGCCACCACTCCCAAAACTCAAACACGGTAAATTTTTCTGATGTGTTATCTCCATGTTCACCTCTCCCTTTTCATTCTTGGCACACAAATTTGAAGTACAAAACTCTCCACCTTGAGAGCTGGGCATGGCGGTGCACACCTGTAACCCCAGCACGTGGAAGGCTGAGGCAGGAGAATCATCATGAGTTCAAGTCCAGCCTGGGCTACACAGTGAATTCAAGGCCAGCCTGAACTACATAGTGAGAACCTGCCTCATAAAACAACAACAACAACAAAAAGAATTTAAGTCTACCATGTTACCTTTTCTTTAAAATGCAAAAGTAAATTTCACCTCTTCATCATGTGCTAGTTGAGAAGTAAGATTATTAGAAAGTATAGTAAGATTTGTAGTCTAATGTTGAAAATATTACCATGCCTTAATTTTATTTAACTGTCATTTTTATTACCATCTAATTTTTGGTCTCTGAATCCATTTTAATACTAAAATAGATGATGGGTGGACTCCTTGCTGTATTTCTATTTTTCTGACTTATTTGATGTGCCAACTTTAGTTCAAATATTTTATCATAATTTTGTCTATCATAAAATTTCTTTTGTTAGACTTAATATTTTTCTCTTCTCAGACTTGATGGTGAAGTGAATCCTAATGTCTTGTCAACAAGCTACAAGTCAGTGTCACTGCCGTTAAGCTCCCCAAACATAAAGCTTAATCTCACTAGTCCTAAAAGGGGTCAAAAAAGAGAAGAAGGGTGGAAAGAAGTTGTACGAAGGCAAGTAGATAGAGTCCTATCTTTTTAACTCTAATAAATTACAAAGGTTCCCCTCTCTTGCAAGATGGTTACCAAGTAATTTGAATGTTGTCATTATTGTAAACCACAGTTCTAGATATATACATAAATCTAGAATATGCTAAAGCAAAATTAGAAGCAATATATAAATTTTTGCATTTTATATATTATGTGACATAGCAAGTGTTGATTCTTGGATAATGAATGAACGTTTTATGTTGATCAAATGGAGGACTATTTTTTATTGGTAGGGACGAGCTGTTGATACTAGTTTAAAATGAATAAGCTAGCATATATTATTCATTATGGAGTTTAACAATGTGGTATGCATTATTTTAACTTAGAATCAGCAAATATAATTACAGTTTGGTTGACTTGTGATACTTTGGGCAGACTGAATGCTTAGATTGTATGTGAATTTAATATAATATTTGTTGTAAATAACAATGTACTTTTCAACTTTCCTAAATTTTTTTTTTTTTCTTTTCCTTTTGTGGGTACCGGGAACTGAACTCAGGACCTTGTGCTTGCCAGACAAGCGCTTATGCCGCTGAGCTGTATCACCGGCCCAACTTTCCTAAATTAAATTCAATATGACAGACCAATTTCTAAAGCGAAATGTTTTGAAACTTTCCTCTTTAAAGTTTGAGAAATATTATTCTGTAAATGTCCATCAACATACTTGCTGAGACTTATTTTTTAATGAAGACATTTGTTACTCAAAGATACTTGATTTCAAGGCTGGTCTGGTGGTGCACACCTGTAATCCCTACACTGTGGGGAAGCTGAGGCAGGAGGATTGCAAGTTTCCACCCAAGATGGGCAATTTAGCAACTTAATAAGACCGTCTCAAAATGAAAAATAAAAAGGGATCAGGGTATAGCTCGGTGCCAACACCCTGGATTCAATCTCCAGTGTTAAAAAAAAGATTTGATTTCATAAGCTCATATGTAGTCTTCATTTTATAGGTCAAAGAAATTGTCTGTTCCAGCCTCAGTGGTATCCAGAATAATGGGAAGAGGAGGATGCAACATCACTGCAATACAAGATGTTACTGGTGCCCACATTGATGTGGATAAACAAAAAGATAAGAACGGCGAGAGAATGATCACAATAAGGTAATTGTGAAAAACTTATATTACTAGCTCTGAGTTGGAATTTTATTGTAAGTGTATTTTTGTTAGGTATAGTATAATTAAGGCATAGTATAATTAAGAATTTTATTGGATGGGTAAGATTATCTGTTTATGTTTTCAATCTTGTTTTTTTTTCCCCAGGGGTGGTACAGAATCAACAAGATATGCAGTTCAACTTATCAATGCACTTATTCAAGATCCTGCTAAGGAACTAGAAGACTTGATTCCCAAAAACCACATCAGAACACCTGCCAGCACCAAACCCATTCATGCAAACTTCTCATCTGGAGTAGGTACCACAGCAGCTTCCAGCAAAAATGCATTTCCCTTGGGTGCTCCAACTCTTGTAACTTCACAGGCCACAACATTATCTACGTTCCAGCCTGCTAATAAACTTAATAAGAACGTACCAACAAATGTACGTTCTTCTTTCCCAGTTTCTCTTCCCTTAGCTTATCCCCACCCTCACTTTGCCCTGCTGGCTGCTCAAACTATGCAACAGATTCGGCATCCTCGCTTACCTATGGCCCAGTTTGGAGGAACCTTCTCACCTTCTCCTAACACTTGGGGACCATTTCCAGTGAGACCTGTGAATCCTGGCAATACAAATAGCTCTCCAAAGCATAATAATACAACCCGTCTACCTAACCAGAATGGGACTGTCTTACCGTCAGAATCTCCTGGATTAGCTACTGCCAGTTGTCCTATCACTGTCTCTTCTGTAGTTGCTGCCACTCAGCAACTGTGTGTGACTAATACCCGGACTCCTTCATCAGTCAGAAAGCAGTTGTTTGCCTGTGTGCCTAAGTCGAGTCCTCCAGCAACAGTGATTTCTTCTGTGACAAGCACTTGTAGTCCCCTGCCTTCTGTCTCCTCTGCACCTATCACTAGTGGGCAAGTTCCCACCACATTTCTGCCCATAACTGCTCCTCAAGCACAGCTTTCTTCACAAAAGATGGAGTCTTTCTCTGCCATGCCACCTCCCAAAGAGAAAGTACCTACACAGGACCAACCTATGCCAAACCTATGTACCCCATCTCCAACTGCAAATGGTTGCAGTAGCTCTGCCAGCAACACTCCGGGAGCCCCAGAAACTCACCCATCCAGTAGTTCCACTCCTCCTTCCATTAACACACAGGAAGAGGCACAGCCATCTAGTGTATCTGATTTAAGTCCTATGTCAATGCCTTTTGCCTCTAACTCAGAACCTGTTCCATTGACTTTGGCATCACCCAGATTTGTTGCTGCTGATAATCAGGACACCAGTAATTTACCTCAGTTAGCTGTACCAGCACCTCGAGTTTCTCATCGAATGCAGCCCAGAGGTTCTTTTTACTCAGTGGTACCAAATGCAGCTATACACCAGGATCCCCAGTCTATTTATGTTACAAATCCAGTTCCTCTAACACCACCTCAAGGCCCACCAGCTGCAGTACAGCTTTCTTCAGCCATGAACATTATGAATGGTTCTCAGATGCACATAAACCCAGCAAATAAATCTTTGCAACCTACATTTGGCCCTGCCACACTTTTCAATCACTTCAGTAGCCTTTTTGATAGCAGTCAGGTGCCAGCTAACCAAGGTTGGGGAGATGGTCCACTGTCCTCACGAGTTGCTGCAGATGCGTCTTTCACAGTTCAGTCAGCATTCCTGGGTAACTCTATACTTGGACACTTGGAAAATGTGCACCCTGACAGTTCCAAGGCACCTGGCTTCAGACCACCTTCCCAGCGAGTTTCTACTAGTCCAGTTGGTAAGTTATCATTATTACTGTGGCTCAATTTGGAGCTCTCACGGTCTAACCTTATCTTCCTATATAATAAAGCATTTTGTACCTAATACTGCCTGACCTTAAAGAAATTAGTGTCATAAATAGTAAAGACTCTTAATCAATGCTGATTAAATGGGCAAAAAAAGTAACTGTAGGTAATCATTCACAAAAAATAAGCTGCTTTATAGTCTATGATTTCTGTCCCTCATAGTAAGGAGGCAATACCTTGTATCTGTCCATTTTCTTGGAATTGGTGTCAGATTATATTAATATAAGGAATTCATGCAATAGTTCAAGGATTCCAGATTTATAGACTTTATTTAAATTGCAGGGTTGGGGATTTAGCTCAGAGGTGCAGTGCCTGCCTGACAAGCGTGAGGTCCTGACTCCCGGTACCAAAAAAAAAAAAAAAAAAAAAAAAAATTACACTGTCTGTATTTCTCATATTTAAAAAATTGGAATTGCAAGGTATTTAAGTATCAGTACATAATTTATATTACTTAATGGTACTTCATATTGTTGGTATTAGATGCAGCTATTTGAAGAGTTCCAATCATGTATGGCCTCTTATTTAGAAAGAACAACTTAGATTCAGCTATTGATTTCTTGAAATTAGAAATTAGCTGCTGAGGCAATATAAGAAAGATACAGATGGATTTGAAGCCATCACTGGCTTGGAGATATTTGGAAAACCAAAACCTGTTTTCCATATTTGAGCCAAATTTTAGTCCAACATGCACTATTCTGACGAACAAATTAGAAAGGTAGCTGACCCATAGTATGGCTAAGAGGGAGGGTAAGAAGCACTATTGCCTCTTAGCATTTCTCTTCGAGTCAGAAAACTGCCCCAAAGCCCTTGCTACCTTTTTGCTAGTTATAAACTGATCTATGGTGTTTAAAATTATTTGAGAGTTATAGAGATAGGATAGGCTTAATGTTTTAAAATATGTTTCTGTTTACTTATTTTTTCAGGAAAACAATATCATCTTTCAAATAGAAATATAGGCCTGCCCAAGGTCATCTATGACCCAAAATATTCTCTAGAATTTTTTCTTCTTTTGTATGAATAGGCATCTATTGTTGTAGTACATTCTGGGAAACTAGTAGATAGATTCTGAAGCTCCAGGGTGAAAGAAGAGTTCATTGTCAGTGCTCAGGCTGTGAGAGAAATTATTCATCTTTGACATTCCTTCTGTGGCCCAGGATTAATAAGCTTGCCCTCATATCTTAACTGCCTATATGGTTTCTTTTGTATACTGTCTCTTCCGTGGATATAGCTTACTCTTTTAGTTTTCAGGTAAGATGTAGTAAAATACTTAAGATGGGGAAGGATGTGGAGAAATTAAAATCATATGGCTGCTGGCAGGAATGTAAAATGGTACAGCCACTTTGGAAAAATGTCTCACAGTTCCTCAGAAAGTTAAATAGGAGTAGAATTACTGGATCATAATGAAACATATGGCCCAGGAATTCCATTCCTAAGTGTACTCAAAAGAAGACATACCAGGGGAGATCAAAATATGATGTGTTTAAATTAAAAAATTTCTATTATAGGAAAAGACACATTGCCATTAATCCCCCTCACTTTAAACGCACTCATTCTCATCATTCCTGCCACTTTCTGAAGCAATTCTGGAAGTCCTCTTTTGTGCGTCTCTTTACAAAGTATGATCCAAAAATAATGGTGAATGCTGCTGCCAAGTGCATCCAATAGAAAAACATTATAGTGTTTGTAAAAACCTTATAGTGTGTCCTTATCCACTTTTTTTTACCAGATCTAGTACCTTGTGACTACTGGCTCTTCCTCAAAATCAAGAGGATCATGAATGATAAAAATTTTGAATTAGTTGAGTACATTGAGGCAGCCACAACAGCACAACTAAAGATACTTATGAAAGAGGACTTCCAGAACTGCTTCAGAAAGGGGCAGGAATGATGGGATAAAGTATTTGAAGCAAGGGGAGTATACTGAGGGAGATTAATGGTAATGTTTTTTTTACTGCAATTTTTTAAAAATTAGTTAAACATTCAGGTATTTTTCCATCATACCCAGTATGTCTATACCAAAACTGTCCACAATTTGGATGCAGTGGCATGCACCTGTAGTCTCAGCTACTTGGGAGGCTGAAGCAGGAAGATCATTTGACATGAGTTTCAGAGTAGCCTGGCAACAAAGTGACTGCATCTCAAAACAACAATGATACATGCTGCAGGCTGAGGCAAGAGGATTTCTGAGAGTTTGAGAGCAGCCTAGTCTACATAGTTCAGGCCAGCCTGAGCTACATAATGACCCTGTTTCAAAAAACACAAAATAGGGCCGGTGAGATGGCTCAGCGGTGTAAGCGCCTGCCTGGCAAGCACGAGGGCCCGAGTTCAACTCCTGGAACCCACATACGAAAAAAGGGCCAGTGATATCGCTCAGTGGCACGAGCGTCTGCTGGCGTGCAAGGTCCTGAGGTTGACCCCCGGTACCCACCAAAAAAAAAAAAAAAAAAAAAAAAAAACCACAAAACAAAAAATAAATAAAACAAAAAACAAAAGTGGGACACAAATGTTTATAGCAACATTATTCATAATAGCCAAGAAGCAGAAACCCAGTGTCCATCAACTGATAAAATGTGATATATCTGGCCAGGCATGGTGGTGCATGCTAATTCTAGCTACTGAGTAAAGACGGGTTGCAGGTTCAAGGCCAGTCTGGACAACTTAGTGAGGCCCTGTCTCAAAATAAAAAATAAAAAGAGCAGAGCTGGGGGTATAGCTTTGTGGTACAGTGTCCTGGGTTCTGTCTTCAGTACCACAAAAGCAAGTGATATATCTTTTTGTTTTTGTGTCTTGTTTTTAACGTTTCTATCTTGTGACACGGTCTTGCTAAATTGCCCAGGCTTGGCCTAAACTTGCAATCTGCCAGCCTCCACCTCCCAGAGTGCCAGGATTATAGGCAGAATATTTTTGTAATTTAGCAATTAAAAAGCTGAAGTACTGATTCATGATATACTCTGGAGGAACTCTCAAAACATTTTACTAAGTGAAAGAAGGCAGTCACAAAAGACCAAGTATTGTATTCCTCCTTTTATATATGTCCAGAATAAGCAAATCTACAGACACAGAAAGCAGATTGGTGGTTGCTTATAAGTGGGAATATGGGGATGTGAGTCATTAGTGAGTGATAGGCAGTGGGTATGGAGTTTGTTTTAGAGGAAACAGAAACGCTCTAAAATTGACTGTGGTGATGATTACACAAATCTGTGAAATAAAGTACTAAAATCAATTGAATTTTATACTTCGATGGGTAAATTATATGACAATTATATCTCAAAGGTATTAATTGGTTCATTGGTTGGTTGGTTGAGACTAAGTAGCCCAGGCTGTCCTTGCACTCATTATGTAGCCCAGGCTAGGCTTGGAACTCCTGGTAGTCCTCCTGCCTCAGCCTCCCAAGTGCTGAAATTACAGGCATATACCACCACACCTGGCTCAAAGCTATTTTTAAATGATAGAGGAATCAAGCTGTTCAACAAGAAGACCTGTTTGAGAGAAGTTTTAACAATTTTTTGTGTTGTTAATGACTACTTTTCCCTGAAATGGGCATTTAGAGTCCTTTTCCAGAACTTTGTCTCCTTTCCCCAATACATTCTCCAGAGAAAGCAATAGAATTTCAGAGGATTGCTAAGTTCTGAATTATATAAACTAGCCATGCATCTTGTTTTGGGTGTTTTGATTTGTTTTGGTTTGTTTTTTTTTGAAACAGAGTCTTGCTATGCAGTTCAGGCTGGCCTTGAACTCACTATGTACCAGGCTGGCCTCGAACTCATGGCTCAAGCGCTGGGATTACAGGCATGCACCACCACACCCAGCTGTGACTTCAGTTCTGAAACACTGGTCTCACTTTCTTATAGAGCTGTGAGGTGATACTCTTCTGATTGTAAGAAGGTATTGGATTTGGCCATACAATATCACATAAATGGGATTTTTGCTGTGATCTACAAAAATAAACTACATGCTCGGACTTTTCATTTTAAAGCTTTGGCTAATTGGATGTCTTGAATCTGTTTTATTTCAGGGTTACCATCCAATGACCCATCAGGCAGCTCCCCATCTTCCTCTTCTGCTCCTCTGTCAAGTTTTTCTGGCATACCAGGAACGAGGGTTTTCCTACAAGGGCCAGCTCCTGTTGGGACCCCTAGTTTCAATAGACAACATTTTTCTCCCCATCCTTGGACAAGCACTTCAAACTCATGTAGGAATCCTAGAGGAACTCTTCCCAAAAACTCTTACTGAATAAGTTGTTAACCCATTTGTTTCAGGAAATACTATGTTGTAATTTTAGTAAAATAAATAGTATACAGGTACTCAAGGTTTCTATTGTAGTCATCTCAAAAAATTGTCAGGCATTTGTATAATAGAAACTTGAGGAGGATCAAGCTGTTCTTCCAAACCTTAAATGTTTACATTAAGACTTGGACCATGAAGGGGTAATACAAGTAATTTTACAAAAGAACTGCCTGTGGTAGTTTTAGTGCCCTGTGGGAGCAGTATTGTGAAATAATTTCTCAAATCTGAAAAAAAGTTGATTCATAAATATGGTCCATTTGGTATGATTTCTTATTTATTTTTATATTTATCAATGTATTATTGCCCCTTATACGTGTTTCTTTTTTTCTAACTTCCATTTCAATAGTTAGAACAGATGAAGTATTTTGAATTAATGGTATTTGATTTTTTTTGTTTGTTTAATGAGCATCATGAGTTAGTCAGTATTGGCCTTTTTGACAGGGAAGACTACCCAAATCACCTGAGTCCAATTAAGAAACAAAGCTGTCAACTGAATTCTACAGTGCTTTGCTAACATTTAACCTTTCTTCCTTATGGAGAAAAGGGCTGTAGAAAGGGGATGAAAAAGGGAAGAACTAACAAGTATAAAAGTGTTTTCTAAATAAGCTAAGTATTGTACAAACATTGCCATATTTTAATTAATTTAAAATGTAAGTATATGTTTTGAGAAGATTATTTAGAATTAGAGTAAGAGTGATGTGGTCTTTTTCCTTTCAAGCCTTGTTTAATTCAACTGGGAAAATTTTTTTAGACTATTTGCTTATACTTATTATAGGTAGAACTAGTCTAGAATGTCTATAGAAATTTTATAGCTTTATTTGCATGACCTTATAAAAAAGAAAAAAAATTTTGCCCAAGCTATGTTGTAGACTAGATCTTTCCAACAAGGTTTCTCATAGTCCTATAGTTTTTTTATATGTAATAAAACAATAGAGAAATATTTTGCCACCAGGTGACTCTCCTATTCCATCTGTTTCTTCGGGATCATCTTCACCTCTTTCAGCCACTTCTGCCCCACCAACATTGGGCCAACCAAAAGGAGGAGGCAGTGCCAGTCAGGACCGAAAGATACCTCCCCCCATTGGAACAGAGAGGCTGGCCCGGATTCGGCAAGGAGGATCTGTTGCACAAGCTCCTGTGGGGACCAGTTTTGTTGCTCCTGTTGGACACAGTGGAATCTGGTCATTTGGTGTCAATGCTGTGTCAGGTATTGTTACCTTGCCCTCTCTCTGCAGGGATATCTCAAGTAAGTTGTGGCAGTTTGCCATTAAAACTTGGTTCCTCAAAAAATAAAACAAAGAACTTAGTTCTTATGCTTAACACCCAATCAGGGAAGGGTGTTTATACTTTTGAGGAATTCAGTCCAGTCTCAGAGCCTGCAGTGTTAGTTGGGGTGATATATAGAATTGATCTGAAATAAAAGGTTCAAGTTTGTGTCCTTTACCTCTTAAGTTTTCCAGTGCAGAATGGGACAAACATTTGAGTTCTTTCAGAGAGGTAAGGTGCTTAGGGTATTCAGAGGACTTTATCTAATTTTCTAGGAATGTTTTTTGGTTTGTCAGACTGTGATGAGCCAGGTGTGGTGGCGCACGCCTGTAATCCCAGCACTCAGGAGGCTGAGGCAGGAGTATTGCTGCGAGTTCGAGGTCAGCCTGGGCTACATAGTGAGTTCAGGACCAGCCTGAACTACAAAGCAAGACCCTGTCTCAAAAAAAAAAAAGGACTTTGATGAATGTTTCCTGAAGAATTATTTTGATAAAATTTGGTATAAAGAAAGAATAACGTGATAATGTTTTGTTGTTTTATCTAAGTAAATATCAAATCTTATTCTCAATTCTTCTTTCCAGAAGGCTTATCAGGTTGGTCACAGTCTGTGATAGGGAATCATCCAATGCATCAACAGTTATCAGACCCAAGTACATTCTCCCAGCATCAACCGATGGAAAGAGATGATTCTGGAATGGTAGCCCCCTCTAACATTTTTCACCAACCTATTGCAAGTGGTTTTGTGGATTTTTCTAAAGTGAGTTGACAAACATCTTTGGAACTTGTTTGACATTTTGCCAGTCAATGTAATAACATGTTAAGAATTAGTGTGTACTGAACCAGTTCTCCCTTTTGTTTTCATGACTGCCAGATCTTATACTCAATTTCTTTTAATGTGGGTACCAGGAGTCGACCTCAGGACCTCGCGCTTGCCAGCAGGCGCTTGTACCTCTGAGCGATATCACCGGCCCTTTTTTTTTTTTTTTTTTTTTTTCTTTATGTAGGTTCTGGGAATCGAACTCAGGACCTCACGCTTGCCAGGCAGGCGCTTGCGCCGCTGAGCCATCTCACCGGCCCTCAATTTCTTGAGTGGGTAATGTTGTCTACAGTAGTTTGTCCTCAAACTATCCTGAAGATGTCCCTATCCCAGTAAAACAATCTGAGGGATTGTTGAGTTTTTTGCTTTGTGTTCTGCTGCCACATCTTTGAGGGAGACCTCTGCCCCTCTAAAAGGCTGGCTGTGACCTCTCCAGTGCCTTCTTGGCTGCTCTGACAGCTTCCTGGTTGCCATAAAGCCAGATTATGGCATTAAGCATTTATATAGATTTTCGTTTCTTTTTTGGGGAGTGGAGGGTGGGGATGGGAATAGGGTTTCACCTTGTAACCCAGGCTGGCCTCAAACTTGCTATGTAGCCAAGCCTGGCTTCAAATTCATGATCCTGCTGCTTCAGTCACCCAGTACTATACTGGGATTCCAGACATGTCACACTGTGCCTGGCTAGATTTACCCTTTTCTTGCTGCAAACTAATATTAGTGCAACAAAAATATTAGAAAGTTGATGGTATCATATTTTCATCAAATATGGGACATTCCTTAATGGCATCATCTTGGATTTAGTTTTTTTGTTTGGTTGGGTTTTTTTTTTTTTTTTTTTTTTCCTTCTGTGTCTTGAAAAATGTTGCAGATGCCAATAAACACTTTTGGTCTCTCAATACTGTACCACACTGTACTTATAAGCTCCTTGGAGTTCTTTGAATGAAAAGAAATTAGAGCAGTCTAAGCTGGTATTATGGACTGACTCATTGTGTATAATCAGTTCACAATTAAGCCTTTTTTCTTGTCTTTTAGGGCCTGCCAATTTCCATGTACGGAGGCACCATAATCCCGTCTCATCCTCAGCTTGCTGATGTTCCAGCAGGCCCACTGTTTAATGGACTTCACGGCGCAGATCCTGGTTGGAACCCTATGATAAAAGTTATCCAAAATTCAACTGAATGCACTGATGCCCAGCAGGTAAAATGGGCTAATACTCTCTCACTTTTCAGACTTGTCATGTTACTCTTTTAATTCTGTGAGTAGTGCAAGTTCTGAGTATCAAAAGTCATGACTGACCACCTTGATCTGAATTAATATCAAGATGATGCTGCTAAACATTTTATTTCATGTATGTGTATTCTTCCTAGGCAAAAACAGTGAATTGCCATTGCATTTATATATTCATTTTGTAAATGTCTAAAGATTCCTAATTAGAAATTCCAATTTTTCCTCCCCCTTTTCAGATTTGGCCTGGCACGTGGGCACCTCATATTGGAAACATGCATCTCAAATATGTCAACTAAACAGTTAGAAGGTTTTACTCTTTAGCCTTGTTTGAGAAACCTATGACCTTGGAAGAACCCTGGGGATTTTTTTTTTTTTTTTTAATGTGCCTAATTAAGAAATTTTCTCTGAGGCTTTAGCAATGGAAATTTGATTGCCCATTGTATAAGAACAAATTGATTTCCTACCCACCTGATTATGTTCTCTGGTTAGTTTAGCCATTTTTCAACTTAAGATCAGATGAACTTAGTGCTTTTGGCTAAACGTACCGAATGCTACTTGTATACAGAAGAGAATTAGATGATTACATGTTTAAGCCTTTTAGGGTGGTAAATACATATATAATTGTTTACATACTTAAAAGGAAAAAGTTGAGTAAATTTCTTGTCATATAGTGGCTCTACTTAATGTAGCCTGTATTAATGTGAAATATTTACCAGAATATTCAATAAAAAGATGAACAGTATTTAGAAGTGGGGTGTGATCCTTTCAGTGGTCATGCAGGTACCACCCAATCCACAATCATATTGAACCAGACTAGTAATGCTGTATTTGTAACATGCTTCTCACATTTTACACTTTAGAGCCCATTCTTAGACTGCCTTGAGAAGGTACTTTTGTAAAATGTTACGTATTTATTCTGTGTTAATATTCCTTGTTTCTTTCTTGTCTTCTCATTTTACACGTGAGAAACTTTAAGCCTTGGCAATTGTCTTATCTGACTTCAGCAGATATGCTACCATTAGGTTTCACTCCTATGGGTCATGAGTATGTTGATAAGAACTTTTGGGTTGGTGACATAGTTCAGTGATAGAGCACTTGCCTAGTATGTGTAAGGCCTGGTTCAATCCCAAACTCTGCAAAGGGGAAAAAAAGGGAAAAAAAAAAAAAAAAAAAAAAAAAAAAAAAAAAAAACTTTTGGATTTAAATCAGTTAATACTGGAAAAATTTAAGAACTAAAATCATGAACTTCAGGATCTTTTTGTGCTTCCTGACTTTTTTTTTATAATATCTAAAAGATGTATTTGGTTAAAGGCATTTTAAATTTTGAATTGGGACATAAGAAGGCCATGACTCCTGTTATTCTGTTGTATTGTTGAATCTTCTTAGTAATGTTTATAAATATGTGACCAATTCCGGTTAGCTCCATGGCCCCAAGTATGAAAAGCCAATATGTTTAACAAGCTAACCACAAGAACACTGGAATGGGATGGCCAAACAAAGGGTATGCCAAGGAGCTGATGCAATAGAGAGGGAAAAACTATCCCACTGAAAGTGTAGTCATCAACCTGTTTGTATTGTAATATAGTTGAATTTCCTGGCCTTATATATAGACAATATTAAAGAAGAAAATAAAAGATTTGAGGCTGACAGAAGGCAAAGAAGGATACAAAAATAAGTAAATGAATAAATAGGGACAGAACTGTACAAGCAGCAGCACTTTTCTACTCTCATACCAACAAAGATTCTTAATCTCTCTCCAGGTCCTAAAGCAAGCACCAGATCAGACATACCCTAATGTTTGTTCTCTGTTAGACGTAAACATTCCTTAAACTAATTTCTTATTTTCTATTTTTAATGGATTTGGAAAGTATCACTGGTGTTGAATTTGTAGTAGTCAAGAACCATATTAAATGTTTTCAAGAGCCTTCCTGACCCTTGGTGGTAATAAAGACACTTTGGATCATTACATGTCTATATTTCCACTTACAAGTAACAAAAATAATCACTTAAAATTAGTGAAATGAATGATACTATCCTTGAAATATACACTAGTGAGTGATAATATTAAGTAAATCACTCAAAGGGACAAAAGGGTAAGTATTGTTCTATCGTAACTATCTGTAATATGTTTGAATTGTCTGAAGGAACCCTTAAATCTATATTCTGTACCCAGAGGACAACAGAACAAGAAATTTTATCTCAGATCAGGGATTAGAATCCTAAAAGAAAAAGCAGGGAGAAACCCCTAGGAGAACTAGGCAGAAAGAGGAGTTATACAGAGGAAGTAGTTCTTTAGGGTACCCTCCTCCCTTCCCTCTTACGAGCACTGCCTTCCTTTCTTTGTTTGGATCCTGGTAGCCTACTCCCAATCCCATTTCGCCTGCTATAATCTCTTCTTCCTCTGCCTGCCTCTTCCTGGCATTACTTTACTGCTATTTTATCAACCTGAACATTGGATAAAACCTAGCTCAGGTAAGAACTTAATTTCAAAATATACAGGGGTTACGGGGGTGGGGGAGGCAGAATGGGTACAATGGAACAAGAGTCAGAAGCCTGAATTTTATTTTCATTTCTTCCACTTGAAGCTATATGATTTTAGGCAAGTTATTCTACTCTTCTGGGCTTCACTTAAAAGAATCTTCTAGTTCTAACACAGATTTTCTTCTTTTTTCTTATGAATGAGAATATATGGTATGGTACTGGAAACCATTAGATTGTTTACAGTGCTGTGGTTTGGTTCTGATATGGAATCAAAAGTCTGCTATTTTGGGAACCAGAATTGATTTTGAGATTTTAGTGGAGGCAGAAGAAAACCTTGCACATCTATAGTGAGCCCTCAAGTCATTAAGAACCATCCTGCCAAGGCACAGGTCAGACCCCATGAGAGTAAGAGTCCTTTCAAGGAATAAAACTATCATCAAGTTTTCTGGATCCACTGTTTCAGGTAGTCCTCAATGTAATAAAATTCTACCACCAATAAAATTACTGATGTTTTAAGATCCTTTAAACCTGTTGTGGCTACAGTGTGCTGACTTGCCTTTTTATAGGCCAGTCTGCTTTCTTCAGTCCCTGCTCTCAAAGGGGAAATCCCATCACCTCAGCTAACCAGACCGAAGAAGAGAGTTGGACAACCAATGGTGGCCTCTCCTAACCAGAGGTAAGAAATCTCAGGACTTGGAAATATTTTTTCAATCTGTTTGTGTAGATTCTGGCCAAATCCTCCTCCTAACCCCCAGCCTAGTGCACAAGGGGACCATCCTTAGTTTGAGTTATCTTGTTTAAGGGGAAAAACAGGTCCTATGATAGTTTCAAGCCAAACAGATAATACTTCGTGTGCATGGTTCTGTCCCACTGTTGAAGACCTTTGAACCACACTGTTAACCCAGGAAGAGGCAAACAACAGGAAAAGTTTCTGAACATCTCGTCCTCTGACTAGTGAGAAGCACTTCTACCAAGAAGTACAGCTGGTCATGATGTCTTCCCAGTGAACCTTGTCCTAGGGTGAGGGGTTCTGATAGCAACACATTTTCTATTCACCCTTAATGATTTGTCATTGGCCAAGAGGTAGGTCCTTCACCTTCACTCTCTCCTGTAGGAAATGAATGAGAGAAAAGGAGGTATTACGTATCAAAATCTTCAGTGTGCTAAGAGCACCTCCAATAGAGGACATAAGCCTGGGCTTTGAGGCCTATTTTGGAAAAGAAGAGCATAAATCAGATGATCTGACTGCAAACCTAACTTGTGATTCCTTTTCACTTGTTTTATCTTGATGGTTTGTGAGTCCAAAGCAATTTGCCTGGTGGCAGAGATGAAGCATAGATGTATTTTTTTAGCTTCTGTGTCTAAGGGTATTTAGTGTTATTCTGCTCTAAACTCATTCCTTCATCCACATTGCATGGATGATGCGTCTGGCTTTCTCTCTAAACTACCTATTTTCAAGTTCCCTGGCCCTTACACATTATATCTCCAAAAAAGTTGGCTCCAAGCAGTATTCATTATAGTAGTAACAGTAGTAACTGCTACTATTGTTTTGTACTGTTCTTTCTGGTTTTGTTTGAGTGAATCCTTTTCCTTCAGTAAATATTGATGTGCTCAGGCCTCTTCTTCTATTGTACCTTCTCCCCAGGTGATCTCATCCCATACTCTTGGATTTTATTCCATTCAAATCTGAAGCACTAGCCTAGGGCTCTCTCCCTGAACTTCAGACCAATATTATCTAGCTCCTTACTGTACTTACCTGGGCATTCCACACCCATTATTCAGTCCCTAGTATGATATGCCCCTCTTCTTGCCTTCCCTGTTACATTAGTGTTCTGAACAAATTTTTGTGGTACTGTGAACCAGTAAAGGCAAGCACTTTACCACTAAGCTACACCTCAAGCCATATATATATATATATATATATATATATATATATTTTTTTTTTTTTTTTTTTTTTTTTTTTTGTGGGTACCAGGGGTCGACCTCAGGACCTTGCATGCCAGCAGGCGCCTGTGCTGCTGAGCGATATCACCGTCCCTTTTTTCGTATGTGGGTTCTGGGAGTCGAACTCAGGACCTCAAGCTTGCCAGGCAGGCGCTTATGCCACTGAGCTATCTCACTGGCCCAAAGCCCTATATTAATGTTGTAGCTACAAAGATTCTCAAGCCAAAAGATTGGTAATATCCTAGGGCAGTGATGGCGAACCTTTTAGAGCTTTCGTTGATAACATCCCGGTATAGCATAGGTTCACCACCACTGCCCTTTAATAAATCACTTTGTCATTCACCTCTGTGTATCTGATTCATCCAGTTATGTCCATCCCTGTAGCCACTGTGCTTTTCCCATATCCCCACTCCCCACCTCATCAAGCTACTTCCCTACCTTGCTTTAAAGCTGAGTTATCAGAAGACTCTCCATCTGCTCCCAAGCCTTACTCTCCAGCACTGTTAATACACTTCATTTAGGCCCACACCACTTTGTAAGAGGCTTAAATACTAGTTTTGGAACAATAAAATATACATACCCTTGCTACCTGAAATGTGATCCTGAGGACCTGTGGCATCTGCATTACCAGGAACTGTATTTAAAAATCCTGAATCTCAGCCAGGCACGGTGGTGCACACCTGTAATCCCAGCATTCAGAAGGCTGAGGCAGGAGGATCACCATGAGTTCGAGGCCAGCCTGGGCTACATAGCAAGACCCTGTCTCAAAACAAACAAACAAAAACAAACAAAAATCCTGAATCTCGCCCCAGACCTACTATATCAGAATTATCATTTAAGAAGATCTCTAGAAAATTCATGTCCACAATAAAGTTTGGGAAGCACTAATTCATAAAACACAATTTTTTGCTTTAAGGATCAAGAAAATCAGAACAAAGGGAAAATCTGATAAAGCCAGAGCTAAGGTTATATTGATAATGCACCCATACAGGCAGGTGGTCTATATTTAATTTGGATATGGGGAGAGGGCTGCTGATTTTGAGGAAGCTACAGAGGACAACTGGATGAAATCAAGATTTTCAGTGTCTTATAGGTACTAGACTTAGTAGTTAATTCTGTTTCTAGTCTATCGTATCACCGTGCCTACATCCAAATAAAAGGCGATATTTTCTGACTTTCCTTTCTATAAAGGACCAAGTCTCCTCACCAGCCCTGCCTCTCCTTAGTTTGCTGTGGCAGATCAAGGAACAGACCTCCCCACTCTTGATGTCTCAGCAGCAGCCTCCCCTGTCCCTCGGCTTTTAATCATCCTTTAATTAGTCCAAGTATCACCTTTTCAGAAAGCCTTCTGCACTCCGTGACCTTCCCATTGTGCTTAAGGTCATCAAAGTACTTTTCATCCTGTATTGCAACTGTTTGTTTAGTGCGGTGCTGGGGAGTGAGGGGGATCGAACATAGGGTCTGGCACATGCTAGGCAAGTGCTCTACCACTGAGCTATACTCCCAGGCCCCGTTGTTTATAGGAGGCAGCATATGCTGTGCTCAAGGGTCCAGACTCGAATCAGATAACACTGAATCTCCGCTTCTTCCCCTCCTGTAAGATGTGGGACTTTGAGGCAGAGACTTACCTCTGTCGGCTTATTTGCTTTGTTGTCAATTGATAGTGCTTAAGTGTACCAAACTGTTGAAGGAATGGGTGAATTAATACAGCGCAGCAAGGTCGGCCGGCTGCCCCAGCACCAACGTGTAAACAGTAACCAGCCGAGCTCCTGTAGCAGTCAGAGGCAGTAGCAGTCAGAGGCAGATTGTCAAGTGTTGGCCCAGGAAGATCTGAAGGCTGCTGCAGAGCCTGGGACCTCTTCCCTGCTTTTCAGCAGACCAAGGGCTTACTTGCTAGCGAGTAGGCGGGACCGTCGTATTGAGTGACGGCAGTTGACCCGCCCCGGGCGTGACGTCATCGTAGTGTTGTTGCCTGCTGCCGCACGTGGTCGGCTGAGTCCGCCTGAGACTCAAAGCAGCGCCCCGTGTCTGCAGCACCAGCTGGTTGCCTTCCTGCTCATCTCGCTCGCTCGCAATGTCCACGTCCACGAGCTGCCCCATTCCCGGGGGCCGGGATGGGCTGCCCGACTGCTACAGCACCACGCCGGGGGGCACGCTATACGCCACAACCCCAGGAGGTCAGCGGGCGGGGCCGGGGTCCACAGAGTACAGGCAAACGAGCGCGTGCGTGTGCGTGGTTACTAGGCGGGGGTGGAGAGGTGTGGGCCTTGGAATAGCGCGCAGGCCCCTTTGGAGGTTGTAGCTTTGGGGAGGATGTCTGAAACCTAAACTAAGTTTCCAGAAACCTGAAAGTGATGCAACAGTGCCTTGAGCCTACCTTCCGGGCGACTCTAGGCTACAGTTCTTTACTGTGGCTTGGGTTCAGGATGCCTTGCAAATGCTTTTTCCCCTTACTGTATTGTCTTCCGAGTAGGAGCCTAGGCCCGGAGGGAACGTGCCCTCAGGACGCCCTAGATCTCGTGAAGCGGTTTTAGCAGTTGGGGGAAGGGGTTTTGGGTGTGTGTGGCCACCTGGTGGCTGTGTGGTTGGGCCAGCAGCCTAGGTTCATGAGCTGCTGGGCTCCTGACCCAGGTTCCTGCCACGTGGGCGGAGAGGAGGGGCCCTTTGAGGACACTATGCTGGCCAAGTTCCTCTTAGGCTAGGCTGAGGCTTACAGGACTTGGGAGGGGTCAGAATAAGAACAGTGTGTCCCAGTGTTTCACAGGGTAAGCAGGGGCACGGCTCCTCCCTGCAGGAGATAAGCACCTAGGTGGCAGCACTGGATGAACCGCTTCACAACTATTTGGCTTTCTGATCTGAGGCTGGACAGCAAGGCCTCACCTTGTGACCCAAAGCAAGGAAGCTCCAGAGCATCAGAGGAGCAGCCTTAAGTACCTCTAAGAAACAAGAGCTCAGAGTTTAGTGCTCCTCTAAGAAACAAGACCTGAAACTGCCCCTGCCTGGACTAGCTGCAATGCCCCACCTGCTTTATGGTGTGCTTAGATACCTGGTTAGGCCTGGAATTCTATCAGTGCTGTACAGGCTTGTAAGATCCTTGTTAAGATCCTGGCTGGGCTACAGAGCAAATGTCTTTTGAAACACAGGCCAATGTGACACATAACCTGAACTGCCAGCCCCCAAATGCCCTGTCTAGGACCCTAATCACCTGTGTATCCTATTTTGTGACTCTTACATCAGCCCCTACCACTCAACAGGCACCAGGATCATCTACGACAGAAAGTTCCTGCTGGAGTGCAAGAACTCACCCATTGCCCGGACACCCCCCTGCTGCCTCCCTCAGATTCCCGGGGTCACAACTCCAACTGTCCCACCCTCCAAGCTGGAGTTGCTGAAGGAGCAGAAGGAGACAGAGGAAGAGATACCTGGTAAGGAAAGCAAGAACTAAAATTAAGAAATGCTCAGCCCTCGGGTTTAAATGCCCTTGAGGAGTGGGATCTCTGTTCCAGGAGGACTTTCTGCACAGATGCAGGGCCTGCAGACCCTCGTCCAGCAACTAGTCTTGCCTTCTCTCTCTCCAGATGATGCACAGTTTGAAATGGACATCTAACCCTGTACAGATGACCCCGTGTATGGAGGTATAGAGGAATCCGTCATGCCGCTGCTGCCACCACCTCTTCCTGGGGTATTCAGAAGCCAGCTGGCCTCATCTAATTGGGAAAGGGGTGACTTGGTTCTGGGCCTTCTTTAGTTCTGAGGCAGCTAGACCAGGGATGGGAGTGGGCAACTTGCCAGGCCCTTAGCTCTCTTTGGTCTGTGGGTACTCATCCCAACTTCCAGTCCTCCATGCTCAGGGCTGGGACTGAGGAATAGTGTGTGTCACTTCTGGGCTGCTTAGTAAACATTCAAAGAAATGTCTTGGCTCCATTGTTCTCAATGCTGATCTCACCTCGGCTACAAAGCTGAGGGCCCTAGCAGACCTAGTTAAGAGGCCCCAGATCTGTTCCCAGTTCCCACTGGGCCCACTTCCAGAAGCAATTACAGCCTAAGGCAAGCTACGGGAGTTGCCAAACCATAAACAGCAATAGCCTGCCCTTCCAGCTCCTGCTCCTGTCTTTTGAGGAAGCAGCCTTCCTGGAATTAGGCCTCCCCTGTGGCCCCTCTTCTATCCATTCTTAACCAGGACTTCTGGAGGAGAGGTGTTGTCCTAGCCTGTGGATATCCTCTGTCTTTCCTTTTGCCTTTTCTGCCTTTCCTGCAGGTACCAACTCCCATTCCAACACTGAAAAGCCTGTATCCTCCCTTCTCACAGCATATCTACCACGACCACAACCCCCGCCCCAAGCTATGTCCAGAGTTGCAACATTAGGGCCCACACTGGCACTCAAAATTAGCAGCTTGCTTGGTGAGTCAGATAAACAGTCATGATTCCAAATCACAGTAATCTGGTATTTTTCTCCATCAATTTATACAGCAGGCACCAGGCGTGGTGGTACACATCCGTAATCCCAGCACTTGGGAGGCTGAGGGAGGAGGATCACTTCATGTTCAAGGCCAGCCTGAACTGCAGTGAAACCATGTTTCAAAAAGACCTCCCTCTCCCCTAAAAAAAGTTATACAGCAGATATCCCACTCTAATTTTACTCTCTAGCATTTATATACCTCAAAGATGATACAGTGCAAAAAAGGAGTCTTAGCTGGGTGTGGTGGCCCATGCCTGTAATCCCAGTACTCAGGAGGCTGAGGCAGGAGGATCACTGAGTTTGAGGCCAGCCTGAATTACATAGTGAGACCCTGTCTCAAAAGACAAAACAAAAATCAAAAAGGAATACTTTTCTTGAGGGCAAAGTCTCCCTGTGCTATCTGAATCTGTTCTCATGCTGAGATGAAATCATCTAGACAGGGATGTTCCACATAGCAACAAACGTGCTCTTCAGTTTAATTTTGGGAAAAGTTGCAGGCAGCAATCTGGCCAAGTCCAGCAAGGCTTATAATGAATGGAGGTGGGAAAACAGAAATTCACAGGGTATGGGACAGTTAACAGCAGAAGGAACCAGCTTCCTGCCCAGTGCCCACCATTGAGATGTTTTTTATTGAAATGCACATACTATAGTTACAAGTGACCTCCTTGTAGCCCAGGCCCAATGGGACAGTCTCTGGTGGTAAAAGGGAGCCAAGTGAGAGAAGACCTCCTGCACCAAGGCCTAGCAGATTGTGAGTCTGGGAAGCCTCCAGGATTATGGAGCCTCTTGAAAGCCTGGTATGGTCTGGTTCTCAGCTGCTGCTTCAGATTTCTCTTCATTTGTCTCTTCCTCTGAAGACAGACTCCTTTTTTCTGCAATTAATCTTTTAACTCCCACCATCCACTGACTGACCTCAGTCACGTGGTCAACCATGAGTGAGCGGTGGATGTCATCTGCTGCATCCCACCGATGGCTTGAAAGCTCTGAGGAGAGAGAACTTGAGCAAGCACACTGGGATAAAAAAGGTAGTAGCTTCCATGCCTCTTCTCCCAATAAGTCACAGTTGCAGCACCTATGCAACTCAGTCAACTACTGCCATACAAGGGACTTCCAATATATTAAGGAACCTACGCATACCTTGCACCAGCAGCGCCATCCTCTTCTTTACAGGAGTTGACAACTTTCCTCCTGCCCACTGTTCCTGAAGCAGTGCCAGGCGTCGGCTGATGTCATCACATATCTGCTTCTGAGAGACAGAAGCCCCTTCACTCAGTGGTGTCAGCCCACAGGGAAATGGGAAGTCAGCACCTCTTAGGAAGCACCTACTTTCTCTGGCCTGGATCTCTATGCTAGAGTTTTGATTCTTTACACAAAGGTTAGGGGTCCCTACTGAGAACTTGCTGAAGTTTATGGATCTTCTCCCAAGAAAAAGTGCAGATATGGCTAGAATTTTTAAATCTCCGGGACTTCTTAGAAGCTTATCATGCTACTTTGCAAACAAGGAAACTTAAGAATGAAAAAGGTGGGCCGGTGAGATGGCTCAGTGGCGTAAGCGCCTGCCTTGCAAGCGCGAGGGCCCAAGTTCGACTCCCGGATCCCACATACGAAAAAGGGGCCGGTGATATCGCTCAGCGGCACGGGTGCCTGTTGGCGCGCGAGGTCCTGAGGTCGACCCCCCGGTACCCACAAAAAAAAAAAAAAAAAAGAATGAAAAAGGTAAAATTACCTTTTACTTCCCCTTTCCTTGATCCCTTGCTTCCAGAGAGTTTAGAAAACACTAAGTAGAAGATTACTCTCTCCCTCACTGAGCACAATATAAATTCTCTGAGCCCAATTAGCAGTGTGTGCTCTGAATGACCTAGAGGTATAGAACATCAAGCTGCTATTTTTACTAACGGGAGCTGAATTCAACTCTTACTCCCCTAAGCCTCTGTGACTGAGAAGTTCTGTGAGCCCTTCTGAAATCCTGTGTTCACTTTCCTGGAAAAGCCTTAGCAGATTCTTATGCCATAACTGTAAAAGAATTAGACCCCCTTGCCCAGAGGGTCTCCCTTTGGGAGCCATAGTGCATTTGGCTGTGGGTAGGATTCCTCTCCGCCCCTGGAGTGCCAGGACTTACCCTTGTATGGCCACGGCAGTCCTCCAATGCTTGTTCCAAAGGTCTCAGCACATCCTCTATCAAAGCCTCGGATTCAATGACTGGGAAACCCATGAGTTCCACACTGGAGGCAGGGCAGCTCCCCATAGGTGGGAGCCTGGGAGCCTTACTTGAAGGAGGTGGAGGCCCCACTGGAGGGGGCCCAGAAGTCTCTGAGGTAGCAACTGAAAAAGTAAAGCAGAATCAAGCAACGTGGCTTAAAAAGATAAACCATTATAAACTAACTTCTAAGCAGGTCTACTCTATGGGACAACTCATTTCATTCAAAAGTGTGTATAAAAGCTACACGGTGATACAGAACTATAATTCCAACTGTTTAGGAGACTGAGGCATGGTGATCACAAGTTCAAGGAGAGCCTGGGCAACTTAGCAAGACCCAATGCCCACCCCCACCCCCCAAAAAAAGGCTGGAGGATGTAGCTAGGTGGTAGAGTGTTTTTCTAGCATACAAAAAGTCCTACGTTCAACACCCAATACTAGGGGACAGAAATCCAGGTGTGATAGCACATGCTTGTAGTTCCAGTATTCTAGGAGGATCACAAATTTGAGCCTAGCCTGGGCAACTTAGTGATTAGCAAGACCCATTCACAAACTAAAAAGTAAAAAGGGCTGGGATATAGCTCAGTGTGAAGACACTAGGTTCAATCCCAAGAATTGCAAAAGAAAAAAAAAAAGAAAAAGTGTATAAAGTCCCTATTATACAGTTTGCCAGGTACCAAGGATAAACCAGACAGACCTGGTTCCTGATTTCAGAGAGTTTAGAATCTAGAGGGAAAGGAGAAAAAACACAAGAAAATTACCAAATTATGTGCTACAAAGAGATTATGTGGTGAAGAGCACCAGGGGGACCTACATAAACTGTTCAAGTCTTCTAAGCTTACCTCAGCTCATGTGATCTGTGATCTCCAACAAGTTTCTTATAAACTCTGAACCTGGGTTCCTCTAAGGTAAAATGGGGGTACTATACCTAGTTAAGACACTTCATGAGATTACAATCACCATTATGAATATAGGTGCAGCTGAAAGATACTGTGTAGCAAAAAGTACTCAAAGTTAGCAGTTTTTATTGAGTTGAGAACTAAGGGATACAATAAATGCAGCTATGAAGTTGAACAAGTACTATGTAGAGGTAAGGGCAATGCTCAAAAGGCAGGAACAGTCTTGTTCAAGGGAAGAAACAAGGTCTGCGTGGCTGGAAATTATTAGCACTGAAGAAAGTAATATGAACTGTTACTGGAGACATTAAGCACAGGATACAGATCCTGAGTTGTTTGGTCCTGACCTAAACAGTCCTGAGAAGTCACCACAGGTTTATAAAAGCAAGGAGTAATGTGACCAGACTTACTTTTTAAGATGGATGCTCTGAAAAAACATGAAGGAGGGTCGGGATGTGGCTCAGTGGTAGAGTTCTTGCCTTGCATGTATACGACCTGGGGTTCAATCCCCAGCACCACACACACACAAAAAAGAATGGAGGCAGGCACAGCAGTTGGTTAATGGAGCACTCCAGAATGCTGACACAGACTAAGGTGAAGGAGGAAGGGAAATGGAGTTGTCTGAGATTTTATGTAGGAGGAGGTACAATGCAACAGGATGTGATGGTAGGGGGTGAGGGAGAGGAGTCAAGATGACTTAGTTTCTGATTTTAGTGACTGAGAAAGACTGGAAGAGGAAAGTCAAGAACTTTTAGGTATCATCATCCACAGGGATAATTAATGCATCTAATAATTTGGCCTCTGGGTTACCTGACCACTTATCTTTCTATGATAACTTTGTCCCACCTTTTCATTCCCCTTTGTTTTGCTCACAGTATTGTATCACCTCCAAAATCTGATTACCCCTTCTTCCCACCCTTCCAGCTCAACTATTCAAATTTTGTGGGGAATTAAAACTCAGTCTCTTATAAATACTTACTTTCTTTTTGAGACAGGGTCTTGCAGTGTAGTTCAGGCTGGCCATGAACTATACAGATATAGCCCAGTCTGGCTCCAAACTTGCTGTGATGTCCTGCCTCAATATCCTGAGTGCTGGGATTACAGGCGTGCACCACAACAGCTCCCTTATAAACTAACTCCCTCCCTCCCTCCCTTACTCTCTCTCTCCCCCCTCTTATTAAGCCATTGTACTACTTAAACCAGTGCTTGCACTTGTGAGGAAAAACAGAACCATGCTGTTACACTTTATAATTTAACACTTTCCATGGCCACAGATTTTAAAAGGTGTACAACACTGCCTCATTTTCCCACTCTTCAAAATTATTTTTTCATCTTCCTTTCTCTACTGTCTTTCCACATCTGACACTGCCTCATATTTCATTGAGAAAATACTGGTCATCAAACAGGAACTCTCTCATCTTCCCACCACCGGTTCTACTAACCCCCCTACATCTGTAGCTGCTTCTTCCTCCTGTTATAGATGAAAGGTTCCTGCTGCTGTCAAAAGCAATCTCAGCAGCTGTAATCTGCAAGCCAGCCTCTCACGTCCTTTAGGCTTCCCTCCTGCAATTATCCCTTTTCTCCTGCATCATTAGTTCTGGTTCTCTACTGAATTACTCATCAGCATATAAACATGCTATAGTATATACAGTACTGCCCAAAACAACCCTCCCTTACTTCACATCATTCCATTTTCAGATACTCTACTTAATAGAATTTCTTGAACGAATCATCTATAATTACTCTGTATTTTTCGTATTATCTTCAGCCCATTCCAGCTGAGTTTGTTTTCACCAAATCCACGGAGACTGCTCTTAAGGTGACCTTAACAATTGCAATGTTTGCCAAATTTAATGGTCCCTTAATCTTGCTTGACCTTCCAACAGCATTCTTCACTGTTGAGTCATTTTTACTCTCTCATATTCTTCTTTCGCTATTTCTCAGTCTTCTTTGCTGATTCCTTCTTTACACAACCTTGAAATGCTGGAAAGGCCTAGGATCTTGTCTTGGATCCCCTTTAGGCTTCTATCCACACTTTTATGTAACCTTATTCAAGCCTGTGACAGCAAATATCCATACGAGTGTGACTATTTCTCTAACTCTGGCCTAGACTTCTCCCAAAGACAGCCCAAACTAAACATGATCCAAACCAAAAGCCTCTTTCCTCTCCCTAAAAAAACCTGTGTCTCCCAATCTTCTCATATCAGAAAAATATGAAAGTTATATTTTTTTTTTTTTTTTTTTTTTGGTGGGTACCGGGGGAACGACCTCAGGACCTCGCGCGCCAGCAGGCGCCCGTGCCGCTGAGCGATATCACCGGCCCCTTTTTCGTATGTGGGTTCCGGGAGTCGAACTCGGGCCCTCGCGCTTGCCGGGCAGGCGCTTAAGCCGCTGAGCCATCTCACCGGCCCTGAAAGTTATATTGATTCTTCCTCTGTTATTCCATTCTCCACAACATATCCATCATCCAATTCCTACTACTCCTATGACTGCTATCCTTGTCAAATCATTAAATCTTGCCTGTATTAACAGAATAATTTCTTATCCTTCCATTTTTTCTCAAAAAAATCTTGTTTTCTCCACAGTACAGTGCTTCCCCCCCACCCCCCCAGTGCTGGGAATCAAGCATACGGCCTCACACATAGTAAGTAAGGGCTCTACTACTGAACTATATCTTACTCCCCACTGGGATTTTTCGAAGATGTAAATCTGTCAGTGGTTCTTCTTCTTTTTTTTTTTTTATATATGCGGGTACCAGGAGTCAAACTCAGGACCTCACACTTGCCAGGCAGGTGCTTATGCTACTGAGCTGTATCACCGGCCCACTGTCAGTGGTTCTTAAACTGGGGAGATTTTGCCCCTGGGGCTGTCTGGCCACAACTGGG
Source organism: Erethizon dorsatum (assembly GCA_028451465.1). Taxonomy (NCBI): domain Eukaryota; kingdom Metazoa; phylum Chordata; class Mammalia; order Rodentia; family Erethizontidae; genus Erethizon; species Erethizon dorsatum. The sequence continues at coordinate 67,201,356 of CM051838.1, forward strand.
CGGGTGCTACTACCATCTACTGAGTAGAGGTCAGGGTTTCTGCTCAAGAACCCACAGTGCAAAGACAGTCCCCCAAACAGGAATAATCTAGACCTACATAACAGTAGTGCTGAGGTTAAAAACTATATCAGTGATGGTAAACCTTTTAGAACTTTCAGTGATACAAATGGCCCACTGCAGCACACATGCCATAGGTTTGCCGCTGTATATCATTTTTCTGCAGGGGAGAAGGATGGAGGGATGCTGAAAGTATGAAACCTGAGCCTCTTTAGGAGGACTACAGCTCACTTATTGGCCTGGGAAATTCTTGGAGGCGGGGGTAGGCAGCCTTTCACTTTTCAGTGCCTTCCAACTCTTAAATACAAACTCTGTATCCTGGCAAAACTTACTGCACTGTAGCCATTCTATTCCTTCAGTTTCTGAACTGACCAAACGTCTTCTTGGGGCCTTGGCACTAGCTGTTTCTTATGCCTGAAATGCTCTTGAGCCTGAACCTAGGGCCTTTGCACTGAACTACATACATCCCCAGGCTTGCTTTTTTTTTTTTTTTTTTTTTTTTTGGTGTTTTGAGACAGTCTCGCTATGTAATTCAGGCTGTCCTTGAACTCACTATGTAGCCCAGGCTGGCCTCAAATTCACAGCAATCCTTCTGCTTTAAGCCTCCCGGAGTCCTGGGATTACAGGTGTGCACCACCACTGCCTCAGCCCTTTAAAAATTTATGGGACAGGATTTCAGAGTCATTCTGTTACCCAGGCTGGGCTCAAACTTGTGTTCCTCCTGCCTCAGCCTTCTCAGAGTGCTGGGATTTTTTACATGGCTGATTTAATCATGCAGATCTCAAATGTCAGCCCCTCGGCTAATTTAGTTACCTAGTAACACATCACCCGGTTTTCTCCACAAGCCCTTACCACCAATTTATCTATCTTCAACGCTACAGTATAGACTTCATGAAAACAGAGACCATTTGTCTTTCTCACTGTTTAGTCTGTCCTCCTAATAAGTGCTTAGTAAAAAATACTGATTGAATGAATGAATGACATGTTAAGTATGAAGTGCTTATTATATCCCCAAGTGAAGACATAAAAATAGATACATATGGGGTTCTGGGAAGAGGTCTAGGTTGGACAAAAAATTTTCAAAGTAATGAAGTAATGAAAAAATTTCAAAGTAATATGGGAATAGTCTCGCTGAGATCACATAGGATGAAAACATAGGGTATTTTTTAAAAATCAAAATTCCACTTACTGACCTGAGTAGCAGAAGGGAAACTCGGAAAAGCGCCTGCCCTGACCCCCTTCCTGGGGTCGTAACCTCTCTTTATGGAGTCCTGGGAGGAGGAAAACGCCCTGGGGACAAGCTTGACCCTGGAACCGCCCATTCTCTGTGGGCCTCCGCGCAAGGGACCCCACGCACCTCTAGGGGATCCATCCTGGGGGGCGGCGACCCTCTTAGTGAGCGGTGCGCGCTTGGGTCCGCCAGTCTGGGTCTGCAGCCCGTAAGAGAACTGCGGCGGATCGTTCCAGCCGCGCTCCTTGTTGCCTGCAGAGACGAGGGGAAGTGTAAAGCGAGACCGGGACTCTGCCGCCGAAGGTTATATTGGGGTTCAGGGAGACAAACGGTGCGCCCCCACCCCGCCGGCTGCTCTCACCCGGCTTCACGTAAAGCTCCGCCATCTCCACTTCCGCCCCGCCAGCGGGGCAGCGCGTCACTTCCGGGGCGGCCGTTCTGCTCTCCCGGCCCGCCCGGCGGCTTGGGGCCCTTGATGTTGGGCAGTGCTTCGCAGCCGCCGCCGTCAAAAAGACTGCACCACCTCCCTATGGGTCTAGATCTCTCCTTCCGCTAATGATGCATGGGGTCCTGGTCACAAGGCACCAAGCGAGTGTTTTCTCAACGAGCTGGCGCGCCTAGAGCCCTAGTCCAATCTCTGCGTCCAGTCTCTCCCACTTTTTTTTTTTTTTTTTTTTTTTTTTGTGGGTACCAGGGGGTCGACCTCAGGACCTCACGCGCCAGCAGGCGCCCGTGCCGCTGAGCGATATCACCGGCCCCTTTTTCGTATGTGGGTTCCGGGAGTCGAACTCGGGCCCTCGCGCTTGCCGGGCAGGCGCTTAAGCCGCTGAGCCATCTCACCGGCCCTCTCCCACTTGTTCTAAGGTGCAGGTTCAAGCCAAAAAGCTTCTACTCTGTGTGCCACTCTAGGATCTAGTGAACCCCGGCTTCTACAGCCTCACCTCTGTCCACTGCCCTTTAGGCTCACTAACTAGTTCTCATCTTCAATACTTACATGTCAGCTCTTCAGGAAGTCTTCTGTAATGCCTTGGGCCACTTTTAAGTGTCACCCAAGCTCCCACGACCCTTTGAAACTTTCTAGTTGTCCTACATATTATCTTCTGTCTTGTTTGACTCCTGTTCATCTCCTCAGTAACAGGAGTCGCAAGGTGGGACCCTGACTAGTACTTTCCCAATGCTTAACTTAATGCCTCACACAGAGACCTTAGAATGTTGAATGAATGAGGTTAGACTTCCATCACATCCACGCCCTCATGTGACTAAAGGCAGCCACCAACACCGAACACACACTTCACACATGTTGTTGGCCCCCAACCCTATCCCAGGTCCAATATACTCACACCTAGTGAGGTCACTGAGGGATTTTTATTTGCACTGATTTTGCTATAAAGTGTTGCTGAGGTAGAGCCAATTGCCCAGGGCTGGATGGGGACAAGGAACACAAGGACCCAAGGAAAGGAAAGGGGAGCCAGGGGCCTAAGTTGTAGTGCACGTCCTCTCAGTCATTGATATAAATAATAAATTGGGAAATAAATAGAGGTTAGATGAGGATCAGGAGCAGGAAGACAGGTGAGAGGCTGCAGGCCCCTGGGGAATGGAGGGGTATAGACTTGGGCGTGGATTCAAAGCCTCCTTCCCCAGCCCTCTAATATCACTTTAGGGCATATGGAGGAGAGAGGGTTTCAGCCTAAAGGCATCAAGAAAAGAGAAGACACCCCGCTTTCGAGGGGCTGCCCCTGCACCCCCAACCCCTCCTTTGAGTAGGGGGAGAGGCAGGGGACCTCCTGGGGAGTCCATGGAGCTGGTCCGCTTGAGCCGCAGGCGGGCACGGGCCTGGGCACCCCAGGCCTTGCCTCGAGCTGCAGAGGCCACAAGACACTTCTGGTACTGAACCTAGGGAGAAGGGGAACGTGAGGATCCGGCTACCCTCTGCCCCTGGATTCTCCAAAAGCTTCTGCAGGGCGGAAAGCTGGCCAAGTTTTCTGTCGGATATAAGGCTGATAGTTGGTACATCAGCAGACCCTACAGCATTTCCAGATAGCGCAACACATAAAACACAGAACTTCACATTTACTGAGCACTTGAGGGCTAGACACTTTGTCCTTTATACAATAATCTAACTTTATCCAGTTATTTATGAGGTGTTATTATCCCCAGTTTGCAAATGATATTGAGACTCAGAGAAAATAAATGATTTGCCCAAGGTTACAGCCACAAAACAGTAGACTTGTCATTCAAACCTAGTTCTATCTGATTGTAAAGCCCATACTCTTAACCTCACCTATCACTACGCTGCCCCTGCTCCATCTCTCACGGCAGTGCACTAGTTCCCTGGCAAAGCAGATTTACTAGGCAATACAACCCCAATCATCTCTCATTTGAACTACTCAAAGGGGGTCCTAAATCACTTTCCTGCCTCCTAACTTTTGTCTTCGAAATCTTTCACCCTTACTATAGCATAAATAGTTGTCGTAATCCACAAACCTGACTTCACTGTCCTGCTCAAAATCCTTCAATGGTTCCTAGTGTCTCAGGACAAAATGAACTTATCACTCTGACCTGTAAGGTTCTCCATGACCACGTTTCTGCCATTCTTCCTGCCCTCTTATTACATCTTCCCTGCACACCACATACGCTAGATTCTTTCAGATACTCTAATCCACTAACATCTCTATCACCCTCACAACTGTGCTTGGCATACCTACACTACTCCCCTTCACCTGGCTAACTTCCTCTTGGGGCCTTTCAATTTTCTATCACCTCTTACAGGTAGCCTTCCTGACCCCTGAATGGGCATCTCTTCCATCATCCTGTGGTGTACAACTTTCTGGTGCATTCCTGCTTTATGCTAAGTGCTCTGTAAAGGCAAAGGCTGTGCCTCCTATACTGCTGAATTCCCAGGGTCAAGTACGGTGGCTGTAGTATGCACTCCTATTTGTTCAATGAGTAAGTGAACAGAACTAATGGAGCTTAAGCACCGCACATTCAAATGATCACAGATGCCAAGAAATAACCTAATGAGAGGATCAGGAAAGACGATGCCAATCATATAGGCATAGCCCCTACACAACTGCACATGCATGCTAAAATGTACGTGTAAACCTTGTCAGGGATCTTCATGCTCTACGAAAAGCAGGCATAGCAGTAACTATGTAAAATGTCCTGGCCTTTAAATATTGGGATATAACCAAAACTGACTGAAAACAGAATGAGGGCCAAAATACTTGTGAATCAGTGAGCACTGGGAACACTGGCTTGTGATCTGTGGAGAAGCTGCTGATCTTGAGCTCAGTCCCTAGTACAGAGCAGCAGCAAAGCAATCCCACCCCTCCCACACACCTATCCCCACCCCTCACTCACCATACAGGCAGCCTGCACAGCTTCAGAGAGTCCTCCAGCATGGGGCTGGCACCAGAAGGCCACACACTGGAAGCTCTGACGGCCGAGGTCAGCAATGAGGCCAAAGGTGTGTGGGTCACGGCCAACACCAATAAAGGTCACAAGGCGCACAGGGCACTGCCACAGTGGATCCTCTTCTGCACTGGCTTCTGCCTGCCCACACCACACCTAGTCACTAGAGGGCCAAGCACTGGCTGGACCCACTCTCTTCCAGCAGCAGGCAATGGCCCCCTCAGCATCCCTGCTCACCCTCCACAGTCCCCAACTTCATCCTTTTCTGGTACCTGAATGGGGTGTGCAGTCATGATAGAGTCAGATACACTGAGCATGGCAGGGACCCAGGTGTTCCGGTCCCCCCGGGCAATGAGGGTACCAATGGCCTCGTTCAGTACATCCATGCCTGGAGGGATATGCCCACTGTGATATCTCCCAGTGGTTAAAAAAAAAGTCTACAAAGAATATCTAGGTCTCCTCTCACTGACTTGGGATTCGGAAAGATGGGAAGAGGACAGCAGAGACTGGGCTTAGAATTCTAAGTTGGGAAAGCCAGTACATCCAAGGCTATGTAAGGCCATGGGAGGACTCAGAGAAAGGGTGATAGATCCCACCTCACCTGCCTTCCCCTTGATTTATGTCACCCAGCCCATCTAGCTTCCCCCACCCCCATCCTCACCCATAGCTTTGGTGACTGGCAGGATCCCCATGTACAATGCCTCATACTTCTGAGCAGCCTGGCTCACCGCATCCAGCAGCTCCACTGAAATACACATACCAAGTTGGCTGGGAACTCCCTCAGTTCCCCTTTTCCCCACCCTTCTGAATGGGCCAAGACCCAGGTCCGAGCTGTTGCTACCAAAAGAAAGCCCATGGATGCTCCTCTAATTCAGGGCTTGGGATCCCTTGGCTCAGATCCCTGGGATCAGACACATCTCGAGGGAAGTGTTAAACAACCAGAAAACAGCCCCCTCCACCATTCCCATTTTTCACCAAAGCAGCCTGACTCTACAGTGCAACAACTCCCCATACCTTGTTGAGGAAGGTCTTCAGGGGATATGGGGTCTGGGGAGCAGCAAGCACCATCACCACTGATCCCAACTCGTTCTGACAATATCTAAAACACAATGTGGTCAGCATAAGGCCCAGGGTGGGAGGAAGGGAGCCAACTACCCCAGAAGTTTCAGCCCTAGCTCCACACCCACATTCCCTGCCCCACCCCTGGCCCTTACCTGGGCACAAAGCCCATGTAGAGCACTTGCAATGGCCTTGGCAGGAACATCACAGCGAAATACATGACACTTGAGCATACAGCTGTCTTTGTCACCCGCCACAAAAGCGAAGTCCCTGGGAGAGGCAGAAATGGGGCTGTGGTAGAGCTGGTTAGGGCAAAGACCTATAATGCCTACAAGAGGCTTTTAATGTCGACCTAGGGACAAGGTAAAGATGGGGTAGAGAAGTCAGAGCTGGGGCTCAAGGTACACGGTTGTCACATACCTGTCACTGTTCCAGAAGCATGTGGGAGCACAGGAGAGAATCAGCCCAGCCTCTCTGCCTCCCCCATATCTGTCCCTGCGGAGCTAGGCCCACCCTCCCAGCCTACCCTCCCCAACCAGGGCTGGACTAGGCAAGGGAGGCAGTGCTGGGCTCATATCAGGATCTGTGTCCAGGGGTTCAAGTACCATGGATCGGCATTAGTGGGAATCACAGCCTGCAGGGGGAGGGAGAAGCAGCTCTTGCTTGGGGGATGCAGAAGTCCTCACCGGCCCTTGGAGCTGCCCACGCCCCATACACGGATGTGCACCAGAGGCTGGCAGTGGATCAGACTGTGGTCCAGGGGATTCACCAGACTCATGGCGTCTTTCTTCAGGATCATTAGCATATTCTGGCCCTGCCAAGGACAGAGGTCAACATGGAGATCAGATAAAGGTGACTGTCATGGAGAACAGGCAATTCGGGGATGACTATCTCTGCTGGACCATACACTGAATCTTCTGTGGGGCGAAACAACTCACCTCACCCCAAGCACCATCTGGGGGCTGGCTCTGGTTGCGTGTCTGGGCCAGCTGCTGGATACAGTTATTGACTGCAATACTGCTCTTCCCTGGTGCCAGGTCCTCTTCTGGTACCTCCACCCAACCCAGAGACCGGACTGCGAAGCACTGACAAGTTGGGGGAAGGGATAGGAATGAGTATGGTGGAATAGGTTATCAAGTGCCTAAGGCTCCACCCATACAAATGGTAGTCCCTCCCTTCACCCCAATCATCTCTGCTCAGTCCAGCTGTACCCCTTGTCTTTCCATTGGGATCGCCCAATGTTCTAGGCCCCCAGTGCCCTGAGCCCCAAGTCACTACCTTAGCCCCTGGTTCCAGACTCTGGATATAGGATTCTTCACCATACCAGGTCAGAGAGTTACTAGAACAGAGAGCACAGCTTGTGAGGACCATACTTCCTACAGTAAGGGCAATGGGGAGGCCCAGTCTACTAAATCAGCACAGGGTTTGGGAGGACACCCAGAATATAACTCCACAAATATAAAACCCGAGCAGGGTAGAACAGAGGACATATTAAATTATGTAAATATATGGCTTGACATTTGAGGTAAAATTCAGGAAACAGGACCCAGACACAGGGCATAAAAGCTACAAATGTGTAGCAGCATCCAAAATGTGTTTAAGAGCCCAAAACTGGGATGACACCCAAGAACACAGGATAGGATATTCCACAGAACCTAAGACAATGGCCAAGGTTTAGAACATGATAGGTCAGGACGACAATATGGAAAAGAACATGTAGCTAATGACAAGAACTTAGAACGAGGGCCAAAACTGAGAATCAAGATTGTAAGACAAAGCCAAAAGCACAGAACAGGGCCCAAAAAGGAAATCCAGAACCTGAGCTAAAAAACAGACTGCAGGTCCAGCTGCCCTTTTTTTTTTTTTGAGAGGGTGTCACTGCAGTTTAGGCTGGCCTTGAACTCACTACGTAGCCTAGGCTGGCCTCAAACTTGTGATCCTCTTGCCTCTGCCTCATGAGTGTTGGGATCATAGGCACGCACCACCACACTCAGCTCCCAGCTGCATTTTTGAGTGTCATGGAACCCCAAGCCTTTCATCTTGCCTGGGCCATCCCTGTTACCTCCGGTCCAATGAGCTCTCCAGGCTGGAGAAAGATCTTCCTTTGGGGGGCCGCAGTCCCCACACCCCCTTCAGGCCCTGCAGAGTAGGGGTTAGTCAGTGTAGCAGGAGGCCTAGGTCCACACTTGAGCTCAGTTCCCCCTCCTTACACTTCACCTACCGTGCCTGGGTCCTCTGCATCTCCCAGTTCCCAGGCTGGGCGCTGCCACTGGGTGCTACCGCTGGGTACATGCCAATAGTAAGTACCTGCAGCATCACGGATCTTCCTCCAGCCAGGGGGCAGGCCTGGCTCCCCCTCCAGACTCTGGTCACCCCACAAGTCATCTATTGGAACAAGACATTGCAGAGGAGGAGCATATTATTCGTGAATTCAGAATAACACCTAGTCATTACCCTCCCACCATCCCATAGGGGCAGCCCTTAGGCTAGAACTTCAGGCTCCCCAATCTTAAAAGACTGCAAGTTAAGATCAGGGTTTATTTGTCCCCTCGTCCTCACACCGAGACGAACCCCCTACCCTGTCTTTGTGTCTCGGGGCTAGTGCCTTTCTCCCGTATCTCCCCTCAACCCCTAGTGCTCCCATCCGGCCCTCTGGTGCACACCGTCGCAGTTGACCAGAATGATGGCCAGCATGTAATCCTTGCCCAACATAGCCCCGCCGCGGCCCCGCCGGCCTCTGCTGGCCGGCGCTCTCAGCCCAGCGCGACCTCCGGAGCTGCTGCGCCTACAAGCCCAGCCTCTCTGCGCCGGAGACCGCCAACTGGTGCCGCACAAACACTGGGTAGGTCAGGGGCCGGGTCGGGGGCGGGAAGGGGCGGGCCTGAGCAGCACCGCCCGCTGAGGGGGGGGTGACTGGAGCCTCGAGTGGGTGCGTGTTTCCGTGCGTGGGTCTAAGGGAGGAACACAGACGCCAGCCAACTCGCTGACACCACCGCGCAGCTGTGAGCTCAGCAGCCAGCGGAAACGCAGCAAGGCGAACGTGCATCGCGCACACTCGCGCACGTGTGAGATCATCGCGGGGACGTATGCGCGCGCACACGCAGCAGGGAACGCTACAGGAAGGGTCGTGTGAAAGTTATCTCCGAGAAGACCGCTCGTGCTGGCTAGGAAAATGCCCCACCCTTTCGAGAAATGCCCCGGAAGTGCCTTCTCCCTCTGTAAAGATGGCTGCAGCACTTGGTAGGAGCGAGGCGGGTCTGCGCCTGCGCAACAAGTTCGGCGGGGAAGATGGCGGATGACAAGGTGAGTGAATGTGAGGTGAACTTATGTCGGGGTTGGTCTTTACACTTCGTGGCCTTTTAGTTTCTGGACGGACGTTTTAGTTTGGGGATATGGCTCAGGGGTGGGATACCCTTTGTTTCCCCTGGGCTTATTGACTACCTCAGTGGAGGATGGCGTGAGGGCAGTTTTAGGCGAGGCGGGCCGTGCCAAGCATTGCTTCCCAGGTGTTCCCGCCGGGCAACCATCAAGATGGCCAGTTACTAGCGCACATGTAAACATTCACCCTTATCACCTGGAGACAGCGTTTCCAGTCCACAGGCACACACATACCACCTTCATTCAAACATTCCCTTGCCCTTACTTACATGCAATCAGAATCACTCATTTATTCACGCTTCTGCCGACAGTCATTCCTTGTTACTTCTAGATTCCCGCATTCAGTTTGGGATGGCCTTGGGAATAAAGGGAGAAAGCCCCAGCAGAAATAAGCTTTACCCTCCAATTGTCTAGGGAGCTGCTTCAATCCATTATTTACTATTGATCTAGAAGCCCAGCATCACCCACACACTTACTAAGTTCCTTCCAGTCCGTGTGTCAGGCACTGGGACACAGAATGCGGGACAGTCTGATGGCCATTTGCAGAGAGCTCATAGTTCCTCAGAAGTGCTTTCCTCAGAGACTTGACTGAAGGTCTCCTAGCCTAATTGAAGGTGCCTACTGTCTTCTCTACACACTACTTGCTATATGAGATTCCTGTAGAGATTGTTACAGGTTACTGATGCAAAATCGATTTGTTATCCTCTCCCTAGCCTGTGAATTCTCTGCTTTTTAATGCTTTTCTTCTTTTACTGTTGCCATCTCAAGAAGGTTTTATAGAAAAATATTTCTCCCGTACTCTTCCCAACTCCCAGTCTCATGGAAATGAGCAGGCGTCAGGGCTGGGTCAGTCTGCTGAGCCAGCCTCTCCCTTGCCCTAGGATTCTCTGCCCAAGCTTAAGGACCTGGCATTTCTCAAGAACCAGCTGGAGCAGCTGCAGCAGCGAGTGGAAGATGAAGTCAGCAGTGGTGTAGGCCAGGTAGGGGCTGTCCTTACCCCTTGCCTCAAGTTTCACTGCCCAACTTGCTTTGAGAATATTGAATAGGTGGTAGCAATTTTTTCACCAAATGGTTACTGAGGGCTTGTTCTTAGTCACCCCAACGAAAATTTCCCTAAGAACATACGCTTGAACTAAAATTTTCCATAGGGGGTAACTAGAATAGGGGTTAGTCAGTGTAGCAGCATGGCAAGAATAAACTTTCCAGACAGGTGGAACAGCATATGCACAGGTAGCAGCATTATAAGCATGATGTGGTGAAAGAAGGTCAGTTTGGCTGCAGCAGTGGAAGACCATCTAGGAAATGAGGCTAGACTTCCTAAGGGGCATCTCTGGCCTTCTGACAATAGGATTCTAAGATTGGAACCTTCTGACCCCAGAATTTTTTTTTTTTTTTTCATGTTTTGAGACAGGGTCTTGCCCTGTAGTTGAGGGTGGTCTTGAACTCACTATGTAACCCAGTCTGGCCTTGAACTCTAGGCAATCCTTCTGCCTCAGCCTCCTGAGTGTTGGGATTACAGGAGTGCACCACCACACCCAGCGTGACCCCAGGATTCTGAGATTGTATTATCAGGACTCCTCTGAGTTCTTTTTCTAGCTCCAGATGCTTGAGAAAAATCTTGGGTGAAAATACTACAGCTGTTCAGAGTGAGGAGGAGCAAGTAATATAATTTTCTGAGTCCAGCTTGAGTACTTGGGTAGAGAAAGGAGAGAGCCTGCCTGAGTTTCTTTTTGCGTCTTTCTCTGCAGGATGGCTCACTCTTGTCCTCCCCGTTCCTCAAGGGATTCCTGGCCGGCTATGTGGTGGCCAAACTGAGGGCATCAGCAGTATTGGGATTTGCCATGGGTACCTGCACTGGCATCTATGCAGCTCAGGCATATGCTTTGCCGAACGTGGAGAAGACATTGAGGGACTACTTCCAATCACTGCGCAAGGGGCCTGACTAGCTCCAGATTCCATGGGGGAGGAAGGATGAACAACTGGGCCTGCAGGTGGAGGGCTTTTGACCACAGACACTGTGTCTGGCTTCCCCAGCTGTCATCCATATGTCCTGCCACCTTCATCTTTGCTTTTTTCCTGCAGAGGCTGTACAGTGGCTTGTCAGCCCGTACCCTGGATTTCTTCCCTCCCTGGCTCCATGGCACTGACCCCAAGACTATGGTTCACCTGCTCCTTCCTCCTCTAGCCCTAATTGTAGAATGTGCAGCTGACTCTGATCTTCAGTGTTCTCTCTGGCATTGTACCACAGCTCCTCCCTCTTGGGAGCTGGCTCTATAACTTGATTTCTTTCAAATGGGTCCCAAACCCTTTGCCCCTTGCTAGCTACACAGGCCACCAAGGGTCTGATTGGGGCATGAGTGTAGAGGAGGGGGGTATACCAGGCCTGGGCCGTCACAGGCAGGCCCGTTGGATGCTGATGCTACTCCTGTCCACTGCTATGTATGGTGCCCATGCTCCATTGTTGGCACTCTGCCATGTGGATGGCCGAGTACCCTTCCGTCCCTCCTCAGCAGTGCTGCTCACTGAGCTGACCAAGCTACTGTTGTGCACCTTCTCCCTCCTGGTGGGCTGGCAAGTGTGGCCCGCGGGGGGCCCACCCTGGCGCCAAGCTGTTCCTTTTGCACTATCAGCCCTGCTCTATGGCGCCAACAACAACCTGGTGATCTATCTACAGCGTTACATGGACCCCAGCACCTATCAGGTACTGAGCAATCTCAAGATTGGAAGCACTGCCCTGTTGTACTGCCTCTGCCTCCAGCACCGCCTCTCTGCACGCCAGGGGTTGGCACTACTGCTGCTGATGATCGCGGGGGCTTGTTATGCAGTGGATGGCCTTCAAGACTCTGTGAACACCTTTCCAGGGCCTCCACCAGCAGCTGCTGCCAGCACTGTGCCCCTGCATATCACTCCCCTGGGACTGCTGCTCCTCATCCTGTACTGCGTCATCTCAGGCTTGTCCTCTGTATACACAGAGCTGCTCATGAAGCGACAGCAACTACCCCTGGCATTGCAGAACATCTTCCTCTACACTTTTGGTGTGCTCCTGAACCTTGGTCTGCATGCAGGCAGTGGTCCCGGCCCAGGCCTTCTGGAGGGTTTCTCAGGATGGGCAGCACTTGTGGTGCTGAGCCAGGCACTCAATGGGCTGCTCATGTCAGCTGTCATGAAGCATGGCAGCAGCATCACACGCCTCTTTATTGTGTCATGTTCATTGGTGGTCAATGCTGTGCTCTCAGCAGCCCTGCTTCGACTGCAGCTCACAGCCACCTTCTTCCTGGCCACACTGCTCATCGGCCTGGCTGTGCGCCTGTACTATGGCAGCCACTAGCCCCTGACCATCTCCAGTCACTTTCTTACCCTGTAGATTGGGTGCCACCTCCCAGGCCTCCCCCAACCTCTCTTCAGCAGCCCTGTAACAAGTGCCTTGTGAGAAAAGCTGGGGAAGTGAGAGCAGCCAGGTTAGTCTCTGGAGGTGGTAGGTGAAGGGGTACCCCTGGGAGACACGAAGAGTGGGTTTGGTTATGAAAACTTTTTAACTTTCCCACTACACCCCCAAGTTCTTCCAGACTATATCCCATCTCTAATGTGGGAGGCCCCCTATCTCCTTCTGCATGAGCACAGTTGCTGAAAGTAGGGCGTGGGCAACAGGTGGCTTTCTTGCCTGGCAGAACCACTGCCCCCAGGCATGGTACTGGCTACGTGACTTCCCCCAAGGAATATTCACACCCCACTCATGCAGGAAGGCTCAGTTGCCACAAATTATACAACCATCATCCAGGCCACTCTGCCAAGCTTCCCCATCTCCAGCAGTGCCTGGAGACATCTGCCCCCTCTACAGTGCTGCTTCCCACACCCAGTGTTTGGTGTGGAGACCCCAAAGGAGGCTGGGGCTTGACTTGTCTCAGGGAATGTTGCCCCTGGGCCTTGGCTTAAGCCTACACTCCTGAGCCCCCTTGAAGCCCTTTGCCACCTCTAAGTGGAAATAACATCTTCCCACTGTGGAGCCTGCCCCTGCCTAGGGGTGTCCCAGCTCCCAACAGTCTGGAGAAGCTCTGGACAGAGTGACATGGGACTAGGTACAGGAAACTTCTGTAGCTCAATCAGTGTCTCTTTAACTGCATAAGCAATAAAGTCTTAATAAAGTGTTCTAGGATGTAGGTGCTTCCTATAACCGGTCACTATTGTCCTGTGTCTTACGTTATACATCTCTCCTGAAACATAATATTTATTCCCCTGGTCTCCTGAGTATCTTAATTCTGTAACGTTAAGAGGAATATTTTCTTTCAGCTGTTGCCAGTGTCAATATTTCCTTTGGAAACTCCATGAAGCTAAGACTATTCCTTGTCACAGAGCTTTTAAAATTTCCCTGAAGCACAAAACTTGGGCCATGGAGACTGTGAAGTCTTGAAAATAGAAGGTACTGGGCCCAGCAGAACAAACTAGACTGTTAGAAAACTTAAGACTATGAATGTGGTTTTGATTCTCATTTCCTCTCGTTCCCTGATAATTCTTGTGGTAATCTGTCCTATGAAATCATGGCCAGAGAGATAATAGGTCCTACTTCCATAGTAGAATACCTCATGTGCTTGTCACAGTAAGAGTTCCAGGGTAGGTATAGCTCCGTGGTAGAACAAATGCTTAACATGCAGAGGCCCTGCCTGGTTCCATTCCCAGTGCCAAAAAAAGTGCCAGGCCTATTTCAGACCTGTTGAAGCAGAATCTTAGGGGATGGGGTTTGGGGTTTTTGTTTTTCTTAAACTCATTTTATAATTCTGATGCAAAGTGAAGCTTATAAACCACTACTATCTGTGATGTACAGCTATAGCCAACTTGATTTTAAAATTCTGACCTAGTTGACCATCCTTGGATTTAACCTCTCCTAGCTTCACTTGCCTTATCTCTGAAGATCAAATAGTACCTAAGTATGTTGACTATAGTTTTGACAAAATACTTGACAAGGCAAAGTGATGTCAGAACTTAGGAACCAGGACAATGAGATGTGGTTAGTAATGGAATTGATTACCTGTAATGAGGTTCTACTTCATTGTCATGTCCCACCCTCCTCTTCCTTCTAGGATTCCCAAGAATGAGGAAGGTAACTGTCCTTGAAGGGTTCCTGATCACCAGGTTTCTCTCCAGGGCAGGGATCCAGTGTGAGTGTCCCAAGTTCACTTGTACCCTGCTGAAGCTGAAACTGCTGGTTCTGGGCTTGGAGCTCCTTGTTCTGCAAGGCCAGATCCATGGCGTCTTGCAGGACACCAGCCAGGAGACTGCGAAGTTGGTGTTCTGTGGTTGTGGCCTTCTCCTCCCACAGCCCCTGCCAGGCTCAGAATACCTGTGCCCAGATTCACAGATGCCTGTCAGCTAGCCAACCTTGGCACCAGCTCAGGGCCTGCCATCTGTCCCCACTGACCTGCAGCATATGGCATGTCTGAGCACGGGTGGCCTGTACATGCAGGTCATAGAGGGCTGCCAGGTCCTGCTCTGCTGTGTCCCGCTCTGCCTGGAGTGCCTCCACCTGGAGCCTCAGCACTGTCTGCTCCCGGAGCCATCTGTCTCTCTTCACAGAACTTCAAAGATAATTCATACCTGTTGTAAGTGCCACCTATATGCCACGCTCTTTGCTAAACACTTTATGTGTGTTATTTTATTCAGTAACGATCTTATGGGGTAGTTGACATTTTACAGATCTGGAAACTGGATCAGGGAGGTGACCTAATTGCCCAGATTCCTATGGCTAGTAAGGGACAGAGATGGCACATACCTTTCAATAGTTCCCAAGTATCCTTAGGGTGAAATCCAAACCCAGAGATGAGGTACACTCTTTTCAGCCTTACCTCTGACTACACACTTGCTAGGCTTTAGTCAGACAGGACAGTTGGTAGTTCCCAGAGCTTATTTTGCCATTGCTCCCCTCTAGACCTTTCCTCACAGTTTTATCCAGAGAACATGTCCACCACTCCACCCCCACCCCCACCACATAAGTTTTGTTTTTTAATTTGATAAAACAAGTTACATTTACTGGGTGTCTCTGTGGTGAACACTGACTGCCCTTGTGGGGCTGAGTCTAATTTCTCTTGGCTGATTTCTGTTCTCAGAATCTTAGCCTAATGCCATCTCATCCATTCCAGCCTGGGTGACGTATTCTTTATTCCCGCCAGCCCCTAGCTCTCCTGCCGCAGTGTGCAGTCCTAAGAATTGCTCCTCTATCCCCTACAAGGCTGCGAGGGCCATGAGATGCTATGGACCAGTCAGTTGTGATTGGCAATGGATCCTAGTCTCCTACTTTCTCTTCTCACCTGCTCCTCAGCCACCGGGCCTTTGACCTGTTCACCGGCAACCTCTTCCTGTCCCAAATGCTTCAGCTCCTCTTGGATCCAAATTTGGTGCTGCTCTTGCAGTCTTTACCTCTGGGCCTGGGCCAGGAGGAGCTGCAGGGCTACATCTGGGGCCTGGCAGTCCTAGATAAGTGTCAGTCTAGGATTAGCCAAGCTCACATGTACATAGCTTTGGAATACAGGGCCCAGCTTTTCCAAAATAGCCTCATTTCCATGGATGCTACCAGAACTACATCCAGGACCTTACTGGCCTTGAACAGCCTGTAGTCTGGGCACAGACTCAGGATGCCATGGGTGGAGAGAGAAGCCCCTGGCTCTGCGCATAGTATAACAGAGGCCCTAGGGATCCCATAACCTTAATCCAACCCAGAAAGAAAACAGCCTTTCCCAGAGCTTCTCTCATAGGGATCCACTAGCCCTTCAGGTCCTTTATCACTGGAAGCTTCATATTCCTTCCTAATGTCAGGGTGGGGAAGGCAGGAAGCAGGTTAGCTGGTCTCCGGGACTCTTAATCCCCTCAACAGTTTCCAGTAATTCCTGGGGTACGTGAGGTATTACCTGTTCCTCAGAGTTCCTGAGAGAATGCTTTTGGTGGAGCCCAGGCCCTAGAGATGCTGTTCTTCCTGCCACTAGAGGGAAATAATCACACCAAAGGTGAAGGAGACCCCCCACACACACAGCTAACCTCCAAGTCCCAGATCCACCTTGACGTTCCCCCTTCAGACCTAGGCTGTAGCTTGCTGCTGAATCTGTCACCTGCTATATTAAGAGTGACAATTCCACACCCTCACAGAACACTAGGTTCAGCTCAGGGATTTGGAATGGGCCCAGCCGCCCTGCCCATTCTCAGGTGTATAACCACAGGCAGTTAACTAGCCTTTTAAGTCTCCATGTTCTTTATAAAACAGAGATGATGAAAGTTGTAGACAGAATGAAATGAGGTAATGGCCTAAAGCACTTGCTCAATAACAGGGAGTAATGCCTAATTCTCCAACCCCAGGGCTGTAAACGCAGTTTATAAATTACGAAAAGGAAAGAGAAGGACCAAGAGAGGCAGGGTTTTAACCACCCTACAGCAAATCATGGAGACACCATCCCTTTCTGCTCTAGAAAGGCCATGCCTAAGAGGATAAAAGAGCACTGGATTAGGAGTCTAAGGGTTTGAGTGTGATTGCACCTCTGCTGCCTCCGATTATGTTGGTGACTGTGGGCTACTCACATCTTCGAGCCTTAGTTTTCTCACCTGACAAGTGGGAGCAGTGTCGTCTCCCCTGCTTACAGTACTTCGGTGGCTTGCCTTGGACCTTGAACACAGTCCGAACAACTCAATAGATTTATAAAACCCTGTGTGGGCTGGCCCCTGCTTCCTTTTCCAGTCCTTCTCTCCTGAGTATCTCTTCAAACTCCACTCTCCAGCAAACTGAGCTACTTTCAGTCTTCCAGAGACACCAAGTACTCGTTCACCTCTGAGTCTCTCCCCTGTTATTCTTACTTCCTAGAACATTCTTCACTCATCTTTGCTAACCCATAAGGAATCACTTCCTCCATGAAGTCTTCCTTCCTCGCTTGTCCAGGCTAACTTAGATGCCCGATAGAAGCAGGTGTTTATAAGCGTTTCAGAGCACCAATCATAGTGTTGCAATTGTTCTTCCTAGAAGGTTATAAATGCCACAAGGACAGGAAATGCTTAGGGCCGACATGGCACTATGCCCAGCACATAATAGATGGTCAGTAAATGCGGAATAAATAAATCAATGAACAAATGGAATGCTCCGTAAACAGGAGGGGAAGGCTGACATAAATAGAGCTCCTAGGAGGTTGGATGAGAAGATGTACTTTTAGCTCTGGGAGCTCCTTGACCTCAGCTCTGGCCCCTTTGGGTACTGGGCTTCTTGGGTACTGGCTCCAGGCTTTTACCACCTATAGAAAAAAGCCCAGAGTGGGTCCTGGTCATTGCTGGTCAGGAGCCCCCAAGCCTCACCTTGCTTACCTGTAGCTCCCAGAGTGCCCTGCCCAGCTGGCTAAGCCTTTCATCCGTCAAGGTGTTCCCAAGGAGGCCTGAATGCAGGGTCTTCAGGCCAGTTCAGTGGGCCCACGCCTCTTCTACTGCATTCCACAGGATGGGCCTCACCTATTTCACTTGCATTCTTTTTCGTGAGGCCCTCAGCAGAGCACCCTGAAGCAAACTCAGGGAGCTACCTGTAAGAGGAGACTCACAGTGGATTTCTTCTTCCTGTGAACTCCAGGGTACTCTACCTGTAATATTTTAAATTCTATTAACACTATCATTCATCAAAATAACTTTTATTAGACTTCCAAGTGTGCTTGATGGCACTGTGCTGAGGCTGTTCGTGGATGACCTCTTTTTATTCACAGCAGCTCTGATCGATCCTGCCTCCCTATGTTTTCCAGAAGAGACGACTGAAGTGTGGAGAGGTCAAGCAACTTCTTGGTGAGTGGCAGAGTTGACACTCAAGTCCAGTTCTGTTTGACACTAAAGCCTGTGCCCTTAGTCATGATGCCAAACTGGCCTATAGGTAAACACATGTCAGCCCCTCACTGCTTTATCTGGAAGAGTGTGAACTGCTCTAACTTATATTTTCATTCCATACAGCCTGGCACAGGGTGAGGTCTGGGAACTTACTGGCCAAGTGAAGGCATGTTTGTTGATTTTGGAATCAGTTAGCGCCAGTTTTTTTTTTTTTAACTCTTATTATGGCAAAGTTGAAAGACATTGGGGCCGGTGAAAAAGCTCAGCGGCATAAATGACTGCCTGGCAAGTGCGAGGGCCTGAGTTCGACTCCCGGCACCCACATACGAAAAAAAAGGGTCAGTGATATCGCTCAGCAGCGTGGGCACCTGCTGGTAGGCGCATGAGGTCCTGAGTTCGACCCCCGGTACCCACATAAAGGAAAAAAAGGGCTGGTGATATCGCTCAGCAGCACAAGTGCTTGGTGCAAGCATGAGGTCCTGAGGTCGACTCCTGGTACCCACATAAAAAAAAAGAAATGCATTGGCCTATACAGTATCACTCAGGTTCAACTTTGACCTCCTCTCCAAACCCTTGATGTAATATTGTTTCAGAGTACAGACTTTTAATGGAATGTAAAAATAAGTAAGTCATTTTTTTGCTTTTTTTTTTCTGCTTTTTTGAGACAGGGTCTTGCTATGTAATTCAAGCTGGCTTTGAACTCACTATGTAGCCCAGGCTGGCCTTGAACTCTTGACAGTCCTGCCTCAGTCTCCTGAGTGCTGGATTTACAAATGTGTGCCACCACACCCAGCTAATGGGACCTTTCTGAATGCTGGCTTCCCAGGGGGTCATGCTCTCTCTCTGGGCTGGGATTGGGCAGGGGCTGGTTGGGTGATAGGATGAGGCGGTCCTAAGGCCTCATCCTAGAGAGTAGTGATGGCAAACCTTCCAATGATACAAACAGCCCACTGTGGCACATGTGCCATAGGTTCACCACCACTATCCTAGAGCTTCCCAAAGGACCCCACATCCTCCCCCCGGCCACTTTGGGGGTCCAGGCGAAGGAGTAGGCCACCATAGTTGTTTCCTTCTAGGAGCTGTGAGACAATCCAAGGCAGCCCTCCATCTCCTCACCAACAACCTCACCAGACAATACACGCAACGGGGCGATCTCTGCCAAAGGAAGGGAAGAAGAAAGATGTCCACTGGTGGATAGGGAAAGAAACTGGGCAAAATCACACTCCGATGGGAAGATCAACTATTTCTAACAACTTCTGTGTTCTGCCAGACAGGTTTGCAACCTTGCATAGATCTTTAATTTGTTATTTTTATTTAAAATTTAGAGAGCTAATACATTATCATGGTATAAAATTATATATCTGAAAGGGACTTCTGAAAGGGAATACATAAAGAGCTCTTACAACTCATTAACAAAAAGACAAGGGCCAGTGAGATGGCTCAGTGGCATAAGCGCCTGCCTGGCAAGCGCGAGGGCCCGAGTTCAACTCCCGGTACCCACATAGGAAAAAAGGGCCGGTGATATCGCTCAGCGGCACGGGTGCCTGCTGGCACGCGAGGTCCTGAGGTCGACCCCCGGTACCCACAAAAACAAACAAACAAAAGACAAATAATCCAATGTCAAGATGGGTAAAGGGCTGGGCATGGTGGTGCACGCCTGTAATCCCGGCGCTTGAGAGGCTGAGGCAGGAGGATCGCCATGAATTCAAGGCCAGGCTGGGCTACAATAAGCGAGTTCAAGGCCAGCCTGAACTACATAGTGAGACCCTGTCTCAGAACAAAACAAAACAAAACAAACAAACAAGAAAAGATGGGTAAAGGAAGGTGGCATGGTGAAAATAGTGCAGAAGGGAACTCTAGGGGTCCCTTCATCCCCAGAAACATCTGACAAGTGATCAGAATTAACTTGACTAGAACTCTGGGAGAGTCAGAGGTCTAGGGCACCCAGATAAATGCTCCACCAGGGGACAAGCAGCTTAAACGTGGTGAGAGGTCTTTGTGTTTTTTTAAGACTCACTCTGGCTCCATATCCATCCCCAGCACAGAGAAGTTTTTTTGTTCATTTGTTTGGTTTGGTACTAGGAATTGAATCCAGGGCCTTCAAGCTACATCCCCAGCCTTTTTTTTATTTTTTGAGACAGGATCTCACTAAGTAGCTCAGGCTGGGCTCAAACTCACAGTTCTCCTGACTCAGCCTTCTAGAGTGCCAGAATTACAAGTGTGCACCAGCACATCCAGCTTGAAAGGGGCTTCTTTTTGTTTGGAGATGCATATCTCCAAACTCCCTGAGCAGAGTGGTTACACGTACCATGTTCTCGAAAACACTGAAAGACAAAATAACAAGCCACAGCTTCTTGGAATAAAAATAACAATTGAAGCAAATTATAGACCTACAGAAAGACTAGGAGGAAAAATTAAGGAATGAGATTTTTGGGTTTAAAAAGTTCCTATGTGTACTGGGGACCTAGAAAACACACTCATGGCAGGATTCACACACACACAAAACCTAAGAAGACTAAGCTTTGACCTCTGACTGAGCCGTAGGCTAAGCACAAGGAGAAGTGTAGGATAAGTCAGAGCTGTAAATGGTGTAAGCATAACAGGAGGGACCCAACACCCAAAGCTGAGACCTAGAGAATTTTTATTTTTATTCTTGTTCTTCCCTCAGTCTTTTTTACTTCTCTTTTGTTTACTTCAATTTTTGGCCCCATGCATTTAAAGACTTCTGTGTTGAGTCACTGGCTAGCCAATGAGATAAGAGAATGAAGGCTTCAGTGACCACATAGAATGTAATTTTTCAAAAGTTGTTTGGAAAAATGACTAAGCAAACAGATGGCCACAGCCCACAACAAGCAGTAACAAGTCCTAGAGAGTAGGAAGACTCTGATTCTTACAGTAACCATATTATAACATCCTAAATGTCAGAGAACTAAACTAAAGGAACCCATCGACATCATCAGTTCTTTTTATTATTACCCCATCATTAGCACTTTCTATATGAATACCCCTCCCAATGCCCCACTCCCTTATTAATATAAATCTAGGAGTCCTATTTATTTTACAGACATCAAGACTTGCTGAATATTCTATTTTATGATCAGGATGAGCATCCAACTCCAAATCTGCATTCATTGGAGCATTACAAGCGGTAGCCCAGAATATCTCCTATGAAGTAACCTTCGCCATTATTTTTCTCTCTATCCTCCTCCTAAATGGATTCTTCTCACTGGCAACCTTAAGAGATCAATATGACAAATACAATCTTACAAAAAATATGAAAAATAGTCTGCTTTCAACAAAAAATTAAGATATATGCCAAAGAATAAGTATGACTCATAGGAAAAAAAGGAATGAACATAAACTGTCCCTGAGGATGCACAAATGTCGAACACTGAATTTACTAGACAAAGATTTTAATTCAACTATCTCAGACAACTGAAATAAATCAAGTCATGAACTCTCAGAGAATAGAGAATCTTAACAGATTATAAAGAAAGAACTGTACAAAGCCAGTCATGGTGGTGAATACCTGTGATCCCGGCACTTGGGAGTCTGAGGCAGGAGGATTACCATGAGTTCAAGACCAGCCTGGGCCACAAAGTGACTTCAAGCCAGTCTGAACCACGCATTGGGATCCTGTCTCAAAAAAGAAAGAAAAAGAAAGAAGAAAGAAAGAAAGAAAGAGAGAGAAAAAGAAAACTGTACATATACCAATTCCTCACAAGGAATGTAAACATTATGTACTACGAACATGTACTACTAAAAAAAAAAAAAAAAAGAACTAGCTAGGCTTGGTAGCACATGCCTGTAATCCCAGCACTCAGGAGGCCGGAGCAGGAGGATCACCATGAGTTTGAGGCCAGCCTGTACAACATAGTGAAACCCTGTCTCACAAAACAAAACAACAACAAAAACAGAAAGACAGACAGACAGACAGAAAGAAAGAAAGAAAGAAAGAAAGAAAGAAAGAAAGAAAAAGAAAGAAAAAGAAAAGAAAGAAAGAAACAAAGAAAAAAAGAAACAAAGAAAGAAAAAGAAAAGAAAAGAGAAAAGAAAAGAGCCAAGAAGAAATTCTGGAGCAGAAATTCATTACAGGGATAAAATAGCAGATTTGAACAGGTGCAAAAAAACAATCTCAGTTAAATTGTAGATAGGTCAAGTGAAATTATCTAGTCTAGAGAGTAGAAAGAAAAATTAGCAGATCCCAAGAGGCCTGTGGGACAGCATCAAGTGTGCTAACATATGTGTACTGCAGACACCAGAGGGAAATGAGAAAAAGGAACAGAAAGAATATTAAAAAAAAATAATGGGGCTGGTGATATAGCACAGCAGTATAAGCGCCTGCTTGGCAAGCATGAGGTCCTGAGTTCAACTCCTGGTACCCACATATACGAAAAAAAGAAATAATGGTTAAAAAAAAAAAAAAAAAAAAAAACAAAAAACAAAGAAAGAATGGTCAAAAATCCTCCCAAGTTTGTTCTTCCTTGGACAATGCTCCTTTCACCTACATCTGCTTCCCCTCTGCTTCTTCACAGAGTGAGTAGTGTGAGGCCCTTACCAGAAGCCAGAAGATGCTGCCATCTTGTTCCTGAGCTTCCCTGCCCCAACCATGAGCTAAAGTCAACCCCTATTCTTTACAAAATAAAATCCTTAAATTTTTAAAAATCATGAATATTTACATCCTAGACGCTAATTAACTTTTTTTTTTTTCTTTATGTGGGTACCGGACACCGAACTCAGGACCTCATGCTTGCCAGGCAGGCACTTATGCCACTGAGCTATATCACCGGTCCTAATTAACTTTTAAGTAGATAAACTCAAAGCAATCCCCAGTAAGTCACATTGTAATCAGACTGCCGAAAGACAAAGAATATTGAAAACAATAAAAGAGAAGCAACTTTTTAATGTGCAAAAGGTCTTTAATAAGTAAACTTATTAAAACTGATTTATCACCTGCAACTATGGAGGCCAGATGGCAATGAGATGACAAATTTAAAGTGCTGCACGAAAAAAACCTATTAATTGAGAATTTTACACCTGGCAAAACTATCCTTCAAGAAAGGAGAAACGGAGATATTCCCAGGTAAAGAAAAGTTGAGGTTATTCATTACTAGTAGACTTGCCTTACCACAAAAGGTAAAGGGAGTTAAACCTAGAATGAGAGGTCATTAGATAATAACTCAAAGCCATATAAAAATAAGGAACATTAGTAAAGGTAATTACATATGTAAGTATAAAAGCCAGTATTATTGAATTTTTGGTTTGTAATTTCTCTTTGTTACCTATATGATTTAAAAGATAAATGCATAACAATAATTATAAAGCTATGGTAATGGACACACAATGTATAAAGATTTGATTTGTAGCAACAGCAGCATGAGGAAAAAAGATGGAAGTCTAGCAGTGAAATCTTCATAAATGACACTAACTTGGTTTTTGTTTTTCTTTTTGTTTTTTGGCACCAGGAATCGAGCTCACAAACTTGCGCTTGCTAGGCAGGCAAGTGCTGAGCTGTATCCCTGACCCACTAACTTGGTGTTAATTTAAACTAGTTTATTGTAAGTTTAAGATGTTAATTTTAATCTCCAAGAAAACCATTAAGAAAATAACTTTTAAAAATACAGAAAAGGTAGCCGGGCATGGTAGCACATGCATGTAATCCCAGCATTCAGGAGGCTGAAGCCTGAGGATCACCAGGAGCTCCAAGCTGTGAGTTCAGGGTAGCCTGGGCTATATAAGCAAGTTCAAGGCCAGCCTGAACTACATAGCAAGACTCTGTTTCAGAAAATCAAAAACAAAAACAAAAACAACCAAAAACCCCCAAAACTAGAAAAGGTAATGAGAAGGAAATCAATACACACTGCAAAAAAGTCAAATACAAAAATAAAGTAATTGGGCCGGTGAGATGGCTCAGCGGCTTAAGCGCCTGCCCGGCAAGCGCGAGGGCCCGAGTTTGACTCCTGGAACACACATACGAAAAAGGGGCCGGCGATATCGCTCAGCAGCACGGGCGCCTGCTGGCGCGTGAGGTCCTGAGGTCGACCCCCTGGTACCCACCAAAAAAAAAAATGTAATTAAGGAATAAAAGAGACATAAGCCATATAAAAACAATAGCAAAATGGCAGTTCTTGCTTATCAGTAATTAAACTCCCTAATTAAAAGGCAGGGTTTGGGAGAATTGATTTTTTTTTTTTTTTTTTTTTTTGGTGGGTACCGGGGGTCGACCTCAGGACCTCGCGCGCCAGCAGGCACCCGTGCCGCTGAGCGATATCACTGACCCTTTTTTCATATGTGGGATCCGGGAGTCGAACTCGGGCCCTCGCGCTTGCCAGGCAGGCGCATACGCCACTGAGCCATCTCACCGGCCCGAGAATTGATTTTTTAAAAGCCCATACTCTGTCCATATGCTATCTACAAAAGACTCACTTTAAATCCAAAGACACAAATAAGTTAGAAGTAAAAGGATGGGGCCAGTGATATGGCTCAGCGACATAAGCGCCTGCCTGGCGAGCATGAGGTCCTGAGTTTGACTCCTGGTACCCACATTAAAAAAAAAAAGTAAAAGGATGAAAAAAGATATGTCATGCAAATAGCAACCAAAAGAGGCTCTGTAGCTATATAAATATCAGACCAAATATAATTTAAACCAAAAATTTGTATATAAGGTAATGAAAAAAATTGTATGCTGATGAAAATTTCAATCCATCATGAAGATATAACAAATAAAAACATGTATGCAATGCATCTAACAACAGAGCCCCAAAGTGTGTGGCACATAAGTGAACAGAAATGGGCCAGGCGTGGTGGTGCATGCCTGTAATCCCAGCACCTGGGAGACTGAGGCAAGAGGATCACTGTGAGTTCAAGGCCAGCCTAGGTTACCCAGTGAGTTTAAGGCCAGCTTGAACTAAAACCCTGTCTCAAAAAAAAGAAAGAGGGCCGGTGAGACGGCTCAGCGGCTTAAGCGCCTGCCTTGCAAGCGCGAAGGCCCGAGTTCGACTCCCGGATCCCACATACGAAAAAGGGGCCGGTGATATCGCTCAGTGGCACGGGTGCCTGTTGGCGCGCGAGGTCCTGAGGTCGTCCCCCCGGTACCCACAAAAAAAAAAAAAAAAAAAAAAAAAAAAGAAAGAAAGAAAGAAAGAAAGAAAGAAAGAAAGAAAGAAAAGAAAAGAAAGAAAAGAAAAGAGAGAAAGAAAGAAAAAGTAAAAGGACAGAAATGAAGTGAGTAGTAGATCACAATAATAGTTGGAAACTTCCATACCTCACTTTCAATAATGGGTAGGACAACTAGACAAAAGATCAGTAAGGAAGTAGCAGACTTGAAGAGCACTGTAAACCAGTTGGACCTAACCAATATAGAATACTCAATCCCAAAATAACAGAATACATGTTTTTTCCAAAGTTCAGATGGAACATTCTGCAGGATAGACTGTATGTTAGGCTGCAGGAAAAGTGTCAACACATTTTTGAAAACTGAAATCATACAAATTATTTTCTCCAACTATAATAGAATAAACTAGAAATGAATAACAAAAATTGGGAAATTCATAAATATGTAGTAAATAACCAACAGATTAGAAGAGAAACTACAAGGAAAATTAGAAAATACTTTCAAAAGAGTGAAAATAATAATATACCAAGATTTGTGGGATACAGCAAAAGCAATGTTCAAATGGGAATTTATAGTTGTAAATGCCTACATTAAAAAAGATCATGGGGTACAGTGGTACATGCCTGTAATCCTAGCACTTGGGATGTTGAGGCAGGATGATCACTGTGTGTTCAAAGTCAACTTGGGCTATGTAGGGAGACCCTGTCTCAAAAAAAAACAAAACTAACTAAATAAATGTCGGCCAGATGTGGTGATGTGGTGGTGCACACTGGGAGGTGCACTCTGGAAACTGAGGCAGGAAGATTGCAAATTTGAGCCCAGCTTGGGTATTTAGGGACTTACTAAGATCCTGTCTAGGAAAAAAAAAAGAAGGAAAATCTCAAATTAATAATTTAACTGGACACTTTATGGAACTAGAAAAAGAAGCAAAAATATTAAACTCAAAGCTAGCAGAGGGGCCGGTGAGATGGCTCAGCGGCGTAAGCGCCTGCCTTGCAAGCGCGAGGGACCGAGTTCGACTCCCGGAACCCACATACGAAAAAGGGGCCGGTGATATCGCTCAGTGGCACGGGTGCCTGTTGGCGCGCTAGGTCCTGAGGTCGTCCCCCCGGTACCCACAAAAAAAAAAAAAAAAAAAAAAGCTAGCAGAGTAAAGAAAATAATAAAGGTTAGGGCAGATGTAAATGAAAATGACAATATAAAGCAATAGAAAATCAAATCAAAGTCGACTCTTTGAGAATATTTAAAAAATTGACAAACCTTTAATAAGGCTGCCAAAGAAAAGGAGAAGGCTCATATTACTAAAATGAGAAATGAATGTGTGGCCATTGCTACCAACCTTACTTTTACAGAAATAAAAAGGATTATAAGAGAATACCACAAAAAAAATTGTACACTACAAATTAGAGAACCTAAATGAAATGAACAGTTTCCTGGAAACACACCAATTACAAAAACTGATTCAAGAAGAAATAGAAATTTTGAGTAGACTTACAACAAGTAAAGAGAAATGACCCAATTAAAAATGGGCAAAGGATGTGAAGAGACATTTTCCCAAAGAAGAGACAGGAATGGCCAATAGGCACAGACAAGTGTGCTCACTGTCATTAGTTAGTAGAGAAATGCAAATAAAAGCCTCAGTGTGATACTACTCACAATCACTAGATTAACCATAATTAAAGCATAAAAAATAATAAATGTTGATGAGCATGTGGAGGAACTAGAGCCTTCATACATTGCTGGTGTAAATATAAAATAGTGTTATATTATGGAAAACAGTATAGTGGTTTGTTGTAGTTACTTTTCTCTTTGTTGCTGAGACAAAATACCTGACACCCAAAATTAAGGAGGAAGGTTTATTTAGCTCACAGTTTGTGGAGGTTTCGGTCCATAATCAGCTGGCTCCGAGGCAGAGTGGCACATGGCAGAGGGCAACAGTTCATGGTGGCGGAAAACAGCAAAAGCAACAAGAGCAAAAGGGAGGAGCACGAGAGAAGACTCTTTCTGTCCCTTATATTGTATGTAGGCTACCCACCCTAGGATGGGTGTAGCACTCACACCCATAATCCCAGCATTGGACCATGAGTCGGTCACGAACTCTAGAAGCCTAGTTCCATTACTGCATGAGGCTTTGGGGGGACATCTAGACACAAACCATAACATGGTTCTTCAAAAAGTTAAATACAGCAGCTGGAGTTGTCACTCAGTGGCATAGCATTTGCCTAGCATGTACAAGGCCCTGGGATCAATCCCCAGCACCATGAAAAGTAAAATAAAGTACACATAGAATTACCACATGACCCCGCTATTCCACTCCTGTGTGTATACTCAAAAGAATTGAAAAGAGGTATTCAAACAAATACTTGTACATGAATCTTCATAGCAAAGGTAGAACAACTCAAATAGTCATCAACTGACCACCACAAAATATGGTATATCCATACAATGGAAGCTTATTTGGCCATAGAAAGGGAATGTTATGTACTACAATATGGTGAACCTTGAAAATATTATTCTAAATGAATGAAGCCAGACAAAAAAGGTCATACATTGCATGTTTCTATTTATATGAAACAGGTAAATTCATAGAGAAACCAGTTTGTTTTTGCAGGGGCCGGACAAAGGGGAATTGGAGAATGACTGCATAGTGAGTCCAAGAGTAGCCTTTGGGATGATGAAAATGTCTTGGAACTAGAGAGTTGCAGAACATTGTGAATGTACTAAATGTTGCTAAATCGTACATAACACGGTTAATAGTTAATTTTATGTTATGTGAATTTTATCTCAATAAAGATAAGATTTAAAATTGAGTTACTGTGTAGGCCAGATGTGGTGGTGCACACCTGTAATCCCAGCACTTGGGAGGGTGAGGCAAGAGGATCGCCATGAGCTTGAGGATGGCGTGGGCTACAAAGTGAGTTCCAGGCCAGCTTGGACTACATAAAGAGACCTTGTGTCAAAAAACATAAATAGGGGGCCGGTGAGATGGCTCAGCGGCTTAAACGCCTGCCTGGCAAGCGTGAGGGCCCGAGTTCGACTCCCGGAGCCCACATACGAAAAAGGGGCCGGTGATATCGCTCAGCGGCACGGGCGCCTGCTGGCGCACGAGGTCCTGAGGTCGACCCCCCGGTACCCACAAAAAAAAAAAAAAAAAAAAAAACATAAATAGGGCCAGTGAGATAGCTCAGCAGCATAAGTGCCTGCCTGGCAAGCATGAGGTCCCGAGTTCGACTGCCAGTACCCACATAAAAAATAAATTAATTAATTAAATAAATGAATAAATAAATATTGAGTTACTATAGGACCCAGCAATATCACTTCTTAGCATCTATCTAAGATGATTGAAAACATGTCCAAACACAAACTCGTACATGAGTGTTTGGTGCAGCACTGTTTACAGTAACTAAACGTGGAAACAACTCAAATGTCCATCAGTGGAGAAATGATACACAAAATATACTATATTTATACAATGGAATATTATGGTATTTGGCAGTAAAAATAAAATTTTGATACTACAACTTGAATGCACCTTAAAAATATGACGTTAAATGGAAAAACCATACACAAAAGATCACATATTGTATGATTTCATTTACTGTATATGAAAATGCCCAAAATAGACATATCTTTAGTTTAGTTTAGTTTGGTTTAGTTTAATTTTGTTTTGTTTTGTTTTGTTTTGAGACAGGCTCTCACTATGTAGTTTAGGCTGGTCCTGAACTCACTGTGTAGCCCAGGATGGCCTCGAATTTGCAGTGATCCTCCTGCCTCAGCCTCCCGAGTCCTGAGATTACAGGTGTGGCCCATTATCCCTGGCTGGGCATATCTTTAGAAATGGAAAAATCAGTGACTGTTTTGGGCTGAGGGGGAGCAGGATGGGGAATGCCTGCCAAAAAACCATGTTTCCTTTTTGTAGTGAGGAAAATGTTCTAAAACTATTGATAAAATGTTCCTGAGATATTCTAACTTTAGTTACTGGACAGAGAATGGTGGAGAGGAAAAGATAAGAGTTTATTTTAACTGATAGCTTTGTGATAAATCAACAAAGAGGAAAAAAACAAAGCTGCTCTACATTTCTTTCCTACATGTGAAGATTAGCCATCAAGGCTCTATCACATTCGGCTTGCAAAACCAACCAAGCAAAAAGCAACAAACACTTCGCTTATAGACTAGCCTTCTATGGCAGCTGGGGTTTAGCATGTCCTCCCCTCTTATCTAAAGTGTAAGCAGTTTATGCTTTCTTCTCCATAGAATTTCGTTTAAAATACCCTGACTTCTTAGATCGGGTGAACATTTTCCAACTACTATCTTCCTGTGCTGTTGGTGGCTCAGAAAATTTCTTCCAGAATAGGTCCTTTTATTTTTAGCTAGCATCTGTAACATACCAATGATCCCTTTTATTTCAGATATCTCTTAATTTTGATTTAACATTATTGCTAAGCAATGCACAATTTTGTGAATATACTAAGAGCCACTTAGCTTATTGATTTTAAGAAGGTAAACTTTATGGTATATTAGTTATGTTTCAACATAGCTAGCTATTTTTTTAAAAAAGGAATCTTACCCAATGAAAAAGAGAAATGAAAGAAAACAGTGGATTAGTCTGGAATTTAGGGTAGTTTTTCCTCTTTTTTTTTTTTTTTTGGTGTGTGTGTGTGTGTGTCTTTGTTTTTTGTTTTTAGGCACTTCTAAATTTGACAATGTTTCAAAGATATTGCAAATTTTTCAAATTAATTTGAAATGATTATTTTCTATTTCCACATGATGGTGGGGTGGGTTGTACCCAGAGCCTGGGTTGAACCCAGAGCCTTCACATTGTGCTACATCCCCAGACCTTTTTATTTTTTATTTTGAAATAGGGTCTCACCAAACTGCTAAATTGCCCAGGGTGGGCTCTACTGTGATACTCCTGCCTCAGCCCCCAAAGTGCTAGGATACAGACCTGCGCCACCACACTTGACTTGTATTCTTTTTTTTGGGTACCGGGAATTAAACTCACAACCTTGCACTTGCCAGGCAGGCGCTATGCCGCTGAGCTATATCCCCGGCCCATATTCATTATTTTATTTACTTATTTTTTTTGTGGGTACCGGGGGTCGACCTCAGGACCTCACACGCCAGCAGGCGCCCGTGCCGCTGAGCAATATCACCAGCCCTTTTTTCGTATGTGGGTTCCAGGAGTCGAACTCAGGACCTCACGCTTGCCAGGCAGGCACTTATGTCGCTGAGCCATCTCACCAGCCCTGTTAGACATTTCTTACAAATGGAATTACATTCTGTTTGGTCTTTTGTGTCTGGCTTCTTCCACTTAGCATAGCATTTTCAACATTTATCTGTGTTGTAACTTCTCTTCCTATGGCTGGTTAATATTCCATGTAGGCTTCTGTCACCAGCTACCTGGAATTGGGTCAAATTTCACAGTAAAAGGTGCAGTCTTCCACCAGACTGCCCTCACTTCATTCAGGGATCCATAGGCTTTCTTGACTCTAATCAGCTGCTTATACCTTTTGGGTGTTCCCATTACACCCTCAGGTTTGATAATTCACTAGAACAACTCACGGAACTCAGGAAACCATCATGACTACTGTGTCTGACATCAATTTTCTAATAGCAACTGGATGGGTGTTCTAGTATTCAGTTTAATTTGGGGAGGGGGTAGTTTGAGACGTGATCTCGCTATGTAGTTCATGTACACTATGTAGCCCAGGCTGGCCTCGAACTCACAATAATCCTCTTGCATCAGCTCCCAAGTGCTGGGATTAATGCCATGTTCTACCACGACTGGCTCTTCAGTTTAATTCTGACACTAAATACCTGAGTCTCATTGTCCAGAGTTTTTACTGAGATTTCATTATGTAGGCACGATCAGTTAAATCATTTGTGGTCATATCACTGAATTCAACTCTCCAAAGGTTTGAGGAGAAGGATTGACAATTCCAGCCCCTAATCACATGGTTGTATTTCTGACATTTAGCCTTCTCCATCCTGTAGCTTTCTAGAGACCCAGCCTGGAATCACCATGCAGGACAGCAAGGTGGCCTTGGACTGACTCAATTTTTCCCTCTTTCTTGTGTATAGTTCTCAAAAGTAATTATAGAATGAGCTGGGGAGAAAAATGAATGAGCTGGGAATACAATATCGTGTGATATGAAGGGACTGGCCAGAACAGGCTGTGCTCTGTTCCACCTCTCCCTAGAAATAGGATGTCCTTCAATGCTTTCTCTCAGCAACTCCTTGCTCCTGCTGGGGCATAGAACCTAGGGTGGTTTCTATCTTGAGTTCCTCAGCTGTGGTGCAAGTGGGGCACACACAGACAAGATCCTATCCATCTGGACAACTTTCCTCAGCCTTGGTGGGAACTGGCTTGCAATGAATCCTAGGCTTCTCTTGTCCCTTGTTGCCCATCTCTAAGTAATAACCCTGCTTTACATAACATGTGCAGGTTCTGTCTCACCAGACTAAGTCAAGTTGGTAACTAGTGCATAGTAAAACAGCTTTGTACACTTCATTAACATAACAGAGAGAGTCCCATCACTCAGGGAATTCCAGAGGTTTTTGAAACTCTGCCATGAACTGGGGACAAAGGTCAGAGTATTTTTATTATATCACCTGTAATGGTTAATTGATTGTGTCAATTTGAGAAGTTTAGAAGCTTAACTAAATCAGCTCGGCAAAATAATACAGTACCTTTTCTTTCAATTATTTAATAGTATTTTTTGCATCTTCAACTCTCCTTGAGTGTGCAAAGCCTAGCCAAAATAAGTGTTCATTCATGTCAGGACCCATTTGTAGCCCCCCAGTGCTATCCCCCTTAGTTCAGTACAATCTACTAAACTTGCCATGCTTGTACTAAGAGGCTTGAGTCCGAGCCCAGCCAAAGCAACTTAGTGGCTTAACAAGACTTGCCTTAAAATTAACAAAAAACTGAAAATGGGCTTTGGAGGTATTTCAGTGCAAAGGCCCTGAGTTCAATCCTTAGTACAAAAAAATAAAGAGTAATCTATTAGGTAGCTATGTGGTGGTGCCTTCTTTCTGGGGACTCTGCCCCAGAGCCATATATTCAGTCTTATTCTCTTTCTTTCTCTCTCTCTCTCTTCCCCCACTGGCATTTTGTACCTCAGAGGATGCAAGAGTAATATGTCTAGATCTCTACTTTGGTGCCGTATTCTACATACACTCCTTGGATCATGGATCCAATGGCCACCTCAAGTCAACATCCTGGGAAATTCACTTCCAATTCTGGAAGGTTGTTCTTCCATTGGGCATCAATATGTTCTACTTCAATGCAGCCCTCAAGTTCCCATGATGATTTTCACAGATGCATAAAGCTGATAGATTAGTTTTCCATTGCCCTTCTACCTGACAATATGAGCAGACCATTGTCCTTCACCCACAAGTAGGTAAAAACTCAAATGCAGGAGAAAACAGCATGTAATTCAACTCACTGAGCTGATTGGTTTTTACCTTGCATCAGAATGGTGGCCTCCCATCAAGGTGCTATATATTCCCTTGGAACTACAGTACCATTATTAACCAGCAGCTCTTCACTGGTCAATAGAGAGCTATTTAGCTGCGTGTGGTGGTGCACTTCCATAATCCCAGCACTTGGGAGGCTGAGGCAGGAGGATTGCCACGAGTTTAAGGCCAGCCTGAGCTACATAGTGAGTTCATGGCCAGCCTAAACTACACAGGGAGACCCTGTCTCAAAAAAAATAAAATAAAGAAAAAATTTTTAAATAGCTGTTCATAGGACAGTGTCCAAGTGGTGATAGACTTTAGCAGCTTCTCAGGTGGTTTCAGTCGGCTTTAGAGGGAAAAAAATCTATCTTTTGGGAATATGGTGGGCAGGAAGAGTACTTCCTTGCATCTCTCCAGTAACATGCTCCCACGCAAACCATTTTCATTTTGTTATGGAACTCTTCTGGATACTTCACTCCCCATTAGAGAGTTTTCCCCCACATTTCTCAAAATATTATGCATATTTCATGTTTAAGATTATTTTATGTCTTTCAGCTACAGGGGCAATTTCATTTAATGTCTAATAACAAGCTAGTAATTTCCTCTCAAATAGAAAGTCTCTGGTCCAAAGTCCCAGCAGGTATCACTGGGTAGAGCTCACAGGCTCTCGTGATAGGCCCCAGCCTGTACTTCACAAGGAGCTACTGTACATTGAATTTGTCTCTACTATTTTACACTGATTTAAGTTAATGACTTGTGCGGGTCTAGGCAGTCTTATTGGTTCCCATTTATCATATCCAATTAATATTGCCTAAAGAGTGGATTTACATGCCTTCTGTTTTAAAATACTAGGGAGAACATTCCCCAGTTGGATACAATATCCCCTTATATATTCAATAATCCAATATCCCCATAATACATGTGGCTAAAAGAGATACTGTTCATACATAAATTTGGCTCAAACATACCAATTTTATTTTATTTTTTTATATGCAGGTACCAGGAGTTGATCTCAGGACCTCATGCTTGCCAGGCAGGCTCTTATGCCGCTGCGCTATATCACCGGCCCAAACATACCAATTTTAATACCAAAGTTTCACCTTGGTTTCATTAAACCTTGCATCTCCAACTACAGTCTCCACTGGGACTTCACCAACCATTTTAGGTTTGTTTTGTTTTGCTTTGTTTTGTTTTGTTGTTGTGGTACTAGGGATTGAACCCAGGGTCTTTGCACTAAATTACATCCCCAACCTTTGTTTTTTCGTTTGTTTGTTTTGTTTTTGTTTTTGATTTTGTTTTCGAGATGAGGTCTCCCTAAATCACTAAGTTGCCCAGGCTGGGCTTGAACTTGTGATCCTCCTGCCTCAGCTTCCCAAAATTCTGGGATTAGAGGCATAATACTGAGTATGGGAAGTGTTCCTCATTTTGACATAATATTCATTTCCTTAAACCATCCAGGTAAAGGAGGTAGAATCACTCCTGGTCAAACATTCCGTTTTCATCTTTTAGTCCCATCAACCATTGCATTTCCATATACAAGTCCCCCACTTAGGAACACTGGAGTTGCAAACATAGATAAGAACAGACCTGGCATTAGGCATGTTCCTAGATGCGAACAAATTGCGGAAGTAGGTCACATGTCTGCTGGACATTGTCACAGTTGTGCTGCTGTGTGCTTATTGTACAGTGCGTGTGTTTGGTTTTTTACATTGTATGTTTATGTCTAAGGTGTATTAAGAATCACTTTGTCGGAGTTACGAGTGAATCCGACTTATGAACATTCTCCTGGACCAGAACTCGTTTGTAAGTCGGGGACGTACTAAGTCTTGATATAGTCCCAATTAGGGTGTCACTAAGGGGCGCTATAGTGCATGTGGCTGCTATGTCTGAGTCCTGGAAACATCTCCTGTCCATCTGACAGTTTTAGTCACTCGTGTGACTAAGGCCTGTGTATAGTTACAGTTTTGTTGGAGGCCTTAGGGGGTCACATGTCTGGGTCTGCAATGGGGGTCAATTGGAAGGTTTGAACCAAGGGCTGTAACCCTTTTGTCATTGATCCTTATGGTTGAGGGACTATTGCTCCAGGTCACCCAAGGTTAGGTTTCTTAAGTCCCCCAAACAAGAGTGAATAAGTCATATTTGTTTGGAGGTCTTCATTGTTGAAGGGCCAGCAGAGCCCCCCAGGGATCCACCTAAGGTCTCCAAATATTGCCTCAGTTCTATTTGTCCCATTTTCTTAAAAACTGCTCAAAGAGTTCCACCTTGCCGAGATGACTCCCTCTCCTCTGTTCTTTCCCCATTCTTTTGAGAGTCAGTCTAGCATCCTTTGTCTGTTGTTTTACCATAACATTTCCTTTTAGAAATGGCTCTGAGGCTAGTGGCTACACCTCAAGTCAGCCAGCTTCTAAACATCCCAACATCAGAATCTTCCCCAACGTATTCCTTCAGTAGAAACATGGGACTGGAGGATGTAGCTCAAACTGGCCAGAATATTAGCTTTATTTATTTTTTTTTTTTTGAAAGAGGGTTTTACTATGCAGTTCAGGCTGGTCTTCAACTCATTATGTAGCCCAGGCTGGCCTCGAGCTCATGGTAATCCTCCTGCCTCAGCCTCCTGAGTGCTGGGATTACAGGCATGCTCCACCATGCCCAGCTCTTTGTTGTTTTTTGGGGTTTTTTTTTTTTTTTTTTTTTTGAGACAGGGTCTTGGTATGTATTTCAGGTTGGCCTTGAACTCACTATATATCCCAGGCTGACCTCAGACTCCCTGAGTGCTGGGATCATAGGTGTATGCCACCCTACCCATCTCTAGCTTGACTCACCTTTACTGTCATTTTAGCTATTACAAGTAACAATAACCAAGGGATTTTGTATTAGTTTTTATCTTGTTAGTTTACATTTTCTTATGCATCCAGTAATCCAGTGTCCTACAAGTTGAATTTAGTCACTTCTAAATTCCACTAGTAATGTCTATCTCTGGTAACTGATCACAGCACAGCCATTGTTCCATACCATGGGTAACCCTGTTGCAACCCACCCAGGAATCAAATTCCTCATTCTCCTTCCTTTATTTCTCTTCACAAAACACATACAGTAGTCACTTCTTAATCACGGTTTCACTACCCACTGTTTTATTTACCTAGGTCAACTGTGGTCAGAAAACAACAAGTGGAAAATTCTAGAAATAATTAGTAAGTTTCAAATTGCACATTGGCCTGGGTAGCATTATGAAATTTAGTGCAACTGCATCCTGTCCTATCCAGGATGTGAATCACTTCTTTGCTCATTATAGCCACAGAGTATATACTACTGTCTGTTAGTCACTTAGCAGCCGTCTTGGTTACCAAATCCATTGTCATGGTATTGCAGTGGTTGCATTTACCTATTGTATATTATTATTGTTCTACTTTATCATTAGCTATTGTTGCTAATCTTTTACTGTGCCTCATTTATAAACTAAACTTTCTCATAGGTATGTATGGGGGAAAAAACCTAACAGTATAAACAGGGTTCAGTACAATCTGCTGTCACAAGCCAGATGCTTGGGGGCTCCCAGGACACCCTTACTTCTGACCAGAAGGTACAAATTTGGAAGTTCTTACTACCCTCTCAAGTCAATGATTTACGAGAAGAATTCACAGAACTCAGGATTGTGCTGTGTATTGTTACAGTTTTATTGTAGGAAAGTATACAATTCTGAACAAACCAAAGGGAGAGACACAACCTCCCAGGGCCTAGGGACAATGTCTGGCCAAATTCTTTGTTATTCAAGAATGGATATGCATTTTGTTTATTTATTCTTCACTTGGTGGACATTTGACTATTATGAATAATGCTGCTATAAGTTTTTCATACAAGTTTTTGTGTGGACATACGTTTTCATTTCTCTTAGACTTAGTGGAATTTCTGGGTCACATGGTAATTCTATGTTCAACTTTTTCTTTTAAAAGCAGAATTTTATTTTTGTGCTACTGGGCATTGAATCCAGAGCCTTCACACTGAGTTATATCCCTAGCCCTTTTTTATTTTTTTATTTTGAGACAGGGTCTCACTAAGATACCCCGGGCAGGACTCAAACTTGCAATTGAGCCTCCTGTCTCAACCTCCAAGAGTGCTGAGATTATAGGCATACTCACCATGCCTGGCATAGAGGAAGACATTGTTTATTAGAAAGAAACCAGGGAAATACTACCAATTAGATCGAGATGTGAAAAGTGAGTAGAAGGATAAAAGAAATGCTTTTCATCTTTAGACATCTAGAAAACTGGTTGTCTTTTTTAGATACCATTAATTTTCATTGTTTATAAAAATTAAAAATAAATGTTTATGTTTAAGAATAAATTTAAATATGCTTTTAAACTTAATTTTTGTTATAACAAATAAAAGAGCTATTTTTTATCTTTGGAAAAGTCAGAGTTTTTTTGTTTGTTTTTGTCTTTTTGAGACAGGGTTTCACTATGCAGTTTAGGCTGGCCTTGAACTCACTTTGTACCCCAGGCTGACCTCAAACTCACAGCAATCCTCCTGCCTCAGCCTCCTGAGTGCTGGGATTATAGGCATGCATCACCACACCCAGCCAGAGTTTTTGAAGTACAATGAAAACTTGATTAACTGGAGTACTTAAAAATAGCCAATAATTGTATTGCATCCAAGAAGGGCAAAGCAACACATATTTTTAAATTCTTTCTTTTGTTTTGGTTGTAGAGTATGAATATGCTTCGCTCTCCTAAAAATTCTATTTTGTAAAATACAGTTTAATCTTAGATGATGTACCATTTTGCAATGCCTTACTGTTGTCATTCTTACCTAAATCCCATAAGAGATACTAAGTTGATACTGGAAGCTGAGCTGACTATAGACTGACCATAAGCATTCACGAAACACTGCTTTGTTGAGTAAAATCTGATCATCTGATCAGGGTTCTTATGTTCACTTTGCCTTTGTTGCTGAAAATAGATTGCAATAAAAATCTAAAAAAATTTAGATTGCATAAAAGTGTAGAAGAATGTTTATTTTTAAAAATGAATATTTAAAACCACAGATATTGAATTTTCAATTTTGAAATTTGTTTCTTCCTGTAGCTTTTTGGTTTTTTGCACGCTTATTAGTTCTTTTGTACATTTATAGTTGTGTATTATTAGAACCTGGTTTCATCCCTGTAGGACCAAAATAAACTGCATTGAAAGGGCCTAAAGAGTTCCTTGAAGACTTTCCCTTACCACCCTCTTGGGAACTGTTAGTGTCTCTAAATATTTTTATCTCTGATGTCAGTTATGGTTGTGTGTTTGGGTGTGTATATGTGTGAGTTCAAGTCCAGCAGGAGGGGCCCAGCCTCTATGTCCCCAGTGGCTGAAAAGACAACACTGTAGCTGTCGATGGCAAAGCCCTCAGGCACGGGCTGTACTCAAGCTGATTTCTCATCTGGTTAATAAGATTTTTTAGAACAGAAAAGAAAAAAGAAAAAAGAAAGTCAGTCCCTAATCATCTCATTTATCGTACTTACCATAGTGATTTACAATTGTTTACAGTTTCATTTTCTCCCTTTGGGTTTTCTAAAATTGGGGTGAAATTCACATTACATATAATTAGGCATTTTAAAATGTGTAATGCAGTGGCGCTTAGTATATTCACACTGTCGTGCAACCATCACTTCTGTCTAGTTCCAAAACTTTTTCATCATCTCAAAACACACACCATACCCACTAAGTAATCATTTCCTACTTTTCCCCTCCCTTCCTGGGGTAACCACTGATCAGCTTTCTGTCTGTGGATTTGGCTGTTCTGGATATATTACATGAAGTAAATCAAACAATATGTGACTTTAGTGTCTAGCTTCTTTCACTTAGTATTGGTTTTAGTGGCATGTATCGCGACTTTGTTCCTTTTTTGGATGAATAGTAATCATCCTATGTATATCATCACAGTTTATTTAACCATAACTTGTTGATGGACATTTGGGTTGTTTTCACCTTTTGCTTATTATGAATAATGCTTCCATAAATACTGTATTTATAGGCAAATTGCTGTATGGATATATGTTTTAATTTCCCTTGAGTGTATTCCAAGGAGTGGAATTAATTGTAACTGGTAAGTATACACTTAAAGTTTTGAGGAACTGCCAAATTGTCTCCAGAGTTGCTGCACTATTTTGCCTTCCCTCCAGCAAAGTATGAAGGTCCTTATTTCTCCATATACATACCAACAAATTTTAAGAGCAGTACTAGGATTGAACCCAGGTCCATTACACTGAGCTACATCCCCAGCCCTTTTTTATTTTTTTGAAACTGAGTCTTTTTAGTTGCTAAATTGCCCAGCTTAGGCTCAAACTTATGATTCTCCTGCCTCAGCCTCCCAGAGTGCTGGGATTACAGTTAAAGTTTTAGAATTGTATTGAATTTGTAGACTGCTTTGAGTAATACTGCCATCTTAAGGATATTGGGTCTTCCAGTCTATGAACAGGGACTGTCTTCCCATTTATTTAGGTTTTCTTTAATTTCTTTCCACAATATTTTCTATCTTTCATTGTACAAATATTTTACTTCTTTGGTAATTTTATTTTTTTAGATACCATTGTAAGTAGAATTTTAAAATTTTTTTCTTGGATTTTTCATCACTAATGTTAAAAACACAACAAAAAATTTTATTTTTTGACTGTACTGGGTATTGAACCCAGGACCTTCACACTGAGCTGTATCCTCTACCCCTTTTAAATTTTTTATCATTTTTTTTTTTTTGTGGGTACCGGGGGTCGACCTCAGGACCTCGCGCGCCAGCAGGCGCCTGTGCCGCTGAGCGATATCACCGGCCCCTTTTTCGTATGTGGGTTCCGGGAGTCGAACTCGGGCCCTCGCGCTTGCTGGGCAGGCGCTTAAGCCGCTGAGCCATCTCACCAGCCCAATTTTTTATCATTTTAAATTTCATTTATTTATATTGTGGTACTGGAGAATGAACCCAGGGTTTTTTCTCGGAGCTACATCCCCAACCTTTTTTTTTTTTATTTTTTATTTTGAGACAGAGACTTGCTAAGTTGCCTAGGCTGGGCTCTAACTTGAAATCCTCCTGCCTTAGCCTCCCAAAGTGCTGAAATTACAAGCATGTTCCACTACACCTGGGTCAAAATGACTAATTTTTTTTTTTTTTTTTTGTGGGTACCGGGGGGTCGACCTCAGGACCTCGCGCGCCAACAGGCACCCGTGCCGCTGAGCAATATCACCGGCCCCTTTTTCGTATGTGGGATCCGGGAGTCAAACTCGGGCCCTCGCGCTTGCAAGGCAGGCGCTTACGCCGCTGAGCCATCTCACCAGCCCAAAAATGACTAATTTTTATCATGTACTCTGTGTTTATCATGTAATCTGAAACTGCTGAAATTATTTATTATTCGTGTAATTATTTTTTATTTTTGTGGATTCTATGAGATTTTCTATATACTGTATCAGATCTGTCATTTGCAAATACTGTACAGTTTTACTTTTTCCTTTCCAATTTGGATGCTTTTTCTTTCTTTTTCCTGCCTAATTGCTCTGGCTGACTTCCAGTATAATAGTGAATAGTGCCATACTTCCAAAATTGCTATACAGATTTAATGCAATTCCAATCAAAATTCCAATAGCATATCTCATAGAGTTAGAGAAAACAATCCTAAAATTCATTCGGAACCAGAAGAGACCTAGAATAGTAAAGGCAATTCTGAGCAACAAAGGCAAGGCAAGGGCATCACAATCCCTGACTTGAAATTATACTGCAAAGCTACTGTGATAAAAACAGCATGATACTGCCAAAAAAACAGACCTGAGGACCAATAGAACAGACTAGAGATGCAGAAACAACTCCAAAGACACTCAGCCACCTTATCTTTGACAAAGGTGCCAAAGATTAAAACTAGACCCATATCTTTCACCATGCACTAAACTAAAATAAAAATGGATCAAAGATCTAAATATTAAAACAGAAACATTAAATCTGCTGGAAGATAGAATAGGTAGAACCCTTGAAGACATTGGGTTTATGAACAAAACCCAAACCACAAGAGAAATGTTACACAGAATCAACAACTGGGGTCTTATCTTATTAAAAAGCTTTTGCACAGCAGGAGAAACCACTATCAGAGTGAAGAGACAACCCACAGTGTGGGAAAAAAAAATTTGCCCGCTTATCCTCAAAGAACTACTATC
This sequence comes from Erethizon dorsatum, assembly GCA_028451465.1. Taxonomy (NCBI): domain Eukaryota; kingdom Metazoa; phylum Chordata; class Mammalia; order Rodentia; family Erethizontidae; genus Erethizon; species Erethizon dorsatum. The sequence continues at coordinate 67,242,067 of CM051838.1, forward strand.
TAGAATATATAAAGAACTCAAAAATATCAGCCCCCCAAAAATTTAAAGACCCAATCCAAAAATCTGAAATGCATCTGAAATGAATAGACACTTCTTAGATGAAGAAGTAGAAATGGCAAATAAATATATGAAAAAATGTTCAACATCATTGGTTATCTAAGAAATGCAAATTAAAACAATGCTAAGATTCCATCTCACCCCAGAAAGAATCTCTATTATCAAGAAATCAACCAAAAACAAATGCTGGCAGTGCTGTGGGGAAAAAGGAACCCTTCTCCACTGTTGGTGGGAGTGCAGACTGGTGCAACCACTGTGGAAATCAGTGTGGAGATTCCTCAAAAAACTAGGAGGTTCCATTTGACTCAGCTATTCCCCTTCTTGGTATCTTCCCAAAAGAATTAAAAGCATCATACCACAGTGGTATATGCACACCCATGTTTATAGCGGCACAGTTTGTAATAGCTAAATCTTGGAAACAGCCCAAATGCACATAAAATGATGATTGGATAAAGAGGATGTGTTTTTTTAATGCAATGGAGTACTATTCTGCCATAAAGAAGGATAAACTTGAGACATTGCTAGGTAAATGGATGCACCTTGAGGTCATACTCTTTTTTTTTTTTTTTTGTAGGTACTGGGGGTCGACCTCAGGACCTCACATGCCAGCGGGTGCCTGTGCTACTGAGTGATATCACTGGTCCTTTTTCCATATGTGGGTTCCGGGAGTCGAACTCAGGACCTCGCGCTTGCCAGGCAGGTGCTTATGCTGCTGAGCCATCTCACCGGCCCTTGAGGCCATACTCTTAAGTGAAATAAATCAGATACACATATGTAAATACCGCATTGTTTCTTTGGTGTGAGAAACCAAAAGTGTAAATAAGGACCAAAATATATAATAGATATTGTGAAATAGGAAGAAAATGTCCAAATGGGAAGGAGAACTAGGGAGGGGGGAGGGGGGGAAAGGAAGGAAGGGAAAAGAAAAAAATGAGAAAAGAAGGAAAAAATGGAAACAAAGCTCTTGTAAATGAGGAGGGGAAGAGGTGTTGAAGGGAGGGTAGGGGAATGGGAAAAAAAGAAGCAACAAGATATGTCATGTACAGGTACAAATTGTCTCTAATGAATGTGATCTTTAGGTATATCTAAAATGTACCAATAAAATCTAATTAAAAAGAAAGGTTAATAGGGATTTAAAAAATGTGTTTTTTTTACAATGGAGTACTACTCTGCCATAAAGAAGGATAAGCTTGAGACATTTCTAGGTAAATGGATGCACCTTGAGGCCATACTCTTAAGTGAAATAAATCGGACACACATGTGTAAATACTGCATTGTTTCTGTGGTGTGGGAAACCAAAAGCATAAATGAGGACTGAAATGTATAATAGGTATTGTGAAATAGGAAGAAAATGTCCAAATGGGAAGGGGTATAGGGATGGGGGAGCGGGAAAGAAGGAAGGGAAAAGAAAAAAATAACAATGAGAAAAGAAGGAAAGGGCTAGGTATATAGCTCAGCAGCACAAGCACCTGCCTGGCAAGCACAAGGTCCTGAGTTCAATTCCCATTACAAAAAAAAAAAGGAAAAAATGGAAACAAAGCTTTTGAAAATAGGGAGGGGAAGAGGGATTGAAGGGAGGGTAAGTGAATGGGGAAAAAAATGAATCAAGTTATATCATGTACAGGTACAAATTCCCTGTAACAAATGTCATCATTATGCATGCCTAAAATGTACCAATAAACTTAAAAATAGTGAATAGCAGTATACACAACATTTTTTATTTCTTCCTGATCTTAGGGGAAATGCTTTCAGTCTTTCACAACTGAATTTGATATTACACATGTATTTTTCATAAATGCCTTTTATCATGGTCTGGAAGCTCCCCTTTTTTCCAATTTTACTGAGTGTTTTTGCTCCCATTTATTCTATTGATAAGACATATTGCATTGGTTGACTGTCTTATTTTGAACCACACTTGGATTTCTGGGATAAATCTAACCTGGTCATGGTGTGTGATCCTTTAAATGTCCTTACAGATTCAATTTACTAGTATCTGCCAAGAATTTTTACATTTATAACAGATATTTGTCTGTAGTTTTCTTTTCTTTGTTGTCATTGTTGTTTGTTTGTTTTTGAGACAGAGTCTCACTTTGTAGTGCAGGCTGGCCTTGAACTCACTATGTAGCCTAGGCTGGCCTCGAACCCATGGTGATCCTCCTGCCTCAGCCTCCCAAGTGGTGCTGGGATTATAGGAGTGCACCACCATGTCCAGCTAAACATCCCTTTTCAGTTCTTTTAGATATATAACAAACAGTAGTGTTGGATCGTATGATAATTATATGTTTAGTTTTTGATGAACTACTATGTAGACTAATTCCTGTATTTTCTTCTAACAGTTTTCTAGTGTGGGCACTTATATTTAGGTCATTAATCTACTTTGAGTTAACTTTTGTATATGATTTGAGACAGGACCCAAATTCACGAGTCTGCATATGAATATTCAGGTGTCCCTGTGCCATTAATTGAAAAGACAAGTGTTTCCTCATTTAATGTTCTTGGCACCCTTGCCAGAATCAGTTGTGCAGAGACACATTGGTTTGTTTCTAAACTCTCACTTTTATTACACTGATCTCAATGTTCGTCCTTATGCTAATACCACATTGTCCTGATTACTCTTGCTTCACGATATGTTTTAAAATCAGGATGTATGAGTCCTTCAACTTTGTTCTTCTTTTACTGGATTATTTTTTCTATTCTGTGTCTGCTGAAATCCTATGAACTTTAAAATCAGCTTGTCATTCTACACAAAGAAACCAGCTACTCAAATCCTCATAAGGATTTCACTGAATCTGTAGATGAATTAGGGGAGAATTATCTTTATAATAATATTAAGATCCATGAACACATGATGTTACTCCATTTACTTAGATCTTCTTTAATTCCTTTCAACAGTATTTTGTAGCTTTGGGAGTTTAAGTTTTGCTCTTTTGTTATATTTATTCCTAAGCACTTTATTCTTTATGCTGCTATTGTAAATGGAATTTTTCCTACTCCTTTCTTTTTTCTTTTTTTTTCTTTTTTCTTCCTTCCTTCCTTCTTCCCTTTCTTCCTTCCTTCCTTTCTTTCCTCCTTCCCTCCCTCCCTTACTTTTTTTTTCTTTTTTAGTACATGTACTGAGAATTGAACCCAGGGCCTTCACCCTAGGTGAAGCTGTTTTTTATTTTTTATTTTGAGACAGGGACTCACTAAATCGCTAAATTGCCCAGATGGGCTCAAATTTTCATTTCTCTTGCCTTAGCCCTCCAGAGTGCTAGGATCACAGGGATGTGCCACCATGTTCACCTTGGAATTGTTTTCTTAATTTAATTTTCAGAATGTTATAATATACTATAGACGTTGGCTTATTTAACTTTTATCTTGTGATCCTGCTGAACTTGTTGATTAATACTAATGTATTTTAGTAAATCCAGGGGATTTTTTTTTCTGTCTTTTTGAGACAGGGTTTCACTATGCACTTCAGGCTGGCCTTGAACTCACTTTGTAGACCAGGCTGGCCTCGAACTCACAGCAATCTTCCTGCCTCAGCCTCTCAAGTGCTGGGATTACAGGTGTGCGCCACCATGCTTGGCAGGATTTTTTTTGTGGTGATGATTGTTCTGAGGATTAAACCTAGGTCCTTATGCATGCTAAGCAAGTGCTCTACCACTGAGCTACATTACCAACCCCTTTTTATTTCTTTTACTTTGAGACAGGGCCTCACTAAGTTGCCCAGGCTGGTGGCGAATTCAGAATCACAATACTCCTATCTCAACCTCTCAAGTGGCTGGGATTACAGCCATGTACCACCATGCCTGGCTCCATAGGATTTTTTATACCCATGACTGTATCATCTGTGAATTGAGATAGTATTACTTCTAGTTTTATAATCAACATGCCCTTTATTTCTTTTTCATAATTGTCATGACTAGAACTTTTAGTACAAAGTTGAATAGAGGTGGTGAGAACACACATCTTTGTTTTGTTGCTGACATAAGGCATCACTAAGTATGATCTCAACTAATTTTTTTTGTAGATGTTCTTTATCATGCAAGGAAGTTCCCTGCTTTTCCTTTTGTCGAGTATTTTTTATGAAAGGCCTTGGATTTTGTCAAATGTTTCTTCTGTATCTAGTTAGATACTCATGAAATTTTTGTTTTTTATTTTATTGATGTAGTATAGTACAGTGATTTTTAGATGTTAAACCAAATTTTTACTCCTGGGGTAAATTCCAATTACTCATGATATGTAATTCCTTTTATATGCTGCTGGATTTGGTTTGCTGGTATTTTGTTGAAGATTCCTGTGTCCATATTCATAAGTGCTATTGCTCTGTAATTTTATTCCTTTGTGATGTATTTGTCAAGCACTCTTTCTTAAATACAGCCACGATACCATATTTATCACATATAATATCATGCCTTTAAAAACTAGATATTTGCTGAGCATGGTGGCACATACCTGTAATCCCAGCCCTTGAGAGGCTGAGGCAGGAGGATCACTGTGAGTTGTAGGTCAGCCTGGGCTACATAGTGAGTTCAAGGCCACTATCTTTTTGTTGGACAGTATCTTTTTTTTTTTTTTTTTTTTCATGTGGGTACCGGGAGTTGACCTCAGGATCTCGCGCTCGCCAGCAGGCGCTTGTGCCACTGAGCAATATCACTGGCCCTTTTCTTCTTTTATATGGGTACTGGGAGTTGAACTCAGGACCCTGCACTTGCCAGGCAAGCGCTTGTGCCGCTGAGCCATCTCACTCGCCCAACAGTATCTTTTTGAGACTTTTTCTCCAAAAAAAATCCCCAAAACCAAAAACTAGATATTTTTAAAATATGCACAAAGATTCAAGTCAGTGTTTCAGTGTTCTTCCCTGTGTATGATTTTAAGAGTCTCATAAAAAGCCTCCCATGTTGGAAAGGATAAGAGAGTTTTGAGCCTTAAAAACAATGGCTGGGGGCCGGTGAGATGGCTCAGCGGCGTAAGCGCCTGCCTTGCAAGCGCGAGGGCCCGAGTTCGACTCCCGGATCCCACATACGAAAAAGGGGCCGGTGATATCGCTCAGCGGCACGGGTGCCTGTTGGCGCGCGAGGTCCTGAGGTCGACCCCCCGGTACCCACAAAAAAAAAAAAAAAAAAAAAAAAAAAAACAATGGCTGGGGCCGGTGATATAGCTTAGTGACATAAGCGCCTGCCTGGCAAGCATGAGTTCCTGAGTTCGACTCCTGGTACCCGCATTAAAAAAAATGGCTGAAGGGTTTGTGTTGGAAAAGAGAAGACTGAGTAGGGGGGAGAGGGGGAGAGAGAGAGAGAAAGAGAGGGAGAGAGAGAGAAAATTTTTAAAAGACCAAATCTCTTTCCTCAGTACCCAAGGAAAATAACTAGTGTATGCTTGGTTCCGGATGATAGAGCCAAGACAAAAGAGGAAGCTGCAGGGAAACAGATTTGGCTCAGAAAAGGAAGTCCTAAGAGCACATCTCATCCTTTCAGCATAAAATCCATCACAACACGCCAGATATCTGACCACAGAGTGCCATGTGGAAGTGCAAACTTTGCTTTTGTCACAGTCACATTCCCTTCCTTGCTTCACTTCCTCCTCTAGGATATGTTATTCAGCCTTGCTGTAATGGTTCAAACTTCTCAATCTTTGGGCTTCACCGGGGGTGCTCTGAATTTCTACCCTAACCTCAGATGAATGAATTTTGTCTATAGGCTTCTGGGTACTATGTCAGAAAAAATATATATCACATGCCTAAAGACATAGTTTCCAGTCTCCAAACTCAGTTGGGGAAAAACTTTTTGTTGAACAGATACCTGGTTGGTATAGCAAACTACAGTCCCAAATTCCTGGGTTCAATCTCTTCTCCTACCTCATTGGAGCCTCATTGGAGCCTCATTGAGTTTTGATTTGCATTACCTTAATAATTAGTGATGTTGGGCATGTTTTTATGTGCTTCAGTATCATATATATATATATATATATATATATATATATATATATTTAGGGAAATCTCTATTCATGTCCTTTGCCTTTTTTTTTTTTTTTTTTTTTTTTTTTTTGGCACGAGGAATGAAACTCAGGACCTCGCACTTGCCAGGCAGGCACTGTGCCACTGAGCTATATCCCCGGCCCTTCCTTTGCCTATTTTTGAATTATTTTTCTGTTGTTGCATTTTAGGAGTTTTTTTTTTTGCATATTTTGGATATTAACTCATCAGATATATGATTTACAAATATTTTCTCTCATTCTTTTTACTCTGTCAAGAGTGTCCTTTGATACATAAATTAAAAAATTTTCATGAAGTCCAGTTAGCCTGTTTTTTCTTTTGTTCCCTGTGCATTTGGTGTCATATCCAAATCTAACATTGTGAAGTTTTACCCTATATTTTCTTCTAAGAGTTTATTGTTTTAGATCTGATATTTATGTTTTTCATCCATTTTAAGTTAGTTTTTATATGTGGTGTTAGATAAGGACCTGCTTCATGCTTTTGGATGAGGATATCCAGTTTCCCCAGCACCGTTTGTTGAAGACTTGTCTTTTCTTCACTGAATGGTGTTGGTACCTAGAGAGAGCCCTCCTTCCTGTTGCAGTCTGGGAAGTTTATATTTGTAATCCCATGGAAAAGTTATTGGAATTCCAGCGGGTTCATTCCAGTCCACCACTTCCAGTGCAACCCATGGCGAGAATAAAGACACAAAGGCATATTTATAGCTGTGGGGAGCCAAGGGGTCCTAAGTCCAGCCAGGGTGGTGGTTAACCAGAACGAAGGCCTCGACCCAAGACCAGATGCAGGTTTTATTAATTCTTGATGAGGGGAGTGGCTCAGGGATGAGTGACTGTGAGGGTGGTGGGAAGTATGTGAGTGCTGTGAGCTGGGCTAGGTAGGTAGCCTGAAATCACCTCTGCAATATGCAGAGAGAAGGATATGCAGAAAGAGTAATCTGCATAATGCAATTTGAGGTAGTATCTAATATTTTGGGCTTGGTGCTTCAGCTCTGATGTATAATCTTCTATGCCCTGGGAAGTCATAGCCTCTTATCTCAAGGCTCATATCAGCAGCAGCGTGGAGCACTGCTCTCCATCCCGCCAGGCTCACACATGTATTTTGGGAGCTATGGGGCGGGGAAACACAGGCCTGTCTCCTTGCTTCAAAGACTACACATCAGCACCTTGTCTAGACCGATTTACATTGCTTAAAGCCAATTAAGGGGATAAGGAAAAGTCCTAGCCAGCTCTGTACACATCAATACATGGAAATAGGGCCAGGTTTAGCCACAATGGAGACAGGTGCTCTTCTTTCAAGGAGAGTTGTCCAGGTGATCCTCCACAGGCACCCTTCTCAAAAATAATTTTATGGTATATGCATATATTCCATTGATCTATATGTATGCCTTTATGACAGTATCACACTCTTTTGATTACTGTAGCTTTGTAGCTACATGGTGAAACCCTGTCTCAAAAAAAAAAAAAAAAGTCAGTCTGAAAGGGTTACATACATATTAACACAACAGATCTCTGGTTCAGTAGTAGATTACATCTTAAATCTGTTTCCCGTACCCCAATTCCCCATGGCCAGGGTGTGAACACAGTGAAATCCACTGTACTTGTAGGGGCAGAAGAGTTTTACACTGTGGGAGAGGATCCTTGAAATTGTGAAACTCTGAAATTGTGAAATTCCTCCCCTCTGGGGTGGGGTGGGGAAGAAAGAGAAAGCGTATAAACGAGTGGCTTTGGGGCTTATTACCTTTGGCTCTTGGAAAGTGAGCCAGAGAGGAAACATTCTGTATCCTCCAAGGTATGTTTACCATTCAATACTCTTTAACCCAAGTGCTAGTAACCCGTTTGGAAAGCCCTGAATACACATTTATTTTTCCCACATAGTATTAACCAGACAACATTTCTTTGTCCCTTCTACCCCTGCAGTTCTTTTCTTGGGCAGATAGAGTTTCTAGGGATTAAGGGTGAAGAAAGTTTAAGTAAGATGGTTTCCCTATCCAGCCCTGAGCCCAGAACATAGCAGACACCCAGTAAAGATCTATCGAGTGAATGACATGACTGGTGGTTTAAAATTTTAATAAAGGCGAGGCAGAGGGTTGGTTGATCAAGAAGTGCTGATCATTGTGGTGGTGCTCCCAAATCAGCACATGCATTCTCCCTTGGGTTAGGCAAAGCCCCGGACCCCTTGGAGCACAGCCAGTGTTCCCGACATCCCCACGGCCAGGTGTGAACGTGCACAGGCTGGGGCCGTGCCAGACTCAGAGTTCATAGCGTTCTCTTTGGGGGAGGCGGCTTCAGCGAGGAAGAAGGGATTTCCTTCCAGTGACAGGTTACCCACCATGGGCAGCTCGTCCACCCGCGGCGCCCTACTCAGCCTGTTGCAGCTGAGGTCCAGCACGTTGAGCTTGGCGGGTAGTCCCTGGGGCACCTGTTCCAGCCCAGCAAATGACAGATTGAGGGAGTTTAGCGAGCTGGGCCAGACGCACTCGGGGTCGCCGGTGTTTGCGGTAGCGCGCAGCGAGTTGTGGCTGAGGTCCAGGCTGTGGGGCTGCACCCCAGCCATCGCCAGCCCAGCACACACGCCGCTCGGAGTCTCCATCCCCGCGTTGCGTAGCGCTAGAACCTGGAGGGCCGGGAACTTGTGGGGACAGAGTGCCCCGACCAGTCTGCGCTCGCCCAGCCCAGGATTGTCAGACAGGTCTAGGGTGGTGAGAGCTGGGAAACTGCGGACCTGTTCGCAGGCAAAGGCAAGCGAATGCGCTTGGGCAATGTTCAGCACCTGGAGGAGGCTCGGCTTGAGCCACTGCTGCAGTTGGGCGAGCCAGGCACCGCCGGCCGCCCACGACACATTGCGGAGGCGCAAGGTGGAGATCCCAAGCCCGGAGGCTCCCAGAGGCATGGGCGGCGGGGCGCCGGTAACTTCCAGGTCCTCGAGCGTCAGTTCCTTGAGACGGGAGTGCGCTAGCACTCGCAACACGCCGAATAGGAGCGGAGCGGGAACCCGTGCAGCTCCCACCGTGAGCCGCCGCAGGCGCAGAGCCCTGACCAGATCAAGGTACTGCCGCGGGTCGGCCTCGGGGTCGACGCGCTTCAGAAACGGATCCAGGCTGCGGCCGCCGGCTCGGATCTCCACGTCGACGGCCACGGTACACTGGAGGGCGCTGGACCAGTCGGGCTGCGGGTCCAAGAAGTTACAGGCGCAGCGGATGTCCTCGTCGTCCAGCTCGCAGGGCTCGGGCGGTGGCGACAGCGAGGTGCCCGCCAAGACGCGCAGCAGCGGCAGCAGCAACAGCAGCAAGCAGGGAGCGGGCTCCTGCGAGACAGCAGAGGTCAGGGCAAGCCCCAGTCCGCCCCCGGGCTTCCTTGGGCGGCACCAGTTCGACCTTGAGAGCGGGTACTCACCATGGTCCAGGAGCTCCGAGAGCGGCTCTGGGAAGGGCTTTGGCTTCTTTCCCGTGCTGCGGAGAACTCCCGCTTCCAGGCCGACGCGCTTATCTCTTGGGCAGCCCCTAGGAGTTTATGTAACTTTAGATATCACCGCTCCTCCTGTGAAGACTGGTCACTTCTCCACTTCTCTTCCTTCCACCGCCTCACTTACTTCCGTTCCACGAAATATCGCAACGAAGGTTTTGGTAGGGAGAGTGACCAAAACAGGAAGGGTTTTTCAGGGTATTTAGACCACTTGGTGCCTGGCAGTCCAGGCAGAGTCCGGATGACTCAAACGCCCCAGGCGCGTCTATTGGGGAAACAAGGATCCCCAGTGCCTTAGGGCAGTACCCTGCTGCCCATCCCCTGCATAAACCCCTGCGACTCAGCCTGATTGGTTTCCTTCACTTTTTCCTAGTTTCAGTTATTATTACTCTCTCGCTAACCGAATCCAAGTCCCTGATTTTCCTCAGGTATTTAACTGGATGTTTTGTGGGAGATATTGCGAATTTCATCTGTTGACTCTGGAGGGTAGAATGAGGTTCAAGAGAAGGAAGTTGGTGTGAAGAACAACTCTGCTAACACAGACACACAGACACAGACACACACACACACACACACACACACACACACATATATTTAAGACAGGGTCTCACTATGTAGTTCAGGCTGCTCTTGAACTCACTATGTAGTCTAGGCTGGCCTCAAACTCGTGGCAATCCTCCTGCCTCAGCCTTCTAAGTGCTTGGATCACAGGTGTGCGCCACCACACCTGGGTCCAATATCTTTCTTAAAAGTAGAGGTGTTTAATGGCTAAGTCATTCTATCACTTACGGTATCCATTTCCTGACCTAAAATTGGGGAATGCAATGTTTCTAACATAATTTTCCTGTAGGGTCCCCCAAGGTGTCCTTAGGACTTTTTCTCTTATCCTACGAAATACAGAGTGCCTTGATGGCTCTGTGAACTGGCCAGCTGTGTTTTTCCTTTCAGTCTTTTTTTTTTTTTAAAGAGGGATAAAAAGTCTTATTAGCCAGAATTAAATAAGTACACACTTGAAGAAAATGGAGTGCAAGCCTTCAAGAGGTACATTATGATATGCGGCTGGTTGTAGTTATATACTTTGGAGGTGAAAATCTGTGGAATTTCGAATTTGTAAAAAGCAATGTTCAATTTACAGGTGAAAGGCAATGGCCCATTCACACGTGAAAGGCTCGTTTTACAGGAGAAACGCAAGGGCCCAATCTATTGTTTTATTTGTTTATTTATATGTGTGTGTGATATATAATGAATACATTCATTGTGAGGAGTTGGTATATATATATATATATTTATTCTTGGTCTTTTTTTACTTCCCTTTGCACTCCTCTCCCTCATCTCTCCCTCCATCCCTAAATCCCCTTCCCATCTGCAAAAGGTCTACCTCCCTTTTTTATCATCTATCTTTTGTTTTGCTCTTTATTTATACTTTTATTTTCTTATATAAGAAAAACCATGTAATATTTAGCCTGTGTCTGATTTATTTTGCTTAGCATTATGGTCTCATGGTACATTCATTTTCCTACAAATGGCTCAAGTTTATTCTTCTTTGTGGGTGATTAGTACTCTCCATTGTGCATAAATACATTTTATTTATTCATTCATCTGTTGATAGACATATGGGCTGTTTCCAAGATTTAGCTATTGTGAGTTGTGCTGCTACAAACACAGGTATGCCTGTATCACTATAATATGATGTCTTTAACTTTTGGGAAGATACCTACAAGAGGTATAGCTGGGTTGAATGGAATTTAAATTTTTAGTTTTTTTGAGGAATCTCCATACCTATTTCCAGAGTGATTGTACTAGTTTACCTTCCTACCAACAATATAGAAGAGTTTCTTTTCCCCTACAACCTTGCCGGGATTTGTTGTTTTTTGAGTTCGTGATGATAGTTATTATTCCTGTAATAGGATGAAACCTCAGTGTTGTTTTGATTTGTATTTCTTTAATGGACAAAGAGGCTGAACATTGTTTCATATACAGTACTTATTGGTCATTTGTACTTTTTCTGAGAATTATATTTATTTATTTATTTATTTACTTTAGATTTTTGAGACAGGGTCTTGCTATGTAGTCCAAGTTGGTCTTGAACCCATTAAGTAGTTCAGGCTAGCCTCAAACTCGTGGCAACCCTCCTGCCTCAGCCTCCTGAGTGCTGGGATTACAGGTGTGCAACACCACGCCTGGTGCTATTTATTTCAATTGTCCATTTTTTTTTTTTTTTTTTTTGGTTTTTTGAGACAAGGTCTCACTATGTAGTCCAGGTTGGCTTTGAACTCACTATGTAGCTCAGCCTGGCCTCAAACTCACAGTAATCCTCCTGGCTCAGCCTCCCAAGAGCTGGGATTACAGGCATGTGCCACCATGCCTGGTTTCTCAATAGTCCATCTTTTGATTGGGTCTTTTATTTTGGTGGGGTCTAATTTTTTTTAGTTCTTTTATATATTTTATATATTCTAGACACTAGTTGTCTGTCTGAAGCCTATAAAAAAATTTTTTTCCCATTCCGTAGGTTGTCTCTTCACTTTGTTGTGCAGAAGTTTTAAATTTGATTCTTGGTGTCATTTCTTGTGCAAATGAGGTTCTGTTTGTGAGGTCCTTCCCTATATTTGTGTCTTCAAGAGTTTTACCTACTTTATTTTCATCAGATTCAGTGTTTCTGTTTCAGTACCTAGGTCTTTGGTCCATTTAGCTTTTAGTTTAGTACATGGTAAAAGATGGGTATAGCTTTAATCTTCTGCATGTGAGTAATGAGTTTTCCCAGCACCGTTTGTTAAAGAGGCTATCTTTCCTCCAGCATGTGTTTTTAGCCTCTTTGTCAGAGATCAGATAGCTGAATGTATCGGGCTGTTTCACTGATCTGCATATCTGCTTTTGTGCCAGTACTATGCTGTTTTTATCACTGTAGATTTGTCATATAACTTAAATCTGGGATTGTGTTGCCACCTGCTTTGCTCTTGTTGTCCAGGATTGCTTTTGCTCTTCTGGGTCTCCTCTGGTTCCATATGATTTTTAGGATTATTTTTCTCTATTGAGGAATGCTGTTGGTATTTTGATTGAAACTGCATTAAATCTATATATTAGTTTTGGTAATGTGGCCATTTTGACAATATTGGTTCTACCTCTCCAGGAACAGGAGGTGTCTTTCCATTTTCTGGTGTCCTCTTCAATCTCTTTTTCAGGATACTATAGTTTTCTTTGTAGAGGTCTTTCACTTCCTTGGTTAGGTTAATTCCTAAATATTTAATTTCTTTTGAAGCTATTGTGATTGGGATTGTTTTCCTAATTTGCTTCTTGGTGGGTTCATTGTTGGTGTACTTGAGTGCTATTTATTTTTGTGTATTTATTTTGTGTTCTGCTTCCCCCGCAGTCCTGAACCCAATCCATGGCTTTGAAAATTTCCAGGCACTGATAAAGGTGTTTAGATTGTTTCCCAGAACACTGAAAGAAACTAGCCCTGCCCTGAGCCAAATTCCTTAACCTCATATAAACTCTATCCTGACTTCCTTGTTATGGCGTACCTAGGTAAAACATCTTTCTTTTCCTGTCCATTGTGAGGACACTGCACCTATTCTGTAGGTAATAAATGCTTTGGACTGATCACCCTGGCATCCCTTTTTTCTTATTTATTTATTTGTTTGTGTGTTTGTTTGTTTTTTGTGACAGGGTCTCACTTTGTAGTTCAAGCTGGCCTTGAACTCACGGCAATCCTCCTGCCTCAGCCTCCCGAGTGCTGGGATTACAGGTGTGCACCATGCTGACCAGCCCAATTTTTTCTTTTTTAGAATCCCAAATGGCCCTATCTCCAAGCAGTTTGGGACATTACCTTATTGGAATTCCCTTGCTGTTACTTTTGGGACAACTCCAGCCTCCAGTTTGGCCAGGAAGAATCATTTCCCATTTACACCTTGCCCCCTCCTGCTCTCTCCCAAGTATGATTCCTGTGTCCTAGGAAGGAAGAGCCATACCTATGTTGAATAAAAATTAATTAATAAATCACCTGTTTTGTCAAGAAAAAGAAGCAAGTATCCCAGACGGTGGGAGTAGGGTTATATGTTTATAACAGCTCTCACAGGTTCATACCCTTGGACTTCTGAGGAAAAAAGCTACTCAAAAATATTTTTCTTTACTTTTTTCCCCCCAGTTTTTTTGAGCCAGGATGTCACTACATAGTCTAGGCTGGCCTTGAACTCACTACGTAGCCCAGGATGGCCTTGAACTTGCGGCGATCCTCCTGTCTCAGCCTCCCTAGTGCTGGGATTACAGGCATGAGCCACCACTCCTGGCCATTTTTTTTTTTTTTTTTTTTTTGAGACAGGGTCTTGAAGTAGTTTAGGCTGGTAGTTTAGGCTGGTGTTGAACTCCATAGGTAGCCCAGGCTGAACTTGAATTTACAGCAATCCTCCTGTCTCAGCCTCCTGAGTACTGGGATTAATTATAGGTGTGCACCACCATGCATGGCTTGAAAATCTTTTAAATTCATGCTTACTCTTTAACTGGGGAATAGTTGCACATCTGCCTCCAACCCAAAGAAGGAAGAGTGTCCTGGTGGGCATGCCCAAATAGCCTGATCCATGCCTCAGGCCAGGCCACGGTGACATCCCTGAGGATCGAGATGTGAGTGTAGCCCAGTGTTAATACACTACCCTGAAGTGAATAGCGAGGCTTGGAATCCCAGCTCTACCACTAAGATTCTGAGGACTTGGGCAGGTTTCTGGGCCTCACATTTCTAGGCTCCTGCTTTGTAAAATGGAGATAATAATAGTACCTGTCTTAGTTACTTTTCTCGTTGCCGAGACAAAATACCTGACACCCAAAGTTAAAGGAGAAAAGATTTATTTAGCTGACAGTTTGTAGAGGTTTCAGTCCATCACTGACTGGCTCCAAGCAGGGTGGCACATGGCAGACAGGCACCACAGAGGAGGAAACAGTTTGTGGCAGGCAGAAGGAAGCCAAATAAGCAAGGGACCTTAGCAACTTTTTCTGCCCCTCTTATACTCTAGCTAGGCTACTGGGACTAGGGTGGTGCCAAACCAGAAAGTGGACTGATTTAGTAATCACCTACCCTTAATCCCAGCATTGCACCATGAATCAGTCACACTATATTCAGCCACCTCTGAAAAACCCCCACCTATGACTGCATGAGGCTTTGGGAGGACATCTAGACACAAGCCATAATGTACTCTCTGTGAGTAAAGTCATCAGCACAGAGTGATATTATTGAAGGTAGCCTCAACTGTTACTTTTCTTCCTTAAAGCCTCTACATTTAGAGCACTTGAGCCACTGAAGAGTGGCTCCTCGGCAAAACTCATTACCTTCAGGGAAGTGCTCTGGGTGGGGAGGTCCAAGCCCAGGGCAGTGATGGTTCTGCAAAGATCCCCAAGTCACACAGTGATTTGACAAACAGCTATCATTTGTCTACAAAGTGCGCAGTTGGAGAGAAACCCTGGATGCAGTCCCGATCGAGACATAGACCCTTAAGTGCTCCAGTAGGTGGGGGAGGCAAATGTGAACCCAGAAATACAGTCCAGGGCCGGTGAGATAGCTCAGCGGCATAAGCGCCTGCCTGGCAAGCACGAGGTCCTGAGTTCAACTCCCGGAACCCACATAAAGGAAAAAAAGGGCCGGTGATATCGCTCAGTGGCACAAGCGCTTGCTGGCAAGCGCAAGGTCCCGAGGTTGACCCCCGGTACCCAAATTAAAAAAAAAAAAAAAAAAAAAAGAAGAAGAAAAAAAAAAAAAAAGAAATACAGTCCATAGTGAAGAGGACTCTTACAGAGGTGGCTCTGTAAGAGTTCTGGAGAAAGGAACAGCCAGCCCTGTAGAAGACAAAACACGGGGTAAGTTCTTACAGAGTTAATAGTGTTGCCAGACAAGTAGATGAAAAAGGCAGTTTGGGCAGCTGTGACTGTCTAAGGAGACATAGGCAGAACATAGCTTTTGCTTTATAATTTGTCTCTTCCCCACCAAGAATAAGATGTGGGTTTAAGAAGCCAGCCTGTTGCATGAGGAATCATGAACAGCCTTATCCCCAGTCATCACATGGTGCATAACAGGTGCTCAATTAACAGCTGTCCAGTGGTTGACTGGATTTTGGGCCTGGAGAAAAGGTGTGGAGGACAGGATGATGGTCTGTGGATATTTAATGAGCTGTTTTGAGGAGGAGATTACAGACTTTATTGGTTACCTTCAAGGGGTACAATTAAATTGAAGGCAAGGAAAATGAATTGAGGAACAATTTCTTTTCCTCACTTGTACCTTTGCCTAAATAATAGTTTTGTAAAAATCAGAGGCCTCCAATAAAAATTCTTAAGTGTCTCCAGCAGCTGTGAAGGGGTGTGGGAAGAGACAACATCAAGCAATTACACTGTAACTTAGTGACAGCTGTGAAAAGGGTTATGAGGAAGTACATAACGGGGGCATTGGTCAGGTGGTGCTGTGTAAGTGACATTGGAGTTGAAATCTCCAGGATGATGTTAAGGGAAGGGTGTAGGTAGAAGGCAGTGATAGGGGTCCAGGCAGAGTGTACAACCTGTGAAAAAGTGGGATCAAGTGAATAGAAAACTAGTTTAAAGAAAGAAGAGATTGCTCAGCCTGGTGGAGTACACCTGTAATCCCAAGACTCAGAAGGCTGAGGCAGGAAGATTGTTGCGTGTTCGAGGCCAGCCTGGACTACATAGTGAGCTCAAGGTGTTTGAAGTACACAGCAAGACCTTGTCTCAAAACAAACAAGCAAACATAGAGATCTAAAAAAATATGAATGGGATGAGGCACTCTCCCAGTCTAGACTGGAGAGGAAATCAAGGATTAGATCATATAGTTTAGTTTGCAACAATGTGGGTTTCGTGGGCTAGGAGCACTTTTTTTTCTTCCTCTCCATTAGTGCTTCTCTAGTGCCTGGTAAAGTAGTGGTGTTCAACATTTGGTGAAAGACTTATTTTAATTCTAAAAATAATGGGACCTCCCTTTTGTGCATAGCAATGGAATGCTTTTCTCACCAGTAAAATGGGCATAACGGTGGTCGTGGGAGCATTCAGAGGGGCAAGGCGCTTCAAGCATTTAGGCAGCGCACTTCAGTGAGAGCCGGGTCATCGGTGAAATGGTATCGCGACTCTTCCTAAACTTCGGTGTTGTTCTGAATGTGTTAGGCGTGGGGAGATTGTGTTGGCTGAGTGTATGGTGACACTGTCGACCGAGGGAATGGGGATGAGTAACTTTGTTTTCTAGAATTGGTAAGGAAAGAAACCTGTCAGAGGTCGTCTCTCTGGTCGGTCCTGGAATACAATTCCGCCCCGGCCCCGCGCGCCCGCGCCCCGGCCCCGAGCGCCCGCGCCCCGGCCCCGCGCGCCCGCGCCCCGGCCCCGCGCGCCCGCGCCCCGGCCCCGCGCGCCCGCGCCCCGGCCCCGCGCGCCCGCGCCCCGGCCCCGCGCGCCCGCGCCCCCAGCCCATCACCGTGCTGCGTCCGCCTACAATGCACGCCGCGCCGTGCCCCGCCCCTTGCACTGCGACTGCGCTGTTTTTGCCGTTTTCTACGCGTCTGGGAGACTTTGCGGCCTTCGCGTTTCTCTACCGATTTCTTCCAGCTTCACCATGTGGAGCCAGCGGCAAAGCCGCCTCAGGCGGGTGGCTTGCGGGGTGGAGGAGCTGCGGTCCCGCCGGCGGGAGCGGGAGGCAGGTGCGGGCAGGCGAGGGACCACCGGGAATCGGGCCGTAGCGGCCGGAGGTGGGGAAAGGAGACGCCGAGCTCGAAGCTGCGGGTTCTGGGTGCTTGGCGCCCGCTGACCCCGAGCCGGGTGCGCTGTCCTCAGCACTGCGGAAAGCGCGGAGGGAGCAGCAGCTGGTCAGCAAGAGGCTGCTGAGAGAAGCTCCGGAGGAAGCCGCTGGGCAAGGTGCGGCCACCATTCTCGGGGAAGCCGAGGTGAGCGGACCGGGAGAGGGGCGCGCTGCAGTCCTCACTCCCTGGCTCCAGACCTCCGCGGGTGCTCGGGGTCAGCCCCAAACCTGGATGCGAGGCGCTCTACACGTCCATACGTCCCTTGGGTCAAGCTAGAAATAAATCCTCTACAACTTATTGCCCCTCATCCCCACATCAAGCCATCAGGTCCTAGCTATTTTACCTCTTAATGAGCTCATGGATTGTTTACGTGCCTCGCTATCGCAGCTGCAGCCATTATCTTTGGATACTGCAGCATCCTAAAAGGTTCTACACTTGTTACCTTCAGTGAGTGTTTTGAAAACAGACCAAAATCCTTCCTGTGACCTGCAAAGCTCTGGTTAACTTCTGCCTAACTCTAACCCTATCAACTTACTCATACCAACCACTGTATTCTGTTCAGTTCTTAGAATGACGTTCCAATTCCCTGTGTTTTCTCAAGGTCTTTGCATTTGCTACATCCAAAGTGGATCCCTTTTGATATTCTGTTTGGCAGCCTGTTTATTTCTTGCAGAATGTTAATCATATTACCAAATTGTTTATTTTTTTTACCGTTTCTCCAGCTAGATTTTTAATTCCATGATAACTTAGACCCTGTTTTATACTGGATGGAATAGATGTTCATTATTTACTGGATGAATACATAAAAAGGTTTATGCATTCAGGCATTAGATATACCTTGTGTTTGTATTGCCTGTGCTTACATATTCAGTTCACACAGCACTTATGCCTAGGCTATATTACTTATTCGTTATAAGTAATACTAGGCTATATTACTTATTCGTTGTGAACTTACATTATGCCAGGACATTATGCAGGGCATTAAGGTATATAAGATGAAAAGATAGAGTTCTTTTCTTTGAAGTGCTCACAGACCAGTGAAGGAGACAGTTGTGCTACCACCTATCATAATGGAAGGAACCATGAGACACAAGAGAAACTCCTCTAAGTCTGCCAAATGAAGGCTGAAAGAGCTAACTTTTCTGAGGCAATAATGAGCAGAAGTCTGGAGGAATTGGAGAGGGTAACCCAGGCAGGGGAAATAGATGTGCAAAAGCTTGGAAGCGTTAAAATACAAGTCATGGGCCGGTGAGATGGCTCAGTGGCGTAAGCGCCTGCCTTGCAAGCGCGAGGGCCCGAGTTCGACTCCCGGATCCCACATACGGAAAAGGGGCCGGTGATATCGCTCAGCGGCACGGGCGCCTGTTGGCGCGCGAGGTCCTGAGGTCGACCCCCCGGTACCCACAAAAAAAAAAAAATAAAAATAAAATAAAATACAAGTCATGTTACGCTGAGTGTTGCTGGGCTGTGGGTCCAATGGGAGGAAATGTCTAGAGCCGTGGTGGTAAACCTATGGGACGCATGGTAATTGTGTTTTTCTTTTAAGACAAAAGATGTAAATGTAGAGTTGTTTTTTTCTAAACTAAAACCCCAGTATTCAGGTTTAATTGCAGTGTTGCCACTTTGCAATAAGTAAGTGGGTTTTTTTTTAATGTGGGTACTGGGAGTCGAACTCAGGACCTCACGCTTGCCAGGCAGGCGCTTATGCCACTGAGCTATCTCACTGGCCCAAGTAAGTGGGTTTTGAGTTGCAGTTTGGCACTCAGTCTCTAAAAGGGTCACTATCACTGGTCTAGAAAGTTGTTTGCCAGGCTGAGAAGTTTAAACGTTATCCTCGAAATACCCATATAAGAAGGTAGACACCGTCATTCTCTTTTTTCAGGTGAGGAAACAAGTTCAGGTTCTTCGTAGAGTAAGGGGCAGGGTTGGTATTAGAACTTAGCTCTGATTCCTTACCTGCGTGATCCCCTGCAGCAGTGGTGCTTATTAGCCATATTAGGATTAATGACAAGTTCTAGAGATTTTGTGATATTGGAAGACCCATAAGTGAAGTGGGCAGAGAGGGACACAGGACTTGCTTCCTGGCAGTTGAGTCTTCTCTCTTCTGTCCTGAGCTTTAGATCCAGCAGTTCCTCCGACTAGCTCAGCAGGGGACAGAGGAAAAGGAGAGAGAGAAAGCTCTGGCCACCCTTCGTCAAGGCTTGCAGCATGTTGAGACACAGCAAACCTTCATCCGGTCAGTGTGAGTGGTTGGCCAGGGCTCTGAGTGGATAGGAGAGGATAAAGGGACTGTATCACAGGCTTATCAGTACTCTGGTGTTCACTCATGCAGGCTGGAGGGCAGCATGCGGACCCTGGTTGGGCTTCTGACCTGCAACCGGGCCCTGTTGCAGCTTGAGGCAGCTCGGTGCCTTCATGAACTCTCTCATTCTGAGCAGTCTGCGGTGGCTGAAGCCTGCCTACCAGCTACTTCCTACCTCCTCACCTACCTCTCCGGTCACAGTTCAGACTTCATAGTAAGCCCTGTCCCTACAGCCTTGTTCTGGGCTTAAATTTAAAAATAGTGCTTTTAGTCTAGTTTGAGTTGGCAGATAGGCAGAAGAAAAAAATAAAACAGCATTTCCGATGCCCACAGCAGTGGATACATCCTTCATCACTCTCTTGTGAGCTTTAAGGTCCGGCGTGAGGTGAGCCCAGCCCAATGCTATTGTTGCCTGGTCTCAGGAGCTGTGCCTGTATACGCTGGGGAACCTGATCGTGGAGAGTGAGGCTGTGAGGAGGCAGCTTCTGCCACAGGGCATTGTTCCAGCCTTAGCGTCCTGCATCCAAGTGAGTGCCTCCTTCCCCTCTCCCTGGGCAAACCTCCATTTACTCCTCCCTGCATGCCCCACTGGCTTTGAGTAGGTAGCTCCTACTTCCATGCCAACAGGCTAAAAGTCTCAAGTGACCTTATGACCCGGCTTCCCAAGTCAGATCACTACCCTGTCTACTTCTAGTCTCCACATATGGCTGTGCTGGAAGCTGTTGGATATGCCTTGTCCCAGCTTCTGCAGGCTAAGGAAGCTCCAGAGGAGATCATTCCGTAAGTAAAATTGTGTCTCTAGATATTCAGCCAGGGTTGACCCTCTTGGTAGTATAGTGTAATCAGATCTGATTTCTAAAGCTATTGTACATTTTAACTCTGTTTGTATCTGGTTAGGAGGAGCTTTGGATTTAGCAACCTTTTTCCTTGGTATAAGGGTTTGGGAAGAGCCACTGGCATCTTTGTGGTTCCTACTCACAGCCCTGTTTCTGTTGACAGCTGTATCCTGAACTCCACTGTGCCACAGCACATGCTACAATTGATGCAACCAGGCCCTAAGCTGAACCCTGGGGTTGCTGTGGAGTTTGCATGGTGTCTTCACTACATCATCTGCAGGTAACACAGGCCACTTGAGAAAATGCTGGAGATCTTTCCTTACATGTCACTTTAGGTCTTTGAATGCCAGTTTCTGGAATTGCTATAGTGTTTTTATTCCTCTCTGAACACCCAGACTGAGGCTGTTTCCCAGCCTAAAGGTAGGATTGACTGGCATTGACTGCTTGCTTCTTGTTGCCCAGCCAGGTCAACAATGCCCTGCTTATCACCCATGGGGCTCTGTCTACTCTGGGGCTGCTGCTGTTGGACTTGGCTGAGCTTGT
Source organism: Erethizon dorsatum (assembly GCA_028451465.1). Taxonomy (NCBI): domain Eukaryota; kingdom Metazoa; phylum Chordata; class Mammalia; order Rodentia; family Erethizontidae; genus Erethizon; species Erethizon dorsatum. The sequence continues at coordinate 67,263,015 of CM051838.1, forward strand.
CCAGAGAACAGAGGATGCAGGACTGGAGCTGGTAGGTGAAAACGAAAGGTCAGGGTCTGGGAGACATTTCTTCAGACTCTGCCCTTCTTCTGGTGTTCAGTAACCCTTTCTTCTTCACACCTGACCCTCAACTTGTCTTTGCAGCTTGCATGCCCTGTGATTCGGTGTCTAAGCAACCTGCTAACAGAGGTAGCAGTAGAGGATGTGGGAGGGCAAATGCAGCTCAGTGATGAACGTGTTGTGGCAGCCATATTTATCCTACTTGAGTTTTTCCTTCAGAAACAGCCCAGCCTGCTTCCTGAGGGCCTCTGGCTCCTCAACAATCTCACTGGTATGTACCGCAGTCTGTTCAGACCTGGACCTTTATTTTAACATCACCAAAATATTAACCAAAGCAGGAGGGAATGAAGCTGTTAAAAAACTAAAATGCAGAATGAAAGGTGGGTGGGTGGTGGGGGGCTTTTCAGTATCTCAGGAGAGGCCCACGCAGTCTGGATTGGGGGAGGTCCTTCACCCACCTCTGCTGAAGCCTGTCAGTTAAAGCCTTCCTACTCATGTCTCCCACCTCACATCCATCTGGGGGAGATCTGGAGCCCTGAAGTGACTCCCTGGAGAGGCAGTCTCTCCCAATAAGTAAATTGTTCAGGCCTGAGCTCCTTCAGTGTGGGGCAAAAGAACAGCTCAGGGTATAGGGAGATAACAGTATCAGCCCCCACCGCCCCACCCTTTGCTTGTTCCCCAGGCTTGCCAAAGAAGCCTTGTTAAATAACACTCCATTAAAGTGAAATAGTTTAATAAATATTTTGATCAGAAAATCCTTTAAGGATGAAAATGCTTAGTATTCAGTTAACCTAGTCTCCTTGCCTGACCTAGTCAGTGTGCAGGATTTGGGGTTAAAATGGCCATCCTGAACTTCATGGGGTCCCTGGAGGAAGGGGACCAAAAGTGCAGTTACTGATAGCTGCTCGTATCCATGGATTCATGCATGTGTGATGCATCAAGGCATGTTGGTAGAACACACAAATTGTTCAGCTGAATTTCCCAGTATGATGTGCACGTGCTCACATAGCACAGTCACTCCAGGTACATGTGTTGGGTGAATGCACATACCTGCCGCAAACACAGAATCTGTCCTTTCCTGGCTTGTTCAGCCTCCTGGTGGTAGCTGTGCGCCCCACCCCCCAAGCTAGAAGCTCTTGGAGACAGGAATGTAAATGAAACTTTCCCAGTGGAGCTGGAAAATGGCCAGGGGCAGAGGGCTCCAGAGCTGCCGACACAGGGTGGGTATCTCAGGAGACTCTGGCCCTTTTTTTTTTTTTTTTTGTGGGTACCGGGGGGTCGACCTCAGGACCTCGCGCGCCAGCAGGCGCCCGTGCCACTGAGCGATATCACCGGCCCCTTTTTCGTATGTGGGATCCGGGAGTCGAACTCGGGCCCTCGCGCTTGCCGGGCAGGCGCTTAAGCCGCTGAGCCATCTCACCGGCCCTCTGGCCCCCTTTAAGCTCTGTCAGAAATCCAGGGAGGTCCAGTCCCCAGTCACAGTGTAAGAGGTCTCTGACCGCCTTGTCTTCCTGGAGACAAGTAGTGAATGGTGGGGATGGAGGGAAGTGGGGGGTGTTGGTGAAGAACTCAGAGAGGCACATGCTCTAGGAGTGAGTTAGCAGTCGGCAGAGACAAGCATTCTTTGTCCACGGGGCCCTGCAGACCATCCATCTGGACAACAGTGGTTTCTTCTCCAGACTGAGCAGGGCTTAGACCTTTAGATACAAGGGATGCTTACTCTTGACCTAGGCTGAGTTGGGTATCATTGGGGGGAACAGTTCAGGCCCTTGTATAAGGTACTCCACATTGACATTTTCCCTTCCAGCAAACAGTCCTACTTTGTGTACTTCTTTGCTCTCCCTGGACCTAATTGAACCCCTCTTGCAGCTGTTGTCACTGTCGAACGTGGTGAGCGTACTGGTATGTATTGGGGTCATGAGTCCAAGACCTGCTTGTTAAAGAGTAAACAAGAAGTCCTCAGTTCTTAGAAGTACCCTTTGTTGAAAGCTGACAGGTGATACATTACGGCTTGAGAGCTAGACCAGTCTAGGTGTCATTTCCTAAACTGGATTACTACTTTCCTCGTGCAAATCAGCCAGCCAGCCTCTTCACAAATAATTGGGGTAAAAGTACCTGAGTTAGTTGTGGGGATTAAAGAATGTGTTTACCAGAGCTTGGCATAGTGTGTGGGCATGTGCCTAGCACTGCATATCATCTTTGTTTTTCCTCCTTTGGGGGACTGTATCCATGTCTCTCTGCAGGTGCTCACAGTTCTGTGCAATGTTGCAGAGAAGGGTCCAGCTTACTGCCAACGGCTGTGGCCAGGGCCCCTGCTCCCCTGCTTGCTCAACACAGTGGCCCTCTCAGACACTGAGGTAGTAGGCCAGAGTTTGGAGCTGCTGCAGCTGCTATTCCTCTATCAGCCAGAGGTAGGTTTCTGGCCCTGGCCTCTCATCTCCCTTGCTCAGAAGTCTGCTGTCACTATGGCCTCCTTCTGTTCCAGTCCCATCCATGGATGTTTCTCCTGGCTAGGCTTGCCTATGGGGGCTGTAGGTTGGAACCTGTATCGCCTTGTTGGGAATAAACCCTCTTCCAAGAGCTCACCAAGAAGGGGGCTAATACATGAGGGTAGGAGGATTGAGTCTTAGAGCACAGGGACCCAGGTGTTGAGTCCTTTTCTTCCCTGCCCCCAGGCTGCCCAGGCCTTCCTGCAGCAATCTGGGCTGCAGGCCTTGGAAAGGCATCGGGAGGAAGTCCAGCTTCAGGATCGAGTGCATGCTCTCCGGCAAACAGCTCTTCATGGCTGACCTGGCTTCTCAATGTCATATACTCCACCCTTCCACCAGTCACAGTGAAAGAGGTCTCTGCACCCTTGTCTTCTTGGAGACAAGTGGTAGTCAAGGGCTTCATGATGGGGGTGGAGGGAAGCGGGGTAGGGGGACTGAAGAACTCAGAGGCACAGTGCATGTTCTGTGGCAGGCAGCTCTTCAGGGCTGACCTGGCTTCTCAGTGTCGCACACTCCACCCTCTCACCAGTCACTTCTTTGCTTATTTTCTTTCAGGAGGATTAGGACCATTATGAACTCTTTCTTTCTGCTCCCATACTTTACTCTAGCTCCTCTTTTTCCCAGTGTTCAAGCAGGAGGACTAGGGGGGACTTGATATAGCCTATTTATTCTGGGGCCTTGGATTCTCCCACTGTACCCCCTACCCCTCGTCAACTGGTGGCTTTTGATGAGAAAGAATAAAGTTTTATTTTTATATTAAACTGTTTTGCCTCTAGTTGTACAATAAGGGGTAGAGGGTAAAACAAGGAAAGAGAACACTCTGAAGCAGCATTAAAGCACAAGCTTTATAAGGAAGAGAACACATTTTCCCATTGTACTGTCCAGCAGAGCCCAGGTTCTGCGCCTCTTGGTCATAATCCTCAGTGAAGGCTTCAAGCTTTGCCACTTAGCACATTTTCTAGGGCTCTGGTTACCTGATCAGCACTGAAGTTGTTCAAAGAGACATTCTTCTCTTGGCCAAATGCTGAGGAGAGAGAAAGATTACTAAATAAGTACTCTGCATCATGGGACTACCAAATGTTTTTTGTTTTTTTTGAGACAGGGTCTCACTCTGTAGAAGACTGGTCTTCAATTCACTAGGTAGCCCAGGGTGGCCTCAAACTTACAGCAATTCGCCTCCTGAATGCTGGGATTACAGATGGATATCACTACACCTAATCTGGGGCTACCAAATTACAACAAAAAGTCTTGTTAGGATGTGAGAGACGTTAAGGAGATTATGATCAAGGTGAATTTGGTATGCCTAGAATTAATCCAGTGAGTTTCAAAATATACCAAGGAAGCCTAGGTCCAACAAGAATTTTTTTTTTTTTTTTTTTTTTTTTTTGTGGGTACCGGGGGGACGACCTCAGGACCTCGCGCACCAACAGGCACCCGTGCCGCTGAGCGATATCACCGGCCCCTTTTTCGTATGTGGGTTCCGGGAGTCGAACTCGGGCCTTCGCGCTTGCAAGGCAGGCGCTTAAGCCGCTGAGCCGTCTCACCGGCCCCCCAACAAGAATTTTAAGAAAGGTGTTTCAGGAACACTTTAAAGGTCACTGTAGGCATTTATTAACCATGGCAGGCAGTGTATTACATATATGAGCCTAGCCTTGGATAGGTCCCCATTCTTTGGGTTCCTACAGTCCATCTAACGTAATATATGGCACAATAGACTAAAGTTACTTGTGTGTCTCCTTTTTTGGTCTACTGGGTTTAAGGGAGAGAACCTTCCCTCCCTCTATTAGTGTATGACATACTACAGATGTCCACAGTTATACCCAACCTGCCTTAAGTGTAACTTTCTTCCACTCCCAGACATTCTGAGGGCAGAGTGTAATGAAAAAACAAAATCCTACTACATGTAGCTACTGCATACCTACTATATGTTAGGAAGCATAAGAAATGTTCAGATTGGGATATACTGGAATATGATAAAGGGTAATATAAAAAGGGACTGTGACAATATTACATTACTGGTCAGGGAATGACTTTTTGAAGTGATGTATTCAGACAAATGACAACGAACTTAAGGAGTCAGCCATGGAAGTCTGGAGGTGCATTCTTTTTTTTTTTTTTTTTATGTGGGTACCAGGAGTTGAACTCAGGACCTCACGCTTGCCAGGCAGGCGCTTATGCTGCTGAGCCATATTACCGGCCCTGGAGGTGCATTCTAATAAAAGGGGGGAAATGTAAAGGCTCAAACCTGTTATACACTAGCTGCATAAGTATGTTTCATAACGTTTTGATTTAGTTTTCTAATCTCCACAAGAAAAAATAATCCACCCCTCATGATTAATCAGGATTAAATGAGATTTAGGCAACAAATTACTTGGCACAGGGCCTACCACTAAGTGCTCAACACTAAGATTCTCTGTACCTACATCCGCACTGGCATCAGGTAATTTTTTTTTTTTTTTGTGGGTACCAGGGGTCGACCTCAGGACCTCGCGCGCCAGTAGGCGCCCGTGCGGCTGAGCGATATCACCGGCCTTTTTCTCGTATGTGGGTTATGGGAGTTGAACTCTGGCCCTCGCGCTTGCCAGGCAGGCGCTTACACTGCTGAGCCATCTCACCGGCCCTGGCCTCAGGTAATTTGAAAGGACTTACCCTGACAGAAATTGGGTAGCTTTTTTTTTTTTTTACCTTAAGCCCCCTCCCCCCGCTTTTTTGGTTATTTTGAGACATGGTCTTGTTATGTAGTTCAGGCTGGCCTTAACTCACGGCAATCCTCCTGCCTCAGCCTCCCAAGTGCTGGGATTACAGGCGTGCGCCACCACGCCTGGCTCCTGAAGCCAATTCTGACCCGAAAATCTCCCGGTCCCTACGCAGGTCCTAGCCAAAGCCTACACAGATGTTATGCGACATACAAAGCATCACGCCCGCGAATGTGAAATTTTCAGCGGAAACTACATGGCTTAAATCCGAGCTTAGTCTCTCCACATGTTTTTGTGTGACCTTGGACCGCTCTTTCTCCCAGACCACTCACCGTAGCGGGCCCACAGTTTGGGCTGAACATCGGAACATTCGCGGATTAGAATGGGAAGGTCAGGATTCGCCTTCTTAAGCTCCACATAGCGTTTCTCGATGAAGTCCCTGAGAGGCCGAAGAGAGCGCGGCGCGTATAGTGGACGCGGGCTTCCCGAAACATGGGAAGGTCGAGGTCTTGACCTCAGCGTCCCGAAGCCCCCCGCCTTACCACGCCGCGCCTCACCTGACGCCCTGGCTGCCGGGCGAGCGCTGGCATAAGTGGATGCGAATCTCACGCAGACCCAGCTTTGCCCCAGCCGTTCTAAGAGCCGCTGCCGCCGCCATCTCCACTTAATACTTAAATCCCAATCCCAGATTTTCCGACCAGGTTCTTCAGCCAGACCAATAGGGGCTTAGATGACGCGAGGGGCGGGATAAAGTCTAGCCAATGACACGAAAGCATTTTAGGGCCGCAGTCAGGTTGTATTTCTCTGCGCTCAGGCTGGGACCAATGAGAGAGGGAGGAAGCTGAGGCTCGGAACGCAAAGCACTGTGGTTGCTTTTCCAGGTGCACTGTGGGAAAAAAGCGTCGACGTTTTCTTCTTGTCAGAGACTGGATACTTGCGGGCGTTGAGAAACAGACAAAATGCCGGAGCGCGATAGTAAGATTCGGCTCATTTGTTCTTTTTTCTCTGCGGGACTAGGGACATTTAGCCTTTTATTTTGACAACTAACCTTAACTGGTGTTGTATAACCGTAGCGGCCTGGCGAATCCTTCCGGCCCCGAAAGATGCCTTACAGTTGTAGACTGTCCCCAAGCCTCGTCCCCGTTCCACAGGACTACGGCCGTCTTTATTACCACCCCTAGCCACTTCCTTACTTAACTAGTGTGTTGCTTCTGTTCATTTATTACCTTTCGTTGTTGCTGTTTTTGAGACGTGGGTCTTCCTGCATTGCCCAAGCTGGCCTTGAACTCGCCATTCTCCAGTAGCTGAGATTACAGGCGTGCGCCAGTGCGCCATATCTTTCATATAGCATTTTTAGATGTGATCTTCATCAGTCTTTGCTACCCGTCCAGCTGAGTTTCAAGAAGCCCTTCTGTGCTGTCATTGCTCCTTGTATTTTCCCACTTAACCATTACTTTTTTTTTTTTTTTTTCCGTTTTTGCTTTTTGAGACAGGGTCTTTGTATAGTTCAGAGTAGCCTTGAACTCATTATGTAGCCCAGGCTGGCTTCGAACTCACAGTGATCCTCCTGCCTCAGCCTCCTGAGTGCTGGGTTTATAGGTGTGCCAGGTCCAGCAGTATAACCTTGTGTTGTCACTTTGTTTCTTTTTGGCTCTCTTTTGTACTGTTCACTGCTGTAATCCTCAGTTTTTCCAAAGGACCAGACACAGATTAATAACATGAACGGTGATTTTGTTTTCTTAGGTGAGCCCTTCTCCAATCCTTTGGCCCCAGATGGCCACGATGTGGATGATCCTCACTCCTTCCACCAGTGAGTATTTGTTTTAGGATTATGGAAGTGAGATGAGCAATGAATAGGAGTGGTGGTGGTGCTAGTGGTGAAAGAATTCTGAATATCTTGTTAACAGGGATGGTCAAGAGATTGTACTACTTGACCTATTATTTCTGTGAACCTTAAGTGGTTTAGGCCCCCTGCATACAAGTATTAGAGGAGAAATTCTGACAAGGAAAGTGCTAGTTCTTTTTTTTTTTTTTTTTCCTTTATGTGAGTTCTGGGAACCAAACTCAGGACCTCGTGCTTGCCATGCAGGCGCTTATGCCGCTGAGCTGTATCACCTGCCCAGTGCTAGTTCTTTTAATCTGTTAACAGCATATTACATGGGAATTAATTCTTCTCATACAAAATTAAAATATTGGACAAAAGAGTAAAGTCTTTGATAACCTCCCTAATTCCGGTTCGTTTCTTAGAGGTAAGCACAGTTCCTTTTTTTTTTTTTTTAATGTATCTTTCTACTCTTAAGACATTTATACTCACACATACTTATCTGAGGAAAATATATCAGTTACAAGTTTTTACAAGTTAAAATATTTAAATGGTGTTATACAGTATATATAATTTTTCAGGTTTTTTTAAACCCCACTCAATGTCTTGGAGATTTTTTTCATGACAGTGACAAGGTCCCTTCTTGACCAAACTTGTCAGGTTCCAAGAATATAGTTTCGACTAGGCTTTGTCCTTGGCTTGTTGAGCCCAGTTATAGCAGTACTAACCCTCCCTGGTACTTAGCGGAGTTCCTGTTAGTAATTTTCTATAAATCCTCACTTGTTTCTGTTGTATTGGAGTTAAGCTCAGTCTCTCTCTCTCTTATTGCAATAATGTTGACTCCTATGACAGTCATTTTCAATAAAGTCTTTCTTTGAGGGAAGAACTTGGTTAGACGTCAAAGATGGGGAAAGGGGGACAGAGAGCTTGATTGGATATCAAGAACAGGGGATTCCTGATAAATTAACAGGGTTCTTTTTTTTTTTTTTTTTTTTTTGTGGGTACCGGGGGGTCGACCTCAGGACCTCGCGCGCCAGCAGGCGCCCGTGCCGCTGAGCGATATCACCAGCCCCTTTTTCGTATGTGGGATCCGGGAGTCGAACTCGGGCCCTTGCGCTTGCAAGGCAGGCGCTTAAACCGCTGAGCCATCTCACTGGCCCAGGGTTCTTCTTTTAAGACTAGGGTCAGTAGGCCAAGGAAGAGCCCTAGTCAAGAGGACTCAAAGGAGTCTGACTGGTTTTATCAAGGAGTAAGTCCTTATTGCCATGCTAATTAAAATTTTCCTTGTACTGTCAGTGCTGTCTATCCCACATTTGGGAAACACCATCAGTTTGTTTAGTAAATCTCCAGTTAAGGGACATTTAGGTTCTTATTACTTTTTATTATTTTCAGGGCTACAATTGAATCTCTTTTACAGGTCTTATGCACATGACAGTAATTGGCTGAGCTGAATATAGGTTAAAGGAGTTGCTGATTCATATAATATATACACTTAAATTTTAATAAATACTGCCAAATTGCCTTTCAAATTAGTTATACTGTTTTACTTGTATTTCTCTGGTTTCTAATTAGCCATTTTTTTTTTTTTTTTTTAACCTGTTCCTGTTTATTTCCTGTTGGGTACTCATTTTTAAAATGTTTGCCTTTTCTTCTAGATCCAAACTTACCAATGAAGACTTCAGGAAACTTCTCATGACCCCAAGGGCTGCACCTACCTCTGCACCACCTTCTAAGTCACGTCATCATGAGTAAGTCTTCAGGTGACCCAGTCTCTCTTCTATCTCCTTTGCTCCTGTCTGTTCCTTTGTACTGAATCAGAATGTCTTAGGCCTGTGAAGGTGGACGCTCCAGTGAGATAATCCAGGTTCTCATTGTTTTCTATGGTGTGTTCCACTTGTATTAGAGTTGCTGCTGGTGCTAATGAACAGTTTTGGGCCTGTTACAGCCCCACAGACTCAAACTATCTAGGATGGATACTTGAGGCTATTTAATTTTAATAGTCCCTTAAATGTATATTAATGCTTTTTAAAGTTTGAGAACTGATCACCTACAAATATTGATGTTTATTTCCGCCTGATTGAAACTGTTGCTTTGGTCAGTATTCTAGGCCTTTATTTTTTAAATCCTTATGTCCACTTCATGGGGTTTTCCAGGTTGGGGCAGTGTTTTACTGTCAGTGATTTTCTTGTCTCTTGTAGGATGCCAAGAGAGTACAATGAGGATGAAGACCCAGCTGCACGAAGGAGGAAGAAGAAAAGGTAGAGAAAGAGTGAAGGGGTGTTGGATTTTAAGACAGATAGTGTTAGGGGAAGGGAGTAGAGAATGAGATTTTCATTTGTTGTCTTGAGGTTCTCTGCTTTCTTAATGAAGAAGATGTTACTTAAAAGTGGCAATGTATGGCTTTGGAGTCAGACTGAATGTATTTTAATATCATCTCTACCAGTTTTTAGCTGGATAACCTTGAGTATTTTGTTTAACCTCTAACCCATGGATAGAATATAGATAACAGACCGGGCATGGTGGCGCACACCTGTAATCCCAGTACCCTGGGAGGCAAAAAGGCTGGGAATGTAGCTCAGTGTGAAGGCCTTTGGTTTAATCTCCAGTACCACCAAAAAAAATGGATCTAGATAACAACAGTAACTTATCAGGCTCTTATTAGTATGTGTACATGCTTACAACCATTGCCTGGCATATGGTACCACCCACTAAATCCTGGCTGTTGTCATCATTATTATCATTTTTATATAATATTAAACTTTCTGGAAAAAAAAAACTTCCTGAAACTGCTGCTTTGACTTTCCTGTCTTCTGAGGGCGGAGCAGCAAGGAATGAATTATTTTTAGTTGAAATTTCTTTTTTTTTTTTTAGATTTTATATTTATTTATTTATTTTAAAGACAACAAGGAAACATTCTCATGTATTAACAAACTCAAGCATTAGAGAATGTACAAATACCTTTTGGAGAAAAATATTACTCAGTATAAGATTAAGCCATGTAAAAGCTAGGTAAAAATAGAAGACTAAGGAATGAAATAGTCACAGTGAAATTGCATTTTCATACTAGGGAGACAATATGATGTTTACAAATGTGCATCCGGTTTATTTCACTTGTGAGTATTTTCTCGAGTTGCATCCATTTACCTATAAAAGTTTCCAGTTTATCTTTCTTTATGGCTGAGTAGTACTCCATTGTATAGAAATACCACATCTTTTTTATCCATTCCTTGGTTAATGGGCATTTGGGTTGTTTTCACGATCTAGCTATTACAAATTGTGTTGCTATAAACATGGGTGCACATATATCACTGTGGTACGATGTTTTTAATTCTTCTGGGAAGATACCCAGCAGGGGAATAGCTGGGTCAAATGGGACCTACAATCCTAGTTTTTTGAGGAGTCTCCACATGGATTTCCACAGTGGCTGTACCAGTCGACACTCCCACCAACCGTGGAGAAGGGTTCCTTTTTCCCCACAGCCCCTCCAGCATTTGTTATTAGTTGACTGCTTGATAATAGCCATTCTTTCTGGGGTGAGATGGAATCTCAGTGTTGTTTTAATTTGCATCTCTCGAATGACTAGTGATGTTGAACATTTTTTCATATATTTATTTGCCATTTGTATTTCTTCATCTGAGAAGTGTTTATTCATCTCAGATGCCCATTTTTGGATTGGGTCTTTAAATTTGGGAGGTCTGATTTTTTTGAGTTCTTTGTATGTTCTCGATATTAATCCTTTGTCTGAGGAATAGCTGGCAAACATTTTTTCCCATGTTGTGGGTTGTCTCTTCACTCTGTTGGTGGTTTCTCTTGCTGTGCAAAAGCTTTTTAATAAGATGAGATCCCAGTTGTTGATTCTTTGTGATACTTCCTGTGCGATGGGGGTTTTATTCATAAAGTCTTTGCCTACACCAGTGTCTTCAAGAGTTTTACTTATTCTATTTTCCAGGAGATTTAATGTTTCTGTTTTAATATTTAGATCTTTGATCCATTTTGAATTTAGTTTAGTGCACGGTGAAAGATATGTGTCTAGGGCCGGTGAGATGGCTCAGCGGTTTAAGCGCCTGCCTTGCAAGCGTGAGGGCCCGAGTTCGACTCCCGGAACCCACATACAAAAAAGGGGCCGGTGATATCGCTCAGCGGCACGGGCGCCTGCTGGCGCGCGAGGTCCTGAGGTCGACCCCCCGGTACCCACAAAAAAAAAAAAAAAAAGATATGTGTCTAATTTTAATCTTCGGCATGTGTAGAGCCAATTTTTCCAGCACCATTTATTAAAGAGGCTATCTTTCTTCCAGTGAATGTGTTTGGCACCTTTGTCAAAGATAAGGTGGCTTAGTATGTCTGGAGTTGTTTTTGCATCTTCTAATCTATTCCATTGATCTTCGGGTCTGTTTTTTTGCCAATACCACGCTGTTTTTATCACAGTAGCTTTATAGTATAATTTCAAATCAGGGATTGTGATGCCCCCTGCCTTGCTTTTGTTGCCCAGAATTGCCTTTGCTATTCTAGGTCTCTTCTGGTTCCAGATGAATTTTAGGGTTGTTTTCTCTAATTCTGTGAGATATGCTGTTGGAATTTTGATCAGAATTGCATTAAATCTGTATAACAGTTTTGGAAGTATGGCCATTTTCACTATATTGGTTCTTCCGACCCAAGAGCAAGGGATATCTTTCCATTTCTGATATCCTCTTCAATCTCCTTTTTCAGAGTACTGTAGTTTTCAGTGTAGAGGTCTTTTACTTCCTTTGTGAGATTGATTCCTAGGTATTTCATTTTTTTAGATGTGATTGTGAAAGGTGTTGTTTCCCTAATTTCTCTCTCAGTGAGTTTGTTATTGGTGTACAGGAAGGCTATTGATTTTTGAGTGTTGACTTTGTATCCAGCTACACTACTGAATTTGCTTATTAAATCTAGCAATTTTTTAGTGGAGTTTTTGGGGTCTTCTACGTAGAGTATCATGTCGTCTGCAAATAATGATAATTTAACTTCTTCCTTTCCAATCATAATTCCTTTTATTTCTTTCTCTTGTCTAATTGCTTTGGCTAAAGTTTCCAGGACTATGTTGAATAAGAGTGGGGACAGTGGACATCCTTGTCTTGTTCCTGATTTTAGAGAGAAGGCTTTCAGTTTTTGTCCATTTAGTATGATATTGGCTGTTGGTTTGTCATACATAGCTTTTATCAGATTGAGATAAAGACCATATATTCCAATTTTCTGTAGGGTTTTTATCATGAATGGGTGCTGGACTTTGTCAAAAGCTTTTTCTGCATCTATTGAGATGATCGTATGATTTTTGTCCTTGGTTCTGTTAATATGGTGTATTACATTTATTGATTTATGTATATTGAACCATCCCTGCATCCCTGGGATGAATGCAACTTGGTCATGGTGTATAATCTTCTTGATGATTTGCTGCATTCTGTTTGCCAGTATCTTACTGAGGATTTTTGCATCTATGTTCATTAGGGAGATTGGTCTGTAGTTCTCTTTCTTAGTTGGGTCCTTCTCTGGTTTTAGTATCAGGGTAATGCTTGCTTCCAGGAATGAATTTGGGAGTATTACTTCCCTTTCAATTTCATTAAAGAGTTTGAGAAGTAGTGGTGTTAGGTCTTCTCTAAATTTCTTGTAGAATTCGGCAGTGAATCCATCAGGGCCTGGGCTTTTCTTTGTTGGGAGGTTTTTAATTACATCTTTTATTTCATTGATTGTTATTGGTTTATTTAGGATTTTTATATCTTCTTGGTTGAGCTTTGGTAATTCATAGGTATCTAGGAATCTGTCCATTTCTTCTGCATTTTCCATCTTAATAGAATACAAGTTTTCAAAGTAGGTATAGATGATCTTCTGGATTTCTGCAGGGTCCGTTGTGATATCACCCTTTTCGTTCTTAATTGCGTGGATTTGAGTACTTTCTTTCCTTTTTTTAATAAGGTTGGATAAGGGTTTGTCGATTTTATTTAATCTTTCAAAGAACTCTTTGATTCGTTGATTCTTTATATTGTTTTTTTAGCCTCCAATATGTTAATTTCTGCTCTGATCTTTATAATTTCCTCCCTTGTATGAGCTTTTGGCTTAGCCTGCTCTTCTTTTTCTAGAAGTTTGAGGTTCACCATTAGGTTGTTTATTTGTGCTTGCTCTGTTTTCCTGATATAGGAATTTAATGCTATAAATTTCCCTCTTAGGACTGCTTTCATTGTATCCCATAAGTTCCGGTATGTTGTACTGTCGTTATCATTCAGTTGCAGAAACTGTCTAATTTCTTCTTTAATTTCATCTGTGGCCCATTGGTTGTTCAGTAGGGTGCTATTTAATTTCCACGTGTTTAGCAAATTCTTGTGGTTTCTTTTGCCATTGATTTCCAATTTCATTGCACTATGGTCTGATAATATACATGGGATAATTTCAATTCCTTTGCATTTACTTAAGCAGGTTCTATGAGCTAGTATGTGGTCTATTTTGGAGAACGTCCCACGTGCAGCTGAGAAGTATGTGTATTCTGATGTTGTGGAGTGGAACACTCTGTAGACATCTACTAAGTCCATTTGTTCCAAAGTTTGGTTCAGTTCTAATATTTCATTGTTGATTTTTTGTCTAGTTGATCTTTTTGTGATGGTGGAGTATTGAGATCCCCCAATACAACTGTATTAGTGGTTATTTGATTTTTCATGTCCATTAATATTTGTTTTATATAGTTGGGTGCACTGGTATTTGTTTCATATATATTTATGATTGTTATCTCTTCCTCTTGGATTGTTCCCTTTACAAAGATGTAGTGACCTTCTTTATCTCTCTAAATCATTCTTGGCTTGAAATTCACTTTGTCTGCAAAAAGAATAGCTATCCCTGCTTTTTTCTGGGTTCCTGTCGCATGGAGTATTGTTTTCCATCCTTTGACTTTCAGTCTGTGAATTTCTTTTTGAATTAAATGTGTTTCTTGTATACAGCATATTGTTGGATCTTGCTTCTTGATCCAGTTTGCCAGTCTGTGCCTTTTGATTGGTGAATTGAGACCATTAACATTAATGGTTAAAACTGATATGTATTGACTTATCCTTGTCATGTTATTTTCTTGTTGTTGGCTCCCCCTCTTTTAATTTTTATTTTTCCCTCTCTCTCTTTAATCATTTGCTCTGCATGGTGTATTCCTTGTGTTGGGGTTTCTGGAGTTGTAGTCCTTGTTATCCCTTTCTAGAATGTCCTTCAAAACATTTTGGAGTGCTGGTTTGGTGGTTATAAATTTTCTCGGACGTTCTTTGTCATGGAAGTATTTTATTTCTCCATCAGTTTTGAAAGATAGTTTTGTGGGGTACATCAATCTAGGTTGAAGATTATTTTCCTTTAGAACTTGAAATACATCATTCCAAGCTCTTCTTGACTTGAGGGTTTGTGCTGAAAAGTCAGCTGTGATTCTGATGGGCTTTCCTTTATAGGTGATTTGTTTCTTTTCTCTAACAGCTTTTAAGATTCTACTCTTATGTTGAATTTCTGGAATCTTGACTATGATATGCCTGGCTGAAGATTTTTTTTGATCGTGGCTAATTGGAGTTGTATAAGCCTCACTTATCTGAACGTCAAATTCTTTTTCTCTACCAGGGAAATTTTCTGTGATAATGTCTGTGAACAGTGTTCTGATGTCATTTATGCTATCTCCTGCTTTTTCATTGACTTTTTCATTGACAAGTTATTCTTCTTTGCATCATCTAGCAGCTGCTGGATTGATTTTTCATTGTCCCTTGCTATTTTTAAGAATTCTTTCTTTTCGTGATCACTAATTGCAAGCCTGTCTTCTATATCTGAGATCCTGTCCTCACATTGGCTTAATCTGCTACAAATACTTTCAATGGAATTTTGGTTCTCCTGGATATCTGCTTGAATCTGCTTTATGGAGTCCATTTCTTTCCTATGCTGAGCATTCATGGCTTCCATCATTTTCTTAAGCTCTTCTATTTTTTTGTCTGTGTCTGCTCTAGTGTCCTTAACCATGGTCTTCGTTGTGGACATTATCTCTGCAGTTATCTGAGAAATTATTTCTGATTTAAATTTTTCCAGAGCCTCATTCAACTGCTTTGTTGTTACCACTTCAGAGATGTCAGGTGGGTGGCTTTCGGTTTGTCCCACCTCACTGCCCCCTGGGTTTGCCTTTGGTGAACTGGATGTGTGGGGTTGCATCTTGTTTAAGTGTTGTCTCATTTTCTTTTCTTTTTTTTTTTTTTTTTTTTTTTTTTGTGGGTACCGGGGGGTCGACCTCAGGACCTCGCGCGCCAGCAGGCGCCCGTGCCGCTGAGCGATATCACCGGCCCCTTTTTCGTATGTGGGATCCGGGAGTCGAACTCGGGCCCTCGCGCTTGCCAGGCAGGCGCTTAAGCCGCTGAGCCATCTCACCGGCCCTCATTTTCTTTTCTTTCTTTAGTTTAATTCCTGGGTTGCTGTTTGTAAATTGCCTATGGTAGGTTGCCTTATTGCTAGTATTTCAAACTCTTAGGAGATGGCTACTTCTCGGAGGTATCTTCCAGGTGTAGCTTATTTTTGGGTTTTGAGTCTGCTGCAATATCCTACCTCTTCAATTTGTTGGAGATAAGAAGTTGCTGCCTATTTGGCCCAGTCCTTGGTTCTTTGGTTCTGTGCCAGTGTTTTCTGTGATCCTTAGACAATCTCAGCCTTAGTATACCAGGAAGAAAAGCGCCAGTCAGTGTGTCTCTCTTGGCTGGTGCTTCTCTGTACCGCGGCATCTCGCATTACTCCGCACAGGTTCCCACTGGAGCCGTGGATGGAGTGGCAGCCGCCCTGAGTTCTGAGCTCAGCTGCTGCCCCCACCCACAATGGCGCCGGGCTAGTCGCTCTCGCGCATGCGGGACAGCTGGGCATCAGCACTCACCGCCAGTCAGTGTGTCCTTCATGGCCGCTGCTTCTCTTTTCCGTGGTGTCTCGTGTTCCTCCGCAGAGGTCCCCGCTGGAGCCGTGGATGGAGTGGCAGCCGCCCTGAGTTTCAAGTTCAGCTCCGGCCCCCCGCCCGGCCAGTCGCTCTCTCGCGTGCGGGATGGCTGGGTGTCAGCACTCATCGCCAGTTAGTGTGTCCTTCACGGCTGCTGCTTCCCTGCACCGCTGCTTCCCTGCACCGCTGCTTCTCGCGTTCCTCCGTGGAGGCCCCCAGGGGGCGCCGGCAGTCACTGCATGTCTGCAGATTTGAACCACTTCTGTCGGGTCGGGATTCCCGACACAGGGAAAAGGCGCCGGTGGCCACCTCCTTCTTATTTGTTGGAGTTTCTCTCTTCACTTTCTCTGTGGGCCCCAAACTGCGATTCAGATCTTTCCTGGGTCCATCGGAGCCACTTCCCTCTTTCTTGTCCTCCTCCAGTCACTATATTCCAGTGTCCGGATGGTGACTTTAGGAGAGGTTCACTGCCTGCTTCTTATAGATCCACCATCTTTTTCCGGGACCTGAAATTTCAAAAGTAATAAAAATTCAGAGATGCTGGGTGTGGTGGTGTGTGCCAGTAATTGGGAAACTGAAGCAAGATGAGCAAGAGTTCAAGGGCATTCTGGCTATATAGTGAGTTCAAGGCCGGCATGGATGACATAGTGAGACCCTGTATCTAAAAAAAATTTATATAGTGGATGTTTTTGATTGTATATGGAAAACCCCCTCACAGCTATGAGAATCAGTAGAGTCAGGTGGCATTAAAGAGTTCTCTAGTGACAGCTGGAGTGTCCCAAGGAACAGTATCTATGAGCTGGAAGAAATTGTAGTTTTGATGTGAGGACTGTCAAGAAGGAGCCAGCAGTTCTATTAGGACATATATAGCTTTCACTGTAGAGAGATGGATGAAGATACAGAGAAATAGGCAGAAATAATTCTTTTGACCTTTAGATAGCAGCTGATGAGTCTTACATATTTGCTTTCTCTGGTGACAGTTATTATGCCAAACTACGCCAACAAGAAATTGAGAGAGAAAGAGAACTAGCAGAGAAATACCGGGACCGTGCCAAGGAGCGGAGAGATGGTGTGAACAAAGATTATGAGGAAACTGAGCTTATTAGCACCACTGCTAACTACAGGGCTGTGGGCCCCACTGCTGAAGCGTGAGTACTGAGAAGCCGGGGCATGGTTCCCTCAGGATCTTGGAATCATACAGTCACAGTATATAAGCTTTCCCTCCTACATGTTCTGCTTTGGAATTCACGCTATGCTATTTCAAGAGACACTTGCTACTCACAAATAACTGTTCTAGTCTGACTTATATCATTATACAGGGACAAATCAGCTGCAGAGAAGAGAAGACAGTTGATCCAAGAGTCCAAATTCTTGGGTGGTGACATGGAACACACCCATTTGGTGAAAGGCTTGGATTTTGCTCTGCTTCAGAAGGTGAGATGTGGTGAGCAGGTGGGGAGTAATTAACTAGAATGCTGAATGCTCTTGTCTAGACCTTGGTGAAGTGAGGAGGGAGATACCTGCTAGTACTGACCATCTATCTGGAGGAAGAGCTAAATGTGGCCCTTCTACAAGATTTATTACTATTCCTCTTTCAGTATCAACCTAAATTTTATTTACTTGGGAAAGCCCTCCATGGTATCCAGGATTAAGTTCCTTACCCCTCGCCTCTTTCCCGTACCTTTGCATAGCCCTTATATTTCACTTACAACAGTTATTACACTTCGTTGAAATTGTTTGTCTGTCTCTCCTGCTATAAACTCTGTTATAGTAAGAACAGTATGTCATACTATGTTTTTTCCTAGCATGTTATGGTATAGTGGATGTTCAGTAAATGTACATAAAGTGTGAATGTCTAAGCCCTGCTTTCTTTCCTGTTAGGTACGAGCTGAGATTGCTAGCAAAGAGAAGGAGGAAGAGGAACTGATGGAGAAGCCCCAGAAGGAAACCAAGTAAGTAAATACAGTAATACCTTCATTCATGAATGCTTTTGTTTGCAAACACTGGTTTGTAAACAGAAGCATTTGGCAAAATTTCGTTCTTCTTTGCAAACTCTGCATCAGGTGACAAACACTGTGGCCATCTTTCCCACACAAATACAAATGTGGTCATCTTTTCCAAAATTATAGAACAAATTAAGTTCATGAACTGAGGTACCAGTGTATCAGAGAATGCTTGAAAGTTTAGAAAGCTGGGGCCTAAAGTAGGAAGAAAGTTATTAAAAAAAAACGATGTTTGTGTTTTCAGGAAAGATGAGGATCCTGAAAACAAAATTGAATTTAAAACACGTCTGGGTGAGTACCTTCTACACTAGTAACTGTGCATTCTAGGTGAATAGGGAATTTAGTGCTGTCATCAGGATGTGTTTTTTCTTCCTCTTAGCCTCTTTCCTTTTTGTCCCCCAAACAAGCTAGTTCCCATAAGATATAATAGAATCCAGACATAGAGGGTGCAGATGTAACTTAGTAGTAGAGCACTTGCCTAGCATGTGCAAAGCCCTGGGTTTGATCCCTACTTCTGGGGGAAAAAACACCCAACATGGATTTAATTATTCTACAATCTCCTGAGTTAGATTGGAAGCTCTTTCAGTTTAAAGCATATACATTAAAGAAGGTGCCATTTTTAGTGATTAAAAGCTCAGAGTAAGCCAGGTGTGGTGGCTCACACCTGTAATCCCAGCACTCGGGAGGCTGAGGCAGGAGGATCGCCAGGAGTTCGAGGCCAGCCAGGGCTACATAAGCGAGTTCAAGGCCAGCCTGCACTACATAGCGAGGCCCTAGCTCAATCCCAAAAAACATGAAAAGGAAACCAACAGCAGAAGCGTACTTAGAATACAATAACTTTAAAAAAATTTTTTTTGCCTTTTTAAAAAATTTCATACTTTATTTATACATTAAGCTTTTCATATAAGGGAGACCATGTGATGTTCAAGCTTGTGTGTCTGATTTACTTCAGCAACTCATGCTTTGGAATTGGACTGTGTGGGTCCTACGTTTTGCTCTTATTTGGTAGCTGTGTAACCTTAGGTAAATCACTTAATTCTCAACTTTAGTATTCTTAGTATCAAAAAGGGGATAATAATACTCTCTTATGGGGCTATTGTGAAGATTAAATGAAACAAATTATACATAGCATTTGGCATAGTGCCTAGTGCAGCGTGAGTACCTAATAAATGGCCACTGTTTTTTTGTTTGTTTTGTTTTGTTTTTTGTTGTTGTTTTGGATTTTTTTGTGTGTGTATGTGGGTACTGGGGGTCGACCTCAGGACCTCGCGCGCCAGCAGGCGCCCGTGCTGCTGAGCGATATCACCAGCCCTTTTTTTGTATGTGGGTTCCGGGAGTCAAACTCGGGCTCTCGTGCTTGCCAGGCAGGCGCTTATGCTGCTGAGCCATCTCACCGGCCCTGGATTTTTTTGAGACAGAGCCTTGCTGTGTAGTTCAGGCTGGTCTTGAACTATGTAGCCCAGGTAGTCTTGAACTCATGGTGATCCTGCCTTAGCCTCCCAAGTGCTGGGATTGCAGGCATGCGCCACCATACCTGGCCTTGGCCACTATTATTATAAAAGGTTCTCATTGACTAATAACTATTCTTCCCCTTTGTGTAGGCCGCAATGTTTACCGTATGCTTTTTAAGAGCAAAGCATATGAGCGGAATGAGCTGTTCCTGCCAGGTCGCATGGCCTATGTGGTAGACCTGGATGATGAGTATGCAGACACAGACATCCCCACTACTCTTATCCGAAGCAAGGCTGACTGTCCTACCATGGAGGTGAGTAACAGAGTTCTGAGAGCCTGTCACATAATCCTCAAACCCAGGAATCAGCATTGCCTCATTTATCATATCACCAAGTCCTGTTCATTTTTTTACCACCTAAGTCTCAACTGAATCCATTCACTGTTCTTCATCTCCACCAATAACATTACAGTCTAAATCACAGTCTCTTGCTGGAAGTATTCAGAGGCCTCTAATTGTTTTTACCACTCCTGCTTCCATTCTGGTTTCTAGTCATTGAATCGTTTCTTTTTATTGGAATATAATTCACAGGTCATGTAATTTATTTTTGAAAAGTATACACTTTGACAAGTTTTAGTATATTCATCAAGTTTTGGAGTCACTGTCAATCAATTTTAGAATCTTTCTTTATCCCCAAAAGAAACCCTGTAATAAGCCAGGCATGGTGGTATATACTTTAGTCCCAGCACTCTGGGAGGCTTAGGAAGGAGGATTGTAAATTCAAGTCCAGCCTGGGCAGCTTAGTGACCTGTCTCAAAATAAATTAAAAAGAAGCTGTTCAGTGCAAAGGTTCAATTCTTATTCCTGCAAGAAATTGTCTGCTCTCTAGCCATCCACTGGCCCCGGTTTCTCCATCTCACCTTCCTGTGGTTTTTACACATTTACATATGGTCAGGGTAATCTCTTTTTTTTGTGGGGGGGATGTGGCATTGAGACAGGAACTTGCTATGTAGTCCAGGCTGGCTGTGAGCTCACTATGTAACCCAGGCTGGGCTTGAACTCGTGGTGATCTTCCTGCCTCAGCCTCTTGAGTGCCAGGATTACAGGTGTGCACCACCATGCCCAGCTACTTCTTATTTTTATAATGCAAAATTTTTGTGTTACCACGGCTTAGAAGCTTTGGGTGGTTTCTTATTCCTAGGAGAAAGAGCAAAATCTTCACCATGGGCCTGTGAGCCCATGCAACATCTGGCCTTTCTAGCCCCATTTCATCATGCCTCCCTGTTGTTTGTTCTCCAGTCATCCTGGCCTTCTTGAATGTTCTGGATTCACTTTTTGACCCAGGGCCATGGTACATGCTGTTTTCTCTGTCTGGAATGTCCTTCCACAAAACCTCCATTCCCTGTCTTCACTTGGTTAACTGTAACATCCTTCAGTTTGTTAGGTGAATAAATGAATAAATGAAGACCTTCCTGTTCAGGGTGATAACATTCTTGTTTCTTTGGATTTTCAGGCCCAGACTACACTGACCACAAATGACATTGTCATCAGCAAGCTCACTCAGATCCTTTCATACCTGAGGCAGGGTACCCGCAACAAGAAGCTCAAAAAGAAGGATAAAGGTACCTGGAGTGTTAGGGGAACAAACCTTACCTCCTGGGGGATGGCATTTGAAGATGGAACCAACGTCTGGAGCTTTCTGTCTCTGGTTCATTGAGAGGCTTGCAGGGAGTAGAGAAAAATGGGAGCAGTGGAGCACTGGCAAGATGAGTATTTCCAGAGTCTGTCTGCTTGACCCACCCAGAAAGCAATGGTCAGAGGGAGGGAGAAAAAGTATTGTTCTACATTCCTACATTTTAAACAAAAGAGGTTAAAAAGGGCATTGAGAGCTGGAGTGGGTGGTGCAGCTGAGTGGGAATTAGCTTCAAAGTGTGTTCTTGACTACTTTCTTTATATCACAGGGAAGCTGGAAGAGAAGAAACCACCTGAGGCTGACATGAAGTATGTGTCTTAGCCTCAGGCACCTGGTCTGAGGGATGGGTTCTGTTTCTTGGCTTGTTAGAGAGGTGGCGTTGGTATGAAAATCTGTAGAAGTGGCCAGGGTGGGTAGAAGTGTATGTGACTTTGGCACCTAGTGATCTCTATTTTTCCCAGCATTTTTGAAGACATTGGGGACTATGTTCCCTCCTCAACCAAGACACCTCGGGACAAGGAGCGGGAGAGATACCGGGAACGGGAGCGTGATCGGGAGAGAGACAGAGACCGGGACCGAGAACGGGAACGAGAACGGGATCGGGAGCGGGAGCAGGACCGAGAGAGAGAGGAGGAAAAGAAGAGGCACAGCTACTTTGAGAAGCCAAAAGTGGACGATGAGGTGAGATGTGAGTCTTTGGTACCAGGTAGTAGAGCTACCTCTCTTTGTCAGGCTGGGTCTGGGACCTTCCTGATATATCGGTGTCTTGCGGCTTCATACAAGCAACTGTCCAACTAACTGTGGATTGGCATCATCCTGGTCATGGGGAAGGTGGGGTGAGGAACTGATGCAGACTTGGGAGAGGGACGAGTGGGAATCTCTCATGGTGACACTTACCTCAGTTTTTGTTTTGTTTCTAGCCTGTGGACGTTGACAAAGGTGGGTTGTAACTGGAGCATCTGGCATTGGCTCTGACAGTCCTGCTTTCCCCTGGGCTGAGAGTCTGAACTATATATAAAGCTGGCAAAGGTGGGATTGGGGAACTCCTGGGTCTGGGCTCCATAGTAACCATATTTTATTTTGTGGAATGGGCAGAGTGAATCTTGAGTGCCTCTACCTTGTTGGGCAATGTTGGGGAACATGTGCTCTTAGATAAATAATTCTTCAAGCACTGAGGTTTTGAGGTGGGGCAGGGGTTGAATGTCAGTGTTCTGGTTACCCTACTGCCCTCTCAATCAGAATAGCTCATTATTATCTGGAATTTGGTTAAAAGTTTGTTAGATAAAAGGGGTCTCTTGTCTTTAAAAGATTTTAATGAAGCCACAAATTGGAAATGTATTGAAGTGAGGAGGTTCAGAATATTAGTTAAAAAAAAAAAGAGAATATTAGTTCAAACCTAACCAGACTTCTCTGTCCACTCAGGACCTGGATCTGCCAAGGAATTGATCAAGTCCATCAATGAAAAGTTTGCCGGGTCTGCTGGCTGGGAGGGCACTGAATCATATCCTTTATTTAAATATGCTCCTGGGTTGTAGAGAGGTTTTCTCTTTTCATTCCAGCTCTCACTGTTTTTTAGCACCTTCCTACCTCTACCTGCACTTTTCCTTTTGCGCTGGATTTGAAAGGGATGAAACCGTGCCTTGCCTCTTGCTCCGAGGATTCATTCAAGCTCAGTTTGCTCTTGGAGTTTTTCATGCTGAGCCCTCTAGCCCATGGACTCCCTACCTGAAGCTTTCTTGTGGTGAGGAGGTTCAGATTAGTAGTTAAAAAAAAAAAAAGAATATTTTCTTTAACATAGCATATGCTGAAGAAGACAGAAGACAAAAAGCAGCTGGGTGATTTCTTTGGCATGTCCAATAGTTACGCAGAGTGCTATCCAGCCACGTACGTAGGATTCTGTTAGGGAGGTTGGGATCACTGGGGAGCATGTTGAGGAGTGAGGTGAAAACTTGATTTGTGGGGACCCAAGGGTACTTCCTACTTGGATGAACTCTTCTATTAGGTTCTGAATGGGAAGTCTAGGGGGTGGTCATTCCTAAGGTTTAGATTTCTGTATGAAGGTCTGGGTCTAGAGCATCTTTTCAACTTCCTTTTTATTAGGATGGATGACATGGCTGTGGATAGTGATGAGGAGGTGGATTATAGCAAAATGGACCAGGTATGGCATTAGGAAGATGCTTTGGGTCTTTGGGCAGTTACTCTAGCGTATCTCTTTCTCTACTCCCCTTAGATCTGTCTCACTTCCTGTGCCCTACTCCTGCTGTAACAATAAAACTAGTAGCATTAAAGGTCATATTTTAGAGTCTCTGCACAAGGTCAAATAAGGTAGGGCCAAAATCTATTTCTTTTCATTTCCTACAACAAAAGTGGGTATCAGGGTTTGATTCCCATCCTCTACAGTAAGTATTAATATGTAAGTGCAAAGGTTAGAAAGAATTGCAGTCTTTAGAAAATATCTAGATTTCTAGCCACAATTGATGTTTTCCTCTGTCTTAAATATAATTTTTTTTTTTTTTTTTTGTACTGGAAATCAAACTCAGGACCTTGTGCTTGCCAGGCAGGTGCTTGTGCCACTGAGCTATATCCCTGGCCCTTAAATACAATTTTCGAAGTTACTGTTTTAAAATTTTGCTTAAAACAGAGGAAAATGTCAGTCCTGGCTAGAATAAATTCTGGATATTTTCTCAAGACTGCAATTCCTTCTACCCTTTCCACTAAGTAAAGAAAGGGAAAAGGGATTTTTTTAAAAAAAGAGAATTACCGGGGATGTAGCTCAGTGGCACGGCGCCTGCCTAGCAAGTGCAAGGTCATGAGTTTGATTCCCGGTACCAAAAAAAAAGAAAAAAAGCGGGAATTAAAGAAAAAATGGAAATAGAGCTTCTGTGAGTGGGAAGGGGAACAAGAGTTGGAGCAAAGATAGGAGGGGAAGAGGAGGAAAAAAAAGACATATTATATGTATGTACAAACTTCCCACAATAAATGTAATCATGTACTGCAAGCATGAACTAATAAATAAAAAAATAATAAAAACAAATCACTATTAACACCTTTAATTGTGAAGAAATTTTATCTACTTTTCTCTTGTTCTCAGTGTACTGCAATGTTAAGAGCATGGTTTTAAGTTTGAGCCTTGTTTAATCCTGCCTGTGCTATTAATTAGTTTGGTGATTTTTTCCCCCCCAGTATTGGGACTGAACCCAGGACCATCCATGTGCTAGGCAAGCACTCTACCATTGAGTTACCTCCTCAGCCTTTTTTTTTTTTTTGGGTGCTGGGAATTGAACTCAGGACCTTGTGCTTGCCAGGCAGGCGCTTGTGCCGCTGAGCGATATCACCAGGCCTTTTTTTTTCCTTTATGTGGGTACTGGGAGTCGAACTCAGGACCTCGTGCTTGCCAGGCAGGCGCTTATGCCGCTGAGCCATATCACCGGCCCTCCCCAGCTTTTTTTTTTTTTTTTTTTTTTTTTTTTATTTTAAAGAGAAGAAAAAACAAAACAAATCAAAAGAACAACAAATTTTCAAAACAACATAATAGGAGGGTAACAATGGTTAATACATTACGTATTACTATCTTTAAGTTAGTTATTCAGGACACCAGACATTAGCATTCAATTGTCCAAACATTATTGGCACAAACCTTACTCTTCAATGAACTAAGTAAAAATGGTAGTGTATCTATCTTAACCATCTTATATATATATATACAATTTTTTTTTCCCTTTCCCTTCTTTCTTTTCCCTATTCCAGTCTCTCTTTCCTTTTGACCAGTTTCTTTTTGATTCACCATATCTATTGTACATTTTGGATCTTATTTACTCTTTCAGTTTCTCATACTAGAGAGATAATACGATGCTTACACATGTGCTTCTGGTTTATTTCACT
Organism: Erethizon dorsatum; assembly: GCA_028451465.1. NCBI lineage: Eukaryota > Metazoa > Chordata > Mammalia > Rodentia > Erethizontidae > Erethizon > Erethizon dorsatum. Next base: position 67,288,042 of record CM051838.1, read on the forward strand.
CCCCAGCTTTTTTTAAAATTACATTTTTTAATAGTCTCACTAAATTGCCCAGAGTGGCCTTAAACTAGGCAATCCTCTTTGCTTTAGTCTCCTGAATAGCTGGGATTACAGGTATGTGTCACCATGCTGGGCTCCTTGCCAAGTTCTTTTAGTATTTATAACTGCCTTGGTTTTCCTCATCAGGAAAATAGAAATATAATTTCCTCTTCATAGGTTTTTGTGAGAATATGTTTTTAGTGTTCAGAATAATGCCTGGCACTTAGTAAATATATAGAAAATTTTATTTATTAAGATTTATTAATGATTTAACCTGAGTTTGTGGAGGAATCTGGCTTTAATTAAGGGCCAAATTTCCTTTTCTACTGACATCTCTTTTCCCATCCACTTATTCTGTCCTGCCACAGGGTAACAAGAAGGGCCCCTTAGGCCGCTGGGACTTTGATACCCAGGAGGAATACAGCGAGTATATGAACAACAAGGAGGCTTTACCCAAGTGAGTTGGTACTAAATATGGGAGGAAATGAGGAGGAGTCTGGCAGTTGGGTAGACTAGGCCACATCAGGTTAGAGGACATAGTCAGAAGTCCCCAAACAGGTACGTTGTTGCAGAGCCCTCTGGGAAAACCTTGCTACCGTTGTGTGACTCCTAATATCTTCTTTACCCAATGGTCCTTTTCAGGGCTGCATTCCAGTATGGCATCAAGATGTCTGAAGGACGAAAAACCAGGCGCTTCAAGGAAACTAATGACAAGGCAGAACTTGATCGCCAGTGGAAGAAGATTAGTGCAGTAAGTGGGACACTCTTCTCGGGAGGATTTTAGCTGGGAGGGGATACTGGCCCACAGCTTCAGGAACATTCACAGAGTTGGAGGGGCATGGAAGTGAGAGGAAGCCTTGGGCCTCAGGTGAGCTTAGACTATAGACTGTACTATTTTTTTGCAGATCATTGAGAAGAGGAAGAAGATGGAAGCTGATGGGTGAGCAGCATTATTCTTCTGTGGGACTCACTGGAATTGCTTAGTGCATTGATCTTATGCTGACCCATTTCTCCTTCCATTGCAGGGTTGAAGTGAAAAGACCAAAATACTAATCTCTAGTTCTTTTGGAGACTCTCCACATGGATATTCTTCCTATTACTTTCTTCTTACAATTTTTACTAAGGTTGCAGTGTGAGTTTTTTTTGTGCTTGTGAATGTATATAAAATTTTATTGTATTATTTAGTTCCATTAAAATTGGTTAACCTGCTCTTTTCTCTGTGTTGAGCATACTTCTCAAGTGTCCCTAGAGCACCAGAAGGCTCTGTTGTATGAACACTTTATGAGGGGGCTGTAATTCGTATGTCTCACTGCTGGGAGGTGCTGAACCACCAGTGGTACATGCATACCACTCACTGGTGGTACATACATAACTGTCCGATTGGGCAGCAGTGTGGGACAGTTCCATTGGGTGGTGTAGACCACCTGATAGGCCAGTTACATACTTACCACCAGTATTTCAAACTGGCAGGAACACATTAAATCACATACAGAGCTGGGTATGGTGGTACATACTTACATATTTTTTTTTTAATTTTTTTTTTTTTTTTTTTTTTAGATAGTCTTGCCATGTAGTTTAGCCTGGCCTCAAACTTGTGGAGATTTCCTGCCTCAATCTCCGAAATGCTGGGATCACAGGGATATGCCACCATACCTGTCTTGGAGCACACATATAATCCCAGCAATCTGGGAGGCTGGGCAGGAGGATCAAAAGTTTGAGCCCAGCCTGCACAATTCAGCAATTTATGAAGACCCTGTCTCAAAAGAACAAAAAGTGCTGGGGATGTGTCTCAGTGTGAAGGCCCTGAGCTCAATTAAATCTCCAGTGTTGAAAAAAAAAAAAAATCACATGCAGAAAGTCTTACCAGTCTTTATTGAACTGTGATTCTATATTAGTGGACAGTAAGGATGTTTACTAGCCAGTTCCAATTAGGAAGAAGGTCACAGAGACATGGCTCATTATGGATACCTGAAGGGTTAGTAAAAATAAGCCTAGGGGATTGGCTTCCAGTTTAAAATTCAGTTTCTGCAGGTACCATCGTGTCTCATCGAATTGATCAGAGTGCACTGATTGGCTACATGTGCATTTACCTTGAGCACTGGCCATCTGACCACTGAGGGTCTGGAACCAAACTGCAGGAAGATTGCAGAGCACTTTTCACTTAACCACAAAAATGTTGGGCATAGACGGCTTGAATGTGTGTGCAGGATGCCTTCTGTTTGTGGCCCCTGTGTGTCATCTTTGGGTAACTTTGTGGCTTTTTTGCTGCTGCTCGAGCACCCTGGCCGCAGCTTGCCATGATTTGAATTTACCAAGCATCCCTCTCTCCTATACTGAGGGGATAAGTCCTCCTTCAGGTTGCTGAGGGAGCACCTATTAGTCAGGATGGGGCAGGATGAGAGGAATAAAACAACGCAGTTCTCAATTACATGAAAGACCACTAGTCAACCATGTGCTTAGGGAGAGAGCACTCGGAACTCTCCGGGCCGCCGCCCCGCTCCGCGGCGGCCGCCCGCCTTCTCTGACGTACATTCTGACGCACTTCCGTCTCGCCCCAACGCGGAAGCGGTGTCCCGGGGCACTACCGCCGCGTTGCGGTTGGTTCCTGTTCAGGTGCAGGGCTGCAGCTCGGTTCGGATCCTTCCGAGCATGGGTAGCACGTGTGAGGAGAGGCCGGCGAACGAGGGGAGCGACGAGGAGGATTCTGACTCCACTGAATCCCTGGCCCGGATCCGGGACACCCCAGAAGACATTGTGCTGGAAGCTCCGGCCAGCGGGTTGGCGTTCCACCCAACCCGCGACCTGCTGGCGGCTGGGGACGTGGATGGTGACGTGTTCGTGTGCGTGAGGGGCAGGGCGAGGGGCGTTGTGGAGGCGGGGCGCCTCTTTTGGACGCTCCCCAGGGATGGAACTGGGACGAGGATGGAGGTAATGTTGCTGGGAGACAAATTTTGCAAAACTTGGTTCTGATTCTTTATTCAGCTTTGAACAAGTTATTCACAAAGCTGTGAAAAGAACTGAAAGAAGCGCCCCGGGGTGTTGGTGCACGCCTGTAATCCCAGCACTCTGGAGGCTGAGGCAGGAGGATTGCCGCCTGTTCAAGGCGAGTCTGGGCTACATAGTGAGTTCAAGATCAGCGTGAACTACAGAGAGAGACTGTTTCTAAAACAAAACAACCCCAAACCAACAACAAAAAACTGCGTGACTGAGCCCAGAAACTATATCAGGGGGAAAAAAAAAAAAAGGTGCCTGAGGCCCAAAGTTCCCACTTATAGTGTGAGCCTGAGACTGGCTCAGCAGGCCCTTGCTTTTGCCCCTTTAGTGGATTTTTTAAAAAACACGTGCATAGCCGGGCTAGGTGGTGTACGCCTCTAATCCCAGCACTCGGGAGGCTGAGGCAGGACTGCCCCAAGTTCGAGGCCAGCCTGCACAACTAGTGAGACCCTGTCTCAAAAAGACAAAAACAAAACAAGAAACCACGTGCGATCCCATCACTCCCTTGGTTAAAATCCTTCAGCAATCTGCTTTTAGGATTTAAAACTCCATTTGGCTTTCAAGTTCTTGTCCACCTAGCTCTTACCTGCTCTTCCTTTTACTTTCGGTGCTCATATTTAATCATATATATATATATATATATATATATATATATATATATATATATATATATATTTGTTGTTTTGAAACAGAATCTCTCAGGGATCTTTATGCCTCAGCCACCCAGTGTTGGAATTACAGGCTTGCACCACCATGCTTAGCTTTTTTTAAAGTTTTTGGCCTTGCCCCACAGTAAAAATACTATATACATTGTGCATAATGATAATTTCTGGTTTATTTTATTCAGTTATTGCATGCACACAAAATGCTAATTGCAGTTTACTGTGGATTATGATTGGAATTTGAAAAACATTGTTCTGGAGTGTAATCTGTAGTCTGTTTTGTTCTCTGTTTTATCTCCTGCTTGTAGTCCAGGATAGGTACTCAATGCATGCTTAAACACCAGATACAGGCTGGAACCATTGGAAAGCCCCTGACAGTTTATAACCAGGAGAGTTGTGCTATGAAATTTACATAATTAATTTAAATGTGAGCCCCTTAGTGGTAATGGCTTTTGACAGGTTTTCTGTACTTTCATCTCTGAAAATGGGAGTAACATCTACCTTGCAGAAAGGAACTATTCAGTACAGCCCCTGAGTTCAACAAATGCAGGTTGTCTTTTACTACTAGCCATATTTATAGTGCCTGATACTTGCGAGTTTCATGTCCTACACCTGCCCTTTTCTTTTCACTCCCCAAAATTTCATTTACTCAGTTTATCATGAAATTCTCCATCTCATAAATGATTCAGGAGAGCAATCTTTGACCCTCCTCCCCCATTCTTCACCTTTAGTTGAGGCCTTCCGGTGGTCCTCAGACTCCTTTCATGACCATTCTCAAGAGGTTCCTTTTCCCCTAAGATTAAAACCAGACTTTTTTATTCTAGAAGGGATATTGATGTCTGCCTCCAGTGTGCTTCCTGTTCTCTGCCAAATAAGCTCATTTTTCATGGTCCAACTGGCATGTTGTCACCTTAGTTTTCAGGGTCCTGTTTTTTGTTGTGCAGATCAACCCATGGCCTCACATACTCCACCCCTGAGCTACATTCCCAGTCTGCTGGGTCTCAGCTCCTTTCTCAAGTAGTGAGTTTGTGACTATTAAGCCATTTCTTCACACTAGATGCTGGGACAGACAAGACAATGAGCAGACCCAGTTCTGTACACATGGAACTTACTGGCAATTAAGTATTCATGCATTTGACCCAGTTAGAGGATCTGCTGTGAGGCAGGCACTGAGGATTCCCTGGACAGGTACTGGCTTCAAAGCTGAGTTTACAGGCTGGTGCCTCTCTGGTCTACCTCCATTTTGGTCTTCTTTGTCAGCTTTTTTGTTTTTTGAGACAGGGTCTTGCTAGGTAGTTCAGGCTGGCCTTGAACTCACTATGTAGCCCAGGTGGTGATCCTCCTGTGTGTGCCACCACATGCAGCATTTTGATAATGGTCATAATATGCTGTAATTAATTGTGGTGTTTTCTAGCTGCTAGGCACTGGGGAGTGCACACCTTGATTTTTACTCTTCCAACTTCTATGGCTGGTCTTGCTATTGGTTTAACAAGTATTTCTGGGCCCCCGCAGTGGTTTGGACCCAATCTTTCCCTAGGCTGGGGTTTTCAAGGATGGTGAAGTTGGGGTAGGGGGAGGTCACAAAAGTCCTGTGCAAATGTACCTGGAATTAATAAGCATTGAAATAAGACCATTTGAAGCTTATCGAAAATGGGTAAACAAGATGGTAAGCTCTTTGCTCTTGGATGTATATAAGCAAGAACTCCTAAGCAGGTGGCAAAGTTGGTCTACCTAGCTGGCCTCCACATGCCACACATCCCAGGTGTGGTCTGGGATCATTTACCCTTCTTCCCTTCTCCCAGATTTTCCTATTCTTGCCAAGAGGGAGAAACTAAGGAACTCTGGTCCTCAGGTCACCATCTCAAGGCTTGCCGAGCTGTGGTCTTTTCTGAAGATGGGCAGAGTGAGTACTGGGAAAAGCAACCAGCAGTGTGGTGCGGGGAAGGGTTTGGTAAGCAGCATTAATCATGGCACCTTTTCCCACAGAACTTGTTACTGTTTCCAAGGATAAAGCCATCCATGTCCTAGATGTGGAGCAGGGCGGATTAGAAAGACGTATTTCTAAGGCTCATGGGTAAGGGCTGTGAATTTTTGTGTGTGCATGGAGGTAGGCTAGGGACTAGGAGGTCCCTGCTAGGACACACATGCTCTGCACGTGTCTCTCCAGTGCCCCCATCAATAGTCTGCTGCTGGTGGATGAGAATGTTCTGGCCACCGGGGATGATACTGGTGGTGTCCGGCTCTGGGACCAGCGGAAGGAGGGCCCCTTAATGGATATGCGGCAGCATGAAGAATACATTGCCGACATGGCTCTGGACCCAGCCAAGAAGCTGCTGTTGACGGCCAGGTACAACCTCAAAGCTGCCTCCCCATCTTTTCCCCTCATTAGTCTTCCTCAAAAAAACTTCCACCAAAGCTTGTTGCGTTGCTCTCTACAGTGGCGATGGCTGCCTTGGTGTCTTCAACATCAAAAGACGCCGGTTTGAGCTGCTCTCAGAGCCTCAGTCTGGGGACCTGACCTCTGTCACCCTCATGAAAGTATAGCTGGGTATGACGGGGTGGGGTGCATATGCTAGGGGTTTGGTCTGAGGTGGCTGCACAAACATGGGTTTCCTTTTCCCTGCAGTGTGGGAAGAAGGTGGCCTGCGGTTCTAGTGAAGGTACCATCTACCTCTTTAACTGGAATGGTTTTGGGGCCACAAGTGACCGATTTGCCCTGAGAGCTGAGTCTATTGACTGCATGGTTCCAGTCACTGAGAGTCTGCTGTGCACTGGGTCCACTGATGGAATCATCAGGTAAGGGAAACTGCGACAGTTTCAGAGGCTTTGAGTGCGCTAGGGGGTGGAGGGTAGGAAAGCTGGAGGAAGCTGGGTAACTCCCACTAGCAAGTACCCCAACACTGTTCTTTCCCTGCCCAGGGCTGTGAACATCTTGCCAAACCGAGTAGTGGGCAGTGTAGGACAGCATGCTGGGGAGCCCGTGGAGGAGCTGGCCCTTTCCCACTGTGGCCGCTTCCTGGGCAGCAGTGGCCATGACCAGCACCTCAAGTTTTGGGACATGGCCCAGCTGCGAACTGTGGTGGTGGATGACTACCGTCGACGAAAGAAAAAAGGAGGGCCGCTGCGTGCCCTGAGCAGTAAGGCCTGGAGCGCTGATGACTTCTTTGCAGGGCTGAGGGAAGGAGGAGAGGATTCTAAGGGTCCAGAAGAGAGTGAGGATGACAGCGACTGAGGATGAGCAGAATCTGTTGGGTCTGGGCCGGTGAGATGGCTCAGTGGCATAAGTGCCTGCCTGGCAAATGCAAGGGCCCGAGTTCGACTCCTGGAACCCACATACGAAAAAAGGGCCGGTGATATCGCTCAGTGGCACGGGCGCCTGCTGGCGCACGAGGTCCTGAGGTCGACCCCCCGGTACCCACAAAAAAAAAAAAAAAAAAAAAAAAGAATCTGTTGGGTCATAGAAATTTTCATTGAGGGCTGGGGATATAGCTCAGCGGCACAGTGCCTGCTTGGCAAGCACAAAGTCTTGAGTTCGAGTCCCGGTACCAAGGGAAAAAAAAAATTTTCATTGAGCATGAGCCTTGCTTCCTAAGATGAACTCCTAGAGAGAACATGAAATTTTTTGGTGCTCATGCACGTTAAGCACATACTCTACCACTGAGCTATACCCCTAACGCCAAGACATGACTATATGCAACACTTGTGCAAGAAGTTTCACAGAGGATCTGAACTCAGAGTACTGAAGAGGGGGAGTATGTGCCCTGCAGCAGCTGCTCAATCTGCCAGTGTAAGACAAACCCTCAGTGTGTTAAGACAGCGCAGACATGTCTACTAACTAGGAGTTTAATATAAATACAACCAGCACAGAAAAGCTCAAAACCATATACAAACCAAAATCAGAAATAACTGGTGGGGTGGAAGGGCAGAAGTTGACCCTTTGGCTCAGGCTGTCCCCCAAATAAAAACAAAGATTCATGCTAAGTTTCGGGGTGGGGGTGGGGGATTATGGTGTTCTGTGTTACACAGAGAATGACCAAAGAGAAACACTGGAGTCAGACCCTGGATTCAGGGCCGGAGGGCAAGGTGCCTCACCACATCTTAAGCCAAATCTGAGCAGTCCTCAGGTGTTATTTGGGCCCTGCCCCCATAGTGCTTCTGTCTCAGGCCTGGGGCAGGTCCTGTGCCCCTCCCCCTCTAGAGATCAGCTAGCTGCTGCCCAGGCCTGCTGGGCTGAGGGCTGACACAGGCCCTGCCTACAGTTGAGGCTGCCTGTGGAGAGAGGAAGGGATCACTGCTTAACCATAGTACCTGCCTCAGCTCCAGAAGACCACAAGAGACTGGCTCCAGACTCACTCAGTGCCTCCAGCAGCCGTGCAGACACAGCATCCTTGGCCACCTCATGCCCATCCTGCTCATCTGTGGCCAGCACGACCCAGATGAGGCCACTGAAAGGCACTGGATGCCCAGGGATCACTACCTGGTACCAGAAATGGTGCCAGCCAGCGGGTCCTGTGCCCAGACACTTGGTGAGGAATACTGGGCTGCCCAGCTTCATTCGTTGGCACAGCACCTGCAAGGCAGCCCGAGCGCCTTGGTACCCTAGCTTGCCCCTGGCCAGGACCAGTTGGCTGCCATCTGGCTGTAGGCACCGAAGTGAGGGACCCATGAGCTGCTGGCGGAGCCGCTGCTTCAGGTCTGGCTTGAGCCACTCCACAGCCACCTGTTCTCCACAGAGCCGTGACTGACCTGCAGAAAAAAGGCAAGAGACAAGGGCACTTCTGAGCCCTGGGCACAAGCCCCCAAACTGTGTGAGCCCTTAGAGTATAGACTTGTGTTTAAGGCATAGTCTCCCCATTTCTATGTAATATCCAGCCTAAGGGCCTAAGTCCTTATTTGTAAGGGAGGTGTAATAAAACTGGCTTTTAAGTTTCCTTGAATGAGTACTGTTTGTTGCAGGTTTTATCTACCTCATAACCATCACAATAGCCAGCCTTTCCCGTCAATACTAGCTATGAATCAGGAAATGTGTTAAGTACCATATGCCCATTGTTACTTAATTCTCACAACAGTCTAAAGAGGCAGGTTCTAGAGGAGAAGGCTCAGTTGGACTCCCTTGGGCAACTCAATGTTTTCACTGGAATGCTGAGGATGAATTCAAGAGATAATGCCCAGGGAGTGCTAAGTTTAGATGAGGAATACCCGTAGCACAACTACAAGCGAAAGAAAAAAAAAAAAAACAAACTTGCTTGATCCTAACATTTTAAGACTTTAACCACTGCTGCGCGCCAAGCGGCTGCAACCAGGTCCCCCCCCCGCCCCCCCCCCCGCAGCACCCTCCTTACCTTCTACTAGGGCCTTTTTGGCCATGGCGGCGGCGCGGTGCGAGCTGAACTTGAGCAGCGCTATCTGCGCGGGCGTCGGGCCGGGACTGGGCAGCAGCTGCGCCTCCTGCAGGCCGGGCCCCAGTGGCTGCAGCGCCAGCAGCAGCGTGTTGTGGGTCACGCCCGGCGGCAACCCGTCCACGCTCAGCTCGCACTTCTCGGTGCTGCGGCAGACAAGCAGCGGGCAGGATGGCCGCAGAGGGTGGTTGTGCAGCGTGGCGATGGCCGCCTGGGCGCCGCGCCGCGAGCTGTAGCGGGCGTAGGCGAAGCCGCGGTTCAGGCCGCTAAAGGTCATCATCAGGCGGAACTCGTAGAGGCGGCCCACACGCTGGAAGAGTGGGATCAGCTGGTGCTCGTACACGTCCTGGGGCAGCCGTCCGATAAACACCTCGGAGCCGGCCGGCGGCGGGCTACCCACCCAGCCTGGAGAAGAGGGTGGGGAGGGCACTGTCATGCACCGGGATGCGGGTCCCGAGGCCCAGCGTGGGAGGGGACGATGTGAGCGACCGTCCACCAAACGCGTACACCCGGGCCGCAGGGGAATGAGGTGACCGAGCTACCAGCAACAAGGCTGGCGCCGAGCAGGTGCAGCTTGGGGCTGGCTCCCGCTTCCCGACCCGGGCGGAGGGCGGGGAGCCCTCGCAAACTTCCCAATCTGCTGGAGGTATACGTCCGGCTCCCCCCGAAGTATGCCGCCCGGCCCTCAGGCCGGCGCAGCGGGGCGCACGCAGGGCGGGGGAGCCGTACCTGGGGGTGGCCCGCCATACTTCCTCTGCCCGTTCACCTGCACCAGGCGGACGCCCGTCTCCCTGACCCACGCCTCCAGGGCCGCCTTGTTCTCTGGATTCACCCTCTCACACCATTGCTGAGGGAAAAGGCAAGTTGGAATTGCAAAGTGCCTACACCCCCGCCCCCGGTGGATTTAGAGTCACTGTGGCCACAGCCTATGCAGGCCGACTCCGAACTCCTCCCGAACTCCGCCACCACCACTTACCTCACATTCGCGTTTGGACTGCATGGCTATGCTGCGGCCTCGCCCGTACCCTCTTTTATAAGTTCCTCCTCCTCCCCACCGCAGCTGTAGGCCTCTGGAAAGTTCTCTACCCTCTGCCCCCAAGCGCTCATTGGCTCTGAGCGCGGCCCCGCCTCTCGGGGGTGGAGCTGCACGTGGGCCCCAGCCCTCAGACCCTCGGTGGAAAACTAGAAACTCTGGTGCAAGGCAGTGGAGGGCAGCCATCAGCTGAGGAGTGGCTCAAATTGGGGAGGGTGGACGCTGGAGGCAAGAACCTCGAGGGAGCCCTTAACCCTGGGGTGTCTTCTTCCCTTTTCCACCCACGAAGTGACCTGAATGGGTGGCTTAAGAGCGAGGCATCAGTGACACATAGTTCAGTGGCTGAGGCATTTTATTGGACCTTTGGCGACAGGTGTGGTAGGAAGGCATCTGTTCCATCTGGAACGGGGCTCTGCGGATGAGGTCATGTCAGGCCTGTCCGCGTAGCTCAGGAGGTGGACTGTCCTAATTCCCCATGGCATTCTGTAGAAAGTGGTGTAGTACCCGGTCATCTTTGCCAATCACAATAAAAATAAAACGTCTCTGTTCTGATCACTCCTCAGGTCTTGCTGGAACAAAAGTGTTCAAAACTGTTTAAGCACAAATGCAGTTTTAGCCTCAAATAGTGTCAGTCCCACCTTCTTCTGATAGTCTGCATGGCTCAGCAGATGCAGAGAGGCTGGCTTGTTCTTCTTCTAATTTCCTCCACAAGGTCTTCTCTTCGGACATCCATCTGGCCAGGATGAGGGAAGAATGCGGTATGAACATCTTCACTCCAGTACTCTCTAGGTGCCTACCTAGTCATCAGGTTTGGCTGAGCTGGGATCAGGACCCAGTCAGACACCCCAGGAGACTGCTCCCTGGGGAAGCCAGAAAGACAAGGGGTATTGTATATGTGGGGACTGGAAATCTAATCCTACACCATGACCACAGTAATAGATTAAGCCCTTAGATCCTTTATAAGTTGGTACTATGTATCAGGCTTTTGCTCAGGTCTCATGTGGGCTGGGGCCTACCAACATAGCATACATTCCTTGTCCCTCAGGCTTCCTGCCTTTCCCCCTTACCTCTTCCCTGCTGGCCACCGAACGCAGCTTGATGACCCCATCCTTGAGCTCCTGCTCACCGATTATGGCTACCAGTGGGATGCCTGCTTCCTCACAGTACTGCAACTGGTTCAGTAACTTTGGGTTCTTTTTGTAGAGCAGCTCAGCCTATGAGGGACCAAGACAGAAGATAAAAGCTGGCTTCTACTGTCTTCAGGGACAATGTCCTGCGGGCCCAAGCTGGCACTTTGTTCTTAGCTCCACCCCAAGAAGTAATGACAAAAGGCACTATGGATGAACTAGCACACTAGTTTTGTACCTAGGTTTTGTACAAAACTAGGTTTGTACCTAGCACACCCAAATCTCCTGCCATCATGGGGCTTGCCTCTTGTACCTTGATACCCGCATCCCACAGCTCTGAGACAAGCTTCAGTCTCTCTTCTACCAGCTTCTTCTGTGCAGATGCCACAAGCACCTGTGTCTCTGTGGTCCGTACCTTCTCCTCTGAAGCCTAGTGAAGGAGCAAATAGGAGTCAGAGAGCTGGGCTAAAACCATCAAAGAGCAAACAGGGAAGGCTGTAGTCAAGATTCTGAGAGACTAGGCCCAACTCAGTGAGCCCCACTGGGAGAGGAACCAGTCTTCTCACTTAGCAGTTGGGCATAAGGTTGCTCTTAGAAGATTTAAAAAATCAACTGAGAGTCGGGCATGGTGGTGCGTGCCTGTAATCACAGCACTACTTGGGAGGCTGAGCAACAGGATCGCTGAGAGTTCGAGGCCAGCCTGGGCTACATAGTAAGACCCTCCCTGCCTCAAAAAAAAAAAAAAAAGGAAAAAGGAAAACAATTCACTTGTACAGGACTTGCCAGAATAAGTAATCTAGGGCAAGGGCGAGGGCAGTTTAGTTACATTCACTTCAAGCTTATCTCCATCCAGCAGGTTGTGGGTCCACAAAAACATTCACATGGAAGTACCATCATGAGCCCACCCTGGAAATCAAATCACCCGTGGCATTCTAGTCCCCACCTACTACCTACTTGCCCATCCATGAGACCATGCCTCTCATGGGGCAGACCTCAGGGTGTGTGTGGATGGGGAGTAAGGGAAAATGCTGCTGGCGCCCCTTGACTTCTATGCAAAACTATTTTCAAAGTTCTTACAACATAAGATACCTATTGGAACAATGATGTCAACTGAGAAACTTGGGTGGTGTCCACTGTAGAGAAAGGGCGCAGGAATATTAGGAAGGATGCCAGGGCATTCATGAGGATGAAATGCAACCAGCCATTTAAGAGCAGTAGCAATACAGGAGGGCTTGAGGCCATGGTGGTCTTCCTCGGTGTTATTCTAGGTGCTAGAGACAAGGAAGCCATGAGGGATCCCAGGGCCTGATGTATGCTTCCAGCTGAGAGGCAGGATTACAGAGTGGTTAGGAGCCACACCCAAGAGTTTACTACCTAGATTCAAATTCTGACTCTGTCACTTACAAATTGCATGACCATGAGCATTAAAATGTTTAGTATTCTGTCATGAGGAAAATCTGGGTTTTGGACATGGCAGCTCAGATTCCTGACAGCTCCAGGGAAAGCAGGATTCCAGAGCAGAGAGCTAGTGAAGAAAGAAAGATCAAAGATCCACGAAACTGGCCTATAGTGGGGTGAGACTATAAGGACAGTGATCTTCTCTTCTCCGTTTCTCTGAGACTCTGCTTACTGAAAGCAGCATCTTTTGCTCCCTTAGAGATAAGACAGCCGGGAGCCACCACCTGCCCAGACTGTCCCAAAGACCTACCTCCAGTCTCTGCTCCACGATGGAGAAGATTCGCTCCACTCCAATGCTGAGCCCCACACAGGGCACCTTGCGCCCTTTGGGGTCGAACATGCCCACCAGCCCATCATAGCGCCCTCCAGCAGCCACACTGCCCACACCCAGGGGCTCTTCCCCTGCCTGGGCTGGGGTCTGTAGCAGCACAGCTTCATAGATCACTCCAGTATAGTAGTCCAGTCCTCGAGCAAGGCTCAGATCGAAGGAGATCTGTGGAGACAAGGACATGGTCAGTACCAGATTAAGATCAGAGACCTTAAAGTACAGAGGTCAGCTGGGACCTGCACCTGCAACTTGACTCACCTTGTCAGCAATGCCAAACAAGGTCAGATACTCAAACAGCAGCTTCAGATCTCGCAGACCTTCCAAGGCCTGGTTGTTTTGGGACAGTTTAGGATCCTGGAGCAGCTGTTCCACCAGGGACACTCCACCTGGGAAGACAGATTTGTGAGGCAGACCAGCAAGAAGAAAAAGGCAGTGGGGGTCCACCTTGTCACCTAGACTGCAAGCATATGTGCACACGCTTTAACATCAGGTCTATGGGCAGTGGAATGGGTGCTGGGGAGGGAGACGGGGTTCTGTTCCTCACCATGTTGCTGGACGTAGTCCCCAATGCGGTCGGCCACCTCAGGTGCAAGGCCTTTCTCTCCCACCATCTCATTCTTCACATCCTCCCAGGACACCTGGACAGACAGAAGACAGTCAAGAATTCCTGGGCCGGTGAGATGGCTCAGCGGCATAAGCGCCTATCTGGTAAGCGCGAGGTCCTGAGTTTGACTCCTGGTACCCACATAAAGGAAAAAAAAGGGCCAGTGATATCGCTCAGAGGCACAAGTGCCTGCTGGCAAGCACGAGGTCCTGAGTTCGATTCCCGGTACCCACATTAAAAAAAAAAGAATTCCTGAGCAGCTTCCCTGCCACAGAGAAGTGTGGCCCCTCCTTGGGGAGCAGTCAGAGCTGAAGCTACCCTTTAACCTGGGGCTAATCTCTTCAGGTGGGCATGGAGGCAGGTGCCTCTCTCAATCTTCCTTTTTAATTTTGGTAATGAGCACCTTTGCACTGAGTTAACATGCCCAGCCTTTTTTTTATGTTATTATTATTTATTTTATTTTGAGAGAGAATCCCAGTAGTTGCCAAGTTGCCCAACAGGGTTGCAATGCTCCTGTCTCAGCCTCCCAGAGTACTGGGTTTACAGGCATGCACCACCATACCTGTCTTTTTTTTTGAGATAGAGTCTTGCTATATATAGCACAGGCAGGCCTCAAACTCGCAGTGACCTTTCTGCCTCAGCCTTCTGAGTGCTGGGATTACAGGTGTGCACTACCATGCCCAGCTACACACTGTCTTGTTTTCTATTTCTCAAGTCAGGGTAGGATTTCGGAAGAGTTGAGTCAGGTATTTACTTACCTTGTCCAGCTTGTCCACTGAGGAACAGATGGTACGGAACTTGCTATCAGGAACACCACAGATGGCAAACATCCCATCTAGGATGCGCCGGTCATTGACCTGTGGGGACCCAAGGCATCATGAGGAAAGATGTGACCCTCAGTAGCCTCTGGTATCTGTTCCTCTGCCAGACCCAACTTTGCCCTCCCAGCCTCGTTCAGCTCTGACCTTGACCAGGAAATCTCCTATCTGAAGTGAACTCAGGATCTCACACATGATCTTCAAGCACTCTGCATCGGGGATCATAGGGTCAAACTGCCCAGCAATGTCAAAATCCTGCAGGGAAAAGGGGTAACCAGAGTTTCTCAGGGGTTTGGTGGCTTTAAGGGGGAACTTGCGAGCTCTGCTGTTTGAAGAAGGCTTGTCTGCCCTAAGTGCAGACCTCTTCCTCCTCCTCCTGTCTCGCCATCAGCTCAGAGGAAAAGCCCAGCATTCCGGAGCCTCTCAACCAGTCCTGGTATCCTCATCTACTGGGCTATTTTTCTTCATTATTTTCTTCTTCCCTAACTCCTTGTACTGTGTATGACAATTATCCAGTTTAATCCTAGTTTTTCTGTTTATCAGAAGTCCTCTTTTCAGTCTTGATGATCTGGTATCTTAAATCAAATTTCCCCACCCTCTGCTATGATCCTGTCACTGTGGTTTCATACAAAGAACACTGAACACAGATTGCCTGTCTTATCTCTGTGATCACCTCATCTGCTGAATATCAAGTTACTCATATGTCAAATGGAGAAAACTCCCTCTCCTTCATACTCCACAAGGCCACTGAAATCTACATGAAAATACCACAGAAACCTAAGAGTATTTTCTGGAACATCCAGTTTGCTCAGAAAACCACAATATTGAATAGATTCCACTGGCATGAAGGAGGGCCCAAGTTACTCATCCTGTCCCCACTTCAGCCCCCCATTTCCCAACACTCACACACTGGTAGAATTCCCGATATCGGCCACGGGTCATGGCTGGGTTATCTCGCCGATACACCTTTGCTATGTGGTAGCGTTTAATGTTGGTCAGTTTATTCATTGCCAAATACCGAGCAAAAGGAACCTTATGACAGAGAGTTAAGGAGAAAGCCCCTCCTATTGCTGTTCAGAAGTTATCATCTCCCACAGATGCTGGAGTCTAACCTCTCCCTGTGTGGGTAAAACTACTACCGGTAAGATTAACAGCATTTCTGAGTATCAGAAATAATCAATTGTGCTACTACCACTGGGCGGCTGAAGTCTCAGGAAAATTAGACAGTGTCTCCCCTGGACCATGCCAGGGGAGCCCCTGGACCTCAGGGGGTTGAGCAAACTGGACACAGCAGACAAAGGGATAATTAAGCAGATGATTCTCTCTGTAATTTGGAGAGAAAGGAAATGTGCTGCTCGGTGAAGAGAACTTTGTCCACTGGACAGGGCAGGGAAGAAGTTTCCTGTAACCAGGAAACTGCTGTACAACTAGGAACTGGGCCCTAACATAAACTCAGGTCTCACTCAGGAATCACACCTCTAAGACTATGGTTTAGTCAAAGGTCCCACACTGGTTTACAGATATAATTCCCCTAACTGTCAGAGGCTTTATATTTAATCTTACCTATATCTGCCTGTCCCTAAATCTGAGGCTAGACATAGCCCCAGCCCAGTGAAGGCCAATCTATCCAAAGTCTCAAGAGCCCATGTTTAGAAAGATACAGTGAGGTCGTAACGAAGGGACAGCAGCTCCCCACCCTGGTCCTTCAGGTCATAGATAAGCTTAGAGTCTTCTCCATATTTTCCAGTCAGGGTTTCCTGGAGGGAAAAAAAATGTAGTTGCAATCATCACTAAAACATTTATTTATTTATTCATTAAAAAGAACTTTTTTTTTTTGGAGACAGGGTCTTGCTTTGTAGTTCAGGCTGGCCTTGATCTCACTATGTAATCCAGGCTGGCCTCGAACTCATTATGTAACCCAGGCTGGCCTCAAACTTGCAGTGATCCTCCTGCCTCAACCTCCCAAGTGCTGGGATCACAGGCATGTGCCACCATGCCTGATGAAAATAAAACAATTTAAAAGAAGGTTTTGAAAACAAAAACCCACCACCCAAACATGACTAATTTTGACTATTCTACATTTTCGTTGAGATTGGAAATCACAGTCTCTAATTTAATCTGAAACTAAACCCATAGAAAGACCCAGGGAAAAGGGAGTTCAGGAAAATGGAAGAGCAAGAACCAAGGCCCTGCTGGGCATAGTGGCACATGCCTATAATCCCAGCACTTTGGGAAGCTGAGACAGGAGGATTGCAAGTCTAAGCCCAGCCTGGGTAACTTAGCAAGACCCCGTCTCCAAAAAGGATTGAGGATATAGCTTAGTGCAAGGGCCTGAGTTCATCTCCCAGTATCACCAAAAAAAAGAGCGTAAGAGAGAGAGAGAGATGGCATGGGGTGGGGAGAGAGAGAATTTACAACTGGGTGAGGTGGCACACAGCTGTAATTCTAGCATATGGGAGGATAAGGCAAGAAGATCTCCATGAGTTTCAGGCCAGCCTGGGGCTACATAGTGAGTTCCAGGCCAGTCTGAACTATACGGCAAAACCCTGTCTCAAAAACAAAAACAAAAGAGCAAATTTAAATGGTATTACAAGTGTTTTATGGGTTTTAAACAGGGAGTGATGCAATCTGATTTCTAATGGCGAAGAACTAGAAACTACCTTAGGGTTCATCAACAGGAGACTGGTTGCATGTTTTTACTTTACATACATATGGTTTTCATTTATAGAAAACATCCCAAGTATAGATACTATAGAATTTAGTATAAACGGGAGTCAGAACAATTTCTATTCTTAAGAAGGGCTGTCTTTTGGAAGCTGGGGGCCACCACCAAGATAAATAAAAAGCAATGCCTCTTTCTCCAAGCCACTCCTGTCCCACTTTTTACTGAAGAAAATACCAGTCTGCATCCAAGATAGGAGTAGAGCCTTCAGGCCCCCAGACTCTTGTTATCTTCTGTTACTCACAGACCCGTTCTTCTACCATGTGGTTTCCTCTTTACACAGCTCTCACCTTTAGTTCAAACACGGGTGTATCAATCACTTCTGCACCATGGCGTTTGAAGCAGCGGATGATTACATCAAAGACCTTCTCCCTAACTGCCATCTGCCGCGGACTGTAGTCTCTTGTGCCCTTGAAGTCAAAATCAGCCAAAGGACAAGGGATGAGATTTAAAAGAACAATAAGTTCTAGAAATATAAAAGGATGATCTCAACAATAAGGAAAGCAAATCCTGCCCCATATTTAGATTTTTCCTACAGGCCACTGTAAAATGAGTACAATGAGTACAATGAGTATAGCTATTACTATAATTCCTATGTTCATTTGCGATAGCCTTCTAAACTCCATTCCTCTAGAATGGAATAACCAATTCAAACTGGCTCAGCAAGATGAAATGTAAATTTTACAAGCAACTTTTCTTTCCCAACATCATTTTCTTTTAAATTCTAATTAATACTACTATTTGTTCTGGAATTTATTTTTTATAACAGCCCTAAGAGATAATCTGGGTGGATACATTTTATACAAATTACAGGACATTGAGAAGTCACTTCGTAAGGCCACTCAGCAAGCCTGTGGCAGGAGAACTCTGTTCTTCCAGGTTGGAGGTTTTAGTTTGAACTTTTAGAATCTACTCCAGTCTTTGGTCTTAGGACCTCTTTATACTTTTACAATGAACTATCAATATTTACTGTTAGAAATTAAAACCACAAAAATTTTTGTAAGTATTTATTAATATATCAATTACATGTTGACACAAATAATGTTTTAGGAAAGTGTATTTTCCAAAACAAAACAAAAAAATTTGTTAAAAATGGTGTTCATGGGCCGGTGATATAGCTCAGCAGCATAAGTGCCTGCCTGGCAAGCGCGAGGGCCTGAGTTTGACTCCCGGAACCCACATACGAGAAAAGGGCCAGTGATATCGCTCAGCGGCACGGGCGCCTGGTGGTGCGCGAGGTCCTAAGGTTGACCCCCGGTACCCACAAAAAAAAAAAAAAAAAAAAAATTGGTGTTCGTGGGCCAGTGATATAGCTCAGTGGCATAAGTGCCTGCCTGGCAAGTGCAAGGTCCTGAGTTTGACTCCCAGTACATGCATTAAAAAAAAATGGCATTCATTATATCTTTGCAAATCTTTAATGTCTGGCCTATTAAAAGACAGCTATAAGGGCTTTTGTATCTAATTCTGTTGTACATTGTTCTGGTTTAAGTATATAAAGAAGATCTAACCTAATACAGATATGTCTCTGTAAAAGGAGTTTGTTTGTTTTTTGTGGTACTGGGGTTTGAATCCAGGGCCATGCTAGATAAGCCACCCTGCCACTGAGTGACATCCACAGCCCCATTACCCAGCTTCAACAACGAGTAACATCTGTCATTTCTATTTCATTTAAACTCTGATACTTTTTTCTAAAGTATTTTAACATAAATCTCAGACATCCTATCATTTTCATCCACAAATACTTCAGTATGATTCACTACTACATGAGGACTTTAAGAAAACCTAGGGCTGGTGAGATGGCTCAGCAGTGTAAGCGCCTGCCTGGCAAGCGCGAGGGCCCGAGTTTGACTCCCGGAACCCACATACAAAAAAAGGGCCGGTGATATCGCTCAGCGGCACGGGTGCCTGCTGGCACGTGAGGTCCTGAGGTCAACCCCAGGTACCCACACAAAAAAAAAAAAAAAAAAAAAAGAAAACCTAAAACACTACAATATTGTTATTATAACCAACAAAACTAATAGCAACCCTTTAATATTATCTCATACCAAGCTATATTCAATTTTCCCTGACTGCCTCAATAACATCTTTTTTGATGTTATTGGTGGCTTATTTGATTCAGATTCTAAACAAAGTTTATGGATTGTATTTAGTTAATATGGCTAATCTACAACTGTTTCATTTTTCTTTTTTGTGGCACTGAGAGTCAAACCCAGAACCACGCACACGCGACGCATGTGTTGTACCACTGAGCTATGCCACTAGTGTTCGCTGTTTTTCTTTTCATGTCGTTTATTTGTTGAGGAAATTGGTCATTTGTCCTAATTTTTTTCCCCATATTTTAGATCTGGTTAACAATATCCTCAATGTGTCTTTTAGATTTGGTTAGAAATATCCTTGATGTGTCATTTAATGTGTTCCTCTGTCTCATTTCCTGTAGAATAGATAGTCTGAAGACCTGATTAGATTCAAATTCAAATTCTCTTGGCAAGAATGCTTTATAGGTGGTGCTGTTTATTCTTATTGCACCACATCA
Source organism: Erethizon dorsatum (assembly GCA_028451465.1). Taxonomy (NCBI): domain Eukaryota; kingdom Metazoa; phylum Chordata; class Mammalia; order Rodentia; family Erethizontidae; genus Erethizon; species Erethizon dorsatum. Next base: position 67,307,756 of record CM051838.1, read on the forward strand.
ATTGGAAGATAATTTCTGGCTGTCCTGATTTTAATGATGTTAAGACTGATCACTGGGTTTAGGTGAGGATGGACTAATATATCATAAATTCTCTTTTAAGTTTTTACCTTATTCACTAGTTTGAATGTTGATCTCATCACTGCTTTGGAATGTTACACTGTCGCTCTTTAACCTTTAAAAAAGTGTTCTGTGTAGAAAAGAACACCTCAATGAATTTAGGAGCCCAAGGAATTAACCTTCGCACAAGGAAGCAGACCATCATCCCTCTCCTTTAGAATTCAATTTCAAATACATTCATTAAATATCTATTTATTTAAAGGGACTTGGTCTCAGCCTCCCTGGCAAATAAGCTACACAAATAACTACGAGAAGTCAGTGCAGTAGAAGACTATATATATATAGTCTTTATAAATATATATATAAAGTCTTTATATATATAAAGTGTCAAGGGAACCTAGATAAAGAGGTAAATAGTTCTGTTTACAGAACTTATAGAAAGTGGCATTTGAACTGAAATTCTAGAGGGTGAGGTAGGAATCGCCAGCTTCCTTCCAGTCTACTCTCCCTATTTGGTTCTAGTTGTGTAGGTTTTTTAGTTCGTGGAAACTACCAAATCTCTTTACTGTTTCCAGGTTTCTAAACTACTGGACTTCCTTACTCTTTTTCCTTAGCTATCGCCTACCCCTCTGTTAGGTGCATTAATATGGCACTCCCTCAGGTGAGGATTTCTCAGACTCTCCAGCCCTCTTTTGTTTTTCTCAGAACACCCTTATTAATTTCTTTCTAATCACAATTTGTAATTACATATCCATCTGGTCCTAAATCTGTCTCTTACAGTAGGACATAGGCTTACGAGGGCAAGCTATATTGTCCACCATGGTATATTCGGTGCTTTATATCATGCTAGGGACATAGTAAGCACTTAATGAGTATTTACTGAAAACAGGAGTAGCAGCAGCAGGCCAACTTCACTGAGCATCCAGCTGGCCTCATTTCTGTCATCACTTTGCCATCCCAGGATGACTCAGAGTTCAACCCACCCCAGCGCCCATAGCAACTATTGTTTCTCTGCAGTATTTCAGACCTTCCTCAGTGACCTGGTTCAGGGAAGCCAATATATGTGCTCTTGCTAATGGAATTAGAGACTCTCTCAGGCCCTCTATTGGAATGACATTACAGTACCTTGGGGGTTTTGAGCACAAACTTCTGTTTGCTTTCATCTGGGCCCAGCTGTGCCTTCAGTTTCTGGAGTTTTGCCACTTCTTCCTCGATCTGTGGAGGGGAAAAAAGCCGCTGGACTACCCATCCGTCACTCCCTTCCCTCCCCCGGCCATTCATTCCACATTCCTCCCTCATCAGAAACTGAGGCGGGTCAGTCTGCCTCGGCCTAGCCTTGCTTCTCTAGGGACCTACCGTGGTTATCTCACGACCCAGCCCATCCTTCTCCCTGCCAGCCCAATCCTTTCCTTCACATCCCTGTCCTCTGTCCAGACCACCTGGCTTCACGTCCTCGCTGGCTTTGCCTGGCACCTCCCCTACTGCCTGGGTCGTACCTGCTCGGCGTTGGCCTTCTGCTGCTTGAGGCCCCGCACACGTTCTCCCTGAAGTCGCACCAGCTCCTCCAACGAAGCACGGTTTGCCATCCCGATGGCCAACTGGAGCTCACTGCTGTCTGGACCAGCCTTGGGTAATTCAGCCTCAGTCAGGAAGACTTCCGGCTATCGAGTCGCGGGCCTGCAGGCCTAGAGAGCCTCCTCCGGGCGCTCAAACCATTTCCGGGTCAGGGATCTTGGAAAGACCGGAGTTCAGAGTGTGGGACTAGTTCTGTGTTCTTTAGTACTTGGGCTGCACGTGTGTAGCACCATACACCCTTAGTGGGGACGATTCTGCTTCATTCCCAGGACCTTGGCTGTTGTTTCTCAACGCTGTGTCCTGCCGCATGATGCCCCAGCTCGGACTCTTGCCCAGGAGGGCCTGCGCTGCGCTGCTCAGCCAGCTCCTGCGACCGCCCCGCGCTGCGTGCATCCGGGCGGTCAGTTGCCATAGCCAGGTGAGCCAAATTGAGATAGCTCCGGTCTGTTGGGGGAAGGACCCCTGGGTCTAAAGATATGGACAATTGTAACAGTTGGTTTTTATGAGCGCCCGCTAGGTACCAGCACCGAACCAAGCATTTTGGATGCTTTGTTATTTAATACTTAGAGCTATCTTGAGAGGTTGGGGTTTTCCACTTTAGAGTTGAGAAAACAGAGGCTTCAAGATTAAATGATTTGCCTGCACATCGTAGCAAGCGAATATTTTAATGCAGTTCCCCATTTCATTAACCGAAGTTCTTAGTATTTCGTAAGCAAAATATATGGATATTCCCAATGAATGAGATGGCTAAAGACAATAAATAGATTGAGTTAGTATTATTTTAAAATGAATTTGAGAAAAACATTGTCAGTTTTCAGAGAAGTTTTAGTTTGAGAATTATAGATGGGGACTGTGGACTTGAACAGGACTTCTCTTTAGGGGAGAGAATCGCAGTAAGGAACTAGCATGCCCAGTTGCTGGAAGGACATACAGCCTGCCTGTAGTATTTAAGTTAGTGATTCTGTTTTGCCTTATTTCAGAAGTCCCTAATGTCCTCTTAGCAGATTCTTTGTGCTGTCATGAACAACAGAACTAAGATCTTTTATTAATTTTCAGTCACAGCATCCTACAAGTTTTTGAGTTTATTCAGGAAATGCGTTCCTTTCATTCCAAAGCTTGTTCTGTCTTCTTGGCCTGGTTCTCTTTACTCAAATTACATTTACTGTATCTCCAAGCCTGTTAAATAGATCTATCTTACTAATAAGAATTCTTATTTTTGCTGTTTGAGTAGGAACTGAGAACTGGAAGCATTCATACTAATCCAGCTCCTATACCAGGAGTGAGGTAGTGGTGGTGGTAGTGGTATTTTGTTTTGTGCCTTCATTTTTCTCATGTGCTAAACTTTTTCATACATTTAAAAACTTCAAATACAGTGAAGAGTGATAGAGACTTGACTTCATGTATATTACATGTAAGACTGTAGATACAATATGGGTTTTTAAGATTGTAGATACAATATGGGTTCTGAGATCAGGATAGATAAAACGGTGCTCTGGCTTCCTGTTGCTCAGAGTTGAAGATCCTTGCAGGCTGGTGGTTCCTAGGGTCAGAGATGTCATAGGTCTGGCCAGTGTCCAGAAAAGCCACATTTTATATTTCTTTTTCTGCCAGGTTGCAGAGGCAATGTTAACATCCCAACTGAAACCACATCAAGAGAAACCAAATTTTATCATCAAGACCCCAAAGGTAATGCCCTTTGCCCATCTTATCCCATTAGAATACCATGGAGAACTGACCTCTGCTGTGCTTATCTCTGTAACTTCTTATAATATCTTTTTGAGCTAAGTTTCAAACAAAGATCAAAAACAAAAACCTTTTCTACTCTTGACGTATTAGGTGAGGCTCAGACTTATCTGAACTAAAGAAATTTCAGGCCTAGTGTGGTAGTGCATACGTGTAATCCCAACTACTTGGGAGAATGAGGCAGGAGGATCACAAGTTCAAGGCCAGCCAGGGCAATGTAGCAAGACTCTGTCTCAGAAATAAAAAGGGGTAGGGATGTAGCTTATTGGTAGAGCGCTTGCCTAGCATGTGCAAGTTCCTGCACTCTACAAAAAAAAAGGAAAAAAAAAAAAGGAAAAACAAAAAAGCAAATTTGGTCCACATTTTACATTATAGGTATAATTTAACTCTTTGTTTTAAGTGGACTTGTTTTTTGTTTGTACTATGACCACTTTTGGTTTTCAGGGCACCAGGGATCTTAGTCCCCAGCAGATGGTTGTGAGGGAGAAAATTCTTGATATGGTTATCAGTTGCTTTAAACGTCATGGAGCAAAGGGATTGGATACACCAGCATTCGAGCTAAAGGTAAGGGGAAAAGAGTGTCTGGAATCTCTTTTCTTCGTTTGTCTTCAGTGTCCCAGAGGGCTTCTCATCTGTGTTCTGGAGTTATCCTTTGAACTGTGGCTTTTTCTGTTTGATCCCTGCAGGAAATGCTCACTGAGAAGTATAATGAGCAGTCTGGGCTCATCTACAATCTGGAGGATCAAGGTGGAGAGCTGTTGTCCCTTCGTTATGACCTTACTGTATCCTTCTAAGTGCTGGAGCCTGACTTATTTCTTTCCAAATCCAGAGGACTTTCTCTGACAAAAGGGAGGAGCATGACTATGGGACATTATGGCTATGTTGGCAATAGCCTTTGCTTCTAGTTTCTTCTGAAAGTCAATTCTGCCAGCAGAGCCTGGCCTGGAGACCTCTCATTTAACTTCAGTGTCTATCAGAATGCCTCGGGGAAGCTTGCTGAAACACTCCTAGCCCAGGGATTCTTTTTTTTTTTTTTTTTAATATGCGGGTACCTGGAGTTGAACTCAGGACCTCATGCTTGCCAGGGAAGTGCTTATGCCACTGAGCTATATCACCAGCCCTGGGATTCTTAAATTCTGTAATAGAAGTAAGATTCAAAAGCTTGCATTTTTAAATAGGCATCCTCGGTAATTAAAATGCATTTGGTCCTTGGCATACACTTTCAGATATAAAGGTTTGATATTGGAAACAAATCCAGGCTGTGAAGCCTAACCACTATATTTAGAGATAGCTGGATATTGGTCTGAATGGGAGGAAATGGCTAAGACCTTGGGTCATTTCTATCTCTTCTCCTACTTTCTGCCCAACTTTCAGTTTTGCTAGGTGAGAGTCCTTCATTTGACACTACTCAGTATGTTTTGAATACCAAGCACTGCCAAATCTTGGTGCTAGTGGGAAACAAGACAGAGAAGGTCCTTGTTCTCATCCTGTTGGATAAGATCAAATAGAGGTCCAGTCCCCTTTAATGTCTACATACTAGACCTAAGCATTGACTGCTGTATTTTCCTTAACCTAGTTACGTGAGGTCCCTTTTGCTCGTTATCTGGCTATGAATAAATTGAAGAAGATGAAACGCTACCAAGTTGGAAAGGTGTGGCGAAGGGAGAGTCCAACTATAGTCCAAGGCCGCTATCGGGAGTTCTACCAGTGTGTAAGTGACCTGATGGGGGACAGCATAATTTGATAGTTAACCTAGGAATTGGTTGATTAGCGGAGGTTTTTTCCTGTCTTCTTTGCTGTAGGATTTTGATATTGCTGGTCAGTTTGACCCAATGATCCCTGATGCAGAATGTTTGAAGATTATGTGTGAAATCCTAAGTGGGTTGCAGCTGGGGGACTTTCTCATTAAGGTAAGGCCAAGATTAAGTGAGAAGTCTGGATTTGGCCGTGCATGTTTGTGTGTATGTGTGTATGCATATATATGAGTGCTCCTCCTGTGAGATTTCCTTTTTGTCCCTTTTGCAAGTCAGAGAGTTAGGAACTGCCATTGTTTTCAGGGAAAGGACCTTGACAGGACCCTTGGGTTTCATTGAGTTTATAGGTCAATGACCGGAGGATTGTGGATGGGATCTTTGCTGTCTGTGGTGTTCCTGAAAACAAGTCCCGTACTATCTGTGCCTCGATGGACAAACTAGACAAGGTAATAAAGACCTTGCCCTGCCGTGAAATCTATACCACTAGAGAAAAATGAAGAGGTAGTGGCTGAAGTGAGCCGAATACGGGAGGAAGGTAAGGAGACATTCTGATGCAAGATCTGAGTTGTACAGTGGGGATTGTGACTGGATTTCTTAAGCTGCCTCTGATTTTTCTGAGTATACTATTAGCTACCTAGGATGACCATACTAAAAAACTGAAATGTCCTTTTCCAGCAAGAGAAAGAAGGACATGGGCCAGGGATATAGCTCAGTGGCACAGCGCCTGACTGGCAAGCGCAAGGTCCTGAGTTCAATTCCTGGTTCCAAAAAAGAGAGAAAGGACACGGGGCTGAGGTAATGTTTGGGTGTTTATGCAGATATCTTGGAAAGATGTGAGACATGAAATGGTGGGAAAGAAAGGCCTGGCTCCTGAGGTGGCTGATCGAATTGGGGACTATGTCCAACATCATGGTAAGAACCAGGTTTTTCAGGCTGGTTTTTTGTGACAAAATCAGGCTGAGGGTGACCAGTGTTCAACTTTTACCTTTGAATCAGCTCCCTTTGGTAGATGTGTTAAGTTCCAGAGTCTGGCCTGAATTTAATTTCCCTATTTATTTATTTATTTATTTTTTTGTGGGTACTGGGGGTCGACTTCAGGACCTCGCGCACCAGCAGGCACCCGTGCCGCTGAGCGATATCACCGGCCCCTTTTTTCGTATATGGGTTCCGGGAGTTGAACTCGGGCCCTCGCACTTGCCAGGCAGGCGCTTACGCCGCTGAGCCATCTCACTGGCCCCCCTATTATTTACTGTAAGTACTTTGTGTCTTTAGATGGCAAAGCTAGAGGAGGGCGTGGTTGTCATCTTTTTAAAGAACAAAACCAAAACAAAACCCCAGGATGACTAGCTAGAGCACTACTTAAAGATCAATTTGGTAAAGCATGTCTTTGGTAAAGGCACAGGGGTTCTTTGCTACCACTTTCCTCTCCAGGTGGTATATCTTTGGTAGAGCAGATGCTCCAGGATCCCAGACTATCCCAGAACAAGCAGGCCTTGGAGGGGTTAGAGTCCCTGAAGCTTCTTTTTGAATACTTGACTTTATTTGGAATCACTGAGAAGGTAAGCTGAGTTGGGAGTAGACCTGCTGAATTCAAGAGCTGAGCTCTGGGGCTGTCACAGTCTGGTTATAATCTTGCCCCACAGATCTCCTTTGACCTGAGTCTTGCTCGAGGCCTGGACTACTATACAGGAGTGATCTATGAAGCAGTTTTGCTACAAACCCCAGCTCAGGCTGGAGAGGAGCCCCTGAATGTGGGCAGTGTGGCTGCTGGTGGGCGCTATGACGAGCTGGTGGCCATGTTTGACCCTAAGGGCCATAAGGTGCCATGCGTGGGGCTGAGCATTGGAGTGGAGCGAATCTTCCATATTGTGGAACAGAGGATGAAGGTACGTCTTAGGGGTGAGCTGGTGCTGGAGGCCTAAAAACCTATTTTGAGAGGTGTAGCCAGACCTTTTCTGACAGTTCTTTTGTTTTGTTTTTGAATTTCTTGTGTAAGGGAAGTTTTCATTAGTTTTACTTTCTTCTCTGTCATTTATCAGACTTCTGGTGAGAAAGTACGGACCACAGAGACCCAGGTGTTTGTGGCCACGCCCCAAAAGAACTTTCTCCTGGAACGGTTAAAGCTAATTGCAGAGCTTTGGGATGCTGGGATCAAGGTATGGTGGAGCTTATATCTGAGGCATCTGGGTATATGTGGAATTCAGGAGCAAGAATGGAACTCAAGGCCTTATTTGTTTACTAGCAGAGAGCTAGCCACTTATTTCTGGCTTTCTAAAAAAATACATGTTTTGGGGGTTTGTATGCTATGGTAACTCTAAGTCCCCTACTCTATTTTAACCCTTTTCAGGCAGAGATGCTATATAAGAATAACCCCAAACTATTAACCCAACTGCACTACTGTGAGAACACAGGCATTCCCTTGGTGGTCATTATTGGGGAGCAAGAACAGAAGGAAGGGGTCATTAAGCTCCGGTCAGTGGCCACCAGAGAGGAGGTGAGTGGGGGCTGGTAGGAACAGAAGTGAACAAGTGTTTCTCCCTTTCTCTGATTTTTAAAGAAATACGTCTTTTTGGTGAGGAAATATCTTCAGGGCTAATAGTGGTAGAGATGAATAAAGTCCCATCTCAAGCAGCCATTGCAGCCAGCAAGTATTGGCAAAGTGGGCAGGGGGAGGACAAATGAAATCTGCATGGGTGTTTTGAGACTAGTCAATAAAATAGACATATGAGCTCAATTCCCAGTACTGAAAAAAAAAAAAAAATTCACATAGATTAGCTGTTGGCTCCCCTTAGTCTTGAGGGTGTACATGCTCCCCATCAGCTTATTCCCTAATGGTTGTATAAACGGTGGGACAGATGCAGAGTAAAATGAATCTGGAAAAAAAGTGGCTAAAGAACTAGTATCACTTTCTTATTTGTCACCTGAGAGCTCTTGTATTTCAGGAGGCCATTAAACGGGAACATCTTGTGGCTGAAATTCAGAGGCGACTGTCTTAGTCTTGATCCTTGCCTGATTGCCATCTGGTGCTTTTGGTACAGAAGTTTTCATCTAACATTGAGTTCCTGATGAACTTCGCAACACCTGGCTAGCATGGGTGATAAGTGCCTTCAGCCTCCTCTCTCTTTGAATACAGAAAGATGTGGGGACTCCTGGACTAGTGTAAACAGCTACTGTGCATGGAGGCAGAGGCAGTATGTGAAAGAGACACGTTGTGGCTGAAGGGGCAGATTTGAAGTGCCACTGAATGCCACCTAGAGGTGCTAAGGTTGTTACTGTGAGCAAGACTCTGGAAGAGTCCTCTCCAGGTTGAAGATACTGAACCACTGAGATCACTAAGACAGATACTTAGCTTTCCATTTAGCTTTGGAACCAGATTCTGGGAAATTTGTCTACATCCAGCCTTTAGCTTGTCCAAGGAGTTTTGTGAATACAGCAAAGATGGACAGTGACAGCTTCTTGCTTTGAGGACAGAAATACTGTACAATCCCAGGGGTGTGGCCGTGCCTGTATTAATTTAGCGTCTTTTTAGCCCATCTGCTGTGAACAATAGGGCTGCTGTTTAACAATCTGGTACATTGAACTTAATGGGTGATTTGGCAAAATGGAGATTTGGGATTTTGAAGACCATTTCCTGTTCTAGAAATACTGTTCTGACTTTCCATAAAGGCTGTTCTAGAAGTGGTTGGATAATATGTTAAATAAAATGTTAAGTATAGTAGTTTGGGTAATGTGTTATCAAGGGATTAATTTGCATAGGCCATAGAAAATGCTTCAGTGCACACTGGAGAATTCTGTGAGCTAGGAGTAACCTCCCTGGGGTGATGCATTTGTATTCAGCAAGAAAGCAGCCACAGTTCCTCCCTCCTCCTACTCTCCACAGCTTGGAGATATAGTCATGTCATTAAAAATAAACATATAGTTTGCCAGAGAGCTTCACTCTAGCACGGGTCCTGAACCCGTAGACCCTGGAGCCTTAATGGCTATTGGGAACTGGGCTGCACAGAAGGAGGTGCCCACCATCGCCTGAATTACCGCCTGAGTTTTGCCTCCTGTCAATCAGCAGCAACATTAGATTTTCATAGCACAGACTCTACAGTGAGCTATGTATGTGAAAGATCTAGGCTGTGTGCTCCTAATGGGAATTGAATCCCCAAACCATTCCTCCTCAGGTCTGTGGAAAAATTGTCTTCCAAGAAACCATGAAACTTGTCAGGTGTAGTAACACACACCTGTAATCCCAACACTTGGGAGGCTGAGGCAGGAGGATCGGTGTGAGTTCAAGGCCAGCCTGGGCCACACAGTGAGTTCAGGACCAGCCTGAACTACAAGCGAGACCCTGTCTCAAAAAACCAAAACAACAACAACAACACAAACCCATGAACCTGGTCTCTGGTGCAAAAACGGTTGGGGACTGCTGCTGTAGGGTGTTGCTGATGACTTGCCTTTCCCAGTCCAATCATACTGATTAATTTGTGCGCAAAGACTGGATGACTGTAATGTTCTCTGGCTAAAGGAAAATGAGTTAACCCAGGGTGGCATTGTCAAAACAAGACAACAGTGCAAAAAGCCCTTTTCTGTGCCTTGAGGAAGATGCAACACAGTGTAGCTTTGGTCCATATCCCTAGTGCATGCCAGTCAATGGGGCATCTAAAGCCCCAGAAACAAGCCTTTAAAACGTTTAGGTAGGAGGGTTGCAAATTCGAGGACAGCCTGGGTAATTTATTGAGACCCTATCTCAAAAAATAAAAGGGGCTGGGGATGAGGCTCCGTGGTAGAATATCCCTAGTTCAATCCCTGGTACCCTAGTACGGAAAAAAAAAAAAAAAAAAAAAGGATTAGAAACTCCAGGCAATGCACACACAGTTGATTAGCTTTCATCTGTGAGCCGTGCTTCCGAATCTCAGTTTTCTTCGTAAGATAGACGAGTTGAACTAAACAAGCCTTCATGCTTGTTTTGAAAGCCAGGGCCAAAACAAAACACGTTAGCACGTGCCCTTACTTCCGCGTTGCTTCACATTCCCCCTGCGCCTGCGCCTTCTCCTCGGAGCAGAGGCGGGGCCGACACGCCTGTTTTAGAAGCCCTCCAGTCCTTAGTTCGTTTACAACAGGAGACTCTGAACTTATTGGAGGGCGACCTTGCCTTACGGCTCTCATCCGCTTTTTACGGCATTTTCCGGCTTCCCATTCACTTCGCTGTGAAGATGGCGTCAGGCAGCGGGGTAGGTAATGTGTGTGAGGGGGATGTTTGCGGGTTGGGGGGGTGGGTGTCTTCTCAGCGCTGAATAGAGACGGACGCTGGCACCTGACTGGCTTCCTCTGACACCTCTTGCAATCGCAGGGTCGGGGTTTGAGAATTATCCCGTAAGGCCCTGACGCAGGGACCGTGGAATCGCGGAGGTCTCTTGGGTTGGGGTCTTGAGGCGATCTCAGCTTCCTTCCTGGTGAGGTCCAGAAAGGCTTCGTTTTCGAAAGATCCTGGGGCCGTCTTGTTGGCAAGGACGCGGTTTTCTCAGTTTCTCTAGGGGTCCGCACACGGTTAGTGACGGATCTTCAGCGCTTTTTTCCCTACAGACAAAAAACTTGGACTTTCGCCGAAAGTGGGACAAAGATGAATACGAGAAGCTTGCTGAGAAGAGGCTCACAGAAGAGAGAGAAAAGAAAGATGGTGGGTGCCCGCTTCATCAAGGGCTAAGGATATCATAGAAGTGATGCAGTGGCTGGAGAGCGGGTGGGGAGTTAAGATGAAGCTGTTCTACCTGGTGTCACTTTCGGCGATGTTGCCTCCCGGGTCCTCGGTTTCCACATACATAAAATTAGAGCGAGGAGGTGGACTGAAGTGGTTTTGAGGTGCTCTTCAGCCTTGTTTTCCCCTGCTTTCTTGCTCTCTCTTTGCTTGGTTCATTTAGTGCTTTCCTGAAGTACAGAGGGCTCTAGAATTCTTAGTAGTGAGAGAGACGTCGTTAAGTGAAGTATTTTGCAGTTGAACATTACAGCTATGGATGACACGCTCTATTTGAAATTTCTTAAGGAAGAGGAGAACATTCTTGGCCCAACCAATCCTTCCTTGTAGTCTGAGAAAAGCACTGGTACTGACCAGGAACATTGTTTCATTTAGTGCTTAATGGTGCCATTGCTCTGTCCCTTGTAGTGTCAAGGAGTTGTGTTCGTCTCCTAGGTAGATTGCTTTTTACAAAAAGAAATATCTTAATACTGGTTTTCAAACATTCTTTTTGCACACCACTTGCACACACTTTTAGCTTTCTGTGTAGGATGTATAATATGGTGCTTGGTATGCCTGTTACATGAATAAGTATTTTCTAAATGTTGACCCCCTTTTTAAATTTGACCCAGTCCCCCCAAATCCCTTTTCGCGTTATGCTTAGGGTATCTGGCTGAAAGCATTACTGAGTGTTCTTGCTCCTCTTTTGAAAAGGTTGCTTCTAATGAAAATTTAGAACTCCAGTCCCACCTCAGTCAGTGAATTAATGAGTAGAAAAAACACATTCCTTTTAGACTTGTTAGCTTTATTCTTTTTTTTAGACAGGGTCTCACTAGGTTGGCCTTGAACTCGAGATGATCCGCCTGCCTCAGCCTTCCAAGTGCTGGAATTACAGGGTGCCACCACACCCGGCTATTGAGACTGAGTATCACCAAATTCCCTGGGCTGGCCTTGAATTTGTGATCCTGCTGCAGCTCTCAAGGGCTTGGGGCTACAGTGTGTACCACCATGCCTGGCTAGGCTTGCTAGTTTAAAAGTGGAGAAAAGCTGGAGAAAGTTGGGGAATGTTTATTATTTTTTCTGTGCTCACATTCTTTGCTACTGCAAACTGCTACTTGAAGTGCCTGTTGTGTCCCATCTTTCAGGAATCAAAGAAATGAGTGAGAGTGGTCCCTGAATTTTGAGCTTCTTTGTGTGCTTTTCTTTGTGGTTGTGGAACTATAAAGGGACAGTCTTCCCCATCATGTTTCAGGAAAACCAGTGCAGCCAGTCAAGCGGGAGCTTTTGCGGCACAGGGACTACAAAGTGGACTTGGAATCCAAGCTTGGAAAGACAATTGTCATTACGAAGACCACCCCACAGTCTGAGATGGGAGGGTAAGGGCTTTTCGTTTTTTTCTAAAGCCCAGAATGGGTTTAATAAACTATGTTGGTTTTAGAAAGTGTTGAGGAGGGTTCTTGGTCCAGGATAACAGCCTCATTGCCCATAATTCCACCCTTAGATTTTTTTTTCACCCAAGGTCTTAACACAGTAGTGGCTCCAAAAGGGGTTTCGTGAGCTTCTTCATATTGGAATTATAAATACTCCATATTGGAATTATAAATAATCTTAACAGAGATTATTGGTTCTGTCAGAAGAAATGAAGTAACTACTGAGGATTTTCTAGGGGAGAAATTAGGTGGAGTGGAAATGGAGCCAAGAAACTATTAATGATGAATAAAGGAGTGTTGAGGTTCTAGAATAGCTAGAAGGCTGTAACTTATGGAAGGTACCTGGCTGTGCACTTTTTCCCTACACCAAGGCCGGAACATTTAGGAGGAAGGGCAGTACAAAAACTTGCAACCCTTGTTGTCCACCCCTCCTTCTCTGTCCAGTTAGGGTTTCTAGCAGGAGGACAACACAGATAGCAGTTAGTTAATACTTTCTCTGAGCTGTTCATAACCCCATTATTGTCATTCTTCCCAGTATTAGTTATCCTTTACTATATAAATTAACAAATTAGCTCAAATTTTGGCAGCATAAAATAGTAAATAGCTGATAGTTTCTGTGGGCAGATCTGAGAGTAGTTTACCAAGGCGGTTCTGGCTTACGGTCTCTCATGAAGCTTCGTTCAAGGAGTTGGCTGAGTCTGCATGTATCTGAGGCTTAAATGAGGTTGGAAGATCTACTTTCAAGCTGTCACAGGCCTATGGTTTGGAGGCTAAAATTCTGTACCCCATGGGCCTCTTCATATGACTGTTCACAAGAATTCAGCTGGGTTCCTCAGAGCAAATGATCCACACGAAATTAGGAGCTACATTTTTTTTTTTTTTTTTTCTTGTGGGTACCGGGGGTCAAACTCAGGACCTCACGCGCCAGCAGGCGCCCGTGCCGCTGAGCGGTATCACCAGCCCTTTTTTCGTATGTGGGTACCAGGAGTCGAACTCAGGACCTCACGCTTGCCAGGTAGGCGCTTATGCCGCTGAGCCATCTCACCAGCCCTACCGTTTTTATAACCTAGTCTTGGATGTGCTATGCCATCACTTTTGACATAACTTCCTGGTCTCACAGACCAGCCCTGGTACAGATTGGCGAGAGCCTACACAGGATGGAAATACCAGGAGAGCAGGGCTCACAGTGGGTGTATCTTGGAGGCTGGCTACTACCTTCTCCCAAGAGTGAAGGCTGTGTGGAAATGAAGGCTTTACTTAAAAATGTATTTCTTGGTTGAAAACCAGATTCTTAAAACTGAATTTGACTTATCTGCTGTTTCTTACCATCTGTCAGATATTATTGCAATGTCTGCGACTGCGTGGTGAAGGACTCCATCAACTTCCTGGATCACATTAATGGAAAGAAACGTAAGGCTTAGAGGTAGTTTGTGATTGGGGCTGGGGTTGGATTTTGGAGGTGATGTAGAGGGAAAAGGTGGCTTCTCTTGGACTCTTATTTGATCCCTGGAAAGTTCTCCAGTTGTTTCACATAGGCCGTTCTTTACTTCATTAGATAATATTTTTGGAGGTCACAAAGTGAGATACTGCCCGGGGGTTCTCCCCTTGCACTTTTTTTTTTTTTTTTTTTTTTGGGTGGTGCTAGTGAATGTTGTTCTAGATTTTCAACTCAAACTACTGTATGTTCTTCTGGGCTTAGGTAGCCCCACTTGGTGTTCGTCTGCTCAGTGAGAGAGTAAGGGCAATTGAAACTCACCTACATGTTGTTATCTGGGACTGCTGCCTCTAGGAACAGATGAAGCCAAGAGTTTCTCTTAATCATACTTACTTTTGCTGGGTATTTTATTAAAAATATGTTTGGCCAGGCATGGTGGCACCTGTAATCCCAGGACTTGGGAGGCTGAGGCAGAAGGATCCCTGTGGGTTTAAGGCCAGCCTGAACTGCATAGTGAGACCCTGTCACACACATACAAATTCTTTTTTTTTTCTCCTGAGGTGCTGGGGATGGAATCCATGGTCTCGTGTTTCATTTTTTGTTTTTTTAAAAAAAGCCAGGACAAGACTTTTTTTTTGGTTTTTGAGACAAGGTCTTGTTATATAGTTCATGCTGGCCTTGGACTCACTATGTACCCCAGGCTGTCCTTGAACTTGTGTGGCCATCCTCCTGCCTCAGCCTCTTGAGTGTTGGGATTATAGGCATGTGTACCACCATGCCTGGCCCAGGACAAGACAAGAGGGGCTTAGGATGTTGCAATGATGTTGCCATCTTCACTGTTGATCCCACCCAGATCAGCGAAACCTGGGCATGTCTATGCGTGTGGAACGTTCTACCCTGGATCAGGTGAAGAAACGTTTTGAGGTCAACAAGAAAAAGATGGAAGAGAAACAGAAGGATTATGATTTCGAGGAAAGGATGAAGGAACTCAGAGAAGAGGTGAGGCTGTCCTAGCTCCACTTTTCTCAGCTTTGAATTGTAACTTGTGAATCAAAGTTGGCCCTCATTTTCATCCCACACTACTGCCTCCCAGTTGTGTCCCTGAATTTCTGCTTGCTGGGGGAACTTTTATTGCTTGTTTGAGATACTTGAGAGCTAAAGGAAATGGCTATAAGTCAACCTTCTCCTCCTCGACTCTTTGGGCTGTACCTGTTTTGGGTAATTATTCTTTCACTTAACATTTCTTAGAGCAGTTCTAGATTCACAGCAAAATTGAGAAGAAAGAATGGAGACTTCCTGTTTATCTCCTACTCCACATACGCAGAGCTTTCCACTTTCTTTTTTTTTAAACTGTAGGAGGGAGTGAAGTCCCTAAGAGGCTGACAGGGTCAGAATTGTTTCCTCTACTTACTGTGAACCTCGGGCAGTTATATAAATCTCACTCTCTTCATATTAGAGATCTTAGTATAATGTAAATGAAGTACTCACAGTTCCTGGTATGTTGAGTGCCCCAAAATGTTGTATGGTTTTGCTCCCATAACCCTGTTAAGAACTAAGAGATGAACAGAGGTGTAGGATTGAGAACTCTATAGAGGCTAAAACTTCTTTATAATCTTTACTATGGCTTCTATTCTGCCCTTGAGATTTTATTTTACTTTCTTCTTTTTCTTCTTCTTTTTTTTTTTTTTTTGAGACAGGGTCTTGCTATATAGTGCAGGAGCTGACCTTGAACTCACTCTGTAGCCCAGGCTGGTGTGGCACTCATGGCAATCCTTCTGCCTCAGCCTCCTGAGTACTGGGCTTACAGGAGTGCACCACCATGCCTGGCTCTATTTTATCTTCTCCTAAAGATAGAAAGGAATCTGGAAGCTCACACATCTCTTTTGACAACATTTGGCTCAGGAATCTGAACTGATTCTGAGTGATTTCCATCCCTGCAGGAGGAGAAGGCTAAAGCATACAAGAAAGAGAAACAGAAGGAAAAGAAGAGGAGGGCCGAGGAAGATTTGACATTTGAGGAGGATGACGAGATGGCAGCTGTGATGGGCTTCTCTGGCTTTGGTTCCACCAAGAAGAGTTACTGAAGCTTCTTGTACTTGGCCTAATTTTGGCCTATGCTGGACCTAACATTTTATGTGTGTTGGGGAGGAGAGGTTCATTTCTAAGTACTTGGTAAAGACCTTAAGAGTGTCAGTGGGCAGGGAGGAGGGCGGGTGTTTTGGTTTCCCTCTATGTTGGGAGAGGGCACAGGATGCAGAGGCAATGCTGTGGCATATTCATTCAGTCTCAGTGTAGCACTGGAGTCACAAGACCTCTGCCTGAGTTCCCAATAAAGACAGGCCTCCCCTTCTAAGGCTGTGTTCCCAAAACTCCGCCTGCATCTTGCCCTTTTCATCTACCCAGCCTCTTGTCTGAGCATCCTATCTTTATTCTCTGTTCTGTTTTAATTTTGACTCCTATTCAGCCTGCAACAGAAGGGTTATCTTGGTCGCCAGTTTCCAGTCAATGGCATGTCCTTGATCAGTCCTTCCTTTTCCCATTCTGCCTCCTGGGTCTCTAGCCACATGTGCATGCATGTGTACTTCTGCCTGGGTTAGGGGCGTGTGTGGATATGTATGTGAGCATGAATCTGTCACAGAGGGTTCCTGAGCTAGAACCTCAGAGCATTGCTGCCCTGGGGCCTGATGTTCTCGGTTTCCTCAGCGCATGTAACAGGAAATTAAATGGGATGAGTGTGGTGTGGTTTGTGTCTGGTGAGTTTTTTAACATTGTTCTTCAGATGTAGGCTGTTTCAGCTTCTCCTGTTTGTTTCATTTTACTGAGGATTTCTTTGTTTTTGTCTTCCTTGTGAGCAGGCTCTTTGAAGAACCTGTTTGAAGCAAAAAAGAAAATCACAAAACACAAGCAAACAAACTCACTGTGGGAGCCCCTGGGTCTCAGAGGCTGTTCGGCATGTATAATAAATGGCATTGACTGGCCTGTTTCACATTTGGTGGGCATCTTCCATATTCTTCCCTGTGTGTGTGTGTGTGTGTGTGTGTGTGTTTGTCCCCACACTGAGGATTACCATGCGGAGCCTTTTTTTCTCCATTTGACCCTGTTCACTTTTTATTTTAGTCTAGATTCTTTCAGCATGAGTTATACAAGACTAGTCTCATAATTTAACCTACTTTGAACTAGAGCAGCAGGGCCCAGTGTTGAAGTTCGTCTTTCCTGTTATCTACAATTGGGTTAGGCACGTGGTTACTCAGTCTTGTCACTATTAGTATCTTGGGCCAGATAAGTCTTTGTTGAAGAGGCTGTTCTGTGCATTGTGGGGTGTTTAGTGGCATCCCTAGCCTCTAGCTCTGGATGCCCTTAGCCCTGCTTCTTTCATTTTGTAACAACTAAAAGTGTATTCCTTGGGAGGTGGCAAATTCCCTCCTACTCAGCCTCCATTTAGAACCACTGAGAAGAAGCTGCCTTCCCTACCGTAGTCATAAGAATTAAATGGCGTGGACTGGTTAAAAACAAAACCCCCGATTTTGATAGCTCCTGGATAAGATACTGTACTAGGTCTAGGGAATGCAGAGGGAAAAAACAAGACTTCTACACAAAAAAGAGAAGTCATGTAAACTTGAAACCTCTGAAACTCTTTTTGCTTGTTCTGTACCTGGAGAAAGGGACCTGTTTGGGTTAACAAACCTGCTATTATCTGACTTGTTCTTCTCTGTCCTGTGTAGCTCTTCACACAGCATCTGCAGCATCTGGAACCCTGGGGTCTTACGAAGCACTGTTCTCTTCCTTTGTGTAAAGTTTTCTTGCTGTCAGGCGTGACTTTTGCCTAATCCAGTTACTGAATCTAGCTGCTAGGAACACTGTCTCTCTTGTGGCTGTGAAGACTGGACTCAAGATACTAAATACAATGTGTGTTGGTCAATTGGGGTTAAATTAGTGGGTACTATTCCTGGTAGGGTTGTATGCATTCTAGGTCCTTGGGTGAAAGTCTACCCTTGTTGACTGGGTCTTGTTACATTTTTTATTTTTTTTGAGACGGGGTCTCACTATGCAGTTCAGCATGGCCTTGAACTCACTGTGTACCTCAGGCTGGCCTCAAACTCTTAGCTGTCCTCCTGCCACAGCCTCCTGTAATCACATGCTGGGATTACAGGTATGTGCCACCACATCCAGCTCTCATTACATTTGTTAAGGCAGACAGGAAAAAGTTTCAGTGAGGGGAGTGCCTTCTGTGGCTTAGTATTCCTCACTTAGGAAACCATCTTGCTCAGTCCCTCTACTACAGTGGGATTTTACCTCTGGTCATCTATACCAGCAATACAAAAAACAATCCTGACTTCCAGGTAGTTTGAACCTTCTTGGGAGGGCACATAATTCGAATCTTGAAGAGAACTGTCTAGGTCTTGGGTGTTTGAAGGGGTTTAAAGTGGTGGCTTGAAAAGGGGGAGGCAGAAGAAGGGATGGAAAATTCAGGAACCAAGAACATTCAGAAATCTTTGGAAAGGGAGCTTACTTGATGTTTGATGTCTTCCTAAAATCCATGGAAATTTTGCATTCCAGTTGAGGAATGTACTTTGATTTCTCTCCATGTGTTCAGTTATTCAGCAAGTGCTTAGGAGGTATGTTTTAGTCACTGCTAATATCTCCTTGGGCGTGGGGCCAAGGTCCCAGAGATCATGGGATTCATATTTTGGTGAAATTGCTATTTAAAGTGTAGTACTAAACTTAGGGAAGAGGCTGTGTATGGTATTGCAACGCTGTAATCCCGCAGCTCAGGAGGCTGAGGCAAGAGGCTGAGGCAAGAGGATTGCTGAGAGTTCAGGCCAGCCAGGTATACACACTCAGTTCATGTCAGCCAGACCTACATAGCAAGCACTTTTCTCAAAAAAAAAAAAAAAGAAAAAAAAAAAAGAAGAAAAGATCTTCCTGTAGGTGAACCTGTGGTTTCAGGCACATTTAGGGCTTCTAGCATTTCTCCCAATTGCCCCCTGACCCCATTTTAATGTGCAGCTTCTTTCCATTCATAAACATGTATATTAAAAACACGTGTGTGTAGTGTACATGAAGCCCTGGGCTTGATCCCCAGCACTATAAAAGCACATGTTCTTCAACAAATAACATTAGCATAAGGATGTGTACTGCAACTTTAAAACCATCAAAGCTAGTAAATACTGGAATACAGTGCAGCCATTACAAAATATGTGAATCAGGTGTGTACATACTGACAAGAAAGCTCTCCGACACATACTATTATGAAAGAAAAATAGCAGTCCTGTAATCCTGGCACTCTGGAAGGCTCGGGCAGGAGGATCAAAAGTTTGAGCCCAGTCTGTGCTACTGATTTATTTATTTGTGGTATTTTGGAGACAGGGCCTCGCTATGCAGTGCAGGCTGGCCTTGATCTTACTGTGTAGTCCAGGCTGGGCTTGAACTCGTGGTGATCCCCCTGCCTGCACCCTCATCTATAAGACAATCAAAAGCACTGGGGGTGCAGCTCAGTGTCAAGGCCCTTGGGTTCAATCTCCCCTGCCACGAAAAACAAACCAAACTCCAAACCAAAGCCCTCAACAGATGAATTTTCCGGGGAAAATTATGTATCTATAGTGTGTACAGTTACACGTACAGATTGAGGAAAAGGACCTGAAATACGCACAAAATATTAATAGCGGCAGAATGGGAGAAAACCAGGTTGTTGGGAAAAAGCTGTCTACAGTGTACGTGACGGGAATAGGTGTAAAGAGGCCAGCGTCGTGGGACTGAATCGTAACCCCAGCTGCTTTGAGGACTGCAGGTTGGACAGCCTGGCAATTGATCATGACCCTGTCTGGAAAGAAAGAAGGAAAAGCTCCCGGGATGTAGCGCTGTGTTAGAGCGCCCCTGGCGTCCATCCCCAGTACCGCAAGAAATAACGAACCAGGAAATAATGGAAGAAGTAGGGAACATCTGGGATCCGGGTTATGGGGATTTATCTGACTTGAGCAGCAGAGTTCCAAGACGAGGCCTGCAGTGGTTTGCATCTTGTCAAACTTCCACTTGCGAGTGGGATCGGTCAGTGACCGTCGGAGCCGATGCCCACAGAGCGACCCCGTGTGGCGGTTGGCGGAGCGCAGCGGCTCCGGTGGCGGCGGTGCGTGCACTGGAGGTGCTTCCCGCAAGGCGTGGACGCGGGGAGCGCTGCTCGGAAGGAGAGCAGTGAGTCTGAGCCAGGACACTCGGGCGCACAGGCTCCCGGGGGTGAGGGAGGGAGGCTGGAGTCGTCGCTGCTCTGCACTGTGAAGTGTGGCGTGGAAGCGGATCGGACAGTGTGAAAGTGCGAGTGAGAGTTTGTGACGCACGTTGTTGTCCCTAGTCAAGAGGATATCATCAGCGCCTGGTTTCCGGGCTGGCTTTAGCTCAGCGGTTACTTCGACAGTACTTCTTAATCACCAGTCTGGTGGTTCGAGACCCGCGGGCGCTCTCTAGCCCTTTTGCTGCCCCAGCTAGGGGCTACTTCCTTGTTTCAAAAAGCGGCCTTGGAGGAGAGTTTTGAGCCCGCTCCTCTGCCCAGAGCTCTTGGAAGGGCCCGTTTCCCACGGAAGTTAAGTTCCTTCTCTGCAGAAAAGAAACTCGGGCTTCTTGGAGAAACCACAGATTCTGGGACTGGGGCAACAAACGTAGAGCGGTAGAGATGTCGTGCCAGAAACGAAGGCAGTGCTCAGAAAGAGTAGGGAACACAACAACAAACCAACTCTTCACTTGGAGGAGGATCACCGTGAGTTTGACACAGCCTGGGCAACATAGTGATTTCAAGGCCACCCTCACTGCCTCCGAAAACCAACCCCCCCAAAAAAAAAACCCCGATATTTGGTTTCCTTTATACTTGAAGCTCAGAGAATTTTTTCTTTCAAATCTAATTTCTCTTTCTAAGATATATTTTCAATGTTGAACATACCAGATCAATTTTCCTAGGTTAACAGGAGACTTTTCGGTGTGTGGACTCAAGTTCTTTTTGATACAGGCTCTGGAATGTATTTCAGGCCGGCCTTGAACTCACTATGTAGCCCGGGTCGCCTTGGAGCTCGCGGTGATCCTCCTGCCTCAGCCTCCTGAGTGCTGGGATTACAGGCATGTGCCAGCATGCCTGGCTCAGACTCAAGGTTTATTATCTTTGAATATTACATCTCTTCCATTATTTTCTCCAGAGATTGCAATTTGTGTTGGGTTTTCTTTGCTACTATATCTACCACTTCATGTCTGACCTTTTCTTAGCTGTTTATACCTCATATATATATATAAGTATAAATTAATATAGAAAATTTTAGGTGGGGTCTCACTGTCTTGCCTAGGCTGGTCTAAAACTCATGATCTTCTTCCGGAATAGCTGAGTTTACAGGTGTTGTGTGTGCCACCGTGCCTGGCTCCAGTTATATTTTGTGTAAATATTCCAAGGGAAGTAAAAAGAAATAAGATGTATTATGTATATGTATCAACTCCCCATGGTGATGTAATCATGTACTAAAAAACATAAAAATAATTTATTTTGTAGACATCTTATAAATTTAATCTGCTTTTTTTTTTAATGTGGGTACCGGGAGTCGAACTCAGGACCTCGCCCTTGCCAGCAGGCACTTGTACTCCTGAGTGATATCACCAGCCCTTTTTTTTCCTTTATGTGGGTACTCGGAGTCAAACTCAGGACCTCGCGCTTGCCAGGCAGGCGCTTATGCCGCTGAGCCACATCACCGGTCCAATCTGCTTTTTTTCCTGATATGACTTGTTTTCTCCTCAACACTTCCTGATTTTGACCGATTGTGGGTTTTTTTTTTTTTTTAATGTGAGTACCGGGAATCGAACTCAGGACCTTGCGCTTGCCAGGCAAGCGCTTATGCCACAGAGCTATCTCGTCAGCCCGCCAATTCTGTTTTTATTCTTTTTGTTCTTTGTCAATTGCTGAGGTTTTTTTTTTCTGATTCACAGTTCTTTTTCATGTCACCAAATGACTGCCGAAAGTTGTTTAATTTAGGCTGTTGTATTGTGTTTCAGTTTTCCGGTCCTGTGACTAGTTAAAAATACTGATTTCCATTTAAAGTTTTCTTTACACCATAAAAAGTCTGGCATTTTCTGTGCATTTTGAAATGTTTTATTTTCCATTTGCAACTATCGCTACTGAGACAGTTTGGGTTTGCTAGGCTTCTTGGTTCGAGAGTGCCCTCTTGTGTTCACAGAACAGAATGCAGCCCCATGTAAAGCCTATTTTGTGGGGCGTGTGAAAGAGTATGTACAGGCTGTGCCCTGATTTTGTGATTCTCTTTCGTTTCTGTGGACTATTCATTCCCTCTGAGTGCTTCCTTCTTTCTCTTCACCACCAAGCCCTCAAGATGTACATTCCCCTCACATCACCTCTTTCCTCTAGAAATGATGCCTTCTCAGGATTGGTATCTGTCGCCTCAAGCACCTACAAGCCCTTGTTTTAGATTCCTCAGTTCCTCCTATCTGCCAGGTTTCAGACCTACTGTCATTATTTCTCCACTTAAGATGTGGCTGGTTTCTCTGGTGGTGGTTTTTTTGTGTCTACCACCATTGCTAGGCCCCTGCTGGTTTCTAGTCCTTTGTGTGTCGTTCTGGTTTCTGTTCTATAGCATGGCTATGTAACTGAGTCAGCTGGTTTGGGAGGTATACTGACCCATGTATATGGAAAAAGAGGTTTATAACTTTCTCTGTGTCCAAGTTATGCTGTAGACATAGGTGGTTTTTTTATTGTTATATTTATTGTTTTGCTTTCCTTACCTTTGTCTTTAGAATGTGGGAGATTCAAATTCAGGTGCCTGACGTTATTCTATGCAAGTCTGGAGTCCAGCTTATTTGTTTTCATTTTCTTTTAAAAATATTTTGATTAGGATAAAATCCAAAACATAAAACCTGCCATCTGAAGCAGTTTTAAGTGTCAATTTCCATGGTGACAGTTTCACCTTGTTATGCAGCCATCCCCAGCATCCACTTCCAGAACTATTTTCATCCTGTAAAACTGGAACTTTATACCCATAAATAATAACTTCCCATCTCCCTCCTATGTCCAACCTCTGGCAAGTACCATTATACTTTCTGTCCCTGTAACTTTGACTGTCCTTGGTATTTCACAGAAGGGGAGTCATGCAATGTCTACATTTCAGTGACTGGCTTATTTCATATAGCCCCATGTCCCACGGTTCATTCATGTTGTAGATATATGAAAATGTCATTACTTTTAAGAAGTTAAAGAGTATTTCATTTTCTCTGGAGACTACACTTGTTTAAGCACTTATCTGTGAATGGACATTTGGGTTGTGTTCATTGTGAGTAATGCTGCTGTGAACATGGACATTGAGATGAGTTTGTGCTTTCAGTCATTTTGGGTTTATTCCTAGAAGAGGGATTCCTGGGTTATAGGCTGATTGTGTTTTTAATTAAGGAATTGCCATATTGCTTCCCATCGTGACTATATCATTTTATGTTTCTACTGACAGTGCAGAAGGGTCTTCATTTCTCCCCATTGTGCACACTTGTTATTTTCAATGTGCCTTTGGTTTTTATAATTTATTTACTTTGTGCTATTGAGGATTGACCCCAGGACCTTCACACTGCCCTATGTCCCCAGTCCTTTTTTTCCATTTGCATATAGTCTTACTAAATTGTTAATTTTCCAGGCTGGGCTTGAACTTGTGATCCTCCTGCCTCAGCCTCCCAGAGGGCTGGGACTACTACAGGCTTGGGCTATCACATTTGCATTGGTTGATTGATTGATTGATGGATGGATTGTACTGAGCATTGATCTACAACTGAGCTCCAGACAGCCACCTCTCCTATATAATTTATTTTTTTTTGAGAGAAGGACTCTGTAAGCTGTCCAGGTGGAACTAAAACTTGAAATATTTCTGCCTCAGCCTCCCAATTCCAGGGATTACAAACGTGCCTCCATACAACTAGTAGTATTGTATTTACGTTTGTATTGAATTTTCAGGTTGGTTTTTCTCAGAAACGACCTTTGGTGAATAGTAACCTTTGCCTCCCGGAAACACAGTATTCATTTTCATTCTCCTAGGTTTTCTGTAGATGTTGCTGGGTATGCTAATGTTCATAATCATATCAACTCTAAATAAAGGGAGTTTTATTTCTTTCTTTCCAGTCCTTATATATTTATATCTTTCTGTTGCCATATACACTCTAGGACCTGAGAACAATACTGACAGTGATGATTGAAATTGGGACAGCAGGCCTCCCTGTCTTCTTCTGGATTTCAGAGGGAAAGGTGTCATCCTTTCACATTAAGTAAGAGTCTTTCAGTTTTTATTTTTGTTTCTGGATAGCCTTAAATTAACAATGTTGTTTTGTATTACTGGAGATACAATTAAAATCTGTTAAACATCTTAAGGTGAATTATGGTTATTTTAAACTGATGAAAAGTTGCTGAATTTTACTAAATACTTTTCTTTTTCTGCATGCACATAGATAATCCTACTGCTGTCCCATTAATTTTTTTCAAATTGAATATGCTTGGTTACTTGTGTAATGCTAAGGCAACCTCATATTGGGGAAAAGTTCTACTTACTTCCACTATATTATTTTTTTATGTGCTATTATTTTCATTTGATAATACTCATTTCATTTGCTGAAAGTCAGTAGGGTAATTTTTGTGTATATATTCATTAGTGATATGCAGTGTGCTCTGTTAAGGTTATTCTAGCATTGGAGAATCATGTAAGATATGTGGCTTCTTTTCCTTATAGAGTAAAATGGTGGTTTGTGAGCATAACTCATTCCAGAAACACGCTTGTAATGCAAAGCACTTGTATATCAAAGCAAATTTCCCCATAAGAAATATGGAAACTCAGATGATTCATTCCACAACCCAAAATATTCATATAAAATGATTGCAATACTGTAATATAATACAAAATAATAAAGAAACTACAAAATATAAAAAAAAATTAACAAATGAACTTGTATTTACCTTTGAAATCTTTCTTGCCTGGAGTGAGGGAGACAAGAGAGAGGGGGGTTATTTTGTAGGACAACTTTCACCATCATTAAGGGAATCAGTGCTATCTATTGGCTCAATGGAATCTTTTTCTTTTTGTGCAACTTCAGCAAGGAACCCATCCAATAACATTTGTTTTGCCCCCTTTTGAGGATGGTGGTGGAAATGTGGCATTGCATTGTCGTCAAACAGATTCACTGCTCCCACTGCTACAGTGTTATTTGGGGTAGTGATTTTCTACAAAATTTTGCACTATTTCCCACATTTTACACCTCTAGAAGGGATTCCTCTGTCTTTTTCTCCTCTTCCTCTGGAGATGAGATCTCCTTTATAACTTCTTGCTATTCAGAGATGATCACCCACAATTCTGCAGAGAGAGAGAGAGAGAGAGAGAGAGAGAGAGAGGAGTTGAGGGAGGGAGGGAAGAACCATTGGTTCACTTATGATCTTGTGATGATCTGCATGATATACTACTCATATTGAAAGAAAATGCTCGTTTTTCAAGAAAAAATTATTAGAAATGTTTGCTTCTGTTGCGGAACACTCACAGAACAAGTTACTCCCAATCCAAGGTTTTACTGTAATTGGAATGGTTTCTATACAATTGAAATCATTTACTTTTCCTTGATGTTTGACTGAATTCACCATTTGGTTTTGAGTTTTCTTTACGGAAGATATTTCATTACTGATTCAATTTCTCTGTTTTTAGTTTTTACTTTTCATCAGTACATGTTTGCAGTACATAATGATTACATTCCTCATGGGGAGTTGGTACTGTGTATGCCACAGCTGAATTCTTTAGCCCCTTCTTCACCTCTTCCTCCCTCCTCCCTCCATCTTTTGCTCCCTTTCCATTTTGCCAAAGATCTACCTTCCTATTTCTTGTTATGTTTCTTCCATTTTGTTCTTTATTTATATGTTAGGCTTCTCATATAGGAGAAACAATGTGATATTAAAGCTTGTTTGTCTGATTTATTTTACTTAACATTATGTTTTTTTTTTTTTTCTGTTTTGGTTTTCTGGAGACAGTGTCATGCATGTTGTTCAGATCAGCCTTGAAATCAATATGCAGGCCAGGCTGGCCTCGAACTTGTGGCAGTTCTCCTGCCTGAACCCTCATCTCCAAAACAATCCAAAGGACTGGAGATGCAGCTCAGTGCCAAGGCCTTTGGGTTCAATCTCCAGTACCATGAAAACAAACCAAGCAAATCCCAAAGGAAAGCCCTCAACAGATGGATTTTCTGGGAAAAATGCTATATATATAGTGTGTACAACTATACAGATGGAGGAAAAGGACCCGAAGGCTACATACAAGATATCAATAGTGGTCAAACTGGAAAAAGTCAGGAGTGGAAAAAAAAAAAGGAGGGGTGGTCCCAGGGGCTTGGCAGCCTTGGTTTACAGTGCAGATATGGCCAAGTCCAAGAACCGTACCACTTACAACCAGTCCTGAAAATGGCACAGAAATGACATCAAGAAACCCTTGATCCCAAACATAAGAATCTCTGCAGGGGTAGATGCCAAGTTCCTGAGGAACCTGCGTTTTACCAAGAAGCAGAAGAAGGCTTGAAGAACATCCAGGCAAATAATGCCAAGGCCAGGAGTGCAGGAGCTGAGGATATCAAGTCCTGGTGAAGCCCAAGAAGGTCAAGCCCAAAACCCCAAAGGGTGTAAACCTCAAGCTCGTTCGACTTGCCTCTATTGCCCACCCCAAGCTTGGGAAGAGTATCCGTGCCCACATTGCCAAGGGTCGCAGGCTTTGCCGGCCAAAGGCCCAGGCGCCAACCGAGGCCCAGGCTCAGGCCACTGCTGCAACTTCTGCTCCAGCTCAGGCTCCCAAAGGTGCCCAAGCCCCCGCGAAAGCTTCACAGTAAAGTCCTTTGTCTGCCGTTGTGAGGACAGAAGGACCGCTGTGACCCCCGGGCTGCCATCTAGAGGTGGGTGTGGGGGAGGCGAGTGCCCTCCTGTGCTCTTTGTATAAATAAACCAGAGGTAGGAAAAAAAACCCCAAATACCAGGGGTGTTGGGAAAAGGCTATCTACAGTGCGCATGACGGGAATAGGTGTGAAGCGCGAGCATCATGCCACTGGCTCGTAATCCCAGCTACTTCGGAGGCTGAGGTAGGAGGATTGCAAGTTGGACAGCTTGGGCAATTGATCATGACCCTGTCTGGAAAGAAAAAAGAAAAAGGACTGGGGATGTAGCGCAGAGTTAGAGCGCCCCTGGCGTCCATCCCCAGTACCGCAAGAAATAACGAACCAGGAAATAATGGAAGAAGTAGGGAACATCTGGACGGGACTAGGGAATAGGTGTAAAGAGGCCAGCGTCGTGGGACTGAATCGTAACCCCAGCTGCTTTGAGGACTGCAGGTTGGACAGCCTGGCAATTGATCATGACCCTGTCTGGAAAGAAAGAAGGAAAAGCTCCCGGGATGTAGCGCTGTGTTAGAGCGCCCCTGGCGTCCATCCCCAGTACCGCAAGAAATAACGAACCAGGAAATAATGGAAGAAGTAGGGAACATCTGGGATCCGGGTTATGGGGATTTATCTGACTTGAGCAGCAGAGTTCCAAGACGAGGCCTGCAGTGGTTTGCATCTTGTCAAACTTCCACTTGCGAGTGGGATCGGTCAGTGACCGTCGGAGCCGATGCCCACAGAGCGACCCCGTGTGGCGGTTGGCGGAGCGCAGCGGCTCCGGTGGCGGCGGTGCGTGCACTGGAGGTGCTTCCCGCAAGGCGTGGACGCGGGGAGCGCTGCTCGGAAGGAGAGCAGTGAGTCTGAGCCAGGACACTCGGGCGCACAGGCTCCCGGGGGTGAGGGAGGGAGGCTGGAGTCGTCGCTGCTCTGCACTGTGAAGTGTGGCGTGGAAGCGGATCGGACAGTGTGAAAGTGCGAGTGAGAGTTTGTGACGCACGTTGTTGTCCCTAGTCAAGAGGATATCATCAGCGCCTGGTTTCCGGGCTGGCTTTAGCTCAGCGGTTACTTCGACAGTACTTCTTAATCACCAGTCTGGTGGTTCGAGACCCGCGGGCGCTCTCTAGCCCTTTTGCTGCCCCAGCTAGGGGCTACTTCCTTGTTTCAAAAAGCGGCCTTGGAGGAGAGTTTTGAGCCCGCTCCTCTGCCCAGAGCTCTTGGAAGGACCCGTTTCCCACGGAAGTTAAGTTCTTTCTCTGCAGAAAAGGAACTCGTGCTTCTTGGAGAAAGCACATATTCTGGGACCGTGGCAGAAACCTAGAGAGGTAGAGATGTCGTGCCAGAAACGAAGGCAGTGCTCAGAAAGAGTACAGAGCAGAACAACAAACCAACTCTTCACTTTTGTATAGCCTTCCATACTTAGTTTACAGCCTTGCCCGGTGTCACACGGACTGTGACAGCACTGGGGAGCCTGAGGCAGGAGGATCACCGTGAGTTCGAAGCCACGCTGGACTACTCAGTGAATTCTTGTCAGCGTGAAGCATATATATAACAAAACCTGTGTTTTAAAAAAGCAAACAACAACAATAACAACAACAAAAAAACATGGTATTTGGTTTCCTTTATACTTTTTGCTTGAGGCCCAGAGAAGTTTTTCCTTCACATTCAATTTATTTTCCTGAGATATAGTTCAAATATTGACCATTCCACATCAGTTTTCCTGGGTTAATAGGATTCTTTTCCATGTGTAGACTCAAGTTTTATTTTGAGACAAAGTGGAGTGCTGGGATTACAGGGGTGTGCGACATGCTTGGCTCGGACTCAAGTTTTATTATCTTTGAATATTACATCTTTTCTATCATTTTCTTCTTGAGAGAGTGTAGTATGTGTTGGATTTTCTTTGCTTGTATATGTGTTGCAGAATCCAAGAGATCAGAGAGAACAGTGGTGAAAACGGAGGATTTATGTTTAGGTTTTTGGTGCATATTGACCCAGCTGAACTCATGTCTAAAGTGCTGGGCCTTAAAACAAAGGAAGGGCTCTAGTTTTATATATTAGGCTGAGCGGTTGGTCTTTAGAACCTGGGAGAGTGGTGGAACAAGTGAGGGTAGAGAAGCAAGACAAAGCAATTAAGAAGTTGAACTTGAAAGAAGACAGAGCCTTATGAATCCCGTGAGAACAAGATGCCAGAAACTCTGTTTACAGGACATGGTTGCCAGTCTTATCTGTACCAGGACTTGAAGCTATAGCTACAGGGGAGGGGGGGAATTTGAGAGTTACTGTTCTCTAAGTCCCCCTTCACTCCCCCCTCTGATGCTTTCTATAAGAAGTTTTAATAACATTCATTAACATTTACCTTGTTATGGGGGGTTGGCTCCCTACTGGGAAGGGGGAGAATTATAATGAAAAGGAAAAGAGACTTATGTTGTTGTTTTACCCGGATGTTGATCCTCAAGCTTTGCCCATGTGTAGACTGGTCAACTTCCAGAGTGACTAGAGCAGGGCTGTTGTGTCCTCAAGCTTCAGCCATACGTAGACTATTCAGCTTCCAGGGTGACAAAAGCAGGGCTGTCTTCAGTGGTGGCCCTGTCTTGTTGCAGGATCAGTGGGTTCAGGTGGTCCAGATCCTGCTGGCTGGTCCACCTGCCTTGGGCTGTTGGCTTCTGTCGACTGTGGTGGATCTAAGGCACGGTTTCTGTAACTTGAATAGCGGTAGGGGTCGACAAGTTTACAGTATGAAGCCCATCCCATATGAGCCTCAGAGTTGTTGGATTTTATTTTTTTAACCAAAATAAAGTCCCCAGGTTTGAATGGATATATTGGGTCTGTCGGGCAGCTGGCCATATAGAATTTTATAAGAGGAATACTCCATTTGTTTAGTGTGGATGCACCAGATACGGAGGAGGACCATGGGCAGGACTTGGTCCCATCTCAAGTGAGCTTCTTGACAATATTTTTTTCAGCAGTTGTTTGAGTGTCTGGTTCATATGTTCCAATTTTTTTCTGAGCTCTGTGGCCATTAAGCCATGTGAAGCTTTCATTTTATCTTTAACGTCCGTGTGAGCTCCTGGACTATCTCACCTACAAATGTGGGTCCATTGTCTGACCCCAAGGTCAGGGGCAGTCCAAATCTTCTTAACAACACCTTGGTCACCTCTCATGTCTTTTTTGTTCAGGTGGGGAAAGCTTCAACCCATCTCGAAAAGGTGTAGACAAGCACTAACATATATCAGTAGCCACAGGCTTGAGGCAATTTAGTAAAATCCATAGGCAAATTTTTACTTGGGGTAGCTCTTGTTTCCTGGATCTCCAGGGGCCGAGTGCGCCCTTGCCTTGGTTTGTTTTGTGTACGAGTGAAGCATTGTCTACAAACAGTCCGAGCGATTGTAGTGAGTCCTGGCACGGGACTGGTGGCCTAGTAGTGTTTCCAATGTTGTCTTTCCCATGTGAGACCCCTGATAGAATTGTTTTTTGAACCTGGGGCCCAGAACTTTGGGGTTGGCTAGCTTCCCATAAGCAAACTTTTATTATCCTCCCTTTATATATTTTTTAGCTTCTTGCGCAAACCAATCTTTTTCATTTGGAGAATAATTTGGGGTGTCTGGGAGGGGCGGTTCTGGGATGAGGGGCATACCAAGGGCCTCCCTTTGCATAGCTGTCATAGTGGCCCATTCTGTTTCCCTGTCTGTCTTTTGTTTTCCTCTGGCTTCTATTGTTTCAGTCCTCCGGTGTCCTCTGTAGTAATTAATAGCCATTTTCCTTGAGGCCTATATAGCATCCAGGAGCTGTAAAATTTTTTGTATTTTATCTCTTTTTTTCCCCAGCCATCAGGAGCCCTCTTTTTTTATATTTGGAGTCAGTATAGATGTTAACCTTTTTGCCATTTGCCACCAAAAGAGCCCTTGTCAAGGCTGTTAGTTTTGCCATCTGGGCTGAGCTTCTAGTAGACAGTGGCTGGGCCTCTACCACAGAGTCCAGTCACCACTGCATATCCTGTTTGTTGGTCCCTTTTAAGCACAACCCTACAGTCATGAAGCGGGGTTCCTGGTTCGACTGGGAGCACAGTGGTCAGGTTAAGAGTGTATACTGTCTCTAGAGTTATGCGAGGATTTTCGCAGAAGAGACCCTGATATTGAGTCATCCTCAGATCTGACAACCAGTGGTGTCCTTTCTGGTCTATTAAGGTTATAACTGAGGGTGATACTCAAATGGTCAGTTGTTGTCCCCAAATCAGCTTATTAGCTTTCTGAGTCAGCAGGGCAGTGGCAGCAAGTGTCCTGAAGCATGGGGGCCATCCTAGGGCCACAGAGTCTTTTTTGACAAGTATGTCATTGGATGATGTCAGGAGCCCATGACCAGGGATAAGACCTCTATGGCCTTTTTTTTGGTTTATGGACATATAGGAAGGAAGGCTTGGTTATATCTGACAGTCCTAAGGCTGGGGCCTGAGTCAGGGCCTCTTCGATTTGTTTAAGTGTTTTCTTCTGGTCAGCTTTCCAGAGGAGTTTTTTCCCCCTTTGGTGGCTTATCTGAATCATTGGCCTTTCGTTGTCAGCACTCCAGTCCCCATTTAGCTTTCTCATAAGCTCGTTTAGCCTTTTTCTGCTGTTGTGTCCATCATTTTATTTTTTCTTGCAGCTGTGGCATTGTTACATGTTTTTTTCTGTAGAGCGTGGTTTAGCTGTGTAGTCTTTTTGCAAAGGAGGCATGCTTACCTTGTAGCTGTGTCTCTGTTACATTGAGTTGTCTCTAGGGTTACCTGTGCTTGGTGTGTTTGCCCTGTCTCTGTTTGCGGCAGTTGCCTCTCTGTTTCCTTGTCTTGTAGTTGTAGTTCCTCCAGTGACTACAGAGCACTTTGTGTTTCATAAAAATTTTATTGAAAAAAGGTAAAGCAGAATTTCATAACAAGATAACAGGAGAATAACAATAGTTAATACATTGCATATTGTCATCTTCAAAGTAGTTACTCAGAGTACAAGATATGGGCATAAAAAATTCTCCAATTGATATTAGCACAAACTTTCCTTTTTAATGAACTAAGAGACACTAGTAGTATAACTAACTTACATTTTTTTCCTTTTCCCTTCCTTCCTTTCCTGTTTCCCCCCTCCTAGTTCCTTTTTCCTTTTGAACAGTTTCTTCCCATTTCACAATATCTAATGTACATTTTAGACCTTATTTACTTTTTCAGTTTCTCACACCAGGAAGATAATATGATGTTTACACATGTGAGTCTGATTTATTTCGCTTATGAGTATGGTCTCAAGTCGCACTATTTACCTATAAAAGTCTCCAGTTTATCCTTCTTTATGGCTGAGTAGTACTCCATTTTATAAAAAGACCACATCTTTTTTATCCATTCCTCAGTTAATGGGCATGTTGGTTGTTTCCAAGATTTACCTATTACAAATTGTGCTGCTATAAACATGAGAGCACATATCTACTTTGTTGTGACAAAGCTCACTTTCTTTAGCATTTTTATTTTATGTCAATTTGATAATTTCCCTCATGGGAGTTTTTAGAAGGAACAAGCCAAGCTCCACCAAATTAACAAATAATCATACACTTTAAAAAAAAAATAAACTACTTCTGCAAGCTTTCCTTGATGTATGTAAGCCTTCCAGTCTTGTCATTATCTCTCTTTTTATATCTTTAGCAGGAGAAAAAAATTTTTTTATTTTAAAGAGAAAAAACAATGAAAACAATGGTACAAAATTTCAAAACAAGATAGTAGGAAAGTAACTATGGTTAGTATATTGCTTATTGTTATCTTAAAAGTAGTTGCTCAGATTACAAGATATAGGCATGAAAAATTGATCAAACAATGTAAGCACAAAACTTTCTTTTCAGTGGACTTATAGAAATTAGTGGTATAGCTATATTAACTATCTTATATATGTATATATTTTTTCCTTTTCCCTTCCTTCTTTTCCCCTTTCCCCCATCCCAGTTTCTCTTTCCTTTTGAAAATTTTCCCATTTCCCCACATCTATTGTACATTTTGGGTCTTATTTACTCTTTCAGCTTTTTACACTAGGGAGACAATATGATGTTTACACATGTGAGACTGATTTATTTCACTTATGAGTATGGTCTCAAGTTGCATCCATTTACCTATAAAAGTCTCAAGTTTATCCTTCTTTATAGCTGAGTAGTACTCCATTGTATAGAAATACCACACCTTTTTTATCCTTTCCTCAGTTGATGGGCATTTGGGTTGTTTCCAAGATTTAGCTATTACAAATTGTGCTGCTATAAACATGGGTGCACATATATCGATGCGGTATGATGTTTTTAATTCTTCTGGGAAAATACCCACAAGGGGAATAGTTGTGTCTGCATCTTCTAATCTGGTCAACTGATCCTCAGGTCTGTTTTTTGCCAATACCAGGCTGATTTTATCACAGTAGTTTTGTAGTATAATTTCAAGTCAGGGATTGTGATGCTTCCTGCCTTGCCTTTGTTGTCCAGGATTTCCTTTGGTCTCTAGGATTCCCTAGGATTCCCTAGACCAGGATTCCCTAGGTCTCTTCTATTTCCAAATCAATTTTAGGAATGCTTTCCCTAGTTCTTTGAAGTATGTTAATGGTACTTTGATCAGAATTGCATTAAATCTGTATAACAGTTTTGGGAGTATGGCCATTTTCACAATGTTGGTTCTTCCTGTCCCTAAGCAAGGGATATCTTTCCATTTTCTGATTTCCTCTTCAATCTCTTTTTTCAGAGTACTGTAACTTTAAGTATACAGATGTTTTACTTCCTTCGTTAGATTGATTACTAAGTATTTCATTTTTCGGATGCTATTGTGAAGGGTGTGGTTTCCCTAATTTCTCTCTCAGTGAGTTTGCTGTTTGTGTACAGGAATACTATTGATTTCTGAGTGTTGATTTTGTATCCATCTACGCTACTGTATCAGGTTATTAATTCTAGGAGTCTCTTGGTGGAGTTTTGGGGTCTTCTATGTAGAGCATCATGTCCTCTGTGAATAATGATAATTTAACTTCTTCCTTTCCTATCCTTATTCCTTTTATTTCTCTCTCTTGTCTAACTGCTCTGGCTAATGTTTCCAGAACTATATTGAATAGGAGTGGTGATAGTGCATATCCTTGTCTTGTTCCTGATTTTAGAGTGAAAGTTTTGAGTTTTTGTCCACTTAGTATGATGTTGGCTGTTGGTTTGTCCTAGATGGCTTTTATCAGATTGGGGTAAAGACCATCTATTCCAATTTTCTGTAGGGTTTTTATCATGAATGAGCGTTGGATTTTGTCAAAAGCTTTTTCTGCATCTATTGAGATGATCATGTGATTTTTGTCTTTGGCTCTGTTGATATGATGTTACATTTATTGATTTGCATATGTTGACCCATCCCTGCATTCCTGGGATGAATCCCACTTGGTCATAGTGTATAATCTTCTTGATGATTTGCTGCATTCTGTTTGCTAGTATCTTACTGAGGATTTTTGCATCCATGTTCATTAGGGAGATTGGGCTGTAGTTCTCTTTTTTGGTTGGGTCTTCTCTGATTTTGGTATCAGGGTAATACTTGCTTCTGGGAATGAGTTAGGGACTATTGCTTCCCTTTCAATTTTATTAAAGAGTTTGAGGAGTATTGGCATTAAATCTTCTCTAAATTTCTTGTAAAATTCAGCTGTGAATCCATCAGGGCCTGGGCTTTTCTTTGTTGGTAAGTTTTTAATTACATTTTCAATCTCATTAACTGATATTGGGTTATTCAGAATTTTTATATCTTCTCGATTCAGCTTTCGTAATTCATATGTACCTAGGAATCTGTCCATTTCTTCTGTGTTTTCCATCCTATGAGAGTAAAGAGTTTCAGGGTAGGTATTGATGATCTTCTGAATTTCCACAGGATCCATAGTGATTTCACGCTTTCCATGCCTAGTGCATGAATTTGAGTCTTTTCTTTCCTTTTTTTGATAAGGTTGGCTAAGGGTTTATCAATTTTATTTATTCTTTCAAAGAACCAACTCTTTGATTCATTAACTCTTGGTATTGTTTTCTTAGTTTCCATTGCTTTAAGTTCTGCTCTGATCTTTATGATTTCCTCCCTTGTATGGGCTTTGGGCTTGTCTTGCTCTTCTTTTTCTAGAAGCTTGAGGTGCAACATTAGATTGTTTCTTTGTGCTCATTCTGTTTTCCTGATGTGAGAATTCACCACTATAAATTTTCCTCTTAGGACTGCTTTCCTTGCATCCCATAGGTTCTGGTATGTTGTATCTGCATTTTCACTTAATTCTAGATATTGTTTAATTTCTTCTGTCACCCATTGGTTATTTAGGAGGGTGTTATTTAATTTCCATGTATTTTTGGAGTTTTTGTGGTTTCTTTTGCCAATAACTTCCAATTTCATTGCCCTATGGTTGGATAATATGCATTGGATAATTTCAGTTCCTTTGCGTTTACTTAAGCATGTTCTGTGGGCTAGTACATGGTCTGTTTTAGAGAACGTCCCATGTGCAGCTGAGAAGAATGTGTATTCTGATGATGTTGGGTATAATACTCTGAAAACATCTACTAAGTCCATTTGTTCACAGGTTTGTTTCAGTTCTGATATTTCTTTGCTGATTTTTTGTCTAGTTGATCTATATCTTTGTGACAATGGGGTAGTAAGGTCTTCTGTTACAATTGTGTTATTGCTTATTTGGCTTTTCATATCTATTAGTAATTGTCATATATAGTCATGTGCACCTGCTTTTGGTGCATACATATTTATGATTGTTATCTCTTCCTCTTGACGTTTTCCCCTAACAAGTATGTAGTGACCTTCTTTATCTCTTTTGTTCATTCTTGGTTTGAAGTTCACATTATCACAGAATGGCTACCCCTGCTTTTTTCTGGGTTCCTGTTGCATGTAGTATTGTTTTCCTTCCTTTGACTTTCAGTCTATGACCTTCTTTTTGAGTTAAATGTGTTTCTGGTATAAAGCATATTGTTGGATCTAGTTTCTTGTCTTTTTTTTTTTTTTCTTTCTGGGTACCGGGGGTCGAACTCAGGACCTCGCGTGCCAGCAGGCGCCCGTGCTGCTGAGCGGTATCACCGGCCCTTTTTTCGTATGTGGGTTCCAGGAGTCGAATTCAGGACCTCGTGCTTGCCAGGCAGGCACTTATGCTGCGGAGCTGTCTCATCGGCCCTAGATCTTGTTTCTTTAATCCATTCTTTTTTTTTTTTTTGTGGGTACCAGGGGTCGACCTCAGGACCTCGCATGCCAGCAGGCGCCCATGCTGCTGAGCAATATCACCAGCCCTTTTTTCGTATGTGGGTTCCGGGAGTCGAACTTGGGCCCTCGCGCTTGCCAGGCAGGCACTTACGCTGCTGAGCCATCTCACCGGCCCCCTTTAATCCATTCTGCCAGTCTGTTTCTTTTGATTAGTAAATTGAGGCCATTTACACTGATGGTTATAACTGATATGTATTGGCTTATCTTTGTCATGATATTTTCCTGCTGTTGGTTCCCTGCTTCTCCCCTCTGTTTAACTGCTTGCCCTGCCTGGTTGTTTCTTTCTGTTGTTCCTGGAATTGTGGTCATTTTTATCTCTCTCTAGAATATCTTTCAGTACTCTTTGTAGGGTTGGTTTGGTGGTCATGAATTTCTTCAGTTGTTCTTTGTCATGGAAGTGTCTTATTTCTCCATTAATTTTGAAAGATAGTTTTGCAGGGTACATCAATCTGGGTTGGAAGTTGTTTTCTTTTAGGACTTGAAATACTTCACTCCAAGCTCTTCTTGACTTGAGAGTTTGCATTGAGAAGTCTGCTGTGCTTCTGATGGCCTTTCCTTTATAGGTGATCTATTTCTTTTTGCTAACAGCTTTTAATATTCTGTTTTTGTGGTGAATTTCTGGGATCTTGATTATTATATGTCTTGGTGTAGTTTTACTTTTGTTATCGCTGTCTGGAGTTCTATATGCTTCATTTATTTGTATGTCAAATTCTTTATCCATGCTTGGGAAGTTTTGTGCCATTATTTCTGTGAAGAGTTTTTTTAATGGCATTTGTGCTGTCTCTAACCTTCTCATTGACCCCAATCAATCTTATGTTAGCAGGAGAAAATTTTCATCAAACAAAATCTTCTCATATCAAAAGTATATCTCTTATATTCATAGCCTTCTGAATATTTTTTCCTCTCTCTTATTATAAACTTTTTACAACAAACGACAGCAGCCATTTACATTTTAAAGTGTCCTTTTAAAAAATTTAACTGACTGCCAACAGAACTCTGAGTAACCTTGAATCACTGTTCTTATCTTAAACCAACAGAGAGCAGAGAAAAGAGCAAGTTAACCCTATAATTGCAATTTAAGAATTTGAAATTCACAAGAAATGTTTTACATTTTAAATTAAGCAAAAGTATCAACTTAAATTGGAAACCAAAAGTACATGCACCAATTAGCTAAAATTTGTAATTTGATTCCTCCTGTAAACCCTCCTTAGTCCTGACAGGACTTTAGCCATTCAGCCCCAGGCTAGAGCTGCTCAGGCTTTTGGACATCTGCAGGCAGTGCCAGGCTGGTAATGCCAAGCAAGAGCTGGCCTTGGGTCTCCCAAAGGCAGGAGGAGATCATGAGCACTGTCTTACTCTGTGCTCACTTTGAAATGAAAAGATGACTCCTATTTAGCCCCTTCAATTTCTGCAGGTGCAGCTGGTCCTAAGTCTCTTGGCCTTGTGTCTTTGTGTCAGCCTAGCCACTGGACCAGTTGGCTGCTCAGGCATTTTTTAGTCTTGATGCCCATGGCTGTTTTCCATCCTCATCCCATTTTGTAGGGTGGTTTTCTCCCCCCCCCCGTCAGCCTGCCTGTGATGCCCTGCCTGTGTATCCTGGTGCACTAAAGCTAAGCAGCTTTTTCATGTCTTTGACCATTATGGCACAAATCATTTTCTCAATTACTTTCATTTTTAGATCAATTAGACTGTTTTCCTCCCCCAGTCCCCAGCTGAGCCCAGTTGACCTCGGACTCATAGATTTCATTTTGTTCACACACACTTACACACTTCCCCTTTCTCAGTTGTTTTCATCTTGGTGCCAGATTTTTTTAGCCCCTCCAGTTGTGGGCCATTCCTGCAATTCCAACACTCTCTGTGAGCATTTTTTGTTGCCACAGGCCATTCCCACGTTCTATTTGGCACTCTCATTGTGGGCCTCTCCTGCCAGCTGTTTGAGAGTTGCCTGTGAGCTGTTTTTGGTGTGGGCCTGTCCTGCGAGTTGTTAGAGAGCAACTCTCACCAGGTGGACCTCCCCTGCATTCCACTTGGGGTTATAGGTTTCATCTGACCCAAATCTATGAAAGATTACTAGGTACCCCCCTGGGAGGTGATCAGGCTCCCCTTCTGTCCTCATGGGGTGAGTTTTTCCCTGTGGGCCCCCAAAACCTTACCATGGTCCTGTAGCATGCTATTGTTCCCGGATCATCTCGAACCCCCTCAGGTTCCATTTATGCTGACGGGAGAGAGGTCTCTGGGCTGTGGGAGGATTGATATCCTCTCTGAGCTGAAGTTTCACCCAGTGGGGCCAGAGGTCTGAGAACTCCCACAGCTCAAGCCATCTCAGGCTTACAGGCAAGGAGACAGCAAATCTGTCATCTCTGGTCCCTTCATGGTCACCAGAAATGTTGCAGAATCCAAGAGATCAGAGAGACCAGGGGGGAAAAAGGAATATTTATTTCCAGGATTTTATTTTATTTTATTTTATGTGGGTACTGGGAGTCGACCTCAGGACCTCATGCTTGTCAGCAAGCGCTTGTGCTGCTGAGCGATATCACCGGCTCTTTTTTCCCTTTATGTGGGTACCAGGAGTTGAACTCAGGACCTTGCACTTGCCAGGTGCTTAAGGCAGGTGCTTATGATGCTGAGCTATCTCACAGGCCCAATTTCCAGGATTTTAGATGTACATCAACCCAGCTGAACTCATGTCCAAAGTGCTGGGCCTTAGAACAAAGGAAGCGTTCTAGTTTATACATTTGGCTGAGGGGGTTGGTCTTTAGAAACTGGGGGTGGGGTGGGGCATGTGATGGTACATAAGTAAGACAAAGCAATTAATAACTTAAACTTGAAAGAAGACAGACACTCAGGAGGCAGAGGCAGGAGAATTGCTGCGAGTTTGAGGCCAGCTTGGGCTACACAGTGAACTCAAGGCCAACCTGAACTATACAGCAAGACCCTGTCTCAAAAAAAAAAAAAAAAAAAAAAAAAAAAGAAAGAAGACATGGTGTATAAATAACATTTTCTTTAGTCATCAGTTGATGGAAATATGAGCCACTTCCAAGATTTAGCTATTATGTGTTATGCTGCCATAAACATTCAGGAAGAAATGGAATTTCTATTTTCAGTTTTTTTGAATCTCCATACTAGTTTCCAAGGTTTTAGTAGTTTGCATTCTAACTAACAATGTAGAAGGGCTCCTTTTTTGCTGCAGACTCTCCAGCACTTATTATTATTTGATTTCTTCATGAAGTAAGAGTAAGATGGAATCTCAGTGTTGTTTTAATTTGCATTTCTTTAATGACCAGAAATGTTAAACATTTTTCATGTATTTATTAGCCATTTGTACTTCTTAAAAGTGTCTGTTCACTTCTGTTAAATATTTTTTGATTGGATCATTTATTTTGGGGGGTTTAATTTTT
Organism: Erethizon dorsatum; assembly: GCA_028451465.1. Classification (NCBI taxonomy): domain Eukaryota; kingdom Metazoa; phylum Chordata; class Mammalia; order Rodentia; family Erethizontidae; genus Erethizon; species Erethizon dorsatum. The sequence goes on from CM051838.1 coordinate 67,347,008, forward strand.
TTGAGTTCTTCATATATTCTAGATATTAGTACTTTGTCTGAGGAATTATTTTTCTAATTATTTCTAATTATTTCTAATTATTTTTCCCATTCTGTGAGTTGTCTGTTCACTCTGTTGTTTGTTTCTTTTACTGTACAGAAGCTTTTTAATTTGCTATAATCTCATTTATTGATTCTTGATGTTATTTCTTATGCAGCTGGGGTGCTGTTCAGAAAGTCCTTGCCTATGCCTATAACTTCAAAAATTTTACCTATTTTATCTCCCAACAAATTTTGTTTTAATATTTAGGTCTTTGATTGATTTTGATTATGATTTAGTACATGATACGAGATATGAATTTAGATACAATCTTCTGCATGTGGATAGCCAGTTTTCTCAGTACCAGTTCTTAAAGAGGCTATCTTTCTTCTATCATATGTTTTTATCCCCTTGGTAAAAGAACATACAGCTGAATGTGCCTGGGGTTGTTTCTGCATCCTCTACTCTGTTCCACCGAGCCACATGTCTGTTTTTATGTCAATACTATGCTGAATTTTAAAAAGAAATCTCTGTAGCTTTGTCATATAACTTGAAGTCAGGGTTTGTGATACCTCCTGTTTTTCTCTTGTTGCCCATTTTTGCTTCCAAATTCTGGGTTCCACATGAATTCTGGTTCCACATGAATTTTTTTTTTTTTGTGGGTACCGGGGGGTCGACCTCAGGACCTCGCGCGCCAGCAGGCGCCTGTGCCGCTGAGCGATATCACCGGCCCCTTTTTTGTATGTGGGTTCCGGGAGTCGAACTCGGGCCCTCGCACTTGCAAGGCAGGCGCTTAAACCGCTGAGCCATCTCACCGGCCCCCACATGAATTTTAGGATTGTTTTCTCTAGTTCTATTAAGAGTGTTATTTCTTTGTTGATTTTTTGTTTAGTTGATTTGTTTATTTGTGACAATGGGATATTGATGTCCCCTACTATAATTATGTTGATGTTTATCTGATCTGTCCAGTAGTGCTTGTTTTATGTGTTGGATACACCAGTGTTTGGTGTATATATGTTTATACTTACTCTCTCTTCCTGTTGAATTATTCCCTCAACCAATATGCAGTGACCTTCTCTGCTTCTTCTGATCTGTGTTGGCTTGTCATCCTCTTAGTTTGAAAATAGGATAGCTACTTCCATTTGTTTTCAGGTTCCCATTGCATGGAATGTTGTTTTCCATCAATTGAAATTTTTAGTCTATGAAAATTTTTGGAAAAAATGTTTTTTTTTTTTTTTTTTTAAGTTGGTACCAGGAACCAAACTCAGGGCCTTGTGCTTGCCAGGCAAGCACTTATGCTGGTGAGCTATATCACCGGCCCTAAAAATGTGTTTCTTTTACACATATACCATTGGATTTTGTTTCTTGATCCATTCTACCAATTTTTATCTTTTGACTGGGGAATTGAGACCATTCACATTGAGAGTTATTACTGAAAGGCATCGATTTATACCTGACATTGCATTGTTTTCCTGTTGCTTATTCCCTCTTTTCACTTTCTACTTAACTGCTTACCCTGCCTTGTTATTCATTCTATTAGACTTTTGGCATTATTAACTTCATTGTCTCTTTCTAGAATATCCATAAGAATTTTTTGGAGTGCTAGTTTGGTGGTTATGAATTTTTAAAATGCTTATTTGTCATGGAAAGATCTTATTTCCCCATTAATTTTGAAAGATAGTTTGCAGGATATATCAGTCTGGTTTTGAAGTTGTTTTCTTTTAGGTCTTGAAATACTTCACTGCAAGATTTTCCTGGCCTTTAAGGTTTGTGTTGAAAAATCTGCTATAATTCTAATTGGTTTACCTTTAAAAGTGATATGCTACTTTTCTTCAATAGGTTTTAAAATTTTATCCTTGTGTTAGACTTCTGGGGTTTTTACCATGATGTGTTGTGGGAAGGTCTTTTCTGATCATGGCTTTCTGGGTTCTCTATGCCTCACTTAGCTGTACGTTAAATTCTTTCCCTATGTTTGGAAAGTTTTCTGCTGTTATTTCTGTGAGCAGGTTTTTATGCTGTTTTTGCTGTCTTCTGATTTTTCACTAATTCCAATTACTCTTAGATTAGTTTTCTTTATATCATCTAGCAGCTGTTGCATCCATTTTTCATGTTCTCTTGCTCTTTTTAAGCTATCTGTGAATATATGGGCTCCAATATCAGGCCTATCTTCCAGTTTTGACTTTCTGTCCTTACACTGGTCACTTCTACTGCTCATACTTTCAATAGAATTTTACTCACCTTGCTTTCTATTTTGTACCTTTTCATGGACTTTAATTCTTAGCTAATCAGGTCATTTATGTTTTGTATTGTTTTGTTTAGCTTAGCGAGGTTTTTATTAGTGTCTTCTGTAAATTCAGTGATCGTTTTCTTTATTAATTCCATTGTCTATTTAGTTTTGTTTTCTTTGAGCTCACCAAGCATCTTATTGATCATTTTTTGTCTCCTCTTTTATAATTTTGAATAATTTTGTTGTGTGAATTTTAATTTCCTCCTCAATGCCCCCATGGATTAGCGTTGGGGGAGTTGGAAGTTTGGGAAGCATTTTGTTGCGATCTATGTGTCTCTCTATCTCTCTTTCTTTCTCTCTCTCTATATATTTCTTGGTGTTGAGGCTTGTGTGTTGATTATAATGGAAGACTTTTGATGCTAGTATGGAGATACCATTAGTTAGTGTCTGTTTTTCAGTGATGCCCTCCAGTCATCACTAATTATAGGCCTTTGCCTGTGTCCCAAGATCCAACCACTTCCATTTATTTTGGAGGGGAAGATGCAGTGTATTTGCCTAAGCACCCAGTTCTCCAGGAATGGGCCACAGTATTGCAGGGTTTTTATTGGTTGGCCTTGAATTCACTATGTAGTCCAGGCTTTCCTTGAACCTGCAGCACTCCTACCTCAGCCTCCCAAATGCTGGGATTACAGGCATGTGCCACCATGTCAAGCCCACAGTATTGTTAAAACAATGGCAGTCTAGATTTTTGCATGCAGAGAAAACCATTTAATAGTAACAACTATGACACCTTGGCAATAGCAATAAAATTAGCAACAATAGTAGCATCAGAGGCAAACTGGATAGGACATACTTTAAGAACCAGTAATGCGAGCTGGTGAGGTGGCTCAGCGGTGTAAGCACCTGCCTGGCAAGCGCGAGGGCCTGAGTTCGACTCCCGGTACCCACAGAAAAAAAAAAGAACCAGTAATGCATCACCTTTAACCATAGGAAAAAAACAATGATTATAGAATAAACTCTAAAGAGTGACATACACTAAACATCTACTAAATGCAACAACCACACCTCTACTAACAACAAATAATATTCAACAGTAAAGCAATGAGTTAACTAAACATCTAAAGATTCATAAGGCTTAATGGTTATATTAGTAAAGATAACAGGATGTGGGGAACCAGAGAATAAAAAAGTAAAATTTGAAAAATTAATCAATGGAAAAAAGAGGTGGAAAAAGTGAGATAAAGGATCCTCTTAAGGAGTAAAAGAAAACTAATGAATTAGATAAAACTAACAGAAATGGACAAACAAGAAAAGGAAAAAAAAAAGAGAGAAAATAAAGAAAAAATAAGAAAAAAGTGCTAGAAAAGAAAAAACTCAACTCCACAACAAGTGACAAAGAGTAAACAAAAAGAAAAAGAAAAAAAGAGATGAGTCAAAACATTTTTTCCTCTGTTTTTGTTTTTGTATATTTTTTGTTATGTTTTGTTTTGAGATAGGGTCTTGCTGTTGTAGTTCATGCTGGCCTTGAACTCACTATGTACCCCAGGTTGACCTCAAACTCACAGTGATCCTCCTGCCTCAGCCTCCCAAGTGCTGGGATTACAGGTGTGTGTCACCATACCTGGCCTCTTCTGTGTTTTTGAATGAATGGTTTCCTTACCGGTTCTGCAGTGTTGGAACCCACCAGATATAGGACATGAATAGTGAATCACTGCTAGGATCTATTGTTATGGTTTGTGTCTAGATGTACCCCCAAAGCCTCATGCAGTCATGGGGGTGGGCTTCTAGAGTTTGTGATTGATTCATGGTCCAATGCTGGGATTATGGATGTGAGTGCTACACCCACCCTAGGGTGGGTAGCCTGCATACATATAAGGGAGGGAAAGAGGCTTGCTCTCGCATGCTCCTCCCTTTTTGCTCTTGTTGCTGTTGTTGTCTACTGCTGCTGTGAATGGTTGCCCCTCAGCCACACCACCCTGCCTTGGAGCCAGCTGATTATGGACTGAAACCTCCACAAACTGTGAGCTAAATAAATCTTTCCTTCCTTAATTTTGGGTGTCAGGTATTTTGTTTCAGCAATGAGAGAAAAGTAACCAACACAGAGCTTGGTACCAGAGAAGTGGGGTTGTTGCTGTGACTATACCTGACCATGTGGTTCAAGAGCCTTTGGGAATGGCTTGTGGGAAGACTTTGGAAAGGTTCGGAGATGTCGCCTGAAAGAGTAGAGCTGGTACATCTTAGGCTGTTCTGTATGAGAGATTCTGGTCAGAGCTCAGAAGACCAGAAGGCTGATAGAAATCCTGCTGGTAAAGTCCAGGCTTGGGAGGTTTCTGGGAGGACTGCATTGGTTGTTGGATTCCAGACAATGTGTGTTATGGCTTGGCAAAAAGTTTATCTGCGTTTTGCTCATGTCCAGAGACTTTGCCTGAGACTAAGATTAAGGGCGGTGGACTAATTAAACTGGCAGAAAAAATTTCAAGGCACTCGAATATTGAGGTGGTGGCATGGCTATTGTTGGGGGCTTTTAGCCAGATTTATGTTGAGAATCAAGAGTGAAGAGCCCAGCAGAATGATTTAAAATGTGAGTTTGAACAGAATGGAAGCTCCATTAAAGCTGTGGACTGCAAAGATAGAGTTGATGAGGTCTCGATTGCTGAAAAGGAACAGGAGAATACAAAAGATGGCCTAAGGGCATCACAAGAAGCAGCAAGTCTCCACTCTTTGCAGCCTCAAAACTGCAAAGGTGAAAGACTTTGCTTTGAGAAGAAAGCTGCAGAGCATCAGGTTCTGGAATGGCGGTGGCATAGAGAATTTGTTCCTCGGAATTGGTTTCAGAGTGCTCAGTGATCCAGGCACTCGATTCCTACAGCCAAGAGAGAAGGAAACCTGGCTACTACTCTAGCTGGCAGCAGACCTTGACATCATCCACGTGGCGCTGATTTTAGGTGCATGCAGATTGCAAGAGTTCTGAGGTTAAAAAGCCTTCCACCCAGATTTCACATGAAGGCCTGGGAGGCCAGGCAGTGTGCCCCTGAGAGGTCAGTGTGTAAAGCTGTGAAGGAGAAGCCAAGGTGCAGTGGAGACTCCAGAAGTTTAGAAAAGCCAGAAACGTGGATCTTCTAAGGAAAGCTGCAAGGATTGAGCAGAGTGGGCCTAAGAGAGAAGCCATGGAGCTACTACCACCAGAAATGTCATAAGGGCGGAGCTAGTCAAGCCCCATGGAGTTCATAACTTTCCACAGATTGCCTCAGATGCTGAATATGGAACTATAAGACTTAATGTTTGCCCTGCTGGATTTTGGACTTGCTTTGGTCCTCTTCCTTTGTATCCCCGTTTGTAACTTTTGGAATGGAAATATCTGTCTTGTGCCATTGAATGTTGGAAGTGTTTAACTTTCTTTTCATTTGTACAGGGGCTTGCAGCTAAGAGTTTGCCTTACATCTTGGAGGAGACTTGGGACTTGGACTTTTCAGCAATGCTGAAACTGTTAGGATTTTGGCAACTCTTAGAGATGGACTAAATGCCTTTTGCATAAAGGATGTGCATGAGTCTTTGGGGGGCCAGGGGCAGAATGTTATAGTTTGCGTCTGAATGTCCCAAAGCCTCATGCAGTCATGGGGGCAGGCTTCTAGAGTTTGTGATTGATTCATGGTCCAATGCTGGGATTATGGGTGTGAGTGCTACACCCACCCTAGTGGGTAGCCTACATACAATATGAGGGACAGAAAGAGTTCTCTCTCCTTCTCTTTTTGCTCTTCCCTTTTTGCTCTTGCTGCTTTTGCTGTCTTCAGGCTGTCATGAACTGTTGCTCCTCTGTGACGCCACCCTACCTTGGAGCCAGCTGATTATGCACTGAAACCTCCATGAACTATAAGCTAAACAAATCTTTCCTCCTTTAACTTTGGGTGTCAAGTATTTTGTCCCAGCAACGAGAAGAGCAACTAAGACACCTATTTCATTTGTACAGTCAGAATTTTTGTGTGTGAGTGGTGAATTCTGCCCCAAGAACATGCTCAGTATGGCTGGTCAATGTTGTTTTCCCTAAGGCTATAGTCACTCTAGCACCTTCCACTTTTCACGTCCCTCTGGACTTGGGACTTGCACCCCAAGTCATGACTTTCTCTGCCTAGCTTTATGGCCTGTTGGTTTGTGAGGTGACCCTGCCCCATCAAGAGGCTCCTCTTTCTGTACACCCCAACCCATGGCAACCATTTTAGCCAAGGCATATCCTCGCTCTCATTAGTTGATGAAGAAAGCAAACAGACCACTGAGTTCTGTGCTGGATGTAGGCAGTAGAGCAGGGTTTCAAGTATAAACTGTTGGACTTTATACTAGCACTTTCAGACCCAGGCGCCTCTGAAAGCCACACACACCTGCAGTGGCTTCTTATCAAAGAGAGTGTGGTCCCTGTGTCCTTCCCAGCCTAAATTTAAATTTCTTAGCAGGTCTATGTCTAACCAATGCCCTCTTTGTGACTGCTTCTTGTGGCTGATTCTCACCCAGTGCTGTTTTCTTAATAAAAATAGTTTGTCATTAGTATATAGAAATGCATCTGTTTTTGTATGCTGATTTTGTGTCCTACAACTTTACTGAATTTATTTATTCTAAAACTTCCTTTGGTGGAATTTTTATATAAGATTATATCATCTCAAAAGATATTGTTGGGGCTGGTAATATAGCTCAGTGGCATAAACGCTTGCCTGGCAAGCACTAGGTCCTGAGTTCGCTTCCTGGTACCCACAAAAGAAAAAAAAAGATAGTGTTTACTTCTTCCTTTCGAGTTTATATGCCTTTTATTTATTTTTCTTTCCTAATTGCTCTGGCAAAGATTTCTAGTACTGTTTGATTAGAAATGCAAGAGTAGACATCCTTTTGTTTTTTTCTGATCCTGGGAGAAAAGCTTTCAGTTTTTCACTATTGAGCATCATGTTAGCAGTGGACTTGTCATCTATGGCCTTTATTATGTTGAAGTGCATTCCTTCTATATGTAATTTGTTGAGAGTTTTTCTCATAAAAAGGTGTTGAATTTGTCAAAATCCCCTTTTGCATTAGTTGGGGTTATCATATGATTTTGTCTTCCCATTTAGTTTTGTAAAACCTACTGAACTGTCTGACAAAATAGCTACATCATTTTTTACAATCAGTGATTGAGACATTCTGTTGGTCCATATCCATGTCAGTGTTTGGTGTTCTCAGTGTTTTCGATTTTAGCTATTCTAATAGATATATAATAGTAACTGATTGTCATTTTAATTTGCAATTCCCTAATGACATATGATTTTGAACATCTTTCAGATGGTTTTTTGCTTTTCCATTCATGTATCTTCTTTGGTGGGGTGTTCATTGAGATCTTTTGCTCATTTTAAAATTGGGTCATTTGTGTGGGTCTTTTTGTTGCTCTTTTTATGTAGTTCCGGCTGGTCTTGAACTCACAATGTAGCCCAGTATGGCCTCTTAACTTACAGTGATTCTCCTTCCTCAGCCTCCCAAGTGCTAGGACTACAGGTGTGTGCCACCATGCCTGGCTCTAATCTTTTTTATTTTTATTTTTTGTTTTTTTGAGATTTGTGTTCTTACAGTTGAAATTCAAGAATTCTTTGTATATTGTTGATACAAGTTCTTTATCAGATACGTGTTTTGGAAATATTTTCTCCCAGTCTAGTTTGTGTTTTTATTCTATTAGTGGTGTCTTTCACAGAGCAGAAGGTTTTATTTTTATAAAGTCCAACGTGTCAATTTTTTTTCTTTCATAGACTGTCTGTGTAGTGTAATATCTAAAAAGCCATCACCAAGTACAGTGCTACCTACATTATGCTATGTTTTGAAAGTTTTATGTTGATGTCTAGTTGCTATAGCACTGGACATTTGTTGAAAATATTTGCTGAAAATACTATCCTTTGTTTCTTTGTCAAAGATCAATTGACTGTATTTTTGTGGATCTATTTTTGGTATTTCTATTCTGTTCCATTGATCTATTTATCTATTCTTTCATCAGTACCATGGTGTCTTGATCACTAGCACTATATAGTAAGTCTTAAATTCAGGTAGTGTCAGTCCTCCAATTTTGTTCTTCCATATTACATTGATTATTCAGAGTCTTTTGCCTTTCTATATAAACTTAAAAATTAATATGTCAATATTTAAAAAATTGCTTGCTAGGTTTTTGATTGGGATTGCATTGAATCTATAGATCATGTTGGGAAATATTTTGATAAGATTGAATCTATCAATGAACATAAAAATATCTCTCAGTTTATCTAGATATTCAATTTCTTTCATCAGCACTTAGTAGTTTTCCTCATATAGATCTTTTTTTTTTTTTTTTGTGGGTACTGGGGGTCGACCTCAGGACCTCACGTGCCAGTAGGCGCCTGTGGCTCTGAGCGATATCACCGGCCCTTTTTTCATATGTGGGTCCCGGGAGTTGAACTCGGGCCCTCATGCTTGCCAGGCAGGTGCTTACGCCGCTGAGCCATCTCACCGGCTCCCTCATATAGATCTTTACATATGTTAGATTTGTAGATATTTTATTAAATTTGTATTTCAAAATTGTTTTGCTGATATAAATAGTGTGAAGCTGGGGATAGTTGCATGTTACTATACCCTCAGCACTTTGGGAGGATGGGGCAGGAGGATTAGCACGTTTGAGCCTACCCTGGGCAATTTAGTGAATTAGCAAGAACCTGCCCCCAACAAACAAACAAACAAACAAACAAACAAACAAACAAACAAACACTGGTGGAGATGTAAGTCAATGTGAAGGCCCTGAGTTCAACACCCAGTATCACCACAGTGAATGAGTAAATGTTTCTGTGTTTTTCCTTTTTTTCCTGTAATACTGGGAATTGAACCCAGGGGTAAGTGTTCCACCACTGAGCTACACCCCTAGAACTTTTCACTGTAGTTTGAGACAAGATCTTGGCCAAGCTGGCCTTGAATTTGCAATCCTCTTTCCTCAGCCTCCAGGTAGCTGGGATTACAGGCATGTACCACCACACCTGGATCTTGATGCTGTGTTCTGACTTTAAAATTCTGTGCATTGCTGTTATATATAAGAGTAATTGATTTTGGCATATTAATCATCTACCCTGCAACGATCTTGCCTTACTTTCTTATTAGTTATAAACATTTTTTGTTGATTTTTAGAATTTTCCATATAGACATGGACATCATCTGTGGAAATAGGCAGTTTTATTTCTTTTTTTAATGGTAGCAATATTTTATTAAAGGTAGGAAAAGAAACAGGCTCTGCAGAGCGAGTTTGGGCCAAGTAAAAGCAGAAAAAGGAGTAGAACACCCTACAGTGTGAGAGCAGGCCACCATATAAGAGAACAGAGTGGCCAATTTCTTCCTCCTTGATCTGTATGCCTTTTTCTTTGCTTTCCTTATCTTATTTAATTAGTCAGGAATTCTAGTTCAATTTCGAATAGGGGATGTGAGGGGGGACATCTTTGTCTTGTTCCTGTATTAGAAGGGAAAATATATATTTCTTTATTAGTAAGCATGATATTGGTGGTAGGATGTTGTACCTACCATCCCAAGGATAGAAATTTCCTCTCTATTCTTAGTTTGCTGAGAGTTTTGATCATGAATCAGTGTATTTTGTCAAATTTTTTTCTGTTTCTATTGACATATCATTTATGCATTAGCTGTCGATATGATAAAGTACTTAAATTTTTTTTGTGTGTGTGGGTACCCGGGGTTGACCTCAGGACCTCGCGTGCCAGCAGGCGCCCGTGCTGCTGAGCGATATCACCGGCCCCTTTTTCGTATGTGGGATCCGGGAGTCGAACTCGGGCCCTCGCGCTTGCCAGGCAGGTGCTTATGCTGCTGAGCCATCTCACTGGCCCTTGAATTGTTTTTGTAATGTCAATCCAGCCTTTCTTATCTGTAAAGAATCCCATTGGGTCATGATGTATATTTATATATTTCTGGGTCAAATTTGCTAATATTTTGTTGAAATTTTTAAAATGTATGTTCATGTAATATATTGATTTGTAATTTTTTTTCTTGTGATATCTTTGGTTTTGGTATTGAGGTAATGCTTGCCTTATAGGATGACTTAGAATATGTTCTCTCTACTCCTGGGCTATGGAAGAGTTTGTACAGAATTGGTATCATTTAAAAAAAACATTTGGGGCCAGTGAGATAGCTCAGCGGCATAAGCGCCTGCCTGACAGGCACAAGGTCCTGAGTTCCACTCTCAGTACCCACATAAAAAGGAAAAAAGGGCCAATGATATCGCTCAGCGGCACAAGCGCCTGCTAGCAAGCGCGAGGTCCTGAGTTTGACCCCCGGTACCCACATAAAAAAATAAGAATAAAAATAAAAAAAGTTTGGTAGAATTTGAAGCTATCTGATTCTTTCTTTTTTATATAGTTACTAATTGCCTGGTGCTTTCTACTTAGGAAATTTCTTAGCTATTGATTCAAGTTCTTTAATAGATATAGGTTTATTCAAGTTGCCTGCTTTTCCTAGTTTGAGTTTTGGTAGATTGTGTTTTTAAAATATTGGTTCATTCATCTAAGTTTTTAAATTTGCATGTAATTTAAAAAATAATGTTCCTTTAACATCCACAGGATTAGCAGTGATATGTCCTTGTGTTAGTCAGCCTTTAGAATGTCATGAGTAATTTACTTTAAAATATACATATTTACATTTACATATGCATACACACATCCTTTTGGTCCTATTTATCTGGAGAACCCTGACTAGTATGCATCATGTCTGAAGTTTGATGTAATTCTTTTTTTTTTTTTTTGTGGGTTCTGGGGGTCGAGCTCAGGACCTCGCGCGCCAGCAGGTGCCCGTGCCGCTGAGTGATATCACCGGCCCTTTTTTTGTAGGTGGGTTCCGGGAGTCGAACTCAGGCCCTTGTGCTTGCCAGGCAGGCGCTTATGCTGCTGAGCCATCTCACCGGCCCTGTAATTCTTGTCCTTGTTATTGGGGACCCCTGCAGTGGACCCCAGTCACCTGCAGTGCCCACAGTGAAAGGAAAGAGCAAGAGACAAAATGGCAATGTGAGGGGATCTGGGAGGGCCAGTTGTTCAAGGGAACAAAAGGCCAAGAGGCAGCCAGAACCTCGGTATTTATTTGTTTATTTATTTATGTATATATTTATTTATCTTTCTGAGACAGGGTCTCACTGTGTAGTTCAGGCTGGCCTTGAGCTCACTTTGTAGCTCAGGCTGGCCTCAAACTCGCAGTGACCTTCCTGCCTCAGCCTCCCCAGTGCTGGGATTAGAAGCATGTGCCACCACCCCCAGCTGCTTGGTATTTATTGATCACATTTACATTGAGGAAAATGGTGAGGGGGTTATCGAATGACTTAGAGGGAGGTAGTGGTTTTATACTAATGAGGATCTTTATGTTGATGAGGAGGGTGGGGAGAGATGGCAGGTTAATGAGGAGTTTGTCCTTTCCCCAGGGTGAAACCCTTTTTTTTTTTTTTTTTTTTTTGTATTACTACTCGGTTCTCAAGGAACCAGGATGTCTTCAGCTGGTGCAATCTTGCCCTGGGGCATTACAGCATCACAGACTGTTGAGGCCTCAACTGTGACCAGATGCACACGGAGTTATATTTCTGCATACCACAGCCGGCTAGCATGGCAAGATACTAGGCCTCAGACAAGCCCTAATCACAATTTGATTATGAAAAGAGTTTTATCCCCCAAATTATATAGAATGGCCCTCAATACTTGTTCTTCTCTAAATAAGTTTCCCACCGTCCTTGGCTTACTTCAAAATTTTCTCTGTTGTTGATTTTCTGAAGTTTGAATATGATATATTATGTAGCTATAGATTTTTTGGGTATAAATACTGCTTAGTGTTATCTAAACTTTGTGAATTTGTGGTTAGTGTCATTAATTTTGGAAAATTCTGTCATTACTTAAAATATTTTTTCAGTCCTTGTTTCTTTTGATTCTATCAGTTTTATTTTGTGTAAGTTATACCTGTTATAATTGTATCACAGTTTTTGGGTAATACTTTTTTTTCACTTTGGGAAGCTTCTATTGATACATCTTCAAGCTCACTGATTCTTTATTTGTGTCCAGTTTGCTTATAAGCCAATAAAAGTCATTTTTAAAATTTCTAGTACAATAGTTTTTATTACTACTATTTCCTTTTTTGGTAAATTAGAACACTTACTTTCCTCTTAAAATTTATGTCTTTTAAAAAATACTTCCAGGCTGGGCATAGCCAGAGCTGGGTGTGGTGGCACACACCTGTAATCCCAGCACTTGGGACGCTGAGGCAGGAGGATCACTGTGAGTTCGAGGCCAGCCTGTGCTACAAAGTGAGTTCAAGGCCAGCCTGAACTGCATAGTGAAATCCTGTCTCAAAACGAAAAAAAAAAAAAAAAAAAAATCTTCCAAGTATTTCTTTCCCTCCAAGCAAAATTTCAAGATTGCATAGATTCTTTTTTTTTTCTTTTTTCTTTTTTCTTTTTTTGTGGGTACCGGGGGTCAAACCCAGGACCTCACGCGCCAGCGGGCACCCGTGCTGCTGAGCGATATCACCAGCCCTTTTTTCGTATGTGGGTTCCAGGAGTCGAACTCAGGACCTCGCGCTTGCCAGGCAGGCACTTATGCCGCTGAGCTATCTCACCAGCCCGAGATTGTGTACATTCTCAACTCAAGCAAGCGATGAAACATAATTCCAGGATAATATATGTCTTTGTCCATTTTCTGTTGCTGCAACAAAATACTTGAGACTGGATAATTTACAAAAAAATTTTATTTAGCTCACTGTTCTGGAAGCCGGGAACTCCAAGAGCATGGCACTGGCATCTGTTCAGCATGTGATGAGGGCTTTCCTGCTGTATCATAACAGAGCCAATAGCAACACATGGCAAGATAGGACGAGGATGATCACTCAAGTCTCTTCCTCTCTTTTATTTTTTGCTTGTGAATTGTGCTTTAATTTCTGCAATCAGAATTGATACAGTGAGAATACAAGCATAAACTTTCATTGTGTATCCAGAAAATAAAAAACACATTTATACAGGTATAGCCCCTGATTATTCCTTACAAAAAGAAAAATTCGATTAAAGTTAGTTTATCTTTAGTGTAAAAACTTTGAGGTATAAACAAACTCAAGATATTATAATAGTAAATTATTAAGGTACATCTCCAAACTTGCACACTGCAATGTTTTAAACAAAGTAAATGGTTGCATTTCAGCATTTATTGTTAAGCATAATCCACATATGAATCTTAAATAAAAATTTCACAACATATAAACCCATTGAGGATTCTGTACATAAATATAAGTCATAGGAATCTGATTTCAAATATAAGAAATAATCATGACAGTGGTAGTTAACTGATTGTATCACCGTGAGAAAGAAATGCCCAATGAAATTGAATCAGCATAGTTCTAGGTGAGGCTGAAGGGATTTAGTGAAAAAGAAAGTGCACCCTGGGTGTTAGTGGCATCAACCAATAGGCTTGTTGCCTGAATGGAATGAAAGGGAGACAAACAAGGAAGGCTTGCTTCTGTTTCTTCAGAGGAGCTCCAGTTTTCACCTTCATCTTGGACATCATCTCCTGGCTTCAAGCGCAGACTCTTCAGCCTTCCAGCGCAGACCCTTCAGCCTCCTGATATGGACTTGCACGGGACACTACAGTGAACTACAGGGTTTCAACTGGATGCTTCAGATTTCCAGCATGCAGACAACTCTTTTGAACTCTTCCCACACCTGATTCTGCAGGCGACCATTGGAAGCCTATCTTGTAAATCCTATTTGTATATCTTGCATAAAGTCTGTTTCTCTAGTAAGCACAGACTGGTGTAGAGTTTGGTATCAGGAGTGACTCTAGGGAAAAAGAACTGTAAAGATAAAATTCTTTAATATCTTTAGTGGTTCCTGGAGTTGGCTCTCTAATTTGATAAGACTTAAAGATGCCATGGTCTCTCCTGATCATGTAGGGGATACTGATAGTCCTTGGTGTGAACTGTTCAAAGTAATATGCAGTGTAGATCCATTTGATTATCCTAATTCACCTTGTGTGAGATGTAAGGAATCTGTGGACTCCATACATGATACTTGTAAATATTTTTGGCAGGGTGGGAAATATAATGATGTTGGCTGGTTACTCTTAGAATCTCTGGATAAACTAGTGAAGGAAAACAATGAGCTAAAAACATGGATAGGAAATCTAGTCTTCTGTGAGGGCAAATTAATAAAGGAAAATAAGGAGCTCAAAGATTCAAATTTCCAGCTCCAGACACACATAAGACACACTTTTAGATTTAAAAGTTTTTTTGGAGACAAGGTCCTGCTATGTAGTCCAGGCTGGCCTCAAACTCATGATAATCTCTCTGCCTCAGCTTCCCAAGTAGTGGGATTACAGGTACGAGTCACCTTGCCTGGAAGATTTAAAAGTTTCCAAGTATGAGCTGAAGGAGAATCTCCTCTTCTTTATCCACAGGGCTGAAATTGCAGAAACCCAAACACAGGACCTCATAATTTGGCTGAAATATAGTGTAAATTTAATGCTCAGCCTCAAATGGTATCTGAAGTGACTGTGAGGGCACTGATCAGAAAGTAATGGGATCCCATAAATTGGGATAAAGATGTTTGGAAGAATTCTGATGAGGCTGAGGATGTTGATCTCCTAGACTCTAATAAGATTATTTTGCCAGAGAAAGGGATTACCCCACCCACAGTGGCAGAGGCATCCCCACCCCCCATGGTGTTGGCTTCTCCTAGTATACAGAAGGAAACTAATCCTGTGTTGACTAAGCATGATAATGCTGACACTCCTGAGGATCCACTGTCACCCCCCATTTTTACCTCTAGGCCTTTAACCAGGCTTAAATTGCAGAAGGCTCCTAAGGCTGAGATACATAGTGTGACTCATGAGGAGTTCTGCTATTCTCCAAAAGAACTTCTTGAATTTTCTAAGTCTTATAAGCAGAGGCCTGATGACCAAGTGTGGGAATGGATTTTATGGGTGTGGGATAATGGTGGTGTTTTGGTTACTTTTCTCTCGTTGCTGGGACAAAATACCCGACACCCAAAATTAAGGAAGGAAAGGTTTATTTAGCTCACAGTTTGTGGAGGTTTCAGTCCATACTTGGCTGGCGCCAAGGCAGAGTGGCACATGGCAGAGGGCAACAGTTCATGGCGGCGGAAGGCAGCAAAAACAAGCAAGAGCAAAAGGGAGGAGCGCAAGAGCACAAGAGACAGCAACCTCTTTCCCTCCCTTATATTACATGCAGGCTCCCCGCCCCAGGGTGGGTGTAGCACTCACGCCCATAATCTCAGCATTAGACCATGAATCAGTCATAAACTCCAGAAGCCGCCTCCATGACTGCATGAGGCTTTGGGGGGACATCTAGACACAAACCATAACAGGTGGCAAAAAATGTACACCTGGATCAGGCTGAGTTGATATGGGCCCCTTTAAATGGAGATTCTGAATTGAATGTTGCAGCTCATGGAATTAAATGAAAAGGCATTAATAGTTTACTTGGCTGGTTGACAGCAGCATGGATCAAAAGGTGGCCCATGTGAATGAGTTAGAGATGCCTGATATTCTGTAGTTTACTTTTGTTTGTTTGTGTGTGTGTGTGTGTGTGGTTTACTGTTGATGAAGGAATTCAAAGGCTCAGGGAGATGGGAATGCTGGAGTGGATTTGTCATGTTAAACCTAATCCTCCACACTGGGATGATTCAGAAAATGTACCCTTCACTAACACCTTGAGAAACAGATTCATGAGGGGGGCACTGGCATCCCTGAATAGCCCTGTCATTGATCTTCTCTGTATGCCAGACCTTACTGCTGAGACCATAGTTACTTGATTGGGGAACTTTAGGAAAATCGGTTTAATTGGATTCCAGAGTGGCAGGGGTCAAGTGGAAGCACTTAATCACCAAAGGTAAGGTACAACCACTTACTGTAATGGGCAGCAGAAGTAGAACAATGATTGGAATGGTCTGACACATGTAGACCTATGGCATTGGCTGATTAGCTAGTGTTCCCCAAAGTGAAATAGACAGGAAGCCTAAAATTTTTTTTACTATATTTGTATAAGCAAAAAGATTTAAAGGCAAATGAACAGAAACCTGCTTCAGATTGTAATATCAGAGAACCATCGCTCCTGAATCAGTTCCTGGATTTAAGACAGTTTACAGACCCTGAACCTCTTGAACGAAGGGGCAGTCAGGAAGGACCCCAGTGGACCACCAAACTTTTATTTAAAAAAATTTTAATTAGTACATATTTGCCATATGTAGTGCTCATATTAATCATAGAGAATTTGTGCCTGTACACAATATATCTTAATTCTTTTTTCCATTCCCCTCCCCTTCCTTCAAACTTTCTTCCCCTCCACATTTACAGAATATTTGTTTCCATTTTTTCTTCCATTATTTGTTTTTAAAATGCCTTTTCTTTTCTTTCCCTTCCCCTCCCTTTCCCTTATTCCCCTTCCGATTCAAACATGTTCTTCCTACTTCCCAATATCTATCCTCCATTTTGCTCCTTGTTTACCATTAGGATTTCTCACACAAGAGAAACAGTGTGATATTTAAATTCATGTGTCTTATTTATTTCATTTAAAAGTATGGTCTTGAGGTGCACCCATTTGCCTATAAATAACTCAAGTTTATCCTTCTTTATGGCAGAGTAGTACTCTGCTGTATATAAATACCACATTTTCTTTATCCATTCATCTGTTGATTGGCATATGGGTTTCCAAGATTTAGCTATTATAAATTATGCTGCTATAAACATGGGTATGCATATATCACTGTGATATGATGCTTTTTACTCTTTCAGGAAGATGCCTAGATGGGGAGTGGCTGGGTCAAGTGGAACCTCTACTTTTAGTTTTTTGAGGAATCTCCATACTGATTTCCATAGTGGCTGCACCATTTTACACTCTCACCAACAATGGAGAAGTTTTCCTTTTTCCTCACAGGCTTGCTGGCATTTGTTGTTAATTGATTTCTTACTGATAGCCATTCTTTCTGGACTGAGATGGAATCTCAGTGTTGTTTTAATTTGCATTTCTCTAATGACCAGTGACTACTGGGGCTGAGCAGACCCTCAACCTCCTAAACGAGTATATGGCAAACAGTTTAAATAAAGAGAGACAATTGGTGTGGTTTTTGGGGAGTCCAAGCAGGTCAGAACTCTCTCAGGAGTAAAGACAAAGAGCTCCACAGGACAGCCCATATTTATTTAGTTTTCAAACAAATGAAGGGGATACTGAGGCAATGCAGGAACTGAGCAGGACCTTGGGAAGTTACTTCAACGACTTCTCCGGGCAGTAAATGTTGCTTGCTTCCAGGAATGAATTTGTGAGTATTGCTTTCCTTCCAATTTCATTAAAGAGTTTGAGAATTAGTGGCATTAATTCTCTAAATTTCTTGTAGAATTCAGCAGTGAATCCATCAGTACCAGGGCTTCTCTTTGCTGGTAGGGTTTTTTTTTTTTTTTGTGGGTACCGGGGGGTCGACCTCAGGACCTCGCGCGCCAGCAGGCGCCCATGCCGCTGAGCGATATCACCGGCCCCTTTTTCGTATGTGGGATCCGGGAGTCGAACTCGGGCCCTCACACTTGCCAGGCAGGTGCTTAAACCGCTGAGCCATCTCACCGGCCCAGGGTTTTTTTTTTTTTAAAGAGAAGAAAAAAACAAAACAAATCAAAAGAAGAACAAATTTTCAAAACAACATAATAGGAGGGTAACAATGGTTAATACATTACGTATTACTATCTTTAAGTTAGTTATTCAGGATACCAGACATTAGCATTCAATTGTCCAAACATTATTGGCACAAACCTTACTCTTCAATGAACTAAGTAAAATTGGTAGTGTATCTATCTTAACCATCTTATATATATAACCATCTTATATATATATATATATATATATATATATATATATATATATATATACAATTTTTTTCCCTTTCCCTTCTTTCTTTTCCCTATTCCAGTCTCTCTTTCCTTTTGACCAGTTTCTTTTTGATTCACCATGTCTATTGTACATTTTGGATCTTATTTACTCTTTCAGTTTCTCATACTAGAGAGACAATACGATGCTTACACATGTGCTTCTGGTTTATTTCACTTATGAGTATTTTCTCGAGTTGCATCCATTTACCTATAAAAGTCTCCAGTTTATCCTTCTTTATGGCTGAATAGTACTCCACTGTATAAAAATACCACATCTTTCTTATCCATTCCTCAGTTGATGGGCATTTGGGTTGTTTCCAAGATCTGGCTATTACAAATTGTGCTGCTATAAACATGGGTGCACATATATCGCTGTGGTACGATGTTTTTAATTCTTCTGGGAAGATGCCCAGAAGGGGAATAGCTGGGTCAAATGGGACCTCCAACCCTAGTTTTTTGAGGAATCTCCACACTGACTTCCACAGTGGCTGTACCAGTCAACACTCCCACCAACAGTGAAGAAGGGTTCCTTTTTCCCCACAGCCCCTCCAGCATTTGTTATTAGTTGATTTCTTTATAGTAGCCATTCTTTCTGGGGTGAGATGGTATCTCAGTGTTGTTTTAATTTGCATCTCTCGAATGACTAGTGATGTTGCACATTTTTTTGAATATTTATTTGCCATTAGTATTTCTTCATCTGAGAAATGTGTATTCATCTCAGATGCCCATTTTTGGAGTGGGCCTTTAAATTTGGGAGGTCTGATTTTTTTGAGTTCTTTATATGTTCTCAATAGTAATCCTTTGTCTGAGGAACGGCTGGCAAACATTTTTTCCCACGTTGTGGGTTGTCTCTTCACTCTGTTGGTGGTTTCTCTTGCTGTGCAAAAGCTTTTTAATAAGATGAGATCCCAGTTATTGATTCTTTGGGATAGTTCCCGTGCGGTTGAGTTTTTATTCATAAAGTCTTTGCCTACACCAATGTCTCCAAGGGTTTTACCTATCCTACCTTCCAGCAGATTTAATGTTTCTGTTTTAATATTTAGATCTCTGATCCATTTTGAATTTAGTTTAGTGCATGGTGAAAGATATGGGTCTAGTTTTAATCTTCGGCATGTGCAGAGCCAGTTTTTCCAGCACCATTTATTAAAGAGGCTATCTTTCTTCCAGCGAATGTGTTTGGCACCTTTGTCAAAGATAAGGTGGCTTAGTATGTCTGGGGTTGTTTCAGCATCTTCTAATCTGTTCCATTGATCTTCAGGTCTGTTATTTTGCCAGTACCACACTGTTTTTATCACAGTAGCTTTATAGTATAATTTCAAGTCAGGGATTGTGATGCCCCCTGCCTTGCGTTTGTTGCCCAGAATTGCCTTTGCTATTCTAGGTCTCTTCTGATTCCAAATGAATTTTAGGATTGTTTTCTCTAATTCTGTGAGATATGCTGTTGGAATTTTGATTGGAATTGCATTAAATCTGTATAACAATTTTGGAAGTATGGCCATTTTCACTATATTGGTTCTTCCTATCCAGGAGCAAGGGATATCTTTCCATTTTCTGATATCCTCTTCAATCTCCTTTTTCAGAGTACTGTAGTTTTCAGTATAGAGGTCTTTTACATCCTTTGTGAGGTTGATTCCTAGGTATTTCATTTTTTGGATGTTATTGTGAAAGGTATTGTTTCCCTAATTTCTCTTTCAGTAAGTTTGTTATTTGTGTACAGGAAGGCTATTGACTTTTGAGTATTGACTTTGTATCCAGCTACACTACTGAATTTGCTTATTAAATCTAGCAGTTTTTTAGTGGAGTTTTTGGGGTCTTCTGTGTAGAGTATCATGTCATCTGCAAATAATGATAATTTAACTTCTTCCTGTCCAATCATTATTCCTTTTATTTCTTTCTCTTGTCTAATTGCTCTGGCTAAAGTTTCCAGAACTATGTTGAATAAGAGTGGGGACAGTGGACATCCTTGTCTTGTTCCTGATTTTAGAGGGAAGGCTTTCAGTTTTTGGCCATTTAGTATAATATTGGCTGTTGGTTTGTCATAGATAGCTTTTACCAGATTGAGATAAAGACCCTCTATTCCAATTTTCTGTAGGGTTTTTATCATGAAAAGGTGCTGGACTTTGTCAAAAGCTTTTTCTGCATCTATTGAGATGATCATGTGATTTTTGTCTTTGGTTCTGTTAATATGGTGTATTACATTTATTGATTTACGTATGTTGAACCATCCCTGCATCCCTGGGATGAATCCAACTTGGTCATGGTGTATAATCTTCTTGATGATTTGTTGGATTCTGTTTGCCAGTATCTTATTAAGGATTTTTGCATCTATGTTCATTAGGGAGATTGGCCTGTAGTTCTCTTTCTTAATTGGGTCCTTCTCTGGTTTTGGTATCAGGGTAATGCTTGCTTCCAGGAATGAATTTGGGAGTATTGCTTCCCTTTCAATTTCATTGAAAAGTTTGAGAATGCTGGTAGCGTTTTGATTGCACCTTCAATTTCATTGGCTGATATTGGTTTATTTAGAATTTTGTCTCTCTTTATTTAAACTGTTTGCCGTATACTCGTTTAGGAGGTTGAGGGTCTGTTCAGCCCCAGTAGTCACTGGTCATTAGAGAAATGCAAATTAAAACAACACTGAGATTCCATCTCAGTCGAGAAAGAATGGCTATCAGTAAGAAATCAATTAACAACAAATGCCAGCAAGCCTGTGAGGAAAAAGGAAAACTTCTCCATTGTTGGTGAGAGTGTAAAATGGTGCAACCACTATGGAAATCAGTATGGAGATTCCTCAAAAAACTAAAAGTAGAGGTTCCACTTGACCCAGCCACTCCCCATCTGTCCATTTCTTCTACATTTTCCATCTTATTAGAATACAGGTTCTCATAGTAGGTATTGATGATCTTCTGGATTTCTGCAGGATCTGTTGTAGTTTTATCCCTAACTGAATGGATTTGAGTCTTTCCTTTTTTGATAAGGTTGGCTATGGGTTTGTCAATTTTATTTAATCTTTCAAAGAACTAACCCTTTGATTCATTGATTTTTTTGTAGTCTTTTCTTAGTTTCCATTGCATTAATTTCTGCTCTGGTCTTCATAATTTCCTCCCTCATACAAGCTTTGGGCTTGAGTTGCTCTTTTTTTTTCTAGAAGCTTGAGGTTCAACATTAAGTTATTTATTTGAGCTCACTCTGTTTCCCTGATATCGGAATTCACTGCTATAAATTTCCCTCATAGGACTGATTTCAATATGTCCCATAAATTCTGGTATGTTGTATTGCCATTATTGTTTAATTGTAGAAACTGTCTAATTTCTTCTTTAATTTCATCTGTGGTCCATTGGTTGTTCAGTAGTGTGTTATTTAATTTTCATGTGTTTATGAGTTTGTTGTGGTTTCTTTTGCCATTTATTTCCAATTTCATTGCATGGGATACAGTGATAATATGCATAGTATAATTTTAATTCCTTTGCATTTACTTAAGCATGTTCTATGAACTAGCATGTGGCCTATTCTGGAGAACATCACATGTGCGGCTGAGAAAAATGTGTATTCTGATGTTGTGGGGTTGAACACCCTGTAGACATCTACAAGGTCCATTTCAAAAGTTTGGTTCAGTTTTAATATTTCATTGTTAATTTTTTTATCTGGTTGATCTGTCTATTTATGACAGTGGTGTATTGAGTTCCCCCATTATAAGTGTACTAGTGATTATTTGATTTTTCATGTCAGTTAGTATTTGTTTTATATAGTTGGGTGCACTGGTATTTGGTGCACATATATTTATGACTGTTATCTCTTCCTTTTGGATTGTTTCCTTTACAAGGATGTGAACTTCCTTGACTCTCTTGATCAGTCTTGGCTTGAGATTAACCTTGTCTGCAAATAGAATGGCTTCCCCTGCTTTTTTTCTGTTTTCCTGTCACATGGAATATTGTTTTACATTCTTTGACTTTCAGTCTATGAATTTTTTTGAATTAAATGTGTTTCTTTTTTTTATTTTAAAGAGAAGAAAAAACAAAACAAATCAAAAGAAGAACAAATTTTCAAAAAAACATAATAGGAGGGTAACAATGGTTAATACATTACGTATTACTATCTTTAAGTTAGTTATTCAGGACACCAGACATTAGCATTCAATTGTCCAAACATTATTGGCACAAACCTTACTCTTCAATGAACTAAGTAAAAATGGTAGTGTATCTATCTTAACCATCTTATATATATATATACAATTTTTTTTCCTTTCCCTTCTTTCTTTTCCCTATTCCAGTCTCTCTTTCCTTTTTACCAGTTTCTTTTTGATTCACCATATCTATTGTACATTTTGGATCTTATTTACTCTTTCAGTTTCTCATACTAGAGAGATAATACGATGCTTACACATGTGCTTCTGGTTTATTTCACTTATGAGTATTTTCTCGAGTTGCATCCATTTACCTATAAAAGTCTCCAGTTTATCCTTCTTTATGGCTGAATAGTACTCCATTGTATAAAAATACCACATCTTTCTTATCCATTCCTCAGTTGATGGGCATTTGGGTTGTTTCCAAGATCTGGCTATTACAAATTGTGCTGCTATAAACATGGGTGCACATATATCGCTGTGGTACGATGTTTTTAATTCTTCTGGGAAGATGCCCAGAAGGGGAATAGCTGGGTCAAATGGGACCTCCAACCCTAGTTTTCTGAGGAATCTCCACACTGACTTCCACAGTGGCTGTACCAGTTGCCACTCCCACCAACAGTGAAGAAGGGTTCCTTTTTCCCCACAGCCCCTCCAGCATTTGTTGTTAGTTGATTTCTTAATAGTAGCCATTCTTTCTGGGGTGAGATGGTATCTCAGTGTTGTTTTAATTTGCATCTCTCGAATGACTAGTGATGTTGCACAATTTTTGTATATTTGTTTGCCATTAGTATTTCTTCATCTGAGAAATGTATATTCATCTCAGATGCCCATTTTTGGAGTGGGTCTTTAAATTTGGGAGGTCTGATTTTTTTGAGTTCTTTATATGTTCTCGATAGTAATCCTTTGTCTGAGGAACAGCTGGCAAACATTTTTTCCCACATTGTGGGTTGTCTCTTTACTCTGTTGGTGGTTTCTCTTGCTGTGCAAAAGCTTTTTAATAAGATGAGATCCCAGTTATTGATTCTTTGGGATAGTTCCCGTGTGGTTGAGTTTTTATTCATAAAGTCTTTGCCTACACCAATGTCTCCAAGGGTTTTACCTATCCTACCTTCCAGCAGATTTAATGTTTCTGTTTTAATATTTAGATCTCTGATCCATTTTGAATTTAGTTTAGTGCATGGTGAAAGATATGGGTCTAGTTTTAATCTTCGGCATGTGCAGAGCCAGTTTTTCCAGCACCATTTATTAAAGAGGCTATCTTTCTTCCAGCGAATGTGTTTGGCACCTTTGTCAAAGATAAGGTGGCTTAGTATGTCTGGGGTTGTTTCAGCATCTTCTAATCTGTTCCATTGATATTCAGGTCTGTTTTTTTTGCCAGTACCACACTGTTTTTATCACAGTAGCTTTATAGTATAATTTCAAGTCGGGGATAGTGATGCCCCCTGCCTTGCCTTTGTTGCCCATAATTGCCTTTGCTATTCTAGGTCTCTTCTGATTCCAAATGAATTTTAGGATTGTTTTCTCTAATTCTGTGAGATATGCTGTTGGAATTTTGATTGGAATTGCATTAAATCTGTATAACAATTTTGGAAGTATGGCCATTTTCACTATATTGGTTCTTCCTATCCAGGAGCAAGGGATATCTTTCCATTTTCTGATATCCTCTTCAATCTCCTTTTTCAGAGTACTGTAGTTTTCAGTATAGAGGTCTTTTACATCCTTCGTGAGGTTGATTCCTAGGTATTTCATTTTTTTGGATGTTATTGTGAAAGGTATTGTTTCCCTAATTTCTCTTTCAGTAAGTTTGTTATTTGTGTACAGGAAGGCTATTGACTTTTGAGTATTGACTTTGTATCCAGCTACACTACTGAATTTGCTTATTAAATCTAGCAGTGTTTTAGTGGAGTTTTTGGGGTCTTCTGTGTAGAGTATCATGTCATCTGCAAATAATGATAATTTAACTTCTTCCTTTCCAATCATTATTCCTTTTATTTCTTTCTCTTGTCTAATTGCTCTGGCTAAAGTTTCCAGAACTATGTTGAATAAGAGTGGGGACAGTGGACATCCTTGTCTTGTTCCTGATTTTAGAGGGAAGGCTTTCAGTTTTTGGCCATTTAGTATAATATTGGCTGTTGGTTTGTCATAGATAGCTTTTACCAGATTGAGATAAAGACCCTCTATTCCAATTTTCTGTAGGGTTTTTATCATGAAAAGGTGCTGGACTTTGTCAAAAGCTTTTTCTGCATCTATTGAGATGATCATGTGATTTTTGTCTTTGGTTCTGTTAATATGGTGTATTACATTTATTGATTTACGTATGTTGAACCATCCCTGCATCCCTGGGATGAATCCAACTTGGTCATGGTGTATAATCTTCTTGATGATTTGTTGGATTCTGTTTGCCAGTATCTTATTAAGGAGTTTTGCATCTATGTTCATTAGGGAGATTGGCCTGTAGTTCTCTTTCTTAATTGGGTCCTTCTCTGGTTTTGGTATCAGGGTAATGCTTGCTTCCAGGAATGAATTTGGGAGTATTGCTTCCCTTTCAATTTCATTGAAAAGTTTGAGAAGTAGGGGTGTTAGGTCTTCTCTAAATTTCTTGTAGAATTCGGCAGTGAATCCATCAGGGCCTGGACTTTTCTTTGTTGGGAGGTTTTTAATTACATCTTCAATTTCATTGGTTGATATTGGTTTATTTAGGATTTTTAAATCTTCTAGATTTAGCTTTGGTAATTCATACGAATCTAGGAATCTGTCCATTTCTTCTGCATTTTCCATCTTAGTAGAATATAAATTTTCAAAATAGGTATAGATGATCTTCTGGATTTCTGCAGGGTCCGTCGTGATATCACCCTTTTCATTTTCAATTGCATGGATTTGAGTCTTTTCTTTTCTTTTTTTAATAAGGTTGGATAAGGGTTTGTCAATCTTATTTATTCTTTCAAAGAACCAACTTTTTGCTTCATTGATTCTTTGTATTGTTTTTTTATTCTCCAATACGTTAATTTCTGCTCTGATCTTTATAATTTCCTCCCTTGTACGGGCTTTTGGCTTAACCTGCTCTTCTTTTTCTAGAAGCTCGAGGTTCACCCTTAAGTTGTTTATTTGCACTTGCTCTGTTTTCCTGATATAAGTATTTAATGCTATAAATTTCCCTCTTAGGACTGCTTTCATTGTATCCCATAAGTTCCAGTATGTTGTACTGTCATTATCATTCAGTTGTAGAAAGTGACTAATTTCTTCTTTAATTTCATCTGTGACCCATTGGTTGTTCAGGAGGATGCTGTTTAATTTCCATGTGTTTAGGGAGTTTTTGTGGGATCTTTTGCCATTGATTTCCAATTTCATTGCACTATGGTCTGATAATATGCATGGGATAATTTCAATTCCTTTGCATTTACTTAAGCAGGTTTTATGAGCTAGTATGTGGTCTATTTTGGAGAACGTCCCATGTGCAGCTGAGAAAAATGTGTATTCTGATGTTGTGGGATGGAACACTCTGTAGACATCTACTAAGTCCATTTGTTCAAAAGTTTGGTTCAGTTCTACTATTTCATTATTGATTTTCTGTCCAGTTGATCTATCTTTTTGTGACAGTGGAGTATTGAGATCTCCCAATATAATTGTATTAGTGCTTATTTGATTTTTCATGTCCTTTAGTACTTGTTTTATATAGCTGGGTGCATTGGTATTTGACGCATATATATTTATGATCGTTATCTCTTCCTCTTGGATTGTTCCCTTTACAAGGATGTAATGACCATCTTTATCTCTCTGAATCCTTCTTGGCTTGAAGTTCACTTTGTCTGCAAAAAGAATAGCTACCCCTGCTTTTTTCTGGGTTCCTGTGGCATGGAGTATTGTTTTCCATCCTTTGACTTTCAGTCTATGAATTTCTTTCTGAATTAAATGTGTTTCTTGTGTACAGCATATTGTTGGATCTTGCTTCTTGATCCATTTCACCAGTCTGTGCCTTTTGATTGGTGAATTGAGACCGTTAACATTGATGGTTAAAACTGATATGTATTGACTTGTCATGATATTTTCCTGTTGTTGGTTCCCACTCTTTGTTTTTCCGCTTTCCGGCTATTTAATTATTTGCCCTGCCTGGTGGATTCCTTCTGTTGGGGTTCCTATCTCTTTCTAGAATGTCCTTCAGAACGTTTTGGAGTGCTGGTTTGGTGGTCATAAATTTTCTCAGATGTTCTTTGTCATGAAAGTATTTTATTTCTCCATCAATTTTGAAAGATAGTTTTGCAGGGTACATCAATCTGGGCTGAAAATTATTTTCCTTTAGAGCTTGCAATACATCATTCCAAGCTCTTCTTGAATTGAGGGTTTGTGCTGAAAAGTCAGCTGTGATTCTGATGGGTTTTCCTTCATAGGTGATTTGTCTCTTCTCCCTAACAGCTTTTAAGATTCTGCCCTTCTGTTGAATTTCTGGGATCTTGACCATAATATGTCTGGCTGAAGTTTTTTTTTGATCATGTCTAGTTGGTGTTCTAAAAGCTTCACTTATAGGGGTGTCAAATTCCTTTTCTCTTCCAGGAAAGTTCTCCCTGATTATGTCTTTGAACAAGGTTTTAATGTCGTTGATGCTATCTCCTGCTTTTTCATTTATTCCAATTATTCTTAAGTTGTTTATCTTTGAGTCATCTAGCAGCTGCTGAATTGATTTTTCATGGTCCCTTGCTATTTTTAAGAATTTTTCCATTTCATGATCACTAATTGCAAGCCTGTCTTCTATATCTGAGATCCTGTCCTCGCATTGGCTTATTCTGCTACAAATACTTTCAATGGAATTTTTTATCTCTTGGATATCTGCTTGAATCTGCCTTATGGATTCCATTTCTTTCCTATGCTGAGCATTCATGGTTTCTATAGTTTTCTTAAGTTCATCTATTTTTTTGTCTGTATCAGCTATAGTGTCCTTAAGCATGGTCTTCATTGTAGACATTATCTCTGCAGTTATCTGTGAGATTATTTCTGTTTTAATTTTTTCCAGAACCTCATTCAGTTGCTTTGTTGTTACCACTTCAGATAGGCCAGGTGGGTGGCTTTCAGATTGTCCCACCTCGTTGCTCCCTAGGTTTGCCTTTGGTGAATTGGATGTGTGGGGTTGCATCTTGTTTAAGTGTCGTCTCATTTTTTCTTTCTTTAATTCCTGGGGTGATGTTTGCAAATTACCTATAGTAGGTTACTTTATTGCTAGTGTTTAAGATCTTTAGAAGATGACTACTTCTCTGCAGTATCTTCCAAGTGGAGCTTGCTTTTAGGTTTTGAGCTTTCTGCCAGATCCTACCTCTTCAATTCGTTGGGTATGCGAAGTTGCTACCTGTTTGGCCCAGTCCTTGATTCTTTGGTACTGTGCCACTGTATTTTCTGTGTCCCTTAGTCAATCTCAATCATGAAATATCAGGAAGGAAAGATGTTTAGAACAATTATTTCACATTTGGCTATAATGTTAACTAAAGTATCAAACACAGCCTAGAAAATGACAGACTGAGCTAACCAGTTATTTACCACTTTTAGCTGTATAGAGTTGTGGTTATATAACAAAATCTAAAACACACCAGAAAAATTATATGCAGTATACAAGTCCTATGTATGTCAATTTTTCCCTGAGGAGTTTAAATTTAAAATGAGTTAAGGAGGAAATAGAGTATTGGGAGAAGAGGAAGGAATTAGATGTAAGGTTAGAGGACCAAAAGGGATCCCACTAAAATTGGGACACTAGTGCAGAGGACAGGTGGTAAAAAGAGAAGGAAGGGATAAAAGGAAGAACAGATCACAACCACAATCACAAAGAAGTTAGAGGCGCTGTTTACACTCATATAAAAAACCAGAGAGAATAATGAAGGAAAGAGCAAATACACATACAGAAACAAAAACGAAGATAAAAACAATAAAACAGACAGATCAAAAATAAAGCCCCACCAAAAAACAAAACAAAACAAAACAAAAACAAAAAACCCTTCGCCAGAACAAAAAACAAATCAGTGAGAAAAAAAAATAAAATAAAATAAAAAGAATCAGTTCCAGGTGTTGACTCTGTTGTAGGCAGGTACCTTGTGGTGACAGAGTCCTGTTCTGTGCAGGTCCGTCCCAGTAAGCCAGGAGCGCCCTCTGGCGGGCGGTGAGCAGAGGCGCGTACTTTCAGGCAGAGACCAGTCTAGCTCGCCTCCGCTCTCAGCGCCCTTTCACGATCCCTGGGCCTGAGAGGCTCAGCGCGCTGTCCGGAGTGCGGGTTCCCTGCACTGGTTCCCGCCGCTCTGGTTTTTCGCCACGCCCCCCACAATGGCGCCAGGCCAGTCGCTCTCTGGCGCGGGACAGATGTGGCTGAGAGTCCAGTCTCGTTCGCCTGCTGACCTCAGCACACTTTCGTGGGCTTGAGAGGCCCCGTGCTGCCCTGTCCGGAGCACAAGTTCCCAGAGCAGTTTTCGAGCCGCTCTGAGTTTCGCCACACCCCCCACAATGGTGCCCGGCCGGTCGCTCTCTGGCGTGGGGCAGCTGTGGCTGAGAGACACTCACCGCCGGTCAGCGCCGTTCTCCTCCGCTCCCCTGCCCCACCGCTGTCTCAGGATCCTCCGTGGGGGCTCCCTGGGCGCCAGCTGCCACCCTGTGTCCGTAGAATTGAGCCTCTGCGGCGCTGCAACTCCCGGGATAGTAGAAGGTGCGCGCGTGCGGTCTGCTCCTTCTTTCCTTCTTCTTTGTTGGAAGTCACCCGTCACTGGTGCCGGGGGTCCCAGATTGCGCTTCAGAACTTTTCTGGGTTTCGGGGAGGCATCTCCCCCCCTCCTGCGCTTTCTGGGTCGCTATATTCCCGTGTTCCAATGGTAACTTTTAGAGAGAGTTTCACTGCCTGCTTCTTACTCATCCGCCATCTTGAGGTTCCCTCTTAAATGTGTTTCTTGTATGCAGCATATTGTTGGATCTTGCTTCTATTCTGCTAGTCTGTGTCATTTGATTGGTGTACTGAGACCATTAACATTGATGTTTATAACTGATACGTATTTTTTTTTTTTGTGGGTACCGGGGTCGACCTCAGGACCTTGCACACCAGCAGGCACCCATGCTGCTGAGCGATGTCACCAGCCCTTTTTTCATATGTGGGTTCCGGGAGTCGAACTCGGGCCCTTGCGCTTGCCAGGCAGGCGCTTACGCTGCTGAGCCATCTCACCGGCCCTTATAACTGATATGTATTGACTTATCCATGTCATGTTATTTTCCTGTTGTTCACTCCCTTTCCCCCCTATGTTTAATTGCTTTCTTTGC
Organism: Erethizon dorsatum; assembly: GCA_028451465.1. Lineage (NCBI taxonomy): Eukaryota > Metazoa > Chordata > Mammalia > Rodentia > Erethizontidae > Erethizon > Erethizon dorsatum. Next base: position 67,376,562 of record CM051838.1, read on the forward strand.
CTGGTGGATTCATTCTGTTGGGGTTTATGGATTTGTAATCCTTGTTATCTCTCTTTCTAGAATGTGCTTTAGAACATTTTGGAGTGCTGGTTTGATGTTCATGTATTTCCTCAGGTGCTCTTTGTCATGGAAGTATCTTATTTCTCCATCAATTTTGAAAGACAGTTTTGCAGGATACATCAATCTGGGTTGGAGGATGTTTTCTCTTATGGATTGAAATACTTCACTCCAAGGTCTCCTTGACTTGAGGGTTTGTGTTGTGAAGTCTGCTGTGATTCTGATGGGCTTTTCTTTATAGGTGATTTGTTTCTATTCTCTAACAGCTTTTAATATTTTGTTTTTGTGTTGAGTTTCTGAGATCTTGACTATCATATACATTGGTGATTTTTTTTGATCATGTTTAATTGAAGTTCTATATGCCTCACTTATCTGTATGTCAAATTCTTTTTTCCTGCTTGGGAAGTTTTCTACCATGACTTCCGTGAACAGGGTTTTTAAATGTCATTTATGCTATCTCCTGCTTTTTCATTGATTTCAATCAATCTTATGTTATTCTTCATTGTATTATCTAGAAGCTGCTGGATTGATTTCTCATGGTCCCTTGGTATTTTTAAGAAATCTTTGTTTGCATGATTGCTGACTGCAATCCTGTCTTCTATCTCTTAGATTCTGTCCTCACATTGGCTCATTCTGCTGCATATACTTTTAATGGAATTTTTAATTCTTTGGATATATGTTTGAATCTGTTTTATGGATTCCATTTCTTTCCTATGTTGGGTATTCATGGTTTCCATCATTTTCCAGAGTTCCTCTATTTTTAAAAATCTGTTTCTGCTCTAGAGTCACTAAGCATGCCTTTCATTATGGTCACCATTTCTGTAGTTATCTGAGAAATTATTTCTGATTTGATTTTTTCTTGCACCTCATTCATTTGCCTTGTTATTTCTGTTCTTACCACTTCAGAGAGTCCAGGTTGGTAGCTTTTGGATTGTTCCACCTCATTGCCTTCTGGGTTTGTCTTTGGTGAGCTGAAAGTCTGGGGTTGCATCTTGTTTAAGTTTCTTCTCATTTTCTGTTGTTTTGTTTTTAGTTTAATTCTTGGGTTGATGCCTGTAAATTGCCTATGGTGAGTAGCTTTATTGCTAGTATTTAGAACCCTTAGGAAATGACTACTTCTCAGAGGTGTCTTCCAGGCGTAGCTGGCTTTTTGGTTTTGGGTCTGTTGCAAGATCCTACTGCTTCAATTTATTAGGGATGAGAAGTTGCTTCCTACTTGTCCCAGCCCCTTGTTCTTAAGCAGTGACCTATAGTATTTTTTATGACACTTAGGCAATCTCAGTCTTTTTATACCAGGAAGTACAGCTGGTTAGAACACTTATGTCACTTTGGATAAAGTGGTACAATCAGCAATAACAACAGCATCAAACAGCCTAGAAAATGACAAAGTGAGGTAACCATTAATTTGCCACCTTTAACCATATGAACCAGCTTTGTGGCTGTATAACAAAATATAAAATGTGCCATAAAATTGTATGCAATAAATAAGCCCTCAATATAGTATTTTACCGTTGGGGAGAAATTTTAAAAGGCGTTAGGGGAAAAATAGAGAAATAGAAGAGAAGGAAGAGGTTAGAAGCAAGGCTGGAGAACAAAGGAAAGTCATGCAAACTTTGGGAAACTAGTGAAGAAGACAGGAGGGAAAGAGAGAAGGAAGAAACAAAAACAAGAATAGAACACAACAACAACAACAACAAACTAGAAACCATGTTCACATTCATATAAAAACAAGAACATACAATAATGAAAAAACAAAACACAAAACAAAACAAAAACAAGAAAAGAGGGAAAGAAATAAAAAAAAAAAGAAAAGAAAAAAGTCCCTTTCAAAGTTGTCTGTGCTGTCACTGTAGACAGTGTAGGTGGACAGGGCCCGGATCTGAGTTGATTAATCCCATCAAGCCAGCTGTAGCTTTATGGTGGGGTACTGGATAATCCCAGTGAGCCTGCACCTTTGGATTCCCTGAAATTAAGACTGGTTTCTGGCCATGAGGCTATAACCAGATCTATTTAGCCTACCGCAGCCCATGTGCCCCCTGAGCTCTCTGCCAGCTTGATCTCAGCTCCCTGACTTACTGCTGAGTTGAACTTGGCTCCTTTATCCCCACACTGGGAACTGCTAGATGGAACCAGCAGTTGCTCTGAGTTCTGAGCTCAGGTGGCCCCTCTTCAAGATGGCTCCTGGCCATTTGCCTTGTCCTGGGGGACTTCTGAATCCAAATAACCTACCAGCCACTGCAGTCTGCTGCATCCACTGTGCCGTCCCACTGGTGCATTTCTCTGTGGAGGCCTCTGGGGTTACCAGTAGTCACCATGAGTCTGCAGGTTCGAGCTGCCCTCCCAAGCAGTGAGTCCTGGATCAGGGAGAAAGCACTGCTTGCCACGTCCTCCTTTGTCATTGGAGTCTCTTTCTTTGCTTTCCCCATGGGCTTCAAATCTTGCTTCAGATCTTTCCTGTGTCCCCAGGGACCCACCTCCCTCCTTCTTCTCATGTTGCTAGATTTCAGTGTCTGGACACCAAATCTTGGGGAAGCTCTTTCTCTGCTGCTTACCACTTTGCCATCTTCCCAGAAGTCCCTGTTGGTAGTTTTAAAAAATTACCTCTTTAATTTCATTAACTGATATTGAATCATTTAAAATTTTTATATCTTCAGCTTTGGTAATTTATATGTGACTAAGAATTAGTCCATTTCTTCTGAATTTTCTATCTTATTAGAGTACAGGTTTTCAAAGTAAGTACTAATGATCTGGATTTCTGCAGAATCTGTTGTGATTTTACTCTTTTCATCCCAAATTGCATGGATTTGGGTCTTTTCTTTCTTTTTCTTGGTAAGGCTGGCTATCTATTTTTTGTTTAATCTTTCAAAGAATCAACTTTTTGATTCATTGATTCTTAGTTTCATTGCTTTTGTTTTCATTCATTGTTTTCTTAGTCTTCATTGCTATTTATTTCCAATTTCATTGCAGTATTATCTGATCGTGTGCATGGGATAATTTCAGTCCCTTTGCCTTTACTTAAGCATGTTCTGTGAGTTAGTATGTGGTGTATTTTGGAGAAAGTCCTGTGTGCTGCTGAGAAGAATGTGTATTCTGTTGTTGTGGGTGGAACACTCTATAGATATCACTAAGTCTATTTGTTCAGAGGTGTGGTTCAGCTCTGATATTTCTTTGTTGATTTTTTTGTCTAGCTGATTTCTCCCTTTATGACAGTGAAGTATTGAGGTCCCTCATTACAACTGTATTAGTGCTTATCTGATTTTTCATATCCATTAGTGTTTATTTTGTATAGTTTGGTATGCCAGTATTTGGTGCATATATATTTATGATTGTTATCTTTTCCTCTTGGATTATTCCCTTAACAAGCATGTAGGGTCATGATTTGTTTCTTCTGATCAGTGCTGCCTTGAAGTCCACTTTGTCTACAAATAAAATAGCTACCCCAGCTTTTTTCTAGTTTCCTGTTGCATGAAGTATTTTTTTCCATCCTTTGACTTTCAGTCTATGAGTTTGTTTTTGAGTTAAATGTCTTTCTTTCTTTCTTTCTTTCTTTCTTTCTTTCTTTCTTTCTTGCTTGCTTGTTTGCTTGCTTTCTTTCTTTTTGACTTTTGCAAAGTATTTTTTCCTTATGGTAAGAGGACATAATATTAAGTGAAATCAGCCAGACACACAGGCTGAAATATCTCAGGTTTCTCTTATATGAGAAACACAAATAAAGATCAAAATAGAAGCGAGATAAATAGGAAATAAGGAGAATTTCAAATACTTCCCCAAACTACAAATTCCATTCTTTTAAAAATATTTCAAAGCATATGCTAATTGGTTTCATTTATACTACCAGTTTATCTTAGTTCATGGAAAAGAAAGATTTGCATTATGTTTATTTCTTTTTGTAAGAATCTCTTTGGTTTATATCTTGTTCTCTGAGCAATTACTGTGAAGATAATGATACTCAGTATAATAAAAAAGAATGAAAATAATAAATTTGCCTTAGTTTACTGTAAATTTTTAACTTTATAAAAATTTTTAATTTAAAAAATAAAAAAGTGGAAATGTAGCTGGGTGTGGTGGCACACACTTGTAATCGCAGCATTTGAGAAGCTGAGGCAGGAGGGTTGCTGCAAGTTTAAGGCCAACCTGGGCTACATAGTGAGTTCAAGTCCAGCCTGAACTACGTAGTGAGACCCTGTCTCAAAAAAAGTCTGATTGGTTCAACACATTTGTAAGAAGAAAAATCACTGGGCATAAATACAACCATCTGTGCTGCTCAGTAAATATTAAGTAATACAGATATTTAAACAAAATAAAATTCCTAGATATACTGAGATAAATTGAAAGTGAGGGTCAAATTTATAAAGAAGCTTATTCACCAACAATTAATTTAATAAACACCATAATAATGATAGTAGTTGTGGTTAGTCTTTTGACTGTATATTTATATTAGGCACTTTACACACATTATTAGCTCATTTATTCCCTCAACAACCTCATGAAATAGAAATTACCACTCTTTTCACTAATTAGGAAATAGTCCCAAGATGGAATGTGATCTTCTAAGGTTATATAGAGCAAAGGAGTTGGGGTGGAAATACAAATCCAACTTTATTTACAAAGATCAAGTTAACTTCCTTCCCGAATATTGCTAGCTGTGTAAACACCTCTTCTTCTAACACCATCATTTGCCTCTGTGTGTAACATTTCCCCCTAGTTACAGTTCGTCTTTGTGGTCAACATGGACTGCTCCATTTTACCCGGAAATGCTTTTTCACTATCATCTTCTTGCATCTGACTGTCATCTTCTGGTTCCTCCTTGACTTCCCCTTCATCCTCTTCATTTTCCTCTGTGTGAAGTCCCTAGATGTCATCTTCTCATTCCTTCTCCTTTTCCTTTTTCTTATTGGCCTCTTCTTCTTATCTTCTTTTTTCCATTTCTTCATACAACTCTCTCCATTGCTTCTCTACATTCTTTCTTACTCCCCAGGTTTTATTGCCAATGTCTTCAGTGAACTCTTCATCATTTGTGAGAAGGAAATTGTTGAAGATGCTGCCAGATTTTACTCACCAAATGTCCAAGCCAAGGACACTGATGTTATAATTGTGGCCAAGAGTGGGGTCTGGCTTATATTCGGGGTTGTCTATTTCTGGATGAATCCACTCCCCTGGTAATTGGGATTGTCAGTGATCTGAGGTTTCCATTGTCCCTTATACTTCATGTTTGGAATCAGGGGTCCTTCCCACTCTCCATCTATCACCTCATTCCAGTTGTCTGGCTTTTTGGCATCTGGGCCTGGGATGAACTCAAAGTCCTCCCAGTCCTTGGGTTTCTTATCTTCAGGATCCTCTATTTGAAGACGTTAATCCAATTTCCTTGGTTTCTGAGCATAGGGGTCTTTTATTTTCCTGGAAGGCGAGAAGACCCAGTCATCCTCCACTGCCCCAGCTGTCACTTCCTCGTTGTCAATTTTGACCACATAAGTAGCACTGGGGTGAATGATCAAAGTATATAGGTGAGTGTCTTTATTGATAGTTTGTGGAGGTTTCAGTCCATAATCAGCTGGCTCAAGGCAGGGTGGCATGGCAGAGGAGCAACAGTTCATGGTGGCAGAAGACAGCAGTAGCAACAAGAGCAAAAAGGGAGGAGTGCCTAAATGTGTTTCTTGTATGCAGCATACTGTTGGATCTTGTTTCTTGATCCATTATCCCAATCTGTTCCTTTTGATTGGTGAATTGAGATCATTCACATTGATAGTTATACCTGATAGGCACTGACTTGTCCTTGTCAGCATGTTGTTTTCCTGTTGTTGATTCCCTTTCTTTCCCTTCTATTTAATTGCTTGCTTTTCCTGGTGGATTCATTCTATTGGGATTTTTGGAATTGTTGTCTTTTTGTGGCATATCCTTCAGAACTTTGTGGAGTGCTGGTTTGGTGGTCATAAATTTCTTCAGGTGTTCTTTATCATGGATGTATCTTATTTCTCTGTAAATTTTGAAAGATAATTTTTCAGAGTATGTTAATCTGGGTTGGAAGTTGTTTTCTTTTAGGGATTGAAATACTTCACTCCAAGCTCTCCTTGACTTAAGGATTTGTGTTAAGAAGTCAGCTGTGATTCTGATGGATTTTTTCTTTATAAGTGATTTGTTTCTTTTCTGTAATAAGTTTTAATATTCTGTTCTTGTGTTGAGTTTCTGGAATATTGACTATTATATGCCTTAGTGGTAGTTTTTTTTCCCTGATCATGGCTAATTGGAGTTATATATGCCTCATGTATTCATAGGTGAAACTATTTTTTCCATGCTTGGGAAGTTTTCTGCTGTTACTCCTCTGAACAGGATTTTTATGTCCTTTGTGCTATCTTCTGGTTTTTCATTGATTTCAGTTAGTCTTGTATTATTCTTTGCATCATCTAGCAGCCATTGAATTGATTTTTCATGACCCTTTTCTATCTTTTTTTTTGAGACAGGACTTGCTATGTAGTTCAGGCTGACCTTGAACTCACTATATAGCCCAGGCTGGCCTTGAACTCATGATCCTCCTGCCTCAGCCTCTTGAGTGCTAGGATGTATCTTATTTCCTATGATAAGGAATGCATGCACCACCACACCTGAGTCCCTTACTATTTTTAAGAAGTCTTTCATTTAGTGATCACTAACTGCAACCCTGTGTTCTAGATAATATATTCTGTCATCACATTGGTTGATTCTGCTGTGCATACTCCCAGTAGAATTTTTAATCTCCTGGTTATCTGTTTGTGCTTTATGGAATCCAGTTCTTTCCTATGTTGGGCTTTCATGGTTTCCATTAGTTTTCTAAGATCATCTTTTTTTTTTAACCTGTATCTACTCTAGATTCACTAACCATGTCCTTCATTACGGTTCTCATCTCTTTAATTATCTGTGTAATTATTATTTTTTTCTAGAGACTCATTTATCTGCTTTGTTACTTCCACTGCTACCATTTCAGAAATTTAATCTGGGTGGATTTTGACTTATTCTACCTCAATGCCCCCTGAATTTGCCTTGGGTGAGCTGGAGGTCTGGGGTTGGATCTTGCTTCTGTGTTTTCTCATTTTCTATTTTTGTATAGTTGTTTTCTGTATTGATGCATGTAAATTGCTTATGGTCGATAGCTTTATTACTAGCACTGACACCTCTTTAGGAAATGACAACTTTTCAGAGATGTCTTCTAGGCATAGCTGGCTCTTGGCCTTTGAATCTGTCCCAGGATCCTGCCTCTTCTGTTTATTAGGGATGAGAGGTTGCAGGGTGTTTGGCCAAGACCCTGTTTTTTGGTACTGGAGTGTGGTATTGTTTATGTCCCCAACATAATCTAGGTACTGGCAAAGAAGGAAGGTCAATTGATCACAGCAACTATGTCACCTTGGCTAAAGCAGTACAATCAGCAATAACAATATCATCAAACACAGACTGGAAAATGACAAGTTGTGATAAATAATAACTTGCCACTTTTAAGCATATGTACAAGTGTTATAGTTATATAGCAAAATATAAGGCAAATTAGAAAATTATGTACAATAAATATCCACTGAATAGGGAAATTTTCCCTAAGGGGTGAAAATTAAAAGGAAGAAGAGGAAAAAAATAGAGAAATAAAAGAAGAAGAGGTTAGAATTAAGGATGAAGGGAGATTATCCAAGTTTAGGAAACTTGAAGAATATGGGAGGAAAGGAAAGAATGATGAAAGTAAAATGGGGATAAAACAAAACATAACAGCTACAAACAATTTCACCCTCACAAAAACAAAAACGATGAGAGAGAGAGAGAGAGAGAGAGAGAGAAAGACCAAGTAAATGAATGAAAACTGAAGTAGGAGAGGAGGAGGGGGAAGAAGAAGAAGAAGAAGAAGAAGAAGAAGAAGAAGAAGAAGAAGAAGAAGAAGAGGAGGAGGAAGAGGAAGAGGAAGAAGAAAAAGAAGAAATTTCTCTGTAATTTCAAGCCTGTGATTATCTCCTGGGATTTATAGCTTTGTGGCAGTGTCCAATTCAAGATGTGATTCTGTTCATGGTGGTAGACAAAGGAAGCAGCCAGAGCCCATACCCATGCTGGATAATCCCAGAAAGTCAGCAGTAGGATTAGGACAGGTTGCTGGATAATCCCAGTGAGCCAGGAGTAGGATTAGGGCATCGTGTTGCTTCTGGGACTTTCAAACCCACAGAATTTCAGGATGAACCTGATGTCTACTTGCGGAGTTGGGGCCTGAGTCATTTAGCTTATAACACTCTGGGCATCTCTTGCCAGCCTGCCTATGGCTCCCTGACCATGGACATCTCCCATGACTGTTCCTCACCCAGTCACTGTGGTAGTTTAACACTGGGAGCCCTGAGATGAAGCCAACATGCCTGGTCTGAGTCTTAGGATCAGTTGGCCCCTCACTAAAATGGTGTCTGACCAAGCACACTTTCTAGGGCACATGACAGTCAGTTACTTGGACTAGAGTCACTCACCAGTTGTAGTGCACAGCTTCCACTGTTCCATTCCAATGTTGCATTATTCCATGGAGGCCTCTGGAGTTGCTGCTCTCACTATGTCTCTGTAGATTTGATCTTCCTTTCTCTGCCACTGTCCAGGAGCTGGGGAGAAAATGCTGGTTGCCCCTTCTTTTTTTCTGTGTTGTGATGTGTCTCTTCAATTTCTCTGTGGGCTCCAATTTTCCCTTCAGGTCCTTTTTGGGCCCTAGGGAACTACCTCTCTCCTTCTTTCCTTCCCCAAGTTGGTATTTTCCAGTGTCTGTATTATGAATCTTGGAGAGGCTGATTTGTTGTTGCTTACCACTCCACCATCTTGCTGCTTTCCACCAAAAATTTATTCAGTCAATCTTTCTCCCATCCTTCCCCAAAGGGACCTAAGGCTTTTTTCCAAGGTACGTTAGGGAAAGGGAAATGATCAGACATTTCAGGAACTACTGGACACTGGTTCTGAACTAATGCTGATTCAGGGGATCCAAAATGTCACTGTGGCCCTCCAGTAAGTGTAGAGGGCTGAGGAGATCAGGTGATCAATGGAGTTTTAGCAAAGATCTGATTTCACAGTGGGATCCAGAAGATACTTCAATCCATCTTGTAGTCATTTCCCCTGTTCCAGAATGCATACTTGGGATAAATATACTTAGTACTTGGCAGAATCCTCACATTGGTTCCTTAACTTGTAGTGTGAAGGCTATATGATTGGAAAGGCCAAGTAGAAGCCCTTAGAGTTGCCTTTGCCTGGTAAAATAGTAAAACAAAAACAATAGCGTATCCCTGGAGGGATTGCAGAGATTAGTGCCACTATCAAGGACTTGAAGGATGGAGGGTGGTGGTTCCCACCACATCTCCATTTAATTGTTCCATTTGGCCTGTGGAGAAGATGAATGGGTCTTGGAGAATGATGGTGAGTTACTGTAAACTGAATCAAGTGGTGACTCTGATTGCAGCTGCTGTACTAGCTGTGGTATCCTTGCTTGAGCAGATTAACATATCTCCTGGTACTTAGTATGCAGCTATTGATTTGGAAAATGCCTTCTTCTTTATAGCTATCCATAAGGCCCAACAGAAACAATTTGCTTTCAGCTGGCAATACCAGAAATACACCTTCAGTTTCCTACCTGAGGGTTATATTAACTCTCCAGTCTTGTGTCACAGTTTAGTTCATGGAGATTTTGATTGGCTTTCTCTCCCAGATGGCATCACATCAGTGCATTATATTGTTGATATTATGCTGATTGGACCAAATGAACGGGAGGTAACATCCACTCTGGATTTGTTAGAAAAGCATTTTCAAGTCAGAGAATGGGAAATAAATCTAACTAAAATTCAAGGTCCTTCTAACTCAGTGAAATGTTTAGGATTCCAGTGGTGTTGGGTATCACTTCTAAGGTAAAGGATAAGTTGTTGCATCTAGTTCCCCCTACAACTAAATAAGAGGCACAATACCTAGTGTGCCTATTTTTTTTTGTCTTTTTTGAGGCAGGGTCTCTCTATGCAGTTCAGGCTGGGGTTGAACTCGCTTTGTAGCCCAGGCTGACCTTGAACTCGCAGCGATACTCCTGGCTCAGGCTCCTGAGTGCTGGGATTACAAGCGTGTGCCAACACACCCGGCTAGTGTGTTTATTCATGTTTTGGAGGCAACACATTTCTCAGTTAGGTGTTTTACTCTAGCCCATTTACTGAATGACTCAGAAAGCTGCTAGTGCCACTGGGGCCATATGATCCAGCAGATCCAATGGTATTTGAGGTGTCAGCAGCAGATAGGGATGCTGTTTGGAGTCTCTGGCAGGCCCCCATAGGTGAATTGCAGTGGAGGCCTTTAGCATTTTGGAGCAAGGCTCTGCCATCATCTGCAGGCAACTACTTTACCTTAAAAAATTATTGGCCTGCTACTGAGCCTTAGTGGAAACTGAACACTTGACCATGGGACACCAGGTTACCGTGTGAACTGAGTTGCCTATGATGAGCTGGGTATTATCTGATCCACCAAGTCATAAAGTTGGACATGCACAGTAACAGTCCATCAATAAATAAAAATAGTATGTACATGACCAAGCCAGAGCAGGTCCAGAGGGCAAAGTAAGTTACATGAAGAAATTGTCCAGAAGCCCAATCCTGCTCTATTGCCTTCTATCTCCCAGCATGCACCTATGGCCTCACTGACGTGTACCGTATGATTAGCTGTCAGAGGAAGAGAAGGCTAGACCTAGCGTTCAGATGATTTGGCATGTTATGTAGGCACCACCCACAAGTAGCTGCAGCATTACAGCGTTTTTCCAGGACATCCCTGAAGGACAGTGGTGAAGGGAAATCTTTACAGTGGGCAGAACTTTAGGCAGTGCATCTGGTAGTACATTTAGCTTGGAAGGAAAAATGGCCAGATGTGTGACTGTACTGATTCATGGGCTGTAGCCAACAGTCTAGCTGGATGGTCAGGAACTTGGAAGAAACATGAATGGAAAATAGGTGACAAAGATATTTGGGGAACAGGTATGTGGATAGACCTCCACATATGAGCAAGGAATGCAAAAATATTTGTATGTTATGTAAATGCTCTGCAAAAAATGACCTCAGCAGAGGAGGATTTTGACAATCAAGTGGACAGGATGACTGTTCTGTAGAGAGCAGTCAACCTTTATTTTCAGCCACCATTGTCATTGCCCAAAGGGCTCATGAACAGAGTGGCCACGATGGCAGGGATGGAGATTATGCATGGGGTTAGCAACATGGACTCCCACTCACCAAGGCTGATCTGGCTATAGCTACTACTGAATGCCTAATATGCCAGAAGCAGAGAAAAATGCTGAGTCCCTGATATGGCACGATTCACTGTGGTGATCATCCTGCTACCTGGTGGTAGGTTGATTATATTTGACTGCTTCCATCGTGGAAAGGAAAATGCTTTGTCCTTACTGGTATAGACACTTATTCAGGATATGGATTTGCCTTCCCTGCATGTAATGCTTCTGCCAAAAATACCATTCATGGACTTATACATTGCCTTATCCACCATCACATAATTCCATGCAGCATTGCCTCTGGCCAAGAAACACATTTTATGGCCAAAGAAGTGAGGCAGTGTGCTCATGGAATTTACTGATCTTAACATGTTCTTCACCATCCAGAAGTGGCTGTATTGATAGAAGGATGAAATGGTCTTTTGAAGATGCAGTTACAGTGCCAGCTAGGTGGCGGTAGCTTGCAGGTGTGGGGTAAGGTTCTTCAAAAGACTGAATATGCTTTGAATCAGCATCCACCAAATGGTACTGTGTCTTCCATAGCCACGATTCACAGGTCCAGGAATCAAGAGGTGGAAGTGGGAATGGTACCACTCACCGTTACCCCTAGTGATCCACTAGTAAAATTTTTGCTTCCTGTTCCTGTGACCTTATCTTCTGCTGCCCTAGAAGTCTCAGTTCCAGAGGGAGGAAAGCTTGTAACTGGGAAGCACAACAATTATTCCATTGCACTGGAAGCTAAGACTTCCTCCTGGTCATTTTGGTCTCCTCAGGCCTCTGAGTACACAAGCTAAAAAGGGAGTTGGCCGGGGTGGTTGTCCCAGACTATGAAGGGGAAATTTGACTGTTACTCCACAATCGGGGAAAGGAAGAATATACTTGGAGTTCAGGAGATCCCTTATGGCGCCTCCTAGTATTATCATGCCCTGTTATTAAAGTCAATGGGAAACTAGACAGCACAATCCAGGCACGATGACAATTGGTCCAGAACCTTCAGGAATGAAGGTTAGAGTCACCCAACCAGGGAAAGAACTAAGACCTGCTGAGGTGCTTGCTGAAAGCCGAGGGAATACAGAATGGGTAGTAGAAGAACATAGTTCTAAACACCAGCTACAACCCCATTATCAGTTACAGAAATGAGGATTGTAATTGTAATAGTGCTCTCCTAATATGCTTCCTGTGTAATATAATGTTGAAAGACTTAATATTGGTTCTTTAGTACTGTTAAACCTATGTTATAATGTTCAGTTATGAAATGTTAGCAGTAAACATCACCCAAACAAAACTTGCCTTCTATTCTGGGGAGCAAATTAGTGCATTCTCGTTGGTATGCAGGATAGTTGTAACATGTTACACATAATTATGAAATTGTCTTTGTATCTGGAGACTAAGTATGGTTTAAGAAAATGTGTCTGGTTTTCAAGTTGAGGGGGTAGATTGTGATAATTAACTGGTTGTGTCAACTTGGGTAAGAAATGCCCAAATTGGATCAGCATAGTTATGGTGTGGCTGAAGGGTTTTACTGAAGACAGAATACTAGCCCTGGGTGTGAGTGGTACCAGCCAATAGACTTGTCACATGAATGAAATAAAAAGGGAACAAACATGATTTTGCCCTATGTTTAAGAACACTTACCCTGTTCCCACACTGTATCTTGGAAGAATGCCATTTGTTTATAATTTTATAGGATCACAGTTGGAAGGAAATTACCTTGAGTCTCAGATAGACTTGGATTTTTGAGTGATTTTGGAAGGAATTATGATTTTGGGACTATTTGCAATTAGATGGCTGTACTTTTCATTTTGAGAAGGACATGATCATTGGGGGTGGGATCAAATGCTATGGTTTGGATATGGTTTAAGTGTGACCCCCAAAGTTTCATGGGATGGAAGGTTGGTCCCCATGGTACTTTGCCTTTCCGCCAGGTGAGGGGACTACATTATCTCTTTTGCCTTTTCTGCCATATGAATATGCAGTGAGATGACTGATCAGAAACTGAATCTGCAGGTACGGTGATCCTGGACATCCTATCTTTGTACCCTATCTTCTTATCTTCCAGAACTGTGAGAAATTCTATTGTTTATGAATTACACACCATAAGGATATTGCTATAGCAGTAGGAATAGACTAAGAATAATGAACAAATGAAAAAGTTTTCCATAATGATCTGCAAAACAATTTATCCTTTTTCCATTGATTTGTGGTGTCATCTCTTCCACACATAAATTTCAATGTATTTTTAAAAGATTTTTTGCTCTATGATATTGCCCTATGTCTAAGTCTTACATTGGCAGCACATATGTACCTGCAGAGCTCTGTGGCCTTTCTTCACAGCTGATAAGACAAATACTCCCATCTTTTCACTTCATTTTCTTTTTTTTTTTTTTTTTTTTTTGTGGGTACCGGGGGGTCGACCTCAGGACCTCGCGCGCCAACAGGCACCCGTGCCACTGAGCGATATCACCGGCCCCTTTTCCGTATGTGGGATCCGGGATTCGAACTCAGGCCCTCGCGCTTGCAAGGCAGGCGCTTACGCCACTGAGCCATCTCACCGGCCCACTTCATTTTCAATGTTAACTTAAACATCATCGATATAGATGGGCATTGTAGTACACCCCTGTAAACCCATTCACTCAGGAGGCTGAGGCAGGAGGATCACAAGTTTGAAGGCAGCCTGGGCAACTTAGCCACTTAGCAAGACCCTGTATTGAACTAAAAAATAAAAAAGGGCCTGAGGATATAGGTGAGTATAAAGGTCTTGGGTTTAATCCTCAGTACTGCATAAAAGAAAAGAAAAAAGATCGTTGATATGTATTTTTCTAAGTTTTAGATTAAAGTTATCTAGTAGTTTTAAAATCAAACTGAAATTTTGATGCTAATAATTTTTAATTTGTGGACTAATTTGGGGGAGATAGCAATAGCATCCAATTGATACCATTAGAATGTTAATGTTATGCTATTTTTGCTTATGTTTTCTACCTGATTATTTGTAATATAGTGAAGTATTATTAATAATTTAAAGTTTATCTTTATTCTAGGAAAATTTCTGGCATTTATCAGCTATATGAGTTTATTGCTTATGTTAATTTTTCTAAGTATATTATTGCATCATTAATAAACAATAATACACTATCTCCCCTTGTACGTGGTTTAGCTTTCCTTGGTTTTGATTACTTCCTCGAACCATTGTCCAGAAATATTGAATTAAGTAGAAAATTGCAGAAGTGAATAATTTACAAGTGTTAAATTGTGTGTTTTTCTAAGTAGCATTATGAAATCTTATGCCATTCTTCTCTACTCTACCTGGGACATGAATCAGTCCTCTGTTGGTTGCATCCATACTGTATATTCTACTCACCTTTTAGTCACTTAGAAATGGTCTCATTTTTTAGGTATACCATCTTAGTATTACAGTACTTGTGCTCAAATAACCCTTACTTTACTTACTAATAGCACCCAGATCCAAGAGTAGTGATGCTGGAATTTTGAATATACCAAAGAGAAGTCATCAAGTACTTCCTTTAAGTAAAAAAGTGAAAGTTTTGTACTTAGGAAAAAATTCTATGCTGAGTGCTAAGATCTATGGTAAAACTGAGTTTTTAACCTGAGAAATTGTGAAGAAGAAAAAATAAATTTGTGCTAGTTTTATTGTTGCACATTGAGCTGCAAAAATATATGATAAGTGCTTAGTTAAGATGGAAAGGGCAAAAAAAGGATGGAAAGGACATTGTATTTGTGTTTGTATGTATAAGAAAAGCAGTGGATATTTAAGGTTCAGTGTTACTCATGGTTTCATGCAAACACTGTGGTTCTTAGACACTATCTCTTGCAAATAAGGCGGTCTACTGTAGTTTTAGCTTTTATTATTTTTATTTTTCCTTTTAAATTTTTAAAAGTGTTTTACTAATCAAATCTCCATATATTTTTCATTTATGAATGGTTTGGTAGTTTTGTCATATTTGCTTGGTAAATAGATAAGTCTAGAATAGTAACTCTGAGATTCATAAATTTCAGTCTCTTCAGAACACTTTATATATTATTTAGCATATCTTTATTTGCAAGTAATAAAGCTGACATAAATAAAAAGGGGATTTCTTGAATCGCATAAAAATCTGAGTAGTAGATTATGTAAACTTCAGGGAGTATTTTTTAGGGCTCCATCTCTGTTTCTCAATTATTTTCACCTCTGTACTCTCCTTTTTTTGTTTGAGACAGAGTTTCACTATGCAATTCAGCTGGCCTTGAACTCACTTTGTAGCTCAGGCTAGCCTTGAACTTTCAGCAATTGTCCTGTTTCAGCTTCCCAAGTGCTGGGATTACAGGCGTGCACCACCATGCCCAGCCACCTCTGTACTCTTCTGAATTGGCTCTATACTCAGCCTGGCTTTCTTTCTGATTGTAACATGGATGTCATCAGCAGCCAGGGATTCATTTTGATGGAAAATAAGTAAAATAAAATTTTATAACAAAATAATAGGAGAATAAAAATACTTAATACATTGTTTATTGTTATTTTAAATTAGTTACTCAGAGTTCAAGATATGGGCATAAAAAATTCTCCAACTGACATTAGCACAAACCTTGCTTTTTAGTGAACTAAGAGACACTAGTATAACTAACTTGCATTTTTTCCCTTTTCCTTCCTTTCTTTCCCCTTTCCCTCTTCTAGTTCCTTTTTCCTTTTGAACAATTTCTTCCCATTTCACAATACCTAATGTACATTTTAGACCTTATTTACTTTTTTAGTTTCTCACACCCCCTGGTGTGACAGTACTATGTTTACATGTGTGAGTCTGATTTATTTCACTTATGAGTATGGCTCAAGTTGCATCCATTTACCTATAAAAGTCTCCAGTTTATCCTTCTTTATGACTGAGTAGTACCCCATTTTATAAAAAGACCACATCTTTTTTACCCATTCCTCAGCTGATGGGCATGTTGGTTGTTTCCAAGATTTACCTATTACAAATTGTGCTGCTATAAACAGGGGTGCACATATATCACTGTGGTATGATGTTTTTAATTCTTCTGGGAAGATACCGAGAAGGGGAATAGCTGGGTCAAATGGGACCTCTAATCCTAGCTTTTGAGGAATCTCCATGCCAATTTCCACAGTGGTTGTACCAGTCTGTACTCCCACCAACAGTGGAGAAGGGTTCCTATTTCCCCACAGCCCCACCAGCATTTGTTATTGGTTGATTTCTTGCTGATAGCCATCCTTTCTAGAGTGAGATGGAATCTCAATGTTGTTTTAAGTTGCATCTCTTGAATGACCAGTGATGTTGAACATTTTTTCATATATTTATTTGCCATTTGTATTTCTTCATCTGAGAAGTGCGTATTCATCTCAGATGCCCATTTTTGGATTGGGTCTTTGAATTTGGGGGCCTGACTTTTTTCAATTTTTTATATGTCCTACATATAAGTCCTTTGTCTGAGGGACAATTGGCTAAAAATTTTTCCCACTCTGTGGGTTGTCTTTTCACTCTGTTGGTTATTTCTTTTGATGTGCAAATGCTTTTTAATAAGATGAGATCCCAGTTGTTGATTCTTTGAAGTATTTTGTGTGGAGTCTTGGTTTTGTTCATGAAGTCTCTGCCTACACCTATGTCTTCATGATTTCTACCTACTTTCTCTTCCAGTAGATTTAGTGTTTCTGTTTTAATATTTAGGTCTTTGATCCATTTTGACTTTAGTTTAGTGCATGGCGATAGAGAGGGGTCTAGTTTTAGTCTTTGGCATGTAGACAGCCAGTTTTTCCAGCACCATTTATTAAAGAGGCTATCTTTCTTCCAGTGAATATGTTTGGCCCCTTTGTGAAAGGTAAGGTGGCTGAGTGTGTTTGTAGTTGTGCATCTACAACCAGGGATTCATGCTTTCTCATTTACACTTACTGTATGAGGGAAGAAATAATAATTCTTCTTATAATGGCCAGAAAATAGTTTAGAACTCCCACTACTATAACATATTAAACAGTAAAAGTGATGCTTGACATTCTTATTTTTGATCTTAAAGGTAATGTATTTAAAATACTTATGTTCATATCTATAATAGGTTTTAATGTATAATTTTATGAAGTAAAGAAATTTTCTTGAGTTTTAAAAATCAGAATTACGTAGTGAACCTTATTGAATATATATATTTTTGAGACAGGGTCTCAGTATGTAGCTCCGGCTACACTTGAACTCATTATATAGCCCAGGATGGCCTCAAACTCCTGGTAATCCTCCTGCCTCAGCCTCCTGAGATTACAGGTATGTGCCACCATACCCAGCGTGAATATTCTATTTTTGAATGTTGGTTCCCCAAGAAGATAGTCTATGTCTGAATATCTGAACTCTGTGAATGTTACATCTGTATATGTAGTTAAGATAATGAATTTAAGAGAATCATCCAGGACTACCAGTTTGGTCAGTAAATCCAATGAAAAATGTCCTTATAAAGGACAGAAAAATATGCAGAGGAGAGAGCCATGTGAAAATGGAGGCAAAAAGTGGGATGATACAACCATATGTAATGCTGAAAGTCATCAGAATGTAAGAAACAGATTCTCCCCTAGAGCTTTTGGAGAGAGTGTAGCCCTACTCAGAACTTGTTCTCAGACGTCTGGCTTCTAGAGCTGTAAGATAATTAACTTCTTATTGTAACCCACTGAATAGGTGGTAATTTAGTCCTAAGAAGTAATACAAACCCTTTTCTGCATCATTTGGCCTTAATTTTTTTTGGCTAATTGACATAGTCATTATAGTTAGTGTTTAGTGCAGAGCCAAAAACTTGCTGGAATTTTTATTAGGGAGGAGACTCATAGAGGAAATGATGTGCTTACATGTTTACTGTAAGCACAGTATGCTAGTAAGCTGCACAAAATATGTTACACTGCTTTTTGTGAAACTTTCATTGGCGATGTTCCAGTGTAGTTTTAGATCTTCAATTATCCCAACAGGGTTTAGAATGTACACTAAAATGAAACACAGAAATTAAGAAAACATGTTCTTTTCTTTTTGTTTGATTTTGAGACAGGGTTTTGCTATGTTATCCAGGCAAGTTGTGAACTCACTATGTAGTGCAGGATGGATTGAACTCCCAATCTTCTTGCTCCCATTCTTGAGGGCTAGGATTATAGGTGTGTAGCAAAATTTCCATTTTAGGGAAATATCATAAGACCTAATGAGCTAGACTATGAAGCTTCTGTGTTTAGAGATTACTGAAATCGTGAGGGCATGATTGAGAAGTGTTTTACTTAAATTAGTATGTGTATAATAATGACTCCTTTAGACATCCTCTTATTTTATATAATGTAATTCATAATAGATAGACTCTCAGTGCAAGTAATAGTATAAATCAAACCCTTTTCACAATTAGGAAAAATTTGCTATGACTATAAGTACCATGATTATAAACAGTGTGGGATAACCTTAATTAGTGGGTATGAATTTACTCAGCACCACAGAATTCACACTGGTGAAAAGATAATGAAAGGAAAGAATGTGAGAAGTTGTGTTGATTAATTTCTTACCACACCATAGTGAATTCATATTAATGCAATGCTTTTAAATATTAAGGATCTGAGAATAAGGGTGTTATTTCTGGTGTTCAGGAGTACAGAGGAAGGATCACAACGTTGAGTCCAACTTGCACAACTCAGCATAACTGCTCTTAAAATAAAAATGGTTTGGGACTGTGGCTTAGCAGGAGAGCATCCCTGATTCCAATCTATCATATATTTAAAAAATAGAATGTGAGAAAAATTTATTGGTGTGCACAATTTTGTCAATACTAGAGAATTCATACTGTTAAGAGACATGGTTATAAGGAATGAGGGCAGGCCTTTCATACTAATAGAGATTGTTCTACAAAACAGAGAATTCATACTGGTTATAAACTTTATGAATGTTAAGAATGTGGGAAAGCCTTTACTGTATGTGACTAGTTACTCAACATCAGAGAATTCATACTTTGGAGAAATCTGATGAATGTAAGAAATTTGGAAGGATGTTTAACATTCAGTCCTTGGTGTAATTAGAGGATTCATACTGATAAACACTATGAATATAAGAAATAAAGCCTTCATTATGTGTGTACAGTATACTCAACTTCATAGGGTGAGAAAATTCATGCAAAGAGCTGAGAAATTCTATGAATGTAAGAAATGTAACAAGGCCTTTATACTTGTTTATTCCAAAAACTAAGTAAATCATAATGTGTATAAATTTCATGAATGTAAGAAATATGAGAATTCTTTAATTTTGAATGGGCTTATTATTCAATATTAGAGAATTCATACTATAGACAAACTTGATGGATATAAGGAATGTAAGGATATTTTGAGACTAAAATCTGTCCTTGATATACATTAGAGAATTCATACTGGTGAGAATCTTTACAGATATAAGAAATGCAATAAAGCCTTTACTCTGCTTTAATAATTAACTCAATACCAGGACATTTACATTGGTTTAAAAAAATCCCTATAAATGTAAGAAAAATGGGAAAATTATTAAGGTGTATTGACAAATATGTTGAGCTCAGAGTATTCACATTGTTGAGAAGCTCTGCAAGTACAAAAAATGTAGAAAGGCTTTTAGACACTATTCAAAACTTACCACACATCAGTGAATTTATAACATTACAATTTATTATTATAAGAAATGGGAGAAAGCCTTTAGTCAAGGAAGACATCTTAACATTCAAAAGAGAATTCATACTGATGAAAAACACTCTAAGCAAAAAAATTGTGGAGAGATGTGAATAACTATCAACTTACTCAACTTAAGAGAATTCATACAGGAGAGAAACCTTATCAATTAAAAATATGTGTAATGATTTTTATTTACTTTAGAAATATTAGCTATTTTATTATATAATTAATTCTGGAGAGAAAAAATACAAAACACAGTGAAAGGCCTTTTGGTAACATATTGATATTTCTTTTTTTTTTTTTTTTAATGTGGGTACTGGGAGTCGACCTCAGGACCTCACGCTTGCCAGCAAGCACTTATGCCACTGAGCAATATCACCGGCCCTTTTTTTCCTTTATGTGGGTTCCGGGAGTTGAACTTAGGACCTTGCGCTTGCCAGGCAGGCGCTTATGCCGCTAAGCCATCTCACCGGCCCACATATTGATATTTCTAAACATTGAGAATTCATAACAAAATGAAACTAAGCCAGCATTCACATTTATGCTTCAGTTTGTAGTGTATCATAATTTGTGTCTCAGAAAAACATGAGGATAATACAGAAAGTTTGCATGCTATGTTAAACTCTTATTTCTCTAAATGGCACATTTTTATCAGGTACAATTTGGAATTAGAGAGATCACTGTGGAAAACATTTGATATGCATTAAATTTGTATATTTAATTTAATTTGATTTTTTTGGTCTGGAGTCAGGGTCTTACTATGTAGCCCAGCCTGGCCTCAAACTTGTGACCCTCCTGCCTCAACTTCCCAAGTGCTGGTATTACAGGCATGTGACACCTCACCTGGCTAGATAATTTTCCCTCTAAACACTGAATTTAGTTTTCTCCTATCAGCCTTGGGGAGTTGCCTTGCATTTACATTCCTCTGAAATTAGTCCTATGTTCCTTGAGATTTCTTTTATAATCATTAGGTATTCAGTAGTGTGCTTTTTAATTTATGTACATTTCTGCATTCTCTTATTTTTGTCACTATTTTCTAATTTCCATTGTAATAGGAGAACATATAACTAATAAAGTTAAGTCCTTTACATGTATTTTAAGATTGCTTTATGGCCTAGATATGGTATAAACTGGAGAATGTTTCTTGTGTATTTGAAAAGAGTTGTATTCTGATGTTTTTGGATGGAGTTCTCTATTTATGTCTGTTTCGCATTGTTTATAAGGAGGTTTGTCCAAATCTTTGACTTTTCTCTTCATTTTGTGCATATTTGGTCTATTAAGTAGTTATAATGAGATAGTTATAGTTAATAGTTATATAGTTAATAGTTATATAGTTATAATTAAAGTTATAGTTAAGTCTTTAACTATATTGTTCAATAGTTTATTTCTATCATAAATTTTGTTCAATATTCCTTTATTTTATATTATTTGAGTTTTTTTTTTTTTTTTTGTGGGTACCGGGGGGGTCGACCTCAGGACCTCGCGTGCCAACAGGCACCCATGCCGCTGAGCGATATCACCGGCCCCTTTTTCGTATGTGGATTCCGGGAGTCAAACTCGGGCCCTCGCGCTTACAAGGCAGGCGCTTATGCCGCTGAGCCATCTCACCGGCCCATTTATTTGAGTTTTTAACTTTCATATTTTGACTTTTATTTCCTTTTTTTTCACATTTCAATCCAAGATTTTTATTAAGTTGTAAATTAGGAAATGAAAATTCACAAATGGATATGTTTACCGCTAAGGTTCTGTGCATCATGAGTGTAGAAATAGGAATGCAATCCCTTTGAATCCCAATTACAGCAGAATACCTTTTATTTTACTGGTGTAACTGGTTATGGTGTCTTTTTAAGATGTAAATTCTGCTGCAGGTTTCCGCTGTCAAAGTCTGACTCAGCACATCATAATTCTATGTACCACATAGCTCTTTGTTATGTTGAGGAGAATACTGAGGAAAAATTTCTGCATTTTCAAGAGTAAAGTACTGGTACAATAAATCCTTAATATAAACTGTTCAACTTTGAGTATATACTCATATACACAGAAATGTATTTAGCAGTATAGAAAGTTAGAGAACAGAATATTTTTTAAAAAGTGCCATATGAAATATTCAGGACAGAAAACAAATTTTGCTTACTCACTTTCCCACAATTTTTACGTTTTTTTATACCAAGACTGGTGGCAATTTTTTTTCCACCTACACAGGCACTGCCCTCTAGGGGCAAATTTTCACCAGCACTATAACATATATTTGTCCAGCTCTGGTTGCAGTTAAGATATGTATAGAAAGAATCATTTAATCAAGTAAACAAATGTACTGGTACACAAATTCCATGTCATCAGCCGAACTACTGATTTTTTAAAATCATGAGTAAGTAAAAATGAAAGATATAACAAAAATGAACCTCTTTATGTGTTATCCAACTGTACTTCACAGTCAATCTCTTATTCCCCTATTCTCTCCTCTTTAGACAATGAATGCAGCAAAGACAAGTAAAGAATTGCCAACTTCTAGAAGCAATGATGAAAAGTAAATCTCAGTTGCAGACATTAACAATCTGGGTCACTATGCAAATGTATTCCTACCTTTGCCTTCCTTCAAAAGTTCTTGGAGGCATCCAACCAACACGTCTAGTAGCACAGAAGTGCGTGCTAAACTGATGAATACCTGTTTAAAAGGTATAAATAAATACATATCATTTATAAAGTTCACCTTAAATTTAGAAGTGGAAACTAAAGATCAGATATTTATTTCCTTTGAGGTACAACTTGTAGGAAAGTAATGGATGTAGTCAAAAGCTTACAGAAATATGAAACCAGTATCATTAATGATAAATAAAAAAGAGCTTCTCAAAGTTTTTCAATTCATGGTACAGGCAATAGAGGATAATACTTATACATACATTGGTAAAAAATGCAAGACTATGGGGCTGGTGAGATAGCTCAGCGGCACAAGCACCTGCCTGGCAAGTGTAAGGGCCTGAGTTTGACTCCTGTTACGCACATATGAAAAAAGGGCTGGTGATATCACTCAGCGGCATGGGTGCCTGCTGGCGCGCAAGGTCCTGAGTTCGACCCCCGGTACAAAAAAAAAATGCAAGACTTCTCTCAGCTGGATTCTCTAGGGCTGAAGAAATCAATGTTTTGTTCACAACAGACAGGAACTCGTGGACTAAAGAGTCAAAGTTAAGAAAGTTCCAGGGGGAAAATGCTGACAAGCACTTGCAGCATTGCAAATTCCTTGATGAATTCTTTGAATTCCAGAATTAAATTCACAAAAATTATTTTGGTCTTTTGCATGTCAATATTCAGGAAAGAGGTTCTCCCTCTTAATATTCTTCCAGTGCTGTGAAACCATGGTCATGGAAAACAGTGATTCCAATGACAATGTATAAAACCAACATGGCAGGGTCAAGTTGACCACTGTGGCCACCCAGGGCCAAGGTCAGACTGCTGAACAGTGTGTGCTTTTACCCTGCAGAGCAATTCTCACAGCCCTGTGCACTATTTTTGGGTTACTTACTACCTTGGCTGCCTTTCTTCTTTAGAAAAACAAAGGGAAGGGACACTTACCTAACAAATTCAGAGCCTTGTAAACAGGAGGCTTCTGTTCCACCCCATGGGAAGAGGATTAATTCTGATATTTGTGGTTCAAAAAAAGTTGTAATATTGGGCTTGGAACATGGAGAAGCAGGTATTAACTTCTTGCTACTATTATAAATAATAACAGCTCAGCCCACAGGTTACTGTGACCTCTGACAGATCAAGGAAACAAGTTATTTTCTCCACTTGTAAACAAGCACATTACAAGTCTTCTTGCCTTTTAATAAATGTTCTGGTAATCTGAGTTTCCATTTCAGTTCATTTAATTTCACCATTCTGTCAAAAACAGCCAATAAACAAATAATGAATTACATTCTGTTACATTTTTTTAAACAATCAAACTCCAGACTATAAAAACATCTTGTGTGTCTCTCACCCAGATCACCCTGGTCCTTTTCCATATACAACAGGCCATCCATAATACATAGCAGGGTGTTAAACTGAGGTGGTCTACTTGGAGCCAGTTGACAGGAGGATGATTAATCCTGACAAAACACTTATGGACAAAATGTAGTTCACTGTGGGGTTGAAGTTCTTCAATATAAAGAAGGAAGCAGTAATGACCAAGACCAGGAACAAAGTGTTGTTACAAAAGATGGAAAATGTTGTAGCTCCATAATCAATAACTTCATTCTTCTTTCACAAGATTCTTTCATCTTTCTCCTTCGAAGGTATCTTTCTATAACTGGCTTCAGAAAAATTTTGAGTCACTTCTTTGGAAACAGCATCCTTCTTCTTCTGTGCTACTTTGTGCTTGAGAACAAAATTTACATTCTTGTACACAAAGCATTTACCAAGTAAGTGCTTACCAAGGTCATCACACTATACAGAACAGCAGACTGAATAAGATCCACGTGCCATATTCACCAATATAACCAGATGGGGATGGTGGACACAATCAGTGTGTTCCCAAAGAAGAGAATGGAAGACTTGGCCAAGAGGTTCTGGCTAAAATCCTGCAGGAGCAGTTCCTCCTCAGACTGCTTTTTGGAGCCACCTTTGGGAGCCATGGTAGAGCAGGATCCAAGAGCTGGGTGACTCTTATTTTTCTTTTGTGTATATTCTGTAGGTTTCATATATTTGAATGCCTTGAGGATTGCATATAGCATCTGCTCTGGTTTTATTGTGTTCCACAAAATTCATGAGTTGAAAATTTAATTCTCAATGCAATAGTTTTGGAAAATGACACCAACTAAAAGGTGATTAGTTCCTGAAGGCTCTGCTGTCGTGAATTGATTATGTTATGCTTATGGGAATGGGTCGATTACTGCAAAGGTAGGCTTGTTATAAAAATGAGATTGGCCCCCTCCTGCTTTCATGCCCTTTGTCCTTCCACCTTGGGATGGATAGATCTTTCAGACCGTAGATCTTTATAAGATGCAAGTAACTTTCTAGCTTTAAAAACCATCAACAATATAAGTTCCTTTTTTCTGGTACTTTCTAAATAAATTCATAATTCCACCTAACATAATACAACTATCTTGTATACAGCTAGAAACACAATAAACCTTTCCCCAAAGTATCAATAGTTCCAGCATTTTTCCAAAGTCCAAGTCTCTTCTGAGACTCAAGGCAAATACTTAGCTGTGAACCTCTGTAAAAATAAAAAAACAAATTATATTATCCCAAGGTAAAATGGCACCTAGCAAACTTTCCCATTACAAAAGGGAGGAATAAGGGGGCGGAAAATAATTAGGCCAATGCAACACTGAAACCCAACAGGGCAAACATTAAGTTCTGTAGCTCCATATTCAGCATTCAGAGCACATGATGGTGAGATGTTAGTTCCAGAGGGCTTGAGTGGCTGCAAGCACGCATGACCTCTTTCTTGGGCTGGCACTGCTCATATTCTGAAGATTTCCTTGGCAGATGTTCTGTGTTCCTGGTATCTCTGACTTCCTGTAGTCTCCACTGCACCTTTGGCTCATTTCTGCAGTGTCACTTATTGCCCTCTCAGGGGCTCCTTGCTTGACATCCCAGGCTTTCCTTTCAAAACTGGTTGGAAGCCTCCTTGACCCTGTATTTCTTGCACTCTGCATTCTGGTAAAACCAGCATCACATGGATACCATGAGGGTCTGTCAACAGCATGGACATAAGCCAGGCTTCCTTAGAGTGTGCACAGATGGCTACACATGTTGAAATGAATCCCGGAGAACCTATTCCCTATGTGGTCATTTTTGAGCAGGGTGTCTAGGGGCTCTCTTCTCAAATGTATTGTATACAATATTTGTTCCTGCAATGGGTAGGGTTTTCCTAATAGTTAAGATACCCTCTGGGCATCTTTCTTCTTGTCCCTGTGCAAGTACTCAGTTCCTTTTTATTGGCCCTTATCTCTTGAGCAGCAACATCTCCTATGGCCTTAACATGGTTCTTTCTGGATGAAAATTTATTTTATATTATATAATA
Source organism: Erethizon dorsatum (assembly GCA_028451465.1). Taxonomy (NCBI): domain Eukaryota; kingdom Metazoa; phylum Chordata; class Mammalia; order Rodentia; family Erethizontidae; genus Erethizon; species Erethizon dorsatum. The sequence continues at coordinate 67,402,482 of CM051838.1, forward strand.
TATTATATATATTATATATTATATTATAATGTATTATATATTATTAATACAATATATTATATTATAATGTATTATATTATTATATATAATATAAAATATAATAATGTATATTATAAATTTTATATATTATATATTTTAATATATATATAATATATTATATTATATTATATTCTTTGAATTTTTGTCTCCTATTCACACTATAAACTTGGCTAAAAGCAGCCAGCTATACCCATGCCATAACCTCTATGTTGGGTGCATTAAATTTTCATTTACCAAATGAATTAGTCCACCACCCTTAATTTCAGTGTTCCTCAAATATCAGGACATGGGTAAAATGTAGAGTTTTTTCCCAGAGTGTACATACATGGCCTCTTGTTCACTTGCCAATGTAGTCCTTGTTCCCAACTGAAGCCTCAGTTTGGCCTTTACTGTCAATGTTCCTATTAGCATTCTTGTCTTCTGAGCTCTGCTTACAGCATTCTATGGCTTCTCTAGCCTGAATCTCCTAGCCTTTTCAAACTCTTCCTGAAAGCCACTTTCAAAGGCTTCTGAACCACATGATAAGCTACAGTCACAGAAATGGCTCCACTTCTCTAGTATAAATTTTCTATATTGTTCATCTTTTCCTCTTCCTTGGATACAATACCTGACACCTACACTTAAAGGAGGAGGAGCTAATTTGGCTCATGGTTTCTGAGGATGCAGTCCATGGGTGGCTGTCTCCAAGGCAGAAACATCATGGTGGAAAGTATGTAATGGAACAAGGATGTTTAGCTCATGGCAGTCAACAAGCACAGCAGAGAAACAGTGTCAGAGAGGAAGGTTCAAGTGACCAGGCATAAACCTCAATGCTATGCCTCCATGACTCACCCAGAGAAACCTAGATATATGCTCCTGCAATTCCCAGGGAGGATATCAAAGCCAATCAATTTGACACTCTACCCTAATCAGCACAGGGTCTCACTGATTTTCTAAATTTCCCAGGCTGTGCTCAAACTTGCAATCTTTCTGCCTCAGCCTCCCAGGGTGCTGAGATTACAGGCATGTGCCTACATGCCTAGCTCAAATGTTTCTTGCAAAGACTATTCCTTCACAAGTATGGTCAAGATGTCTCCTAGATAGACAGACAAATAAAAATGCAAATCAACTCTGCTTCTTCTATTTTAAGTGAGGGAACTGACAACTTGACTGCCACCTATTCAAGACTAATTTTGATGCTGTACTAAGGATGTTTGGGACAAAGACAAAAAAAACACAAAAATGTTTCATTCGTAATACAGTAATGGTAATCTGTTCTTCTCTTATTTTTTCTTTGGCCTTCATGCTAAGTCTGTATTAACTTTATTGATCTTTTCAAAGAATACGATCCCTTTTCATTTATTTTTTTCTATTTTTCTATTTTCAATTTTATTGATTTCTGCTCTTATTTCCTTTTGTGTGTTTGGTTTGGATTTGTTCACTCTTCTCTTTCTAGGTTCTTGACTATTAGTTGGAAACTTTTTTTCTTATATATGTGTTTAGAGCTTGCTACAGTGCTAATGTCCCCCCTAGCTAAAATTGGAATTTAATTTTCATTGTGAAAGTATTAATAGGTGGGACCTTTTACAGATGATTAAGTCATGAGGACTCTGATCTGCATAAATGGATTGATGCTGTTATTACAAATTGGGTTAAGCTGGGTGTAGTGGCACATGCCTGTAATCACAGCACTCGGGAGGCTGAGGTGGGAGGATCACCATGAGTTCAAGGCCAGCCTGGGCTAGATAGTGAGTTCATGGCCAGCTTAAACAACCTAGTGAGACCCTGTCTCAAAAAGCCAAAAAAAAATTGGGTTAGTAATAATTGGAGTGGGTGCCTGATAGAGGGATAAATTTCAACTGTTAGCCTCTCTCTGTCTGTTATGATCACTTGCTCTTCCAATTTCTGCCATGTGATAATGGAGCCAGAAGACCCTAGCTATTTGCTTGTGCCATATTTTTGGGCTTCCTATCCACTAGAAACTTGTACCAAACAAACATCTCTTATCTATAGATCATCCAGATTGTTATATTCTGTCATAACAGGAGAAAAATGGACTGAGACAGTTCTATAAATTTCCCTCTCTGTACTGCTTTGGCTTTGTTCCACAGCTTTTGATGTATTGTATTTTTTTTTTTGTGGGTACCAGGGGTCGACCTCAGGACCTCGCGCGCCAGTGGGCGCCCGTGCCGCTGAGCGATATCACCGGCCCCTTTTTCGTATGTGGGTTCCGGGAGTCGAACTCGGGCCCTCGCGCTTGCCGGGCAGGCGCTTACGCCGCTGAGCCATCTCACCGGCCCTGATGTATTGTATTTTAATATTTATCCAATTTCATGTTTTTCATTTATTTCCTTTGAGACATACTCTTTGATCCATGGATTATTTAGGGGTCTGTTCTTCAGCTTTAAAGTGTCTAGAGGTTTTTCTGTTATTAATTTTTAATTTGATTCCTTGAGCTCAGAGTACCCATTCTAAATGTCTTCATGGTTTTTGAGTTTATTGAGATTTGGTTATGACCCACAGAATGATATACTGTATTTTGGACTATATTCCTCGGGCACTTGAAAGGATATCTATTCTGCTGTTGTTGAGTGGTGTGTTCTGTAAATGTCAATTACTTCGTCTTGGTTAATGGTGTTGCTAAGTTCTCTATCCTTGCTGATTTTCTCCGTAGTTGTTTTACCATTTGTTGAAAGAGGAGTATTGAAATCTCCAAGTATAATTGGGGATTTGTCTATTTCTCTCTTGTCATGTTTTGCTTTACATATTTCACATCTCTGTTGTTTCATGCATACACATTTAGAATAAATCTACTTGGTAGATTGAACCCTTTTCATTTATAATTTTCCTCTCCATCTCCAATAATTTTCTTTGTGCTAAATTCTGTATGATAGCTACTCCTATGTTACTCCAATCTATGTTTGCATGATTTATGTCTTTATCTTTTTGTTTCAACTACCTTATATTGTTATATTTGAGATGAGAGTCTTATGGACAACATGTAATTGGATCATGATTTTAAATCCACTGTGTCAATCTTTTAGTTGTAATACTTTACACTATTTATATTTAATATAATAATTAATATACTTTGACTTATATACATTAATTTTTTTTGCTTTGTTTTATTTGTTGTTTCTGTTATTTCATTTCCGCTTTTTCCTGCCTTCCTGTATGTTCTTGAGCATATTTTAAGATTCCATTTTGATTTACCTGTAGTATTTTTGAGTTTAACTCTTTGTATACCTTTTGTTAGTTGGTCATAGGTATTAAATTGTGCACATATCTGTGTACTCATGTCATCATTTAACCAGGTTAAGTGCAATTTAGAATAATTAACTCATTTTTATCTTTGTATCCTTCCATGTTTATAGTTGTCTTAAATATTTCCTCTACAACAGTGTTACAGCTATTGATTTAGCTATCAAACATAATTTAGACAAGTCAAGAGAAGAAAATTCTATTGTATTTACCCATTTATGCTTACTATTTTCTTTCTTCCTTCTTGATTTTCCAAGATGTCTTCTTATATCATTTTCTTTTGTTTACAGAAGTACTTTAGTGATTCTTTTTTTTTTTTTTTTTGTGGGTACCGGGGGTCGAACTCAGGACCTCACACGCCAGTAGGCACCCATGCTGCTGAGTGATATCACTGGCCCTTTTTTTGTATGTGGGTACTGGGAGTCGAACTCAGGACCTCACGCTTGCCAGGCAGGCACATATGCCGCTGAGCTATCTCACCGGCCCTTTGGTGATTCTTTTAGTTTGGGTCTGCCTGTAACAAGTTATTTTAATACTTTTTCATATGAAATTTCTTATTTTGCCTTTCATTAGCAAAGGAAACTCTTACTGGATATAGGATTTGGAGCTGATAGTATTTTCATTCAGAACTTTGAAAATATTATGATACTTCTTTCTGGCTTTCATAGTTTATCATGGGAAATTCACTGTAATTAGAGTTGTTTTTCTGTGTGTAGGTAAGGTGTCCTTGCTCTTCTGCTGTTCTCAGGATTTTTTCTTTGCCCTTAATTTTCAGAAGTTTGCTTCTCATGCATCTTAGTAGACTCTTTGGTTTTATCTTCTTTGGAGTTTACTCACCTCTCTATGTTGCTTGCCAAACTTGGGGAATTTTTACTTCTTATTTCTTTGAGAATGTTATCAATCTTCTTTTCTTTTTCCTCTCCTTCCATGACTACGATGACAAGAATGCTAGATTTTTTGTTATAGCCCTACATGTTCCTAGGATTCTTTTTTCAGTTGGTCTATTTTCTCTCATTTGTTCATGTTGGGAAAGTTCTATTTTTCTATCTTTTGACTCACTTATTCTCTTTTTTAATCATTCCATCCTTCTACTGAGATTTTATCTTTGCTATTGTACTTTTCTATTGTAAATTTCCACTCAGTTCTTTTTATCATCTATGTCTTTGTTGAGAATTTCAATTTCATTGCTGAGACTTTCTACTGAAATTGCAAATACACATGAAACAAAAATAGAAAATCTTGGTAATGAAATAATTACAGAAATCTTTGTCAGAGAATTCTAAAATCTCTGTTATCTCATTATTAACATTTATATGGCAGTTCCCACTTATCCACTGGGCTCTTGTAACTCATAGTGAATGCCTGAAACTGGATAGTACTGAACCCTATTATGTACTATGATTTTCCTATACGTATTTATCTATGCTAAACTTTAATTTATAAATAGGCACATTAAGAGATTAATAAAAACTAATAATAAAATGAAAGCATTACAATATATTACCATAAAAGTTATGTGAATACTTTCTTTATTTATTATAAATAATTATTCTAGCCAGGTGTGGTGGTGCATGCCCGTAATGCCAGCACTCGGGAGGCTGAGACAGGAGGATTGCTGTGAGTTCGAGGCCAGCCTGGGCTACAAAGTGAGTTCAGGGTCAGTCTGAACTGCTTAGCGAGAAACTGTCTCAAAAAGACAAAAAATTGTTATTCTGTAGATCTTATGACATCAGTATATAATTTTTTCTTTATTAATTGAGAACTTCTATGCCTTCCTTGAAAGGAAACAACTTATAGCTTCCTTTTGGCATACCTGAATTTCCAGAAATATTACTCTTGCAAGTTTAATTTTTATGGTGTTGTGGATTAAACCGAGGGCCTTATACTCTCTAGGCAAGTGTTCTACTACTGAGCTCTACACAGAGCTTATACTCTTGCTCTTTGGGGGATTTATCAAGTAAAAGAGAGATTGCTTGAGCAGAAGAACTGCAATACTGAAACCGTCTGGTACTGAATTGGCTTCTAAGCGGCTCATGGGTGGGTACCATACACAGTGTGAATATGCTGGACAGAGGGATGATTCACATTTTGGGAAGAATGAAATAGAATGGGTCAAGATTACCATGCTACTCATAATAATTGTGAATTGTTCCTGTATGGAAGTTTCCATTAATGTTTTCAGACTGCAGTTGCCTATGGATAAGAGAAACCATGGAAAATAAAACTACAGATAAGTGGTGACTACTGTAGATATTTAAAAATGCAACTTGAAATCTTCCTGGTTCTTGGTATGATGAGTGCTTTGTGTTGTTAAAACTTGTACATTTTTATATTAAGTTCTGAGATGCTGAACTTACTTAAACCTTATGTTTTGGTTAGTTTCACCCTACACTACTCGGTTAACAGAGAGGTTGGGTGCTGCCTCCCTACTGGCTCATAGAGGTAGAAGTCCTAGTTAGAAGTCCATGTTTCTCCATAGGCTTCCAGTGACCATGCACTGAGCATCCTCTGTACTGCTCGGTGGAGCATGAGTATCCTGGTGGAGCTCCACGTATTCCTCACTAGCACTTCAGTGGGAATGGCCATTTTTATGACATTGTAACAAGTCTCAGCATGTCACTAGACCTCCTCTGATGTCATCCCAGCTGAGGGGGCACCATGCTCCTGCTTGGTAGGGGTGGTGGTCGAAGCCATTCACATGATCTCTGGGAGACCATCGACATAGTGCTCTTTAGCAGTGGTGGGACTGGAAGTCCTAGCTCCATGTTTGGGCTTCTCTGTCACTGCCTTGGCAGAGGAGAGCCTTGCAAGGGTGTAAATATAGGGTTCCCACAAAAGCTTTGCTGGTATGGGGCCATGTTTGTTTCTGTGGTGTTTGCCTAGAATAAATAATTATCTAAAAGCTTTTTGTCTTGCCAGGGTGCCCCTTTCCTTTTCCCGTGTCCAGGGAGAACATGCTGTTTTTGAGTTTTACTCATCCGTGGGTTTTTTTTTTTTTTTGAGTTTTCTTTCTTTTTTAAATTCTTTTTAAAACAATTGATTTTATTGGTACAGTGTAGATATACATAATGATCACAGTCATCATAGGCAATTTGTACCCGTGCATATATCTTTCTTTTTTGAGACAGAGTCTCATTATGTAGTTCAGGCTAGCTTTGAACTCACTATGTAGTGTAAGCTGGCCTTGAACTTGCAGCAATCCTCCTGCGTCAGCCTCCCAAGTGCTGGGATTACAGGCATGCTCCACCACACCTGGCCTTTATTTTGATTCTTCTTTTACCCTAATCCCTTCCCCTACTTTCAGCTCCTCTTCCCCTCCTTATTTACAAAAGCTTTGTTTCCACTTTCTTCCTTCTGTTCTTTCTTTTGTTTTCCCTTCCTTCCTTTCCCCCTCCCCATTCCTTTTTCCCCTTCTCATTTAAACATTTTCTTCCTATTTCCCAATATCTATTATTCATTTTGGTCCTTATATACATGCTCATTTCTCACACCAGAGAAACAATATGATATTTAAACATGCATGTCCAATTTATTTCACTTAAAAGTATGGTCTCAAGGTGCATATATTTACTTAGAAATGCCTTGTTTACCATCTTTATGGCAGAGTAGTACTCCATTGTATAAAAAGCCCACATCATCTTTATCCGTTTATCTGTTGATGGGCACATGGGTTGTTTGCAAGGTTTATCTATTATAAATTGTGCTGCTATAAACATGAGTGCACATATATTGGTGTGGTATGATGTTTTTAATTCTTCTGTGAAGATACTCAGAAGGGGAATAGCTGGGTGGAATGGGACCTCTAATCCTAGTTTTTTGAGGAATCTCCACACTGATTTCCACAGTGGTTGCACCAGTTGACACTCCCACCCACAGTGGAGAAGGGTTCCTTTTTCCCCACAACCCCTCCGAGCATTTCTTATTGGTTGATTTCTTGATGATAGCCATTCTTTCTGGAGTGAGATTGAATCTCAGTGTTGTTTTAATTTGTATCTTTCCAATGAGCAGTTGTGTTGAACATTTTTTCATATATTCATTTACTCTTTCTATTTCTTCATCTGAGAAGTATCTATTCATTTTGAATGCCTGTTTTTTTATTGGGTCTTTAAGTTTGGGGGTTTGATTTTTTTTTGAGTTCTTTATATATTCTAGATATTAGTCTTTTGCCTGAGGAACAGCTGGCAAAATTTTTTCCCACTCTGTGGGTTGCTCTTTACTCTGTTGGTGGTTTCTTTTGCTGTGTAAAATCTTTCTAATATGTACTCATTTGTATTTGATAATGTTTCTGGGTAACTGGGTTTCTTCCACTTGAACCCTGGAATAGGAACTTGACCAGTGTATCATTTGCTTTCAGGTCCTAAAATTTATTAAAAAAATCAAAGTACTTTGAACATTCAAATGTTGACATTGTGGTATAAATCTACTGATATTACATAAACAACCTAGGTTTTTAACCTTATAAATTTGACTTCCAAAAGCCATTATTGCGGGGGCCGGTGAGATGGCTCAGTGGCTTAAGCACCTGCCCGGCAAGCGCGAGGGCCCGAGTTCGACTCCCGGAACCCACATACGAAAAAGGGGCCGGTGATATCGCTTAGCGGCACAGGCGCCTGCTGGCGCACGAGGTCCTGAGGTCGACCCCCAGGTACCCACAAAAAAAAAAAAGCCATTATTGCAAACTGAATTCATGTCCCTTGGGTCCTTATTTCTACATCGAATTTTCAGCCCACAATTTTTTCTTTTTAAGGTCGGACATTATCATCTTTCAACAAAAAAATGACATAGAATCACTACAAAGTACACATACTGCAAATATCATAATAGTCTTTAATCAAACTGAAAATTGTAAATGAAGTGCTAAGATTGATTTTTAGAAGAAATTCAGAATAATCTATTAATAAATCTCTTCAGTTTCAGTAAAATTTATAATGGGAGTCCCACATGTATCTCAAAATTTAACTAAAGATATGTGGTCATGACAAACTAGTACTCATATTTTAAAATAATGAACTTAATGTTTCCACATTAAGTATTGAAAATATTTAAAGGTGTTAATAGAAATAAAGATTATTTAATCCACATACTTTCACAATCAGAAAACCCAAATCCTGTTCTTGATAATTAAAATGTAAATGAAATATGAGCCTACTTTATTTTTTTTAATTATTATTTTTTTTTTTGTGGGTACTGGGGGTCGACCTCAGGACCTCGCGTGCCAGCAGGAGCCCGTGCCACTGAGCGATATCACCGGCCCTTTTTTCGTATGGGGGTACCTGGAGTTGAACTCAGGGCCTCATGCTTACCAGGCAGGCGCTTATGCCGCTGAGCCATCTCACCGGCCCATGGGCCTACTTTATTTTTAAGTGTCAGTATATACATTTCAATAGTAATTCAATATAATTTTTGTATTATAAAATGTTCAGTGATATACATTTCAAAATGTATTTCAAAAATGAAGCAATGCAGAATTGAATGTTTTCAACTGAATGTTTTCAATCCATTTATGTGATTTAAAAGCCCAGAACATTTCAAATCTCATTTGAGACTATGTCATTCAGTATTTTCCTTTAGCTATTATCACAAAGGTATTACAATTGAATTTGAGAAAATTTGGGGTATGCTTAAACAACTTCTCAACATATTTTTGTATTTAAAATGACTTATCAGCTTTAGAGTTTCTCCTAAAAAACAATCTTAGCACTTGATTTACATTTTCAGTTTGATTGAAGACTATTATGATATTTGCAGTATGTGTACTTGACAGTGATTCCATGTAATTTTTTTTTTGTTGAAAGATGATAATGTCTGACCTTAAAAAGAAAAAAATGTGGGCTGAAAATTTGATGTAGAAATAAAGACCCAAGGGACATGAATTCAGTTTGGAATAATGACTTTTGAAAGTCAGACTTATAAAGTTAAAAACTTAGGTTATTTATGCAACAATAAAAGGAATCCCCATACACCTTCACTCAGATATTTAAAGTATCAAAAAATGATGTAGCTCTTCCAACATCGAAGAACATTTAAGTGTATTTCACAAAACTTTCTTAAAAAGTTATACATAAGTACCTAGTAACTATTTATATACATATACTTACATTATTTAAAATAAATACCCAAACTGCCCTAGAATAAAATTTTAATGGTCAAAGTGCATTATTTTAAAATTTGAGCATATAGTTACAAGTATTTAATAATAAAAATATGTGAGCTGATAAGTCATTTTAAATACAAAAATATAATGAGAAGCTATTTAAGTATACCCCAAAATTTCTCAAATTCAATTGTAATATCTTTGTGATAATAGCTAAAGGAAAATACTGAATGACATAGTCTCAAATGAGATTTGAAATGTTCTGGGCTTTTAAATCACATAAACGGAAAATCCCTGCATTGAGTAAATTGCAAATGAATATAGAAATTACGATTTTGAAAGATTAATGAAGGGATCTAAAATTCACATTAGCCACATGATGTCGCTGTACACCACAAAATCTTAAGGAAATGAGGTTCCGATCACCAAAAACTAAAGGAAGAAGCTCCATTTTTGTCACAATCCAAGAGAAGACAAAAATGGTAAGGAGATAAATGTTTGAAAATATGAAGTAAATAAGTATGATTTTGAAGTGAAGCGAGAGCGGTAGAAAGGTGTGGTGTCTTTGCGATGCTGTTTGCCAGGGAAGGAGGCCTGACAGCCTGGAGCTTGCCACTCTCGCTTCTGCTCCTCGCAGCCTGGGAGGCTGGGAGTGGCCAGCTGCACTACTCGGTCCCCGAGGAGGCCAAACACGGCGCCTTCGTGGGCCGCATCGCGCAGGACCTGGGGCTGGAGCTGGCGGAGCTGGTGCCGCGCCTGTTCCGGGTGGCGTCCAAGGAGCGCGGGGACCTTCTGGAGGTAAATCTGCAGAATGGCATTTTGTTTGTGAATTCTCGGATCGACCGGGAGGAGCTGTGCGGGCGGAGCGCGGAGTGCGGCATCCACCTGGAGGTGATCGTGGACAGACCGCTGCAGGTTTTCCACGTGGAGGTAAAGGTAGAAGATATTAATGATAATCCACCGGTCTTCAGAAGTAGAGAACAACGACTATTTATTCCTGAAAATAGGCAGCTGGATTCACGTTTTCCGATAGAGGGCGCTGCTGACGCAGACATTGGTGCCAACGCTCTTCTAACTTACACCCTGAGCCCCAATGATTACTTTTCTTTGGAAGTACAGGCAAGTGATGAACTGAGTAAATCTCTTTCGCTTAAATTGAGGAAATCGTTGGATAGAGAAGAAACACCAGAATTTCATTTATTATTGAGAGCCACCGATGGGGGCAAACCAGAGCTGGAAGATACAGCTCAGCTGCTGATCTCAGTGCTGGACATTAATGATAACACCCCGGTGTTTGAGCAGGCACTGTACAGAGTACACTTATTAGAGACTACGGCAAATGGGACATTAGTGACCACATTAAATGCCTCGGACGCAGATGGGGGTGTAAATGGTGAAGTTGTCTTTTCCTTTGGCAATGATGTTTCTCCCAACATTCAAGAAAAATTCAAAATTGAACCCAGCTCAGGAGAAATTAGACTAATTGATAATTTGGATTATGAAGAAACAAAATCCTATGAAATTCAAGTAAAGGCAGTTGATAAAGGAAGTCCTCCGATGTCAAATCACTGCAAAGTTTTGGTGAAAGTGCTGGATGTAAATGACAATGCCCCGGAAGTAGTGATCACTTCTGTGTCATTGCCCATCAGAGAGGATGCTCCCTTTAGTACCGTCATTGCCCTCATTTCGGTGTCCGACCTCGACTCAGGTGTTAACGGAGAGGTGACCTGCTCCCTGTCGCCCCACAGCCCCTTCAAGCTGGTGTCTTCCTTCAAAAATTACTATTCGCTGGTGCTGGACAGCACCTTGGACCGCGAGAGCACATCAGGCTATGCGTTGGTAGTGACCGCGCGGGATGGGGGCTCGCCCTCGCTGTGGGCCTCGGCCACCGTGTCCGTGGAGGTGGCCGACGTGAACGACAATGCGCCGGTGTTCGCGCAGCCCGAGTACACGGTGTTCGTGAAGGAGAACAACCCGCCGGGCTCCCACATCTTCACGGTGTGTGCGCGCGACGCGGACGCGCAGGAGAACGCGCTGGTGTCCTACTCGCTGGTGGAGCGGCGGGTGGGCGAGCGCTTGCTGTCGAGCTACGTGTCTGTGCACGCGGAGAGCGGCAAGGTGTTCGCGCTGCAGCCGCTGGACCACGAGGAGCTGGAGCTGCTGCAGTTCCAGGTGAGCGCGCGGGACTCTGGTGTGCCGGCCCTGGGCAGCAACGTGACTCTGCAGGTGTTCGTGCTGGATGAGAACGACAATGCGCCCGCGCTGCTGGGGCTTGGGGCAGGTGGTGCAAGTAGCATGGTGAGCGAGCTGGTGTCGCGGTCAGTGGGCGCCGGCCACGTGGTGATGAAAGTGCGCGCAGTGGACGCTGACTCTGGTTACAACGCGTGGCTGTCTTATGAGCTGCAGGCTTCTGTGGGTGGCGCGCGCAGCCCGTTCCGGGTGGGTCTCTATACGGGCGAGATCAGCACGACTCGTGCCCTTGAGGAGTCTGATGCGCCGCGCCAGCGCCTGTTGGTGTTGGTGAAGGACCATGGGGAGCCTCCGCGGACGACCACCGCCACAGTGCTGGTGTCTCTGGTGGAGAGCGGCCAAGCACCTAAGGCTTCATCTCAGGCATCCATGAGCGCGGTGGGAAGTGGGACGACACTTGTGGATGTGAACGTGTACCTGATCATTGCCATCTGCGCGGTGTCCAGCCTGTTGGTGCTCACCCTGCTGCTGTACATGGCGCTGCGATGCTCAGCGGTGCCCACTGAGGACAAGTGCGGGCCCGGGAAGCCCACGCTGGTGTGCTCGAGCGCGGTGGGGAGCTGGTCGTACTCTCAGCAGAGGGGGCAGAGGGTGTGCTCTGGGGAAGTTCTGCCCAAGACGGACCTCATGGCCTTCAGCCCAGGCCTATCTCCAGGTTTGAGCACATCAGAAAGAAATGAACATACTGAAGCAAATTCGGATCTTTCTTGTAATGTAAGTCCAAACTTGAGCTTTGGGTTTAAATTTCTTTCTTAGATTTAACTTATCTAACCATCTTTTCAAATGTTACTTAACAATAAATTTAAGATAGTCACTAACATGGAAACAAATCTTACCGTTTAGTATAGATATTCTGTATCCTTCCTTCTCCCTCTTTTTCCTTCCTTTCTTCCTTCCCTCCCTTCCTCTCTCCCTTCCTCCCTCCCTCTCCTCATCTGCCTTCTCCTCCTCCTCCTTTTCTCTGTCTCTGTCTCTCTCTTCTTGATTGGACCCAGAGCCTTCATCCTCAGACAGGGTCTTGCTAAGTTGATATGTTGGCCAGGTTGTGCTAGAACTTTTGATCCTTTTGCCTCAGTGTCCCAGAGTGCTGGAATTACAGGTGTGTGCCACCACACCCAGCTTTAATGTAGATATTCTATTACTTGCAGCTGTATTTTGAACTAGGAAACAAAGATACAGGGGCAAAGAATTATATTCTTTGACTTACATGACCGGATACTTTAAAAATACTTCAATATTAGTTTTTTTTTTGGCAGTGCTGAGGATCAACCCAGGGCTTTGCATATGCTAGGTAAGCTGCAGTGTTGATCATATTTAACACAGAGGTCAAATACACTGACATTTTTAGGTTTATTTATTACCTTGTATCCCCTAGTGAAATGTCAAGCCCTTCTCAAATAACTGTAGAAAAATTCACAGAAATATCTGCCTTCCCTTTATTTTGCTAAATTTCCAAGTCAGCAATAAATGGAATAATTTTAAGTACATGTAATTTAAATTTATTTGTCGAGTTATACTTTTAATTTCCATGTTAAAATATGCAAACACTTAATCGTCATTATAGATAATGTCTTGATGTCACTGATCTTGAATTCCCCCTGGGTCAAGAAGGCTTAATATTGCATGAAGTTGTTATTTTGGAAAGCCAGTTATGAAATACTTATTGTTCACCTCCTATTTATTCACCAATGTTCTAAAACTATTACTATTATCACACTTATTTACATAAGTTGTGTATAAAAGATAAACACCTTTTCTTTTATCACACCAAATAATGAGTTAGAGGCTTGTGTTTAAAGCTACAATGACACAAGTCATTTTATTAAAGAATATATATCGGTTGAAAAGCAATATCTCACAGTACCTTAGTGAGAGCCTAACCATAAGATTATTAATGGACTTGAACATCTCTTGACAACACCAGTAGCCTTCAAAATGTCCTGAAGGCACTTAGTCATGCCTCCACACTAGGGTCACTGTCAAAAGCAAAGTTTAATCCAGATGTAGTGGCACATACCTGTAATTCCAGCTCTCTGGAAGGCTGAGGCAGGAGGATCTCAAATTTGAGTCCAGCCTAAGCAACTCAACAACTGAGTGAAACCCTGTCTCAAAATAAAGAGTATAAAAAGGACTTGGGATTTGGTTGAATGTAAATGCCCTGGGCTCAGTCCCCAGTACCTAAAAACAAAAACAAAAACAGAAACAAAACAAAACAGAACAACCAAAGTGAAACACACCTAAAGTTTTAGATTAATACATTCTGGATTGAAGAACAAGCAAGCAATTCTTTATTCTTTTATTATAGTGATTGTTGTAAAGGCTAAGAGTTTTCTGGGTTAACTGAAGGCCTTAATTTTGAGGTAAATCTCATATTAAATACTAATAAACAGGAAATGGAGTTTCGAATTACAAAGTATAAAAAGTGATATTTGTTTATGAAAAGGTATTCTTGAATGAAGGAAAAGATGAATGCGGAGTGGTATTGTTACTTAGTATTTATTTAACATAAATATGAGTGGCTTTTCAATTGGTAGCTAATGTTTCTCCTTCATTCAGAATCTTCACATACTGTATTTAACACAATTTTCAATGGTTTTGTCATTTTTCACAAGATTTCTTTCATGAAATGTATTACTTCGTCTCTTACTCTTTGTACGATTTGCCAGGTACTTATTCTCCTACTTTCCCACGTGTTCTTTCCTATGATCCACTTGTTATTCATTACTCTTTTAGCATTATAGAAGCATAGAATAATATAGATTTATGGCAAAATTAGTGTAGTGCCTATTCCATCATATAAATTAGTTATTCATTTAGGAAATGTACTGGTTTAAAAGCAACATCATTTAAAAGGTGATGTTATAAATGTGACAGCTTACTACCAGATTATCACTACTATTGCACAATCAGACTAACTTTGATTAATCTTAAATTTCTATTATAGTTACCAGCTTATTGTCTATCTGAAAAGTAGGCAAAGAAGGTCATGGTGCATATATTGAGAATAACAGTGTTATGGTCATATTTTTATCATCCAGCTTTCAAATGCCATAATGAAAGCAAAAACTATAATTGAATTTAGTCAAGTATTGATAAAACATAAATTATTAACTTGGGTTATTTAACTTCAGTAATTGGTTTTGGTTTCATGATTATGATTTCAAAAATTGTAGTTTTATTTTCAAGTTACCTTAGTGTGATACCAGTGAAATTTAATTTTTAGGAAAATATTTTTATAATACCTGAAATAAAAGGAAGAAAACTTGAGATTTTATTTCTTCACATGTTCCCTCTTTTTCAGAAAGTATCTTTTTGTTTTATTATTTAAAAAATAATTTATCTGAGTGCTGTCTACAAAAATTTATTTATTTATTTTTCAAGTTTTATTTTTATTAGTATGCGTTTGTAGTACGTAATGATTTACATTCCTCATGGGGATTTGGTACATGTACATAACACATCTTAATTCTTTTTTAAAAATGTATTTTTAGGGCCGGTGAGATGGCTCAGCGGTTTAAGCGCCTGCCTTGCAAGCGTGAGGGCCCGAGTTTGACTCCCGGAACCCACATACAAAAAAGGGGCCGGTGATATCGCTCAGCGGCACGGGCGCCTGCTGGCGCGCGAGGTCCTGAGGTCGACCCCCCAGTACCCACAAAAAAAAAAATGTATTTTTAGGGCCGGTGAGATAGCTCAGTGGCATAAGCGCCTGCCTGGGTAGCGCAAGGACCTGAGTTTGACCCCCGGTACACACACACACACAAAAATGTATTTTTAAAGATTAGAGTTATAGTTCTATATTCTGATGTAAAAATCCGATTTAGAAATGTAAGATGTCATGCTGGGTGTGGTGGCGCACGCCTGTAATCCCAGCACTCGGGAGGCTTATGCAGGAGGATCGCTGTGAGTTTGAGACCAGCCAGGGCTGCATAGTGAGTTCAAGACCAGCCTGAACTGCAGAGTGAGACCTTGTCTCAAAAAAAGAAAAAAAAAAAAAAAGAAATGTAAGATATTATCTGAGGGACCCATAAGGCTGACAGCCAGAAGGGGATAAAAAGAAATAGTTGTTTATTTTGATAACCATTTCAATATTTCTGTTGTCCTTCTGGGAACACTGGAGGATGCCTTGAGGTAGTATGGTCATGTGATTTTTTTTGGCCAACAAAATGTGAACATACATTACTTCAAAGCAGAATTATGTAATGACTAGTGCAAAACCCCTCTGCTATCCTTTCCTGGTGCATCAGAACTGTAGTTTGATACTAAGATGCCATAATCAAAGAAATCTGGGATGCTGAGCAATGTGTGAAGAAAATCTGATGTAGGCAGTCTCCCATAAACATAGAGAACTTTGCAGGAGCAAGAAATAAAGCTATATTTTACAGGAGAAATGAAATAATGAATTTACGACAATATATTGATTGTGCACAGTGCCTGGCAAGCACAATGTCTTGAGTTTGATTCCCAGTACCTATATCTATATCTATATCTATATCTATATCTATATCTATATCTATCTATCTATCTATCTATCTATCTATCTATATTGATTGATTGTTCCACTTCCACTAATGTGAAAAGAATAAATTTTATGAAGATAGCCTTACAATAGATAATACAACTGCTAGAAGAGCATTGTTTTTGGCATTTTAACCAATGCATCTGACCATTAAGCAGAGTAGATAACTTGGATTCCTTGGAGAAGCTATTGGGATTTGTTTTTCTCATATATGAGGTAGTAAGAGAAAAATGATTTAATGATTTAAAATGTCATTGGTACCACTTCTTTTTCTTGCTTAGCATCCATTTCCCCTGCTTGTCTTTTTCTTTAAGGTCTTTGTACTAGTTTTGTGAAAGACTGGGCTGAAGGTTTTCCAAGAAGGAATGCTTGATTTGTAAACATTATAGAACTTAGTGTCCATTGATAAATGCAAATGGTCCAATTTTAGCAGTGGATACTGTATTAGTTTCTTTGGGGTGTTGTAGCAAATTATTACAAACATAGTGCCTAGAAACAACAGAAGTTTATTCTTTCACAGTTCTAGAGGCCAGCAGTCCAAAACTCAAGATATGAGCTTGGCCACGTTCCCTCTAAAGACCCAAGGGGCCGATTCTTCCTTCTTTCTTCCAGCTTCTGTTAGCTCTTGGCATTTTTTGACTTGTGGCAGCATAACTCAAATATATGTCTTTTTATTCACATCTTCTTTTTATGTCACTGTGTCTTTTTTCTGTCTCTTACAAGAGGATAATTGTCATTGGATTTATGGCCAACCCAAATCTAGGATGATTTCATATTAATATCTTTGTCTTAGTTATATCTGCAAAGGTCTTTATTACAAACAAGGTTATGTCCTGGATTTCATGGTATAGATACATTTTTGGGGTACTATTCAACCCGCTACAGATATCAAGAGATGGGAAGTGAGGGTGAGGCTGAGGGTCAGGACACGTGTTACTTGCTGAGTATGGCTTTTCACTCTTCTTTCCCCATTGGAGGAAATGTGCTTGCATGTTTGGCAATGGTATTCTAGCTGTATAGGAGAGGGAAAGAGCTATTCTAGGTCCTCAGAAACCCCGAATGCCTGTTATACCCCTACAAGTGTTCCTGTAAAATTCCAGTACAATTGCTTTATATAACTGTAAAAATTGCAATTGACAAGCAATGTTTCTTGGACCTAACATCTGTATCTTAGGTATAACTCGTTAATATGTCAACCGTGGTCAATATGTTGGCCACTGGTTACATAAAATTGTTAGGAATTACACACATGGAATTGCATTGCAACCATGTAATTCTCTGATGGCTAGCCTGAAATTATGTTCAATCATTTTAAGCTCCAGAAGAATTTGGGCACATTCCATGGCCTTCAGAAGAACCAACCCACAATTATAGTCTACATAATTTAGGTGGGGCTAATTTCATCTCCTGGCTTCAGGAATGAACAAATATGTCATGTCTGGCCAATGGAAGATCTATCAGAATTATTCACTAAAGGAAAGATAACATCATTTAAACTGGTCCATGGGAAATGATGTGCAGGATTTTTGCTGAACTATGAAGAAAGGGCCACTTTATGCTGAGAGTCATAAAACTGGTAGTATGAAGACTAAATGATACTTTGGCCATTTCCCCACGCATGGGAAAAGTACCTGAGAAAGTCAACAAAGGAAAACAAATAGAAATGTGCAGATATTTCCTTTGTGACATTATTGAGTTGTGGTAGCTCAAGCTCTGCCTGAAACCAGTAAATAATTACCTATTTCCAAGTGTAAGCCAATAAATGATGCTCTGCTTTTTTCTTAAGTTAGTTTACCTGGGATTCATTGTTATACTATTATTAATATGTACTCTTCCATAGACAGTGTGAATAAGTACCTTAAGATATTAGGCTCTAGGGAAAAGTTACCACTGAGTTCCAGTACCAGGAGAGGTTATCTTTTATTTCACAATTTTTTTCTTTTTTATGGATAGTGTAAATTTTATAATTAACTTTGTTTTCCTCTATGCTGTAAGATGATAAAAAAACAAAATTTGAGACATTCTTAGGATAACTGAAAATGACCCTTGTTATGCTTTTATACAATGACCTTCTTGATTCATTTTATTTCACTTCTGTATTATTATTATTATTATTTTGGAACCAGTAATAGAACTCAGGACCTGGAGCTTGCCAAGCAGGTGCCGTGCCACTGAGCTATACCCTCGGCCCTCACATCTGTATTATCTTTCTGCTGTTTTCATATTTTGCATGTGAAGAGACCCATTAAGAATTAATTAAAAATTATCAATTAGCACTAAAGAGACCATTTTTATTATTCTTGAATAAAAATAAATGTAATAGAAAAGGTATTCCTAGATTAATATCATTCAAATGAGAAACTAAGTTATTAATTTGAAAGCATCTGCAAACAATTCAAAAATAAAAATTAAGTTTCAAATAACAACAGTGTGTACCAGTATTATGTAGATTTTAAATGAACTAAAGTACTCCTTGATTCCTATGTGCTCCTTTGGAAGAAATGATAAAAAACCATGGCACTATATCCCAAAGAATGGAAAGCTGTATCTCCCAGAGATATTTGCACATTTGTGTTTCTAGCAGCACTGTTTACAATAGCCAAGAGGAAGAAACAACTGAAATGTCGGTGGACAGCTGAATGAAGCACAAAATGTAGCACAATAGTGTTACTTAGCCTTAAAAATGAAAGGTATTCTGTCACAGGCTATAATAAGGATTAAACTTCAGGAAATTACGTTAAAACAAATAAGCTAGTCACAAAAACCACGTATACATAATTTCACTCATATGAGATATCTAATGTCAAATTAGTAGAAACAGAAGTAGAATGGTGGTCACCTTTGGAGAGATCTCAGGAGAGGCGAATTCTGTCTAATGGATAAGAGTTTCAGTTGTAGAAGATGAAATTCACAAAAATGTAAACATACTCAACACAATAAACTATACACTTTAAACATGGTTAAAATGGCAAAGTAGAAACTATGTTTTAGCCACATGATGTCGCTGTCTACCAAAGAGTGTTCCCTAGGAAGGAAAATACCCAGAGCTCCTTTGTTCCTCCAGGTAAACCGAGAAGTAAGAGAAGCAGCAGGGCTGGAACAGGGACTAGACTATGTTTTTACAAAACATGATCTTTTAGATCAACTCACTCAGGATTAGTAATGGTGTCTTCTCTGAGAAGGGGTCGAGGGGTCAAGGAGTGTGTGCTTCTCTCGCTTCTGCTCCTCGCAGCCTGGGAGGCTGGGAGCGGCCAGCTGCACTACTCGGTCCCCGAGGAGGCCAAACATGGCACCTTCGTGGGCCGCATCGCGCAGGACCTGGGGCTGGAGCTGGCGGAGCTGGTGCCGCGCCTGTTCCGGGTGGCGTCCAAGGAGCGCGGGGACCTTCTGGAGGTAAATCTGCAGAATGGCATTTTGTTTGTGAATTCTCGGATCGACCGGGAGGAGCTGTGCGGGCGGAGCGCGGAGTGCGGCATCCACCTGGAGGTGATCGTGGACAGACCGCTGCAGGTTTTCCACGTGGAGGTGGAGGTGAAGGACATTAACGACAACCCGCCAGTATTTCCAGTGGCAGTAAAGACTATCCGCTTTCCGGAAACGAGGCTGCTTGACTCAAGGTTTCCTTTAGAGGGAGCATCTGACGCAGATATCGGAGTAAATGCTCTTCTCTCCTACAAGCTTAGCTCCAGTGAGTTTTTCTTTCTAGACATACAGACAAATGATGACCAAAGCCAGTCTTTGTTTCTTGTGCAAGGGAAATCTCTGGATAGAGAGGAAACTGCTGAAGTTAATTTGTTACTGGTAGCTACTGATGGAGGCAAACCTGAGCTCACAGGTACTGTTCACATAGTTATTAAGGTTTTAGATGTGAATGACAACGAACCTACTTTTGACCACTCAGTTTACAAAGTAAAATTGTCTGAGAACACTGCAAATGGAACCTTAGTGATTAAAGTAAATGCTTCTGATGCTGATGAAGGATCAAACAGTGAGATTGTGTATTCACTCAGTAGTGACGTGTCCTCTGATATACAGACGAAGTTCAAAATAAATCCGAGCTCAGGAGAAATCAGAACTAGGGGAAAATTAGATTATGAAGAAACGAGATCCTATGATATTCAGGTCATTGCATCTGACAAAGGAACTCCATCAATGTCAGGACACTGTAAACTTTCAGTAAAGCTTGTGGATGTAAATGATAACACGCCAGAGGTCTCAGTAACATCTCTCTCACTCTCTGTCCAAGAGAACGCACCACTGGGCACCGTCATCGCCCTCATCACAGTGTCTGACCGTGACTCGGGTATCAATGGACAGGTAACGTGTTCCTTGACACCTCACATCCCCTTCAAGCTGGTGTCCACCTTCAAGAATTATTATTCGCTGGTGCTGGACAGCGCCCTAGATCGAGAAACCTTATCAGATTATGAGGTGGTGGTGACCGCTCGAGATGGGGGTTCGCCCTCGCTGTGGGCCTCGGCCACCGTGTCCGTGGAGGTGGCCGACGTGAACGACAACGCGCCGGTGTTCGCGCAGCCCGAGTACACGGTGTTCGTGAAGGAGAACAACCCGCCGGGCTCCCACATCTTCACGGTGTGCGCGCACGACGCGGACGCGCAGGAGAACGCGCTGGTGTCCTACTCGCTGGTGGAGCGGCGGGTGGGCGAGCGCTTGCTGTCGAGCTACGTGTCTGTGCACGCGGAGAGCGGCAAGGTGTTCGCGCTGCAGCCGCTGGACCGCGAGGAGCTGGAGCTGCTGCAGTTCCAGGTGAGCGCTCGGGACTCTGGTGTGCCGGCCCTGGGCAGCAACGTGACTCTGCAGGTGTTCGTGCTGGATGAGAACGACAATGCGCCCGCGCTGCTGGGGCTTGGGGCAGGTGGTGCAAGTAGCATGGTGAGCGAGCTGGTGTCGCGGTCAGTGGGCGCCGGCCACGTGGTGGCAAATGTGCGCGCAGTGGACGCGGACTCTGGCTACAATGCATGGCTGTCTTATGAGCTGCAGCCGGCTGAGGGCGGCGCACGCAGCCCCTTCCGAGTGGGTCTGTACACGGGCGAGATCAGCACGACACGCGCCCTGGATGAGGAGGATGCGCCGCGCCAGCGCCTGCTGGTGCTGGTGAAGGACCACGGGGAGCCTCCGCTGACGGCCACCGCCACCGTGCTGGTGTCTCTGGTGGAGAGCGGTCAGGCACCAAAGGTCTCATCGCGGACCTCTGTGGACGCTGACGGCCTGCAGGACGCTCTGGTGGATATGAACGTGTACCTGATCATCGCCATCTGCGCCGTGTCCAGCCTGTTGGTGATCACGTTGCTGCTGTACACGGCGCTGCGCTGCTCGAAGGTGCCCACTGAGGGTGCGTGCGGGCCTGGGAAGCCCACGCTGGTGTGCTCGAGCGCGGTGGGGAGCTGGTCCTACTCGCAGCAGAGGGGGCAGAGGGTGTGCTCTGGGGAGGGCCCGCCCAAGACGGACCTCATGGCTTTCAGCCCCAGCCTTCCTCAAGGTCCAGACTCCACAGAAGAAATACAACAGTCCTCAGAATCAGAATATTTAGGAAAGGTAGGTCTTTTAATTTTTCTTACCAATTGTAGAAATTTTAATTTATTCTTTCTTGATGTCTGTTGATCATTAGATTCATAGCTCTGCCTTTACTTTATATTACTGTTCTACCATGCAATACTGGGGATGAATTAGAGATAAAGGTCTTGCATTTAGGACATTTTCTTAATTTTTTCTTTTTTGCCTCTTGGCTTTTTCATAATTGAATCTCTCCATGAGTGATAGGAACTTGAAGGATTGAAAACATTTCAGCACCCAGTCTCAGTACTACCTGTCTGTAATCCCAGCTACTTAGTAGGCTGAGGCAGGAGCATCCCAAGTTTAAGGACAGCTTGTGGCAATTCTATGAGACTCTATCTCAAAATAAAATAAAATGGGTAGGGATATAGGTCAGTGGTAGAGTGCTTGGTGTGGCCCTGTATTCAATCCCCTGTACTACAAAAACAAAATCCTTTAGCAAAATTTGAGAATTTAATATTATTTGCAAATATATTTTTCTCTCAGTATTTAAAAAATCACAGAAAAATTTAAAGGATTTGGAGATATGTATTTCCAATTTATAGAATCTGTTCTATCAGAATATGTTTGGAATAAGAATATATTATTTATTCTGGACATTTCCTAGATTGTTCTTTGGATCATGAAGTTATTTATCATCTGTTCATGCATCAGTTAATAAGTTGCATTTTCCCTCTTGTATTTGAAAGCAGCCTGAAAGGTTTTAGTAGGTATCTATCATGGGCCATGACAACATATGCCAGCATTTAGGAATACTTGCTTATTTTAAGATTGTCTTTCATAAGTAAAATAACCTGTTATTTGAGATACAAATGTCACATCAGAAAAATCTTGAATTTTCAGGCAAAATGTAGAGTTCATGGAGAAAATAGCCTTTTCTAGTTCTGAACATTCTAAAATCACATTGTGCTTGGCCAGGTGGTGAGAAATTTTGTTTCTACAAATGGAGAATATTCTAACCCAGTCTTCATGTTAGTAGTTGATCAGTCATCCTTCCAGTGTCAGTATGATTAGGCTAATGCAGTAGACAGACCACCTTCCTCTGGCATTTTGCCCTGTGCCTGCCATTCCGTTTGTCATCACTGTGAGCTCACTCAGTTTTATCTGGAAGCATCCATATAAATGAGACTGGAGATTTTCCAAAAGGTAAGGCTTGGTATTGAATGACTATATTTTCACTGGACACTGAATTTGATGAGTAAATGTTACACTTGAAAGGGTTTATGGAGCATACCCGTAATCCTAGCACTCAGGAGGCTGAGGCAGGAGGATCTCTGGGAGTTTGAGGCTAGCCTGGGATATACAGTGAGTTCAAGGCCAGCCTGAACTGCATAGTGAAACCCTGTTTTAAAAAAAAGGGTTTAGGGCTGGTGAGATGGCTCAGTGGCTTAAGCGCCTGCCCGGCAAGAGTGAGGGCCCGAGTTCGACTCCCGGAACCCACATATAAAAAAGGGGCTGGTGATATCGCTCAGCGGCACGGGCGCCTGCTGGCGCTTGAGGTCCTGAGGTCGACCCCCCGGTACCCACAAAAGAAAAAAAGGGTTTAACATTTTTTTCAACCAAAGGAAGATGTGTTGGGGAAAATAACTGTCTAAAACTATCTTTTACTACTTGATTCTTAGTTATTTGGTGTTTTGTTCCAAATATATGTGCATACTGATGAATTATATAAATAATTTCAGGGCTGAGGATATAGCTCATCAGTACAGTGCCTGCCTGGCAAGTGCAAGGTCCTGAGTTCGATTCCTGGCTCCAAAAAATTTTTTTTTCACTAGGCGATCTTAGCTTTAGCCATTTCACAGTTAAGCCAGAATATCCATTTCCATCTGGGATCTGCTTTTAAAGGAGTTAGGGAGTTTAGTGAGTAGATCTTGAACTTTCCTACAGAAAACTTATTTCCTCAGGGTTGATAAGAATCAAAATGCAGATTATCTATGTCCTAGGGATCAGAAAAGTTCATCTGAGGCTTTACAGAGAAAACAAATGGCTTACACCGATGAGGAAGAAGCCATCTTGGGAGGCGTCATCCTCTCTAGATCATCACAGCTACACATTACCTCCTTGACCATATGTGAATCTGACCTACTAGAAGTCTGGCCACTATGTTTCTATTATAGGTAAATAAGTTTTTAAAATTATATTTAGATGGACCCATATCTCCATGAGTCACAACCTATTGCCAAATAAATCTTTATTAGTTTCTCATTCTTATTTATAGTTTTTCTTAAGATACCTGAGGAGATGTTTAGGTGGTAGGAAAAATTACTCACATACCTTATCCATACATTGGCCCAATCTTTTAAACTCATTGTTCCTTTACTGTTATTTTTATAGCCTACTAGTCAGACCTGGAATCTGTTCTGTTATAAATTCCTATGTGGCATACCATTTTACAATTAGTATAATCTTCAAATGTAATTAAGTGTGTAATATTACAATAAGTTTTCAGTGATATCTTATTAATATGAAATCTGTGATATTTTGAAATTATAATTTTTTTTATCCTTTAGAAATTATCTACTACTTTTCAAGAGTCATTAAAGTACTAATTGGTATATTAATATCTGTAGTTATTTCCTACAATTCTTAAATGTTTCCTTCATCATGAGCTGGCACAATAGAATCAGAAGTCATGTATGTTTGATATTAACATTAACATCATTAATATAACATCTTGCTTGAAAAAGATAATTTAAAATATTCACTTATTTATTCATGAAAATATTAATTGATAATCTATTCTAAATATAGCTGATACAATATGAGTAAATTGTAATTCTTGCTTCCATTCACTGAAACACAGGAAACAAAACCTTGTATAAAATCTTTCCTCCTGATACTTAAATGGTGTGTGATACTTAAATGATTTCACTTAAAATGATCTGGGACTGGGAATGTGGTAGAACATTCATCTAATGTGCATGAGTTCTTGTGTTTGATCCCCAGTACTGCTAAAAATTTTTTTTTGTTAAAAAGCAAAATTTAGACAATCTCTTATTCTTCCTAATTATCTAAATTTGACCTTTCCCCATAAACTGTCTTGCTCAACTTCCAAATTCTCAAAGAACTCATGCTTCTGTCTGAATTCACAGAGATTACTAGAATATTTTATTACCTAGTTTTACATATGTGGCCTAGCAACTCATGTTACAAGGTCACTTTTCTCTCTTCCCTCATGGGTTAAATCACCAGTTCTTTCAATAGTTACTTCTAAAGCAACTAGAATCCAGAAATTTGTCCAGAGTGGAGATCATTAAAAACGCAATTATTTCATTTTTTGAATATTTTAGGATGTATGAGTAAGTTGAAATGCATAAATGGTGTGGAAAATTTAAGGAGTAAATTATTCTTACTTGCAACAATGTGAATGCAACAAATATCCAAATTGCACAGTGTTGCCTTGCAATTTGAAAACGAATTAACAAAAGAAATTCACTGTATAAGACTGATTTCTGACATATGAGTAAAAGACAAGTAACAAGGATATAAACAAAGGACACAAAAGTGATTTATAGACGTTCTACAAATTAATCATAAGTGAACCTGTTTTTAAGTTGACAATTGCCATAATATAAAAATATGTATTTGTATACATATGTACATACTTTACAAATATTTCAATTTCTCAATCTTTTGATGGTCACAATTTCAAAGACTGATTTTTACAAAATGTACCCTGGGAGGCCAAGTGATTAAAGGTTTGACATCTTAATCGAATTGCTATCCCATGCAGACACTTCCAGTTAATATCGTTTTAAAGTTATTTAACTTCTGTGCGCTTATAAAAATGAATTATATTAATATCCATTTAAGATAATTGAAAATTTAAGTCAAATAGAGCAGTGCCTATCATATAGGAAATAGTAGATGTCCATTGTTAAAACAGTAACCACAATACTTTAGTACACGTTCTGAATTGGAATAATTAAAAGTTAGGAGTTAGTATAAAAGTTCTAAGGATATAGCTTGAGGAAAGAAACAGTCTGATGAGTGCTCGACAGAAATTACAAATGAAAATAAATATTTTGGCAAAGTTCGAAGTACCGTAAGATAAATACATTTAACACTTACACGTTTAGCCACATGATGTCGCTGTCCACCACAAGGATTTTCTCCACAAAAGAAACGCAGAGTATATTCGTATTCACGTAGTGCCTTTCTTCATCATCTCTGAAATATGGTGACGATGAGGCATTTAAGGGATGAAGAATAAGGAAATCAAACTATTTTTCTAATTTTGGGTCGATGTAAGAGCGACTATTTGGAAAAGGCTTGCAATGGTGTTTTCCTGGAGAGAAGATCCTGGAGCTGAGCGCCTGCTGCTCTCGCTTCTGCTCCTCGCAGCCTGGGAGGCTGGGAGCGGCCAGCTCCACTACTCGGTCCCCGAGGAGGCCAAACACGGCACCTTCGTGGGCCGCATCGCGCAGGACCTGGGGCTGGAGCTGGCGGAGCTGGTGCCGCGCCTGTTCCGGGTGGCGTCCAAGGAGCGTGGGGACCTTCTGGAGGTAAATCTGCAGAATGGCATTTTGTTTGTGAATTCTCGGATCGACCGGGAGGAGCTGTGCGGGCGGAGCGCGGAGTGCGGCATCCACCTGGAGGTGATCGTGGACAGACCGCTGCAGGTTTTCCACGTGGAGGTGGACGTTAAAGATATTAATGACAACCAGCCAGTATTTCCAAGGGCAATAAAAAATCTGTTTATTTTCGAATCCCGACCGCTTGGCTCTCGGTTTTCGCTAGAGGGCGCATCAGATGCGGATATTGGAACAAATTCGTTGTTGACTTACAGTCTTGACTCCAGTGAATATTTTACTTTGGAGGTTAAAAGAAATGATGCGGAAGTTAAATCCCTAGGACTTGTGTTGAAAAAACTTCTGAACCGAGAGGACAGTTCTGAACATCATTTACTAATAACAGCAGTTGATGGTGGGAAACCAGAGCTCACTGGTACTACTCAAGTGAAGGTCACTGTCCTAGATGTAAACGACAACGCGCCAACATTTGAGAGGACAGTCTACAAAGTTAGATTATTTGAAAATGCACCCAATGGCACCTTAGTCGTAGTGGTTAATGCCTCTGATCTGGATGAAGGAGTAAATAAGGACATTATATATTCTTTCAATACAGACATGTCAGCAGAGATTCTGT
The DNA here is from genome assembly GCA_028451465.1 of Erethizon dorsatum. Classification (NCBI taxonomy): domain Eukaryota; kingdom Metazoa; phylum Chordata; class Mammalia; order Rodentia; family Erethizontidae; genus Erethizon; species Erethizon dorsatum. The sequence continues at coordinate 67,429,343 of CM051838.1, forward strand.
CGAAATTCCAGTTAGATCCTGACAATGGATACATCACTGTAAAGGGTAACATAGATTTCGAGGAAACTAAGTCATATGAAATTCAAGTAGAAGCGACGGATAAAGGAAATCCCCCAATGACGGATCACTGCACTGTTCTGGTGGAAATTCTGGACATCAATGATAACGTACCTGAGCTGGTTATCAAGTCACTGTCATTACCTGTATTAGAAAACTCTGCACTTGGCACCGTCATTGCCCTGATCAGCGTTTCCGACCGTGACTCTGGTGTCAACGGACAGGCGACATGCTCCGTGACTCCGCGTGTCCCCTTCAAGCTGGTTTCTACGTTCAAGAATTACTATTCGCTGGTGCTGGACAGCGCCCTAGATCGTGAGAGCACTTCTGACTATAAGTTGGTGATGACGGCGCGGGATGGGGGTTCGCCCTCGCTGTGGGCCTCGGCCACCGTGTCCGTGGAGGTGGCCGACGTGAACGACAACGCGCCGGTGTTCGCGCAGCCCGAGTACACGGTGTTCGTGAAGGAGAACAACCCGCCGGGCTCCCACATCTTCACGGTGTGCGCGCACGACGCGGACGCGCAGGAGAACGCGCTGGTGTCCTACTCGCTGGTGGAGCGGCGGGTGGGCGAGCGCTCGCTGTCGAGCTACGTGTCTGTGCACGCGGAGAGCGGCAAGGTGTTCGCGCTGCAGCCGCTGGACCGCGAGGAGCTGGAGCTGCTGCAGTTCCAGGTGAGCGCGCGGGACTGTGGTGTGCCGGCCCTGGGCAGCAACGTGACTCTGCAGGTGTTCGTGCTGGATGAGAACGACAATGCGCCCGCGCTGCTGGGGCTTGGGGCAGGTGGTGCAAGTAGCATGGTGAGCGAGCTGGTGTCGCGGTCAGTGGGCGCCGGCCACGTGGTGGCAAAGGTGCGCGCAGTGGACGCGGACTCTGGCTACAATGCATGGCTGTCTTATGAGCTGCAGCCGGCTGAGGGCGGCGCACGCAGCCCCTTCCGAGTGGGTCTGTACACGGGCGAGATCAGCACGACACGCGCCCTGGATGAGGAGGATGCGCCGCGCCAGCGCCTGCTGGTGCTGGTGAAGGACCACGGGGAGCCTCCGCTGACGGCCACCGCCACCGTGCTGGTGTCTCTGGTGGAGAGCGGTCAGGCACCAAAGGTCTCATCGCGGACCTCTGTGGACGCTGACGGCCTGCAGGACGCTCTGGTGGATATGAACGTGTACCTGATCATCGCCATCTGCGCCGTGTCCAGCCTGTTGGTGATCACGTTGCTGCTGTACACGGCGCTGAGCTGCTCGAAGGTGCCCACTGAGGGCGCGTGCGGGCCTGGGAAGCCCACGCTGGTGTGCTCGAGCGCGGTGGGGAGCTGGTCCTACTCGCAGCAGAGGGGGCAGAGGGTGTGCTCTGGGGAGGGCCCGCCCAAGACGGACCTCATGGCTTTCAGCCCCAGCCTTCCTCCATGTCCAGCATTTAACCAGGATAAAGAGGACCAACAGGGTGGGGATCTTTCCACGAAAGTGAGTAGTATTTCTTTGTTCCCCAGTAATATTTTTGCGTTTTGTTCTTCAATATTTTCACTCATTTAGAAACATGTTAAAAGTTATGCTACATACGTTTTTCCATGATTAGTGTTTTCCATTTACAGAGCTTGTGATTAAAATGGTGAGAACTTGTGACTCAATTTTGAATAGAACCAATAAGTAGTGCAGTGCTCACTTGTAATTTTGTCTTGTTTTGTTGATAAATGCAGTAATAATATTATTTTATTGCTGTATGTCTAGGCACAAACAGAAATATATTTTCTTGGGTGAATTGCACCAGAAAATTTGACTCCACTTGTGGTCAAATAATCCTCGCACAAAGCTTCAGTATGTTTTGCCTCTTCTGATTGGAAATTCCTAGCAGATGATAGAATTTTTGCTGACTGTATGCCAAATTAAATCTCACAATTTACTTTTGTTAGGGTCGGGACGCCCGCCGCGTGAAAGAAGACTCCAAGAAGCTTTCTCTCATGCAAAAGGCAAAGGGCTTTTATTATCCAAGCATGCGTGGGGCACACTGAACACGCAGGAACAGTGGGCCCCGAGGCCTGCCTGTGCAGGGCTTATATGTCTATAGAACAAAGGGAGGAGGGGTCTCAGCAAGCGCGGTTACAGAAGCAGATAGCATTGGTTAGTTTAAACAGACTTTTACATTCATTGGGGAAGATGTCTACACGGGGGGTCTAAAGGCTGGGAGGTAATGACCACTACCTAATATGGGCTGCGGATGGTCCGGTAATGACCATTACCTAATATGGGCTGCGGATGGTCCGGTATAGCGCATCCTGCAACTCTTGCAAATTCCTTAGCTCAGGGTCAGTCCTTATCGGGTAGCCCAGTTCCTGGGTCTGAAGTCAGCTTGTTCTGTTTTATCTATCTGGGGCTGCTTTTTGTAACAGCTCAATTCTCAGAACACAGGAAGGAGGGGAACATCATGATTTGTACATTCCCAGGAGGAAAAATTTCTCTCACACTTTCACACCTGTTTCAGTATTAGCTTATTATACTTGTTGTATATTATGGAGGCTCTTTTATTCTCCTACTCATTAATTTGGAGTCTCAGTTCTTCTTTTCCTCTAATATGATTTACTTTTATCATTCTTTTCTTATTTGAGAAGACTGTTAATGTTGCTAGATTTCCCAAATGGGCAAAAAACTAAAATGATAATGTTGTTTTCAGAGTTGCACTTTATCTTCATTTTCTCATCTTATTAGCAATAGCTAAAATATGAATATGAAGTGGAAATTCAGTACTTCTGTAATATATTTAAATGTTCTTTTAAAAAGAAATTTAAAAATCTTAATAATTATTTTCAACTTGAAGAATTCATTGAAAGTAATGCTGTATATATAAGTTTATATCCCTACCAGCAAAACTTACTATTCATTAGCTTCTTTTGTGTACAAAAAGAAGGATGCTAAGGTAAAATAATTTTGATAAGTCAAAGTCCTTACTAGTGACCTTTTTTTGAGTACTACCCTTTCTTTTCACCTCTGCCATGCAGTAAATAAAACTCTTCTCATAATTATCACAAAAAAGAGACAATTTTCCTGTTATTCTCCTCATGTATTTGGTCATTTCTCCTAGCAAATAGTTGGACCCCATCCAAATTTTCTTGCAACTAGAGAGAATTATTAATCAACTGAAACCTCATTAATACTTAGTGATATTGTGGGGAGACCAACATGTATAGCAGACACTTTTCATTCCTCCCTTTTTCCACTTCCACTTTCTATCTCCTTTTTTCTTTCTTTCTTCCCTTCCTTCCTTCTTCTCTCCCTTCCTTCCTTTTGACTGGGTTTCACTACACAGTCTTGGCAGGCCTTGAACTCATGATCCTCCTGCCTCAGCCTATTGAGTATTGTGATTACTTACAGGCATTGCAGGTGTCACTATGTCCAGTTTTAGCCCCATTTTCTTTTCTTGCACCATGCTTTGCTGCCCCCTTGTTTATTGAGTATTAGTCACAGAATGCCCAGCTTTAATTCAATAATTACTAGTCCCATTATCATCTTGTAATATATAATAGGGTCATCTAAGTTCTTGCCTCCCTTGGTACGGGACTCGGTCTTCAAATCCACCTCTCCTCTAGAAATTCTAGCCTAAGAAAACTCTTCGCAAACATTTTTTGAAGACCCTCAAGGTTTTTTCTCTTTAGAGATATGTTGTTTTTTATATTAAGTAAATACTATTTATTTCAAATAAATATCTATTTCTGTTCTGCTGCACCCCTCATCTATACATTTCAGTATTTTGCATGATAATATGAGAGCAAAAGAAATTCTTTGGCCTCTCTTCTAGAGTGCTTGACATTATGATCATTTTGTAAAACTAGTTTGGATCCCCAATGACAATACTCTCATTTATGTTTCAATTAAGAAATTTTTTGTGTGAGTGTGGGTCTTCATAGGGAAGCAGCCTAAAACTATCTTCAGTAGATTGAATTATTGACTAGACTAACAGGTAGGAATGAAGTTTATGTATTTAAGAGGCAAAAAAGCATTTAAAAATGGCTGCTACCACTATCACCTTTTATACGAAGCTTAAGAAGGAAAATACATTGCAATCAATTTATTGGGAAGTCTCTGTTGCTCATTAAGAACCAGAAAAATTCAAAGATCATGACTGACAAAAATTGGTGTGAAAATTCAGCTAAAACCTAGATTTTCAATATGGAAATCAAAATATGTCTTCATTAGGGCAATGTCTTGCAAAAGTCTTTTTGTATTTCAGTATAGAGTATTGAAACATCTTATTTTCCTCCATAGCTATGCAATCCCTTTAAATTAATGCATTTTACCAGGCAATTGAAGTAAACTAAACCATTTCTATTGCACACATATCCAGCAAACATTCCAAAAGTACTTCTGAGCTATTAAACTATTAAAATACAATAATTATCTTTAAAATTATTGCAAAAACACATACATACCCAAATGCTTGCAAGAGAGAAAATAATGTAGTAAATGTCTCAAATAATTTAATCTGGATATGGCCATTCATAAAAGAAGGTAAAAATAGCCTGTAATCCCAGCACTCTGGGAGGCTGAAGCAGGAGGATTGCAAGTTTGAGCCAGCCTGATGAATTTAGTGTCTTAGTGAGACTCTGTCTCAAAATAAAAATAAAAAGTTCTGGCAATGTAGCTCAGTACAAAAGCCCTGGGTTCATTCCCCAACAATGCAAAAATAAAGATAAAAAGAAGGTAAATGTATATATACAACTGATATGATCATGAAATTCTTCATAGGTTAGGATATCAAATGGATATAGAAGTTTAGAAGTAATGGACATTAGTTAGAGAACAAATGAGTAGGTTTAGTAAAGAATAGTGTTGGAACTAGTAAATTTTCCTGTTTGACTAAAATATATGAACACAATAGGATAAAAAGTTAAGCATTTTAGACCCTTGGAGAACAGGCAAGTGCTCATAAGCCATAAGAGTAAAAAAGAGAATACCACTCTCGCTCATGGGAGCAAATAAATTACAGGGAATAAAATTATTTAGAGTATTTTCCCACAAAGCTATTTACTATAAACTTCTACTTCATTGTGGAAGCTTCTTGAGGTGACTCAAGGGAGACATTCAATTAGATCCTAACAGGATGATTCCTTTGAAAATATTTTTGAATTACCCTTCCAATGGATTTTCTTGTGATCACATTCACTAGCTACCGTCCCCCTCACCAGTAATCAAGATCCAAGAATGAACAGAGTGCCATCAGCAATGACAAACTCGAATATTCTATGGAACAGAGGGGATATATCGTGAATTTTTAAACCAACGCTTCACTATATTGTTTACAAAATGCATATTAACTATAGTTCGGTCTCTAGAAGTACTCTTAAAACTTGCCCTTGAAAGGATTTCCCCTAGTAAAAGCTGTCCCTGCAATAAAATCAAGGCTCACAGTTAATCAGTGGTACAAAATACACACCCCAGAAGTAGAAAATCTAATCCAATTCTCTAAAACGGAAAGATATTTAGAGAAGTTGAAAGAACAAGCAAGACCTGGCAGTGTGAATACAGTTTGGAGCCACAGGATGTCGCTCTTTACCATAAAATAGACCTGACAAAGAAGAAAATAAAGGGGAAAATATCCTTTCCGTTCTTACTGTAAAGAAGCTATATCCACGATCCGGAGTCTGAAAAACAGGATGCAACGACACTGCCCCGACCGATCAGGAGGGTCCTCCTGACTGAGACAGGAATCCTGATCACAACAAAGCACCGTGCCCTTGAGATGGAATTGTCTGGGGGAAGCGGCCAGGAATCCCAGCGCCTACTGCTCTCCTTTCTGCTTCTTGCAATCTGGAAGGCAGGGAGCGGCCAGCTGCACTACTCGGTCCCCGAGGAGGCCAAACACGGCGCCTTCGTGGGCCGCATCGCGCAGGACCTGGGGCTGGAGCTGGCGGAGCTGGTGCCGCGCCTGTTCCGGGTGGCGTCCAAGGAGCGCGGGGACCTTCTGGAGGTAAATCTGCAGAATGGCATTTTGTTTGTGAATTCTCGGATCGACCGGGAAGAGCTGTGCGGGCGGAGCGCGGAGTGCGGCATCCACCTGGAGGTGATCGTGGACAGACCGCTGCAGGTTTTCCACGTGGAGGTGGAGGTGAAGGACATTAACGACAACCCGCCTGTCTTCCCAGCCACACGGAAGAGTCTGTTCATCGCAGAATCCAGGCCACTTGACACTCGGTTACCACTAGAGGGCGCCTCGGATGCAGATGTCGGAGCCAATGCTCTGCTGACTTACAGACTGAGCCTTAATGAATATTTTTCGCTGGAAAAACCATCGGATGACAGGCGGATAAAAGGTCTTGGGCTTCTATTACGGAAATCTTTAGATCGAGAAGAAACTCCGGAAATATTTTTAGAGCTCACAGTTACTGATGGAGGCAAACCCGAGCTGACTGGCACTGTCCAGATACTCATCACGGTACTGGATGCCAATGACAATGCTCCAGTTTTTGACAGAACACTTTATACGGTAAAATTGCCAGAAAATGTCCCAAATGGAACGATGGTAATTAAAGTCAATGCTTCCGATTTAGACGAAGGCTTGAATGCGGAAATTATTTATTCATTTTCAACTGATATTTCACCAAATGTGGCATCCAAGTTCCACATGAACTTATTTACAGGGGAAATTATTGTAAAGGGAAACATCGATTTTGAAGAATGCAAATCCTATGAAATACTCGTAGAGGCCATTGACAAGGGACAGCTTCCACTCTCTGGCCATTGTAGAGTTATAGTAGAAGTAGAAGATATCAACGATAATGTCCCAGATTTGGAATTCAAGTCTGTATCACTTCCAATAAGGGAGAACGCTCAACCGGGCACGGTCATTGCCCTGATCAGCGTGTCTGACCATGACTCTGGTGTCAACGGACAGGTGACCTGCTCCTTGACTCCCCAGATCCCTTTCAAGCTGGTGTCCACCTATAAGAATTACTATTCTGTGGTTCTGGACAGAGCCCTAGATCGTGAGAGCACTTCTGCCTATGAGGTGGTGGTGACCGCGCGGGATGGGGGTTCACCTTCCTTGTGGGCCACGGCCACCGTGTCCGTGGAGGTGGCCGACGTGAACGACAACGCGCCGGTGTTCGCGCAGCCCGAGTACACGGTGTTCGTGAAGGAGAACAACCCGCCGGGCTCCCACATCTTCACGGTGTGCGCGCGCGACGCGGACGCGCAGGAGAATGCACTGGTGTCCTACTCGCTGGTGGAGCGGCGGGTGGGCGAGCGCTTGCTGTCGAGCTACGTGTCTGTGCACACGGAGAGCGGCAAGGTGTTCGCGCTGCAGCCGCTGGACCACGAGGAGCTGGAGCTGCTGCAGTTCCAGGTGAGCGCTCGGGACTCTGGTGTGCCGGCCCTGGGCAGCAACGTGACTCTGCAGGTGTTTGTGCTGGATGAGAACGACAACGCACCTGCGCTGCTGGGGATTGGAGCGGGCAGCCCTGGGCACATTGTGAGCGAATTGGTGTCGCGTTCAGTGGGTGCGGGCCACGTGGTGGCGAAGGTACGCGCAGTGGACGCTGACTCTGGATACAACGCGTGGCTGTCTTATGAGCTGATGCCAATCGCGGGTGGCGCGCGCAGCCCGTTTCGTGTGGGGCTGTACACGGGTGAGATCAGCACCACGCGTGCCCTGGAGGAGGAGGATGCACCAGGTCAGCGCCTGTTGGTGTTGGTGAAGGACCACGGGGAGCCTGCGTTGACGGCCACTGCCACCCTGCTGGTGTCACTGGTGGAGAGTGGCCTGACGCCAAAGGCCTCGTCGCGGACGTTTGTGAGCATCTCAGGCTCTGAGACGGCGATAGTGGATGTGAACGTGTACCTGATCATCGCCATCTGCGCCGTGTCCAGCCTGTTGGTGCTCACGCTGCTTTTGTACCCGGCACTGCGCTGCTCGAAGGTGCCCGGGGAGAGCACGTGCGGGCCTGGGAAGCCCACGCTGGTGTGCTCGAGCGCGGTGGGGAGCTGGTCGTACTCACAGCAGAGGAGGCAGAGGGTGTGCTCTGGGGAGGGCCCGCCCAAGACGGACCTCATGGCCTTCAGCCCGAGTTTACCTGACTCTAGGGATAGAGGAGAGCAGTTGGAGACGACTGAGGATATCTTTGCAAAGGTTAGTGTATAATATCTTTTTGTTCAATCTGAGGTTTCATGTTCTTTTCCCTATTATTTTCTTTATAATTTTACTTCTAAGCATCAAATTTCTCTGCATTTTCTTTTCTTCCGTTCATGTGTTCATCTGCCTTTAGAATGTCTTGAAGGATGACCCTGTGGAGCATGCTTTTTGTCCTAATTATACTGTAGACAGAGGTGAAGGATTTCAGAATAACTAGAGCCCAGGGATTGAAGACCAAAGGTCAGCAACATAGCAAGAGAGTACATCAAGACAATGTATATTGCATATTTTTTGTTTTCTTTTCTTTTTTTTGAGACAGGTCTCACCATGTAGTTCAGGCTGCCCTTGATCTCACTATGTAGCCCAGGCTAGCTTCAATTTCTAAAGTTTCTTGTATCTGTAGGTTGATACATTCTATCAGCTTAGGACAAAATTTAGTAATCTGCTTTCAAATATTGCTTCTACCTCACATTTCCTTTCCTTCTCTTCTGGAATTCTAAGTACTTGCATGTTAAATCTTTTCACTATGTCCTTTATGTTTCTTACACTCTTATTTCTTTTTTTTTTTTGTGGGTACCGGGGGGTCGACCTCAGGACCTCGCGCGCCAGCAGGCGCCCGTGCCGCTGAGCGATATCACCGGCCCCTTTTTCGTATGTGGGTTCCGGGAGTCGAACTCGGGCCCTCGCGCTTGCCGGGCAGGCGCTTAAGCCGCTGAGCCATCTCACCGGCCCTCTTATTTCTTTTTAAAATCACTTTTGCTCATTGTCATAGGTGTATATGTTATTCCAATCCCTCTATTACTTTAGTAATTTTCTTCTTTGTGCACTCTACTATCAAAATATTCAGCTGAATTAACTTCAATTATATCTTTTTTCTATTTAATTTTTATTTTTCCTATTAAAATAAATTTTTTGTGATATTCTCTATTTTCTATAATTCAACACATTAATCATAGTTATTTGTAATCTGTAAGATAACTTTAATAGCAGAACCATCTGTATGTTTCTTTTCTATTGTTTGCTTTTTCCCTCATGATCCTCTTTTTTTTTTATGTCTGATCATTTTGAATTCTGGATATTGTCATGAAAAGTTGTTCAAGAGGGTACTATCTTCTTCAGAGGAGGATAATGAACTTTAAATATCTTCTAGATGTGAATTTAGAGTATGTAAAAGAAAGCTGGAGTTGAAATAAATACCTTATCTATTTCTTTTTTTATCTGCTACTATGTTGTCTGACAGAAAAATCTTCTGAAGTTCTTATTTTTTGGGGGGCCCTCCTGTATTTCAGGAGCTATTCCTTTATTTTTTATTTTTTTATTTTAAGGAGAAAAAGATAGAAAAAAATTTCAATACAAGTTAATAACAGGCTAACAATGGTTAATACATTGTGTATTGTTATCTTTAAATTAGTTACTCAGAGTACAAGATATCAGCATTCAATTGTCAAACAATGTTAGCACAAACCTTTCTTTTCAATGAACTAAGAGAAATTAGGAGTATATCTATCTTAACTATCTTACATATATATATATATATATTTTTTTTTTTTTTGCTTTTCCCTTCCTTCTTTTCTCCATTCCCCCATCCGAATTTCTCTTTCCTTTTGAACAGTTTCTTCCCATTTTACAATATCTATTGTACATTTTGGATCTTATTTACTCTTTTAGCTTCTCACACTACGGAGACAATATGATGTTTACACATGTGCATCTGGTTTATTTCACTTATGAGTATGGTCTTGAGTTGCAGTTTCTGATAACTTTTTATTTTTTCATATATTTATGTGTATGTGTGAGGTGCCGGGGAACACCAAAATATATACATTAAGAGTATTATATATATATGCAGAATATTAAATATTTCTCAAATATTTTGGTTACATTTTCTTTTGGTCATATTTATTGTGTAATATTAAAGACAGTTAGGAAATGGAGAGTAATAAAACTAATATAGAAGTAGCCCGGTTAATAAACTGCTCTTCTTTTCAAGGTATGTGATTTACTAGAACCTAAACATTTTTTTTGAGACAGGGTTTCACTATGTAGTTCAGGTTGACCTTGAACTTACTATGTAGCACAGGCTGGCCTCAAACTCATGGCGATCCTCCTGCCTCATCCTCCTGGGTGCTGGGATTACATGTGTGCACCACCATGCCTGGTTTAGAACCCAAACATTTTAGGGGATGCTACAGTTCACAGGTAATATTTTGGATATATGCATAAATCAAGATATATGCTCAATTTATACAGTAATAACAACTTGATGAGCTTCAAATGAAGTTGAGAGGTATAGCACTGGCCCAGCATGCTTAAGGTCCTTAAAAAGAAGAAAAGAAGAAACTTGAAGCAATACTGTCTCTGTGCTTCTACTCTGAAAGTAAGTGTAAAGATGTTTACCAAGCTTGTTTTACTATACTTTTGACGTATACAAAATGGAAATCTTCAAATTGCAGTATTTGAGTCAACACAAAAGAGGCAGCTGTTATAGAGAAATAAAAAGAACTAACTTTTCATTAACTTGGAAATTAACTCCAATGGTTTTAGTTATTTTGAAAACATCAAGAAAATGTCAGTACTAACAATTGCAAAGTAGAATAAAAGTTTGCTTTATGAGGAACACAAAGGTAGTATGCATCATTAAAATAATGTGAGAAAAAATGTAATATGCTATGTCTAAGTAGAAAAAGAAAAGTAAAAGGTTTAACTATTGACAGTTATTTTTATCAGTTTGAGACTATGTAAACCTATCCCTGAATAAAATACAAATGACTCTTGTAATGATTGGGACGTCATCATTGCAGATGTATTGATTTTGTGCTATTTAATATTGTGCTCATATTGATGCATTTTAAGTTAATGATATATCTTGATTCGAGATAGGAGACATGCAGACTCATAGAAAACGTCTTCGAAATTGGTAATTTTTGAGAAACATTTTATGAATATAAGGTAAATAAGGCAAAGCAGAGTAAAATCCCCTTTCATCCACATGATGTCGCTGTACACCATAATATTTCCCCCCTTTCAACATCAGAGGGATACAGTGAAATACAGCGAGTACATTTTCATAAAGGAAAAGAATCATCCATTATTGACTCTGCTACGGAAGCTCAAAAAGGTGAGGAAATAAAAAAGATAGATTGGAATTAAGTTTCCAGAGGATATTGTGTGGTGATGCGATAGAGATTTGCGAAGTGGAACTGGATTGCGATGCTATATTCCCAGAGAGGAAGTCCGGGATTCCGGCTTCTGCTGCTCTCGCTTCTGCTCCTCGCAGTCTGGGAGGCTGGGAGCGGCCAGCTGCACTACTCGGTCCCCGAGGAGGCCAAACACGGCGCCTTCGTGGGCCGCATCGCGCAGGACCTGGGGCTGGAGCTGGCGGAGCTGGTGCCGCGCCTGTTCCGGGTGGCGTCCAAGGAGCGCGGGGACCTTCTGGAGGTAAATCTGCAGAATGGCATTTTGTTTGTGAATTCTCGGATCGACCGGGAGGAGCTGTGCGGGCGGAGCGCGGAGTGCGGCATCCACCTGGAGGTGATCGTGGACAGACCGCTGCAGGTTTTCCACGTGGAGGTGAAGGTGAAGGACATTAACGACAACCCGCCTAGATTTTCCCGACAAGAACAAAGATTTCTTATTTTAGAGTCAAGAATGCCAGATTCGCGGTTTCCGGTAGAGGGCGCATCTGATTTGGACATCGGAGAAAACGCAGAACTGAAATACAAGATAAATCCTAACGAATATTTTGACTTGGATGTTAAAAGAAATGAAGAAGAAACGAACGTTTTAGAGCTGATCTTGAAGAAACCTTTAGATAGAGAAGAAGTCCAAGAACATAGTTTAGTACTAACTGCAACTGATGGAGGAAAACCTGAACTAACAGGTACAGTTCAGTTATTGATTAACATACTGGATGCAAATGATAACCCCCCGGAATTTGACAAGTCTATTTATAATGTCAGATTGTTGGAAAATACACCGAGGGAGACATTAGTTATTAAACTTAATGCCTCAGATGCAGATGAGGGCATTAATAAGGAAATAGTTTATTTTTTCAGTAATGTGGTTCTTGATGATGTAAAATCTAAATTTATGATCAATTCTAACAGTGGTGAAATAAAAGTTAAAGGAGAACTGGATTATGAGAACAGGAATTTATATGAAATTAATGTTGATGCCGTGGATAGAAGTGCATTCCCATTAACAGGGCACTGCAAAGTAATTGTGAAACTTCTAGATGTGAATGATAATACCCCCGAGATCGCTGTAACTTCCCTTTTTCTGCCTATCAAAGAGGACGCTGCCATGGACACCGTCATTGCCCTAATCAGCGTGTCTGATCGTGACTCAGGTGCCAATGGGCAGGTGACCTGCTCCCTGAAGCCTCACGTCCCCTTCAAGCTAGTGTCCACTTTCAAGAATTATTATTCTCTAGTGTTGGACAGCACCTTGGACCGGGAGAATATATCTGACTATAAACTAGTAGTGACAGCGCAAGATGGGGGCTCGCCCTCGCTGTGGGCCTCGGCCACCGTGTCCGTGGAGGTGGCCGACGTGAACGACAACGCGCCGGTGTTCGCGCAGCCCGAGTACACGGTATTCGTGAAGGAGAACAACCCGCCGGGCTCCCACATCTTCACAGTGTGTGCGCGCGACGCGGACGCGCAGGAGAACGCGCTGGTGTCCTACTCGCTGGTGGAGCGGCGGGTGGGCGAGCGCTTGCTGTCGAGCTACGTGTCTGTGCACGCGGAGAGCGGCAAGGTGTTCGCGCTGCAGCCGCTGGACCACGAGGAGCTGGAGCTGCTGCAGTTCCAGGTGAGCGCGCGGGACTCTGGTGTGCCGACCCTGGGCAGCAACGTGACTCTGCAGGTGTTTGTGCTGGATGAGAACGACAATGCGCCCGCGCTGCTGGGGCTTAGCACAGGTGGAGTGGTGAGTGTGCTGGTGTCGCAATCAGTGGGCGCGAGTCACGTGGTGACAAAGGTGCGTGCAGTGGATGCGGACTCTGGCTACAATGCGTGGCTGTCTTATGAGCTACAGCCGGCTGCGAGTGGCTTGCGCAGCCCGTTCCGCGTGGGGCTGTACACCGGAGAGATCAGCACGACGCGCGTCCTGAATGAGGCGGACCCTCCGCGCCATCGCCTGTTGGTGGTGGTGAAGGACCACGGGGAACCTGCGCTAACGGCCACCGCCACTGTGCAGGTGTCAGTGGTGGAGAGCAGTCAGGAGCCGAAGACCTCTTCACGGGCGTTCGTGAGCGCTGTGGGCCCAGAGGAGACGCTGGTGAACGTGAACGTGTATTTGATCATCGCCATCTGTGCGGTGTCCAGCCTGTTGGTGCTGACGCTGCTGCTGTACTCGGCGCTGTGCTGCTCGGCGGTGCCCACCGAGGGCTCCTGCGGGCCTGGGAAGCCCACGCTGGTGTGCTCGAGCGCGGTGGGGAGCTGGTCCTACTCGCAGCAGAGGCGGCACAGGGTGTGCTCGGGGGAGGGCCCGCCCAAGACGGACCTCATGGCCTTCAGCCCCAGCTTACCTCAGGGTCCCACCTCTACGGACAACAACGTGAGTTTGAAAAATCTTATTCATACCAGTTTTTTCCTCTTACTAATTAGTATTACATAATTGCCGTTTCCCTCCATAATATCTTTAGTTTTAAATTTTTGTACATTATTATTTTACATAATTATTGTAGCAGCTTCTCTTTCAACTTTTATTTGTACAGGTTCATATTCTTTAAATTTCAATTATTTTAAAAAAATCTAATTCAGTTGGGCTTGGTGGTGAGCGCCTGGAATCCTAACACTCTGGAAGCCTGAGAGCAGAGGATCAGAAGTCCAGCCTGTGCAATTTAGTGACTTAGTAAGACTCTGTCTCAAAATAAAAAATAAAATAACCGCTGGGAATGTAGAGCAGCGAAAAGCCCAGTACAAAACAAACAAAAAAGCAAACATCAATTTAGTCCAGCGTGGTGGCACACACCTGAAACCCCAGCACCATGAATCTAAGGCTGGAGGATCATGAGCGTGAGGCCAGCGTGTGCCACATATTGGGATCCTGTCTCAAAAAACCAAAACAAAAGAAAGAAAACCCAAAACTGCTTTATTGCAAGTAATTTCTTTGTGTTAAGTGTGACTTCCAGTCACTATGTTGTTAGGTTTTTATCAGTATAGGTAATCAGTTGATCTTTACATGAGCACGTGTAAAAACACTAAGTTTTTTCAAAATTAAAATTTAATATAAACACTTCTTATCTCTAGAAAATATTATAGGAATATAATTGTAAGACATGTACTGGGAGTTATTTATTTTCAATGCCTTATTTTATTATCACATAGGAAAATCTTTCATTATATTTCAGTTATGCCTTTTATTTAATTGAATTCAAATCATTTTATCTTTTTAGGACAGTACAGTATTTAGTTTGTTTTTAGTCATATTTGTGCAGTGAGTGATTTTTTCCAACTTTGTCTAGACAGTTGGGCTTGCATACTCAAGATAAATTTGATATTTATAATTTGAAATTTAGTGTTAGTAATTACATTTTATGGGTTTATTGAATAGGAAATACATATATAACATTTAAAAATTTAATAGTACAAAATTTGCAATTAAAATTGCCCTTTTACATCCATCACAAAGGCACTTGATACTCCTGTTGGAATACTTTAAACATTTCATTTCTTGGTTATCTTTCTAGTGATATGATTTTCTTCATATACAAATAAACTGTCCTATTACTTTTGAAAATATCATATTAGTATCAGTTTTAATCTTGTCTTTTTTTCATTTAACAATATATCTTGGTGATCAGGACTTTTGCCTTAAAGAGATTTCTCGTTCCTTCCATGTGTAGTGTTCCATTGTGTCAATATAAATAATTAACATTTCCCAAAGCTTTGCTAACATTTATATTTAGTGGAACATTGATTTAATTTTCCTGCAACTTCTGTATTCTGCAATTTATAAATTATTACATTCATGAGAAATAATTCTGAAATTATTCAATTTTGAAAATCCTCATACATTTACGTAGAAAATTGTACTATTTATTGTTGATTTTTATTTTCAGATTGAGAGGAAAATTAAATGCACTATGAGAGAAACTTCTCTTCAGTTTGTGCTTATAAATTGAGTTGCTTATAATAGTTCTCTGTGTTGGAATCTACCATAGAGTATAGTATTCTTGATTTCTAATATTAAAATCTCCACTGTTTTTGGAAAAAAGAGTGGGTATATCAGATAATAAAGATTGCATACTTCATATGATAAAATGTTCCCTATTTCTTTCACATTGACTATTTAATTCTCTTATGCATTTAATTTTATAAATAACCTTCTACTATACTATTCATATATATATATGTCCCTAAGTTAGTAGACATAGATAAGTTCCTGCCACAGTGTTAGTTTGCATTTGACAACTGGTAATTTTAAAAAATCAAAGTAGAGGGGCCAGTGAGATAGCTCAGCAGCATAAGCACCTACCCAGCAAGTGTGAGGTCCTGAGTTTGACTCCTGGAACCCACATAAAGGAAAAAAAGGGGCCAGTGATATCACTCAGCGGCACAAGTGCTTGCTGGCAAGCATGAGGTCCTGAGGTCTACTCCTGGTACCCACATAAAAAAAAAGTCAAAAGAGATTAGTTTTGAAATACAAACCTTTTAGTTTGTATTATGACTACACATTTTTTCTTTTCTTTCTTTACAGAAAAAGTGACCATTTTTTTGCCACACAATTTTCCCCCTTGACTAGGATGGATCATTTGAATAAACAAAATGCAGAAAAATGTAATATTTTCTTAGGAGAGGTCAACATTTGTCTTTTCCATATTATCTTATTATATATAAAAGATTTCATTAATATTTTATAATTTTCTATCTGAAACATTAAGATTATTACACTTACTACAAGTAGATGCATTATTGTGCTTCGGGGAGTTGCTAAAAATTGCAATGAAAAGACAAAAATGATACTGCAGTTAATTTTTACCAGTAGAAATTTAGTGCAGAAGGTACTTTATACTTAGATCAAAGCATACGAAAAACATTTACCACTCCAGAAAATTTCAACCAAAAGACTGTAGACCAATATTGTGAAGGTTTATCTTCTTGTAAGCAAAGAAACCTCTAATTTTGGGCCTTGTAATTGGTTAGCAAATTAACTCTTTCATTGCTTCAAATAACTGCAATAGAATCCAGGTTAATTATTTTAAGACAGATCTCAAGGAAGGAAAACTTTGTATTATAGTTTTTTTTTTTTTTTTGTGGGTACCGGGGGGTCGACCTCAGGACCTCGCGCGCCAGTAGGCGCCCGTGCCGCTGAGCAATATCACTGGCCCCTTTTTCGTATGTGGGTTCCGGGAGTGGAACTCGGGCCCTGGCGCTTGCCGGGCAGGCGCTTAAGCCGCTGAGCCATCTCACCGGCCCTGTATTATAGTTTTGAGGCTTAATATATGTCAGAATTTTTGGAGGAAGTTGGGGATGGACTTATGTCATTTTAATTGTGTTAGCTGTGGTTAATTTTCTTCTTTAAAGAAGGTATTGATACTCTGGTAGGCAGAAGCAGGAGGTTTGCAAGGTCAAGCCCACCCTGGGCAACTTAGTGAGACCCTGTCTCAAAATTAAATGGGGTGGCGATGTATATCAGTGTAAAGACCCTGGGTTCAATCCCCAGTATCACACAAATAGAGAAAGAATTTAATCACCTATCACTGATGACATTAAGGTAATTAATGGTAATGCTGCTATTGGTGTTTGAATTTAATTATCATGGTAACATTTTTATAGATAAAGAGAGGTATGAAAAAACCCAAATTGAGAAAAGGCTGTATTAGGAAAGATGAAATGTAAGCATTCTATATTCTTTGCAAAGTACAATTCATATTGGAGAATAATTGGAAATAATTCTAGAACAGTTGTCTTATGATCATATTATAAGTGACCTAGAAGTGATACTAATGCCTCATAATTGCTAGATTTAGTGCAATTCAATGAACATTGTACTCAAGGAATAAATAAGGTGTATGTGAAAGGCAGAGGGACTGTAGGCAGACTTGAAGAAGGTTTGTAGGGAAGAAGGCATAATAAAAATACTAAAGGTGACATAGAGAATGTTTATACCATTAAAACAAGATATGAATTTTGAAGATTTGAACTTGGGGGCTATTAATATTCATGTGTCCATGTTAAAAATTGATATTAGGAGTCAACATGTATGTCTGAAAGTGACAATTAGAAACATAGAAAGTGAGGATGAACACATGGACTTGAGAATACCCCGGTAAAGATCTCATCTGAAACACAGGAAAGGATAAGAACACTTAAAGATAAAAGGTATAGGGCCAGGTTGAGGTAGAGAAAAAAGGGAAGAAGTCATTTGGAACAGCGGAAAAACCAAGAGCAGTAAAATAAAATGGGTGTAATACCTGTTGAATTTGAGTCAGTGAAAAATATATTGAAAAATATCTTAAATTGGCAGACTAATGTAAGCTGCACAGAAATTAAGAAATGTAAAAATATTCACTAAAACTTTACTTTTCTATTATTACTTAAAGAACCTTAAAGGTATATGATATTTATTGAACAGAGAAAAATACATGTCAATAGTCTATGTTTTAAAATATTTTGATTGTTTGTTAATTTTAAATTATGGTATTTTCTCACATCACTAAATAATAGTGTTTACAATGATAGATATTCATGGGAAACTTTTCTCTATCCAAAATGCATAGCATAGTTCTCATCTGTAATTTGCAATACTAGTTTGCATTACATTCAAATTTTCTAAACTGATTGACACAAAGGCTTAAAATATTGGAAGTGTTTCTATATGAATAAGTAGAGACCTTATTCTAAATTAATAAAGTCAGACAAGATGTGAGACTCTGCAAAGTACAAACACAAGAAGGATTCGCTATAAAGTAAAACAAAGAATATATGTATGTATGTATGTATGTATGTATACACATACAGTACTTTAAACCTAATTCATGAAGAATGACAGCACAAGGCAGTTGTGTGAATTCATATCTTACCCTTTGGAACCGCATGATGTCGCTGTTTACCATGAAGTTCCATCTACTAATATACAAAGCCCATCCTTCCTATTATTGCATCTTTCAATGGCAGCTGAATAATGGCGGACGAAAGCATTGAATTAGATGACTTGGAAATATACAGTATTTGACATTTATGCCGAGAAAATATCTTCTAATGGAAATAAAACGGGAAGGACTTGACATGGATTTTACCACTAAAAGCAGAGTGGGAGTGCGGTGTCTGCTGTTCTCGCTTCTGCTCCTCGCAGCCTGGGAGGCTGGGAGCGGCCAGCTGCACTACTCGGTCCCCGAGGAGGCCAAACACGGCGCCTTCGTGGGCCGCATCGCGCAGGACCTGGGGCTGGAGCTGGCGGAGCTGGTGCCGCGCCTGTTCCGGGTGGCGTCCAAGGAGCGCGGGGACCTTCTGGAGGTAAATCTGCAGAATGGCATTTTGTTTGTGAATTCTCGGATCGACCGGGAGGAGCTGTGCGGGCGGAGCGCGGAGTGCGGCATCCACCTGGAGGTGATCGTGGACAGACCGCTGCAGGTTTTCCACGTGGAGGTGGAGGTGAAGGACATTAACGACAACCCGCCTGTCTTTCCGGTAAAGGAACAAAGAGTGCTGATTTACGAATCTAGGCTGCCAGATTCTATGTTTCCACTAGAGGTCGCATCAGATGCAGATGTTGGGTCAAATTCCAATTTAAACTACAAACTCAGTTCAAGTGAATACTTTGGTTTAGATGTGAAAACAAACAGTTATGACAATAAGCAGATTGAGCTCGTGTTAAGAAAATCCTTGGACAGAGAGGATGCTCCTGAACATCACTTACTCCTGATGGCCACCGATGGAGGCAAACCTGAGCTCACGGGCTCTGTTCAGCTGCTGATCACCGTGCTGGACGTGAACGATAATGCTCCTGCTTTCGACCAGTCTGAATATGAAGTGAGGATATTCGAAAACTCAGACATCGGAACAACGGTTATGAGACTGAATGCTTCAGATCGGGATGAAGGAACGAATGCGGCAATCTCATATTCTTTTAATAGCCTCGTTCCACCCATGGTTATTGACCGGTTTAGCATCGATCCCAGCACTGGAGAAATAGTAACTCGAGGGGATCTGGATTTTGAACAAGTAAGTTTCTACAAAATCCGCATTGACGCGACCGATAAGGGCCACCCTCCCATGGCAGGTCATTGCACCGTTTTAGTGAAAGTGCTGGATGAAAATGACAATGTTCCAAAGATTACATTGACATCTCTATCCTTGCCTGTTCAAGAGGACGCTCAAGTTGGAACCGTCATCGCCCTGATCAGCGCGTCTGACCGCGACTCAGGAGCCAACGCAGAGGTGACCTGCTCCCTGACGCCCCACGTCCCCTTCAAGCTGGTGTCCACTTTCAAGAATTACTATTCGCTGGTTCTGGACAGCTCCTTGGACCGCGAGAGCACATCAGGCTATGAGTTGGTAGTGACCGCGAGAGATGGGGGCTCGCCACCGCTGTGGGCCTCGGCCACCGTGTCCGTGGAGGTGGCCGACGTGAATGACAACGCGCCGGTGTTTGCGCAGCCCGAGTACACGGTGTTCGTGAAGGAGAACAACCCGCCGGGCTCCCACATCTTCACGGTGTGTGCGCGCGACGCGGACGCGCAGGAGAACGCGCTGGTGTCCTACTCGCTGGTGGAGCGGCGGGTGGGCGAGCGCTTGCTGTCGAGCTACGTGTCTGTGCACGCGGAGAGTGGCAAGGTGTTCGCTCTGCAGCCGCTGGACCACGAGGAGCTGGAGCTGCTGCAGTTCCAGGTGAGCGCTCGAGACTCTGGTGTGCCGGCCCTGGGCAGCAACGTGACTCTGCAGGTGTTCGTGCTGGATGAGAACGACAATGCGCCCGCGCTGCTGGCACCTTGGACCCAAGGAGCAAGATTTGCAGCCAGTGAATTTGTGTCTCGTTCAGTGGGCGCCGGCCACGTGGTTGCGAAGGTGCGCGCGGTGGACTCAGACTCTGGCTACAATGCGTGGTTGTCTTATGAGCTGCAGCCGGATGAAGGTGGCTTGCGCAGCCCGTTCCGCGTGGGGCTGTACACGGGCGAGATCAGCACCACGCGTGCCCTGGACGAGGCTGATGTGCCTCGCCAGCAGCTCCTGGTACTGGTTAAGGACCACGGGGAACCGGCACTAACAGCTACTGCTACCATCCTGGTGTCTCTGGTAGATGGCAGCCAAGTGCCTAAGTCCTCGTCTGGAGTGTTGGTTGGGGCTGTCGGTCCGGAAGTAACGCTTGTGAACGTCAACGTGTACCTGATAATCGCCATTTGTGCAGTGTCCAGCCTGTTAGTGCTCTCGCTGGTGTTGTATGTTACCCTGCGATGCTCGGCGCCGCACACTGAGGGCGCGTGTGGGACTGGGAAGCCCACGCTGGTGTGCTCCAGCGCGGTGGGGAGCTGGTCCTACTCGCAGCAGAGGGGGCAGAGGGTGTGCTCTGGGGAGGGCCCGCCCAAGACTGATCTTATGGCGTTTAGCCCCAGCCTTCCGCCTTGTCCTGTTGATGTGCATATGGGAAAACATCAGGACTTAAATGAAGATCATTGTTCCAAAGTAAGTTTGAATTTTCATAATTTAGTGTTTAATTATTTTATATATTTAATTGTTTTCATAACGTTTTTGTTTATATTCTTACAATTTTTATTAATTTTTGTATATATGTGTCTTTTTCTTTTATTCTTTTCTTTACAGAATCTTTTTGGTTTGTTGTGATTCTTAATTGAAAGTCGAATGAGATTTATTCAGTACATTCTATACTTCATAATATTTTGTGACTCTAAAGTTTGTTGCTATTACCTTTCTTTCTTATTTTCTTTAATTGGTGGCAAACCTTTCCCTGATTAATTTCCTAGCATTTTCACTTTTTTGCATTTGCACTTTAGGTGCATTTAAAAAATATTATTTTTGATAACTTTGAACTTTCAACATCACTCTATCACTTATGACTTATACTTGCCTTTCTGACCCTGTGGTGCTAGGAATGGAACCCAGGGCCTCCCACATGCTAGAAAAACACTCTTCCACACAGTGATCCTCTTAGTCCTTTCCATTCAGTGATTTTTTGCTGATTAATTAAACTAGCACTTTTATTTTATGCATATTGTGTAAAAACTCTGTCTTATGTCAGCTTTTAGATTATCCCTTGGCTATTGTGATCCCAGGCATCAACAGTGTTCTTTTATGTTTGTCCTCTGAAAGCAATTAGGGATAAAGGACAGAACAATAGTATCAGACTGAGTATCTCTGATGGTTATAAAGGTGTGAGTAAGATTACATTCTCTTTAATAACCTTGTTCCATTCATTGTTATTACCCAGTTAATTAGTGATTTCAATACTGGAAAAAGAGTTTGCAGGTATTTCAGTTTGATCAAGTAAATTCATACAAAATCTGCATTCCTGTGCATTGCAAATCTTCTATTCATATCTGAATTTCATTCGGTAGGGCTCTTTTCATGGAATGTAAACTTATTTTTTATATTAATTCTTTCACTATTTTAATTATTTAAACTATTCACTATTTATTTACATGAAATACAGCAAAGAGTACTGATTTGATATAGTTTTTATGATATCTTTTTTGCCTGATTTTCACTCTTACCATTTTTATTTTAGGCTGCATTGGTTAGGTTTTATCCTTTTGGTTCTCAGTTTTCTACCTACATTTGGATGATAAACAATGATACCTATCATAGAGGGAATTTTAAAGATTTAGTTAATTGATACTTAGGGCTTATAACAGTGTTTGCTAACTAGTAATTCCTTAATAAAATTTATCTGTTATTATTCTGAACAGAAAAGCAAAGCTTTCATGTCAAGAAGCTGTCATGATTTCCATATCACTTTTATTTTACATAATGATATTAGTTTTATTATAATTGCCACATTCTTCTGAGACACCCCTTGTAGTTTGTATACCATATATTACACTTAAAAATGTAAGATTAATTTTCTAAATTAAAAATGGAGTCAAGACTTTGATGTTAGGGGCCGGTGAGATGGCTCAGCGGCTTAAGCGTCTGCCTGGCAAGCGCGAGGGCCCGAGTTCGACTCCCGGAACCCACATATGAAAAAGGGGCCGGTGATATCGCTCAGCGGCACGGGCGCCTGCTGGCGCACGAGGTCCTGAGGTCGACCCCCCGGTACCCACGCAAAAAAAAAAAAGTAAAAAAAAAAAAGACTTTGATGTTAGAAAAGCTTTTGAACTCAAAGGATATTTGGGCTGTGGAGCCCACAGTGATGGCCTGAATAGACTTTCAATCTTCTGTAGTTTACATTTCCCAGGAAATATTAACCACATTAAGATGGAATGGGTTGTTTTCCCACATTTAAAAATTGCTCCAGGTCTATTAGAAGACTGAGTGGTGGTATGTGCTCTCATTCAGTTTTCATTCTTGAAATGGCAGAAATCACCAATAATGTTTTTTAACAGAGTGCCTAATATATACAAATATATAATATTACACAAAATTTAAACAAGAAAAAAGCCCACAAAAGCCTCTCCTGCATACTTAAGAGTGACAAAATCATCTCTGGTCATACCTATGAATAAAGAACATTTTTATAGATAATATTATCTGCTGTTCTTAAAACAGCTTGCATCCTTAGGAAGTAGATAGGAACCATAGCAATTTTGATTTGTATAAACACTTTAAAGAAGTGTTTTGCCAGGCATGGTAGAACATGCCTGTAATCCCTTACTCTGGATCCTCAGGCAGGAGGATCGTATTTTGGAGCCCGGCCTGGGAAGGTTAGTGATTTAGTGAGACCCTCCCTTTCTAAAAAAAGTTCTAGAGAGGTCCCTATAATACGGTGCCTGCCAAGAACAACTGAATCAAAATTTGATCACTGGTTTCAAGAGTCTTATGGAAAAATACAGATGTGTCATACATAAAGATGCCATAATAGAAGGCAGAATATTTTAAGAGGTAGAAAAAAGGTATATCATAGGGTGATTGCAGTGGAATGGAAATCTCTATTTCTCTACTTGGAGGAAACTTTCCAGAATCACTGATTTAGTGGTTTTAAAATGGGTGATATTTCCTTGAAAGAATATTGGGAAAAACTGCTACTTTTGGAAAAAGAGTATTTTAAGTAAGTGCACAGTAAATCTATGTATTTGGAAAGGGGAATAATCCACTTTGATATGGTTCTCATAGGATTATGAGATAAGGCAAGAAAAGAAATATGAAAATATCTCTTGAATAACTTTGAGTGCTAGACAAGAAATTTGACTCTTCTCAGAAATCATTTAAAAAGTATCGGAAAGTGTGAGTAAAGCATTTGAGGAAGATGACTGTAAGGATTAAGTGAAGGATAAATGAGGTTGGGATGGAAATGGTGGCATGAAAAGCTTTTGCAATAGTCAAGGAGAGCAGCATTCATAAAACTCATTGAGGCAGACTTGGAAATCATTAGAACACAAGTATAATTACTTCACCTTGAGTTTGGAACATTGAGGTAAAACATTAAAAAAAACTCTGTTAAGTATATCCAAAAGGGATAAAATATCTCAGAACCTAATTAAAAATTTGCTGTAATATGATGGATGAGCACCAAAGTTTAGCTAATGAAATAAGTTTATACTATAAAAGAAATAACCCAATTCATAACACAGATGCAAGGTTTTGAAATGATGGAAAAAGGAAACAAATATGGGAATCATGAACTCCTACAACAGAAAATATACATTCTGATAAGAGGAGAATTTCAGAATACCTGTTCCTCAAAAGTTAACTTCATACAAAATATTACCGTCAAAGATACCCCAAACCTGTAATATTTTTCTTCTAATTAAGAAAAGTATCTGAGTAATTGTACATATTTCCCTGAGAGAAGCCAAGGTATTTTGTTTTTCCATTGGTAGATTCCTAAGACACTGGATCCCTAGATTGCCCAAAAGTTTTAACAGGTGATGCTGAACCAAGAATGTAGAGTTTCCTGAATTTTGGAACAGTTAGGGTTGTTGAAATAATTGATGATATTGTCCCTAAATTTTATCTTTATTTAAAAACTGTGT
Source organism: Erethizon dorsatum (assembly GCA_028451465.1). Classification (NCBI taxonomy): domain Eukaryota; kingdom Metazoa; phylum Chordata; class Mammalia; order Rodentia; family Erethizontidae; genus Erethizon; species Erethizon dorsatum. The sequence continues at coordinate 67,453,611 of CM051838.1, forward strand.
TGAAAGAATTTTTACTAAGGCATGAAGAGGCCACAATTATGGTCGCGCTAAATATTCAAAAGCCATTAATTGCATAAGAATGCCTCCAAGACACACAAAAATGTAGTTTTACATTTTAAAACAATGAAGAAAAAATTCAGATTTTGAAATTTCATCTTATTACTATAATTAAAAAAAATTCTACTTACTACTTGGGCCACATGATGTCGCTGTTTTCCGCGAAATGCTCTCACATTCGCAAAGCAGAAACTGGTTTTCCATTGGAAAGACGCTCGGTTCTTTCACTCCTCAGAGGCTGAACAATGGTCAGCATATCAGGGTTAAAATGAGCGGATAAGAAGATTTCTCCAAAATTGCAGACAAGTTTTGCAGATGAGAATAAAAGGGAAGTAGGTTGAAATGGTGTACCTGAGTGGATACAACCTGGGGAGCCGAAAACTACTCCTGTTTATGATAATTCTAGCAGCCTGGGAGGCCGGAAGCGGCCAGCTCCACTACTCGGTCCCCGAGGAGGCCAAACACGGCACCTTCGTGGGCCGCATCGCGCAGGACCTTGAGCTGAAACTGGCGGACCTGGTGCCGCGCGTCTTCCGGGTGGTGATGAAGGACGGCGGGGACCTTCTGGAGATAAATCTGCAGAATGGCATTTTGTTTGTGAATTCTCGGATCGACCGGGAGGAGCTGTGCGGGCGGAGCGCGGAGTGCGGCATCCACCTGGAGGTGATCGTGGACAGACCGCTGCAGGTTTTCCACGTGGAGGTGGAGGTGAAGGACATTAACGACAACCCGCCTGTCTTCCCAGCCACACGAAAGAATCTGTTTATTGCGGAGTCCAGGCCGCTTGACTCTCGCTTTCCACTAGAGGGCGCCTCGGACGCAGATGTCGGAGCCAATGCTCTGCTGACTTACAGACTGAGCCCCAATGAGTATTTCTCGCTGGACGTACCACCCAACCACGAACAGGTAAAGTCCCTTGGGCTGGTATTACGGAAACCCTTAGACAGGGAGGAAGCCCCAGAGATTTATGTATTGCTCACCGCCACCGATGGAGGCAAACCCGAGCTGACTGGCACCGTTCAGGTACTCATCACAGTACTGGATGCCAACGACAATGCTCCAGTTTTCGACAGAACACTTTACACCGTGAAATTACCAGAGAATGTTTCCGTTGGAACGCTGGTAACGAACGCCACCGCCTCAGATTTGGACGAGGGCGCGAACGGAGATATTACTTACTCGTTCTCTAGTGATGTTTCTCCAGACATAAAATCCAAGTTCCACATAGATGCCGTGAGTGGGGAAATTACAGTGATAGGACTTATTGATTTTGAAGAAAGTAAAACCTACAGAATTCAAGTGGAGGCAGTTGATAAAGGCTTTCTGCCCCTGGCTGGTCACTGTACAGTTCTTGTGGAAGTCGTGGACGTTAACGATAATGCTCCACAGTTGACTGTCACTTCCTTATCTCTCCTTGTCTCTGAGGACACGCAGCCTGACACAGTTATTACTTTGATTCGGGTGTTGGACCGTGATTCTGGTACCAATGGACAGGTGACCTGCTCCTTGTCTCCACATGTCCCCTTCAAGCTGGTGTCCAGCTTCAAGAATTATTATTCGCTGGTGTTGAACAGCGCTCTGGATCGCGAGAGCGTGCCTTACTATCAACTGGTGGTGACTGCCAGGGATGGGGGTTCGCCCTCGCTGTGGGCCTCGGCCACCGTGTCCGTGGAGGTGGCCGACGTGAACGACAATGCGCCTGTGTTCGCGCAGCCCGAGTACACGGTGTTCGTGAAGGAGAACAACCCGCCGGGCTCCCACATCTTCACGGTGTGTGCGCGCGACGCGGACACGCAGGAGAACGCGCTGGTGTCCTACTCGCTGGTGGAGCGGCGGGTGGGCGAGCGCTCGCTGTCGAGCTACGTGTCTGTGCACGCGGAGAGCGGCAAGGTGTTCGCGCTGCAGCCGCTGGACCACGAGGAGCTGGAGCTGCTGCAGTTCCAGGTGAGCGCGCGGGACTCTGGTGTGCCGTCCCTGGGCAGCAACGTGACTCTGCAGGTGTTCGTGCTGGATGAGAACGACAATGCGCCCTCGCTGTTGCCTCCTGCGGCGGTGGGAATAAACAGTGAGGCGAGCAAGTTAGTGCCAATGTCAGTGGGCGCGGGCCACGTGGTGACGAAAGTTCGGGCGGTGGACGCTGACTCCGGGTATAACGCGTGGTTGTCTTATGAGCTCTTGCCTGGGGCTGGCATTGCGGGTAGCCCATTCCGCGTGGGGCTGTACACTGGTGAGATCAGCACCACGCGCGCCCTGGACGAGACTGATGCATCGCGGCAGCGCCTCCTGGTGCTCGTGAAGGACCATGGGGAGCCTCCACTGACGGCCACCGCCACTGTGCTAGTGTCAGTCGTGGAGAGCGGCCAGGCGCCAAAGGCCTCATCGCGGACATTTGTGAGTATCTCGGGCTCTGAGACGGCGATAGTGGATGTGAACGTGTACCTGATCATCGCCATTTGCGCGGTGTCCAGCCTGTTGGTGCTCACACTGGTATTTTACACAGTGCTGCGATGCTCAGCGCCGGACACCGAGGGGATTTGCGCCCCTGGAAAGCCCACGCTGGTGTGCTCGAGCGCGGTGGGGAGCTGGTCCTGCTCGCAGCAGAGGCGGCAGAGGGTGTGCTCTGGGGAGGGCCCACCGAAGACGGACCTCATGGCCTTCAGCCCCAGTTTACCTCAGGGTCCCTCCTCTACTGACAACGTGAGTAATAAATAATTTTGTTCTTAACAGTTTAAAACATACTTATTTTAGGTTGTAGTTAAACGGTTCTTAAGTAATTTCTTTTGATAGCTCTGTACATTTTTTCTCTTTAATAATTGGCGATCCATGTGGCGCTGTTTTTGCATGGATATTTTTCTAATTGGAATCGTGGATTCACCTTTCTCATAGTGGATTTCCAAATTTGGTGTTTTCCTATCTACTGTTTTTTAAAATTCTCTTCCGCCCCTTATGTAGTTCTGGTGATGCAACACAGGGGCTGTTGCATGGTAGTTAAGTACTCTGTCAGTGAGCTATGTCCACAGCCCTCTCCAATCTGTATAAATGCTATACTGAAAGACTTTCAATATGTGTTTTAACGTATTACTTACCCTATATACTGTTTCTGTTTTTATAAAAACGTGTTTCAGCATCACCCTTTTAAATTTTCCCTTTTATGCTTAGTCTTGAAGTTGAGTTATTTTAATTTCTTATATTTTCTTTTAAACCAGGGATTGTATTCAGGGGTCTCTACCACTGAGCTATATAACCTCGACCCTTTTTATGTTCTTAATTTTAAACAGAGTCTTGATAGGTTACCCAGGCTGGCCTTGAACATGGAATTCTCTTACTTTTCTGTAACCCCAATTTGGGGTTACAGAAAGGCACCAACATGCCTGATTCAATTCTTTATTACACCAATTTATCCTCTCCTCCATATTTTTGTCATACTGGCTTCATTTTTAACTTACCATGCACATGATGATGTAATATTAGTGATTTTAAAATACAGTTTAAGTAACAGTTCATTAGTATTTTTATTTTATCTCTTATTTGCATAGGAAATATATTCACATCCAAAGTTTCAAAGAAATGACCCTAGTATATAGTGAAAGTTTTCTTTATCATGTCTAAACCTCTGAATTCCTGAAGCAGTTTGAGTTTCTTTTCTATGTTCCAAGGTTATAAATATGTCTACATTGTGCCCTTCTTTCCTAAAAATGGGGTTATTATACTTTAAACTTACTCTTCTGCACTTTATAGTTTTCTGCTTCAAATCATATAGTGGTCTTTTCCATTGTAAAAAAATCTGCATCGCTTTTGTTATATGGATCTATCATTATTTATTTATTCCATTCTTTGTTATGGACATTGGTGGAACAACAGCTTAAATATCTAAACTCATGTTACATTTAGAATTTGCAAAAATTTTGTAAGACGTGACTGTCAACTTTTACAGTTGGTAAAATCCCAATATATTTTAGAATGCTATTTTAGAATACATTCCTTGTTAAATATAAATAAAGTTAGAGGCATGCTTTCATCAAGATCTTGTTTGATAGGCAAGAGAATTATTTTCCATTGAGCAATAAATTAATATTTGCCATGGGTGGACCAAATGTGCTGCTCTTGTTGAAAGAATAGTCAATTTTTGAAAAAAATCCATAAATATTTTACACATTCAATGATGGTATTTGTTATACTTATATTTCTTTTATTCATGCATACACATACTTTTAAAAGAACCCCTCTACCATACTATTATTAAGAAATTTAAAAGTTTTATTTATAGTGGGAAATAGTAGAAGTTAGTGGAAATTTTCCTTAGCACCCCAATCTGTATTCATGAATCATAATTACTTTTTCTCTGAAGGTAAATTATTATCTAGAAATTCAAACTCTTTTTTTTTTTTGTGGGTACCGGGGGTCAAACTCAGGACCTCGCGCGCCAGTAGGCGACCGTGCCGCTGAGCGATATCACCGGCCCTTTTTTCATATGTGGGTTCCGGAAGTCGAACTCGGGCCCTTGCGCTTGCCAGGCAGCCGCTTATGCCTCTGAGCTATCTCACCAGCCCAAAACTCTTTTTACTTATGTCATGGCTCTGGAACTTTTTTCTTGCTGGTAAAAAGTCCTCACAGAGATACAGATTAATGCTATTTTAAAAATAAAATCTTTGCTTTTGTTTAGAATCACCTATGGAAATAGCTTTTTTGTAAGTAAAGTGAAGATAAATGTATTTTCACAGAAAATTCCCTTATTCCTCTTTCCTATTTTACTTGCTTTTTTGTGAAGATTTTCAGGACATTTATTATTATTTGCAGCAATGAAAATATCATGAAAAATTAAATGTAGATGATGTTGGCCAATATTTCTTTTATGGGTACTCTTTTTAGTGTAAGGAAAGGATTCTTTTCAATGGGAATATTTGTCAAAATTAATAGAAGTTTAGTGATAATGCCAGTATAGGGATTCCAAGTGACAGATATTCCCCCAACACATATAAGATTGACCCCAGGGCCTTTGCACTGAGCTACATGCCCAGGACTTTCTTTTCATTATTTTTGAGACATGGTATTGCTGATTTTTCCAGGCTGGGCTTGAACTTGCAACCCTCCTACCTCAGACTTCCAGAGGGCTGGGATGACAGGTCTCAGTAAAGTTTTTTTTTATATGGTTACTTGTGATGCTGTTTAAAGTATACCACAATTTGAGTAAGTGAGAGGAAGAACAGGTGTTATTTGAAAAGTCTTATCCTTTGGGAAACACTACTATAGGCATTTAGAGGAGGTCTTAATCAGTCACAGTGGAGGCATAATAATGAATGGTCTGAGAACTTGGGGTGATTATTGATTAGATATTCTTTTGATTCTGGTCAACATGTTTTTTGCACAATGTTAGTGAGTAACAAAAATGTCAAATAGAGTGAAAATATGGCATTGTAGGTATAGACTTAAGAGTATTTCAAACAATAGACTAGTTTCAAGGCATGGGAGTAGAAAAAAGGAAAGAATCAAAACAAAAAAGTCTAAAGGCAGAAATTTGGAAAATATCCATATTTTGGAGAAGTCAAAGGTGAAGAACCAAAGATACAAATGGTAGACATACAACTAGGATTTGTGGTGGCAGAGCAATCTATGAAGGAATGTTTTGTGTGAGAGACTTATGTTAACAAGCTACAGAGATGTTGAATATTGTAAAATATATGCACTTGCATTTTTCTTGTATTAGTAAATAAAACAGTTTAAGAAATTTGACATTCATTGAATAAACTTAAACAAATTTAACAATAATTCAGAAGACTTGAAAAAACAAAAATTTAGAATTACGTACTTGCCTCAGACAAGTATATTCTAGTGATCAGGTAAGTATGAACACACTCCCTCCATAAAAAGTATGGTGCATACCTTATACTTCTGATAACCACAACATATCCATATCACACTTAAACATGTTACTGAAAGATATCAATCATTAAAATACCGGAGAAACTTCTTTACTTATCAGAAAAGGGATCTCTTGATAAAACTTATTAGGGAAAGACATCGGAGAGTATAAACGTAACTGCAGTTGATGAAGGTAAGGATCAACTATCAAAGTACGACAAAAGAAAATATATTTGTTGCGTAAAAGAATTCAAGGAAATCATGTAATCATTACGCATTGGAGCCGCATGATGTCGCTGTCCACCCAGTTCTGTCAAGCCAAGATTGAAAGACGTTCCTATAACAGTATCTGTCTCTAAAAACCGAACAATGGCAGAGGCTGCGGAACTGCATTAAAAGAGTTCAGATAACACAATACTTCATCTTTATATCAAGACAAAATTTTATGGTAGGAATAAAACGGATACTTGACATGGTGTTTTCCTGGAGAGAAGATCCTGGAGCTGAGCGCCTGCTGCTCTCGCTTCTGCTCCTCGCAGCCTGGGAGGCTGGGAGCGGCCAGCTGCACTACTCGGTCCCCGAGGAGGCCAAACACGGCACCTTCGTGGGCCGCATCGCGCAGGACCTGGGGCTGGAGCTGGCGGAGCTGGTGCCGCGCCTGTTCCGGGTGGCGTCCAAGGAGCGTGGGGACCTTCTGGAGGTAAATCTGCAGAATGGCATTTTGTTTGTGAATTCTCGGATCGACCGGGAGGAGCTGTGCGGGCGGAGCGCGGAGTGCGGCATCCACCTGGAGGTGATCGTGGACAGACCGCTGCAGGTTTTCCACGTGGAGGTGGAGGTGAAGGACATTAACGACAACCCGCCTATCTTCCCCGTAAAGGAACAAAAGCTGTTTGTTTCAGAATCCAGAATGCTAGATTCTCGGTTTCCGCTAGAGGGCGCGTCGGATGCAGATGTTGGAGCTAACTCAGTTTTAACCTACAGACTGAACTCCAGTGATCACTTCATGCTAAATGTGAATTCAAAGAGTGATGAAAATAAGCAGATTGAGCTCGTGTTAAGAAAATCCTTGGACAGAGAGGATGCTCCTGAACATCACTTACTCCTGATGGCCACCGATGGAGGCAAACCTGAGCTCACGGGCTCTGTTCAGCTGCTGATCACCGTGCTGGACGTGAATGATAATGCTCCTGCTTTCGACCAGTCTGAATATGAAGTGAGGATATTCGAAAACTCAGACATCGGAACAATGGTTATGAGACTGAATGCTTCAGATCGGGATGAAGGAACGAACGCTGCAATCTCATATTCTTTTAATAGCCTCGTTCCACCCATGGTTATTGACCGGTTTAGCATCAATCCCAGCAGTGGAGAAATAGTAACTCGAGGGGATTTGGATTTTGAACAAGTAAGTTTCTACAAAATCCGCATTGACGCGACCGATAAGGGCCACCCTCCCATGGCAGGTCATTGCACCGTTTTAGTGAAAGTGCTGGATGAAAATGACAATGTTCCAAAGATTACATTGACATCTCTATCCTTGCCTGTTCAAGAGGACGCTCAAGTTGGAACCGTCATCGCCCTGATCAGCGCATCTGACCACGACTCGGGAGCCAACGCAGAGGTGACCTGCTCCCTGACGCCCCACGTCCCCTTCAATCTGGTGTCCACTTTCAAGAATTACTATTCGCTGGTTCTGGACAGCACCTTGGACCGCGAGAGCACATCAGGCTATGCGTTGGTAGTGACCGCGCGGGATGGGGGCTCGCCACCGCTGTGGGCCTCGGCCACCGTGTCCGTGGAGGTGGCCGACGTGAACGACAACGTGCCGGTGTTTGCGCAGCCCGAGTACACGGTGTTCGTGAAGGAGAACAACCCGCCGGGCTCCCACATCTTCACGGTGTGTGCGCGCGACGCGGACGCGCAGGAGAACGCGCTGGTGTCCTACTCGCTGGTGGAGCGGCGGGTGGGCGAGCGCTTGCTGTCGAGCTACGTGTCTGTGCACGCGGAGAGCGGCAAGGTGTTCGCGCTGCATCCGCTGGACCGCGAGGAGCTGGAGCTGTTGCAGTTCCAGGTGAGCGCGCGGGACTCTGGTGTGCCGGCCCTGGGCAGCAATGTGACTCTGCAGGTGTTCGTGCTGGATGAGAATGATAATGCACCCCTGTTGCTGGCGCCTGGGACCCAAGGAACAGTGGGTTCAGTAGTCGAACTAGTGTCACGATCAGTGGGTGCTGGCCACGTGGTGGCAAAGGTGCGCGCGGTGGACTCAGACTCTGGATACAATGCGTGGCTGTCTTACGAGCTGCAGCTGAATGAAAATGGCGCACGCAGCCCATTCCGCGTGGGGCTGTACACCGGCGAGATCAGCACGACACGCGCCCTGGAGGAGGCTGACGCACCGCGCCACCGCCTGTTCGTGCTGGTGAAGGACCATGGCGAGCCTCTGCTGATGGCCACCGCCACCGTGCTGGTGTCTCTCGTGGAGAGTGGCCAAGCGCCAAAGGCCTCATCTCGTGCATTTGTGGGTATCTCGAGCTCTGAGATGGCGGCAGTGGATGTGAACGTGTACCTGATCATTGCCATCTGCGCGGTGTCCAGCCTGTTGGTGCTCACGCTGCTGCTGTACGCAGCCCTGCGGTGTTCTATGGCACCCGCAGAGGGAGTTTGCGCCCCTGGGAAGCCCACGCTGGTGTGCTCCAGCGCTGTGGGGAGCTGGTCGTACTTGCAGCAGAGGCAGCAGAGAGTGTGCTCTGGGGAGGGCCCGCCGAAGACGGACCTCATGGCTTTCAGCCCCGGTCTTCCGCCGTGTCCAGGCACAGGAAATGTAGGCGAGCAGCAAGATTTTAATGCAGATGATGGCGTTCATGTAAGTCCATTTATATATTCCGTAAATGTATATTAGATTTATGGGTATGTTACAATTACTTGAAGGATATTTTACACCTTTTGTGTATATTACACTCAACTCAAAGTATTGGTTTAGATTAACAGTATATTTCCTAATTTATCCTATTTTTCACTGTTTTCATATGTATAATTTAAAGTTATAAGCTGGGTATCTGCCCCAAACTGGCCTTAAGCTCTTGGGGTCATGTGATCTGTCACACATTAAGTATACTCTACCAGTTGTCCTTAAACTCAGGATACCTTTGGATAATTTCCTTTTGTAGAGAATGTTGATTTTAGCCTTTTCATATTTCCAATCTTCTCTAAACAACTTTAACTATTAAAGTACAGGGTATTTGGACATGTAGAGAAATGCTTTTTCCAAGCACTTAAACCTTTGTGATTGTTAAATTAAGTTGTAATCTTACTCCCTCCACATGGTATTTTAAAAAATACACATTTTATATAGTACCTGGTGCTGACATTTATAGTTATTTATTTTAAGATCTTATTTTATATACCTTAGTTTTCCTTTTCAGTTATGGTTGTCGCAAATATCTGTAGTGTTTATTACTATTTTAATAATGTGGCGATACAATTCAGAATAGTTTCTTTACACAATGTTGTATTTTTTCCTAATTTTAGTATAAAGCAGACAAAAACAAAATCAAAAATGAATAAATGGGGTGTGGATAGGACTTCATGGTGGAATGGTTGCCTAACATAAAGAATGTCCTGGGTTCCATCCCCAACACCACATTTTTGAAATATAGAACAAATGTGTTATATGCCATTGAATGCAGTATCGTTTATAGCATATTACTAATTCAAGACATGGTTTTAACCATTGGGCAAGTGTTTTACAGTGTTTTTAACAATTCAACATTTTTTGAGCATCTATGTTAAGTAAATAATTGCTTTTAGTCTGATAACTACCTGTTAAATTCTAGTTATTTATTTAGTAAGGGTATTAGTCCTTTGTACATGAGTTGGAGTATTAAAAATTGTTTTTCATAGTGTTTTTGAGGATCTGGCTTAAAACCTTATCACCATAAAAATTTTCATCAGGAAATTTATATTTAACATGACTTAAAAGAAAAATATTTTTAATCTGAAAACCTATGCACACTAATTCCATTCTTGCAAACCAAATATATAATTTATAAATTTTCTTTACATGTAATATGTAAAGGTTCCCTTTCATGTAGTCTCTTAGGTTTTAAAAATTATTTTATTTCATTTTGTCTTTTTCCCTTTGCTTCTTGAGGCTATTTGACCTGCTTTGATATTAAATATTTGTTTCATATTAAACATGTGACTTTGGAGAGAATGGTGGAATTTTTTGGAAAGGAATGAAAGGTTTCTGGAATTCTAGATTTTTATAGTATGTTATTAACATAGTTCTTAATTTGCTTATCACTTATGAACGAGTAGTGTAATCATTGATGATCACATTTTGTCATCTTTGCCAAACTGAAAGGGATCCAACAGTGAGATTATTTTGTGATTGATTTTACATTTCTCAATATGCCTTTTCATGCCTGGCATTTTATTTGGCTATTAAAATATTTTAGAATGAATCATTAATTTTATCTCTCAATTTTAAGGATTTTTGTCTTTTTTGAGTGCTTACCTTCATTATACTATTTGAATAGAATGTGTAGCTTTTCCTTTGTGAGTGTGATCTTACTCTTACATTTCCTATTTTATCTATTTCTCCTGATTCTCAGGTATGGTTTTTTTGAATTGGCCTCCTAAATCCTTTAATGGATTTTACAAAGTCATAAAAAGAGCAATTCGATTCCTGGTACCGAAAAATAAAAATAAAAAATAAAATAAAATAAAGTAAAATAAAATGAAAAGAGCAAGGGTCTTTTCTACCATCTAGCAGTGCATTTGACAACACATTATTTCACTAGTTTTATTATGTGTTCTTTGAATTCCCTAATATTTCAATTTTATTTAGGAGTGCACTTTTCACAAAGAGAGCATCTCAACCTATTTCTTGTATTTAGTACTTTTCACTATTTTATGTGGGTACTGTTTTTAGCTAATATCTATTTCTTACAACTTTTGAATTGAAAAGTATCAGAGCTTAGGTTTTCATTTCAGTTGGTTCTGAAGTTTCCTGGACCAATTCTTCCTTCTACCAAGTTTTGTTTATAGATAGCCTTTGATGGAGCAATTGTTTTTTAGTTTATTGACATTACATTTATGCAGATTAATTCATTCTACTGCATAGACATTTATGTCAGGTAAGTTAATAGGTATAAATTGTAATAAGGTCTGGGAAGTGGGGATATGATAAAATATATTTATTGTTACTCCTAAGAGGAAAAAAAGTTAATGACAGCAAGAAGCCCTAAAGTGGCTAATTGCGATGGTACATGCCTGTAATCCAAGTGCTTGGGAGACTGAGGCAGGAGGATATAAGTTCAAGGTCAGCCAGGATTACATAGTGAGATCCTGTCTCAAAAAAATGAAAAAAAGAAAAAAACCTTAAAATGTCAGATAAAGGAAAATGTCAAAGAATAGTTATAGCTTTTCATATTAGTCTTATTTGTATGTAAAAATTCTTTCTATGGTGTCATTTCAGATCAACTGAAAATACCTCAATATTTGAGTGCAATGCGATAAAATGAAAGAAATCTAAAAGCCAGTTTTTATAGGTTTTGGAGAGTTGGATTAGCCCACAGATGTGGGAAAAAGGTTTGTGGACCTGTAAAAGTTTGTCTGACCTTTATATTGCATACTCATTAGATTTTGGGCACATTCCTTTGGTGAGAATAGTTGTAACTTAATGAAAGCAATGAAAGGTTTCTGTAACTCTGCATTCTTATAGCATGTTATTAATAGTCTTAAATATCTTTATCACTTATGAATGAAAGAAAGTCAAGATTACCTTATAGTGACAGTTGTCTTTTTTCCATAGTTGCAACTTGCCTGAGAGCCTTCAGGGCTCTGAGTATGTGTTTAAAATTTTTGTTTCTTTTGATTCTTTGTGTTTTGTCTTTCTTAAAAAGATGTACATAATATCTTGATATGATTCAAATATCAGCTTAGCTATTAGCCCTCCTAACAAAGGAAGAAAATAATTTAAATAGTATTATATAATAATAATAGAGAAGATTGTCCACCAGTCTGCTTTAAAGAGTAAATAGGGTCCTAACAGACCTCGAAGAGTATGTCCTCATGTCAGGAATCACTGCCTTATCAAGAATCACTCTGAAACTTCAAAGTTGAGGTAAAATAATATGACTTATACAATACAAGGCAAGGTATTATAATCAGCATGAAAAAGAAAATGAAAAGGTCAGAGTTGAAAGAAAATCATTCCCTATTAATCTCTCCAATGAAAACCATGAGGGATGGCAGTGTTTTTCATGGTTTGTGAATGGGTTGGTTTCCACTGGGAGGATATTGAAAATAATGGGCAGTACTGGTAAGGGGAAAACACAAGCAAATGTGGAGACATAGAGAAGCCTCAGGTATGACTGGAAACATGGAATGGTCAATACACACTGGTTAAAATATATGATTTGCACAAAATAAAGGCAGAAAAAATAATGTGAGAAAATTGCTGTACTTTTGAGCATAAGACTAAGTACTTTTTTTAGTAGACTAAGGAATTTGTTTCTTTATTTTATGGAAAAAATAAAACAAAATTTCAAGGTAGGAGAATAACAATAGTTAATACATTGAGTATTGTTATTTTCAAAGTGATTACTCAGAGTACAAGACATGGGCATAAAAAATTCTCCAAACGATATTAGCACAGACCTCTCTTTTCAATGAACTAAGAGAAACTAGTAGTATAACTGTTTTATATTTTTTTCCCTTTTCCCTTCCTTCCTTTCCCCTTTTCCCCACAGTAGTTCCTCTTTCCTTTTGAACAATTTACAATACATACTGTGAAATGGGAAGAAATTGTTCAAAGGGAATTTGGATCTTTTCCAAAAAGTAATTTGTAGCTTTCAAAAGATTTTGGGCAAAATAAATCAGCATTGTGTTTCAGGAAGTTGAAAGGGAAGACATATCAGGAAACAACTGTGGTAATCAATGACAGCAGCAATTAAAAGTGCCTCTTATTTGTAAGAATTCAAAAGAAAGGATAATTATACATGACATCAGTGAAAACATAAACGTTCATGATTTTGTCTTTAGACTCAAGAAGGACTAAAATCTAGATTTAATCAGTCTATATGTACTTTGAAATGAAAAACTAGAACTTACAAGAGAGCCTTTCTTAAGTATAAACTAGGTTGAAAAGTAATCAAAAGCATATTTTTGTTTTTAAAGTATGACTGTAAAATAAAAGCACCTTACATGTAAGGATGAAAAATAAGGAAATTAAAATATATTATGAAAAAACATAATACAAGCTGTACCGGGGATTGTAATAAAGATAACTATTCAGAAATGATAAGGATTGCAAAGAATCAAACTATATACACAAGAGAATGCAACATAATCCTGGAAGCAGATGATATAAATGCTAAGAAAGAGAAAAATATAGAATATTTTCTTATCACACAGATCCTAAATCCTGTTCTTAAAATATTTTATACTTCAAGAAATTACTTAATAAAAATATTTCAAAAGATACATATTTTTCCTGATTGCTTTTTTAAGCAGGAGCAAATTTCTTTTTCATCGGTAGATTTCTAGGCTACTATGCCCCTTAGGGATAGTAACTCACGGAGTTGTCTTACACCAGAATCCTAAATCCAGCTACATGAAAGATCCTGAATTCCAGAACAAAAGGATTTTCTAATTTACCATTTGTGATTGTGTTTAAGGGATTGTTTTTATTGTCACTCCATTTTTGTCATAATTTTAAAATTAAGAGAAGAGTTTTCTGAGGAATCAGAAGAATACAACTATGTTCGTGCAATACCCTTTGAGGAGGTCTGTCCGCTAAAAATGTCTCCATATCCAGAACCGTGGTCTCCTATTTAAATAACGAATAATCAAGAAAAAATCAGAAAAGAAAGTAAAGTTTTGCAGGAAAATGGTGCAATGGTTATTCACGGATTTTGTACTTACTCTTTGGGCCACGTGATGTCACTCTTCACCACGCTATTCTGCGACTCAAGAGGAGTAAGCGATCCTTTTTTCCCATGAGAAAATTTCTCCATTCTTTTTCACTCTCGGTTATGAACAAGGCGAACACAGGAAGATGGGGCTGACAGAATTTGATATTTCTCTTAGTTTTGAGGCGATTTATGTTAATTAGAAAAAGATCCATTATTTGAAATGATGTACTCAAGTGGAAGCATCCCAGAGGGCCAGCATCTACTGCTTTCGCTTCTGCTTCTCGCAGCCTGGCCGGCTGGGAGCGGCCAGCTCCACTACTCGGTCCCCGAGGAGGCCAAACACGGCACCTTCGTGGGCCGCATCGCGCAGGACCTTGAGCTGAAACTGGCGGACCTGGTGCCGCGCCAATTCCAATTGGATTCCAAGGGCCGCGGGGACCTTCTGGAGGTAAATCTGCAGAATGGCATTTTGTTTGTGAATTCTCGGATCGACCGGGAGGAGCTGTGCGGGCGGAGCGCGGAGTGCGGCATCCACCTGGAGGTGATCGTGGACAGACCGCTGCAGGTTTTCCACGTGGAGGTGGAGGTGAAGGACATTAACGACAACCCGCCTGTCTTCCCAGCCACACGAAAGAATCTGTTTATTGCGGAGTCCAGGCCGCTTGACTCTCGCTTTCCACTAGAGGGCGCCTCGGACGCAGATGTCGGAGCCAATGCTCTGCTGACTTACAGACTGAGCCCCAATGAGTATTTCTCGCTGGACGTACCACCCAACCACGAACAGGTAAAGTCCCTTGGGCTGGTATTACGGAAACCCTTAGACAGGGAGGAAGCCCCAGAGATTTATGTATTGCTCACCGCCACCGATGGAGGCAAACCCGAGCTGACTGGCACCGTTCAGGTGCTCATCACAGTACTGGATGCCAACGACAATGCTCCAGTTTTCGACAGAACACTTTACACCGTGAAATTACCAGAGAATGTTTCCGTTGGAACGCTGGTAACGAACGCCACCGCCTCAGATTTGGACGAGGGCGCGAACGGAGATATTACTTACTCGTTCTCTAGTGATGTTTCTCCAGACATAAAATCCAAGTTCCACATAGATGCCGTGAGTGGGGAAATTACAGTGATAGGACTTATTGATTTTGAAGAAAGTAAAACCTACAGAATTCAAGTGGAGGCAGTTGATAAAGGCTTTCCGCCCCTGGCTGGTCATTGTACAGTTCTTGTGGAAGTCGTGGACGTTAACGATAATGCTCCACAGTTGACTGTCAAAACGCTCTGGCTCCCTGTTAAGGAGGATGCACAAATTGGGACAGTTATTGCCCTGATTAGCGTGACTGACCTAGATGCAGGGGCAAATGGGCAAGTGACCTGCTCCCTCTTGCCTCTTGACCCTTTCAAGCTGGTGTCCAGCTTCAAGAATTACTATTCTCTAGTATTGGACACCTCCTTGGACCGCGAGAGCATATCTAACTATGAGGTGGTGGTGACCGCGCGGGATGGGGGCTCGCCCTCGCTGTGGGCCTCGGCCACCGTGTCCGTGGAGGTGGCCGACGTGAACGACAACGCGCCGGTGTTCGCGCAGCCCGAGTACACGGCGTTCGTGAAGGAGAACAACCCGCCGGGCTCCCACATCTTCACGGTGTGTGCGCGCGACGCGGACGCGCAGGAGAACGCGCTGGTGTCCTACTCGCTGGTGGAGCGGCGGGTGGGCGAGCGCTTGCTGTCGAGCTACGTGTCTGTGCACGCGGAGAGCGGCAAGGTGTTCGCTCTGCAGCCGCTGGACCACGAGGAGCTGGAGCTGCTGCAGTTCCAGGTGAGCGCTCGGGACTCTGGTGTGCCGGCCCTGGGCAGCAATGTGACTCTGCAGGTGTTCGTGCTGGATGAGAACGACAATGCGCCTGTTCTCCTTCCGCCTTGGAGCCAAGGAGCAGGGGGTGCGGTGAGCGAGCTGGTGTCGCGTTCAGTGGGTGCTGGCCACGTGGTGGCGAAGGTGCGCGCAGTGGACGCTGACTCTGGTTACAACGCGTGGCTGTCTTATGAGCTGCTGCCTATCGCGGGTGGCGCGCGCAGCCCGTTTCGTGTGGCGCTGTACACGGGTGAGATCAGCACCACGCGTGCCCTGGAGGAGGAGGACACACCGCGTCAGCATCTGTTGGTGTTGGTGAAGGACCACGGGGAGCCTGCGTTGACGGCCACTGCCACCCTGCTGGTGTCACTGGTGGAGAGTGGCCTGACGCCAAAGGCCTCGTCGCGGACGTTTGTGAGCATCTCAGGTTCTGAGACAGCGATAGTGGATGTGAACGTGTACCTGATCATCGCCATCTGCGCCGTGTCCAGCCTGTTGGTGCTCACGCTGCTGCTGTACTCGGCGCTGCGCTGCTCGAAGGTGCCCGGGGAGAGCACGTGCGGGCCTGGGAAGCCCACGCTGGTGTGCTCGAGCGCGGTGGGGAGCTGGTCGTACTCACAGCAGAGGAGGCAGAGGGTGTGCTCTGGGGAGGGCCCGCCCAAGACGGACCTCATGGCCTTCAGCCCTAGTCTTCCTCCGTGTCCTGTATCTACAGATGGCGGAGCAGAACCACCTGTGGTTTTGGACTCCTCTGGGAAGGTGAGATTTTTGTAGTTTTTATACATTGATATAATTGTTTAGTTATTGAATGAGTTCATTACTTCCTATGGTACATTTATTTACAGGTTTTCACTTTCTAGAAACGTTCTGAATTTTAAAAACGTATCAGGAACCTCTTACTTTGGAACAGACATTTGGTTTTTGAATTTTCAGATGTGAATCATCGAAAACTTTTTGTTAAGCAGACATTTATTTGGTGTTGAATTAATTTTATTTAGAGACTTATGGGTGACATCGAATTGCTGATGGCAGAGTCGCTATAACACTTTAAGTCTTGTGGATGTAAAAATTAAGGTGATTGTTAGTAAACATCCACACCGTCTAGCATTCATTTCTAAATTTTCATTTTAGCTTGATCTAATTCTATTTTTTATAATAAATGTTTGCAGGGCATGGTGTAGCATACCTGTAATCCTACCACCTGGAAGGCTGAGGGAGGGAGATCACAATTTTGAGGCCAGAATGTTGGAATCCAGCCCTGACAACATGAAACTCTGTCTCAAAAAAACATTAAAATAAAAGAAAAAGCAGGAAAAAAAAAAAACCAAAACCAACCAATCAACCAGACAAACAACAACAAAACCATAACAAACCCTTAAGTTTGTTGTTCTGAGTATTTCTCTGGATGGAAACTGTTGAGTCTCTATCTGTGGCTATTAATTGAATGAGTAATTTCTAGTAAACTCTATGAAACAATATTTTACTAAGGAATCTTCTTCTGTTAAAAATGTTACACATACAACCCTCATTTCAATTTGTGCAAAATATATTCTTAATGTCTTAGCAACATGGAGCATAAGAAAATGTTGATTGGCAGTCATTTCTACGTTTAGAAATTGTTCTGTAACCCATTTATTGTCTGATATTAGAGAAAATATTTCCTGACAGATACTTTCTTTTTCTAACAAAGAAATTCTTTTTACTGAAATTTTCTGTTTAGTGATAGATTTCTGGAATATAAAGATCCTTTGAGTTCTCTTGAAAGCCATAATCTGGAACTTAAAAAATCACCCATACCAAGGTAGATGAAGATGTACTTTTCTTTTAGTAATCTACAACATAGGAATCTGGATATAAGATTGTGAACCTTGAAAGTCAACATGAGTTATACTCAGAATTCTTGGACAATACTTCATGAATTCCAAGTGGGTGGTTCTTTGCACTGTAGCTTTAGTCAGGGTTCTTTTTTTCTTTCATATTTTACAAATTACTTGTACTTATATTTTTTGTTATGTGATTTAATTGTCTCTCTTTTAGCTTTTTTATTGTATAGTGTGTCAGGTATTTTACAAGGTATTATTAAAACCTCAATGGAGCAAAATCAGAGGGGTCTTGGCCAGGTGTGGTGATGCATGCCTGTAATCCCAGCACTCAGAAGGATCACTGCAAGTTCAAGGCCAGCCTGGGCTGCAAAGTGAGTTCAAGGCCAGCCTGAAACACTGTCTCAAAAAAAAAAAAAACAACAAAAAAAAATCAGAGTGGTATTGAGAATGAGCCACAATAATTATGAAAACGAGAATAAAATTTATTTCAAATAAATATTTCAGAATATTCCCCTAAACACATGTTAGGATATGCTACAAAATTATTTTCTCCATTGTATTTCTTTTGAAACTTGAGTTGTCTCTGAGCCCCTGTCATCAAACCTATGAATATCAAAACAAGTTATCCTGAATTCAGACTCATACTTTCTAATATGAAAGCTGTCTTTGCAGGTTTTCCAGGGTCTATGTGCCACTGAGCTTGCACACAGATCCTTATTATGTGATATGGATTCAGGGGTGCTAAAATGTCATTTGACCCCCCTAAAACTCCTATCTTTCACAGCTATTATATTTTAAGCTCAAGCACAAGGTCCTGAATTCGATTCCTGGTACAAGGAAAAAATACCCCATGAAGTTCAAGCTCTTACTATGACCTCCATAATTATAAATTTATTCCTAGTTATTCATTGCTATTTTGATATAATTGATAATTTATACCTTTATCTTAACTTTATTCTCTCTCTGATTTGGGATGTCATTATTTACAAATTTCTGAAGAACTGTGAACACTTTAATAACCAATTTATCTTTTGGGACCACGAGGAAGCATGAAGTCATTGGTATCAGGGATGTTGGGACTGAAAAAGGATGAGAAGTTAAAAAAAGAGGTGAGAGTTCAAAGCACCCAGTTGCAGACTCTTTATGCTTCTGTAGGTAACATTCCTCAATTCAAGCCAGAATCATGATGGAAATAATGAAATTCCTCTTATACCAGTTCTTCTCACATTGTAGTTACTACCTGGAGCAAATTAAGTTGTCTCCCAATCCAGGCATTTTTGAGAGGGCACTGTAAATACTTATACAAGACTATATATACTAAGTGAATCTATTCTAGGCAAATTGAAGTCAGTGGTCAGCCTAATTTTAGTCCTAAGAATACTAACTGCATTAACAACAATTGAAGTCTTCATTGAACATTCTGGTTCAAAACTTGAGAATTTCCAAAATAGGTGGTATGGGAAAATCTGCATTTTAATGAGCACCACTTAAGATTTTTATACAATTTAAGTTTTAGATCCATAGCACTATTCAATACTGGACATAGTAGCTTTCTTTTATTTAAAGAGATGTAGTTTAGCAGCTATTTTATACGGTATTGAAGATCCATATCAGAACACTTATATTATTATTTGGTAGGAAGTGCACAGTAACCAGAATGGAATTTAATTTATACCATTATCTTGTATTGAGATGTTTAATAAATCATAAGCTTACTAGTGGATTTAGATATTAGTAGCTCATATTGAACATTGGTACTGTGGGTGGGTAGATAATATACTACATTTTAATTTATACCTTATAAGAAAGTAATCCCTAAAATCAGAATTTGAATGGATTTTGATACTGGGCTCATTTTGAAGTATAGAACTATAAAAACAAAATTTAGCAGGGCACATAGAATCACAGATTAAGAAAGCCTCGCCCCTATCAATTTTTTTGTTTGTAAGTGTTGTTACTCTATTGTCCCTCTTTTAATAAGGACTAAATAAAGAATTATGGATATATTAAACATTTTTATAACCTTATCATTAAATCAGTCAATATTGTAAAGGTTCAAAAGTTCTATTATTAAGTTTTCTTTTCTTTTGAAAAGCAGAACACTAAAGATTTCTAGCCAGAATAGGTATATTAGTGGAGAATATTGCTTCCTGAATATTTGATTCTAAGAACTTTGAAGGGGGAAAATGTTTTCACTGTGGGCAGTGATTAAAATCTTTATTTGCATTGAAAAAAACTATTAGATAAATTCCAGGACTGTATCTTTTGGATATTTGCAAAGCCTAACTATAACAAGGATGAAAGTGGTTGTCTTTGAAAGCAGAATTTATAAACTTGTGAATTACCTTATGAAGAATCATAATTAAGATTCTTTTTGTTCATGTAAAATATCAAAAAGTAAATGTCTGTTTGATCAAGAAAGGTACTTGCCTATTTTCTTAGAAGAAAAACCACCTCTGTAAGCTGTGCAGTGGCAATATTAAATTATTGTAGAGTGATGATGTCGTATAGGCAATTTTTGATGAGGAGCTGGATTTGGTTTTGAGCACCGTGAATGCCAATGTGGCCACATTTGAGGCTTGAGAATAATTCCCTTGAAGCACTCATTCTCCTTAAGGTACTGTCCAAGGTATTTAACACACTTAATATATGTACCATATTTCACAAAGCCACTATGTTACTATTATGTTATAAAAGTGGAAACTGAAACATGGGGACGTTAAATGGTTGGGAAAACAAAGTCACCTGTTTAGCAAGCTGGAAAATAAGAAATCTAAATGGAGAAACACCTGATGTAGAAGTCAGCGATTCCTCTATTCTTGTGTTGTCTGGAAGTTTAAGTATCATAGCTTGAAGAGACCTATGCTTGCCATCCAATAAAATACTAGTACACTCAGTAGTGTACAAATATCAAGGGTATTTTGAAGTTTAACAATAATCATGTGGTTTGGGAAGGAGTTACTTCTCTGAGGTTCTATGTTAAAGAAAGCATTGCATCTGGGACCAACAGCCATTATTAATATGTACAAAAGATATATAATTATAAGGCTTTGAATGTCCACAGAGATAAAAATATATAAACATAGAACGAAAAGATATAATGAAAAGTTACTCATGTAATTGTACTTACACATTAAGCCACCGGATGTCGCTGTTGTCTACAAAATACAGTTTTTTTAGACCAAAGGCGTACTACTACTTTGTTTCTCAAAGATTAGGAAGTAGCAATATTCTGAGGTCTCTGACATTTCGATGAAAAATGGAAGAAATCGAACAAGGAATATCATAACCTGTGTGCCTTCCAGTCGGAGTATTCATCGACTTGTAAAACAAGAGAAAGCTAAGATGCTGGTCTCCAGATACCGCGATCCGGGATCCCAGCGTCTGCTGCTCTCGCTTCTGCTCCTCGCAGCCTGGGAGGCTGGGAGCGGCCAGCTCCACTACTCGGTCCCCGAGGAGGCCAAACATGGCACCTTCGTGGGCCGCATCGCGCAGGACCTGGGGCTGGAGCTGGCGGAGCTGGTGCCGCGCCTGTTCCGGGTGGCGTCCAAGGAGCGCGGGGACCTTCTGGAGGTAAATCTGCAGAATGGCATTTTGTTTGTGAATTCTCGGATCGACCGGGAGGAGCTGTGCGGGCGGAGCGCGGAGTGCGGCATCCACCTGGAGGTGATCGTGGACAGACCGCTGCAGGTTTTCCACGTGGAGGTAAAGGTAGAAGATATTAATGACAACCCTCCGATGTTCTCCGTAAAGGAACAAAAGATCTCAATATCGGAATCTAGACCGCTTGACTCTCGATTTCCGCTAGAAGGCGCTTCTGATGCGGATGTTGGAGATAATGCAATGCTTACTTACAAACTCAGTTCAAATGATTTCTTCATTCTTGATGTTATAAACAAAAAAGACAAAGGCAAATTCCCAGTGCTTGTTCTGCGAAAATTGCTAGATCGTGAAGAAAATCCCCAGCTTAAGTTATTACTTACTGCAACTGATGGAGGCAAACCTGAATTTACTGGATCTGTTTCTTTGCTGATACTTGTATTGGATGCCAATGACAATGCCCCTGCATTTGAAAAATCGATTTATGAAGTGAAAATGTATGAAAATCAAGCGAACCAAACGTTGGTAATATGGCTAAATGCTTCTGATGCTGATGAAGGAATAAATAAGGAAATGGTGTATTCATTTAGCTCTTTGGTCCCACCCACTATAAGAAGGAAATTTCTAATAAATGAAAGGACAGGAAAAATAAAATTAAATGATATTATTGACTTTGAAGATAGTAGCACTTATGAAATTCATGTAGATGTTACAGACAAAGGATATCCACCTATGGTTGGTCACTGCACTATCCTGGTGGAAATTCTGGATGAAAATGACAATTCACCAGAGGTAGTTATTACTTCCTTGTCTCTCCCAGTGACAGAGAATGCCCAGGTGGGCACTGTCATTGCCTTGATCAGCGTGTCCGACCGTGACTCAGATGCCAATGGGCAGGTGACCTGCTCTCTGCCGCGTCACATCCCCTTCAAGCTGGTGTCCACCTTCAAGAATCACTATTCGCTGGTGCTGGACAGCGCCCTAGACCGTGAAAGCGTGCCTGACTACCAGGTGGTGGTGACCGCGCGGGATGGGGGTTCACCTCCGCTGTGGGCCTCGGCCACCGTGTCCGTGGAAGTGGCCGACGTGAACGACAACGCGCCGGTGTTCGCGCAGCCCGAGTACACGGTATTCGTGAAGGAGAACAACCCGCCGGGCTCCCACATCTTCACGGTGTGTGCGCGCGACGCGGACGCGCAGGAGAACGCGCTGGTGTCCTACTCGCTGGTGGAGCGGCGGGTGGGCGAGCGCTTGCTGTCGAGCTACGTGTCTGTGCACGCGGAGAGCGGCAAGGTGTTCGCGCTGCATCCGCTGGACCGCGAGGAGCTGGAGCTGCTGCAGTTCCAGGTGAGCGCTCGAGACTCTGGTGTGCCGTCCCTGGGCAGCAACGTGACTCTGCAGGTGTTCGTGCTGGATGAGAATGACAATGCGCCTGTTCTCCTTTCGCCTTGGAGCCAAGGAGCAGGGGATGCGGTGAGCGAGCTGATGCCGCGATCAGCGGGTGCTGGCCACGTGGTGGCCAAGGTACGCGCAGTGGACGCTGACTCTGGGTACAATGCGTGGCTGTCGTATGAGTTGCAGGTTTCTCCGGGTAGTGCGCGCAGCCCGTTCCGCGTGGGACTGTACACGGGCGAGATCAGAACGACGCGTGCTCTGGATGATGCTGACGAGCCTCGCCAGCGCCTACTGGTGCTGGTGAAGGACCACGGTGAGCCAGCGCTAACAGCTACTGCTACGGTGGTAGTGTCATTGGTGGACAGTCCTGTGGTCTCAGTGGCCTCCTCGCGTGCGTTTGGGGGCTCAGCAAGTCCAGAGGCGGCGCTTGTGGACGTCAATGTGTACTTGATCATCGCCATCTGCGCGGTGTCCAGCCTGTTGGTGCTCACGCTGCTGCTGTACACGGCACTGCGCTGTGCAGCGGTGCCCACTGAGGGCGCGTGCGGGCCTGGGAAGCCCACGCTGGTGTGCTCGAGCGCGGTGGGGAGCTGGTCCTACTCGCAGCAGAGGGGACAGAGGGTGTGCTCTGGGGAGGGCCCCCCCAAGACGGACCTCATGGCCTTCAGCCCCAGTCTTACGCCCTGTCCAGTGGCAGATGTGGCAGCAGAAGATCAGTGTCTTGAAGCCGAGCAATCTAGAAAGGTGGGTTATTTCATTTTCATTTTCAAATTTTGCTGTGTGTTAATGAATTTTTCAGATGTGTGTCCTACAATATTTTCTTTCTTGTCTTCATATTCTTATGCTCTTATATTTCTAGTAATGCTTTTGTAGTAGTTTATTCCAGAAGGTAACTATATTTTTTGAAGTTCTACCAGGGTTTTGACCTTGCTTGATATTATAAATTTTAATACAACTATTTATCTAGGATTCATTCATATTTTCCAATACATATATTAAATATAAGGTGTAATTGTGATGCTTTATTTTCATAACTATTCTTTCTTATGTTATAAATATTTGTAAGATCAGTTCTTTAATTCGTTTTTCATTTTCGGATTATCCTTTGATTTGACCCAATTGTATTAATGAAAACACTGCAGTGGTCAATATCTCTTTTAGAGAAAATGTGTTCGTTTTGCCCCTAAGTATAGAATCTATGTAGTTCACCAATGTTTAAATTGCATCAACAACAACATTCACTGATCATCAACATTCACTGATTATACTCATTCTTTAGCAGTACAGTGAGTTAGCCTGGCAGGTCATTGGTAAAAAGGAATGCCCTGATTATGTGAATTCTGTGAAATACTTGAGCTTGAAATTTTTTCATTTTTTATTTCAGTAGTATTGGAATTTGTATCCATGTGCGTAATTTCCTTTTCTTAGAGAAGAAAATTGCATTTCAAAGTTATTTACATAGCTCTATCCAGAGCTATTTGTTATTGTCTCGTCAGCATTAGGCATTGTTTGTGATATTCGACTATTGGCTCTTCTACTTTTTTTTTTTTTTTTGGTTTTTTGGTTTTTTGAGACAAGGTCTTGACCTTTAACTCATTATGTAGCCCAGGCTGGCCTTGAAATCAAAGTGATCTTCCTGCCTCAGCCTCCTGAGTCCTGGGATTACAGGCTTGTGCCACAATGCCCAGATGGCTCTTCTACTTTAAGGAAAGTGTCTTGATTATGTTTAAGCATGGGAAATATTTGAAAATCTCTTTGAAAACCTCACCTTTTTTTTTTTTTTTTTTTTTTTTGTAGTACTGGGGCTTAATTCTTGGGGCCAGTGTATGCCCAGTGCAAGCACTCTATGAAAGTGATTTTTAATTATAAGGAAATTTAAAATGCTTACTTTAGTTTAAATTAACATTAGACATGTGAAGAGAAAATTTATTTGACTTTTTAATATATGATTTAATATATTAATATATACTGACTTTCATTTAATTGTTTCTTAGTCATTTTAAATGGGGCTCTCTTGGCTTATACATACTAAGAAATGCAATCCAATTAAATTGTATAGTGGTAAAACTACCCTATCAATTATGCTTTTCAGAAACTAGTTGTTACATGATACCCATTGTTTTATTTTTTATTTTATTAATTCCAAGTAATAACCAAATTCCAATGTATCTTCTTCATTATCTTTACTCTGGTTCTCTGGCAATTATTTTTTCTTTTCCCCTTTCCTTTCAGTACGAAGATGAATTGTTATCCAATATGTGCTTCATAAATGGCTTCCAACAAAAGCTGAAATTTTTATTCAAATTTAGGAATATCAAAAATATAATTGTGGCAGGAATTTAAATATAGCATTTCCTTCATTGTTATTGCTCTCCGCATTTTAGACATTATAGATGCTAAACTAATGGAGAAGTAAAAATGTGTTTGTTATTATATCAAATATGTTTATGAAACATATACATTACCCTCCCATATTTGGAAAAATATCCCGATCATCCTCTTTTACATATTTATTTTATTTTACTGATGTTTGGGATTGAAGTCAGAGCTTCCTGCATGCTTTTTATGCTCTATTACTGAGCTACAGCTCCAACCCTCTTCCTGAATATCTTACATCATGCTAAACTATCTTGTTTTCCTTAAAGAGCTTATATCAGTTATGAACATCTCAGTTCTGAAGGTGCATTCGTATCTCAAGAAATACAAATATATATTCATATAATATTGAGTCATATAGTATAAATGTTAGAGGAATTTTAACCTTCTAGGTGAAGACATCCTGGTTTGTCCCCTTAACTCTAAAAGAGAATACTCGTATCACAGACACACACACACACACACACACACACACACACACACCACATATTACAGGTGTGGATATCTTTGCTTTATGGTTGCTCATTTTTTTCTAACAGGTGTGTTTGTGTTCTGAATTATGTATTTTCAGGCCTATGACTATTAGTTTTTTAATTCATCATTTTTTCATGTTACTAAAAATTTGTACAAGTTAGTTTCTTATTAAACTGAGAACAATAATGTCTCTTTACAATATTCAGCCAAAGTAGATACAGCTAAAAGCTTATTAAAAGTCAAAGTATGCCTCATACTTTTCTTTTTCCTGAAAGTATATATTATGATTTCCCTGTATAAAACTCAAACTTGTGTCTTTTAATTACTTTGGACTTGAGTGTTTTCTGCACTTCTGTATTCATAAATCCCCAAGCCTGTGAATAGCTATCATTCTTGGTTTCTCCTTGACTTGTATATCCAATTCCTTCTTCTTGCATCTGTCTTCTCTATTAGGTCTTTAAAAAGTCAGTGTGTGACTTCTACAGAACAGTCTTATCCAAAAGTATTCCTAAATCTAAGCTATCAATGAAATGTTAAATTTTGTTTTAACCAATTTAATCTTTTTTTTATTTTAAAGAGAAGAAAAAACAAAACAAATCAAAAAAAGAACAAATTTTCAAAACAACATAATATGAGGGTAACAATGGTCAATGCACTACGTATTATTATCTTTAAGTTAGTTATTCAGGATACCAGACATTAGCATTCAATTGTCCAAACATTATTGGCTCAAACCTTACTCTTCAATGAACTAAGTAAAATTGGTAGTGCATCTATCTTAACCATCTTATATATACATACAATTTTTTTCCCTTTCCCTTCTTTCTTTTCCCTATTCCAGTCTCTCTTTCCTATTGACCAGTTTCTTTTTGATTCACCGTGTCTATTGTACACTTTGGATATTATTTACTCTTTCAGTTTCTCATACTAGAGAGACAATACGATGCTTACACATGTGCGTCCAGTTTATTTCACTTATGAGTATTTTCTCGAGTTGCATCCATTTACCTATAAAAGTCTCCAGTTTATCCTTCTTTATGGCTGAATAGTACTCCATTGTATAAAAATACCACATCTTTCTTATCCTGATGGGCATTTGGGTTGTTTCCAAGATCTGGCTATTACAAATTGTGCTGCTATAAACATGGGTGCACATATATCACTGTGGTACGATGTTTTTAATTCTTCTGGGAAGATGCCCAGAAGGGGAATAGCTGGTTCAAATGGGACCTCCAACCCTAGTTCTTTGAGGAATCTCCACACTGACTTCCACAGTGGCTGTACCAGTCGACACTCCCACCAACAGTGAAGAAGGGTTCCTTTTTCCGCACAGCCCCTCCAGCATTTGTTATTAGTTGATTTCTTTATAGTAGCCATTCTTTCTGGGGTGAGATGGTATCTCAGTGTTGTTTTAATTTGCATCTCTCGAATGACTAGTGATGTTGCACATTTTTTTGTATATTTATTTGCCATTAGTATTTCTTCATCTGAGAAATGTGTATTCATCTCAGATGCCCACTTTTGGAGTGGGTCTTTAAATTTGGGAGGTCTGATTTTTTTGAGTTCTTTATGTGTTCTTGATAGTAATCCTTTGTCTGAGGAACAGCTGGCAAACATTTTTTCCCACATTGTGGGTTGTCTTTTCACTCTGTTGGTGGTTTCTCTTGCTGTGCAAAAGCTTTTTAATAAGATGAGATCCCAGTTATTGATTCTTTGGGATAGTTCCCGTGCGGTTGAGTTTTTATTCATAAAGTCTTTGCCTACACCAATGTCTTCAAGGGATTTACCTATCCTACCTTCCAGCAGATTTAATGTTTCTGTTTTAATATTTAGATCTCTGATCCATTTTGAATTTAGTTTAGTGCATGGTGAAAGATATGGGTCTAGTTTTAATCTTCGGCATGTGTAGAGCCAGTTTTTCCAGCACCATTTATTAAAGAGGCTATCTTTCTTCCAGTGAATGTGTTTGGCACCTTTGTCAAAGATAAGGTGGCTTAGTATGTCTGGGGTTGTTTCAGCATCTTCTAATCTGTTCCATTGATCTTCAGGTCTGTTTTTTTGCCAGTACCACACTGTTTTAATCACAGTAGCTTTATAGTATAATTTCAAGTCGGGGATTGTGATGGCCCCTGCCTTGCGTTTGTTGCCCAGAATTGCCTTTGCTATTCTAGGTCTCTTCTGATTCCAAATGAATTTTAGGATTGTTTTCTCTAATTCTGTAAGATATGTTGTTGGAATTTTGATTGGAATTGCATTAAATCTGTATAACAGTTTTGGAAGTATGGCCATTTTCACTATATTGGTTCTTCCTATCCAGGAGCAAGGGATATCTTTCCATTTTCTGATATCCTCTTCAATCTCCTTTTTCAGAGTACTGTAGTTTTCAGTGTATAGGTCTTTTACATCCTTTGTGAGGTTGATTCCTAGGTATTTCATTTTTTTGGATGTTATTGTGAAAGGTATTGTTTCCCTAATTTCTCTTTCAGTAAGTTTGTTATTTGTGTACAGGAAGGCTATTGACTTTTGAGTATTGACTTTGTATCCAGCTACACTACTGAATTTGCTTATTAAATCTAGCAGTTTTTTAGTGGAGTCTTTGGGGTCTTCTATGTAGAGTATCATGTCATCTGCAAATAATGATAATTTAACTTATTCCTTTCCAATCATTATTCCCTTTATTTCTTTCTCTTGTCTAATTCTTCTGGCTAAAGTTTCCAGAACTATGTTGAATAAGAGCGGGGACAGTGGACATCTTTGTCTTGTTCCTGATTTTAGAGGGAAGGCTTTCAGTTTTTGGCCATTTAGTATAATATTGGCTGTTGGTTTGTCATAGATAGCTTTTACCAGGTTGAGATAAAGACCCTCTATTCCAATTTTCTGTAGGGTTTTTATCATGAAAAGGTGCTGGACTTTGTCAAAAGCTTTTTCTGCATCTATTGAGATGATCATGTGATTTTTGTCTTTGGTTCTGTTAATATGGTGTATTACATTTATTGATTTATGTATGTTGAACCATCCCTGCATCCCAGGGATGAATCCAACTTGGTCATGGTGTATAATCTTCTTGTTGATTTGTTGGATTCTATTTGCCAGTATGTTATTAAGGATTTTTGCATCTATGTTCATTAGGGAGATTGGCCTATAGTTCTCTTTCTTAGTTGGGTCCTTCTCTGTTAACCAATTTAATCTTGTTTATTTTACATTGCCCTCTTTTGGACATGTTTTCTTTAAAAGTACAAATATTCACAAAAATCTTATGTAGCACATTGCTGCATGCATAATAATCCTAAAATCTATGAAAAAGAAGGGGCAGAAAGGAGAGGCATTGAGGGGAGACATCAGAAAATACAAGTTTTAATTATTTCAGACAAATTTTCACTGACTTTAAATGATAAACATTAAAAACACTTTACAGACAGTTTTTTTCCCATTGAATTCAGAGGCATGAAACCAGAAAAATCTCCCAAATCAAAATTTTTTTAATATTCTTGCCAATAAAAGAATGGATTTATTTCTTTTAAAACTATAATATCTTACTCTTATAATCATGTTTAATATATGGTCTATTAGATGATATTAATATGAATCTTATCACAAGTGTTCTTTAGAGCTTGTTGACACAGTATTTGTGACAGTATGCTTTGAGATGAATAACTAATGCATAACTTTATTGGTATACTATGGTTGTCAGCTAGATGAACGCCTTGGAATTTGGGAGCTTTACAAATTATATTTTATATGTACTTAATTGATAATGCAATTCTTTAAACCAAAAGTGGAAAGGATTTTCATTTCAACATGGAGTCATTACCAAAGAGATTGGATCATTTCAGTCAGCAAACATAAGGCAGTTTTAAACATTTTTTAGTCATTTTATCTTTTAGTTAACTCCATGTGCTGAATATTTTCTTGTTCTTTTCTTTATGTAATATGTTGGTCTAGAGTTTATTTTTTCCACAATAGAAATAATTAGAACTATAATTCTTTGATATAGATTTATAATCATTGTTTCTATTTTAAAAAGTGTTCAAATGAATACTGAAGCTCACTTTTACATAAAAACTAAGATACCCTTGGGTACCTATTCACAATTGTTTACTTTAGTGGAGGAACTGGGATTTTTTAATGGTTTTCATTTACTGGAAGGATTCAGATGTTAGAAAATTAGTTCCTTACAGTCTTGAGAATGATTAAAACATTTCTCTCCTTTAAGGCAACATTGATAGACTGTATTGTGAATTAATGAAAATATAATGCAAGTTTCAATGTAATTTTTTTGCATTTGAGATAAAAACAGAAAAAATAAAATTTAGTGAATGAGGCTTAGAATAATCTTTATTTTCCAGTCTCTTCAAATCCATTCTTGAATGAAATGAGTATAAACTGACATATATAATTAGAATTACCAATTAATTTTTTTTTGGATGAAAAGGATTATCTTTGGCAAATAGGCAATGAATATAGTGACATTGATGCATCAATGTCCTGTGGGATAGAAACAGCAACATTCGCTCTGAGCAGATACAGTGATTGACAAAATTGTCAAAGGAGACAAAGTCTTACAAATATACTTTGACTTTCCAGAAGTCAGTACTGGGTGAATTAATTAACATCAAAGCAAATGCATTGTTGGGCAAACTAGTTAAGGGGCTTACTAGCATTGATTTGAAGTCCCATTTTGTTGAGGTGGTAATTTAGAAAATTGATGTCTTGCATCATCCTCTGCACAATTGGACCAAATGTTTAGGATAATTTAACACAGTTAAAAGTAGTAAGCAAGAAAAAGTAGACTATATTAGGAATAGACTTTATAAGAGGCTGTATCAAAATGTCCAGTTTCTTAAAAATCTGAAAAAATCAGCATCACTAATATCCTACAAACCTGGTCTTTTTCATATACCTATACATGATAATATAGGTAATGTAGTAATACTTTCTCTTAGATAAAGACATACAAAATAAAACTCTTCTTGGCATTCTAAATGTAAGACAAAACCACTTTTAAGAAGCTACTGGTAATGTAAAATGAGAGACTTAAAAGTTCACAAAGAAAAATATGGATATATGTGAATGGATTGAGAAGCAAGGTAAGTGAAGTAGTGTGAATTAAAGTGCACTTACATTCTGAGCCACAGGATGTCGCTATTCTCCAAGCAGAGCTTCTTTTTTTTAACAGAAGAAAATCAGATTATCCGCAGACCAGAAAGAAGCACCAGTTTCCGTGCTTTAAAGAATATAAGCATCCATATTCTTAAGATTATCTGGGACTTCAGAGCAAGAACCCAGAAAGGTCTCCAAAGGATTACATCTTTTTGGCCCTTGAATGTTTTACTAACCAAAGACGGACATGATGTTAGCTGCCAGATCTGGTGGCCAGACAGCTGGGCGACATCTGCTGCTCTCGCTTCTGCTCCTCGCAGCCTGGGAAGCTGGGAGCGGCCAGCTGCACTACTCGGTCCCCGAGGAGGCCAAACACGGCACCTTCGTGGGCCGCATCGCGCAGGACCTGGGGCTGGAGCTGGCGGAGCTGGTGCCGCGCCTGTTCCGGGTGGCGTCCAAGGAGCGCGGGGACCTTCTGGAGGTAAATCTGCAGAATGGCATTTTGTTTGTGAATTCTCGGATCGACCGGGAGGAGCTGTGCGGGCGGAGCGCGGAGTGCGGCATCCACCTGGAGGTGATCGTGGACAGACCGCTGCAGGTTTTCCACGTGGAGGTGGAGGTGAAGGACATTAACGACAACTCGCCTGTCTTCCCAGTGACACAAAAGAATTTGTTTATTTCTGAAACCAGAGCTCTTGACTCTCGTTTTTCACTAGAGGGCGCCTCGGATGCAGACGTCGGGGCTAACGCTATTCTGACTTACAGACTGAGCCCCAATGAGTATTTCTCTCTCGAAGTACCAACCAACGACGAGCAGGTAAAACCGCTGGGATTAGTGTTAAAAAAGCCTCTAGACAGGGAAGTCGATTCAGAGCTTCTCTTGGTGCTTAAAGCGACGGATGGAGGAAAACCAGAGCTAACAGGCGCAGTAGAGTTACTAATCACAGTGCTTGATGTAAACGACAACGCCCCCATGTTCGACAGAGCAGTCTATCCTGCAAAATTACTGGAAAATGCAAGAAATGGTACGCTGGTGATTAGACTTAACGCCTCGGATTTGGATGAGGGTTCAAACAGCCACATTCTTTATTCCTTCGCAAATGATGTCTCCCCTATGACAGAAGCCATGTTTTACATAGATTCGGCCAGTGGAGAAATAAAAGTAAATGGAAAAATAGATTTTGAAGAGACGAAATTATGGAAGATTCAAGTGGAGGCAGTTGACAAAGGCAACCCTCCAATGTTCGGGCACTGTACAGTCTTGATAGAAGTCCTGGACATCAATGATAATGCTCCAAAGTTAGTAGTGACATCATTATCGCTCCCTGTTCAAGAGGATTCTCCACTGGGCACCGTCATCTCCCTGATCAGTGTGTCCGACCGTGACTCTGGTATCAACGGTCAGGTGACCTGTTCCCTCATGCCTGATGTCCCCTTCAAGTTGGTGTCCACCTTTAAGAATTACTATTCGCTGATTCTGGACAGCACCTTGGACCACGAAAGCATATCCTACTATGAGGTGCTGGTGACCGCGCGGGATGGGGGTTCGCCCTCGCTGTGGGCCTCGGCCACCGTGTCCGTGGAGGTGGCCGACGTGAACGACAACGCGCCGGTGTTCGCGCAGCCCGAGTACACGGTGTTCGTGAAGGAGAACAACCCGCCGGGCTCCCACATCTTCACGGTGTGCGCGCGCGACGCGGACGCGCAGGAGAACGCGCTGGTGTCCTACTCGCTGGTGGAGCGGCGGGTGGGCGAGCGCTTGCTGTCGAGCTACGTGTCTGTGCATGCGGAGAGCGGCAAGGTGTTCGCGCTGCAGCCGCTGGACCGCGAGGAGCTGGAGCTGCTGCAGTTCCAGGTGAGCGCGCGGGACTCTGGTGTGCTGGCCCTGGGCAGCAACGTGACTCTGCAGGTGTTCGTGCTGGATGAGAACGACAATGCGCCTGTTCTACTCTCGCCCTGGACCCAAGGAGCAGGGGGTGTGGTGAGCGAGCTGATGTCGCGGTCAGTGGGTGCTGGCCACGTGGTGGCGAAGGTGCGCGCAGTGGACGCTGACTCTGGATACAACGCGTGGCTGTCTTATGAGCTGCTGCCAATCGCGGGCGGCGCGCGCAGCCCCTTCCGCGTGGGACTGTACACGGGCGAGATCCGCACAACGCGTGCTCTGGATGATGCTGATGAGCCTCGCCAGCGCCTACTGGTGCTGGTGAAAGACCACGGGGAGCCTGAGCTGACGGCCACTGCCACTGTGCTGGTTTCTTTGGTGGAGAGCGGCCAGGCGCCTAAGGCTTCGTCGAGGGCATCAGTGGCTGCTGCGATACCGGAGGTAACGCTGGTAGATGTCAATGTGTACTTGATCATCGCCATCTGCGCGGTGTCCAGCCTGTTGGCGCTCACGCTGCTGCTGTATCCGGCACTGCGGTGCTTGGCAGCGCCCAGAGAGGGCGCGTGTGCCCCTGGGAAGCCGACGCTGGTGTGCTCGAGCGCGGTGGGGAGCTGGTCCTGCTCAGAGCAGAGGCGACAGAGGGTGTGCTCTGGGGAGGGCCTGCCCAAGACCGACCTCATGGCCTTCAGCCCTGGTGTTCCTCCTGGTTCAGGTTCAGGGGATGGTGAAGTCCAACAGGAGATTTTTGAGAAGGTAAGTACTGTAATCTTGAGATGTATTCCATGCCTGTTATTGCCACTCCCTTAGTAGTTCACCGATTTTTGATTTTAATTTCATTGTTTGTTTGTTTTTGCCCTTCTCTTGATATGGCTTACTTAAAGCTCATGGGAAACTCATTATCTAAATTAGGAAAGCTATTTCTGCCAGGATGGAGGATCACAATGGGAAATTATAAAGTGGGCAGGGTTCAAATCTTAATTGTGCAACAGGTTTATTCTGTTCTTATTTTAATCGATGGCTTTCACTCCTTATTATGTTTATGTATTCAAATTTACCACAATATTTAATTTTATAATTTAAGGTTAAGTATTTTTAAATTATTCACTTTGTATAATGTATATATTACCTGTCAACAATGGAGATGAGCATAGTTGAGTCAGCTTCATTTTATATATTTTTATTTCTTTATAATCAGTTGCATACTTTTTGAGATGATGGTTGAAGTAGAGTTCTAGCTTTCCCTTTGGAGAGAATTTCACTTTTTTCCCATTCCTTATTTTTAAGCTCATTTTCTTCATAGTCTTCAAGTGCCCAGATAGGTAATTTAAAAAAAATTTCTTAACATGATGTCAATTCTGCTTTATTGCCCATTGCACTCACTGCTGTTCTCTTCCAGTTTAATTTATTGAATTCTTCCACTTATTAGGAAGATTCATTTAAGCAGGATCATTTTCCCTCCTTTCTTAGTACCTGTCATGAGGCTGCATGGAAATGTTTTAAATTTTTTTTAGTACCAGGAATCAAACTCAGGACCTTGCGCTTGCCAGGTAGGTGCTGTGTTGCTGAGCTATATCCCTGGCTGGAAATGTTCTAGGGTAGGAATATTCATACTTCTTTGTGGTTTGAATTTAAAGATGTCTTCCCATGTATGTTGCTGGCTGATACTACAGTATTGCTTGTATCTACCAACCTTCATAGTCTTCAAAATGACACAAATAACTTAAACATAAGATCCATGAAATATCAATAAAGATACTTTCACTTGACATCATGGTGTTGATCACACTTCAAGTGTATACTCACTTGATGTAAAATATTTTTGTCTCAACATTATATTAATATGAATTGCTTTCTTTAAAGGAATCCCAGAGAACTTGTATTTATCTGTAAGAATGTGTACCAAATAATGTGGAAATTAGTTTTGTCCTATTTGGACATAATTACAAATGAGATAGCCTTTAATTCTACTATGTGAGGAAATACACTATGTATAATGTATTTGCATATGGTAGGAGAACCATGTGGTAGATAAGGTAAACAGTAGAAATACTGATGTGTTAGTGAATGTTTTCTACCTTGAAAGATAAATTTTGGCAGAATGATTTCCATGAAGATGAAGATTAGGAAAATCTTCAGAAAAGGGCTAACCATGCCCTAAACTCTCATTTATTGTCTGGGAATCTCTTCATCTGTAACCATAGAACAAGAGCAAATATTGGTTATTGTATAATAAACCACCATATTATAAGTTGTTTCTATTTGTTAGACATGGCATGAAGGACATTTGATTATTAGTTCATTTGATCTTTAAAATAATTCTCAAAATGCTGTACATATAACTATCCAAAATTTAAATATATGACAAGAGAAGTTGATATCTTTCTCTTTCTTGTTCAGTACCATTCAATTCATACAGGATAGAGATAATAAAGTATATCTTTCAGAATACTGACCCATTTTAAAAACATTCATTGTAATGTAGAACTTTCTTCAGTAAATATTTTCTCTGTTCAAGTGTAATTCTAGCTATGAAAATCAAGTACAAAGTATGCACGGGTGAAAGATTTCTGTTTTGCTTAAAAATTCATGTTAATCATTAATTTTGGACAATATCGTAATTAAGATGGGCATTAAGACCTTTATGTTGAATGATTTTCTTTACATAGGAGAGTTCATGATTATCACTACTTGCTTTAATCAATGTCACATTGAGATAGGCATTAAATTTTCAACCAGTGAATTAGAGTTGCCTTATAGCAGATGAGTTGTTTAGAAATGACATAAGTAAGAACTGTTTAACACGTGAGAAAAATCCAAGTCTTGTTTTTAATATTTTTGCAGAACTCCAAAGTCAAATGCCACATACAAAGATGACCTTGTTCTTTCTCTATTGTGAATAAGGATTTGTTTATTTGTTTGTTTGTTTTTGGTACCGGGAATTGAACTCAGGACCTCGCATTTGCCAGGCAGGTGCTGTGCCACTAAGATATATCCCTGCCCAAGGATGATTTTTTGACAAGTACAAGTGATAACAATGATTTCAGGGATCATGAACATGGTCACAAAATTCTAGAAATGCTTAGAACACTGCACACTTTATCAATAGCCTTAAAGGCATTGGTATTCCATGATAATCTTTAGAAGTCTGTAGGTCTTTCTGCAGTCAGTCTTCAGTCTTATTGTTGTTTGAGAGGCTTACCAACTGCACAAATGATTTGGGGCCAAATAGCTGTGTTTACCTGAATAAATCATGATGGAGCAAGGTCAGCATCATTGAGAAAATCCTATAATTTTGTTCATACAATGGATGGATAGTGAACTTCTAGTTTGATTTTGAAGAACTTCTTTGAGATTGTGACAATGGTTTCAAAATTTATTTCTGTGTCATTAATATTTTGAGAAATAATAGTATTAGACTTATGTGGAATACTGGATGATGTGGACTATTAGACCATAAAACTATACTCCACTATATTGACCAGCAGGACACACAGGTAGAACTTAAGGATAAGCAGCTTGATTTAGTGAAGGTCAGGCATAAAGTTCCTCACTCTTCAACTGATTTAAAAAAAATCAATGTTATCCATGATATTTTTATGACTTTTTTGACATTAGTTTACAGCCAGATATTAAGCCCATCCCAACAATGAGTTCAAAGGGAGCATAATCTCTCCTTGGAGGTGGCTGAGAAGGTGACACCTGAAATACCACAACCAAAATACGAAAGATGGGTCATTGATTCGCATACCATATCCAACTTTTTGTGGTTTGGTGTTCACCCAGTGTCACTTTATATATTTACAACATACTGTATTATTGGAAATTAACACATAAATTAACATCTCATTTTAATTAAAACATGTGATATCATCTCTACATAGTAAAATTCTCATATTAATTTCACTACCATGGAAGACTCCACTTTGTACATAACATCTCAATCTGCAATTCTCATAATAAAGTGGTTAGAGGTCTGGTGCTTCTTTTTATTCAAAACAAATTTGACATGCTTCAAATATTATGTTAAATCTACTTTATTATTATCTGGTCTAATGCTATATTTGTATCAAAGGCCCACATGATTGATTATTCTACAGGTGTTTCATGGGATTCGGTGTCATAAAGGTTCATACGTGTGCTTCTTTAATTTTTTAACATGGAATTTTGCATTTACTTTAATAAGAATTCTAGTGTTATGACAATATTGGAAAAAGTGTAAAGTTGAGATATAGCAGAATAAAATCTCAAATTAGTATAGACTACATGGATAGTTATATAGTCAGGATCAAGAAAAATATTAAGAGAGATGTATGGTGG
Source organism: Erethizon dorsatum (assembly GCA_028451465.1). NCBI lineage: Eukaryota > Metazoa > Chordata > Mammalia > Rodentia > Erethizontidae > Erethizon > Erethizon dorsatum. Next base: position 67,490,271 of record CM051838.1, read on the forward strand.
TAATTTTTTCAAATGCCATTGCAAAATTTATAGATTGGAGATGACTGAGGTAGAAACATTGCTTGATCCCAGAAATTGGAGGACAGCCTGGGCAACACAGTGAGCCCTTGTCTATTGAAAGAAAAAAAAAAACCTGTATATAACAAAATATTCAAGCTAGAGTGATATGTATTCTGAGTTACTTTTGTTGTATCTATTTTTCCTCCTAAATCTTATGTAGATATGAAAGAAAAAAATGCAGCCAAGATACAACTTAAGGCAATGAAAACTCACATTAACCCTCATTTTCCACTTAGTTTTTGTAAAATACCACTTCCCAACACTAAGGTTATGTGCCATTTAGCTGAATGGCTTACTTTCTATGTTTTAAACATATTGTGAGGCACTTACAGAAGATATAATTAAAAATCACTTCCCTTGTTTTGGGTGATCTTATGATCATAAGCGGCCCCAAACCATTTTCATGAATATATTGATTGGATTAAGAAAACTAGTGTTTTTGATTTGCAAGTATCAAAACAGTACAGAGATTTTTGTGGGTGATTTTATTTCATTGAATGGTAATAAGATTCATTCTGTAGTTGAAAAGACTACTGTTGTATCATTGACTATTACACAAAGTGTCATTTGATATCTTATGTATCATAAGTATTAGTATTATGTACTTATGTATCATAGTATTAATGAGGCAATTTATATGAGAAATCATGTATATCAAATACAAATTCATCTAGATCAATAGACTTTTTCTTTGTGAATTCTGTTTTAAACCACCAATTTTGGAAATATATTAGTTGTTTTCTTAATTGTGTTCTTATTGTTCCGCAATGGTTATAATTCACTTGTAACAAGAAGACAGTGAAAACAATAAAGAATCAGATCTGAAAAAAATAGACGGGATATAGTTTACAATAATATTTTACAATATGGCTAGAGGAGGGAAATTTCAATGATTCCCTACAAAGAAATGATGAATGCTTGAGGTGATGGAAATATTAATTACCATGATTTTTTTTTGTGGGTACCAGGGGTCGACCTCAGGACCTCGCGCGCCAGGAGGCGCCCGTGCCGCTGAGCGATATCACCAGCCCTTTTTTTGTATGTGGGTACCGGGAGTCGAACTCAGGACATCGCACTTGCCAGCCAGGCCCTTATGCCGCTGAGCTATCTCACCGGCCCTAATTACCATGATTTGATCATTACTCAATATATAAATGCATCAAAACATTGAATCATATTCCATAAATCTGTATCAATTTGGGGCTTTGTATGAATTAAAAAATTTTAAAGTACGAGAAGGCAAATCCACATATATAACAGCATAGTATGCCGAACATGAAAGCTGAAGAGTTGTTATTAAACTTCAAATTTCAAAATTTTCTTTGGGAGTGGGGGCATAGCTCAGTGGGTACAGTGCTTATCTAGCATGGGCAGGACCTTGGGCTCTGCAAATAACACTCTTCAGGACTGCAAAAATAGTTTTTATTTGAGTCTCTGAGCAACACAAGTAACAAAGGAGACTGGAAGTAAAAATTAGGGTTGATAATATTTTTATATGAGGGACAATACCATTAGAAAGTGTTTAACTCTAGATTTTCATAAGGCTAAAGAAGTGAACTTTTCCCCCTCTGAGTAGGTAAGTAAAAGAATCATTTTATAACTGTAAACGAAAAATAGAAACAAGAATTTAAATTTGATGTGAGTCAAAATATAAAATGTCATTTCTACATATATTAGGTTTTAATATGAATTAAAATCTGAGTGTGCCATAAATAAGCATTTTGAAAACATTTAGGGAAAAAAAAATAACCTAAAACGTGAAATTGTACGGTGGGTGGATGTAGCGCACAGTACTCACGATTTCAGGCGCAAGATGTCGCTCTTTACTTAGAGGACCGAGTTCATTTATAGGTTGGTCTGAACAGTCAGGCGCACCTCATACAAAAAGACTCCGTCATGCTGGATGCTACCGTTAGAGGATCCTTTGAAACTTCTCAAAATTCAGTGAGATTTTAACTTGAGCGGAAGTATCTGGCTTTGTAAGTGCAAAGAATCTTAATTTGGAAGCCAATTTAGTATGCAATGCTCGGTTTTCAGAGAAGAGGATTGAACACTCTGCGACTACTGCTCTCATTTCTGCTCCTCGCGACCTGGGAGGCTGGGAGCGGCCAGCTGCACTACTCGGTCCCCGAGGAGGCCAAACACGGCACCTTCGTGGGCCGCATCGCGCAGGACCTGGGGCTGGAGCTGGCGGAGCTGGTGCCGCGCCTGTTCCGGGTGGCGTCCAAGGAGCGCCGGGACCTTCTGGAGGTAAATCTGCAGAATGGCATTTTGTTTGTGAATTCTCGGATCGACCGGGAGGAGCTGTGCGGGCGGAGCGCGGAGTGCGGCATCCACCTGGAGGTGATCGTGGACAGACCGCTGCAGGTTTTCCACGTGGAGGTGGAGGTGAAGGACATTAACGACAACCCGCCGGTGTTCTCTCTCAAAGAACAAAGGCTGCTGATTTTTGAATCTAAGCAACTAGACTCGCGTTTTCCGCTAGAGGGAGCTTCTGATGCGGATATAGAAGAGAATGCTGTATTGAACTACAGACTAAGCCAAAACGAGTATTTTTCTCTAGAATCACCAGTAAGTAGTAGGCCGACGAAAAGACTGTCACTTGTATTAAAGAAGCCTCTAGACAGAGAAAAAAATCCAGAACTTAAAATGCTATTGACGGCCACAGATGGGGGGAAACCGGAACTTACTGGCACGGTTGAACTCTTTGTCCAAGTCTTGGATGTTAATGACAATGATCCAGAGTTTGATCAATTAGAATACAAAGTAAAACTGGTGGAAAACGCTGCTAGAGAAACTCTTGTGATAAAGTTAAATGCCACAGATCGAGATGAAGGCATAAACGGGGAGGTAACATACTCCTTGAAGTCAATTAAGCCCAGTGGGAGACCCTTCTTTACACTAGATGAAAATAATGGAGAAGTGAGGGTTTATGGAACTTTAGATTACGAAGAAAATAAGTTTTACGAAATCGAAGTGCAGGCCGCAGATAAGGGGCATCCCCCAATGGCAGGTCACTGTACAGTCTGGGTAGAAATCTTAGACATCAACGATAACTCACCGGAAGTGACTGTGACTTCCTTGTCCCTCCCAGTGCATGAGGACGCTCAGCCGAGCACTGTCATTGCATTGATTAGTGTATCCGACCGCGACTCCGGTGTCAATGGCCAAGTCACCTGCTCTTTGACGTCCAATGTTCCTTTCAAGATCGTATCCACCTTCAAAAACTATTATTCACTGGTGCTGGACAGCCGCCTGGATCGAGAGAGCGTTTCTAACTATGATTTAGTAGTGACCGCCAGAGATAGTGGCTCGCCCTCGTTATGGGCCACGGCCACCGTGTCCGTGGAGGTGGCCGACGTGAACGACAACGCGCCGGTGTTCGCGCAGCCCGAGTACACGGTGTTTGTGAAGGAGAACAACCCGCCGGGCTCCCACATCTTCACGGTGTGTGCGCGCGACGCGGACGCGCAGGAGAACGCGCTGGTGTCCTACTCGCTGGTGGAGCGGCGGGTGGGCGAGCGCTTGCTGTCGAGCTACGTGTCTGTGCACGCGGAGAGCGGCAAGGTGTTCGCGCTGCAGCCGCTGGACCACGAGGAGCTGGAGCTGCTGCAGTTCCAGGTGAGCGCGCAGGACTCTGGTGTGCCGGCCCTGGGCAGCAACGTGACTCTGCAGGTGTTCGTGCTGGATGAGAATGACAATGCGCCTGTTCTCCTTTCGCCTTGGAGCCAAGGAGCAGGGGATGCGGTGAGCGAGCTGATGCCGCGATCAGCGGGTGCTGGCCACGTGGTGGCCAAGGTACGCGCAGTGGACGCTGACTCTGGGTACAATGCGTGGCTGTCGTATGAGTTGCAGGTTTCTCCGGGTAGTGCGCGCAGCCCGTTCCGCGTGGGACTGTACACGGGCGAGATCAGAACGACGCGTGCTCTGGATGATGCTGACGAGCCTCGCCAGCGCCTACTGGTGCTGGTGAAGGATCACGGTGAGCCAGCGCTAACAGCTACTGCTACGGTGGTAGTGTCATTGGTGGACAGTCCTGTGGTCTCAGTGGCCTCCTCGCGTGCGTTTGGGGGCTCAGCAAGTCCAGAGGCGGCGCTTGTGGACGTCAATGTGTACTTGATCATCGCCATCTGCGCGGTGTCCAGCCTGTTGGTGCTCACGCTGCTGCTGTACATGGCACTGCGCTGCTCGGCGGTGCCCACTGAGGGCGCGTGTGGGCCTGGGAAGCCCACGCTGGTGTGTTCGAGCGCGGTGGGGAGCTGGTCCTACTCGCAGCAGAGGGGGCAGAGGGTGTGCTCTGGGGAGGGCCCCCCCAAGACGGACCTCATGGCCTTCAGCCCTAGTCTTCCTCCTGGCCTGGATAAAGAAGATGAGAGGGAAAAGCAGGATCCAGGATCAAATCACCCTGGGCAGGTGAGTTTTCTACAGATTTTACCTGTTCTGGAAGTCTATGTGAAATTATTTACAACCCAGTTTTTTAAATAAACTGTGTGTGTGTGTCTTTGTGCAGCGCTACTGGGGATTGATCCCAGGTACTTGCCATTGAGCTACATCCTACTTTAAAAATTTTTTTTGAGACAGGGTCTCACTAAGTCGGTAATTTGTAAATATTCTGTATTTTAAATATTTTGAATAACAGTGTCAGTCAGTAGAATGCCAGATGATACATGTATCTAGTCTTTAATCATATGAATACTTAGGTGTCTTTTTTTTTTTTACTTAGGTTTCTTTAACTGATCAGTATTCCATTCTAATGTATGATTGGAAAATGTTAAAAGAAATAAGTTACAAGAATGACTCTTTGTTGTTACTCGACTAGAAATAATCATTAATTTTCATTGAACTACCATTACTAGATGATGGGAATCTTTCTTTTTCCTAAAGTCTTATACTAATGTACCTGTGCAGAACAAAAGCCTTTAAAACAATATGAATTTGAAGCCATATAAGATCAGGGGTGATGTATACTATGCTTGATACTATTCTCCGTTATAACTAGAGTAGCTTCCATCATACCTTATTTCAAAGATTATTTAATGGTAAACTTTGAAGCAGAAAATATTTTAAAATACAAAATAAGAAAAGTGTTTTGTTGCTCATATATATTAGCTAAATAAGACTTTATAAATGATCCACAAAAATATCCAAAAGTGAAACAGTATTTAGAATGAACAAGGAAGTGGCTAATCTGAAAAGAACCTAAGGATCTTTTTTGTATTTGTATGATCAGTCACAGGACATTCCTATACACTGAAAAGTTGAAAAAGGAAAACTTGTCTCCGCACCCAGATTCACAAAATAGGATTGCCTTCATTTTACTGGAATGTTGGATAAAAAGTACTGAATGTATACTCACAGTCTGCTCATAAAAGGTCCCATGCGAGCTTTCCCTTGAAACTGATAATTCCACCTCAGAGGCCCCCATGACCTGCAATAGTGTTTATCTGGGGAGGAGGCCAGGAATACAGGCTGCACTCAATTCTCCTTGCAGTCAGGGTAGCAGGGAGCGACCAGCTGCACTACTGGGTCCCCGAGGAGGCCGAACACGGCAACTTCGTGGGCCGCATCGCGCAGGACCTGGCGCTGGAGCTGGCAGAGCTTGTGCCGCGCCTATTTCAGGTGGCGTCCAAACACCACGGGAACCTTCTGGAGGTAAATCTGCAGAATGGCATTTTTTAGGTGAATTCCTGGATGAATCGCGAGGAGCTTCGCCAGTGGAGCGCGGAGTGCAGCATCCATGTGGAGGTGATCGTGGAGAGACCGCTGAGGGTTTTCCACGTGGAGGTGGAGGTGAAGGATCTTAACCACAACCCGCCAGTGTACAGACAAACAGAACAAAACGCAGTTATTTCTGAATCTGAGTCGCTGGGCAAGAACTTTCCTCTAGAGGGCGCCTCTGGCGCAGATATAGGCATAAATTCTAGCCTATGTGTTAAGACTAAACGAGCATTTTGCGCTTAAAATAACAACAAAAAGATAAAAGCATAGTGTCGGCATTAATTCTTAGGAAGTCATTGGATAGGCAGAAATCATCAGAACTTAATTTATTGTTGATGATCATTGATGGCAGTAAAACGGAGCTAACAGGATCTGCTGATTCAAATAACCATCCTGGATGTAAATGACAACACACCAGAATTTCATAAACCTGTTTATAAAGTAATGTTGTTTGAATATGTGTCAAACAGCACGACAATAATTCAGCTAAATGCTTCTGAGTTAGACGAAGGCCTGAAGAGAGAAATTTCCTATGGAATCAGAATAGTTTTGTCTGTGAGTGAGAAATGTATGTTTTCGATAAATCTAGATGCAAGTGAAATGAGAATTTATGTGGAACTGAATTTTGAAGAGAATAATGCTTATGAAATTCAAGTTAACACCATTGATAAAGGGAATCCTTCCATGGTTGGTCAATGTATAGTCCAGATGGAAATTCCGGACATGAATGATAATGTCCTTGAGGCAATGGTCACTTTGCTGTAGCTCCTTGTGCTAGAGAATGCTCGGGTGGGCATCGTTAATGTACTGATCATTGAGTCCGACCGTGACCGTGGGGTAAATGGACAGGTGACCTGCTCCTTGACACTCCATGTTCCCATCAAGCTGGTTTTCTCCTTTAAGAATCACTATTCGCTGGTGCTGGACAGCGCCCTGAATTGTGAAAGCGTGCCTGACTACGAGGTGGTGGTGACAGCTCGGGATGGAGGTTCACCTCCGCTATGGGCCTTGGCCACCGTGTCCGTGGAGGTGGCCAACGTGAATGACAACGCGCCGGTGTTTGCGCAGCCCGAGTACACGGTGTTCGTGAAGGAGAACAACCCGCCGGGCTTCCACATCTTCACGGTGTGCGCGCGACGCGGACGCGCAGGAGAACGCGCTGGTGTCCTACTCGCTGGTGGAGCGGCGGGTGGGCGGGCGCTTGCTGTCGAGCTACGTGTCTGTGCACGCGGAGAGCAGCGAGGTGTTCGCGCTGCAGCCGCTGGACCACGAGGAGCTGGAGCTGCTGCAGTTCCAGGTGAGCGCGCGGGACTCTGGTGTGCCGGCCCTGGGGAGCAACGTGACGCTGCATGTATTCGTGATAGATAATAATGACCACGCGCTAGTGTGCTGGCAGTTGGGACAGACAGTGCCGGGCACATGTTAAGCGAGCTCATGTCACAGCCAGTGGGTGCAGGTCACGAGGTGGTGAAGGTGCACGTAGTGGACGCTGATTCTGGATACAACGCGTGTCTGTCTTATGAGTTGCTGCTGATCTCAGGTAGCGTGCGCAGTCGGTTCTGCGTGGGGCTGTACACAGGTGAGATCGGTATGACGAAGGCAGTGGACAAAGTGGATGCGCCGCACCAGCGCCTGGTGGTGCCTGTGAGGGACCGCCGGGAGCCGGCGCTGATGGCCACAGACACCCACTGGTGTCTCTGGTGGAGATTAGCCAGGTTCCTAATGATTCATCTCTAGTGTCCATAAGCGCCTTGAACAGGCAGATGACACTGGTGGATGTGAACATGTATCTATTCATTGTCATTTGTGTGGTGTACAGCCTGTTGGTGCTCACCCTGTTGCTGTACACAGTGCTGCAATGCTCAGCAGCACACAAAGGCGTGACCGGGCCTGTGAAGTAGATGCTGGTGCTTGTGCTCAGTGGGAAGCTGGTCGTGCTAGCGACACAGTCATTAAAGGGTGTGCTCTGGGGAGGGCCTGTTTCATGGCCTTCAGCCCCGGTCTTTTGCGAATCTGAGAGGACTGCTTAAATTCTTCTAGTAAAGTAATTGATATTATTTAAGTGTATTTGTTTCTTTTAGTTACTTGCTTTTAGGTTATAATCATGTCCTCATCTTAGGTTTCTTTGTAATGTTCATAATGGTATCCTTTATAACATCTCTCCTCTGGTTTAGTCATTCTTAGTCATTTTGAATTTTATGTATTATCCAGAACTAATAAGTTAGGTAGAAATAATGGAGATCGTGGATCACAATTTAAAATTCTCTTTTTTCTTGTTATCTATGAATGATTTGCCTTGAAAAATAGTATGTTACTTTAAAAACAATCTAGATATTTGTTAACTCTTAAATAAAAAAAATTTGGTTATAGTTTCAGGATTACAGGCAAATTACAAGGATGGCGCAAAAAGTATCCAGACAACTTTAACTAGATTCATTGATTCTTATGTGCTGGGGTTATTAAAATAGCCTCCTTGATTATGATTTTCATTTCAGTATAATCTAGATATAACAACATTATTTTCCAAGTATTGTTACAATAATAAAAATGACATATTTTGATTCTAAGATGAGTAATTTGCCATTTTTCATGTGAAATATCCTTCTTTCAAGTGAGATTGACAACTGTACTATATGTAGATAAAATATAATAAAATCATTTATTAATTTAGACTATTTAATGTCACCTAAATCAAGGTGCATATTGCAATTCATATTGTAATTCAGAGTTTATTATAATTTATTTTGCTTTTTTTCTTGTTGGGACATACATAATAGCACATCTTATAATTAATGGAGTTTCAATTTTGCAATGTTGGAGACTAAGCCAGGGCCTTACACATGCTTGCAAGTGCTCTACCACTGAGTCACATCCCCAGCCCTAATAGCATTTTTGATTCAATAAAATATAAAAATACTTTTTTCGTTGTGTTAGGGATTGAAACCAGGGCCTCTGGCATGCTAAGCAAGTGCTCTACCATTGAACTATGTACCCAGCCCAAGAATACTAATTGATCCCTATTGCCAGGCACTGTTTTAATTATTCTTTTTTTAAGCAAATGACCCATATGGCAAATGTACAAAAATTATTATTCCTAATTTATGGACAAGAAGCTAGAAATTTAAGCTATAGAAATAGTAAGAAGTGGGCTCAAACCTAGTTTTGGAGAATCTCAAACCATATGATATGTTATTGCTCTGTGCCTTTTATCAGGAGAATTTTGTAAAATACATAAAATCTTGTAACTTTCTTTCAAAAAATAATTGGAGACTTCTCTTTGACCCAAAAATAGGATCTTACATCCCTCTGCTTGGTATAGGAGGCATTAAATTTTTAGCCTTTTTGTCTACTCTCACACATGTCTTTAATTTTGGACCTGAAAATTTTTTGAATAAGTATAAGCTATTGAAATGAATACCAGTACATTTCCATCTTAGAAGTGGAGTAAACTCAAGAGGTTAGGCAATGTTTTATTCAAGAGTGAGTATAGTTAACATTTCAATAGGAAAATATTACAGATGAAGAGATGAGTATGAATAAATGAGCCAAGTTTTCTCTGGTGAATGTGTACTTTAAGGATTAGAGTAGAGGAGATTCTAAGGTAAGAAAGCTAGGAGAAGGATCTTTTATAATAATTTAGGTAACAAGTGGTGGAGACTTACATTATGGCAGTAGAAATGTACTGCAATATTCACATACAAGAGGTATTAGCAATGTAAAAGCAGCCAGATGATGACTGACTCCATGCAAACAACAAGAGAAAGATGAAAGTGGAAGATGACACTCATTTCTTCAGTTTGGTCAACTAGGAGAACAAGACTGCCTTAGGCAAGATGCAGAACAGAGTTGAAGAAACAATTTGTGCATGTTGGAAATTAATATTTGAGAAAATGTTTCTTTTGAGGTTCTAGGAGAATACTATTTTGAATGGAAATTCATGTCTGTAACTCAGGAAATTACAGTATGGATTTTGGAGTAATTTCATTAGACAAAAAATTTAAATTCATTAAATGATAAAATCACCAGGAGAGCTTTAAAAATGAGAAATAATATGTTTAAAAAATTTAGGTGAGTAGTTGTGTTAGTTTCTGGGACTACTAGAACAAATGACCCAAACTGGCTGGTGTAAGACAACAAATATTTGTTCTCTCCTGGTTTTGGAGGCCAGAAATCCAAGATTAAGATGTTACTAGGGTTCTAATCCTTCAGGCTCTAGGGTAGATTCTGTTCATTGCTCCTTTCAGTTTCTGGTGGTTATTTGTGTTCCTTGGCTTGTGGTTATGCCTCTCCAATCTATGGCCACATCGCCTAGTCTTCTCTATGTCTTCTCTGTGTGCTTATTTTTTTTAAAGGTACATGTGATTGCACTTTGAGCCCACTGGATATTCCAGGATAAACTCCTCTCAAGATATTTAATTTTTTCATAACATTTGCCCTATAAAATAATATTGAGAAGTTCTGAGTCTTATAATGTGGGTACATCTTTTGAGGGACGACTGTTCAACCAACTGCAGTAAGCTTAAAATCATCAGAAGGATAGAAAATAGGTAGCTGAAATAAAAGGCAAAATGCAATATAAGTAAATTTGTATAAATTTAAGTAAATTTGAGAAGTTAGAAGTGAAGGGGAGACAGTAAACAGAACAGTTATATATACAAATAAATGTATTATATGTAAAGAGAAGTTTGAGATATAGAGATGTTAGAGATATTTGACTATTTTTGTTGTTTGATGGAAAAGGAGACATACTAAAGATAAGACAGACCACGCAAGAATGAAAATAAAGGTGAAAGATATTAAGGAGAATGAAAAACAACTTTTTCCAGAGCATAGGGTTGACCTTAAATGTAGGGATAGTTTTTTCTTTGGACTAATCAGGAATGAAAATTAGAAAATATAAGGGAAAGTGTTGATATAAGAAGTGAGCAATTGACTTCACGTTTCACAACTTTTCCCTCTGTGGGAAAATCATCTGAAAGTCAGCTGGTGGAAATGAGGTGGAGAATTTGAGAAGAGAGGGAAGATAATATGCAAGAATTTCTGTAGGCAAGAAGGAAGAATTTATGAATTCAGTTGAAGGTCCAGTTTAGGCAAATGTGTGAGTAAACATGTAGAGAATATAGCCATCATGGGTAACTATATTATCAATATCAATAGGAAGAATAGAGAAAGGCTAGCTGTGTGTTGGAAGCTAATGAATATATTAGAGGAGTAAGATAAATGAGTGATTCTAGGGCATGTTTTAAGTAGTTGAATACTTAAACTTCACTTAATTAGTGAAGAAGTAATTGATCCTCATAGGGACTGATTAACAAGAAGCATTAAAAAGAATCAGGACTATTCCCATTATAAGAGTAATACATGTTAGTAGAAGTAGTGGAGCAGGACAGAATGATAAGAACAGGCAAGAGAATATTTAATACACTATATAAATTTCAGAAGGGAGCAAAGGTACAGAAATGAACCCAACTGTCATTTCCTATAGAGTTGTTCACAGAATAGACATCATAGCATATTTTTATTGTTCATTTAACCTGGAACTTTGTGACTTGATAGTGACAGCAATAGATAAAAATTCCTTCTTCTTTTCCTTGCTAAAGTTGTGTTAACATCTTTTTCTAATTCTTGTTACATAGTTGGAAAATCAGAATCAATGCAAATGATAGTAAGGTTTTCCCTAATGATGATGAAATAAAATATATAGAGAAAAGACATTTAACCTATTGGTAGTAGTTCAAATTCTAGTAAGTGCATAAGATTTTAGTTCTTGGCATGTTTTCTACAAAGACAACCCTAAACTTGAAAGCATTGCTCTGTCTAAACAGTCTCACAAGCTCACATGCAATTGCCTGTGTTCCTTACAAATACAAATATTTTTATCCATACTTCATAGTCATATTCAGAGCAATTCATAGGTATTGTGTATTTATTAAAAGTATGGCACATCCTTACCAATATCTTCCACCTTCATCTGTTTTATTCTTATGTGATTGTTGTTTTCCATTTGGAATTAATGGCTATTGTGTAAGAAGGTCTTAAAAAATACTACCAGAAAGGACATTACTAACAGAGCTTACATGGCTATGGGAACTAGAGTTCCATTGATCCAAAACCAATGCATAATATTCCTCTTCTTTTAAAAATCTGCGTAAAGGGCTGGGGATATAGCTCAGCGGCCCAAGCGTTTGCCTGGCAAGCGCAAGGTCCTGAGTTCGAGTCCTGGTACCCCCCTCCAAAATATCTGCATGAAAATTTTACACATGTAAAAATAAATTTGTGGAACAATGGAACACATGGACCAATTGTCAAATAACATCAAATGCTGAGTAGAACACAGTGATTTACCACTTCTGGGAAGGTGAATATTTAACCCCAATTACACATTTGCAGTGAAAAGTCAGGAAACGTAAAGGAAAAAGACACATCAATGGAAAATATGTAGACTGAGTCATTCTTACACTTACACATTTATGCGCATGGTGTCGCTCTTCACTGAGAACGTTTTTTGCCAAGAAAGCCACAGTTTCTTCCTTCCTCTAGAAAATTTGCCAGATCGTACAAAATCCGTTTGGAATTCTTCCGCACTAGGAGGCCATAAAATTGGTCCTTGAGAGACAGTTTGAGGTAAAGCATTCAATATTTTCTAGATATCTGAAGATTTTGCGTATACCATGCTGTTTTCCTGGAAAGGAGGCCCAGGCGCCAGGCGTCTGTTGCTCTCACTTCTGCTCCTCGCAGCCTGGGAGGCTGGGAGCGGCCAGCTCCACTACTCGGTCCCCGAGGAGGCCAAACACGGCACCTTCGTGGGCCGCATCGCGCAGGACCTGGGGCTGGAGCTGGCGGAGCTGGTGCCGCGCCTGTTCCGGGTGGCGTCCAAGGAGCGCGGGGACCTTCTGAAGGTAAATCTGCAGAATGGCATTTTGTTTGTGAATTCTCGGATCGACCGGGAGGAGCTGTGCGGGCGGAGCGCGGAGTGCGGCATCCACCTGGAGGTGATCGTGGACAGACCGCTGCAGGTTTTCCACGTGGAGGTGGAGGTGAAGGACATTAACGACAACCCGCCCGTTTTCCCTGAAAGTAACAAAAGTATAATTATTGCGGAATCTAGACCTCCGGACTCCAGATTTCCACTAGATGGCGCATCAGATGCAGATATTGGTGTAAATTCGGCATTGACCTACCGACTGGATCCCAGCGATTATTTCACTTTGGACACACAAAGCAATCGTGAACAAATGTCTTTATTGTCACTTGTGTTAAGGAAAACATTAGACAGAGAGGAAATTCAGGAATATAGTTTGTTACTGACAGCCAGTGATGGAGGTAAACCCGAGCTGACCGGTACGGTTCAACTGCTGATCAGGATTCTGGATGTGAATGACAATGCCCCAGAATTTGATCAATTCCTTTATAAAGTTAAAGTGTTAGAGAACGCACTTAATGGAACACTGGTGATCAAACTAAACGCTACAGACCCTGATGATGGTACAAATGGAGATATAGTCTACTCCTTTAGAAGGCCCGTATCTCCTGCAGTGTTATATGCGTTTAACATAGATCCCAAGAGTGGAGAAATTAGGACAAAAGATAAACTGGATTTCGAAGAAAATAAATTTTATGAGATATCCGTGGAGGCAGTTGACAAAGGGAATATTCCAATGACGGGTCATTGTACCCTTTTGGTGGAAGTAGTAGACATAAATGATAATGCTCCGGAGGTAACCATTACTTCTTTGTCACTGCCCGTGAAAGAGGACACTCAACCTAGTGCCGTCATTGCCCTGCTCAGCGTGTCCGACCGTGACTCTGGTGTCAATGGAAAGGTGACCTGTTCCCTGACGCCCCACGTCCCCTTCAAGCTGGTGTCCACCTTCAAAAATTACTTTTCGCTGGTTCTGGACAGCACCTTGGACCGTGAGAGCACATCAGGCTATGAGTTGGTAGTGACCGCGAGAGATGGGGGCTCGCCACCGCTGTGGGCCTCCGCCACCGTGTCCGTGGAGGTGGCCGACGTGAACGACAACGCGCCGGTGTTCGCGCAGCCCGAGTACACGGTGTTTGTGAAGGAGAACAACCCGCCGGGCTCCCACATCTTCACGGTGTGTGCGCGCGACGCGGACGCGCAGGAGAACGCGCTGGTGTCCTACTCGCTGGTGGAGCGGCGGGTGGGCGAGCGCTTGCTGTCGAGCTACGTGTCTGTGCACGCGGAGAGCGGCAAGGTGTTCGCGCTGCAGCCGCTGGACCACGAGGAGCTGGAGCTGCTGCAGTTCCAGGTGAGCGCGCGGGACTCTGGTGTGCCGGCCCTGGGCAGCAACGTGACTCTGCAGGTGTTTGTGCTGGATGAGAACGACAACGCACCTGCACTGCTGGGGCCCCAGACCGGTGGTGCTGTGAGCGAGCTGGTGTCGCGTTCAGTGGGCGCGGGCCACGTAGTGGCCAAGGTGCGCGCAGTGGATGCTGACTCTGGCTACAACGCGTGGTTGTCTTATGAGCTGCAGGCTTCCGCGGGTGGCGCGCGCAGCCCCTTCCGCGTGGGGCTGTACACTGGCGAGATCAGCACAACGCGTGCCCTGGATGAGACGGACGCGCCGCGCCAGCGCCTGTTGGTGCTGGTGAAGGATCACGGGGAGCTGGCGCTGACTGCCACTGCCACTGTGCTGGTGTCTCTGGTGGAGAGTGGCCAGGCACCTAAGGCTTCATCTCAGGCATCCTTGAGCGCGGCGGGCAGGGGGACGACGCTTGTGGATGTGAACGTGTACCTGATCATCGCCATCTGCGCGGTGTCCAGCCTGTTTGTGCTCACGCTGCTGCTGTACTCGGCGCTGCGATGCTCGACGCTCAGCGAGGGCGCTAGCGGGCCTGGGAAGCCCACGCTGGTGTGCTCGAGCGCGGTGGGGAGCTGGTCGTGCTCGCGGCAGAAGGGGCAGAGGGTGTGCTCTGGGGAGGGCGCTCCCAAGACGGACCTCATGGCTTTCAGCCCTAGTCTTCCTCCTGTTCTTGGTTCTAAGGAAGAAACACACCAGGGTAATGAGCAGGCGGAACACTTGAAAGAGGTAAGCTCCTATTTTAACATACCATTTTAATTAAATCTTTTAGCTTTCCTAACAGTTGCTTATTTAGAACATCTTTAATCTGAATTTTGTAATGATTTTGCAAGTTAATTTTAGTGTCCTGGTCCTCTTTGTCTCTAATGGCTGGTTATTGACATTTGTGTTGAATTATTTTTCATGGTGAAATCTAAGTCAGAAACAAAGAAATGTCTAAAACTGGAATAATTTTTTTGTTGTAGTCTTAAGAGTTTTAAGTATTTATTGTATCTTAAGCACTTGGAAAAAACAAAACAAAAACCCAGTGTTGTGAGAATGTAAAAGTTTAAAACAACATTGTTCTAATGAGGCTAATTATAATTTTAAATTTTAAATTGTCTGTATTTAACATATACATATGGCCATATACAAGAATTGTTTCAAACAGCTTCATTACTTTTCGTATAAATGCCTGCTTTTCACTGTGAAGTTTTTCTTTCTTGTAAAAAAGTCTTTTTGGTTGGTTCCTCCTTTAATATCCTCTAGGTATACTACTGTTCATCTCTCAAATATCCTATAAGAAACACCCCATGGTTTTCCTCACGTTCTTTTTGCACACTCAGATAATTAGTCGTACATATATTTCCAACAAGTGAATTTTTGTTATTATTTAGGTTTGGACATTTAATATATTATGCATTTCATGTCTCTCATTCAGTAGTACTTATTGAAAATCCCAGTAAATTTAATGCTTTAATAGATGTGTAGTATTCCAACAATATGGCTATAGCATTATATATTTGGAGATACAGAAGGAAACATTTGGTTTCACTGGTGTTTCATTTTTTCTTACCTGCAATAAAAGAATACATCATACTTCAGCACACAACCACATCCCTACCTCAATGAATTTCAACATAGGGTCTGGGAAGACCTTTCAACCCAAAGCCGGAGACCTTAAAGTCCATAAAAAATAGACATTTTTTAATAAATAAATTTTGAGCACATTTATATGACAAAATATACTAAAAACAAATAAATAGAAATGACTGTGGAGAAAATTACATTTGAAATACATCAAATGTATTAAAAATTTAAAATTACATTTAAAATACATCATTTTCTGTATTTCCTAAATACTGGTGATTTTATTTCTATGAAACTATCACATGTGGAATTGTTGCAACAGAAGTATTAAGCATTTTAATTTCATATTTTCACTGAGTTGCCTTATAAGAATTTTATATTCTTCGAATTTCCACCAGCCAGTAATGAGCACTGTCCTTTTTATCTCCAGAAGCACAAGTTCTTACTTTCTTCCCATATAATCTCTATAAAATGTTGTCTCACTCTTATTTTAATTTTTTAATTCCTATATACCACCAATGGATTTGAGTATATTGTTGCATGTATTTTGTTGACTTGGATTTAGATTTTCTTTAATTTATTAATTGAACTATTTACCCATTTTATATTGAAAAAATGTGGCTTTTTGTGATTTTTAATTTAGGAAAATTCTACATACAATATAAATAACCATCTGTTGACTACATCTCAAATGTAATTTTCCCCACAATCATTTCTATTTATTTGTTTTTAGTATATTTTGTCATATAAATGTGTTCAAAATTTATTTATTAAAATACGTCTATTTTTATGGACTTTAAGGTCTCTGGCTTTGGGTTGAAAGGTCTTCCCAGACCCTATGTTGAAATTCATTGAGGTAGGGATGTGGTTGTGTGGTGAAGGGCATGTCTAGCACGCAGAAGGCTCTGGGTTCCATCCCCATCACTACAAAAATATATAATGTCATTAATTAAACTCATTTAATAAACACTTATTCAGTATTCTGTATGTGCCATTCATGTTGTCCATAGATGTGTCATACATGTTGTAGGCATTTAGCATTGAGATTCATTCTTCTGTGTAACTCCAGATTTTCATGTGGTGTCATTTTCTTTTTGCCTGAGGAGTTTTGTTACTTTTTCTTGTAGTGCTTGGGTTCTGGGAATGAATTCACTCAGATTTGTCCAAAAATATCTTTATTTCATTTCTGTTTTTTTTTTTTTTTGTGGGTACCGGGGAGTCGACCTCAGGACCTCGCGCGCCAGCAGGCACCCGTGCCGCTGAGCGATATCACCGGCCCCTTTTTCGTATGTGGGTTCCGGGAGTCGAACTCGGGCCCTCGCGCTTGCCGGGCAGGCGCTTAAGCTGCTGAGCCATCTCACCGGCCCTCATTTCTGTTTTTAAGAAAATATTTTCAATGGATATAGTTGATTGTTTCTTTTTCTTTCTTTCTTTTTTTTTTTTTTTGTGGGTACCGGGAGTCGACCTCAGGACCTCGCGCTTGCTGGGCAGGGGCTTGTGCTGCTGAGCCATCTCACCGGCCCAGTTGATTGTTTCTTAAAGGAATCATTCAGTTGTCTCCTGGCTTACATAGTTTCTGATGAGAAGATTTCTATCATTCTTTCATCTTATGTATATGCATCTTCTTACCTTTAATTCCTGTAGTAGCTGTTAAATATTTTATCCTTTTTATCACTGATTTTTGCAAATTGATTGTTATTTGTTTTAGTCTAGTTTTCTTTGTGTTAGTCTGTTTGGAGTTTGCTGATATTCTCAGATCTGTCGGTTTATCATTTTAAGCAATTTTGAGAAAATTTCAGCCATATTCTTGAAATATTTTTGTTCGTCTCCATTCCTTTGGGACTCCAATTATACATATGTTGGACTTTTGATTGAAGCTTTGTTCATTTTTGTCCAGTTTGTCTTTCTCTGTGCTTCATTTTGGATAACTTTTATTGGCATATTTTCAAGGTTTTCAAGTATTGCCTTTTGTAGGGTTATATCTATTAATCCTAGCGAGTATATATTTTTTGGAATTTCAGATTGTGTATTTATTTCTTATTTGTGTAAGATTCCATTTGGGTCTTTAAAAATATTTTATCTCCACATAATATTCTTCTTTTATCTATATTTTTTGTCTACGTAAGTATGTTTAGAATAGAGGTCTTAACACTTGCCTGCTGAGATGAACATTTTTCATTACTTGGTATGCTTCCTTTGATTGAGTTTTCTTATTGTATGGATTGTATTTTCTTCTTTGCCTGACTGGTAATCTTTTATTAGATGCTAGACAGTTTGAAATTTACATGGGTATGTGCTGGATTGTGTGCGTGTGTGTGTTTTTTTTAAAGTGGTGGGGTATTGCTGCTGGCATCTAGAGATAGAGTCCAAGAAAGCTGCTGAACATCCTGTAATTACTACTAAGAATTCTACCAGGCTGAGAACAGCCCTACATGAAAAAGAATACCCAGCTCAAAATGTCTGCTCTAAAAAATATTGGACCTAGTTCTGACATGAAGTTAAGTCATTTGAGACCAATTCATTCTATTCAAGGATGATTCTAAGCCTTGTTAGTGAACATCTAGAACAACTTTTAGTGTAGGAATAATTTGGTCCACTATTAATGCAATATCTCCTGAGAAGACTACCTAATACCCTGTATCTTAAGAGGCCTTTCTTCTCTGACTAGTGGAGTACAAAATATTTTTAGCACTCTGTGTTTTCTAGAAATTATTCTGCTTACTCATTTTCATTGTCTTTTTCCCTGGCTTTGGGGAGTTTCATTCAATATATCTTCACATTAATATTCAACCAAAGACTGGATAATACTCTTATGCCAATCTCCAGAGCCTTTTTTTCCCTGACAATTCCTTCTCCTATATTCTTTTCTGCAAATCCTATTTCTTAAGCCTTTCTGAACTTTAATTTTTGCCTCCTCACTGCAGCAAAGCCACTGGGCTTTGTTTACTTTTCACTGCCTGTATTGCATCCTAGAAACTGCTTCCAGAGAGTAAGATGAAACAAACTTATGGTTCATCTAATTTGTTTCAGTTCTTTTAAAGATCATAGCCCTTCCTTTCACATTGTCTGAAGACAATTCTTTTATATATTTTACAGTTTTCTTATTGTTTGTCATGAGACTTCTGACAAAGCAGAAGTTTAATACATTATTTTATATTATTGCATAAGATCTCTTTTCATTTTTTAAACTTTAAATTCCAAAGAGCTTGATAATAATAGCAACAAACCTGCTGTTTTAAAGTCAGAATTTGTGTGAATATCAGTTTGTCTATCCCTATATTTTTCAATCTTTGTCGTACTTTTTAAAAATAAGAGTATGTAGTTGAGTATTGCTTTTTAAATTTAATATTAATATCTTTGTTTTAATGTAGAATTTTGATCATTGTAATTTAGTATAATGTGTGATTATCATAATTATTTTTCTTCCATTTACTGGTTATTTTAATTTGTTGTTCCCTCTTTTACTTCTCTGGTTTTGATGATTTGAACAAATGAATATTTATTATCTTTCCTTTTCTAATTTGTAAGTTCTAATGTAGTTTCTGTTTCTGATAATATGCATGTTCTTTTCTTAGTTATCTTGTTTTAATCTTTTGATTGTAAAGTATAACATAGTTACTGAAAAGTGATTTTTGTTTGATGTGAAACTTTAAAAACTCAATCAATAATTCAAACGATATTGTGAAGGATAAGAATTGCCCTTTCTTGGATAAGATCAAAATGGAATACAATGTGATGTTTATATATACACTGAATAATGAGTCATTTCAGTTAACATACACATAACCTCATCAGTTTATCATTTTCTAAAGTGAAAATGTTAAAAATATACTCTTAGCAATTTTGAAGTATACAGTATATTTTGAACTATACCATATATATATATATATATATATATATATATATAAAATTAATGTGTTTAAACTAAATCAATTAAATTTTAAAGTAAGAATAAGTAAATACAATTATTTCCCTCAAAAAATCAAAGTAGCAGGAATTATACTCCAGATATTAAGGCTTAACATAAAATTTTAGCAAGTAAAACTATAAGGTGTTTGTGGTACTGACATAAGACAAAAGACCATTAAAATAGATGGGCTACCCAGAAATAGAACCCATATAAAAATGAACACCATTAGGCAGGTGCGATGGTACATGCCTGTAATCCCAGCACTCAGGAAACTAAGGCAGGAGGATTGCTTCGAGTTTGAGGCCAGGCTAGGCTACATAATAAAGTCAAGGCCAGCTTCCACTGAAAAAAGAACAGTATTTATGTAACAGAAATGGTACTAAAAAACAGTAAAGAAAATAGATTTTTCCCAAAATGGTGCTAGAATAATATCTATGCATATGAAAAAATAAAAATGGGCATTGCTCTCATATAACAATAAATTCTCCAAAGATTATAGAACAAAATGTAAAAGACAAAAATCATAAAGCTTTTAGTATATAATATAGGAAAGTATGTTCACAGGCTCTTACATACCATTTTGTCATGCTTTAAAATACTTTTAAACCCCACAAAACATTAGAGTTATTTTGTACAAGCAATGTTATTTTATTTTATTATTTTTTTATTTTTTTTTATATTAGGGTACTGGGAGTCAAACTCAGGATCTCATGCTTGCCAGGCAGGCACTTATGCCTCTGAGCCATCTCACCGGCCCAAGAAATGCTATTTTAAATGAACTTACACATTTGTCAGTTGTGTTCCTCTTCTTGACTTGTTGCATCTCTGATCTTCCATCAGGAATTTTTGTGATGGAATACTTTATTTAAAGGTGCTGAGAAGACCTAATTCAAGTTTTGTCTGAAATGTCTTTATTTCATCATAATTCTTTATCTTTTTTTTTTTGGTGAGTACTGGGAGTCGAACTGAGGACCTCGTGCTTGCCAGGCAGGCGCTTATGCTGCTGTGCTATCTCACCGGCCCCATATTTTATCATAATTCTTGAAGGACATTTTTCTGAGGATATAATCTTAGGTCATCATTTTTTACCCAGAACATTGAAAAATATTATTCCATTGTCTACTGGCTTTCATGATTGCTGTCAAGAAGTCAGCTGTTAATATAACTTTGATTCCTTTAAAGCTGTTGTCTCTTTTTCCTCTGGATGCTTTAAAAATTTTCTCTATGTTTGATATTTTGAAATTTTACCATGACATGTCTCAGTGTGAGTTTCTTTATATTTGTTGGTTTTAATTTATTGGGAATTTTGAATTTGTAAATGTATGTTTTATATAGTATGGCGATATACTCAGCCATTTTCTTCTCCAATGTTGTTTTTGCTTTGATATTTTTCGACCTCTTATTGTTGGACTTAGGCATATTTTAGCCTCATTCCTCTATTTCCTCTGTCTCTACTTTTTACTTTAATACCATCTGCTCTCTGGTAGGTAGTTTGACATCTTTTTTTTTTTTATGCGGGCACCGGGAGTTGAACTCAGGACCTTGTGCTTGCCAGGCAGGTGCTTATGCCGCTGAGCTATATCACCGGCCCAGTTTGACACCTTAAAGTTCATTAATTCTCATTTTGCTGTTTTCTGAATATATCTCAAAATTCATGTGTTAAAAACTCAGTCTCCAATACAACTATATTGGGAAATTTAACCTTTTGGAAAGTGGATTAATACCATTAAAAAGGGTTTGACAAAGGGAATTTATCCCTGTTTTGTCCTTCCTCCTTCCATGATGTGAGAATACAGCAAGAAGACACTTACCAGAGGCTGGTGCTTTAGTTTTGGATTTCTCAGCCTCCAGAACTCTGATATATAAATTTCTGCTCTCATAAATAACCCATTCTGGGGCCGGTGAGATGGCTCAGCGGCTTAAGCGCCTGCCCGGCAAGCGCGAGGGCCCGAGTTCGACTCCTGGAACCCACATAAGAAAGAGGGGCCGGTGATATCGCTCAGTGGCACGGGCGCCTGCTGGTTCACGAGGTCCTGAGGTCGACCCCCCGGTACCCACAAAAAAAAAAAAAAAATAACCCATTCTGTGATAGTATGTTATAGAAGCACAAGTGACTAAGTACTTGTCCCTTAGAAGTATAGAAGGTCAGACTAAAATATTTCTGTCTTTTTGTTCATTATTATAATTTATAATATATTTTATAATTTCTAGTTTCCTCTTGAAACCTTAAAGCTGGAATTTAATCTCCTGAATATGACAAGCCATTGTTTTACCATCTTTTTCTGATAATGTCTCAAACTGGGATCCCTATGTGTCTATTTCTGTGTTCTATTTTAAAATCGTGTCTTCATGGTATTTTTTGTCTCCACACAAACCTGGCTGTCTATGAATTTGTGGTAAAATTTGTATTGAGTACTTCTTCCTGGAGATAATTTTGGGTGTACTATAATGTTTTCTTCCTCCAGAGTGGATTCTAATTTACTTCTGCCAGACATTTTGGGGCACTAGCAATTTTGGGTAATCTTAACCCATTTCAGGCTTGATATATTCTTGATGAGAACTAGATTTTTTTTTTTTTGTGGGTACCGGGGGGACGACCTCAGGACCTCGCGCACCAACAGGCACCCGTGCCGCTGAGCGATATCACCGGCCCCTTTTTCGTATGTGGGTTCCGGGAGTCGAACTCGGGCTTTCGCGCTTGCAAGGCAGGCGCTTAAGCCGCTGAGCCGTCTCACCGGCCCCGAGAACTAGATTTTTTAAAAAAAGGGTCTTGCTATGTAGTTGAGGCTTGAACGCTCTATGTGGCCCAGCCTGGCCTCGGACTCACAATGACCCTCCTGCCTCAACCTCCTGAGTGCTGGGATTACAACTGTTCACCACAACACCTGGGCTTGATTGTCTTCTATAGTTTACATGTACTCATTAAGTGCAGTTTTTCAACTTCGTAACCCAAAATGAATGGCTATTTATGAGGTTCCCACATGGTCTGGGAGACTTTCAAAATTATGTGTCAGCCTTTATTCACCTCTTATATGTAAACAACCAATATGAAAAGTATCCAGAAAGCTGGACTTACCATCTGAATTTTGTGTCTTTTTTTCAAACACCTCTACCTATTAGCCCTTCATGACTTTATTAGGCTTTAGATGCTTTTAACATTTTAAAATATCTTCAGTAGTTTGTTTGTTTCAAATATCAACTCTGTACTACTAGTAACAGAAATCCTATACTGAGTTTATTTTAAAATATGGTTATTTTATTTTTCATTTCTATGTGTGTTATTCATTCATTTTAAAATATGCTATATGATTTTTAATAAGTTTCTTGTAGGTATTGTTAAACTTGTGTAATTTTTATTATTTATTATTTTTATTTTTTTTGAGACAGGGTCTCACTATGTCCTCCAGGCTGGCCTTGAAATATTGGGCTAAGAGATTCTCCTGCCTCAGCCTCCTGAGTAGCTGGGACAACAGGTGTGTGCCACTACACCTGGCTTAAGCCTACGTAATTTTGTAAATATGACAAATACATTTGTCTTGTAATCTGCATGTGATAATTCTGATATAGGAATATATTCGTTCATAGTGTTCTGTAATTTTTAAGAGTGCAAATTGCAATTAATAAAAATAGAATTAATTTTCGAATGTATGCTATTTTATACAAATCTTATAGTTCGGTTTGAATATTTTGAAGTTTATTATTCAGGAATATGAAGTTAATCTTTCTATAATTTAACAAATGACAAAATGCTCAAGTACTTAGTTTTCTTAAAGTAACCACCTTATTTCAATGATTTTTACTTATGTGCATAATTCCTAAAGAAAGTAGGAAATACACTTTTATTCAGAAATATTTTATAAATATTTTATTTTTATATATGGAAAACAAGAAGACCACTGCTCTTCTAATTCAACAATGTGATTTTGTTGTTACTAGTAAGGAAGACATCTCACATTTCCCTGAGATGATTTTTGTCTTCCTCTGCTGTCCCATAGGTTAAGAATTTAAAATATTTTATTTCTACTTTTCCTGTCCTTTTCTGATGCAATGATTTGAATAATATTACCTCCTCCTTTTCTCTATATCTTAAAACATCAGTTTTCTTGAGCAGATTTTGTACTAATAATTGTATTTAGAATTTTTATTATGGTATAATCTCTCTGCTTCAAGAAGAGGTTTTCATTATCAATTATATTCTTTCAGTCCATCCATCCATCCATCCATCCATGAATCTATCTTCTCACTCACAGTTCAGGTTCTTTGCTCACCACTATTTCTGTCTTTCCTTATTTTATGGATTCTATTTTTGTTTCTTTATTGTTTAAGTGAAATATTGTCTAGTACTTTTGTAAAGCATTTGGAGCATATACACAGTGAGTTCTTGCATACTATTCGAAAAACAACTTTTTTACTCTGATATGCAAATGATAATTTTGCTTCACATAAGATTTTTGGGTCATAGTTATTTTTTTAATAGTCCTTATATGCTATTCTACTATTCTAGAATCTTCTGGCTCTTGGTATTGCAGATGAGAAGTCTGATGATAGGCTATTTTAATTGGTATTTCAAATAACTTGAAATAATCCCTCTCTATATAATTATGCCTACATTTGATTTTCTTTCTATAGTATATTAAATATGTATTCTATTATCTTTTCTTATTAAATGCTGGTTTGAAAATATCCAAGAACAATAAAGTTTTATTTTCCAAATTAGTGGTATTTATTTATAAGTATTTTTGCTTGAATGCCCAAATGATTTTTTTCTTGACATTTCCATGACATTTAATGTGATATAGCTTTATTTAAATATATTTTTGGTATTGATTATTCTGGGTCAGTTTTCTCAGGCACGTCATGATTTTTGCGAGATGGAGTTTCAAGTTTGTTTTCCTAGAAAGTTTTCTTAGATTATAGATTTTAAAATTTTCACTATTTTGTAACTTCAGATTTCTTCTTCAGGGACTCCAATTATAAATGTATTAGATGCACTTTGCCTTTCTTCTGCAGATAAGAGTTCTAAATTCTTAGTTCTTTTTTTAAAGAAGACTTTACTTTTTTGTTTCCATCTTGTATTTTGCTTGAAGCATTATCTATAATGTTTAATTGATGTATTTCTTCTGGTTTAGGTTTTACTTCTGAAAAAATTTTTTTGGTTTTATTTTTAATTGTTTTCTAAATTTTCTCATCTCTTTTTTTTCTTTTTTTTTAATGTGGGTACCGGGAGTCAACCTCAGGACCTCGCACTTGCCAGCAAGCGCTTATGCCGCAGAGCTAACTCACTGGCCCTCTTATCTCTTTTCAATAAATTTTCTCTAATCATGTCATTACAAAGTCATTTAATTTATTATACTCAAATGCATTTTTTTTGTGGGTACCAGGGGTCAAACTCAGGACCTTGCGCGCCAGCAGGCGTCCGTGCTGCTGAGCGCTATCACCGGCCCCTTTTTTGTATGTGGGTACCAGGAGTTGAACTCAGGACCTCACACTTGCCAGGCAGGCACTTATGCAGCTGAGCTATCTCACCAGCCCTTAAATGCATTTTATTTTAAAAATATTTTTATTAGTGCCTACTAATTTTACAAAATACTCACTTTCAATGTTGTATTTTCATATATGCATATAACATATTTTCATCATATTCATACACCTACTACTCTAACATCCCCTGCCCTTGTACCCTTCCTGTTGTCTAATAATAGTCTTCCATTTTCATGTATATTGTTTAAAAAATTCCATATATTAGGAAAACATGTAATACTTGTCTTTTTAATTTTACTTTACATGGCAATCTCCAGATCCATCTATTTTCCTGCAAATGATATAATTTTATTCTTCTTTACAGCCAGATCTATCTGTATCTATATATCTTGTATTTTCTTTATTCATTCATCTATTGTTGGCTTATTGAGCACCTAGGCTGATACCTTATCTTGGCTATTGTGAACTGTAGCAAAATAAATATGCTTATGCAGGTATTCCATTTGTCAAGAATCATATGGTGATAGTCTTTTTTTTTGTGGGTACTGGGGTCGAACTTAGGACCTCGTGTGCCAGCAGGTGCCCGTGCCGCTGAGCGATATCACCGGCCTTTTTTTCATATGTGGGTACCGGGAGTCGAACTCACGACCTCGCTTGCCAGGCGGGCACTTATGCCGGTGAGCTATCTCACTGGCCCTGGTGATAGTCTTAAGGATTTGTTTTCTTGTCTTCTATTCTATCTCATTGGTCTCTGTGTCTAATTTTTTGCCTGTACCATGATGTTTTTGTTACTTTGGTGTTGTAGTATATTTTGAAATCAGGCATTATGATATCTCCAGCCTTACTCTTTTTGCTTAGGATTGGTATGGCTATTGTGTGTGTGTGTTTCCGTATGAATTTTAGGATTTTTTTCTAGTTCTGTGAAGAATGTCACTGGAATTTTGACGGGAATTGCATTGATTCTGTAGATCACTTTTGGTAATACGGCCATCTTAATAATATTAATTTTGCTGACCCATGAAGTTGGGTGGTCTTTCCATCTTCTAGTGTCTTCCTCAGTTTCTTTTTTCAGTGTCATGTAATTTTTATTGTAGAGATCTTTCATGCCTTTAGTTAGGGTGATTCCTAGGTATTTTATTTTTTGGAAACTATTGTGTGTGGAATTGTTTTCCTGATTTTTTCTCAGCTAGCTCATTATTGTGTATAGAAAGATATTGATTTTTAATGTAGATTTTTGTGTCCTGCTACTTTGCAGAATTAAATTATTTTACCTGATATATCAAAAAATAAAATTCGCACATATTATTGTGGTATTATGTGATGTCTCAATACACATATATAACATATGTTTAAATCAGGTTAAATGCATCAATTCCCTCAATTATTTACCATTTCTTTATGGTAAAAACTTTTAAAATCCCATCTTCTCCAGCTTTGTGAAATGTATATATTATCACTACCAATGTTTACCCTATTGTGCTCCTATCTAACTGTAATTTGGTATCAGTTGGTCAACATTTTCCCATCCCTCTCTCCTCTCTAATCACTCTACCCTCTGGTAACCACTATTCTACCCTCAACATTTGAGATCAACTCTTTTAGATTCCACATATGAATGAGACCATGTGGTACTTGTCTTTCTGTGCCTTCTTTATATTCTTTAACATAATGATCTCCAGGTTCATCCATGTTGTTGTGAAGGCAAAATTTAATTCTTTTAATGGCTGAACAGTATTCTTTTTTTGTGTGTGTGGGTACTGGGGGTCAACCTCAGGACCTCGTGCACCAGCAGGCGCCCGTGCAGCTGAGTGATATCACCGGCCCTTGTTTTCATATGTGGGTTCTGGGAATCGAACTTGGGCCCTCGCACTTGCCAGGCAGGCGCGTATGCCGCTGAGACATCTCACCGGCCCCAGTGGCTGAACAGTATTCTATTGTGTATATGTACTACATTTTCTTTATCCATTCATCTGCTTATGCACTATTTGATTGCTTCCATTTCTTGGTTATTATGCGTAGCTGTGAACATGGCTCTCTTTGACATACTGACTTAATTTCCTTTGAGAAATGAAATCCAGGAGTGGGATTACAGGGTCATATGATAGTTATATTTTTAATTTTTAATGTAAAATTTTTTCATTTTTATTAGTATATGTTTGCAGTACATAATGATTATATTCATTGTTGGACATTGGTACACATATATAATGCATCTTAATTTTTTTCATCTCCTCCCTTCTCCTCCCTTTTTCCTCCCTCCACCTCTTGTTCTCCTTCCTGTTTTCAAAAGATTTATCTCCCTGTTTCCTATTGCCTTTTATTTTGGTGTTTAATTTATTTAAAATTTCCCTTATATTTCCCTTGTGTAAGAGAAATCACATGATATTTAAGCTTGTGTGTCTGATTTATTTCATTTAACATTATGGTCTCAACGTGCATCCACTTTCCCACAAATGACTCAAGTTTATCATTCTTTATGGCAGAATAGCACTTCTTTGTGTATAAATACCACATTTTCTTTATCCTTTCATCTTTTGATGGATATGTAGGTTGTTTCCAAAATGTATATATTATGAGTTGTGTGCTATAAACATGGCTATACATTATCGCTGTATTATGTTGTCTTTAGTTCTTATTTTTAATTTTCTAAGAACCTTTATATTGTTTTTCATAATAGTTGTACTAATTTACATACCAACCAACAGTGCACAAGGATTCCATCTTCTCTACTTCCTAACGTTTGTGATTGTTCATCTTTTTGATAATGGTCATCCTAACAAGTGTGAGGTGATGTAACATTGTGATTTTTGTTTACATTTCTCTCATATTAGAGAAACAATGTGATATTTAACCTTCTGTGTCTGATTTATTTCTCTTAGAATTATGGTCTCAAGATGCATCCATTTTCCTACAAATGACTCTAATTTGTCCTTCTTTATGGGTCAGTAGTACATTTTCTTTGTCCATTCATCAATTGATGGGTACATAGATCACTTTCATGGCTTAGCTGTTGTGAGTTGTGTTGCTATAATCATAGTTATGCATGTGTTACTGTCATAGGATGACTTTAACACTTTCAGGAATATGCCCAGAAGAGATAAGCTGGGTCAAATGGAATTTCTATCTTTAGTTTTTTGAGGAATCTTCATACTGATTTCCATAGTGGGAGTACTAGTTTACATTCCCACCAACAACGTATCAGTGTTCTTTTTCCCCTATAACCTCACCAACATTATTTTGAGTCTTTGATAATGGCCACTGTACTGGAGTAAGGGAGAATCTCAGTGTTGTTTTGATTTGCATTTCTTTATTGACCAAAGATGCCGAATAGTTTGTCTTATATTCATTAGCTATTTATACTTCTTCTGAGATGTGTCTGTTCATTTCAATTGCCCGTTTTTGATTGAGTCTTTTATTTTGGAGGGGTTCTAATTTTTCGGGATCCTTTGTATATTCTAGATATTAGTCTTCTGTCTGAGGAGTGGCTGCCAACTTTTTTTCCATTTTGTAGGTTGTCTCTTGACTGTCGATTGTTTCCTTTACTGTGCAGAAGCTCTTTAATGTAACAATCCCATTCATTGATTCTTCATGTATCTTGTGCAGTTGGGGTTCCATTCAGGACATCCTTGCAATTCTTGCCTATTGCTATGTCTTCAAGAGTTTTATAATTTTTTTTCTTCCTGCAGATTCAGTGTTCCTGTTTTTATATTTAGGTATTTGATCAATTTTGATTGGATTCTTCTGAATTTTAGCAACATACATTGTGAATTCACCTTTTAAATTTTTTTATTTTTATCTTTTAAATTTCTAATGACATTGATGTGAGTCTTTTCTTTCCTTCTTTTGTTAAGTTTGCCTAAAAGATTGTCAATTTTATTTGACCTTCAAAGAACCTACTGTAATTCATTGATCATTTTTATTTTTTGTCTTAATTTCATTAATTTCCATTCTAATTTTAATAATTTCATTCCTTCTACAAGTTTTAGATTTGGATTACTGTTGCTTTTCTAGGAACTTGAGGTGCATTATTAGGCCACTTATTTGTGATCATTTAATTTTTCTAATGTGGGCATTCACATTTATGAAGTTCTCTCTTAGAACTACTTTTGTTGTGTCCTATAGGTTTTGGTATATTGTCTTTCCATTGTCATTTGATTTTAAGGACATTTTTAACTCTTCCTTGGTTTCTTCTGTGACCCACTGATTATTCAAGAGTGTATAATTTAATGTCCATGTGTTTGCATAGTTTCTTTTGTTGTCGATTTCTAATTTCATTGTGCTGTGGTCAGATAGTATTCAAGAGATTATGTCAATATTTTGTATTTAGTTAAGCATGCTTTATTTCCTAACATGTTGTTGATTTTTAGAAAGGCCCATGTGCTGCTGAGAAAAATGTGTATTTTGTTGCTGTTAGATAAAACACTGTTGATAGGGCCGGTGAGACGGCTCAGCGGCTTAAGCGCCTGCCTTGCAAGCGCGAAGGCCCGAGTTCGACTCCCGGAACCCACATACGAAAAAGGGGCCGGTGATATCGCTCAGAGGCACGGGTGCCTGTTGGTGCGCGAGGTCCTGAGGTCGTCCCCCCGGTACCCACACAAAAAAAAAAAAAAAAAAAAAAAAAAACACTGTTGATATCTGTTAAAGTGGTACCTCAGTTCATGAACCTAATGTGTTCCACGATCCTGGAGAAGATGGCCACGTTTGTGTTTGTGTGGCAAAGATGGCCACAGTTGTGTTCATCCCTCAATGCAGAGTTCACAAACAAAAACAAAATTTTGCCAAACATTTCTGTTTGGGAATCAAATTGTTCACAAACAAAAATGTTCGTGAACCAAGGTACCACTGTAAGTCCATTTGTTTGAAGGTGTGGTTCACCTTTGATATTTCTTTGTTGAGTTTTTGCCTGATTGATCTTTGTATTTATGAGGTTGGGGTATTGGAGTCCTGTATTATAATTGTGTTGTTTACCTGACCTTTCAAGTCCAGTAGTATTTGTTTTACAAAATTGAGTGTGTCATCCTTCAGTGCATATATATTTACAAATGTTATCTCTTCCTGCTGTATTGTTTTCTTTACAAGTATATAAGGCCAGGGATATAGCTCAGTGGCACAAGCGTCTGCCTGGCAAGCGCAAGGTCCTGAGTTTGATTCTTGGTACCAAAAAAAAAAAAAAAAAGAAATACAAGTATATAGTGACCTTTGTCTCTTCTGATCAGTTTTGACTTGAAATCCCCTTTTTCTGAAAATAGGATAGCTACTCTTGATTGCTTTCTGGCTCCTTTTACACGGGGTATTTTTTCCCCATCCTTTCACTTTTCAGTGTGTTTGTGGATAAGGTGTGTTTCTTATAGACAGTATAGAGTTGTTTTTTTTTTTTATATCCAATCTGCCAATCTGTGTCTTTTGATTGGGGAGTTAAGACCATTTACATTGAGAGTTATTACTGAAATGGATTTACTGAATCTTATCATTGCTTTATTTTTCAGTTGCTTATTCTTTCACTTTTCTTTACTTACTCACCCAATTAGATGCATTCTTTTCTTTGGGCTCTTTAGTAATGTTGACCTCACTTTCTCTGTCTGGGATTCCTACAGTACTTCCTGTAATGCTGTTTTAGTGGTCATGAATTTCTTTAAGTGCTCTTTGCTATGGAAAAAAATACCTCTGTCAATTTTGAAACTTTTTCAAGAATTGTAATCTGTTGAAAATCATTTTATTTTAGTGCTGGAAAAACTTGCTTCAAACTTTCCTAGCGTCTTAGATTTGTGCTTCAGACTTTCCTGCTGTTCTTCTGATAGGCTTCTCATAATAAATTATTTGATATTTTTCTAGAATAACTTTTAGTATTTTCTCTTTGTGCTGAATTTGCGGGGTTTTAATTATGTTACATCATGGAGAAATTCTTTCCTGGTCATGGCTATCTGGCATTTTATGTGCCTTATTTACCTGGAAGTTGAATTTTTTCCCTAGACTTGGAAATTTTTCTGCTACAGTATGATCTTGGTGAATATATTTTGATCCCTTTTGTCATTTGCTAGTCCTTTTAAAAACTCCTATAATTTTAAGTGGTTTTTTGAATCATGAAATAGCCGTTGGATACAGATCTTTGAATACCTCAACTTTGCCTTCTATTTTTAAACTTTCTCATTATATTGGTCATTTCAACAGAATTTTTATATACTAGATATCTGCATGACTTCTTTTAATGATCTTGAACTCGTTACATTATAAAATGGTAATATTTGTGGGGATGAGGAAAGGGGCAAAGAGGGTGGGAAATATCATTACAGATTGAGGGAAGCTATGAGAAGGCACAAGCCAAATAGTATGTGGATAGAAAGCTTGTATTTGAATCATCTATGCATTTTTTGGTGGTCAATATAATGTGTCCATGAAAGATACTATTTAAACTAAAGTATTATTATTCTCCTTTTGCCATTTATAAACACATATATACCAGATGAAAGGAGAAAATGAAATAGGAGAGAAAAACACAACCATGCACTACAGAAACAGACAGGTAATGAGTCCTCTCAGTCCTATTTATATCGCAGTAAGACTTTGACAGGTGTGTTTTCCCCCTATGCTCACAAATGGAGAAACTTTGACTTGTAGGGATTGTGGGGGGCGGTGTCCAGGATGACTTCTGAGCCTGCCTCATTCCCTCTGTAGGCAGTGCTTTGCTTGGTTTCAATTTTGCTCCTGTGGATATGGCTAGCAAGAGGCTTTTGGCTTCTGTCTTATAATCTGATATCTTCAATTGCATTGCGGGTGGTGGTGGTGCTGCACAATGTGGCTGGTCAAGTTCTCTGTCTTCCACTGATTCCTGAAGGTGCCTTCTTGATCTGTGCCCCCTTAACTCTGCAATAATCCCTGTGACTGCTTACATCTGTTCTTTTAATACCACTCTGGTTGAACATGCCACACTACTTCCTCTGGCTACATTACTCCTCTTTGGTCCTCTATCTGTGTCAAACTTTATCCACACTCCACAAACCATCAATGTCCAGTCCAGGAACTTAGTGGTGCCTAGGCTTGTATTCAGCTACTTTTGGCTGGGGCAGGGAAGTTTCCTGTGTGGGCACTGATGTGTGGGCAGCAGGCAGGATGTCCTATGGGCACAGAACTCACCATTTTTAGGGGAGTGATGTGGATGTTCCAGCTTTGGCACTGCCTGAGTGTCTTTTCTCTTTCTTTATATCACAGTAATTACAACTGCTGTCTCCCCCACTCTCTCTTGGACTGACTGAGCTGGCTCTACTCCTACAATTTATTCTCTTGTATTCCAGTGAGTGAAGGGGCTTGGGGGTCTGATTGGACCACTGAGCCTACTTCTTCTTCTCTCTGCAGGCACTACTCTCAAGAATTCCCATTTTCTTACTTTTTCAGCTCCTAGAACCTGTCTGCATTTCCTTACCTTGTGACTCCTTCACATATCAGTCCCCATCCTACTTACACAGTCCTATCTTCTAGTAATGACTCAGTTTCTCCTGTCTCCTTTTTTTTTTTACAGGACCACTGAAGTGAGGCTTCATTTAAATAGGACCTATGTAGCAAGATGGGGGGGTGTCAGTAGACAAAAGGGAGACCTCCTACACTCCCCCTTCTGTCTCTTTATTATAACAAGCCTTCTGATTACTTTGCAGTCACAAAAATAATCCAGAATAACTTAGTCATATCAAAATCCCCAAATTAATCACATTTGCACAGTTCCTTTTACCATATACTGTCGCAGTATGATTGAACATATTATTTTATTCAATTTTTCTTTTTATTAGTATATGTTTGCAGTATATAATGATTACATTCATCATGGGGAGTTGGTAAATATACATACCACATCTTAATTCTTTTTATATTTCTTTCTGGCTGCATCTTTCCTTTTTGCCCCTCTCTGCCCTCTCTCATTTCTCCATCTCTTGAACCCTTTTCCATTTGAGGAAGATGTATCTACCCATTTCCTATTATCTAATTTTATTTTATTGTTTACTTATCGTCTTAGTTATTTTTCATGTTGCTGAAACAAAATACCTGACACCCAAAGTTAAGGGAGGAAACGTTCATTTATCTCATAGTTTGTAGAGGTTTCATTCCATAATTGTCTGGCTCCAAGGAAAGGTGGCATCACAGAGGAGAAATAGTTCATTGTGGGCAGAAGGTAGCAAAAGCAACAAGGGACAATCACAGCTATTTCTATCTCATATATCTTATCCAGGCTACTTCGGGTGGATAGCACTCACACCCTTAATCCTAGTGCCCTTGATCCTAGCATTGCACAATGAACCAATCCCAGTGTCACACACTCTAGGTCCAGCCACCTCTGAAAAAGCCCCACCTATGATAGCCTGAGGCTTTGGGGGACATCTAAACACAAGCCATAACCTTTATATTTTGGGTTTCTCAAATAAGAGCAACCATGTGGTATTTAAGCTTGTGTGTCTGATTTATTTCCCTTAACAATATGATCTCAAGGTGCATCCAGTTTTCTACAAATGACTCAAATTTATCCTTCATGATGGAAGAGTAGTATTCCATTGTGTGTAAATACTACAATTTATCCATTCTTCTGTTGATGGACATATAGGCTGCTTCCAAGATTGAACTGTTATGAGTTGTGTTGTTATAAACATGAGTATGCATTATCACTGTAATGTGATGTCTTTAACTCTTTCAGGAAGATAGACAAAAAGGGGAATAGCTTGGTCAAATGGAATTTCTATTTTTACTTTTTTGAGGAATTTCCATAGTGATTGTACTAGACTAAATTCCTACCTACAATGTAGAACGGTTCCTTTTTCCCCACAGCCTCACCAGCACTTGTTATTATTAGATTTCTTCATCATGGTCATTTTTTCTGGGGTAAGATGAAATCTGAGTGTTGCTTTTGTTTGTATTTCTCTAATGGCCTCACATAGTGAATATATCTTCATGAAATACACTTCTTTATGTATTTATTGGCCATCTGTATTTCTTCTTTTAAGAAGTGTCTGTTCATTTCACTTGCCCATTTTTGGATAGAGTCTTTTCTTTTGGGAGGGTCTAATTTTCATTTAGTTCTTTATATATTCTAGACATTAGTCCTCTGTATGAGGAATAGCTGGCAAATTTTTTTTCATTATGCAGGTTGTCTCTTCACTCTGTTGGTTGTTTCTTTAGCTTTGCTGAAGCTTTTTTTTGTGGGTACTGGGGGTCAAACTCAGGACCCCATGTGCCAGCAGGCACCCATGCCACTGAGCAATATCACTGTCCCTTTTTTCCTATGTGGGTACCGGGAGTCGAACTCAGGACCTCACACTTGCCAGGCAGGCGCTTATGCTGCTGAGCTATCTCACTGGCCCCCTGAAGCTTTTTAATTTGGTATGCTTTCACTTATTGATTCTTGGTACTATTTCCTATGTAACAAGTGTCCTGTTCAGAAAGTCCTCACCTATGCCACTTCAAGAGTCCTCACCTATGCCACCTATGTCACTTCAAGAGTTTTACCCATTTTATTTTTCAGCAGGTTAAGCATTTCTGTTTTAACATTTAGGTCTTTGAGAAGTAGTTGGAAATAATCTTCTGAATGTCAGCAGTGTCCATTGTAATTTCACCTTTTTCAGTTCTAATTTCCTTGATTTTTCTCTTTTTTTTCCTTTATTCTTTTGGTAAGATTGTCTAAGGGTATGTCTATTTTTTAAGCTATTTTATTTTATTTTAAAGAGAAAAAATAAAACAAAATTTCAGAACAAGATAATAGACTAACAATGCTTAGTACATTGCATATTGTTATCTTTTAAGTAGTTACTCAGAGTACAAGATATAGGCATGAAAAATTGTCCAAACAATATTAGCACAATCCTTTCTTTTCAATAAACTAAGAGAAATTAGTAGTATGAATATCTTAGCTATCTTAAATATATATATATATATATATTTTTTTCCTTTTCCCTTCCTTCTTTTCTCCTTCTCCCCATCCCAGTTTCTCTTTCCTTTTGAACAGTTTCTTCCCATTTCACAATATCTCTTGTACATTTTGGATCTTATTTACTTTTAAGCTTCCCACACTAGGGACACAGTATGATGTTTACACATGTGAGTCTGATTTATTTCACTTATGAGTATGGTCTCTACTTGCATCCACTTACATATAAAAGCCTTGTGTTTATCCTTCTTTATGGCTGAGTAATACTCTATTGTATAAAACGACCACATCTTTTTTATCCATTCTTCAGTTGATGGGCATTTGGGTTGTTTCCAAGATTTAGCTATTTTTATTCTTTCAAAGAACCAGCTTTTGATTCATTGATGCTGTGGTTTTTTTTGGTCTCAATTTCATTGATTTGTACTGTGATCTTTATAATTTCCTTCCTTGTACTGGTTTTGTGTTTGGACTGTTCTTTTTTTCTAGAACTTTGAGGTAGATCATTAATTTATTTACTTGGGCTTTTGTGATATGGGCATTCACAGCTATAAAATTCCCTCTTACCACTACTTTCCTTGTGTTCCATTAGTTGTGGTATGTCGTACTGGCATTATTCTTACATTTTAGGAACTCTGTTATTTCTTTCTTGATTTCCTTTGTAACCTATTGATTACTCAAGAGAATACTGTTTAATTTCTATGTGTTTACATAATTTCTGTGCCTTCTTTTGCCATTGATTTCTAGTTCCATTGCCCTATCTTTGATGATGTGCATGGTATAATTTCAATTCCCTTGCATTTACTTAAGCATGCTTTATAGGCTAGTATGTGGTCTATTTTAGAGAAAGTTCCATGCACTGCTGAGAATGTGTATTCTGTTTTAGTTGGGTGTAACATTGTAGCTAATTTTTAAGTTCATCTGTTTGGAGGTTTGGTTCAACACTGACATTTCTTTGTCTAGATGATTTGTATTTGCTACAGGGAAATATTGAGTTACTGCACTATAACTGTATGTATGTTTTATCTGCTCTTTCATGGCCAGTAGTACTTGTTTGAAGTTGGTGTGTCATTGTTTGGTGCATATATGTCAATATTTGTTATCTGTTTTGTTGAATTGTTACCTTAACCAATATGTAGTGAGCTTCTTTGCCTCTTATGATCAGTTTTGGCTTGAAGTCCACTTCGTCTGAAAATAGGATAGATACACCTGCTTTTGTGGGGTATTTCCCATTGTATGAAATATTGTTTTGCATCCTTTGATTTTTAGTCTATCAAATTTGGGAGTGTAGTTAAATGTATTTCTTGTATACAGCATACCATTGTTTCTTAACCCATTCTGCCAGTCTGTGTCTTTTCATTGGGGAATTTAGACCATTCATATTGAGGGTTTTCACTGATAAGTAGTGACTTATTCCCGCCATTGCATTATTTTCCAGTTTGTGATTCCCTTTCTTTCTCTTCTACTTAACTTCTCACCCTACCTGGAGTATTCCATCTATTAGACCTTTTGTCAGCTTCATTGTCTCTTTCTAGGATATCTTTGAGAATTTTTCAAGTGCTAGTTTGGTGATCATAAATTTCTTTCAGTGCTCTTTATCATCAAAATATTTTATTTCTCCATCAATTTTAAAACAATAGTTTTTCAGGATATAAGGATGGGTTAGAAAAATTTTTAAATTTTGAAACACTTCGCTCCAAGCTCTCTGAACCTTTAATGTTTGTATTGAGAAGTTTGCTTCTTAATTGTAATGAGTTTACCATTATAAATGATTTGTTGCATTTTTCTAACAGGATGTCAGATTCTGTTCTGTTGGTCTTTCAGGATTTTGACTGTAATGTATTGTGGAGAGTTTTGTTCTGAGCCTTGCTATTTGGGGTTCTATTTTCCTCACTTATCTGTATGTTAATTTTTTTTTAATTTAGAAAGTTTTCTGCTATTATTTCAGTAAACAGATTTTTAGAAATGCCATTTTTGCTGTCTTCTGATTTTTCAGTGATTCCAATTCATCTTAGATTGTTCTTGTTTGCATCATCTGGCACTTGTTGGATCCATTTTTCATGTTCTCTTATTGTTTTTAAGGTATCTCTCATTAATTGATTACTGAAAACAGCCCTATCTTCTTTGTAGTTCTGAGACTCTGTCCTGACTTTTGTGCTCATACTTTCAACAGAATTTTTCATCTCCTGAATTTCTATTTGGTGTCTTTTCATGGACCCTATTTATTTTTTATGCTGGGCATTCCTGTTTTGCATTGTTCTCTGTAGCTCATCTAACTTTTTATTAGTGTATTCTGTAGATTTGCTGATCAGTTTTTGTTAGGATCATTATCTGTGTAGTTATATATTCTTTGAACTTGCCACTTATCATTTTTTTTTGAGACAGGGTCTTGCTGTGTAGTTCAGGCTGCCTTGAACTCACTGTGTAGCCCAGGCTGGCCTTGAACTCACAGTGATCATCCTGCCTCAGCCTCCCGAGTGCTGGGATTACAGGCATGCACCACCATGCCTGGCCACTTATCTTATTGATCTGCTTTTCTCCCATATCCTCTGATAGGCTTTCAAATAGTTTGGCTATGTGGCTTTAGAGCTCCTCTTCTCTCCCCCACGGATCAATTTTGGGGCAGTTGGGAGTTTTGGGGGCATTTTGTTGCCTTGTCTTCTCATGTTTCTATTTTTTGTTTGTATGATGAGGCTTGTGGTTTGATTATAGTTGAAGACTTTGTTGCTGGTATGGGGACCTCTTTAGTCAGTGTCTGCTTTTCAGTTATGCGCTCTGGATGTGGCTATCTGTAGGTCTTTTATTTTGTCCCAGATTTCCCTATCTCCATTTGGAAGGGGAGCTATATTTGGCTCAGTACTCAGTCTCCAGGAATTGGCCACAGTAGTGTAAACAACACCAAGGCAATTCAGTTATTGGCATACAGAGAAAACCAATTGATAGCAACAACTCTGTTACCTTGGATATAGTTATAAAATCAGCAACAATAATAGTGTCAAAAAAACACCTGGATATTAACATATCTCACAACCTAACAATGAACCACCCTTAACCATAAAAACAGATCTATAATTTTAGTATAAACACTAAGACAAACCAAATATTGACCTACAGTAAAGTTCTACTAAACAGAACAACTTTACCGCCAATAACAATTGAATAGTATTCAACAGTTTGTGTGAATACTATTATGCTGAATAGCATAGAGTCAA
Source organism: Erethizon dorsatum (assembly GCA_028451465.1). Lineage (NCBI taxonomy): Eukaryota > Metazoa > Chordata > Mammalia > Rodentia > Erethizontidae > Erethizon > Erethizon dorsatum. The sequence goes on from CM051838.1 coordinate 67,528,443, forward strand.
TTATCTAAGGATTCATAAAGCTTAGTGGTTATACTGTACTATTAAAGATAGAAGGGTGGGAAATGGAAGCATGAGAAAAGTAAATTTAAAAAAATCAAGCAATGAAAGATGAAAAGTGGTGAAAAAGCTGAAATAAAGTATTTTTTAAGGAGTAAAAAAATAGTATTGATGAAAGTTACAGAGAAGAACAAGCAAGAAAAAAAAAAGAAAGAACAGCAAATCAAAGGAAAAAGAGAAAATATAATAAAGAAAAAAATTAATGAGAGATATAGAGAAAGCAAATAAGAAAAAAGGGATCAAAACACTCTGAACACATGCACACAAACACACACACACACACACACAATAAAGGACAAATAAATAGATCCATAAAAATTCCACTATTTTTGAATGAGTGGTCTCTTTCCAGTATCTTCACTCTTGTTTTCCAGCCCGTCCTGATTTTTTCCACCTAGCTTTAGGATCTGTGGTTTTTTTGGGTGCTCTGCCTGCACCAGAGGCCCCTCTGTCCATTCACCCAGACTGTAGTAACTGTCCAAGCCGAGGCACATTCTTGCTTACGTTGATAGATGGGGAAAAGAATCTTCCCTCTGGTCTCTGCTGGTTGTAAACTTCCGGGCAGTTGTTCAAGTAGAATGTTATACTTAATGTCAACATTCACTGGGCCTATTTTTTCCCTACAGAGGGCAGGGCAGTGTCCTTCCTAGCCTGTGCTCAAATTCTCACTGGCGCTATGTCTACCCTGCACCCTCTTCACAGGAGTCTTCCTTGGGTGTCTCTAACCCAGTCACTTTGGGAGGGATACACTGGAATCTTTGAAACTTCTGTCCAGGTCCGTACTTCCTCCCTGGGTCTGCTGGCCCACAGGGCCTACCTTCTCTATCCAGGCATTGTCCTTGTCCAGGATTAGGTTGGTCAGTTAGTCTGCATTTCTGCCGCTTTGTGCCAAGGAGAAGTCAAACGTGGAGTTGGTGGATGGTTGTGCTGTCGGCAGGGGCTTGCCACTGTTTCATCACTCTTGAACATTTTATAGTATTCTACTTTATCTACTTTCATAATTAAATTATTTAAAAAGAACTTTTAGTAGTTGTCCTAGAGTTTATATGATACATTTGTAACTAATCTAAGTCTACCTTCAAATAACACCATTATACTTCATTTTACTTGTCATGATTTATAAGAGTATCTCCATCTCCTCTCTCCCATTCCTTGAAATTTTTTTCATTCATTTCACTTATCTATAGGCTACAATTAACTCTTACATTCTTCTTTTTTTATTTTAAACAAACAACCATCTTTTAGATCAATAAAGAATAAGAAAATAAAAAAATTTTCTTGATGTTCATGTATTTCTTATTTGACACTATTTCTGACATTCTGAGTTTTAGTCTATTATAGAGTTTTCATTTAGTCTAAAGAAAACTTTTTGACATTTCTTGCTGGGCAGGTTGAATTGCAATTATTATTTCATTTAGTTTTTCTTTTTCTTTTTTTTAAATTATTTTAGAGAGAAAAAACAATAAAAACAATGATACAGAATTTCAAAACAAGATAGGAAATTAACAATGGTTAATATATTGAGTGTAGTTATCTTCAAAGTAGTTGCTCAGATTACAAGATATAGGAATGCAGAATTGATCAAACAATATAAGCACAAACTGTTCTTTTCAATGAACTAAAAGAAATTAGTAATATAATTATCTTAGCTATCTTGTGTATATATATATTTTTTTTTCTTTTCCCTTCCTTCTTTTCTCCTTTCCCCCATCTCAGTTGTTCTTTCCTTTGCAGCAGTTACTTTCCTTTTAACAATATCTATTGTAGATTTTGGATCTTATTTACTCTTTCTTACATTAGGGAGACAATACGATGTTTACACATGTGAGTCATTTAAGAGTATGGTCTCTACTTGCATCCATTTACATATAAAAGCCTTGAGTTTATCCTTCTTTATAGCTGAGTAGTACTCCATTGTATAGAAATACCACATCTTTTTTTATCCATTCCTCGGTTGATGGGCATTTGGGTTGTTCCCAAGATTTAGCTATTATAAATTGTGCTGCTATAAACATGAGTACACATATATCACTGTGGTATGATTTTAATTCTTCTAGGAAGATACCCAGAAGTGGAATAGCTGGGTTGAATGGGACCTCTAATCCTAGTTTTTTGAGGAATTTCCACAGTGATTTCCACAGTGGCTGTGCCAGTCTGCACTCCCACCAACAATGGAGAAGGGTTCCTTTTTCTCCACAGCCCCTCCAGCATTCGTTATTAGTTGATTTCTTGATGATAGCCATTCTTTCTGGGGAGAGATGGAATTTCAGTGTTGTTTTAATTTGCACCTCTCAGATGACCAATGATGTTAAACATTTTTTCATGTATTTGCTTGCCATTTGTATTTCTTCATCTGAGAAGTAAGGATTCATTTTAGGTGCCCATTTTTGGGTTGGGTCTTTGAATTTGGGGGCCCTGATTTTTTTCAATTCTTTGTATATTCTAGATATAAGTCCTTTGTCTGAATGACAACTGGCTAAAATTTTTTCCCACTCTGTGGGTTGTCTTTTCACTCTGTTGGTGATTTCTTTTTTTGTGGAAATGATTTTTGATGAGATCCCAGTTGTTCGTTCTTTGTAGTATTTCCTGTGTGATCTGGGTTTTGTTCATGAAGTCTCTGCCTACACCTATGTCTTCAAGATTTCTACCTATTTTCTCTTCCATTAAATTTAGTGTTTCTGTTTTAATATTTAGAGCTTTGATCAATTTTGACTTTAGTTTAGTGTGTGGTGATAGACATGGGTCTAGTTTTAGTCTTTGGCATGTGGAGAATCAGTTTTTCCAGCACCATTTATTTTTTTATTTTAAAGAGAAAAAAAAAAGAACAAAATTTTGAAAAAAACATAATAGGAGGGTAACAATGGTCAATACATTATGTACTGTTATCTTTAAATTAGTTACTCAGGGTACAATATATCAGCACTCAATTGTCCAAACATTACTGGCACAAACCTTTCTCTTCAATGAACTAAGCAAAATTAGTAGTGTATCTATCTTAACCTTCTTATATATAAATACAATTTTTTCTTTTCCCTTCTTTCTTTTCCCCATTCCCCCATCCCAGACTCTCTTTCCTTTTGACCAGTTTCTTTCTGATTCATCATATCTATTGTACATTTTGGATCTTATTTACTCTTTCAGTTTCTCACACTGGGGAGACAATACGATGTTTACACATGTGTGTCTGGTTTATTTCACTTATGAGTATTTTCTGGAGTTGCATCCATTTACCTATAGAAGTCTCCAGTTTATCCTTCTTTATGGCTGAATAGTACTCCATTGTATAAAAATACCACATCTTTTTTATCCATTCCTCAGTTGATGGGCATTTGGGTTGTTTCCAAGATCTGGCTATTACAAATTGTGCTGCTATAAACATGGGTGCACATATATCGCTGTGGGATGATGTTTTTAATTCTTCTGGGAAGATACCCAGAAGGGGAATAGCTGGGTCAAATGGGACCTCCAATCCTAGTTTTTTGAGGAATCTCTACACTGATTTCCACAGTGGCTGTACCAGTTGACACTCCCACCAACAGTGGAGAAGGGTTCCTTTTTCCCCATAGCCCCTCCAGCACTTGTTATTAGTTGATTTCTTGGTAATAGCCATTCTTTCTGGGGTGAGATGGTATCTCAGTGTTGTTTTAATTTGCATCTCTCGAATGACTACTGATGTTGCACTTTTTTTGTATATTTATTTGCCATTTGTATTTCTTCATCTGAGAAATGTGTATTCATCTCAGATGCCCATTTTTGGATTAGGTCTTTAAATTTGGGAGGTCTGATTTTTTTGAGTTCTTTGTATGTTCTCGATAGTAATCCTTTGTCTGAGGAACAGCTAGCAAACATTTTTTCCCACGTTGTGGGTTGTCTCTTCACTCTGTTGATGGTTTCTCTTGCTGTGCAAAAGCTTTTTAATAAGATGAGATCCCAGTTGTTGATTCTTTGTGATAGTTCCTATGCGGTTGAGGTTTTATTCATAAAGTCTGCCTACACACCATTTATTAAAGAGGCTATCTTTCTTCCAGTGAACATGTTTGGCCCCTTTGTCAAAGACAAGATGGCTGAGTGTGTTGTAGTTGTGTCTGCATCTTCTAATCTGTTCCACTGATTCTCAGGTCTGTTTTTTGCCAATACCATGCTGATTTTATCACAGTAGCTTTGTAGTATAATTTCAAGTCAGGGATTGTGATGCCTCCTGACTTGCCTTCGTTGCCCAGAATTGCTTTTGCTATTCTACGTCTCTTCTGTTTCCAAATGAATTTTAGGAATGTTTTTTCTAGATCTGTGAGGTATGCTAATAGTGTTTTGATTGGAATTGCATTAAATCTGTATAACAATTTTGGGAGTATGGCCATTTTCATAATGTTGGTTCTTCCTATCCATGAGCAAATTTAATTAAAAGAATCTCAGTGTGGAATGAATGACTATCATCAAGAAATCAACTGAAAACAAATGCTGGAGGGCCTGTGGGGGAAAAGGACCACTTCTTCATTGTTGGTGGGAGTGCACACTGGTACAGCCACTATGGAAATCATTGTGGACATTCTTCAAAAAACTAGGATTAGAGGTCCCATTCAACCCAGCTATTCCACTTCTGGGTATCTTCCCAGAAGAATTAAAAACATCATACAACAGCGATATACGTGTACTCATGTTTATAGCAGCACAATTTGTAATAGCTAAATCTTGGAAACAACCCAAATGTTCATCAACCGAGGAATCAATAATAAAGATGTGATCTTTTTATACAATGGAGTACTACTCAGCTATAAAGAAAGATAAACTTGAGACATTTATAGGTAAATGGATGCCACTTGAGACCATACCCATAAGTGAAATACATCACACCCACATGTGTAAACATCATATTATCTCCCAGGTGTGAGAAACTGAAAAAGTAAATAAGGTCCAAAATGTACAATAGATATTGTGAAATGGGAAGAAATTGTTCACAGTGAAAGAGGAACTAGGGTGGGGGAAAGGGGAAAGGAAGGAAGGGAAAAGGAATAAAAAATACAAGATAGGTATACTACTAGTTTCTCTTAGTTCATTGAAAAGCATGGTTTGTGCTAATATCATTTGGAGAATTTTTATGCCTGTATCTTTTACCCTGAGTAACTACATTTAAGATAACAGTACACAATGTCTTAACTATTGTTATTCTCCTCTTAGTTGTTTTGAAATTTTGTTTTATTTTTCCATAAAATACAAAAAGAGGTATTGTATACAGTTGGTTTGAAAGTTTGCATCCCCTCTAGCATTTGTACTGAATGTTACTCCCCAATGTAATAATATTAAGATGTGGGGTTTTTAAGAGATGATTAAGTCATAAGTGCTCCTACCTTATAAATGGAATTAAGGCCTTTATAAAATTGGCTTCACATGACATGAGAGTCATTTGGTATGTTGTTCTTTTGCCATGTAAGAATACAGTATTCAAGCAGCATTTTAGAAAAACAGAGTGGGCCTTTTCTAGACAGTGAACCTGTTGGCCCCTTGGTCTTGAAATTATTAGCCTCCAGAACCATAAGAAATAAATTTCTGTTGTTTATTCAGACACTGGACCTGCTAGCACCTTGGTCTTGAACTGTCCTGCATCTGGAGTTATAAGAAATAAATTTCTGTTGTTTGTAATCTGCCTAGTCTCAGGCATCTTGTTATAGCAGCACAAATGGATTTTGTAGTTTTCTTGTGATACCTTTGTTTGGTATTTGTATCAGGGAAAATTAATTTCAGAATGGAATCATTTACTCTCCTTATGTATTTTGGAGGAGATTGTAATAAGTAATACTTATTCAAATGTTTGGCAGAATTATTTGGTGACACATTTTGGTCCTGGTTCTTTCTTTATGCACAGTTCTTTTGTGACTAATTTATTCTCCTTCTGACTTGATTTTGGTGCTGGTGTATTTCTAGGAATTCATCTATTTCATTTAAGTTACTAATTTATTAGCATGCAGTTGTTCATGCAATTCAATTATAATTCTTATTTCTGTAAGGCCAGTAGTAATGTCCCATGTTTTCTTTCTGGTTGTAGTAATTTGTGTCTTCCTGCTTTTTTTCCTGGTTAGCAAGTTTTGTTAGTTTTGTTGATCTTTTTAGGGAAGAACTTTTGGTTTCATTGTCCTTTTCTACTGTTTTTTCTACTATTTATTTCATTAATTTATTTTGGAATTCCAATTACTTCCCTCCCTCTGCTTGACTTGAACTTGCTTTTATTTTTCCGACTTAAGGTGAAAGTTTATTTTATTGATTTGCAATGTTTCAAAAGATATTGCCATATATAGTTATAAATTTCCTTCTTATCATTGTTTTAGCTTCATCCTACAAGTTATGAAATGTTATGGCTTTGTTTTTATTCATCTCAGAATACTCTGTAATCTCTCTCTTGGTTTATTATTTGATTCTTTGGTTATTTTACTATGTCATTTAATTTCCACCTGTTTGTAAATTCTCCCAACTTTTGTCGTTGAATTACAGTTTCACTCCATTGTGGTTGGAGAACATAGTGGTATGGTATTAATCTTTTGAAATTTATGTAGGTGTGTCCTAAGCCATTCAGTTTGTGGCAATTTGTTACAGTGGCTTCAGAAAACCAATAAACATCTCTATATATTATAAACCTGTGATGGTTTAGATCTAGTATGTACCTCCAAAACCCTCAGGTGTTCAGAAGTAGGGCTTTTGGAAGATGTTTTAGTCCTGGGAATACCGTATTTGTCAGTGGATTATTTCACTGATGACTTTATAGGTAAATGTCCTTTTAGGAGATGAATACTGATCAGAAGGGGCAGGTCACTGGAGTTGACTAGAAAGGTATATCTCCCTGGCCAACTCCTCCCTTTGCTTTCTGCTTCCTGACTGCCATGATGTTTAAACAGTGTTCCTCCACTGAGCCCTTCCACCATGCCATGTGCCTGGGAGCCAGCTGACCCTGGAATGAACCCACATAGGGTGAGCCAAATAAACATCTCCTCATTTAAGTTGAGAGTGTTAGGTATTTTGTCGAACAACTGAAAAGTGACTAGGACAAAGCCCAACAATACACTGTTATAATTACTTTGCATAATTTTGTGTCTCTTAGAGATACTGAGAGTAAAAAGGAGAGAAATTGTATTTATAACAGTTCTTATTTATAATTTCTGTTTATGATCATTTGTTTCTGTGGATTTCAGTTACTTTCATGTCATTTTGGGGTCTGATATACACTAATTGCTCTCTTACCAACCTCCTTTGTATAGTGATTGGCAAATTTGTTTCATTTTTATGTTATAGGTCCTATAAACATTTCTATATATTGTTTCATACAGTTTCATAAGATTATGAGTTTTCTTTTTCACTTTTAAAGTGTCGGTCTCAGAATTTAGTCATACTTTTGTTGGTCAAATCAGCGCTAGGAGGGGGAAATCTAGATCATTTATTCTAAACATTACATATGTAGTAATAGGGCCTAAAGTATCTGATTTTTTAACAGCCATGCCTTAGTCGATTTTATGTTGGTATAACAAAATACTCAAGAACACTTGTTATAAAGAAAAAAGTTTATTTTGGCTCAACATTCTGGAGATGAAAAAGTCCAAAATCATGGCACCAGCATTTGCTCAGCTTCTGGTAAGGGCTTCATGGTGGAAAGCAAAATGGTACATGTGGGAGAAATCACCTGGTTTATTAGGGTTGTTTAGAGGAAAAGAACCTGTGGAAAATATATGTATAATTATGCAAAGGTATTTATTAGGTAGGCTTATAGGATCCGAGGTGAGAGAATCCACAGAGGTTTTCTGCATGATGGAAAGCCAGAGAGTCCTGTAGCTGCTCAGCCCAAGAAGATGGAAGCCTCAGAACAAGAAGGATCAAGGATGCAGCACTAGTCCATAGTCAACGGCCTTAAAACTCACAGGAGAGTCACTCATATGAGTCTTCACTGGGAGGCTGAAGAAACTGGGACCTGGAGATGGTGATGAAAGAAAAGAGTGCACCCATTCAGGAAAACTGGAGCTCTTGTAAATGGATACACTTCCTTCTTCTTTCCTCTTTTATCCCACCCAGGCTACAAGCCTAGTGGTTGGTGACACCCACAACTGGAGTGGGTCTTCCCCACTTAGTTCGCTGGGATACATGTCAATCACCCAGAAATGTGCTTTACTAATTTGCTAAGTATCTCTTAATCCAGTCAAGATGACATACCATGATTAATGGTCACATGGTAACAGAAGCAAGAGAGTGAGATACGGAGGCCAAATTTGCCTTATAAATACTTGCTTTCACAGTAACATATCCAGTGTGGAGAGACTTCAGTCACTACTGCAAGACTAAGATTAGTCCCTGCTGAGAGTACTACCCCATCACCTAATCACATCTTCCACACCATCACCACACCATCACCTTCCACAAAGCCTCAACTTTTAAGGTCCTGCTGCCTCGCAATACTGTTCCATTAAAGACCAAACTTCCAGCATATGAAACTTTATGGGGACAAACCATATCCAAACAATAGCAAGCCAAAACACGCACTTTTCACAAGGGACTGAAAACTAAAATTCATGTCTTTTTTGCTAGATTCTATTAAGGCATAAATCAGAAAGTTCTAGACTGTTATACTTACTTTTTAAATTATTGAATTTGCTGAATGTCATTGTATGAAGTGGAAACCTGTCTGGTTCAATTGCATGTTTGCCTGTATTCAAGTTTCATATTCCTACATATTTGGTGATAATTCACATCACATGTTCTTCTGAGCTGAAGATGAAAATTTTAGTCAGGTGTGACTGAAAAGGGAGGCCTAAAAGCACTCTATCTAGCACCAGTTTATTAGATAATGCCTAACATGAAAGAAACATCTGACAGTGATCCAAGTGTTTTCCAAAAGAGGCTCTACATGGATCTCATATTGTTTCAAATCTCAGTGTGGTTTCAAAAGTGATAAACAAAATACCAATAGATGATAGGTACTTAAGATAGGCACTTAAAAGGAATTTGATAAAAATTTGACAGCTATCACAAAATACTGGCCATCTTCATTTTAAACATTAAACACTAGAATTATTTTCATGTAATTCATGAGCCTAATAAGACACTTCTTTTAGCTATTACTCAATACTGACATGGATGTTCTAGACAACATAGGGTAAAGAAAAATACACATATGTTAGATAGAGAACAAAATACTGTATATTGTTAGTGATAAATTTTCTGTGTAAGGGCTGAGGATGTGGCTCAGTGGTAGAGTTCTTGCCTTGCATGCACAAGGCCCTGGGTTCGATCCTCAGCACCACATGCACACAAAATTTCTATGTAATATCATCATACTTGTAAGATTCCAGAGAATCAAAGGAAAAATAATAGAACTAAGAAGAGCTCAATGAAGTGATTAGTTTATAAAGTAAATATAAAAATTATAATTTTCCCATACCTACAATAACTAAAGTGGGATTAACTATGGATAAATAAAATTGTACAGTATACATAGATATTCTTGTCTCCTACATGAAACGAAAAATAACAGAACAGCAGACAAAAATTAAAAGCATAGCTGTGATTAAATTCTATAAAACACTCAAAGAGCAACCATAATTCATATGAAGATAATTTAACAAGTGCCATCAAGATTGGACCAAGATGTGAGAATGGTAAAGAGGACACCTGCTGCTGGAGATCTTGGGAAGGCCTAGTGAATTGGTGTTTTCCAAAGTGACGATTCACACTGAGATGCACAATCAATGACTCTTTGTTTTGGACCAAAAAGATCTATGTATGAGGATGAACACTGGACTCTTATAATCAATGAGCAAGCAGGAGAGAAGGTAGAACTGAATGTGATAGTAAGCAGATGCACCATTAGTTTAAGATTAAACCTAAGGGTATGGCAAGGTGAAGAAAAACACGAGAAGTTGTCCTGCAGCTGCCAGTTCTTACCAATTGAGAACACATAAAAGCTGTGGTATACACAAAACACTATTAAAGAACAAAAACAGGGAAAATTTACCTTGACCCAATGCACTGGTGGCCCATCTATTTATATCCTCTGCCTGCAAATCACTGGTCTTGAAAGAACTCCTTTTAGATATAAGTAGTCAAAAAAGCCAACAAAAGGTCTCTACTACAATTGAAAAAAATTGCATATGACATATTATAGATGACAATACATATCTGATAACTTTACTACCAAGCAAATAAAACTGACTAGAGGTTTGTAGTCAACAGAGTCACAAAGCTTAGTTATTTCTTAAATTCACAAAATTATGAAGTATGTTAATTCCATTGTCTAAGCTGTTTTGAAAAATGCTGCAGTGAACATGGAAAAGCAGATGTCTCTTTGATGTACTGATATCATTTCCTTTGGATCTATACCCAGTAGTGGGTTTGCTGGATCTTGTGATAGTTCTAGTTTTGTCTTTGAGGGGAATCTTCATACTGTTTTCCATAATGGCTGTACTGATTTACATTCCTACCAGTGTGTACAAGGGTATCATTTCTCCACAGCCTCACCAACACTTGTTATGTTTCATCTTTTTCATAATAACCATTGTAATTGGTGCGAGATGACATATTATTGAGGTTTTAATTTGAATTTTTCTGATGATCAATGATTTTGAACATTTTTCATAGGTCTGTTTGCCATTGGTATGCCTCCTTTTGAGAAGTATCTATTCAGATCCTTTGCCCTTTTTGGTTTTTTCACTCTCCCTTACTCCCTCCTTCCTGCCTATTTCCCTCTTCTGTTCTCCCTCCCCCTCTCTTCTTTCTTTATTATGGTGCTAGGGATCAAACTCAGGGGTCTTACTCTGCCACTGAGCTACACCCCCATCTGTATCAGTCAGTGCTTACTAGGGAAACAGATTTAATGCAAGATATTCAAATATATAAAAATTTACAAGATTGGCTTCCAATGGCCACTCACAAAGTCAGGTGTGGAAGAGTACAAAAGGGCTGTGTGCATGCTGGAGATCCGAAGGATGCAGTCGAAGGCCTGGAGCCCACTGTAGTGTCTCCTGGGAGTCTGTATCAGGAGGCTGAAGTGTCTGTGATGGAAGGCTGAAGGGTCTGTGCTGGAAGGCTGAAGAGTCTTCCCTGGAAGACAGGAGACAATGTTCAAGGTGAAGGTGAAGACTGGAGTTCCTTCGAAGAAACAGAAGCAAGTCTTCCTTCTTTTCCCTTTTATACCATTCTGGAGACAATCCTCCCTAGGGTGGGTCTTCCACACCCAGGACTATGTTGATCCAATTTAGTTGGGTGTTTCTTACTCAAGTTGACACAGTCAGTTAACTATCACACTATCCTCTTTGCCCATTTTAAAATTTGTTTTCTAACTATTGAGTTGTATATCAACCTCTTATTAAATGCATGGTTTACAAATATTTTCCCCCATTCTCTTCCCAAAATTTAATTTTAAATAGCCTCAGAGAACCAAGAACTTAAGAGTTCCAAAGTTCAAGGATAAAATGAAAAGGCCACAAAAGGTTATGAAAAGTGAGTTGGCACAATCCATGAAATAAATGGAAGAAAATATAAAATTACCTCAGAAATTAAGGCTACGCTGAAAGGAGTAAGAATGTGAACAGGCTCTAGCTAGTATGTATTCAAGAACAAGAACAAATACTTGAGAAGGCTGAGAAAAATAAATTTGAAATAGCAAAGAATTTAATGGAATTAGAAAAGTATAACTTTAAAATACATACACATACACAATAAAACAGAAAAAGGAGATCCAAAATACTTCTAATAAATGTCCTCAGAGACCAACAAAACAAAAATGCAAAAGGTAAACTACAAATGCAAAAGGTAAACTGAAAACCTGAGATAAAATAAACTTAAGATCTCAACTTCTAGCAATGTAAATATAAGTTGTTTTCAGCCAATGGCAGATCAAGTCTAGCAGTGGGCAGTGGGAGTGGTTTTCTCTGACCGTCAGACTGCAATTTTGGACCCTATTACTACATATGTAGTATTTAGCATGAAAGATCTAAATCTCCTTTTGGAGCTGATTGACCACCCTGGAGTATGTCTTTAAGTTCTGAAGATCACATTTAAAGATGGAATAGAACAAAGATTTTTATAGAAAGATACTTTTTGATAAATTGGCACATGATTATAAAAAGGAAGAAGTAAGTACCGCATAGAATTAAAGTGTAGCTTCATGAAGAAAGGTCCAAGATGTTTTAGAGGCTATGTCATGGAGAAAAACTAGTTCTTTGGTAGCAGAAATTTGACAAAGATATTCTGTAGTAATTTATTATTGGTAAAAGGTTTAAGAAAAAAATGACACAAGAGGATGCTGGAAACTTGAGAGGCAAAATCTAATGATAAGCATCCCTATCCCCTGAAGAACTCGCACTCTGTTAGACTCAATTTGGGCACATAGTTAAGCTGTTTTGCAGGATTAAAATTTGCTTAAGGTGATGTTGATATCCTGTTAATTTAATTTCCATAGTACTTTATATACTCCCAGGGTATAATTTTAACCATGAAGAAAATCTTGTTTAAAGTACAATATTCTTTTGCTGACAGGCTCTTTGGTGGGTATCAGGTTTACTATTTTCTTCTTTGGCTTCAAGATCTTTAATAAAAGCTTATGCAGGGCTGGTGAGATGGCTCAGCGGCGTAAGCGCCTGCCTTGCAAGCACGAGGGCCCGAGTTCGACTCCCGGATCCCACATACGAAAAAGGGTCCGGTGATATCGCTCAGCGGCACGGGTGCCTGTTGGCGCGCGAGGTCCTGAGGTCGCCCCCCCGGTACCCACAAAAAAAAAAAAAAGCTTATGCAATATGGCTAGAAATCTTGAATTTACAGATGAAGGATAAGTTTAATGGAAGGACTTTATGAGAGTAGCTTGGCAATAGAGTCCAAGCAGAAATTGGGATTATGTTTTTGCTTACTTTCCATTTAAAGTTATACTTGCACTGAAATAAAAGCTTGGAAATCTCCTGAATTAGGAGAAACTATGGAGAATTCCATAAAACGACAAACTGAAATACTAGTAACGATAGGTTCTGCTGAGGAGAAATTTTGTTAATTCAGGATTTTAATGTTTATCTGGTCATTTTATCCAAAGAAAAAATCTTTAGCCTTCTTCATGTTTGGTATATCTTTTCTTCTAAATATTACTTTTGTACAAATCCAAATTTACTTGAATAAGAACGCAGTGTTATACCTAGAGTTAGGGAGGCATATGATAAGACAGATCCCGATAAGTGGGTGCTACGCACTTCTTCTTGACACAAATGAAACCCTTTGAAAATACATCAGCGGCAGTTTAAATGGAGAAATGGGAAAAAGGAAAGGTCAAAAATCTGAGAAGTGGGTGAAGGAGGAGTCTTTCCGAAGATTTTCCATGGTGATTCTCCATGAGTTTTCTCTCTTCCCCACACTTTAAGCTATGCCCACGCATATTGCCCTGCTCAGAATTACTAAACCTGTTACATAATTGGAGGCTTGACTGAAAGTCTTAAATTAAGATGCCTATCAAAAGCTGGTACATCCCTCCAGGTGTAGTTCATCTGCTGCAAAAGGAAAAGTGGGAAGAATAACCTTTCATCCCAGAGCAGTTAGCTTGGTAGCGGAATTAAATTGACAAAGAAGTACAAATCCTAATCTCTGGCACTGAAGCACATAATCCATTTTGGTTTTGAAATTTGGTGAGGAATAAATTCACTTTTTATGAGCAATTTCACACCCCAGTAAGGTCTCCTAATAATGTTTACTCTTGCAACTATCTAATGGCACATTTCCTGCTTTAATTTTGTTTGAGACTTAGTTCCTTAATCACTAAAGCAAACGAGTTAGACCCTATTTATATTACCTTGTGCTACATACTGGTCTTTCTAGTTCCTTGGAAGAAACAAGAAATAGGTTTGTGATACTCAGAGGAAGTAACTGCTTTTCAGTGAAGACTGGGGTTGCCAATTCCACTTTGGTCTTAAGAGGAGAATGTTGGGGCTGTCCTGCTCCCCACTATTTTAATGAGCAATTCAAAGATACTATAGAAATATTAAACATGCTGGGTGTGGTGGCACATGCCTGAAATCCTAGCTATTTGGGAGCTGAGGCAGGATATTAAACTTGTGGTCAGCTGGACAAGTTAGTGAGACTCTGTCTCAAGTGAAAAAAAGGGCTAGGACTATAGCTCAGTATGAGGCCCTGGGTCAATTTCCCAGTACCAGATAAGTTGAGAGAATTGTGTAATTAACCTAAATGTATCACCTAGTTTAAATAAGAGGGCTTGGAACACTGCGACTCAATTAAAAGAAAGATTTGAGTGAGGAATTTAGTGTTTAAATAGTTAAATCGGTCTTTTCAGCACACCTTTTAGGGAAAGGGACTCCTTGTCAGATGTTAGGTGGAATTTGGAGGTGTTTATCGTGATGCAGAAATTTTTCTCATAAATCTAATCTCTGTCACAATTTCAGTGCGTAAGACAGGATTAAAAACGAATTTAGAGAAACTCTGGGCATCTATCTTACTGGTTATTTTTTCTAAATATTTACAGAGAATGAATGTACAGAAAGACTACTCTGTTTCCCACGTCTTCGCACGTGCTCTTTGGGTACGTGCTCTTCGCACTTGCTCTTTTTGCCCTCTGTGAGTTTCTGGTTCTTGGAATCGACTGACTTACGATCTCTTCCACGCAGAGAGCCCAGAGCTGCACACACTCCCAGCACAGTGAAGAAGAAACTATGGCCCCGCCGAAAAGCGGAGCACAGAATCATAAGCCTTGTGCTCGTTAGTTCTTTTTTTTTTTTCCCCCTGCTGTCTCAAAAAGCCAGAGTTTGCAGGAAGTTTGAAGCGGGTAGATTCCCCTATGTGCTCCTTCTTATCGCAGCAAAGAGCCTGGGAATCCAGCAGGGAAGGCGCCCGGGAGCTTCGATGGGGGTTACAAGGCGTGGTCGGTCCCGTTCACGGATCTGCCTTCGCAGTCTCAGCGCTGCGCTTTTGAGCCGAGTTCCTCCCGCTCGGCGGGCAATGCAGGGGCTCAGCGTGTACGAACCCACGGGACTCGATGCCACCCCGGGCTAACAGCTGGTGGGAGGGGCCCAGCCGGGTTTAGCCCCATTCCCAGGAATCTTCGTAAATAGGTGGTGGAGGATGAGACCTGGGCAATCCCAGGGCGTTGTCTTAGGAAACCGTTTAGGGAGAGACCCCGTAGTTTCCCCTCTCGAGCGTCTTCCTTGTCCTCGCCCAGCCTGGGGACGAGGTCCCTGCAGCCCAGACTACAGACGGCGCTTTCCAGCCCTGGCTGTTTACCTCGGCGCTGCACCCCTAGGCGGCGCTGCTCCCCCGCACCGGGCCGGCTCCCTCGCCCAGACGGCTGCCAAGCCTCAGTCTCGGAAGCCCCGCCGCTACCCCGCCAGCCCCGTGAGGTTCCCGCATCCCGGAGGCGGAACTTGGCGTCCCGCAGCGGCACAGCCCACAGAGCTCGCTTCTCCCGGCGGCTTGTGTTCTCCGGGAGTCCGGAGCATGGTTCCAGGTCACCGCTGGGGGAGCGTGGACGCCGAAAGGGAGGATGGTGGGCTGGAGGGTGGCGGTTCTGTGTTTGTGGGTCTCCTGCGGCGCTGCCGCGGTACAGCTGGAGTACTCGGTATCGGAGGAGACGGAGCGGGGCGTAGCAGTAGCTAATGTTGCCGCGGACTTGAAACTGCCAGCGGCCGCTCTGTCCTTGCGAAACTTTCGCTTCCTTTCCAGCTACAGCGAGCCCTACTTCGAGGTGGACCTAAGCAGCGGCAGCTTGGTGGTCCGAGAGCCGGCGGACCGCGAGCGGCTATGCGGGACCAAAGCTGCCTGCGTCTTGACCTATGACCTAATATTCGAGGACCCACTGGAGCTGCACAAGATGCATGTCCACGTCCTGGACACCAATGACAACTCCCCTCTTTTCCCTGCCGGCGACGTGCAGCTGCTCATCCCAGAGTTCCTGACACCCGGAGCCCGCTTTACTCTCCCGAATGCCCAAGATGCAGACGAGGGAAACAACGGGGTGCTAAGCTACAGCCTAAGCCCCAACCGGCACTTTCGCCTGGACATGGGGTCGCGGGTCGACGGCAGCGAATATCCAGAGCTGGTGTTGGAGAAAGCGCTGGATCGAGAGCAGCGTGCCACTCATCTGCTGGTGCTCACAGCTCTGGATAGCGGGCTGCCTGCGCTCTCCCGAGATGCACAAGTCACCATCATTGTCGTGGACACAAACGACAACGCGCCCGTGTTTGAACGCTCTGTTTACTGCACCAAGGTTCCAGAGACTGCTCCCAATGGGACTGTGTTATTCCAAGTTCAGGCCTCGGATCCAGATGAAGGCTCCAATGGGGAAGTCTGGTATTTCTTAAGCAATAGCACGAGAGCAGAGCTGAGACATCTCTTTCACGTGCACCCTAAAAGTGGGGAGGTGCGGGTAGCTGCTTCCCTCGGTGTGCCTGAAGTGCTGTTGGAGGCATATGTTGAGGCGAGGGACGAAGGAGCCTTTGGTCTAGCAAGCACTGCTAAACTTCTGGTGGAAGTGACTGACGTGAATGATCATGCCCCGGAGGTGGATTTCATGACTCTGTCCAGCCCAGTACCCGAGGACGCTGCCCCTGGCACAGTGATTGCTATGCTTAGTGTAAAGGATGAGGACCATGGTCCCAATGGAAGAGTCATTTGTAGTATGTCTAGCAGAGGCCCTTTTCAGCTGAAACCTTCTTTCGACAACTACTACAGCTTACTGACTGACGGGCCCCTGGACCGGGAGCAGATGAGTGAATACCAGGTCCTGATTACTGCCTCAGATGGTGGCTCACCCCCACTCAGCACCCAAAGGACATTCACTGTGGCAGTTGCTGATGTGAATGACAATACACCAAGATTTCCTCAACCTCAACAGGAACTTTTTGTGGCTGAAAACAATGGCCCTGGAGCCTCTCTAGGCCAGGTGTTTGCCCAGGACCTGGACTCGGGGAAGAATGGCCTTGTCTTTTATGAGCTGTTGGACATTATCTCTGAAGGAATGCCACCCACTAGCTTGGTGGCAGTGAATCCATCCAGTGGTGCTATCACTGCCAAAACTTCCTTTGACTTTGAGCAACTCAGGGGATTTAGTTTCCAAGTGGAAGGCAGGGACGGTGGCATTCCTTCTAGAAGTGCAACAGTGACCGTGAACTTGTTTGTGGTAGACAGGAACGACAATGCTCCAGTTGTCTTGTTTCCTCAGCCCAGAAATGGCTCAATCCCTGTAGAAATTGTGCCCCGCTCTGCCAGAACTGGACACTTGGTCACAAAAGTGGTAGCAGAGGATGCAGACAGTGGTTCCAATGCCTGGCTCTCCTATCACATCTCTCAGGCTTCTGACTCTAGCCTTTTCAGAATTTCAGCCAATATGGGAGAGCTCCGTACTGCACGCTTGGTTCTTCCTACTGATGCAGTTATGCAGAGGGTGATGGTAGTGGTTCAGGACCACGGCGACCCACCACTTTCCTCCTCTGTTGTTCTTGGTGTGCTATTGAGTAATTTTACACCGCAGATCCTTCCAGACTTTGAAGATGTCTGGGAACCAGGAGGGCAGCTTACTGCTCAAAACTTCTATTTAGTAATTGCCCTGGCCTGCATTTCCTTTTTATTTCTAGGGTGTTTACTTTTCTTCATGTGTATCAAGTTGAGCCAGACCCCAGTTTCTTGCTCTCAGAGCTGCTGTCACACTCCAGAGGATCTGAGGCATAGAAGGCAGGTAGCTTCTAATCCTTGCATGAAATCAGCCATAGTAGATGTCACTACAGTTGAGAGACTTTCTCAGATGTATTTCTATCGAGCCTCTCTGGGACTTGGTTCTGACAATAACAGTTTGCTGTTTCATGGGGAGTACAATGCTGCTGACCTAAGAAATCTAGCCACTGGTGTAGGACTGAATTTGCCAATCTCCTGTATTCAGATTCGGAATAGGAAAGGGGATCATGCAAATGTCAATGCCATGGTAAGCAAATTTTTTGGGGTCTGATTCCTCTGACTAAGAGATGGCTGCTATCTATGTTCTGAAATATTTCTTAGATGAGCCTTTGGTAACATTTAATTAATTGAACAGTTCTTTTTAGCATATCTTGTGTCAAGAATTCTGGGAGCATAAAGATATTAGAAGATTGTCATAGGCCTCAAAAGAGCTTATAGCTTATTTTTGAGAAGCAAAGGTAAAGCATTAAAACCTATTAAAAATGAATGGTTTGTAACATAAAGGTCTAACATTAAAGATAATAAAGTACCAAAATGTTTCATGGGTAATTGATATCTGTAAAGTACTCTGGTACTTACAGTGAAGAATGAAAAATATGTAAGAGTCTTTTCATTCTATGAGCAAAATATCATGGAAGAGGAGGTATTTATTCAAACCATTACATTATGAAAAGATGATGATAACCACAAGAGGTGTAAAAATAATTGCAATGGGTATTGAAAGAGAGAGAGAGACAGAGAGAGAGAAAGAGAGACAGAGAGAGAGCGAAAACATGAAAGAACATCTGGATGGGAAAGGGGAATAGGAGAAGGCTTTGAGAGAGATAGCATTGGATTTGGATCCTGAATGATACACCATCTAATGAAATGTGGTGTATTCTCTAACCTATTCTTTTCATTAAAACCATTTTGGCATGATAGTCTTCTTTGAGAAAGGCACTCCAAAACAGAGCTAATGGTTCTACAGACATGTTTGTAAGTACATAGAAATTATAAACATGTCTCAACACTTATTTGTACTGATAGAAAGAAGATAATGCAGTACTATTGGGTATAGAACTTGACAGCCTACTAAAATTTATATTTTAGTAATATATTTTACAAAGAAGAAAGATAAGTAATTTTATGTCAGAAACATTTGTGTGTTCAAGGGTGCATTTACTATTTAAATCCACTCAACTTGGATTTAATTTATTTTTTATTTTAGAAGCCAAATATACCTAGCAAATAAGTAAATACCATATTCGAGAGTAATGCAGCTAATAAAAGTTAAGTGATTCAAATAGTTCAGTTTATCCATTATGACTGTTAACATTTCAAAACTTTTTGAATGGAGTCAGGGCAGCATTTTTTAAGCAATTTTGCACAATTACTTTTCTAACTTCTTATAGAAATCATGGATAGACAAGAAGGAGGTAGGCAAAAATTTGGAAAGGAAAATGAAGCAATTCTTGTTTTTTTTTTTAGGCAATGGGGGGAAAGTGGGTTTTGATTATTCTCCTTCAAATAATGATGTTAACAACAAATAAAATAGATTTACATCCAGTAGAATTTTTTTGTATTTAATATTGTCACACGATACAATAGCATCCAATCTATATGTTTAGTAAATGCTTATTGAATGAATGAACAAGTAAGTATGCAAATATATGAATTGGATGGTAATAATGTTCAATATAAAGGGAAAAATTTTAACCATATTTCTATGGGTGTATATGGCTAATAGTCACTTCAAAGTGTGTCATTTCCATGGTTATTTTCTTCCTCCTGGGATATACTCATGAAGCAACACAGTGGAGGGATATTTCAGTGCTGTATTTGGGGGGCTAAGCATGAGTTCAGTTCTGTGGATGTTAAGGGGGTAAATAGGATCACACATTATTACATTGTAAAATTTGCAGTGAATGTTACTTTCAGGATCTCAGTTAATTTTAAGGGAGAAAATTGGTGCACTCAAATGTTAAAATTTCGAGTATCAAAACTCTTAATATATGAACACTTTTCTTATCAAGACAATTTACCATTTATTTTATTTCATCGCTTTCTGTAACAAAGAGAGATGAGAACATCAGTAGTCTCTTTGAAGTTCAGGAGGCAGAAATGGTTTGAGAAACACATTTCAACTACAGAAATGAAGTGTAAGTCATTGGAAGACCAATAAATCTGGAAATTAGAAAGAAAATTAGCTATTCAAAAGGAAAGAAGGGAAAGGAAATAAAAGAGAAAAACACTTCCTTTCCACTACATTTTTAAACTTGTAAGAGTGTTAAACAAAGTGTTAAACTTGTAAAAGTGTTAAACTTGTAAGAGTGCTTATGCTAATTGACTCTCTGATTGTGCAAGAAATAGACAACATGTGTCTGTCAATTCTTTCTATTAAGATTCTTGATGAGCTATATAACTTTTTTAGATAAGTGTCTACAGTACATTTGACATATAAATTTCTATTTGTTTTAACACGGTGGTAGAGCATTTTTGGCATTCAAGGTGTTCCATAAGTAGACTTGCCCATAGGTTCATTGTTTCCTTATATTTATTTTGATTTTTTTTTTTTGTGGGTACCGGGGGGTCGACCTCAGGACCTCGCGCGCCAGCAGGCGCCCATGCCGCTGAGCGATATCACCGGCCCCTTTTTCGTATGTGGGTTCCGGGAGTCGAACTCCGGCCCTCGCGCTTGCCGGGCAGGCGCTTAAGCCGCTGAGCCATCTCACCAGCCCTTATTTTGATTTTGATGTTGGTAACCACACTAAAAATCTTTAGAGTCCTGTGACTATGGAGAGTTGCAGGGCAAATGAAATACATTCAGATTTCAAAGAAAAGAAAACCCCATTTTGTATTTGTTGTATAATAGAAAACTTCAAACTAGTAAAAAGGAAAGAAAAGCAGCACTATAACTTGAGTGAACAGAAGAAAAGAGCAATACATTGAAAATATAAATGGGAAATTATTGACAGCATGTCTGATAATGCTAGTGATGTATTGATTTTTGTTGTCTTTAAACTTTCCAGCTAGAGGGAAACAATAATATTCCAGAGACTAAATACACTTAGCTGGGTTGGGATGAAGGTGGGCTAAATTGCTAAAAGGTTTTTATATTGCTCAAATATATATCTTATGACTATCAGAAATATTAACATTTGGCAGAACATCAAATGAATATGGAGCACAGTCCAGAATCCTGACTAAAGTATTATGGTATGTAAGGAATTTGTTGGTAAGAGTCATTCTTAAAAACCAAAGCTAAATGATAAAAGCAGCTGCTTATTTTATTCCCAATTTTAATTGATGGGATAAGAAAGTGGTTCAGGATGTAAGTGAATTACATGTCTCTTTTATATTGCATTCATGAAAAAGAAAGAATTAAGATAGTAACTTCCTCCTCAAAGTTTAAACACAAGAAGTCATTATGCGTTCATCTGGAACTTGTTTTAGAATCTAGGAATGAATATGCAATCACATACTCTGCTGCAAAGGAAGAGAAAAGCCTTCTTTTAATCACTCCAAAAATTTTGGCTGTTCCTAGAGCCATCTGGTTTCCATCTACATATATCCTGTTTTCATAGTCAAACCCTAATGACATACCCTAAAATGTACTCTCTGAATACAAGCATATTGTTTTTATTTTTTAGAATTTTTAAGAATCTTTAAGCAAAGACTACTGCTGTTTTGTTTAGACTCAGATGATGTTCAAACCAAATAAAAGCAACCAATTAAGACGTTTTAATAGTAGATTACGTTCATCAATTGAGAGCAGTCTTTTCTTATTATCAGGGTTTGTACCAAGGTTATGTTGGCAACTATTAAACAAGTTAGAGATTCTCTAGCTATCTCATCATTTTCCTTATTCTTTGCACATAGTTGTTAAGATTGGTGATAAAACATTCTTAAATATTTGAATTCACTAGTAAAACTCTCTGTGCCTAAAGTTTTCTATGGAAAAGTTTAAATCATGAAATTAAATTTATTAACAATAGATTTATTTATATATATATATATATTTATTTATTGAGACAGGGTCTCACTATATAGTTCAGTCTAGCCTTGAACTCACTATGTAGTCCAGGCTGGCCTCAAACTCGAGGTGATTCTCTTGCCTCAGCCTCCCAAGTGCTGGGATTGTAAGTGTGCACTACCATGCCCGGCAGCAATAGAATTATTTATATTTTAATTTCCTATTTCATAATTGTAAATTTTTATTTTTGCATAAATGTGTTAATTTCATCTAAACTTTAAAATACTTTGGCACAAAGTTGTTTATAATGTCCTCTTATAGCCATTTTCACATTTGGCAGGACCTGTAGTGACAGTCCCCTTTTCAATCCTGGTATTATCACCTCTGGTTTTTCAAAACTGGGTTTAGAGTTAGTTTATAGAGTAGCCTTTTCTAGGCTACCTTTTGGTTTTTGGGATTCTCATTCCTGTATATTTGCTTTCTATTTTATTAGCTTCTGCTCTTTGCTTTCTCATATTTTGTTTGTATTTAACTTTTATTGTCCTTTAGCTTCTTTTTCAGCTTATTGATTTTCAGGCTTTTGTCATTTCTAATGTATGAATTTAAAGTTGTAAATTTTGCACTAAGCAGGAAAGTGGTTGCCTCACACAAAACTTATTTTAAAACTTAAATTGAAGCATAACGTATATAAAATCCATATATCACAAGTGTACAGCTTTATGAGAAATCCAAAGCCAACACAATCATGTAAACATCACAGAGGTAAGGAAGTCAAACGTGGGGCTGGGAATATAGCTCAGTAGCACAGTGCCTGCCTGGCAAGCACAAGGTCCTGAGTTTGATTCTCAGTACCAAAAAAAAAAAAAAAAAAAAAGTCAAACATTTACCAGCACCCCAGACACCCCCTCCATTGTAACTCTCTTTTGAAATGTAACCATTATCATGAGAAGAACATATGGTATAAGTTAATAATATATAACGTAATAACCATATATGTATAAAATGGTGTGATTATATTTTATGTTGAAATTCTTTCTGTTATACAAGGGATGATGACAATATAAGTCAAATGTTTCAATTTTTTAAAAAATGTATTACAGTAAAGGACATTGCCATCAACCCTCCTCAAAATACTTCCCCACATTTGAATACATTTGCCCCATCTTGCCACTTTCTGAAGCAGTTCTGGAGCTCCTCGTGTCTTTAAAAGTTGTGATAAAAAATACAGTTAATGTCGCTGCTGGTTGCCACCCAACAGAAAGGTAGGCTTGTAAAAACATTATGGTGTGTCTTCATCCTCCTTATTCACTGGATCTGGCACCATGCAACTTCCGGCTCTTTCCCAAATCAAAATGACCGTGAAAGACAAACAATTTGATCAATTCAGGACATTTAGCCAGCCATGACAACACAACTAAAGACACTCATGAAGAGGATTTCCAGAACTGCTTCAGAAAGTGGGATGAACAATGGTATAAGTGTGTTTGAAGCATGCGGGAGTATTTTGAAGGAGATTAATGGCAACGTGTCTTTTACTGTAATAAAAATATTTAAACATTCATCATATTTTTCAATCACATCTTGTATTTATGACACTTATCTAGGCTAGTATATGTAGCAATAATTCACCCATCACATTTCTGTGTAACTTTCTTGGACAAACCCACCAATCCTTTTTTTCTGTTGATGGACATTTTTCAAGTTTTTTTCTCTTGCTATTGTGAACAATTCTACTGTGAAATTTTCTCATGTCTTCTGGTACATACATACTTGCATTCTTGTTGGATATATAACTAGTGATGGGAATTGCTTGGTTGAGTATGTTAAGCTTTAATAGGATACCAACAACAGCTTCCCAAATTAGTTGCACCAATTTATTCTCCTACCCGCAGCATTTTTAACTCCACTTACTCCACATTCTTGTAATACTTAGTATTATCAGATTCTTTAATTTTTATCATTATAGCGATGTGACTAATATATTCTATTTTAGTTCTTTATTTGTTTTATTTTTCATTCAATGTAGTAATTAAATACAGAACAGTTTGAATAGGTAACTACTAAAATGCTGATACCACTCATTGCTCCCTTTCACTATATGATTTTTTTAAAAGTGAGGTTTATTGGTCATTTGGAAATATTGGTTTACTAAAGTATGTAGGTCATCTAAATGTGGACAGTTTTTACTATACAATATCAAAACATCCCATGTAGTCACACTACCACTGATCTCATCAGAAAGTTTTTAGTATTAGGAAGCTGGAAGCTCACAGTGATGGAAATAAGTTTTCCAAATGTCTAATTCTCATTCAAAATCTTGAATTTTATCATTTGCAGTAAATATTGTCAGTTTTTCCCCATGTAGGGACAAGCTCATCCCAGTCATTTCTGAGAAAATATCTGTCAGCTATTCACAATGAAGTGTTCATAGTTTGTCTTTTTTGTTAGTAAAAATGATGTTCCATAAAAAAGTCTACTTCACCCTGCAACTCAAATGCCAAGCACTCTTCCTTGAGGAAATCATCTTTCTTCAGTATACAACAGAAAGTCTTTAAGCATACTTTCTAGTTCTGTTTCCTCACACAAAATATTTAAAAATTCATACTTAGTGGTTGAGATTTAACAAGATTAATAGTAGTTCTTCCAGGATATCCTTATTGGTATTTTTTTTAAACTGCAGATGCATGATTGTGAATTCACTGACTACTAAACAGAGTGGATACCGTACCTCGACTCCATCTATGGTGCCTCCTTTTACCCATCAGTGCTTTTGCATTGTCAGTGGAAATTTAAATACAGTGAAAAAGGCAAATCATGTCTTAGCATTAGTTAACATTTTTTGAACATAATTTTGACCTCACAGAGGATTGACAGATCACAATTTGAGTATCACTGTTCTATCGTTCCTTCTTTATTAACCATAATATTTCTGTAAAGGTAAACTTCAACTATTTGATTACCCTGAAGTATCATTCACATAAAAAAGGAAGAATACATGCTCAATTCTTTCCCTTTATTTAGCAGTTTTCAAAATAATGAATTGATTTCCTCATGTCCCACAAAAAGGACCAGTGAATTTTGTATGTGTCATGAACTTATAGCTAAAACATATTTAATAGTGCTCAATACACTGCAGTTATTAATTTTAATTCTCAAATTATGCTAGCTTTACTAAGTAGGGTTCTGTTTAGGTTGTGTGTGCATGTGTATCTTGTTTTGAATTTTTTATCTTGAAATAATTATAGATTCACACAAATAATTATAGATTTATGCAAAAATGATACAGAAAGATCTTATGTGCTCTTCACCCAGTTGTCCCCAATGATGACATTTTGGGAACATCTCAATCACTTTTTTTTCCATCTCATTCATTTTGAGTGTTTTTTTTTTTTTTCTCATGACTCATAGTAGTCTTTTGAGCGCTGCCTTGCTTTCTAGTATAACATGATGTCCAGGTCTTATACATTCCCTGTCCCAGACGGCCATTCTTTAAGAATTCTTCAGTTCTTTTTAGTAGGAGATGGTCGGTTCTTTATATCTAGAGATATAAATTGGACAACAGGTGTGCTTATTGTTACAGGATCTGTGTGTCTAGGTATTTTCAGTTACTGAGTTAAGGGATATTTATTTTTAAAAAGATGAAGTATATCACAAGTTCATATTGATCTTTATAATTCAATTCCAGCTGTTTAAGGTTTTAATTTAACTTGATCAGTCTTACATTTGTATCTCCTTTTTCCTACACCTGAATCTCAGTTTTCATTTATGTTAGTCATTAGTTACCTCACACTACTCAAAAAATGGATTGAGAAAGTGCAAGCCCTATACTAACACTATGGTTACTGTAGTAATTTAATATTTTTGCCATTTTTTCTATTTGTAAAGTATATTCCAGTAGGCAGTTACAGTCAAATTACAGTTTTAAAGTATCTTGGAATAGTTCCTCTCTGATAAAGTTAAATTACTATTAGACACAATAATTAGCCTCATTTGTTTCAAGTTGCTTTCATATTTAGTGCTTGCTTTTTGCATTTTTATTTCCTTCTACAATTATGTGAAATATTTACTTGGTTTGAAAATAAATTTATAAGAAAAGCATATTTAGAGTAGGTTAACTTCTACTATTCATACAACACACATTATTCTCCACTTTGACTCTTCAATTTAAAAATATAAACTTTAGATTACTCCATAGTACTATATAGAAATATTCCTTGATTTTTAATGGTATTTTTGATTAACAGAAACTTCTAATTTTGAGATTCCATTTATCAATATTTTCTTTTTTACTTAGTATTATTGCTATTCTTTTAAAGAAAATGTAGCCTGCTTTATGACTATGAAGATATAACTCCTGCTATCTTCTAGAACATTATTATCCAGTAAAACTTTCCAACATGTGAGAAATTTTCTATATTTGTGTAGATAATATGTGGCTACTGAACGCTTGAAATGTGGCTAATAAAACTGAGGGATTGAATGTTTAGTGTTACTAATTTTAATCAAAGTTAGATTAATTTATTCTTTTTTTTGTGGGTACCGGGGGTCGACCTCAGGACCTCGCGTGCCAGCAGGTGCCCGTGCCACTGAGTGATGGCCCTTTTTTTCGTATGTGGGTTCTGGGAGTCAAACTCGGGCCCTTGCACTTGCCAGGCAGGCGCTTACGCCGCTGAGCCATCTCACTGGCCCTAGATTAATTTATTCTATGTGAAAATCCAGCTGGATTTTTCTCCACACACAACACTGTTTAATAAAAGGACTATCTTTTTCAGCTACATAGTCAGTAGTATTCCCTTTGTCAAAACCGAAGTGACTCTATACATTTTATTTCTGTTTCTGGACTCTGTTCTGTTATATTGGTCTATTTGTTCATTCTTCTGTCAATATCATTTTGTGTTAAATATAGGAGCCTTAAATTTGTGTTGATATGGATTCATGTATGTTCTCTCACTTTGTTCTTCTGCTTCAAGATTAAGTCATTTTTGGCACTTTACATTTCTATATAAATTGTAGAATCAATTTTTAAATTTGTACCAGAAAACCATGCTCTGATTTTAATTGGTATTACATCAAAACTATAGAAAATACAAGGTATATTGACAATATGTTATTTGAATTTTTATTGAATCTATAAAATATGGAGTTTATTGACATATTGGCAATATTGAGATATTGGATCCATTAGCAAGGTAGGTATAGTTTTCAATTTATTTTATTATTTTTTCTCAGTGTTTATATGTGTTTGCAGAAGTATACATATATAGAGATATTGAAGACCTTTAGAAATATGTAGAGGGCCGGTGAGATGGCTCAGTGGCGTAAGCGCCTGCCTTGCAAGCGCGAGGGCCCGAGTTCGACTCCCGGATCCCATATACGAAAAAGGGGCCGGTGATATCGCTCAGCGGCACGGGTGCCTGTTGGCGCGCGAGGTCCTGAGGTCGACCCCCCAGTACCCACAAAAAAAAAAAAAAAGAAATATGTAGAACTTTGAGATATAGACCTATATAGAGATATATAGACTTTTTATTAGATATCTGATACTCTCCTATTTTAAATGGCATTTGAAATTTTTATTTCATAATTGGTTGTATTGTATGCATATAGAAGTAAAACTGATGTTTTATTAATTTGTATCTAGTGTTATTGCTAAATTTATTTTTAAATGGCATGTTTTTATGTGATTTTAGATTTTCTGCATAAACTGTTATGCTATTTGCAAGTAATGTTAGTTTTTTTACTTCCTAAACATACAATTTTCTTGCTCTAAGGTACTGACTATGAAATTTATTATAATATTGAGCAGAAGTGATGATAATGAATAGTCTTATCTTAATCCTGATCATGGAGAGAAAGTTTTTAATATTTAATGAGAATATGTTGTCCAATTAGGGATTCTTTTTTTACAGAAACCCTTTATCGGATTAAGGAAATTTTAATTTTAATATTTAATATTTAATGAGAATATGTTGTCCAATTAGGGATTTTTTTTTTACAGAAACCCTTCATCAGATTAAGGAAATTCTCTTCCTTTTATAACTTACTAAGATTTAAAAAATCATTAATGGGTGTTGAGTTTATCACATGTTTCTGTTTGTTGAAGTGATCTTATGATTTTTATTCCTTTATTTTATTAATATCATGAATTGTATTAATTTATTGATAGTAAATCAATTTTGCAATCTTGAATCAGTTAAAATTTAAACCAGTCTTAGAAGAAACCCTGGTTGGTTGAGATATATTATACTTCTTTATGTGATTGGTTTTAATTTCTTAATATTTTGTTTTGAATTTTAAAAATCTATGTTCATGATAGAAATTAGCTTGTAATTTTCTGTTCTTATAATGCTCCTGTCAGGGTCTGGCATCAAGGCTATGGTGACCTCACATAGTAAGTCGAGAAGTTCTACTTCTTTTTCAATTCTCTGGGTTTGTCTTAGTCTATTTGGGGTGCTACAACAAAATACCATACTCTGCGTGATGTAATAAAAACAACAGAAATGTATTCTCAGAAATATGGAGGCTGTGAAGTCAGTGATGAAGGCACTGGTGATGGACAGATTCATTTCTGATAAGGGCTTACTTTCTTGTTAATGAAACATAAGGGCCTCTTCTGTCTCGTGTCCTTACATTGTAGAAGGAGCAAGTTTCTGGAACCTCTTTTATGGGAACACTAGCCTGCCCTCCTGACCTAATGTTTTTACATTCTTCATTATTGGTATTTGTGCTTTTTCTTTATTGTTTATAAGTTTGCTATATTTTTATTAATTTTATTAATTTCTTCAATTAACTATCTTTTCACAGCCAGCAAATAAAAGATTTTAACTTTAAATGAAAAATAATGGAGGTGAAGAATGACCTCTCAAGAAAAGAATAAGAAGCCAGAAAATGATAGAATAACATCCTCTAACAGCTGAAGTAAATTTCAGCTGGAAACCTAACATTTTATACCCATTTTATTCTTCCAAAAGGAAGGTAAAGAAAAATATTTACAAATTAACCAAAACTGAGGTAATTCATCTTAAGCACATCTGTATTGAAAGAAATAGTAATAGTGGGGATACAATAGGATAAAATGTATTTAGTTCAAAAGAAGGCAAGAAAGGGAAAAAGAGGCAATTTGGGGAAAAAAAATTGAGATGTGTTATGTACATGTACCAGTTCTCTACAATGAATGTAATCACTATGTACTGAGAACATGTACTAAGAAAAATTAAAAATTAAAAAATAAGCATATGGGATAAACAAAAACAAATAGTAAAATGGCAGATTTAAATTTAACCATATCAGTAATTACAAACACTCTGATTAATAAAGATAGACTGGCTAGAAATTAAATAACCGTATTCTACTTATTAGAGACACACCTTTATTTAAAAAAAAAGAAAGCTTGAAAGTAAAAGGATAGAAAGAGATAGACACCATGCAAACACATCAAAAGGAAACAATATAGCTAGTATACAAATATCACTTACAGTAAACTTTAAGGCGAGAAGTAGGGAAATTACATAATGATAAAGCATCAATCCATCAGAAAAGTCAGTCATAAATTTCAATGCAGTAATATCATCTTTAATTAATTAAACAAAAATGGCTGACCATCAAGAAGAAATATATAAATCCATAATAGAAGGACAAAAAATCAGTAAGAATACTGAAAACTTGAGTAAGAGGAATGACAGGTATGTGTATGAATGTGGTTAAACATTATTGTTCGTAAAGCATATCTATATTGATGTATGTAGATATATGTCATTCATTTTTATTGTTTTGTAGTATTTTCAGGATGTGAATGCCCAATTTTTGTAAATTTTCTGGATACTCACAAAAAGACAGTATTCTGAGTTGCTTTATTTTTTTGGTGTGGGAGGAGGGAGTCTGGTACTGAGGATTGAACTCAGGGCCTATGCACTGAGCTACATTCCCAGACCTTTTTATTTTTAGACAGAGTCTTGCTAAATTGCCCAGGCTGGGAATAAACTTTTCATCCTTCCTGATTCAGCCTCTCAGACTGCTGGCATTACAGGTATGAATTGCTTGTTCTAAGTCAATTTTGTTAGTAGTATTAGTAGTATTGTTCAAATGTTTGGTGTTCATTCTGATTCTTTTTGTTTGCTTATTTTATCAGTTACTGAGGGCTATGGATGTGGCTCAGTGGTATTTACCTAGCATGTGTGAAGCCCTAAGTTCAATCCCCAGAACCACAAAGAAGTGGAGTATTTCATCAATTACTGAGAAAGTTATGTTAAAATTATGAGAAAGTTATGTTAAAGTCACTATGAATGGTGAACTGTTTATTTCTATTTGAATTCTATTTTTTTCCATGTTTTGAGGCCATTTTATTTTATTGAGCTGCTTAACCAAATTTAAATTTGCAATATCTCCCTGTGAAATTGAAACTTTTAGCATTATTTATTATTTCTGCTTCTGTTGCTGATGAACCATTATGGTTTTTGTTTGTCTTAATGTTAAGAAGGGCATTTTTCATATGGAATATATTTTTCCCTGGTGTAGAAATCTAGCTTGTCATTTATTTCCTTTTAGTATGTGAAAGTTATCTGATTATCTTCAAGGTCTCATTGCTATCATTGCACCATTCATTAGTAGTTTCTTATTATCTTTTTTGCATTTTTATAATTTTGTCTTCTTTTTTTTTTTTTTTTTGTGGGTACCGGGGGGGTCGACCTCAGGACCTCGCGCGCCAGCAGGCACCCGTGCCGCTGAGCGATATCACCGGCCCCTTTTTCGTATGTGGGTTCCGGGAGTCGAACTTGGGCCCTCGCGCTTGCCGGGCAGGCGCTTAAGCCGCTGAGCCATCTCACCGGACCCTAATTTTGTCTTCTTGTTTGTTCAATATGTTGTTAAAAGTACCCTTTGAGTTTTTAATTTGTTTTGCGTGTGGTGCTTGGGATAGAACACCAGGTTTTGCACATGCTAGGCAAGCTCTCTACTACTGGTCTACTTTCCCAGTGGGTTTTAAATTTTGATTATTATGTTTTAAATTTATAAAATTCCAATTATTATTGTTGAAATCTGCTATGATATTTTTATAGTTTTCTGTTGCTGGCCAATAATTTTAAGCTTGCCTGTTATTTCTTTAATTATATTAAATCTCCATCTGATAATTTAGAGTCTGAAGTGTGCAAGTATGCTTCTACTGTGTGCTATTTTAGCTGGTTTTTGCTCACAGCTTTATATTTTCATATGTGCCAGAT
Organism: Erethizon dorsatum; assembly: GCA_028451465.1. Classification (NCBI taxonomy): domain Eukaryota; kingdom Metazoa; phylum Chordata; class Mammalia; order Rodentia; family Erethizontidae; genus Erethizon; species Erethizon dorsatum. The sequence continues at coordinate 67,559,349 of CM051838.1, forward strand.
TTTCCTTGACTTGTGATGGTTATTATACTGAAAATAATATTTGTCAGGATATCCTGAGATCTTGGGTTAAAGTACTTTCCTTCAGGATAGATTTTTATTTACTTTGGGGAGTGCCTGAATACTACTGCTTGTAAACCACTTTACCTTGAGTTCAGGACTTTAGGGTCTTTGCCTACTTAGACATTGTATTTCCAGCTGAAAATATGTGGAATGTCCAGTATCTAGCCAGAAGTTTATGAGACCTTTTTTCTTTCTCTTTTCCTTCTATTTTCATTGGTGCCAAATCAAACTCCTCAGCACTGTTTTGGGCTGGAGAATAGATAGACTAAGTTTTGATATACAATTATCTGGAAATTTGGTACTTTGGAATTCCAGAATAATGTAGTTTGGAGATTCCATAAGAACCCCCATTTTAGGTACATTCTGGTTCTTAATTTTTTTCTTCCTTATCTCACATTTATCTGAATTTATGTCCAAGTTTGTGTTGGCAAAAGCTTTCAGAAAAAAAGGCAGGTTCACAATTCAACTCATCTCTCTGAGTTTAGGTTTCACTGGAATTTGTCCTAGCAGTTCCTTATTGTCTTATCAGATTTCCAAGGCTTTTAAAGGTAATTGTTTTTAATATTTTATCCAGAATATTTAGTTGCTTTCAGTAGGATAGCTGCTGTGGATAATTTAGGCTACCATTACCTGATATTCCCTATCATACAGTTCAGTCACTAGCAGACTAGCATCTAAGTAATATTGAAATGCTTTTATGTATGTCTTAAAATATTTTAATTGAAAATAAGAGTATCATTATTTTCCCTAAATCTTGATAAGGGATTCTTATCTCTTATTGATTTTGGACAGAATAATTCAGAAATAAGATCTACTGTGAGATACTTAGTAATTTATTCAAAAGCACATGCCTTTGGCTAAAACCGTGTAATCATACTTTATTAAAGGTGGTATTTGTGGCTTTACTTGACATAAAATGATTTTCATATTTCTTTTTTCTAGTCATTCCATCTGACATACATTTTTGTGCATAAAGCATTCAAACTGTGAAGAAAAATAAGACATGATCCATAAGATTAAAAGACATTTAACAACAAACAATTGTGATACAATTAGATTCAAGCTATAAATCCATACCACCTGGAAAAAACAGAGGAAGCAACAAATTCAATGTTTGTTGGCAGGTAGAACCAGGAGGGGAAGTCTTCCATGTAGGATGCCTTTTTATCAGAATATTAATGGATGATTTGGAAAGTAAGGGAGTGGAGTGGAGAACAAGTATCTCAGTCCCAGTGAAAATCATAAATGATGCCTGGAGGAACAAAGAAGTAAAGAAGGAGTTGAAAATGTTTGATTTGGCCATAGCACCTTGTGTATGTATAAGCAAGGTAGAAGCTGAGGCTAGACGAGGTAGAAGTTGAGGTTAGACAAGTAAATAAGAATCGGATTTAGAATACTCTTCCATAAAATGCTTAGGATTTTAGACTTTATCCTAAGGAGATGGAGAGTCAGTAATGATGAAAAAAGATCTAAAAGCAACTTTCCTGTTAAATAGTATCACATGGAAATCACAGACATTTTGGAAAAAGAAGAAATCATCTGTAATCCCAATACCCAATTACCACCACAATGATATATTTCCACCGCTCTTTTAAAAACAACTTTTCCAGAGCTGGGCATGGTGGCACATGCCTGTGAACCCAGCCAGGAGGCTGAGGTAGGAGATCAAGGCTAGCCTGGGCTATATGGTGAGTTCAAGGCCAGCCTGGACTATGTAATGAGAGACTGTCTTAACAAAAAACAACACACCTGTAACCCCAGCACTCTGGGAGGCTGAGACAGGATTATAAGTTGGACCTCAGTCTGGGTAACTTAGCAATTTAGCAAGACTATCTCAACACAAAAATAAAATAAAAAGGACTGAGGATTTGGTTTAGTGTGAGGGCCCTGGATTCAATCGCTAGAATCACAAAAACAGAAAAACATTTTCTGCACATATTTTTAAAAATAGTAGTAATTTATAATTATTTATTAGTATAGTTAATATATATGTATATGTGTTTTATTGTAAAATTAATTTATATTTATTGTAAAATAGAGGGAAACTTAGGAAAGCATACACATTTTAAATTTGTGCTCTTAATTTAAGGCTTTATGTTATTATAAAACATTTGTTCACATAGTTTTAATGACTGTATAATTTGACTTATTTGGATTGTTTTCAGATTTTAAAAATATGACTATTTAAGTTACAGTATGTTCATATTAATATCTATGTCCACTAGAAATGGAAAATTGTTTACTTAAGAAATCAAGAGCCAGTGAGATGGCTCAGTGGCGTAAGCGCCTGCCTGGCAAGCGCGAGGGCCCCAGTTTGACTCCCGGAACCCACATACAAAAAAAGGGCCAGTGATATTGCTCAGCTGCAGGGGCGCCTGCTGGCGCGCAAGGTCCTGAGGTCGACCCCCAGTACCCACGGAAAAAAAAAAAGAAATCAAAGTAACTTGATCAAAAAATTATTTGCATTATCTTGCATCAAATCATGTAAAAGGGCCTGGGTAGATGATGTGAATCCAAATAAATGTAATTTTATATTTTCCAGTGGCAAGAAATAAAATAGCAAAAGAGATCTCATTCACAAAACAATAAACATAAAATATCTAGGTGTCCTTTAATGAGAAATGTAAAGGAAAGGCATGAAATTTTTTTGAAAAATACTTTAAAATCTTCTATACATGGGGTGACTTCATGTATTCTTAGATGGAATATTACAAATTTTTGTATTTTCTCCAAATTAGTTGGATTTGTCCCTGTGTCAATAAAAATTTCAGTGGGATTATACTTTAACATGACTACTTTTTGTTTCCCAAAAATTTACCTCAAAGAACAAATAATTGAAAAATATTGAAAAATGGAAAGAGTTAAAGGTGTAGAAATTCATTATCAGAATTATGAAATTACATTATTAGCAATATTATATAGTATCCACTTGATAGGACTAGAGTAGGGGAAAGAGAGATCAAACAATTATTAAAATAACCAGGTAAAAATGATGGAGGTTTAAACCGAGGCTAGAAAGAATTTATTATGATGTAGAGGGGAGAATTGATAGGACTTAGTTAATCGTTGTGGGGAGATACAATAAAATAGCAAATGGTACTAACAAGGGTCATGGAAATGAGTTCAATTTTAGAAATGTCATCTAAGAAGAATTAGGGCAATAATCAGTTCAATTAGTTGACTTGAGAAAGGGAGGTGGAATCTAAAGATAGATTTTGAGTCATCTGCATAAAGATGTTATTTAAAGATAGAGTAAAGATGAAATGGTAAATAATGTATAAAGTGGGGTGGGGGTAAGAAAAAGGCATAAGGTCAAAATCTTGTGGGACACATTTTGAAGGTGCAAGAGAATAAATGTTCATAATTTAGTGGAAAAGAAACAGTAGGAGTTGTAGAGGAGAATCCAGGAAGGGGTTATTCATGCGAATCAAAAGAGGAAAGATGAAGATTAGAAAAGTTGATAATTAAAGGACTGAGGCCTCTTAGGTAGTGGGAAGGAACATTTAAATTATTTAGTAAATAAATGGCTGAAGTATTTAAAGATCACAATTTTACTGTAGAAATCATTTCAGAATTTTCCCAGGTAGAGTAGGGTACAACAGAAGTAGTGTTGTAATCAAGTGTGAATTTCAGGTCCAACCCCCTTATTTATGTATTTTGTGAATTCTGATGGTATTTATTAGATTATTTTGCCTTGGAGTACCTTAGCAAGTTTGAGAAGTTATATGAAAAATGTTTTTCTCCCTTCTAACCATTTTTGCATTTTACAAATCTGTTGAGTTTGCCGTGATACTTGGCTCTTCCTCAATAGTTGTAAAGTGAAATATTAGAACTCACTTTATTTCTTTTAACCATCTACTCCACTGTGTAGTTCCTGCCATTCCAGAAACATCTCTTTGTACTTTTAATATTGGCTTATTCCTTCTGTTAATGATTATAATTAAGAGTATTGTTTTAACTTTTGTGCTGGATCTACTTCAGTAATAGTTGTGGGTCATGAATTACTTTTACTCAAATATAGTTATTTTTGGTCTTTTTATCTAGCCATATTGGGACAGTTTTGAAAAATACAAAAATACTTATTAGTTAATTCTGAACTAACAAATAAGCCAGCTTGTGTCTTTTTTCCAACTCAGTATCTAGAAATAATTTAGGTATCTAGAAAGTTATTACAAAATGTAGTTTCCCATTCCTATTCTGTTGGTGTTTGGAAAATGTCTTGCAATAGAAAGAGATCTTACATATGGTTTTTTGTCTTTAAAAGGATGGTATACGAGCTGGGTGTGTTGGTGCACACCTGTAATCCCAGCATCGGGAGGCTGAGGCAGGAGGATTGTTGCAAGTTCGAGGCCAGCTTGGGCTACAAAGGGGGTTCATGGCCAGCCTGAACTACGTAGTGAGACTGTCTCAAACAAACAAACAAACAAAGAAACAAACAAAGGAATGTATATTCTACATCTCCATTCTACATCCTAAGGCTAACAACAGCCTGAGCAAGACAGTTAATTATTAATGTGCATAAGATTAAATGTGTCTCCCAAGTACTTGCCCTCTACCTAAAGAACTAAGAGTTCTTTTAAGTGTTGGAAAGATTATAGTTGTGCTGTATGCATACTGGTGCGTTGTGAATTATAATGTTTGACTTGCAATGCCTAATGAACTTCCTTTAATCTAAAAATCAAATAGTTTGAATTGTCATAGTGTTCCCTATAGCTCTGTGAGGAGCTTTAGAATTTCAAGAGTGTAAGCATTAGCTTCTGGTTCTTATATGGTAGTTTTCATAATCTGTCACCCAGGCTCAGAAATATTTCATCTGTACAAAATTTATCACCAAACAAGAAGGTTGACCTTCTGTGTAATTACTGAAGTGTTGGAAATAGCACATATTCTTATTTGTAACTCTGGTATTCATTATTCAAAGTATTTAGATGAGCAGAACAATAAATTGTGAAAATTTTAGCTGTATATATTTCAGCTACCTTCTTCCTCACTTAGATTTGCCTCTTCTCTGAAGTACATGTCCCATTAATTCCATAATTCTTTTGTAAATCAATCAATATTTTTTTATAATTTTCTAGAAATACTCCATTGAAGGTTATATATACTTAAAGTAGTTTAATTTTTTTTTATACAACGGGTAATATCCTTTAATTAAACAGCTTAATTTGGGCTTTTCAGATAGCCATAGAGGTATCCATGACCAGGATAAACTTGAATCAGTTTTTGTGTTTAAAGATTTTTTTTTCATTTGTAACATCAATGATTTGTTTTACATGTACAATAATATAAAAACATTACATAGAAACTGTAAACTGTCAGAATCTCCCAAGATATTAAATAATCTAACTTTAAATGAGCAACTATCCAACTAAAGGAGGAAATTTTCTTTCTTTCTTTTTTTTTTTTTTTTGTCTTTTAAGGTTAACAAGTAACTCCAGATAATTTGATCAAGATAAAAGAAATAAAATACCAGTTTCCACATTGGTTTAGGAACATTACATTTTTACAATTATTTCTATAAGGTATCTGTCTGGCTTTTTACATTTTTATCAACTTTATTAAAGTATAGCTAATGTGATTATATTTATATAAATTATATTTTGATGATTACATGCATTCTTTAAATCTCCACTACTATAAAGATACAGAACATTTCTGGCACCCCAAAAGTTTCTTGTTTTCCTTTTGCAGTCATTCTTCCCTTTGCCCCAATCCTTAATGGACCATTGATCTGCTTTCTGTCATGGATTAATTATATCCATGGGATAATATACTAATGGAATTGCTTGGTATGAACTTTTTGTGTTTTCCTTCATTAAGTGTAATGACTTTGAGGTTTATTCATATTGTGTATATTCAGTAATTCATTACTTTTGTTTGCTGAGTAGTATTTGATTATATACCACATTTTAAAAAATCCAGTCGGGCCGGTGAGATGGCTCAGCGGCGTAAGTGCCTGCCTGGCAAGCGCGAGGTCCTGAGTTTGACCCCCAGTACCCACAAAATAAATAAAAAATAAATAAAAAATTAAAAATCCAGTCATCTGTTGATGAATCCTTGTGTTGTTTCCAACTTTGAGCTATTGTGAATAAGGCTTTTGTATACCTTTGTGTACAACTCTTTTTGTGGACATATGGTTTTTCTCTTTTATTTCTTTAATACCTGTGAGCAAACTGGTTGGGTTTTATGGCGAGTAGTTGATAAATGGTTTTTAAAGTATTTGCACCATTTTAAATTTTTACTAGCCAAGTATAGATGTGTTTTTAATTTGCATTTCCTGATAACTAATCACATTAAACATTCTTTCCCTGTGCTTCTGTCTGTGTGTATGGTGTTTTATGTAGTGCATCCAAATCATTTACCTTTATAATTTAGTTTGATTGTTTTATTATTATGTTATAAAAGTGTATATACAAGTATTGTGGATATTTTCAGATATCCATATCAGATATACATATTGTGGATATTTTCTTCTGTGCTCCAGCTTATCTATTCATTTACTTTAAAGTACTTGCTAGAGACCAGAAGTTTTAAATTTTGATTAATGTAAATTATTATTTTTGTTTTATGACTTATGATCTTTATGGTCTACTAAAATTTTTTTTGCTATCCCAAGTTAGCAAAGATTTTCCTCTTACATTTTCTTCTAAGAATTTTGAGATTTTGATTTTAGATTTAGTTGTGTGATCCATTCAAATTCATTTCTGTGAATGATTTGGGGTAAGGATCAAGGTTTATTCTTTCCTATTCATACATCCAATATAAAACTGTTGCTTTTGTAGGTGACCTGATCAAACTTCCTGGGGGGTGTATACTGGTTTTATGGTTCCTCAGGACAGGTAAGGGTCTTGAGGAGCTGTAAGGCTGCCTTTCTTTCCTCCTTATCAGCCTTTTAATTTCCCAAAAAGACTTTAGACATACTTCTTTGGTGTTGCTTACAATGAATGAGAGTGATCTGCTTGGGAAGATATACTGCCTCTAGAAGTTGTAAAATTTCCTGCTTGTGCTTTATAGATGATTGATTATTAGCAAGCTTCTTTTTCTTCAGATTATTGCATGGGCATGTAGCACCAGAAAGGCACATTTGAAATCTGCATAAATATTTAGCTTTTTGCCTTTTCCTATTATCAATGCCTGATAAGAGCTGTGAGCTCTGCTTTTTGAGCAGAGGTCCCTGGAGGAAGGGGTTTGGTCTCAGTCACCTGATGCAAACTGACAACTGCATAACTTGCCTTTCAATGTCCTTGTTGGACAAAACTACTTCCACTTAGTGAACCACACCTCTTCAGGGTCTTGGAGGGGCACGTCACTGATGTCCTGCCTGCTTGGATAGGTTTGGGAAATCACCTGTTCATATGACTGGCTAATCTCTGAGCCTATAAGCATCAAAGAGGCAGGATTAAAAGACTGCAAGTCTTTTTTTTTTTTTTTTGTGGGTACCAGGAGTCGCCCTCAGGAGCTCGCGCTTACCAGGCAGGCACTTATGCCTCTGAGCTCTCTCACTGGCCCGAGACTGCACGTCTTTATAGTAATTGCAGGGGTGTCTAAGAGCATGGCCTGGCATAGGTAAAATGTTCTGTGGCCTTTGTGAGAATTGGAGAGTTGCTCCCAATTTTGCTAGTAAATGTCTTCTTAGTAAGGGAGTAGGACACTGCGGGACAATTAAAAACTCACAGTTAAATATTTGACCTTCAAATTGACAAGTTAAAGCAAGAGTAAAGAAACTCTGACTAGGGCTCTCCTTGACCCCAGTGATGGCTATAGATTTAGAGGAGGATTTTCTAGAGAAAAATGTTAAAACAGAAGTCAAAGGAATTGAAATTGCTTACCTATGACATCCAGGGTCACTCAGAATTTCTCTCAGAAGATGGAGGTGTCTGTGGACAGGGGCGTTGAAGGTTGCCCTGGGCTCCTTTAGAAATTATCAGAGTGGGAGATGAGGGTTTTGGCTGCCTAGTCCCTCTCTGGGAACAGGGACAGTCAATCCTCCTGTGCCATAAGTCAGACACATTGGCTGCCTGATACTCAGAGCAGGGCCCAGATGGTGGCTTGGAACATTCATGTGCCTAGTGTCCAGTCTTCTTGCAGTCTTTCGATTACTCCTGGGGTTTCCTTTGGACAAGTTTGGTGTGCTTAAACATAGCCAGTTAGGATAGCCATAATTTTGGTCTATCTTTATTCTCAGGCCTTCTCCTTTTATCATCATCTAGATCCCAGTTGTTGAACAAAGAAAGGGCTGAGTCCAGCAACTGGGTCATAAGGCTCTGGGGGCCCATCTGCAAACCTACCAGGATCTTTTGAAAATGCTGGATCTCTCTGGGGTGCTAACCTGTAGTGGAAAAAAGTGGGAGAGACCCACATCCCCCTTCGAGATAGGTGTCTGAGGACAGGATCATCAAAGATATCAATATTGTTCCTTTGGAGGCCTCTTTAAGTACCATGTTTCTTGGACCTTTACAGAGATAAAGAGTCATAGAAGCCAGAACATAAAGGATTTCATGCTATTTTCCTTGCTTTTTGCAGAAACAAGCTAACCGAAAAATAGTATGCAGCCTAATGGCAAGGTGGCTGGGTTCTGCAGTGTGTTTCCGATGGCACATCCTGGGGCCTAGGGAGAGAGAAACTAGCTCTGGGTCCTTAAGATGGCATTCCATGCAGAAGGAGGAGACTCATTGAGTACATAAAGTGTCCCTTGTGAAACTCAAGCACTTACTAAGCAGATGTCTCTGCCTGGGGGCTCTCATGGCCTTAGTACCTTTTATACTGTGGCCCAGTAACTGGTTAGGGAGAAGGATGGAGGCCTCTAGGGGTTCCTGTGGAAACTCTCATATTAGAGTGGAGCGTCCCCTGCCCTCCGACTCCCTTAGCTACTTGAGAAACAGTATACTCTTAAGAGATCAGGGTGGAACCTCCTCAGGGGCTCTCTTAGACCGTGGTCCATTAAATCCCTAGAGAGAAAGGTGGACCCCACCACCACCACCGCAGCTGCCTTAGAAACTCCCAAGAGATCAGGCTGGAGTCCCTTGAGCGGCTTCCTTAGCCATGTAAGCCTAGGAGATAAGGTTGGAGCCCTCTTCTGGGCTGCCTTAAAAGTAAACTCTTAAGAGATCAGGGAACGTGTGGGCCTCCTTCCCTCTTCTGAATCAGGTTAGATCCCTTACCTGTTTGTTTTCTCTAACAGAAACTCAGTAATTTCGAAACATGTGCCTGAGGGCCTGAGCAGAACAAAGGAACATCCAGTAATGCTCAACTCAAGTGGCTGTGAGTATGCAAAAGTAGAACCGCCCTTGTTCTTGGAACTTTTTAAGATTTTGTTTTAAAAATAGGTTTCTGGGACGGTGAGATGGCTCAGCGGCATAAGCGCCTGCCTAGCAAGCGCGAGGTCCTGAGTTCAACTCCTGGTACCCACATATGAAAAAAGGGCGGGTGATATCGCTCAGTGGCACAGGCACCTGCTGGCGCATGAGGTCCTGAGGTTGACCCCCGGTACCCACAAAAAAAAAAAAAAAAAGAAGGTTTCTATCTCTACTGCCTTAAACAAGGTACCAAGGCTTTTATTATTGGGGTAAATGTAAGACATACTGTTTCTCTAGTGGCTTCCCCCTGATTTGTTAGCATAGCTATTAATAATCTCTCAGCTGGGGCTGGGAGTGTAGCTCGGTGTTAAAACATATGCTTAGCATACATGAGACCCTGGGTTTAATTCCCAGCACACATGCACCCCCTCAATGTTATCTCATTTTTTAAAGCCTGTGTAATCTGTAGTGATAATGTGTCTGTCATTCCTGACATTGATGGTTTATGTTCTTTTTATCAGTGCATCTAAGGATTTATAAGTTTTGCTGATGTTTTCAATGAGTAAACATTTGGCTCTGGTGATACATTCTCTATTGTTTGTTTTCTATTTCACTAATTTCTGGTTTTATCTTTATTATTTGTTTTACTGTTATGGGTTTACTTCACTTTTAAAATTCTTTAGGTGGATTCTTAAATAGATGATTTTAGATAGTTCTTTCTAATATAAAAAAATTAAAGCTATGAATTTCCCTCTAAGAACTGCTTTATCTGCATCCAACAAGCTTTAATATATTGTGGGTTGTTTTTACACATTTAAAAATATGTTCTAATTGCCTTTATGATTTAGGCTTTCACCCATTGATTACTTAGAAGTGTGTTCATATTTAAAAGTATTTGTGGGTTTCCTTGATATCTTATTGCCTTTGATTTCTAATCTAATTTTGTTTTGGTCAGAGAGCACACTATGCATGATTTCAATCTTTTAAAATTTATTTAGACTTGTTACAAGGTCAAAATACAGTCTATCTTGGTGAACACTTGAAAAAATGTATTTCTACAGTTGGGTATTTCTACAGTTGTTGGATATAAGGATTTATAAATACAAACTATTATTCAAAGTTTCTCTCCTTACTGATTTTTTACCTAGTTGTTCCATTAATCTCTGTTTTAATTGCATTATTTAATCCATTAGCATTAGTGTAATTATTAATATATTTGGATTTGTGTCCTCCAATATATTTTTTTCTATTTGTCTCTTTGATTTTGCTCTGCCTTTCCTCCTTATTTGTTGTCTTTTGAATTACTTGGATACTTTTTAGAGTTCCTTTTAATTTTTAGGCTTACCTATTTTTTGATGAATCTGTTTAGGATTTTTAGTGGTTTCTCAAAGGATTACAACATAACTTTTCTCAATCTACTTAGAGTTAATAGGGTGCCACTTTCAAAAAATGTAGAAATCTTTCAATCATATGACAGTTTATCTCTTCCCATGCCATTGCATATGCTATAGTTTTCATTTGTATCAAACCTCACAGAAAATAAACTCTACAAGACAAAGTTATAAGTTTTGTTTACACACTCACCAGGTATTTTAGAGAAATTAAGAAAGAAAAAGTCATTTTTATTTATCCAGAATTTACCATTTTCAGTGCCATTAGTTTGTTCCTAAAAAGCTGAGCTTCCTTGTCGTGTGTTCATGTCTGGTTTTCTTCATATTTATCCTGTTTACAGTTGGCCGAACCCATGAACTTATTTCCTTTACCAAATGTGGGAAATTTTTGGTGCTTATTTCCTCAAAAAGTATTTTTTTTATCTCAGTTTATCTTATTCATCTACCTCTGAATTCCAGTTACCTACTCATGAGGCTTTTTTATACTGTCTGGTTACATTGTACATAATAGGGTTGAAATTTGGTCTTTTAAGAATTTACATTCCTTCTTTATTCTATATATTCTATATTGACTCATAGGTCTCCAAAAGTTTTTATTTTATTTTTATCATTTTCTCCGTTCAGACTGGATCATTTCTACTGATCTATTTTTGATCTAGTGACTTTTGCCTCCCTTACCTTCATTTTTCTACTAAGCCTGCCAGTAAGTTTTATTTCAAATATTATATTTTTTGTACTGAAATTTATATTAGTTCTTTATATATATTTTTTTTATTTTAAAGAGAAGAAAAAACAAAACAAAACAAATCAAAAAAGAACAAATTTTCAAAACAACACAATAGGAGGGTAACAATGGTTAATGCATTACGTATTGTTATCTTTAAGTTAGTTATTCAGGATACCAGATATTAGCATTCAATTGTCCAAACATTATTGGCACAAACCTTACTCTTCAATGAACTAAGCAAAATTAGTAGTGTATCTATCTTAACCATCTTATATATAAATACAATATTTTTTCCTTTCCCTTCTTTCTTTTCCCTATTCTCCCATCCTAGTCACTCTTTCCTTTTGACCAGTTTCTTTTTGATTCACCATGTCTATTGTACATTTTGGATCTTATTTACTCTTTCAGTTTCTCATACTAGAGAGACAATATGATGCTTACACATGTGCTTCTGGTTTATTTCACTTATGAGTATTTTCTCGAGTTGCATCCATTTACCTATAAAAGTCTCCAGTTTATCCTTCTTTATGGCTGAATAGTACTCCATTGTATAAAAATACCAGATCTTTTTTATCCGTTCCTCAGTTGATGAGCATTTGGGTTGTTTCCAAGATCTGGCTATTACAAATTGTGCTGCTATAAACATGGGTGCACATATATCAATGTAGTACGATGTTTTTAATTCTTCTGGGAAGATACCCAGAAGAGGAATAGTTGGGTCAAATGGGACCTCCAACCCTACTTTTTTGAGGAATCTCCACACTGATTTCCACAGTGGCTGTACCAGTTGACACTCCCACCAACAGTGAAGAAGGGTTCCTTTTTCCCCACAGCCCCTCCAGCATTTGTTATTAGTTAATTTCTTTCTGGGGTAAGATGGTATCTCAGTGTTGTTTTAATTTGCATCTCTCGAATGACTAGTGATGTTGCACATTTTTTTGTATATTTATTTGCCATTTGTATTTCTTCATCTGAGAAATGTGTATTCATCTCAGATGCCCATTTTTGGAGTAGGTCTTTAAATCTGGGAGGTCTGATTTTTTTGAGTTCTTTATATATTCTCGACAGTAATCCTTTGTCTGAGGAACAGCTGGCAAACATTTTTTTCCCACGTTGTGGGTTGTCTCTTCACTCTGTTGGTGGTTTCTCTTGCTGTGCAAAAGCTTTTTAATAAGATGAGATCCCAGCTGTTGATTCTTTGTGATAGTTCCTGTGCGGTTGAGGTTTTATTCATAAAGTCTTTGCCTACACTGATGTCTTCAAGGGTTTTACCTATCCTACCTTCCAGCAGATTTAATGTTTCTGTTTTAATATTTAGATCTCTGATCCATTTTGAATTTAGTTTAGTGCATGGTGAAAGATATGGGTCTAGTTTTAATCTTCAGCATGTGTAGAGCCAGTTTTTCCAGCACCATTTGTTAAAGAGGTTATCTTTCTTCCAGTGAATGTGTTTGGCACCTTTGTCAAAGATAAGGTGGCTTAGTATGTCTGGGGTTGTTTCAGCATCTTCTAGTCTGTTCCATTGATCTTCAGGTCTGTTTTTTTTTTTGCCAGTACCACACTGTTTTTATCACAGTAGCTTCACAGTATAATTTCAAGTTGGGGATTGTGATGCCCCTTGTCTTGCCTTTGTTGCCCAGAATTGCCTTTGCTATTCTAGGTCTCTTCTGATTCCAAATGAATTTTAGGATTGTTTTCTCTAATTCTGTGAGATATGCTGTTGGAATTTTGATTGGAATTGCATTAAATCTGTATAACAATTTTGGAAGTATGACCATTTTCACTATATTGGTTCTTCCTATCCAGGAGCAAGGGATATCTTTCCATTTTTTGATATCCTCTTCAATCTCCTTTTTCAGAGTACTGTAGTTTTCAGTGTATAGGTCCTTTACATCCTTTGTGAGGTTGATTCCTAGGTATTTCATTTTTTTGGATGTTATTGTGAAAGGTATTGTTTCCCTAATTTCTCTTTCAGTAAGTTTGTTATTTGTGTACATAAAGGCTATTGATTTTTGAGTATTGACTTTGTATCCAGCTACACTACTGAATTTGCTTATTAAATCTAGCAGCTTTTTAGTGGAGTTTTTGGGGTCTTCTATGTAGAGTATCATGTCATCTGCAAATAATGATAATTTAACTTCTTCCTTTCCAATCATTATTCCTTTTATTTCTTTCTCTTGTCTAATTGCTCTGGCTAAAGTTTCCAGAGCTATGTTGAATAAGAGTGGGGACAGTGGACATCCTTGTCTTGCTCCTGATTTTAGAGGGAAGGTTTTCAGTTTTTGGCTATTTAGTATAATATTGGCTGTTGGTTTGTCATAGATAGCTTTTATCAGATTGAGATAAAGACCCTCTATTCCAATTTTCTGTAGGGTTTTTATCAAGAAAAGGTGCTGAACTTCGTCAAAAGCTTTTTCTGCATCTATTGAGATGATCGTGTGATTTTTGTCTTTGGTTCTGTTAATATGGTGCATTACATTTATTGATTTATGTATGTTGAACCATCCCTGCATCCCTGGGATGAATCCAACTTGGTCATGGTGTATAATCTTCTTGATGATTTGCTGCATTCTGTTTGCCAGCATCTTATTGAGGATTTTTGCATCTATGTTCATTAGGGAGATTGGCCTGTAGTTCTTTTTCTTAGTTGGGTCCTTCCCTGGTTTTGGTATCAGGGTAATGCTTGCTTCCAAGAATGAATTTGGGAGTATTGCTTCCCTTTCAATTTCATTAAAAAGTTTAAGAAGTAGTGGTGTATTAGGTCTTCTCTAAATTTCTTGTAGAATTCGGCAGTGAATCCATCAGGGCCTGGGCTTTTCTTTGTTTGGAGGTTTTTAATTATATCTTTGATTTCATTGGTTGATATTGGTTTATTTAGGATTTTTAAATCTTGATTCAGCTTTGGTAATTCATACGTATCTAGGAATCTATCCATTTCTTCTGCATTTTCCATCTTAGTAGAATATAAATTTTCAAAATAGGTATAGATGATCTTCTGGATTTCTGCAGGGTCCATCATGATATCACCCTTTTCATTTTCAATTGCATGGATTTGAGTCTTGTCTTTTCTTTTTTTAATAAGGTTGGATAAGGGTTTGTCAATCTTATTTATTCTTTCAAAGAACCAACTCTTTGATTCATTGATTCTTTGTTTTGATTTTTATTCTCCAATACGTTAATTTCTGCTCTGATCTTTATAATTTCCTCCCTTGTATGGGCTTTTGGCTTAGCCTGCTCTTCTTTTTCTAGAAATTCGAGGTTCACCATTAAGTTGTTTATTTACGCTTGCTGTATTTTTCTGATATAGGTATTTAATGCTATAAATTTCCCTCTTAGGACTGCTTTCATTGTATCCCATAAGTTCCAGTATGTTGTACTGTCATTATCATTCAGTTGTTGAAAGTGTCTAATTTCTTCTTTAATTTCATCTGTGACCCATTGGTTGTTCAGGAGGGTGCTGTTTAATTTCCATGTGTTTAGGAAGTTTTTGTGATTTCTTTTGCAATTGATTTCCAATTTCATTGCACTATGGTCTGATAATATGCATGGGATAATATCAATTCCTTTGCATTTACTTAAGCAGGTTTTATGAGCTAGTATGTGGTCTATTTTGGAGAACGTCCCGTGTGCAGCTGAGAGGAATGTGTATTCTGATGTTGTGGGGTGGAACACTCTGTAGACATCTACTAAGTCCATTTGTTCAAAAGTTTGATTCAGTTCTACTATTTCATTATTAATTTTTTGTCTAGTTGATCTGTCTTTCTGTGACAGTGGAGTATTGAGATCCCCCAATATAATTGTGTTAGTGCTTATTTGATTTTTCATGTCCTTTAATACTTGTTTTGTATAGCTGGGTGCACTGGTATTTGATGCATATATATTTATGATCGTTATCTCTTCCTCTTGGATTGTTCCCTTTACAAGGATGTAATGACCGTCTTTATCTCTCTGAATCATTCTTGGCTTGAAATTCACTTTGTCTGCAAAAAGAATAGCTACCCCTGCTTTTTTCTGGGTTCCTGTTGCATGGAGTATTGTTTTCCATCCTTTGACTTTCAGTCTATGAATTTCTTTCTGAATTAAATGTGTTTCTTGTATGCAGCATATTGTTGGATCTTGCTTCTTGATCCATTTTGCCAGTCTGTGCCTTTTGATTGGTGAATTGAGACCATTAACATTGATGGTTAAAACTGATATGTATTGACTTATACTTGTCATGATATTTTCCTGATGTTGGTTCCCATTCTTTGTTTGTTTTTCCCCTCTTCCTCTATTTAATTATCTGCCCTGCCTGGTGGATTCCTTCTGTTGGGGTTCCTGGAGTTGTAGTCTGTGTTATCTCTTTCTAGAATGTCCTTCAGAACATTTTGGAGTGCTGGTTTGGTGGTCATAAATTTTCTCAGATGTTCTTTGTCATGAAAGTATTTTATTTCTCCATCAATTTTGAAAGATAGTTTTGCAGGGTACATCAATCTGGGTTGAAAGTTATTTTCCTTTAGAGTTTGAAATACGTCATTCCAAGCTCTTCTTGACTTGAGGGTTTGTGCTGAAAAGTCAGCTGTGATTCTGGTGGGTTTTCCTTTATAGGTGATCTGTCTCTTGTCCCTAACAGCTTTTAAGATTCTGCCTTTCTGTTGAATTTCTGGGATCTTGACTATGGTATGTCTGGCTGAAGTTTTTTTTTTTTAATCATGTCTAGTTGGAGTTCTATAAGCCTCATTTATATGAAGATCAAATTCTTTTTCTCTTCCAGGGAAATTCTCCGTGATAATGTCTGTGAACAAGATCCTAATGTCATTTATGCTATCTCCTGCTTTTTCATTTATTCCAATTATTCTTAAGTTATTTATCGTTGAGTCATCTAGCAGCTGCTGAATTGATTTTTCATGGTCCCTTGCTGTTTTTAAGAATTCTTTCTTTTCGTGATCACTAATTGCAAGCCTGTCTTCTATATCTGAGATCCTGTCCTCACATTGGCTTAATCTGCTACAAATACTTTCAATGGAATTTTTGTTCTCCTGGATATCTGCTTGAATCTGCCTTATGGATTCCATTTCTTTCCTATGCTGAGCATTCATGGTTTCTATAATTTTCTTAAGCTCGTCTATTTTTTTGTCTGTATCAGCTATAGTGTCCTTAAGCATGGTCTTCATTGTGGACATTATCTCTGCAGTTATCTGTGAAATTATTTCTGATTTAATTTTTTCCAGAGCCTCATTCAGTTGCTTTGTTGTTACCACTTCAGATAGGTCAGGTGGGTGGCTTTTGGATTGTTGCACCTCATTGCCCCCTAGGTTTGCCTTTGGTGAATTGGATATGTGGGGTTGCATCATGTTTAAGTGTCGTCTCATTTTCTTTTCTTTCTTTAGTTTAATTCCTGGGGTGATGTTTGTAAATTATCTATGGTAGGTTACTTTATTGCTAGTGTTCAAGATCCTTAGGAGATGACTACTTCTCTGCAGTATCTTCCAAGTGAAGCTTGTTTTTGGGTTTTGAGCTTCCTGCCAGATCCTACCTCTTCAATTTGTTGGATATGAGAAGTTGCTACCTGTTTGGCCCAGTCCTTGGTTCTTTGGTACTGTGCCACTGTATTTTCTGTGACCGTTAGTCAATGTCAATCATGAAATATCAGGAAGGAAAGCTGTTTAGAACAATTATTTCACTTTTGGCTATAATGGTACCTAAAGCATCAAACACAGCCTAGAAAATGACAGACTGAGCTAACCAGTTATTTGCCACTTTTAACCATATAAAGTAGAGTTGCGATTATATAACAAAATCTAAAACACACCAGAAAAATTATATGCAGTATACGAGTCCTTAATATGTCAATTTTTCCCTCAGGAGTTTAAATTTAAAATGAGTTAAGGAGGAAATAGAGTATTGGGAGAAGAGGAAGGAATTAGATGTAAACTTTGGAGGACAAAGAGGGATCCCGCTAACATTGGGAAACTGGTGCAGAGGACTGGTGGGAAAAAGAGAAGAAAGGGATAAAAGGAAGAACAGATCATAACCACAATCACAAAGAGGTTAGAGGCTCTGTTTACACTCATATAAAAACCAGAGAAAATAATGAAGGAAAGAGCAAATAGACAAACAGAAACAAAAACGAAGACAAAAACAACAAAACAAACAAAACAAAAATAAAACCCCATAAAAAAAAAAAAAAACCTTCACCGGAACAAAAAACAAATGAGAGAAAAAAAATAAATAAAAACAAATAAAAAAATAAAAAGAATCAGTTCCAGGTGTTGACTCTGCTATAAGCAGGCACCCTGTGATGACAGAGACCTGTTCCATGCAGGTCTGTCCCAGCAAGCCAGGAGCAGCCCTTTGGCGGGGCAGTGAGCAGAAGCGTGTACTCTCAGGCGGAGACCAGTCATTTGCCTGCTGCCAGCAGCGCACTTTCCGCAGGCCTGAGAGCCTCGATGCCGCGCTGAGTCCCGAGCGCTGTGTTTTCCCGCCGCACTGAGTTTCACCGCACCCCCCACAATGGTGCCCAGCCATTTGCTCTCTGGCGCCGGACAGCTGCGCCTGAGAGGCACTCACCGCTGGCCAGCTCATTCTTCCACCGCTCTGCTGCACCGCCGCTGTATCACGATCCTCCGCGGGGGCTCCCAGGGCGCCAGCTGTCACCGTGTGTCCGCAGATTTGAGCTTCTGTCGCCCTGCGGTTCCTGGGACAGGGAGAGGGCACCGCGGTCTCCTCCTTCTTCTTTGTTGAAAGTACCCTTCACTGGCGCCCTGAGTCCTGAACTGCGCTTCAGAACTTTCCTGGGTCCAGGGGAGGCACTTCCCTCCCTCCTGCGCTCTCCCGGTCACTGTATTCCAGTGGTCCAACGGCAACTTTTGGAGAGTTTCGCTGCCTGCTTCTTACACATCCGCCATCTTTTTCCTCCCTATAGTTTTTATTTCTTTGAGAAGATCTCCTTTGTTTTCATTCATTATCATCATGTTTTCTTTTACTTTATTAAAAATAGGGTAGCAACTTAAAGTCTGCTTATTGTAACATGTTGGATTTGGAGTTTTGGTGATCTCTGTTCTTAAGAATGCATCACATTTTCTCTGATACTCACATATTAAGTACTTCTGGATTGTGTCTTGGATATTATGAATGTTACATTGTGAAAATTTCATTCTATTACTCTGAAGGGTACTGATGTTTTTGTTTTAGTAGGGATTAAAATTCATTAGACTAAAATTACAAATTCTCTCTTGCTTGTGTTATGTATATTTTAAGTCTCAGTTTCATCCTTTAAGCTTCAGACTTAGGTCTTTAGTTGTGATATAAGGACCAGTAGAGGTGTAGGAGAATTTAAGTGCAGAATTTAGGGATTCTCCTTATATAATTCTCAAGGATTCCTCAGGCCCTTTGTGGTTGTTCTTGGCTCTTTCTTCTAACTTCTCAGGCCAGAGAAAATCATGGAAATCTATCAGAATTTTTGCTTTCTTAAGCTATGCCATGATCTATATACTCAGGCCAAAATAGTAAAAACAAGAAACTCACTCCATATTGATCTCTTTTTCTAATTTCTGGTGCCCTCCTCCCCCAAATGTGCCTACTTTTCTTTACATCACTTTCCTTTTTATGGAGGATATGTTCCAAGATATTCTGCAGATGCTTGAAACTATGTGAGGTATACTTGGAGGTATACTTGGAGATTATGGAGGCTCAGTTCCATATCACTGTAATAAAGCAAATAATGCGATAAAGTGAGTCACATGAATTTTTGTTTTCCCCATGCATATAAAAGTTATGTTTATACTGTTCTGTAGTCTATTAAGTGTGCAATAGCATTATGTCTAAAACAGCATATACCTTAATCTCTGTTATTGGAAAAAGCAATGTTGATAGATTTGCTTGACACAGGATTGCCACACACCTTCAATGTGTGAAAGATCCATTATCTGTAGAGCACAGTATGACCAAGTCCAAAGAAAATGATATGCCAGTATATACTGTTTTTACTATTCATACATAACTATGGAAAAATTTAATTTATAAATTAGGCACAGCAAGAGATTAACAACAATAACATAATAAAATAGAGCAATTATAACAATATATTACAATAAAATTATATAACTATTCTCTCTCAAATGTCTTATTTTACTGTACTGTACTGTATTTTCAGACCATGGTTGACCCCAGGAAATTGAAATCATGGAGAAGTGAAACCATAGCTAAGGAGGGATACTGTATTCTAAAGTGCACTCGATTGTTGCTTTATATATTTTTAATTGACATATAATATATGTACATATTTATGGAGTACAGTGTGATATTCTCATACGTGTATACAATATTCAATGATAAAACCAAGGTCATTGGCATATCCACAACCTCAAACACTTATCATTTCTTTGTGGTGAGAACATTCAAAATCCTCTCTTCTAGCTATTTAAAATATACAGTAAATTTTTTTTTTTTTGGTGGGTACCGGGGGTTGACCCCAGGACCTTGCACGCCAGCAGGCGCCCATGCTGCTGAGCGATATCACCGGCCCTTTTTTCGTATGTGGGTACCGGGAGTCGAACTCGAGACCTTGCATTTGCAAAGCAGGCGCTTATGCCGCTGAGCCATCTCACCACCCCAGTAAATTATTTTTAACTATTGACACCCTAGTCTACTATAGAACCTTAGGATTTACTCTTCCTTTCTAACTGTGGATATCTAACTAAAATTTAAATGTGAATACTTTCAACTGAGCACTTCTCAAAATAAATATATATGCACACACTTTCATACAAGCATCTATATAGTTAATCCTGAAGTAAAAATAAGTTATAAAATATCTATCCAGTAAATAGTATGTAGCATTCACTAAGAAAGAAGCAGTATTATATGTAATACAGATATGAAACAATTTCCATCATGTATATTTAGTAAAAATCTAAAAAGAAGAGTTGCACAATAGTGTGAAGAATGTGATTCCATTTTGGTAATATATATGTGTGTTTATTTATATATGCATAGGTAAAAGTCTGGAGGGATATTCAATAAGTATTTATTAATGGTCTAAAAGGGAATGTGATTTAAAGGACTTTCACTTTTATTGTTTTTAACAATTCTTAATGAGTTGAATTTAGTTCAAGAAGCATATATTTTAAATATTACTGAACCTAAATAAAATAAGTAGATGATGAAGAAATAAATCACGGAAAACTCACAGCTTGACTTTATCAGAATTGATGCTACTTTCTTAACAGGTAATCAGATGTCATTACTGATCCTTGGAAAGAATACATTCTTGTAATTTGAAATCCCCCCTTTCATTCTTCAACTCCTGCCAGTTTAAGGAGCATTAAATCCACATATCTGATGAAGCATGTCTGTTCAATGTGTCCTTCATGTACATTGATTTATGAAGCAATAAATATTTCATATACAGATGAAATATGTGATAATTGGAACAGTGAACATGTGATAATTGGATTAAAAGAATACTAGTTCAGCTTGAGAGTACTACAAAAAACCAATCATGGGAGGCTATGATGAAATTTTAATTATAAAGGATATTGAATGTCCAAGGGTGACAACTCTATTATAATAGATGTAGTACAGAATTGGAAAGAAGGAAAGTAAGAATTTTACCCAATTTCTCTTTGAAGTCAACTCTATATTTCTGATAAATTATTGAACAATTCTGTTTCAACTTTTATCTTAAAATTACTATCATATTGTCTTTGATTCACTGGATTTATTAGAGAATTGAAGAATAAATTTAGATAAAGAAAAGTTAAAGATTAAAGTATTGGTTGATTTGGGACTTTTGTAAATTTTTTCTATTCTATCCTGAAAAGCTGAAATTGGTACCATCCAAAATATATTGTTACAGATGCATCAAGCTAAATGACTTTCAGATCTTTGAGACCATTAGTTTAGGGATGTTGTATGAATAGAAAAAATGCCAAAATCTTCTTCTTATTCTGTCTGTCAAGTATAGTGTTCTTCCTTTGCGGGTAATAGGAAAAAAAAAAAAAACAGAAGCAAAATTGAAGAATCTATAAATCATTTCTAAATAACCTTAATAAAATGAATTTTCATAAAGAAAGGTTTTAGGTACCATTAATTATCTTATAAATGCCTTAAAATATTTTTTAATATTCATTAAAAGCATAGTACATTTTAACGTGGCTAATTTAGAGGGTTTATATTTTACCCACCTTATCATGTGTTGCACACATAACCGCTAAAGGAATTACATAACAAAATCTATGTATGGAATACATGAGTGGGATTTATATCTGAAAAATGAAAATCATTTCTAAAACCCATTACTTACATGGGATATTTTAAATGAGAATATAGTACTGAAGGGAGATGTTGGAATGTAAAATATAGATCTTTTTTGCATCATGATTTTGCTAAAGCCAACCATGTAAAAAAAAAACATGTAGAAGATCCATTTGAAATCTCTAAAAAAATTTGTTATTATAAAAACTCATTAGATTCCAAATAAAATATTTGAAGTTAATATCTTGTGACAAACAATAATTTTCTAAAGGAAGGGTGCATGTGTACTGATCAGATGTTTTATCAGACCACTAGAAACATGGGTATGGTAGGGGGAAAGCTTTCTGGAGATTCTAACAAAATTCCTTCACTTTTTTGGAATCCAGTTTCTTTCTTTCTTTTTTTTTTTTTTTTTTTTTTTTGTGAGTACCGGGGGGTCGACCTCAGGACCTCGCGCGCCAGCAGGCACCCGTGCCGCTGAGCGATATCACCGGCCCCTTTTTTGTATGTGGGTTCAGGGAGTCGAACTTGGGCCCTCGCGCTTGCCGGGCAGGCGCTTAAGCCGCTGAGCCATCTCACCAGCCCTCTTTTTTTTTTTTATGTGTGGGTACTGGGAGCCAAACTCAGGACCTCGCACTTGCCAGGCAGGCGCTTATGCTGCTGAGCTATATCACTGGCCCTGGAATCCAGTTTCTTCATCAAACTCAACTTCATTAGACTCCTGAGAAGATTAAATGAGTTTAGATATGTATAGAAATAATATGTAAACTGTTAAATCTTAAGGCATCAGAATGTAAAGGGGACTCCAAAATCCAACAGATACTTGTTACTGTGGATATATGAATGGAAGCCTTTGAGGACTGTGTAGATTTGTTTGTTTTCCAGTCAGCAAACACATGAATTTAGAAAGCAGAAACTGGGCCTTTACATAGACTGAGCTCAGGTCTCATTTTGGAAGACACTTAAAATTCAAGATACCACAGCAATATCTGTATCTATATATTTATATATCTATATATCTATATCTGCATATCTATTTAGATATAAAATATTTATTCAACCAATCTATTGAAATCAATTAATGCTTTGGCCAAAACCCACTTGGGAACAAACATATTCTTTAGTGCCAAGTTGCCATTTTATTCTTGGGCTAAAATCCCAAGAATTACAGAGGAGGAACAGGGCCAACATAGTTTTCTATTAAAATAAGAGGTCCTAAGTGATGAATGGAAACTTGGAACAAGTTTTAATGGCAATACTAGAAGCCAGAAATTAATTTAAATAAAATCTTATGAATTGGGAGCATATATTGAATCACAAATAGAATATTGATACTAATTTTAATGAATTAAATACATAGCTTAATCTAGACAGTTTTGATTCTTGTTCCAGATGAGATCAACTTGCTGTTGGATTGGCCTGGACACTTCCTGCTTCTTTGTTTCACATCACTGATAAAATGTTGAATGGAATAAGATCAAGGGTAGATCCTTATAGTTCCCCATTAAAACTTTCCTTCCAGGGTGATGTATTACATTAATAAACACTGTTTGGCACTGCTATACAAACTATTATGAAATCACCTACTGTGCAACGTTACTGCGTTTCTTCATTTGTCTTCATGGATATATTGGGCGACTTTTTAAACTGTCTATGAATTCCAGATAGACTATGACTTTAGCATTTCCCTTATCAATGATTCTACCAATCAAAAATCTAAAACACCTGTTTGAAAAAAAGTATTTTAAGTATGTGTGGTTGATTTGAAGTTACTAGTTTTTAGTTAAGCCACAGTAGTTCCTAGTAAGAATACCTTGTTTCTAAGTATTCATAAATAATTATGCTAGTAATATTAGAGTTCTGAAGGTA
Source organism: Erethizon dorsatum (assembly GCA_028451465.1). Classification (NCBI taxonomy): domain Eukaryota; kingdom Metazoa; phylum Chordata; class Mammalia; order Rodentia; family Erethizontidae; genus Erethizon; species Erethizon dorsatum. Next base: position 67,582,928 of record CM051838.1, read on the forward strand.
TTTATATAAAACTCAATGGCACTTTTTTAAAAAAACAAAATTTAGTTTTCTAGTCACATCTGCAAGTTTTTTTTGGTACCTTGGAAGATCATTTATCTGGTTACAGACAGCTGACTCATATCACTTTTTGTACTTCCTGTGTCTTCACTGATCTTGGAGTTTTAAGTTCCAGTTATCTATTTTGTTCTATGAAAGATAAAGAATTTGGGTAAGATATTTCTAAGTAAATCTCAACCTTCAATAGTCTATGATTCTTGTTACACTATCTCAATTGAGGATACTAATAGAGAAATAAAGTTTGACTGTATCTGTTAATATGGCACAATATTCCCCAAGCCAATAGCCTATCTGTCCCTTTTTACTGTTACTCATTCAAAGATGGCTTAAGTTCCTGTTGTTTATCTAAGCAATTTCAGCATTTCCAAGTAATGGTATATTAGTTTCCCAAAACCAAAAATTTAGAAAATTCCTCCCCAAGAGCCAATTGTTAATGTCAAATACTTTACTGACGTGTATTACCTCTGGAAGAAGGAACATGTGAAAAAAACTCAGCTGTCATTTTATATGAAAAAATTTTTTTCATCTCCCCATCTTCGGGCCACTATATCTATAAATAATGTTGTAATCATATTGAAAGGTGTTTTCCATGTTGGGATGCATGAAGATCAGGAATCCTGTTCCTTGTTAACAAGATGTAACTTTTAAACTACTTTGGGTGACACTAAATTTTCAGGATGTCTATTTGCCACTTTTTATTATATGAAATGTGCTCAGTGTGTAGAGCAACATAAATTCACAAATTAAAAGTGAAAACTAGGTTCTTCCTTATTTGGTGGATACTCTTGTAATGGTCAGCCCAAAACCTGATCAAACTAATGAGCATATCCTTTTGCCCTGTAGCCAAAAGACTCTGGGTCATTTGATTTCCCAAAATAAAATGATTTGTATTGATGTTAATAATAGAGAAAGAAAAATTTATATGAATTAGGAGAGTTTACTGCATGTATTGTTATTGTAAGTTTAACTCTTTTTTGCTGTATTTGATTTACTCCCATGTCCAATGATCTCATGAGAGATGGATTTTACAAATATAATTAAAAAATAGAACTGAGGGATACTATTTCAAAGTTTTGCGTAGCATAAGGGTAAACAAACATAATGTCATGTATTATTGTGGCTTTTCTTTAATCATATCACTTTTCATATTAGCTATGAGCAAGAAATACCTTTACTTTATTATTTATAGTTTTAACGCAAAATTAGAAAAACGATAACATATTATTTTTGGAAATAATCTTTCTTAGGGTCCAGCAGCTTTGTTAGTAGTATTTAGTTTTCCTACTTTTTATGAAACTTTGTTTCATACCTTCATTTGACATTTTTATTTTTAATTAATTTTTTTTTTTTGTGGGTACCGAGGGTCGACCTCAGGACCTCCCGCGCCAGCAGGCGCCCGTGCCGCTGAGCGATATCACCGGCCCTTTTTTCGTATGTGGGTTCGAGGAGTCGAACTCTGGCCGTTGGGCTTACTAGGCAGGCGCCCACACTGCTGAGCCATCTCACCGGCCCCACATTGTTAAAGGAAAAAATCCAAAGTAAATTATTGCAGGCTCTGGGCCCCTCCCTCTGTAAGAAATGGTTTGTCCATACTCAGCAAAGTGGGAGTGCCTACATTGTGGCAGCTGTTCTTGAATTTGCTAAACACAGAATCTGAAGAAAATGGAGCAGTTAAAATTTATTTAGAGTTTATAAGTTTCCTATGCTGTGAAGAAGATACAAATATAAGTCATGACTTGCTTTTAGGTTGCTGATAATAAAGAGATAATAAATAGTTAAGTATTTGAAGGAATTAAAGAATTACACGTGTCAGTATTCAGAGGTAGCCTATAGACTGTGAAAGAGAAAAAATAATCTTTGTGTTTATAATCAACACTTTCCTGGATTAGGTGAGTTTTCAGCTGGACCTGTAAATGTATAAAAGATTTTTTTTTTTTTAATGTGGGTTCCGGCAGTCAGCCTTAGGACCTCACACCTGCTGAGCAGGCACTTATGCTGCTGAGCTATCTCACAGGTCCTATAGGATTTTGAAAAGGAGAGAGAAGAGAAGAAACTGTTTTTATTTATAATTGCACAAGTAAATTTGTAAATTTTTCTGTTCAAAAAACCTTAATTGAGCCCTTTAGTACCACGCTTTGGGATGGGTGTTGGAGATTACAGCATGTTTAGGAATGAATCCATACTTAGTTTGCTAAGTTATTTTTATGAACCCTAAAAAGATGAATCTTTTGTGAAGAAACAAAATCTTTTGAAGGAATTTTCATGGTGGAAGTTCCTTTTCCTTGGTGATATAAAAAGGGGCTATTTTGGATCTTGTTTTTAACATATAGCATGAGTTCTAGAAATAATTCGGAAAAAAAATTAGGAAAGCTTAACTTTGGCGCACACTCATGTCCCAATTGTTATTGCTTTCTTAGATGGCGTAATTACAGGCACTTATCTGTGTTTATTATTTAAGGGACTATGTCATATATAGACTTATCAGCTAGGATATGTCTGATGATAATAAATTGCTGCCTTTAATGACATCATCATCACTGCTGCTCATAATAATAACCTACTTGTCAATCACTGTACAAATTGCATTCATACATTAGCTCATGTAATCGTAAGTTCTCTAAGGTTTACTTAATAGTATTTTCCCCATTTAAAGGAAATAAATTGAAAGTTTAGGTAAGTTTAAAGCTAAAAGCATATAGTCATTCACAGGCTTGTAACTGACTTCAAATTTTGTGCTTGAAATCACTGTTCTGCTTCCTAACTGGAGTTTCTTGAAGGTCTAAGGGAAGGAATGCATTATACTGTGGTCAGGGAATTAGTATTAATATTTATGTAAAGGTCCCTTACAAATAGGCTGAGAAATCACATTCCAACAATTGGTAAGGCTGGCAGGAGCCTCAGGATAATAGTGTGAAGAATGAATTCACTGTGGTGCCAAGTATAGTATAGAGTAACTCTTGGGTATAATGACGTTGAAAAGGAGGCTAATTGTGTTGTCTCTATGTTTGCCTTCTCTGTCAGTGAGGGAGTAAATACTAGTTGGAGCTTATGATCTTGAAGCATCAAAATGGACAACCTGGCAGGTGTCCTTGCTGAGAGATGGCAGGATTGCTGAAAGACAAGTCATCATTGTTCTCCTGAGACATGACACTTTCAAGCTTCCATTAAAAACACCATGAAGCCTCTATTGCTTTAATTTCTTCCTTAAGTGCCTGTGATCTTTTCAGGAGCACAGGGCCATGTACGGTCAATGCCCAGTGGCAGGTTGCTGAGCTGTGGGCAGAGGGGGCAGCAACTGTGAGGGCTAGGAGGAGTTGAGGGGAAGAAAGGTCACTTTTCCTGACAACTTATAACTTGATTCCACTTACAAGCCATTTGTTTTTAGAAATAAGTAATGGGTGAGGACATAGGCCAGGTCTACAATTTGTGCACTTGAGAGATTAAGGCTCCCTGAGATCAAATTACCACAGCAAACAGACAGAGTTACTGAGGGATGTTTGGGGAGGATGCAGACAGAAGAGGGAGAAGCCAGAGATCTAAGAAAGGAGAAAGGAATAGATTTTGATGGAAATTGCTTCCCCCCTCTGCACCATTGAGGGAACAAAGAGGACAAATAAGAAGCAGCCATGATAAGAGGAAGCTGGGAGTTTTGGTTTTTTTTAAAAGTAAAATTGGTTGGATTGTGGAATATTGCGAGTGCACTTGATGGGTGGAAGGGGATGTGCTAGTGCTGGCATTTGAAATTTGAGTGTTAGGAGCATAACCTCGGCTCCCTCAGTTGTCGCCTTAAGGAAAAAAGTATGCCAAATGTCAGATCTTACTCTGGCTTTGTTCCAGTCAATAGCTGCAGACTTACCCAGAGGATGCTGGGAGATGAGGAAGGGAAAGGACTTTTTAGTGAGTGCTTTTCCAACATGGGGTAATAGATTTTAAACCTCTGTGGGAGAGATGAGAGGGCCTGGGAAGAGTGAATATTCAGAACTGAGGAGCAAAGGCAATGACACAGCACAGAAAGACTTCCTGTGTTCCTTCTGCTTTCTTGTTCATTGAAGAGAAATTGTGTATTGCCTCTGCAGCAATGCAAGGGGAGTCTTAGGGGCACAGAGGCACAGAGGTCTATAGGAGCCTTATATTTATAGAAGATGAGCTGCAGCCTCAAAAATTGCTGGCTGTTGGGCCGGTGAGATGGCTCAGCGGCGTAAGTGTCTGCCTTGCAAGCGCAAGGGCCCGAGTTCGACTCCCGGATCCCACATATGAAAAAGGGGCCGGTGATATCGCTCAGTGGCACGGGTGCCTGTTGGCGCGCGAGGTCCTGAGGTCGTCCCCCCGGTACCCACAAAAAAAAAATTGCTGGCTGTTGTAAGATAAATCTCAGCCACCCACATTTTGCTTAATAACAGCAGATTTTTGTTTTTCTCCAAAGCATTAATGGAGTTCAGATTCCAACCGGGCTTGGAAGATAGAGTAACTCTCTTGATTTAATGGTTTTGCAGACTCTTGAAGACATTGTCATCCATTAAAGAAAAAATTTAAAATCACTCTTGAAAGAAAATGTCTTGGGTGATAAGTGAAAAAGATTTGAAGATTAAGAAAAGATTGAGGGAAGAAGCTCTTAAAATTTTTACCAGATTTTTCCCACTGTGATCAAAATGGGCCAAATAAGAGGTTTGCCTGCAGCTTCATGGAGCCAATTGTTTAAAGAGGTATTTTAAACACTGAAGTATTGGTCATTTGCCAAGGCACACACTGAAAGTAACGTCCACTTGGCTGGGAGCAGAATTGAGTGTGGGATCCCCAGGATGCTAGCTTTAGGCTTGCTCTCCCAAAGAGGATGGCATTTTTCACCCCAGCTCTTCACCCTAAGAGCTAAACACTTTCTGTAGTACTTAGGAGTGTGCCCGGGAAGATGTGGGGGGTCAGGTAAATAATCAGTCGCCATCCCAGGAGCCCCGGAGCGCCTCCCCAGAGGTTGGTTTCTTTTGAACGTTAGAGCCACCGCCCAGGTCCCCATACTGAGGGAGCGGCCCGTCGGTTTATTTTCCTGGATTGTGCTTAGAAATAAATATTTTCCTGGGGAGCTCACAGCCGGAGCTCTAGAGACTTAACTGCTTTTCCCCGGGTAATCTCCTTACAAGACCCGCTGAGCAGGCGAGGAACAGTGGAGACCGAATGAACAGGCCGGTGGGGGTAGGGCGAAAGGGAGTGTCCGTGCTCCCGGGCGGCTGGGATCCGGCGGGTCCAGGGTGAAGAAGACGGAGCCGGAGTGGCTGGGCGGTTCGGGGTCGCTGTCCGCCACTTCGGTGCGGAATTGGCACAGGACTTGCTGAGCACTCCTCCCTCTCCCCCTCCCCTTCGGCTTCCTTTTCCCTCCCCCTGGAGCAACGGCGGCAGGAGCGGCGGCAGGAAGCAGAGCCGGGTTGAAGGACTCGAGGCGAGTGGAGGAGCTGGGATATGGGGAGTCAGCGGAGGCCGCGGGGCCAGGAGCCCAGGAGGCGGCCCACGAGGGGAGCGGCCCCAGGCGTGTGCTAGCGCGTGAGCCCCGGAGCAGCGGGCGCAGGGCTGCGAGAGCGGAGGCGGAGGCGGGGCCCGGGCGTGCAGCGCGGCTGGCAAGCTGCTGCCTCCGGCCCTGCCCGGCTGCCTCCGCCGCGGCCGGCGGCTATGGAGCAGGCAGGCACCAGACCTTGGCCGACAGAACATCCATGTCTCCGGCGGCCCCTGCCCTGGCTGCTGCTGCTGTCTTTCCTGCTGCTGCCGGGCCCAGCGGCCTCCCAGTTACGATACTCGGTACCGGAGGAGCAGGCACCCGGCGCGCTCGTGGGCAACGTGGCTAGAGCACTGGGGCTGGAACTGCGGCGCTTGGGGCCGGGCTGCCTGCGCATCAACCATCTGGGTGCGCCCAGCCCTCGCTACCTGGAGCTGGACCTGACCAGCGGAGCGCTATTTGTCAACGAGCGCATCGATCGAGAGGCGCTGTGTGAGCAGCGGCCTCGCTGCCTACTTAGCTTGGAAGTGCTGGCGCACAACCCCGTGGCGGTGAGCGCCGTGGAAGTCGAGATCCTGGACATCAACGACAACTCACCGCGTTTCCCGCGGCCAGACTACCAGCTTCAGGTAAGCGAGTCGGTGGCGCCTGGAGCGCGCTTTCACATAGAGAGCGCGCAGGACCCCGATGTGGGCACCAACTCGGTGCAGACCTACGAGCTCAGCCCCAGCGAGCACTTCGAGCTGGACCTTAAACCGCTGCAGGAGAACAGTAAGGTGCTGGAGCTGGTCCTGCGCAAGGGCCTAGACCGCGAGCAGGCGGCTTTGCATCACTTGGTTCTCACAGCCGTGGACGGGGGCAGCCCAGCCCACTCGGGCACCGCTCAGATCTCTGTGCGTGTCCTGGACACTAATGACAACTCTCCTGCCTTTGACCAGTCCACTTATCGCGTCCAACTGCGAGAGGATGCGCCCCCGGGCACCTTGGTGGTGAAGCTGAATGCCTCAGACCCAGATGAGGGCTCCAATGGGGAACTCAGGTACTCCCTGAGCAGCTACACCTCAGACCGGGAGAGGCAGCTGTTCAGTATAGACGCCAGTACTGGTGAAGTGCGAGTAAGTGGGGCGCTGGATTATGAGGAGGCCTCTTCCTACCAGATTTATGTGCAGGCGACTGACCGGGGTCCAGTGCCCATGGCGGGTCACTGCAAGGTGCAGGTCGACATTGTGGATGTAAATGACAATGCACCAGAGGTGGTGCTCACGGACCTATATAGCCCAGTGCCTGAGGATGCTTCACCCAACACTGTTGTGGCCCTTCTCAGTGTCAATGACCAAGACTCAGGTCCCAACAGGAAAGTGAGCCTGAGTCTGGAAGCCACACTGCCTTTCCGGCTGAATGGCTATGGAAACTCCTATACACTGGTGGTGAGTGGCCCACTGGACCGCGAAAAGGTGGCTGCCTACAACATCACAGTGACAGCTACTGATGGGGGAATACCACAGCTCACATCCCAGAGGATGCTGCAGGTTAAGATCTCTGACATCAATGACAATCCACCAAGCTTCCTGCAGGACTCCTATTCCATCTACATCCAGGAGAACAATTTGCCAGGAGTGTTGCTATGCACTGTGCAAGCCACAGACCCAGATGAAAAGGAGAATGCAGAGGTGACTTACTCCCTCCTAGAGAGGGAGATTCAAGGGCTGCCAGTCACCTCCTATGTCTCCATTAACAGTGCCAGTGGCAGCCTTTATGCTGTCAATTCCTTTGACTATGAGAAGTTTCGGGAGTTCTTAGTGACTGTGGAGGCCCAAGACAAGGGAACCCCACCACTGAGCAGCACTGTGACCGCCAACATGTATGTGGTGGACGTGAATGACCATGCCCCTCATATTCTGTATCCTACCTCAACCAATTCATCAGCAGCCATTGAGATGGTGCCTCGAACTGCCCCTGCTGGCTATCTGGTCACCAAAGTCATAGCCATGGATTCAGACTCTGGGCAAAATGCTTGGCTCTTTTACCATCTAGCCCAGACTTCTGACTTGGACCTCTTTAAGGTAGAGCTGCACACAGGAGAAATTAGGACTACCAGGAAGATAGGAGATGAGAGTGGTACCACTTTCAATCTGACTGTGGTGGTCCGTGACAATGGAGAGCCACCGCTTTCCGCCTCTGTGGCCATTACAGTAGCTGTGGTGGACAGGGTTTCTAAAATCCTCCCTGATACTCAGAGACATGTTAAGAGCCCTCGGACATACTCTGAAATCACACTTTATCTGATAATAGCATTAAGCACAGTGTCTTTTATATTTCTTTTGACAATCATTGTTTTGAGCATCATCAAGTGCTACCGCTACACTGCATATGGCACTGCATGCTGTGGAGGCTTCTGTGGAGTGAGGGAGAGGTGCCCTGCAGAACTGTACAAACAGGCCAACAACAACATTGATGCCAGGTTACCACACGGCCTCAAAGTGCAGCCTCACTTCATTGAGGTTCGAGGGAATGGCTCCCTCACCAAGACCTACTGCTACAAGGCCTGTCTGACAGCAGGCTCAGGGAGTGATACTTTCATGTTTTACAACACAGGGGCCCAGACAGGACCAGGGCCTGGGGGAGCCCAAGCAGCAGTGGCCGACAACAGGCACCTCACAGGTCAAAGTGGACAGAGTGCCGGGAACCTGATTATTCTCAAAAACGAGGCTGTTTCTCAAAATGAGGTGAGATAGTGATCAAGAGATCTTCCAGAAAGACATGCATTTTTCACGTGCCCCCAGATATTATGTGGTTAGCTTTACTGAATTATTAACAGTGACGTGGGTTATTTTGTAACTGAATATTAACAGTATCTTTTATTTGGTCATAATCTGTTATGTTTCATCTCTAGAAAAATAGCACTGGAGAACTGTTTCACTTCCAATTTTCTTTTCACATGTATGAGGATTTAATCCATAAATTTTTTTTGAGAAGTGAGGATTAGCATTAAATATTTAATGTTAAAGGACACCTAGAGAAATAGAGCAGGCCAGGGAATAAGTATTATGTTTTATGAAGTAACCTTATGAAATGCAAGGAGAAAAGGCCTCTGCTGTGTCATCTCCAGGGAAAGTGTTTTTTTGTTCTTGTTGTTGTTGGCTTTTTCAAAAACATCCTGTAGGAGCTCTTTTTGTTTTGTTTTGTTTTCTCAGATAAAGTGTGATTTGTTATCTCAGACTTTCTGCAGTGCACATTATCAAGTTAGTATCTCCAGTAATTACACTAAACTAATGTGATAGGATCCTCTGGAAATTCATGTCAGAGGTGATAAAACCACAGAATGTAGGTCTCACCCTGCAGTCAGAGTTTGCTTTGGCTGTATGACGTGGTCACTTTTTGGTAGTGGGCTGTCAGAGGAAATGAATAATGGTAAAGCAGAGACATTAAGTACAAATTTGTGTGATTGGGCAAAGGTGATATTAGAATGAGTAATTAGAGATATGTGAGGATATAAGACCAGGACAAGGTAGGATTTATGAGAAGAAAACAAGAACTTTCTCCTAGCCAGTTTTCTGGCTACCCAAGTTCACTTTAAGAGGCTATCCCTGCATTTATCTTAGAAGCAGTCCGTAATCTTCTGATTCCCCATTAACAATTTGTGTGGTTTTGATAAGATGTAGACTTATAAGCACCTCATGTCTTTATTAAAAGACAATACTTCCAAAGCACATGTTAATTTCATGGATCTAAAATTTGATTTGTATTAGCTACAAAAGGCTTGGAAAGTGGATGGTTTATTGTACATGAAGATAGATGTTAGTATGGGTAGTAGTTTTGAGTAGTAAGTAGGCATAAGACCAGATTGTTCATTATTATGAATAATGTACATAAATTATTGAAAAGTGAGTGAATACATGTGTAGGTGTATTTGTGTAGTATGTTTGTATGTATGCTTGATGTAATAAGAGATCTACTTTGTGATACGTTAAACTTAGATGAAAAAAGCCAAAATTTTGTCCCATAAATAGAATTGTCTTTCTAAACAGCTATTTTATAGCTAGGACTTTTACAGCTAGCACAGATTGAGTTAACAATTATATTTATCTCTCCTATATTTGTTGTCTTTTCATTGACATATTACTGTCTTTTAATGTCCACACAGTATTGTCATATTCTAAATTCTTGATAATCTTGAGTAAAGTAATACCTAAGCACAGAATTCTTTATTCTTGAGAGTAGACTTTTCCCTGGACGTTGTAGGTAGATTTATTCATTTATCAGAAAAGCCTGATGTTAGTCAGTGCCAAGTAGTCACAGGAGGTAAACTATAGATTAAGAAAAATAGGTGTAAAATCAAAGAGTTTCCAGAATTCTTTAGATCATGACTCTTGGAAGCATGTAAAAAGGCTTAGTTTTCAGTAAGGATACTATAGACATTTGCTTAACAAATTCCTGTGAAGTCCTTTAGGATTGGAGTAGGATGCAAGTGGTGAAGAAACATGGAGAGCAAGCCAGGCAAAGCTCAGCTTTGCCACCAGCTGTGAGCTGAAAGCTTAGAGCAATGACATTCTTATCCTCCCTTTCCTGACTCAAACATTGGGGTAATTTGATACATGCACTATTTCTGTCTTACACTGACCTGTATGTTAATAGGAACCTTGGTACGCAAACCTTTAATTTAGGGAGGAAATTATGTAAAAAAAAAAAAAAAAAGTGCTTGCTCTTGTGGGATTTTGCCAGGACAGTGCATAAATTTAACAAAGGCACATTTCTGCTAGACTCTTGGAATTCAGTGAAAAGCCCCAAAATATACAGCTCCTGCAATTATTGCAGTTATAGGGAGAGAGTGAGTTGTAGTGTTGTAGCATGAGAACAAAAATCACTCAATTTTGAAAGTCATCATTGCTAAATCAACCTGTTAATTTCCCACGTTGGGCTTTCTCTTTCTTTACCTAGTTAATGCACATGGCAGGAGAGTTCTAGGGTACAATTCATGCCATGTGCCTATACTGTATTAAAATTGGATTGGAATTGGAAAGGAAAAGGAAAGGAATTTGTACTCACTGACCACCCTGCTATATAGAAAGTTTCATGCTTTTCAATATGTATGTATGATTTTGTTCCCTCTAGGTCATGCATTAAACAGACATTGATCAACCTGAGAGGTTCAAGAGCATACACAATCATATTGCTAGTAATATTTTAAGTCATGTCTGTCTGACTCCAAAGACCATGTGTTTTTCAATAGTAGGGATAGACAGAAATCCCAATGTTTATATTTTTACATGGGCTATTCAGACATTTAGACCCTCAGTAGTTCACCTAGATGTGTAAATGAACTGCTGTTGGAAAGTATTAATTCCTTGCATAGAAGCAGATAACAAATGGGAAAATTAGTTAGGAAAATTTTAGTGCCAGCTAATATGTCTCCATTTGTTTATTTGCTTTATTATTGGCAGAGCCTATGAAGATTATTTATTTATTTATTTATTTATTTATTTTTTGTGGGTACCAGGGGTCGACCTCAGGACCTCGCATGCCAGTAGGCGCCTGTGCCACTGAGCAATATCACCGGCCCTTTTTTCGTATATGGGTACTGGGAGTCAAACTCAGGATCTTGCGCTTGCCAGGAAGGCGCTTATGCCGCTGAGCTATCTCACTGGCCCAAGATCTTTTATATCTGTTCTTCCACTAATATTCTTCTTGTTGCTAATTAAAAATTAGCATTTGGTAGCAGACGCTAATCTTTTGGTGAATTAAAAAAAATTCTGCCGGTGAGAGGGCTCAGCGGCTTAAGCACCTGCCCGGCAAGCGCGAGGGCCCGAGTTCGACTCCCGGAACCCACATACGAAAAAAGGGCCGGTGATATCGCTCAGCGGCACGGGCGCCTGCTGGCGCGCGAGGTCCTGAGGTCCACCCCCGGTACCCACAAAAAAAAATTCTTTAATGGGTCATCTGTACAGTGAGGTTCTTAAAATAACTATTTGGCAATGGGGCAGAATTCTTTCTGGAGGTTCTGAAAACCTGATATTGAATGTAGTTGGCATTCCCTTCAGTCCCCATGAAAAGAAACTGAATCTTAAGATAGATTCTGTACATTTGTGCTGTGGGTGCTAATGAATCTTTGAGTACTCTGGGAAGATTTGTCCAACTGCGTCTCAGTGGGGCCACTTGGCACAGCATGTGGGAATTACAAAACACTAGAGATGAATTAGGTTTGCATTTACTTTAACTTATTTTAAAGCTGTTTGTGATCACCAAGTTCTTAGTTATTTCTGCTACTGTGTGCGCATATTCACCCTTATTCTGGATGTAGTGTTAAAAAGTGTTAACCATTCTTCCAAGGGCACCTAATTCACTTTTCCTCCCAGCACTGACTTCTCTCTCTGGTGAGTCTGTCCTGGAGCAGAGTTCCTACTCAATGTAAAGTGATATAATGATGAATTTATAAAAGTTGTACAATAGTCAAAATAGACTAAGAAATCATATCTATGAAATTCCATTCATCCTCCAATGGCTCCTTTTCAGTGGGTGTTTTGTTTTGCTATTTTCATATTAGTTAAAGGACTGTTTTGGGGGAAAAAGTTTTGTTTTCTTTGGTCTTATAATAATTTCTTCATATTACCTCATTCCTTGCTTTTTCTACAAACTGTTGAGCCAGGTGGAATTATGGCAGAACTCTTGTCTGCCTCTTTATCTTGCACATATTTTGACTAATGGAAAAATCTATTTATTGTGGTTTGAATGTCATTGGCCTGCCCTTTCCTCTGACCCAGGAGTGAGCCATCACTTGGGCATCTGGTCTAACTCAGAGCGCTCTGCAGGGACATGGCCTGGCATATTATACATTGTCTATTGGCATGCTCTCTGCTTGATAGAATAGCAGAGTCAGTTCTGGATACTTGCCTTGCTTGGCTACCAATTTTTGCTCTCAGGAAGAGGTCAGAATGACAGCAGTTTGCAAATGTTTGAGGAAAAGTCTCCATCACCAATCCAGGGGTGTAGTTGAATTTAATGGAGTATTACAGGCATCTTTGTGACTTTTACAGGACTTCACCTAAAACAATGTTTCCATGCATAATTTAATATGAACACAAATTTAGTTGACTCATATGATAATATTTTGACTAGTATAATCTATATTTACGATTTTAAAAATTACAGGTCAAGAGGATTCCTTAGCAGTGTTTTTAAATCTGTTAACCTGAAAATTATACTAACTTTTTTCTTTCAAGAATTTGAACTTGACAAATGCAAAGAAATATCTGACATTGCAAAGATGAATAGAAATGTTAGTTTGTTCCTGGCCTTGCAGGGTCAGAACTGTAGGCTTCAGAGAAATGCAATGGTGAGTAAGAGAGTAGCTGCTGTGCTAGCAGGCTGTGTATCCAGAATGAAGCAGACCTAGCACTTTCTGTTGTCCTAGAACCCATTAAGTATGTTCCAAAGTTGTGTTTATTTTACTTTCCTGTTCAGTGGATTAGAATTGTAAATAATTGTATTCAGAATTCTCAAATTTATCATCTTGACCAGCCTGTAATATACCCATGATTTTTAAAAATTATTTTAGTTCATTAATACATATGTGTAGTACATAATGTTTACATTCATTGTGGGAAGTTGTTATATTCTGTTTTGCCTTAAGTGTTTTCTTTTTCTATTGCTTTGTAACAAATTACCACCAACTGTTGGTTAAAAACCCCACCCATATAGTATCTCATTGTTGCTGCAACATGTGGTTGAGCTCTCTGTTCAAATTTTCATAAGCCTGAAGTCAACATGTCAGCTGCACTGAATACCATCCTGGAGGCTCAGGGGAAGAATCTGCTTTCAAACTCATTTAGATTGCTGGCAGAATTCAGTTTCTTGGGGACTGAATTCCATATTTTTTACCTACTGTTGGCTAGGGAGCAGGGTCACTCTCGAATTCAGCAGGTTTGCCTCAGGTCCTGCCCCATGTCTCCATCTTCAGGACTGGCAATTGAGACTCTTCTCTGGAATCCTCTGATTTCTGTTTCTGACCCTGACTCAGATTTAAAGGGCTCATGTGATTAGGTTGTTCTCACACAGATAATCTCCCTTTGTTAAAGACAACTGAGTCATAATCATCACATAAGCATGGAATAAGATTCATCAGAATCACAACTGTGCAGATTATGCAGGGTATGTACACTGAGTGTGGGGGTCTTGGGAGTCATCTTAGAATTCTGGCCTACTGTAGTTTATATCCATGTTCACGAAATATCACTGTGAAAAATTTGCAGTGGATACATTCTGAATAGAGTCTTATTATGAAGAAAAAGGAGATACTACTTGTAGTGTTTGGCCTCAGAGAACAATTTATTGATAGCTTCAATATGGATTTCCATGGTAAGAAGATAGCATGTTATTTCACTGGGTAGTCCTGTGAGTTTATAAATAACATAGGATATTTTTAATCTATTTTACTTTAAATCTGTCTTAGAAAAAGTGACTTATCCTTCTATAGCTAAAATATCCTATGGTATAAATCATAAAGAGTACCATTACAGGATAAATTAAATCTTTGTTATAATTTTAATAGAAACACAAATGGGTTCTTGTTCTTCAGTAAGACAGTGTCTTCCATATGAATTACCGAGTTGAGTTTTTTCACATTTGAGATTTTATGACTGTTAATCTACTAACAGACTTAGCTTTGAAACAACAGGAAGTACTTGGGTTTTTACCAATGGAAATTAAGTATAGTTCTAGGATGTATGGGTCCAAGTGTTAGAGAACTAAACAACCATAGTCCAAGGCCTTAATATATGTCTTGTCAGATGTATTAGAAGTCAACCTTTCAGGCTGAATTTTTCCAGGTTAATCAAGTTCTGGATGAAACCTACATACAATATATTACTCTTAATTTTGCATTGTTTTGTAATAAATAAATAATGCCACTCAAAAGTAAAAAGGAGGGCCGGTGAGATGGCTCAGCAGCATAAGCGCCTGCCTTGCAAGCGCGAGGGCCCGAGTTCGACTCCCGGAACCCACATACGAAAAAGGGGCCGGTGATACCGCTCAGCGGCACAGGTGCCTGTTGGCGCGCGAGGTCCTGAGGTCGTTCCCCCGGTACCCACAAAAAAAAAAAAAAAAAAAAAAAAAGTAAAAAGGAGGAAGTAAAGGAAAATATGTCATTCTGTCTAAATTTATTTAAAACACAAACTTTTATGTTAGAAGGACCTAATCATGACTCTCAGCCAAACTCACCAATCACACAAATTATTTGATCTTTATAAAACTCAGATTTCTCATTTTTGTAATTTTACTATATTAACCTTGCATGATGGTTCATTTAAGATGCTTATTTGTACCTTCTCCTCAATTTTTCCATGAACCTAAAACTGCTTTAAAAGAGTCTGAGCTGGGCAGGGTGGTGCAAAACTGTAATCCCAGCAATCTGGGAGGCTGAGGCTAAAGAGTCTTTGTGAGTTTGTTTCTGGCAAGAGCTATATAGTGACTTTAAGACTAGTCTGGACTACATAGCATGACCCTGTCTCAAAAGATCAAAAAATAAAGTCTTTAAAACAAATAGGGCCAGTGAGTTAGTGCCTGCCAGGCAGGCGCGAGGTCCTGAGTTTGACCCCTGGTACCCACATAAAAAACAAAAAACAAAAAAATATTAACTTTTCTATGAAAGAAAGAAAAAAGAAAGAAAGAAAGACATTTAAGAAGGATAACCTTGAGACTTTTATAGGTAAATGGATGCAACTTGAGACCATACTTGTTAGTGAAATAAATCAGACTCACGTGTGTAAACATCTTATTGTCTCCCCGGTGTGAGAAATTGAAATAAGTAAATAAGATCTAAAATGTACAATAGGGCCGGTGAGATAGCTCAGCGGCATAAGCACCTGCCTGGCAAGCGCGAGGTCCTGAGTTTGACTCCCGGAACCCACATAAAAAAAATAATAATAAATAAAATAAAATAAAATAAAATGTGCAAAAGATATTGTGAAATGGGAAGAAATTGTTAAAAAGGAAAAAGGAACTAGGATGGGGGAAAGAGGAAAGGAAGGAAGGGAAAAGAAAGAAAAAATGCAAGTTAGTTACACTATTAATGTCTCTTAGTTCATAGAAAAGAAAGGTTTGCACTAATATTGATTGGAGAACTTTTTATGCCCGTATCTTGTACTCTGAGTAACTACTTTAAAGATAATAATATGCAATGTATTAACTATTGTTATTCTCCTATCATCTTGTTATGAAATTTTATTTTACCTTTTTTCCATAAAATAAAAAAAAAGAGACGTTTAAAAAATCTGCCAAACACCAGAACCCTGTTAGGCTGTGAATATAATAACTATGTCTTACAAGCAAAACAGATACCATCGCTTTCATAAAATATATGGTCTGACAAAGAAAGAAAGAAATAGGATAAATGCAATAGTATGTAGTATGTATGAAGTACTTATTCCATTATCTAGTATTGTATGGCTACTTAAAATGTGTTAGTTACTTTCTTCCTTTCCTTTTTCCTGTCTGATCTTAGTGCCATATGAAATCTCATAACTATGATTCTGGCAAATGATTCTGAGAAGCATATTGTTGCTGATGGACTATTATAGAAAATAGCAGCATGACAAATTAAATGTGTCATTGAAGAAGTGAGATTGCATAATGAACTGAGTTTCCCGTTCAGTCCTGATAGAACTGTGCATTTCAGAAAAATGAGGTTGGTGGTTTCATTCCAAAGATCAAGTTGCCACAGTTTTCTTCATGAATGTTACCTAATTATAGAAAAATCGCCAACATTTTCTTAACAGATGTCAGAATCTTTCTTGAAGGAACCTTATCTCAGCTGACAAGCTAATACTAGTATTGCTGATGTCAAAGGGAGATATGATGATGATAATGATTAATAAAAAATATTTCAGGGCCGGTGAGATGGCTCAGCGGCTTAAGCGCCTGCCCGGCAAGCGCGAGGGCCTGAGTTCGACTCCCGGAACCCACATACGAAAAAGGGGCCGGTGATATCGCTCAGCAGCACGGGTGCCTGCTGGCGCGCGAGGTCCTGAGGTCGACACCCCCGGTACCCAAAAAAAAAAAAAAAAAAATTTCAGTCATATATGCAGGCTTATAATGTGATTTGCAAACAGCATCTCTTTTTGCCTGTAATACCACTGGTAGAAAATGGGAACCCCCATTCACTTGGTCTGAGATGGTTTTCTGCTAGTTTGCATGGAATATCCCTAGGATTTTGTGAACTTGGGAACCAAGGAAAGGGCAGTTTGCATATTCACACCTTGCTAACAGAGTGAAAGAGGACTAGAAAGGGCGGTTAGTATGTAGGGACCTTTCAGATAATATATCCAGAGTTGTAACTTTTTCTGGGGCCTGACTTTGATTCAAGCTCTGGATATCATCTAGCCACCCCCAAATCTCTTGGAAAATTAGGATGCTGATTAATCCCTGGGTGTTATGAACAAGTGTATTTATTAAATACATTTTATCCCTTAAATGAACTATGAGAATGATAGAAACAAGAATTATTGGTAGGTTGAAATAGTTTATAAGGTATTTGACTTGAGTTTACCCAATATGATAATTATAACTCAGAGGGAAATATAAAATACTGTTTCCATCCTTTCATTTTCCCCTCAACTGGACTTTAGCATTCAATGACTGGGCCTCTTTAATCTCTGCCTGTGCAAATATAGTAAAATTTGGGCTAATTGATATAAAATAATTATAGTGACTAATTTCATCCCCAGTGATTCGGAGTAGCTTCTAATCAGAATCTTAACTCCCCAAATAGGTATTAGGTGCCCATATTTTCTTCTTTGTCCCCTCCACTTTGACAGTTTTTAGACACGGAGCAAAAAAAAAAAAAAAAAGTCTTCCAATATACAGGTGGTACAGAGTGATTCAGGGTCTTCTCAGACTTCAGCTGCTCCCTCTTAAGCAATCAGAGCTCAGTGAACAGTAATTGAGGGAGGAGGCAAAGCACTCAGCAGCACAGAGAACAAGTGCAGTTTTATGAAAAGGATTAGGTAGCAAAACAAGGTCAAACTCTGCAGTGGTTTGTTTTCCTCTTTCTAGTATTCCTCTTCAGTCACTGGAAGAGGCTGTGATCAGTTGCTGGTGTTATGACTGGGCACATCTGCCCTGGTCAAACCTGCTGCAGTGTGCAAAACCAGCAGAGATTGCAGTCCTCTGCAGTGCAGCCAGGCCAGCAGAATTTGTGTAGTTGTGTGGCCTCTTCTAGCTAGAATACTGAATTAAGGATGTTCCCTTAATGGAGCATTTGAGGACAAAAACAAAGAAAGCTTTTCCTGCCTCAAGATAAACTGCCCTTCCCTTAGTGTTTTAAGAAGACAGATTTGTATTGGTCAATACAAGTCAAAGCTGGCCCTCACATTATTACTAAATCTAGTTTTCCATGGCATTCCGTCTGTGTGAGCTTAATTTAATTTTCTCCTCAGAGTGATATAGATAGATGATAGATAGATGGATGATAGATGGATAGATAGATTGATATCACCTTGAAGTTGCATATGAAATGTCTCACTCAATGCTTTTGTTTAGATGCCTGAAAATATTTAAGGGAATAGCTAATCAACTAAGCAATTAACAACATCCCTCAGGGAACAATGTTTTGCC
The DNA here is from genome assembly GCA_028451465.1 of Erethizon dorsatum. Taxonomy (NCBI): domain Eukaryota; kingdom Metazoa; phylum Chordata; class Mammalia; order Rodentia; family Erethizontidae; genus Erethizon; species Erethizon dorsatum. The sequence continues at coordinate 67,601,073 of CM051838.1, forward strand.
ATTTTAACAGAAAACTCCCTTTGTGATTTTGCAGCCACGGCAGCCCAACCCTGACTGGCGTTACTCTGCCTCCCTGAGAGCAGGCATGCACAGGTATGTATGTGTTTCCCTCCTTTCTTCACTCAGGAGTCCCATTAACTGGGTATGATTCAGATAAATGGAATCTCCATAGGCCAGAGCAGCTGTTGGAACTGAGAAGCCTTAGATACTCTGCCAGGGGAATGTATTTATTCTTTGTCTTCATAGCTATTCCTTTAAACATTGGAAGTGGTCACTGCCAAATACCTACCAAATGTTTGGAAATAAGAGTACCCTGTAAAATTATAGGGACAGGTTTCTGTGTATTTTCTTTCATCAAAATTTCTACAAGGATGTGTGAATTGAAATTTTAAAATTTTCCTACAAGGAAATAATTCCAAATTTCTTCATCCTCTCCACCTATATTTCTGTCCCTTGAAGTTTGTAATTAATAAATATGCTAATGGATATAGGTACATTATATAATGTATATACACATGTTTACCTTGGATTTTTTTTTTTTTGGTACCGGGAATCGAACTCAAGACCTCATGCTTACCGGGCAGGCACTGTGCCACTGAGCTATATTCCTGGCCCTACTTTGGATTTTTGTCTCACACTGGTTATTTACATCTTATTAACCACAATAATTGATTGCTATTCTTGTTCATGTTCACTTCTATTAGAATCTCCTTATCTTATCTTTTTGTTATCTTACTGTCATCAGTGGCATGGGCTCTTCAAAGATGAGTCCTCTGAATGGCTTTTTTTAAATATCTGGAGACCAAATCTAGCTTATTTACAAAGTCTAGCTGGGATTACAGGCATGCACCACCATGCCCGGCCAGCTTACTTTAGGTTAATCTAAAATAATAGCATTCCTTAATATAATTTTGCCTTTTCTACTCTGTCTCCTTGACAATAATTGATGAACTGCCTTTATTCTTAGAACTGATCTAGTATCCATGCCATATGATCAAATAAAATATTAATTATTTATGACTGTGTTTGGAAACCAAATGGGGAGTGTGTGAAGAAACTAATGGTCACTACTACAGAAAAGGATTTATTTATTTATTTATTTTTTTTTTTATTTTTTTTTTGTGGGTACCGGGGGGTCGACCTCAGGACCTCGAGCGCCAGCAGGCGCCCGTGCCGCTGAGCGATATCACCGGCCCCTTTTTCGTATGTGGGTTCCAGGAGTCGAACTCGGGCCCTCGCGCTTGCCGGGCAGGCGCTTTAAGCCGCTGAGCCGTCTCACCGGCCCAGAAAAGGATTTATTTAAAGAAGAAACAAACTCCAAATTTAAACCCTTCAAAATATCTTGTTAATTGAATCTTCACCAAAACTAGATCAATGTATAGCGTTTACAGAGTATGTGTAGACAATGAAAAATTAGCTTTAGCCCATTAAAAATTCATTAGATTAACGTCCCCTAAAGCATTGCAGGTGAGCAGAGATTATTGTATTATTGGATGCTATTTCTGAACCAGAAGCAAAAGGGGAAGGGAAAGGCTGAAGTTTGGTGGTTGGTTTGGTGAGGTGCCGTATTGGAACCTAGGTTATAATTTCAGACCAGAAACACTGATGCAGATGTCAGAATCCTAGACATGAGAGTGAATTATTTACACTTACTAGAAGCAAAGCTATGCTTTTGTCTGTATCTGAGCTATTGGCAGAGTCATGCAGGTGAAAGCATATTTTACAGTACCAACTTTTAGTGTTGCAACTGAATTAGTGCTTTACTTGAAAAGTACCAAAGCTATGAAATGCACCTTAAAATCTACATTTAAAATAAAAATTTTAAATATATTACTTCCTTGTCTCATTTTCAAATGAAAAAAAAAGCCAACCATCCATCTATTCAGGTTTCAATTAAGATATTATGAAATTTAAATAGCTAAGAAATGAAATCAAAATTGAAACTAAGATGCCATTTTTTCTCACAGTGTAGTATATTGAGCATTTGTTAGAGTTGTGAGGTTCAATAATGCTTATTTTTCCACACATATGCTTGGCCTCTTAGCTTTTTCAGTCTTAAGCCTTGTATAACTCTTCTTTTGGAAATTCTGCTTTGAGCTGAACTGATTCCAGGATAGTTACATCTTTACGAATCTGATAGAGTCCACGTGATTTCCTAGTGGAATTCAAGAACACCTGAAAGATATTAATATTTGGGGAAAAAAGGAAATTCTATGTCAAAGATGAGGGGAATAATATTGATAGGTCAGAGCTTAATGAGTGAATTTCTACTAGATGTATTTTTTAAAGTCAAAGAGTAAGAGAATCTTAACTTGTAGATTGCCTTTCCCTGTAATAGTTCAAGTTTTCTTGCTCTGTTGCCTTACATAACCCCTTCAATCAGTAGTATAAATTTTATTCTAATAACAATGCGCAAGATAAACAAATGTCTAATTTTAAAGTGTCCTCTAATTTTGATTGAGTTTTCTTGAATATTGACTGTTAGGATCCCCTTTATTTCTTCCTTCATTCATTAATCACATATATTTGAAGGTCTAATATGCACTACCAGTAGTCACATGTAAACGACTATAATGTTCTCTCTACTCTTGAAAGTTTACTTTCCTCTCTACTTGCCACTGAGTGCTCTCAATTCATGTCTTACTTCCTACAATAGATCAGTGAGTGGGATGATTAGGTTCCTTAATTCTAGGAAATGTTGGGTGGGTTCTCAATGCATAAAAGATACAGAAAGAATAAAACATAAAATAAAGTTAAGCATTAATTGGGTAGCTAAACTGATAATACTACAAATAATTTTAGTCTATTTTTCTCTTTACTAAGTAGAACCCAGAACAAGAGAACTTGTAAGAGAGAGTTGGGGCTTTTGAGAATAAGCTCCCCTTGTCTGCTTCAGCATTAAGGTGTTAAAATGGCATCAGCTTTCTTGTGGTTTTCCTGTTAGATCATTGAGCACCACGTGGCATTAATGAAAACCAAAATTGCCATAAAGATAGAAGATGTTTAGTGTCAGCATGGTATAATAGGCAGTAAGGCAGCAGTGCTTCTACAGTTTATGCAAGGTGACTGACTGCTCAGCAGTAATTGCTGCCGTTCAAGCATGAGTAGATTGTGTTAGCTGTAGCCCTGCCTCCACTGATATAAGCAATTTCAGAGGATGGAAGGAGAGCTGTAAAGGCATTTATGGTCTAACTATTATCTGGGTTTGTATGTTTACAGCTCTGTGCACCTGGAGGAGGCTGGCATTCTACGGGCTGGTCCAGGAGGGCCTGATCAGCAGTGGCCAACTGTATCCAGTGCAACACCAGGTAAAGAGCCAGGGTCTCTCTATTCTTGCTTAGGTTTTTTTTTTTTTTTTGTGGGTACCGGGGGTCGACCTCAGGACCTCGCGCACCAGCAGGCGCCCATGCCGCTGAGCAATATCACCGGCCCTTTTTTCGTATGTGGGTTCTGGGAGTCGAACTCAGGCCCTCACGCTTGCCAGTCAGGCGCTTACGCCGCTGAGCCATCTCACCGGCCCTCTTGCTTAGGTTTTAGAAACTAATCATATGACCTTCCTCTGTAAGATCAGGACTGTTAGTGATTCTCTTTTCATTATTTTCTATACAAATATGATTTTCATACATACATGATTTTTTAAATTTTATACTTAATATTCTTCAAAAGTTGAAAATAGCATAAGGGTAAAGGTGTGTGTGTGTGTGTGTATAAAGTTCTTTATAAAAGTAATTAGGTACCTTTCAAATGCTTAGGACATCCTAGCCACACAGAGATCTGGTGGTCTCATACACAGAGATAATGCTGCCAGGAAAGATCTTTTGTTTGAACACAGTGAAACCCACTTGAAGTAGTAAGCAAAAGGGAGGTAATTAATAGAGAAGTGGATTGATATCTAGCTACCTAACTAGATAATAGATAGAAGGAATAGGCTTTTTCGTGCATGTGGAATATTATCAGAGCCAAGGCATTATTCTCTTTGAGTTCAAGTGAAAGCCATCTCTGCTTCTCCCTGAACCTTAACATCCTTATGCAAACTAAATTTTATTACCTTAGCATGCACATTGCCAAACGTGACCACCTCACAGTTTCTTAGTTTAGAGGACCAATGGGGACCAATTCCTAATCCAAACTTTCAGGAAAAATGTTCTCCTAGGCTGTGTTAAAAACTCAATGGCCGAATGAACAAAGGAAAGTACTGAAATTCTTATTTCCTTAGTTTCCTTAATCTTGCCCAATTGTTAAAGCAGTATCATGTAATAAAAATATTCCTTGTAAGGCCCATCCCTGTGGCAATTTTCAGAAAGGAGGAATTATGGATCAGCAGAGACTACAAATGGTATCTACCATAATTGTCTATTAATAAACCATCTCCATGATAGTAGTAGTTACTAGTTATCAAGCCATAATATGCCAAGACACTGTGCCAAGTAAATCACATGTATAGACTCATTTATTCCTCATGAAAATCTTGCAAGAGTTTTATTATATCTATTTTGATTTTTAAAACTGGAGTTTACAGACAGGTTAAGACAAATACCCAAGTTTGCACAGCTGTAAGTAACAGAGATAGGATTCAAACTCAAATGTCTAGCTTTGGAATCCAAAAGTATGTAAAACTTATACTCAAAGCATGGCTGGCTTGCAAGAATCCATCCAAATTCAAATACATACATGCATACATAACAGATGACATAAGCATGTGTATTTACAAAGTTCATTCCAAAAATAATCAGGAGGTGCCTTTCCAGTGATTAGGCTAAGTAACAGTAGCCAAGGCATATTTTTTTCTGGCAACTCTAAGGGCTTTCATTAATTCTAATCAACCAGCATTTGCTATTTATGAATGTTGCACAATTCAACTAGAAGTTAGATTTGTCCAAAAAATTGCTCAAGTTGAAGCAAGTTATTAGAAAGCTAATATTGTCAGATGGCATGGGGAGGAACATAAAATAATTCATGGAACAAATCTGCAACCTCAACACCACTGATGGAGTGAAGAAGTGAGGGAGGAGAAAGTAGTTTTATATTATCAAATGTTGCCGGATAAGGAGGCATCTGAAGAGGGGAGAATTAATCAAAGCAGCTACATGAAACTGTACCTCGCCACACTGTCTTCATTTCAGGGTTACCTTGTTCTTATAGATGCATCGTTAGGTCCTGGGAAACCAGGAGCTAACTTTGAATACGTTTGCCCTCTCACTGATGGTGATGGTTGGTATATATTCCTAGGCAAAGGTGACATAGGAAGCATGTATTGATCATTTCATACCTTTGGCTCAAGTTCTGCCTTGAGATTCAGAAGGATGTTAGGAGCCTATCTTTTTGACTGAAGATAGGGAATGGGTCAGTCACCATTGCTTCCCTTCATTACTGGCTGCTGACATAAGAATCGCAGTCCTAATGGACTGTGCTGGATATAGCTCGCATCTTCCACTTACTCACTGATGACCATTAATCACGCTTTTCAACTTGTGTCTGCACCAACAATATGAAATCGAAAGGGTTCTCCTCTGCCTTCTGCCTGTCCTTTTGGTACATTTAGGTTTTAGACTCAAAACATGTTCTGTAGTATTTCCAGGGACAGTGACATACAGATTAAAATTATCACTTGGAGTCAGATCTGCGTTGAATTCCAGTTCCAAACTTACTTGCTAAGTGAGCACAGACAAATTACCTAAATTGTCGGGCATGGTAGTACATGCCTGTTATCTCTGGGTTTATTTCCACTATTGCAAAACAGCCTAAATTTGTATTTTCTTAGTTACCCTTTCTGTAATTCAGTACAATAAGAATAACACCTGTCTTACTGAGTTGTCATGAGAAATAAAGGAGAAAAAAAAAGAATTGAACATAGTGCTTGACAGATAGTATTAATAAATGTTTAGTCTTCTTACTCCCTTTTTTTTCTAAGACACTTTACTTTTATACATATCTATGATATGGCCTCGACTGATAACCTGGTGGCCGGAAGTCAGCAGTTCTCATTTGTAGGCCCAGATACAAGCTGTCCAAAGTTATCTGGATCATCCTGACATCTATATACTCCCATCACCCCCAGCTGCCCTCCTGGAGATGGAGTGAGAAGGATTTATTAGTTGGTGCTTCAAGAAAAAGAAAATGCTTCCAAAAAAATGGTTGCGTCCAGTCTGAAATAGAGCCTGCCTTTCTGTTGCCTGATTCTGTTGCCCTTTTTGCTTATGAAATGTTTTTTTCTCATGCCTGAGTCTTCTGATACTTGTGTCTGAGTCCCTGCCATGACCAGCCATTTACTGCTCTTTTCATACCAACACCTGCAGGGGCTGCAGCATAAGGAAAGCAGGGTCTGCTTTACACTAATCCTCATTCACCTGTGTTTCTTGAAGTTATTTATCCTTCTTCGATTAATGCCTTTGCTTTGTTACTAAACTGTTCATTTATTTTCAGCCTACGAAAGCCTAGGATAAAGATGCCACACTCTGAAGGGATCTATGGAAGCATCACCAGGTGATGCTTTCTGCAGGATAAACAAGTCAGGCATTAAGTTGATTAATCCTGATTACTGGTCCCTTTCTCCAGCCTCTTGTGTGAGCAGACCTGGATCATGAGCTTCCTTCTTTCCTTTCAGCTTCCCATGAGGCTGATCAGAGAAAGAAAATTAGCTAAATGGGGAATGTGCAGAAACAGTTACACTCTCTTATTCAGATGGAGGAATGTGTTTTGGGGGGAAGTGCATTAAAGGGCCAGTCATTTGTGAAACAACTCTTCTTAACTTTCTCAGTGTGAATGCCCTGAAGAGGTTTCAGTGAATACTGTCGTGTTATTAGTTCCTAGACAGAATCCCAAGAGGTTATAAAAATTATACAGAAAGATGTGCACAGGTTATATGCAAATACCCCACCATTTTATATATGGGACTTGAGCATCTGCAGACTTTGGTATCCATGGGGATTCTGAAGCCCATCCTCCATGGGTACTGAGGGACAACTGTACTCTCTATTTACAAAAGAGCTCAGGGAATTCCAAAGCATACAGCATTGCCGAAGATAACCTTATAGCTTGTGAAGCAAGACCCCAGGAGATCTGGGACTGAAGAGTGAAAGATTAATTAGGTAGGGGAGGCTACTAATGCAGTGAGGCTTGGACTAGGCAATGATTATCAAAATTTAGTTCCCAGAGTAGTAGTACCAACAATACCTAGGAACTTGTTAGAAAATCAAGTTCTCAGGAACTGCCCTAGATTTACCACAGCAGAAACTCTCAGCAAACTTTGAACAAGTCCTCCATGTGATCCCAATGTACTCTAGAGTTTACGAACTGGTCCAGAGTAAGTATTCCCAGTGTTGCCAACTATCTTTGGAGGTGCAGAAACTGCAAGGAAGGCATCTGTTCATGATTCTTGTGGGTAGCAGGGAGATGATTGCTAAATCTCAAGCTTTGGAGTCATAGCAGCCTTCCTTTGAATTCTTGCTCTGTCACTCGGTAGGTGTACGCCCCAGAGACCATTGCTCAGCTTTTCTATTTTTTTTTTCTGTAAAATGGAGATAAGAGTGATGTTTACCTTATAAGGTTGTTGCAAGAATTAAATGAGATAATACTCACATGTCACAGAACATGGAGGACAATAAGAGTTTAGTAAACGAATCTATCCTTTAACTTCAGAATTTACACGCCAGTTGTTCTGTGTAGTCTCTATAGAAAGGCTGTGTTATAAAGATCTTTTAAAAATTACCTCTCTCTCTGTTTCCACTGGGGATTGTCTTTGCCCTGATTTGCTACAGCTTCTTACTCTGCAGAAAACTGACGTGATTTACGTGCCCTAGTTTTATAGGGGGTACACACTATTATTTGTCTTAGGGATTCTTGCCTTTCTGATAAAACCAACCCCCAAGGAGAGATTCCATTTCTGATTCTTCTCCAGACAGAAACTGTGTTTCTTAAATTTTTTGGGGTCCATTTAGTAGCACTGTCAATACGAATTTTTCCACCTCATGAGCAAGTGCAGCCTCAGGCTTTGTTGGAGAATTTAGAAAGCATGCTGTTCCACTAACCTGTTCACCCTCAACTTGTGCTGTTGTCATGGCAATGACAGTCCTGGGAGGTGTGTTCATATCCTTATTAGGAAAAAAAATGAGATCCAGGATCTCGTGAACAGGCATCGCTCTCCTGTCGTGTCCTCCACTCTCACCTTCCATCTGACTGCCCAGGAGTGCCAGCTTGGGTTAGAGATCTCTAGCTGAGGGAAGTAAGTGCTTGAAAGATGCAATTTCACTTTGTGGGGTTGTGGAGGTCATTATGTTTCTTGGATTTTTTTTTTTATGTAGCTTATGATGAAAAAATTTTGTTTGTTCTGGACTGGCCTGGAGGAAGAGTAAGATGGTGTGGGAAGGGGAATTAGCATCCTCAACCTAGGAGAAGTCTTTGTTGTCTCCATCAGTGTGTCACTTTCTTCAGCTCCTTCTTGGAGGAGTATGGTGCATCTTCCATTTTTTCTGAAATTAAACATTTATATGAATTATTAGTTTCTGAGATAGTTCTTTCCCTATATGCCCTATTTTCTCACCTCTTTCATTTCTCCCACACCAGTTCCTCCAGGATTGGTAGCCCTGGGCAGAATACAGTCAGAGTTGGGGTCATAATACATAATAAGATAATTTCTTCCATAACAGTGGTCCCAAATGGAGGCTATATGTCTCCTGAAAGCCATCCAATCTCGTGTGTGCTCAGATGTATGCTCCTGGATGCACATTTTGACAGCATACATCGTGAAGGGAAAAAAGCAGTGAAAACTGTTTCCTTAGGTTATAATGTCGTTCAAATCCCACAGATGCAGAGAAGCAGGTTAAGCATTTCTCAGGAAATGGGGACTCATCATAGTTCTTTCAGTTATCATTGATCCCTTTAACATGTCAACTACATTGAAGCAGTATAGTCTGGTTCCTGAAAACTTTGTTCTCAGAAACAACTTTTGACTACTACTTAGAAAAATAATGCACTTTATCCTCCTTTTGTTTGTTAGCACAGAACAGGAAACTTTCTAAATTACCCTTTTAGCTTCTTCTATACACAATTCTTTGCAGCTGAATTTTTAAGTCTCTAATCAAAAGAGAGTCAGGCTTCTGCTAGGGAGATCCCGGTGTCACAAAGGGCCAAAGAAGTGGGTAGTCAGAGGGGATATGGAAAGTCTACACTTCATTCTGTGGGAAAGATTGCTGGAAATTTTCAGAACTAGTGTATGGAACTCCTCTTCAGAACAAGAAAGACTTGCTTGTGATGAGGCATATGCTTAGGGCAGAGAAATAGTGATAGTTTATAATTTCTGTAAGCTTTGCGGCTCCAGCAAAGCCTTGTCCTCAGCTACACCAATTCTAGTCTACTAATTTCTAGTAAACTAGAAATTAAACCAGTGACAGCAAGAGACTTTTATGGCAAATGTTTTGAGAAACTTGGCCCAGATTCCAAAGGAACTCGAAAAATTCATCTTCACAGAGGCAGTGAACTTATAGTTGAGAAGGTCAGTGCTTAATCTGGAGAAACATATTCAGGTCAAGCACTGCTTAGAGACCAGGGTCTTCTAGGGAAGAGTTGTAAGTTTGTTCATTGCCAGGAAGCCTGGAAACAAGGATGTGGGTTGGAGAGGAGACCTTCTCTGCCTCAGCATTTGGAATCTCATTATTCAAAACCAGTAAAATGAGGAGGAACAGAAATAATGCTGTTCTACTCTTATCTCAGTTGACCAAGAGCTTCCTCAGCAACAGCCCTGCCCAAATGGCAAACCTCCCAGGGAGCAGGCTAGGCAAAGGACAGATGTCAGTCCTGAAGGTAGCAGTACTACAGGAAATGATGGGAAAATGATATCTGTGCTAATATTAAAACAGGAAGTTAAAAGCTTTGTAAGAAGTTATACATACTTAGAGGCATAACTATAAAGGTTAGGGTATGGAAAGGTAACTTTTAGGAACCAAATCTGGCTTCACAAGAGAAGAGGGACAATGAGAAGTTTATCATTATTCCTTGTCTGCTGACTCCCAAGTCCTAGGTCTCTAGATTACAGTTGTCATCTTTTTTTTTTTTTTTTTGTGGGTACCAGGGGGTCGACCTCAGGACCTCGCGCGCCAGCAGGCGCCCGTGCCACTGAGCGATATCACCGGCCCCTTTTTCGTATGTGGGTTCCGGGAGTCGAACTTGGGCCCTCGCGCTTGCCGGGCAGGCGCTTAAGCCGCTGAGCCATCTCACCGGCCCTACAGTTGTCATCTTATATAAAAAACAACAAACAAATGTATGTGTGCGCCAGTGAGGTGGGAGTCTTCGTTAGTAAAAAAAAAATTATTTCTTGTTTTTTGTGTGTGTGTGTGTGACAGGGTCTCATTATGTAGTTCAGGCTGGCCTTGAACTCCCTATGTAGCCTAGGCTGGCCTCGAACTCATGGTGATCCTCCTGCCTCAGCCTCCCAAGTGCTGGGATTATAGACATGTGCTACTATGCACAACTGTTGGTCAACTTTTAAAGTCTAAAATCTGTACTATTGCCTCCTTTATTATAGAAATATTGTCTTAGAGCATGAGCAAGGAAGACTTAACAATAGTTATTACTTATTGAGAACAGTGATAAGCACTTCACATGCATTGCATACTTAAACAATTTTAAGAAGTACATTATTATTGCCATATTTCAGATAAAGTAATTGAGAATCATAGGAGTGAAGTGACTTCCTTACATCCACACAGCTGTTTTGCTCACTTTTATATTCCCAGTGTCAAGCAAGATGCCTACACACACTGATGCTTAATATTTGTTGAATCCATTAATGGATACATGGCAAAGGCAGTATTCGCACCCGTGTCTGCTTGCTGCCAAATCCTATACACTTAGCACATTCTGCTACTTTGTCCCGTATAACAGGAAAAGGGAATAGCTTAATGACTTCACTGACTGAGTTCCAGGCTAACTGTAAGTCTGTATTTCGTTCAGATTACTGCTATACCAAGTTACCATACATTTTGTGACTTAACATATATCATTACATTATAATTTTGGAGACCAGAAATCTTAAATGCATTTCATGGGGCTAAAATTACAGTGTGTTCTTGGCGCTATATAACAGGGACCTGCTTTCATTCACTTGCTAATGACATGTTTCCTGTTTTCATCTGAGGCTTCTCTGGCAACACCTTTATAATATCCATATTTGTACAAACAGTCTGTTCATGACAATTTAGGTAATTTCTCAGACAATATATATTTACCCTACCATGCTTTTTATATTTTATGAGTCCTCTCAAGCAGAATAATTAATATTCATATTTCAATTAACAGTTTGTTTAAGGTAATTGAGGCTCTTTCTATCATGCTTCTCAAAATTCTTCTAGTCTCTGCCCATTTGCCCCATTTCAAGGCCACGTCTACACTTTTAGATATGTGTAACAGCAGTACCTTACTTCAAGGTACCATAATCTGTATTTGTTTCTTAGGGCTGCCATTACAAATTGCCACAAACTAGATGGCTTAAAACAATTCAAATTTATTATCTTATAGTTTTGTAGATCAAAATTCCAAAGTGGGCTAAAATCAATGTGTTAGCAGGGCTGCATTTCTTTTAAAGGCTTTATAGAAGGACCCATTCCCTTACCTTTTCCAGTTTTTAGAGATTGCCTGCATTTTTAACCTCATGGCCCATTTTTTCATTTTCAGAGTTAGCAGTGTCTCACCTGCAAATCTCTGTCCCCCTCTGTCACTTATCAGTACATTTTAATTACATGGAGCCCACCTGGATATCCAAGATAATATCCCTATCATAACCACACCAGCAAGGTCCCTTCTGCCATGTGACATAAAACACTCACAGGTTATGTAAATTAGGATGTAAGCATCTAGAGGGGTGGTATTGCTATTCTGCCTACCACAGGGTCTTTCATGTTCAGGCTGAAGCAACTCTGTGCGTGTGCGTGTGTGCATGTGTGTGTGTGTGTGTGAATTTTAGTAATAGTGAAGATAAAATAAGGTACATAATAGAAACATGAAGAGGATATTGTGAATATAGATTAGACTTTAAACCTCTGTTGAAGGCTACTAATTATCAGAAATCTGATGGGGACTTTAATCAACCCCTACTATTCCCTGGTTGATTATCAAATATAGGGTGAAATAGAGCAAAGAAAGAGAAAGAGAATTAGGGTGAGATATATTGTGAAAGAATTGTTACTATTGATGATAACTTTGCCCAATCAAGAAGCATAATCCCTTTAAAAGCAGGCTTTCAGCAATCTCTCCAATCAGACAAACTACTCTTCCTTGCTAGGAACAGTAAGGAAGGAAGCGGAGCTAAAGATGAATGTTCTAGTCCTAGCACATCACCCTAATGCACGGAAGTGTTGATTTGCTCAGCATTCCCTGTGGTGGAAATCCAGAAAGAGAGGAAAATAGTTCCCATCATATTATTATGTTAAGGGCCATGCCATATTGCTTTGCCCCAAGTTTAAGAACATTATTCCAAGAGTTAGGGAGAGGCAGGTGAGGACAGTACGTGTTGGATCAGCCACAGGGTCAATCTGGAAGGAATCAGTCATGAGGCATGGTAGTAATTGAAAAGTCACTGTCCACAAGGTGATGCCAGGGAACAGCGGCAATTCATATTGCCTGTCTTGTATGCATTTAATGTCTGTGTTTAGGTAAAAGTAAATTAAATATAAATCCAGGGCTTCCTTTAAGAAAAGAGGGTGTGTGTGTGTGTGTGTGTGTGTGTGTGTGTGTGTGTGCGTGCACGCGCGTGCGCATGCGTGTCTGTGTCTGAGTTTATAATTGAGGGTAGGGAGTGCTTTCCACCAATATTCCTAAATCCCACCTGCTTTTCCTTAATCATACTTCGTGTATTGGGGACAAGAGGTAGGGTGGCTTGGGGCCAATTCTAAAGATACATATGCACCTCAGGATTTGTTTATTTCTTAAGAGTGTCTTGCCTAACAGCCTAGTCTCATGCTAGCTCCTTGCTTGAGATTCTAACAGACTAGGCACCTCCAAAACTTAGGGCCTCTCTGTACTCTCAGCAGCTCTGGCTGGAGATTAAATCATTCCTCATACCACTGACAGCAATTTGACCATAGGGCCCATGAACCTCCTCAGAGGCCAGTGTCCCTATGGGCTCTGTGTGTCACTGAGATGTCTGCCCAACTTCTGTTCTTTCAGTCTGTAGTCAGTGGGGCTCTGCCTAGTTAGTGGGCAGTGTCACTTCAATTCTCTCCTGTTAGACCAAGCATAAATTGAGTCTAAATATTTGCCTATGGGAAATTTCTCTAGGGAGGATGAGGGTTTTTGGCATGTTCTCTGTAAGTCTAGGGATTTAGAGATAATAAATTAGCCTCTTTGGTCTTTTTCACTCAGGGCCACAGCCTTGCTTCTAGGATAATAACTATCTAAATGGTTGTGATTTGAAAGGCACTAGGAAGATTCTAACACATACCACCTCCTCAGCTAACCACTGCTAGCTTCAGCATTCTCTTTTAAAGTCCCCATTCATTCCTCTCCCCCTCCCCTCCCCTCCCTTCTCCTCCCCTCCTCTCCCCTCTCCTCTCCTCTCACTTGTCCCCTCCCCCTCCTTCCGTTCCCCTCCCCCTCCTCCTCCCCTCTTTTTCTCTTCTTCTTTCCTTCCCTCCCCTCCTCTTCTTCTTTCCCTTCTTCTTCTTCTCCTTCTCCTTCTTCTTCCCCTCCCTCCCTCCCTTTCCCTTTTTTTAGAACCATTTTTCTTGGCTTGGCTCAATGTAAAATTTGGCTAGAATCTTTTATGGTCATCAAGCAATCATTTATTAAGCACTTACATGAGGCCAGTTCTGCTGTAGCTAATATGAATGAAATATTGAATGTAACACAGTTCTGTCCTTATAGTCTAGTGGGGAGACAGAGATGTTAAGAAATAAGATGGAAATATGACAATGTCATGTGATAAGGACTCCTGTCAGGCATAGCCAGGGCCAGTAAGGGGGAAGGAAGCTAGGAAAAACTGTCCAGGCCTCTCGGTGGAGAATAGACTCGGAATGGTCTCTGTCCTAATCAATACAAACTGTATAAATAAAGCGAGCCAGCCTAGCTTTCCTGAAAAGTCCCCCAGATTGTTTTCATGGTTCCCCTCTCAGCAACCATGAATAGAGGATATTATGGGAGTCTAGAAGATGAAATTGGAAATTTAGGAGACCGTGTGGGAGATTATTTGATATTTAATACTAGAAACTTCAGGATAGTAAGTAGGGTATAAGGAAGAAGAGAATTCCAGGCAAAGGAAACAACACATGTAAAGGGAAAGGTCAAAGGTGCACAATGTGGGTGAGTAGGAAGAGTGTGTTTGATGGGGGTTGGGTGGATGCAGGGCTGTTGGGAAATGATATCAGAAAGGGAAACTGGAATCAGATTTTATAATGTCTTAAATATCCTGTTTAAAAAACTTGTTTCATTTTCCATAATGGAGGACAACTAGAAGGTTTGTTTGTTTTCAGGGAAGATTCTTTTAAGCTCCCTTAGCGCTACTCAACCTTTGAAAATCAACCTGTGAAGATGTGCTAATGGGCTAACAGCCTAGTGCTTTTCTGCTCCCAAACCAAGGATTGAAAACTTTGTCTGGAAATGGAAAGCCAAAGGGAATGTAAAGGCAGACTTTTTTTTAAAAAAGGACCAGCTGTAAAAATTTTCTTAGATGATTCTGGCAGACTTGGTGTGATCATGTGTGAGGAAATGTGGAGAACACAAGGCTGGTTTGTTTAAATTTTGCCTTATGTTAGTTTCCTAAAGGAGGTGGCGTTACACAACGTTTCAAATCCATGTTGTACCACCTAATAACTGTGCGTCCTGCACCTCAGCTTTATGAGTCATGAAAGAGGAGATGGTAGATTGTTGTGATGATTAAACGAGACAGTGAGTGCAAAATGCTCAGGATGATTCTGGTCTCCTGGTAAGCACTCAAACATGTTATGAGGACTCTTTTTATTCAATTGAATAGTCTTGATACTTAGCACAATGCCTGGCACATAGTGAATGGAACTGTGTGTGCTAGACTGTGCTAGATTTGGTGGTTGAGAATGAAATATGCAGAGATAGGAAGATAGAGGTGACAGAGAGGGTTCTCCCATGATCTTATCCTCCTTCTACTGCAGTGTTCTGACAGCGTCTCCATTTTGTGCCCTCAATGCAGGGATATCATTACTTGTCTAGAAATGGTTGCTCAAGACTGAGAAGTGACACAGTAGCACGGAGCCTGGGACTGCTGCCAGATTTTAAGAAGCACAGATTGTAATGTGAAGGGGGAGGGTAGAGAAGAAAAGTATGAAAACTCAATTGAAGACAGAATGATTTTACTATTAGGAGAAATGATTACACTCACAAGGCTCTATGTGGGACAAGCAGTGTAATTTTTTTGGGAAGTCACTGGCAAGTAGGGATGCCAAAAGAGGAACCTGGTGGTGGGCTTTTGGGGTCAGGCTGGTTTTATTGGGCCCTGCATTTAGAAAGACCCTGCTTGGCTTAACGTCATACTGTTACTGTCTTGAGATTCTTGTTTTTTTTTTTTTTCCATGTGGGTACTGGGAGTCAAACTCAGGACCTCGCGCTTGCCAGGCAGGCGCTTATGCTGCTGAGCTATCTCACCAGCCCTTGAGATTCTTAATTTGTTAATAAGCCCCCCCACTCCCCCATTTTCATGTGGCATTGGGTCCTGAAAATTATGTAATAGGTCCAGACTCTGGGCCAGTGACATTTTAATATTTCATCTTAGCTAGTTTTTGAGCCATACTGAACTTGGGTTCCTTTTAATCCACCCCCCTCTCTCTAGTTATAAAAGAAACAAAAATTAGAAAAATTAAACTTGTGCAAAACTAAAATAAATGAATAGTGCCTTATTTCCTATTTGCAGTCATGTTTCTCAGAAATAACTACTTCCAAGAGTTTAGTATTTCCCAGAAGTTTCATAAAAATTTAAAGTAATATATTCTAAAATAAAACACAATTATATTGTTGATGTCTATATTAAGCAATACAGCATTATTTGCATAAAAATATTCATTTCCCTCAACCACCCCCATTCAGGGAGTCAATCACTATTAACAATATGTTGTGTGCATTTTCCAAATATTTCTTTAATTAATAAACTTGATTTTTTTAGAACAGTTTTAGGTTCACAGGAAAATGAAGCAGAAAGTACCATCCCCTGCAAGCACAACCTCTCCTACTGTTAATATCCTGGCTCCGAATGGTGATAAAATTCCATTGACAAATATTTGTCACCCAAAGCCCATAGTTTACATGGAATTTACATATTTTTCAAATTAATTTTTATTTACAGGATCGATTTATCGATTTATTTAATGCTTTTTCTATGTTTATTCAAAAATATGCAGGTTTTCAAAAAGCAAAATAGAATGCTATATGTATTAGTGTGTAGCTTGTGTGTGTTTAACAAACACTTTTCTAAGTCAGTATATACAGATCTGCCTCATTCTTTAATAAGGGAATAGTACTGTGTTATATGCCTGTATTTTATTTATTCAGTTTCCTATTGGTATCTTTGTTTTTTTAAACATGAAATACATTCATATATATCTATCTTATTCATATAAGATTTATATAAGATGAAGTATTTATATAAGATGAATTTTCAGAAGTGGGATTGCCAAATCATAGGCTACGAAAATAACAAATTGGCATTCTCTTACCTGTAGTTGGATTATACTTGTTATATACTTCACTCTAAGAGAGGGGAGAGGAGAGAATTTACCTGCAAATAATAGTAATAGCTAAAATGTATTCAACACTTAAGCTATGTGCCACTTAAACCACTACACATACTGTCTCTAGAAAACTCAATGCCATTTTAAAGCCAGTTACTCTACTTTGCCTTTTCCTTAAAGCTATTATTATATTTGCTCATTTACTTGTCTTTTCCTCCCACTACATTGTATCTCTTCAAGAACAGGGTATCTGTCCTAATATCGTTCATCCCATATCTCTAATTCTTAGCATATGTCTTATTTATTATAAATAATAAGTTTAGTTGAATGAATAACAAGGCACCTGGAAGGTAGCTGTTATATCCAGTTTAAGACGGGGAAAGTATAAGTCAATATTAACCAAATAATATAGTAAAAAATAGTAGAAAACAGAGTGGTAGGGCTGATGTTCGAATCCAGGGCTTTTGAACCGAGTCCAGCGTGCTTCCCACTGTGTCTAAGCTGCCCCTCCAGAGGGCTCTGGAGAATAGCTGTCTCCCTAGCAACCATTTTAATGCTGGAAAACTTCAGAGCTAGAAGTCCTCAGTGACCCCTGGGAGGAGCAAAGCCTGATGGGAAGAGGGTCCCTGGAAAAAGAGTTCCTGGAAATACTGCATTCAGAAATAGGTTTTTAATGGGGGAGTTAGGTTCCTAGATGAGTATCGCATAGCAATAGCACCCATCTTTTATTCCAGTTTCTGCATGGCAGTCATCGTTCATGGCAGTCACAATCCCATTAGGTGGGTATTGTTATTTTTGTATTATGTATGATAATGTGGGTACTGAGAAGCCAAGTGCCTGGCTCAAGGTTGCATGACAGATACTTTGGGAAGCTGAGATTCTAGTTCAAATTTTGTGTGAGCCCAGAACCTACATTCTCAGCATTCTGTTTCCCACAGGATATAAAAGATGGCCGAACAGGGGGAGAGTTTGAGAAGAGGCTATAAAGGGAAATTGCCCTTCCTACATCCTAGGGGACCTTAGCAACCAGGAAATAAGGTAGAGAAAGCCGTGTACCTGAGCCCTGCTGTGTTGTGGGGGTCATGGAAAGAAGGAATGTGATTGTTTTTTAAAGCTGACTACAGAGAGCTTAGAAGGTTTGAGCCATTCCAGTGTTTAAATCTGGGTTTGCAGCACATGATGTCTTTATACTCTTAACCTAGAAATGGCAGTTATTTTGGGCACAAAGCAAGAGCTGTGGTTTTAAAAATATGCCAAGTGTATTTATCTCTTCCGCTCCAAGATTACCGAAAATTATCGCAGCTGTGGCCTGAGGCACCAAACAGCCCAAGAATCTTCTTCCAGATCAGCTCATACCACCCAAAGAAAGTAAAACACCCAAGAGTAGCAGCTGTAGGGCCTCTGGGGAGTAGTACCGGATCAGCCTCCCACTTGCCAAGCCTGACTTCCAGTCACCTGCACACAACCCCTCCCAAGCTACTCTAGGGATGGATCAAAATGCTAGGCCTGTGAATAGAGCTCAGTTCTGTCTCCTTCCCCACCCTCAAGGCTTCACAAGAGGTTAGGGAAAAAAGGGAAAAGGAAAAGTTGGATTATGGGGCCAAGGAGGCAGTGTAAGAATAATTTTTCAGTTTAATTATCAAATCCCTGTTTGATTCAGCAAATCATCTTGCTGTACTTTACTCGTGCATATTTCTTATGTGTAAAATTTAAATGATTTAGATAGATTAAATACATTAATTAATCATAACAAATAAAATTAAATTTAAGTAAATAAATATGTGTATGAGAAATGCTCAGTAAACTGCCAGACTTATGATAAGCAATCAAAAATCCTTAAATAAATGAGTGAATCTTTTGCTGCTCCTTTCTTCTAAGAAGTAAAATTTAACGAGGTTTCACTTTTGCCATGCACTGTACTATGCATTCTATAAAGGACAATTAATTAATTAACAGCCCTCTGAGGTGGCTGCTGCTATCTCCCTATATAAAAAACTGAGGCTCAGTGATAGTAAATGACTTGCTGAACATCACATAATCTACCTGATGTAGTTGGGGTTAAGCCTCTGTATTATGATTACAGAACCTAAAGTTTTACAGAATACAGGGAGTATGCTTTTATCTTCTCTATGTTCACGGAAAATTCTTTCCATTCTCCACACTGAAGGATTAAGAAGCAGCAGGGAAGTGATAACCCAGGTGGTTTTTGCTTTCTTCCTCTCTCTCTGATCCTGGACAGGATTTGGGTTTCAGACCAAGATTCTTCTGTTTTACTGGCCTTAATTACAAGGTTATCTGTGCCTAATTCATAAAGGATTGGGGAGGAGACGGAGCTCTCAAATGGCGGGATAGGGGGTGGGGAGGGAGCTGCGGATGTTCTACAACCTGGTCTTTTCCAGATTTGATGGTGGTTGGTTTTGCCTTTCGTTAAGCTGAGCTGTATAATTCTATGATCTGCTAAATTGTGGAAGAGAGAAAAGAGAGAGACAAAGATAGAGACAGAGATAATATGGTTGCTCAAAGCCAGAAGGCAGAAAGAAAACCAGCTGCTGCAAAGAATGCAGTGGCTGGCTTGGGTAGCAGAGGTGACAAAGAAGAGGAGGCGGAGTGCAGAAATCCTCCGGATGTACACTTGCAAAGCCAGGATCTGCAGAGCCTTCCCCGCCCTGACTTCTTCCAGTCGGGCCACAGAATGAGCAGTCTAGGGGAGCCGACTGGCCCGGAAGCGGCTGTAATCATTTAATAGCCTTTGCTGTCTGCACTGACTTAGCGGTAGGCAGGCTCCGGAGTGCTGTCTGGCAACATAGTCCCTGACTTTAATCAAAATGATGGGTTTTCTGGAAGCTCTTTATTAACCTTAGCGGTGAAATCCCAGAGACAGTAACAAAGAGATGAATGAGGAGCGAAGGGGCGGGGCTGAAACCTGGAGGCTGGGATATGATGTTCCTGACTCTCCGCTCGGCATCCACACCCCTCCCCCCTTCCACTTCTTTCTGCTGATTCTAGCGTAGAAGCCCTTGCCTGCGTCTGTCTCCTATATGGTAACAAAACAGATAATAGCCATACTAATTGCTATACTTGTACTATGTTTTAGGATTTTCGAAGGACCTTGATACACAGCTTAGGTCCTGGAATGTGTCTCGCAGCTGGAGTCTAGGCTCTGCTGAATAGCAGAAGTGAGAGGGAGACAAAGGGAGACAGCTAGAGACAGAGATGGAATTTGAGACTCAGGTTCCACCAGTTAGTAACCATGTGATCACTGCTCCTCAATCCCCTCCGTAAAACAGGCATAGATGTTGGCAAAAATGTATTTTGTAAGGTTCTTGTGAGGACCCAAAATGAGAAATCCTTGTAAATCAGAAAGCCTCATCCTAGCCTTAGTAATTGTCCAAAACAGTTCAGAATGATTTGTGGTGAGATTTACAAGCCTGGCGTTTTCTGCAAAATCTACAGGACCGTCCCTGGCATTTGATTTCCCAATCATCCCTACTCCCTGAGTTTATAAACTCAGACAGCCAGGCTTAATTTAGCATGAAAGAGGAAAGTTGGAAATTTTGCCAAAAAGATCCCTGGATGGTGCCTAAAGTGGATTATAGGATTATGTGAAGTGGCCAGCTAATTCCAGAGGGCAGTTTTTTAGAGTAAAAGATGAATATGGGTATTTTTTTTTTCTGGTACTGGAAAAAAAAGGTATGTTGTTCTAATTTTTAAACGTATTCCCTACACTTTGTAAAGAAATTTGCCAGTAATACTAAAGAAAACAAAGCAAACAAAAGCTCATTTATTATAATTATGATTGTACTATTTAAAACTTTTAAGTTCTGGCTGGGTATGGTGGTGTATGCCTGTAATCTCAGCTACTTGGGAGACTAGAGCATGAGAATTGCAAGCTGAAGGCCAGCCTGTCTCAAAATAAAATAAAAAGGGCCAAGGGATGGTGGTGGTGGTAGAGTACCCCTGGATTCAATCACCAGTACAGGCAAAAAAAGTTTTTTTTAAGAAAAATTCTGTTGAGTTGTAATATGAATGTTTAGAAAGGCCTCTGCCTAAAGATTCAGACTCCCAGCAGCTTGATGTCTGTCTTAAATTCTCTTCTAGCCTGTACTAGTGAATAGGGTCACTCATTTGGGTTTTGACTACATCACAGTCCTGTCTGTGTGAGGGTGAGGTAGGTCTTTAAGAAGAGTGGGGAGATATGAGAGGTCCCAGGAAGAAGGAGAGAAGTCAGCACTGAAAGAAGAAACATTTCCTAGGTTGAACATTTACTGGGTCTGACCTCCTACTGGTTTTTTTTTTTTTTTTTTTTTTTGTGGGTACTGGGGGTCGACCTCAGGACCTCGCGCGCCAGCAGGCACCCGTGCCACTGAGCAATATCATCGGCCCGTTTTTTCATATGTGGGTTCCGGGAGTTGAACTCAGGCCCTCGCGCTTGCCAGGCAGGCGCTTATGCCGCTGAGCCATCTCACCGGCCCCTCCCACTGGGGTTTGAAACACAAATGGTGCATCTTCCCTGCTCCTCTTCTTCAAATGATACAATGTCATTGAATCTGCCCCATCCTCCTAGGATGGTATTTTATAGATGAGGCCAGCCAAGGGTCTTCAGTGTCCTTAGCCAAAAGGAACTTATATTAGGAGGTCAGCAAATGCTGTTTGTCAGATCCTTACGCTACTCTTTCACCTGAGTGAGTCACAACTGAGACGCTAATGAGCCCTCAGAGATGTTTTGCTTATATAACAACCAGAACAGTTGGGCACAATGTCTGTGAGGAATTGGAGACATCACATTTGGTTCTGCTCTGTAGAAGCTGAACATGTGGAGAATGCACCTGAGTAGATCTCTGTTGGTTTCTTAGAGGTTATGCTGCATCAGACAGAACCGAGGCAAAGGCAGGGGAAGATCTGTGATATGTTAAAAGCAGCTGATTAACGCTTGGCATTCCTGCTGTGAGGGGCTCTCTTGGCCAATGGACATGGCCATTAATGTCCTTTGATTCCATAAAATGAAGGCAGCTCTGAGCTCTGCATCTCTGGATCATAGCCCTGAGGCCTCATGGGGAGTTGTCGGTATGGCTGGAAACATTTTCCTTCTTGGTCTCTTTTAAAAGCAATAAAAGGACTGTGGAATGGTCCTGAAACTCAGTTCTAGGTACCAAATCTGACGCTTTTAACATTTTAAAAAACATTTCTTGTCTTTGTCTCGGTCTTTCAGAGACAGAGCCTGTTTCTGAAAGGCTAACATAAATTCTGGATGATCTCACTTGCAGATTTGATTATTTTAGATGGATAAAAGAAATTAATCTTAGCCTCCAAGAAAAAATGTCTATTGACTTATTCCCACAGTGCTGTAGTGTTAGCTCTGCCAAGAGAAGCATGGCATGAGGGAAGAGGTCTGGGGGAGAGAACAGTCTCTTATTCCCTCTCCCTACTGCTTGCTGTAAATTTGCAATATTCTTATCTAGTTCTGTTAGTCCCAAGAGCTGTGCCATATATAGTTAGCCATATGTGATACCATTTATGGAGCTCTTACATTGTGCTAAAGATTAGGTTTAGCACTTTAAATGCATTACCTCATTGTCTTTAGGGGCTCCAAAAGTATACTTGAGTTTTAGGATGAAAGCCTTAGCTTTGGAGGTCCCAGCAGACCAGGCCCTGTCACTGGTCCCAAAATGCCAATCAATGAGACTAGCAGTGGTGAAGGGCAGGAAAAGAGCTTTAATTGGAGTGGCCACATTAGGAAGGACAGATTAAAAAGCTTCAAGATCTGTCTTTGAAGAGGTTTCAGAGAAAAGGGGAACAAAGGTGAGGGTTGGGGGTTTGAATAGCTGGGAATAGAGTTTACATTGTGGGGGTGGGGTTTGCATAGCTGGCAAAGTACTTAATCCTGGTCAGGCTGTGGTCTTAGTTACCTCAGGACTAGTTCTGCAAGGTTGCTTCAGAGATGTTCTTATGTCTTGGGGCAATCTGGTTCCTATGAAGTGATTGCTTCTGCTTAGGGGGGGTGACCTCATCATGAAGTGATCTGTCTGTAGAGGCTCCGCTGAAATCCAAGGTGACTGCAGGTTTAGGACAATGACGGGAGACTTCTAGGTGCTACTCCAGGGGGTGTGCAACAGGACTTTGTAAAAGGTGGCAATCTAATGTCCCTGCAAATCTTGAAAATTCCTTATTTACTCTTGGTGTCCTCAGTCTTGAAAAAGGATAAGTTAGGTAAATTTAGGGCTAACAAACCTGGTATTGCCAGTTTTTAGATACATTCTTTAGGTGATTAACATGCCTTCGTGCACAGCTGAACAGGGATCTGACCCAAAGTCTTAAGGTAATGAAAGAGACAGATATAAAATGAAGACAGAGGTACCAAGCTTTATTCTGATTTCTCTCATTCATTGGGCATCTACAGGCCCAGCTTCTAAGTCCCTGTGATAAAAGATTGTAAAATGCATGTTCTGCAAACATGTACTAAGAAAAAAATTTTTTTAAATTATATTAGTTAGCTAATATACTTTATATTAGCTAATGGAAAACACTGCTGGACAAATTGTCCAACCACCACAACTTAAAGGAGGAGAGGTTTAATTGACTCACGGTCTCAGTTTTAGTCCCTGATCAGCTGGTTCCAAGGTAGGAATATCATGGCAGAAGGGCATGGTGGAATAAAACTGCTTAGTTCATGGTAGACTGGAAATAAAGCAGGAGAACACTGCCAGTGTGGAAGAACAAGGGACCAGATATGGTACATAAGGTCATGCCTATGTGTCCTACCCAGACACACCCAGAAGTGTGTTTCACCAATCCTCTAGGCCAGCAGTGGTGAACCCATGGTACGTTTTATTTGTTTTTCTTTTAAGACAAAAGATGTTAATGTATGAGTTGTTTTTTCTAAACTAAAACCTCAGTATTCAGATTTAATTGTAGTGTTGGCATTTTGCAATAAATAAGTGGGTTCTGGGTTGCAACTTGGGCACTCATCTCTAAAAAGTTTGCCATCACTGCTCTAGGCAGTTCCCAAGCCAATCAGGTTGACACAAGTACCATCAAGGGAAAGTTGTTTGGTATGCCAAAGAGTAGTACTGCTTCCACTCCTCATAGCAGTACTTTCATTCATCTATCCAACAAATATTTGTACACCTGTTTGGACCAGGACTTGTGCTAGACACTGATTATACATCGGTGAAAAAACAGATGTATTTCCTGCCTCTGAAGACCTTACAATGATAGGTAGTCACACTCCCAGCAGCTTGATGTCTGTCTTAAATTCTCTTCTAGGCTGTACGAGTGAATAGAGCCACTCATATCAGTTTTGACTACATCTCAGTTTTGTCTGTGTGAGGGTGAGGTAGGTCTTTGAGAAGAGTGAGGACACATGAGAAATCACAGGAAAGGAATGCTGCTTGGCCAGGATGGTCATAAAATGCTTCTCTAAGAAGATTACGTTTAAGCACAGGCTTGAAGAATGAGGAGTCATGCTATGAATGGAGGGGACATCATTCAAGACAAAAGAAAATCATATGGATAAAATACTTCAGGCAAAACAACTCCAAGGGGTGTTTAAGGAACTGAAAGAAGGTCTGTGTGGCTGTAATATAATGGTAAGAGGAAGATTTATAGATTTGGAGAATAAAACACATTAGATTACTGAAAGGACTTGTGCATATATTAAGGAGTTTGAGTTTTAATTTTTAAGGCAGTAGAAAGCCTTTGAATAATTTTAAACAGGAGAGTGATTTAATCTGGTTTCTATTTTTAAAGAATTTTACTCTATTTATGCTGTACTTCCATTTTTGAAAAGGGCGAAAGACTTTTTAAGGAATAAACATGACTCTGTCTCCTAGTGGAAGATTAGAAGCAAAAGCGGAAGCAGATTGAACAAGGTGGGAGGTATTGCTGTAGTTTTTTTTAGTAAGAGATAATGATGTCCTGAAAAAAGAGTAAAATTGGAGAGTAAAGGACATATTTAGGAGGCAGAAATGATATGGTATTATAAATGGAGAATGAAGAATAAAGAAAAATGAAGACTAGCTGTGAATTTCCAGGCTTGAACAATGGGGTAAGTGGAGTATCATTTACTGATTCTACAAAGATTTAGGAAGGGATAGACAAGAGGAACCAAGAGTTTGATTTCAGATTCCTTCCATTTGAGATTTCCGTTAAACTTCCAAATAGAGACACCAGATAGGCAGTTGAATATATAAAATTGGAACAAAGGGTGATACAGGGTTTAAATATAAATCTGTGTCCCAGCTCAGGGGTGGTACACATATGTAATCCCAGCATTCTGGGAGGCTGAGACAGTAGGATTGCAAGTTTAAACCCAGCCTGGGGAATTTAGTTACTTAGTGAGACTCTGTCTCAAAATAATAACAAATTTTAAAAAGGATTGAGGATGTAGTTCACTGCAAAGGCCCTGGGTTCAATCCCTGGTTCAATCAATCGATCAATCAATCAAGCAAATCTGTGTTCCACCAACATATTTAGATGGTATATATACTAACAAACTTGCCTCAGATCACAAAAGGAGAGAGTAGAGACAAAGTAGAGAAGAGAGGGCCAAACTCAACAAAGGTCTAACATGTTGGTGATGAGGGTCCAGCAAGAAGACTGATGAAGAACAGTCAGAGAGAAAGGTCAGGAGAATGATTTGACTTAGGGGCAGGAATCAGAATATGCCTCCCCAAAATATGGAGAATTATTGAGTTGAAAGCAATTAAGCCAAAGCAAGTACAGGAACTCTCTCTGCCCCCTCTTTCTGTTTGCCTAAAAGCAGAGCACAGATTTACAAAGGTACAGTAAAAGATACCCCCAAGGTAGATACCCTCTTGTATCTACCAAGAACAAAAGTTAACAACTTTGGACTCCACCTGGAGATGGGACCAGAGGACACTCCATTAACAACCTTTACCAACTAGTCGTTATCTGCCATTTATTTGCCTTGGCCCAAGTTACTGCCCCCAGGGGCTCAAAGGTTTTTTCCTTTGTCTTGTATGTCACTTCTCTAAAAATTTACTCTTCTTTATTGCAGATGCTGTAAGCTGGAATTCAAAGCCACCTCTTGAGAACTCCTCATTTCCTGGGTGTCTCTTATGTATATGAAATATACATGTTAATAATTTCTGTTTATTTTCTTGTTAATTTGTCTTTTAGAACAGGGGTCCCATCCAATTAAGAACCTATGAGTATTATTCTTCTCCTACCTAACAAAGAACTCATAAAAATAAGTATTTTAAGGGGCCGGTGAGATGGCTCAGCAGCATAAGCGCCTGCCTTGCAAGCGCGAGGGCCGGAGTTCGACTCCCGGATCCCACATACGAAAAAGGGGCCGGTGATATCGCTCAGCGGCACGGGCGCCTGCTGGTGCGCGAGGTCCTGAGGTCGACCCCCCGGTACCCACAAAAAAAAAAAAAAAATAAGTATTTTAAGAAAGAAATGCCAAATGCTTCTGAGAGTTTCAATAAGATGAGTTTTAATATGTAACCACTGGTTTTGGAAATAATATAGTGAACTTGATATGAGCAATGTTCAAAATGTAGTGCTCAGGGACACCAAATTAGAGGAGATTGAGAAGTGATAAGAACTAAGGAAATTGAAATAGCCGATGTAGACGATTCCAAACTGAAACTGAACATAAATGGTTTATTTGGCAGAACTTTTCATGTATCCACCAAAGGAGCAGTGTTAGATACATAAACACTGCTGTGATGTCAAAGGGTTGCAGTGTCATGGCCACTGGGATCATTTTGCCCAGATACACCATTAGTCTTCCTTTCCTTCTCTGACTTCTCTGCTAGAAGTCATGGGTGTACATTTTGGTTTATCTTCTAACTAGACTCTTGAGGAAATCTTGCACTGAAAAATCCCTGTGAATACATAGTTTTTCCTCAAGGTTTGTTGCAAATTTCACCTCTCCTTTGGAATTCTCCATATGTAAAAGTAATAATTTTCTCTTCTGAACCCCCACGGTATGTGTACATTTTTTATTGCATGTATTGAATTGGCTTATAATCATTTTAGAGTTCCAACTAGACTGTGTCTAGGGAGGGGATTTGGTTTGAAAGTGAGATTGGCTCCAAATGCTTCAATCAAATAGGCTCAATTTACAACAAGATTCCAGCATTTTATGCTGTATAGAATTCCTCCGTCCCTCACTTCTTCCCATCTTTTTTCCATTCCATTCCATCCCCACCCAAGATTATTACAATAGAATTAAGATTGAACAAATCATTCAGCCACTTTATCTGTGTTTTGAACACAACAGGAGTCAAAATACATTTGTAGCCAGTTTTCTGTAGTCTGTACAATAAAAGCAGCATTTTCTGTTTTAACCTAGCATATTTCCTGTCCCATTCTCAGGTAGGATAATCACAGCTGTATTATTTAAGAAATTCTTCATAAAGACTCAAAAATAAGTTACTAGGAAACTAGATTTCTAGATATGCTGGTGAGAAAAATCTGTCCTGCTTATTTCCAAACACTGGCCTTTTCCTCAGGTTTGAAGAAATAACTCACGATTTCTTGGGGAACTGACTTTCTGGGGAGCTTCTCCTGTACTCTAGCAGTAAGTGGGCGTGTGTTGACTTTATTACTGATTTGTGATGTTATGTCTTT
The DNA here is from genome assembly GCA_028451465.1 of Erethizon dorsatum. Lineage (NCBI taxonomy): Eukaryota > Metazoa > Chordata > Mammalia > Rodentia > Erethizontidae > Erethizon > Erethizon dorsatum. The sequence continues at coordinate 67,628,354 of CM051838.1, forward strand.
CAGAACCAGAGGCAGGAGAGGTGTCCCCTCCAGTCGGTGCTGGTGTCAACAGCAACAGCTGGACCTTTAAGTACGGACCAGGCAACCCCAAACAACCCGGTCCCGGTGAGTTGCCAGACAAATTCATTATCCCAGGATCTCCTGCAATCATCTCCATCCGGCAGGAGCCTACTAACAGCCAAATTGACAAAAGTGACTTCATAACCTTCGGCAAAAAGGAAGAGTCCAAGAAAAAGAAGAAAAAGAAGAAGGGTAACAAGACCCAGGAGAAAAAGGAGAAAGGGAACAGCACGACTGACAACAGTGACCAGTGAGGTCATCGAATGGAAACAAGCCACTTAGCCAGTTTTTGTAATAATGGCAAATCTCTCCCATGTAGCAACTCCCTGCTCCTTTCTCCTATCGACATGAGTCCTATTAGAGACCTCAGAAATCTGCAGAAAGTTCCCTGTGTCTGTCTAGATCGCATTTAACAGATTTTGTCTTAAAAGCTTTCCTAAGTCTGGTGTTAACTCTTTCTCTCCACTCTGGCTTGTTTTCAGAACCTAAAAAGCAGACCCAAGTTTCCTTTCTCCTCCGTCGCAAAGGAGAGACTTCCCAGCCCCGCCAGTGAGAGGTTGGACTCTCTGCCCTGTGCTCCGGGGATCCTGTCTTGATGACACTTGCAGGGCAGGCTGAAAGGTTTTGAGATTGAGCGGCTTGGGTGTTTGTGGCCACTGGGTATGTGTGGCCACCACCGTTATTCAAGTTTCAGATACTGGCTTGTATGGGCCACATTAGACTAGTACACAAGAAAGGCGGGGAAACAGGCAAATAAACAGAAGGAGTTATCAACCGGGAGGGGAAATGTGAAACTAAAAGAGACCAGACTTTCTAAATCTTACAATTCAAGAAGTGGTGGCCACCCTCTAGCAAACAAAACTACCCCTGCTGACAAGGCTTTAGGAGTGCCTAGAGTCTGTTGGCTGTGGTATAATTTTACTTAAAACTTGAATTGAAAGTACAAGCCAACAGTTCAGTGTTTAAGAGAGGGCCAGCCAGGGCAACAGAAGCAGATCTGATGTGTTTCCTGTTTATGTCCTTGTGCTCACTTTATTAAAAATTCTTTTGCACACAATGTTTATGAAAAGGCCAGATCCTTTTCCAACAATACATATGCAAAAACAAAAGAAAAAAGAAAACCCCAACACCTCACTTTATGCTGTTTGTTGTTTGATAGATTAATTTAAAAAGAAAGTCTATAGCTATAAATCTTTAAAGAAAAATATGATGAATTCCCCTAAACGCCCCTCAAAAGAGAATCCAGTCTACAGCCATTTAAATGATCATTGCTGCTATAGAAGTGCTTTAAGAGAATTGCCTGAAACATCTGTATTATACCAGCCACCTGCCAATCACAGCTTTACTCTTTCAGGTCACTCTGGGGCTGCCTCTTGCATGTATTAATTACTAAATAAAAAGATCTTTCTCTTTTCTAAGAAAAATGATGTGCACTTTGAATACACAACTTGTCTAACCAACTCTATCAAGACCCAGAAATTGAAGAAAAATATTGTTTTCTCATACATACAGTGAGCAGACTTTTCAATCCTCTAATTATGTGATTTGTCTTGGTGTGCTAGCCTACACCTTCTCTGGTTTAGTTTTCCTTTTCTATAACACTCTGAATTGCTAATATTACTAACACCTATGATGTTACCTGAACTCAATCTCCCATATGTATGCTGTATGCTATTATAAGACTCCTAAAATATACTTACTCTGTGCTTGTGTATGTGAATGTTAATGCAATTATTACCTAGAGTGAATTTTAAGCTTTATTGTTGAATGTAATTCCATTATATTTCCTTTTGTACACCTGTGAAAAAGTGGAATAGTTTTTTTTTAAACATTGTTAATCAGCTTTTCTGTATGAAAGACACAGTAAAATTTCTTTCTTAAATCAAGATACTGGTGATTCAAGGAATTTTATTTATGGTCAGCCAAGAGCTATCTTTGCCAAGACTCCTGCTGGCAAGGGAATGGATAAAGCTGTTTTTTTCTAGTAACAGTTCTGGAAGGAATAATGAAGATATTCCTTGAGGGCATTCAAGCACAAATTTTACCAATTTAACCTCTTTGAAGTGGCAGAATGCTTTGAAATTGGAATGCTATCTGGAATATCAGCTCATGGAAAATAATAAAATTTACTGTCATCTTAAATAAGATTTTTAATTTTGTTATGTATAACTTAGAAGTTTGATTGATTATATTATCTATTTAAAAGAATATAAAAAGGGTAGGAGTCTGTTATTTAAAAAGACATTAAATCTCAAAAAAGACTGTCTTGTCTATTTTTAGCTTCATTCTCCCATATTTTGAAGGGTGTGTAACTTCAGCTCTGCAGGATTGCATGGGGTAAAACTTGTTGCCAACACATGTGAACCATTGCTACATTGTAGGTTGTGATCATTTTGCCCCACTGAAGCCCATGTAACTGACCTTACGTGCCTTTTGAACTAGGAGAATTGGGCTAAGTTATTAATGATGATAATTATAATGTATCTGTACAGCACTTTTTAAATTTGCAAAGTGCTTTCCAATCCATGTTAGTTACTAGTTATTACAGCTGTAAGGATAAAACACGTCATGTAGATTCATTTTTAATTGGTGCTATTGGTATTTCCTCTGTTATTGCTAATAAATGAAAAATGGTGGTATGAAAGAAATGGTGGTCATTTATAAGAGTAGGAGAAAACCAAACACTGACTTTTTGTTAGCTATTATTACCAAAAAAAATAGCAGCTGTATGAACCTTATCACTCTCTGGTTATCACCCTGCTTTTTATGTTTGTCACTAAGGCAGAACACCCAGTGGATCAAATCAAAATCCACAGTATTACCAGCATAGGTAGCCATGAGGTTGCTGGTACACTGTTGTATCTTATCTGATAGGAATAGAAACAAACCAGTATTTATCACTAAAGCCAACCCAATCGTTTTGTTCATTATTTGTTTATCCCTTGCACTATTCTACATTTGAAAAGTCTAATAATGCTCCAAGAAATCATGCAACTTTTATTGATTACAGAGTAAATGTCAGCTATTCTACTAAATAAGTTCAGTTCATAGTACATGTTCTGTAACAAATACATATTGTCCTGTGGTTACATTTTCATGAGCATAGATTTTAGGTGCAATGCTTCTCAACTTGGAGTAAGGCTCCCATCCCGTCCCCCTAGGGGACATTTCGTCAATGTCTAGAGACATTTTTGGTTTTCGTCATTTCAAGTAGGGGGTGTTATGGGGCATCTAGTGGATAGAGACAAGAGATGCTGCTGAACACCCTATGACGTACAGAATAGCCCCCCAGAACAAATACTTTTCCTGCTCCAAATGCCAAGATTGAGTAACCTTGAGATGGGGTGACTATGTAATTTGTTTAGTCCACTTTTAAAATGAAAAGGAGACACCATTACTAAGTACTTCCAGATTCAAAATGTAAACAGGTTGTCCCAGCTAAGTGGGATGCATAAAGACTCTGTTTATTAAATAAATTGGTACAGCTCCATCACCAACTAGATTGGGAACCTTGGGCAGGATACTACTGTACTTCTCTCAGTTTTTCAGCCTCTGTGTCCTCATTTCTTAAATAGTGATGCTTATAGTACATGCCTTATATATTTGTAGGGAAATTTTATCAAAATAATCGCAAAGGCATTAGCATCATGTCTGACATATCATAGTTCTCAATAAATAGTTATTGTCAATAATATTTTTCTCTTATTTCCTCACCCTCTTTTTATAGATATAGGTGCTTTTCCTATTGATTAAAATGTAAATGAAAGATAGTTAAATAAATCCACTAGTAACTAAATCAGTAAGTAAAATATTTTAGTTATTATTCCACTTTTTCCTCACCCTGGAGGGAAAGAAGTAAAGTCATTTTCATAACTGTACCTATTTCCACCAGTTCTTTAAGTAGTCAAGTGACCAGTCAGTTTGTAGCTGTTGCAACTTAATGATCAATGATCTGAAAGCTAGAGACCAAAGGTTGAAGTCACTCTGCATGTTCAAATGGATAAATCTCATGCGAGTCTACGTATAACAGCATATGAGAGTTATCTGCAACAACTTCTTTTAGCAGATGGGCAAAACAGGCCCTATACAACATCAAAACATCTACAGAGCTACCTAGAATCCCACTGATAATGAAGGACAATTCTAGTTGCATCTCTCGTAAGGGGCAGGCTTCTTTGTAAGGTTCTCACAGATACAGAGTACGGGATTCACTCCTTAAAAGATTTGCAATTGACTTCATTTCCAGGGATGAGATTTCCCAATGAGTTTCTAAAGCTTAGGCTGTTCGCATTTATACTCCCGGAAAAATTCCAAGTCTCAGGATCCCATGATAGTGCATTTTATGTTTTTAAAGTTCAAAACCAAATCCTAAAGTACCAATGTAGCTGACCAAATACTAACTCAGCTCTTGTGTTAAATCTAGATTTTAAAACCACCAAAACATTAAAAGATGTACTAAAGTAAATAAAAACTACAGATATACTTCATCAGGAATTGTAAGTCCCAGGAGTTTCCCCAGGAAATGGCAAGTTGGCCACTTCTTAGCCCCATTTAATCATATTTTCATGTGCTTCCTCTCCTTGTAGAAAAAGTTGATCATATTATTTCCCACCAAATTAACTTTACTGTTGAGTGGCAGTATACAATTTAACCAAAATATCACCTCTGATTTTGAGTATACATACACACACACAACCACCACCACCACCACCACACATACAGACACACACACACGCAGACAGAAGGCAGGCAGATGTTAGTAAAAGAGTATGGTGTCACTGGGTGTGGTGGCACACGCCTTTAATCCCAACACTTGGGAGGCTGAGGCAGGAGGATCGCTGTGAGTTGGAGGCCAGCCTGGGCTACACAGTGAGTTCAAGGCCAGCTTGAACTACATAGTGAAACCCTATCTCAAAGACAAAAAAAAAAAAAAAAAAAAAAAAAAAAAGAGTATGGTGCTGTCCTCCATTTCAAGTTGTGCCTAAAATTGGTGTATAACAACATGACTATTATAACCTTAGTTAGGTAAAATGCTTGTTGGTTTGCATGTTCTCCTGAGGTTGATCCATGGAAAAGTGCCTACTAAAACATGAAAACCTTCAAAGTCTTTTGCACTAAAACAAACAAACAAACAAAACTATGAGTTGTTTTTTTTTTTTGTGGGTACCGGGGGGTCGACCTCAGGACCTCGCGCGCCAGCAGGCGCCCGTGCCGCTGAGTGATATCACCGGCCCCTTTTTCGTATGTGGGTTCCGGGAGTCGAACTCGGGCCCTCGCACTTGCTGGGCAGGTGCTTAAGCCGCTGAGCCATCTCACCGGCCCATTAACTTTTTTTTTTTTTTATATGAGTTTGTTTTTGAACTGAAGCTCCTCCAAGAGTGTAGAAACAGATTTACTTTCATACTATGTAGTCTAGTCTGCTTAGAGAAATGAGGAAATAAAAATGAAAGCAGTGGAATGAAGAGATAAGGTATTGAAAAACATAAAGCATGGCCATTTGTTAAGTTACAGAATTATCACATGACTTGGGAATTATCAATCCACAAAGAACATGAGCAATTCAGACAACCACTCAGCCAGTAGCTATTCTTAGAGCAGAGCTAAAAAAATAATTGGCAACTCATGCATAAACATATAGGAGGACTGATTAAATGGCTCCCATCTTTATGCTTTGCTATCACCATGGTTATGTTATTTAATTTTATGTGATATTGACTTTTTATTATAAAATCAGTTTGTGTTGTAATAAATAAAATAATCCAGAGGTGTATTAAGAAAAATAATTCTCTTCACAAGCTTCTTTCAGTTATCCCTCACACAAGTATCCACTGTTAACATTCAGTTGTGTTTTTCCACACTTTTTCTCTATGTACGTATTTATGCTTATCACATACACATAGGTTTATTTTCTCTTTTGTTTGGTTGTTGTTACTGGTTTTTGAAATAGGGTCTCACTATTTAGCCCATGTTGGCCTTGAACTTGCAGCAATCCTCCTGCCTCAGCCTCCTGAATGCTGGGATTACAGGTGTGTGCCACCATACCCAGCTAGGTTTTTTTCTTTTTAATAAAAACAAAATAATGCCATAATCGCTGCTCTCTTTTTTTTTACCCTGTCTTTTTTTTAACTTTAAATAGCATGAAGGCTTCTCCAGCTCAATTCTTTTAAATTCCTGCATAAATTCCACACAATGACTAGATGACAAAGCATTCAGCTTTTCCTTTATTAATGGCATTTGGTTTATACCCAGATTTTTGCTACTAGAACCAAAAAGTAGTACTTGTTTTCAAGGATAAATTTGGCACCTGAGTTTTATAAACACTGGTCTAGATATAAACTCAGAAGGAAGTTTGGAAGGTCATTATACACTTTATGTGACTTCTGTAATAATCATATTCATATTCCTCTGTTTGAACACAGACTCAGTTTTTGTACTCAGTGGTGAGTTCAGGTTCTATATATAGATGGAGAACAGACATTCACAAAAAAAGACAAGATTTTTTGAAAAATTTGTCTCCATTTACTTATACAGAATAATTCTCTGGGTGCTCCATTTCACACAAAGACTTCTCCATTCAATCACAGATTGTGATGCATGTGTAAAAGGAGCCCCAAAGAAAATTCAAATACTTGCCTACACCCATGATATTTTAATATCACCTGGTTGAACACTGGGTAGAAAGCACTCTAATTTTCTTTTAGATTGTTACATTTTGGCTGAGAAGTAAGCACATGAGCTTAATACCTGTGGAATTGATTTCATTTTAAGAAAAATAAATTGCTTATCAAATAATGTCTCTGAAAGTCATGGATCAAGGCAGCCATTCATGTGTTTTAAAAGGTCTCCATTGCAAAATCATCTGGCTCATAAACTTTAGAAGATCTTTCTCCCTAAATAATTTATGCTATTTAGCTCCCCACTCAGTCTTTCAAAAAAGAATTCCATTCCCAAGTCCTTAGTTTTATTCCATTCTCTGTAGCTAACAGCATTCATTTTCCAGAAAAAAAGCATGTATTTCCTCTCAGCTGCAGTAGTTTTGCAGCTCACCTTCCTCCTTGTCATAAGTCTAGGGCAAATTTTCCAGGGACCCTGAAGGCTGGAACCTTCAACCTTTCTTTCACAACTTTCCCTGTGCACAACAAGCTGAAAGCTCAAATCAGATGTGCGGTAAGGCACTTCTCGAGCATTGGTATGTGGTACACAGGCTTGGGACTAGTAACTGAGCTAGGATGGCAGTGCTAGATCTCACCTGGGGATGAATATAGGGTGGGGAGACCTTGTACAGAGTGAGCTGAAATCAGGTAAAATTAGAATCATTCAGGTACATTCTTTGCATAAAGTTGCAATGATAGGGCCAAGAGAATATGGGGATAAAATCATTTCTACTGGCAGACATATACATTGTAGAATAGATTCTTTGGTTGCAAGTTAAAGAAACCAAATCCATTTAGCTTAAGCTAAAAAAAAAAAAGATAATTTATTATAATGACATGAGTTTGTCTAATTGAAACTAAATATGAGAATGAGGCTAGGCTTCCAGAAGGGAACAAGAGCAGTAATTCAAAAGCCAGAATTCTTTTAAAAGTTTATCTTCTATAATTATCTCTCTTAATTTGTTTCATTCTTTTCTCTTTCTACAGACTAGCTCTCCTCTTTTCTACAGCTTCTAAATGTATATTCTCTTGGTTCTAGAGATCCATGAAAACCTAATTTCTGTTTCTAATTCCTAATTCTAAATTCTTCATGGAGAGAAAAAGTGACTGGATGACCTTGAGTCAGGTGGCCACCTATGGTCCCATTAGCCATGGGTTAGGGAGCTGTGGGTAGGAAGGAGAATTCCAAGAAGAGAGGTCTGATACTTAATGATGACTTTAACAACTTGCTGAAAGCTGCTATTCCCCAGGCGTATACTAAACATCCGTGTATAGGATTTTGGGAAGTTAGGGCCTAAAGAAACTTTTTTAATAATGAGAAAACTGAGTCCTAGAGAAAGAGAATAACTCCTTTCTTTTTTTTTTTTTTTTTTTGTGGGTACCGGGGGGTCGACCTCAGGACCTCGTGCGCCAGCAGGCGCCCGTGCTGCTGAGCGATATCACCGGCCCCTTTTTCGTATGTGGGTTCCAGGAGTCGAACTCGGGCCCTTGCGCTTGCCGGGCAGGCGCTTAAGCCACTGAGCCATCTCACCAGCCCCGAGAATAACTCCTTTCATGTCATACATCTAGAAAATGACAAAACCATCCTCCTATTACCATGTAGTGTAAGGCCAGAGGCTGCCAAGAGTGAATGACAATTTCATTTTATCTTTGAGAGCCATAACTAGTATAATTTAGAAAGGCCATGCTAGTTTTATAAGGATATATATATATATATATATATATATATATATATATATTCTATTGTTATTCAGAATAAAATATCAATATTTATTTCTCTTTAATGATTCTAAATTTAAAACAGCATTTTAAAAATATGCAGAAGTATAGAATTTAGAAAATAGCAACAAAGTATGTACACTAGACATACATTAAGAGTTTGGAATCGATTCTTCCATTCCTTTTGATGCACAAATAACTGGTGGTTGAAAGTCCCCAGTAAATAGCAACTGTCTCCTTTGCCTAGGGTAATGAATTAATTGATAAGTAAGATAAAATACTGGCATAAAAAGGCAAAAATATTAATTTTAATCAATGATAAAGTTGAGTTAGAGGACATAGGTTAGTTTGAGTGCCTAATGTGATTGCTAAATGAACCCCAGAATTAGCCAGATCTTTCATCGCAATATCGGGCAAAAAGAACAGCAAAGAGGAGAAGAAAAGAATTATTATTCCCAGCAGGCAACTCAGTTTCAAGGGGAAAAAGAGGCAAAGATGAGGAAAATACTGATTGTTTATTCTTTCCCAAATTGCCAAACAACTCACTCTAATCTCCCGAGGCAGTGAATAAAAGGATATAGAAAAGCTAGAGATGTGACTGAGTTCCCTTTGCATAGAAGGAAGCAGTAAAAAGAAGATGCATTTTTCAATAAATATGTAGAATCTTTTAAAAGATAGTACTAATCTTATTTTCTGAACTTGCTTTCTCCCCACATATATTGTAAATCTTTCAGTTATTTGCATAGTATTTCATGATATGGTTATAATTTATTTTATCAGTCCCCTGTTAGAAGATATTAAATATCTTTTAAAAGTTTTACTATCTCCAGGCATGGTGGCACATGTCTGTAATCCCCAGCACTCAGGAGTTTGAAGCAGGGCAACTGCAAAGTTTGACAGCAGCATGGGCTATGTAGCAAGATTTAGGCCAGCTTGGACTATATAGCAAGACCCTGTCCTAAAAAAACAAAAACAAAAACACCTAAGTTTTACTAGTGTAAGAGAAATTTTCCCCTCTGGGAATGCACAGTCTATACTGTCCCCCTCCTCCCAATGTTCCGGGAATTGAGCTGTTACAAAGCTACCTAAAGTAGATAAAAACAAAACAAAGCTGACCACAGACCAGGGAACTGGGCTGCAAGATAACGACTGACCCTGGGCTAAGAAATTTGCAAGGATTGCAGATTGTGCTGTTCCGGACCACCTGCTGCCCATATTAGAAAACATCCTCCCCGCTCGGTCGGCCAGCCTAAAAACTCCCATATGAGTGTCTTCTCCCAACGAATGTAAAAAGCTGTTTAAACTAACCAATGCTATCTGCTTCTGTAACCGCGCTTGCAAAGACCCCTCCTCCCTTTGTTCTATAGACATATAAGCCCTGCACAGGCAAACTTCGGGGCCCACTGTTCCTGCGTGTTCAGTGAGCCCCACGCATGCTTGGATAATAAAACCCCTTGCCCTTTGCATGAGAGAACGCTTCTTGGAGTCTTCCTTCACGCGGCGGGCGTCCCGACCCTAACACTAGCATAAACATTGCTACAATGAACACTTTTACCACATTTGGCACATTAGTTCAATTACTCCCCCAGGATAAGTTCAAAAAAAGTGGAATAAAATTGAATAATTAGGGCCGGTGAGATGGCTCAGCGGCTTAAGCGCCTGCCCAGCAAGCGCGAGGGCCCGAGTCCGACTCCCGGAACCCACATACGAAAAAGGGGCCGGTGATATCGCTCAGCGGCACGGGCGCCTCCTGGCGCGCGAGGTCCTGAGGTCGGCCCCCCGGTACCCACAAAAAAAATTGAATAATTAAAAGAACATGCATATTAAACTTTTTATATGCTTTTCAAAATTGGCCCTGGAAATGTAGTATTCTCTTCCCTAGCAGTTTAGGAGAATTTCTACACCTTGCACAATATTACATGTTATCAGTCTTTCTCATTTTTCAAAACATGATAAGCAAATGATTTTCATTTAATTTGCATTTATTTAATCTTCTTGAATGTGCATATTTTCCCCCATCTCTTCCATCAGAAGAGTATAATTTGATGGGTCTAACTTATGTTATCAACTATTTACCAGAATACAAGATGCCTTTAAGTAGGTGTGCAGCAAATTTGGCTTTGAAACAAAGTGAAAAATTGATGGTGTTGTTTGCCCCAGTGGATATATTAGATAAAATACAATGTGATCTCAGAATCAATGTTCAGTCTATATATTTGTGCAATGAATAATTACCGTAATAGATGCAGGCTTGGCATTTCAGCAGGAGGAACATAGTGCATTAGGCCTTGGTCCCAGGGGCTCCCTGGATCTGGAATTTAGAAACCATCAAGCACAGGAGGCCAATTGCCTTGGCTCTAGAGCTCCATGCTTCAGTCTTCATAAGGACCAAACCAGAGGATACAAAATTTTGTTTTCCATTTTCCTGAAAAGAAGAACCTGAAACTCACATGCAATTGTTCCTGTTTTTTTGGGTACATGAATGGAAGTATGGATAATTCACCAAGTAGCAGACCTGGAGTTTACTCCTTGTAGGTATTAGATTTATTGAAAAAGTACTAACAATACCCACACAGAAAACTTTAACACTAAAGTCTATATATCAGAAAAAATAATTTAAAAGAATGAATATCTGTAAAGATCTTAGAAATTGTAGGGCACAGAGGAAACACAATAAATATGAGCTACTTTTAAAAACTTGACAATATGGCATCTGAAGTGGGACTGAGAATTATTTTCTGCTTCTTTCTCTTCCTTCTCTTCCGAGCTCTCCAATTTTCCTTGTTAAATCCTCTTTTCATCTTGTCATATACAGTAAGAATCACTGTTATTGGTTGAAACTTCTAATAACCACTGAGAAACAAACAAACAAACTCAACAAGCTGAAAAAAATCAGTTTACATTAAAGTGAGTCTACCTAATATTTAATTAGGTTAAAATTTAACTTTTCCAATTCAATGCATTTCATATGGGACATGTAAGTTTACTTTTTCTGAATATATTTGCATATCTTAAATGTAAGTTAAAGCTGGGAGCAGTGGTACACACCTCTAATCCCAGCTATTCTGAAGGCTGAGGCAAGAGGATAGCAAGTTTGAGGCCAGTCTGGGTAACCCTGTCTCAAGATGGAATTTAAAAAAAAAAAAAAGAGAGGAAAAAAAAGAGGGATGGGGATACAGCTCAGTGGTTGAGCACTTGCTCAAGACCTGGGTTCAATCACCAGTACCACAAAAAGAAAAAAACAAAAAGTAAGTTAAGTCAACATTTTTCTTACTTAAATTTTGAGGATTTATATAGGATACTCTTAAAGTTACTTTTTATTTTAAGAAAACATGCACATTTTAGGCTATAACTAGAAAGGGAAAGTGTCCAGAAAAAAGCCAGTCACTTTCAGACAACTATTCTATTCTTATTAGGAGCCCCAAAATCATTTAATTTTATATTTCTTTTTTCTTTCTTTCTCTCTTTGCCCCCTATGAAGAGCAAGTGAGAAAAGTAGAGAACTAATAGGAGGAAACAGTAATGCAGGTGGTTTGAAGGCACACAAAATGGTTTTACCGGTATCATACTAAAGAAACCAAAAATACCATTTGGTTATTGAAGGAGATAATATAAATTAAACCATAGAAGAATCAGAGTAAAACAAAAGTACATATCTATTAAACACTTACTGGGAGAACTTTCTAATCTTGAAGGCAGTAAATTAAAGAACAGACAATATAGTAGATATGTTACATAAATTTATTTCACATTTTCAAAGTAAAAATAATGGAGATGAACTGCCAAAATTTAACAGAACATATGAGAAAGGATAATTTTTAATCGTATAAAGAAATCATAAAAATTGGTGAGGAAAGTGCTCAGGTTCCAAAACATATGATGGTTTACCAGGGAATTTTAAAATGTGGAAAATGTTAGACTGTTCAACCTCAGCAGTCACCAAAGGTAAAAAATTGAAATAATTACACACCCAGTGTTACCTGTTAAATTACTAAGTAGTGGTGGGGGTTGTAGCTCAGTGGTAGAGCACTTGTCTGGCTAGAATGCATAGGGTTCTGGATTCAGTCCCAAGCGCTGCAAAATATTATTAAATACTTTTAAAATCCTAATTTCTGATCTATTACACAGATGGGTGTTTACATTTCTTTTTTTTGCAATTCTGGGGGAGTTTAATGACTTGATGTTTCTAGCCTCTCTGCACTCGATTCCTTACTCCTTAGAGAAAAAGACTTCCTGACAGGACAGTTTGAAAGGGTAAGTTGGGCATATGCATAAACAATCTCTGCTCCCTTTCTTTCTCTTTGATCAAACTCACCTGCGGCCTTATTCTACCAGACTACTGCTGATATGATGGGGATGCTAGCTTGGGTTCAATTCTAGACACCAGTGTAAGAAACACATTTGCCTAAAGATACAAGCACATTTTGTAATATCAGATTTGTCAGTGATAAAAATGACATTTTGGTCTCCATTCACCTTCTTTGTTTCACATGTCCATTGCTTCAGATATTGGCCACTGGAGAACACTACAGTTTTCCTCAAATAGTTAAAAGTAGAATTACCATATGATTCAGCGATTTCATTTGTGGGTGTATACCCAAAGAGATATCAATATACCCATGTTCATAGCAGTGTTATTCACAATAGCTAAAACATGGAAACAAGACCAAATGTCCATCAATGCATAAATAAGACGTGTTCTGCACATGTGTGTAACATACATATGGAATATTAATCAGCCTTAAAAAAGGAAGGTGCTTCTGATGATACATATTATGACATGGATGAACATTGGGGACATTATTACCATAATGGAAGAAGCTAGTTGCAAAAAAATCAAATATCATATGAGTCTGCTCATGCAGTATAGTTAGAGTATATGAAATCATACACAGGAAGTAGAGTGATGTTTGCCAGGGTCTGTGGGGAGGGGAGAATGGGGAGTCATTATTTAATGAGCACGATGTTTCAGTTTTACCAAATGAAAAGAGATAGGGAGATGGATGGTGGTGATTATTGCATAATGTTATGAATACATTTTAAATGGATAAGTTGTTACATTTTATATGTATTTTAACCACAAAAGTTGAAAAAGATCATATATCAAAATAAGTTTAAGATGAAGTAAAATACATACACTGAGGGAGAAAAGGGGTGGAGGAAGACAACAAAACTATTAAGAGCAAATGTGGTGTATTAGGATTAACTTTGCTTAGCACATTTTTAAAAGAGTCAAACTAAAAGTGATGAAAGTTACATTCTTCTCAAAAAAAGAAGCCTGGTGGTAGGGAATCTAGGCTAACAGGTAGGTTTGCTATGTTATTATGGATGGAAGGGCATATCTTTTTCTCTGTTGGCCTTAGCATGGGACTTTCCGATTGTCAAGGTCTTCCATAGTTCAGTATAGCTGCCAATTCTCCATCCAGAGTTTTTAGCAGCTGGAAGAAAGGAGGGAAGTTTTCTAAGAAGGCTCCCCCAAAATCTCACCTAACATTTGTTTACATCTCACTGGCAAGAAAAATAAATCACATGATCACATGCCTACAAATAGATGCGTGACATCACCTACTAAAAGTCAAGGTTCTTTATTCAAATAGAACAAAATATTGCAGCTATAGCCATTGCCACAAAACAGGTGAATTTAAAAATATAATCTCAAAGTGGGAAAGATTTGGTAAGAAAATGTCACGTCTAGACTGCAGTCACCAAAGTCATGATGTTCCCAGATCCGGACTCCCAGTCCAGTATAGAAATAAAGGAAAGGGGCCCAAGGAAGTTGCCAAGCAAAAGCAAGTTTTACTGCAAAGAAGCCATACAGACTTCTCTGAAGAGAAGGGGGCTCCAGAGCTGGAAAGTCCTTAATGTGGGGCCTGTGGAGTGCTCTTTTGGGGGTTTGTATGGCCCCCCCTCAATCCCTCCCTCAGTTTGGTGGGATCAGCTTGTCATTGGTCTTTAGGCTGTCGCTAGGGGTAGAATCTGTGTCACCCAACTGCTGCAGGCTGCCTGGTTGCTGTAGTAACCACCTGGCCTTGGAATATTTAACATTTTGGGTTTTTTTTCTTTTTCAAGAAACCACAACCACTTCCCTTTTCTTTGCTTCCTCTTTCTCCCTGGGCCCAAGTCCTTCCTTGCCTACTAGAGACCTCTTTTCCCTATAAAAACAAAAGAGAAAATATTTATTTTGTGTATACAAATATTTAAAATTGCTTTGCAAAACTCACTATGAACAAAACCAAAAGCCTACATATACTCATGCAACTCATAAGGATGTTTCGTACAGTGACTACCGTCTATACAATGGCATATTTTACCTTTACCTTTTCTACATTTAGATACACAAATTCATATCACTATTTCCCCACAGTATTCAGGACAGTAACATGATGTACAGGTTTAGCCTTGGAGCAATAGGTTATACTATATAGCAAAAATGTGCAGCAGGTGTACCATCTAGGTTTACGAAGCATACTCCATGAAGTTTGTACAACAAAATCACGTAACACATTTCTCAGAACGTGTCCCCATCATTAAGTGACTCATGACTATATATTACTATTCATATAGAAAAAGGCTAATTGCTATACATACTAATAGTGTTTACAAATTAATAAGAAAAATCAAAAGAATACAACAGCAAGTAGCAAAAAAGAAATTATTTGAAAGGGTTAAATTGGATGAATCAAATGTAGCATAATACACTAAAATTTTTTTAGAAATATAAAACTACACAAATATTTGACAGCTCCTCAGAAACCAACAGGCTAAAAATTAACTCTTGAACTGTCTGGAAATGGGGAAATTTTTACTTTTTTAAGGATGAAAAATTATTCAGAAAAATGTTAAATAAATCCAGTCTTATCTGCACCATCTACATACACTCAAGTGGTGGTTGTTAGTTCTGTGTGAGCCTGAAATACATGTATAGTTGCCAGATTTAACAAAGGAAAACGTAGCATATCCAGTTAAATTTGAATTTCAGATAAATAGTGAATAGTTTTTAGTATGTGCCATGCAATATTTGGGGCATTCTTATAGGAAAATACTACTTTTTATGTGAAATTCAAATGTAACTGGTTTCTATATTTTATTTGATATTGCTTGGGTTCTACCACAGGCAAAACATATCAGAATCTTTTTGCCCTGAGCATTATCATTTTTAAAAATTTCCCAGGTTAGAATCACCTAATGCACAACTAAGATTGAGAATCACTGCTCTAGAAAATGTTAGTTTTAGATGAATTAATTAAGTAAATTAGCATCTGAAGAATTGACTTTAGGTAAATTGGTATCAAGGTGAATTAAACCCTTATCACAACCTTAGCATGCTATTTTAAAAGATTGTTCTCAAAAACGAACAAACAAAAATAAAAACAAAAAAGAAACTAAAAGTCGCTGACGCACACCTGTAATCCAAGCACTTAGGAGGCTGTGGTAGGAGGATCGCTGCGAGTTTGAGGCCAGCCTGGGCTACATAGTGAGTCCAAGACCAGGCTTAACTGCATAGTGAGACCCTGTCTCAAAAACAAAAACAAAACTAAAAGATTATTCATCTGTGTCCTTGTAAGATATTATGTCCTTCTAAGAACCTAATTCATTTCATAGTTATTATCTACAAGACCTCACTTTGAATTTGGCCCCTGTCTCTGGCTTCCTTCTTTCATAAGTGAGGAGTCTTTTGAGAGGAGCAGTTTGCTTCTCAACTCTTACATAAGGCCTGGAACTAAAGGTGTAAACGTGCTCTCCAACTTGGAGATTAAGGTTGGAACATCTTGGTTTTAAGTCAGCCATGACTCAAAAATCTTTTACTCTTTTGGACAGTTTTATTTTTCACTTGAATATGTGGAGAAACTGCAGGTAAGAATAATCTAGTGACTTGTAAGTGTTAAAGAGGCAAACTTGGCCCTTCTAACCCATAATTAAGTTAACGGAAGAAAAGACATCATAGTGAAAGTCTACAATTTTGGTCAGTGTTGCTCAGAAAATAGATCAAACTTACTTTTCCAGACTATTTCCAAAACAAAATGTCACCTGAGGGCACTTCTTCTCTATAGCTGAAGTGCTATCTGTCTCCTCATCAGCTATAAACGACCACTGTGGCAGAGAAGAATGGGCTGTTATTTGATGCCAAATTGAATCTGCAGAGATTCAGTGAACTACGACTAGAGAATTATTACAGTGACTCAGTATGTGTGTATCTGTTTGTGATTTGTAACACTGATAGCAAGCTAGACTTACTTTTAATTTCCTCTTAAATATGAGGATGTTTCAAAGGGCCCACAGTTACTGATTAGGCCATTGTGCTTCTGATCTTGGTGATAGAATGTAGCCAACTTTTAAACTAAAAAAAAAAATTAATCTGTGAAGTTTTAACTGAACTTTCTGTACTTCAAGAGTGCTCACCCTAGGCATAGAAAAACATGAGCATTCTTCTGCTTACTCTTAATTTTAATCATTCTTGTTGCGCTTTGGTTCTCACAGGCCACTGACCCATTTGAGTACTGTCATTATTGTCACTCAGCCATCATCCCAATGTCCTGATCTCTTGAGAAGCATGCACTTCAGAAGTGGATTTGACTTTAAAAAGTAGCAAGCTAGAACCTTAATTTCCCCTGTTATGGGTAATATCTAAGGCAGTGAAAAAGACACTCACAATAGTTGGCAACTGCCCCTTGTCTCCTGCCTCCATATTTGAACTGACACAGGTGGGAGTCTCTCTGAGGTCCTGTGCCTACAGGAAGACATTGGTTTTAGATAAATATTCTGACACAAAATATTTAAACCTTCACACCTACATTATAACCCTTCTACAACAATGTACCAGGGGACTATCAAAATTAACTTCTTGGTTCGTATCCATTTCCCAAAGTTCAGAACCCTCCCATCATATCTTACCCAGAGAGTAACTCCCACATATCTTAGCAGATTGATTCCTCTTATGTTATTCTACCCTTCCTCAACCCCTGAAACACCTGCACTATGCCCTCTGATCAGTCATTAGCAACATTTCTAACATACTAAGCTTCTTTTCTGAAAATTTACCTTTTTTGTTTAACTGAAATCTGATTCTCCATTTATTCTTTTCAAAATATAACTGTGGTTTCTCCTTAGCCTTCTTACCACAGGGCCTAAAGTTTAAAAACTCTCTTCCTTGATTCTCATTGCCAATCCTAGATCACTCTACCTCCCTTCTTCCTCACAACATTCATCTTAGAGTCTCTTATCATCAAACTTTGCCACCCACTATCTATCCTTGTAGCATTTATCTACTGACTGTCTGTCACTCACCTTCATATCTTGATAATTTTAACTTCTGACTCTTTGTTATTCTCTCCAGTGCTATTCCAATCTCAATACTTGGTGATTTCAATATCTACATAGATTTTCTTTTAGTAGCCTAGTGTCCCTTGACCTTCTGTCTTCTAAATATCAATGCTCAGCCATTTGCTCCCATCTGAGGTCCAATAAAGACTTCATGTTATCAATCACTGAAACACTTTCCCAATATCAATTTCAAACATCAAATTTTCTGTCTATCCCTTCCAATTTTTCCAACACAATCTCTAGGACCTTAACTTCAACCATTCCAGTACATAAAATCTGTTAGTTCTATTATCTTTTTCATAATCTTCATCACCCTCATATTCTTATTTTTTCTCTCTAGTTTAAAGTCTGTAGTCAAGCATTTTAATCACTCCATTTTCTACACCCTTAACTCTCTGACCCACCTCCACTTTAACATACTTGCTTATAAAAACCCAAAGCTTCATAGATCCAAAATTTTGCCTACATCAGATTTTGTTTACACAGATTAATGTGGGGAGAGAAAGCATCACAATATTTCTAGCTGTTCTCATTTTGTATCTGTGATTACAAATTTCAAACAGCCCTTTAATGCTGCCTGGCAATCATATACAGTAATTTTTCTAGCCCATTTACTCTCCCTTCCTCATCTATTCTGCCTTGACTGCTTCATATCGTGATAGTTTTCTAAACTTCAACACACCACATCCTCTCTATAGGTAGAGCATCTTCTTTTCTCATTGATAAATGAAGTGATCAGAGGAGTGAGTCCACGAGTTCTCACCACATCGGCCTCCTGGCCTGTCTTTGTTCCCTTATAGTCCACCTTGTGTTCTGTGACTAGTAGATGAACTATGTTCATAGCTAAGCTCACCTTCCCACTTGTGATCAAATATCTTCCTATATCACGTACTCAAGGACATTGCTTCCTGCCAGCCCTGTATTATTGATTTTCTCCTTTCTACTGAAGCTTTCCCATCAGTATACAAGCGTGTTGTTATTTCTCACATCTTAAAATAACTATCTACTGACCTCCTTTTTCCTTTCAGCTACTGCTCATTGTTTTCTTTACAAAAACATTCCTTGAAAGAGTTCTTTATATTTAACATTTCTAGCCCCTCTGCTCTCCTAATTTCCCTTTTTTACAAGATTATAAAATAATTATATTTTAAAAATTAGTACTCATTGCTACTTGAACCATTCCATCAAATTCATAATCAAATTCATGTCAATTTTCTTCCAAAAATATATCTAAAATTATTTGTCAATTAAA
This sequence comes from Erethizon dorsatum, assembly GCA_028451465.1. Lineage (NCBI taxonomy): Eukaryota > Metazoa > Chordata > Mammalia > Rodentia > Erethizontidae > Erethizon > Erethizon dorsatum. The sequence continues at coordinate 67,647,359 of CM051838.1, forward strand.
AATAAAACAAAAGTCCCAAATCCAAACAGTTTTTATTAGCTCTAGTGCTATTAACCTAGTTCAAACTACAATTAACTTTTATCTATGTTACTGCAATGGCCTGCTGATTTGTTTTCCCTTATTCCAAATATACAGCTGCCAGTTTTATCTTTTTTTTTTTTTTTTGTGGGTACCGGGGTCGACCTCAGGACCTTGTGCGCCAGCAGGCGCCTGTGCAGCTGAGCGATATCACCGGCCCTTTTTCCATATGTGGATTCCGGGAGTCAAACTAGGGCCCTTGCGCCTGCCAGGCAGGCGCTTATGCTGCTGAGCCATCTCACCGGCCCCAGTTTTATCTTTTTATAACATAAATTAAATCTCTATTCAAAACCCTCTATTAGGCTGGGTGTGGTGGCACATGCCGGTAATCCCAGCACTCAGGAGGCTGAAGCAGGAGGATCGCCAAGAGTTTGAGGCTACATAATGAACTCAAGGCCAGCCTGAACTACACAGCGAGACCCTGTGTCAAAAAAGTAAAAATAAAAAACCTCTAAAAAAAACCAGGGCCGGTGAGATGGCTCAGCAGCGTAAACGCCTGCCTGGCAACCGCAAGGTCCTGAGTTCAACTCCCGGAATCCACATATGAAAAAGGGGCCGGTGATATTGCTCAGCGGCACAGGCGCCTGCTGGCACATGAGATCCTGACATCGACCCCCGGTACTCACACACACACAAAAAAAAACCTTCTATTAGTTTGTCATCATCCAATTTTTCTTTATAACACTTGCTACTACCTTACACAATAGCGTATGTGTATACATTTGTATCTCCCTAAAGGCAGAGACTTTGTATTATCTTACTTGTTCCCAAAACCTAGAAGAGTATCTACCTCTTGGTAAATTATCAATTAATACATGCTGAAAAAATAAATAAGTCACTAAGTTTTAAAAATACTTTCGTATCTGATATTACAACCTGGTAGAACGGAAGTAAACAACAATTATCTCGTAACACCAGCTTTGTAGCTACTTCATAGGCTCATAACATGCACCATATTTTTCTCATGTTACTGTAAAAATTCCAGCTCTTCATCCTAGATTATCTTTTCTTCACTTGCATAAGTTCTGTGATAGTCTTTTCTATATGAAACAGCAATTAAGAAACTATCTTTTTAAGTCCAGTGAAAAGATGAAGATATGTATGTGACAAGTATGGGTTTCTACCTATAGACATGATTTTCTACAGTGAGTTATTGTGGTGAAGAACTTGCAAAAATCTATGCTGTTATTTCTCCAGAAATTTCTCTTCTGACAAGACATAATCTATGAGAAGGACAGATAAAATCCAAAAAGAGTTGTTAAGAATGGTTATCAATATAGAGGCAAAGATCATAATTTGTTTATTCTTTCCACAAATACTTATGGAACTACTGCAATGTTCCAGGCATTATGCTAAGTAGGGGAGAAATAGAAGAGAATAGGATAGATAAGCCTGTAGTCACATAGAATTTACAATTAAGTATAGTACAGCAATTAGAGGGTGGAAAATATATAAAACGATTTTAAATTGTGATTAGATTCTAGGGAAATAGGCATGGTGCTGAACTTAAAAAAATATCACACATACACAAAAACAGGGAGATTGTGATAGGCAGAATAATGCCTCCCCAACAATCTGCATCTTAGTTCCCAGAATCTACTAATGTTATGTCACATAGTTAGGGGGAAATAACACTGCTACTTAGCTAACCTTGAGCTCAAGAGATTATCTTGGATTATCTGGGTGGACCCAATATTATCACAAGGGTTCTTAAAAGTAGAAGAGAGGCAGGAGAGAGGATGTCAGATTTGGAGAAAGATTTGAGGATGCTGAAATACTGGCTTTGAAGATGGGAGGAAACAAACCCAAAAATCCAGGTGCCTCTAAAAGCTGAACAAGGCAAGAAAATCAATTCTTCCCTACAATGTCCAGAAGGAAAGCACTCCTAATAACACCTTGATTTTTAGCCCAGTCAGACATATTTTAGCCTTCTGACTTTCACAAATGTTAGATAATAAATTTGATTTGTTTAAAGACATTGTAGTGATTCGTTACAGCAGCGAATAGAAAAATAACACAAGAACTTTAGATAGGCAAGTCAAAATATGCTTCTCTAAAAAGATGTCATTGCATCTGATTTAAAGGCCTAGAAGGAGTATGTCATACAAAAAACTGATGATCACATATTCCAGGTAGAGAAAACAGTGAACTCAAGACTGAAAAGAGATTTATATGTTCTAAAAACTGATGGAGATCAGAGTATGGAGATCACCAAGTATGGTGACTGACAGAGAAAGTAGTTAACAAGAGACTGGAATTTAGATAGGAGTATTTTATGCAGGTCTGGTAGGTCATATTATGGAAGTTAGATTTTTACTCTTAGTGCAATGGAAGACACTGACTGTCTTTAAACATATGTATGACATGATCTGTCTTATGTCTTTTAAAAAGCATACTTTTTATTGCAGTATAACAAGCACAAATTATAGTATACAGCTCAATAAACTTTTAGAGTGAAAATACTCAAATATCTACCGCTCAGATCAAGATAGAATATTATCAAATCTCTGAAACCTCACACATACTCATTTCCAGTCTTTATCTCCACCATTATCCAGTACCCTCACTTTCATTATCTAAACATAGCTTTTCCAGTTACTGAGCTTTATATAAATAGAAACATACACTCATTTTCTTTTGCTTATGAATATTTTGCTGAGCATTATATTTGTGAGATTTAGTCATATTGTTACATGTACTTTTTAAAATTGGCATTGCTGTATATTTCTTGTTACACAGTAACAATATATTTATCCATTCTATTGTTGAAGTACATTTGAATTGCTTTCAGGATTGAGCTCTGATGAACTTATGTTGCTAAGATGTTAAAAAGGGAGAGTACTGGATACTTTGGCTGAGATAAAGACTGGAAAGGAGGTACAAGGGGGATTTCAGGGATTTGGTAATATTCTATTTTTTGATCTGGGTGGTAGATAATTGAGTATCTTTACTTTATAAAAAATTATTGGGCTGTATACCATGCTTTATGCATGTCATTTTATACACACATGCATGCATTTCTATTGAGTATATATATATACCTATGAGTGAAATTACCCAGTCATAGGCTGTACTTACACTGAACTTTAGTTAATGTTGCCAGTTTTCCAGAGTGATTATACAAATTTCCCCTCCACCAACAACGTGTGATTGTTGGAGTTGCCCCATCTTTTCCACCACTTGAAAATGTCAGTTTTTATTTAATCATTCTCTTGAGTGGGTAAACACACTTCATTGTGATTTAAATTTCCATTTCATTATGATTTAATTTTCCATCTTTAACAATTAATGATGAAAGTCTTTGCTTATCGGTTATTTGGATATTCTCTTTCATTAAGTGCCTGTTCACTGGCCTGGTACTTAGAATTTTGGAAGATAATTCTGGATTCTGTGTGAGTAGTTGGGGGGATTATTTTAGCCAATTTTATGCATTTGTTTGGTCTTGATGCAAGATGAATGAAGTTTGGTATACTCATAGAACATTTACAAGTGTTCCTTCACAGTGGAAATGCTATAGAAATGCAGACATGCTGTACAACATCATTAAAGTTCAATTGATCTGTAAAATTAATCACACAACTATGAGTTAAATCATATTTGATCTAATCTGTTAAGATACCTTGTTTTGTACTCCTCAGTAACAAATTTAAGAAAGTGTCAGGCTGGGGATGCATCTCTGTGGAAGGACACTTACCTTCCCTGAGTTTGACCTCCAGCACTTCACGAAAAAGAGAGACAAAGAAATAAAGAATGAATCATACTCTTATGAACTGAATTTATAAGTGAAGTGCTGTCCTTTAAACACAAGCTTTACAGAAATTCAGTGATTTAGGGAAAGAAAATGCAATGTTGCATAAAATTTCATTTAATGGCCTCCAGAAAAATTAATTTTACTAGTTTGAAACCAAGTGAGATGAATTCTGAGACATAAATATGAGGAGGAGAAAGGGCATGTTCAATTAATGGAATTTCTGGCTGCCTGCCCAGAAAGAGTCTGTGAAATCTTACACTACAAGGTAAACTGGCCCTCTCGAGCAAGTTGCAAGCCAGTCCAGAATGAGAAGGGCTCCACCCAGCAATGAATTGACTTTGTACTGCACGCTTTATTGCTCTGCCCTGCATTCTGGCAGGTTTCTTCCATTGTGTTTCCCTTTGAGCCGGCTTGCTTTGTTTATTCTCTTTTAAAGATCTCTTAGCTAGAATTCTTAGTCTTACCTCCTTGTTTCCTCTTCTTCTTCCCTCTAATTTTTGTTCCTAGGATAGCAAAGCCAGAGCAGAGCCTTTTTGTTGTTGTTGTTATTGTTCCATCACACAGTTATTAGCCCTGACAAGTAAACTGCTTCTTCCATCTTTCGAACCTTCATAATTTCGATTTGTCTTCTTACTGGACTACCTCTGGTCCTTTCAATTATCAAACACCAATGACCCCATATACCTCCGGCTTCTGAGGATGGGTTTGCTTTTCATCCCTGCCCTCTGCTGCAACAACCACTGCAATTCCCTCTGCAGCCCCGAGCAAAGAGATGCATGTTGGCAGGAGTGCAGAGCAGCCACACATTCAAGGCTGACAGGTCGGGCGCTAGGCCAAGTCCCGTACACCACTCTCCTTCCACCACAACTTCCTCGGCTTGTTCTATATTTGAAAAGCCGAGTGCTAAATTAATTTCCCGAGGGCGGAGGTGGAGGTAGCAGGAGGGAGTGTCTGATGGGCGAAAACTGCAGTCGACTCGCCCTCTGCTGGTTTAAGATGTGAACTGTCGCCGCCAAAGCAGTGGGAAAGAAAGCAATCCGTGTAAGAAGGATCAATTATAACCAAAATTCGGCTTCATTTAACCTATTTGTCAATCTCAGATTTGTCAGTCTTAAATAGCTACTTCTTCGTCTTTAGCCAGCACCACGAATTAAGTAGTTTCTGATTCGAAACTGTAGTTCCAGGTAATATGCTATCCTGAATCCCTCTTAATTTGCCCTTGGGTTCTTGCCTTTCGAAACCGCGAATTAAAACCCTCACAAAATACTCTTTTTGTCTCATTAGTTGCTAGGCAACTGGAAAATGACACCTAAACCGTCACTTGCTGAGCACTTGTGCTTCAATACAGTCTCCTTTGCCTAAGGTCGTAATTTCATGTGAACAAAAAGACAGCTGGTGTTTGTGTTTTTGAGATTAAGTCACTGGAAAAAGAAAAAGCACTCCGTCCTCAGGCTGATTTCTCAAAGAAGCTGACAGGCAGCTTTGTGCAAAAGGAGCTACTGGCCGCCATAACTCACACAGACTTTTGTACCACCTCTTCTGTCTTACGCATTTTGTCGGAATAAACCAACACACGCAGGTGGGGTAAAATCTAATGTCTGTCTCACACGCAAGGCACCATTTACAAGGCATGTAGATTGCAGTGAGTGAGAGAGAGGAAAAACAAACAAACAAACACAGGATTTTGCTGCAGGGGGTATTATTTGATATCAGTTGATTTTCCTGCTACTCTAAATGTCCCAAATCAAGGGGTTTCTAACCCCCTCCACATCTGGTATTATAAATTAGGCAGTCACGCTGCCTTTGAAACAGGTTAGGATTGGTCAATTACACTGTCAGGTGAAAACCTCTGCAGCGAGTCATGGGACTAGACTGGGCGGTGTCGCTGTCCGTGTCCAGGGTGCTGAACTCTAGGCGTGGCCAGGGAAATTTCCTATACATGACAGCTTCCGGTAGGGCGGGGTCGGAGTCGCTCTCTAAAAATCGGATCCATCTGCCACCTGGTGGTTGATGAGGAAAATGCTATTGATAAAGTTCAAAAAGTAGTTGCATTGAGACCCTAAACTCAAAACACAAATTGGAGGGCTTTGGGAATTTCAAACCTCAGTAGTTGGTTTTTGAGAGATATATTTTTAAATGTCAGAGTGGGATACAGGAAAATAGAAAGTTTCCAGAATAATCTCTAACTTCCACCCAAGAAAAGAATTTACAAATATTTAAATTTCTCCAGTATTTCTTCCAACACTTCTTGTTATAGATATATGAGAAGTATCTTATATAAAAGTATTTGCTATGGTGTTAAAAGAACATATTTTATGAAAATAAATGCTAAGGAAGCTCTATCTTATTAGCTAAACACATTCAAGGAAGCTTAACCTTGAGTACTATTCTGATTAAAGTTTCTAGGGAACAAAAGTGTAATTATATTTAGAAAGTGCTAGTCTTGTTTCTTTTAATCTTTTCTAGGGCTAGGGTACAAGTTATGAGACAGCAGAAAATATGTGGCACTTATGGCATGCTTATTACTTCTGGTGTTTGTATTTTTACTATTTTATACAGTGATGATTAAGTCACTGTAAAATTTGTATATACAGCTTCAGATAAGATGCCCTTAGGTAGCTTTACATGTAGCTTTTCTTGTTATCTTTAATAGATAACAAGAGGATAATGAGGAATAACATTTCTCATTCAAATGTTTTTTTTAAATACATGGAAAGGTGGGTACTTTTTAAACAAGCTACGAAGTCAGAATTCCAAATGACCATTTAATTTCTATATATCTCTGATAGTAACCTCTTCTTCACAATTAGTTTCATAACAAGTGATTGCTATGTAGCCAGAAAATACGGATCCCATGGAATGTTCAATGGATGGGTTACAGTGTAAAACCAATTCTAGCAAATTAATAAATTTCTTTCTGAAACAAACATTAATTTCATAAAAAAATTAGATCTGTCCAGGAGGCACACTTAACTTTGTCAACTCAGTTAGTATTTGGAATTCTTATATATTTTTTCCTTTAGTCATACATGGATCTTAACAGAGAAAATAATAGCTAACATTTTTAAGATTCAAAACAAATTTTGTTGACAAAATATTAATTTAAATAAAATTTTAGGGATTTAATTTAGACTTGTTAATTGAATTATCTTCAATTATAAAATGGAGAAAGTTCTGATCACTCTGATCGTTTAGTAAGTGGAATAATTATTACTCCAGTCCCCATTTGATTAAATTAGAGAGTTTTCAAGCACTTTCAGATTTCATGGAAAGACACCTATAGTCTACATTACCAATATAAAAACAAGCATGAATACAGGTATGAAAGCCATCTGTTTAAAATAAGAATGTAATATAAATCTGATCTATTAATGAGATTGGTTTATACCATGGCTTCTTATGTTACTGTGGGAGAAGGAAATATACACATGTTGAACAATAAGAGGCATTGTCACATAGAGCAGCAGATGGGTGATCAAAAGCAGCTGCCATAAGCTGAGCTGCTTAAGAAAGACTTCTATCCCCAAAACATCCTGTTTTGCCAAAATGATTGAGACCTCAAATGCATGAAAGGACACAATAGAGGAACAGAATTCTAAAATAGTAGTAAAGTTTAAAACTGCAGGTGTAACCTCAGTGTTTTAAAATACATTTGCCCCTGAAAATAGGCTATTTTTCAGGCTTAAGAAGTATATAAAAGAAAACTAGAGAAGATCCTAGATATTAATATGCTTGTAAAAATGAGTGATAATAAATATCAACATTAAAATTTAAAAACTACTTAAAGTTTGGATACAGTAATAGAAGCAACAAAGAGGAGAAAACTCTTCAACACTCTAGTTAAGCACTGAAGATGACAAAATTCGCAACAGAGGGGGCCGGTGAGATAGCTCAGTGGCATAAGTGCCTGCCTGGCAAGCGTGAGGTCCTGAGTTCAACACCCGGTACCCACACACGAAAAAAGGGCTGGTGATATCGCTCAGTGGCACGGGCACCTGCTGGTGCATGAGGTCCTGAGTTCGACCCCCGGTACCCACAAAAAAAAATTGCAACAGAAAAATTCAGAAAAATTTAAACTTATGATATTGAGGTAATTAAATGAAAATAAATGATACATTCTACATAAATGTTAGAATAAATTTAAATCTAAACTAATTTTATAAATAGAAAAGGTAGGCTCTTGAACAGATTATGAGGTAAAAGTAAATTGTTATCCAGTGTTGGGGTTCAGAAAATGACATGCAAAATTATGGCGCATTGGCATACTGAATACTTTGGACAAAAGGATCTTGGAAAGCCTCAGCAGTAAAGACCCTTTGACTTTTTTCTGCCCTTCTCTTTACCATTTTTCTCCACTGACATGAGTCGTCGAAATAAAAATTCTTCTTCTTCCCCAGTGGGTATTGGAAACCAGAAATCCTCTTTTCCAAAGGAAGCCTTAAAACCTAGAAGTATTATTCCAACCTTTCCTTATCTTTCTGTGTAGGAGCTGGCCAAAAGAAAATTCTCTGACTTGCTTGTCTAATAGAGAGTCATAAGATCCTTGTTCAAGAAAGGTCTGACTTATACCTTTTAGGAAGGAGTACTACACAGATAGGCCAAGAAGAATCTGGACAAGTGTTCTTGGGCTCTCCTTCCACAATCTGTTACCATCACATGATACCCTTTTTATCCATCACATTTCTACAAGGCTATCCCTTCTTCATCAAATCTAAGCATAAAAAAATTTCCCCTGGGTCTTGGCCCTTCATTTCTGAATGCTCTTGTGTCATGTAAAACTGCAAATAAACAAATTTGCTGTTTTTCTATTATTAATTTGTCTTTTATTATGGAACTATCAGCTGTGACCCTTGCAATGGGTGAGGAAAGATATAACACCTTACTGTCCCTACATCAATGGGACTAATTGTATTTCTAATGACATTATAAATAATTACTAGGTATAGTTCTCTGGGCTACTTGAGTAGATTTTCAAAAATGACACCAGGTATAGTATAATAACTTCAAAATTATTTTAAGATTTATAGGGTCAGTGAGATAGATCAGCGGCATAAGCGCCTGCCTGGCAAGCGAGAGGTCCTGAGTTTGACTCCTGGTACCCACATATGAAAAAAGGGCCAGTGATATCACTCAGTGGTATGGGCGCCTGCTGGCACGCGAGGTCCTGAGGTCCACCCCCGGTACCCACACACACACACACAAAAAAAGATTTATATAATGAGTAAATACATTGATGGGATCGAGAACCATTCTTACTTTGGGAAAAGGGAAATGTAAACATGAAATGGGAGGATGAAGAAGCCTATATTAATGGACTGAAAGTACAAGTACCATGATTCACATATATGTGTGCATATACATACTTATGCAATATAATTAAAAGTATGTACTCTTTCAAGGCAAGCATCATTTGTGCATCTTACAAACCAATCCCTAGTAAAATTGCTTTGGGAACAGTGTATCACATAGTTTCAAACCTTCTCTCCAAAGACCATTAATTATTTATAAAAAGAATTAAAAAGTACATTTCACCAAGAAATTTGAGTGATACTATTGCATGATCAAGCTGGCAAACTTAGTACTGTATCCCTAGCAATAGCATAAAATGGCATGATATGCCTCCTGATGTGGTACATTTAGAAGGGTGTAACATTACCTATGTGGTATTTTAATCAAAATATTTAACCTGAATCTAATCCAGAGGAAATGATAAAAATTCTAAATTGTGCGATATGCTGTAAAAACCTCTTAAAAATAGCAATGTTGGTGAAGGGAGGAGAATCACAAGTTCAAGCCCAGCCTGGGCAACTTAGTGAGGCTCTGTCTCAAAATTTGAAAAAGGGATGGGGATGCAGCTCTGTGCAAAAAGGGAGGAGGGCAATGTCATGAAAAAGAAGTCATTTGTCATGAATAAAATCAGAAAAAGTGTCATAAAAAGGTCTTCTCTTAACTGCTCCAGTTAAAAGAAACCAAAGAAACATGACAACTAAAAGCAATGTAGTATCCTTGATTTTACCATAGACTTTTACAAACATCCACAAATGACATTATTGAAACAATCGGTGAAATTCAAGTATGAAGTGCACATTAGATAATAGTACTGCATTCATGTTAAATTTCCTGAGTTGAAAATGTTACAGGTGTTATGTGGGGGAATATCCCTATTTGTAAAAGGTACATGTTGAGATATTTAGGGATTATGTATCATAATGTCTGCAACTAAGGGCAAAATAAAATATTTACATATTAGCTAGCAAGTTAGCTATTTCATATCATGAGTGAAACAAAATACTCCCAAAATTAGTAGCGAAGAACAATATTGATTCCCAGTCATGCACCTGAGATTCAGCAGATGTAGCATAAGATAAGCTGTACCTTGCTTTCAATAGTCAGGTTGTGTTTAGAACTGTTCCACATGTCCCTCATTGTTCTTTAATCAATATGTCATCCAGAAGATACTGTTATCATAAAGGTGGCAGAAAAGTGAGAGAACAAGCCTAATATGTAACACAATTCACATGACAATTTGCTTCATTCCATGTGTTAGTCTCCTAAGAATTCCAAAACAAATTACCACAAGTTGGTGGTGCAAAACAGTACAAATCTGTTCTCCCACAGTTCTTAAAGCAGAGTCTGAAAGATGTTGGCAAGGTTCTGCTCCCTCTGAAGGCTTAGGGGAGGGTCCTTCCATGGCACTACCTAGCTTCTGGTGATTATTAGCAATCCTTGGCATTTTTTACTTATAGCAGCATCAGTCCAACCTCTGCACCTATTATCAGATGACCTTCGTCCTTTTGGATGGCCAGGTGTCTCCAAATCTCCCTTCAAAGAACTTTGGTCACTGGATTTTGAACTCACACAATCCAATCATTGGATTTAGAGCTCACACTAATCCAGTTCAACCACATTTTAATTTTATTATATCTGAAAGACCCTATTTCCAAATAAGGTCACATTCACAAGGACCAGGGGTTAAGATTTCAAAATTTCTTTGTGAAGAGCACAATTAAACCCGTAGCAATCTGCTAACATCCGATTGCCCAAAGCAACCCACAAGGTTATGTCCAAAATCAAGACGTGAAGAAGTATTTTGTGAACCTGATGTGAGGTCAATGTGTACCACATGGCTAAGCTGTAGCAGGGAGGCATAATTCTCCCCTAGAAGTTGAAGGAGAGAGAATTATTTTTTAATAATGTGTATATATTTTATATTATATAGTTAAATATTACATATACTATGTATGCAAAAGTGTCTAAATATAGCAAAATTAATAAATGTAGTTGAAGGCTATATGATCATTTATTATTGTTTTTTATGCCCCCCCAAAATAAATTTGGACTTAAATAGAAAGGTTTCATTCTGAAAGGTTGTTGCAAACAGAACCCACCAACCAAAAAGCTTCAGGCCTCCAAATAAAGAAGAGAAAACTTTTTTAAGTGAAGAAGGATAAGCAGATTTAGCAGGAACTTTGTATGGGAATAGGGCAAGAGAGTCGGGTGAGAAGATGGCATAGTCACTGCACCTTAACAGGAAATGTTTTTCCCTCCTGTGATTGGCCAGTTCCGAAAATGAATCTTTAAGTGGGGGATGTTGGGTCCCTACCTGTGGGGAGAAGATAAAAAGGCTGATTAAAGTCCGGATAAGCCAAGTTGATGGGTAAATAACAGGCACTCTTGCAACTCTTCTCAAGGTGTGAAATATTTCAAAATAATATTTTTAAAAGCTTATGAATTAGTACTTAGCTAACATTTTGAAATGGATTTTTGCTTTTCAAATCAGTATGATATCCTAGTAGCTGTTGATTGCCCCTCTCCTCAACTTCTAAATTTTGAGGAAAGATTCTGACATCACAAGGCGAAAAGGTTGTGAATTTATTCTGTAGGCCCCAGGTCTATCTTCATTATAGAGAATGCTTTTTGAAAATACCACCATGTTTAAAGGTCCCAAGGTTTTAAGAGGAAAAGAAAATGTTTTCTGTTGTATTTTAACTCCATTAAGCAGATATCGATAAATCTCCTAGGGACTAACCTACCAGATTAGATTTAGAAGAATCCAATTGAAAAACAGTATCTCTGTGCCTGGTTTCTTTCACTTAACATAATATCCTGCAGTTTCATCTATGTCGTAAAAAAATGGCAGGATACCCTTGTTTTTTTAAGGCTGAATGGTATTTCATTTTGCTTATATGCAGCATTTTTTTTATCCATTCATCTGTTGATAGACAATTTGATTCTGTATCTTGGCTATTTACAAGTCTGCAATAAACACGGGAGTGCAGATATGTCTTTGACATACTGATTTCATTTCCTTTGGATATATACCAAGTAGTGGGATTGCTGGATCATAAATAGTTTTCTTTCTTTCTTTCTTTCTTTCTTTCTTTCTTTCTTTCTTTCTTTCTTTCTTTCTTTTCTTTCTTTCCTTCTTTCTTTCTTTCTTTCTTCCTTCCTTCCTTCCTTCCTTCTTTCTTTTTCTTTCTTTCTCTTTCTCTTTCTTTTTTTCTGTTTCTTTCTTTCTTTTTTTATTTTTCATTTTTGCCATAATACCAATCAAACCTAGAGCCTTCACAGTGAGCTATGTACCCAGGCTTTTAAAACATTTTTAAAAAATTTCAGACAGGATTTTGCTAAGTTGTTCAAACTGGCCCTTGCAATCCTCCTACCTCAGCCTCGCAGACTGCTGGGATTACAGATGTGTGCCACCATTCCCAATTTTTAATTTTTTGAGGAATGTCTATCCTAATTTCCATAATAACATGATTTCACTCATATGTGGAACCTAAAAATGTTGACTTCACAGAACTAGATAGTAGAATAGTGGTTACCAGGAGCTTGGTTGGTGGCAGTAGTTTGGGGATATGTTGGTCAAAGGATGCAAAATTTCAGTTAGATAGGAAAATAAGTTGAAGGGGTCCATTGTACAACACAGTATCGATAGTTAATAACAGTATGTTGTATTCTTGAAAAATGCTTAGAAAGTGGATTTTAAGTATTCTTACCATAAAAATTATAAACATGTACAGTAATACACATGTTAATTAGTTGCATTTAGTCATTCTATAATATGTATATCCTTCAAGGCATCATACTATATGTGAAAATCTATACAATTTTATCTGTAAATTTAAAATTATGAAAATAATAAGAAAATGAGAGAAAAGTACTATTTCTTGTTTTTCAATGCATGAAATTTCTTGTTTTGGTGCTGGGGATTGAACTCTGTATTTTTAAATTTATGGATTTTTAAAATGAATTATTTGGGAATTGATTTATCAAGACTTTCTAGGATGTCAGAAACTTCTGCATAATTTGTGAATCATTGGAAAAAATATCTCCTTTAAAAGCCTCCTTTCGGATGATGCTAAATAACAGCAATAGATTTTTTTGGGGGGGTGGTGGTGGTAATAGGTATTGACTCCAGAGCCTTTGTAGTGAGCTACTTTCCCAGCCCCTTTTTTATTTTGAGGCAAGGTCTCACTAAGTTAGTAAACTGCCCAGCCTGAGCTCAAACTTATGATCCTCCTGCCTCACTTCCTAGAGTGCTGGGATCACAGGTATGTGCCACCATGGCTGACTCATCAGTGGGTCTTGGATTCTCCCTTTTTCTATCCAAATTGATCAAGGCCGTTCACCACAGTATAGTATTGAGTAAGTATAAACATATTTCTTTTTCTTGTTTATAAAGAGATATTCAGGGCTTAAGTTTAGAATACATATAAACTATTACAAATGAATAGAAAAAAGATAAACCATCCAGTGCAAAAAAAAATTAAGCAAAAGAACTAATCAAAAACTTACCAAAGAAAGATATCCTGATAACTAAAAATACATTAAACTGTGTCCTACCTCATCAATATTTAATAATCAGAGAAATGCAAATTAAACACATAATGAGATATAGACCCATGCAGTCATGTAGATGGTGAAGATGAGTAATGTAAGGTGCTATAACTTGAATATGTTCAAGTTCCAAAACTCACATTGAAATTTAATTACCACTATGAGATATAAGAGATAGGACAGGGAGGGCCTTTAGATAGTTATTCATGGACAGATTAATGGGTTATCACAAAAGAATATGTTATAATACCCAATGTGGACAAGGTCTCTCTTTTTTATTTATGAAAAAATAAAAAAAATTCATAACAAAACAATAAGAGAAAAGCAATAGGTAATACACTGGTATTGTTATCCTCAAAGTAGTTACTCAGAGTAGAAGACATTGACATAAAGATTCCCTCATACAAAGAAGAAACAAACAGATATTAGCACAAAATTTTCTTTTCAATTAACTGAGAAAAACTAGTAGTATAAATGCAACAAATTAGCATACATATTAAAGTATTTTTGAAATGACAAATAGGTAATTTGAGGAATCAGCTGAACTTCCCCCATTTCCTATTTATCTATTTCCATTGTGCTCATTTTCAGATAAATACCTTGAGTTTTTTGTATAAGAGAAATCATGAGATATTTAAATTTGTGTGTCTGACTTATTTCACTTAGCATTATGTTCTCAAATTGCACCCATTACCTACAAAATTCTCTATGTTTATCATTCTTTATGGCAGAGTAGTATGCCACTGTGTTTAAATACCTCATTTTTTTATCCATTCATCTGTTGATGGACATATACACTGCATTCCAGATCTAGCTATTATAAATTGTGCTGCTATAAACACTGATATGCATGTATCCCCGTGGTATGATAATTTTAACTGTTTTGGGTAGATACCTAGAAGGGGGATAGCTCAGTCAAAAAGAATTTCTATTTTTAGTTTTTTGAGGAATCTTCACACTAATTTCCATAGTGATTGTACTAGTTAACATCCCCACCAACAGTGTAGAAGAGTTCCTTTTCCCCCAAATCCTCATCAGTATTTATTATTAGATTTTTTGATGGTAGCCATTCTTTCTGGGGTAAGATAGTATCTCAAAGTAATTTTGATTTGCATTTCTCTAATGGTATCTCAGAGTAATTTTGATATGCATTTCTCTAATGGTCAGCAATGTTGAATATTTTTCATGTATTTATTGTACATTTGTATTTCTTCTTGTGATAAGTGTCTATTCATTTCAGTTGCCAATTTTTGGATTGGGTCTTTTACTTTGGGGAGTCTAATTTTTTTGAGTTATTTATATATTCTAGATGTTAGTCCTCTGTCCAAGGACTAGCTGGCAAAAATTTTCCTCATTCTGTAGGTTGTCTCTTCTCTGTACTGGTTGTTTCCTTTGCTGTACAAAAGCTTTTCAATTTCATATGATTCCATTTGTTGGTTCTCAGTACTATTTCTTGTGCCATTGGGGTTTTATTCAAAAAGTCCTTGGGCCGGTGAGATGGCTCAGCGGCGTAAGCGCCTGCCTGGCAAGCATGAGGGCCCAAGTTCGACTCCCGGAACCCACATACGAAAAAAGGGGCCAGTGATATCGCTCAGTGGCACGGGCGCCTGCTGGCGCACGAGGTCCTGAGGTCGACCCCCGGTACCCACAAAAAAAAAAAAAAAAGTCCTTGCCTACACCTATGCCTTCAAGAGTTGTACCTATTTTATCTTCTAGCAGATTAGCTGTTTTAACACTTAGATCTTTGATCCATTTTGATTATAATTTAGTACATGGTGAGATATATAAGTCTATACTCAATCTTCTGTGTGTGGCTATACAATTTTCCCAGCACCATTTATTAATGAGGCTATCTTTCCTCCAGTGTATGCTTTGGCCCTTTGTTGAAAATCAAGTAGCTGTATGTACCTCAGGTTGTTTCTGCTTCTTTTATTCTGTTCCATTGGTCCACATTCCTGTTTTTGTGCCAGCAGAGAAGGTCTCTCTTGAGCACTCCCTGTATTTCTTGCTCTGTGATACCCTGTGTTACCTGGGACTTTGCCAGCAAGAAAGTTGTCACCAGATGTGGCTCTTTGAACTTGAACTAGAATTGTGAACCAAACTAAACCTCTTTTTGGAATTGTGAACCAAACTAAACCTCTTTTCTTTACAAATTGTTCAGTCTGTGGTATTGTGTTCTTAGCAACAGAAAACAGACTAAGATACAACATGCTGGAAAGAATTCGAGGAACTAGAAGCTACTCTGCTGATAACAGTGTAAATTGTTTTCTTATAAAACAGTTTGACAGGCCAGTGAGATGTCTCAGCGGTGTAAGTGCCTGCCTGGCAAGCGCGAGGGCCCCAGTTCAACTCCCAGAACCCACATACAAAAAAAGGGCCAGCGATATCGCTCAGTGGCACGGGTGCCTGCTGGTGTGCGAGGTCCTGAGGTCGACCCCTGGTACCCACACACACAAAAAAAAAAACAGTTTGACAAATTCATGTAAAGCTGTAAAGGAATATATCCTGTTATGGTTTAGATCTAGAATGTTTTCCTAAAGTCTCACATGCTCAGGGGTGGTGCTTTTGGAAGGTGATTGGACCATGGGGTGTTATAGTCATCAATAGATTGACTTATTCATGAGTTCATAGCTAAATGTGTTGTGAGGAGATGGAGCCTTGATTGGAAGTGGTGTGTCACCAGGGGTATGCCTTTGGAGGGTGTATCTCTTTCCCCAGCTCCTCCTGTCTCTCTCTTCTCGCTAGCTGCTATGAGGTAAGCATATTTCCTCAACCACTCCCTTCTGCTATGATGTTTCTGCTGTGGAGTCAGCCAACCATAGACTGAATCCTCTGAATCATGAGCCAAATTAAACCTCTACTCGCTTAAACTGTGGGTGTCAGGTATTGAGCCCAGCAACAGAAAGCTAATACATACTCTATGACATTAAATGTGACTTCTAGGTATATACGCTCCTCTACCCCAAATTTGTATTCAAGTGGTATGTACAATGATATACATTACATTAATAGAATGGATAGATGAATTTTGGTGCATTCATATTTAGAAATACAACAGTAGTCTTTGACATCTAAAAGCTGGCCAGATACAGATGGGTTATAATATTCTTTTCTTGAACAAAAACAATTTCATAGAATATTAATATCAGACAAGGCCATTTTATGAATGTGATGGACTAAGAGATAACCAAGAGTACACAATAATCATGTCTATACCCAAAGAGCATTGTGACCAAACATCACTCTACCCCACCTAATATTAGTAACTGTTGCTTATTTGCTAACAGTAGCATTAGCTTCACCTTGTTTCTTTCATCTTCTCCATAAGAATTATTAATATATCCATTGGAAAATTAACTCCACTTATGACAGCATCCAATCCATATAAAAGCTCTACTTCACATCTCTTTCAAATCACCTATCACAAAATAAAATACCATATGTCCTCTCTAACAAATTCTTACTGACATGCCCCATAATTCTCTATAGTATGCAGTTTCCCTTATGACCATAAGTCAGTAAAGACAAATTTATTCAACTACAAGTATGTTCTTGATGTTCTTTGACTAAAGGCCATTGAAAATACAGACTGGAAATCTGAAAAGTGGCAATGAAAATGAATGAACTAAACACACTTGAGGGAAACTAGATTCAAAGGGCTATGTACTTTATATACTGTACACTTGATATATAGTTTTAAGAAGAGGCAAAACTAAACAGTTGAGGGATGCACATTTATGCCACATGTTAATATATCTAAAAAAGATTGAGGGGTCATACACATACACAGTAGAGTTTTATTTAGCTATACAGAACAATGAATTTGTGACATTTACAGGAAAATGGATGGATCTTGAGGCCATAATTAAGTGAAATAGGTCAGACACAGAAACTTAAATACTGCATGTTTTCTCTCATAGGAGAAATACAAAATATAAATAAATTAAAGAGTAAAATAAAGACGGACTTTTTGGAGATGGGGCAGGGGATCAGAGAAAGGAGGAATGGGGAAGGTGGGGGAAAGAGGATCATAAATGATCAAGATATAATATCTATATGTACCAATACATTAAAACAAATGTAAATATTATGTATTGCTAACATATACCAATAAAAAATACCTGAGCAGTGGAGATACTGCCCCTTCCTCAAAAAAGATTGAATGGTCTATTAACTTCTTTATGTCAGGATATCATTAATATTTTGTATACTTCCTGTTTTCACTCACTTTATTCTCTCTTGGAAAATATGGTTTAGCCATGTCTTAAGTGGTAGTAACTTTTTGTATAGCATCCGGGGTTTAAAATGCCATCTAAATTGGGAAATCAAGTGCTTTCTACACTGAACATGAGACAGTGTCAAAAAATAAGTTCTAGTTATTATAGTGTTGTGACTGGAGAAGTGAGTTTATCATTTGGGGACTTCAGTTTCTTCATCTGGTTTTTTTTTTTTTCTTTTTTTGTGGGTGCCGGGGGTCGACCTCAGGACCTCACGCGCCAGCAGGCGCCCATGCCACTGAGCGGTATCACCGGCCCGTTTTTCGTATGTGGGTGCCGGGAGTCGAACTCAGGACCTCGTGCTTGCCAGGCAGGCACTTATGCTGCTGAGCCATCTCACTGGCCCTCTTCATCTGTTTTTAAAAAGTAGGGAGAGGGAGATTGGATGTTATCTTTCTGTATTAAAGTCCAAAGCCAAACATGTATCCCCATTTAACTTACCCACTATATTAGGTAAGCAGAATAAAATATTAAGAGCATAGATTTTGGAGTTGGAAAGAATAAACTGAATTTTATTTCTACTATTTACTAGGAAGGGGAACTTTGGGTGTAATATCTGTCCTGTCTCTTCATCTTTAACCTCTCAAGTTTCTTCATCTTTTAAACAGAAGTAATGTCTTCCTTATAGGGTTGTTGCAAGGATTAAATTAGATAATGCATGGAAATCACTTGACATCATGCCAGTACATAGAAATCATACCAGTAAATATTACTGCTATCATAATCATGTGACAAGCAGCCAGCTGCTCCCTAAGCATTTGAGGGTTCTGGGGCAGGGAATGGATTTGTACAAATAAAGAGGCAAGTTGACCTAGTCCCCTACTAGTTTACCTACTGGACCTTGGGTTCCTGAAGGACATTTGCCTGCCATCTTTCCGTTTCCCACTGACCTTTTGCGCCACACTTCCCTGCCCTCTCCCCACATCCCTTCCTTCCCATATATCTCTTTTGGGCCCCGAAAGATACTGCAGGATCCTCTGCCATTTCTTTGGTCTCAGCGCCGACTGTGGAGTGTGCGAATATAGCTCAAACTCGGAGCTGTTTTCCCATTGCCTCAGTGGCCCAACGGGCTCCGGAGATACAATGACTTCATCCTGAGGCAGCATCCTCATTGGCTTCTCAATTCCCAAGGACTTTTTTCTTCCTGAAAGGGAATTAACAAGCGAGTGTACGGTTGCTTTGACAACAAATTTCTAACCTCTGTCCAACTCTCCGGAATGAGAACATATCTATTAATACATTCGATAGGCTGGGGAGTTGAGCTCAATGCAAATTTTCTTTCAGGTGTAACACAGCTTACCGGGCTTGGCTAGGTTCGGTGGCACTGCGGTTAGACGCTGGGAAATCTGAGAGCCCCTGTTGCAGGAGCCTGTGGCGGAAAAGTGAAAGTACATCCGCAACAGGTGGCAGCGGCTGCAGGGAATGCGTTTGAGAGCACCGATGGCGGTTGCGCGCAGGAAAACTTTCCAAAGCAGGCAAGTGGGATCTCTTCTCCTTTTTATGTGCGTATCTGTGGGGAGTACAGCAACCATCCGCTATTCCGTGGCGGAGGAGATGGAAAGTGGCTCTTTTGTGGCCAATGTGGCTAAGGATTTAGGACTGGAGGTAGGGAAACTGTCAGCGCGCGGGGCGCGGCTGGTTCCGGAAGGCAACAAACTGCACTTCCGGCTCCACCGCAAGACAGGAGATTTGTTCGTGAAGGAGAAACTGGATCGGGAGTCTCTTTGTGGCAAAGCCGACCCGTGCGTTTTGCACTTTGAAATTGTCCTGGTGGAGCCGCTGCAGTCCTTCCGTGCAGAAGTCAGGGTATTTGATATCAATGACAATGCACCCATTTTTCTAAACAAGGAGCCTCTGTTAAAGATCCCAGAAAGCACCCCCTTGGGTTCACGTTTTCCTCTGCAGAGCGCCCAGGATCTGGACGTGGGCCTCAATGGTCTCCAGAACTACAGCCTGAGCCCCAATGCACATTTCCACTTGCACACCCGCTTCCGCAGCCACGGGCCCAAATACGCCGAGCTAGTGCTGGATAAACCCCTGGACAGAGAGGAGCATCCTGAAATCAACTTGACAATTACAGCGGTGGATGGCGGGTCCCCGCCCAAGTCTGGCACCGCCCATATTCGCGTGGTGGTTCTGGACGTCAACGACCACGTGCCCCAGTTCTCACGACTGGTGTACCGCGCTCAGGTACCAGAGAACAGCGCCAACGGTTCTTTCGTGGTCACGGTGACTGCCAAGGACCTAGACGAGGGCTCCAACAAGGAGATAACTTACTCGTTAGCTCAAAACCCAGAAACAATTCTCCAGACGTTTCAGATTGACTCTCAAACTGGAGAGGTTCGACTCCGAGGGCCCCTAGATTTTGAAGCTATAGAAACGTATGACATTGATATTCAAGCTACAGATGGAGGAGGCCTCTCTACCCACAGCAAAGTCCTGGTGGATGTCATCGATGTAAATGACAATCCTCCTGAAGTGATGATCTCTTCTGTGTCCAGCCCTCTCCCTGAGGACTCACCACCACAGACTGCAGTGGCCCTCTTCACGATCCGAGACCGGGACGTTCGAGTGGGAGGAAAAATCACCTGCTTCCTCAAAGAAGAAAACCTTCCTTTTGTAGTCAAACCTACATTACGAAATTCTTACTCACTGGTCACTGACAGAAGCTTGGATCGGGAGGATGTCTCAGGCTATAACATCACCCTTGTTGCCATGGATACTGGACCACCCAACCTGTCCACAGAGACTGTGATAGAGGTGCTACTATCTGATATTAATGACAATCCTCCAGTGTTTCAGGAAGATTCCTACATCTTAACTGTTCGAGAAAACAACAGCCCTGCGATTTTTATTGGCAAAGTCCATGCTGAGGATTTAGATTTGGGTGAGAATGCCCAAGTAACATATTCTCTTCTGCCTCCCCAAAGTGGAGATCTAGCAGTCTTTGCTTACATCTCCATAAATTCAGACAATGGGAAGCTCTATGCACTGAGAACCATGGATTATGAGGCCATTCAAAATTTTCAGTTTCTGGTAAAGGCAACTGATGGGGGCCTCCTGTCACTGAGTAGCCAAGTTACTGTCAGAGTGGTTGTACAGGATGACAATGACAACCGTCCAATGATCTTGTACCCACTGCAGAATGGTACTTTGCCCTGTAATGACCTGGTGCCCAGGTCTGCAGAGGCAGGCTATCTAGTGACCAAAGTGGTGGCCGTTGATGGTGACTCAGGTCAGAATTCTTGGCTTTCATACCATCTACTTAAAGCTACTGACCTTGGGTTATTCTCTGTTCAACGACAAAATGGGGAAATCCGTACATTGAGGCAGATAACTGAAAGAGATACCGTGATGCAGAAACTTACCATTCTTGTTCAGGATCATGGCCAACCAGCTCTCTCCACTACTGCCTCACTCAACATCCTGCTGGTAGATGGCTTTTCAGAGCCCTACCTGCAGTTTCAGGATCCATCCAAACATTCTCAGAAGGTAAATCCATCCACTAAATATTTGGTCATTTCTCTGGCTGTGCTTTCCTTTCTTTTTCTACTCTCTGTCACAATGATTTTCATTATACACATCTACCAGAAGATTAAACATAGAGACAAGTTCACAATTCAAGAACATTTCTATGATGACTGTAATTTCCCTAACAATCTGGTACAAGGAGGAGGCAATGGATCTTTATCACAGCCTTGTGCATATGACACGTGCTCAGCCACTGGCACTGGGAATAGTGAGTTCCGGTTTCTTAAGCGCTTTATGCCCAATTTCCCTTTCCCCCATGCCACTGGAGAGGTAAAAGCAGAGAATGGCTCCTCTTTACCCCCAGATTCTAATAGGAATAGGTCTCGGGGGTCAGAGGGCCATTCCCAGGTATCTGATAACTATATGTAGCTTTTACTAACAGCTCTTGGTGAGAGAAGAATACACTTGTATGCAAATTTCTCCCATCTTCATTGAAACAAAAATAGTATTAGACTGCAGATTTAGTGGAGACAGAGGAATGCCTAATTTGGTGAAAATGGGAAATTCAGAGTAAGGCTCGGTTTACTCAGTACAAAACAGTTATCCTGAGTCTCAGATCTTATATCTGTAATACCTTTGTGTTTGAAATTCTGTTTAAAGAAATGTCATTATCTATGATCATATATATTGTAGGAACTTCTGCATTTCCATCTCCTTTATGCTAGGCAAGTAATGAATGAGTCATTATTTATGTTTCCTCTGGAAGTTTGTTGGTCCTGGTCCAGGAAATACTTAGTTTCATGGAGATAGCCTGCTATTTTACCTTTATTTTTCAGTAGAAAGTTATGTATACATAAGGAAGAGAAGTTGCTTCCAGTTTTGATACATTAGGAAACAATTAGGTTTGACAAACAGAAATGTAGTTTGTTATTCAGAAATTTCTAGATTTTTGTCCCTGATAAATGATTATCTTTGATCAACATCTTGCATGTTATCATTCATAATCATGAAAATGCCTAGTGAACCTAGTGAGTGGTTGTCACAGACAGGCTGCTGAGAGAAAAGGTAAAGAGGAAAAGAAAGTATTTGCAAATGCAAGTAAGGGCAGATACAAAGCTGCAGAAATATAGTTCAAGATTGTTCTCTAGAATTTAGATGTAGATTTCTTTTTGGTTGTTTATACTCTTAGTCAAGTTTCAAACCTCTTTCATATCCAGATGTCTATCTTCACCTTCTCAGAGAAAAATTATTTGAATATGAAGAATGAAGAATCAGTGATGATAAAAACAAGTTAGGGCTGCTGTAGTTAATAAGTGCTATAAAATACTTTATTTTGTGCTATTAAGTGCTATAGAACATTTATTTTAAACTATTTTATAGTTCACACAACTATAAAAGGAAAGGGTATTAAAAGAAAAAAAAAACCTTGATGCCAGTTAAGTGGCCTTTAAGAAAAACATACACTTTCAGTTAAGTACCCAATTTAATTGTAAGCCCTTTTTCCTCTCTGAGCATTCTGAAGTGATGACATGGAAACTGAGGAAAAAAAGAGGTATTTCTAGTAAATCATAATTAAATGGAGTAGGGAAACAAGCTTCTTTTTGATGAGTGCTATATTATTCTTGGTTCTCTTATGCTACAATTGAAAAAATGAATATCAAAATGTTAGCTTTCGGGCCGGTGAGATAGCTCAGCAGCATAAGCACCTGTCTGGCAAGCGCGAGGTCCTGCGTTTGACTCCCGGTACCCACATACAAAAAAAGGGCCGGTGATATCGCTCAGCAGCACGGGCACCTGCTGGTGCACGAGGTCCTGAGTTTGACCCCCGGTACCCACAGAAAAATAAATAAATAAATAAATAAAAACAAAATATTAGCTTATTTTAGGGATGCTGCTAATACTACTAACTGTGCTTAAAACTTTAAAGTTTGCTTTAAATACGTGCCTTATTTATGCAAATTTATGTAAATTTATACTCACTATGATACATCCTCCTCCCTCTCAAATAGGAGGACACAATATTTGTACCTGGACTTGTAATGGTAGAGTAATAGTTTTCAAAATATGCCATAATGTATTTATTGACATGTTTCATTCTTGGACTTACGGCTGATATCTAATGGCTGTTTACTTGGTGGCCAGGGATATACTAAAATTTAGTGCTGTTATTTTTCAAATGTTAGAGATGCTTAGGGCAGAAGTGGTATAACCGATGGCTGCCTTCAATATTTTAATATTTTGAGAATATGTGAAGCAAAAGAAAAATAATGATGAAATATTTTCTCATTAATATTAAATATTTTCCATAAATCGACATACAATCTTGCTTATTTGGAGTAAAAGTCTTTCTTGCACAAAAGTGTTCCAGTATATTTGGGTTAGGATTGGTTAAGGCAGACTGAAAACAGGGGCTTTAAGGGAGCAAGAACATAGGATTAACTTTTTTTTATAGGTAAGCACTAATTAATGAAATGTGATTAAGAATTACTGAACTAGCTATATTTGACTATATATAAAGATCTAAATATAACAGAATCTTCCTTAATGTCAAGAATAAGGAGAGAAAATGGTGGACAGCAGTGATTTTAAGACTGAACATCAAACATCAGTAAAGTATACACACACACACACGCACGCACATACGCACAAGCTGTAATCGCTATATATATATGGTGAATGTTTAATTTTTTTTTCTTTATGTGGGTACTAGGAGTTGAACTCAGGACCTCACGCTTGCCAGGCAGGTGCTTATGCCGCTTAGCTATATCACTGGCCCAATGTTTAAATTTTTAAAAAATTTATTACAGTAAAATACAGATTGTCATTAGTTCCCCTCAGAATACTTCCTGTAGCTTCTAAGACACTTCTCCCTTCATTCTTTTTTTTTTTCTTGAGACAGGGTCTCGTTATGTGGTTCAGGCTACTCTTGAACTATGTAACCCAGGCTGGCCACAAACTCATGGCAATTCTTTTGCATCAGCCTCCCAAGTGCTGGAATTACAGGTGTATGCCACCATGCCCAGCCTTCCCTTCATTCTTGACACTTTCTGAAGCAGTTCTTGAAGTCCTCTTTTGTGTCTTTTTATGAGGTATGGTCAAAAAATACAGTGAACCCATGATGAATCATCATGGACTAATAAAAAATATAAAAATACAGTGAATACTGCTACCAAGTACCATCCCAGGAGGAAGGCAGGCTTGTAAAAACATCATGGCATGTCCTCATCCACCTCACTCACCTCACAGTGTGAGTTTTGGCTCTCCCTCCCCAAATTAAAATGACCATGAAAGTTTAATATTTTGAATAGATTCAGCCTGACAGCACAACTGAATATACCCACAACAGAGGACTTCCAGAACTGCTTCAGAGTGTGGCAAGAATGGTGGGATAAACGTGTTCAGAGCAAGGGGGACTATCTTGAGGGGGATTAATGGCAACCTGTCTTTTACTGTAATTTTCAAAAATTAAACAAAAATTTTAAGCATTCACAATATTTTTCTATTACTCCTTGGACACATCCATACACTCATGGGAGAAGAGACATAGATTTGTCAACTTTTCTATATTAAATGAAATTAAAGCCTATCATTTCATAAAGGAAGTGATATTTTAACATAAAATTAAGAGACAATAATTTCATGAACTCTTTAAATTAAAAATATAGTTTTATTAAGAATTCATTTTGCTATTATTTTTCCCATTTTTGCCTTAGACCAGTGAACATTTTGTCACTGACTTCAGATTTGGGAACTATTGGATGATCTAATCTAATTTTTGTCTAGACTTCAAATTCCCATGAAAGTTCCAATTGTATCTGATCTTTAAAAACTAACAATATCTCTATGTCAATTCACTGAATATTATGTGTGCCATTTATATTTGGAAAGAACCATGTACACTAACTGAGATTAAGTTCAAGTTTCCATCAGCAAATTAAGATAAATAATGGAAACAATTAGAGCATATACTCTCTTTAAATATCAAGTAATATTAGAACTATTTGTATATATTCCAAACTATAATCCAATGTCTTGAAGAGTGGCTTGTGCAAAAAAAGCCATGCTAAATACTTGAAATTTTAAAACTAATTGATTTAGGAAAATTGCCTCAATATTCTCTTTAATTTTGATGTGTGGGCCTACATTTCTACCAGAAGTTTTAAAGAATTTAAGCTCAGCTGGTGCAGTGGTACACACCTGTAGTGCTAACTACTTGGGAGGCTGAGGCAGGAGGACTGCAAAATGAAGACCAGCCTAGGCAACTTATTGAGACCTGCTTCAAATAATAATTTTAAAAGGGCTGGGGATGTAATTCCTCTATAGAGCACTTGCCTAGTATGCATCAAGGCTCTGGGTTTAACCCCCAGTAGAAAAGCAAGGAGGTTTAAGATCTTTTAAAAATGTTTTATTACAATTTTAGACTTATAAAATTGTGAAAATACTTAGTTTCCGTATAAAATTCCTTTCCCTTCCCTTCATATTAATACCTTAAACAACCATTGTACATCCATCAAAATTAAGAAATTAACCCTGTGCAATTATTTTAATTAGACTACAAACTATTCGGATTTCACCAGTTATCCTCCTAATGTCTATTTTTTTTAACTGTTCATATATGCAACCCAGGATCCCACACTGCACTTAGTTGTTCTGTGTCCTTAGTCTCTATCACCTGTGATGGTCCCTTAATCTTTCCTTGTCTTTCATGGCTTTGAGAATGTCTTTTACGTCTTTTTCCCTTTTTTGTGCTGGAGATTAAACCTAGTGCTTTCATGCTAAGCTACACTGTCAGACTTTTTTAAACTTTATTTTTTTTTTAATATGTGGGTACCAGGAGTCGAACTCAAGACCTTGTGCTTGCCAGGCAGGCGCTTATGCTGCTGAGCTATCTCACTGGCCCCTTATTTTTCTTTTTGAGACAGGGTCACTAATTCTCTGAGTTTCCCAGGCTGAGCTTGAATTTGAAATCCTGCTTCAGCCTCCCAGAGTGCTGGGATTATAGGCATGCACCACCACACCCAGCTTGACTTTGAGACTTTTGGAAAGTACTAATCAGTTATTAGTAGAATGTTTCTCAGTTTGAGATTATTTTTGTTGTCTTGTGATTAGACTGAGGTTATGCATTATTGGGAGGAATAGCAAGAAATGATGTGTCCTTAATGCATCATATCAGCAGGTACATGATGTCAGTATGTCATAATGTTAACCCTTTTTAATTGTAAAATAATATAACATTAAATTTACCATGTTAACCACTTTAAGTGTGCATAGTTCACTAATGTTATGGTGATGTTAATCTTTATTATGTCCTGTGCACGCTAGGCAAGTACTCCTCCACTGCGTTACATCCCCAGGCCTAAAGTGATCTTATTCTTGATCACTGGTTAAGATGATATCTACCAAGCTTCTCCACTGTAAGTTACTATTTTTTTCTTTGTAATTAATAAATACTTGGAGGAAGGTACTTTAAAACTGTGCAAATGTCATGTTTCTGTTTAAATTAACATTAGTATACATTGCTGGATATTTCCTGAGGCAATTAAAATTGTGACATTCTAATGGTGAATTCCTATTTTCCTGATCCCTTCTAGGATAATTAAATTTCTTCAACCAGGAATACTTGTCACTTCTCCTATTCTTATTTAGTTACTTCTTTATATATGGATTCATGGATGTTTAGTATTTGACTTATGATCCAGTGCTATCATTTTGTTGTTGTTTAGCAAGCCTTTTTAGCTGAGACAAAGTGCAAATTTTTTTGTGGGGGCGTACCAGGGGTCGACCTCAGGACCTCGCGTGCCAGCAGGTGCCTGTGCTGCTGAGTGATATCACCGGCCCTTTTTTCCTATGTGGGATCCGGGAGTCAAACTCGGGCCCTCGTGCTTGCCAGGCAGGCACGTACGCCTCTGAGCCATCTCACTGGCCCCCAAAGTGCAGATTTGTAACCCTGGAGTTACCCACGTAGAACAAATTTGGTTAAAATCAGAATTTTTAACCCTATATGTTAGGTTATTTTTTTATTTTTTTTTTTTTGTGGGTACCGGGGGGTCGACCTCAGGACCTCGCGCGCCAGCAGGCGCCCGTGCCACTGAGCGATATCACCGGCCCCTTTTTCGTATGTGGGTTCCGGGAGTCGAACTCGGGCCCTCGCACTTGCCGGGCAGGCGCTTAAGCCACTGAGCCATCTCACCAGCCCTGTTAGGTTATTTTTAACACACACAAATTTCTTTAAACTTTTTTTTGGTGGGTACCGGGGTCGACCTCAGGACGTCGCACGCCAGTAGGCGCCCGTGCCGCTGAGCGATTATCACCAGTCCCTTTTGTCCTATGTGGGTAATGGGAGTCAAACTCAGGACCTCGCGCTTTCCGGGCAGGTGCTTATGCCGCTGAGCCATCTCACTGGACCCCATTTTTAAACTTAAGGTTTATTCGTAATGAACATTTTATCTTTAAAAGAAAATATACTGATGTGAGTTTAAATTTTAATTACTGATATAAAATTATTAAATATATTAAACAACAAAAACTTCCAATTTGCTATGCAGACATGTTTATATATTTATAAGCTATATGTAATAGGAGTGTCATTTTAAAAGAAATTTATATGTTGAGATTAAATATACAGATATATAGGAAATGGAATTGGTTGTCTGATTTTATGTAATTCTCCTATAAATAAATAAATGTATTATTTTATCAGGTCTGTATTTTTGTTGGTATCTATTTAAAAATAAAATTGTCTCATTCCTAGAAGAATTCATCCATTTATAATTATGCTATGTAAACATGTTTTCTGTAGAGTTCAATATCTTCAAATTATATGACCATACCCCCACTCTTTAGCCAAAAGTTTTTTATTTCCAAATCTACATAACACTTTTAAATAAATTATTTGGGTATTGGTTGTTTATATAACATTGAAACAGAATGTTAAAAGTAAAATAACAAAAGGTTCTTTGGTTTAGCTGGTGAAATAAATTTATGCTTCATTGTACCTTGCTCTATTCTATACATAGAAATAATAGATAAAAGTTAAAAATAGAAAATAAAGCAAAAACAAGTGTAATAGAGACATAAATGTGAACAGGAATGATACATATTTCTGTACTACAAGGATGAGAAGCTAGCATTGGCTGATAGCTATTATGGGCTATCAGGAACAAAATGTTCTCCGTGAAAGATGAATAAAAGTTACAATCAACTGCTTAAAGCAGGAGCTAGGATGAGTCCATCTTGCTCAAGACAGAAGGTTGAAAAAAACTGCTAAACCTCCTGGGGAAGTTGAAGGCTCTTTTATACTGGTGTGGTAAGGCTTGACAATGGCTGCAGGCTGAGGAGGAGGGAAAGCTACCATCTGTGATATGATAAATCAAAAATAAATTTCCTACCTTCACCTTTGGACAATGAACACAGTGCTTGCTAGCTCACTAGAAGTAAGTGGCAATAGTTCAGAGCATGGTCATCATCCAGAATAAAAATCAAAGCAGTAATGAAATTGTGCTTGGATCAAGGGTTGCATTAAATAGATGTAGTTTGACTAGCCAGGGACATTCATTCACCCTGTTTCCCCTTTGCTGAAATCTCATGGTTAGTGAGTTATAATTTACAGTATGATAAATGCTTTTTCCTGGGAGAAGGTAAGTAGAAGGTGAATTTCAAAGCTGAAGAATGACTTGATGAGGGGACTATTAAACAGTAGTGATTTACTAGAGTTCTCCAGTACTTGGGTATTTCTACCCTGGAGAGCATCCTCTCTGCTCTCCTTGATGTTATCTTGGCTACTAAAGACTACATCTGGCCCATGCCTCTTCCATATACACATTATCAGAAAGAACAGTTGATAACATTGGCTCAAAATAACAAATCTGAAAACATACCTACTTCAAAAACAAACTGTTAGAGTTATCAGAACTGAGATACTATGACTATTGAACTAAGAAGTTTAAATAAGCATAATTAGATTATGCAAAAAAATAAACTACATGAAACAAGAACTACAGTTTTTGAAAGTGGAACTACTAGGCAAAAAATATAATTATTAAAGAATATAATAGATGAGTTGATTAATAGAAAAGATCAAGCTAAAGAACTTAGTGAATCAGATCACTTTGAAAAATTCTCCCTGAAGAAAATAGAGAAAAATAATTGAAAGATATATAAAAAGAGATATATAGGATAAAAGGAGTGACAATGCACAAAACTTGGTACCTCAGAAGAAGAAAAATGTACAAAATGCAGAGAATACTTTTTGAAGAAATGATTGAAATAAATGTACAAGAACTAAAGAATGTTGGAAGAGAGCTCTAATTTTAAAAGGCATTAGAACCAAAAAAGGGGGTAGGGGACATGCCTAGGCAAATTGTAGGAAAATTTAGGAATACCAATGATAAGGAAAAAGAGAATATCAAATACAGAGAAAAAAGAAACAAACTGACAGCGAATTACTCATTCACAATACTGAGTGCAAGCAATATATGGAACTGGTTCTTGGAAAAGCTAACAAAATAGAAAAATAAAAGCAAAAACAAACAACTGGTAGCTATGCCTCATTAACATCCAGAATTACCAGGCAATTTCAGTGCTAGGTGGCAAGTAGCTAATTTATAGTGGGAATAAGAAATATTTTCAGGGCCAGTGAGATTGCTCAGCGGCGTAAGCACCTGCCTGGCAAGCACAAGGGCCCGAGTTCGACTCCTGGAACCCACATTCAAAAAAAGGGCCGGTGATATCGCTTAGCGGCATGGGTGCCTGCTGGTGCACGAGGTCCTGAGGTTGACCCACGGTACCCACACACACACACACAAAAAGAAATATTTTCAGAAATATAATATCTCTTGGGCCGGTGAGATGGCTCAGTGGCTTAAGCGCCTGCCCGGCAAGTGCGAGGGCCCGAGTTCGACTCCCGGATCCCACATACGAAAAAGGGGCCGGTGATATCGCTCAGTGACACGGGCGCCTGCTGGCGTGCGAGGTCCTGAGGTCGTCCCCCCGGTACCCAAAAAAAAAAAAAAAAAAAAAAAGAAATATAATATCTCTTTTATCTTTCTTCATGTAAAGAAGACTGGAGGAAAATTCCCTAGGTCATTTTGTTGCTGTCTGTCTTATGCTAGACCAGTTCATGAAACAGACTTCATCTCATGATGCAGCATTCATGGATCAAAGGGAAATGTCTTTCAGATACCACACAGATAAATTTAAGAAATAGATTAGAAAAATGAGCAAGGGTCTTTTTTTTTTTGTGTGTGGGTACCAGGGTTCAAACTCAGGACCTCGCGCCTGCGAGCAGGCGCTCGTGCCGCTGAGCGATATCACTGGCCCTTTTTTGTGTGTGTGTGTGGGTACCCACAGTCAAACTCAGGACCTCGTGCTTGCCACACAGGCGCTTATGCCGCTGAGCTATCCCACCGACCCCAAGGGTTTTAATAAGTTGGCAGTGATGATCAGAAAAATTAAAGTAGAACACATGACTTTCCAATGAGCAAAATAAAATTTTATCTAGCCAATAGGAGTAAGGAAGTTGTATTATTATTTAAAATAATAATAAATAAGGAAATCTTGAAATATAATGGAGAAAATATGTGCTAAAATATTGGCAACTAAAATAAACATACAAAAATTAAGGTCATCCATCAAGTGTTGTTTGGATTAAAAACTAAGACCCAGAAATAAAGAGCCTACCAAGAACAGATTATTAATAACTGTTATATTAAATTACATTCTTATATTAACCCGATAAAATACAGAATAATGATTTTAATAGTAACCAATAGTATCCAAGACAAATACAAAAAGAATATAGATCAATAATACATAATGATCATGCAAATATATGCACCTTTAATAGAGCCTCAAGATACATAAAGGAATAACCAGAATTTACTGAAGGAAATAGGTAAATCAGATGATGTATCTCTTTGAAAAACTGCAGCTCAAACAAAGATAAAGACAGACACTGAATATATAAAAATACAACTGATACATAAGAATATATTAAGAAATAAATCCATCACAAAGAGAAAATACATTATTTTGGGCTATAATTAGAATGATTTGAAATCTGACTAGTTCTAGTCCACAAAAGAAGAATAAAAATTCCATGTAAATCCAAGCAGAAATATGTGCCAAAATGTAATAAAATTTTATTATGAGCCAATGTTATCAACTATTCTTTCTGATAATGTGTATAGGGAATTATAAATAAGGAAATCTTTTTTAAAGTCCCAATCTATTGATACCTAAATAGCAAATTATTTAGTAATATTTGAATTGAACAGGAAGTCTTTAGAAAAATTACAATGTTCTTTAGTACTCAAGAACAATGAAAACATTACAAGTGAAAATTTGTGAGGCAGAGATAAAAGTAGCATTTAGATGGAAATATTTGGTTTTAAATATGCACATCAGAAAAAAAAGAAATATTGAAAGAAAATGATCCAAACAGTTTTAAAAGCAGTAAGAAAACTTAAAGGAGTAAAAGGAAGTAATACAGATAAGGATAGAGATTGATGAAATTATAAATAAATAATGCAGGTTAGCCAAAGCTAATGCAATCATTTTGAAAAAATTATACAATGAAAAACTTGTAGAAGGCTGGCCAAAAAGAAAAGGAAAAGAGTTAATAACTAAAAAATACAGGGAAGTAACAATAAACTCTATAGTAATTAAATAAATAAGATAATATGAAAACATAAGTGTTTCAATAAAATACAGTAAAAGGAAAAACAAGAAATGACAAACTGGTGCAGAACATCATGAAAAAAATGAATAGGTAATAACTATTAAAACAAATTGAAAGAATAATCAGAGACTTAACCTCCCTAACAAACAGCTAATCTGAATGGTTTATCAGATAGTCAAAAACAATATTCATAAGAAAAAATAGTCCAACATTTATGTATAGTACACACATAAGGAATTATATATTATATTCTACATATTTTAAGGCAAAACTACTTATGTATTTCCTTCAATATTTAAGATTTCT
Organism: Erethizon dorsatum; assembly: GCA_028451465.1. Classification (NCBI taxonomy): domain Eukaryota; kingdom Metazoa; phylum Chordata; class Mammalia; order Rodentia; family Erethizontidae; genus Erethizon; species Erethizon dorsatum. Next base: position 67,679,760 of record CM051838.1, read on the forward strand.
GTCAAAAAATGGGCATATTAGAAAAAATATGAGTTAGATGGCAGAATGGAAAAATATTTGCAATGTCAAAAATCAACAAATGTTTGGCATAAGAATTCACAAAGGGCTCATGCAAATAAATATTTAGAAGACAGGAAATACTATAGAAAAACAGAGAAGAACATAGGAAAAAGTGCCTATGCTCATGCATAACCACAGAAATACAATTTAAAAATACAATCACCTTTATACTCAGCAAAATGGGCAAAATTACAAAGCTAGAAAATACAAAGCATTCCCAAGGATGTGAGGTAAAGACAATTCTCATGCTCATCTAAAGGAAGTGCTCCCTGGCACAGTAATTGCAGCAAACATTTTAGAAGTATTTAATGAAAATAAATACATGTATTTATTCAGATACTGGATAAGTATTATCACAGAAATTTTTGCACTGATTTGTAAGGGAATATATACAATGAGTCCATTGTGGTCTTGTTTACATAGCTGGGTATTGAGTAAACCATAGTTGTCTAACCCCAGAGAAAAGAAAATACAAAATGGTAATAGCAATGCATAATATTAAATGTCATATAGAAGAGAGACACAACAAACTAGATGTACAAAATGAACATGACTGCACCTTCAAAAACACAATTTGAGTTTTTTAAAAAGCTATAATTGGAATAAGAAAATTAAAATGTATATCCAATGAATATTAATACATATTTAGATGGACAAAATAATAAAATATTTTATAAATATACATATATTTAAAGACATATACTAAAATATATTAGGCTCAAAAACCATACATATACATATATACATACACATATATATGTGCTGAAAATTAGGAGAAAATGAACTAATAAAAGGAGAGGTTTTCAGCACAGACCAAACTTGATAATGTAGTATCACCTAAGGAACTGAGTAACTCTCTCAGCACCTGGGATTAAAAAGAAACAGAATGTGTTATTCCAACAAGCAGAATAAAAAAGAAAGGAAGAAAGAAAAAGAAAATTCAACAGAAAGCAGGAAAGGAGAAATACTCCCCAGAAAATTATAAGTGAAATACAATATAAGAATTATAAACCCAAATGTATTAGTAACTTAATAAAGGCAAACAGTATATTTATCAAAAGACAAAAATATGTCCTTAGATTAAGAAATGTAATACAGGGCTAGTGAGATGGCTCAGCGGCATAAACGCCTGCCTGGCAAGTGCGAGGTCCTGAGTTCGACTCCTGGTACCCACATACAAAGGAAAAAGGGCCGGTGATATCACTCAGCGGCACAAGCGCAAGGTCCTGAGTTTGACCACCGGTACCCACAAAAAAAAAAGAAAAGAAAAAAAGAAATACAGATGTAATACAGAATGTAATACAGAAAAATGCTCAAGACATAACTAAAACTTGCCCTGTGTAACAATTTTCTAGTGTTTGTAACAAACTACTACATGCTCAGTAACTGAAAACACCACAGATGTGTTACTTTACAGTTTTTAGGCCAGAAATCTGACACAGATCTTAACGGGGCCAGAATCAAGGTGTCTGCAGGGCTACACTCCTTTCTGAAGGTTTTAAGGGAGAATCTTGTTTTCTTACATTTTCCTGCTTCTAGAAGTCCCTCCTGTCCATCTTTAAAGGCACCAATATTACATCTCTCCACACCTTTGCTCTAAACTAACATTTCCCCCTCAATTTCCTCTCGTGCTTCTCTCTTCCAATTTTAATGATCCATGGGATTTCATTTGGGCCCAATAATGTAGGAAAATCTCTTTAACAATTATAATTCTATCTGCAACCTTATTTCCCGATGCTGTGGAAGAAAACAAATTCACAGGTTACAGAGATTAAGATGCAGACATATTTAGGGGGCCATTATTTTGACTACAGTACACATGAAGGATAAATTAAAGGCACAGAAGACATACTTCCAAGACACAAAATATGAATATCAGTTATCAGACTATCAATATAAAAAAACCTATATATTAGGTTTTGCTAAAAGCATTACCCAACAGTTCTAAAGCTGAACGTATGTAATATATCCTCAAATAATGAAGCAAACAGATTTTATAATCAAAATTGGTAAATCTATAAGAAGTAGGATCTCACATTGGTTTCTGCACTTGATTGACGGAACCAAACAGAACGTAGCCAGGAAACACGAAATTTGAATTAGAACAATTCAAGGAATGGGCTTGGTTTAAAAGACACAGAATTCTATACTCCACCATTTAAATGTATCTATTTTTAAGTATACATAAAATATTTAAATGACAACATATTGGATCACAAGGTAATTTTAACAAATTGTAACATTATTAGATAATTATAGTCTGTACCATGAAGACAATAAATTACAAATGAAAAAATTAAAAGATCATGAAACTCACATGGATATGTTCAAAACTTAAACTCATGAACAAAATAATTCATAATAAAAATCTGAAAATGTTTCTTGTGTGATAATAAAAATAGCATATACAAAAATTTGGAAGATGCAACTGTAAGTGCTACTTTAAAAATTACCCCTAGATGTTTATATTATAAACTTGGAAAAAAATAAAGTATGAGGTAAGAAAATTAAATGACATTAACAGAATAAATCTAAAAGAAATTAGAGGGAACAAAAATGACAAAAAGAGATAAATAGGGCAGAAAATTAGAATAAATAGAATTACAAACCAAAAACTAGTTCTCTAAAAGTTTTGTAAAAAATAGACAGTTATGTTGTTGAGAAAAGAAAAAAGGAAACACAAGTAATATCCAGAATGAAAAACTGGACAAAAACAAAAGAATAGTAGCAATTAATGATTCAAAAGAAAAACCTAAGAACAACTTTACGAGCATGACTCTCCTAGAAAAACAGACTGAAGATAGTAAAACTGCGTATTTCCAGGTGGAAAAGTGTGCTCAGATTTTTTTTCATACAGGCCAGGGGAGATATAGCTCAGTGGTAGAGCGTTTGCCTTGCATGCGTGAGCCCCTGGGCTCAATCCCCAGTACCATGAGAAGGAGAAGGAGAAGGAGAAGGAAAAGGAGAAAGTTAAGGAGAAAGTTGAGAAGGAGGAGAAGAAGAAGAAAGTTAAGGAGGAGGAGAAGGAGAAGGAAAAGATCACGGTTAAGGTTAAGGTTGAGGACAAGGAGGAGAATTTTTCATACAGATTCTACCAAAATAAAAAAATGTTGGTGAAGATGTAGAGAAAAGGAACTCTCATACACTGTATGTGGAAGTGTAAATTCATATAGCCGCTATGGAGAATAGTATGAATGTTCTTTAAAAAACTAAGACCAGAACTACCATATAATCCAGCTCTCCCACTTCTGGGTATATAGCCAAAGGAAATTATATTAGCATATCAAGGAGATGCTTGAATGCCCATAGTTATTGCCACACTATTTACAATAACTAAGATATGGAATCAACCTGGATGCCCATCAATGAATAAAGAAAATGTGTTATATGTAATCAATGGAATATTATTTAGTCACAAAAACATCGATGCCCTATCATTTGCAGTAAAAAAATGAATGGAACTAGAGGACATTATGTTAGGTGAAATAAGTCAAACACAGAAAGACAAATTTTGCATGTTATATCCCTACATGGATTTTAAACCAAAAGCCAATTAAAATGTATATTAGTGATTACTAGAGCCTGGAAACAGTGGGGCAATGAGAGAGTGGAAGGTTAGATGACAGGTATCCAAACACAGAAGTAATAAAATCTACTGTTTTACCGAACATCACAGTGGGGGGTTATAGTTCACAATAACCTATTACATATTTTATGACCAACTAGAAGAGAGGAGCTAGAAGGCTCCAAATGCAAAGCAATGAAAAGGAGATGGAAATGTTAATTACCCTGAATTTCAGTAATATTGTATATCTGTATTGAAATATCACACTGTACACTATAAATATGTACAATTATTATGTGAAGCAAAATAAATGTTTTTCAATAATTAAGGAGGTGAACATGCAAAGTACCCTGATTTGATCATTGCATACTGCATATATTTATCAGATAATCACTCATTACTCCATATTTGTACAATCAAAATAAAATATATACAAAAGAAACTGTTATATTTGCTAAATGTTTTAATTTCAATTCTAATTATACATTGATTGAACTTGCTTGCATTCCAGTAACTCAAATGAACTCTCAGGAATAACTGGGAAGGAAAAAGAAGAAATCTTATGAAAGGCTAATTAGTTTTTTAAATTTCACACAGAGGTCTTAGAAAATAATTGGATGGTTTCTTCCAAAGGGCCCACATTAGAAACATATATAGCTGGGCATGGTAGTGCATTTTTATAATCCAAGCATTAGAGAGGCTGAGGTAGGAGAATCACCCCAAATTCAAGGCCATCTTGGGCTACATAGTGAGTTCAAGGCCAGCCTGAACTACATAGCAAGCCCCTATTAAAAAAAAAAGACAAACAAATCTAATAGTCCATCAATAAATACACTGAAATTATAGTAAGCCGTATAAGCACATTGATGTCTATTGAATTGCCAAATAGAAAGTATATCTTTTAAAAAGTCACCCAGAGTCTGAGTTTAATAATTAAGCATTACTGATAAAATTGGCCATATTGTTGATTCGTAGGACTCACTGAACTATATATGAATGCAATATTCTTTCAGTACAAATTTCTGTATGAATCCAATGACTTCTAATTTCCATAAATTATAGGTTTGACCTACCTATGCATAGATAGGAACTTGAAAACAATCAGTCTTGAAAATAATATTCACAAATGTATACATTTACTTCCCTAAAAAGTATCCTAAACATGTGGAAAATCATATAGGAATTTTTGATTTCCATCCAAAATTAAAGTCCCTGAACCTACTATTCATAGAGAAAAAATTTTATTTATTTATTTATTTATTTATTTATTTATTTATTTATTTATTTATTTATTATGTGGGTACTGGGACCTCACGCTTGCCAGCAGGCGCTTTCTGCCACTGAGCGATATCACTGGCCCTTTTTTCCTTTATGTGGGTTCTGGGAGTCAAACTCAGGACCTCGCACTTGCAAGGCAGGCACTTATGCCGCTGAGCCATCTCACCGGCCCGATAAAAATTTTTTAAATACAAAATAAAATTAAAAACACTGGAAAATGCACAAATTTAAACTGAGTGAAATACTAAGATTTCACAGAAACCTACGTACTTCCCATGACTCCTGTAAGAAGACCTTTTTTTCTAGTAAGTACACACTGCACTTTCCCTTACTCATGTCATTAACACTTCCCAATTTATTTGCCCTCAAAACAGTTTCAAAGTGAAAAGTCCCTTGGTCTTAGGATGATTTAGGAAAGGTTAGCCTATTCCTAAACATTAAACTTGTTAGAATCATTTTCCCTTAGTAAATAAGCAAACTGCTTTTGAATTAAAAGAGCTCTCAGAGAGCTCAATATAACCTGTCAAAGTGTTTATAAATTGGGCTTCCATTCAACTCACATTTTTTTCCAGGAAAATAATAAAAATATTACTACAGTACTTTGAATTTCAAGATGATCCTTCTGCAAACACAGGAACGTCTTACAGAACTCTAAGGAAATTTTCATTAAAAATTGTGGAACAACTAAGTGGTAATGGAAAGCCCAGAATAATCAAAAGACACACAATTACAAATCTTAATTATATCTCGTAAACACTGAAAAGTCTAAAAGTCTCTATTTTGCTTCCAAATAAAATCTGTATTCATCTCTCATCATAAATGAGATGTGTAAATTTTTCAGTTGAATATTTGTCAATCTTAAATTCTGATTGACAAGGTTGTCTGAGAATATTGTCCGTGTATTTCATACTCAGTGTGAATGGCTACATACAAGGGAAAACAGCAATGGCAATTGAGTGAACAGTTGAAGAATTAGACAGAAGAAGAAATTATATTGAACAAAAAACCAAGATGTTTTATTAAAACTTGGTTTTGTCCATATACACCTGGATACTCTTCAATTTATTTACATTTAAGTAACCAATGGACATTAAGTATTATGCTAGTATCTGGAGAATCTGAAACTTCTACTACTTGGCCAAATTTGAACCCTGGTTCTGTTTCATCAGAAGACAAAAGTGGAGCTTCCAGACAATCCTTCATTTATTAGCAAGAAAAAAAAAGTTAGACCAAAAGGTCTAACTAGGTCTTAACTGCGTTAACTAGGTCTTCCTTAACTAGGTCTTAAATAGGTATTTGTTTTTAAAGTGCTAATTTATGTGAATCTAGATTTTTCTTGAGTATCTTTTTTGAAAGATGGGTTATACAATATGCTTAATGTACTGTACCTAATAAAAATATTTAATCCTCAGTGTTAAAAGAAATTTTACTACACCACTTTGTACCTAGCATTCACTAAATAAACTTCAATGAATTTCCACTTGTGTTGATTTATATAATTCAATTGCAGCTACAGGTTGAGTATCCCTTATCTGAAATGCCTGAGACTAGAAGTGTTTCAGGTTTTCAGATTTGGGTCTACGTTCAAGGACTTTACCCGTTGAGCATCCCTACTCCCCAAATTCAAAATCTGAAATGCCACATGGCTATCAAAATAGTTTCAGATTTCAGAGCTTAGGTTTTGGATTTCAGGACAAGGGATGTATTGGTACTCTCTTCATTGAAGACCACTTAATATCAACAAATACAGTACACACACCTAAGTATTTTAATATAAAATTTTGCCTTGCTTTTCTGATTGTGATATTGTAGGTTTATAGTTTAGGAGAAATTGTTTTGTTTTTACCTTAGTACATTAATTCAATTTCTCTTGTATATAGTTACTTTCACTGGTGAATTGCCTATTCAGCAATTCACTGTGCTCAGACACCTGATATTATTCTATGCTGAAAATGGAAGCAATTACACTGAGTATATCAAGAAAACTGGGAGATAAAGACAGAATCCGAAGGAGAAAGAATAGCTGAAGAAAGGGAAAAGAACCATTTCCTTTGCCTTTAACCAATGATTACATTCAGTAAAATCATTTTCTGTATCAGCAGTTTGGTAAGTACACCTAGAAAACTTTCTATGAAAAACCTGAACCAGTCTCTGGATAATTCTTCCTGAATGCTTCAGCCTGTACAACCTACCGAGATTTATTCTGTCTTCTCTGAACCTTGCCTGTGCAAAGCTGAACACAAAAATTAACATCTATACCTTACTTTGCTGCTCCGTATCACATGAAACCCACACATATCTATCCACTTCAAAGGCCAGAATTAATCATGTACCGTATATGGTAGCAAATCTACCATTTAAAGTAACATACAAAATAAATTAACTGGTTTTGTAACTTCCTCTTTTAAGCATTTTAATCCCATTCAGAAGAGTGCTCCAGTTTACACTTTACATAAGGACTCAATTTTCAAAAGTGTGCCTTTCAAACGATTTCTATGCCACCTACATTTTAATACTATTCATGAGACTTTGATTTTCGTTTTTAAAACGAATAAAAATGCGTTTTGGTTCCAGCAAGTGAAAAGTATTCACAGAGACCACTGGAAAATAGTGGCAGCAATCTCATTCCCGGGAATTTGCAACAAATCACAAAGAAATTTTCCTCTCCCATCCCTTTTCAGTCTAAGAAGAAAAATACCAAGATAAAATCTTCATAGATACTATGCTTTCCCTCCTATCCCTTCCCTTTCAGTTCGGGTTTGCTTATACAAAACCCAGCACCTTCCCCCACGGAAGTTGGAAACCGAAAGCAAAGTGCGTTTCAAAAACAGCTTCTTGGCCGCACTTTCCCTCAGGGCTTTGTAGCTTAGGTTGCAGAGCAGTTCGTTCAATTAAAAAAAAAATAAATAAATAGAATAAAATAAAAAAGCAGCTAAACGCAGTTACGACCAGCTGGTTCGTTCACATATGAAGCAGAGCAAGCTGCCCCGATCCTGCGTTTTAGTACCAAACGGAAGTCGCTGTAGCGAGCTCTTCCGGTACCGTCACTAAAATCAATCCTACCAAGGAAGCGGAAGTGAGGTTGGTAGGATAAGAATCCCGGAGTTTCTGTTTACAGGACCGGCTTTTTTTTTTTTTTTTCTTTTAAATGTGGGTTCCGGGAGTGGAACTGAGGATCTCGCGTTTGCCAGGCAGGCGCTTATGCCGCTGAGCTATCTCACCGGCCCAGGACCAGCTTTCTAACTACTGTGTTTCCGATTTAGGGAGTGCGAATTTACAATCTTAAAAATTACACCTCGTTTCCAACAAGTGTGTATCTGTGCGGACAAAAGCGGCAGCCATTCTTCTCTATTGCCGTTATTTGCTGCAAGCTTTGGAATAAGAAGGACCTTTATGAATTAACATATGCTAGCAGTGCGTTTATTTGTGTGGAAGAGACTCAGATAACCTTAATAAAAGAGAGAAGAGGTTTGGGGAATACACTGTATCTGGGTCCCAAAGACAACATCCATTTTTCCTATCTGTACAAAAAACACATTGCAAGGAACTAGTCCAATTTTTTCTGTCCCAACTACCATTCCCTCATCTAGGAAGTTATAAACAAAGTTGGTGCTGACTTATAACACGGAAGGAAGGAAGAATGAATATACAAAGATTTGTATCAGCCGGATGTGGTGGCGAACGCCTGTAATCCAGGCACTTGGGAGGCTGAGACAGGATGATCGCCACAAATTTGAGGCCAGCCTAGGCTACATAGGGAGTTCAAGGCTGGCCTGAACTACATAGCAAGACCCTGTCTCAAAATACCGAATAAAAAGAAGACTTTCTGTTCAGAGATATTATACTATGCATATTAACTCTTTGCATAAGTTGCTGTTTTTTTCTTTTCCTGACCTTTTATTCAGATAATATAAAAATACATTTTATAGTTGCAGTTAGAGCCACTAGAGCACTTAAATTGTAGTAGTGAGCCAAACTGCAATCTTCCATTCATTAGTGGAATTATTTGATTAAAATCTTTCTTCTCCATCAGACTAAACTCCCTTAGGATAGGGATAGAGTTTGGTTTTGCTTACAATTTTTATTCCCCAGAGCATCTCTTAGTTTCTGGCATGGAGTAGGTTCTCAATACAATTTTGTTAAATAAGGTAACGCTGACAAACTCTGACACTTCTGCAAGAAAATTAGAGACCAAGAAATACATGTAAAACCTAAATAGGGCTGAAAATGAGCTTGTATATAATAATTCAGGGGTAGAAAAGTGATATTCATTATAAGATCTCTATGCTCTAGATTTCTATAAATAAAATAATAGTTATCAACTGCACCGGCTGGCACATATCTGTAGTCCCACCTACTGTGGAGGCTGAGCAGAATTGCTTGAGCCCAGGAGCTCATTGCCACCCCAGGCCACATAGGGAGCCCCTGCCTCACAAAAATAAAAATTAAAACAATTTTTAAGAGAGGAAAAATATTTAATTATTCTTTTCCTAGTTAATATCTAAGTCTTAGACTGTAGTATGTGGATAAGAATTAAGATGGAAGGGGATGGGTGTCAGGCTCAGTGGTTGAACATTTGGCTAGCAAGCACAAGGCCCTGGATTTGATTTCCAGCACCACAAAAAGAAAATAGAAAGAGAGGGAGCCAGGGATATAGCTCAGCGGTACAGTGCCTGCCTGGCAAGCGCAAGGTTGTAAGTTCGATTCCCAGTACAAAAAAAAGAGAGAGAGAGAGACATTTGGAATAGCCTAATTCTCCCATGACTTAGGCATGTAGTAAAATTTCTGTAAAACAAATAAATAAAAGAAAAATAATAGGAAAAGAATAGGAGGGGTGGGGAGAGATTAAGTGTCACTGATATCCAGGGCAGAATACTAGTATGCTCCATTCAAGGCAACCTGCCTTGCATTCCAAAAGTCATATTCTTTTGGGAAATTGTAGGGTGTTGTTCAGAGTAGCATGGGTAAGAGCCTTTATTATTTTCTTGGAGGAAATAAACATGAATCTGACATCAGATTTATTCCTTTGAAAGGTGTTTATTAAGGAAACACGATGCTTGGAACACCATAATCTCAGTGGCTTCGGAGGGTGTATGAGTGGGTATGAAAAAGATGAGCAACTATTAAGAGTACAGTGAGAAAATAAAGATATCCTGGATGAGGGTGTTCTGAGTGGATGCAAAATGGAATAATTTGTCATAAAATGAATTGGAGACTATAAACTTGATGTATTGGATAAGGTGGTGAGAGATAAATATGTCAAAGATACTTCTAATAGTTTTCAAAAGCCTAGAGATAGTCCTGCTCTCCACTCTTCCACAAAAGTTTCAAGCCATGTGAAATTTATGATAATATAGTATGGATGATGCATCTAGGGCCTTAAAAAATCTACCATAGATGGACACTTTAAGGAATTCAGGTCATAACATTTCCTTGACAAACCATTTCATTGTCAACAGTGGAAAAGTGAAAAATTCTGAGACTTGATGCTTCTATATAACATGAATATGCTATTCAAGATAAAGTTCTTACTGTAAAAGAATTATGCTGATTCATGGAAAGGCTTCAAACCGAGTAAAGAGATCAGTATTTTAAAAATCTTCAAATATGCCTTCCTACACCTTTCATTCTATTGTCTTCTAAGAATTCCACTTTTTTGTGGTACAATAATGATTGAACTCAGAGCCTTCACACGAAGCTAAACCCTCACTTTTTTTATTTTGAGAAAGGGTCTTTGCTGAGTTGCCCAGGCTGGGCTTGAACTTGTGATCCTCCTGCCTCACCTTCTCAGAGTTCTGGGATTACAGACATGCACTTTATTTTTGACTTTTTGAATGAAAATATGGACTCTTGAAAAAATTATGTATTTATTAATATGAAGGAGTCATTACACATTTTATAAATGAAGGCTCTTAAGATCAGAGGGGTTAAACCCCTGCCATTTGTAACACAGCCAATACATAGCAATTGCTATACTAAAATTCCATGTGTCAGAAGGTAGAACAAAGAAACAGAATGCAGAATTATATGAGGGACAAAATCGACAAATTTAAATATGTAAAGGAGAAACAGAAGTCCCTAAAGGAATTGAAAAACAATGAGCAGAGAAAAAATGGTTAAAAAAGAAAGTGCTAGCCTGGTGTGGTGGCACATGCCTGTAAGTCTAGCACTTAGGAGGCTGAGGCAGGAGGATCACCATGAATTTGAGGCCAGCTGGGCTACATAGTGAGTTCAAAGTCAGCCTGAACTACACAGTGAGACCCTGTCTCAAAAAAATTAACAAAGTACTATAACAAAAGTCAAAAAAGAGTTTTTCAAGAAGGAAAGGGTAGTAATCTATATTTAATATTGTTAAAAGTTCAAATGAAGTGAAAAATTAAAAATACCACTGGATTTGGTAACAAGGATGAACTAAGCACACTGACAAAACACTTTTAGTGTAACTGTAAGAAGATAAGGTGAGAATAAGGAATTGAATAAGTATTATCAGTATATGTATAAACTATTTTTAAGAAATCCGAATACACAGGAAATTCATAGAAACAGGGTGGTAGCTGAAAGGAAATGCAGAGTCCTTGGGAGATTTTCAAGATGAAAAATCAGAGAACACTTTGTTGAAAAAAAAAGGATGGTTATGAAGGAATGAAAATGTCCTACTCAACAAGGGTGAAAACTGTAAGTGAAATTATCCTAGTTTACCATATTTTTAAAGGATTTACATTTTAGCATAGATAAGGATTGCTGCACTTTCTACTGAGTTGAGAGGGGAAGATGTAAGTGTAGTGTTGGAGTCATTTCGTGTGTGCACTCACCTGTACATACACTCAAGGTGCAGAAGACTCCCTTAAACTGAGTTTTAGAAATATGTGCCAAATTCAAATTAGAAAAATGACCCCCCTCTTTTCTTTTAGTTGTCACCCCTCATCACTTTATCTAGGACTCTGTGCTGTATAGAAAATAGAAAATTATTTTCAAGCCAGGTATGGTGGCACACGCCTGTGGTCCAAACTAATCAGGAAGCAGAGGCAGCAGTTCAAGACCAGCCTGGGAAATATAGCAAGGCTCCCGTTCTCAAAAAAAAAGTCAGTGCAAACCGGACTTTCCTAATGCTTTATTTATGTTCATACTTAAATCTCTTTGTACTATGTCATAGTGCCTAGGCAAATTACAGAACCTACTACCGTAATTACCTATATCACCCTTTGAAGCTCTCGCCACCTGGGTGTAGGAACCAGGTTTTACTCAAGTTTCTAATCCCCGAAGTTATTCACAGTGCCTGAATATAATCTGTGTATAATAAGTATCTGCCAAATAGTAATTCAATGAATTCATGGCCAAATGACTGGCCTGACTGAAATGGAAGAAATCCAATTCAAATTACTCTCAAAGGAAATTCTACAGCTGACATCATGATAATGAGAAATTAAAAATTATTTGGTGCTAAAAAAAGATTACATAATCTGCCAACCCAATGCAAGTCAGGGAAAAGGAACTACATGCAATGTTATTATATCTCCAGTAAAATTAGGTTCTTAGAACTTGTTTAGAACTTTGGAACTCAAAACTAGCTGGGCATGGTGGCACACACGTGTAATCTCAGCACTCTGGGAGGCGATATCACCGGCCCTTTTTTTGTATGTGGATACCAGGAGTCAAACTCAGGACCTTGCGCTTGCCAGGCAGGTGCTTATGCTGCTGAGTCATCTCACCGGCCCCAAGACTCTGTTTTAAAAACAAAAACAAACAAACAAAAAAAATAGGGCTGGGATGATTTTGGGTGTGAAGATGCTGGATTCAATTCCAGTGCAAAAAGAGGCTCAAAAGAACACAGTAGAAACAACTACCCTTGGCATTCTGCCCTTTGGATTCTGGATAAAAGGTAGAGGAAAAATTCACCTTTTGGAATGACATTATAATTTAATTGTTCCAAACAGTAATTTTTTCTTAGCATAGCTAATTGTTTATAGCAATAGTTATTGGTGGCTTAGCTGTCTTATCTTTTTATCAATCTCACAGAGATCTGTATAGAAACTACTAGCCTATTTCCTCTTTATCATTAAGCAGAGAAAAGCTCACACCTAATTTCCTTTGATTTTCCTTAAAGGTAGGGAATCCTAAAACATCAAGTGGAGTATCCTAACAGATATCCTGAAGCTTAAGAAGGAATTCTGTTCCTAAAGTGATAGTCTGTATAACTTCTCTGAGAAGTGTAAAGTCATCTTTTGTTTTTATATAAGTCCCATATACATTGTGCTGTCTGTGAGAGTTGTACAGGAAACTTGAGAATCTGGTGGCATAAATAACAGAAAGATTAGTGTGAGCAAACCTTTTCAGAGCCATGTTTGTTGGAGTGGGTTAGAAGGAATAGTGAGATACTTAATGCTCAATCTAAGATAACATCTCGTACTATTTTAGTCAGCAGGTCTACTCAGGATACTAAACTACAGAATTCTGTTCCAGAGGCACTGGAGGGTGACTCCTTCATTGCTCATTTAGCAGAGGTTTTAAGTCTGAGGATGGACAAGGTAAGGAGTTGGTAGAGTGAAAAAGTACTAACATCTCTAGAGATATTAACATTTCTAAAGATATTAACACTGTGATAGCATTTTTTTTTAATGCGGGTACCGGGAGTCGACCTCAGGACCTCACGCTTGCCAGCAAGCACTTATGCTGCTGAGCGATATCACTGGCCCTTTTTTTTTCCCTTTATGTGGGTTCCAGGAGTTGAACTCAGGACCTCGCGCTTGCCAGGCAGGCGCTTATGCCGCTGAGCTATCTCACCGGCCTATCTCACTGGCCCATGATAGCATTTTTAAATCAGCATACTCAGAATCTGATACAAAATAGATTGGATCCAGTGTGCAGACATAGTGAGATACTGGTGCTGATTTTCAGTTGCTAAAGCAAGTGTCCTGCATTTTTCTATACTGAGTTGAGGCTCACAGTTATAAATACCACTTACCAGCGTGTTCCTGGACCTGAGAATACCATGAAATCTAGTAGAGAATTCCTTAGAGGCCGAAGTTCAGATAGATGGTAGGACTTAGGTACAGATAGAACAGTTCATAGGTGTATCTTGAATCCCAATTCCTATGTTTACTCTTTCACATGATGAGAACAGTGGTAGCAGAAAATGTCCTGAAGTGGAGTGGGCAGATTTCTCAAAGGAAAGAAGTAATTTAGGTTAATTTAATCACAGCAATATTGAATGGCAGATCATGACACATATCCAGATCTGTACTGATCTTCACCAAAGTTGTGGCTTGTCAGTGATTCTGCTCTGTTGTAGTATAAAGTACTAATTCCCCAAGTTTTTTCACCTTTTCTGTCAGATGGTTGGATGTAAAAGAGAATAGAGAAATATTAAGGTTTTTCTTGGATCCTGAAGACTTAGTGACATTTTAAAATAAAACATATACATTGGCAAAAAATCCCCACTATTAAAATTTCATAGATTCAAAGGTAATACTAACATAAGGTGTAAATTCCAAGATCAAAGAAATGTACCATCTCTAAGAAATGTACCTTCTTCAGGCAAAAGATAGTCCACTCCTTACAATCATGAGCTGCATCCCAAGGAAACAGTTTGAGACCATAGTTGCTATTTCAGATCCAGAACAGAGAAAAAATAGATATTTTGTTTCATAATAATTAATACCTTCCCTTCATCCACAAAAGAAGAAAATAATAATAGGGTAAGTATAATTCCATTATCACTGCTGAAAACTGGAGTTTCCCCAAGATGAGAACAACCATGACTTCATTTTCACCAAATTGCCTTCCACTTATCAAGCATGAGGACACAGCCTTTAGCATACTATTATAGAAAGACACTTTGAAAAATGCCCAAGTAATGTACTCACTGGTGCTGCCCCAGTATTTGCAGCACCATCGAAATGAAAACAAAGAACCTGTTTGCACTCATATCCCTTAATTGTAAAGCCCCTGAGTGTCAAGATCTGTATGAGAGAAATAGCTTCATGGAACTAAGCAGCATGGTGTTGGCAAGGATCGTGTTTTGAGGGCAATGACAATTCATCCTTAATGTTGTGTTTGAAGCAGAAAGGGATATTTGATGTTCGAGGTGGTGACAGTGGAAGGAGACAAGGTCTGGAAGACCTTGGTGTTCTATCAGTTATTTATTCTAGGACTTGAGTCTCAGCCTATTTACAGCATGTAAGCTCATGAAAAGAAAGTGTTAGAACCACCAAGTTTCTGAGACATAGTAATATAAGCAATCATAGATTTAAGGTTATGGTCAAGGACACTGAGATGCCACCTATGTCCTCCGTGCTGAGACTACATCTGCTGGTGGTCAGTTGTTTCATTCAGCTCTATTGGTCACATCTTGACAGGGTCAGAGAAAGTTTCAGACTTATCACTTAGCACTTACATTTTTACTACTGTGGTCACAGTATTCTTTTGCTATCTTATGTGCCCACTCATTTTCATGGTATGTGTTCAAGTAAGTGCCTCGATGTGATGACAGATATTACTTTATTTTCTCATTTTCAAACAGTATTTCATTAGTACATCTAAACTGGTTATTTATGCTTTACACTTATGTTTGTTTCTTTCTCTCCCTACATATACTTCACTCTCCCCAAATCTTTGGATTTACTCATTATATATTAACTTTCTATAATGTATTTAGTAGTTAATAAACACATAGTAATGTTCTAAAATGACATTTCTATTGTGGAGTTTGTAAAAATGCTATCATCTATTTGATTACCTAAAATGATAAATGTTTGGGCCTATTTTAACCACAAAAGAGATGTCTGAGACTCTTCAGAAAGGTCATATATATAGTGTGAATATATGTACTGTATGTATGTGTATGTGTATATGTATATGTGGTGGTGGTCTTGATTGTCAACTTGATTGTATTGAGAAATACCTGGGAGATTGGTAAAGCACACTTTTTTGCCTCTGAGGCTTTTTCCAGAGATGATTGCCATGTGTGTAAACAAACTGAGGGGGGAACCTGCCCTGAATGTGGGCAGCGCCATCTAACAGGGCGAGGGAGCAGAGGGAACAAAAGTAGAAGGAGGAAGAAGACAGCCAGCATTTGCAGATTGAAGCCTCTGCTATCACAAGCCAAATAAACTTTTCCTCCTTTAAGTTGTATATATCAGGTATATTGTCCCAGTTATGGAAAGCTAACACACTATGTATACATTTATACATATCAAATCACACCTTAGTTTAAAAAGAAAGGAAAAAGACCAGGTGGGGTAGTGCACACCTGTAATCCCAGCACTCGGGAGGCTGAGCCAGGAGGATCACTGCAAGTTTGAGGCCAGCCTGGGCTACAAAGTGAGTTCAAGGCCAGCCTGAACTGCATAGTGAAACCCTGTTTCAAAAAGACAAAAAAAGGGCTGGTGAGATGGCTCAGCAGCGTAAGCGCCTGCCTGGCAAGCACGAGGGCCCGAGTTTGACTCCCAGAACCCACATACAAAAAAAGAACCGGTGATATCACTCAGCGGCATGGGCGCCTGCTGGCGCACAAGGTCC
Organism: Erethizon dorsatum; assembly: GCA_028451465.1. Taxonomy (NCBI): domain Eukaryota; kingdom Metazoa; phylum Chordata; class Mammalia; order Rodentia; family Erethizontidae; genus Erethizon; species Erethizon dorsatum. The sequence goes on from CM051838.1 coordinate 67,696,180, forward strand.
TGAGGTCGACCCCTGGTACCCGCCAAAAAAAAAAAAAAGGGAAAATAAAAAGAGATGCACAGATAATATATCTTTAATGTGTTCATATTTAGTTTTTGAACTGCTGATCATTTTGAAGTATGACTACAGTGATTGACTTTCATTGTCTTTAATTTGAGAATATTTTGTCCTCCTATATAAAAATTATTTGTATGATATTTTAATATTTTAAATCTTTACTGAAAATAATCGAATTATGAAAGTGACTCCTAGAATAATATCACTCTTTGGGAACTATATGAAAAACAAAGCCAAACATAAGAAATTAAGCATAATATAATATAGTATTATGTATAATTCAATTTAAATCGTGCTGCTATAAACATAGGTGCACATATATTGCTGTGGTATGATTTTTTTGTGTGTGTGCCGACAATCAAACTCAGGACCTTGCACTTGCTGGGCAGGTGCTGTACCGCTGAGCTAAATCCCCGGCCCCTGATGTTTTTAATTCTTCCAGGAAGATACCCAGAAGGGGAATAGCTGGGTCAATGGGACCTCTACTCCTAGCTTTTTGAGGAATCTCCACACTAATTTCCACAGTGGTTGCACCAGTCTGCACTCCCACCAACAGCGGAGAGGGTTCCTTTTTCCCCACAGCACCTCCAGCATTTGTTATTGGTTGATTTCTTGATGATACCCATTATTTCTAGAGTGAGATGGAATCTCAGTGTTGTTTTAATTTGCATCTCTCTAATGACTAATGATGTTGAACATTTTTTCATATATTTATTTGCCATTTGTATTTCTTCATCAGAGAAGTGTGTATTCATCTCGGATGCCCATTTTTTGATTGGGTCTTTGAATTTGGAGGGTCTGATTTTTTTCAATTCTTTATATGTTCTAGATGTAAATCATTTGTGTGAGGGACAATTGGCTAAAATTCTGGGCAACAAAGGCAAGTCAGGGGGCATTACAATCCCTGACTTGAAATTATACTACAAAGCTACTGTGATAAAATCAGCATGGTACTGGCAAAAAAAAAACAGACCTGAGGATCAGTGAAAGAGATTAGAAGATGCAGACACAACTACAAACACACTCAGCCACCTTATCTTTGACAAAGGGGCCCAACATGTTCACTGGAAGAAAGAGCCTCTTTAACAAATGGTGCTGGAAAAACTGGGTTTCTACATGCCAAAGACTAAAACTAGATCCATGCCTGTCACCATACACTAAACTAAAGCCAAAATGGATCAAAGATCTAAATATTAAAATAAACGCAAAATCACTGGCCCCTTTTTCGTATGTGGGTTCCGGGAGTCGAACTCGGGTCCTCGCGCTTGCCGGGCAGGCGCTTAAGCCACTGAGCCATCTCACCGGCCCAAGATATTAATTTTTTAAAGCCAGGAATTTTTTAATTCCAGTACTCTAGGAGGCTGAGGAAGAAGGATCACACATTTGAGCCTGGGCAACTTAGTGAACTTACTGAGATCCTATTTAAAAAAATTAAAAAGGGCTGGGGATTTATCTCTGTGTGAAGACCCTAGGCTCAATCTCCAGCACCACAAAAATGTTATTTATTTTTCAACTTATGAGAGGTGGCAGAGATGTAATTTTATACATTACTTATTTTCCTCTCCTTTATGTTATCTCATATTTATCATAAGTGCTTATTTCAGGGAACCTACCAAAAAAAGAAATAATATGATTGGTTAAACGAAAAATTTTAAGTGGACTACTGGTCATCATCTACCTTTATGATGTGAATGATTTTCATTAATTCTTAAAATTGTGCAACATGTATAAAGAATTGTTTTTCAATACTTGGGTGTTAGATTTTATTGACTTCGATTAATTTTATTTAGTGTTCAATGGAAATAAATTAAAACATTTTGCATTATAATATTGTCAAGAAATAGTAATCATGGGCCGGTGAGATGGCTCAGCGGCTTAAGCGCCTGCCCGGCAAGCACGAGGGCCCGAGTTCGACTCCCGGAACCCACATACGAAAAAGGGGCCGGTGATATCGCTCAGTGGCACGGGCGCCTGCTGGCGCGCGAGGTCCTGAGGTCGAACCCCGGTACCCACAAAAAAAAAAAAAGAAATAGTAATCATGAGAAGCAAAAACAATATCAACAGGATAGAATTAGAGATCTTTCTAAATGTTAAGAAAGGATCCTGTTAGAATTCAGCATCTTTCAAATGTTAGGAAAGGAACCCTGTGTTTGCCCAATTCATTTTTGCACAATTCCAGAAATTAAATGATAGCTTAATTTGAATGGTATACTTTAATGATATAATTATGCCATTAGCTTAAATCATAAAACTAAATATACTTATTACACTTAATAAATCATCCATTCCAGTCTTCTGGAAATAGAAGGCATAGTAAACAAGTTAAAAGACACCATGAGGAAGAAAACCAAACAAATTTAGACTATAGCATATCGCATAAGACAACTTGTCTGGACACTTCAAAAAATTAAAAAATTAAATGTCATAAAAGAGGTGGGGAACCATTCTAGAGTCAACAGACACAATACCAAGTATAGTCACAGAACTTGGTTAAAAAAACAGTTTCTGAGATACTCCTTAGAACAAGTAGTTAAGAAAACTGCATTTGTAAAGGAAATTCAACAGTGAATGTGGCCTCTTATCACAGTTGAAGAAAACTGGAGAAGGATAGTGGAAGGATAATTAGTGAGATTTAATAGGCACTGCTTTTAAAATAATATTGAAGTATTACTGTTAATTTTCATAGGTGTGATGGTGTTACCAAACCCAGGTCCAGAAGGTCATCCCACAGAAAAACCAATGCCCAAGAGACAAATGTTAGGGAGAAAGAGGTTTAATTCAATCAGTGGCCAAAGAAAGTGGAGGGAGTTTTGTTCACGTATCAGCTTTTCCACTCCAGGAAATAGGAAGAAATTGTTCAAAAGGAAAGGGGAACTGGGCTGGGGGAGGAAGGAAGGGAAAAGAAAAAATGAGAAAGAAAGGATAAAATGGAAACAAAGCTTTGTAAATAAGGAAGGGGAAAGGGGATGAAGGGAGGGGAGGGGAATGCAAAAAAAGAGGAACTAAGATGTATCATGTACAGACACAAATTCCCTATGATGAATGTGATCATTATGTATATTTAAATTGTACCAATAACATTTTTTTATGTGGGTACTGGGAGTCAACCTCAGGACCTCGTGCTTGCCAGCCAGCGCTTGTGCCACTGAGCGATATCACCGGCCCTTTTTTTTTCCTCTATGTGGGTACTGGAAGTCGAACTCAGGACCTCGTGCTTACCGGGCAGGTGCTTATGCCGCTGAGCTATCTCACCAGCCTCTGTACCAATAAAATTAATCAATTAAAAAAAAGGAACACAGACAATGTGAAGACAGTGATGTTGAGAATTTTCGTCCTGTTGCAGTCACCATCAGACATCTGCAGGCCCAAAGGAAGAGTCAGTGTTTTCAGCAAAAGAGGTCTTCAAGTTCTTAAAAATTAACCCAGGCAGTTTTGGTCATCATAACCCATGCAGCGAAAGTGTTATCTAAAGCAAAGCTAGTGAGAAACTAATAGTGTATTGCCCAGCTGTGAGACTTCCAAACTTTGGGATTTTTAAGTCAACTCAAGTGAAGTGGAAGGACTTTTTGATTTTTGCCTTGGTAACAAAAGTGGCATTATGATCATGTGGTATGTCTTATAATTTAGGAGATAAATCCTGAATATTTCAAGGTGAAGAATCATGATGTCTGCAAGTAATTTTCAATTTGATCAGCAAAAATAAATTTATTCTTAAAAGATAGATAGAACAAATATGGCAAAATATAAACAATTATTTAGTTTGGAGGATACAGTTGTTTATCATATAGTGCATTTAACTTTTCTAAATATTTGAAAATTTTCTTGATGCAAATTTTAAAAATTGCTGTAACAGACTTTTTAGAGCAATTGTAGGTTTTACAGAAAACTGAACAGATAGTACAGATTTCCAGGCTATCTTCTCTCTGCCATTCAGTTTCCTGTATCATTAATATCTTGCCTTAGCAATGCACATGTATTAAAACTATTGAGCTCATATCGATAAATTATCAAGTGAAGTCCATGGCTTGCATTAGGGTCAGCTTTTTGTGTTATACTAGTCTATAGATTTTCACAAATGCTTAATGGCATGTATCTAACATTATGATATAATAAAAAATTCACTCTTCTAAACATCACCTGTTTATCCCCATTTTATTTCCATTTCTTTTTCTCTTAGTAACCACTGATATTTTATCTTATTTTTTTTTTTTTGTGGGTACCGGAGTCGACCTCAGGACCTCGTGTGCCAGCAGGTGCCCGTGCCGCTGAGCGATATCACCGGCCCCTTTTTCCTACGTGGGTTCCGGGAGTGGAACTCGGGCCCTTGCACTTGCCAGGCAGGTGCTTATGCCACTGAGCTGTCTCACCGGCCCCCGACCACTGATATTTTAAATGTTTCTATAAATTTGCTTTTACCAGAATGTCATGTAGTTGTAATAATATAATACCCTGTCTTTCCAGAGTGGCTTCTTTCACCAAGCAGTATTCATTTAAGTTTTTCTATGTGTTTTTGTGGCTTAATAATTTCTTTTAGCCAAGCATTTAAAAAAAATACAAGGGACAGTAACTCAAAAAACCGGACAACAAACTGTGACATATATACTTTGGAATCTGATTTAACAAATTATCTCCTTAAAGACACTTTAAAAATAATTGAGGTAATTGATACTATTAAATTATTGAACTTGGTAGATGTGACAACTGGATTGAGTTTACACAAAATATTAGATCCATTAGAAAGGAAAATAAAAATTTTGACATATTCACAAAAAGAAATTATCTAGCTGCTTCTGGAGATTTTTCAAGTGGCTCAATCCCATCAAAATTTAGGGAAATGTGAAGCAGGAGCAATGCAAGAATGAACTGTAAGTAATAATATGTCAGTATCCAACAGAACATTCTCACTGAATTCCGGGCTTTTCTTGGGTCTCCATGCTTTTCAGTTGGATTTTAGTGTGAGAATGGTAACCTAACCACCATCCAGATATTCGTATGCCCAATATCTGAATAAAAAACCTGCAACTTTCTAGTCAAAGTCTTCTTTCCACTGAATCATAGGTCTGAGGTCACTCTTCAGTTTCTAAATTTGATTTTCTTTTCCCCCAGAGCCTCTTGGATCTATGAGAAAACTGGAGTGATTTATCTAGGCTTCTCATATCAGTACAGATGAAATGAAGGCCTTTTGAAACGCAAATAAGACTTTAATACGAGAGGAAACACTAATTGAAAACATTCCATTTAAATAGCCCAATCTGAAAATCAGCGTTGGGATTTTCGTTTTAAAGAAAACAAATGCTCAGAAAGGACGCGGGGTGGCGCTGCAGCCTCAGAAGTAGAAGTAACAAAGCGAACACCAAGCTACTTTACACAGATACTCAGTCAATAAAGAAGCAAAGCAGGAAAAAGAGGCTTTCTAAGGTGGTTGTTCCAGAATATCGAGGACCTAGGATTTTCCAGTTATCCCAGATACCTCCCATATCTGCGAGATATTTGGAGATAGAGTCAGCGACAACGTGAGCTGGGAAATCAGAAGGCGATGGAGGCCAGAGAGGGAAAGGAATGCATTCGGAGACAAAGGCAAGTCCTGATATTCTTTGTTTTGCTGGGCATAGCTCTGGCTGGTTCTGAGTCTAGGCGCTATGCGGTGGCTGAGGAATCTGAGAGTGGTTCTTTTGTGCACAATTTGTTAAAAGACCTGGGGCTGGAGACGGAAGAACTAGCTGTGCGGGGGCCCCGTGTCGTTTCCAAGGGGAAAAAAATGAGTTTACAGTTAGATAGACACACCGGGGATTTATTATTAAATGAGAAACTGGACCGCGAGGGGCTGTGCGGCCCCACCGAACCCTGTGTGTTACCTTTCCAGGTGTTACTGGAAAATCCCTTACAGTTTTTTCAAGCCGAGCTACAGATTGAGGACATAAATGATCATTCTCCAGTGTTCCTAGACGAAGAGATAATTTTGAAAATTTCAGAAAGTATCAGTCCTGGAACCACTTTCCTAATAGAACGTGCTCAGGACTTAGATGTAGGAAGTAACAGTCTCCAAAATTACACAATCAGCCCCAATTTCTACTTTCATCTTAAATTAAAAGACAGTCCCGAAGGCATAGTACCACAGCTGGTGCTGGACAAAGCACTGGATCGCGAAGAACAGCCTGAGATCAGGTTAACGCTCACAGCCCTAGATGGCGGGACCCCACCCAGATCCGGCACCGCCCTGGTCCTCATTGAAGTATTGGACATCAATGACAATGCGCCTGAGTTCACAAAGCTGCTCTATGAGGTGCAGGTCCCGGAGAACAGCCCCGTAGGATTCCAGGTCGCTACCGTCTCTGCGAGGGATTTAGACATTGGAACCTATGGACAAATATCGTATGTATTTTCCCAAGCCTCTGAAGAAATTCGCAAAACTTTTCAAATAAATGCAAAATCGGGAGAACTCCTTTTGAAACAGAAACTGGATTACGAAACAGTTCAGGCTTACACGGTAAATATTCAGGCGATAGATGGTGGGGGCCTTTCTGGAAACTGTGTACTTTTTATACAAGTCATGGATTTGAATGACAATCCTCCGGAACTAACCATGTCCACACTTACCAATATGATACCAGAAAACTTGCAGGAAACCATAATTGCTGTATTCAGTGTTTCAGATCCTGACTCGGGAGACAACGGCAAGACAGTTTGCTCCATCCAGGATGATCTTCCTTTCTTCCTGAAACCCTCTGTAGAGAATTTTTACACTCTTGTAACAAACACAGCTTTAGATCGAGAGACCACAGCCGAGTACAACATCACCATCACCGTCACAGACTTGGGGACACCCAGGCTCAAAACCCAGCACAACATAACCGTGCTGGTCTCCGACATCAACGACAACGCCCCGACCTTCACCCAGACCTCCTACACCCTCTTCGTCCCCGAGAACAACAGCCCCGCCCTGCACATCGGCAGCGTCAGCGCCACAGACAGAGACTCGGGCACCAACGCCCAGGTCACCTACTCGCTGCTGCCGCCACCCCACCCGCACCCCGGCCTCGCCTCGCTGGTGTCCATCAACGCCGACACCGGGCAGCTGTTCGCGCTGCGCGCGCTGGACTACGAGGCCCTGCGCGCCTTCGACTTCCGCGTGGGCGCCGCAGACCGAGGCTCGCCCGCGCTCAGCAGCGAGGCGCTCGTGCGCGTGCGCGTGCTGGACGCCAACGACAACGCGCCCTTCGTGCTGTACCCGCTGCAGAACGCGTCTGCGCCCTGCACCGAGCTGCTGCCCCGCGCCGCCGACGCCGGCTACCTGCTCACCAAGGTGGTGGCGGTGGACGCGGACGCGGGCCAGAACGCCTGGCTGTCCTACCAGCTGCTCAAGGCCACGGAGCCCGGGCTGTTCAGCGTGTGGGCGCACAACGGCGAGGTGCGCACCGCCAGGCCGCCGGGCGAGCGCGACGCGCCCAAGCACAGGCTGCTGGTGCTGGTCAGGGACCACGGCGAGCCGCCGCTGTCGGCCAGCATCACGCTGCACGTGCTGCTGGTGGACGGCTTCTCGCAGCCCTACCTGCCGGCGCCCGAGGCGGCGCCCGAGCGCGCGCGGCCCGACTCGCTCACCGTCTACCTGGTGGTCGCGCTGGCCGCGGTGTCCTCGCTCTTCCTCTGCTCGCTGCTGCTCTTCGTGGCGCTGCGGCTGTGCGCGAGGAGCGGGCCGGCCGCGCGGGGTCGCTGCTCGGCGCCCGTGGGCCCCTTTCCGGGCCACCTGGTGGACGTCAGCGGCACCGGGACCCTGTCCCACAGCTACCAGTATGAGGTGTGTCTGAGGGAAGGCTCAGAAACCAGCGATTTCAAGTTCCTGAAGCCAATTATCCCCAACTTCCTTGGTCAGGATTTGGAGACGGTTAGTGATGGAAACCCGAGTTTCAGGAATAGCTTTGAATTCAGTTAAGTATTAATAAGATTGTACTGAGCTTGGGCCAGGGCATTTGCGGAAAGTCCTGTTTTTACTGCGTTGCCCTTTGGAGATTTTTTTTTTATTCTACAAAGTAATTATTCTATTCCAATTCTGTGCGTGTTACTGGTATTTCTAAATGTATGGGTTGGGGTGGGTGGTAGTATAATAACATTTTCTTTGCATTCCTAATTTGATTAGTATTGCTGTAACTTAAAATGTGCAAGTAAATGATGCATTTTCAGGAATATTCCATTTTCGGTTTGTTTGTTTGTTTGTTTGTTTGAGACAGGTCTCAGTTTGTAGTGCAGGCTGGCCTTGAACTCGCTTATGTAGCCGAGGCTGGCCTCGAACCCATGGCGATCCTCCTGTCCCCCTCCAGAGAGCTGGGATTATAGGCGTGCACAACCACTCCTGGCTAGAGTATTCCCATTTTTAAATTAGAGCTCTTTTCCCCAAACTCACCTTGCCCAGTTTCTAGGTGATTTTGAAGTTCTACATTCTGAAATATTTACTAATTTATGGGTTAAGTTTTTCCAGCCTGAAATGTTCGTTATATACCCTCTTAGGCTATTGTAACTTTTATCCCATAACCTCACACTGGCTAAACTATTAACGTAAATATATTGGTGAATAACCTAACAACCTCACTCCTTTATCTGAATATATACATTAAAGAGTCAAAATATGAAAATTGACTCTTTAGACATTGTGAGTACCTTAACTGTTGAATTCCACAAAACATTTTTATGCTTAACAAATTTTTACACAAATTATTTACTGAGCCGGTGAGATAGCTCAGTGGCATAAACGCCTGCCTGGCAAGCGCGAGGTCCTGAGTTCGACTCCCGGAATCCACATAAAGGAAAAAAATGGGCCGGTGATATCGCTCAGCGGCACAAGCGCTTGCTGGCAAATGCGAGGTCCTGAGGTCGACTCCCAGTACCCACATTAAAAAAAATTTATTTACTAAGCCAGACAGGGTGTTGAAGGCCTGTAATTTCAGCTACTCAGGAGGCTGACAAGGGAAGATCAAAAGTTTGAATCCAGCCTGGGCAACTTAGTAAGAACCTTCTCAAAATAAAAAATAAAAATTTAAATGGGTTAAGAATGTACCTAGCACTCCCTGGCTTCAATCCCAAAAAATGGGGAAAAGCCAGTCACCAATATTCTAAAATGTAGTTAAATAGTACATGTCCAGTGACTTTCAAAGGTATGCTAATTTTTCATATTTTCTATTTAAATTGTCCTTTAAAAATCCTATGCTTAAAATCTGTTTCAATCATTAAAAATCTACTAACTCTGAACACTTCATTAAAATGAAAAAAAATCTAGAGGGATTAGGTCTTTGTCCTTTTAGCAACTTTGAATGTAGCCTGGCATTTCATTTTTAAGAATATTCTGGAGAATTTAGAATTTAATTAGAAATAAGCCTGTGTGTGGTAGTGGTGAGGTATATCTACATCCATGCACTCTATTTTTTTGTACTGATTACTTCTGTTTTTCCTCTTCACCTCCCTGGACTTTTCAATACTTTTTCTAAAACATTTTTGAGTTATGCTGATCAATATGCTCCCCTCTTATTGCATGATTAACACAGCCACTAGAACATTTTAAGTTCTTAATAAAATTTTTGAATGACTGAAAGAAGATTATTTCATCTTGATATATTGATATTTAAATACACTAAAATACATAATGAAGAATTTAACTGGAGTTAAGCACTCTGATGTACAATCAATTATATAATTTTGTTTTTTTTATTGAACTGGTCACTGTTACTCAAACATTATGTGGTTATTTTCCCCTAATGTCGTTCCTTAAACACATCTTTTCTTTTTCCTCTTGTGGTTTAATTTCATACTCTTGTCCTATTCACAGGCCTAGGGAATACAGTTGGGGAAAATGTGCTATTCAATTTTATAATTTAAGTATACTTGCATAGATTTTTGTAGATTACTCTTACACCTTTCTCATTTCTTGCAATTTAATTTCTTGACCCATGTTAAAACAAATTTTAATTCTTAATGTTATTCACCCTATCTTTAAATTTTCTCATTTTATGTGTATTTGAATGAGCCATACTATTAAAGTAAGAGTTTTGAAGGTCTCATTTTGAAATTAGCAGTAATATAGAACAATTTATTGGTACTGAAAATCTCTGATCAGCCAAATGATTTCCTGTAGGATCTTGGATAAGCCACATTTCTCTCTCTCTCCCTGTCCCATGATAACAGCTATTTCAATAGATTGCAGTTATGATAAAATAAAATAGTATAAAGTATAGAAGTGCAAATGCTGTAATTTTTGCTGTCACTAGTATTAAGAGTAAACTCAGTAGATGAGCCAGCATGTAACATTCCTGATAATTGTGTAGAAATACAAAAGCTAGACTTAACTCATGATTTTTATTCAATTAGAGCACATTTCCTCCCTATGTTCTGTTTATTTAAGTCATGTGACAGGAGAAACTGTTACAGTAGTGTCATTTGGGTTTGCAATACAACAAAAATCAAAAATGAAGTACTGAACATCAACCTTTTCCAAGATTTTAAAACTGCAAGCGAACGCATGGTGGCGCTGTTGACTAAAAAAGCGAATTTGCTAACAATACTGCTCTAACGTACGCACGAATCTAGTGCGGTAACCTAGAGTCTGTGAGCCTGGGCAGATTTTTAAACAAGCAAATCTAAGCCTGTGGAAGGGACTATTTGCTAGGCTGGGGGGTAAAAGCCTTTTCGCTCCCCCGTGGCGTCTGAGGTTCGACTTGGCGATATTCCTTGGAAGAACATGGTAGACTGTACAATGGAGGCCAGAAAGGAGCGCTTTCTTACACAAAGGCAAGTCTTGCTTCTTTTTGTTTTACTGGGTGGGTCTCTGGCTGAGTCCGCGTTGAGACGCTATTCTGTGGCTGAGGAAAAAGAGAGGGGCTTTTTAATAGCGAATCTAGCAAAAGATCTGGGGCTAGGGATAGAGGAATTGGCCGCAAGGGGGACCCAAGTTGTTTCCAAAGGGAACAAACTGCTTTTTCAGCTTAGTCATCAAACTGGTGATTTATTCCTGAATAAGAAATTGGACCGGGAAGAATTATGCGGTCCCACAGAGCCGTGCATACTGCATTTTCAGATATTACTGCATAACCCATTGCAACTTATTACAAATGAACTGAAGGTCATAGATGTAAATGACCATTCTCCGGTATTCTTTGAAAATGAAATGCAGGTGAAAATCCTAGAAAGCTCTTCACCAGGGACAGTAATTTCTTTGGGAAATGCTGAGGACTTGGATGTGGGAAGAAACAGTCTTCAAAACTACACGATCACTCCCAATTCTCATTTCCACGTTCTTACACGCAGTCGGAGGGATGGAAGGAAGTACCCAGAATTAGTGTTGGACAAAGCACTCGATCGGGAAGAGCAGCCGGAGCTCAGTTTAACGCTCACGGCGCTGGATGGAGGCTCGCCACCACGGTCGGGGACAGCCCAGATCCACATCCTGGTCTTAGACATAAATGACAATGCCCCAGAATTTGTACAATCGCTCTACGAGGTTCAGATTCTTGAGAACAGCCCTATTAATTCTGTCATTCTCACAGTATCGGCTTCTGATTTAGATACAGGAACTTTTGGGGCAATATCATACTCATTTTTTCATGCTTCTGAAGAAATTCTCAAAACTTTTCTACTAAACCCAATTACTGGTGATGTACAACTAATCAAATATTTGAATTTTGAAGCAACTGATACTTATGAATTCGACATAGAGGCCAAAGATGGTGGAGATCTTTCAGGAAAATCTACAGTCATAGTTCAAGTGGTTGACGTGAATGACAACCCACCAGAATTGACCTTGTCGTCAGTTAACAGCCCTATCCCTGAGAACTCTGCAGAGACTGTGGTGGCTGTTTTCAGTGTTTCTGATCTAGACTCTGGAGACAATGGAAGAGTGAAGTGTTCCATGCAGAACAACCTTCCTTTCATCCTGAAACCATCCATAGAGAATTTTTACACACTTGTGTCGGAAGGACCACTGGACAGAGAGACCACAGCCGAGTACAACATCACCATCACAATCACTGACTTGGGGACACCCAGGCTCAAAACCCAGCACAACATAACTGTGCAGATCTCCGACGTCAACGACAACACCCCGACCTTCACCCAAACCTCCTACACCCTCTTCGTCCCCGAGAACAGCAGCCCCGCCCTGCACATCGGCAGCGTCAGCGCCACAGACAGAGACTCGGGCACCAACGCCCAGGTCACCTACTCGCTGCTGCCGCCACCCCCACCCGCACCCGGGCCCCGCCTCGCTGGTGTCCATCAACGCCGACACCGGGCAGCTGTTCGCGCTGCGCGCGCTGGACTACGAGGCCCTGCGCGCCTTCGACTTCCGCGTGGGCGTCTCAGACCGAGGCTCGCCCGCGCTCAGCAGCGAGGCGCTCGTGCGCGTGCGCGTGCTGAACGCCAACGACAACGCGCCCTTCGTGCTGTACCCGCTGCAGAACGCGTCTGCGCCCTGCACCGAGCTGCTGCCCCGCGCCGCCGACGCCGGCTACCTGCTCACCAAGGTGGTGGCGGTGGACGCGGACGCGGGCCAGAACGCCTGGCTGTCCTACCAGCTGCTCAAGGCCACGGAGCCCGGGCTGTTCAGCGTGTGGGCGCACAACGGCGAGGTGCGCACCACCAGGCCGCCGGGCGAGCGCGACGCGCCCAAGCACAGGCTGCTGGTGCTGGTCAGGGACCACGGTGAGCCGCCGCTGTCGGCCAGCGTCACGCTGCACGTGCTGCTGGTGGACGGCTTCTCGCAGCCCTACCTGCCGGCGCCCGAGGCGGCGCCCGAGCGCGCGCGGCCCGACTCGCTCACCGTCTACCTGGTGGTCGCGCTGGCCGCAGTGTCCTCGCTCTTCCTCTGCTCGCTGCTGCTCTTCGTGGCGCTGCGGCTGTGCGCGAGGAGCGGGCTGGCCGCGCGGGGTCGCTGCTCGGCGCCCGAGGGCCCCTTTCCGGGCCACCTGGTGGACGTCAGCGGCACCGGGACCCTGTCCCACAGCTACCAGTATGAGGTGTGTCTCACTGGAGGTACTGAGACCAGTGAATTCAAGTTCTTGAAACCGATTGTCCCCAGTGTCCTGATTCAAGATACTTAACAGGACTATTTGAAAATGTCAGTATCAGGAATAACTCAAGTTTCATTAGGATCAGAAGGTAGATCTTTGGCTATTGATGTTTTCTTTTTTAATTCAAAAATAATTAGTTTATTTAACATTGCGTTTATATATTGAATATACTGTTTACATGCTAATTCATATTTTCCTGTTTCCCTCTGCTCGCCCCTTTATGGAATCATAATGCCCCTTTTACTTTTCTTCGTAGGAGAGCAAAATTTAACTATCCTTAATAGTGATCTCAAATAGGTTTATTTACTAACTCATTTCCAATTCTGTATTTCAAGTTAGATTTCCATAGTACCAATTTTTAATTCATACTTTAATCATAATTGTGTTATATGCTTTATAATAGTCCTAAAGCACTTTTGTGTATGGTTAATAAAATTTGAGGAATGTTTTTCCTTTATGATACAGCAATGTATCATTTTTGTACGTATATCACATCAAATGAAAGCACATTTCATTTTTGTATTGATACTTATAATTAGGATTTCAATATCATGTAGTTTTATTATGCTCTATAAATGGACAAAAATTATAACCAATGAAGCAGATTATTGAATCACTCTAGGGTTGTTCAGAAAGACAACTGAGGAAAAAGTTGAAGCTAAGCCACTTAAACAATGGATTGCACTTTCCATCTTGCATGAAACCTTATTTACTGATGCATCTGGTGAACCACATATTTGGGTTGTTAAGTTATGAGAAATAAATGTAAAGTCCTGAAGGCCTTTTTGTTTAATTTCAAAGAAGTACACAGACGTATGATCTCTAAATTCTTTATAGTAAAAATATTGTCCCATTGAGCCTTGTCTTGTTATTGATACCTACTTAACGTATATATAGTGATCTAAATGAAAAATATAGTCTTCCTATCTTGGTACCTTCCTTCAGATTACAATCAGACATGGCAGGGTTATTTATGTATGGTTTTGTTGGAGTAAAAACAGCCCATCATCATCATCATTCCACTTCCTACATCATAATTAAGGAAGATGTACAAGATTAGGGAGTTCTAAAGAGAAAAGAACAATACTGTGAAAATCTAAATTAGCAACAACTCTGAGTAAAATCTGCATACTACCAAAACAGGAAGTCATATGGCTGTTTTGAGTGAAATAGAAAAATTTTTTAAGTTACAAACTATTTTGTCCTAGAGAAATTTATTAGGAAAAAAGTTCTCCTCATAGCTATGTGCCATTCAGAGACACAAAATTTTTCAGGAATTCAATACTCACGACTAGAAGAAATAGAATCAAAGCTCCCAAATATTTTGAAAATTACCAAAAGTGAAAAGAATTTAATATTGCTATGCCTTCAAGCATATATATTAAGTGTAGTTATAATCACATTTAAATGGTGCCATGCTAGAGGCAGAGCTTAGTGGTAGATCACATGCTTAGCATGCAGAAGGCCCAGGGTTCAATCCCCAGCACCAAAAAAAAAAAAAAGCGAAAAAGAAAATGATGTCATTTAATGTAATAAACGTCAAATGCATGAACCCTTTAATCAGAGAACAACAGTATTTTATTCTAAGTACCTTATGAAGATGTTTGAATCTGGCTTTTTGATCAGTTTTTTTCTTTTCTCATATTTAGCTGAGTTTTTATGAGTATAAAGAAAAGAACAGAAAAATTCCATCAAAGAGTTATCTTTATTTGGCTGCCTTATTTTCTAAAAGTGCCAGAGCTGGATAAGTATTAAGCTGTAGGAAGTATAGAGGGCAACTCTCTTTTGGGCCAACACAGTATATAATCTGAGACTAAAGTTGGTTGGAAGGGCTATGTGCTAAGGAGCCATTTAAACTTCCAAGGCAGAAGAACAAATACTCTTAGTAATTTAACTCATAGATGGATTGATTTACACATTGTTGAGAAAATGGATAGAATTTAGTAAAGCCAGAAGAACTGATCTAGACTAAATTTCAAGATGGAAAACAATCACATCTTACTCTTGGTTCAACATGATTTTTATTTCTAAGCACTCTGAAACCATTTATCAATTTACTTAAAGACAAATTCCAAAGTTTACTTTATATGGATACTTCATTAAGTGCAGGACAGAGAGTGACTACCACACATATAGCAGTTAACTATTGTTGCCACTCTCTGGAACTCCACAAACTGAAGGTCTGACACAAGATAAAAGGGGTAGCTTTGTATTTTAACAAGAAATTTTTAGTACTTTTTCTTCTAAGATAGTTGATAATCCATTACTACAAATTATATAGAAATTTATCTCATTATATTTCAGTTTTCAAAAAGAAATTTTAAAAGTTTTGAACCTCCTCACTCCAGAATATACTATATGACCTTAGTAGACTTTAAACAAACTGAAAATAGTCTGTATCTGTTTTCTTTGTAGTTGAATTTATAACATATAGCACAATGCCTCAAACACAGTTCATGCTCAGTTTACACTTACCGAATAAATAATTGAAAATGTTTGGGAAATTGATGAATTTTCTAAGGATTTAGGGTCTTGTTTATTTGATATTTATCAATACATTGAATTTCAAAAACTACTTGTATTCACAAAGGGATAAATAGTTTCCTTAAGTATAATTTCTGTGGAGCCAATTTGTTATTCAGTAGTCTCTCTTTGCTTCTTAAGACTTCTGAAAACTCAGATAACTATAAAATAATATCTCTAATTTGGCTCCAAATTGAGCCTGTTCATGTCTTTGCTTTTCTAGGGACAAAGATGAAATTAAATACAAAGCCTTTTTGTTCATCACATTAACTTCTTGTAGTCTGTATTTAAATTCCTTAGCCTCTAATTGGTACTTCTATGGAATTTCAGCTAGTCTTTATGGTATCAAAATTGAAAGGAAATCTGCAAGATCCCAAGGGTTTAAAAAACTTTCAATAACCAGTCATCATTTATTTTCAATACATAGTTCAAGATAGCATGTACTGTTTTTTCTCTACAAACATATGACTTCCAAAATAATTTAAATACTTCTTTGACATATTCCAGTTTTTAATGCTGAAAAACAAAAGGATAAAATGAATTTTAAATTTTTATGTGAAGTTTTTATAAGACTAAGCTGCACTCAAATATCAATAACCTATCAACATATTTAAATACCAACAAAACTAGTGAAGTAACTATAATTTTCTTAAGTCTTTATCCTTATTTGGTACTTCTTTGCAAATGAGGGCTTTAAAAATGTTTTTCCATATATCCAACATTGCTTTCTGGGACTATCTTTGCATCTTAGTAGATTGTTAGATTTTTTAAGCCCAAAATCTGTAAGACATAATTTAGTGTTATTTTATGTGGTATGTGCATATGGTTAACCAGTAGTTTAACTGATCATTTTCCTTAAATTTGTTTTCCTTTGGTCCTTTTGCTATTAAACACTGTTAACAAAAAATATGATGTTAGTATATTTCTCAGCCTCACCTTTAAACTACTTGACTCATTTTTTTATTTTTCCTTTATTTTTGATGTTCCGATATTTGCTACTCCCCAACTTAAGATTCACTTAACATAGTATATTTTCTTTGTTTCAGTAATTATTTTTTCAAAACTTCTATTTGGCAGATTTTCCTAGTAACGGGTACTTATCTCACAATTGCTATTTCTCTTTTTGAGTAAATCGAAGTTCTTTCCACATTGTTTTGTTTTTTGTTTTGTTTTTGTTTTGCACTACTGGTGTTTGACCCCAGGGCCTTAGCACTGAGCTACACCTCAGTGTGACTGACTGACTGATTTTTTGGGACAGTCTTGCAGAGTCACTACATTCCTCAGGCTGGCCTCTAACTGGCAAACCTCCTGCCTGATACTCCCAGAGTGCTGGCATTCACAAACATGTGCCATCATGTCTAGCTGCCATGTGGCTCTAAATTTCTATTTCTTGTGGCACAAGAACTATTATTTGTTGAGTCTATTTGTCATGGTGTTAATCTTCCTCATAGGCTTGGTAATGCTTTATTGAGAACTTGTTTCCTGGTGGAAGTTTTTTCCATAATAGTACTGGTTTGGATAGTCTTGAGGTATGGAGGGTGGAGAATAGGGGTCTCAAACTAGTTTCAGCCATGGCTGCATCAAACTCATCTTAATTAAGAAGCCTGGGCCATCTTTGTGCCACAGGGACAGAAGTTCTGCAACAACACATTAAGATGTGTTGGGCCCAACCTCCTCTGGGGGGCATTGTTCTGTATTTGCTCTATGACATGAAGTAAAAATCTCAGGGACTGTCACCTTCTCTTTATTGGTTGTCATGGTACCTGCTAAAGTGGCAGACATGGGAGTTAATGAGGGACTTGTTTTACTTTTTAATGTTTGGCGTAAGGTGGTTCTGAAGAAAATTTAATTATAATTGATGCAGAAGGACTACACAGAAAAAGATCATGGTCTTAACTTAGGTAATAAATACACATGATAACAATAATATAATCCAAGATTCTTCTTCTGAAATAAGGGTTGTTATTTTTTTAGAGAATGGTGTGGGACCCTGATCATTATGCAAAATTGATTTGTTCCTTCTAAGACAATATCCTTATGAAACCATCTGTCAAAAATTAGTATTCTTGCAACACAGATCAGAGCTAAGTATAATTTCTGTAACCAAGGTGGAGTCCTACATACAGAAATACAACAAATTATCAGACTATTCCCTGGCATTGTCAACAATTTATAACCCAAACCTCATGTGCCTTATTAGTACCCAATAAAACAATTCCTGTCCTGCACATTGACAGTGCCAAAAACAGAGACTACTTAGGAACTAACACATAAGTCATTTACCCACTGCTGCCTCTCTTGTTGCCCATCAACATAGGCAATGGAACCTGTGGGCTCCAGTGCCTCTGGTTTTTTAGTTTCTTAAAGAATCTGAGTTTTTAAAGTGTTTTGTGCTTCCTGCAGTTGGTCAGCAAGCTCCATGGCATGTGATGATCCTGAAAGACACAAACACCTATGTAGATGACAAAGAAAATTTACTACAAAGCAATTCTGTATTGTGCACTGAGCTGGACAGGAAGAACAAGTTGGTAAAATTAGATGGCAACTAGGGATAGAACTGATGAATTTTTTTTATCAGTGAGTTGGGACCTCAAAGTCCTGAGTGTTTATCATAGGGGCCCACAAGCTATAAGGATAGGACAGGTAAAGCACATGTTATGGCTTGTGTCTAGATGTTCCCCTAAAGCCACATGCACTCATATGTGAGGCTTTTCAGAGGTGGCTGGATCTAGAGTGTGTGATGCTGGCATTAAATTAGTCCACTGATTGATTTGGTATAGTTCTAGGGGTGGATAATTGGAAGGCAGTCCCTCCCTAAGGGTGGGTAGCCTGGACAGAATGTAAGTGACAGAAAGAGTGCTGCTGGGGTCACTGCTTGGTGCTTGGTGCTTCTTCCCTACTTTGCTGCTTTGCTGCCTTTTCTGCCCACAATGAACTGTTTATCCTCTGCCAAACCACCCTGCCTTGGAGCCAGTTGATTATAGGCTGAAACCTCTACAAACTGTGAGCCAAAATAAGCCTTTGCTCTTTTAACTTTGGGTGTCAGGTATTTTGTCTCAGCAATGACAAAAGTAACTAAGACAGCACATCTGGACTCCTAATTGACAAGCACAGTAAGGCACAAATTCATGATGTTTTAAGGGTAAATGGAAGCCACCTCTACTTTCATGGTCATCCTTCAACTAGGATGGGACTTCTCACAGTCTCCCCCCTTCCATTCTTTGAACTACCTCAAATTATATACCTTTGAGTATATAATAAATATACTCAAATCAACAGGTACTCTACCTCTTCCTCTGAATCACTGAGTTGGCTCAGACTTCAATTCTCTGCTCTGTTCAGTAGAATTCAGATGTGGAGGGCGAATGAGGAAACTTCAATTGTTCATAAGAAGGCTTCTACTTTAACATTTTGGGAATATCAGTCTCATTAGGATTTACTTCCAGAGTGTTACTATGAGAGGTTGCTGACTGGAACGTTAGGAAAAAATATGTCCATTTTTCTGAAGTCGATCGTCTCTACTTAATGTGGTCTATCCTTGAGAAAAAAAATGAGGAAAAACAACTTCTAGAAGAATTTGTGGTTTATAAAAAAATGAAATTGTATTCACTAAATATGGTCATTTTGAAGATTTGAAACTTAAATTTTGTTATCTTGGGAAATAGAGTTCTGCATTTGAGCATCGCATCTTTTTCAATATAAAGGATGTAACTGACACTGTTGAAGTTTTGTTGCCAAAATATATTATTACAAAGAATGCGTACTGGTATATTTTACTGCAATTTAAAATTTTTAAAGGAATGTATGCTGGACATGAGTAAAAATAATAGAGGTAAGACTTATGACCTTTTCTCCATAAAAGCAATGAGAAAACTGAGAAAAATGGTCAAAGTCAAGTTTTTCAGAATACTGGATGTTAACCAAAGTGTTGCAGCAGCCTAGGGTGTATTTTTAAAGGAAAGAGGATGACTCTTTGTTAAGCAGTGATTTTTATGTGTTTCAGCTTGCCCTATTCTCGTCTCCATGTCTGTAGCTTCACAGTAGCCTTAAAAATCAACATCTTACATTCACACTGAAAACCAGCAGATTGGCAGCCACCAGAGTAGACAGAACAGGGTTGGAACTCCTCCAGGGCCTGTGACAGAGAACTGTCATTATCTGATCTGTTTGGTGACTCTGTTCAGGACTCCACTTGTAAGGCTATCTTTATGTGACCTGAACCAGAGCTTATGGTGCAAAAAGCCTTTTCTCTGGGGGCATTTGCCGAAACAAATTAGAGGCTATCATGTATTTATCTTCAAAGATGCAAGAGAGGCAGATAACAATTTAAAGAACCAATAGGCTGACCAGAAAAGTCAAATCTGGTGAACGATTTATCCATAGGAGCTTTGAATAGCTTTATCATATGCCTGGGAATTCAGAAGGCCACAGGCATGTGTAGGGCTCTGCATATCCTCAGGAATGTGAGCATACTAAGGAGAGCAGTGAGAGAGCCAAAGCTTTCACTTTTAGCTGACCTGAAGGCTCTGTGCAAATAGGACAGGAAGGATAACATGGAGTTATCAACTGTCTCCATGAGGGTTGGGAACATATCTCAACCAGAATACAGATACTTATCAAAGACTTGGAGTCCTACTGTTTCCATTAATGTGACAAATTTCTGTCCAATTACTCAGCTAAGTAAGCATAGACTTCAGTGGTCACACAACAAAGAATATAGAATCTCCATAATTACTCCTGAAAAATGACTAAACAAGCAACAACTGCAAACAGCAACAATAATCCCTAGGTAGAGGCAGAACTTAATTGCAGAGTTGCTACATTATATTATTTAAAATAACCAGTTCTCCAAAAAAATTATGAAATATGCAAGGAATATATGACCAAACAAGGGAATAAAACATTCAGTAGAAACCATCCCAGAGGGAACACATGCATAGCATGGGTGGGAATGTAAATTAGTATAACCATTATGGAAAAAGGTATGGATGTAGATCTTCCTCAAAAACATAAAAATTCAATTACCATTTGATACAGCAATCCCTCTTTGGATAGACTCCCAAAAGATTTAAAATTTGTATGTGGAAGAAATATCCATACTTCAATGTTCAATGAAGTATTATTAACAATATCCAAACTGGGCATGGTGGTGCATGCTTGTAATCCCAGCACTTGGGAGCCTGAGGCAGGAGGATTGCTGTGCGTTTGAGGTCACCTTGGCCTACACATTGAGGTCAAGGCCAGTCTGAGCTACCCAGCTAGGGCTTATCTCAAAAAAACCCATCAAAAAAAAAAAAAACCAATATCTAAGTTATGTAATCAACATCAATTCAATTGTCTTCAGTTTGATTAATGAATAAAGAAAAAGAAAACTGTGGAATATACACATATAGATTACTATTCATCCTTTAAAAAGAAGTTAATCTTGTAATATTCAATAACATGAATCAAAATGGAGGACATTATTCTAAATATGTAAAGACAAATACCTTATCTCCTCACTTACACATGGAATGTAATACAATCAAAACAAATAGAATCACAGAGTAGAATGTGGTTACCAGAAGCTGGGGAGTAGTGGAAACAGAGAGATGTTGGTGACAGTATACACAGTTTCAACTGGACAGGTACTATACATGTAAGTATTTGAGGTGATGAATGTTAATTAGCTTTAATCATTTCTCATTGGATACACATAGCATAGAATTACTTGAACCCTATAAATCTGTACAATTAAATTTTTCAATATTCAATAAAATAAACATTAAAGAAAACTCTCTGAGGACATCTAGGCATTAGATTCCCTACATAATGGCTATTTTAAGTACAGCCAAAGAACAAAAAAAGAGGAAAATAAAAGAATGGGGTATCATCAAATGCAGAATATGAATAGATAGAATTATTAAAATACAACCAAATGAAAGTTATAGAGTTAAAAAGTATAATAACTAAAATTAAAAACTGGAAGAGTGGGTGTGTAGTTCAGTGATAGAGCACATACTTGGCATATGTAAGGCCCTCAGTTCAGTCCTCCATATATGAGACCACATGTGCGTGCACACACGTACACACACAAAACTGCATGCATGCACACACATTTTTAAAAAAGATTTCAACGAAAGATTTGAATAGGAAGATGCAAAGATCAGAATTTAAAGACATAAATTAAGATTATCCAATCTGAGAAACTGGAAAGACAAAACATGAAGAAAGTAAACAGTCTCAGAGACCGATCATAAAGCACACTAAGATACACATACTTGGGAGTCCCAGAAGGACAGCAAAGAGAGAAATGATGAGAAAAAAAATTTTTTAAATGGCTGAATACATCCTGAATTTGAAAGAAAGCATTTATCTGTACATCCAATGGACACAATGAACTACAAATAGAATAAAATCAAACAGATTCTTTCCTTGATACATCATAATCAATCTGAAAAGGACAAAGACAAAAAAGAGAATCTCAAAAACATGAAGAGAAAAGTGTCTCATCACATACAGTCCTCAATAAGATTAACAACTGGTTTCTTACAGAAGCCAGGGAGAACAGAAATCAGTGGGATGACATATTCAAAACACCAAAAGACACTATTAAACAAATTCTACAATGACAGGGAAATTAAACAGTACCAGATAAACAAAAACTGACTGAATCTTGAATCTACTGTTAGCAAACCTGCCCTACAATAAATACTAAACATAGTCATTTATGATAAAATAAAATGACATTAAAGAGTAATTCTAAACCACATAAGGACACAAAAGCATCATAAAGGTAACCTAGGTGTGTATATAAATGTATACGTGTATTTTTGTTTGTAACTTTATTTTATTAAAGACAACTGCATAAAGTACCAATTATGAATGTATGTAAGTTCTCTATTTTTTTCTGGTCAGTATATGTAAAGGTTTGCCCTTTTAAAAATCTTTTCAAAACACTAACTTTGATTCAGTTCATTTTTTCTGCTGTTACTTTTAATTCTCTATGTCATCCATTTCTTCTCTGATCTTCTAATTTCCTTTTGCTTGCTTTGGGCTTAGTAGACTCTTCTTTTTCTAATTCCTTAACATGGAAGTTTGAGTTGACTTGAGATCTTTTTTCTTTTTCTCTTCCCTTTTCTCTTTTCTTTTTCTTCTCTTTTCTTTACTTTTATTTTGAGACAGGCTCTCCCTTTGTTGTCCAGGCTGGCCTTGAACTTGAGAGACTCCTGCCTCAGCCTCCCAAGCTCAGCTGTGATTTTTTTTTTGTAAAACAGGCACTGTCAGTTATACTTTTTCCTCGAAGCACAGCTTTTATTGAATGTCATAAGTTATGAATGTATGAATGTATGCGGCTTGTAAGAATATAATTTATATGATAATACAACACAAAGAATGGGGAAGGAACAGAGCTATATAGAAATGTTCTTTATACTATTGAAAATACGTTGGTATTAATCTAAACTAAATTGCTAAAAGCCAAGATGTTACTTTATTAACCACTAACAAAATAACTCCCTCAAAAGTCAAATAAATGGCCAGGTAATTAATAACATTTAAGAAAATATCTGTTTAATATAAAAGAAGATAGTAGTAGAGGAATAGCAGGACAAGACATCAGGCATGTAAAAAGAAAAACATTTAAATGTCAGCCATAAATTTACACTGTGAGTAATTATATTAAATGTTATCACAGTTACTTTCTTGTTGCTGGGACAAAATACCTGACACCCACAAGTTAAATGAAGAAAGGTTTATTTTAGTTCACAGTTTGTAGAGGTTTCAGTCCATAGTTGGCTGGCTCCAACCAGGGCTGCATAGCAGAGGCACATGGCAGAGGAGAAACAGTGCATGGCATAACAGGCAGGACACAGCATCAAGCCCTTCTTTCTCTTTATATTCCATCCAGGCTACAAAACTATTGATTGGTGCCACCAACACCAGGGTTGGGGCTTCCCATTTCAGTAAATCCATTCAGTCACACACAGAACTGTGCTAATGCAATTAGGGGAGTAATCCATATATCACACACCCTTAATGAATATTCACACACCCTAGATGCAGCCACCTCTGAAAAGCCCCACCTATGAGTGCATAGGGCTTTGGGGGGGACTAGATACAAGTCATAACAAATGTGAAGGAATTACACCCTCCAATTAAAAAGCAGGAATTGGCAGAATGGATTTTTTAAAATAGTCCAATTCTATTTTGTGTGTAACAGGCACACTTTATATTCATAGACACAAATAGGGTGAAAGTTAAAGGATGAAAAATGATATATCACATAGATAGTAACTAAAATAGTGCTGGGGAGTGGCTGCATTAATATCAGACAAAACAGACCACTATATGATATTTAAAAGTTACTTAAATAGTTAAAGAGGTGCATTCTAAATGTTAAGAGGGTTAATCTATTAGGGAGATATTACAATTATAAATGAATTTGCACTTTATACAGTAGCACTCCAAAATATACCAAAAACTGACACAAATAGACAATTTAACAGTAATAGCTGAAAAGTTTCATACCACCACTTTAGATATTGACTGACTAGAGTAGCACCAAACAAAAAAAGACTTGAATAACATTACAAACCAATTATACCTAACAGAGCACTCTAAACAACAAAGAAGGACACATATTCTTCTCAAATACATGTGGGACATTCTCCATGGTAGCCCATATGTCAGGTCATAAAATAAGCCTCAGGTTTTAAAGGATTGAAATCATACAATCTATGTTCTCCAGTGAATGAAATTAGATTCTCTGTGAATGAAATTAGAAGGCAGAAGTATGAGAAACTGGGAAATTCTCAAATATGTGAGAATAAATCTACACATATATAAATAGCCAGTGAGTCAAAGGAAAACTCACAAGGGGCATCATGAAATACTCTGTTAGTGAAAATAAAAACACAACCAGCCAAAACTTATGACATTCAATAAAAGCTGTGCTTCGAGGAAAAAGTATAACTGACAGTGCCTGTTTTACAAAAAAAAAAATCACAGCTGAGCTTGGGAGGCTGAGGCAGGAGTCTCTCAAGTTCAAGGCCAGCCTGGACAACAAAGGGAGAGCCTGTCTCAAAATAAAAGTAAAGAAAAGAGAAGAAAAAGAAAAGAGAAAAGGGAAGAGAAAAAGAAAAAGAAAAAAGATCTCAAGTCAACTCAAACTTCCATGTTAAGGAATTAGAAAAAGAAGAGTCTACTAAGCCCAAAGCAAGCAAAAGGAAATTAGAAGATCAGAGAAGAAATGGATGACATAGAGAATTAAAAGTAACAGCAGAAAAGATGAACTGAATCAAAGTTAGTGTTTTGAAAAGATTTTTAAAAGGGCAAACCTTTACATATACTGACCAGAAAAAAATAGAGAACTTAAATTACCAAAATCAGGATAATAATAGGAAAATTATACCCTACCCTAAAGGGAAAACTGGGTTTATAAAGGAATACTGTGAGCATTTTTTAGACAACAAGTTAGAAAACCTAGATGAAAGGGAAAAATTCAGAGAAACACACAAACTGCCATAATTGAGTAAGGAAAAAATAGATAATTGGATCAGACAGATAACAAGACCTTGAGTTAGTAATCATAAACTTTCAACAAAGCCAGGCCCAGGACCAGATGTCTTCACTGATAAATTCTACCAAACATTTAAAGATGAATCAACAACAATACTTGACAGAATAATTAAAAAACTAGAGGAACAGGGACCATTTCTCGACTCATTCTATATGGCCAATACACTGATGACAAAACCAGACAAATATAATACAAGGAAAAAACCCCATATACTAACTTCCCTTATAAAATATATGCAAAAATCATCAACAAAAATGTTAGCAAACTAACTCCAGTAACATAAACAAAGATAATACACCATTGCTAAGTATGATTTATCCCAGAGAGAAAGGCTGGTTCAACATACAAATATCAATCGCTACAGTATATCTTATTAGCAGAATAGTGGACAAAATCATACATTCATCTCATAAGTGCAAAAAAATATTTTGCAGAATCCAACATTTTTTTAGTGACAAAAGTATTTAGAAAGTTAGGAATACTATGGCAACTCCTCCAGATGATAAAGGGTAACTATTAACACCCTTTTTATAGTTAGATATTTGAGTATTTTGGTATATTAAATACATGGATACTATTTTTTTCTTTAGTATATATTAGACGGAATTATTAGAAGCTGTCTTGGATTCCATCACAAATTTCTCAAGTCAAACTCTAATTATTCAAGTATGTCCTTCCTATATTTGCATTTGAGTGAGTGTGATTTTTAAAAATAGATTATGGGTTCAAATTTGGAAAGTTAGATAATATTAAAACTTAGTTTGCTTTCACTAGTTAGCACATCTCATTCAAGGTCAATTGATTAAGCTAATCAATCTACCTATCTCTATCCTGTAGAACATTCTATCTATAAGAATTTATATAAATTCCACAAACTACTGATATTAACTATTATTGTTAGCTTAAAATTTTGAAATAGTATTACTGGAAATATGGTTTAAAGAATAACACTAGTTAACTCTAATACTTAGGGGTTATGTGTATTGCTCAGTGTTAGAATGCTAGCAAAAGGTAGGTAGGACCTGGCTAAGATCCCAGCAGTACACAGACAGACAGACAGACAGACAGACACACACACACACACACACACAAACTATAATATCTAATTCACTAATTTTTTCACTTTCTCTGAACAATTAATATTTAATCTCTCTCCACTTTTCCCTTTCAAGTTAAGAACAAAAAAGTATAAGTCATAATGATGCTTAAAGAATGTTCTTGTTTAAAACAATAGACTATTCAAAACTTGAAAATATAGATTTAGTATTTTGAACATTAGGGATACTTGTATTCAGATTTCTTTAAAAAGATTTACATTGCTGGGTGTGGTGGCGCATGCCTGTAATCCCAGCATTCTGGAGGCTGAAGCACAAGGATCGCCTCAAGTTCAGGCCAGCCTGGGCTACATAGTGAGTTCAAGGCCAGCCTAGACTACATAGTGAGACCCCATCTCAAAAAAACAAAACAACAACAATAACAACAACGAAGATTTCTATCTTTTCTTCAACAGTGTTTAATGTTCTTGCCTATATATTACCAGGGAAGAGTTTAAACTGCTATTCAATCTCTTGAATACTATTCCAACTGTCTTGTATATTTAAAATAGAAAAATACAGTATATCATGCTTCAGGTCTGGTGAACAATTTGTACATAGTCAAAAGAATCCTTTAGAATAGATAATACACCTTACCTGACTGTAATAAAATAGTTTTTAGGTGATCATTCTTTATAACATGAACTTCTCTTTTATGTAGGTATACATATAGGTAGTGTAATAGATTTTTTTTCCTGACAAGTTTCAGAGATCAGGGGAAAATCCATAACATAAAATGCTAGGCCATCCTTGTAGGTCACTCTTCTTGACTGTAGTTTTAAACCCATTGTTGAAACTTAATCACATTTTAGAATTCATTGCTATCTTTCTCCAGTATTTAAGACTATGGAGAGACATATATATCTCTCATTTTTTCACATGATTAATGATATCAACACAGATATTTAGTGTTCATTTTCCTTACAATTTGTAAGTTAGATAAGCAATAAAAACAATGATACAGAATTTCAAAACAAGGTAATAAGAAATTAACAATGGTTGATATATGGCATATTGTTATCTTCAAAGTAGTTGCTCAGTTTACAAGATATAGGCATGCAAAATTGATGAAACAATATAAGCATAAACCGTTCTTTTCAGTGGAATTTCTCTTTATAACTATCTCTAAAGATTAAACATTTTTAAGGTTCTAATAATAATTGAAAACTTGAATACAAACATATTTTACCCATGATATCTGTTTAAGTCAAGACTGAGATATGGATCTACAGTAATTTTTCTAAACTGTTGTTCACCTCTCCAGTTTTATAAAAGAATGGATTCTGAAGCTAGAATGTTCAAATCCTAGCTCTGCCATTTCACATCATATGTGACTTTGGCCAGGTTATTTAAACTCTCTGTGCCTCAATTTCTTCATCTATAAAATTTAACTATCAAAAATTCCAACCCCATTGGGTTTTTTGAGAGATACAATGAGTTAATATATATAAAATGCTTAGAATAATATCTGCATATAGTGGCAGATCACTTTACTATAATTTAGATTTTATTTGCTTTACTGGAAAGAACTGACTCAACACTCCTTTATAAATATACAGGAATACTAAAAGTAAATACTCTGATTTTATTCTGAATTGCTAAGCTTGGCTTTAACCTGACCACTATATTAGAAATAATTCTCTCTTTGTTTGCCCAGGTTTATATTCCATTTATGTAAAAATAATATTTTCTTTTTATTATTTTCAGTATATATTTTTTCATTTCATTTAATATTGGTCTACATTATATCTCCTGATTTATCGTAAATATGAAAGACAATTCTAAGGTATTATTATTATTACTGTCATTCCTATATCACTTATACAAATTAATCAGAAATAGAATCAAAATAAATTTAATTGAATAGCATATTACATCCTCATCTCTCTGAATTCTATATTCAGGTTCAGATATGTTCATCGCAGAATATACGATGTGATAATAATCTGTTTATATAAGGAGAAACATAATTATTTGAGTAGGTTAATTTTTATTTAACTTCTTCAATTTTTTATTTTAAATTTTTATTTAAATTTTATTATTAAATTTTAAATTTTTACTTAAAATTATTTTAATTAAATATTTTTATTTACAATTTTAATTTATTTTTTCACTGAATGACTACTATATTCCATATTTCTTTCCAAAGTAATTTTTACTAATATTTTTTATCGTTATCAGAATGTGAGATTTTTGACATACTTTTAAAATAATTCTTTTAACGTGAATTATAAATTAAATTATAACTAATATATTAATTTGATAATTAATTTAAATAAGATATTTTACGGCAGAAAATTCTATGTGGGAAGATAGGTGATACTCCATTCAAAATATTACTGTAGGGCCGGTGAGATGGCTCAGTGGCATAAGCGCCTGCCTTGCAAGCGCGAGGGCCCGAGTTCGACTCCCGGATCCCACATACGGAAAAGGGGCCGGTGATATCGCTCAGCGGCACGGGCGCCTGCTGGCGCGCGAGGTCCTGAGGTCGTCCCCCCGGTACCCACAAAAAAAAAAAAAAAAAAATTACTGTAAAGAAACATTACTGTAAATTGTTTAACTGTGTCTCTGTGGTACCAGTAGCTACACACTGCTCGAATACATTTTTTTTTTTGTGGGTACTAGGGGTCGACCTCAGGACCTCGCGCGCCAGCAGGCACCCGTGCCGCTGAGCGATATCACCGGCCCCTTTTTCGTATGTGGGATACGGGAGTCGAACTCAGGACCTTGCGCTTGCAAGGCAGGCGCTTACGCCGCTGAGCCATCTCACCAGCCCTCGAATACATTTTATATTCATTTTCCTCTACAGCACGTATGAATAGAAAAGCCCTAAGGTATACTTTCCTCACAGATTAAAATGCTTTTAAGTGAGTGCCCCTTATTTTCTCCCAAAGCAGCTGGTCAGGAATATGATACCTGAGACACAAAGGGTGAGTGTGGTAACAGGCAAATTCATTATAAAATACAGATGACATCTATTTAGTTCAATACAGCTTAATGACTTTATCATGGATTCTTATCTGAGTGTTTCACTCATCTGATTTTTATCTTCATATCCTGATAACAGAAGTATAATAATTTAAGACCCATCACCCTCTGGGTTTCAGTTTCCCTAACTATATATTCCCTTTCATTTGCTCTCCAGTTCTTAACATTGGGTTCTAGTATTATTTGGCATTATTTCTAAATTCAATGTGGGTTCACACTGTGAATGACTTAATACAAAACAAGTTACCTTTTTATTGAGTTGTATTATTATTTGCACACCAGTGTAGGAAAACAGAACCTACTTTGAAAAATAGTTTCTTCTGGACTATGTGGAACCAAATATCTTAAACTTTTACATCATCCTGAAGTTCGCACATTCTTGAAACAGACATACCTATTACAAAGAGATTCTATTATGAATAGACATTTTATAAGAACTTATTTCTCTTGGTCAAATTATGCAAATGAGAAATGGAGTTCTTCAAAGTTCTTCGGATAGGCTGTGGGAGACTGATTATTCTAGCTGACGCTCTGTGCTCTGTACTCAATGCTAACGGACATTCTAGATAATGCACTATAATGCACCAACGTTATGTACTAAGCAATTTAACGTTTCTTTTTAAAATTCTGTACACTTTTTATAGTAAACATTCATTTGGAAACTTGCAAAATATGCCGTTTGAAAATACTAATTTCTCAAGCACGACGCAGGGTGGCGCTGCAGGCTAAGATTCTGAATAAGCCCTTAAAAGCTCCTGTATCCTTTTGTGACTTAAAAAGGAATCAAAAACACAGACAAAAAGCTTTGCAGGCAGTGCGGCGGTATCATCGCGTTTGGACCACAAAATACTAAACGGTTTTGGATTAAAAGCCACTTTGCGACAATATCTCCAAACAAGAACACAGATATCGGTTATCTCGAGTCTTTTGGTGAGGGCTTAAGGATTGCATACAAGAACCCGGACTCCAACATGGAGAAGCTACAAAGAATTGAAACAAACAGGCAAGTAATGGCCTTCATTTTCATGGTGTTCTTGTCCCAGACTCACCCAGAGCATATTCATTACTCTGTACAAGAGGAAAAAGAGGGTGGCTCTTTCATAGCCCATCTGACTAAAGACCTGGGCCTGGGAACTGCGGAACTGGCTGCCCGGTCAGCACGGGTGGTTTCTGACCATTATAAGCAGCATTTGTTGCTGGATCCTCAGACTGGAGATTTGTTTCTAAGGGAGACACCAGACCGGGAAGAGCTTTGTGGCTCTGTGGAACTGTGTGTGCTGCATTTCCAAGTGTTTCTTGAAATGCCAGTGCAATTTTTTCAAGGAGAACTATGGATTCAGGACATTAATGACCATTCTCCAATGTTCCCTGATAGGGAAGTGCTCTTGAAAATACCTGAAAACAGCCAGCCAGGGACTGTATTTCCCCTGAAATTAGCCGAGGATTTGGATGTGGGCAGCAACGGGCTTCAAAAGTATACAATCAGCCCTAATTCTCATTTTCACGTTCTCACTCGAAATCATAGTGAGGGCAAGAAATTCCCAGACTTGGTACAGGACAAGCCGCTGGACCGGGAGGAGCAGGCTGAGTACAGCTTAACCCTCGTGGCTCTGGATGGTGGGTCTCCACCTAGGTCTGGCACTGTCATGGTTCATATCCTGATCATGGATGTCAATGACAACGCTCCTGAGTTTGTGCACACCCCATATGAAGTGCAGGTCCTGGAGGACTGCCCCTTAAGTTCCTCAATCCTTAGTGTCTTAGCTAGAGATATGGATGCTGGAAACTTTGGAAGTGTTTCCTATGGCTTGTTCCAGCCATCAGATGAAATTAAACGAACTTTCTCAATAAATGAAATCACGGGAGAAATCCGACTGCAGAAGAAACTGGATTTTGAAAAAATTAAGTCTTACAATGTGGAAGTTGAGGCCACAGATGGAGGAGGCCTTTCTGGGAAAGGGACAGTAGTCATAGAGGTGGTGGACGTGAATGACAATGCCCCTGAACTTACCATAACTTCACTCGCCAGCTCCATTCCAGAAAATGCTCCTGAGACCATTGTCTCTATCTTCCGAGTAGGAGGCAGAGATTCTGGAGACAATGGAAAAATGACTTGCTCTATTCCAGAAAATCTTCCATTCATTCTAAAACAGACTTTTAAGAACTTTTACACCTTGGTGACAGAGGAAGCACTAGACAGAGAAGAAAGAGCCGAGTACAACATCACCATCACCGTCACTGACTTGGGGACACCCAGACTCAAAACCCAGCACAACATAACTGTGCGGATCTCCGACATCAACGACAACACCCCGACCTTCACCCAGACCTCCTACACCCTCTTCGTCCCCGAGAACAACAGCCCCGCCCTGCACATCGGCAGCGTCAGCGCCACAGACAGAGACTCGGGCACCAACGCCCAGGTCACCTACTCGCTGCTGCCGCCACCCCACCCGCACCCCGGCCTCGCCTCGCTGGTGTCCATCAACGCCGACACCGGGCAGCTGTTCGCGCTGCGCGCGCTGGACTACGAGGCCCTGCGCGCCTTCGACTTCCGCGTGGGCGCCGCAGACCGAGGCTCGCCCGCGCTCAGCAGCGAGGCGCTCGTGCGCGTGCGCGTGCTGGACGCCAACGACAACGCGCCCTTCGTGCTGTACCCGCTGCAGAACGCGTCTGCGCCCTGCACCGAGCTGCTGCCCCGCGCCGCCGACGCCGGCTACCTGCTCACCAAGGTGGTGGCGGTGGACGCGGACGCGGGCCAGAACGCCTGGCTGTCCTACCAGCTGCTCAAGGCCACGGAGCCCGGGCTGTTCAGCGTGTGGGCGCACAACGGCGAGGTGCGCACCGCCAGGCCGCCGGGCGAGCGCGACGCGCCCAAGCACAGGCTGCTGGTGCTGGTCAGGGACCACGGCGAGCCGCCGCTGTCGGCCAGCGTCACGCTGCACGTGCTGCTGGTGGACGGCTTCTCGCAGCCCTACCCGCCGGCGCCCGAGGCGGCGCCCGAGCGCGCGCGGCCCGACTCGCTCACCGTCTACCTGGTGGTCGCGCTGGCCGCGGTGTCCTCGCTCTTCCTCTGCTCGCTGCTGCTCTTCGTGGCGCTGCGGCTGTGCGCGAGGAGCGGGCCGGCCGCGCGGGGTCGCTGCTCGGCGCCCGAGGGCCCCTTTGCGGGCCACCTGGTGGACGTCAGCGGCACCGGGACCCTGTCCCACAGCTACCAGTATGAGGTGTGTCTCACTGGAGACTCTGGGACGGGTGAGTTCAAATTCCTGAAGCCTCTATTCCCCAACCTCGTGGGTCTGGACACTGGGAGAGAAGTTAGAGAGAATGCCAACTGCAGGAATAGCTTCGTGTTCAGCTAAATATTGTATTTGGCTCAGTGGATCTCCCATTAATTTTCACCAAGAGCCAAGTGCAATACTTTCCTTTTAAAAAATAATGTTGTTCTTTAAATATTATTAGTAGTATTGAAAACCTGTGCACGTCTCTGATAGCATTGAATTTGTTTGTTTTACTCATATCAGTTGCACCTGCCATTTTTAGTTGTACTGATAAGTATGAATTTTCTCCATATTTGATCTTTTGGTGATTATCTTTACATAACTGTAAGTAACTCAAGGAGTGTAAAATTTTCATTGTAATGATCTTATTGATATTTTATGCAAAATTTTAAAGCTCTGATGAAATCTTGACTATTCAAATGTTTTTGGTGCCACTCCCCTTATTACTGGAACCAAATCCAGTGTCTTTCCACTGAGTGACATCTCCAGGCCTCTTTTCTTTTTTTTCTTTTAAATTCCTGAGTCACTAAATTTCCCAGGCTGGGTTCCAACTTGCAATCCCCCTGCCTCAGCCTCCCAGAGTGTCCTTGTACCTTTACAATTTTATCAGGGACAGAATGTCTCAAACTTTTATTATTACTTTGGTCTTTGTGATTTACTATACTATCAGTTTCAGCCCCCTCAGTAGCTAAGAACATAAAAACCTAGAAAAATTTTCCCCAAGTTGTATATAAACGTGCACTTCATTAAAATATTGTTACACAAAACTTATGACCCTTTTCCTGTTCTGAGCTCCATTTATGCAAGAGATTATTTTATTCATTTAATTGCAACCTAACACATTGTAAGTGTTCCATAAGTGGTAAAATTAAAATTTTTAAACAATTATAATTAAATAGAAATTAAAGATAAAATATAATTTGTCATTCCTTTCACTAAATAAAACTGTCAAGTCACTGCTTGATCCTTTTTCAACAAAATCTCAGAACTTGAATTATTCCCTCTTGAGAGCATCATGTCTTCTTGTTCTGCCTTTTGACTTACGAAAAGAAGTTAAATTGCAGTTTACTGTGTGCATTTCCTTTTGTTTTCCAGAAGCTCCCTCCTTTGTAAGGAGTCAGAAATTTTTAAAAAAAATATTTAGCTATTCTGTTTAATTCTGATTATTGGTTAATCTCAGATTTTTTTTTTTTTTTACTTTTCTTGATGTGGGCAGTCATTATCACCAAATAATGATTTCTTTGTGATATTTAGTTATCTTGTAGTTGGTTCTTTAATGTAACCCTCAGTTCTTTTTAGTTAATTTCATTTTTCATTCCAGCTGACATTATCACTGTATGAAATAAGCTTTATTTTTTTCTCTGAAATGGGAACAACAATGGATATACCTGAATTGTAGTTTTATGTTGTGTTCAATAAGCCTAGTGAACTGAGTGTATGATTTCTAACTAAAATTTATATGGATATAACTACAAGGCAGCATCATTGAACTTTTCGCAGAATATGAGCAATTAAAAAGCTTACTTTGTAATTTAATATTTATTTGTAAATCTCAAGTCTTATTCTATTGGAGTTTAAGTGCTTGTGTTTTTCCCTGGATTATTAATGTTCCTCCTAAGGATATAATAAAGTAGAAAAGATACTGACCATTTAAATTACTCTTGGGATACAGCTTTTAGACTTCATTCAGTTTAAAAATTGAAGTGATTAAGAGATGAAAGTGAGAACAGAATTAAACACAAATATGCCGGACACAAATATGATAGTCAATTTTAGGGATTTATCCATTATTTATTATCAGCTATTTAAATGAAATAGTTTTATGTGTGATGATACATACAAAATCTGGTGGAAATTTTCACCAGTACATGTCAACATCATGAAAATGCAAGTTCACTTCTTTGTCTATGCTACGAAAGTCCCATTTGTATAATCATGCAAATAAGGCTAGCCAAATAAACACCCAGAACGCCCTCATCCCTTTGTGTATACATGTAGTAAGGATGATTCTTTACTAGCTATGGGGCATCACCAGATTGTAGAATAGTTCGACATTTTGATATTTAACACATTGCTGGCAACTTGAACTACCAATGGTACATACATGACTGTTCCATTCGGCAGCTTGTACCCCTAGTGGCACAAATGGATCTAATCATTTTATCGGTCTTTTTACTAAGAAAATTAATAAAAAGCTGCCCAATGGGACAGTCATGCATGTAACACTGATGGTTGAAACAGCCAAACAGTGAGACATATGAATTACACCCCATCCTGAAACTGTTAATTACTAGAATTTAGTAGTAACCATGGTCCAGATATATTCACATACCTTCTGAAAATAGCCCAGTTCTCTGGATACAGAATAAAATTGGAAAGTGGCGGCTAAATATATTGACAGTGACACTGATCTAAATATTTTATTTCATACTCCTTTATTATAAATGGATATTTTATAATTTCTTTGCTGTTTTTAAGCACAGCATTTGGTAAATTTAATACATGCTATTCTGAGGGCAGAAATTCTACTGAAGGAAACATAGCCTATACCCTTTCAAATCCCCTTTTCTGGGATGAAAGTGTACCTCAATGATAGAGTACTTGCCTAGCATATCCAGGCCTTGGGTTCCATGCCCAACATCACACATGCTTTGGTAGAATTCTGCTTCGAGGTTAGACGGATTATCTGGCAGCAGAAAGGAATCATAAAAATTTGCTAAAACTCATAATTTGTCTCTATAATGCCACAGAAAGCAGATGATATTGTTGCAAAAACCTGTACCAAACCAAAAGGAAGATACTCCACACCGAGGAGTTGGAAAGCAACTTTTTATTATGCCAGTGGGCTGGTGGGAATCCCGTTCCAAATCACCAGCCCAGAGTCAGCTTTGAGTAGAGTTCATATAGATTTTCGGGCATGAAGAACAAAGGCTTGACAGTGTGGTGGGTTTCTATTGGTTATATTAACTATAGTTTGTAGCTCTGTTGCTGGGTAGAAAGTCCTTCAAATATGTTAGAAAAACATGATAATATGTTAGAAAAACAGGATATATTTTTAGGTGGGGAAAGGAAAGTAGTCAGGCTGACCTAAGTCAGGCTATTCTAAGAGAAAAAGCTGTGTGCAATAGGTGGCTGGCTAGGGCTCAAGGCTGTCTGGGTTTTGTGGTCTGGCTATGTGGTGGGCTACACAAGTACATCTTTGTTCTAATATAGTATCACACTGCTAGTTAACTATAAAATTTCAGTTAGCTCTAAAATTCTGTCACAATATAATAACAATAGAATGGAATAAGACTTCTGAGATGGAAAAGCCATGGGTTGAGAACTGATTCCTGTGGTCAGTTTTACCCCCAAGGAATTTTTCTAAATCCAAAAACAAACAACAAGCCGGGTGTGGAGGCTCACGCCTGTAATACCAGCACTCCGGAGGCTGAGGCAGGAGGATCTGCAGGAGATCGAGGCCAGTCTGGGCTACAAAGTGAGTTCAAGGCCAGCCTGAACTACATAGCGAGACCATGTCTCAAGAAGACAAAAAAAAAAAAAAGGCAAAACAAAACAAAACAGACTCTCAGAGTAACATCAGTAGATTTTGACAAACTAGAGCAATCAAACTTTAAATATGAAAAGTAATTTACTCTTTCAAAACACATTATCATATAAGAATATTTTTGTGACCTTAGAGAATGTAAGGATTTAAACAGAAGATAAAAGTGCTAACCAAAAGAGAAAATATTGACAAATCAGAAGAAACTAAAGTCATTTTACTGATCAAAGGGAATATAATAAAGTGAAAAAACAAAGCACATTGGGAAAAGATATTTGTAACACATACATCTGAAAAAAGTCTTATACAATATTCAGATAACAGAAGATATTTCTGTAGACTAACAAGCAAACAGGCAAATGCGACAAAGAGAAAAATGAACAAAGGAACAAGTGCATCACAAGAATGTATCCAGGGCCGGTGAGATGGCTCAGCGGCGTAAGTGCCTGCCTGGCAAGTGCGAGGGCCCGAGTTCGACTTCTGGAACCCACACATGAAAAAGGGGCCGGTGATATCGCTCAGCGGCACGGGCGCCTGCTGGCACGCGAGGTCCTGAGGTCGACCCCCGGTACCCACAAAAAAAAAAAAAAAAGAATGTATCCATAAATCAATAAATGTGAAATTTGAATAATTTAATCACCAAGGAAATGCTAATTAAAAATGTAATATGGCATCACCACAGAGTTGAGTGGTTAAAACTGAAAAGACAACACCAAATGTTGGCAAGGATATGGAGAAACTGGAACTCTCATACTTTGCTTGTGTTGGTACAGTACTTTTGAAAAATCTTTCACAGTATTTGCTGAAGCCAAATACCTGGGCACAACTTAACATACAGCAATCGAACTCCTATGAATATATTTAACATAAATACCTACATATGGTCACCAGAAGACAGGTACAAGAAACAGACCAGCACTACAAAACAAAAAAGTTCAAAACTAGAAAAAAATGTTCATCAACAGAAGATATTTTAAAAATCATGGTATATGTATACAATACACTAAAACAAGGAGGTGATAATGAAACAAATTAGGAGAACATGCCAGAGATCACTTTCCTAACATAATATTGAGTGGAAAATAGACACAGCAGAATAATATTCTATAATTCTAGTCAAAAAAATTTTTAAATACATAAGGAAAATGTCATAAAAATAGAAGTCGGATTAGTGTTTATCTTTCGGAGGGGTCAGATAATGGCAGGAGGGGACGTCTTGGGATTTACTAGTATTCTATTTTAAATCTAGGTTCTGTTAATTGGAATATATTAACTTTATGAAAAATTCACTAAGTTGTAGAATTATTTCTACACTTTTCTAGATGTTGTACTTCAAAATAAAACTAACTTCATAAAACTTGAAAATTTTTCACATAGCATGTTTCGAACCTAATGAAATTATAAACCAACAAAACAAAGTTTTTAATATACTCAAAAGTAATAATTGGGCCGGTGAGATGGCTCAGCGGCGTAAGCACCTGCCTGGCAAGCACGAGGGCCTGAGTTCGACTCCCGGAACCCACATACGAAAAAGGGGCCGGTGATATCGCTCAGCGGCACGGGCACCTGCTGGTGCGTGAGGTCCTGAGGTCGATCCCCGGTACCCACACACACACACAAAAAAGTAATAACAATGGAGATTAACATCATTTTGAATTGTTCTCGAAAGTATTCTTTCACTAAAAATTGACTCAGGAAACGTATATTTAGATATTACAATCACTAAGAGTTGGACTTACCATCTATGGTGTCCCTGTGAATTAAAGGAGAAATAGAGTACAGTAGGGCTGCATCTGGGAAAAATGAAATGTCAAATATTATGCAATAGTAAATGAGGACGCCTGGTGGCGCTGCAGGATAAGAGTGTGAGAAGCTGCTCTGCAAATACCTAGCAAGTCATTATGCTGCAAATCAGAACTCTGAATGCTCTCTAAAAGCAGGAAGCATTGCATTTTAGATACCATCTAGGAAAGGGATCTTCAGAGATGGCACCGTTCTAAATGCAAGTCTGTTGGCCAGATTTAATTCACGATCATTTCACAAATCATCTGGGTGGACTGTACACTGAGGTGAAGAAACTGCACCTTCTGGACTGGGTCTGAACAATGCAGACTGCGCTAGCAACGACGCTGCACAAAAGGCAAGTTATTTTTCTTGTTATGCTGTTGTTTTTGTGGGAGGCTGGCTCTGAGGCAATGAGGTATTCGATGCCAGAAGAAACAGAAAGTGGCTACCTGGTGGCCAACCTGGCAGAAGATCTGGGGCTCAGGGTGGGGGAACTGGCCACTCGAGGCGCGCGAATCCATTACAAAGGAAACAAACAGCTCTTGCAGCTCGATGTAAAGACCGGCAATTTGCTTCTGTGTGAAAAGCTAGACCGGGAGGGGCTGTGCGGGGCGACAGAACCTTGTATGATGCATTTCCAACTGTTACTGGAAAACCCGGTGCAGTTTTTTCAAGGCGAGCTGCAACTCACAGATATAAATGACCATTCTCCAGAGTTCTTAGAGAGGGAAACGCTCCTGAAAATCCCAGAGAGCGCCCAGCCAGGGGCTGTGTTTCCTTTGAAAACAGCCCAGGACCTTGACATAGGGAGCAACACTGTTCAGAACTACACAATCAGCCCCAACTCCCATTTTCATGTGGTTACTCACAATCGCAGAGATGGCAGAAAATATCCAGAGCTGGTGCTGGATAAAGCGCTGGACCGGGAGCATCAGCCCGAGCTTAGTTTAGTCCTCACTGCTCTAGATGGTGGGGATCCGCCCAGGTCCGGGACCACCACAGTACGCATTGACGTCGTGGACATCAATGATAATGCCCCTGAATTCTTACAGTCCCTCTATGAAGTACAGATTCCTGAAAACAGTCCCCTTAATTCCGTTGTTGTCATTGTCTCTGCCCGAGATTTAGATGCAGGAACACATGGGAGTGTAGTCTATACTCTATTTCATGGTGATGAAGTTATTCAACCATTTGGAATAGAGGAAATAACAGGAGAAATTCGTCTGAAACGGACGTTGGATTTCGAGCAATATCGGTATTATAACTTGGAAATTGTAGCCACGGACAGTGGAGGCTTCTCAGGAAAATGCACTGTAGCTGTAGAGGTGCTGGATGTGAATGACAACGCCCCTGAACTGACCATGTCCACGCTCAGCAGATCTGTCCCAGAAAACTCCCCAGAGACTGTGGTCGCCATTTTCAGTGTTTCTGATCCAGATTCCGGAGACAATGGTAGGATGATTTGCTCCATCCAAAACGATGTCCCCTTTCTTTTGAAGCCTCCTTTCAAGAACTTTTACACCCTGGTGACAGAAGGACCACTGGACAGAGAAAGTCGAGCCCAGTACAACATCACCATCACCGTCACTGACTTGGGGACACCCAGGCTCAAAACCCAGCACAACATAACCGTGCAGATCTCCGACGTCAACGACAACGCCCCGACCTTCACCCAGACCTCCTACACCCTCTTCGTCCCCGAGAACAACAGCCCCGCCCTGCACATCGGCAGCGTCAGCGCCACAGACAGAGACTCGGGCACCAACGCCCAGGTCACCTACTCGCTGCTGCCGCCACCCCACCCGCACCCCGGCCTCGCCTCCCTGGTGTCCATCAACGCCGACACCGGGCAGCTGTTCGCGCTGCGCGCGCTGGACTACGAGGCCCTGCGCGCCTTCGACTTCCGCGTGGGCGCCTCAGACCGAGGCTCGCCCGCGTTCAGCAGCGAGGCGCTCGTGCGCGTGCGCGTGCTGGACGCCAACGACAACGCGCCCTTCGTGCTGTACCCGCTGCAGAACGCGTCTGCGCCCTGCACCGAGCTGCTGCCCCGCGCCGCCGACGCCGGCTACCTGCTCACCAAGGTGGTGGCGGTGGACGCGGACGCGGGCCAGAACGCCTGGCTGTCCTACCAGCTGCTCAAGGCCACGGAGCCCGGGCTGTTCAGCGTGTGGGCGCACAACGGCGAGGTGCGCACCGCCAGGCCGCCGGGCGAGCGCGACGCGCCCAAGCACAGGCTGCTGGTGCTGGTCAGGGACCACGGCGAGCCGCCGCTGTCGGCCAGCGTCACGCTGCACGTGCTGCTGGTGGACGGCTTCTCGCAGCCCTACCTGCCGGCGCCCGAGGCGGCGCCCGAGCGCGCGCGGCCCGACTCGCTCACCGTCTACCTGGTGGTCGCGCTGGCCGCGGTGTCCTCGCTCTTCCTCTGCTCGCTGCTGCTCTTCGTGGCGCTGCGGCTGTGCGCGAGGAGCGGGCCGGCCGCGCGGGGTCGCTGCTCGGCGCCCGAGGGCCCCTTTGCGGGCCACCTGGTGGACGTCAGCGGCACCGGGACCCTGTCCCACAGCTACCAGTATGAGGTGAGTCTCACTGGAGACTCTGGGGCTGGTGAGTTCAAATTCCTGAAGCCACTATTCCCCAACCTCATGGGTCTGGACACTGGGAGAGAAGTTAGAGAGAATCCCAACTGCAGGAATAGCTTCGTTTTCAGCTAGGTGTAGTGCTTGTTCAGTGAATCTCATTAATTTTGTCAAACTTCACATTGCAGTTTCTTAAGAAATTGTGTTGTAACTTAAATATTCAAACTACTATTCCAAAGTCATTCATGTTCCTCAGAGCACTGAACTTTTGCCCTCCATTTTAGTATTGTATTTAGCATTTTTAGCAGTGCTGGATATTGGCTTTTTCTCAATATTTTACATTCTCTCAGTGAATAATCTTTCCATAACTATGAATTATTCAAGTAGTATAAAAACTTATAGCTAAGCACTTGAAGATTCGGCATTCTTCGCCTGCCTGTGCTACATAATGAATCCTAGGCCAGCTAATACTACATATTAAGACTGTCACAAACAAATTTTATTTTAATCAACTTATTGTCTTTTACTGAAATATTTTTAAATTTTTGTGAAATCTGAAATTTCTGTTTTTATACTACTTGTTTAACGTCACCTTTTCAAGGCTAGATTGTTTGAAATTCTTCATTTTATTTTATGGATGCTGAGGATTGAACCCAGGGCCTCTTTCATGTTAAACATGCATTCTACCCCTTAAGGTACACTGCAGCTGAAATTTTTTATAGTTACCATGACATTTCTGGTTGACGATACTATCGAATTAAGCCCCCTGAAGAACTAGAAGCATAAAACTTAGTATATTCCTTTCTCTTACATTTTAAGTAAACAAGCACTGCATTAAAATATTAGCGCATGATGCATATTCAGCATCATGAATGTCCAAATTGTGATCTATTTCTATTGTGTGCACCACACATATGCTAGAGATTATCTGTTGTTTTCTACATATCTAGCACATTGTATTCCATTAAAAATTAGTATTAAATTTTTAAAAATAATTATTTTATAAATTATAAAGAGATAAGCTTATATAATTTGCCATCCCTTTCACTAAAACTGGTAAGGGGCTAAGGGTATTTGCTCAGTGGCAGAACATGCATGAATGTAGGCTCTGAGTTCAGTTCAGCACAAAAACCAAACCAAAACAAAACCCTGTTATATCAGTGCTTTCTGTACCCCGTTAGAAAAAATAACCTCAAAATATGAAAAAAATACTAAATTCCACCAAAGAATTCAGAACTGTTAGGATATCGTGTGTTTTTGTCCTTCCTTTTGCCCTGTGAATAGAAGTCTAACTGTAGTGTTTTCAGTTTTGGAGTTGGGTTGGGTTGGGTTGGATTTTGTGGTGCTGGGATATGAACAGAACCCAGGGCCTCATGCATGCTATCCATGTGCTTTACTATTGTGCTACATTCTCAACCCTAAGTGTAGTTTATTCTGTGTATTTCCTTTGGTCTTCCTGAAGCTTCTCCCTACCTTTCAAAAGAGTCCAAAAATTTCTTCTAAATATTGGCTATCCTGTTTCATTATGATTATAAATTAATCTTGGATTTTTTCACTTTATATTACTTTGTACATATGACCAGACTTTATCAACAAAATAATGTTTGTTTGATATTTAATCATCTTCCATTTTGCTCTTTAGTGTAACCTTCAGTTATTTTGAGTTAACTTAATTTTTCAATCATGCTAAAGATGCCTTTGTATGAAATATGTATTGTTTTGTCCCTTAATAGGTTGGAACAATAACAAATTTACCTGAATTATAGTTGTTCTATGTTGTGCTCAATAAGCAACATATGATGATTATGTGATTTCTAACTAGTTAAATGTAAATGTATATAACTACAGGACAACTTCATTGAGCTTCTGACAGAATAGGAGCAGCTGAAGAGCTTGCTTTGTAATCTAACATGCTTACTTTTAAATATGAAGTATTAGTCTACTTCAGTTTAAGTTCTTGAATTTCCCCCTGAATTATTTTTTCTTAGAATGTAATGAAATAAAAAGGAAAAGTATTGACCAGTTGTTATTCTCAAATATAATTTTGGTTTTTGTTCAATTTAAACATTGAAGTGAGGAAAAGATAAAAGTGAAAAGTTAAATCCAAACAAATGTGAAAGAAAGAAAGAAAGAAAGAAAGAAAGAAAGAAAGAAAGAAAGAAAAGAAAGAAAGAAAGAAAGAAAGAAAGAAAGAAAGAAAGAAAGAAAGAAATTCTAATTCAATTATTAGAATTTAGTAGTAAACATGACACAAGTAATTTTCACAAGAGGTATACCTTCTGGGAATATGCCAGTTCTATTTTCACAGAACAAAAATAGAGAATGGCACCCAAGTATGTCCATAATACCCATTTCAACATACATTTTTTCCCAAATACTTCTAATATATGTACATCTTTTATAATCCTTTTGCTGATCTTTTTAGGTCCAGCAGGTAGTAGATTTAACACATGCCATTTGGGGAGAAGAAATTCTACCAAAGGCCATTAAAGCTCATATCACTCTAAGATTTCCTCTTCTCATGTTCAAAAGTCACAAAATATACATTTAAAGTGAGAGGTTAAAATTTATTCATGTATTTGGAGGAGTTCAACTTCTACATTAGATGGATTATCTGACAGCAGAAAGGAACCATAAAAACTTTCTGAATATCACAAATTATCTCCTTAATGCAACAGAAAGCAGATGATAATAACAAGTGGGCCAAGATTTGTGTGAAGGAAAATCCTCCAGGATAAGAATAGAGTCCTAAGTCAGTTTTACTCCAAAGAAATTTGCAAAGTCTGAAAACAAACAATAGGCTTTTGACAAGATCTTAGTATCTTGATTAAATATCTTTAGTAGCTTTTGGCAGACAGAACAACTAAAGTTCAGTGCCTGTTTTCCCCCTCAAGACATTTGTCAAATTCAGGTCAGCCCAGAGAAGAATAAAACTCAGAGTGAAAAAATTGTTTTAAAAAAATGGGTAAAGTTTGTCTTGCTATGTAAAGATTACTGTTTGGGACGTGCCATTGGAAGGGCTATAGATAATATACCAAGTTCTCATTTGAAAATTCTGCAGGGTAGGTGCTTATCAGGACTGCAAAGAACCTTGACTAAGCACAATGCCTGTTTGGACAAAGGTGATTTGATTAGATAGGGACCCTTAAAGCTAAGAGAGGAAAAGGTGAACTCTCCCTTGAAGAAGATAATATCTTAATTCTGGGTAACTTTTTACATAAACATCTAACATTCAGTAAAAATAAAACTAGTATCATACACACAAATTACATGTTGTGAATAAAACTGAAAAGTCATAAAACAAATGACCTATAGATGATCCAGGTACCACAATTAAATAACAAATACGTTAAAATAAATATGACAAGTTAAAAATAACAAACAATAGATTAAAATGATCATTGCACCTGAGATTTGAAAAATGGAAAATAATTCTACAATTGAAAAATATAGTATCTGACATTAAACTATGTAAATGAGTAATATCATAAAAGTAAGGAAATATAAGATTAGTGGATGGAAGACAGGTCAATGTAACAATCCAAAGAGAAACACAGGAAAAAATAATGAAAAATATAAAAAAGAACATTAGTGTCATGTAGAATATAACCAAAAACTCTAGCACACATGTGCTTGTAATCTTAGAAGGATAAGAGAGAGTAAAAGTGGGTATAAGCAGTATTTGAAGTTGATAATGACCAATAATTTTCCAAAATAGGCAATGTCTTTAATCCTTAAATAGGCGCAATGAAACTTAATCAGAGTAGATAAAAAATAAAGCATGCAATATCATAGAAAAGTCTTCAAGACCAAAGCCAAAGAGGAGCAATCTTGAAAGCAGCAACCTAAAAATGATATTACTTTTAAGGAGCCTCTATGTAAGGAAGAGCTGACTTAACAAAAGTCACAAAATCAAAATACAAAGGAGTAATGTCTTTAACGTATTGAAAGAAAATCATTGCCAGACTAGAATTCTATTCAACAAACATATCCTTCAAAATGAATTTATCAGAAAAACAGAAACTAAGAGAATTAACCACAGTCACACTTGCACTAAAAGAAATACATTTAATGGAATTCATTAGGCAGGAAAACAGCCCTAATAGGATCACAGACCTGCAAGAAGAAATGAAAAGTAACTGAAAGGTAAATGTAAATTAATATTGACAGAATATTG
Organism: Erethizon dorsatum; assembly: GCA_028451465.1. Lineage (NCBI taxonomy): Eukaryota > Metazoa > Chordata > Mammalia > Rodentia > Erethizontidae > Erethizon > Erethizon dorsatum. Next base: position 67,740,807 of record CM051838.1, read on the forward strand.
ATTATACTAGGCAATGACTGTAATTTCTTAAAGGATTTTATATCTATATCTATATATATATAGATATAGATATAGATATATATGAAATTTGAATTCATAGTAGCAATAATTTACAAGGAAGGGTTATAAAGTTTAAAAGTTACAAAATTCTAAGCCTTATGTCATAAAATTAGAAAAATAAAGTTTTTATTAGATTATTTTAGATTGAAAATGCATGCTTAGCCAGGTGTTGTGGTGCACGCCTGTAATCTCAGCACTCAGGAGGCTGAGGCAGGAGGATCACTGTGAGTTCAAGGCCAGCCTGTACTATATAGTGAGACCCTGTCTCAAAAACACCAAAAAAAATTGCATGCTATAGTTTCTTGGATGACCACTAATAGAATAACTAAAAAACTAACTGAAGGGAACTTTTTAAATAACAAGTATTTTAATAATCCAAAAGAAGAACGAAACTTTAAGAACAAATGGAAAAATAATTAGATGGTAAGTATAGATGGAAAGTATCAGCTATTACATTCATTATAGAAGATCAAGTAATCCAATTAAACAACCAAAATTATAAGATTAGATTTAAAAAAAGGCGAAAGATTTATACGATCTGAAGAGAAACCAGAGTATAAGATTAGATTTAAAGAAAAGCAAAATGCATGCTATCAAATAAGAGTGTGTGTGTGTGTGTGTGTGTGTGTGTAAGAGAGAGACAGAGAGAAAGAGATAACAGAAAGATTGAAAGTTTGAAAATAGGATAAATTGTATAATACCCTAGCCAAAATACTCCTAGTGTGGTTATATTCACGTAAGACAAGACATTAAGAAAAGATACATTGCTAGTGAAAATAGAGATGCTTCTTAATAATTAAAAGGTAAATATAACAGAAATATGTGAGTTAATAATTAAATACTTCCCCATAAGATAACTAGTAAGCATAAAAAATTAAGTCAGCAGAATACAAATGCAAAATAGACAAATGACATTCATATTGGAAGACTTAATAACACTGTGAAAATTCCTGAAAGAATAAGATAGAAAACACACACGTGTGCACAAACACACAGAAGAATATTAAAGACCTGAAAAACACAGAAATTTTGTTAAAATAAGTTGACATGCATAGCACCCTAAAACACACACATTCTTTTACATACATGTGGGCTGTTATCAAAATTGTCCAAAACCTGGGTCATAAAACAAGCCTCAAATTTTAAAAAATGAATTGAAATGACTCAATATGTTCTTTAACCACAGCACAATTAAGGCAGAAATTCAAATCTAATAGGATATACCAAAATGTTTCAATTGTAAACAATAAAATCCATGAGTCAAAGAAGAAATCACAACAGAAAATTCCAAATATTTTGAACTGGGTAAAAATTAAGAACTAACAAATCAAATCAGAACGAACAGGGAATTTTAGTGCACCTTAAATGTTCATATTAGAAGCTTAAACGCACCTAGAAGATATTCAAAATCAGTAAGTTTTCTTAAGAAGCTAGACAAAGTAAAGCAAATCAAATGCAAAAGATATATATACAAAATATAAGTAGAAATAAATTATGTGTATTTTCTATCATAGGGAAGATCAGTAAACCTGAAACTTATTTCTTTGTAATAATTGATAAAATTAGAAACTTAGATGAGTCAAGAAAAAAGACAAACACCAGTTGCCAATATTAGGAGTGAAAAAAAGGAACATCACTACCAATCCTGCCAGCATTCAAATATATATACATATACGAATGTGAACAATTTTATGCTAATAAATTTGCCCACTTATATAAAATATCCTTTAAAACTCCAGTTTTACAAAACTGAAGCAAGAAAAATATAAAAACTGATTAGTTGGCCGGTGAGATGGCTCAGCGGCGTAAGCGCCTCCCTGAGTTCGACTCCCCGAACCCACATACGAAAAAGGGGCTGGTGATATCGCTCAGTGGCACGGGTGCCTGCTGATGCGGGAGGTCCTGAGGTCGACCACCGGTACCCAAAAAAAAAAAAAAAAAACTGATTAGTCGTATCTATTCAAAAATTTTGAATGTTTTAAAAAATCTTCCCTCTTTATAGTAGTGGATTCTTCCAAATTGTACAGATATTAACACCAATATATACAAACTCAGAATAGAAAAATAGAATATATTTGCCAAATAATTTGGATGCCAGCATAATCTGCATAGGACATCCAAATCTGAGTTAGACCTGATAAGGAAAATTAAAAATCAAACTCAATTATAGACATATATGAAAATTTTCTTTTTAAAAATATGCAAATATAATTTGGAGATACATATAAAAGAAAAACTTATGGGAGGTGGAGTTTATTTGAGAAGTGCACTGCAGTGTAATTGAAATTTGATCAGTGTAATTCACCATATCAACAGATATAGGAGAAAAATAACATGATTTCCTCAACAGGGACAGAAGAAGTCATTTGATGAAATTCAGCACACATTAATGGTAGAATTACATACAAACGAAAATTGAAAGAACTTTCAAGGGTCTTTAAAAACTGATCGTAAACATTATTAATGCGAAATTATTGAAAACATTCCCCTGGAGATCAAGTATGAGACACCCATCCCTTCTGCTTCTATTCAGTATTTTACTATTGATCCTAATCAGTGGGAAAAAAGCAAAGAAGAAATAAAAGGCACAATGATTGGAAGGGAAGAGATAAGCTTCTTTTTAAAAAAGATAAAATTGTGAATAATTACAAGTTTCACAATTTCTTTGTGAAAATTGATGACCTGAATATATAGTTTACATAGAAATACAAAGGGACAATCATAGTCAAAGCAATCTTGAAGAAAAAAGAATAAATCTGGAGATACCACACCAACAGCATGATCCATGAAAGAAAAAACTGATAAAAAGAACTTCATTAAAAATTTCTGCTCTATAAAAGATTCTACCAAGAGAATGAAAAGACAAGCCACAGCCTAGAAAAATATTTTCCAAAGACATATTTGATAAAGCACCCTTATCCAAAATACTGGATACAAAGACTAAAATTTCAATAATAAAAAAAATCCCAAGTAAAAATGGACCAAAGATCTTAACAAACACCTTCTAAAGAATAAGTAGAGATTGAAAATAAACATATCAAAAGATGCTCTATCATATGTAATCATATGTAATGAGGGAAATGCAAATTAAATAAAAATTAGATACCACTACACAACTACTAGAATATCTAACCTGCAAAACACTGACAACACCAAACGCTGAGGAGGATGTGGAGAAAGGAACTCCTTTTCACTGCTGGTGGGAAAGAAAAATGGTACTGTTACTTTGGAAGAAAGTTTGGCATTTCATACAAAACTAAACACACTCTTACTACATGATTGGGGAATCGTGCTCCTTAGTATTTAGCAAAAGGTGTTGAAAACTGATTTCCATACAAATACTTTCGCAGAGAGGTTATAGCAGCATTATTCATAACCGTTAAAACTTGGAAATAACCACAATGACCTTCAGCAGGTGAATGGATAAATGGTTATATAGATAGACAGTGAGATATTCTTATTCCTGCCAAGAAGAAATGAACTATCAACACGTGAAAAGTCATTGAGAAAACATAAATACATATTATTCTGTGAAAGAGCTCGAAATGTGAAAAGACTTCATACTGTATGATTTTAGAATAAGTTAATGGTTTCTAGAGATTTTGAAATAGGGGAGGAGGTATAAATAAAGCTTAGGAAATTTTTTTTTTGTGGGTACCGGGGGGTCGACCTCAGGACCTCGCACGCCAACAGGCACCCGTGCCGCTGAGCGATATCACCGGCCCCTTTTTCGTATGTGGGATCCGGGAGTCGAACTCGGGCCCTCGCGCTTGCAAGGCAGGCACTTACACCACTGAGCCATCTCACCGGCCCAAGCTTAGGAAATTTTTAGTGCAGTGAAAATATTCTGATAGTACTTTAAAGGCAGATATGTGTCATCATAAATTTGTTCAAATTAATAGAATGTACAGCACCAAGAGTGAACTGTAATTTAAACTACGGACTTTGTGATAAAGGTGTGTTAATATATGTTCATCAATTATAAGAAATGGTGCAGGAGGTTGGTAATAGGAAGGGTTGTGAATGTGTGGGAGGGTACAGGGGAAATTTCTGTACATTTTGATCATTTTTTCTGTGAATCTAAAACTTCTCTAAAATAATGTATTTTTTTAAACGAAGAACTTACCTCTCAGAAAATAAAATACATGATAAACCCATCAAAACTATAATAATGAGGAAAATGTTGTATTTCAGGATAAACAAAGATAAAAATGTAATACTTGAGCAGACCTGTCACAATGATGACACTTCAAAAGTAAGAATGTATCATCTTCTCAACAGTCGATACACAGGTATTTGGGGAAAAATTTGACTCTAAGCATATTAATTTTGAAAAAAATTAATTTTAAGATGACAATGACTTTACATATGAAAAGAATTAAAAATATTTCATATGAGAGTTTTTGACATTGATGTATGCAAAAATTTAAATACAATACAAACAGTGCTAATCAAAATGGGAAAATATGGACAAATCAGAAGAAAATAAAGTTAAGTATCATTGATCAAAAACACCATATTAGGGTGAAAATACGAAGCATAGAGTGGGAAAAGGATATATATATGTCCGTGTGTGTGAATATATAGAAAGAGAGAAGAGAGAGGGAAAGGACTTGAACAAGTACTTCACAACATATCTATAAGTCAATAACCGTGTTAAAATGTGAATGATTTCATTAATCCCCACGGAAATAGTAATTAAAATTACAATATGATATCACCACATACTCACTTGAGTGGTTAAAATTGAAATGACAACATCAAATGTTGACAAGGATATGGAGCAACTGGAACTCTCATACTTTATTACTACAACCACTTTTGAAAAATCTTTCACAATATTTGCTTAAGATAAAATCTGTGTACACCTTAATGCACAGCAATCCAACTTCTACTCAAAATAAATTCATCAAAGACACATATACGAAGTTTCACGCAGCGCTGCTAATCAAAAATGCTCAAAACTAGAAAAAAACACTAATACTTATCAAATGAAGAATGTATAAATGAATTATGATATACTCATATATCTGACTAATACAAAGCATTAAAACTAAAAAAATTAGAACATTCCCAGATTAATTTTAAAAACAATGTTGAATAAAAAAAGAAAGACACATGACAAGACTATATAATTCCATTTAAATAAAGGTTCAAGCCAAGCCAAATGAGAAAAAAATATGACAACAGAACTCAGGATTGTCCTTATCTTTTGAGGGGAGGACAGTAATCAAATAGTGATAGAGGGATCTTCTTGAGTTTTGGTGCCATTTTATTTTTTTATGTGGGTACTGGGAGTCGAACTCAGGACCTCGCACTCGCCAGCAGGCACTTGTGCTACTGAGCGATATCACTGGCCCTTTTTTTCCTTTATGTGGGTACCCAGAGTCGAACTCAGGACCTCGCGCTTGCCAGGCAGACGCTTATGAAACTGAGCTATCTTACCGGCCCATTTTATTTTTAATCTTGATTATGTGTATAGAAGTGTATTAACTCTGTGAAATTTTATATACAATTATTATTAGTGCCTTTGTCTGGATGACTGCTATACTTTGAAATAAAAATAGTCCTGTAAAATTTTTAAAATGTTCATATACTCATTATTGATTATTGCTTGAACAGAGTCAAATTATCAGCCCACAAAGTATGTTCATGTACTCAAAAGGTACATTTATGGAGATTAACATATCATTTTAGTTTGCTTTTAAAAGCATTATTAAACTAAAAATCACCTCAGGAAAAGTTTATTTAGACCTTACAATCACTAGGAATTGGAGAAAAATCGAGGGAGCTTCTGTAAACTAACAGGATATTGATATCACTGTAAGAATTTGTAATGAAATTGTATGGTAAATACTATGCAGTAGTTAAAATGGACACCTGGTGGCGCTGCAGGATAAGAGTGTGAAGAATGACTCTGCTGAAACTTCGGAGGCCATTATTCTGGGAACCAGAATTCTGCTCTGTAAAAGAAGGAAGCATTTTAGATAGCATCTAGGGGAGATATCGTCAGAGAAGGCGCTGTTCTAAATGCAAGTCAGTCGGCCAGATTTAATTCACGATCATTTCACAAATCATCTGGGTGGACTGTACACTGAGGTGAAGAAACTGCACCTTCTGGACTGGGTCTGAACAATGCAGACTGCGCTAGCAACGACGCTGCACAAAAGGCAAGTTATTTTTCTTGTTATGCTGTTGTTTTTGTGGGAGGCTGGCTCTGAGGCAATGAGGTATTCGATGCCAGAAGAAACAGAAAGTGGCTACCTGGTGGCCAACCTGGCAGAAGATCTGGGGCTCAGGGTGGGGGAACTGGCCACTCGAGGCGCGCGAATCCATTACAAAGGAAACAAACAGCTCTTGCAGCTCGATGTAAAGACCGGCAATTTGCTTCTGTGTGAAAAGCTAGACCGGGAGGGGCTGTGCGGGGCGACAGAACCTTGTATGATGCATTTCCAACTGTTACTGGAAAACCCGGTGCAGTTTTTTCAAGGCGAGCTGCAACTCACAGATATAAATGACCATTCTCCAGAGTTCTTAGAGAGGGAAACGCTCCTGAAAATCCCAGAGAGCGCCCAGCCAGGGGCTGTGTTTCCTTTGAAAACAGCCCAGGACCTTGACATAGGGAGCAACACTGTTCAGAACTACACAATCAGCCCCAACTCCCATTTTCATGTGGTTACTCACAATCGCGGAGATGGCAGAAAATATCCAGAGCTGGTGCTGGATAAAGCGCTGGACCGGGAGCATCAGCCCGAGCTTAGTTTAGTCCTCACTGCTCTAGATGGTGGGGATCCGCCCAGGTCCGGGACCACCACAGTACGCATTGACGTCGTGGACATCAATGATAATGCCCCTGAATTCTTACAGTCCCTCTATGAAGTACAGATTCCTGAAAACAGTCCCCTTAATTCCGTTGTTGTCATTGTCTCTGCCCAAGATTTAGATGCAGGAACATATGGGAGTGTAGTCTATACTCTATTCCAAGGCAATGCCTTCACAGAACCATTTGTAATAGACGAAATAACAGGAGAAATTCGCCTGAAAAGAGAACTGGATTTCGAGGTAACTAGATATTATAACGTAGAAATTGCAGCTACAGATGGTGGAGGACTTTCAGGAAAATGCACTGTAGCAATAGTGGTGTTAGATGTGAATGACAATGCCCCTGAATTGACCATATCCACACTCAGCAGATCTATCCCAGAAAACTCCCCAGAGACAGTAGTTGCTGTTTTCAGTGTTTCTGACTCAGATTCTGGGGACAACGGAAACATGATTTGCTTCATTCAGAACAATCTCCCTTTCCTTTTAAATCACACTTTCAAGAATTTTTACACCTTGGTGACAGAGAGCCCACTGGACAGAGAGATCACACCTGAGTACAACATCACCATCACCGTCACAGACCTGGGGACACCCAGGCTCAAAACCCAGCACAACATAACCGTGCTGGTCTCCGACGTCAACGACAACGCCCCGACCTTCACCCAAACCTCCTACACCCTCTCCGTCCCCGAGAACAACAGCCCCGCCCTGCACATCGGCAGCGTCAGCGCCACAGACAGAGACTCGGGCACCAACGCCCAGGTCACTTACTCGCTGCTGCCGCCACCCCACCCGCACCCCGGCCTCGCCTCGCTGGTGTCCATCAACGCCGACACCGGGCAGCTGTTCGCGCTGCGCGCGCTGGACTACGAGGCCCTGCGCGCCTTCGACTTCCGCGTGGGCGCCACAGACCGAGGCTCGCCCGCGCTCAGCAGCGAGGCGCTCGTGCGCGTGCGCGTGCTGGACGCCAACGACAACGCACCCTTCGTGCTGTACCCGCTGCAGAACGCGTCTGCGCCCTGCACCGAGCTGCTGCCCCGCGCCGCCGACGCCGGCTACCTGCTCACCAAGGTGGTGGCGGTGGACGCGGACGCGGGCCAGAACGCCTGGCTGTCCTACCAGCTGCTCAAGGCCACGGAGCCCGGGCTGTTCAGCGTGTGGGCGCACAACGGCGAGGTGCGCACCGCCAGGCCGCCGGGCGAGCGCGACGCGCCCAAGCACAGGCTGCTGGTGCTGGTCAGGGACCACGGCGAGCCGCCGCTGTCGGCCAGCGTCACGCTGCACGTGCTGCTGGTGGACGGCTTCTCGCAGCCCTACCTGCCGGCGCCCGAGGCGGCGCCCGAGCGCGCGCGGCCCGACTCGCTCACCGTCTACCTGGTGGTCGCGCTGGCCGCGGTGTCCTCGCTCTTCCTCTGCTCGCTGCTGCTCTTCGTGGCGCTGCGGCTGTGCGCGAGGAGCGGGCCGGCCGCGCGGGGTCGCTGCTCGGCGCCCGAGGGCCCCTTTGCGGGCCACCTGGTGGACGTCAGCGGCACCGGGACCCTGTCCCACAGCTACCAGTATGAGGTGTGTCTCACTGGAGGTACTGGGACAGATGAGTTCAAATTCCTTAAGCCATTTTTCCCCAGTCTCCCACCCCAGAGTGCTGGGGAAGAAACAGAAGGAAACGCTATTGTCCGGAATAGTTTTGGGTTCCAGTAGCGATCTGATTGTGATGCTCTGTTTTCTGCCATTTATTCTTATGTTACCCGGATATAGCATGTGAGTGTCGTGGAGAAAAATTTCACCTTCAGATATAGTTTTGATTTTCCTTTTGTAGTGGATTTGTCTATTGAATTTTACCTTGCTGTTTATGAAATTCAATTCTACTTTTTTATTGTGATGTTAGAGATAGAACCCGTGGCCTAGTGTATTTGTGCTTTATAACTGAACTGTCCCCAGCTCAATTCTACTTTATTGCATTTATTTACATATTTTATCCCAAATCAATTCATGCTGTTGGTTTTCCTGAGATTTTTAAAATCTTTTCATTGGCATTTGTTGTGATGAACCATCTTAATAAAATCAAATAACTATTTCTGTTTTCTACATATTCCAAACATTTAGTTTCTTCATACTGTCAGTGTATTTGATATGAAATTGAAAATAGAAGATATTTACGTGACATTCTTTTTATTTTCAAGAAGTAGAGATAAATCAAATATGATGTGATAAAATACATAAGAAAATGTGATAAAGTGTAATAATCTTGTAGCTACTCTTCTTTACCGGCCTGATCCTAATTGGCAAACATTTGAACACACATTTTTAAATTGAATCATAGCATGCACAAAATCATTAATGTTCAGCTCAATGCAATTATTTGAAGTAAGCATACTTAGTGCCAACAGTGTGAAACATCAGTAGGACTCCAGGTGACATACAAGTTACTCCTTACAGTCACTATTCTCCCAAGTATCACAAACATGCTGACTTCCAATATGTTTATGTTTATGAATATATATAAATGGAATAGTAGAATATCAACTGCTTTGTGTTCCATTTCTTTCCCTTGACATTATGTTTATCAAATTTATCCATAGTACTCCTTTTAGTTTTAGTTCTTTCATTCTCATTGCTGTATAGTTTCCACTGGATGTGTATGCCACAATTTATTATACATTTTGAACATTTGGATTGATGTGAGGTTTGACTGTTATGAGTAATAGCCCTAAGAAACATTCTTATACACACCTTTGGGAAGATAGGTATGATATAAAATATATGGTGAATATTTAAAATTTTATTACATTAAGGCACATTGCCATTAATCTCCCTGAGAATACTTCTCCCTCACTTTGAATACACTCTTCCGGTATGTTCTTGCCACTTTCTGAGGCAGTTCTGGAAGTCCATTTTTGTGAGTGTTTTTAGGGGATGTGATCAAAAATATGGTGAATAGTTCTGAGTGTCATCCAGTGAAAATAAAAACATTGGAGTGGGTCCTCATCTACTTTATTCACCAGATCTGGCACCATGTGACTTCTGGCTCTTCTCCAGAGGAAAAAGGACCACGAAGGGTAAACGTTTGAATCACTACAGGACTTTAAGGCAGCCATGATAGTGCAACTAAAGGCCCTCAAGAAAGAGGACTTCCAGAGCTGCTTCAGAAGTGATGAGAATGACACAGTATAAGTGTGTTCAAAGCAAGTGGGAGTATTTTCAAGATAAAGAGCAACATGTATTTTACTGTAGTAATTTTAAAAACATTTTTAAATGTTCACTGTATTTTTATCACACCTCACATATACATTTCTGTTGGTTATATACCTGGGAGTATAATTTATGGACCTTTAGTAAATAGTAAGTACACTTTTAGTTATTTCAAAAAAGTTTTCCCAAAGTGGTTGTATCAACTCATACTGCCAATTATTAATGTCTTAATGTATGAAATCTTCCACATTCTTGCCAAAATGTGATAGTGTCTGTTTTTTCATTTAACCCATTGCTAGGCACCTTTAAACTCTTTAAAAGCTCTTTTGACATTTATTTCTTTATTGCAATGGAATAAGTTTGTAATTGTTATGGGCTGATTTGTGTCCTAGTGCCCAGATTCATATGCTGAAGCTCTAACCCTGGCTATCAGAATGTGACTGTATTTAAGCCAGGTGTGGTGCTGCATGCCTGTAGTCCCAACACTCCAGGGTCTGAGGCAGGAGGATTTCTATGAGTTCAAGACCATCCTGGCTTACTAGTGAGTTTAAGGCCAACCAGAATTACATATCAAGACCCTCTCTCAAAAAATAAAGGACATTACTGTACTTAGAAATACAGTTTTAAAGAGGTGAATATGTTAGAATGAGGTAGTTAGGATAGCTGTAATCCAACATACTGATATCTTTCTAAGAAAAGTTTAAATGAGACTGAGAGATGTCACAGAGGTGACACACAGACAAAACGATCATGTGAAGATACCAGAGGAAGATTATGATATGCCAGGTGAAGAGAAAGGTCTCAGAATGAACGCTGCCAATGACTTAATGTTAAATTTCTACCCTCCAGAACTGTAGGAAATAATTTTCTTTTATGGTATTTGTTATGGCAACCCTAATAAACTAATACAATGTTGTTCATAAATTTAGACAATCTTATGATTGCTGAGTAACTACCACACTTAAAGTAACTTCAATTATTCATTCTTCCCATCTAGCTATATGATTATTCTTAAGCCTTTTCTGGTCAAACAGAAAATTTCATTTACTGTTCAATTAATAACAGTTTAATTTGGATTTTTAAAGGAATGAAATGAATACCATTCTTATTATTCCTTTTGTATGTTTCTCCCTTACACTTTTTAGTCTTCCCCTGTTGAACCTCTACTTTTAAATGATCAAATTTGATGACATCTTTACACCTAAAGCTGTCTGTTTACATCTTTTCTACATCCATAACTAAGGACGCCTTGTCTGTAGACATGTTTTAGAACCTGAATATAAATGTTTAAAATTTACTTTTCATGAAAATATAAATTATGAATAGCCCACAGCAAAAGATCACCAGGAACACCCTTTATTAAAACAAAGGTTAACGTTGCATGCCACTGCCATGTTGCATGCTTGTAATTCCAGCTACTCAGGAGGCTAAGGGAAGAGGATCTGCCTGGGTGACACAGTGACACCCCACCTTGAAATAAAATTTAGAGGGGCTGGGGATGTAGCTTCATGGAAGAGTACTCACCTGGTGTGTGTAAGGTACTACATATAATCCCCAGTGCCTCAAAAATATGAAGAAAGTTGGGTTTATTAATTCCTTGCAACTAAGGACACTGCACACAATAGGAAACAGCAGGTCACTTTTCACATTCCTTATAGAGAAAGGAATTGTAGAATTTGGGCTTGTGTTAGGTGATTTTGGGGAGGGTTCAGGGCAGTATGGGTTAGTGCTATACTAGATGCTTTCAGAAAGTGGGATTAATGATTGGATATCTCAGTGAATTTTATTTAGGAAATGGAAAGAACAAAATGCAGTTAAACCTCTAATGGTAAAGAAGCAGTGTTCACTCATATGTGCAAGGAAATAGGTGTCCTTGGTCATTGTTTTGGTTTGGACAATATTCTTGTTTTGTCTCACTGACACATGAAGTAATTTTATTTTGGTTTTGCTTAATCAGAGTCACAAGGATCTTTTCCAATGCCACCTTCAATAGAAAAAGATCATGACCACCATGAGTATCAGGATATTTATTTACTGCTTCTCAGGGGCTGAGTCTCTCTCAGAATTGTTCATTGCAGAGCCACATTATGCAGAGTAAGGACTATCTTTCCTGCCCTTTGGATCAAATTTTGTCCTTCCTCTGCCACTGAAAGAAGAATGTTCCTAAAATCAAGATTAGATTCAGCATTTTACCTTATGAGTTGTCTTTACCACATCTTCAAATATTCTCTAGTTCTCAATCAAGAATTCAGTTTCCCTTATTTCCTACTGATGTCCACTATCTGTTCCCATTTGAATTAAATAACCTCTAAGTTTTATGAAACTACCATCTTGTCTTCATACTCCTCCTAGTTAAGTTCACTATTTGCTAGCCCCCTTCCTTCTTTCCTTTTTTTAAATACCTCTCTTTGCTACAGTATATTCTCAAGTGGCATCCTAAAAGAAGTTTTCAGACCTGCCTATAATGGGTTATAGATGGGTCTGAAATCCATTTAGTTTTCCTTCATACTTGGTTGAATTTGGCCAGATAGAGAACTCTTGCTCTGAAATTTAAAATCATCAGTCTAAGACAGGCATGGCACACGCCTATAAACTCAGCACTCTCAGGAGGCCGAAGCAAAATGATCACTGGGAGTTTGAGGCCAGCCTGAATTACATTGTGAGACCCTGCCTCAAAAAACAAAAACAAAAACAAAAAAATTATAAAGTATTAATGCACAATTTTTATAAAAATTTTATTTAGTCTGATTCTTATCTTCTTCACATATATATGAAATATATAAATCATATGTATATATAATATTATATGTTTTGAATATCATATAATTTCTGTCTCTCCTCTTTCAGATTTTAGAATTTTTCTTTTAGGTGACTTACATTTCATAATGTTGTGATCTTCTTCATTCATTTTGCTGAACAATCAATGTACTTATGTATTCTAAGAATTCATGCTTTTTGATGCCTGGGATCATGTTATGTTTACCATTATTCTCTGAATTCTATCACTAAATTTATCTTGTTATTTCTTTTTTAAACTTGAGCTTGTCAGACATTGAACATTCTTAATTATTTCTTTATGTGTCTTATATTACTGCCTTATTTTACATTTGTGTCTTTTCTTCTCCAGAATCTCTCATCTCATTTTGAGTTATTTCTAATGAACTATTAATTTAGTGGTATATTTAATCACTAAATTTCTTGTTGTTGGGTTGGGCCTTTTCTCTGGTATCATTTGGGATTTTTCTAAATTTATTATATTCCCTGTATTATCTATTTCCTACATAGTCTGTTTTTTCTCTTTTTTCTTCTTTTTGTTTTGTGACATTTTTCTGGCTTTTTTGTATCTGGTAATCCATGGTTATCTGCTTATATGTAAGGAAGAACTGGGTAGATGATATGAAGCAGCTGCCATTTTATGTATCTCTTCTACTTTTGTATGACAGGGTGACCTCCACACAAGCTTCTCACCTATGTGGAAATTCTGACAGGGTGCTCTAATTGAGGCAGTGCAGCACCAGGTTAATAAAATGTCAGACTTTACCATAGGGTGTGCTGTCATGAATGAGCAAGAATCTCTTTTCAGGATATGTCCCTACAAATTACAGGATGCAAAAGGCTTTTGCTGGGATTCCAAATCTCCACTAAATATCTTGGTGTTCTCCAGAAGATTTAATTTTGAGAAATGAGGCTTAAGATTTTTGAAGGAAGGTCTTCAGGAGAAATAATAATTATTAAACATTATTATGTATTATATAATGCATTATTAGTATATGCTTTGTATGCATGTACTTGGCTATTTTAAAAGTTCTTTATACATCTCTTATTCAATCCTTAAAATTGGCGTTCCCATTTTAGAAATGAACAAACTGGGGATATACACAGTTAAACCAATTTGGTCAAGGCCACTGACTTTGTCAATTCAGGCTGTTATAACAAAGTACCATAGAGTGAATGGCTTATGAACAACAGAAATTTATATTTCACAGTTCTGGCAACTGGAAGTCTGAGATCAGGGTATCAACATGGTCATGTATTGGTGAGGGTACTCTTCCAAGGTATGCATTGCTGACTTCTCATTATATTCTCTCACAGCAGAACAAGAGTGATAAAGCTTTATGGGACCCCCTTTACATATAAAGGCATGAGTTTGATTCTTGACAGATCTGTACTCATGACCTAATTACCTCCCAAAGACCCTGCTCCTAATACCATCTCACTGGGTATTAGGATTTCAACTGCAGCCTAGCTAATAATTGGTAAAATTTGAATCCAGACAGATTGACTCTAGAGAAGTTGCTTTTTTTGTTTTTGTTTCTTAACTTTTTTCTATTTTGTAATCTAGTAAGCTTTCAGAAAGTGAATGCAATTCAAAATAAATAATAGTGAAATGAGCACGTGTGTAATAATTAAAACAGTGCCAAGACTTAGAGAGTCCCTGTTTGCTTCCATCATAGTATTTTTCATTCCCATGAAAAAATAATCCTGTATTCTGAATTTTAAATTATTAAGTGTTCTTCATAGTTTCATAAGCTATGCTCATGTTCTTTTTTTGGGGGGGTACTGGGAATTGAACTCAGGACCTCGAGCTTGCCAGGCAGGCGCTGCACCGCTGACCTATATCCCTGGCCCCTATGCTTATGTTCTTAAATGATACTCTGTTTAGTTTTGCATGCCTGGATCATCTGTGATCTTGCTTTTTTACCAATAATTATGGTATTGAATTTATTTATTTTTTGCAAATTTATTGCTCTCTAATATTCCACTGCTATACAATATTTCACTGTATAAATATACTTTTATCTTTAAATTTACTATTGATAGACTTTCTGGTTGATCTGAAGCTTGTCCCTATGAATAATGGTGTTATAACCATTCTTTATATTACCTCTTCATGCACTTGAACAGGAGTTCCCTTTGGGTACATGCACATTGAGTAATGGACTATCTCAGTCCTACCAATAACAAGGCAGATATCAAAATGAATGGAATAGACAATTAATAGATACCAACACTAAGATGATAGATGTATTAGAATTATCAGACAAGGATTTTTAAAGACTTCAAAAAATGCTTCAACAAGCACTTATGAACATAGTTGAAACAAATAAAAATATAGTTTTAGCAAAGAACTATGAAGCCTCAGCAAAGAGAAGATATAAACACCAAAAGAAATTTTACATTAAATTAAATTAAAGATATGATAATTGAAAAAAACACTCAATAGATGGGCTCAACACCAGAATGGAAGGAACTAGAAGACAGAACAATTCAAATTACCTAATCTGAACACAAGGAGAAAATTGTAAAGAATGAACAGAGCCTAGGAGCCTGTAGAAAATAACAAAATATCTAATATTTGTGTTATTTAAGTCCCAGGAGGAGTGGAAAAAGGGTATAAAACTGAAAGGAAACAATGGCTGAAAACTGGTAGACATAAACTAAAGGAATCAAAGAGCCAAATAAATCTCAAACAATACAAACCCCAAAAAATCCACACCGAGAGGCACCATAGTCAAATATCTCAAAATTAAAACCAAGGAAAATATCTTGAATATAGAAAGAAATGATCTCTTAGATACAAGACAATAACAACTTGAATAACAGTAGATTTTTTGTCAAAGCCATGGAGGCCAAAAAGTTGCACAGTATTTTTCATGCTAAAAGAACTGTCCATCCAGGATCCTATGCCTCTGGGGAAAAAATCTGTGGTCAAAAGGAATGGCTGAAGGAAGCTCTCCGAATGGAAAACAATTAAAAACAAAAAGAACCTTAAGAAGAGACTAAAAGAAGAAAAATAGGAAACAAACATATGGATAAATAAAATGTACTCTTAACTCTTGGACTTTCTAAATTATATATGATTGAATCCAAAATTATAACATTATCTGATTAGTTCTAAATATATGTAAAGGAAATATTTAATACAATTATAATGGAAGGTAAAAGGAGGTAAGTTTTCTTCACTTTACAAGAACTGGTAAGATGATAACACTAGCAAATTATAAGATATAAATATAACTACTTAGAGCAACCATTAAAATATATACAAAGTGATAAACTGAAAATACAGTAGATACATCAAATAGAATTTTAAGGAAAAGTTCTGACAACCCACAGAAAGTTAGGAAGAAGAAAAATAGCTCAGTAGTACAGCATTTGTTTAGCATGTGTGAGGCCCTCAGTTCAGCACCACCACCCCAACAACAACAACAAAGACAAACAAAAACAGAAAGAAAAACAGAAAAGAAAAATTAAAATGGCAGGCATAAGATTTAACATATCAATCATTATGTTAAATATACATAGTTTAAACACACCAATTAAGGCAAACTTACTGAGAGATGAGATTAAGAAATCATGACCCATGTGTTTGCCTATGAAAAACTTCACATGCTATATAACGATTTTGGTAGATCAAAGCTTAAAATGGAAAAATATTATGTGAAAATTAACAAAAGTAAAGGATGAACTAATTATCCAAGAAATTATCCAAGACAGGGTGGGATATTATGATAAAAAAGAAAACAGCAATCCTACATGTATACACCATGCTACAGAGATAGAAAATGTGTGGAGCAAGTGTTGATAGAACTGAAGGAGAAATAGACAAATATATTGGAGACTTCATTGGCCCTCTCTCAAAATCTGATAGAACAGAAAATCTATAGAACAATTGAACAGAAAATCAGCAGAGATACTGAAGAATTCAATACCACACACCAATAGCATTTCATCCCTATTTATAGAACATCTAACAACGTTAGAATACATATTTTTTCAAACGCTCACAAGACGTATACCATATATATACCACATCCTTGGCCATAAAAAAATGCTCGACCAATTTCAAAGTGAGATCATAGAGAAAGCGTTCTTCCAACCACAATGGAGTCAAACTAGAAATCGAGGAGGTAAAAGGAAAATCTTCAAACATCTTGAAACTAAACAATACACTTCTAAATAATCTAAGAATCAAAGAGAAAGTAAAAGTGAAACTTAAAATATTTTGAAATGAATTGAAAATTAAAATACAATATATCAAAATTTGGGAGGCATAATTAAAGCAGTGCCAAGAGGAAAAATTTATAGCACTGATTACATTTTAAAAGAAAATAGGGCCAGTGAGATAGCTCAGCGGCATAAGTGCCTGCCTGGCAAGCATGAGGTCCTGAGTTCGACTCCAGGTACACACATAAAGGAAAAAAAGGGCCGGTGATATCGCTCAGCAGCAGAAGCGCATGCTGGCAAGCGTGAGGTCCTGAGGTCGACCCCCACATAAAAAAAAGAAAATCAGTCTCAAGTCAGTCACTCACTGATTTGTTAGTTCAATTTTCCACCTCAAGAATCTAGAAAAAGATGAGAAAAATCCAAGGCATGAAGAAGAAAGGAAATAATAAAAAGAGAAATCAGGAAAATTTAAAGCAAAAATAATAGAGAAAACATATGAAAAACCGGACCTTTGTAAAGCATCAATAAAATTGCCTAACACTGATAAAAATTTTTTCTTATCCAGACATTTGTGATTTCAAATGTGATTTAGCATCCAAGTCTTTTATATTTTCAAACTGTTCTCCAACATATCTCCTATCAATTGAGAGGTTTGTGATCATTTACGAATCAGCTCTATCTTTTCCCTGAATTATTGTTTTTATTTGCATATACTATAATTAAATTAGAGTTTTAAAGGTTCAGTTTATCCTTAAACAAAAATTTAATCTTTCTTGTTCACTTTTGATATATTTGAAGAATTTTTAAAAATATATGGGCCGGTGAGATGGCTCAGCGGCTTAAGCGCCTGCCTGGCAAGCGCGAGGGCCCGAGTTCGACTCCCGGAACCCACATACGAAAAAGGGGCCGGTGATATCGCCCAGCGGCACGGGCACCTGCTGGCGCGCGAGGTCCTGAGGTCAACCCCCTGGTACCCACAAAAAAATATATATATATAATAGAATTTTTAAAAATTTAAAGTATTAAATGGAAATCAATTTGATCAGCTATGCAAAAAATTATAAGTTAACTAAATGGAATGTAATGTATAATTCACATTTGATCAGTTAGAGTACTCTTTGAGGACACAAGTAATAATTCAGGTAAATTATTCTTTAAAGTATCTGTCATTTCAGTTATTTGTCTATCATATATGAACATAAAGAGCATAGGACAGGGTGATTTTTATTGTCTGCCTTTCCCTGTTGTGTGAGAAGACAAAGAATTGTCACAGAATTATTAAAATTAAACTGGAAAATGTAATGAAATTGTCCCCAGTGAAAGATGGAAATGATCTATATTCTGAAAGAGGTACGGGTTACATGGATGGATTCATTTGTTAAAATGTACAGTTTAAGTTCGGTGCCTTTCGTTTTATATAACATTAACCTCAAGAAAAGAAAATGAAAGTAAACATTTGGAGGAAAAGAGTAGAGGGAAAGTTATAAATGAAATATGACAATGAGAAACTAGGCGATATGTACATGGAGTTTTATTATGCTGACTTTTTATATGTTGGATTTTTTTATAATGAAAACCAATGATTCTTTGTGAAAACAAATTTATGGAAGCAAAGTAAATTCAGCTCTGCTCAAGCAAATCAAATAAAAGCAAATAAGGACAAAGCAGAAAAGCATTCTACAGGAAACAAATATAATCCACCTTCTATACAAAGGGAGTTTCTTGACATACCCAACTGATTTATTTTGAGGGAACTTTGAGATGTTGTCTTCTTTTTCTGTTTTATAACTACCAATGTTTTTGAAGGCATTTCGTTCACCAAATTGCTCTTGATACATACTGTACTGCTGATAAAATTTACTTTAAAATGAGGACTAGTTCAACCAGCTGTATTTGAGGATGACTGGTGGTGCTGCACAATAACTATAAGAAGCTGGAAGATAAGGATGCCATTAAGTTGGAGTCATAATTGAGATACCCTCTCAGAAAGTTTTTAGGGAGTGTTTTTTTTATTCAGGCTCTTTAGAGTAGGGTGATATATTTGGTCTTTGATTAATGTAATTTGACCAAAACCAAAAAAAGATAATTTGACTGAAAACTATACTTTCTAGTGTAAAAACTTATATTATTGTGGGGGTTTTGTATATTGCTCTACTTCAATTTCCAGAAATAAAAGCTATATGGAACCAAAAAATTAGAAAAAATGCACGAGCCTCTTGAAACCATGGAAAATTCTATCCATTTAGAAATTATGTGAAATCCTTAAATACTTATGCTAAATAAATGATTGTTCCTAACTCCTCTATTTGTTTTGATGTTTCTATTATAAGTACCACCAGGCTTCAATTTCCCTCCAATAGCCTAACTGTTCCCTTTACTGTGCAGATGTAACCACATAATAAAGTAAGGCTATTGTTTATGCTATCTGAGTCATGTAATTTAAAATTTTGTTGTTTATTTTACTATTATGTTGCTAAACAACTTCTATGTTTTGTATAATTTGTTGATGTGTTTATTGGGACTGTTAAGTAGTGTACCCCTGGAACTCAAACTTACACTGCTCATCAGAGACAAATCACACTGCTAAAGAATCAGAATTTATTACAGGAAGTTTACATTGCATGAAAGAGTGATTCTTAAGCATTATTATGTATGAGAATCATTAAGGAGAAAAACTGTTTTATAGATTCTCCCTTAGCACTACCAGGCAATTTGATTCAAGATCTAGAAGGAACCCAGGAACTGACTTAGAAACAAAGACAAAGATAGACACAAAAATAAGACTTCTAAGCAATTCCTTATGCATGCAATTCACACATTCAGTTGGAGACACATCGTCTCTACCTGAAAGTCTTTATAAACTCATATTGCAGAAATGGTATTAACCTGGAAACACCTCATGAAGTTATTAATTTGAACGCGTGGTGGCGGTACAGGCTAAGAGAATGAATAAACGCTGTGCAGATCCATTGGACTCCATTTCACCCAGAAGCCTGAGTGATAACACAGCATATATTTACAGCTAAAGCTAACAGAGAAGTGTTCGGGAAGGCAGTAATCGCCAGAGAAGTTATAAGAGCGAATTTAAAAGTCACATTTGGAAGGGTCAATGGTGGACCTGGTGCTTCGGAGCTGAAAAGGATTTCCCCTCCGGCATCAGACATAATAATAGAGATGGTGCCAACAAAAGTACAGCACAAGAAAAGGCAAGTGGCTATCTTTATTATATTGATGTTTTTGTGGGAGACGGATGCAGAACCCATTCAGTATTCCATAGTGGAGGAGACAGAAAGTGGTACGTTTGTAGCCAACTTGACAAAGGATCTGGGACTTAGGGTGGGAGAGCTGGCCGACCGGGGAGCCCGGGTTGTCTTCAAGGGGAACAGACAGCATTTGCAGCTTGATCCAGAGACCCAAGATTTGCTGCTGCTAAATGAAAAGCTGGACCGGGAGGAGCTGTGCGGCTCGACTGAGTTGTGTGTGCTACCTTTCCAGGTGTTACTAGAAAAGCCCTTGCAATTTTTTCAGGCTACTTTGCTAGTCAGAGATATAAATGACCACGCCCCGAAGTTCCCTGCCAGAGAAATGGTCCTTAAGATATCAGAAACGACTACGCCAGGAAAAATTTTTCCTTTGAAAATGGCACAGGATTTAGACGTTGGCAGCAACAGCCTTCAGAGCTACACAGTCAGCTCCAATCCTCACTTCCACGTTCTCACCCAGAGTCGCAGTGATGGCAGGAAGTTTCCAGAGCTGCTGCTGGATAAAGCATTAGACCGAGAGGAGCAGCCTGAACTCAGAATAACCATCATCGCGCTGGATGGCGGGGCTCCGCCCAGGACAGGCACTGCAGACATTCAGATACAGGTTTTGGACAGCAATGACAACGCCCCCGAGTTTGCTCATCAGCTTTATGAGGCAATGGTGCCTGAAAACAGCCCTCTTGGCGCTCTGATTATTACCGTCTCAGCGATCGATTTAGATGAAGGGTCCTTTGGGAAGGTATCTTATGCACTATTTCAAGATGATGACGTTAACCAACCCTTCGAAATAAACGCACTCACTGGAGAGCTACGACTGAGAAAAACTTTGGATTTTGAGGAATTTCAGTCTTATCACTTGAATGTTGAGGCCACTGATGGCGGCGGATTAACAGGAAAATGCTCTTTAATCCTTCAGGTCCTGGATGTCAATGACAACGCCCCTGAACTGACCATGTCCTCACTCTTTAGCCCCATCCCTGAAAATTTGCCAGGGGTCATAGTAGCAGTTTTCAGTGTTTCAGATGAAGACTCTGGACATAACCAACAGGTTATTTGTTCCATAGATGACAATATCCCTTTTCTTCTAACGCCATCCGGGGAGAATTTCTACACTCTGGTAACAGATGAGGCGCTGGACAGAGAAAGTCGAGCTGAGTACAACATCACCATCACCATCACTGACTTGGGGACACCCAGGCTCAAAACCCAGCACAACATAACCGTGCTGGTCTCCGACGTCAACGACAACACCCCGACCTTCACCCAAACCTCCTACACCCTCTTCGTCCCCGAGAACAACAGCCCCGCTCTGCACATCGGCAGCGTCAGCGCCACAGACAGAGACTCGGGCACCAACGCCCAGGTCACCTACTCGCTGCTGCCGCACCCCCACCCGCACCCCGGCCTCGCCTCGCTGGTGTCCATCAACGCCGACACCGGGCAGCTGTTCGCGCTGCGCGCGCTGGACTACGAGGCCCTGCGCGCCTTCAACTTCCGCGTGGGCGCCACAGACCGAGGCTCGCCCGCGCTCAGCAGCGAGGCGCTCGTGCGCGTGCGCGTGCTGGACGCCAACGACAACGCGCCCTTCGTGCTGTACCCGCTGCAGAACGCGTCTGCGCCCTGCACCGAGCTGCTGCCCCGCGCCGCCGACGCCGGCTACCTGCTCACCAAGGTGGTGGCGGTGGACGCGGACGCGGGCCAGAACGCCTGGCTGTCCTACCAGCTGCTCAAGGCCACGGAGCCCGGGCTGTTCAGCGTGTGGGCGCACAACGGCGAGGTGCGCACCGCCAGGCCGCCGGGCGAGCGCGACGCGCCCAAGCACAGGCTGCTGGTGCTGGTCAGGGACCACGGCGAGCCGCCGCTGTCGGCCAGCGTCACGCTGCACGTGCTGCTGGTGGACGGCTTCTCGCAGCCCTACCTGCCGGCGCCCGAGGCGGCGCCCGAGCGCGCGCGGCCCGACTCGCTCACCGTCTACCTGGTGGTCGCGCTGGCCGCGGTGTCCTCGCTCTTCCTCTGCTCGCTGCTGCTCTTCGTGGCGCTGCGGCTGTGCGCGAGGAGCGGGCCGGCCGCGCGGGGTCGCTGCTCGGCGCCCGAGGGCCCCTTTGCGGGCCACCTGGTGGACGTCAGCGGCACCGGGACCCTGTCCCACAGCTACCAGTATGAGGTGTGTCTCACTGGAGGTACTGGAGCAGATGAGTTCTCTTCAGGGAACTGGGAGGGAAACAGAAGAAAGTTCCACCATTCGGAATAGCTTCTTACTCAGTTAAGTATTGAATTACTGTACTGAACACTACTTATTACACTGGGAAATATCCTTTCAATATATTTGATATTAATGCATGTTGTTGGTGATCTGTTTCTTATTTTATTTCTGTTCTTTGGGCTGAAAGTTTTAATAAGTTGCATACTGGAGATACTTTTTTCTCTATGCTTCAGTGTTTTCTATTACTCTCATTTGCCTGTATTTGACAACTTTAATAAAAAGTAAATCTTTGTTTGAATAATTTAGAATTTTGAAATTCTTTCCTTTTTACAAAAACAATTACAAATTCTTAATACTGTATTTCCAACAATTAGTTTAGTCACTTTACTCTTTCTATATTGGACTGCGTTTAAAATTTAAGTGGTTTATATTATTTAATCTGCAAGGGTACATCTCATTTTGTTATGACTTTTATGGTGCATAATACCAAAGATAAACACTAAGTATGACTAAATGCTAAAATAACCATTCATACCTGTGTATTTCAGTATACTATAATAGATAATACACATTTTCTGTGAATGTAGACTTCACTAAACTGTCAACACATTAAGTTTCAGTTTGTGAGTTTCATGTAAGAAACAATATGATAGTCTTTTTTAAACAAAGAGCCAATTGTAAATGCTAATATTAACTGGATGCTACTAACATTCCAGTAATGACTTTTTAAAACAATGTTTTCTAGAAACAAATGTTAATACCTTCTCTATAGTAAGTACCCTTGCCAATGAAAAAATTATTAATGTTCCTGTTTAAAAATCTTTTTTTTGCTTACCTTGAAGACAAAACACCTTTCCATTAACCCATTCTATTGCAGGCCATAAAACACTTGAGGGCATATTTTGCCTTCTTGTCTTGTCTAACGATTTGAAATTTAATAGATACTGTTTTGTCAAATCCAAATTATGTTTTTTGAACTTTTCCTCTCACATTCTCAAACTTTTATATCTGTTACTTGCCAAGAACCTAAGTAGGGTATTAGTATCAGCTTATTAGGTAAGTCAAATTTTTCCCTTCTAGTGCCGAGAAAGCATCATTTGCCTTAACAACTACAAAGGCATGTACTTTCACAGTTTATCCCAGATTTAATCTTATTTGTTTAGGTTAGACTTGTGATATTTTACCAAATTTTCAACTTTCTATCAAAGGCAATGTATATGAAAATGGCAGTAGAGTGACTATTTTATTTCATCATTAAATGGACTAGATTTTATTGTTTTGCATTCAAAACGTCTAATTTTCATGGATGATTACCAGTTGCCTTAAGAAGTGTGTTGGAAACATTTACTGTTTGTTTTTCACAGATACTTCCATTTGCATTCCTTGGGATGGTTTGCTTCTTTTGATTTTCTCACTCCAAGCACTTGGCTTTAGTTGTAGCTTTGGTGGTTTTCAGTAATCCCATCTCCTTAGCCTAGAGGACTAACACAATGATGGACCCTTGTCCAATGCATATAGGTCAAAACCTTCCCCAGAAAGTATATATTTTGTTATTTCATTTTCTTTACCATATCTTTGTGTTCATAGAAAAGGCATTTACTGAATTCTGATAATTTATATTTATAATAATCTTATACTGATTTCTAATAAAACAAATGGCCATTTCCTCTTAACTTCACTGGGCACTGCACACAGTGAATTTATGAAAGAAAAAAATTTCCAGAGGAGACCTAGAGAGTGACAAGAAATCACATTTTACTCTTCTTACATGAGTTACAATCACACTGCAATTTGGGAGTGGAACCCAAATTTAATTCATAATTTTGCCTAACAAAATAGAATGAACTGATAGATATAGGTGTATACATATATGATTTTCCCAACAGCAAGAATTTTTGCTTCATTTACTGTACTATCTTAGAAGCTAGAAGGATGTCTGCATAAATCAGTATTTGTTAAATGAGTAAATTAATCTGCCAGGAGCAGAGTGGCACACGCCTGTAATCCCAGATCTCTGGGAGGCTGAGGTAGGAAGATCACAATTTCAAGTCCTGTCCAGAGACTTAGCAAGATTCTGTATCAAAATTTTTAAAAATTGAAAAGGAAGGGAACTGGGATGTAGCTCTGTATGAAGATCCTGCGTTCTATCCCTAGTACCACAAAAATAAAAATGAATTTCTTTCATCAGAGTTTTGTGTATTGAACGTGTACCTTTATGAGGGTAAGTGTAGACTTACACGTTACTTTTCTTCCCATAACTATGCTTAGCTACCTGAATAAGATTGCAAAGTGAGTTATGATTGAAGACAGATGACGCATTTTAGTATTTCAATGTACTGTGTAACGAAAATTATCTGAAGTTGTAAATCAGAACGCTTGGTGGCGCTGCAGGCTAAGAGAGTGAAAAACTGTAGGATTAGTGACTCCTTAAAAGCCGAGCATTTTCTGGCAGTTTAAAACGGAAACATATGACATTACTGGGGATAGAACATTTCAGAAAAGCAGCTATCCCCATGTCAATCATGTAAAAAAGAACTAACTCAAGACTATTAAACCAAGATAGCTGAGTTGGCTATAAAGCAAATATTGTGTTATTAAATACTGCATCATTTGGACCAGGAGGAACAATGGAAATGCTGCTCCCCAAAGCGCCACAGAAAAGGCAAGTGACCGCCATTATTTTCCTATTACTATTGTGGGAGGTGGGGAGTGCGACCATTAACTATTCTGTTCTAGAAGAGAGAGACAGAGGCTCTTTTGTAGCCAACCTAGAGAAAGATCTGGGGCTGGGTCTAGGGGAGCTGGCTGCACGGGGCGCCCAGGTTCTTTCCAAAGGAAACAAACAGCACTTGCAGCTCGAACAGAAAAGTGGGAATTTGCTTCTAAAAGAAAAACTGGACCGGGAGGAGTTGTGTGGGGACACAGACCCATGCCTACTGCCTTTCCAGGTGTTACTGAAAAACCCAGTGCAGTTTATTCAAGGTGAATTACAGCTCCAAGATATAAATGATCATGGCCCAGAATTCTTGGAAAATGAAATCCTCCTTAAAATCTCAGAAAGCAGCCACCCAGGGACTCCCTTTCCTTTGAAAATAGCTCAAGATTTGGACGTAGGTAACAACACGGTTCAGAACTACATAATTAGCACGAACTCCCATTTCCATCTTGTTACCTGCGATCACAACGATGGCAGGAAATACCCAGAGCTAGTGCTGGATAAAGCACTGGACCGTGAGGAGCAGCCTGAGTTCAAGTTAACCCTCACTGCGCTGGACGGTGGGTCACCGCCGAGGACTGGGATCGCCCAAGTTCTCATCGTCGTCCTGGACGTCAATGACAACGCCCCTGAATTTGGTCAAGGGCTCTACAAGGTGCAGGTTCCAGAGAACAGCCCCATAGGTTTCCACGTCATCACTGTCTCCGCTAGAGATTTAGATGCTGGGACCCACGGTGAGCTCTCCTACTCATTTTTCCAATCCCCAAATCAAATCATGCAAACCTTTGAAATAAACACAACCACAGGAGAGATTAGGTTAAAGAAACTGTTGGATTTTGAGGAGACAGAATTTTACCATATGGAAGTTGAGGCATCAGATGGTGGCGGTCTTTCTGGAAAATGCACTGTAGCCCTAGAAGTGATGGATGTAAATGACAACGCCCTGGAACTGATCATGTCTTTCCTCAACAGTCATATCTCAGAAAATTCCCCAGAAACTGTAGTTGCTATTTTTGCAATTTCAGATCCAGACTCTGGAGACAATGGAAAAATGGTATGTTCAATCCAAGATCATCTTCCTTTCTTTCTGAAACCTACTGTAGAAAATTTCTATACCTTGGTCACAGAGGGTGCACTGGACAGAGAAAGTAAGTCAGAATACAATATCACCATCACCGTCACAGACTTGGGGACACCCAGGCTCAAAACCCAGCACAACATAACCGTGCTGGTCTCCGACGTCAACGACAACACCCCTCTTCGTCCCCGAGAACAACAGCCCCGCCCTGCACATCGGCAGCGTCAGCGCCACAGACAGAGACTCGGGCACCAACGCCCAGGTCACTTACTCGCTGCTGCCGCCACCCCACCCGCACCCCGGCCTCGCCTCGCTGGTGTCCATCAACGCCGACACCGGGCAGCTGTTCGCGCTGCGCGCGCTGGACTACGAGGCCCTGCGCGCCTTCGACTTCCGCGTGGGCGCCACAGACCGAGGCTCGCCCGCGCTCAGCAGCGAGGCGCTCGTGCGCGTGCGCGTGCTGGACGCCAACGACAACGCGCCCTTCGTGCTGTACCCGCTGCAGAACGCGTCTGCGCCCTGCACCGAGCTGCTGCCCCGCGCCGCCGACGCCGGCTACCTGCTCACCAAGGTGGTGGCGGTGGACGCGGACGCGGGCCAGAACGCCTGGCTGTCCTACCAGCTGCTCAAGGCCACGGAGCCCGGGCTGTTCAGCGTGTGGGCGCACAACGGCGAGGTGCGCACCGCCAGGCCGCCGGGCGAGCGCGACGCGTCCAAGCACAGGCTGCTGGTGCTGGTCAGGGACCACGGCGAGCCATCGCTGTCGGCCAGCGTCACGCTGCACGTGCTGCTGGTGGACGGCTTCTCGCAGCCCTACCTGCCAGCGCCCGAGGCGGCGCCTGAGCGCGCGCGGCCCGACTCGCTCACCGTCTACCTGGTGGTCGCGCTGGCCGCGGTGTCCTCGCTCTTCCTCTGCTCGCTGCTGCTCTTCGTGGCGCTGCGGCTGTGCGCGAGGAGCGGGCCGGCCGCGCGGGGTCGCTGCTCGGCGCCCGAGGGCCCCTTTGCGGGCCACCTGGTGGACGTCAGCGGCACCGGGACCCTATCCCACAGCTACCAGTATGAGGTGTGTCTCACTGGAGGTACTGGGACAGATGAGTTCAAATTCCTTAAGCCATTTTTCCCCAGTCTCCCACCCCAGAGTGCTGGGGAAGAAACAGAAGGAAACGCTATTGTCCGGAATAGTTTTGGGTTCCCGTAGTGATCTGACTACGATGCAGTGTTTCTGCTATTTATCCGTGTTACCCAGATACAGCATGTGAGTGTCGTGGAGAAAAATTTCACCTTTAGATACAGCTTCGATTTTCTTTTTGTAATGGATTTGTCCATTGAATTTTATGGACACAATTTACGAAAATTCTTTTTTGCTTTTTGGGGGGTTGTTTATGACGCCTTAGAAGAACGCAGAGCCCAGGGTATTTGCACTATATCACTGAACTGTACTCACAGCTCAATTCTACTTCTTTGCTGTTTTCACACTGCTATCCCAAACCCATGCATGCTGTTGGTTTTCCTGAGAGTTTTGATCTTCTCTTTGGTAGTTCTTGTGATGAGCCATCTTAATAAAAACAAATGTTATATTCATTTTGTACCTAATTCTACCCTTTTTGTTTCTTCATACTCTAAGTATTTGATGCTAAATTGAAAATACAAAAATGTTTTATGGCATTTTCATTTTAAATGTTGCTGCTTGGTGCCTGAGGGCCACTTTCCCGCCACCTGGTGGCTGTGAGTGGCAAGACTTTTTCTCAGAATTATCAGTATGAAGTTTACGTGGCAGGAAGCTCTTGTGGCTCGGGACTTACAAGTTTTCAACCAGTATTCCTAAACTTGGGTGAAGGGTGTGATAGGAACATCGACGAAATGGCAACTTCAGGTTTCATTTTGAGTTCCATTAGCAATGTACTTTTGATGACATGATAAATTGTGACATTAATTATAAATTCCCACTCCTTTCATTCGCACAAGGAGCTTACATATTTACAAGTGGTAATTAGTGTCATGTTTATAATTATTTCAACCTATTGAACTATTTTCCATTTTTTTACATTGTATTAGGCATCTCACATAACACATGTGCACACAATGGCAGAAATACTGTACCTTATTTCTCAAAGTAGTCGGGTTTTTTTTTTTTCCTTTTGGTCAAATTTTGAAAATCACAGATACTTTGAGGTTCCTGATATTTGAGCTTGTTCATTGATATCTTGTTTCAATTCAGAGAATTTTCCCCAAATTTTCTGATTATCAGCATGACGCTGTTGTAAATAATGGCTTTTCAATTTTAAAAATAATTATTTTATGCAAAAAAATGTTAATGGTCTTATAAATTGTTGGGGTTTTGTTGGGTTGTTTGAAAAATAGCACTTCTTTCCTCAAATAAACCCATATTTCATCTGATGATGTTTTCTAAATTAATTTCTTTTTCAAAACCGGTATCATTTAGCCGGGCATGGTGGCACATGCCTTTAATCCCAGCACTTGGGAGGCTGAGGCAGGAGGATTGCCATGAGTTCTAGGCCAGCCTGTGCTACATAGTGAGTTCAAGGTCAACCTGCACTACATGGCAAAACCCTGTCTCAAAAAAATATACCTTTTAGCAAGTGACCTATTATGTGAAAAATGAAAAAAGCTGGTAGACTTGTAATTACTTTTTCATAGTAATTGATTTTGTCATTAAATAATAATTTTTAAAGAATAATATAATCACATGATTCAAGCAGAAAATAAAAATAGCATAATTATTCTACAACTCAGAAATACTTTATTAAGTAACATTCTAAAATATTCCTGTATGGGGGTGCATTCAGGGGTATAGTATGAACTTTGCATGTGAGAGGCCTTGGGTTCAGTCCCAAGCACTGCATAAAAAGGAAAATAAAATATTTCTATGAATGCATATAAGAATAAATTAAAATAAATTAATAGATGGAAATAATTTGTAAAATGGATGGACAATAAGCTAATAGTTTCTAATTAAAACTATCAGGTAGACTATAATAAAATGTGAAACTATAGAACTTTCTTAAACTTGATAAGTAATCCCTATAAAGTTAAAAACCAAGATTATGGTGCTTATTAGGGAATGTGAATGTAGCTCACTATTATTCAATCCATAGCATGGCAAAAACATGTCTGGTATGATGCATATTAAGATATTGACATCATTTAGTTCCCTGTTACAAATGAGAAAATAGGACTGTGGGTAGCTCAGTGGTAAAATGCTTCTCTAGCATTCATGAAGCCAAAGTTTGATCCAAAGCACTGCAAAAAAAAGTGAATAAACATTATTAAACCTCCTCCCTCTTCATGGTACTTATACTTCTTGTGATATATATGTATGTACAAATAAACTTATTAATATTTATAACATTTACAATATATTTGAAAGGATAATTCCTACAATTATTTAAACAATTTATATCTAAAAATTTTAAATTTAGCCAGGTGTGGTGGCATACTCCTGCAATCCCAGCACTCTGTGATTATGAGACAGGAGGACCACAAGTTCAAGCCCAGCCTGGGCAATTTAATGATTTACAGTAGTAGTTGATTTCATTTTGATCCAATTGTTATTCAATAATAAATTGTTTAATATTTTATTTTTCTTATCTTTATTCTAATTACTATCTTTTGTCCTTACCTTCCTGGATTCTAGTACATATTCACTACCTACTTTTGCAAAGTTTTGACTGAATTTTAAACTTTTGATAATATAGTTTTACTTCCAAAAAGTTCATTCTTATTCTCTAAATTTTTCTGTCAAAGCCTTTTAATTTTTAATTTTTGGTGAGATAATTCATATAGTATTCACCTTTCAAAAAACTCCAGTGTTTTAGTGTATTAAAAAGGCTGTGAATTACTACCACGATCTAATTCCAGAACATTTTCACCACCCTGAAAAGAAGTCTGGTACCCAATAGCAGACACTCCTCATACCTGACCCACTCCTGCCTCTGGGAACCATTAATCAATTTTCTATCTCTTTTGATTTGCCTCTTCTGGACATTGCATTTAAAGGGATTCATTCTTGGGCCGGTGAGATGGCTCAGCAGCGTAAGCGCCTGCCTTGCAAGCGCGAGGGCCCGAGTTCGACTCCCGGAACCCACATACGAAAAAGGGGCCGGTGATATCGCTCAGCGGCACGGGTGCCTGCTGGCGCGCGAGGTCCTGAGGTCGACACCCCAGTACCCACAAAAAAAAAAAAAAAAGGGGATTCATTCTTCTTTATACCTGAATAATATTCTATTGTATGAATGTAACATCTTTGCCCACCTGCTGATGGGCATTTGGTTTTCTTTGTACTTTTCAGTTATTATGTCTGACAAATGCTATGAATATTCACATGCAAGTTTCTGTGTGGACACATGTTTTTACATCTTCCAAACACATACCTAGGATTAGAATTGCTGGTCACAATACTGACCCTGCAGAACTTTGGAGTTATTGTTAAGCTGTTTTCCAAAATGACTGTACAATTTTTACATTCCTATCAACAGTGTATGCAAGTCTGACTTCTCTATATCCTGTTATTTTCTTTTGAACTGCTACCATCCTAAAGGTATAAAGAAGTGTTTTATTGTGGTTTGATTTGTACCCCTAAATCAGTAATAATGTTGGGCAACGTGTCATGTCCTTATTGGACATTCAAGTATCTTCTTTGGAGAAATGTCTACTCAAATCCTTTGCTGAAACATTTTGTTTGGGAACTACAAGTCAGTGTCTATTAGTCTTTTCTCTTGGGTTCAGGTTATTCTTCAGAGAGGAATTCAGTAAGTATGGAGGGTGGGATGGAAAATATATAAAACTGACACATAGCTCTTTAAGACTTCCTTGGTTTGGGGAAAGTGGTACTAATCAGTATTTAGGATTTTTACCCTCTTCTCATTAGGGTCTCAGGCCTGTTCTCAGTTGTGGTGGTGTCTCTTAATTCAGCCTTTTCTATTTAATCTCTACAGATACTACATCTCCCATTTTCTGCCATTATGAGAAAAGGAACGATACCTTGCTTCACTGACTGCAAAGGAATTCTCAGATATTCCTTATTGTCTTAGTTACTTTCTCATTGCTATGACACACTACCTGACACAACTTATGTGAGGAAAAGCTTATTTCAGCTCATAGTTTGTAGAGGGTTCAGACTGGCTGCACAGCAGGGTGGCATAGTAGAAGTGTATAGCAGAGGAGAAAGAGCTCATGACATGGGGGCAGAAGGCAGAGAGAGATCAAGGGAGGAGAAAGGGAGATATTCCCTTGCAGGCCATGGCCCTGGTTCATTTATTTTAAACCTTTGCTCTCTATTATATAAATGAGCTTTAAGTAAATAATTGAGATAAACTGGTGTCCTCATACCAGAAGTAAATTGAGTCCTCACTGTTAAGTCACATTATCCCAGTTTTTCTATACCTGAATACTTATGTTGTTGCATACTTTCATTTGCTTCATTTCTTCAGGTGTAGTCCTTTAAATGAGTTTATAGGTGCTGTATTTCTTAAATTCTCATATCCCTGAGAAGTACAATGTAGCTGGGTATAAAATTCTTCAGTCAACATCCTTTTCCTCAAAGATTTGTTGACATCAAATTTGTATTAGTCCTTTCATCATAGTTTCTTCACATATCTAAATTTGACTCAATTTTAACATTAGGTAGTTATTTTCAGAACTCATGAGTGCTAATGCAATATTTCATGAATTTTTCCTCTTTGCTCTATTGTCATCTTTGTACATGAACGATATTGGCTAAGGGAAAAATTATTGAGTCAAAATTTCTTTCCCTCAGAACCTTGTAAATATTTCCATTGTGTATTAAATATTTCTCAGGGAAAGTCTGAAGCCTGTATTCTTCACCTGTGGGCAACTGGTTTTTTATCCTTGAAATATATTATATTTATTAGTTTATGACTTGATTACAGTAATTTTCTATCACTTTTTCCTGGAACTCAGTGTGCCCTTTTAATCTGATCTATGCAGATATTTTCAAGTATGTCATTCATTCATTCTTTCATTTATTTGTTTATTGTAAGTCTAATTAATTTTAAAATCTCTCTGATACTTCCAATATCAGAGAGTGATTTAATATCAGTGAGTGGGCCCCCTGCTGTTTATTTTGTTTTCTGCTTCTTCTCATTCATGTTGTCTTTGTTTCTTTAACATAATCATTGATTGCTCTTAAAAATATATTTCTGGGTGTTCTAAAAGCCTAGGTTCTATGTTTCTTCCTTCAAAATGGATTTTCAAGCTGGAAATGGTGGTGCACACCTGAAATCCCAGCTTTCAGGAGACTGAAGTAAGAAAATCACCACAGGTTTGAGGCCAGTCTGGGCTATGTAGTGAATTCAAGACCAGCCTAAACTACATTGTGAGACCCTGTCTCAAAAAAAGAAGGACTTTCATTTTTTTTTAGCTAGGCTACTGAAAACAGTATCAATAGGTAACCAAATTTGTGACTTAAATTCCTTCCCCTTGATCTATGCATATTCAAGATACATATACACAAGGACGAATCTGTACCTACAATTTTCTCTTCTTTTCTTTCCTTTTCTTTTTTTCTGCTCTGCTTAATATTTCTAAATTCCTGGAGTTGGAGGAAGAGAGTATGTTTATAATTTCTTTGTGTTTGAACTGTTTTGATGTGGTCCTCTAGGATCTTTTACTATGAGGAGGATCTTCCTATAATATGCTGCAAATTTGGTTGTCTGAAGCCTTGATTTATATTTTTTTAATCCTACATAAATTTATATCAGAGGCAAATATGAATATTTTTAAATGTCCTGAGAACATAAGAAGTTTTGTTTTTCTGGTACACTGCTTGCCCCTTGATTGCAGGCTTCCATTAAGAAATGGCCTTATTTCTTTATGTTTTCTACTATATTATTAGGTTTTTAATACTTTTGAAGTTTTTATTTTAAGTTTTGTCCTTTTTTTCACAAAAGGGTCATCTGAATTATCTGTACCATCATTTTCAGAAACAAGAAGCTCTGCGTAATTTCTCTTTAATTTGAAGACTCAGCTTTTCCATCCTTTCAATTATATATTAATTAGGCTATTTTACTTTACTGGATTGAATCTAGTTTTTCTTTCATTAGATATTCTGCTTATCCAAATTCCTGGTCTCCCTTCTGCACCAAGTAGCAATCTTCACAGAGAAGACTCCTTATCTGATGGGCTTAGAAAAATATATATTGAAATAAATATAGATGAATAAGTGTTGAGTTAATGAATGAAGGAATATTAGTCTTTGTCATCTGGCTTAGTAAACATAAAACTATAATAAAATACTTTATTCTTTGTTTTTACAAAATGTTCATTTAATATTTACAGTATTTACTACTTTCTTTGTTCACCTAAGAATATATCATTCAGAATATATGAGCCAACTTTCAGCTTTAAAATGTAAGGTGTGATGTTAAGGCTTTATTTGTTCCAAGATGAATTTTTGAACTAATTTTGACTTACTGTATTATATAATAATAGATAAAAAGGAAAGTATAGGATTCAGCTTCAGACCATGTTCTATTTCAGTATACCTATATATAGAGAGAGATATAACAACAGACATATAAATACACACAATAAGCTTATTAAATGCTTTTATTCTTAAGTCTCTCAGTTGTGCATCTGAAATTTTTTATCCTTCCCTATTCTTAAAGATGTATTAGCTTAAGAAAATAGTTCCTTAACTGCTTGTTTTATGTTTTATACATTTTCTTTTACAAACTCTGAAAAACTCCTGTTCCTTATAGTTTGAATATAAGTATAAATTTTTGAGTTTATGTAAATTAGAGTTAAGGACAAGAAACAGAGGTTCTCTGTGTATGTATAATCAATGATATTTTATATGGGGACTTACATACTTATAAAATCACTGGAAGAACTGGACAAGCAGCAGTGAGAGGATCAGCCCTGACCTACTGCTTCTGAAGGCTACCATAGCCTCAGAGCCCAGGAAGCTGATGCCGCGGAAACCACCAAAATGGTTGCTTCCATAGTGTTCTCTCCGAACTCCTACACTGATGACCACACACTGGAGCAGAATATCTGGACACCACAGGGGCCTCCAGTTCTCAGTGAAGCTCATGGCCAGACAGAAGATGCTGACCCGGCTGCGGGCTTTCACATCTATTTTGCCTTGTTGATCAACAGCACCAAACAGTGGTAAGATGACTTTGCCTTTCTTCTAAGTCTCAGGTGGAGGAATTTCACTCCAAATCTAATTTACAGCAAGAATAATAATTCAAAGAAGCCTGGAAAATGAAGTTTTAAGCTTTCTAGACCCTGAATTTTTAAAACTTCATAAAAGTAGGAATGGATAATATAGGCCAGTGACATACTGGGAAACATCATTGGTTTTAAGGACTTTGTCTTGGTAATTGAGTTCGTTTCTCTACTGCTTTTGAGCCTAAGCTTCCAGGGCCTAAGCAGCAGCTATCTATATCAACCAAATCACATTGCTCCACTCTATTCACTGAGTAACCTATCCCCCTAGCCCTAACATAAGTCTAGAATTTCCAAAAAGAAACATAATTGAATCCAAGCAAAGAAAAATGATAACTTGGAGAAAATAGAAAGTTTGCAGACAGAATAATATTTTGGAAGAAACCTCTTATTAATATCATCAGATG
Organism: Erethizon dorsatum; assembly: GCA_028451465.1. NCBI lineage: Eukaryota > Metazoa > Chordata > Mammalia > Rodentia > Erethizontidae > Erethizon > Erethizon dorsatum. Next base: position 67,775,707 of record CM051838.1, read on the forward strand.
AAAAAATATTGCATCCAAGAAATAAGTATAAAAAGAGAGCTCTTAGAAAATATAAACAGAATAAATTAAAATCTCAATGAAATGGCTGGAAATTAAAACAAGTCAGAGGAAATATTGCAAAAGATCTTTTAAAATTTGTAAACAAGAGTGAAAAAGAAGGGAAAGGCCATATCAGAAGTCCAGCATCTGAATTTTAGGTATTCCAAAGAGAGGGGCAGAAGGAGGAAGAAAGAGAGAGACACAGAGACAGAGAGACAGAGACATAGAAATAGAGAATGAAATTATGAGTAAAGTAATTTAAGAAAATACTAAGTAAATTAGAGCTAAAGTAAATTAGTTTTCTAGATGAAATGGTTCATCAATATTCTTGTATAATGAATAAAATATAAGACCAAACAAAAACACATCACTTAATTTTTAAATGCTTGGGATAATGACAAAATACTACAATAAATAAAAATACAGGTCACATATGGAGAATAAAAATAAGATTAGATGCAACCTTTTCAGCAAATACATTGGTTTAAATAGATCTTTGCTTAAAAACACTTTAAAATTATCAAAGAAAATTACTTCCACCTAGGACTCTATACTCAGTCAAACTTCCAATCAAATATCTTAAATAAAGATACTTTAGTACATTTAAAATCACAAAAAAATTTAACTCTCCTATATCATTCTTGGGAAACTACAGGAAGACACCAAAATGAGAAAGTAATTCAAGGCAGAAAAAGAAGAAACAGAAAAGATGCAAAACAGGAAAAATCTGAAATAAATCTACAGATAATATTTAAGGCATTAAAGGACAAAAATTTAATCCAACATATTAAGGAGTCAATTGATAATGTCTAAAATTAATCACAATATATTATAGTGTAGATTAGTTGAGCCAGGTGTGGTGGCATATGCCTCTAATCCTAGCTCTTGGGAGGCTGAGGCAGGAGGATCGCTGTAAGTTCAAAACCAGCCTTGACTATATAGTGAGTTCAAGGCCACGCTAAACTACAAAGTGAGACCCTGTCTCAAAAAACCAAAAAAGAATAAGAAGAAAAATACTGATAAGTGGCAGAAGACATAAAAAGCAAGTTTAAAAATAGTTGCCTCTGAGAAGGAAATGAGCAACAATGAGGTGGAAAAAGACAGAGAGCCATTGTATTTCATTATAAGTCCCTTACTGCTATTTGATTTTGAACCAAGGTCATATATTATTATGAAGAATGCATTTTAAGATATCAGTAAAATAGCTCTTGCAAGTCTTCCCATAAATAGAAAGGAGAGTAAAATAACATTGATACTAAGAATGGGGATACAACTAAAGGTATCAAAGTATACCAGGAAAATAGAATTCTAATAACCAGAAAAAAATGAACATTTTAAAAAATAAAATACAAGCTACTTAAAAAGAGAACAAGGAGGCTTCTCAGGAGAATGGAATGGATGATCCATTTGTCTCTGTCTCCAAACCCAAGAAAAAGAGATCTTTTTCCAAGGAAGAGTTGATTAGTAGTGATCTGGAAGAGACAGCTGGTGGCACCACAAGTCTGCCCAAGAAGAAGTCTTTACTGAAGGAGGAAACAGCTAGTGAAACAGAAGAGGCAGTCAACAGGAGTGTCCCCAAGAAAAAGAGAAAACTTTGTTCCAAGGAAGAGCCAGTCAGCAGCGGGCCTGAGGTGGCTGCTACCAGCAAGGGCAGCACCAAGAAAAAGAAGTAAAAGCTCCAAAGAACATCCCAGGAAGATCAGAATGGACATTCCCTGGGGGGCAGGAGTGGGGTGTGCCCCAAGGTGACATTTCCCATCCCATGTTCTAAACCCCAGTCAATAAAAACAAATCACAAAAAAGAACAAAACTGGAATAGATTAATAGCCAAAGGCAAAATGGAAAAGATAGTCATAGGTCTACCACCAGTGAAGCCATCAAATCCAACCAGTTTAAAAGGCAAATTATAATAAATCATGTAGACACAAATAACAATATACTTATGAAAGCTGTTATATGAAAATAGATGCACAGCATCTTAAACCACTGTTTCAGGTCAGGATGATAGTTCAATACCAAAACCAAAGAAGTTATAACACAGTACAACATGGGCCAGAAAAATTCTAAAACCATCTTGACACATCAAATCCATCTCTGCATTAGAACCAGAATGCATCATGACTCAATTGCATTTATATCATGGACTCAGAAATTAAAAAGCCAAAGAATAAATGGATAATTTAAACAAATGTAAAAATTACTTTAAATATGAAGGAAGATATTCTTCATAAAAAAAGTATTTTTCTCAAATTGAGATGAACAATCAAAAAGATGCAATAAGAGAAACATTTCTACAAAGCCAATATTAACCTACTTTCAGAGTACCTACTATATATTGGAGATCCCGGTCATTGAGATTTTATATGAACAATAATTTTTATGTAATACTTAAGGCATGTGAAGCATGAAGGTTACAGGGCAGAAAATATTCTAGAAAATATATGTAGAGAGTGAAAACGTTGAAAATGAAAGTATTCCTTAATTTGCAACAAAACTGAAAAGAAGGCCACTATTCTGTCTTAGGAAGTATATTACTGTTAAACACTTAACGAATAAATGATAGGTCCTCAACCAATATTTGATTTTTTATGTAGGCATCACTTTCATATTCTTTACTAACAGTTTTTGAAATAGGAGATTTTCATCATATCTTAGGATGTTTTTCAATTGAAAAAAGTTATTTTAATATTGAAAGGTTAATTGGTTCACTGGTCATAAATCAAATGTACAAAATTCTTAACTTTCCTTTTTTATTAATAAATATTTGTGATACATAATTACATTCAGCTTGAGAAACTGGTATGTATACACACTTCATCTTGATCATTTTTACTCTTCCACCACCCCCACTTCCTCAGGTTCCCTTTCCATCTCCACAGTCTACCTCCCTGTTTCCTACCATTTGTCTTTTACTTTGCTCTTTAAATTATTCATATTTTGAGTTTCTCATTTGGGTAGAGAACCAGAGTTTAATGCCCCTAGATTTAAGAAAACAACAAACTTCTTTTTCTACAAATTCAGATTATCAGAGGGGGAAACTACAGTAAGCTGTTACTTCCTATCTTTATTATGATCATTTGAGGGAAAAGATGGAATGAAACAGCAAACACACGGGGTTAAATAACTCCTGTGGCCACATGCCTTTAGTCCGCCATCTTTTTGGTCTATTCTTGAGAACGGGAATAACAATTGCAAACCGCAAGGTGGCGCTGCTGGCTAAAAAGAGAAAAAATACCCTCACAAAGGACGTCACTGATTCCAGCGTCAAAAGGAAGTCTGACTAGAAAGCAAGAGAAATCGCGGTAATTTTAGCTGAAGGAAAGTGCGGGTCTCTCCTCACAGGAATTACTATTATATAGCTCATTTTAAAGGATTTTGTTGCTGCCATTTCCAAGAACTGCTTGAGGCCGAGTGGGATAGTTTTGGAAAACTGACCAAAGGATGGAAGGCGGATTGGAGCGTGCTGCGCTGAAAAGGCAAGTCCTATTTCTTTGTGTAATTCTGGGAATGTCTTGGGCTGTCACGGAGCCGCTTCAGTATTTTGTGGAGGAGGAAACTGAGAGAGGCACTTTTGTGGCCAACCTAGCAAGAGACTTGGGGTTGGGGGTGGAGGAACTGTCAGCCCGGGGATCTAGAATTGTTTCCGACCAAAATATAGGATTTTTACTGCTTAATCCGCTGACTGGTGATTTGCTTCTAAATGAGAAATTGGACCGAGAGGAGCTGTGCGGTCCCACAGAGCCCTGTGTACTGCCTTTCCAGTTATTATTGGAAAAGCCATTTCAGATTATCCGTGCTGAACTACAGGTCAGAGATATTAATGATCATTCTCCAGTATTCCTAGACAGACAGATTCTGTTGAAAATATCAGAAAGTACCACTCCAGGGGCGACATTTCTCCTAGAAAGAGCACAGGATTTAGATGCTGGAACCAACAGTCTGAGTAACTACACCATCAGTCCCAGTGCCTATTTCCACATTAATGTGCATGATGGCGGGCAGGGAAGTATTTTTCCTGAATTGGTTCTGGATCAGGCGCTGGATCGCGAGGAGATGCCTGAGCTCAGGTTAACCCTCACGGCCTTTGATGGAGGTTCTCCGTCCAGATCAGGGACAACTCTGGTATGCATCCTGGTGGTAGACATAAATGACAACGCCCCTGAATTTGTGCAGTCGTTCTACAAAGTGAAGATGCCCGAGAACAGCCCCGTGGGTTCCCTGGTTATCACCCTGTCAGCTAGAGATTTAGATACGGGAAGCAATGGGGAAATAGCGTATGCATTTTTTTATGCCACTGAAAGTATTCTCAAAACATTTCAAATCAATTCAACGTCCGGCAATCTTCATCTTAAAGCCGAATTGGACTATGAGGCAATTCCAAATTATACATTAACTATTCAGGCTAAAGATGGTGGAGGACTTTCTGGGAAGTGTACCGTGATTGTTGAGGTAACAGATATAAATGATAATCCACCGGAACTTCTCATGTCATCACTAAACAGTCCCATTGCAGAAAATGCACCCGAAACAGTCGTTGCTGTTTTTAGGATTAGAGACAGAGATTCGGGGAACAATGGGAAAATGGTGTGTTCCATCCAGGATGATCTTCCCTTCGTCCTGAAGCCATCTGTGGAAAATTTCTATACTCTGGTAACAGACAAACATTTGGATCGAGAGTGGATCACGGAGTATAACATCACCATCACCGTCACTGACTTGGGGACACCCAGGCTCAAAACCCAGCACAACATAACCGTGCAGATCTCCGACGTCAACGACAACGCCCCGACCTTCACCCAAACCTCCTACACCCTCTTCGTCCCCGAGAACAACAGCCCCGCCCTGCACATCGGCAGCGTCAGCGCCACAGACAGAGACTCGGGCACCAACGCCCAGGTCACCTACTCGCTGCTGCCGCCACCCCACCCGCACCCCGGCCTCGCCTCGCTGGTGTCCATCAACGCCGACACCGGGCAGCTGTTCGCGCTGCGCGCGCTGGACTACGAGGCCCTGCGCGCCTTCGACTTCCGCGTGGGCGCCACAGACCGAGGCTCGCCCGCGCTCAGCAGCGAGGCGCTCGTGCGCGTGCGCGTGCTGGACGCCAACGACAACGCACCCTTCGTGCTGTACCCGCTGCAGAACGCGTCTGCGCCCTGCACCGAGCTGCTGCCCCGCGCCGCCGACGCCGGCTACCTGCTCACCAAGGTGGTGGCGGTGGACGCGGACGCGGGCCAGAACGCCTGGCTGTCCTACCAGCTGCTCAAGGCCACGGAGCCCGGGCTGTTCAGCGTGTGGGCGCACAACGGCGAGGTGCGCACCGCCAGGCCGCCGGGCGAGCGCGACGCGCCCAAGCACAGGCTGCTGGTGCTGGTCAGGGACCACGGCGAGCCGCCGCTGTCGGCCAGCGTCACGCTGCACGTGCTGCTGGTGGACGGCTTCTCGCAGCCCTACCTGCCGGCGCCCGAGGCGGCGCCCGAGCGCGCGCGGCCCGACTCGCTCACCGTCTACCTGGTGGTCGCGCTGGCCGCGGTGTCCTCGCTCTTCCTCTGCTCGCTGCTGCTCTTCGTGGCGCTGCGGCTGTGCGCGAGGAGCGGGCCGGCCGCGCGGGGTCGCTGCTCGGCGCCCGAGGGCCCCTTTGCGGGCCACCTGGTGGACGTCAGCGGCACCGGGACCCTGTCCCACAGCTACCAGTATGAGGTGTGTCTCACTGGAGGTACTGGGACCAGCGATTTCAAGTTCCTAAAACCTATTGTCCCCAACGTCCTACCCCAGAGCACAGGGAGAAAAGTGGAAGAAAATTCCTCTTTGGGGAGTAGTTTGGTTTTCTGATAGAGATGAAAATACAAATCCGTTTGTATATAATCTTAGGAACGTATATTAGGTTCGTGTAGAGAGATGAGTTAAAAAAAAAAAGAAGTTCTAACGTCAAAGAATAAATTTCCTTACACAAAAGAGAATCCAGCTTTTTTTTTTTGTTTGTTTTCCTTCCTGAGGATTGAAACCAAGACCTCTGGGAATGCAAAGCAAGGGTTGTAATCCTGACCTGCATTCCAGCCTATTCTGTTTCGGACAGGATCTAAAAGGTGCAGTTTGTCCTCGAACTTGGAATCTTCCTCTCAGCCTCCGCAGGATCTGGAGTTGCAGGAGTTCAACACCTTGCCCCGCAATGATCCACTGTCATTCCCAAGAACCCTCTACAAAGCATAAAATGTGTGTCATGTTTTACTTCAAACAAGTATGCTTAAAGTGCAGCCTACTAAATGATAAATCTTGAGATTTTAAAAATTGTTTTCCATTGTGTTCAATCTTTATTACTACTGTCGTTTTCTGATTAGAATTTTGTGAAAGTGTACCTACCCTAAATTTAGTAAGCATAGATTAACAGTATTTTCTTAAACTTAATTTTTAAAAAATAGAAATCACTATGCATCATACACACTTTTAATCTCAGAAGAAACCTATGATGAGAGGTATTTCAGAAATGAGCAAATAGATGTCCATAGAGACTCATAAAGTCCACCAACGAGTGGATGACAGAGCGAAGCATCTCCCCTAATTTTGTCTGATTTTGTACCTGTGACCTTGCATCAATGCTACATTGTTTTGTCATTAATTATCACTGGCAAGTTACTGCCTAACAAAGGAGAAGAAATCTTTCTATCATGTTCATAATTCTTGTTATTTTCTTTTATATTTATAAATAATGTTCCTATTGGTCTATAGTTTTATTTTCACATAAACCAACAGCCCTGCTTTTATGGATTATTCAACTACTATTATTAAAGGCCTGATCTAACCAAATCTGAAACTTAAAAAAGTGAAAGATCAGCCTGCACTTTCTCCTTCTCTCTTGAACATATTTCTTTCTTTCCTTTTTTCTTTTTTTTGGCAAGTTATATTTTTATGTACATCCAAATTACTACATTTCAGATGCCTCCAAATCACTTGAAGGAGCCCTGCAAGCCTTAAAAGGGGATTTGGGGTCTTCTAAGAGGCCTGAACAGGGCACCCAAGAAATATATTTCTCCCCACTCAATCATTTTATACTGACTGCTTTTCAGGGCAGAGTTTTCTGTTTATAGAGTTTGAAAATCTCCTCAACCCCCTATAAGTAAGCTTTGAAAAAGTCAATTAAATTTAAAACTCAGCCACTCTACCTCCAGCACAAGGGATGGGGGTATGGCTCAGTTAATTAGAATGAATGAGCCATAAAACTGTGGTGTCTGGCTGAGTTTTGAAAATTCTAACACTTCAGGGTTCTCTGGACCTCAGATCTTTAGAGTTAAGTCACAGAGACCTGAATTTTTTACAGATTCAGATTCAGTAATAAACAACGATGCCTGATAACATTTTAAATTCAAATGCAACCATCTACTGCAAGTGTTCTACAGCACAGCATAAATTAAAGATCAAATGCATCCACATGACTTTCATTTAACAGAAAAGAACAATGGTTGTGAATGGGAATGTCACACCATTGTGACTGTTTTATTAGTTTATTATTCACCCAGCCAAATTTTTCTTCAGCCATTCACTGTTACATTGGTAACACAATTTTCTACTTTAATAAGGTTTACTTTTAATTTCCTTCTCAATATATTGCAGTGCAGAATCAGGAAAATTTAAGAAATGGTATATTTTTAATGTGTAATATCATAGAAATATGTTATTAAATGTTAGAAATTCTGGGGAGTTTAAGAAGAAGCTTTGTTTACTTTGATAATCTGTAACTGCTTGTTCTTTAAATATCACCTGTGGCTGAGGTTGTAGTAGTGCAGTGGTAGAGTGCTTTCCAAGCATGCCTGAGATCCTGGATTCAATCCTGAGCATTAAAAATATATCTAGGGGCTGGTGAGATGGCTCAGTGGCTTAAGCGCCTGCCTGGCAAGCGCAAGGGCCCGAGTTCGACTCCCGGAACCCACATACGAAAAAGGGGCCAGTGATATCGCTCAGCGGCACGGGTGCCTGCTGGCACACGAGGTCCTGAGGTCGACCCCCTGGTACCCACAAAAAATAAATAAATAAAAATAAAAATATATCCAGATATTTTTGCATGGATGTGTTCTGCAAACATTATAAACTAGGGCCAATAACTCCAAAAATAGTAGTATTGTTGTACATCACTAGTGGGACATGGCCTAAGGACAGAAAAAACCTCACAGGAGTAACTTTGTCATAGTCTGAGGATAAAATTATCCAGTTTCCCCAATAAATACATGACATGAAAAAGGGGAAAGGAACATTTACACAGTGAAAGGACTTGAGATCCACCAAAAATCCACTGTGTGGGGGATCTTGTTTGGATCTTGATTCAAACAACGATTCTGAAAGTATTTGAGGAATCTGAATATAGATGATATTAAATAATGTTACCTTAATTTCCTAGACATGATAATGGCATTGCAGTTAAGGTTTTCAAGAAGTCATTAACAGAAATGCATAATGAAGTATTTGCGGGTGAAATTTTGCTTTTCCTATGATGTGAAATTATTAGAGGGCTAGAGTAAAGAATTATGGAAAAATCATGATAATTGTTGAAGCCAGTGATGAATACATGAAGGTTCATATATTATTCTTTTTTATGAGGTTTGAGATTTTTGAAAACAAAAGGTTTTTAGAAATTGCTCCTGTAAGGAGTTATTAAAAAAAAAAAAAAAAAACACATCCTGCCAAAATACATACGCACCACTGATGTGACATGTTTATACCTCCACTAGTCACCTTCATCATTTGACAAGATAACTTTAGAGATAGTCCTGCTCATGCAGTCTTCTACTGTGTAAATATTGAGGGTTTGTTCTACTCATAGCAGTGGATTCATAAAGACTCAGTTGTTTGGTGACAGCTGCTTGCCATGTATAGTTTGTTTATAAGGTTAATCTCTCTCTGCATTAGTTTTCCCTCCTGTAAGGTAGGGAATTCACAACAGCACTATGTGGTATGTACTATTATCCTCTCCTTACACATGAAGACATGAAGGCAAAGAAGTTAAATAATTTGTGCAAGGTTCACAGCTATTAATTATTTCTGCAGTTAATGGTAATAAAAAGATATAATTGGAAAAGACATCTGCATTACGTATTTTTTTTCAAATTCAAATATACACATTTCAAATTTCCTGTCTATAATTATTTCCAGCCAAACTCTTACTTAAATGTGCCCCAAACTCAATAGCATTATGGAGAGTCTCTACTAATGGCATTCCTCTTGTTTGGCCTTCAGACAACTGTCTTCCCAGTAACGTACAGCGACCGTGTAGGTGGTGTTATAACCTTAACGTAGCCAGGTGGAACATACGTACAGGCTATGTTAGGAATACTGCATCCATTTTCGTACCACAATATGTAAGATCCTGTGAGGACGCGTGGTGGCGCTGCAGGATAAGAAGGGACAAACTGGAACCGCAGCTTCTCCATTAACTAGAAAATTTTACCAGCAGAGCCTGGAAGCCCACGGGAAATCTGGATGCGACAGAAAGGAGGTCTGGGTCCTCTGAGGAAGGACTCAAAAAGTACTGGTATATTTCTCAGGTATCTTGTGGAATAACTACAGTTTCAGATACTGGGGACTTTACAGTTCAGAGGGAAACGTCCTCACAGAAAGCTGTACCACGCAGGAACAATGGAAACGGGGAGGAAGCTCCTTGGCAGACAAAGGCAAGTCCTTTTTTCCTTTTTCCTACTGAGTTTATTTCTGGCGGGAGCGGTGGAACTCAGACGCTATTCTGTGGTGGAGGAAACGGAGGGCAACTCCTTTGTAACCAATTTAGCAAAGGACCTGGGTCTGGGGCAGAGGGAGCTCTCCAGAAGGGGGATTAGGGTCGTTTCCAAAGGGAACAAACTGCGCTTGCAGCTCAATCAGAAGACCGGGGATTTGTTGGTAAATGAGAAACTGGACCGAGAGGAACTGTGTGGGCACACAGAGCCCTGTGTGCTACGTTTCCAAGTGTTGCTGGAGAGTCCCTTAGAGTTTTTCCAAGCTGAGCTACAAGTAATAGACATAAACGACCACTCTCCTGAATTCCTCGGCAGAGAAATGTTGCTGAAGATATCAGAGAGCAGTGCTCCTGGGACTGCGTTCCCACTGAAGAAGGCTCAGGACATGGATGTAGGACCAAATAATATCGAGAACTACGTACTCAGTCCAAACTCCTATTTTCGGGTCCTCACCCGCAAAGGCAGCGATGGTGGAAAATATCCAGAACTGGTGCAGGACAAAGCTCTGGATCGAGAGGAAGAAGCTGAGCTCAGCTTAACCCTAACAGCACAGGATGGCGGCTCTCCACCCCGGTCTGGCACTGCTCAGGTCCACATAGAAGTGGTGGACACAAATGATAATGCCCCTGAATTTGAGCAGCCACTCTATAGGGTGCAGATCCCGGAAGACAGTCCCATCGGCTTCTTGGTTGTCGTGGTCTCTGCTACAGATGTAGACATAGGAATCAATGCAGAGATCTCCTATTCACTCTTCCAGGCTTCGGAGGACATTAGTAAAACTTTTGAGATCAACCCCTTGACGGGAGAAATTCGACTGATGGACCAACTTGACTTTGAAAAAATTCAGTCCTATGAAGTCAATGTGGAGGCTAAAGATACTGGAAGCTTTGCTGGAAAATGCACCGTTCTAATCCAAGTCCTAGACATGAACGACCATGCCCCTGAGATTACTATGTCTGCACTTACCAATTCGATCCCTGAAAACTCGTATGAGACAGTGGTTGCAGTTTTCAGTGTGTCAGATCTTGACTCAGGAGAAAACGGGAAAATAAATTGCTTCATTCAGGATGAGCATCTACCCTTCTTGCTGAAATCTTCATCGGAAAATTTTTACACACTACTAACAGAGAGCCCGCTGGACAGAGAGAGCAGATCCGAATACAACATCACCATCACCGTCACAGACTTGGGGACACCCAAGCTCAAAACCCAGCACAATATAACCGTGCTGGTCTCCGACGTCAACGACAACGCCCCGACCTTCACCCAAACCTCCTACACCCTCTTCGTCCCCGAGAACAACAGCCCCGCCCTGCACATCGGCAGCGTCAGCGCCACAGACAGAGACTCGGGCATCAACGCCCAGGTCACCTACTCGCTGCTGCCGCCACCCCACCCGCACCCCGGCCTCGCCTCGCTGGTGTCCATCAACGCCGACACCGGGCAGCTGTTCGCGCTGCGCGCGCTGGACTACGAGGCCCTGCGCGCCTTCGACTTCCGCGTGGGCGCCACAGACCGAGGCTCGCCCGCGCTCAGCAGCGAGGCGCTCGTGCGCGTGCGCGTGCTGGACGCCAACGACAACGCGCCCTTCGTGCTGTACCCGCTGCAGAACGCGTCTGCGCCCTGCACCGAGCTGCTGCCCCGCGCCGCCGACGCCGGCTACCTGCTCACCAAGGTGGTGGCGGTGGACGCGGACGCGGGCCAGAACGCCTGGCTGTCCTACCAGCTGCTCAAGGCCACGGAGCCCGGGCTGTTCAGCGTGTGGGCGCACAACGGCGAGGTGCGCACCGCCAGGCCGCCGGGCGAGCGCGACGCGCCCAAGCACAGGCTGCTGGTGCTGGTCAGGGACCACGGCGAGCCGCCGCTGTCGGCCAGCGTCACGCTGCACGTGCTGCTGGTGGACGGCTTCTCGCAGCCCTACCTGCCGGCGCCCGAGGCGGCGCCCGAGCGCGCGCGGCCCGACTCGCTCACCGTCTACCTGGTGGTCGCGCTGGCCGCGGTGTCCTCGCTCTTCCTCTGCTCGCTGCTGCTCTTCGTGGCGCTGCGGCTGTGCGGGAGGAGCGGGCCGGCCGCGCGGGGTCGCTGCTCGGCGCCCGAGGGCCCCTTTGCGGGCCACCTGGTGGACGTCAGCGGCACCGGGACCCTTTCCCACAGCTACCAGTATGAGGTGTGTCTGAGGGGAGGCTCAGGAACCAGTGAGTTCACGTTTCTGAAGCCAATTTTACCTAATATTCAGGGCCATTCCACTGGGCCAGAAATGGAAGAAAAGCTCAACTGTAGGAATGACTTAGATTTCAGTATTCAGTTAAAATAATGGGGGTTTTTTGTAGTCCATATTTTAATTTTGTGATAAATTCTAATTTATGATATGTCCACTAGTCTATTTTAAATTATACTAAACTATCTTGCTAGGTTTATGTTGTTGCTCTTTTTACAACTGGTATCTGGCTGGGGATGTAGTTCACTTGGTAGAATACTGTACTTGCTTAGCAGGCATGGCCTGGATTTTATCTCCAACACTACAAAAAAAATAAGATACTGTGTCTCTTCTCCATGAAAATAAGAATGCTTCTAAATCCTATGTTTCAAACACTGACTACGTTAATAATTGTACAAATCCTTCGGGGAGTATGGGGAGAATGAATTCTACATAACCAATTGTCATTCCTCATATTTTTTATTAGTTGTTAAACCTTTAGGTACATCGGAAGCATTAAGGCAGTAACACACTGAAGTCTAACTGCGAAGGGTAGTGGTAAAATGAGAATGTCTGGCTCCTGCTTTGTTCTGCCCTCATAGCACTAATCTTTGTTGATGCTGTTTCTTTAAAAATATGACACAGGGCCGGTGAGATGGCTCAGCGGCATAAGCGCCTGCCTGGCAAGCGCGAGGGCCCGAGTTCGACTCCCGGATCCCACATACGAAAAAGGGGCCGGTGATATCGCTCAGCGGCACGGGTGCCTGTTGGCGCGCGAGGTCCTGAGGTCGTCCCCCCGGTACCCACAAAAAAAATTAAATTAAAAAAAACATAAAAATATGACACAATCGCACTTTTTATTAGAATACTAGTATCGGTTTTACATAATTTTAAAAACTGCTTTCCAATTAATCCCACTAGTGTTAAACAAAGAGGAAGCTGCAACTTATTTATCTAATGAGAGGAAGTAGCATGGTAATAAAATTGGCTTTTCTCCTTTGAGAAATACTGACCACCTGTGATAGAAACTGTAATGGCGAACATTCATTCATCCTTTCTTCTTGAGTATCAGATCCCAAATTTCACGTAGGGCATAGTGTACTCAGTCAGAAAAACACACTTTCACAATCACCTTGGCCCTTAGAACTGGACACATGACGAGGTTATAGTCAAATAGATACATGTTCAAATTGTCGCAGGAAACTCCCAGGGCTATTTTTTTGGTGCAGTGCTAGAGATCAAATCCAGGGTCTCTTAACATATTAGGCAAGCCCTGGACCACTGAGCTATACCTCTGGCATCCACGAACTTTTTTTTTTAGGTACTGCGATTGAATCCAGGGTCTTCACACTGAACCACTTCCCCAGCCCATTAAAAAAAATTAATACAGAGTCTCTCTAAGTCACTAAATTGCCCAGCCTGGGCTTGAGCCTTCAATCATCCTGCCTCAGCCTCCCAGAGTACTAGGATTACAAGCATGCACTGCCATGTCTTGCTCCAAGAACACTTTAAAATGAGATGATTCATCTGAGAAATAGTCCTTTTTATCTCCTCTCCTCTGTTCTTTGAAATGTGTATGTCATGACTAATGTACAGACAGCCATTTTGGACCCTAATTACAGAAACAATGGAATAAGACAGTAAAATTTAAAAGAGACCAGGGACCCTAGTAACCATGGTGTCATCATGTCACTCCCTCGGTTGCCTACTTCTGAACTTTCTTTACTTGAAGAATGAAGAAACTTCATGTAAGCAATCATTATTTCAGTTTTTATACTACCTCCAGTGGAATCTAAATCTTTAACAGTAAATTTCTAAATTAAGATTATATACATATGCATTACTGTGTATGTAATAGGCACAGAGCTTATGTGTACAGTTTAACCTAATTGGCCTTTTGGATGTTTTTATTTCATTTTTAATTAGTTAAAAGTAGTACATAGAGTACTTTATATTCATTGTCATTTAACATTTTCCCAGATTCTATGGGGATAAGCATCTTATCCCCATTTACACAGAAGAAAACTAAGGCAAAGAAAGGTTAAGTAACTTGCTTGTGATATTGAGTAACACAAGGAAAAACTTGAAGTAAAATCTAAGTGTATCTGAATGTCATGCACTAGTTCTTATCCACTATGCTGTGTTATCATGCATTAACTGGTAGTATCATTTCCTAAGGAGTGAATCCCATCTATTAGTCCTAGTCCTATTCCATGTATTACATTCCCATGTGGAGATATAACTTTTAGCCTATATATTTTTTCTATACTGCTTTAGTTCAGTAAACAAAGTTCTTGGAGAAGTACTGATCTAATTAACCTGGTGATTCCCCACAACTGAGCTTGATGATGAGAGGCTCAGCATAATTACAATCTTGTATGTTCTCAGCATATCACATTCATTACTGCATAAATGAGTGCCCTGAATAGGAAGTAGAGTTGTTTTATGCTAGTTGTATTTCTTGTATTTTTAGGTCTTTTCTTTAGTCCCTTATTCAAAGCAAATATTCATTTTAGTGTATCATGTGTTTGAAAGCAGTTGCCATTCTAGTATTAATTCTAACTGAAAGCTAATATTAGAAAAGTACAGGCCATGTTCTGAAGAAATTCTTATTGCTAAATAACTTAGATATCCTAGAAATTCAATAGGAAGAAAACTGATGGGCTCCTGTTACTTTATGTTAAGATTACCGTATGTCTTTAGCAACTCTCCAGAAAATTTTGTGTGGGTCATAAATGACTTTATTCTTAAAGAATGACTCTGCAGAGCTGAATGAGACAGTCTTCAGTATTTGCTCTAATATTCTTGTAGAAGTGAAATTTTTTGTTGAATTCAGCTTCTGGGTACATGAGAATACATGCTTGTGTTATACATTATTTTTCTATACCTGCTGTGGAAAACACCACAGAATTAGTTGTTTAAAATAATAAAATGCATTGTCTTGCAGTTTGTAAATCAGAAGTCTGATATATGTCTTATTGGGCTAAATTCAAGAATAGCAGGGATGCACTGTATTCTGGTGCCTCTAGGGAGAGCCCATTTATTTGTCTTTTTCAGTATCTAGACACTGTGTGTATTAATTGGGAGGCTCATGGCCCTCTTTATCTATTTCAAATCCAGAAACATTGCTTTTCTACTCTCTTTGATAGCCATATTTCCTTATGCCCATAGCTAGGACAGGCTCTGTCCCACCTAAATAATACAGGATGACCTCCTACTCACAAGGTCCTTAACTTCATCAGATTCACACACAAAAAAATTCTATCACGTACAGTAACATATTTACAAACTTTGAAACACCTTTGAGTCTATCACAGATTGGCTGCTTGAAAGAAAATTCTCTAGTTCATCAATACCACCAGTAGCCAAACAAAGGCACAAAAAGGTCTGTATAGAAGGAGTCTCATTGATATGATGTTTAAACCCAAGACAAGGTAATTAACAAACTTCTAAAATTCATTAACAAAAACATTGAATTGATAAAGATATCATGAATTGTTTTAGGTGTGGTGCTAGAGATAAAAATCAAGACCTTATGCATAAGCACATGTTCTACTACTGAGCTACTCACTTGCCCATCATGAATCTTCACTGCAATTTAACTCATTACAGAAATAGAAAACTTGAACAAAAGAATCCAGATATGGTAAGAGTCTAGAATCTAAAATATATAAAGAACTCCTACAACTCAATTATGAAAAGAAATAACTCTATTTAACAATGGGCAAAGATCTGAGCAGACATTTTTCCATGGAAGATCTACCAATGGCCAGTAAACACATGAAGAGATGCTCAACATAATTAATCACCAAGGAAATCAAAAACGAAATCATCACAAGACACCACTTTATACACACTAGGATGGTTATAATCAAGCTGGTAACAAGTGTTGGGAGGATGTGACAATACTGGAACCCTAAGACAGTGCTAGTGAAAATGTAAAATGCTGCTGTCATTTTAGAAAACAGTCTGTCATTCCCCAATTAAACAGAGATATCATACGACCTAGAAATTCCAGTCCTAGAAAAACAAAAACATGTTTCCATACAAAATCTTGTACATAAATATTCATAGCAGCATAGTTCAGAATAGTCAAAAGGTGGAAACAAACCAAAATGTTCATCTGTTAGATGAATGAATGATCAAAGTGTGATCCACCTATGCAATGGAATAAATTTAACCATAAAAAGAAATGAAGTATGGATACACGCTAAACTTAGATGAGCCTTAAAGTATTATGCTAAGTGAAAAAAGCCAGTCACAGAAGTTCATATACCATTCCATTCATACAAAAGCCTGAAATAGGGAGCTCTAGAGAGAAAAAAGTAGATTAATGTTTGATAAAGGTAGGAGAAATGGGAAAATAGGTCAATAGTTTCAGAATACGATGTTTTTGAGGTGATAGAAATGTTCTAAAATTGTGATGATGTATGCACAACTCTGAATATATTAAAAGCCACTCAACTGAACAACTTAAATGGGTTAATTATATGGTTTGTGAGTTATATCCCTGCTATTTTTTTAAAAAGAGAATAAAACAGAAATTGTTCCTGTTATAATCAAAAAGAAGAAGGAAGCCAAAATTGTGGCAGGTCCTACTTGACATCTGCTTACTTAGAAAATAATTTTCCAGTAATTTGAAGGTCATGAAATTCGCGGCTCTCAGGCTTGGATGTTGGCACTTACGTACACTCTTTAGAGTGCCACCGATTGCACTTTTGCAGTTTCCACCCACTTGTAATCCTATAAAAAGCACTATGAAAAATATATGCTGTGAAACTGGCCCCATGTTACATTGGAAACATTCTGCAGCTATGTGTATATTCTCAGCTTAAATGTTAAATTATTTTAATTATTCTTTAACACCTCAACAGCATTAAACAGTTTGCTGTTTGTACTCCTTCCTTTGCAACACCACAGAGGTCTATCTGTACACACAAAAGCCACTGGAAAATAGAACTCCGTGTTTTACCTACGTTACGTGCCCTACTCCATACAGTTCGAGAATTTTATCTCCATTTAAACCAGAAAATGCAAGATTCAGAACGCGCGGTGGCGCTGCAGGGTAAGAAGTTGGAAAATAACTGCCTCAGCAGCAATTCCATCAGCCGGTTTCTCCGCCGCAAGAATGAAAAGATAAGCTTTCTCAGGGAGAGGAAAAGCTAATGTGAAACCTTTAAAAACTATTTGCCTGCTTGGTTCTGACGTTCTGGACTGCAGGACGGCGCTACCAGGATCCTGGGCATACATGAAGCTCCTGTGAACTGAATTTTCAAGAACCAGCAATGAAGATGGGATGGGTGCAAAAAACGAGAACAAGGCAAGTCCTAGTTTTCTTTGTTTTGCTGAGAATGTCTGTATCTGGAGCCCATTTGGGGCCCTACTCGGTAGTGGAAGAAATGGAGAGAGGCTCCTTAGTGGCAAATCTAGCAAAAGATCTGGGGCTGGATGTGGGAGAGATGTCCATACGCGGGGTCCGGATAATTTCCCAGGGGAACAAAGAGCATTTGCAGCTCAAGGTTCAAACTGGGGATTTGCTCATAAATGAGAAACTAGATCGAGAGGAGCTATGCGGTCCTACTGAACCTTGCGTATTACATTTCCAAGTGTTGATGGAAAAACCCTTAGAGATATTCCAGGCTGAACTGAGGATAAGAGACATTAATGACCATTCTCCCGTGTTCAGTGAAAACGAAATGGTTCTAAAAATAATGGAAAACAGTCCTCTGGGAAGTGTGTTCCCTCTGAGTAATGCCGTGGATTTGGACATAGGAAACAATACGGTTCAGGATTATAAAATCAGCTCCAACTCCCATTTTCACGTAGTAACTCGGGAGCTTAGCGATGGCAGAAAATACCCTGAGCTGCTGTTGGAAAAAGAGCTGGATCGGGAAGAGAAGCCTGAACTAAGATTAACCCTGACAGCTCTGGATGGTGGCTCTCCACCGAGGTCTGGGACCACCCAGGTCCACGTTGAAGTGGTGGACACCAACGATAATGCCCCTGAGTTTCAGCAGCCAATCTACAAGGTACAGATTCCTGAAAACAGCCTGATAGGCTCTCTGGTAATCACTGTCTCCGCCAGCGATTTAGACAGTGGAGCCAATGGAAAAGTATCCTACACGCTGTTTCAGCCTTCAGATGATATTAGCAAAACTTTGGAGATAAATCGTATGACAGGGGAAATTCGGCTGAGAAAACAAGTTGATTTTGAAACAGTCCCGTCATATGAAGTGGACATCAAGGCCACGGATGCGGGAGGTCTTTCAGGAAAGTGCACTCTTCTCCTGCACGTTGTGGACGTGAATGATAATCCCCCAAAAGTGACCATGTCTGCATTAACCAGCCCCATCCCAGAGAACTCCCCAGAGATAGTAGTTGCTGTTTTCAGTGTTTCAGATCCTGACGCCGGGGAGAACGGGAAGACGATTTCTTCCATCCAGGATGATCTTCCTTTTTTCCTAAAACATTCAGGCAAGAGCTTTTACACGTTGGTAACACAGGGAGAACTAGACAGAGAAGAAAGAGCCGAGTACAACATAACCATCACCGTCACTGACTTGGGGACACCCAGGCTCAAAACCCAGCACAACATAACCGTGCTGGTCTCCGACGTCAACGACAACGCCCCGACCTTCACCCAAACCTCCTACACCCTCTTCGTCCCCGAGAACAGCAGCCCCGCCCTGCACATCGGCAGCGTCAGCGCCACAGAGAGAGACTCGGGCACCAACGCCCAGGTCACCTACTCGCTGCTGCCGCACCCCCACCCGCACCCCGGCCTCGCCTCGCTGGTGTCCATCAACGCCAACACCGGGCAGCTGTTCGCGCTGCACGCGCTGGACTACGAGGCCCTGCGCGCCTTCGACTTCCGCGTGGGCGCCACAGACCGAGGCTCGCCCGCGCTCAGCAGCGAGGCGCTCGTGCGCGTGCGCGTGCTGGACGCCAACGACAACGCGCCCTTCGTGCTGTACCCGCTGCAGAACGTGTCTGCGCCCTGCACCGAGCTGCTGCCCCGCGCCGCCGACGCCGGCTACCTGCTCACCAAGGTGGTGGCGGTGGACGCGGACGCGGGCCAGAACGCCTGGCTGTCCTACCAGCTGCTCAAGGCCACGGAGCCCGGGCTGTTCAGCGTGTGGGCGCACAACGGCGAGGTGCGCACCGCCAGGCCGCCGGGCGAGCGCGACGCGTCCAAGCACAGGCTGCTGGTGCTGGTCAGGGACCACGGCGAGCCGCCGCTGTCGGCCAGCGTCACGCTGCACGTGCTGCTGGTGGACGGCTTCTCGCAGCCCTACCTGCCGGCGCCCGAGGCGGCGCCCGAGCGCGCGCGGCCCGACTCGCTCACCGTCTACCTGGTGGTCGCGCTGGCCGCGGTGTCCTCGCTCTTCCTCTGCTCGCTGCTGCTCTTCGTGGCGCTGCGGCTGTGCGCGAGGAGCGGGCCGGCCGCGCGGGGTCGCTGCTCGGCGCCCGAGGGCCCCTTTGCGGGCCACCTGGTGGAGGTCAGCGGCACCGGGACCCTGTCCCACAGCTACCAGTATGAGGTGTGTCTCACTGGAGACTCTGGGACCAGCGATTTCAAGTTCTTGAAACCAATTTACCCTAATATTCACACACAGTATCCTGGAAGTAAGAGTGAAAAAAATCCTACCTTCTGAAATAACTTTTGAGTCTACCGCCATACCACCCTGAAAGCGCCCAGTTTTTTCTGAAATATCTTTGGATTCAATTTTCATTTAAAAATCTACAACCATATCAGTTAGTATAGTTTTGTTTTAGTTGTTATGCAATACTAATTGTATTTTCAATTTTTAACTGTCAACGACTATTTACTGGTTACCAGTGTTATTTCATCCTTTTGCAATAGAAACTAGTTTTAATTGAATTGCCCTTTACTTTGAAAGTGAGTTTAAGGTTTTAATCTTTTCCAAATGCACAAACTTTTGCTGTTGTTTCTAATTCTTTTTTTTTTTTTTTTTTTTTTTGGTGGGTACCGGGGGGTCGACCTCAGGACCTCGCGCGCCAACAGGCGCCCCTGCCGCTGAGCGATATCACCGGCCCCTTTTTCGTATGTGGGATCCGGGAGTAGAACTTGGGCCCTCGCGCTTGCCGAGCAGGCGCTTAAGCCGCTGAGCCATCTCACCGGCCCCTGTTGTTTCTAATTCTAAAGAACTGAGGATTTCATTTTTCTTTTGTTTAGCTTAGTTTCTTTAGTTTGTTGTTGCTGGAGATTGAATCCATGCTATGGGAAATACTAAGCACTCACTGTGTTTAAGCTACAACCCAGGCCCTATTCTGGTATGTTTTTCATGATCCTAACCACTCAGCTTTTGTACTTCCCTCATGTAAGAAGTCACCTCTACACTTTAAATTTTATTCTAAAGTTTTATTTACTCATGTTAAAAATCATGCTACTTCTAAATCACAGCATTTAAAGAAATTATTCTCTGTTGCTGTGCTCATGGTAAAATGAAACAAATCCTTTTGTGATTGTTATGGGACTTCTATAATATCTTTGTGTTGCTTCCCTTAAATACATTACCCTTAGTCATATTATGTTTGCTTTTGCTGATATATAAATCAGACCATGTCTTACAATTCCAATCAAATGTAATAACCTGCATGAAAATGAATACATATTTTTAAACATTTCTAAAGTTTCTGTATGAGACTATTGGAGTGATGGAATAGTATTTACATTCAATTTTATTTTGTAAATTTGTTTTAAGATTATTTTTAAATTTCAAAATCAAAGTAAATTAAAAATTATGAAGAAAAACAATAATGTCTTCAACCCCCAGACCCCTCTGTACAGTGGCTTCTAAAATTCATCGCAGTACTTATAAATAATGATTATACTACTTTATCTTGACATTTGGTTTTATATTTTAATAATTTCTTGCTAGAATAAAAGTATGTTTCTTATTTTCCAACTAATAAACACAATCACTGCATATTCCCTCTCCTATTCTAATGGAATTGTTAGTTTAAATTGAACAGTAGAGTTTATATTGCTAAGCTGTATCCGAAATACACAATACCACAGAATCATTACATTTCCCTTCTTGAAAAATATCTTTCCTAGACCTGATAATTGTTCTTGTACTTACATCATTTTCTATTAACTGCTATTGATTTTTCACATCATCTCTCTTGAATGTCTTCTTTTTCCTTAAAATATATTAAACTGTATCAAAGAACTATCAATTATGTTTATTCCTTGCAGATTTTCACCCAAATTTCTGCTTCATTTACACTCTTTGCTTTATAAGCTGCCATACTGGGAGATTTTTCCTTTAATATTTTCCTGTGTTGGTCCCCTGTTATCTTTCACCATCACGACAAAATAACCGAGAATAAACAACTTAAAAGGAAGAAATGTTTATTTTGTCTCATAGTTTCAGAGGTCTCAATCTATGATCAACTGATTCCATTGTTTTTAGACTTGTGGCAAGGGAAAAACATTATAATAGAGGGAAGGTGATTGCCTCAGGGCAGCCAAGAAGCAGAGAGAGCGGGAAAGAACGAGAGGAAGGGGCAGGTAACCACATATAGTAAAAAGAAAGTTCACACCTCCATGATCTACTCACTTCAGTTAGGACCTACCTCCTGTTTCCATCACTTCTAAGCACTTTCAAATTATGATCTCAGCAGTATATAGGGTTACAAGTCCCCATAATCCAATCACTTGCCCCAAATCCTTCAGCAACAAACCCTTCAATGTAATGAGACTTCTGGAAAATATTTTGGATCCTAATCATAACACCTGATATAGGATACAGTATATTCTTCCTTAGTTGACTCTCATATTTGATTAACATACATCTCTCAATACCTTACTAAAAAATGGATATGGAGGAGGTAAAAATATTTTGAGAATTTGCATTGTGAAGTAATCTTTTTTCATTTGATAGTTTTACTGGGTATAAAATTCCAGGTTGAAAATAATTTTACTTCATATTTTCAAAACACCATTTCTTTTTTTTTAATTGCACAGAGTTGCTGTTCAGAAGACTAAAACCACTGTAATTCCCATCTGTTTTTATGTGATTTGTTTTTTCTGTCTTTCTGGAAACACTGGAAATCTTTTCCCTTGATTCTGAAAAAACTTATTAGTAGCTATTATTTATTAATCTAGACATATGGGTATTCCTTTTTAATATTTACACTGTTTTGAGTTTTCTTGTAAAGTTTTACTATAATTTCTCCCCTAACTTTTCTGCATTCTCACGTTGATCAGAATCTAAATTACATATGGGAATCTCCTGAGTTGACTGTATAAAACTTCAAACTTGTTTTCCTTTCTTATTTTCTCTTTGCCTCCTGTTCCACTTGACAATTTACGTAATCAATCTTTATATTTAAGCTTTTCTTTTTGACAAATATTTATTTTTAAAAGTTCTTTTTGATTCTGAGTATTTTTCATAGTATTTTGTGATAGATTTATAAACATATTATCTTCTTTCATTATAAGTATTCATATTCTTAAAATATATTATGTAAAAATACATTATACTGCCATGACCCACGTAGCCAGCAGGGTCCTGAGAAGGGGCCAAGGGAGAGTAAGAAAAAACTAAACACACACTAAAAGAAAAGCTGGGATCAGGTGGGATCTGACCTCTCTGATGGAGAGGCAGCGACAACCCAGCACAGTCTGCATCTTTATACACAGTAAAAAGAGGGGAAGCACTTGACAGGGCAAAAAATGCAAGGTCTCAGTGTTTTGGTGAGAACACTGAAAATGAAACATTCTCAGAGCTATCTGTGCTGTAGTTAACAGGAAGAAACCCCAAGGCTAGACACCTTCTGGACTGGCCTTGCTCTAGTCCCAAGGAGTTCACCGACCTCCAGCTCAGCTGTGGCTCAGCTGCTCCCCACATTATACAGTATTTTATATATGTGTTTATACATTTAAAATGAGAGTCAGGGAAGATAATAACTTGGTCAGAGTTATATATAACTATCAAGGTGTAATTAAGTCATGATCTATTTTTTATCATACTAAAGAGTACATACTTCATATGGTTGCTATGAAGTTTAAATGGGCAAATTATAGGACACAAAAAAACGGATGGCATGCAGTAATTATGAAATTAAGTATTTGTTTTTAGTCAATTTTATTTCTCTGGGGATATTAATCAGGTCATATCAAAGGCATTTTCTTCTATATATGTGTTTATTTTTGTTTCTTTTTTATAAAGTCAGTGTTTTGGGCCTATTTCAAGTTACAGGTATCTCCTCAAATGTCTTGTGATTTTTTGCTGTATTTTCATACTTAATAATGGTGCCATATCAAGATGCTGACAATCAACTTTTTTGTGAGTATTAAAGGTTCTGTTGTTGGCAGGGCTTCATTCGAATGTAACCATGTTAGTTTAGGTCAATTACCTTGAAAACCTCACAGATATTAGCATGTTTAAGTCTTTATTTGGGCCTTCTATAGTCTTGAGTTTAGAAATCAAGTACCTACCTTGTGGGTGTGGATCTCAAGTATATATCTTGCGTCCTACAATCTGCGAGGATTGCATGGGAAAGGACTAGAAATTTCACCATTCAAAATGCAAAGTTTTGTTTACTTTTCCTAGGTTTAGTTTCATGCCTGACACTTGCATTCAGCTCTGCCAGTGTCTTCAAGACTACCAAAAGTCTCATTCAATTTCTCCAGACAGTAAATTGTCCATTCTCTGATCCTGAAATACTTTCCTGTCTCTGTGGAGTGGAGAAAGGGAGAATTCAAGTCTCCTATGTACATACTTTCAACTAATAACTTTTTCCATTTCTTAACTTCAGTCTCTTTATGCATCTGGTTCTTCCAATCTTTAAGCTAAATGTACAGTAATTAGGTAGGACAAACCCATTCATTGCTGGTATCTTCAAAGCAAGTACTTTAACCATTTCTTGAAACTTCTGAGTCAGTGGTCCTAACATCTGCTTTCTGTAAACATAACATGTGTGTTCACTTGTGCACTCAGTCTTTGAAAGTTCATTTTTTTTTTCTTTTCTGTCATTATCTGGGTTCTTTAAATAAAACAGATTAACTGTGTGTAATCAATATATACACTTTTTGATTTCTACTTCTTTACTGATTATTTCAACTGTGTATAGAGCTTACATTTTAAAGAATGAAGTTGAATTTAACATTTTAAGTGCAAAGTTGCACTTAAAGTTCCACTTTTACTGTGCTTTTGAAGTTTCCTATAGTGGACATCATTGATACTCTCCTAGGATCTATGCTAGTCTCCCTTGTTATGTAGCACTGTGGCTATGACTGAAACCATCCCAAGATTAAAAAATACTCCTAGAGAAGGTTAAACAAAGGCCAAAGATAGGTTTTCTGATGCTGGTACTAAAAGCTCCACCTATAATGCTATACCTCTTGAAACAATGATTGTTTCCATAGCAGAAACATGATGCTAGTCTAATCAGAATAAAATATTGTTCTCTTTCACAAAGATAATCATTCTCACTTTTGGAAGCTGGCCTGAAAGAGAAGGCTGGTAACCATAGTTGTTGCTGGAATAAATCTTGAAAACCTGAGAGAAATGAGCTCTAGGAGTAAGAATCAGCTTTAAATGAAGCTAACATGTTTCACAGCAGGGCGTAGTGGTACATGCATGCCTGTAATCCCAGCACAGAGGAGGCTGAGGCTGGAGGATTGCCATAAGTTCAAGGCTAGCCTAAAACACACAGCCAGACCCTCTCTCAAAATAAAGCACATTTTTATTTATGTACTTACTAAATATTTCTTGTAAATTATGAGAAACTGGAACCAAATTATGGATTTGTATGTGTTCTACACCAGTATCTTACTTCATTTTCTACCAGCTCATAATTCATTGCTATTAAGGAAATCTACAGAATGCCTTCGTGTGCTATAACAACTATCTCAATCTGTACCATCTCACAGTTAATACAGTTTCATACTCCCTGACAGGTCTTCTGAAATGGCCTATGGACATTTTCTTTTTCTCTTACCACCTAAGGAATGCCAAGTAGTAAAAGGATTTTGCTCAGCTTCACAATCAGCTACATCTTTGTTTCAGGTTTATAGACTTCTCAGAAAGGTTACAAACTCCTGGTGACCAGGAATCACATCTTGTATTTATGTATTCCACACAACTGAACACATTAATTGTGTGGAGAGTGGGGAAGGGTATTTAATAAGTGTTTAAGACAAATACAACACCGTCACAAACTATAGAAAACATAAAACAGTGGTTACAAAGGATCAAATATATTTGTAATCACTTAACAAATATTTGTCTCTGGAGCACATGTGTATGAATGAAAATTTAGGAAGCTTTCATAAGAGACTGTGAAAATCTGTGGAGACACGTGGTGGCGCTGCAGGATAATATCAGGAAAAAAATACAACAAACAATGTGAAAACTTACCCTGTGCACACACAGAACTGGGGAAGACAGAAAGAACAAGTCCTCAAAGGCGACCTAGAAGCCATTTGACAGGGTTAAAAATCCTTAGGCTTCCGAGGATTTTGTGGACAGCTCAAAAGGCAGGTTTCCCAGAACTGCATCGTGGAGCTGAAGCCATTCTGCAGGAAGCCTTCAGAAAAGGAGCCATGGAGAACAGAGCGGAAGGCACTCTGCGGACAAGGCAAGTCCTGCTTCTCTTTGTTTTGTTGGGAACATCTCAGGGGGACCCTGAGCCTGGGAGTTTTTCAGTGGAGGAGGAAATGCCGAGCGGGGCCTTTGTAGGCAATTTGGCAAAAGATCTAGGACTGGAGGTGGATGAGCTGTCCTTAAGGGGGGCTCAGGTGGTCTCTAATGATAACAGACAGCCTTTGCAGCTGGACATAAATACCGGGGATTTGCTCTTAATCAAAACGCTGGACCGGGAAGAGCTCTGTGGCTCCACCGAGCCCTGTATGCTACATTTCCAGGTGTTAATGAAAAACCCCTTGCAGATTTTACAAATCGAACTTCGGGTCAGGGATATAAATGACCACTCGCCCATCTTCCTGGAAAAAGAAATACTCCTAGAAATCCCAGAGAATAGTCCCGTTGGTGCTGTGTTCTTAGTAGAAAGTGCGAAAGATTTAGATGTAGGAACCAACTCCATAAAAACCTACATAATAAGCCCTAACTCTCATTTCCACACTAAAATGAGAATCAATCCAGACAATCAGATATACCCGGAGTTAGTTCTGGACAAGGCGCTGGATTATGAAGAGCAGCCACAGCTCAGCTTCATCCTGACTGCACTGGATGGTGGGTCCCCACCCAGGTCCGGGACTGCCTTGGTTCGGGTGGTGGTCGTAGATGTTAATGATAATTCTCCAGAGTTTGAACAGCCATTTTATGAGGCAAAGATTCCAGAGAACAGCATCCTTGGTTCACTGCTTGTCACTGTCTCAGCTTGGGATTTAGACTCTGGAATAAATGGGGAAATATCATATACATTTTCTCATGCTTCAGAAGATATTAAAAAAACATTTGAAATTACTCAAAAGTCTGGAGAAGTTAGTTTAACGGCACCCTTGGATTTTGAAACAATTGAATCGTACTCCTTAATCATTCAAGCTACAGATGGGGGAGGGCTTTTTGGAAAATCTACACTCAGAATTCAAGTGATGGATGTGAACGACAATGCCCCAGAAATTGCTGTATCTTCAATTACCAATCCAATCCCAGAAAATTCACCTGAGACTGTAGTTATGGTTTTCAGTATCCGAGACAGAGACTCTGGGGACAATGGGAGAATGATATGTTCTGTCGAAGAAGAGCTACCATTCTTGCTGAAAACTTCGGTTAAGAATTATTACACTCTAGAAACGGAGAAAACACTGGACAGAGAGACAAGAGCCGAGTACAACATCACCATCACCGTCACTGACTTGGGGACACCCAGGCTCAAAACCCAGCACAACATAATCGTGCTGGTCTCCGACGTCAACGACAACGCCCCGACCTTCACCCAGACCTCTTACACCCTCTTCGTCCCCGAGAACAGTAGCCCCGCCCTGCACATCGGCAGCGTCAGCGCCACAGACAGAGACTCGGGCACCAACGCCCAGGTCACCTACTCGCTGCTGCCGCCACCCCACCCGCACCCCGGCCTCGCCTCGCTGGTGTCCATCAACGCCGACACCGGGCAGCTGTTCGCGCTGCGCGCGCTGGACTACGAGGCCCTGCGCGCCTTCGACTTCCGCGTGGGCGCCACAGACCGAGGCTCGCCCGCGCTCAGCAGCGAGGCGCTCGTGCGCGTGCGCGTGCTGGACGCCAACGACAACGCGCCCTTCGTGCTGTACCCGCTGCAGAACGCGTCTGCGCCCTGCACCGAGCTGCTGCCCCGCGCCGCCGACGCCGGCTACCTGCTCACCAAGGTGGTGGCGGTGGACGCGGACGCGGGCCAGAACGCCTGGCTGTCCTACCAGCTGCTCAAGGCCACGGAGCCCGGGCTGTTCAGCGTGTGGCCGCACAACGGCGAGGTGCGCACCGCCAGGCCGCCGGGCGAGCGCGATGCGCCCAAGCACAGGCTGCTGGTGCTGGTCAGGGACCACGGCGAGCCGCCGCTGTCGGCCAGCGTCACGCTGCACGTGCTGCTGGTGGACGGCTTCTCGCAGCCCTACCCGCCGGCGCCCGAGGCGGCGCCCGAGCGCGCGCGGCCCGACTCGCTCACCGTCTACCTGGTGGTCGCGCTGGCCGCGGTGTCCTCGCTCTTCCTCTGCTCGCTGCTGCTCTTCGTGGCGCTGCGGCTGTGCGCGAGGAGCGGGCGGGCCGCGCGGGGTCGCTGCTCGGCGCCCGAGGGCCCCTTTCCGAGTCACCTGGTGGAGGTCAGCGGCACCGGGACCCTGTCCCACAGCTACCAGTATGAGGTGTGTCTCACTGGAGGTACTGGGACAGATGAGTTCAAATTCCTTAAGCCATTTTTCCCCAGCCTCCCGCCCCAGAGTACTGGGGAAGAAACAGAAGGAAACGCTATTGTCCGGAATAGTTTTGGGTTCCAGTAGCGATTTGATTACGATGCAGTGTTTCTGCTATTTATTCCTCAGTTACCCGGATATAGAATCTGATTGTCATGGAGAAAATTTTCACTGTCAGATATAGCTTTCATTTTTCCTTTTATAATGGATTTGTCCATTGAATTTTGTTTTTCACAACTTACGAAACTCCAATTGTACTTTTTTAAAATTGTGCCGGGGATGGAATTTCAGGCCCAGGTTATTTGTACACTGAACTGTACCTCAAGCTCAAGTCTCCACAGCTTTGCTGTTATATAAATGTTTGTTTGTAGTTAGGCAATTTACTCTCTCACCCGGGAATTGTTTTTTTAGGAATTCTTGAGTAAGACAAAAATCATCTTTGCTCATGTCCCTCTCTCCAGTTGAACTTGCATCCACATTTATGCTTATGGTAAAATAAAAGACATCTTTGAAAATAGTTTAAATCTTTAAAGTATTTCTTCATTTGATTGTAGTTTTTCTTGTGGCTTAATAATGGTTGCTATTTTCAACTATCGTGTTACTTTTTAAGTCCACTCTATTTTTAGTTAACATTTAAAATGTTACCACAATTGAAAATACACTTCAAATCATATACTATATACTGTAAAGATAAAATCCTGGTTAGAAAGAGCCAGAAAAAAATGCGGGGCGTATCACACAGTGGTGGAAGAGTCCTAGGTTTGATCTCTATAGTAGAAAAAAAAAATGAGAAGAAGAAGAGGGTAAGAAGGAGAGGGAGAGAGAGGAGGGAGGGGAAGGAGAAAGGAGAAGACAAGTTTCTTAGTAAGGCTTCCTTACTCGTGCTGTAAAATGATTCTGAAGGCTACTGATATCATGGCCACTCACAGAATTTTGGAATATGATGCTGTAATTTTCTAGGTGTCTTACACATGTTACAAATATTATAAAGCCAGAATAGCACCTGAGTAATAATTGTATAGTATAAAGTATGATTTTGTCCTAATGTGTATATTTTTCTCAGTGTTTTAGCGTTCAATGTACACATAAACATTCATTTTAAAACTTTTAAACCATGATAGTAAAATTACGTTATATATATATTACACAACACACAAACATAATAGAAATGTTTTGTAAACAATGCTTAGTTTTTTGTGATGCAACACACATAACTGCCCAAATTATTCCACTGCTTTAATCTTTTAGATGTCATAATCCACTCAATTGACCTCATGACCTATTAATGAGTAGCAATACAAATTTTAATAAACACTTTTCTTGGAGATACAAAAGTGTGATATATGTGGAGCACTAAAAATCAAAGGATACACTTTTGGCTTCTAACTTAAAAGAGAAATTCAATGCATCCTAGGAGTACATTTTGTCTTATCGTACGTGAGGATCAACCAGCCATTTTTGCTTCTAATGACCTGATTCCATTACAGGGGGGGAAAGCATCCATGTTTGTGAGAGGAAGTTTCCCAAAGAAATTTCATCAAAAAGTCTAAAGTCTAGAAGGAAAAAAAATATATATGAACAAATGAATAATCACAGAGCAAGAGTATGTGGGAGGGTGTGTGTACATGTGACCGAGAGTAGGCATGGGAAAGAAGAAACAAGTAAGGATGAATAAAATGATTGCTTCTAATTTCACAAACTAGAGTTAATGCCAGAAACTGCCTCTTGAAGATAGATTAAAACTTTATTTTAACATTGTAGAGGGGCTGGGTATTAGCCAACTGATAATTCTTGGAAGTACAACTCTAGTGTATCCAAGATAACCCAATGTTTACACCTCTTGAAAGCCAAGACTTCACTATCAGTCTGTTGAGTTGTGTGGACCAACTTGAAATCTTTGCATCCAAGAGAAATGAGGAGCAAATAAATCAACTATGCCATGCAGACTAATTAAATTCCAAATTTTATTTTCAGTAATGGAAATAGCAATTTTTGTCCTCTATATGAAAGCTTTTTCACATAGAGAACAAAAACTCACAGATATTAGTAAATCAAAGCCAAGTATTATGATTACTTTCTGTCCTTATGCACTTGACAAGGAAAATATTAAGGACCAATGGCTTAGACATAAAACCTTATACCATTCTAGAAAAATACATACACTACAAAGGCAAAAAGTAAAAAAGACCAGTTTATGCACACTAGACTAGCTAAAATCAAAAAAAGACAACAAGGGTTGACAAGGATATGAAAATACTGGAGCACTCATGCATTGCTGCTGGTAATATAAAATGTTATAGCACTTTGGAAAACAGTTTGGCAACTTTTCAAAATGTTAAGCACATAGATACTCTATGACTCAGAAAGTCACTTCCTGTGTATCTAGCCAAGAGAAATAAAAACACATGTCTATACAAAACAACCTAAACAAAAATGTTCATACAGGGCCGGTGAGATGGCTCAGCGGCATAAGCACCTGCCTTGCAAGCGCGAGGGCCCGAGTTCGACTCCCGGAACCCACATACGAAAAAGGGGCCGGTGATATCGCTCAGCGGCACGGGTGCCTGTTGGCGCGCGAGGTCCTGAGGTCGACCCCCCGGTATCCACAAAAAAAAAAAAGTTCACACAAATATTATTCATAATAACAAAAATTGGGAACAACCCAAGTGTCCATCAACTGATAAATGCATAATAAAATAAAGGGATTATTATTTTAAAGTAATTATTATTCAGCAACAAAATGGAATAAAGAACAATAGAAATGAACCTCAAAAACATGCAAAACAAGAGAAGCCAGTCATAAAATATCACATATTGTATGATTCTGTTTATATGTAATGGTCAAACTAGGAAAATCTATAGATACAGAAAGCACATCAATGGTTGTCTAATACTGGGGGAAATGTGGGCATGGAAATTAACTGCTAATTTGCACTAAAAGTTTCTTTTGGGGATGATGAAAACGTTCATATTAGAGTTTGGTGATATCTGCACAATATAAGTATGTTAAAAACCACTGAACCGTACACTTTAAATGGGTGAACTTACATATTATGGTATGTAAGTGATAGCTTAATAAAGCTGTCACAAATAAAGATGGGGTGGTTCTAGCAGCTTGTAGTCCTAAGTAAGCTGGGTCTTCTCTCATCTATCATGGTGGAGGTAAAAAGAGCAATTCTAATCACCCAGGCAGAAAAATCCAATAGGTGCAACAGAAGACAGGAGGACTAGGTATTTGACTTGATGCCTCAAGTGTTTTTCAAGGTGTATGAGCAGCAAGATGTCTCTATTTACAGAAAAACTGTAACGGGGAGTGACCAAGCCTTCAGGAACTCATATATCCAGATACGAGTAACCAATCAATTCTCTTAAAATGTATTGCTAAAAACAAATTTTCTCTTATTTTTCAAATATCTCATTTATAGCTAAACTTATGTCAGTGCATAAAAATCAAGCTGCATCAGCCAATTTTATAATAAAGCACTACATATTTGTATTAATTAAGGAAATGGCTTTACAACCAGTGGGAGAAAGCTATTTACAAGACAGAGATGCCAGAAACAACTGAGTGGCCCAGAATGGATTTTTTTGGTCCTGGGGATTGAACCTATAGGTGCTCTACCACTGAGCTACATCCCCAGCCATTTTAATTTCATTTTATTTACATATTTATTCATTTGTTTGCTTATTAATGCAGTACTAGATATTGCACCCATGGCCTTTGCACTCAATTACATCCCTAGTCCTTTCCTTTTATTTAAGACATGGTGTTGCTAAATTGTCCAGGTTCGCCTTCAACTTTCAGTCCTCCTGCTTCAGCCTCCCAAGTGCCCAAGATTACAGGTGTGTAATCGAACCTGTCCACCGAACCTGACAATTTTCTTGAAAACTCTTACCAATAAAAACCAAGTAAGTTTAGTTTGGAATTAGTCAAGAGTACTGAAAGAAAAGAATATAATTACATTTTTACGATTATATTGTTCTTCTCCAGTCCTTTCAACCTCAAATCTCATAGTCCTATCATATCTTGCTTTGGGGGGGATGTACATCTTTGTCACTGACTTTATCAGGATTGCCATCCCATGACACTGCTACAACCTTTCAATCCCCCACTTGATTTAATTTCCTTTCTATTCAGTTGATTCCCTGGTTTGCCACTCCCATACATTTTCATGTTCATCTCCTCCAGTCAGTCATTCAATTTTCCTTCACTAAAACTACCTGATGATGCTCTACTACAGATGAATATACAGTTGTCTCCTCCTCTCTTTCACCGGAGCTGCTGCCCTCTGTATCATAAAATTTACAAAATTATCAATACTACAGCCACTGTAAATTTTTCATACCCAAACTTAATTGGACTTTTGAGACCAAGAAATCCTTTTGTAATTTTTCAGATTAGCTTTCTCTTCCAATCTCCACAACTATTTAAAGCCTATGTATCTTACTTTAAAATTCTCACCCTACCTCTGAAGTACACATCTTTTAGCTTACTGCCTTACAGAAAAAATAGAATGCATCAAATGGAAATTACCTCTATTTCTTTTCCCCAAGTCTACAGCTTTGGCAGTGTCTGTTCCTCCCAACTAAATCTTATCCCTTCACATGTGGTATGTCATCTCTAATCACCCTCTAGGGACCTCACATTGACGGTATCTTCTGTATCTTAAATTTTCCCTCTCTACGGAATACGACACATCAATATTTTCAAGTTTTTCCAGTCTTAAAAAGAACTCCGAGATAGGGTGTGGTGGCCTATGCCTGTAATCTTAGCACTCAGGAAGGTAGAGGGAGAGGGGCCTCAAGTTCAAGTCCAGCGTGGTCAACTTAGTGACTTAGAAAAACCTTGTCTCAAAATAATTTTAAAAAATGTAGAAAGGACTGGAGATGTAGCTCAGTGCAAAGACCCTAGTACTGGAAAAAAAGTTGAGTCTAAATTCCCTGTCAGATACTAATTTATTCCTTCCTTTTATAGCCTTTTCTTCTTTTATAAATTTCTTGAAAGTGTTGTCTATGCCCATTTTTCTCCCTTATCCCCGGTCTTTTTCAAACAAGGGCAAACTAATTTTCATTGCAACCACTCTACTGGAATGCTAGTGTATTTAAGTAAATGTTATGTTGCTGAAACAAAGAGATGCAATACATCTCTTTCATGTGGTAATTCCAATGCAAATTATTAAAATAGAGTAGCTTTGCTCCTTAAACAGTCCTTTTGGAAACAAACTTCATTCTAAGTAATTGCCCCAACTTTCCCTAAGGTATTGTCACAATCTGTATGGCTACAGCTAGGTCATTACCACATTTGAGTTCTAGATGGCTTAGAAGGAATAGATTCATCCATATTTCTTCTGGTCCAGACCTGGAAATGGTAAGCAAATTTAGCCTGCTCACAATCCATACCTAAACCACAAAGGATGCTGGGACAGGCAGTGTATCTCAGTAGACATATGCCAGAGTACACTTTTATTATTATTATTATTATTATTATTATTATTATTATTATTATTATTTTGTTGTTGTTGTTGTTGTTGTTATTGTTATTATTATTAATTGCAGGAAAGAAGTACAGGTTTTAGCAGACATCTATTAAAGTCCCAAACCATTGTCTTCTTAAATCTAATAAGAGTTTTAATACTTTTTCTTGACTTTTCTGAAGCATTTGCTGCTGTTTCTGTTCCCCATCTTCTTGAAATGCTATTTGCTTTTGGTTTCATGATTATGAACTCTAGGACATCCCTGTTTTATTAAAAGATACTTCTTAACCTCTCCTGTCTAAAAGAATATGTTTCTTAGAATTCTAAGACTTTTCTATTCTTACTTGACACACTTTTGCTTGATTATCCTAGAGCAGTCCATATATTCATCCTGGTATCCATGGGAAATTGCCTATAAGACTAAGTGGATATCAAAATCCACAGATGTTATAGCCTCTTTTTAAAAATGTTGAGCCAGTGTGGTGGTGCACACCTGTAATCCCAGCATTTGGGAGGCTGAGGCTGAAGGCCAACCTGACCTATATAGTGAGACCCTGTCTCAAAACCCAAGAAAGAAAGAAAGAAAGCCTTTTGCATATAACCTTTTATGAAATAGAGCATAATTTGCACATCAATAAAGCAATTTGCGCATAATTATGCTCTAGATTGTTTTTATTATCTATTACAAAATAAATGCTAATTAAATAGTTGTTTTACTGTATTGTTTAGGGAATAATGACAGGTGAGAAAAGTCTGTATATATTCAATACAGATACAATGTTTGGATTAAATTTTGTTATATTGAACCCAGGGTCTCACCAAGCATGTTAAGCACTCACTCTACCACTAAGCAACACTCCTGGCCCAAGATTCTAAATATCTTATTTTTTAACAGATATCTACGTGGCATTTACTGGCCACTTTGTAAATATTAACTCACTAGATTCCTACGATAATTATCATAGGAGGTAAATATTTTAGTATCCTATTTTATAGGCAGGAAAACAGAGATATATAATTTTTCCAAATACATAGAGAGTAAATGGCATAGCCAGGATTCTGATGCTGACATTTTGGTTCCAGAACCTGTGTTTGCAACCACTATCTTATGTAGCCCCCTAGGTACATAGATACATGTCACTTTAGGTATTGCCATATTGATCTTTACCTAAGCATTATTATGACACTTTTTAATTATTGCTCCTTCAAATTTTCTGGCCTGCAATCTCCATAAAGACAAGTATTATCTCTATGTTGTGTCATGTCCTAACATGTGTATTTTTAATACAAAAGGGAGGGGTCTAATACTCCTATACCTGATATATTTAATAAATTTTATATATTCTTTTCCTGGTATATATTACCTGAAAAAATGAATGATGTAACTAACTATAATTGACTGAATTCTACAAATATTTATTTGTAATACTCATGAAATAGACTGGATAAAACATTATTTCTTCAGTTCAGTACATTTTAATGAACCTTTTGTGTCAAGCATTCAAAGCAGTGATAATTCAATGCAGAATACAGACATCATTTGGATTCTGATTCAAACAACCCAATATTTTGGAGAGAACTTGGGAAAACCAAATACAGAGTAAAACTTATATAAAAATAATAAATTTGTGATTGTGATAGTGCTATTGTACTTATATTTTAAAAGGCCTTACCTATTACAGATAATTCGGTATTCCAAGGGCAAAATATGATACATGTGGCTTTGCTTTCGATTTATGAATTTCTTTTTTGAAGAGGAAAAAAGATTAATGAAAAAAATCATAGAGACACATGGTGGCGCTACAGGATAAGATGAAAACAGTACATAGCTAGCACTGTGGGCTCCATTACTGGAACAGAGAACATCAAACCCACCCACAAAAGAGGTATTAGAGGAGCTGCTGCAAGGCTACATTCTCTGCAGGGCTCTCTCATAAAAACAATCAGAACTTCATCTTCCAAACTTAGGGCTGAGCTTAAATTTTCCACACCAAAAAGATTGCCTGAAGGAACCATGGGGATCAGAGGGATGCTCACTCTGCAGAAAAGGCAAGTGCTGGTTTTCTTTGTTTTGCTGGGATTGTCGCAAGCGGGTATTGAATCTTTGCGCTATTCGGTAGCAGAAGAAAGAGAAATTGGCTTTTTTGTGGCTAATTTGGCAAGGGACCTGGGGCTGGGGTTGCAGGAGCTGTCCTCGCGGGAGGCCCAGGTAGTGTGTGATGATAGTGAAAAGCATTTGTACCTTGATTTGCTGACGGGAGATTTACTCTTAAATGAGAAACTGGACAGAGAAGAGCTATGCGGCTCCACCAAGCCCTGTGTGCTGCATTTTCAAGTGGTATTGGAAAACCCTTTGCAGTTTTTTCAGGCTGAGCTGCATGTCAGAGATATAAATGATCACTCCCCTACATTCCTGGACAAGGAAATAATTATTAAAATATCAGAAAGTACAACTATTGGAACAACATTCTTAATGGAAAGCGCTCAAGATTTGGATGTGGGAAACAACAGTCTTCAAAACTACACAATTAGCCCCACTTCTCATTTCTATATTAAAATTCGAGACGGTGGTGGTGGAAAGATATACCCAGAGTTAGTTCTACATAGAGTGTTAGATCATGAGGTGGAATCTGAGCTTAGACTGACACTCACAGCACTGGATGGTGGATCTCCACCCAGGTCTGGGACAACACTAGTTCTCATCAAGGTCTTGGACATCAATGACAACTCCCCTGAGTTTGCTCAGGATCTCTACGAGGTGCAGGTCTTAGAGGATACGCCTATTGGCTCCTGGATTATCACTATATCTGCCAAGGATTTAGATACAGGAAACTATGGGAAATTGTCATACACATTTTTTCATGCATCAGAAGATATTCGTAAAACCTTTGAAATCAACCCACTATCTGGGGAAGTTAATTTGATATCACAACTGGATTTTGAAACCATTCAATCCTACTCTATAAATATTCAGGCAACAGATGGTGGGGGTCTTTCGGAAAAATGCGCTCTTCTAATTAAAGTGCTAGACATAAACGACAACCCGCCAGAAGTGATCATGTCGTCAATTACAAACACAATTCCAGAGAATGCCCCAGAGACCCTCGTGGCTCTTTTTAGTGTTCGAGATCATGATACTGGGGACAATGGGAGGATGGTTTGCTCTATTCAAGATGATCTCCCTTTTATCATGAAACCAACCTTCAAAAACTTTTTCACTCTGGTTTCTGAAAAAGCCCTGGACAGAGAAAGTAGAGCCGAGTACAACATCACCATCACTGTCACAGACTTGGGGACACCCAGGCTCAAAACCCAGCACAACATAATCGTGCTGGTCTCCGACGTCAACGACAACGCCCCGACCTTCACCCAAACCTCCTACACCCTCTTCATCCCCGAGAACAGCAGCCCCGCCCTGCACATCGGCAGCGTCAGCGCCACAGACAGAGACTCAGGCACCAACGCCAAGGTCACCTACTCCCTGCTGCCTCCCCTACACCCGCACCCCGGCCTCGCCTCGCTGGTGTCCATCAACGCCGACACCGGGCAGCTGTTCGCGCTGCGCGCGCTGGACTACGAGGCCCTGCGCGCCTTCGACTTCCGCGTGGGCGCCACAGACCGAGGCTTGCCCGCGCTCAGCAGCGAGGCGCTCGTGCGCGTGCGCGTGCTGGACGCCAACGACAACGCGCCCTTCGTGCTGTACCCGCTGCAGAACGCGTCTGCGCCCTGCACCGAGCTGCTGCCCCGCGCCGCCGACGCCGGCTACCTGCTCACCAAGGTGGTGGCAGTGGACGCGGACGCGGGCCAGAACGCCTGGCTGTCCTACCAGCTGCTCAAGGCCACGGAGCCCGGGCTGTTCAGCGTGTGGGCACACAACGGCGAGGTGCGCACCGCCAGGCCGCCGGGCGAGCGCGACGCGCCCAA
Organism: Erethizon dorsatum; assembly: GCA_028451465.1. NCBI lineage: Eukaryota > Metazoa > Chordata > Mammalia > Rodentia > Erethizontidae > Erethizon > Erethizon dorsatum. Next base: position 67,812,940 of record CM051838.1, read on the forward strand.
GCACAGGCTGCTGGTGCTGGTCAGGGACCACGGCGAGCCGCCGCTGTCGGCCAGCGTCACGCTGCACGTGCTGCTGGTGGACGGCTTCTCGCAGCCCTACCTGCCGGCGCCCGAGGCGGCGCCCGAGCGCGCGCGGCCCGACTCGCTCACCGTCTACCTGGTGGTCGCGCTGGCCGCGGTGTCCTCGCTCTTCCTCTGCTCGCTGCTGCTCTTCGTGGCGCTGCGGCTGTGCGCGAGGAGCGGGCCGGCCGCGCGGGGTCGCTGCTCGGCGCCCGAGGGCCCCTTTGCGGGCCACCTGGTGGACGTCAGCGGCACCGGGACCCTGTCCCACAGCTACCAGTATGAGGTGTGTCTCACTGGAGGTACTGGGACAGATGAGTTCAAATTCCTTAAGCCATTTTTCCCCAACCTCCCACCCCAGAGTACTGGGGAAGAAACAGAAGGAAACGCTATTGTCCGGAATAGTTTTGGGTTCCAGTAGCGATCTGATTACGATGCAATGTTTCTGCTATTTATCCTTAAGCTACAGGATATAGAATCTGATTATCATGGAGAAAATTTTCACTGTCAGATATAGCTTTGATATTCCTTTTGTTCAAATTTCTAAAGCCAATTATCTCCAATGTGCAAATCCATAACTGGTAGAAGTATAGGGCAAAAGGAGCACATTGGTATTAGTTTTGAATTCGACATTCAATAAAGCAATTGCCTTCAAACTTAAAATCTTTTGTTAATCATGACACCCTGTGGATACTTTTTTGTCTAATCTGTAATGGATTTTAGTTTATACAAGAGATGCATGCATTATTATTTCTCATGCTTTTCTCACCGTAGCTTTAAAACTTTTATTAATGGTTATGGCATGAAAATACAATCTGTGCTTTTCTTCTTTCGTTTATTTTGTTAAAAATATTATATGAATTGAGTATTTCGTTGTAATAATGGCATTATTCTTATACAAGATAATCATTTGGAGACACAAACTAAACTATTGAGAACAACTGTCACAATGTATAATTTATTTCTGTGCACCATCAAAATTGACAAAAAAATCTTGAATCTAGGTGAAAACCTATTAATTTGCAATATTCTCTGTAAAAATTGTTCATTAAAAGACTAAAACGATGCTACCCCTCTATATTCAGTACTACGGAGCTTTTATACACTGTTTTTCAATAGTTAATTTTAGAGAAAGTTAAAGTGACCATATTGTATATAATAGATTTCTTAAACAATTTTCCCATAACTATTTTTGTTGATGATACTTTCATGGAGAAGGATCTTCAAATATGGTGGGCTTTGACATTGCTATTTTGTTTTCTTTAAATACAGCACGTTTACTAGTTTTTTGTGTTATTTTACGCTGTTTACTAAAATATGAAATCGTTCAGAATTTTTCCTGAGAATAATTTTTATAAACTCATGCATTCACTGTAATGATTAGCTTAGAATATTAGTGTATAATCAGGTCAATGTTAATGTTCAAAGGGAACTAAGAGAGATAAGCACAAAATCTTAATTTTTGTAGGAAACATTTGGAATCCTGAGAAATTCGAACCTCCATTTCAGTGGTTTACACAGTAAGAGGGTAAAGCAAAGGCTAACAAAAGAGAAATTTACACAATACTCTCCCATCAATAAGCATGGATTCCTATTAGCTACACCTACAATGTATGGAAAGACCCTTGTATGGATGTATAGATGAGTCCTTGTATAGAATTTCAGCCTTGAGCTTGGTTTTAGCCTTAAATTTGATTTGTGGTTGTAGTGCTTCCACATCCTGACAGAATCAAATGCATATCTTCTGTGAAAGGAATTTTATTCACCCTAAAGTTCAAATTACCCTATAACTTCAAATGTGTATGTTCTTCACTTGAGTGCAGTTAAAGATGACTGTATACACAAGGAAACATGCCACCATGAGTGACAACCAGCAGAATAAAAACAGGACACAGAAATAAACTTGCACTCACTTCAAATAGTGTAATTATCTGGTCTGTAATTTGCTAACTACTTTAATTGATATATAGTTAAACTTGAAGTTCAGAAAACAAGAAAGTATAAAAGGACAAAATAGAACTTAGAGAAATGAAAAAATGTTCTAATCAAAATTTAAAACAAAAGATTTAATAAAAATTAGACACAATAAAAGAATTACTGAGCCAAAAGATAAGGTAGAATATAATTATCCAACATGTGGCTCTGCAAGTTAATAAGATAAAAAATAGGAGATTATTTGAAATGTAAGAAAAAAGTTTTAACATATATTCAATCAGAATCCCAGAGGGAGAGATGAAAAATACAGGATCAAAAGCAGTATTAGAAGAAATAATGGCTGAGAAATTCCCAGAATTGATGAAACATTAACAAATAGACACAAGAGACCTAAATAAGCTTAACAGGATAAACGTAAAAGGTATCTATACCTAGAAATCTGGATAGTGACATTTCAGAAAATCAGATAAAGAGAAATCTTTTTTAAAAAGCCATAAGGAAAAGACATTTAACCCTCAAAAACATGCCAGACTGATAGCCATGCTCCATGTTTCTCAAAACTAGCAATGGAAAATAAAAACTATTTTCAAAATGCTGGTGACAGAATCAAATCAACTTGATTTCAGTTTACTTTTAAATTAATCAAGTTCCTAGGAAATAATTAAAGACATTTTTATTTCTTTCTCAAATATAACTTCTTACAGTGTTTCTCTTTACCCATCCCTTGCCACAACCTTGGGTCCACGGGTTTTGCCTATCTCTGTTGTTAGCCTTCTTCACCGCTAGTGACATTCATTTCTACTGCCTTGTGACATTCATTCTCTAGACCCCTATGGGCATGGCCATGGTTACCTCATGGAGATGGCAGTCTCTCACAGCTTGCCGGTCCCCCACCCCATGGAACCCAGGGCTTTTCACATGCTAGGCAATTGCTCTACCACTGAGCTACCCACAGTCCAAGCTGCACTATTTCTGAAATCACAAACACCCTTCCCTTAATTTATGATTTCTTATCTTTCTTGAGCCTCAAAGATCATTTACACCAATAAATCCCAAATTTGTCCTGGCAGTTCAAACCACTTTCCTCATTTACATACTGCTTATATGGATGCTCTATGGACACCTGAAGCTAAACTAAATTTTATATTAACATTTTCTCTTCCTCAAACTGTAACATCTCCAACCCCATGCCTTTTCCTTTTCCTTTTCCTTCTCCCTGTGCTTAGTTTATCGGTTGATAGCACCAGCACTATTCAGTGCCCTAAGCTTGAAAACAAAAATATTTATTTTTACTCCTTCCTGTTCCACTCTTTCTCACCTAATTTATCACTGTAGTCCATCTGTACTTCACCATTCTAATGAAACCCTATTACTCTATTTCTGGATTGAAGCCAACATCATCTTACCTGTATTACTGCAATCAGTTCTAACCAGTCTCCAATCTTTAATCTTATTCTTTTCAAAGTATCAACTCTGAAACCAGATGGCCTTTTGAAAATATAAAACCATGATCATGTCACTTTTCTGTTACAACCTTTAATAATTTTGTATTTCCATTAGTGTGAAGTCCAAAGGACTTACCATAGCTTACAAAATACTTGCTTATCTTTCCAATTTCAACTTTCAACATTTCTGCCCCTCTTTTCTGTGCCTCAACCAAATAGATCTTATTTTAGTTCTTCCAAAACACTTCTCTTATTTTGGATTTGTACATCATGTTTTAGTTTGCCTAGAAGTTTTTACCACATATAAAATTTTGTTTGTATTACTCCTACTCATTTTATGTATAATTTAGAATATACTTTCACCAGAAAAAGTCATTTTTGTACTTCCAAATTTGAGGCAGGTACATGTAATCTCTGCTGTAATAGTAGCATGAATTTTTCCTGCCATGGCAAGCATTGTGCTCTATTTTAAATGCGTCCATTTTTCTGTTTCTGTATTACATGGCAGGAACTGTGTCTATATGGTTATGATTTTATCCCTAACACTTAACACCATGCATAGCACAAATTACATGCACAATAAATACTTGCTGGACAAGTAAAAAGAATAAAAGCATTTAGTATTGTGTCTTGGGAAATCCCGGGGCTGCAAAATGGTGAAGTCCAGTTTTAAAACTAAACTGAAGTCTTGTTTGTTCAACTTTTTATGTTTCTGGAATCTTGACATATTTTATTTACTACTGAGCATTTATTTTTAGGTACTATCAGGTAAGCTCCTATGGAGTAACACTGAATAAATGGTATTATTTACTTAGTCTAAGATATCCAACCTCCTGAAAACAAATATTTGCAAGTGCAGGGTTCAAGTGCATCCTTCATTCTTATTGTCTTTTTTATAAGAGTATTTGATGATAGCTACAGAAGACTTCTAGGTTCCCATTTCTAATTTTCCTGAGAATCCCTAGCTTACTAGTCAATTATATATAACAAAAGCCCTCTTAAATATCTTTGGTTGTTTCATATATTGTCTTTAGGGAGAGACCATAGCTTATTTGAGGCAGGGACTATATCTTAAATATATGCACAACAGCTCTAGCACATTATGGTTTATCGTGTTAATAGTTAAATAGAAATAGCATCATATATCACAAAGAATGCAACACATAAAGGAAAACAGGAATACAGGAGAAAATATAATTTAAATTATTCAACAAACACCTAAGGTAAATTAATATTTTGTCTTAAACTTTTGTCGGAAACCTAAAAATCTGCAGGGTCGCATGGTGGCGCTGCAGGATAAGATGGAGAAATTAGTGTTACCGCAGCCGCTCTGGTTTCCCTTAACTGGTGAACTAAGAGCGTTGGAGAAAACAGAAGAAATGAGGCTTTCAAGAGAAAGATAGGACACCAACGCCTCCAGATAGAATTACAAGTCTATAACACAAAGGCACAGGTGAGAGGAACAGCTCCACACAGCTGCTAGAGATGATTTAAAGGTTCCACAGAAAGACTTTAACGTAAGGAGAGTCATGGAGCCAGGAGAGGGGAGCGCTCAGCAGATAAGGCAAGTGCTGCTTCTCTTTGTTTTCCTGGGTGGGACTCTGGTGTATTCAGAGACCTGGGGCTATTCTGTGGCAGAGGAAGCTGAGCTCGGCTTCTGTGTAGCCAATGTGATAAAAGATATGGGTTCCCGTGTGGATGTGGAAGACCTGGCTGTACGGGGGGCCAGTGTCATCTTTGACGACTATAAATCTTACTTGCGGTTGGATCTGCAGACTGGCAACCTGCTCCTAAATGAGCAACTGGACCGGGAGGCACTTTGTGGAACCACCGAACCCTGTATATTGCATTTCCAGGTGTTACTTGAAAATCCTTTGCAATTTTTTCGGGCTGAGCTGTCTGTAAAAGACATAAATGATCACACTCCCACATTCCTAGAGAAACATATGCTCCTAAAAATCTCAGAAGGTACTTCTCCAGGAACCTCCTTCCAAATGGATAGGGCACAAGACTTAGATGTAGGAGCGAACAGTGTCCAAAACTACACAATAAGCCCCAATCCTCATTTCCACGTTAAATTACAAGACAGCGGTGAGGATGGAAAATACCCAGAGCTGGTACTGGACCAGTCTCTAGATCGAGAAAAGGAGCCTGAGTTTAATATAACTCTAACAGCCTCAGATGGCGGGTCCCCTTCCAGGTCTGGGACAGCACTGATTCAAGTTGTGGTGGTGGATATCAATGACAACGCTCCTGAGTTTGAGAGACCAGTCTATGAGGTTCAGGTACCAGAGAACAGCCCTGTGCACTCCTTGCTAATCAAGGTGTCTGCTACAGACTTAGATGCAGGAATATATGGAGAACTATCTTACTCATTTTCCCATACCTCTAGAGATGTACAGAAAACTTTTGAAATCCATCCAATTTCTGGGGAAGTCCGTTTGAAATCGCTACTAGATTTTGAGATGATTCAGTCCTATACAATAAATATTCAGGCCATTGACAGTGGGAGTCTTTCTGGAAAATCAGTCATTATAGTTGAGGTTGTAGATGTGAATGATAACCCACCAGAAATAGCCATGATATCGCTTATCAGTCCCATACTGGAAAACTCTTCCCCTGAGATGGTGGTTGCTGTTTTCAGCATAAGAGATCAAGACTCTGGAGACAATGGGAGGATGATCTGTTCCACTCAAGACGATCTGCCTTTTCTCTTGAAGCCTACATTTAAGAATTTCTACACCCTAGTAACTGAGTGCTCACTGGACAGAGAAAGCAGAGTCGAGTACAACATCACCATCACCGTCACAGACTTGGGGACACCCAGGCTCAAAACCCAGCACAACATAACCGTGCAGATTTCCGACGTCAACGACAACGCCCCGACCTTCACCCAGACCTCTTACACCCTCTTCGTCCCCGAGAACAACAGCCCCGCCCTGCACATCGGCAGCGTCAGCGCCACAGACAGAGACTCGGGCACCAACGCCCAGGTCACTTACTCGCTGCTGCCGCCACCCCACCCGCACCCCGGCCTCGCCTCGCTGGTGTCCATCAACGCCGACACCGGGCAGCTGTTCGCGCTGCGCGCGCTGGACTACGAGGCCCTGCGCGCCTTCGACTTCCGCGTGGGCGCCACAGACCGAGGCTCGCCCGCGCTCAGCAGCGAGGCGCTCGTGCGCGTGCGCGTGCTGGACGCCAACGACAACGCGCCCTTCGTGCTGTACCCGCTGCAGAACGCGTCTGCGCCCTGCACCGAGCTGCTGCCCCGCGCCGCCGACGCCGGCTACCTGCTCACCAAGGTGGTGGCGGTGGACGCGGACGCGGGCCAGAACGCCTGGCTGTCCTACCAGCTGCTCAAGGCCACGGAGCCCGGGCTGTTCAGCGTGTGGGCGCACAACGGCGAGGTGCGCACCGCCAGGCCGCCGGGCGAGCGCGACGCGCCCAAGCACAGGCTGCTGGTGCTGGTCAGGGACCACGGCGAGCCGCCGCTGTCGGCCAGCGTCACGCTGCACGTGCTGCTGGTGGACGGCTTCTCGCAGCCCTACCTGCCGGCGCCCGAGGCGGCGCCCGAGCGCGCGCGGCCCGACTCGCTCACCGTCTACCTGGTGGTCGCGCTGGCCGCGGTGTCCTCGCTCTTCCTCTGCTCGCTGCTGCTCTTCGTGGCGCTGCGGCTGTGCGCGAAGAGCGGGCCGGCCGCGCGGGGTCGCTGCTCGGCGCCTGAGGTGCCCTTTCCGGGCCACCTGGTGGACGTCAGCGGCACCGGGACCCTGTCCCACAGCTACCAGTATGAGGTGAGTCTCACTGGAGGTACTGGGACCAGCGATTTTAAGTTTCTAACGTCTGTTACCCGAAACCATCAGGAGGCTGGAAATGACTTGGAGGAAAATTCTATATTTGTAAGTGGTTTGGGATACAAGTAGCAATTGTTGGTTTTTCAGTTATTCCGGATAAAAGTTAGCTATTTTTAAATATTAGGTCTCCATTCAGGGTTCCTCCTCCCCATTTTGGTTCATAAGTAAACTTTTACGGTTTTGCATGTATTATCCTAAACCAATTTATATTTCCTTAGGTGTACCCCTCTGATTTGTCTCTTTTTAAAACCATTTATGGAGACAGTGAACCTCTAACTTAATTACTATAGTGACAAATATGTGTTCAATGTATGGATGACGCCAGTCCCATTGTTTGCTGTTCATAACCTTTTTAAAAATTTCTGATGGTTTGAAGACAAGCATGATGTAAATTAATGAATTATTATGTTTTCTGTTTGATATGCTTTCCTGTTCCGAATATTTAAGTGGAGGGCCGGTGAGATAGCGGTATAAGCGCCTGCCTGGCAAGCGCGAGGTCCTGAGTTCAACTCCCGGTACCCACAAAAAAGAAAGAATATTTAAGTGGAGAAATATCTACAAATATACATGGTTTTGTTTTACGGTATTAAATGGAAAGACCACTCATTTTTTCCCAAAGCCAAAGGCTTTTACGGTCTTTAAAACAACCTTCAGTATATATAGCATATATGAACATTATTATAAGATTGGATTTTACCTCAAGACTTGTAAATAAAAATCTTTTTGATATGTAGTCCACCACATCTTTTTCGGAAAACTTCTCTTTTCAGCTGAGTTGTAGTTACAGCTATGTTTATTTTATATGACCAATCTCCCTCTATGATTTCAGGCAACAGGACAAAGAGATAGACATTTCTTTTTTCCTCCTTTTCTCTCACTGTCTCCGTCTCTGACTGTCTCTCCTTTTTAGAAGTAGGGGTTGAACCCATGACTTCCACACTGAATTACATCCCCAGCTTTTTGACACAGGTTCTTAACTTGCTAAGCTGCCCAAGCAGAAATCAAACTTGTGATCCTCCTGCCTCAGCCTCCCAGACTGCTGTGATTACAGGCTTTTGCCACCACAGCCTGCTGGTTGTAGACAATTCTAATCCAAACTGGGCCAATCTGATCCTCAGGTTTTTTAATGGCTTTAGAGACCTGATATAATGTAGTCTCTCTGGTATGAACTTTACAAGGAAGTAATTTCAGATTTGGCTAAATACATGGAGAGAAGTACAGAAAATCTATCTGTTGAGATAACGAAGATGCCAAATAAGTAACCTTATTTAGATTTTCTTATTATACATATTTCAGTCCCTCCTAAGTCTGCTTTCTCTCTTAAGTTTTTGAGAATGAACATATGCTCTTTTACTAAACTTCCTCTAATTAAGATAGCTAAGTGAGGATTTTTTTCTTGTTAAAAATTATGTTTAGCTAGGCTGCGGATACAGCTCAGTGGCACAGTGCCTGCCTGGCAAGCTCAAGGTCCTGAGTTCAATTCCCAGTGCAAAAGAAAAAAGAAAAAAAATATATGTTTAACTATTCTTGCATGAATTGGTTAGACCTTACTATTGATTTGAGATATTTATTGTGACTCTTCATATTAATATAACACTTACCATCAAAGGGGTGTTGACATTAGTAGTGTGGAAGGGGTAACTACAAGATTTTGTTAAAATAGGTAATTTTGAGAAGAACTGGGGGATCTTTTCAATGGTACAGTTTTCAAAGTGTTTAACAGAAATATTTAGAAAATTCTGCTATATGAGAAATTTGAGATATCATTAGTGTCAAATAGCATTAGTGTGAAATAACATTGACAATGGAAAATGTTTCTAGTTTGCCTTATTCATAGAATAATCATAATTTTGTTGTATTATTTCTTTTTATAATGTATTTCTTTGGTTAGGTGGGGCCACAATATTTTGACACTTAATGGAAATACATTTTAGATCATTCTGAATTGTTTCAAATTACTACTCAAAAGGTCATAGACTTAGGAACTTGGGAACACAACTTGTTCATACAACTTATATAAAGAACTATAACTGCAGCTGGAAGAGAATCCTGTCAGAATTTTTAAATTAATTGTGATTTATCCATTGATCCATTTGACAAATATTTGTTGAGCATCTACTATGTACCAGGGATTGTTTTAGACATTTGGGATGCAGCAGTGATAAAAGCAAAGTTCTAGTACTCATGAGTGATGCAGAAAATAAATTATTAAATATGTACGCTTATGCTATGTCAGATGATAAGTGCTAAGGAGAAAAAAGTTTAAGTGCCCTTATATACACTTTCTCATATTTGGAAACTTTCATAAAATTATACCTCTTTGACCTTATGTGGAGAGGATATCATTAATTGCAAAGTACTTGTAACTTTTTCCTTGATGTAATTCAACACTTGTGGTACATAGGCTGACTAGCATTTAAATCTAGAGGAATTAACCCTTTTTTGCTGACAGAATTTTAAGAAATCACATAGAAGTATGTTATTAATTTTACAAGATTACTGATTGTTATTATTTCTTCTTTCACTGCTCAGTTTCCCTCAGATACTCCCCAACTATATTAGAAGGGCTGTAGAAGGTAGGGACCATGTCTAGGTTGTTTGCTAATGTATTTCAGAACCTGCACATAGAAATCAATAATACTTCTTCGAGAATGAACAATTATGATTACATGAGTTAGTGATTAATCATCTCCCTCCTTCCAAACAATTTCCAAACTTCTAATAACTTCTATAAAAATAGTATTAATGTAGCAATTCATTTTGAAGCAAAGTCAACGCATGGTGGCGCTGCAGGCTAAGGCTTTAAAAGAGATCCCTGGAAATACTAGGAACTCCTAATCTCCAGCGGAAGAGAAAGGCCTCTAAGCAGAGTTCTCATCGCTAAATCTTCGGATATTCCTACTTAGCTCCTGTCCGGACAGGTTATCAACTGAGAGATATATACTCGTCTCAGTCTCATTGCTCCTCTGTTCCTGCATAGACATTTGCAAAAGATGGAGGCCGGAGGGCAGCGCAAAGAAAGGCAAGTCCTGATACTCTTTCTCTTACTGGGAGTGGCTCTAGCAGGCTGGGAGCCCCGTCGCTATTTTGTGCTGGAGGAAACAGAGAGCAGCTCTTTTGTGGCTGATCTGACCCAGGACCTAGGGCTGGGAGTAGAAGAGCTAGCAGAGCGGGGAGCCCGGGTGGCCTCTGAGGATAAAGAACCACGCTTGCATCTCGATCAGCAGACTGGGAAGTTGTTTTTAAATGAGAAACTCGACCGGGAGGAGCTGTGCGGTCCCGCAGATCCCTGTGTAATGCATTTCCAGGTGCTACTGAAAAAACCGCTGGAAGTATTCCGAGCTGAGCTACTTGTGGGAGATATAAACGATCATTCTCCAGAGTTTCCTGAAAGAGAAATGACCCTGAAAATCCCAGAGACTAGCCTTCCTGGGACTGTGTTTCCTCTGAAAAAAGCTCAGGATTTGGATGTGGGCATCAACAGTATTCAAAACTACAATATTAGTCCCAACTCTCATTTCCATGTTTCCATCCACAACCAGAGGGATGGCAGGAAGTACCCAGAGCTGGTGCTGGACAAAGAGCTAGATCGCGAAGAGCAGGGCGAGTTAGGATTAACCCTGACAGCGCTGGATGGCGGCTCTCCTCCACGATCTGGTACCGCCAAAATCCGTGTCTTGGTCATGGACGTCAATGACAATGCCCCTGCGTTTGCACAGACGCTCTATGAGGTGCAGGTACCAGAGAACACACCTTTAGGGACCCTCATTGTCAAGGTCTCTGCTAGGGATTTAGATATTGGGACAAATGGAGAGATATCATACTCCCTTTATAGTTCTCAGGAGATAGGCAAAACTTTTGAACTAAGCAGCCTTTCAGGAGAAGTTCGACTAATTAAATTACTAGATTTTGAGACAATATCCTCATATGAACTAGATATAGAGGCATCCGATGGCGGGGGACTTTCTGGAAAATGCTCTGTTTCTATTAAGGTGTTGGATGTTAACGATAACTCCCCAGAATTAACTATTTCATCACTTACCAGTTCTATTCCTGAAAATTCCCCTGAGACAGAAGTGGCTCTGTTTAAGACTCGGGACCGAGACTCTGGGGAAAATGGAAGAATGGTTTGTTCCATCCAGGATGACATTCCGTTCACGCTGAAACCTTCCGTTGAGAATTTCTACAGGCTCGTAACAGAAGGAGCTCTGGACAGAGAGAGCAGAGCCGAGTACAACATCACCATCACCGTCACTGACTTGGGGACACCCAGGCTCAAAACCCAGCACAACATAACCGTGCTGGTCTCCGACGTCAACGACAACGCCCCGACCTTCACCCAAACCTCCTACAACCTCTCCGTCCCCGAGAACAACAGCCCCGCCCTGCACATCGGCAGCGTCAGCGCCACAGACAGAGACTCGGGCACCAACGCCCAGGTCACTTACTCGCTGCTGCCGCCACCCCACCCGCACCCCGGCCTCGCCTCGCTGGTGTCCATCAACGCCGACACCGGGCAGCTGTTCGCGCTGCGCGCGCTGGACTACGAGGCCCTGCGCGCCTTCGACTTCCGCGTGGGCGCCACAGACCGAGGCTCGCCCGCGCTCAGCAGCGAGGCGCTCGTGCGCGTGCGCGTGCTGGACGCCAACGACAACGCGCCCTTCGTGCTGTACCCGCTGCAGAACGCGTCTGCGCCCTGCACCGAGCTGCTGCCCCGCGCCGCTGACGCCGGCTACCTGCTCACCAAGGTGGTGGCGGTGGACGCGGACGCGGGCCAGAACGCCTGGCTGTCCTACCAGCTGCTCAAGGCCACGGAGCCCGGGCTGTTCAGCGTGTGGGCGCACAACGGCGAGGTGCGCACCGCCAGGCCGCCGGGCGAGCGCGACGCGCCCAAGCACAGGCTGCTGGTGCTGGTCAGGGACCACGGCGAGCCGCCGCTGTCGGCCAGCGTCACGCTGCACGTGCTGCTGGTGGACGGCTTCTCGCAGCCCTACCTGCCGGCGCCCGAGGCGGCGCCCGAGCGCGCGCGGCCCGACTCGCTCACCGTCTACCTGGTGGTCGCGCTGGCCGCGGTGTCCTCGCTCTTCCTCTGCTCGCTGCTGCTCTTTGTGGCGCTGCGGCTGTGCGCAAGGAGCGGGCCGGCCGCGCGGGGTCGCTGCTCGGCGCCCGAGGGCCCCTTTGCGGGCCACCTGGTGGACGTCAGCGGCACCGGGACCCTGTCCCACAGCTACCAGTATGAGGTGTGTCTCACTGGAGACTCTCAGAATAATGAGTTCCAGTTCTTGAAGCCTATCTTCCCCAATATTTTGGGCCAGGATTCTGGGAGAAAATCAGATGCTAACCCAATTTCTCAGAATAATTTAGGTATCTGAATCTTCTTACTATGTTAGTTTTGTCTGCTTTGCTTTTCACTTTCATTTTTATCTTTGTAGTCATCTCTCATTCTACTTTTTTACTTTGTTCTCTCTTAGTAATGTTTTATTGGTCTGCTGTATATTATTTCTGTTAGTGTTTTCTATCAGGAAACTTCACATTTATGATTAAATTTTAGTATTAATTCCTGAAGAAATTTAACCTCTTCTAATAAACGTAATTCTAATTTTAAAATATATTTCCCACCATGTGAAACTACATAAAACATAAGATTGCTTTTTTGTTATACTTTATTTTTAAATGTTGGAAGTTTTTATTGTTAACACAGCTGTGATATTTCAATAACCATGTTTCTGTTTGAGATGTAATCAGTTCATATTCATTTGTATCCAGTTTCTTTCAATTTTCCTTGGAACTTTTTTGTTTTGGACTTTCAGTAAGCAGCAACATGAATAATTTCAAACTATTTCAGTGTCACATTTGTAAACATTAGGCTTTTATTTAAAATATATGATTGTCTCATGAAAATATATTTGTATCAACTATTATTTCTCATCTAAATCAATGTAGAAAGGATTTCTGGGCTCTTTCTTATCTCTAACTGAAGTTGTGATATTGATAAAGTGCTTCACACGTGCTTTACTGATACACAGATTGACCGTATTTAAGATGTTTGTATAAGGCCAATTGATTCTATGAGGCCTATATGATCAAGTGATACATTTCTTGCAGTGGTCCCTTGCTCTTGAAGAGAGATTCCCAGTGAGCTCAAAATTCTGGAATTACAAGAGCTTCTAATTTTACAGCATGGTAATATTTTCTTACTTTTGAATGCTTACATTTTTGTTTGATAAAGAATCTAAAACTACATTGTAGAGTTAACATACCTGCTGCTCCTGGCAGTTAACCAAATGATTATTAAAGGATATGTTAATGAAAGAGTTGAATGATTTGGAGAAATTATTTTGAATAATAATGCCTGGAAAGATGTCCACATTCTAATTTCTGGAACTTCAGAATATATTCTGTTACATTGCAAAGAGAAATTAAACTGTAAGGAGAGTTTAGGTTACTAATCAACTAAATTTAAGGTAGGAAGACTATCATAGATAATCTGGGTGGCCTGGTTCAAGAAGCTGGAAGGTTTTAAAAGCACAGTTGAGTGTTTCCTAAGATGAAATTCTGCCAAAGGACAGCAGGTTCTGCTTATGCCTCAGTGTTCCAACCTGCCTTTCCTTCCTGTCTGCCATACAAGTGTTTGATTTGTCTAGCTAGCTTCCACAATTGTATACGTCACTTCCTTGCAATAAGTATCTTAGTCTATGTCTTCTGTTGTCTGTGTTTCTCTGGTGGAATCCTGACTGATGGCAGATTTAGGTAGGTGGGGTGCTACTGTAAGGAATGCCTCAAAATATGAATGTGGGTTTTGAATGGAGCACTAGGCAGAGGCTGGAAGAATTTAGAAAAGCATCATAGAAAAACTTAGATTGTTTTGGACAGACTATTAGTAGAAGTGTGGTGTTCACAACTCTGGTAGTGAAGACTCAGCAGGAAGTAAGGAGCATGATAGATAAACATAAATCCTTATAGAATAGGTATTTACCTTTCATTTAAAGCAGACTTTGGATGGCTGGGGATATAGCTCAGTGGTACAAGCGCCTGCCTGGCAAGCAGAAGGTCCTGAGTTCAATTCCCAGTACCAAAAATAAATAAATAAATAAAGCAGACTTTGTGATGAAATGTAGTTGTTAAAGTTGCTGCTAGTAAAGGCTCAGAAATGAGTAAGATGGTATTGGAAAGCAGAGGAAAAGGAATCCTTACATATAGTGGCCCAAAATTTAGGTGCAGTTATGTGGAAAGAAGGGATTTGTATTCCTAATGTATTTAGGGAGAGACCTAAGTCTTTTATCACAAACAAGCATTCAGTGAGAGTTCACTTTGGTTGTAGTTAATGTAAATTTTACTGGGATAAAGTCCTGACTGGAATACTCCATGTTCAGAACTTTAATCTGTGGGGGAATACAACCAAAAACAATCAGAATATTGTCCCAGTTGCTGGATCAGTAACCTGAAAATTACTGCAGAAGCTTTATGACAGGCTATGGGTACTTTCTGTGTCTTGGGCTCTCAATTGTGAGTAAGCTAGTCAAGAACGAGGGATATTTAAATGATTGGAATCCTGCAAAGTCATAGATCTAGAAACACCCAACATTGTTTGGACATTAAATTTGACTTGAAATAAAAAGACATGCAAAGTCTCTTGATTTAATTCTGCCTCTTTCTGACTGGAAATATTTTTTACTCTGGTGCTATGGCTAAAGTTACTCCATTTTCTTTTTAGACTCCTTTTTATCTTCACTTAACCCCTAGATGAACTCACTCCTCAACCCTGTTAGATATTAAGGCACTGACCCATAGATAAACTCTCTCCTCAGACCCTTTCCCAGTTATCCATAAAACCCATAAAAGGAGAAGCAAACAGTTAAAACAAACAGTGGTCAGGCTGACCATTGACAACATCCTGGGTGACAAACAGCCTAGATGTTTGGAGAGGGTCTTGTGATAAATCTAGTGATGTTCCTGTGAAATTCCAGAAAGGTGATGTGGTGTAATGTGGTTGCTATGGTTACAGGAGGGGGAACTTGTAACGTATAAAAACCCCCAAGAATGAACACTTGTGGCTGGTGCCTCAGTTGCTTTCTGACCACCGGTCTACCAGCTGAATAAAGCTAGCTTGCTTGTACCCGTACTTGGCCCCTGGGAGTGGCTCTCTCAAATTTGCTGTAACCTTGGCAGTAGTTAAAAATCTAACATTCTCCAAGATGTCGGTCATCCCTAATTTTGACAGACCCACAGAATGAAGGTTAAAGATAGTCTTGAGCACTGTTTCTTGAAGGAACTTTTAAAACTCAACTAGCCTCTCCCCAAATATTACTCCTCAAATTGTTACCATTGTTTCAACTTTCAGAATCATGTTTAAAAACCATATGCTGTTCTGCATATCTAATAGTGTGTTATACACATACTATTTAAAATTTATACTTGGGGCCGGTGAGATGGCTCAGCGGCTTAAGCACCTGCCTGGCAAGCGCGAGGGCCCGAGTTCGACTCCCGGAACCCACATACGAAAAAGGGGCCGGTGATATCGCTCAGCGGCACGGGCGCCTCCTGGCGCGCGAGGTCCTGAGGTCGACCCCCCGGTACCCACTAAAAAAAAAAAATTTATACTTCATGGCAAGAAACTGTGGTAACCAGAAATATTATCTTGGTTGCAATCAACAGAAATTCAATTCAAACTAGACCAAGGGAGGGGGGAACAACTCATTCAGAGGATAACAGGATAATTTAAGATATATTCACAAATCAAAGCTGATTGAAGAGTAAGACCTTAAAAACAATTAGAAACAAGAGCTTGAAAAAACATTATTTCATCCCATCTGTTCTTTTTCCTACTTGTACCTAGTGGTTTCATTCTCTTTTATTGAAACCCAGCTTTCCCCATGGGGAAAAATAGCTTCCTATAATCAAAAGCCTTTAAAATTTTTCTTTTCTGTACTAGGGGTTGAACTTGACATAAGAGGTATGATGGAAAAATATGATGAATGTTTAACATTTTTAATTTTTTAGAGTAAAAAACATTGCCATTAATTCTTGCAAAAAAAAAAAAAGACCTCCCCCTCCCTTCAAAAACACATACCTCATTGTTCTTGCCGCTTTCCAAAGCAGTCCTAGAAGTCCTTTTTTTGTGAATCTCTTTAGTGCCACTGTCCTGGATGCTTCAATGCCGTGAACTGTTTCAAAACTTTACCTTTCATGGTCATTTTTACTTAGGGGAAAGATCAGAAGTTGCACAGTGCCAGATTGGAGAAATAAGGTGAATGAGGACACACCATAATATTTTTATAAGCCTGCTTTTTCATTGGCTGGCCACTCAGCAGCAGCTTTTGCTATATTTTTTATCAATCCTCATAAAGACTTACAAGAGATTTCCAGAACTGCTTGAAGAAGTGACAAGAACAACGGAGTAAGTGTGTTTGAAGCAAGGGGGAGTATTTTGAAGGGAATTCATGCCTATGTGCATAATAATTTGAAATTAAATGCCAGGTGTGTTGGCTCATGCCTGTAATCCTAGCACTCAAGAGACTGAGGCAGGAGGATTGCTGTGAGTTTGAGGCCAGCCTGGGCTACATATTGAGTTGAAGGCAGCCTGAACTACACAGTGAGACCCTGTCTCAAAAAACACAAGGAAATGTTCACTATATATTTTAATCATACCTCATATGTTAGGTATGTGTTCTACCATGGAGCTAAATCTCCAAATTTGATTTTATTTCATTTCATCTCATTTATTTTGAGGCAGGGTTTCACTAATTGACAAGGCTGGCCTTGAACATGGCAATCCTCCCACCTTAGCACCCCAAGTAGCTGGGGTTATAAGCATATATCTCCATGCCCTGCTTAAAAGTTCTTTTATATTATTGACATATTTTATCTGGCTCAAACTTTAGAAATCTTGGTGGGCCTGTGGAAAGTTGGCGCCAGGATGTAGGTGTGTATGTATATTTAATAATATGACTGCACCTATTTTTTCACAAGTACTATGAGGGTAGGAGTTATATGACCTCCCCAGTATACACAGAGGAAAACAGATGTCTACAGATGTCAGTATTCACCAACACTAGTGATTTGAAGATAAGGGAATCGGCTTTCCTTCACAGTTCTTCTAATTGTATGGTGTGTGTGTGTGTGTGTGTGTGTGTGTATAGTCACAAAATTCACAGAACTTGTGTTTTACTATCAGGAAAGCCATATCAGTTCAATTATTCTGAACAGCCAGGTATTTGTCTGTGAAATGCTGCTAAGGTAACAATGGTGACTCAGCATCAATGCTGAATTTCAGAAGACTGGAGCTTACAAAGGGAAGTGGTGCATAGAGAGGCCAAAGCAGACTATCTAGAGTGGTGGTCATTGCTGGTGCTTCCTTATACAATGAGAAATAAGAACAGTGAGGCCTGTAACATCAATTTCCTCTTCATAATCACCCTTAGAACATTCATTATATCCAACGCACTTGCTATTAGCATGTATGTTAGCAGATTTTTTCCTACACCTACCTGTTCTTTTAGTAATATGTCAAAGGAAGAGAGGTATAGCCAAGTGACTTAATATGAGGATTAGCTATTTCTATGTTTTTGACAGTAATGATCACTTTTATCATGTACTTTCTGACTGCCTCAGCTGTTAAAAGAGGGTGAAGCCTAAAGGCTGTTGCACAGTGGTAGAACACTTGCCTAGCATTCACAAGGCCCAGAATCTAATCCCTAGCACTGTAGAAAATTTCTGGTGAGTTCTAGCGGTGTCAGAAATTGGTATCCTACTTATAGTCTCCATTATGTGCGTTAATAGATTATATGTGTAAATACCATTTGCTCCAGGCTATTATCACTAGCACCAAATCTTCAGGGGCACACCCTATCATTTGGAAGCATTTATGGCCAATTTCAAGGTAATAATAATTTGAGTATCAACTAATAGAAGTGTATTACTATGACTTTGAGTTTGGCATTTCTCTTAATTTTTACAAAAAATATATGTATTTGGATTCATCCTAAAGTACTCCTCATTTACTGAAATGATTTTAAATAGTCCGTACTACACCTTCTTATCATGCTTTACAAATACTTTATTAGTAAAGCATAGAATTTAAGGGCATCCCTAAAACATTAATACTTTTTCTTAGACTAATCTGGATTTCCTTGAAAAGAGTATTATATCCAGTTATCAGCAGAGTCAAAAACATCAAGAAAAATATTCCATAATACATGAATTGTGATGACTCAAATGGTTTTAGAACCCCACAGCTGATCCCAGGGTGTTTGTATATTTATGTGAGTCCCATTGTGTGTGTGTGTGTATGTGTGTGTGTGTGTCTGGGAATAGCAAAGTATGTGGTGAAGATGCACTGCATGCAGAGATGTATACCACAGTAAATTTTTGCATACATTTTCCACATTAAGATATCCGTTTAGTTTAATGCATGAATGTATGTAAAAAAAAGATGGCATTAGCAATATAGTATATAAGAGGTCATATTTGCAAACTAATGGAGTTTTCTATTCTAGAATTTAGTAACTGCCAACATTATTGTATCTGGAATTTTTTTTGCTCTTCGGTCTTGAAGAAGCATCATAGGAAAAGGTACTATAAAGGAAACATAGTCAATTTTTTTCTCATTGAGAACAGGAAACAATAAAGTTGGTGATATTTGACATGGTTTGGATTAGGGTGAGGTCATCAAAACCAATATACATAAGGGTAGCATGGTTCCTGTCATTATTTAGAAATACGACGTTTCGTTCTTCATGGACTTTTGCATTAAATTTCATTTTTTAAAGAATATTGGATTAAATAAATTTATCTTTACCACAAAGTTTTTGAGTGATCCCTTAAAATTTGCATCTGAGACACTTGCCTCAATCTTCTCCTGGTTATTGGTTATTATCTACCTGCAAGCTTACATGAATATAACTGTGGTGGCAATGGTAGTCACTCCTGGAATTTAAGCAGTGAAATTTGAAACAAGTCCCTTGGTATTCTGAATATGGGACAGCAAAAGCAATGGTAGAAGAAGACCAAGATGCAAGCAGATCCAGTGAGCTGGAGTCCTGCATACTGGGACTAGAACTCCATCTTGTATGACCATGATTTACCAAGTTGTTCATATATTTTTCTTCCACGTGACATGAAGCAATGTGAAAAAAATAGCTACTAGGTAGATTCAATGGGTTATTTTTCTTGAGAACTTTTGCATATAATTCATCCTTATTGAATCATACATATCTATTTCATACGAGATGTATATGATTTTCCTTGTAATGGTCTTGTCAAGTTTCAATTATAGAATTGTACCAGTCTACTGAAATGAGTCAACAATTTTTTCCCTTTCATATTTTTTAAAAGAGTTTATGTAAGATATTTATTTTTGTAGATTTGTTAGAATTATCACTAAACCAATCCATGGCTGGTCTTTTCTCTCCATGGGAAGATTTTGAATTGCAAATTGAATTTCTTAGATATGCTACAAATTCAATTTTCTATTATCTCTTCTGCAACTTAGTAACTTCTGTTTCTTATAACAACTTTTCTCATTTTATCTAAGAGATTGAATTTCTTGGCAGAAAGTTATTTATAAAATTCTTTATCGCTGGGGATATAGCTCAGTGGTCTGGTGCCTGCCCAGCAAGCACGAGGTCCTGAGTTCAATTCCTCGTTCCAAAAAAAAAAAGCTTTATCTTCTTTTCAATATATTTAAGATGTGTACTGATGCCACTGTTTCATTCCAGATATTGTTAATATGTGTTTTATCTCATTTTGTCTTTATCAGTATTGATGCTAATATATCAATATTATTAATTTCTAAAAACAAACAAATACTTGGCTTTGTTACTTTGCCTATTGCTTTCTTTTTTTTATGTGGGTACTGGGAGTCGAACTCAGGACCTCGCGCTTGCCAGCCAGGCGTTTATGTTGCTGAACTATCTCACTGGCCCTGCTTTCTGTTTTCTGTTCCATTGATTTCTATAATTACCTTTTCTTTCTTCTGTGTTCTTTGGGTTAATTTTCTATTTCTAGCTTCTCTGAAAGCTTAGATTATATGGTCTACGCCTTTCTTTTCTAATATAAATTAGAATATATGAAAATATAAGTGAAAGCTATAAATTTTTCTCTATACACTGCATAAGGGGTATTTCATGAATTGTGCTGTGTTTTTATTAAGTTTGAATTTATCTACAATTTTTCTGTAAATTACTTCTTTGACCCATGAGTCAGCTAGAACTGGGATGCTTAATCTCCAAGTAGCTAGAGATAACATTTTTTTTTTTTTGTGGGTACCGGGGGGTCGACCTCAGGACCTCGCGCGCCAACAGGCACCCGTGCCGCTGAGCGATATCACCGGCCCCTTTTTTCATATGTGGGTTCCGGGAGTCGAACTCGGGCCCTCGCGCTTGCAAGGCAGGCGCTTACGCCGCTGAGCCATCTCACCAGCCCCGAGATAACATTTTAATACAGAAAATGACTCTATTTTGGTCTGAGAATGTACTCTATAATTTCAATCTTTTGAAATATATTGAAATATTTTTTAAAAATTAACCAACATATGAGTTATCATGGTAAGATTCTACATACACTTGAAAAAAATGTGTATTCTACACTTATTGGATGTGGTGATTTATAAGTATCAATTAAATCAAGTTGCTTGATAATATACAAATATTTATTATTAATTTTCCCCATGTTCTGTGGTTACTAGATTACTAGGAAAAATGTATTAAATTCTTCAACTATTGTGATGTTTGATCGTGATCATCAGCTTGATTGGCTTGAGAAAAACCACTTGAGTAAAGAACACTTTGGTGAATCATAACAGTATGACCTTGAAGACTGTATTTGGTCTCTGACCCCTTCATCTCTGGCTCGTCTCATGCTCTCTGCTTCCCAAATGCAATGACTTGAGCTGCTACTCTCTGCCATGAAGTTTCTGTCTTGGAGTCAGCCAACCATGGACTGAAACGTCTGAGCCTATGAACCAAAATAAAACCTTAATCCTTCAAGATGTGTATGTCAGGTACGTGGTCACAGAAATGGACAGCTGACTTATATAACTATGTTGATGAATTTATTTATTTCTCTTTCAGGTCTAGCATATAATAACCTGTGTAATGAGGCTCTGTTATTAGATACATACATAAATATGATTATGTTTATTTTAT
This sequence comes from Erethizon dorsatum, assembly GCA_028451465.1. NCBI lineage: Eukaryota > Metazoa > Chordata > Mammalia > Rodentia > Erethizontidae > Erethizon > Erethizon dorsatum. The sequence continues at coordinate 67,834,378 of CM051838.1, forward strand.
TGATGAATTGAAATCCATCATTATAAAATGTCCCTTTTACTCTCTAGTTATTCTTTGCCTGATATTAATACATTCCCTGAACATATTTTTTATGTTTAAGGAATGCATAATATATATTTACCATAATTTCACTTTCAATCTGTCCAAATATTCAAAATGCATCTTTAATGATCAACATAGAGTTGGATCTTATTGTTGAATCCATTGTTATTTCTGCTTTTAATATAAAAGTGTAATGTGTAATGTAAAAGTGTCTTTCATTTTTTATCATATCCTTTGTTTCCAATTTACTATTTTATTTGGCTTAATTGTATATTTTTGTTATTCAACGTTTTATGTCATCATTTGTCACTTTAGCTATAGAACTTTCAAGATAATTCCTTCTAGTGATAACAAGGTAATCATTTCTTATTATAGTCTTCCTTAAATGATATTATACTACATCACCTAAAATATGAAATCTTCCCAATTTTTGTAATCCTCATCTTTTTGCCATAGCATAGATCAGCACGAGACACAGGAAAGATATCTGAGAATTCATATGGTAAAGAACCTCTATGAATGTAATCAAATTGAAAAATCTCTCAAAAACACCTTAATGTCTACTGCATAGAAAAGATTCCAAACTGCAGATATATATAATGAATGTAACCAATGTAGAAAGCTCTTCAGCCATATTCCTGATCTAAATGTGCACTAGAGAACTCATGCTGGAGGTAAATTATAGAAATTCAGGAAATACAAGAAACCATTTATTGACTGTTCAATTAAGACACACATGGGGTCACACAATGGACACAAACTCTATCGATGTAAGGAATGTAAGGAATCCTTAAAAATATTCCTTGTATCTTAGGACTTGTAAAATTCCCAGTAGAAAGGAATGCTATGAATATACAAAATATCTTTATCCATTTTTATTCACATAATAACTTACAATGGAGATGAGCCTTATGAATATAAGAAAAATCATTGAATTTTCCTTGATCTCTCAGAAAATGTGAAAACTCTCTTCGAATGTAAAAATTGTGGGAAAACTCTCAATTGCCCTTTATACATTATGGCACATGTGAGAACTCATATTGGATTTATATCCCATGAATGTAAAACAATGTGAGAAAGCCTTTATTTTTACATCCCTAATGTGCATGTAAGGACACTTACTAAAGAGAAGATTATGAATAAAAAGAATGTGAGAAATTTTTCACTTATTCCTCAAAACTTACCCTTTAATAACCAGGTGAATGCAAATCCTGGCAAGAGGCCCTATGATTGTAAATAATGTGACAAATCATTTATTCTTTACATTTTACTATATATTGCATATTGGAGAGAAAAACCACAAATTGGTTAATTTTAAATATCAACTTCAGTATGTTAAGGGATGTGTAGATACCTGGTAAAATATTATTTCTGGGTGTGTTTGTAAGGGTGTTCCTATGAAAGATTGGCATTTGAATTAGTGGACCAAGTAAGGAAGATCCAGTCTCACCCAATGGGAAGCAAGAACCAGCCAGTAAGTTGAGGGCCCATATAGAACAAAACAACTTAGGAAAGGAGTTCACTCTGACATATGAAGCTTAGACATCAATATTCTCCTGCCCTTAAACATGAGAACTCCAGTTGATCCTGCCTTCAGTGTCCAGGACCTTGCACCAGAAGCTAGTGCCTCAGGTTCTCAGAACTTTGAAGTTGGACCAGGCTTCAAAATCAACTTTGCCAGTTTTCAGCTTGTAGATGGCATATTGTTGGGGGGATTGTTATTGTTGTTCTTTTTTTGTTTTGGTTTTGGTTTTTTTGGTTTTTTGAGACAGGGTCTCACTATGTAATTCAGGCCTTGAACTCACTCCATAGCCCAGACTGGTCTTGAAATTGCATCAATCCTCCTGCCTCAGCCTCTGGAGTTCTGGGATTACAAGTATATGCCACCACACCCAGCTTGCAGGTGGCATATTGTGAAACTTCTCAGATTTCATAATTATATGAGCCAATTCTCTCTTTCTCTCCCCCTCTTTCTCTCTCTCTCTCTCTCTCTCTCTCACACACACACACACACACACACACACACACACACAGAGTCACTTTCTCCCCCATATTTCTATATGTTTGTCTGGAGAACCTTCACTGACTCCAAATGTTCCTCATCCTTGAGGTAAAACAAGAGAACTCACACTAGAGATAATCCTATGAATATATGGAATGCAGCGAAATGCTAATTTATATCTAATTCTTTCAAATCCATGTGAAAATTCACATTAGAGATAACCAACATAATAAATATGTTAGAAATGTGTTAAATTATTATTTCTCACACTTCAGTGTACTTATGTGTACACACACTGAAAAGAAATCATAAATATAGAAAAATATGGGTGAGCCTTCTAGTCTTTCTTCTTCCTTAGCAACTGAGAACTCATACTGAGAGATATGACTGTCAAGAATGTGGAAAATTCTTTAATCTACCTCATACTTTCAAAGACATGTACAAATTCATAATGTAAAGAAAGAATCAATGTGATAGGTATGGAAAAGTATTCAGGTGCATCTCTACCTTTATGCATAAGGAAATTGATCCTGGAAGAAAAAATTTAAAATATAAGTATAAAGTGTTTTATCAGTTTCACATCCTTAAAGTAGACCCCCTAACTCATAAATGATAACTCTTATTTTGTAATAAATAAAATTTTATGGTGACAGCTATTCTCTCATTACCCTTTCAGGTCTATCACAAAACTTTTGATATGTATAAGTATTATGATTTATATGATATCTATATCTATCTATCTATATGTCTAGTTTGGTTAGGTTTGACTAGGTTCAGTGTTGGCCTTATGGGGAAATTTGATTCAGTTCTCATCCAGTTCAGTTTGCAATCAGAATCATGGAATTGTGGAGAGAATTTAGTTTGTGAACCAAGATTATATATATATATATATTATAAATATTCTAATTTCCATTATAAAATCTCCTTGGATCTATTGCTGAATTAAAACATTTTTTAATTTGCAAGTAAGTACCTTTGAAATTAGCTTTGTTATTTCTAATTAATTTAAATCATAATCACAATGGAGGTAGTCATTGTGATATTGACTTTGATATTCGCTGGATTTTTCTTTCTGGCCTACTATGATAGAGTCTGAATTTTGCCCACCCGATATCTATTCTCCTCTTCTTCCTTAATTTAGCATTTTTCAATTACTGATATTTACTGTTGAAAGATGTATCTTCAGCATTTTCTGTAGCTAATATAGTCAATAACTAATTGCCTTGGTAAATCGGTAGTTGGCAGAAATAATAAATATGGAAAGTTTAGATAGAATAGTTTAAGTAGAATTACATATGACATTAGTTAAGAATTGGTATACATTTTGCTACAGTAATAAACTATTTGAAAATTCCAGTGTCTTGAGGAAGTGAACACTTATTTCTAGCTTATACAAATTCTATTTCAGTCCAGATAACTCTCCAAGGAAGCTATCCTTCATGTGCTGGATGAGCAATCCAAATTATCTAGATCTTATGGCACCTCATCATCAACATTAAATTGCTACAGCAGATGAATGAGTTGGGGATTGGAATATTAGCAAAAAAAGTATTTTTCCTGATGTGACTGATCACTTCCACTAACACAAGTAAGACAAATAGCTATGCCTTATTTGAAGGTTTGCAGAGAAGGCCGATCTTGGTGTATGCCTAGAAGTAGAGAACTTGATATTGGTAATACTATCAAATAAAAATAAAAGAGTAATAATTAACACTGTCAAAATGAGGTAGATAATATAAATAAATATAATATTCAGGTTTTACTTAAAACTCTCTTTTAACTTTTAGAACAAAATTGCAAATCTAGTTTTATAAGTATAGATGTCTATTTATGTTATATATACATTTTTAGGCATTTTGTTGTTGAATGTAAACATTTTCTTATTTTGTGCTTCTGTAATTACAGATATTTACTACTTTAACAATATTTTATTTTAAATTCAAATTAAATTTGTCAGAAAATATTGGACTAATTGAATATTGGAATAATTGCTATGATTACTGTTTAAAGTTGAGACCTAATAAATGTAGAGAAGTCACCACATTTTAACTTATAAATATTTTAAAAGAATACTTCCTTTAACAAAGAAGGAATAGGGTACTTTAGTTCCCCTTTTTTATTCAAAAACAATTTATTGGGGCATATTTTAAGTAATGTGGGGTTTACTGGATTGGCTGTGCCTGCAGTTCATCTCCTTCTAGTGAAATGGAGATGATAGAAAACCAAAAACCATATTTTCCAGGTAACTTTACATCTACAATTATGGGATCGGATTAGGTTGTACTGGTTAGATACACATACAATTATGGAAGGAAAATTGAAGAAGACTCCATCCTTCTGTCTATGTTAGCTTGAGTTTCCCTGAAACAAAATCAACAATGGGGTCTTGTGTGAAAATAATTTGTTTGAGTGGTGAACCTGGGAATCATAGAGAAAGAGTGGTAAATTGAGACAGAGAAGTGAGAATAGCCAATAAAAGGTGAGGTAATGCAAATGTTATCACTATGTACATATGAAGCTTAATTCCACTAGGAACTCTAACCACATTAAATGTGTCAAAGAGTTGTCTCATACAGAAACATTTGTCTCATCATTTCTCAACAATCACTGGTTGTTTACCCAAAATGTGCTTAACTCCTGGAACTTCTGAAATGTCCTATTTGTGAACTGAGCAAGTCTTTTGGCATAAAAGCTCACATATGGAAGAAAGTATTGCATAGAAAAATAGCAATGTTCAAGAAATTTACCAGCAATAAAATTGAACTTTAAGGTGAGCCAAGGAGCTATGGGCAAGGTTGATAGTATTTTCTATAGCCCATCTCTTCTATCACTCAACCACTTGTGCTAGAACTAAGTCATTTTATTACTGATGCTTCAAGGTAGCAACCAATTGCAAAATATTTTCAAAAGATTAAAATTATAGGGTTTTCCAGACCCCAATGCTATAGATATTCCCACAACTGTCATTAATATCCATTATCTCCCTCTTCTACCATGCCCTCTTTTTTTTATGTAGGTACCGGGGGTCGAACTCAGGACCTTGTGCTTGCCAGCAGGTGCTTGTGCCACTGAGAGATACCATCGGCCCTTTTTTCTTTTCTATGTGGGTACTGGGAGTTGAACTCAGGACCTCGTGCTTGCCAGGCAGGTGCTTATGCCGCTGAGCTATCTCACCAGCCCTACCATGCCCTCTTGATCCCCCTCATCCATGGCAAACACTTCTAATTCAACTAGATTGCTTACCTGGTAGTGTAATAGCCTCATGTGTAAAAGAGCAGAAGTTCTAGGGACTGACTTTTATTGGGCTACGGTTGCTATAGTTGCCTACTGAATGTTATCAACAGATATAGAAGACCAAGAGGACCAGTAGGTCCCATGAGCATTCTTTTAAAATAACAACTCTAATTCCTTGTGATAAATAAGGCCCAAATATTTTATTGGTCTCTTTTCTTGCATGCTTCCATACAGCCATAAGAAGTCTAAAATTATCAGGAACAAGTCATATTTTTCAGTTCAGGAAAATACTTTCTGTGTACCCTCATGGGAGCAGGACTTCTGATCATATAGCCTAGAGTTATAAGAAAATGAAAAATATATTTCTTAAATGAGCCACTAGAATCATTTATGAGAGGGGCCAAACCTATTTCTACCTTTTGATTCCCAAATGTTCTATGGACATAGTCAAAGCTAATATATATTATCTATAGAGTCTAGCTGTTGGAAACCCGGCACAATTGTAATGGCCTTTGGATCAGTGTACTTAAAGAATACTGGAAGACAGTGTCCCAGTCATGCAGAGTTTATACCTAAGATGGATCTTAGGCTAAGGTTTTAGTACATTTTGGTTTTTCTAATATGTTTCCTTTGCTGAAGGTATTGTATAAACCAATGGATTCTCATAAAGCTGTTGCTCATGTGGTCTTCCACAAGTGAGTTTTAGTAAGTGTGATATTATAGCATGACAGCAGTGGTGGTGGTGGTTTCTCCCAAAAGCAAAATCTGAGTCAAGAAGTTAGATACAATTTATTTATTTTAATAGTGATCTCAGAAAGCACAAATGAGTAAGTAGAGAAAATTAATAAAGGGAAAAACAAGACAACACATTATAAATTTTAATAATCAGATAACATTTGTGGGAACATGGGTATCAATCTTGCTAATAATTTCTCAATTTTCCAAGAAATTGTGTGGAATGGGCTTCTAAATTATCCCACTGTCTTAATTTCCTAGTCACTGAGACACAATACTCAACACCCCAATTTAAAAGAGGAAAGGTTTATTTTGGCGTACAATTTGTAAAGGGTTCAGTCCATAGTTGGCTGGCTCCAAGGCAGGGCAGCATGGCAGAGGGGCATGGCAAAGGAGGCTTGTTTATGGCATGGCAGTCAGAAAGCAGAAAGAAGCAAAGGGAAGAACAGGGAAGAGATAAACCCTTGCAGGCCTCTCCCCAGTGACCCACCTCCTCTGAGTGGGCGCCACCTCCCAACATCATATTAGCTATAAACTCACTGGGGAACTACTTCACTGATAAGTGTCATGGTCCTATGATCCAATCACCTCCCAAAAGTCCCACCTATGAGCACATGAGTATTGAGGGGAACATTCAGATATAAACTATAATACAACCTAAGGAAGAAGAAAGTACATTGATTCCCAACTCCCATTTTCATTGAGGATTTACCCTAGGGGCATTAAACTTTTTGAAGTTCTAGGTTGCCTTGTACGTGGGCAGAGCAAACTCCGATGGCATCAAAGAAGCATCAGGCAGAGAGGCAGAAAAACAAATGCACTCGAAGTAAAAAGTTGTCAGCTTCTGAAGTTTTCATCACACTGCACATGAACTCTGGGATGGATCAAGGGGATATAGGACAGGCATCAATAGCATCAGCTATTCTGCTGAATTTGTGTCTCTTGGCAAGCAAAATTGTGAAAACATGTAGTGAGCTGACTACAGAAGGAAGCCCCATCATTCTAGTGTTACCAGGAGCAACAGTCAGATTGTGTGTTCCAGTATTTAAGCACCAACTGTTTGGATTCTGTATTCTGCAGCAGCAGAAGTGGCTTACCAGCACCTGGATCATAGCTGTAGCAATGTGTTGTTGGAACCCCTACTTATCCACCCACTCCAAAGATGTCGTAAGCATCTAATTATCTATATTAAATACTTTGCTGCTTAAACTATATAGAGTTGTTTCTGTCATATCCTATGAACCTAGAAAAATACTATGTTTTGTACCAGAAAAGTTTACAGGCAATAGATACTCAAGAATGAAATTTAGGATAGGTTATATGATCTAGCTATATTAAAGGGGAATAATAATCCCATATCCTCAAGAAAATCAGGTATTGGTACTCCCTGGCAAGCAATAACAAATAAATGTATTCAGGTTATCACTTGTGCCCACCTGGAATGAATCACTTATTGAAGTAGGTCTCTGGCAAGCAAACTGGCTACTGTGCTAAATCATTATGGTGTGAATAAGGAAGGTATCTGGGGAAGGTGGCTATTTTTGACTGCACTGGGGAGTGTAATTAAATAAAATAACAAATGTAGGGCTCTTAAATTCTGAGGTCAGGCCATAATATGAAGACTAAATATTTTGTTAATTTAAAAGTATTTTTTCTTGAAGCTAGCTGCAGGGCTAGCATGGATAAAAATCAGAAAAAAAAAGTCTGATTTTTAGGTTGAAAAATAATTACAAATGTTGAATTCATAATCACTGGGTATTTTTCATGAAAATGGTAAGAGTAATGAATAAAACAGAGAATTGGAATAGGGACAGTATCTTGAATCCCCAAACTTGAGCCTTTTTCCAGCAGAAACAAACCTTTTTAATTTAGACTGCCCGCCGCACACTTTGTAATGACTTCAACTGAGAGTTACATTGCAAAGGGATGCTGATTTTCTTGGGCGTTCCACCTACCAACTCTCATTATCTATAGACCTGTAATTAGAGTCATATCCCAGCATGTTCAAGGGAGATAAGTAACAAGCCTGTCCCAGTTTAGAAGGCATATATACTAAAAAAAATTGTAAGATTTTGCTAATTACATCACAAACTTTTTAGAAATGTGTTTTTTTTTTTTAATGGGTACCAGGAGTCAACCTCAGGAAGAAGGCATATATACTAAAAAAATTGTAAGATTTTGCTAATTACATCACAAAATTTTTAGAAATGTGTTTTTTTTTTAATGGGTACCAGGAGTCGACCTCAGGACCTTGTGCTTACCAGCAAGCGCTTGTGCCACTGAGCTATCTCACAGGCCCAGAAATGTGTTTTTTTAAGAATTGATTGTTAGTCTATTAAACCAGAAAGGAAAGAACAATACTTTATATTGGGCTATATTTTGATGGATGCATTTGCCAGATTCTAAAGTCAGTATTCAAATTTTACTGTATTGATTCTAACAGTTCTCTAGGTCAGCTGACTTAAACCTTGATTCAAGGGTCATCAAACCTAAATGGAATTGAGATGCAATTAATTCCTTAGAATAATGTAAACAAAAAAATCAAAGACTCATGGAGATAAGTCTGTATTTTTTTTCTTGCTCCAGGCACAAATGTTAGGGGAAGGGAACTCTTGCTCCTTTTGAGAATTACTGAAAATTCTGATTTTCTCAGCATCACACAGGAGATCACATTTTCCCACCACACTACTGAGGTATAAGAGATTGTACCAATTCAAGTAACATGTACCCCAGGTGTCCTGGTGAGTTATATGTATGCCAGAGGAGGAAGTGGGCCTCAGACAAATGTAAGGAGCTGAGTATGGGAGTGTAGCTTAGTAGTAGAGTGCTTGCCCAGCATGCAAGCCCCTTGGATTCAATCTCTAGCACAGTAGAAAACAATTAAGGAGTTGCTCTCTTAGTGAAGTTTTCAGGAGTTCAGGGGTCTAGGCCATGATCAGATACTCCCAAGAAAATGCATAACAGTTACTGCTCTTTCCTTGCATTGTACTGTTAAGAAAAAGGAAAATTCATTGATTCTTTTCGGTCTTGGGGCAACAGATGTTGTCTATTGGCACCCTTCTCTAACTTTCTTGCTGGATAACTGTTAAGGCTGTCAGCTTGAAATTGAACCCAGAACTAAAGAAGGCTCTGTCGCTACTCAAGAATTTGTTATAAACAGAAATGCCCTTGGAACTGATGACCGAGCAGATAAAATTGTTGTGGTGGTGATGAGTATTGAACCCAGGGCCTTGCACATGGTAGGCAACTGCTCTGCCACTGAGTTATCCAGTCCCAAAATTACATTTAAAGTTTCTAGCATAATGGAATGCTATATGAACCTGGTGGTATAAGAGAATTATAGCATGAGATGCTGGGGTTTGGAATACAATCCTACCTTTTCAACAAATAGTTGCATTCCTGTTAAGAAATAGCCTTTTTTCAAGCACTTCCCATAAGATACTAGTAAGATACTAGTAAAGATAGTTTGTTATAAGATTTATTAATTACATAGAGGAGAGCAATAACATTATAGCTGAGAAAAAATTTTGATCAAATAATCAAAGTTAATATCACCATATTCTTACCAAAAATGTACAATCAAAATTTAATCATGAGAAATTAGACAAACCTAAATTAAGAGACATTTAATGAATAACTGGCTAGTACCAGTTTTTGAAATGTTAACAAAGGAAAGTAGAAGGAAGACTATTAGAGATGAGGAAGGTAATCAGGAGAGAGAAGGGGAGGGAAGGGAGGAATAGAAGGAGGGAGTGAAAATAATCAAAATATGTTGTATCCTTGTGCCAACATGCCTGAACTGAACCCATTATTCTGTATAACTAATATTCACTAATAAACATTTTAAAGTGTTAAAATCTTAGAAGATAAAGACTGCCAGGTGTGGTGGTGCATGCCTGTAATCCCAGTACTTGGGAGGCTGAGGCAGAAGGATTGTCTTGAGTTCAAGGCCAACCTGGGCTACATAAGTGAGTTCAAGGCCAGACTGCAATACATAGAGAGACCCTGTCTCAAAAAAAAAAAAAAAGTTAAAGGGGCCGGTGAGATGGCTCAGCGGCGTAAGCGCCTGCCTTGCAAGCACGAGGGCCCGAGTTTGACTCCCGGAACCCACATACGAAAAAGGGGCCGGTGATATCGCTCAGCGGCACGGGTGCCTGTTGGCGCGTGAGGTCCTGAGGTCGACCCCCCGGTACCCACAAAAAAAAAAAGATAAAGCCTGGAGAATTGTCTAGGTTTGGAAGAAACTAAGGAGACATAACCACTGAAAGGAATGTGGGATCCTGTATTGATTACAAGACCAGAAAAAGGACATTAATGAAACAAACATGAATAAAGTATACCAATTAAGTTAATTATGTCAGTGATAATTTCCTATATTGTTGTTTTATAAGATGGTAACATTTGGGGAAGTTGAATAAAAGACAAATGGAAGCTCCTTGTACTATTTTTATAAATATGTGCCTGAAGTTATTTCAAAATAAAAAGATTTTTTAAAAACGTAGTTTATTAGTGGACACAGAGATGCACTACCCTCATTCATCTTCAAGGGGGTCCTTGTTGTCTCAGCTGACAGCTCAACTCTCTGGATCCTCAAGGTTACACTCAGTTATACATATCTGCCTCACCCAAAGTCATGTCCTTCCTAGGGCAACCTACATTTCGTGGAAGATCAAGACAAGAGTATAAAGTCCCAGGCATATTGGCCTAAGGTGGAACAACCCTACAGGTCCAGTTAGCTTCTGAGCTTCTGATGGGTTGTCAAGTCTATTGAAAGGACCGCACCACAGTTTGGCTTTTCCTTGTCTGCTTCCTTCCCCTTTTCTTCCACAGATTGTAATCCCAAGGGCACACTCTAATAAATATCCTTCACACTAAACTCCACCTCAGAGTTTTCTTCCCAGAGACTTATGTGACTGTAGGTTCTGGGAGTAGTCTTGACAAGCAGATGATAAGATGGGGTTTTGAAGCTGGGTCACTCTTTGCCCATTAGGCAAGCAAGGTCGCCATAACTGGTGATAGATGGAACACAGGTCCTGGTACAATACGGCAGTCCACTTGTTAAAACTTTCACTGGTGTTGATTTGGAATAATGAAAGCAATGCCTTAACTGTTTTAATCTACCAGAAGTTTGAGAAATGAACATAAATATACATAATTTCTGTGATAAATCCCTTACATGTGTTTATAATCATGAAATTATGAAGTCTGGAAAGCTCCATCACTTTCTGTCTGCAAGCTAGAGAAGTAGGAAAGTCAGTGGTGTCCTAAGACCCAAGGCTAAGAGCTCCAATGCCTGATGTTCAAAAGCAGAAGGTGAGTGCCTCAGTCTTCAGGAAGAGAGATAACATTCCCCTTCCTTTGCCTCTTTGTTCTATGCAAACCTTCAGATTGTATAGAACCTGCCCACATTGGTAAGAACAGATCCTCTTCACTCAGTCAGTTGATTAAAATGCTGATCTTTTGCAGAAACACTTCACAGACTTGCCCCAAAATAATGTTTTAGGGCCAGTAAGATAGCTCAGCAGCATAAGAACCTGCCTGGCAAGCATGAGGTCCTGAGTTCGACTCCTGGTACCCACATAAAAAAATAATAATGTTTTAAACAGCTATCTGGGCATCATGTAGTTTAGAGAAGTTGATACATAAAACTCACCACCACAATTGTGCAACATCAGAAAACCCACCAGATGATTATGGTCCATGAGAAGGTCCAGAGGTTACCCCATTCACCAAAACAATAACTAAGGTAGATATGAAAGGGGCACAAACATCATCAAGAAATTCAGTGATGGCTATTCTCTGTATATCAGGACTGAAAGAAAGAGATAACTTCAAAGCATGAAGCTCACTGATAGCAATGGGAATGATAATACTGTGAAACAATAGAAGTCAAGTGAAATAATTATCAAAATTCAGTGAGTTAAAACTGTCTTGAGTGGCAAGTTTGGAGTGGTATCCATGGGTTCTTTATCTATAGAGATTTATGGAGATGGTTAACATAACAGAGCTTCCCTAGGGTTATGATAGAAAAGAAGCCAACAATGTTATTACACAACTTGAAAAAAATATCAGAAAGGATGAAAAATGGATAATTCATAGACTAAGGGCAGCTCTTCAAAAAAGTTATGATTCCTTGCTCAGTTTCCTGACCTCTGCCTGTTTTAAGGCCAGAACACATGGACTGAAGAGGAGAAAGGGCTCCTGGGAAAAAGGACTCTGCAATACTATGGAAAGAGCACACACTAATGATACCTTTAGTGTTTCCCAAGTAGAAACTACAACCGTTTACTTGGGAAGCTATTCACGAGAAAAGTGGAATATCAAATTTTTCAAGGACTACTAGACATAGGGCCAAATTGACATTGAGACAGAGATCCGAAGTGTCAAGCACCTTTGTAGAACGTGGCCAGGTAATAAATGAATTCTTGTTCAGTGTCTAGTTTATAGTACATCCAATGGATCCATAGATTTGGATAGTGGCCATTTTTCTAATCTCCAAATATATAAGTGGAGTATACATTCTTTATAGACACAACCCCCTATTGGGTTCTGGGTATAGGCTTAGAGCTATCAACAGGAAAATACAAATAGAAGACTCTGAAACTCCTCCCAACTAGAAAAATAGTAAATTAAAAGTGATATCATACCCTAACATCATACCCTGAGGCATAGCGAAAATTTCTATCACTCTTCAGGATCTAATGGATGCACTACTAAGTATTTCCACATGATTTACAAATCTGTCTGCTACAGAAGCCAGATGAATACTATAGGATAACATCAGGCTACTATGAACTTAACTGAGTAGCACCCTCAGTAGAGCTTTCATGGCAGATGTAGTAATTTTGATAGATATGTGATTTATAGCCACTGATTTGGGAAATGGGTTCTTTTATTTTCATATCAGAAAATAAGGTCAAAACCAATTCACATTCACATGAAATGTGCAACAGTATACAATTTCAACATTGCCCCAGGTGTACGTTATCTCAAAGAAATCGGGACTTTGTATATTCTGGAGGTTATCAGATTGACTCACCTGTTATGCCAATTTGGTTGATTAAACAAAGATGGTTAGCAAATGTTATGGTTTGGGCCTGAAATATCCTTGTCATCCACTGCTATTGCACTAGCACCCCTCCCTCATCTCAGATCTATGGCCATGTGAATATTTACAACCAACTGACAGGGAAGGGAAGAAACTGAGATGTGTTTGTGGGTTGGTCAGCTTGGTATATGGTTGTAAGGAAAATATTAATGTCTGCTGAAATATAGCCTCACATAGAAGTTGCCTGAAAATTCAATGAGGAAGGGAAATCCTCCTAAAAGCTGGTTAGAATTTCAGATGATGAGCTTAGTTATTCACTTGGTATAGATAAGAAAGTGGCCTAAGGTTGGAATATAAGTAGGTTTATGATGGAGACCACTATGAAGCAGCACTAAGCAGACTTTAGAATTAATCAATTGGCTTTCTATATTTCCTCATGAGTCTGTCCCAGGTCTAGGTGACTTGCCCAAAGAGCTGGCAGCTGGCATGCAGTAAATATAACTCTCTATGCCAACAGTCACAGTAGAGACCTGTGTTGGTCCGTAACACTGTGACACTTCTCAGGGCAAGATAAGGCTGCACAGAACTTGTAATAGCTAAATCTTGGAAGTAACCCACATGCCCATCAACCAATGGATAAAAAAGATGTGGTTTTTTTTATATAATGGAGTATTACTCAGCCATAAAGAAAGATAAAATTGAGACATTTAGGGCCAGTGAGATAGCTCAGTGGCATAAGCGCCTGCCTGGCAAGTGCAAGGTCCTGAGTTCGACTCCCAGTACCACATAAAGGAAAAAAAGGGCTGGTGATATTGCTCAGCAGCACAAGCGCATGCTGGCAAGCGTGAGGTCCTGAGTTCGACTCCCAGTACCCACATAAAAAAATTGAGACATTTATTGCTAAATGGATGGATCTTCAGACTATACTCATAAGTGAAATAAATCAGACACACGTATAAATATCACATTATCTCTCTGGTGTGAGAAAATGAAAATGTAAATAAGAACATAAACGTACAATAGATATTGTGAAATATGAAGAAAATGTTCAAAAGGAAAAGGGAAATGGGAGGGGGAAAAGGGGAAGGGAAAGAAAAAATGAGAAAAGAAGGATAAAATGAAAACCAGGCTTTGTGAACAGGGAGAGGAAGGGGGTTTGAAAAGAGGGGATGAGAAAGGAAAAAGAAAAGAGGAATCAAGATATATCATGTACAGATACAAATTTCCTACAATGAATGTGGTCATTATGTATACCTAAATTGTACCAATAAATTTAAATTTTAAAAAGTGAAAGGGGGGAATTCACCAAGAGAAAAAAAAAAGAATAAAAGGGGAATGGAAAGAGGAGGGAATTAAAAGGGAATTGAAATGTGTTATGTTCATGTATCAGTTCCATGCAGTGAATGTAACAATTATGTACTGCAAACATGTACTAGTTAAAGTCAAAAAATAAAATTAAATTTAAAAAGAAAAAAGAAGATAAGGCCGTAGCTAAGGACATTTGGCTCTCACTCCAATTCCAGGGCAATAACTTCCAAACTTAGAGATAAGACAGTTCTCTTAATTAGAAGATTTACTGCCTAGAATATCTTTGCTCTAACTTTTCAAGGTACTGCTCAGTTTCTTGCCTTTACCTCAGCTATTCCCTTCATGCCCCCTGAATTTGTTGAAAGCCCAATAAATACTGACAGTGCAGAGAAGTCTTCTTTTTTTTTTATTGCTACTGGGAATCGAACTCACGACCTTGCGCTTGCCAGGCAGGCGCTGTGCCACTGAGCTATATCCCTGGTCCCAGAGAAGTCTTTATCTTAGCTCCAAGAGAGTTCTGACCTTCCTGGACTCCCTACAAACCATATTGCATTTTGTCTTTATTTAATCCTTTTCCGTATGCTTGTCTCTAAGATTGGGAGCCTGATCAGCTCCCAGTAATTGGCACCGGAACACTGGAACTGCTACTTTTACAAAAATTGGGATGAGTAAGGACCACCTGGAGTGGAAAATACTCAGAGATGGAAGAAGGACTTTGAGGGAAGTACAGCGGAGACATTAGTGAGGGAACAGAAGAAAGGTGAAGTGTTCACTGCCACGAATAGCTGTTCGGTATCCAGGAATAAAACATGGGGCAGAATGTATCAGCTGAGGAGCAAAGATACATTCTGATGGGTTCTAGCCCATATGAAAGCTGCTTGGTCGTCATGGCGACGGTCTAACATGGAGGAGAGCTTAAAACAACAACACATCACTCCTTCTTGCTCCAGAAGGAAGTACCTCCCCTCACCTCCAGCGCTCTGAACATCTGCCAATCCCTCTTTGTAACGTCACTTTGGCCTCCCCTCCACACTCCGCCTTTAAACAAGCCCCATAAATACCTTGATTCACAGCCAGCCCCTCTGAGGGTCCTGGCATCTTAGTTGCTGCTTTCCCGAGCCCTGCATTAAAGGCTTCTCTCAACCTTTTCTTTGTCTTTACTCGCGCCAGACCTAACACATTCAATTGCTCCAAAGCCTATTAAAATGCTCAGGGGCTCGAATGCCAGCAAAAACTTTACTAAAAATGCTATAGGAGTTAACTAAATATAATCCATGGTTTCCTGAGACAGGCATTCTAGACACTGATAATTGGGAAAGAGTTGGAGAAAATCTTAAACAGGCACATGAAAAAGGAAAAAGTATTTCCCCTGAGACCTTTTCGACTTGGAACTTAGTCTGATCCGTCTTAAATCCATCACAGAGCTCACAGCCAACAGCTCCTGCTTCAGGTACAGAGAAAATAAAAACGCTCCCTCCAAGGCACGGCCCTTGAAAGAAGAACCACCTCAGCAGGCGCCAGAGCCTTTGAAAGAAAAACCACCGCACATGGCTCAACGAAATATTTATAGATCTTAAATGTATCAGTGGCACAAGGGAAAGTCATTGGCATCCCTGCTTGCTTTCCAGTTGACATTCAACAAAATCTTGATAATGAGGTCATTCACGTCCATTTACCCTTTGAATTAAAATTGCTAAAGGATCTCAAACAAACTGTTGTTAGTAATAAGGTTCAGAGTCCGTTCACAGTGGGACTCTTGCAAAATGTTTTAGACACATATCAGTTGACATCTTATGATAACAAACATCTAACAAAAACGTGCCTGTCCCCTGCTCAATTTCTCCATTTTGATGTTCAGCTAAGAAATTCTTATCATGGAGCGGGCTCAAAAGAATACAACGGGCCACAACCCATGCAGGTACATAGATGAAGAAAAATTGTCTGGGATGAGATGATACGTGCCCCTTGAGGAACAGATCCAATATACTGATGAAGCATACCCACAATTGGCGACTTAGTGAAAAGAGTTTGGTTAACAATTTCAGAGGACGAGGTCACTGTACAGTCCTTTTTACATATTCTTCGAGGCCCTAATGAGACTTACACTCAGTTTGTGGCTAAATTACAAGAAGCTGTTCACAGACAAGTTTCCAATATGAAAGTTGCAGACATTTTAATCCTGCAGTTAGCCTACACTAATGCCCACCAGAACCATAAACAACCTCTAAACCCCATTAAAAACAACTAATGATCTAAGAACATATATTCGCACTTGCCAGGATATTGGCACTGAATTGTACAAGATTACTTTAATGGCTCAAGTTATGGCAAGCTTTGCTAAAGAGGGGGAAATGTGATAATGCTAATGTTAAATGTTTTAATTGTGACCAAATTGGACATGTTCAAAAAAATTGTAAGGCTCCTGTTCAATCCAGAAGAGCCAATGCCACAGCTATGCTGGCTCAAGGAGGTAATGCCTCCCGCACAGATGATTCAGGCGCCGCGTGCAGTCCTTGCCCTCAGGGCAAGAAAGGAAATCATTGGGCTAAACATTGCCACTCTAAATTTCACAAGGATGGGACACCTCTGACAAAGAAACAGGGCTGTGGCCTCTCCCCAGGCCACCAAAACAACAGGGGAAATGCAAACTGTGAATCAGAATTTCAATCAACTTCCTGAGACAACATGGCTGAATAGAGGAGGAGCCTCATTCAGAGCTACTCAGAGAAATTCAACAAAAACACAGGCAACTGGAAGGAAGGGGAGGGACATACGCCCTGAAACTAAAATCAACCTGACATAAAAGACTCATAGATCAAGCCAAACATAGATGAAGGACTTAATAAAATGGCCAACCAGCCCACCCAGCTGTCAATGGGTCATTGGATCGAGATGACTGTCCACCATGGAATCTTAGAAGAAGGAAGAAAAAAAAGGATATACTAAAATAATGTGGCTAAATCAAGCCGAGGGATAGACTTGGGACATAAGGTCCCCTGCCTCTTCAGCCTTCCTCCAAACAGAAGATGCTACAGTCCAGCAGTAAATTCTGCCAACTCGAACTGCTCCCTCCCTGACGATCAGCCAGTTTTCCTTTTTTTTTTTTTCTTTCCTTTTGTTTTTTCTTTCCTTTTCCTTTTCTTTTTTCTTTCCTTCCTGTTCCTTTTGTGCACCAGAGCACTAACTGAAACCGCCAGGAACAAGATTAAAAACTACAGGGGTATGCGTCTAGTAGATGGAACAGCTAACCCCTCCCCCATGACCTGTGGATAGACAGGCATGGGGAATTAAAGAGCCCTACAACTTGGGACTGTGCAGCCCTAGGCTGTCTCCACATTGCCAGGGGCGGGAGGAGAAAGGCACCCACAGCACCCCCCCATCTCACCTGAGGAAGTTACAGACTACAGCAGAGGTGGGTGACGGTGGCAGCAGAACTTTTAAAGCAACAAATGGGAAGTTAGCACTCCACCTAGGGAGAGGAATAAGAATTGGGATTGAGCAGCTTTGGACTGCAACAGCAGAAGCAGAGGACCAGATCATATCACAGCATCCCACCCCACCCTGCAACAAACAACCCAAGAGAAGAGAGACTTGTCAGTGGAAGAGAAACACAGAAAGCTAAGCAAGGACCAGGAGAAGCCAACTGTGCACAGAACTGGGAACAGCCCCCTGTCTCTGTCTGAAAACAGCACAGCAACTGGGAGAGAGATGCCACCAAGAGAAACAGGGTAAGGACTGGGAGGCCACTTTGGGACATACAGAAAGTACTGGCTGAAGAGTCTGGCCCCAGGCCCCCATATCTGGAGACCAAGATCAGCCTCAAATCCAGCACAAACTCTACTGCAGGATTGGCAGTGTTATCCAGTAGTTTTGGACTCTCAGTGGACACCAGAGGACTTTTGTTTTTTTATTTTATTTTATTTTATTTTATTTTATTTTTTCTTCTTTTTTGCTGGTTTGTTTCCCTTTCCTTTTCCTTTTCTTTACTTTTTTTGTCTTTTACCTATATTTTTGTTCTAATCTATTTGTCTTCTTTTCCCCTTTCCTCAATTTACCTCTCTAGACCTAATCATATTTTCATATGAGTGAATAGACTCCAATTTTTCTGGTCAACTTCAATAGTCCCTTGCTTACTCCTTCATTCTTTCTCTTCTGCCCTCTCCTCTAGTTTCCCAAAGATTGTGTGATCATCCTTCATCTCCCAGCCTGTCTTCTCCTTTATTTCTTTTCAGTTATCTCTGTTCTATCCACTATCCTTAAATTTCCCCACCACAGGGTAAAACCATTCTACCAAGGGGAAACACTTTGCATACAAGCTCCCAATTTATGATCAGTTCTATTATATAACTGTAGATTTTTTTTTTATGTGTGAGTACCGGGAGTCGAACTCAGGACCTTGTGCTTGCCAGGCAGGCGCCTATGCCGCTGAGCTATATCACTGTAGATTTTGCTTCTATGGTTTAAGGTGCAAAATTAATAGTTACCACAGTTTGTCAGTTTCTGAACTGTGCTTGATGCTATTGTTATTGCTAATTATACTACTTTAGCTAGGATGTCATATCTGTTTTAATCAGTTGTTCTCACTTCTGTAACAATACTGAGAAGCTCTTGGGTAATACCCTCACCACAGCCCAGCACCAAAGGACTGGGGACTGAGCCAAACAGACACCAACATCTCACTCTTAATTAAATGAGAAGGTAGGATCTTGAGACAGACACAATCTAAGAACCTCCTACACACAGAAGACATCCCTGAAGAACAAACCCTACCTAGAGAGGTCTTAATACTGGTGATAAAGCTACCTACTACAAAAACTTACAAGAATCAACACAGAAAACAAAATAAAAAGTTTTGAAACAGAAAATGACAAAATGCAGAAGCAAAATGCAACCTCAGACCTCCAGCCCACCCAGAACAAGTCCAGGAGACAATGAGATAGAGGAAAATGGCAGACACACCTGAAATTTCTGAAATGATAGCAACCAAAGTAAAGAAACAAATCCATGAGGCTATGCAGGAAATCAGATCAGAAATAATCTCTCAGGTTAAAAAAGAAATGTCAACATTCATAAAGGAATTGCTCAGCAAATCTAGAGTAGAGATAGGTAAAAAAAAAATAGATGATGATAGGAAAAGGATGGAAACCATGAATGAGCAATATAGGAAAGAAATAGAATGCATGAAATGGATTCAAACAGATATCCAAAAAATTAAAAATTCCATTTAAAGCTGGCAAAACTGCTTGAACAAATCTGAGGATAGACTTCCATACCTTCAAGACAGGATCGTGGCTAGTGATCATAAAGGAAAGCTCTCTTAAAAATAACAAAGAATCAAGAAATAACAATTCAACAGCTGTAAGATGAAGCAAAGAAAAATAAGACTCATTGGTGCCAATGAAAAGGCAGAAGTAAACACAAATGACACAAAAAGACTATTTGCAGAAGTAATAGCAGAAAATTTCCCAAGCATGAGAACAGAATCTGACATACAGATAAGTGAGGCATATGTAACTCTAATTAGCAATAACCAAAATAAATCTACACTGAGACATATAATAATCAAGATCCCAGGAATTCAGCACAAGAACAGAATATTAAAAGCTGTTAGAGAAAAGAAACAAATCACTTGTAAAGGAAAGCCTACCAAAATCATGGCTAACTTCTCAACACAAACCCTCAAGTCAAGAAGAGCTTGGAGTGAAGTCCTGTAAGAAAACAACTTCCAACCCAGATTGATGTACCCTGCAAAAGTGTCTTTCAAAATTAGTGGAGAAATAAGCTACTTCAATGACAAAGAACAACAGAAGATATTCATGACCACCAAACCAACACTACAAAGTGTACTGAAAGATATTCAAGAGAGAGATAAAAATGACCACAATTCCAAGAACAACAACAGAAAGAAACCACCAGGCAGGGCAACAATTAAACAGAGGGGAAAAGCAGGGAACCAACAGTAGGAAAATAACATGACAAAGATAAGCCAATACATATCAGTTATAACCACCAATGTAAATGGCCTCAATTCACCAATCAAAAGAAACAGACTGGCAGAATGGATCAAAAAACAAATTCCAGCAATATGTTGTATACAAGAAACACATTTAAAACAAAAAGAAATTCATAGACTGAAAGTCAAATGATGGAAAACAATGCTTCATGACACGGTAACCCAGAAAAAAGCAGGAGTAGCTATTCTGTTTGCAGACAATGTGAACTTCAAACCAAGCATTATCAAAAAAGATAAAGAAGGTCACTACATACTTGTTAAGGGAAAACTTCAAGAAGAAGAGATAACAATCATAAATATGTATGCACCAAATATGGGAGCACACAACTATATAAGACAAATATTAATAGACATGAAAAATCAAATAATCAATAACACAGTTGTAATGAGGGACCTTAATACCACATTGTCACAAAGAGATAGATCAACTAGACAAAAAGTCAGCAAAGGAATATCAGAACTGAACCAAACATGTGAACAAATGGACTTAGTAGATGTTTACAGAGTGTTCCACCCAACAACATCAGAATACATGATCTCAGCTGCACATAGGATGTTCTCTAAAATAAACCATATACTAGCCCATAGAACATGCTTAAGTAAATGCAAAAGAATTGAAATTATCCCATGCTCATTATTTGACCATAGTGCAATGAAATTGGAAATTAATGGCAAAAGAATCTGCAAAAACTCCATAAACAAATGGAAATTAAATAATACCCTTCTGAACAACCAATGGGTCACAGATGAAATTCAAGAAGAAATTACACAATATCTACAATTAAACAAATATGCAAATACAACATACTGGAACCTGTGAGAAGCAATGAAAGCAGTCCTAAGAGGGAAATTTATAGCAGTGAGTTCTCACATCAGGAAAACAGAATGAGCATAAATAACCTAATGTAACACCTCAATCTTCTAGAAAAAGAAGAGCAAGTCAAGCCCGAAGCCCATACAAGGGAGGAAATTATAAAGATCAGAACAGAAATTAATACAGGTGGGACTAAGAAAATAATACAAAGAATTAATGAGTCAAAGAGTTGGTTCTTTGAAAGAATAAGTAAAATTAAAAAATTAATACACCCTTAACCAACCTTATCAAAAAAGGAAAGAAAAGACTCAAATTCATGCACTGAGAAATAAAAAAGGTGAAACCACCACAGATCCTGTGGAAATTCAGAAGATCATCAATATCTCCTTTGAAAATCTTTACTCTCACAGGATGGAAAACATATAAGAAATAGACAGATTGCTAGATATGTATGAATTACCAAAACTGAATCAAGAAGACATAAAAATTCTGAATAACCCAATATCAGTTAATGAAATTGAAAATGTAATTAAAAACTTACCAGCAAAGAAAAGCCTAGGTCCTGTTGGATTCACTGCTGAATTCTACAAGAAATTTAGTGAAGATTTAATGCCAATACTCCTCAAACTCTTTAATGAAATTGAAAGGGAATCAATACTCCCTAACTCATTCCTGGAGGCAAGTATTACCTTGATACCAAAACCAGAGAAAGACTCAACCAAAAAAGAGAATTACAGGCCAATCTCCCTAATGAACATAGATGCGAATATCCACAATTAGATGCTAGCAAACAAAATGCAGCAAATCATCAAAAAGTTTATATATCATGACCAAGTGGGATTCATTCCAGGAATGCAGGGATGGTTCAACATACACAAATCAATAAATGTAATACACCATATCAACAGAGCCAAAGACAAAAATCACATGATCATCTCAATAGATGCAGAAAATGCTTTGACAAAGTCCAACACTCATTCATGATAAAAACCCTACAGAAAATTGGAATACATAGTCTTTACCTTAATCTGATAAAAGCCATAAATGACAAACCAACAGCCAACATGATACGAAATGGACAAAAACTGAAAGCTTTCACTCTAAAATCAGGAAGAACACAAGGATGTCCACTATCACCACTTCTATTCAATATAGTTCTGGAAACACTAGCCAGAGCAATTAGACAAGAGAGAGAAATAAAAGGAATAAGGATAGGAAAGGAAGAAGTTAAATTATTATTATTCACAGATGACATGATACTTTACATAGAAGACCCCAAAACCTCCACCAAAAGACTTCTAGATTTAATAACTAAATTCAGTAGCACAACTGGATACAAAGTCAACACTCAAAAATCAATAGCATTCCTGTACACAAACAACAAACTCACTGAGAGAGAAATTAGGGAAACCACACCCTTCACAATAGCATCCAAGAAAATGAAATACTTAGGAATCAATCTAACAAAGGAAGTAAAAGATCTATACATTGAAAATTACAGTACTCTGAAAAAGGAGACTGAAGAGGATATCAGAAAATGGAAAGATGCCCCTTGCTTATGGATAGGAAGAACCAACATAGTGAAAATGGCCATACTCCCAAAATTGTTGTGCAGATTTCATGAAACCCTGATCAAAATACCATTAGAATACCTCACAGAACTAGAGAAAACATTCCTAAAATTCATTTGGAACCAGAAGAGACCTAGAATAGCAAAGGGAATCCTGGGCAACAAAGGCAAGGCAGGAGGCATCACAATCCCTGACTCGAAATTATACTACAAAGCTACTGTTATAAAATCAACATGAATAACCCAATATCAGTTGGCAAAAAACAGACCTGGGGACTAGTGGAACAGATTAGAAGATGCAGACACATCTACAAACACACTCAGCCACCTTATTTTTGACAAAAGGCCCAAAAATATGCACTCAAAGAAAGATAGCCTCTTTAATAAATGGTGCCTCTCTACATGCTGAAGATTAAAACTAGACCCATGTCTATAACCATGCACTAAATTAAAGTCAAAATGGATCAAAGATACAAATATTAAAACAGAAACACTAAATCTACTGGAAAAGAAAGTAGGTAGAAATCTTGAAGACATAGGTGTAGGTAGAGAGTTCACGAACAAAACCCATACTGCATGGGAAATACTACAAAGAATCCACAACTGGGATCTCATCATATTAAAAGGTTTTGCACATCAAAAGAAATCACAACAGAGTAAAAAGACAACCCACAGAGTGGGAAATGATTTTAGCCAATTGTCCTTCCTACAAAGGACTTCTATCTAGAACATATAAAGAATTAAAAAAAATCAGACCCCCCCCAATTCAAAGACCCAATCCAAAAACGGGCATCTGAGATGAATACACATTTCTCAGGTAAAGAAATACAAGTGGCAAATAAATATATGAAAAAATATTCGTCATTGATCATTCAAGAAATGCAAGTTAAAATACTGAGGTTCCATCTCACTCCAGAAAGAATGGCTATCATCAAGAAAACAACCAATAACAAATGCTGGAGGGACCATAGGGAAAAAGGAACCCTTCACTGTTGGTCGGAGTGTAGACTGGTACAACCACTGCAGAAATCAGTGTGGAGATTCCTCAAAAAACTAGAATTGGAGGTCCCATTTGACCTAGCTATTCCCCTTCTGAGTATTTTCCCAGAAGAACCGAAAACATCATACCACAGCAATATATGTGCACCCATGTCTATAGCAGCACAATTTGTAATAGCTAAATCTTGGAAACAACCCAAGTGCCCATCAACCAAGGAATGGATAAAAAAGATGTGGTATTTTTATACAATGGAGTACTACTCAGCTGTAAAGAAGGATAAACTCGAGGCTTTTGTAGGTAAATGGATGCAACTTGAGACCATACTCATAAGTGAAATAAATCAGACTCACATGTGTAAACATTGTATTGTCTCCCTACTGTAAAAAAGTGAAAGAGTAAATAAGATCCAAAATGTACAATAGATATTGTGAAAGTGAAAGGGGAAGAAACTGCTCAAAAGGAAATAACAACTGGGATGGGGGAAAGGAGAAAAGAAAGAAGGAAAAGAATATATATATGTATATATATGTATATATGTATATGTATGTGTGTATATATATACACACAAGATAGATAAGATTATACTACTAATCTATATTAGTTCATTGAAAAGAGCAGTTTGTGCTTACATTGATCATTTTTCATGCCTATATCTTATAATCTGAGCAAGTACTTTGAAGATAACAATATGCAATATATTAATCATTGTTAATCTCCTATTATCTTGTTTTGAAATTCTGTATCATTGTTTTTTCTTTTTAAAATAAGAAATGTTGAATTTTAATATTCACCTCTGCCTTTTTAATATTCACCTCTTTCCCACAGATAGGCCATGCTTTGCTTTTTCTGTGACTTTTTTTTTTTTTTTTTTTTTTTTTTTGGTACTGGGAACTGAACTCACAACCTTGTGTTTACCAGGCAAGCACTGGGCCACTGAGCTATAACCCTGGCCTAGCATTATCTCTCTTTTTTTTTTTTTTTTGTGGGTACTGGGGGTCGAACTTGGGACATTGCGCTTGCCAGGTAGACGCTTATGCCACGGAGCCATCTCATCTACCCAACTCACCATTATCTTTAAAGAGCTAATGTAGTGTTATCAACGGGTCCTAGAACCCCAAGGGGTGAGAAATGGCCCCACCTTGTGACAGTTTTTTGTAGCGCAAGCCTTACTATGGATTAGACAAGCCTATCCTACTTACGTTATACGCTATATGGATAACATTTTACTAGCAGCTCCTACTAAAACTCAACTATATAACCTCTTTGCAGAGACAAAACGGAAGTTAATATCTTTTGGCCTCTGCATTGCCCCAGATAAAGTACAACTATCTAGTCCTTATTATTACCCCAGACACTAGTGACTAATAGGGCAGTGGGGCCACAAAACTTACAGATTTGTCAGGATCATTCAAAAATCCTAAATTATTTTCAGAAATTATTAGAAGACATAAATGGATAAGTACAAAGATAGGTATTGCTACCCATCAATTTAAAAATCTATATAATATTTTACAGGGAGATCTGTCTATTGATTCCCTTCATAATCTATCTATCAAGGCACAAAAAGAATTAGCAATAGTTCAGAAAATGTTACAGCAGTGTCAAGTTTTTAGAATAAATACAAATTACCCCCTTATTCTTTATATACTAGATACTCCTCATTCTCCTATGGGTCTTATAGGACAATTTTATGACAAACAGGTTTGCTCCATTGAATGGCTTTACCTTTCTAATTAGTTAATGAAAACTTTACAATTGTATGTAGAACAAATTGCCAAGGTTGTCACCATGGGTAGAATAAGGTCTAAGCAGTTCTTTGGTATTGATCCTGCTACAATCATGTTGTCTATTGATTTAAATCAATATTTGACCCTGTTACAAGAAGCTCTGTATTGGCAAATAGCATTTACAGATTTTATAGGACGAATTGATAATCATTTTCCCAACAATCCTATTTTTCAATTTTTTCTTAAACACTCATGTATTATTCCAAAAATTGCTAGACTCGAAGCTATTTCTAACACAGCGATTTATTTTACTGATGGTTCATCTAAGGGTAAAGCTGCAATTTGGAGTAAAGATTATCATTATGTAATAGAGACCCCAGGACTTTCTTCACAAAGATCTGAGATTACTGCTATCCTGGTTGTCATTCAACAATTTAACTATAACCCTATTAACATAATTAGTGAGTCTGCCGATGCTCTTTATCTTACTCAATGACCCAAGAGTGCCACCCTGTGGACAACTTTAGATCCACCTCTGTTCAATTTATTTCCCAGACTGCAAAAGGGAATTCAAACTCAAACAGCCCCTTTTTATATTGGTCGTGTACGCTCCCATTTACCTGGATTTTTAACATATGGAAACCAAGAAGCTGATTCACTCATTGCTTTTATTACCCCATTTGATACAGCTAGACAACCTCATTCATAACACCATCAAAATAGTAGGGCTTTAACTGAAGGATTTTAATTATCTAAATCACAAGCAAGAAAAATTGTTATGTCTTGCCCTACTTGCCAGAAAATCCCTAGGCCGGTGTCCCCAGAAAGCAGTAATCCTAGAGGCTTGAAACATAATGATATTTGACAAATGAATGTTACAGATTTTTCTTCTTTTGGCAAATTACAATATGTTCATGTGTCTAGTGATATGTACTCTTACATGATTCATGCCACCTGTCATACAGGAGAGAAAACTGGCCATGTTCAACATCGTTTGTCAGCATTTGCTTCTGTGGATGTTCCACTTACCATCAAGACTGACAATGGACCCTCATATGTTAGTAAACCATTACACTCCTTTTTTCAACTATGGCATATTAAACACATCACAGGAATTCCTTACAACCCTCAAGGACAGACAATTGTAGAGAGAGCACATATATCTCTTAAAACTCAAATAAACAGAAAGGGGGAGGACAGCTGCCCCCACAAGCACAATTAGATCTAGCTATTTTCACTTTAAATTTTTAAAATCCAGCCACTGATCATAAATTACTCCTGCGGAACTTCATTGGTCAGCATCCTATTGCTATGGCAAACAGAAACACTGAAAAGACACCCAGGATTTGGAGGCAGATTTATTTAACATCAGACAGGCACTGACTAGGAATCAATTGTTCCTCAAAATGTCAGGCCCTGATCTCTGGTGGTTTAGGGCTTATATGGGATAAGCAAGCAGGAAGTACAAAAGCAGAGTACTTGCCTGTCTTTGATTGGTTCTTACAATATGCATCACAGTGAGCAGCTGTGCATCACAGTGACCAGCCATTTCTAGGAGACAAAAGCAAGTAGAACTGCAACAGGAACTATTACCAGGGCAACTAAGAAACTGAAGTATACCGGCTGCGGGGGGCATTTTCTGCTGTACCATAAGTATGCCCAGCCCAGGGTTCAAGTGTTTTGGAAAGACATCGACATGGTGGGAAAGACCAGTGTGGCTAATAATGTGGGGACAAGGTTATCCTTGTATCTTGACAGACAATGGATCCATGAGGTGGCTGCCATCCAGGAATGTGCATCCTTGGCAGGAGCCACAGCCAACAGTGGAGGCAGCTCTGCCAGACAACCTCGCTGGCTCGGGCCTTCAAGAAGATGAGCCTGTCCAATGAGTCTCATCCTCAGAGACCTCCCAGTAAGTCAGGGAATGTAAATCCAGTTCACCCAAGAGAAGAGGAAGAAGGATGAGTGATCCAGTGGAATGATATCCAAGTGATGATTAGTGAGGCTAGAGCTATGGTTGCCAGAGGGGAATTCCACCAACCTCTGACAATCTTTTGGTCACCTTAATGGCTCTGCTGGCAGTCTCCATATGTGTAACACCTGTTGCAGGAGGAGAATACTGGATTTATGTCCCCAATCTACCATTACTTAGACCATTTCTTGGGTAGACCCTCCTCCTGAGATTTGTCATGAACCAGACTGGCTCTGAATTAGATGTTATTACAGGTCCAGTCATCCCTATTAACATGCCAGACAAGGCAATTATTAATTATACTTCACATTTTGCCTTCCCACCATTGTGTGTTAAAGACGCTGAAGTCCTATCAGAATATTGCTATGTTGTTCACCCACAAATCTGGGTGGGACATCATAAGGAGCAACTGTTTATCAACCTTGGGATCTACACATACCCCAGATCTATGGAAACCACAGCTACCTGTTTGCTCTCTACAAGAAATGCATGATAATACTGTCTTGCCTTGGGTCACTTGCTGGGTTGAAATGGGAACTAAAGGAAGAATAGGACAATATGAGGTTATTGATTGGAGCCCATGGGGAGAATTTATTGGCAAAATGAAGGATAGAGACCCATGGCAGATCTTGAAATGGACATATTCAGATGTTACTAAACAATTTCTACCTGCACAACTAATAAGTTTGACCAGCTCAGGACTCAGTGCCCCCATGCTGCAGTTGATTCATGATGGACAAGTAGGACAAGTACAAAAATATTTTTGGAAATTGGCCCTACCTTTCATGAAGGGAAGTATGTGGACCAGCACTGGCATGAAATCTAATAATGATAAAAAAATTCTTATGTTGAAATATTATAAAACTGTTCAAACTTCCATTTGCCTCTATAATACTTATGTATTCCTACATGGTACCGTATCTTGGAATGCTAGCTCTTTTAAATGCTTAAATTGTACCTTGAGCCACTGCATTAAACCAGGTTCTGTCTATGGACAGACGTTATTGATAATGGATCACATGCCAGAAGTTTGGATCTCTGTTAACGTTACTCCCTGGCATCACATTTGTTGCATACACTCATAGAACATCTGTCCCACCAGAGAAAGAGAATGCTTGGGTTAATTATTGCAAGAACTGTCTCTGGTTCTCCTAATTTCCAATGCATCAGTCTTTTCAGCCCTCACACATTCTGTACAAATAGCTCATTTTACAGAAAATTGGACAAAGACTGCTGATGGGGCATGGAAAATACAATGTGACATAGACACCAAATTACAAACACAACTTAGCATACTTGAAACTATTGTGTGTTGTGGATGGGAGACCAAATAGAAAGCTTACAATTGTTAAAAGGTTTAATGTGTCGTGTCATTACAAGGCTACTCATTTCTGCATAACTCCCTTATAATAAGTCCATGCACCCTTGGGAGCATATAAAGAAACATATACAAAGAGCTATCCATCAAAATGTTACTACTGACATCAATGCCCTCCAAAAGGAGGTATTATCTATGTTCCAACAGACTCAAAATTTTGACGAACGAATTTGATTCTGGGACAAATTTTCCAATACCTTGGTTCAATTAAACCCATTCAATTATTTAAATGCACACTTTTGGCTTTATGTGGGTCTGCTTGGAATAATCTGTGTGTTTCTCTTTGTTCTATTCATAGTCTGTTGCAGAGGAATCAGAACAGACTTGTAGCCATGACTCACCCTGATTCAATTTCTGTTACAGAAACAAAAAGGAGGAATTGATTAATAAAGCAGCACTGAGCAGGCTTTAGAATTAATCAGTTGGCTTTCTATATTTACTTATGAGTCTGTCGCAAGCCTAGGTGACTTGCCCAAAAAGCTAGCAGCTGGCATGCAGTAAATATAACTCTCCATGCCAATGGTCACATTAGAGACCTGTATTGGTCCGTGACACTGTGACACCTCTGAGGGCAAGATAAGGGCACAGCTGAGGACTTTTGGCTTTCACTCCAGTTCCAGGGAAGTAACTGCCAAACTTAGAGATAAGACAGTTCTCTTAATTAGAAGATTTACTCCCTAGAATGTCTTTGTTCTAAATTCTCAAGGTCCTGCTCAGTTTCCTGCCTTTACCTCAGCTATTCCCTTCATTTCCCTTCATGCCCCCTGAATTTGTTGAAAACCCAATAAATACTGGCTGTCCAGAGAAGACTTTGTCTTAGCTCCAAGAGAGTTCTGACCTTCCTAGACTCCCCATAAACCATATTGTATTTTTTCTTTATTTAATCTTTTTCCATACACTCATCTCTAGGCAGGTTTATGTTACTGGAAAACAACTTGGCTGATTGGTAAGGGTCCTGGAAGCTTGGACAATGGGAAATATAAGGAGTTCTGGGTTAGAAACATGTATATCAACATGTGAGGGTGAATACAAAATGTGGTGACATTCATGTGATAAATTAACGGCCACCAGAGGATATCTTACTATGGATAAGGCACTAAACAATAAAGTGGACAAGACAGCTTATTTGACATCAGCTTGTCTCATCAGAAATCAGTACTGGCTTAATGAGCACTTAAACAAAGAGATCACAGTGGCAATGATGAAAACTACACATTTGCCTCACTTACCAAGGCTAACCTAGCTTTGCCGTGATTATAAATGGGGGAGTAAGGCCCCTTATGGGATTTGTAATTATCACTCCAACTGAGCTGGGGAAATTATACTGGGAAAGGCATGTGAAATTAGATTATTACATTCACAGGTCCTAGAGAGAAAGGCACAGCATGCTATGCAGGGAACACACCCAGTGAGTGCCAGATCAGCATGCTCAACAAACAGGTAGGGAGTCAAGGAAGTAGAGACTTGTGGGCAAATACCTTTATTGGTGGTCAGATTAGAA
Organism: Erethizon dorsatum; assembly: GCA_028451465.1. Classification (NCBI taxonomy): domain Eukaryota; kingdom Metazoa; phylum Chordata; class Mammalia; order Rodentia; family Erethizontidae; genus Erethizon; species Erethizon dorsatum. Next base: position 67,864,722 of record CM051838.1, read on the forward strand.
TGTGCAAGCAACACATATGAGTGGATTTCACTGGTGTATTTGTAACTGGTTCACAGAAGAAAAAAAGAAGGGGAACTTGTGGCAGGGAAGAGCCTTATGGTATTGCACCTGGTAGCCTGAGCAGGGTGCTCAAAAGCCTGTTTGTGGGGAGTTTTAGAATTCACTGTATACTTCCACAACCAAATGTCCAACCTATCTGCAATAGACTATCACTAAACCCTTTATATGGCAGGAATGACCCCAGTTACCTATGCTCCCAATGACATACTTGCAGAATTTGTGGTTTTGTTTCTGCAACTCCAGTTCCTGCAGGGTTAGTAATCCTGACCTCTAAAAGGAAAGATTTCTACCAGGGGACATGGCAATATAAGCTAAAGTGGTGGCCTCAATTCTTTGGGTCTCAGACAAGAAGAGGAATAACTGATTCTGGTCAGTAGGAAAGAGGAAGTAGAACTATCATTAGACAATAGGAAAAATAATTTTGGTTTCCAAATGACCCATTTGCATGACTCCTGGTACACTCTTGCCCAATTATTTTGTAAGTGGATAAATGCAATAATCTCAGATTGAGAAAGGCCTGATGACCAGGGTTCAGATCTCTCAAAGATGAAGGTGTGGATTACACCACCAGTTAAGCCACTCTGCCCATCAGACCTGCTAGTTGATGGTGGAAGGACACCAGCAATTGGCAGTAGAAAAGGGAAGTAAAGATTATCAGTTTTAACTCTGAGACCAACTTCAGTGGTGAAAACTATGTCACATGTAATCTTCCTTTTCTATGTTAATTGTGAAGTATATGTTTCCTGAACATATAGGAAGAAGACTGAGTGGTACAGACAGAGGACTGTAAGAACATGAAGATGCACATTCAGATCCCCCTCCAGGGGAAGTCCTGATTCTGGAGTGCTACTGAGAATGTCAGGAGAGCTGTGAGCAAGCACCCTTCAGCTGTCAACCTTTGTGAAATCCCCTCAGAACATACCCTTTCCAGGGTAGGCCACATTCAAAGGCTGATCAAGACTGGGAATGTAAAGTCCTGACCTTTTCAGCTTAATGCAGCACAGCTCTAAGGGACCACATTAACTAATTCCAGAGCTACTGCTGTTTTTGCTGAATCCTGCTTCTGTCATCTCCTTCCCACAGATATTAATCCCAAAGAAACACCCCCACACTACTCAGTCCAAGAGTCTTTTTCCCAGAGATACCAACACCATAATACAGCTCCTAGCTTACTATTGGTCTGAGATAGTTGAATATGTGACTACGAGACACTAAATGAACATGTAACGAGGTGCCTATAATGTACTGGACGTTGTCTTATTCAGCAAAAAAGTGGGCATGTGCAGCAAAGTGGAAGTAGTAATATGAGATCACATATAACCAAGTCTGGGACACCTAAGGATGTTCCATGAGTGGATGGTACATACTAGTAATGCACCTACTGTTTCTATATTACCACCGCTTTTTCTTACCCCAATAGCCTCAATGGGAGTTCCCTGTGATACGATAACTAAAGAAAGAAAACAGGAGCCTGATTTTAAAATATTGCCACACAAAAATCTGCACAAGCCATAAGGAGTATTCTAGAATATCATACCCCACAGGACTAGCATATAAGGACAGAAGAAAGGGGAGTTCCTTCTGACAGAAAATACAGCTGATTGTTTATTTTTCCTGCAAAGAAATGTGGACAGAAGTATAAACTTGCTTTTGTATTAGTTTACTAAATTTTTAACAAAGTATCACAAACTGGGTGGCAAAAAACAGAAATTTATTGTCTCACCATTCTGGACATTAGAAGTCCAGAAGTCAAAGTGTTGGTATGGTTAGTTGCTTCTGAATTCTGTGAGGAGGAATCTGTTCTAGGCCTTTCTCTTTGGCTTGTAAATGGCCATCTTCTCCCTGTATCCCTTTACATAATCTTCCCTCTGAGTGTCTGTCTGTGTCCAATTTCTCTTTCTTATGAGGATACCAGTCACACTAGATTAGGGCGTACACTAATGATCTCACCTTAACTCAGTGACTTCTGTTAAGATGCCTTCACCACATATCATCACATTCTGAGGTCTTGAGGGTTATGATTCCAACATTGCTTCTTTGGGGAGGACATAGTTCAATTCACAGGATCATTTATTCATGAAGAGTGGCTAATGGTTTGACCTATCAGTTATTAAAAATTTAGTAATTTAGAAGTTAAAAGGAAGATGAGTAAATGATTGGTAAAAAGAAAGTCTGGATATTAGATATGTTTATGGAACTCTCTCAGAATGGGATGCAGAACCTGCGGACATATGTACCTCATATGAATGCTCACCAAATTTTTGACATTGCAGTTTTCAATTTTTAAAACTAAGGCAGAAAACAAGGTCTATCATGTGGATTTTCATTTAACAAATACCTACATAATGTTACCATGTGCCAGGATATTTCTTAGCATTTTATAAAATTTAAACCATTTAATTTATAAAATATCACACTGCAATTTCCCTAGCCACCTCAGTATTCTCAGTGGGCCAGATACAAAGTGGCCATGACAGTGGAAAAGGGTATATACATAGGTTCAACAAAATAAATCTCTCTTCATCAAGGCTGACATTGTTATCACCACTGCTGCATGCTAATTGGTCATTATCAGAGGCCAATTATGAATATAGCCAGCTACTGGACCTCTGGTCAATTACACTGGACTAATGGACAAAGCAGTGCAGTGTCCGTGCTGGAATAGATATATTCTCTGGATATGCATTTATCTTCCTACCTACAGTCCCATCATTACAGCATCATCTGCATGAAATTGCCAAATAACAAAATTGCTAGTTAAAATACAGTTTAACTCGTAAAACTACTTCAGATTTAATATCTAGGGATTTATCTTTAAATGGATAACTGTATTAGTTTGTCATGAAAAAGCATTTACATGTAGTCATTCTTCCAAACACAAGTTTTAAAATAAGTTACTTTCTTTTACTAATCCAAAGGTTATTAAAATTAAACATTTAACTGACCACTTGGGTTTAACTTTTACAAATATACAATATATGAGACTTTGAGGTCAAATTAAACTTACATTTAAAATTTCCTTTCATTGATTATACATCTACATAAATTATAGAACCCAAATATCATAGCTGTAAGATGCAAAATTATGTCCCAAATTATCTAAGATGGACCCATTTCATTAAGAATTTATAGCTTTTACATGCACATTAGATATGCTAATGTTCAAGGTATTTCCTAGCTTCCATAATTTAATTCAAGAACAAATTACTTATACTTTTCAGCCTTGCTTTACCTCTTACACTTAGAGATGAATATAATCAAATCAAGTTCACCAATGAATCAGTGCTTTTATTTTCCTGAGTCTTTATACCTAAGGACTTGGTTGAGCAGGGCCACTTAGGTACTTGGTTCCCCCAGGATTTGCTTTACAATACTCATCTGTCTAGGAAATCAAGGGCTACTGCAGTGTGGTCCAGGCGGGGTTGTCTACTACTTAGCAGACCTTGGCATCATCCATATGATGCTGGTTTTGGAGGCATGCAGAATGGGAAAGTTATGGGGTCATGGAAGCTTCCACTGATATTTCAAAGAAAGGTCTACAAGCCAGGTAATACATGACAAGGTCTGAATCCTTACAGGCAGCCTCTGAGAGGACAATATCTGAAACTGCAGAAGAAAGTTGAAGCTCCAGTGGAGGCCCCCAAAAGCTGGAGATGCTAGAGATGTGGGATGCCTTCCAAGGGAAGAATCAGACAGTAAACAAAGACCATGTGTGAGAGAGGCCATATGTGCAGCACCCAGTAAGACCATAGAGGAGGGGCTACCAAAGTTCTTTGGGAGCTCACATGAGGCCACCATACCCTGGGTGTTGGACAGGGAGCTACAGGATTTAATGTTTGCCCTGCTGAATTTTGCTCTTGCTTTGGCCCTACTCTTCCTTTCTAGTCCCCTACTTCTCATTTTTGGAGTAAGAATATTTATTCTATGCCCGTCCCACCATTTATGATAGAAGTATGTAACTTTTTTTTTTAATTTTAACAGGTGGTCATGTAGAGGCTATTTTAATTGTAAAGGAAATTTTAAAAACTTATATTTCTAATACTAGTATATTTCTAACACTACTCAAGGATAAGACTGAGAAACACAGCCTGTTCCCATAATTAGAAAGCTACAAAACTTAACAAACCTTAACATTCCAGGCACTAGCTGCAAGATAAGTGTAACTCAGCCAGACAGTAAGGTTTTGCTTACTTTCAAGTCCCAGAGACTTATCATTTTAAGGACAGCTTGACTCAGTCTAAGACAGTGGTTGATTCCTCCTGCTCACCCGAGCCTTGACCTCCCTTAGGATAGAAAGCCCCCAATTAACTTGCCTGAACCAAACCTGTCCAGCAACGTGTGACAAGACATATGTAGCCAACTGTAAAATATCATGTTATCTGCCTTTTGTACTTCCTTCTCAAAACCTGTATAAGAAACTACCCTGGGCTGGTGAGATGGCTCAGCGGCATGGGCGCCTGCTGGCGCACGAGGTCCTGAGGTCGACCCCCGGTACCCACAAAAAAAAAAAAGAAAGAAAGAAATGACCCTACCCCAAAACAGCACTGATGATTTGAGACCTGATTCTCCTCAGCCCGCTAGTGTAATAAAGGTTACCTTCCAAGTCCTCAGGTGCAGAGTCTTCCATTTAGTTTGATATCAGATTTCTGTAAGAGCTAAGAGTTTGCCTTCATTCACAGAAGAGACTTTAGACTTGGTCTTTTCAGCAATACTGGAACTGTTGAGACTCTGGATAATCTTGGAGGTAGACTAAATGAATTCTGCATAATTAGATTAACATGACACTTTGGGGTCCAGGGACAGAAGACTATGATTCGGATCTAAACTGTCCCACCAAAAGTTCATGTGTCTGGTGGTGAAACATTTGGAAATGACTGAATTATAAGGGCTCTAACTTCATCAGTGTATTGATTCATTGATAAGTTTATAAATTGATGGCATTATTGGGAGGTGAGAAAAATTAGGAGGTAGAAGCTTGTTGAAGAAAGGGAGTCATGGAGGCATAGCCAAGGGGACTAAATCTTGTCCTAACCTCCTCCTCCTGCCTCTCCCACCATCTTTTGTCTTTCAGGCTTCCATGAGGTGAGAAACTTTCCTCTACCACATATATTATTCAATCTTCAATCCAAAAATATCATTTATTTAGATTTTTAATTTTTCTCAAAAATCTTTTATAGTTTTCTGTCCTCCTGCACTTAATAGGACCTCCAGCACAAAGATGGTTAGACGGTGGGGCATGGTGGCATGTGCCTGAAATCCCAGCACTCAGAAGGCTGAGGCAGGAGGATTGATGTGTGTTTGAGGCCAGTCTGGGCTACAAAGTGAGTTCAAGGCTAGCCTAAACTATATAGTGAAACCCTATCTCAAAAAGACAAAAAAAAGGCAGATAGAAATGTTGATGGTAAATATCCTTGCCAAGTTCATAACAAAAAAGAAAAAGTTCTCAACATTTCACCATTAGTATGATGTTATTCTAGGGTTTTATGGTTACCTTTTAGAAGATTAAAGAAGTTTCTTCTAATTGTAAGTTAGTTTTTTTAATCATGAACAGATGGTGATTTTTTATCAATTTTTTTCTGCATCTATTAAGGTGACTTTAAGATTTTTCTTTATTCTAATAATGTTCTGAAGTTGCATTAGTTGATTTTTGAATAATAAACAAATTTTAAAATTCTGAGCAAAACCCAAATTGGTCATCATATATTAATCTTTCTACACATTTCTGAGATTTTGTGGAATTTGGAGGACATGCTGTTGAAAAATAGGTTCCAGGCAGGTCTAATAGAAAATGTGGAGGACAGCAAAGAAGATTAAATGCTCAGCATTTATAGGGGTCCTATTTGAGAATAAATATGAGACTTTTAAGCTCCTGAATATCCTGCATCTTCCACGTGAAGATAAGAAACTTTTAAAGTTTGCGAGAGGAAAGTGGTGTCCCTTCACTATATTTTGAATAAACATCCCCAAAGTTCCATGTGTTTGAGGTTTGTTTTTAAGATGGTGCTTTTGGGGGTTGTTAGAACCTTTATGAAGTGGGGACTAGTGGGAAATCTGTAGGACATTGAGAGCATGCTCTTGAAGGGGATTGTGGGACCCAGTATGGAATCCCAGTCTCTTCCTCTTCTGGATGACTTGGTGAGTGGTTTTTCTCCATGGCATATGTCTGCCATGATGTGATGCCTCACCAATGGCCAAGTTGTGGGACTATTCAGTCATGGACTGGAATCTTTGGAACCATTTGCCACAGTAAATATTTTCTATTTATAAGTTAATTATCTCAGGTATTTAATTTATAGCAATGGAAAGGTGACTTATTTTCCTTTTATGGAAATCATACAACAACTTCATGAAGAAAGTGCTTCCCAAAATGAGACTTGTTCTCTTTAACATCTGTCCCCTCCTATTCTCATTGTTCCCAGTTACAGTCAGTAAAAAAGAACACTCTCTGTTGTGGGGAACATACCCACAAACTGAAGGAACTGCAAGACCTGCCTAATATGTACTAGTAGGAACCAAGGAAAAAAAGCATGTGTGAGAGTGGATTTTAAGTATATTGGACCAGGTTACAGAATTTAAACCTGGATATGATAGAATTAAACAACATGGAAAACTCATCAATGACTTGGGATTTAAGCTTTAAGGATACCGGAAGCAGATTCTAACACTTGTCTACAATGGTCAATGTCTCTTTGAAGAGTGAACACAATTTATAGCCTACATAGATGCAATAAAAGTGACTATCCTTGGGCCTAGTATGGAGGAGAGTATCAGAAGACTCAGGAAAATGGGAATGTTATGAAGGGTTGGATGTGTAAAACCTAAAACCTTAGACAGACATGATGGTACATGCCTGTAATTCCAGCTACTTGGGAGGCTAGGGAGGAGGATTACAAAGTCAAGGCTAGCCTGGGCAACATAATAAGACCACATCTCAGAAAACAAACAAAAAACTCTGAAACTGCTGAGCATGGTGCTGCATGTCTGTAATCCTAGCACTCAGGAGGCTGAGGCAGAAGGATCGCAGTGAATTTGAGGTCAGCCTGGGCTACATAGTGAGTTCAAGGCCAGCCTAGAATATACAGCAAGACCCTGTCTCAAAAAACCAAAGCCAAGGGCCGGTGAGATGGCTCAGTGGCATAAGTGCCTGCCTGGCAAGTGCGAGGGCCCGAGTTCAACTCCCAGAACCCACATATGAAAAAAGGGGCCGGTGATATTGCTCAGCGGCACAGTCGCCTGCTGGCGTGCGAGGTCCTGAGGTTGACCCCCAGTACCCACACACACACACAAAAAAAAGCCAAAACCATAAAACAAACAAACAAAAAAAAAACCCTGAAACCCTAACAAGTATGTTCCCTAACAGGGCCCAGAACATATACTCCTAATCAGTAAAGAATGAGCTAGTGGGAGGTATGCTGACTGGTATCTTTACAAAACTCAGGGGTAGCTGTTCTTCAGGCTAGACTTTGTGGTATGTCATTCTGTTTATTTTGGCTCACAGCTTCAGAGGTTTCAGTCCATGGTCAGCTGGCTCCATAGATTTTAGGCCTATAAAGAAGCAGAAATATCATGGCAGAAGGGCATGGCAGAGGAAAGCTGCTCACCTCGTGGCAACCAGAAAACACAGAGAGAGCAAAAAAGAGCCACAGAGCTTGTGCTAGAAGGCTTCCTCCTTCTGCTTTTGTTCCATCCAGCCCTCCCTCTATTGGATGGTGCCACCCACATTCATTGTGGGTCTCCCCCAATAGTTTGCTGTCCTACATGTTAATCATCTCTGGAAACACTCTCAAAGACACACCTACAGTATGCTTTAATAATTTTTTAGGCATTTCTCAATTCAATCAATTTGACGATCAAGATTAACTATTACAGTTGGTGTAAAGCTATTACAGTGAACAGTTTTATCTTTTACCCTGTTTTATAAAGTCAGGTCACAAAACTAGAGCCCATTGTTGAGAAGGAAGACACTTTCTTTAAGGAAGGGCAATCCTACTGCAGCTATAGACTCTAAATATTCCTTTTATCCTTCTCTTTCTTCCTTTCTTCCTTCCTTTCTTTCTTTCTATTGTTTTTTTGAGATAGGGTCTCACTATGCAGTTCAGGCTGGACTTGAACTCACTATGTAGCTGAGGTTAGCCCAAAATTGTGGCAATCCTCCTGCTGTCCTTAGGTATCAGCTCTGCTTGCTCTGCTTACAATGTTGGCCCTTGGCTGGCATCTGGAAACAGGATTTTGAGAATGTTCCCACCATCCCTTACTGCTGGCTTTTTGGAACCTTAAATTCACAAATTCTAATTGCTTGAATCTGACTGTAAAATAAAATCTGGTACTATCTTCCATGGACTGTCTCAATCTCCCAATGAGCCATACTAAACTGAAAGCAGCCACAGGCTCAATAAATGGAACATAGATTTTGTGAGTACTGAAGTTTGGGGATACCCCTTTGTGGGGGTTTAAGCAGTGAAAATATCACGGATACTGGCTGGACCAAGTGGCTTACATTTCTTATAGATATCATCAGAAAAGGTTTATTTTCTGATAGAACTATGAAATTAAGGGGCTAATTAGTTCTACATTTCTGATATATAAAGAAATACAGAGACTTTGCATTCCTAACTTATAAATACTGTATGTTGGCAGCTTTCCACCTCTGTGACAAAAAACATGTGAAATGTGTAAATTATAAGAAGGAAATATTTATTTTGGATCATGGTTCAGAGGTTTCAGACATGACCCTGTTGCTTTGGGCCTGTGGTAAGACAGTACTTCATGGAAAGAGAGTGTGGTTGACGCCTGTTCACCTCATGGGGACCTGGAAGCAAAAAGAGTACAGCGGAAGGGGTCTGAGGTTGAGGTCCCAATATTGAGATCACAACTACAATGACCTAATTTCCTTCTACTAGTTTCTGCCATTTACAGGTTCCAGCTCTCCCATAGCACAATCAGCTGAGGACTAAGTCTTCAAGCCTTTGGGGAACATTTAAGATCCAAGTCATAATACTATGGGATGTTGCAAGTTGGAGGATGGCATATTAATAGAACTGTGACCCCTCTATCTAATGCTAACAGATCAGACTCTAGATCCCCTCTGGGAAATATCCTACTGCTGTCAACTTGTTATGTTGAGATTTTTCATTGGTTGCAATTTGCAACTGTAGACTGAGAACCTAAAACTATTTTCCTGACCATTTTCTTGGTAAATGCACCTTACTAAGGCAATTTGGTTGTTAAATTCAGGTGTCTGGGCTCAGGGTATAGCTTAGTGGTAGAGTTTGTGCCTAGTATGCAGGAAGCACTGGGTTTGATCCTCAGCATTGAGAATATATAAATAAAATGTAGGTATCTCCAGAAAGAGATTACTCATTCTTATGCTTTTAGACTTGTCACTACATAAATGATTGGGACTAAAAGGATGAGAGGCTGTGTAAACCCATTCTGGAAATCTTTGAAAATTCAAGAATCAGAGCCAGGCATGGTGGCACACACCTGTAATACCAGTACTTGGGAGGCTGAGGCAGGAGGATCACCATGAGTTTGAGGCCAGCCTGGGCTCCATAGTGGGTTCAAGGCCAGCCTGAACTACACAGCGAGGCCCTGTCTCAAAAAGCAAAAAACAGTCGGGTGTTGTGGCGCGTGCCTATAATCCCAGCACTCAGGAGGCTGAGGCAGGAGGATCACCATGAGTTTGAGGCCAGCCTGGGCTCCATAGTGGATTCAATGCCAGGCTGCACTACATAGTGAGACCCTGTCTCAAATAAAGAATGAATGAAAGAAAGAAAGAAAGAAAGAAAGAAAGAAAGAAAGAAAGAAAGAAAGAAAGGAAGAGAGAAAGAAAGAAAGAAAGGAAGAGAGAAAGAAAGAAAGAAAGAAAGAAAGAAAGAAAGAAAGAAAGAAAGAAAATTCAAGAATCATCATCAAGCAAATTTAAACCATCAATAATTTCATTAGCTAAATGGGCTTATTAGGATATAGGGGCTAATTGGATGAAGCAGGTCACCAAGGAAGGGCTTTGAAGAGTATATTTTGTCCCCAACCTCTTCATCTTCAGTTCTTTCCTATCTATTGGCTTCCAGGTTGCTATGAGGTGAACAGTTAGGCTCCACCACACTCTTCTACCATGTTCTGCCTCATGTCAGGCCTACAACATTGAAACCAGGTGACCATGAACTGACACCTGTAAAACCATAAGCCAAGATGTTTGCCTCTTTTGATGCCTACAATGGAGTCCTCTGGCCATCAACCCGACTTATTGAAGGGTTAATTTGCTTGAAACTAGAGCCCTGATGATTCAGTCACTTCCCAAAAACCCATCAGCTGGCAAACAATCCTTCCACAGAATGAGCCTTTGGGGGGACATTTTACATCCCAACCATAACAACACTCAGTGTTCCCATATAAGAAATTTAACCCTAGAGGATATACATGGTACTCCTGGAAATAAAGAATTTACAACTGCTAAGACATCTCTAGCAGTATATATGAGTCGGTTATGTGTAAGGTTAAGAAGGAAACCTGTAAAACCTTTCCTCCTTTAATTTGTTTTTTCCCAGCTGTTTTGTCACAGTGATGGAAAGATAGCCAAGTCAGTAAATTATAAATAATACTGCATCTTAAGAAGGATTTAAGAGATTAGTAGTCCTAAAATTTAAAAGTATGCACAGGTGATCATCCCCAGCATAGCCTCATTTAATTCATTTTTTTAAACTATGTGTGCAATATACTTAACTATGTGATAGATCCAATTGCAGCTGCATGCCAGATGGCTGTTTTATCTTTTGTAGTAATGAGTGCTGAACCAAGGGCCCCATAAAACCAGATGTGCCATCTTTATTAAAGTAGATCAATATAAATTTGGGACTTGGTAGGTGGCTATTTTTCTGTGTTAAACTCTATCAGTGAATAAAATCAAAAGCAGTTAATCTTCTTGTAATGTGATAGTGGAATACATTCACTGCCTTGTTCCAGAGTTAACTGTATTGTTTTCTTTTCTAACATATTTCACAGTGACCTCAACATTGAACATTCTGTAGCATATAGTGATAACATCGTAAATTGGACTTAGTAAGTAGTAAGTGGCAAGGGCTCCAGATGGCCTAGCATGTCACATAAAAGTGAAAGAGTAACAAATTACTCCCATGATTATTCAGGGGCCTACCACATCAGTGATGATTCTAGGGGTCTGGGGAATGCCAGGAAATGTCCTATGTAATAAAATACAAGTTGTTGTCCTTTGTATCTCTTGTCACTAAAAAGAGGCACAGTCATCTGAGCTTATTTGGATTTTGAGGCAGCATATACCATATTTAGAACTCAAAATGCTATCAGGTTTAACAAGGCCTTGGAGTAAAAGAAGGATATGCTGCAGATCGAGACTATGATACAAGCCAATCTGATGTCCTCCAGCCAATCTCATGTTACTAGAAATGCCTATGAAGGATAAGGGTATTGTGCGGAGTTTCTGGCAAGCCATAATAAGAAAGTTAAAGTACAAATCTTGTGGTACAGATCCATTTCTTCCACAGCAGATAACTTCTCTGTGTTTATATAAACAAATTTTATCATACTCATGAGTCCCAGTAGAGACTGAGTGGCTGACTATGAAAAACCAAATATTATGCTATCAGAATTGCCCGCCATAGCCTTTGTATCATCAGATCCACTAAATTATAAGGTTAGATAGGTATATGATAAATCCTTCATCTAATAAAAACAGTAAATTCAGGGTTGGCTCTAAACATATCCAGAAGGAATTCCATGAGCAGATGACCCAGACTCCCAAATCTCTTCCAATTTATACCTGTAATTTCTCATGAAGATTTCCTTTTTTTTTTTTTGTGGGTACCAGGGGTCGACCTCAGGACCTCACACGCCAGCAGGCGCCTGTGCCGCTGAGCAATATCACAGCCTGTTTTTCGTATGTGGGTTCCGGGAGTCAAACTCGGGCCCTCACACTTGCCAGGCAGGCGCTTACACCGCTGAACCATCTCACCGACCCTCTCATGAAGATTTCTTATGACCAACTGACAGAAAAGAAAAGATCTTGACCAAAGTTTGGAGATGGTTAATGCAGATGTTGGCAAAAGCCATGAATATTTAACTGCCAAATTATAGTGACACTGAATGGTAGCCCTAAAGAACTGTGGTAAAAGGAAATGTTCTGCATAAGCAGGCATGTAAGCAGCACACTTGGCCATCCACTTTTAGTTGAAAGACAAGTATCCTGAGTATGGCTACACATAGATAACTAAACTGTGGCAAATGGATGGGCTCATTGGTTCAGCACCTGAAAGAAACATAATTATTATATTAGAGGCAATAAAACTAGGGAAGATGTATATGAAAGGACTACAAAGCAGGCAAAAAAGTTTTTAATCATCTTTCAATGCCCCCAGAGACCTCTATCACAGGAGAGGTCTTCAACAACCAGGTGGAGTGGATGATGTGTCCTGTCAATATCAGTAAGCCTCTCTCTTTAGCCATCCAACAACTGAGCAAATGAATAAATAAGTTCCTGAGCAGAAAGCCATTAGGGTGGAGATGGAGGTTTTGGCCAGCCATAATAAGAAAGTTAATATAGTTTCCCTCTAACCATTACTATCTAGCTTAACTACTACCACTTCTAAATTCCAACAAAGGAAAACTGAGCCTTGAGGAAACCAGCCTGCCACTTAGTGGCAGGTTGATTATATCAGACCCTTCCCATTCTGAATAAAGCATTCATCCTTACTGGCACAATATCTGGTCTAGAAAGTGGTTTTCTTCCTCTCATCATAATGTCTCTGACAGTAATATTACCCAAAATCATATATAATGTCTGATCTATCAAAACAGTATCCTATAAAGCATTGCTTTAGACTGAAAGGTTCATTCATGGGAAATAAATAAATAATTAAATGGGGCAATAGACAACATAACCAAGAGATCCACAAATTTTACCTTGTACATCATCACCCCCAGAAGCAGCTAGCCTAGTAACTCATGGTTCTATTAATTATACTCCTGGAATGAGGTACTAGCTTCAGATATCACCCTGAAAGTTTGGAGTACTGTCCTCTAAGTTGCAGCTTATGAGCTAAACAAATAACTCTGCTCCAAGTATCTAGAATCCTCTTGGTATCTAGAAACCAAGAGGTAGAATAGGATTAGTACCTCTCACCAATGCCTCCACTAATGTGACAGCTTCCCATCCATGAAATCTTTAGGCTCTGCTGCATCTCAATGGATTTAAACTGACTACCACCTTGGGCTGCTCATATCAGTGGAGAAGGAGGCAATAAAAGGAAATACTGAGATGAAATTAGAAATTGACTCTGATTGCCATGAAGATATGGAGTTGCTGTGACGTAATTCCTATAAGCAGGAATATGTCTGGAATTCAGGAGATTCACTAGCATATCTCTTGGGGTTTTTATTGCCAGTATCAATGGCAAATCAGCAACTGCACCAATCACAGTCTGAAAAGGACCAGGCAACTATGGGCTTAAACCCTCTAAGAATAAATGTCTCTCTATCAAGCAAGAATATGACACCAGCCAGATGTGGTGGTACATGTCTGTAATCCCAGCACTGTGGGAGGCTGAAGCAGGATCAAAAAAAATCACTTGTCAGATTTATCATATACCTATCACTGTATAAAGAGTTGTTAAGACTCTTTATAAACCTATTTAATCAGGAAAGTCTAATATTGGTTCAGAGACAGAAAATATGACCAATGTCATAGATTAGAGAGCTCGAAAATAGGCTTACACACACATGGAATATTTGAATGTTACAAAGATGGTAAGTCAGATTGATTCTGCTCAAGCTGTTATTAAAAACACCACCAAACATTGTTTGATTTGAATACTGTTAGTTTAAAGCTCCACCCCACCCCACTCCTACCAGCAGCCTAACTTCTATTGGGTTTAAAGTCAGCTAACATCTTCATTCCTTTCCTCATTCCATTTTCCGGCCCAAGCTCCACCTCCTACTCCAGGTTTAAAAGAGACTGCCCTTCCTGAGTTGGGGTAGGGTGTCTGAAGTCTCTATTTTAGACCCTCAATATGCTGCTATACTTTCTGTGTTAATAAATCTTTCTGCCACGACCAGTAGTCTCCAGGTCTTAAATCAACCTATCATTTGGTGCCAAAATGCTGGAGGCCTTTGTGAGGTGACCTTTGTATTGCTGTCCTTCCACACTACATTGGCCATCCTTTCAATCAAGGCAGTCATCTCCTGGAGTTAAGCGAGTCTCTAAGACTCTGGAGGATCTTACTTTTTTCTTTTGTCTGTCCATCCAAAAATTTTAGCCTTGGGTCTTGGTCCTTGGTGGCCTCGGGAACTGTCCCCTTGGCCTAGCCCCTTAGGAGACTCAGGACACTGGTCTCCTGCTGGTTGCCACCATTACATTAAGAATACTCAGAGAGAGCAGGCTGGAAAAAGATGGCGGATGTGTAAGAAGCAGGCAGCGAAACTCTCTAAAAGTTGTCGTTGGACCACGGGAATATAGTGACCAGGAGAGCACAGGAGGGAGGGAGGTGCCTCCCCTGGACCCAGAAAAGTTCTGAAGCACAGTTCGGGACTCAGGGCGCCAGTGAAGGGTACTTTCAACGGAGAAGAAGGAGGAGACCGCGGAGCCTTCTCCCTGTCCCAGGAACCGCAGCAGGACATAAACTCAAATCTGCGGACATACGGTGACAGCTGGCGCCCCCCAGGAGCCCCCGCGGAGGATCGCGAGACAGCGGCCATGCAGGGGAGCAGGGAAAGACTGCACTGGCCCGTGGTGAGTGTCTCTCAGGCACAGCTGTCCCGTGCCAGAGAGCGATTGGCCAGGCGCCATTGTGGGGGGATGCGGTGAAACTCAGAGCGGCGCAAAAACATAGGGCTCGGGACTTGCGCTCAGGACTCAGCGCGGCGCCGCGGCTCTCAGGCCCGGGGAAAGTGCGCTGATGGCGGCAGGCGAACCAGACTGGTCTCTGTCTGAGAGTACACGCTTCTGCTCACTGCCCCGCCAAAGGGCCGCTCCTGGCTTACTGGGACAGACCTGCATGGAACATGACTCTGCCACCACACGGTGCCTGCCTACAGCAGAGTCAACACCTGGAACTGATTCTTTTTATTTATTTTTTATTTTTTATTTTTTATTTTTATTTTTTTTCTCTCATTTGTGTTTTGTTCTGGTGAAGGGATTTTTTTGTGGGGTTTTATTTTTGTTTTGTTTGTTTGTTTTGTTGTTTTTGTCTTCATTTTTGTTTCTGTTTGTCTATTTGCTCTTTCCTTCATTATTCTCTCTGGTTTTTATATGAGTGTAAACAGAGCCTCTAACCTCTTTGTGACTGTGGTTGTGATCTGTTCTTCCTTTTCTCCCTTCCTTATCTTTTTCCCACCAGTCCTCTGCACCAGATTCCCAATGTTAATGGGATCCCTCTTGGTCCTCCAACCTTACATCTAATTCCTTCCTCTTCTCCCAATACTCTATTTCCTCCTTAACTCATTTTAAATTTAAACTCCTGAGCGCAAAATTGACATATTAAGGACTTGTATACTGTATATAATTTTTCTGGTGTGCTTTAGATTTTGTTATATAACCGCAACTCTACTTTATATGGTTAAAAGTGGCAAATAACTGGTTAGCTCAGTCTGTCATTTTCTAAGCTGTGTTTGATGCTTTAGGTACCATTATAGCCAAAAGTGAAATAATTGTTCTAAACAGCTTTCCTTCCTGATATTTCATGATTGACATTGACTAACGGTCACAGAAAATACAGTGGCACAGTACCAAAGAATCAAGGACTGGGCCAAACAGGTAGCAACTTCTCATATCCAACAAATTGAAGAGGTAGGATCTGGCAGCAAGCTCAAAACCCAAAAACAAGCTTCACTTGGAAGATACTGCAGAGAAGTAGTCATCTCCTAAGGATCTTGAACACTAGCAATAAAGTAACCTACCATAGGTAATTTACAAACATCACCCCAGGAATTAAACTAAAGAAAGAAAAGAAAATGAGACGACACTTAAACAAGATGCAACCCCACACATCCAATTCACCAAAGGCAAACCTAGGGGCAATGAGGTGGGACAATCCAAAAGCCACCCACCTGGCCTATCTGAAGTGGTAAAAACAAAGCAACTGAATGAGGCTCTGGAAAAAATTAAATCAGAAATAATTTCACAGATAACTGCAGAGATAATGTCCACAATGAAGACCATGCTTAAGGACACTATAGCTGATACAGACAAAAAATAGACAAGCTTAAGAAAATTATAGAAACCATGAATGCTCAGCATAGGAAAGAAATGGAATCCATAAGGCAGATTAAGCCAATGTGAGGACAGGATCTCAGATATAGAAGACAGGCTTGCAATTAGTGATCATGAAAAGAAAGAATTCTTAAAAATAGCAAGGGACCATGAAAAATCAATCCAGCAGCTGCTAGATGACTCAAAGATAAACAACTTAAGAATAGTTGGAATAAATGAAAAAGCAGGAGATAGCATAAATGACATTAGGACCTTAGTCACAGACATTTTCACGGAGAACTTCCCTGGAAGATAAAAAGAATTTGATCTTCATATAAATGAGGCTTATAGAACTCCAACTAGAAACGATTAAAAAAAAAACTTCAGCCAGACATATCATAGTCAAGATCCCAGAAATTCAACAGAAGGGCAGAATCTTAAAAGCTGTTAGGGAGAAGAGACAAATCACCTATAAAAGAAAACCCATCAGAATCACAGCTGACTTTTCAGCACAAACCCTTAAGTCAAGAAGAGCTTGGAATGATGTATTTCAAGCTCTAAAGGAAAATAACTTTCCACCCAGATTGATGTACCCCGCAAAACTATCTTTCAAAATTGATGGAGAAATAAAATACTTTCATGACAAAGAACATCTGAGAAAATTTATGACCACCAAACCAGCACTCCAAAATGTTCTGAAGGAAATTCTAGAAAGAGATAACAAGGACTACAACTCCAGGAACACCAACAGAAGGAATCCACCAGGCAGGGCAGATAATTAAATAGTGGGAGAGGAGAAAAACAAACAAAGAGTGGGAACCAACAACAGGAAAATATCATGACAAGTATAAGTCAATACATATCGGTTTTAACCATCAATGTTAATGGTCTCAATTCACCAATCAAAAGGCACAGACTGGCAAAATGGATCAAGAAGCAAGATCCAACAATATGCTGTATACAAGAAACACATTTAATTCAGAAAGAAATTCATAGACTGAAAGTCAAAGGATGGAAAACAATACTCCATACAACAGGAACCCAGAAAAAAGCAGGGGTAGCTATTCTTTTTGCAGACAAAGTGAATTTCAAGCCAAGAATGATTCAGAGAGATAAACTCGGTCATTACATGCTCGTAAAGGGTACAATCCAAGAGGAAGAGATAACAATCATAAATATATATGCATCAAATTCCAGTGCACCCAGCTATATAAAACAAGTATTAAAGGACATGAAAAATCAAATAAGCACTAATACAATTATATTGGGGGATCTCAATACTCCACTGTCACAAAAGGACAAATCAACTAGACAAAAAATCAATAATGAAATAGTAGCACTGAACCAAACTTTTGAACAAATGGATTTAGTAGATGTCTACAGAGTGTTCCACCCCACAACAGCAGAATACACATTCTTCTCAGCTGCACATGGGACGTTCTCCAAAATAGAGCACATACTAGCTCATAAAACCTGCTTAAGTAAATGCAAAGGAATTGAAATTATCCCATGCATATTATCAGACCATAGTGCAATGAAATTGGAAATCAATGGCAAAAGAAATCACAAACACTCCCTAAACACATGGAAATTAGATAGCACCATCCTGAACAACCAGTGGGTCACAGATGAAATTAAAGAAGAAATTAGACACTTTCTACAACTGAATGATAATGACAGTACAATATACCGGAACTTATGGGACACAATGAAAGCAGTCCTAAGAGGGAAATTTATAGCATTAAATACCTATATCAGGAAAATAGAGCAAGCACAAATAAACAACTTAATGGTGAACCTCGAACTTCTAGAAAAAGAAGAGCAGGCTAAGCCAAAAGCCTGTACAAGGGAGGAAATCATAAAGATCAGAGCAGAAATTAACGTATTGGAGACTAAAAGTACAAAACAAAGAATCAATGAAGCAAAGAGTTGGTTCTTCGAAAGAATAAATAAGATTGACAAACCCTTATCCAACCTTATTAAAAAAAGAAAAGAAAAGACTCAAATCCATGCAATTGAAAATGAAAAGGGTGGGGCCGGTGAGATGGCTCAGCGGCATAAGCGCCTGCCTTGCAAGCATGAGGGCCCGAGTTCGACTCCCGGAACCCACATACGAAAAAGGGGCCGGTGATATCGCTCAGCGGCATGGGTGCCTGTTGGCGCGCGAGGTCCTGAGGTCGACCCCCCGGTACCCACAAAAAAGAAAATGAAAAGGGTGATATCATGACGGACCCTGCAGAAATCCAGAAGATCATCTATACCTATTTTGAAAATTTATATTCTACTAAGATGGAAAATGAATGGGCCGGTGAGATGGCTCAGCGGCATAAGCGCCTGCCTTGCAAGCGCGAGGGCCCGAGTTCGACTCCCGGATCCCACATACAAAAAAAGGGGCCGGTGATATCGCTCAGCGGCTCGGGTGCCTGTTGGCGTGCGAGGTCCTGAGGTCGACCCCCCGGTACCCACAAAAAAAAAAAAAAAGATGGAAAATGAAGAAGAAATGGACAGATTCCTAGATACGTATGAATTACCAAAGCTGAATCAAGAATATTTAAAAATCCTAAATAAACCAATATCAACCAATGAAATCGAAGATGCAATTAAGAACCTCCCAACAAAGAAAAGTCCAGGCCCTGATGGATTCACTGCTGAATTCTACAAGAAATTTAGAGAAGACCTAACACCACTACTTCTCAAACTTTTTAATGAAATTGAAAGGGAAGCTATACTCCCAAATTCATTCCTGGAAGCAAGCATTACCCAGATACCAAAAGCAGAGAGGGACCCAGCTAAGAAAGAGAACTACAGGCCAATCTCCCTAATGAACATAGATGCAAAAATCCTCATTAACTTACTGGCAAACAGAATCCAGCAAATCATCAAGAAGATTATACACCATGACCAAGTTGGATTCATCCCAGGGATGCAGAGATGGTTCAACATATGTAAATCAATAAATGTAATACACCATGTTAACAGAACCAAAGACAAAAATCACATGATCATCTCAATAGATGCAGAAAAGGCTTTTGACAAAGTCCAGCACCTTTTCATGATAAAAACCCTACAGAAAATTGGAATAGATGGTCTTTATCTCAATCTGATAGAAGCTATCTATGACAAACCAACAGCCAATATTATACTAAATGGACGAAAACTGAAAGCCTTCCCTCTAAAATCAGGAACAAGACAAGGATGTCCACTGTCCCCACTCTTATTCAACATAGTTCTGGAAACTTTAGCCAGAGCAATTAGACAAGAGAAAGAAATAAAAGGAATAATGATTGGAAAGGAAGAAGTTAAATTATCATTATTTGCAGATGACATGATACTCTACACAGAAGACCCCAAAAACTCCACTAAAAAACTGCTAGATTTAATAAGCAAATTCGGTAGTGTAGCTGGATGCAAAGTCAATACTCAAAAATCAATAGCCTTTCTGTACACAAATAACAAACTTACTGAAAGAGAAATTAGGGAAACAATACCTTTCACAATAACATCCAAAAAAATGAAATACCTAGGAATCAACCTCACAAAGGATGTAAAAGACCTCTACACTGAAAACTACAGTACTCTGAAAAAGGAGATTGAAGAGGATATCAGAAAATGGAAAGATATCCCTTGCTCCTGGATAGGAAGAACCAATATCGTGAAAATGGCCATACTTCCAAAATTGTTATACAGATTTAATGCAATTCCAATAAAAACTCCAACAGCATATCTCACAGAATTAGAGAAGACAACCCTAAAATTCATTTGGAATCAGATGAGACCTAGAATAGCAAATGCAATTCTGGGCAACAAAGGCAAGGCAGGGGGCATCACAATCCCCGACTTGAAATTATACTATAAAGCTACTGTGATAAAAACAGCGTGGTACTGGCAAAAAAAAAAAAAACCAGAAATGGAACAGATTAGAAGATGCTGAAACAACCCCAGACATACTAAGCCACCTTATCTTTGACAAAGGTGCCAAACACATTCACTGGAAGAAAGATAGCCTGTTTAATAAATGGTGTGGAAAAACTGGCTCTACATATGCCGAAGATTGAAACTAGACCCATATCTTTCACCATGCATTAAACTAAATTCAAAATGGATCAGAGATCTAAATATTAAAACAGAAACATTAAATCTGCTGGAAGGTAGGATAGGTAAAACCCTTGAAGACATTGGTATAGGCAAAGACTATGAATAAAACCTCAACCGCACAGGAACTGTCACAAAGAATCAACAACTGGGATCTCATCTTATTAAAAAGCTTTTGCACAGCAAGAGAAACCACCAACAGAGTGAAGAGACAACCCACAACGTGGGAAAAAATGTTTGCCAGCTGTTCCTTAGACAAAGGATTACTATTGAGAACATATAAAGAACTAAAAAAAATCAGACCTCCCAAATTTAAAGACCCACTCCAAAAATGGGCATCTGAGACGAAAACACATTTCTCAGATGAAGAAATACAAATGGCAAATAAATATACAAAAAAATGTGCAACATCACTAGTCATTCGAGAGATGCAAATTAAAACAACACTGAGATACCATCTCACCCCAGAAAGAATGGCTACTATAAAGAAATCAACTAATAACAAGTGCTGGAGGGGCTGTGGGGAAAAAGGAACCCTTCTTCACTGTTGGTGGGAGTGTCGACTGGTACAGCCACTGTGGAAGTCAGTGTGGAGATTCCTCAAAAAACTAGGGTTGGAGGTCCCATTTGACCCAGCTATTCCCCTTCTGGGCATCTTCCCAGAAGAATTAAAAACATCGTACCACAGCGATATATGTGCACCCATGTTTATAGCAGCACAATTTGTAATAGCCAGATCTTGGAAACAACCCAAATGCCCATCAACTGAGGAATGGATAAGAAAGATGTGGTATTTTTATACAATTGAGTACTATTCAGCCATAAAGAAGGATAAACTGGAGACTTTTATAGGGAAATGGATGCAACTCGAGAAAATACTCGTAAGTGAAATAAACCGGACGCACATGTGTAAGCATCATATTTTCTCTCTAGTATGAGAAACTGAAAGAGTAAATAAGATCCAAAATGTACAATAGACATGGTGAATCAAAAAGAAACTGGTCAAAAGGAAAGAGAGACTGGGATGGGGGAACAGGGAAAAGAAAGAAGGGAAAGGAAAAAAATTGTATTTATATATAAGATGGTTAAGATACATACACTACTAATTTTACTTAGTTCATTGAAGAGTAAGGTTTGTGCCAATAGTGTTTGGACAATTGAATGCTAATATCTGGTATCCTGAATAACTAACTTAAAGATAACAATACGTAATGCATTAACCATTGTTACCCTCCAATTATGTTGTTTTGAAAATTTGTTCTTTTTTGATTTGTTTTTTCTTCTCTTTAAAATTAATAAAAAAAACTAAAAAAAAAGAATACTCGGAGACACAGGGACATCTGTCTCTCTGTTGTTCTCTCATCATTTTGCCAGACCCCCACCCATTCCACTATGGGAAATTCCAATTCAGCCATCTGACTGCCCAAAGACTCCCTAAAAACCTTCTATCTGGGAAGGGGAGATATTAAAAAAAATCTTATTTTTTGTGTAACACAGTTTAACAGATAATAATTAATAACCCAAACACAGGACTTTCAACTTCCAAGTTCTTTGAGAATTAAACAGATTTATCCAGTATAATTGCAAGTGGTCCAAAGTTCCTTATGTCCAGGCTTTCTTCTACCTTCTCAAGTCAACTTTCTCTCAATCCTGTACTAATTTCCAAATTCTCCTTCAAAAGCAACCCAGACTTGACCCTAATTCTATTCTCAGACCTGAATTTGATCCTGCTGGCCTCCCCTGCCATATGCCCCTCAACCTTCTCCCCTTATTTTTCTCCTCTGTCATCAGAGGTCTCCCCTCAACTCTCTTCCCTTCTGTTGCATCTGGGAGATGAACATCACTGCTTTGTTGTCCAAGAAGCCCACTGGGATCATAACTCAGCCCCAGTAAAAAATTAGAGGGACTAAGTTTAACAAAAGGAAGACACTTTATTTGTAAAGAGGAAAAGGAAGGGAGAGAAAGAGGATAGGTAGCTACTCTGATAAGAAAAAATCAGGGTAGGGGGCTGTGGAAAGATGAAAGACCCATGGGCCCTTTGTTCCCAGCTGCTTTTATAGGGAGGGTTATAGTGACCCTTCCCCCCCACACACACCAAATTTGCCATAACTGGATTGGCTTCTGGACACCTCTGCCTATCATCATTTCTTCCAGTGGTTTCTGTGCTGCTTCTTTCTGTCTGTTTGTTTACTTGTCTTTGACTTACCTTTTAAGGCCTTATCTTTGTGGCTAGTTAGCAAGGGGGTGCCTTATTCTCGGTTAGTTTAGAGTTAGTAAGGGGGTGTGTGGATAGCTATTGTACTCTATAATGACCCTAGAGTGAATAATATAGTGACTCTACAGTGAATACACATGAATATGTGTGTGTATGTTAGTGCATAGGTGTGATATATACTGCCTTAAAGTTAGCCCCCCCTTTGTTTTCCCTGTATTTTATTGGAGGTGGGGGCAGCTTATCATTTGTGCACCTGGCTTTCTCTCTGTGTCCTGCCTGTCAGCTCTTTTTCTGATCTCTTGGTGCAAGTCTCAAGGACATTTGGTGCCTTTCTTTATCTGTTTTTTTTTCCCTCTTTCTTTACCCCGTCCTTGACTTATTTCTCACGAGAATTTTTCTAGTAAGATTTGTTTTTTAACTCTTTCTAGTCAGGATTAGGTAGAAGACTCACTGAGGCCCCTATTCTATTTTCTTGTTTACAGACCCCTGACCCTAAACCTCCCTCTTCACCCTCTTTTTTCTCTGCCCACTACACACTCTCCACACAACAACTCTATCCTCCCCCTTCAGGAGGTGGCAGAGGCAAAAGGCATTATCCACATTCATGTTTCCTTCTCCCTTTTTGACTTTTCCCAAATTAACAATGCCAGGGTTTTGTCTACCCTCAGGCCCCAGTTCAGCCTTTAGTCTCTCCCCCACCTGATAACACCCTTTCAGTCTCTCTCCCCCTCCATACTTCTACTGGTATAACTCTATACTGTTAAAATAACGGGAATATTACAAGATTGCTCTGGTACCCCCTAAGGAGATAATTGTCTTATGTGTCTTGTCTGTTTGTCTGCTTGTTAATCTATGTTTATAATAATCTGCCTTGGATGTGGATAACTGCCAAACAAGACTCCCTCTACAACTGAAAAGACAGCTGCCTGAACCAGTTTACTTCAAGTTGCACCAAGAGGGGTGGCTTCTCCAGTTTTTCCCAGGGTCCCCAAGCCCCAAGATTAAGGGAAATACTATATTTGTTAGTAAACAATAAAAAAATCTGTATAAGATCACAGTGACCGGGTAGGTGAGATAGCTCAGTGGCATAAGCGCCTGCCTGGCAAGCACGAAGTCCTGAGTTCAACTCCCGGAACCCACATATGAAAAAAGGGCCGGTGATATCGCTCAGCGGCACGGGCGCCTGCTGGCGCGTGAGGTCCTGAGTTCAACCCCGGTACCCACAAAAAAAAAAAAAGATCACAGTGACCATGGGGTACCCCACCACCCATGGTAGCAGCAACAGAGACAAAACTCCAAACTCCAAGCCCATACCAAGTAAATACAGAGGGAAAAACTAAAATAAAACAAAATATTAATGCCACAGAAAAACACTGACAAAAAAAGGTATTTTAAAAAATAGGGTCTAAACCACCAGAATGAATTCAAGCTGGAATCTAAACCCAAGTTGGTATAGAGAATAAGTCTAACCCCAAATACCAGGTAAAAAGTGTCTCTCACTCTACACACAGCCTATATAAGGTCCTGGCAAATAACAAGGTAAGACTGACTCGTATCTCAGGATGCCACAGGAGAAAACAGCCTTCCTAAATGCCCATAAAAATGTAATGAGGGTCTATTAGGAAAACATCTTACCTGATTGGTAAATTTAGTTTGAATTCTGTGGCTTAAGTTAATATTTTTATTGGACTGATGTTCCTAAAATGTTTCTTTTAAATAGCTTTGAGATGATTCTTGAACTACAATTACAGGGTTAACTTGCTGTTTTGTTGGTTTTTGCTTGTACTAAGATAACTTGTCATTAAAGGTCATATGAAGTCTTAAAGAGTTGTCAGCTTTAGCTAAAAGGTAACATCTTTGCCTTACTTTCTGCTGCTGCTAAGATTACTTTTCAAGGTTACTTAAATGTTTGTTATTCAGCCAACGCTAATGAAAATGTAACAACTCTAAGTTAACTCTGAGATAAACATGTACCAGGAACATTTTAAAATCTAAAAGACTACTGGGCTTGTTACAAAAGAAAACCAGCAAAAAGGACAAAAATTATATAAAGAAAGTTATAAGTATAAAAATATTTTTATATCAAAACTAGGAGATCCAGCTATGTCAAAAGGTTTGTGGAGGTTGAGGCTTGTAAAAGGAAATATATGTTTGGCTACTCTGTTTTTACTTTTGTTGGTTTGCTTAGGCCTAAAATCTGTTTCCTTTTAAACCTCTTTGTTGTTCAAATGTGGCTTAAAGAGACTGTGCCACTAATTCAAAATCATCAGTTACTTTCCCTCCAGCCTGGAACCAGATAGACCTACAACTGAAACAGTATCCAGCAACAAGGGACAGTAATAAATGATGATTGATCAACAATGCCTCAGGACAAGAGGGGATATTTAAAAAACATGAAAGCTGTCAAAATCAAAAGGAAATCACTCCTGCCAACCCTACCAAAAGATAAACAGAGCCCAGAGATTATAAGGAAGGACTCTTACATGTAAGTGCTTGATTTTAACTATACAAAAGATATTATTTGGGTCCGGCTTTCAAACTCTTCGTGGTAAAAAAAAAAAATGGCTACTAATGATCATTCTTAAATAGTTCTTTTTGGTTCATGTTTGTGCAACTATCTTCTCCAGTTTTTTTTCTTCCAGAATTCCATAGTTCTCAAAAACAAGACTCAGAGCAATCGCTAAACCTACAGTAAAAACGCATTTGGAGTTCATCACCCAGTTTATGTCTCAACCCTATCCTCAAAATCATCCTATCAGGCCGAGGATACAGCTCAGTGGTATAGCTCCTGCCTGGCAAGCGCAAGGTCCTTAGTTTGATTCCCGGTACCAAAAAAAAATCATCCTATCTCTGATGATCAGCAAACTCAAAAGAGTGCCTAGTGACATCTCCACTCAGCTCAAAGCGGTTATGGATGTGAACCCTTGGTCCCTTGTCAATGATTTTTTGTTTCATCTGGAAAAATATGATGACAAAGGGTTAAAATTCTCAACATCCAAATTTCTTTGATAACACATTTCTGCCCAGCACCTACTGGATGACTATAAAACACTATACCAATGAGGACTAAAAACAGCACAAGATAAAAGTAAATAAAAAAAAATTCTTTCTTCCCCTGTGCTAAAGGGACAAACAGTCAGATTGTCCTCAGATCTCTGGGAATGAGGCCAACTGTTCCAAATCCAAGGCCACCTCCAACCTGTTTTTTCCCAGTCTGCTGGGACTTGCTGCTGACAGCTGACTAGGCCCCAGCTAAAGCTCCTGTGATCTGCATCACCAGACAGAACTCAGGGTTTGTCTAAAGGTAGCAAGTAAGTCAACCTCTTTTCTTTTGGATACAGGAACAGTGTATTTGGCTTTACAGAAATATAGAGAACTTTTAGTCCCCTCCTCTGTCTCTATTATGGGGGTTGATAGTCTTATCTCCAAACCACTCTATACCAAGCCTCTGCCTTACACCTTAAAAACAACAATTTTCACACATTCCTTTCTAGTGTAGGGACAGAAGGGACCCTTAGGGTTAGAAGAAAGACCCGGGCCCTTTTTAGAGGATAGAAAAAGCAGTCTCTATGTGGCTGTGAGCAGCAAGCAGCTTTGTGGTTTGAAGCTGACAGGTCCTGGTTTTCACGCCTGCCTCTGTGCAGGCAACACTGTCCCTCCTAGTGCAAGTTGCCATGTTTACCTAAATTCCCCCATTAGCCCACAACACCAAACCCCTAGCAACAAGCCCAATATCCAGTCAATCAACTGTCAGTCCTCAAGGGGTTGGAGACAGGACTCCTACCCCATAAAACAGGATCGCAGCCCCATATTCAGCGATTTCCCAGCTCTGGACCCCGCCACTCCTCCAGAGTGGCCCTTTACCACTTCCTCTTGCAATACCTACAATAAAATTACTTTTGTTTTGTACTGGTCTTCTCTGACTCCTCTTCCTTTTTCTGCACTGGAGAGAGGGACAGCCTGGCAAGGGTGAATCTGGGGACCCCTAGACTCCAGATCCACCAGACTTTACACTAGCACTCCCAACCTATCCCACCTCATTAATGGGATGATATATATCTTCAAAATCACATTCCACCATTACCATCCACAGCTCCTCAACCTTAGCTACTCTTCTTTTCCTTAGCCTACCTCCCTCCTCAACCCAGATCACATAAGCTTTACCTCGCATTTTACTCCAATAACTCAACCCCATTGTGTGGGACACTAAACACCCTTCGGTTGTTTCTCAGCACACTCCTATCAAGGTTACTCTCAAAGATCCCATCTTCCTCCCAAAGAAGACACAATATCTCAGTCTACAGGCCATATGGGGATTCCAACCCACTATCCCCAAATTCCTCTCTGCCAGACTTCTAAAACCCACCAGTTCTTACAACACTTCTATCTTAACCATTAAAAAACAAATAGAACCTATTATCTCGTCTAGGACCTACACACTATCAATGAAGCCTCCCTACCCATCATCTCTCTAGTGCCTAATCCATACAGTATTTCCTCATACTACCAGATACCTCTCATCTGATAGTTGACCTCAAAGATACTTTTTTTTACTATCCCTTATGACCCCAGTTTCCAAAATCCTTTTACCTTTACCTAGATGGATCCCAACACTGAAAACTCCCAGCTCATTTAAACTTTCCTTCCTCAGGGATTCTCCAAAACAGTCCACACCTTTTTGGACAAACACTAACCAAATACCTCCTGTTTCTTCCTCTAAACCCTAGCTGCCATATTCAATATGTTGATGGCCTTTTATTGTACAGAATTTCTCTGAATTTGTGCATAACAGTCACTGTTCAGTTACTTAACTTCCTAACAATAAAGAGATATCAGGTATCTCCAGACGAGGGCTAGTTCTTTAGATGGAAGTCACTGACCTTGGACTTCACATCACCCCTACTCATAAGAGAATCACACAAGATCACAAAACCCTCATCTCTCAAATCTCCTTACCCCAATCAAAATCTGATCTGATATTTCTTTTGTGGTACTCACTAATTACTTTCAACTATAGATCTCAAACTTTGGTCTCATAGGTAGACCACTATGTGAGGCCACCTTGGCAGACCTCAGTCACCCCTTAATCTCCTCTGCCTCTCTGTCTTCTGCTTTCAACCAACTCAAATAGGCCCTCACTTCTCTGACAGCACTCAATCTCCCCAACCTCAATAGACCTTTCCACCTATATATAAATACCAAAAAGTAATTTTTGGTACACCTAGCACAACTTCTTGGAACAGACATACAACCTATATTTTACTTTTCAAAACAGTCAAATAAGATGGTCCTGGGGTGGCCATGTTGTCTCCACGTTCTAGTGGCAGCAGCTCTCTTAATATGAAAAGCTCCAGGCTTGTTCTACTCCAACATCTAAAGTCTATATCTCTTAACAGCCTATACTAACTCACCAAATTTATGCTACAAAAGCAAAATATATGGGTAGATCTCCTGCCCATTGCCCTCCTGTGCCAATTTCTGCAAAACTTTGCTAAAACTTCGCTCCCAAAAAATGATGACGACTCCACTCCCTTATCAATCCTGCCAAGAGATAGGGTCTACCTCAAAATCCTCAATCCCAAACTTCTATAGCCCACATGACAGGGACCCTATACAGTTATCCTTACCATACCAACAGCCACAAAACCTCCCTCTTAAATGTATTTCTCCAGAACAGAACTCTAAAAAAAAAGTCCATCCCCATCCATTCTACACAGGTAGAAATCCCAGTTCCTAACTCTTACATCTCTCCACCTCACAGCCATCCAGAAATAAAACTGATCAACATGATCAAATGACAAACTGTGACCAGTCTTCTACTACTCTATGCTAATCCAATTAGTTGGTTGTTTCCTACTCATGTTGACACAATCAGTTAATTATCACAGTCCCATAAGCCTTGAAACTTCCCTCTTAATCAAGCCCCCATTTACATTTACCATGAGCCAACACTTAGCGGTCCCTTCATGGAAAACACTCCTCAATATAACCAAGCCATCACTATCAAGCACCCCCAAGACTATCAGTCTCATCAGGTCAATTATGACATCTCACCTGAGACAAATAAAAAGTCCACTCAATCACTCTTTTTCTCTGGACTACCCACAATCTCAATCTCTTCCCCAGAATTAATTATTCATAAACCCTCTAAGCTCTTCCAATGGGATCTCATTAATATCGCACCCTCCAATAACTCTATACCAAGGATCTAAAGTTCACACCTCTTCTCACTACATCTCATGACTTGCCTTTTCCAATCAGGCATTTTTTTACTTTGTGCCCAGCAATCCTACCATGCCTGCCCACTAACTAGACAGTGACATATACCTTTGCCTATTTGTTTCCAATGTGCCCCCCAATAACCAATCCCTCCCATTCCCCACCAGTGATCATATCCACCACAAAAAGGCACTCACTCTAACCCTCCTTCTAACAAAATCAGAGATACCCATAGAAGTGACCACAGAGGTGAGACAACAGAACACTTCTCTCACCTTCTACCAAAGCTTATCATAAGACCTACAGAAGAGCCTCAGTGAAATCTCACAATGCCTAATCAATATCCAGGACCAGAGGGACCATTCCTGTTCCACACTATGATGTGCTTCAGCTAAACAACAGTCCAAAACCTCACCCAACACCAGATGGACAACATCTCTACTAAAAAAAAAAAAGTTAGATACTAACAAATCCTGCACCAGAAGAAAAAAAATACAAAACCCTAAATGATGGGCTGGTGAGATGGCTCAGCAGCATAAGCGCCTGCCTGGCAAGCGTGAGGTCCTGAGTTCAACTCCCAGAACCCACATACAAAAAAAGGGCCAGTGATATCGCTCAGTGGCATGGGCGCCTGCTGGCGCGCGAGGTCCTGAGGTCGACCCCCAGTACCCACAAAAAAAAACCCCTAAATGATGCCCCAACACAGCAGAAAGTAGCCAAAAGACTGTGATGGCCCATTCTTCTCTTTCCTGTCCTCAACAATACCCTAATTTTTTATTTATTTTTTTCTTTGTTAGTATTTTTTCTTTTTTTTCTATTTCTCTATTTTAAAAAAAGACTGAAGGTTAGCTTAAAACACACACACACACATGCACACGCGCGCACACACACACACACACACACACACACACACACGTCTAGCTTCTATTCTAGGTTTAAAGCCAGCTAACTTTCTCATTCCATCCTTTGTTCCATTCCCCACCCAAGGCCAAGCTCCACCCCCTACCCCAGTCTTAAAAGCTGCTGCCCTGCCTCTTAGGGGCAGCTGAAGTCTCTACTTCAGACCCCTGATGTGCTGGTGCAGAAAATAAAACTTTCCGCCTCAGTCCTCTCTGGTTCTTAAATCAACCTAACAATACACATTTATGTCTCATAGTTCCTAGGGCTGAAAGTCCATGGTCAAGGCACCTGCAGATTTGGGTCCTGCTAAGGGCCTCTTCCAGGCCTTCTTCCTGACTGTATTCTTGCATAGCAGAAAGACAGGAATTGCTGGTGTCTCTTCCACCTTTTGTAAGGGCACTAATCCTTCTCAGGATCTCCACCTTTATAAACCATGAAAACCACCTCCCAAAGTCTCTACCTCTTATAACCATCACATTAGAGCTTCAGGTTTCAATATTATGGGGGACACATTCAGGCTGTAACAACTCAACTGAGAAAGATGGAAAAGTTCAATTAAAAATGGTTATCTAGGGCTGGTGAGATAGCTCAGCGGCATAAGCGCCTGCCTGGCAAGCGTGAGGTCCTGAGTTTGACTCCCAGAACCCACATAAAGGAAAAAGATGGCTGGTGATATCGCTCAGTGGCACAAGCATCTGCTGGCAAGTGCGAGGTCCTGAGTTCGACTCGTACTCACATAAGAAAAAATGGTTATCTACCCAGAAAAAGATTCAAGAGATCACCAGTTCACATCATAATTTAAAAATTAAATCCTAATGGATCTATTTTTTTCATTGTTGCTGTTACCGAGGATTGAATCTATCACCTTCACACTGAACTATATCCCCAGCCCTTTTTTACAGTCTTACTAAGTAGCTAAATTGCCCAGAATGGGTTCAAAGCTGCAATCTTCCTGCCTCATCCTCCCAGAGTCCTGAGATTATTACAGGTATGCACTACCACACCTGGTTTAGAGCTGAGATTTAAATGTCAACAAAAAGAAAGAAAATGAAGAAAGGAAGGAAGGAAGGAAGAAAGGAAAGATGGAAAGAAAGAAAGAAAGAAAGAAAGGAAGGAAGGAAGGAAGGAAGGAAGGAAGGAAGGAAGAAAGAAAGAAAGAAAGAAAGAAAGAAAGAAAGAAAGAAAGAAAGAAAGAAAGAAAGAAAGAAAGAGAGAGAGAGAAAGAAATCAAGAGATCAAGAAAGAAAGATTTGTGTGTGTGTGTGTGTGTGGGTACCGGGGGTGGAACTCAGGAACTCGCGTGCCAGCAGGTGCCCGTGCTGCTGAGCGATATCACTGGCCCTTTTTTTGTATGTGGGTTCCAAAAGTCGAACTCAGGACCTCGCGCTTGCCAGGCAGGCACTTATGCCGCTAAGCTATCTCACCGGCCCCAGAAAGAAAGATTTTAAAGCTCTTAGTGGAAAGAACAAAAATATTTTAGACCTCAGATAGAAATAGATTTCTTTAAAAAGACACATATAAAAGAAAAGACTGCTAAATGCAGCTATATTAAAGTCAAAGACACTGACTTAGCAATAGATATCTTAAAGATCTGAAAAGATAAGATATAGGTCAGAAAAAATATAATCCACACACTGACCAGAACTATTATTAAGAATATATAGGGCTAGAGATGTAGCTTAGTGTCAGAGTGCTTGCCTAGCATACATGAGGCCTTGGGTTCAATCCCCAGCACTGCAATACAAACAAAAATAATGATAGAAAAATGATAAAAGACATGAATAGATGTTTTACTGACAAAATGCATATAACCAATAAACATATGAAAAGATGTCCAAATGCAGCTCAAAACCAAGATCAAGTACACAGTTGTTTGGGGAAAAAACTTAAAAACCTGACAATATCAAATGTTGGAAAGTGTAAGGTTCCAAGAGATTAAAGTAAGTAAGGTGATATCAGTGTAAATGCTTTGGAAAATAGTTGGGCATTGTTTATTAAATTTGGATTAATTTTACTCCCAGATAAATACTGAGAGCTCCAGAATTTCTATTCTTAATTATACTTATATCCGAGAGAAGCTTTTGCACAGTTACATCAGAAGGTAAATAGATAGATAGATAGATAGATAGATAGATAGATAGATAGATAGATAGATGTAAATATAGTGTCAGCACACACAGAGCAAAAATCAGAAAATAGGGCTGGTGAGATGGCTCAGTGGCACAAGCGCCTGCCTGGCAAGCGCGAGGGCCCGAGTTCGACTCCTGGAACCCACATACGAAAAAAGGGCCGGTGATATCACTCAGTGGCACAGGTGCCTGCTGGCGCGCGGGGTCCTGAGGTTGACCCCTGGTACCCACAAAAAAAAAATCAGAAAATAATCCAAATACCCATCAACTGAATGAATTATCTATAGCATTCCATTCACAAGATGGAGGATTTTACAGCAATTGAAATAAATGACCTACAGTAACACCACAAGATTATTGGATTTTTTAACAAAATTCTAAGTGGATAAATGAGTGCCAAAGTAAAACTATTACATAGGTATTTTACCATTTCTGTAAAATTTTTTAAACTACATGAATAAGCTGGGCATGGTGCTATACATCTGTAGCTCCAGCTACTGGGGAGGCTAAGACAAGAGGATCATTTGAACCCAGGAGTTCAGGGCCAGCCTAGGCAACTCAGTGAGATCGGGTCTCTTACAAAAAATAGAGACAGAGAAAGTTAAGTAGATAGGTCATGATACAGTTACAGGTGCAAGAGAGATGCTATTGTGTAAGTAAAAAAGGTGGATCATATATGCACTAATGATTAGAGTCTATCATAACCCACTTCTATAAACCTGAGATACAGCAAGATTTTTTTAAAAGGTACATATGATAGACAGCACACATAATAATCAAGGAAGTATTTTGCCAAAAATGTTTAGCCTCATTTAGCCCTTGTCTTACTGAAAGAGAGTACAGAATCCGGAACCTTCCTGTGTAGTTCTGGAGCTTGAAGAGAATCGATCCTAAGAAACAATGTCTGGATATAAAACAAGAAATCATTGACCCAGATCAGCTTTAACTCAAGATGGCAAAGCAAAGTAGGGAGGAAAACACAAGAGTAAAGCACACAGTAAAGACCAGCGTACACTAAAATCCCATAAAGCACTCCCCCGAAGAGAATGATGGCATGCGGCCAGCTCCAGGCTCAGAAGGCTAACTTAGCCGTGCTGCCTCTCAGTGAGTGAATGAGCACCTGAGCCTGAGAAGATCTCATAGCTCCAGTGCCAAGGAGATAGGGAAGGCTTTTCTGTGGCAACATCACCAAGAAGCTAGATCAGGAGCCACCAGCACTGACAAGAGGAATTCACCATTTGTCAAAAGGCAGATAGGTGCATTTCCTCCCAGTAATCAATGAGTGATGATGTGTGGGAGATGCTTTAGTCAATATCTGCTCAGAGTCCAGGTTGTTGAGGAGTTGCCAGTGAAACTTCTCCAGGCTATGAGAAATACTTACTCTATACACAACTCTCTGGATTCCCAGTAGCAGAAATAATAACAACTTTTCTGGGGACATTATTTTCACACAGAGAATGTGTAGGATTTCAAGAGATGCTGATTTTCTACGAAACTAATTACCCACCTGTGAAATTTTTCATCTTAGCATGAAAACTAAAAGCTGATAATATCAAATGTTCTGAAGTGGTTTTGAAAAAGTCAGCAAGGCTTGTGCAGTGAACAGAGAGCAGCAGTACTGATGATCATCATCAACCCCGAAGACGTCAGGAAACAGGAAGACTGTAGTTCACTTTCAAACGATGAGCCTAAATTTGCTGTCACTGGGAGGAAGCTGAGCACACCGTGGACAGCAGATCTCATAAGGCAGACCACAAGCCCAGCAATAGTTCCAACATCGACATAATTTACGTCCTAGAAAGGCTCTTGGAGAAGACTCCTAGGCAATTCCACATGAATCTGGAGATACCAGAGAGACCTGCAAATTAAAGACTCTGAAAACAGATTTCAAAGTCAGGAGTTGCTCAAGTTAAACAATTCAGGCCTTGGACAGAGGAACATTTTATGGCCTTCATCAAAAATCTCCAATGACTATATTATATACCCAACCTCTTCCTGGAAGTAATTATCACTCCTCTTTAGAGGTCAAGGCCAAAGCAAAATAACTGACTTTTACCCTCCAAGTTCAGCCTCAGATCAAGAAGAAAATGAGCGAGCTTCATACTCCACTGCCATACAAGAGCCTTCTAAGATACTTAACTACTAAAACATGGTATCTAGTAAAAGCTAGGACAGGGTGAACATCTGGGCACAATATCACTATAGTATTGCAAGAGGCAGACCATACATCTCTGACAGGAGACCAAAAGGATAGTAAACAACAGCAAAGTTTTTTTCTTAATTGAGGGGTAAATTTTGCAATGTGACCCTGGTGTGGTGGCACATGCCTGTAATCCCAGCACTTGGGTGGCTCAGGCAGGAAGATTGCCTGGAGTTCAAGGCCAGCCTGAACTACATTTTGAGACTCTGTCTCAAAATACCAA
This sequence comes from Erethizon dorsatum, assembly GCA_028451465.1. Taxonomy (NCBI): domain Eukaryota; kingdom Metazoa; phylum Chordata; class Mammalia; order Rodentia; family Erethizontidae; genus Erethizon; species Erethizon dorsatum. The sequence goes on from CM051838.1 coordinate 67,898,976, forward strand.
AACAAAAAAAAAATTATGCAATGTGGAATTGAAGTAAAATTTAAAATAAGGCTAAGCATCAGGAAAATTGATTTGTCCAATTTCAATGCTAGAATCAAATATCATGGCATTAACTGAAAGCATACCAGAAAAAGTCACAGTGTAAACACAAGAACACAAGGTAAAGAGATGTTTCCTTAAATTCAGAGATTCCCTCACTGACTGATTAGAGAGAGAGACAGAGACAGAGAGAGAGAGAGGGAATGTTAGTCTTTTTCTCCTAAGTTTATTCTGGAATATCACACTCCTGACTGTTTAACAAATATCTAGACCATTAGGTCCTCAAATCTAAATATTATTAGAATCTGAATACCCAGAACTCAATATAGTACATTGTAAATGGTGTAAGCTAAATATTTTTATGTAAGATAAATAATTTAATGATGAAACATTCAAATTTCTTTAAACATATTTCAAGTTACTATATTGTTGCTTGGAGTACAGATCTGAAATGACACCAAGTGTAACCTAATATTAAGCCATAAAGTAGGCAAATAAAATGGGAAAAATATTCTCCTTAGATTTCCATTCCTCAATCTCACTCACACTTGCCTCATACTATTTCTATTGAAGGCATTTAGTTAAACTTTTAATGCACCACATATGAAAAGAAGATCTGCTGACAACAGAGCTAACTTAGACCAGCTCATGGGCGCTACTCAAGAGGAGTGTAGGCTGAAACAGTCCATTTCCTGCTGAAAGCCAGTCCTATTTTCTATCCTATTTTAATTCAGACCTGCTCAGACAAACCACCACTCAGTAGCTACTGCCTATTTAAGTATGGAATACATAATTTAAATACATAAATAATTTAATAGTAAAGTAGAAAAATGGTTTTCAAGTAAAGGCAAATAATAGATCTTGAATGCATCAGGCATGACACTGAGCAACCCCCTCCCAACTGTCCCGAGTCCCTTATTTGTCAGCATCTCATTTCTCTGACCCTCTTACTTCTGGCACTATGGCTATAGTTACCACAGAGATTTCACAGATAACAAAAAGCTTAAAGAAACTGGAAACTTCATACAGAATTTACATTCTGCTGAAATGGTAGATACATATGGATGGACTGTTAAGACTAGTAGCCACTTCCTTTTAATTTTACAGGTGCTTAAGAACACTTGATATTAAGAGACTCTGTCTCCAAGCACAGAATGATGAAGCTTACTTTAGTAGTAGAAAGAATTATCCTCTCATACCATAAAGCCAAAGAACAGCTGCTCAAATCCAAGTTGTGAGGATCAATTGAGCTATGATTTGGGGAGTTTCATTTTGTTTTGGTGTGGGGCAGTTGTTTTGTCAATGTGTATATATACATATAGTGTAGTTAATAAAATCACTTTTCTTATGTTTCATTGCTTTTCACAGTCACACTCCACATCATTAAAATTCACTGACTACCAGCACCAAATTCAGAAGACTCTAACACTGAAAGCATGGCAAAGAGTTATGGATCCCAATATAAACTTCAGGGTCACCCCTGACATTACTCACTGTGGAATGAAAGCACTAAATTCTCTGCCTGAGGAGATGACATCATCCAAGAGTACTGTCACTCTGTCACCAAAACAGGGGGCAAAACTTCTTTTAGCTTTGGTACTTCCTGTTCCCTGGAAGAATTTCTGATTGCTAGAAGCTCAGGGAACAGTGAATGACCCAAAGTGAATCAATACCCCCTAAAAGGGCTATGGAACACTCTGAAATCCTACTGAAGCCAAGACCCAGAGAACAGAAGCTAAGAACTGTTTTCATCCACATGAATCTTCATTAAAGCATAGCAACACAAACCAGCTCCTTCCTCAACCTAAAACCTGGCTCTGCGGGAAAGAAGGAAAGGTGAAGGCCATGCTGCTTCTCAAACCCCTAATACTCCAGGCCACACCTAACAATATTATCACAGTGCAGAATATAATCCCACTTTGAAAATGAATGGCACTATTCTAAGAATATAGAGTGGGAAATTCAGGATGCTTACCATGAAACTTTACTCAAGAATGTGGAACCCTCACCACTATCTAGCTACATTCCCCTCAAAACTCTGCATGAATATTTTGGTTCTCAAGCACTACATAAAAACTTTTTTAAAAAGTAGCCCAGTGTGGTGTACATGTAGCAGGTTTTAAGAGACCCTACATCTTGAGGGGTAGGCATTTATACTGATCTTCATGAAACATGATTAACTTTGGGTTTTTTTGGGTGATATTTGAAACTAAAACAGGGAACAAAACTGCATTTCATTCACAACACATAACCATCCAAACTGCATATACACATACAGGTTTACAAAAAAGGCCTGAGATAACTATATTTAACGTTTCAGATTAGGAACATAGAGCCACAGAGCTCACCCTGTATATCCCACTAAGTGCAAGAGCAACAGCATTTCTATTTCAATATGATTATAAGGATAAATTAATTGACACAAAATAGAGATCCTTCCATACAGTTTGAGGTTTAGAATAAAAGAAAACAAAACCAAAGTTCCCACACACTCAAAAATAGTATCATGTTGGTCTTGCACACTGTAAGCCCTAAGAACAACTTAGTTCTCAAACTCAGGTATTGCATCCAGGTTCACCGATGTTTCAGTACGCTTCCAAGTGGCTCATCATCATCTTCCTGCTGTATTCATAGGCCAAAAACAGTGCAGCATTGGAAGGGATCGCTCGAATAAGAGTAGCTTTCAGTCCAGAATATAAGGCTAGTATTCCTTCATTTCTCACAACACTTAAGAAAGTTCCAATAAATCCTGCTTGTTTTCCATGCATGGAAAGAACCTGAATTCTAGACTTAATACAATCCACTGGGAATATGACAAACCAGAGGCAGATTCCAGCAACTCCACCACTTAACATCAAAGGCACAGGGCCTAGTTCATCCTTTGATCTCCCGGATGCAAAAAACGTTCGGCTCAGTTCATAGCCACCAAAGAAGAAGAAATGGCCTGGTATCTCCTGAATTAGAGTGGTTGAGAGTCCATGGTAGAAGCCTAAGAGGCCATCCTTCCTAAGGATATCCCTCACGACACACCAGATTGAGTTATGGCTTTTTGCTATCTTCCTTGACATCTCCATTTCATGCATGGTCTGCAGCCGGCACTTGACAAGCTCCGTGGGGCAGAGGGCCAGGGCAGCAAACCCAGAAGCGAGGGACCCTGCGGCCGCAGTCTGCAGATCACTCAGCTCTGTCTGCGCGTCCACTCCAACCACCTTCCTGACAAACCGCTGGCAGAAGCCGTAGCACATGAACAGGACAGAGCTCTGGCTAACGTAGGCCATTAGCGCCGGGCCGGTTCCCTTGTAGAAGCCGCGGAAGCCCACTTGGCTGTAGGTTTTCAGGAAGCAGTCGGTGAGGCCCTGGTACAGGCTGGGGAACGTCTGCATCTTCACTTTCATTGTGTCGAAGGGCTGCCCGGTCAGGACACACGCGGTGCCCCCGGCAGCCCCCGCTGCGAGGTCGATGGCGGCTTGGACCGAGGGGCTGGATTTCATGTTGGCCCACTTGTCTCTCTGTGGGGCAGGACCCTGGCTCAGGCCCGCCGCGCCGAGCGCTTGGGCGGCCCCCACTCCCGCCGGGGGCGGCCGCGGAACCCCGGACCCGGCCACCGTCGCCTTCCGCGCTCGAGAGTAACCCCCGGCCTCGGGCTCGCGGGGCCCACGAGCGCCCAGAAGGGGCCCCAGCAGCAGCCCGCCGTGCACCCCTACAGGAAGCAGGAATGAATGCTTTGAGGAACCGCAGTACTGCCACTGAAAACAGTTCGCGGGACAGGAGAAGGGGAAGTAAAAATAATTAAGATGTGTTATGCACACGCACCAACTCCCCGCGATAAATGTAATCATTGTGTACTGCAACCATGTATCAATAAAACTAGCACAAAAACAAAAAAGAACAAAAAGTTCTTGCAACCATGGCCAAACTCAAGGTGTCGCCATTCAGTTGAGGTAGGGGGTGCATTAGGGGTGTAGCTCAATGATAGAGAACGTGCTTAGCTTGCACGAAGCCCGATGTTCCATCCCCAAAGCAAAAAAAAAAAAAAAAAGAAAAAAGAAAAAAAAAAGAAACTCTCTTCTTCATCCAGACTCTCATTTCTAACTACTTAAAGCAGGAGATACTCCCAGCTGATTGCGCCTAGATTCAAAGGGGCAAACTACAGATACATTCAGAATAGAGAAGGCAAACTACCTAGGGTTAGCTACCGAAAGTCGATGGCTGCTTTTATCAGAAAACCCCTAACAAATTGCTCCTCTGCTCCTTCCTCCCCCTCGGCCGCCGGAGTGGGGGCCTGAGCCTTGCAGGTGCACTACTTTAGAGGTAAAAACAAAATCCGCGGGCAGAAGGTATGCTGAAATGATTCTCTTTCATTTAGAATCCTTTTTTTTTGGGGGGGGGGTGTCTAATTACTCTTGGCTGTCTATTAGTATTTAAAAACGAGGCAGTAAAAAGCAGGTTTTGAGTGGATACATTCGTCAACAGGTAGTCTTCACTGTAGCAAGTGGCCTGACCCCACTTGTGGGGTGTTTTGTTTTGTTTTGACAATGCCCAAATGTCAGTATTTGAAATTTGGAATTTTCTCTAGGACCATGTTTCTTCAGAGAGAATCTTCCAAGCAGAACTCTGTATGTATGTAGGGGGTGGAGTGGAAAGGTCATATGCCTAGATACTGGTTTAATGAGAACAAAGGAGGGGTGTCATTCCCGCAGTAAATATATAGACTTCCAGATAATTTCCTTTTCAGATCCCGTACACCCCAACATTCTTCTGTGCCTGCTTTCTATAAATTGGCCCTTTCTTAGGTCAATTTATCAAGAAAATAAACCTTGCATCCTCTGTGGGGTGGAGAATTATCTGGCTTCATAGGGTGGGTAGGATAAGGATCCTGAATGCACAACACTCAAGCCCACTTTAATGAATCTCATGTGTCCAGCCCCACACCTTTCCACACCTTTCCTGGAGTCTCCATGCAAAAACGTGACTTGCCTCTCACAGGTTCTATATCAAGTGGGCTTGTCTCTCCGGTATAACCCCTTGCAGACATTTAGCATATAACTTTCTGAATGCCTTTATCATTTCTCAATCTACTGTACTTTGGCTGACTGAAAATGGGTTGATTTCTTTCACTCACTGTTATCTTATCTCCTATTATCTTTGTCTTTGGGATTAGCATCTTCTAAAACCCCTCTTGGTTATTTCAGCAAGAGATATGTGAGAATAATTTGCCATTTTCAAGTAGAAAGTTTTAAGATATTTAAATTCTTCCTGTCATATTTGAGGGATTTTTTTTGTTTTAAAAAAACACAGAAAGGGGCTGAGATGGCTCAGCGGCATACGCGCCTGCCTGGCAAGCGTGAGGGCCCGAGTTCGACTCCCAGATCCCACATACGAAAAAAGGGGCCGGTGATATCGCTCAGCAGCACGGGTGCCTGCTGGCGCGCGAAGTCCTGAGGTCGACCCCCAGTACCCACAAAAAAAAAAAAAAAAAAAAAAAAAAACACAGAAAGGCAAGGAGGGAAAGCATATTTTAATGTTATTGTCCTATCAAGTTATCTAGATGGCCAGGTGTGGTGGCACGTGCCTGTAATCCCAGCACTCAGGAGACTGAGGCAGGAGGACTGCTGCAAGTTCAAGGCCAGCCTGGGCTACATAGCGAGTTCAGGGGCAGCCTGAACTATACCGCGAGACCCTGTCTCAAAAAACCAAACCAAAATAGAACAAAACAAGTTATCTAGAGGGACATTTAGTGTTTAAATGGCCATGGTTAAATGTCCATTAATTATATCTGGAGCATTATTTTTTGAAAACACACACCAGATCTACAAAGAAGTGCAAGATAATAATCAATAGCTTTTGTATTATATTTGTCTAGGTATTTTTTTTATGTGGGTACTGGGAGTCAAACTCAGGACCTTGCGCTTGCCAGCAGGCACTTATACCGCTGAGCAGTATCACCGGCCCTTTTTTCCCTTTATGTGGGTACCAGGAGTCGAACTCAGGACCTCACACTTGCCAGGGAGGCGCTTATGCCACTGAGCTATCTCACCGGCCCTGTCTAGGTATTTTTGAGAAACCAAATTATCAATCATCTTGGGAATCAGACTTGGGATCATCTTGGGAATTAGACCACCAGGCAAATTCAAAGGTTTTATATTGTATAAAAGTAAATAAATACACTTACATTTTAAAGGTAAGAACAGGTAATCTCATTTTTGGCTGAACATGCATTTAAACTATGAAATACATGCGTAACATTTAAGTAGTTTTGAGGATTAACTACATTCAAGGCTCTATATTACTACAGTGAAAAGTAAATAGCAGAAATCATATATTTTCTATAAATGATATATTATTAAATAAAAATCATCTAGTATAAACTAAAAATCTTCCTTTGAAGCTTCCTGAAGAATGAAAGTCTAAACTAAAAATCTTCCTTAGAAGCTTCCTGAAGAATGAAAGTCTAAAAATAAACAACACCAAATAAAATGAACAATTATATATTAATCCAGTGATTTAGAAAGTTCAGGCCATTAGGGATATGCCTTAAAACAAAAAAAGCCCATTAAAATATCTGTAACAAATATAAGAAAGTCCAAGACATTCTGAGTCCAGTGCCATGCCAGATATTCTGCATTACCACCTCATTATGGTGACAGCCTAAAACATAAAAGTCAGTTACTGTAAATGTGTTAATTTCCGTAGTGCTTACAAATATTTTACATCTTTTAACTTCCATGTAAATTAATAGGTTAAGTGCTATATTGGTATTTTATCTGCTTCGGTTATGAGAAAAATGTTACATTGGATCCCTTGGGGCTACAGTTCATTCACACAGCCAGCCAGCCTCTAATTCCAAATCAATACTTGACTCTAATTGTTTAGTTTTCATTTTTGTCTTAAAGTAGTAACAATAAGTGAATTTGTGCTATGAATTTAGCTGTTCATCTGTCAAGGAGAAAAGATAAATCTGACTCTCCCCCTTTGGTTCTTGTGCAAAGAAAAACTATGAAGATATTATTCACATCCTAAGCAAGGGAAAACCAGGATTTTTAAAAATAAATATGCTACCTTAACCATTAAATGGGAGTCAAGATTCAAGCTTCAGCAGAGAAAGAAATGGAAGCAGAGATGTTAGGGAAATTTCAAAAATTTTTCTGCAAGGGCCAAGTTGTGTTACGGATCCTGCAATACTGTCACCCTGCTGAGCATTCTTTCTAAGACTTTGTGTACGCCCGAGATGAGTTTTTTCAAGAACAACAACTAAGAACTTCAGGTCAGCACTGTCTCAGGACACTGTCTCATAAGGTAGAACACATTTCAACTGCAGGTTACAGAATGGGGTCATCTGAATGGACATCTGGAGACTTGTGGACCCAGGGTGAGGCACCTATGGTACTGTGCATGTTTTCATGCCAGCTTATTCGGGTGAGATGAGGGAGCCGGGCTTCCTGGTGTTCTCCTTCCACTCAGAACACTTCATGAGAACCAGCCTATTGCAGCACCCCTAGAAAATGTCCTAACCAGTTCCCTCCCTGCTTTGGATAATCTCTTTTCCTGCATGGCACACTGTCCACTTCCTTCCTTGTTTCAGAAAACCAAAGCCTTAGTCAGAGACCAATTAGGAAGCTACTGTCATTTGCTAAGCAAGTAAAACGGCTTGAAATAAAAGTGGCAGTGGGATGAAATATGTCTTTTTTAAAAGTGGAATCCATAGCGAGGGAAAAAGAAGTCAAAGCTAAGGTTTATACTCTGGAGCCTGAGGGAGGAGGCTCGCCTCGAGTTCAAGGCCAGCCTGAACTACATAGTGAGACCCTGTCTCAAAAAAAAACAAAAAGTTATGGTTCAAATATGCTTCTACATCTGGGCTGTGTGGTAGTGATTTTATTTTCACTGACACACTGGAGAAAGAGCAAGTTTTCAGGGAAGGGAAGATGCATTTCATTTTGAACATGAAGAGTTGCAATGGCTAAGGGGTACTTTTAAGTGTATGCTCTCCAGGACACAGCTGAACCTACCAAATCTGGAGCTAAGATGACATCAGGCTTAGAAATGTGGGTGTGAAAATCGGCATAAATAACTGAGCCAAAAGTAATGAGATCAGCAGGCTACCTAACGTATTTCCTTTCTACTATTGACAGAACTGAGCCATCACTGATATTAATAATTTGACAAATAATCCACTGTAAAGCCAATTGTGGTGGCAATTTTTCAGTGTCCCTTCTGTAAATGTAGCAAAATACCAAGATGTACTAAAAACAAAACTTGTCACCTACCACCCTAATATATTTTTTAAAAGTTTATTATTTTCAAAACACCAGAAAAACTCCAGAGCCTACGTATTTAGGGAAACCTTGCTTAAAACTCCTGTTCTGTACTGAAGTCTTAAAACCATGAAAATATTTTGGTCAAAGATACATGATCAGACATGAAAAACATTACCCTTGTGATGTCTCCAAATACTCCTATGATTATATGATTCTTTTTTTCATTGTATGATTTTTTTTTTTTAATGTGGGTACCGGGAATGTGGGTACTGGGAGTCGACCTCAGGATCTCATGCTTGCCAGCAAGCACTTGTGCCGCTGAGTGATATCAACAGCCCTTTTTTTCCTTTATGTGGGTTCTGGGAGTCAAACTCAGGACCTCATGCATGCCAGGCAGGCGCTTATGCTGCTGAGCTATCTCACCGGCCCCAATGTATGATTCTTAAAAACACTTCACTTACTGTTTCCTGTCAGACACAAAATTAAAATGAGCTTTATGTTTACTTCATGAAGGTATTTTCAAACCATTTTTTATATGCCAATTCGTCGGAAATTAATTGCAGCAGCTCTATCACCAAGTTTCTCAAAGCTAGCTTTCAAATATGAGGCATTATTTTTAAAGAATGGAAAGTTTAATAAAATCTGAATCAAACCATGGTTACTGTCTTCCTTTATGGGTAATTTTTATGAATTGACAGGTAAAAATACCTCAGCTGTCAGAATGCTAGATAACTAAAAGAATTAAACTAATAATAATTAGAAATATCTTAATCCAAATCAATGGGATGGTTACTTGGACTGTATTTGATAGCCATTCCTTTGTTTCCAAATTTTTATGGAGAAAAGCTTATTCCTTTTTTTAGAAAGCCACAAACAGACCTTGATCTATAAAAATTAGGGTAGTTTAGGAAAGCTCTATACCTAATATTCCTCCAATGGAACAGGTGGATTGGAATCATATATAACCCATAGATGTCATTTCCCAATTTCTTTGCCCCTGCAGTGTTCTTTTCTGAAAACCCAAGAGAACTCCTTCCTCACCTGCTAACTAGTATCAATCACATTTTCCAGTCATTAAACTCTACCCAGAACCCACCTCAACTCCCAGTACCTATTAAAGAATAAAATATATTAAAAAAATAAGATACATTAAAAGGTCAAAAGTAGTTGCTTTTTATTGTTAGAAATAACTTCATGAAATGATTTGCATCCCTACATATAGAAAATGGTTTCGAGTAGCTAAGAAAATAGCTATTGTATGAGAAAACATAAAAATTAACAACTGAGTCCAGACTAATGTATTCTTACTGTCCAATGGTGAACAGGGCAGCAACAGCAGCCTCTGGAAAACAATAGCAAAGCCCTCCAGTGAAGCTGTAAATCTGAACTATTCATTTCACATGCTACAACTTTCCTGTAACAATCTTTCTGCCTATATAATCCTACTTTCGAAAGAATGAACACATAGAAAATACATAGCAAGATGGTTCTAAAAAAAGAACTAAAATACTTCAACAACTTCTAGCATTAGAGGGAAAAGGAAATACTAGGTTTTAATACCTGGTCTAAGTGATATAACCAAGACTTTGCTAATGCTGACCAGCTTGCCAACTGAAAGTATCAACGTCCTCACTTCTCTAGAAGTGATTCTAGCTCTTCTTGCAAAGAGCTGAGTTGCTCCTTTTCTCGGTCTTCCTTTTGTCTGAGTTCATCCAGGACAGCTTGAAACCTGTTCTTGAGAGCCAGGTTCTCCACTTTCATGATGAGATCCTCCTGTCGCTTTGCCCGGTCCTGGGTCTCTTGGAGCTTGCCTTTCATGTTATCTATCTGTTTCTGAATTCCCATAACCAGCTGGTTGGTTCCTTCATTTTCTTGGTGCTGTTCACCTGATTCATTCAGCTTGTCCTGTAGCTGTCTCTCCAGATCTTCCTCAGTATCAAGAATGTTTATATCTTCATCTTGATGATGTGTCTCATCTTCATCTTCACTGCTGCTGCTAAGGTCATTGAATATCTCTCGAAGTTCATCATGTTCTAATGAGTCATGGCCCTGCCTGTGGCCAGACATCCCTGGAGACGAGATATCAAGGCTTTGATTTTCTGTCTCTTTTGTTTCATCTTCAGCAATTATTTCCCAACGAGTACTGACAGCTTCAGCATCTGTACTCAGCAAGCGCTTAACTTCTTTTTCCACATCTGGAGACTCAATATACTTCTTCTTTGCTGTCTTCCGGAACCTTCTCTTTCTCACATTTTTTAAAGGCAGAGTAATTCCATGGTTCCAGACAAACTTTTTCTCTTTGTCTTTATCTTTTTTCTTGCTTGCTTTGGGATCAGCAGTGGCAACTGGTTCCTCCACCGGAGGATAGAGATCACCATCAACCGTGGATACAAGCATCTGACAGACATCGGCTGTCTTGTAAAAGGTCTTTTTGTCAATGGTTTTCAGGCTTTCCATGACACATGGCAGATCTACCAATTTTGCAGCCAATGGGACCCGGTCCACTCTGACAATTCCATGACGCCCATCAGGATGCAACTCAATTGTCAGTCTATCCTTCAGGTTGACATGGCCAGACTGTACTGCCCTCCTCACAGTAGAAGCATATTCTGGAGGTAGGCGTAAGATAAACTGGCTCTCTAGTTCATGAGGAGCATCATCTTTGCTCTTACTCATCTTTACTTGTTGGTGATTCACTTCTGCAAAAAGCACTTGTTGCGCTAAAAAGTTCCAGCTACTACAACAGCTAAAAAGTCCAGTGGGTTATAAATTCAAATCTCTAATTACAAAGAGTTCTCAGCAGAACACCAGCCAGCTAAGCGTCTCTCCTGTCTTATGAGGCACCAAGTCTTTCCCGTAAATACTGTAGGCTGTGAGGGAACAGCAATTGTTACTAACACACTGGCTTATTCACAAAGTTCATCAGCCTATTCGGTGCAATGCCAACTTCCAGCCTCTAGGTGCCGCTGCCCGACAACGCAGACTAAACGAGCGAGCAGGAAAGCAAATGGCGGATCCTGCGGAGTGATTTTCAGCAGAAAGTTAGGTTTAGCAGGAACAGCAAGGTCCAGCAAACAATCCCAATCCGCACTCTCCCAAAACACAGACAGTAAAAGAGCAGGGCGCGGTGAGCTCTCGTTGCTTTGGATACTTACAATCCACTGACGATTATAAATTCAGCCTCTCAACGCCGGAGCGAAGCAGAAAAGGAAGCCAGTCGGCAGGAAAGTGGCCCGGGGCGGCGGAGCGGCCCGGGGCGGCGGAGCGGCCGGGAGCCGAGCGTCTCTTTTTCGATTTCTTTGTTCGTCCTGCTGCTTGACAAAGTGATCCGTTACTGATTACCAATGGAGGGACTCAGGACGGGCAGTGCGAGATCTTGCCGAGACCCACCGCACTGAACACCAGCGTCAGGAAGCGAAGCAGCTCTGGCCGCGGAGCTCAGGAGACTCGGACACCCCGTAGAGACGAAGCATTACGTCACGGCGCGGGGCGGGGACACGGCCGTGAGTGACAGCGCGGCCCGCGCGGAAGTACTTGCTGTAACGCCCCGGGGAGCAATTACGTAATTACGCTGCGCGGTCTTGTCTCCTATTTTCGCGAGAACTTGCCTTTATTGGAAGAAAATGACAATGTTTCCAGAGCCTTTAGTTTTAAAAGAGATGAAGGTTTCAAGAAAGCTGTAGCGGGGCGGGCGCGGTGGTGCACGCCTGTTATCCCAGCACGCCGGAGGTTGAAGCAGGAGGAGCGCTGTGAGTTCAAGGCCAGCCTGGGCTACAAAGTGAGTTCAAGGCCAGCCTGAACTGTGTAGCGAGACCCTGTCTCAAAAAGACCAAAAAAAAAAAATAAAATAAATAAAAAACAACAATAACAATAACAATAATAATAATAATAAAAAGCTGTAGGTTTTGCCCCTCGCTAAGCCAGAACTATTACAGAGTCACCGTGGGGGGGAGTAGTTTCTAGGCTTCTGAGTAATTAGATAAGGCGTCCTCTCAGAAAGTGTTTTTGCTTCTGAAAACATTTTGGTTGTTCCCTAGGTTATATCCAATCTGATGCTGCTACAAAATTTTGTAACTAACCACAGATTGGATTTTAAAGTATCCAAACATGCTGCCTTCCTATGTTATTATGTTAATTATGAAAATGCCCGAAGGGAAACCAAACTTCTAGATTTATTTTTATTTTGAACCAGAAGTGGTTCTTATTAATGTGCTTGACCTAGATACAAATGTAAACAGAAGGAAATGTTCTGGCTGCACAGGTTTATTAACACAGTCGTCTGATAGACACATGGACTGGTTAAAACACAGTATATAATTGAAGTATTCTGTCCTGCTTCTCACGTGCCAGTAATTTATAAATTACTTTGGAATTTTTTCACTTCACCTTTACTATTTTGCTGTTTTCTGCTTGTCACTTCTATGGATAGTCAGGCATTCATCAACATGTATTAATAGTATTTTGGTGTAACTATGTAAGTGTACACTTCTTTATACTCATTTATTTTTTAATATGATCTGTTTGGTAGAGCATCAAAGCCATTTAACACTTAATTTCTATTCTTTAAAATATTAACAGCTGCACCTTAATTAAGATACCTGCTTAAAACATGAGTAACAATTTCAAAATCCGCTTTCTTTGGGTACTTGTTAATTGCCTTCCTTATACAAGAGTAAAAGTTCAGTAGCAGGAAGATTTTCTTCCTTGTTCCTTGTATCCCAGTGCCTGTACCAGAATGTAGGAGATACACAGGACTTCGTTACTTTTCTCACTGCTGAGACAAAATACCCGCCACCCAAAATTAAAGGAGGAAAGGTTTATATTGGCTCACCATTTGTAGAGGCTTCAGTCTGTAGTTGGCTGGCTCCAAGGCAGGGTAGCATATGGCAGAGGGGCAACCCATTCAGAGCAGCAGAAGACAGCAAAAGCAACAAGAGAGTGAGAGACAAGTCTCTTTCTGTCCCTTGTATTGTATCCAGTCTGCTGGAATTAGGGCGGTGCTAATACAGTCAGTGGACTGATCCAGCAATCACCTACCCTTAATCCGAGCACTCTTAATCCCAGCGTTGCCAGGCGTGGTGGCGCACGCCTGTAATACCAGCACTTGGGAGGCTGAGGCAGGAGGATACCTGCAAGTTCCGGGCCAGTCTGGGCTACAAAGTGAGATCAAGGCCAGCCTGAACTACATAGTGGAACCCTGTCTCAAAAAGACAAAAACAAAAACAAAAACCCCAGCATTGCCGTATGAATCAATCACACACTCTAGATTCATGAGGCTCCAAAAACACTCTATGACCACACGAGGCTTTGGGGAGACATCTAGAAGCAAGCCATAACAATAAGTATTGTCTAAATCCTATAATTTGTGAGAAAATAGATTCTATGTCACCTTAAAGTGAGGTAGAGCCACTTTATATACATTTTCTACTAAAAGAAGTGCCAATATTTGTTTACTAATAGAAGTTTACTAATAATACATATGAATGCAGTTTGAGTAGACTATGATGCTACATCATGGAGGAAGTTATCCTGCCACAGGTTGATTTTTAAAGTTAATTTTAGGGCTGGTGAGATAGCTCGGCGGCATAAGTGCCTGACTGGCAAGCACGAGGTCCTGAGTTCAACTCCCGGTACCCACATAAGGAAAAAAAAAGGACCAGTGATATCGCTCAGTGGCACAAACTCCTGCTGGCAAGTGAGAGGTCCTGAGTTCGACTCCCGGTACCCACATAAAAAAAGTTACTTTTAAAGGAAAAATTATGCCCTTCTAGGTAACTACACTGTCTTTGTTTATAACATCTTGAAGAATGTTACATGATTCATCTAAAATTTGCAGGATGACCTATTTCCTCTTCTTCAGAGATAAATTTTTCAAATGTCCCTTTATTATACCTTATTTTAATTATTCTATAGAAATGATAGTTTAACATGCTAACCTCTGCATGGTGCTTTACATATTTAAAACAAGACCATGTTTACACATAAAAATGATCTAAATATTACTTTGCATGTTCCTTCCTTATGATTTTTATGATGTTCAAATATTTTTGTCACACAAGGTAGCTTGAAATAAATTCTGTGCAATCCTGATTGGCCAATTTTATGATATATTTTAATTAGCAAACCTTTAAATGGAATGCTGCCAGAGATAATTAAAAGGATTAACTAGTATCTACCTCCTTCAATCCTAAAATATGTTACCCACTTTCAATACATTTTGTAAACAATTGTGGGATTATATTGACCGTAACACTAAGGGCTCTGCCACATTACCATTATCTTAATATCTATTGATAAATTGCCTTTTCCAAATCCATTAGACATCCAGAAAAAGTCTGAATTGGTGAAAGAATTACACTTCAGTGGCTGGCATGTGAAATATCTGTAATATTGATGAAGCAAAGATTTGGGGAGAACAATAAATTTCCCAGCATGGTAACAGATCTTCTAAAGACTTTCTTTGCATTATTAAGTAGAGGCAATCAGGCTACTGCTAATCATGTATATATGAAAATTCTCTTTAGCAAAATTTCAGGTTCCATAAAGGCCTGCTAATGTTTTGAGGGCTAAAAACATTGCTGATGATAGGGGAATTCCTGCTTATATTTTCAAGGTAGAAAATTATAGGAGTGAGGAAATAGCACAAGTTCCCAAAATAGTAAGTTTATATAAACTGCTATATCATCATATATTTTTAAATTGAAAGACAGTTTAAAAATATATAGCAGTTTCTGTATCAAGTAGGATGCTTTGTATAGGAAAAAATCAAACCCTAATTTAAACTAGTTTAAATAATAAGAAAATATATTGAATCAAAAACCAGGTAGTGAGGCGGGCATGGTGGCACATGCCTGTAATCCCAGCACTAGGGAGGCTGAGGCAGGAGAATCTCTGTGATCCTAAGCCACATAGTGAGTTCAAGACCACCCTGGACTACACACTAAAAAAAAAAAGTTAAAAAAGTAGAAACAAACAAAACAGGTAGTCTAGAACAGCTCTGTCCAATAAAAATATTATGTGTAACACCAGTTGATCTGCAAATCAATGTTTATAGCAGCACAATTCATAATAGCTAAATCCTGGAAGCAGCCTGTATACCCATCAACAGATGACTGGATAAAGAAAATGTGGCAGATATATATAATGGAATACTACTCAGCTATATAGAACGACAAATTTGAGACATTTGTAGGAAAATGTATGCACCTGGAAAATACATTGCTGAGTGAAATACACCAGACATATGAGCTTAAATACCGTATGGTATTTCTCATTTGAGTGAGGCAAAGTACAAATAGAGACAATGATAAAGGATGGGTAGAAAGGTACGAGAGGATGGATCTCTTGCAATAAGGAAGTGGTCCAAAGGCACAAAAGTGAGGAGTGAGGAGGAGGGGTAGGGGAAATATGAAGGAAAAAGATATGCCATGTACAGGAACCTAATAAACTCAATTAATGTAAATATTATATGTCATAACATGAGCTAAGACAAATAATATCAACAAGAATGAAAAATAGGATGAGGAAATGTAGAAGGATGAAGGGGGAAGGGAAGGGGAAATGGATTTAAGATAAAAAAGAAATATGCTGTAATATGTACACATAACCATTCCCCCAAACGACTATAAACTACATGAACTGCAAACATGTGTAAGTGAAATTTTAAAAAAATTTTAAAAAGAACAGGTTTGAAATAATAACCTTAGGGCAGTTTTCTCAATCTTGGTATTATTTTGAGCCAGATAATTCCTTATTATGGGGGGCTGTCCTGTGCCCCCCACAGGACTGTACTATGTAATTTTAAATTATCTAGTAGCCACATTAAAATGATAAAAATAAGTAAAATTAATTCCAACAACTTTAATCCAATATACCTAAAATATAATCACAACATATAATCAATGTAAAAATTGGTAATATAATTTTATTCTTATTCTGAACTAAATCTTTAAAATCTATTGTGTATTTTACATCCATAGAACATATCAATTTGAATTATCCACATTTCAAATGCTCAGTGGCCACATTTGCCTAGTAGTTATTATATTAAACAGTGCAGACCTCAGAGTGTAATTGCCTCTAGACATGATACAATCATGACCTACCACAAATTATTTTTCTCTTCTAAATTTGAAGAATGAGCATTTATTTATCCTTTTTCTTTTATGTTTCAGCTCTGCCTTCCTTTCCTTGTAAACTTCCAAAGCCTGAGGGTACAAGATAGCTGTCAACAGTAACTGGGCAACTTTCTTCCTTGTCCATGGAAAGTTGAGAGAGTGACTCTCCCACGGCCAAAGTCTGTCTTTTGATCCAATTGGACTAACTTGGCCATGTACCTATCCCTGGCTCAGTAATAGTCACTGAGGAAATACCCTAAGCCTGTATTTCTCAAAATGGTTGGGAAGAGGTAACATTTACTAGTGTCTGGAGACATTTTTGATTGTTACAAATGTGCAAATGGGCTGTACTGACACCCAGTTGGAAGAAACCGGGGATGCTGCTACACAACCTACAGGGCACAGGACAGCCCCCCACAACAAGGAATTATCTGGCTCAAAATAATACCAAGATTGAGAAAACTGCCCTAAGGTTATTATTTCAAACCTGTTCTTTTTATTTTTATTTTTATTTATTTTTTTGGGGTACCAGGGGTCGACCTCAGGACCTCGTGCGCCAGCAGGCGCCCGTGCCGCTGAGCGATATCACCGGCCCGTTTTTTCGTATGTGAGTTCCAGGAGTCGAACTTGGGCCCTCACGCTTGCCAGGCAGGCGCTTACGCCGCTGAGCCATCTCACCGGCCCCCTGTTCTTTTTAAAATTTTTTTAAAATTTCATTTACATGAGTTTGAAGTTCATGTAGTTTACAGTTGTTTTGGGGAATGGTTACGTGTACATATTACAGCATATTTTTTTTATCTTAAATGCCTTTCCCCTTCCCTTCCCCCTTCATCCTTCTACATTTCCTCATCCTATTTTTCATTCTTGTTGATATTATTTGTCTTAGCCTGTGTTATGACATATAATGTTTACATTAATTGGGGTTATTAGGTTCCTGCATATGGCATATCTTTTTCCTTCATATTTCCCCTTCCCCTCCTCCTCACTCCTCACTCTTGTGCCTTTGGACCACTTCCTTATTGCAAGAGACCCATCCTTTCATACCTTTCTACCCACCCTTTATCATTGTCTCTGTTTGTACTTTGCCTCATTCAAATGAGAAATACCATACGGTATTTAAGCTCATATGTCTGGTGTATTTCACTCAGCAATGTATTTTCCAGGTGCATACATTTTCCTACAAATGTCTCAAATTTGTCATTCTTTATAGCTGAGTAGTGTTCCATTATATATATCTGCCACATTTTCTTTATCCAGTCATCTGTTGATGGGTATACAGGCTGCTTCCAGGATTTAGCTATTATGAATTGTGCTGCTATAAACATTGATATACATATATCACTGTAGTATGATGCCTTAAACTCTTTGGAGAAGATACCCAGAAAGCAAATAGCTGGGTCATATGGGATTTCTAATTTCAGTCTTTGAGAAATTTCCATACTGAATGGCTGTAGTTGCATTCCCCCCAACAATAAAAGAGAGTTCCTTTTTCACCACAGCCATACCAGCATTTATTACTGTTTTATTTCTTAATGATTGTCATTCTTTCTGGAATAAGATGGAATCTTAGTGTTATTTTAATTTGCATTTCTCTAATAGCCAGAGGTGTTGAACATTTTTTCATATTTTTTTGATCATTTGTATTTCTTCCTCTGTGAAGTGTCTGTTCATTTCACTTGCCCATTTCTTGACTGTGTCTTTAATTTTATGTGGCTTAACTTTTTTAGTTATTTGTATATTCTAGATAGACCTTTGTCTGAGGAGTAGGTGGCAAATTTTTTTCCCATTCTGTAGGTTGGCTCTTCACTCTACTGATTGATTCTTTTGCTGTACAGAGGTTTTTTATCTGATAATCCCATTTGTTGATTCTTACTGCTATTTCTTGTGCAATTGAGGTTCTGTTTAGAAAATCCTTTCCTACACCTATGTCTTCAAGTGTTTTGCCTATTTTGTCTTCTAGTAGGTTGAATGGTTCTATTTTAATGTTTAGATCTTTGATCCATTTTGATTCTAATTTAGTACATGGTGAGAGATAAGGGTCCAGTTTCAATCTTTTCCAAACAGATAACTGGTTTTCCCAACACCTCTTGTTGAATAGGCTATCTTTCCTCCAATATATGCTTTTGGCCCCTTTGTCAAAGATCGAATAATTGAGTATGTCTAGGGAGGTTTCTGTACCCTCAGTTCTGTTCCATTGATCCATGTGTCTGTTTTTGTTCCAGTACCATGCTGTTTTTAGCAGTATTGCTTTGTATTATAGTTTGAAGTCAGATATTGCTATGCCTCCTACTTTGCTCTTATTGCCCAAAATTGCTTTTGCTATCCTGGGTCTCTTCTGACTCCACATGAATTTTAGGATTGTTTTCTCTAGATCTAGTAAAGTATGCTATTGGTATCTTTATTGGGACTGAATTGAATCTGCATATAACAATTTTGGATGTATGGCCATTTTGACAGTATTGGTTTTGCCTATTCAGGCTCAGGGGATGTCTTTCCATTTTCTGGTGTCCTTCAATCTCCTTCTTCAGAGTACTGTAGTTTTCTTTGTAGAGATCTTTCACTTCCTTGGTTATAAACCTGTATTTCTAACTAAGCACAATCAAGAGTCATGAGATTATCATTATTGGTTTAGATTCATCAGATATATAAACTAGAAAGAAATATTAGATGAAAGGAAGCCAGGGGTGGAGGCCCACCCTTGTAATCCCAGCACTCTAGGAGGCCCCAGGCAGGAGAATGTAAAGTTCAAGCCCAGTCTGGGCAACTCCATAACTTAGCGAGAGCCTGCCTCAAAATGAAAAATAAAATAAACTGTATTGAAGATGTAGTTCAGTGTGAATGCCCTGGATTCAATTCCTAGTACTACACAAAAGAAGAGAAGGAGAACGAGCATG
The DNA here is from genome assembly GCA_028451465.1 of Erethizon dorsatum. Lineage (NCBI taxonomy): Eukaryota > Metazoa > Chordata > Mammalia > Rodentia > Erethizontidae > Erethizon > Erethizon dorsatum. Next base: position 67,918,281 of record CM051838.1, read on the forward strand.
GGCAACAAATGATTGCCATGAAAAGAATGGAGTATTTTTAGAATTAAATATATATGTGTATATATTGAAAAGTATGTATAAGCTCCAAATATACATTTTATACCAGCATTTATACAACGCAGTTACTGGTGAGTTCAATTTTTATCAGTGTTTTCTGCCTTTTTATAGTGAAAATTTCTTTTAGATCATTGAACTTACAGTAAGAGTTTAAAATGTAAATTTTTTTTACACTGGATAATTTTTTTTGGTGCCGGGAATCGAACTCAGGACCTTGTGCTTGCCAGGCAGGCGCTTGTGCCGCTGAGCTATATCCCCAGACCTACGCTGGATAATTTTCTAGTAGCCATTTTTTTTTAAAAGAAAGGTTTCAGTGTATCATCTTCTTAAAAAATGAATTTCAAGGGCTGGGGTGTAGGTCAGTGGTAGAGTGCTTCCCTAGTGTGCTCAAGGCCCTGTGTTTGATTCCTAGGACCGGAAACAAAACAAACAAAAACGTCGTGGATAAAGTTTGTAAGGATTCTTAAGTCGAAATTTAATAAACTTAAACATTTTATTTAAAGTTTGTGGAAAGACCGTTTCTTTAATATTTTGTCAAAAAGAAATCATGATTCGCACTCTTCATATTAAAAAAAAAAAAAAAAGCAGCTGGTACTCTACTAAGACAAGTCGGAACTAAAGCAGGTAGCAGTCTCTCCGAGGACTCTCAGAAATAACCTGTGGTGGATGCCACGCTGAGCCTCTGGGTGCCGCTGTCTGCAAGTCCGAGGCTACGGTGAAGCAAAGCCATTCTGACGCAGCGATCCTCGCAGGCTTTCAGAAACACATCGGAAGACTGCACGGTCTCTCTCTTGCAATCTGTCCCAAATATCTTGCCGAGGAACTTCAGAACGTTTAATGAGCCCGAGTGAGAAGCTGCCTTTTCTTTCCAGCGCACATTTGTAACCTGGAAGGAGGGAGCAACAGCAGCGAGGGTATTCGGATCTGAGCAGCAGCTTGGAGAAGTCAGCCACGCTAGAGGCACAGAGAGTGCAGGAAGAGCTGTTTCCCTTCCTGCTGCTTCTGCTCAGCCTAGAGAACTACGCGGCAGATGCGCTGAGAGATCCCCGAAAAGAAGCTGAGGTCAGGGATCTTGCGGAGGATCTGTGCTCGGTGACCAGAAACTACAGGTAAGTGCTGAGAACCGTCCCAGCTAGCAAAGAGAGCAAAGACCAACCTGAAAATGACAGGATGGATCTAGAAGACAAAGGAAATTCCTAAACCACCTGAATTTGAAAATCAAATTCACTGAAAGTCGTATAAAAATTTTTCATAAAAACATATCTCGGTATAAATGATCCCATAATATTGTTTGGTACAGACATTTTGTTTTGAAGATTCTGAAAGATATCGTTAACAGGAGCAGTCTGTGGATTTGGATGCTGGCAGTAACTCTCTATACATTTATCAGATTAGTTGCAATAATCATCTCTGACTCTCAGAAGGAAAGCACCAGAGCAGTAAATATTCTGAATTGTTACAGAAGAAACCGTGCACCACAGGACCAGAGCTGCAACTTATTAATGGTGGGCATGGAGCAGAACAGCTCAGGGCAAGAGAGAAGCTTGGATGCCAATTTTAATCCTCGGATATTGAACCACAAGGTGTACAGTGAACCAACCTAAAGGAGAGCTGGCCCTTCACCACCTCCTCTGCACCTTCAGTGATCTTCACTGACATGATGACATGCTCAGAGTTCTCTTACACACTGCACCCAACCTCACAGAGCATTCAGAATATAGCTACTGCCCCAGAATTACAGCAATGCTTGATTTAAAACAACAACAACAACAATATTAACAGTAAGGTTAAAATGGAGGTCAAGGACTATAATGCAGTGCAGGTGTCTATGAGCTGGGTGTTTAGTCCTATTAGAATAAGAACTGTGGTTTTCTAACCAAAACAAATGAACTGAGAGCCTGGCTTAAGTGTAGAATTGAAATATTTTGTAGAGAGGAAACGATGCCACTGGAAAACAATTCACCTCCAAGAATTACTACATAGGTGTTACCTTCTGATGGTATTGTACACTCTGGAAGCAAACTCTGAAGTACAACATCACCATCAGAGCCCCCAACAAGGACAAACTGCCCCCTCCTCCAGGATCACAGTCATCACCATGAGTATCATTTGTATCAACAAAAAAAAAAAACCAACTCTGGATTTCAGACAGGCTACCTTTTTGATCTACATGACAGGAACACCCATCCAGGCCTCTGCCCCATATTTTAATGCTTCTGACAGGGCTTAGGGTTTTCCCTACCTCTATTTCCTCCTGATCAGCAATCTGGCACTGAGGGGCATTGGCCCATCAGTGAGGGCAGACTGTGGTGGTGTTTGTGGAGACTACCTTTGAGCTGACTCTAAAAGTGGTGCAGAGAGTTTGACTGTCATCCTGGGGCTGCCTGATGGTGGGTAACTGCCAAGAAAATGCAATGGAGGATTCTATGCCAGGAGTTGCAGCTAGGCAACTGTATGCATCAAAGTAGATGGCAACTGGGCCAAAAGGGCTCACTGTCCTATCACATATTTCAGGCTAGCTAACCTGATTCTTCAACCTAGGGACTCATAAAAGCTAGATGTGCACTGTGCTGTTGCAGGTGATGGAGATCCAGCCCGTAGAAGTTTACTGGTCCTTTATGCAAGGGTGAGTCATCAGGCTGCACCTGGTCTTTGCCAAGAGTTTGCAGGCATTGCTGCCAGACCTCTGGCACCACCAGCATCCATTGACAGGTAGGTAGAGCTGCAGTTTTACCTGATAAAAGTGGCCTTGGCCTTGGTCTCTGTGTTCCTCCTTACAGGGACTCTGGCCATCAACTTCTAGCCCCAACACTCCTCTATCCAGATGTTAGGGGCTGCGTTCATCCTGTTTCTGATCAAAGCCTGGATTTGGAGTTGTCCCCAACTTAAAAGGAGAAAGATTTTCCATGTTTGTACAACATATGTGTGTCTTCAATTATCTTAGTTTCTTCAAGTTAACTCAAGAAACATCTTTCAACTGGATGTTCTCTGTAGTATCAGCAATGAAGCCTAATATGTACACTGCATTCCAATGTGTTCATGTGAGTTTTAATTATTTAGTACATCCTTTTATAAATCATTCCTGTTTGTCTTTTGTTGTTGGGTATCAGTTGTTGGGCCATCAGTTGTTGTTGTTTTTAGAATTAAATATATATGTGTATATATTGAAAAGTATGTATAAGCTCCAAATATACATTTTATACCAGCATTTATACAATGCAGTTACTAGTGAGTTCAATTTTTATCAGTGTTTTCTGCCTTTTTATAGTGAAAATTTCTTTTAGATCATTGAACTTACAGTAAGAGTTTAGAATGTAAATTTTTTTTACACTGGATAATTTTTTTTTGGTGCCGGGAATCGAACTCAGGACCTTGTGCTTGCCAGGCAGGCGCTTGTGCCGCTGAGCTATATCCCCAGACCTACGCTGGATAATTTAAGAATTAATTAAGAATCCTTACAAACTTTATCCACGACGTTTTTGTTTGTTTTGTTTCCGGTCCTAGGAATCAAACACAGGGCCTGATGGTATTGTACCCAACAACAACTGTAGGGCCATCACTATAAGTTTAGTTGCTAATATTTATGTATGTTTTGGTTTGGCTCATCATCTCACAATTCCTTTGGGGAAAAGTTTGTGTGCATTAATGTATGTTCTGAAAAATTGTTTCCTGTTAAGGAATCCCTTCCTTGCAATATTGAAAGTCTACTGCATCTTTAAATTCTACCCTTAGGGTTCATGTATTTGTCTTTGAGAAGCTGAGAAACTGTAGATTTGATTATACAAGAACACAAATGTTCTCTTTCCAAGAACATTCTTGTGGTTTTTTCATCTTTCCTTTCTTTTCTCATTTTCTGAATTTTTATCAGTCACAGTGTCTATTATTGGCTTCCAATATCTAGCTCAGGTTGTTTCTGAAAATGTCAAACTCTGGGGAGCAGATAGCATACTTCTATAACTCTTAGGTAAAGATAAATCACTCTAAGCCTGGACATTTTAATTAGTAATCTTTTATTAATACTGCAATGAGTAAAAGATGGAAGGAAATTTCCTCTTCTTTGTAGTTAGAAAATATGGTTATTTAAGAAAACAAACTTTTCCTGGTAACAATATTGTGTGATTTTTTTTTGCTCTTTTTGAGATAGGGTTTCACTATGCAGTTTGGGCTGGCCTTGAACTCACTTTGTAGCCCAGGCTGGCCTCAAACTCACAGCGATCCTCCTGCCTCAGCCTCCCGAGTGCTGGGATTATGGGCATGTGCCACCACACCTGGTTCTTCCAATCATTTTCATCCTTCAAAGGGCAGCTGTTCTGTCTATGTGGCCTGGAAATATATCAAGTGATCAAGCTATACAACAGGAAAAGTAGAGGAATGCTTTTCTCCCCTTCGTGATATTAAAGAGCTCTTAACTATTATTCCCCAAACAGCAGAGAGAGGAAGCAGACAGCTTGGAAATACTGGGACTTTCCAGCATTTGAAATTTAGTGATGTTAGCTGGGTGTCGTGGCACATGCCTATAATCCATCACTCAGGAGGCTGAGGCAGGAGGATCACTGCAATGAGGCCAGCCTGGGCTCCATAGTGAGTTCAAGGCCAGCCCGAACTACACAGCGAGGCCCTGTCTCAAAAAGCAAAAAACAGCCGGGTGTGGTGGCGTTTGTGTGTAATCCCAGCACTAAGGAGGCTGAGGCAGAAGGATCGCTGTGAGTTTGAGCCCAGCCTGGACTACAAAGTGAGCTCAAGACCAGCCTGAACTGCATAGTGAAACCCTATCTCAAAAAGACAAAAAAAAAGCAAGAAATTTAATGACGTTTAGATTCGTTTAAGTAAATGAACATAGCTTCTTGTTTTCATACATATACGGTATGTAGAATGATTAACTATTTCCTTGACAATGAACTATCAGGTTAAAGCGTTTTTTCTAGGAATGCAGTAACTGGTTAGGACTCTGGGCGTCGCTGTTCACCAAGCTGGGCGATAGGGCACTAAGCGTACTCCCAATTTAAAGGAAAAAAAAAAAAAAAAAGGCGGAGCGGGGAGCCTTGTGCCTCTTAGAACCTCCCTCACGGCCAGATTGAAAAAATTTCTACCGGAGGCTGCCCAAACACTATTTCTGGGCGACTCTCCACTCGGAATTATCTTGAAAGTTGAGTTAATTTAGGCTCTGAAAAGTAGACAAAGGATACCCTTGATACCAGACTGGGGAAAAACTACGAAGCCAGAGAGCAATGGCGATTCCGGTGAAGCTGACCTGCTGCAATGTGCTGATGCTGCTGTGCTTTTTTCTGGGGTTACTATTGGAAGCCAGGGCCGGGAGTATCCTCTACTCAGTGCCAGAAGAGACAGAGAAAGGGTCTTTCGTGGGCCACATCGGCAAGGACCTGGGGCTACGACCCCTGGAGCTGGCGAAGCACGGAGTCCGCATCGTCTCCAGAGGTAGGACGCAGCTTTTTGCTCTGAATCCGCGCAGCGGCAGCTTGGTCACCGCGGGCAGGATAGACCGGGAGGAGCTGTGCGCTCAGAGCGCGCGGTGTCTGGTGAACTTTAACATCCTTGTGGAGGATGAAATGAAGCTTTATCCCGTGGAAGTGGAAATAATTGATATTAATGACAACACTCCCCAGTTCCAGTTAGAAGAAGTGGAATTTAAAATGAATGAAATAACTCCTCCAGGTACCAGGGTCTCTCTGCCTTTTGGGCAAGACCTTGATGTAGGTATGAACTCGCTCCAGAGCTACCAGCTCAGCTCCAACCCTCATTTCTCCCTGGATGTGCAACAGGGAGCGGATAGAGTCCAACACCCAGAGATGGTGCTGCAGAGTCCCCTAGACAGAGAAGAAGAAGCTGTCCACCACCTTGTCCTCACTGCCTTTGATGGTGGCAACCCAGTCCGTTCAGGGACTCTCCGAATTCGTGTTCAAGTGGTGGATGCGAATGATAACCCTCCAGCATTTACTCAGACGGCGTACCACAAGAGTGTCCCAGAGAATGTCCCACTGGGCACTCGGCTGCTCATGATAAATGCTACTGACCCAGATGAGGGAGCCAATGGGGAAGTAACATACTCTTTTCACAATATGGACCATAAAGTGGCCCAAATATTTCAGCTGGATTCTTACACGGGAGAAATATCAAATAAAGAACCACTGGATTTTGAAGAATACAAAATTTATCCACTGGAAATTCAAGCTCAGGATGGTGCTGGGCTCATGGCCAGAACTAAGGTGCTGATCAAAGTTTTGGATGTAAACGACAATGCCCCGGAAGTGACCATCACCTCTGTCACCACCACAATCCCAGAAAACTTTCCTCCTGGGGCCATAATTGCTCTTATCAGTGTCCATGACCGGGACTCTGGAGACAATGGTTACACCACATGTTCCATTCCTGGAAATCTACCTTTCATATTAGAAAAGTTGGTTGATAATTATTACCGCTTAGTAACAGAAAGAACACTGGACAGAGAACTTACTTCTAGATACAATATCACAGTGACAGCAACAGATCAGGGAACTCCGATGCTATCTACCCAAACTCACATTTCGCTGCTAGTGACAGATGTCAACGACAACCCCCCAGTTTTCCATCAGGATTCCTACTCTGTCTACATTCCTGAAAATAACCCTAGAGGGGCCTCCATCTTCTCCGTGATGGCCCAGGATGCTGACAGCGGTGAGAATGCACAAGTCACTTACTCCCTGGCTGAGGACACCATTCAAGGGGCACCCTTGTCCTCATACCTCTCCATCAACTCTGACACTGGTGTCCTCTATGCATTGCGATCCTTTGACTATGAGCTGTTCTGGGACTTGCAACTGAGAGTGATGGCCCGTGATAGTGGGGTTCCATCGCTCAGCAGTAATGTGTCTCTGCATCTGTTTGTGCTAGACCAGAATGACAATGTACCTGAGATCCTATACCCTACCCTACCCACTGATGGTTCCACTGGTGTGGAGCTGGCACCCCGCTCAGCAGAGCCGGGGTATCTGGTGACAAAGGTGGTGGCAGTAGACAGAGACTCGGGACAGAATGCTTGGCTGTCCTACCGCCTGCTCAAGGCCAGTGAGCCAGGGCTTTTCTCCGTGGGACTACACACTGGAGAGGTACGCACGGCAAGGGCCCTGATGGACAGAGATGCCCTCAAGCAAAGCCTCCTGGTGGTTGTGCAGGATCACGGCCAGCCCCCTCTCTCTGCCACTGTTACACTCACCATAGCTGTGGCAGACAGCATTCCAGATGTCCTAGCAGAACTGGGCAGCATCAGGACACCTGTTGACCCCGATGATTCAGACCTCACGCTTTACCTGGTAGTGGCCGTGGCCGTTGTCTCCTGTGTCTTCCTGGCTTTTGTCATCATGCTGCTGGTGCTCAGGCTGCAGCGCGGGCGCTCGCTGCGCCTGCTCCAGGCTTCGAGAGACTCAGCGGCGGCCAGCGCGCCTGCGCCGCACTTTGTGGGCGTGGACGGGGCGGGCTCCTTCCTGCAGCAATATTCCCACGAAATCTCGCTCACTGCGGACTCGAGGAAGAGCCGCCTCATTTTCCCACAACCGAACTACGCGGACACCCTCGTCAGCCAGGACAGCTGTGAGACAAAAGATTTTCTGTCAGCACCCCAGTCTTTACTTGAAGATAAAGAGGAAACATTTTCTCAGGTAAACTTGTGGTGAATTTATAAGCTACTCACAAAAATAATTCATGATTTTTACTTGCTTGCTTTCACGCCTTACTACAGTTTACTACTTCCATATCCCCTTGTAGATTTCTATTAGAAATTCTGGAAAACAGGATTAATCAGGCCTGAATACTTAGATCTAGTATATTTATAATTCTTATATTGGAAAGGAGCCTGTAATCATAATGTAAGTGGTTGGGATGAAGAGTATGTGTATGTGAGGCACTATCTCCTTTTGGAAAGAACACTGTTAAAACAAGAAGATCCAGCATCTAATATTTTCTGCCTGCCTCTAGCAAAATCGTTCCATTGTTCTGAGTTTACTGTCCTCTCTGAAAGAGACTGACTGAAAAAGGCCTACCAATATGACTAAGGCCAGTTTCGTGTTTCCCTAGGTTGTGAATACCTATTGATTTTTCTCAGTCTAATGTAGATTCCATCTATCAGGGTACTATAATATTTTATTTGGGGAAATTTCAAGAGGTGAAGATTGTCTAAAGTATTTTTAGTTGTGTTAATATAAATTATAGAAATCTCTATAGCTATAATTTTGAATTACTGTTGAACATCTTAGCTCTTTGTTTGATCTTTTATTTTATTTTTTTATGTGTGTACCGGGAGTCGACCTCAGGACCTCGCGCCAGCAAGCGCTTGTGCCGCAGAGCAGTATCACCGGCCCTTTTTTTCCTTTATGTGGGTTCCAGGAGTTGAACTCAGGACCTTGCGCTTGCCAGGCAGGCGCTTATGCCGTGGAGCTATTTTACTGGCCCTGTTTAATATTTTAATAGGAGACATTTTATGCATGTTGAAGAATATGTTTAATTTATAAAATGAAGGAACAGAATGAACAACAGAATATTTACTGTGCAACTTGAGAAATAGTTTTGAAGCATCCTTACTTGTACATTATATGTACTTGTAATGAAAATGAACAAAATTAGGTATACAACCCATTTAATGTGTGTTAACTCTTCATAAGAAGAAATGTAGGGAAGTAAGTCCATGCTTTTATATACATACTTACTCTACTCCAATAAATTAGAGATTCACAAAATATAAAAAGAAGAAAGTAGATGCATAGTAAAGAAGAAAATATCCAAATGGACCAGAGATAGACCAGAAAGTGATTAACCAGTCTAGAGCCATGGAAGCAGAAATTGAAGATTTTCAATTTAAATTATTTTAGAAATAAAGATAAAAGTGTGTTATTCTAGATAAGGGGCCTGAGTGAGGCTCACTGCTTGAATCCAAAAGAAGCAATGAGGACCATCAGCTAGTTTTTTTAAAAAAAAGAAAAAAGAAGGGTTTCATTTAAAAACTACTACCTACCAATTCCTGCAGTTATACCTTGTTGGAGGCTGCAGACCAAAGGAAAGAGATGGACACGAATACTCAGATAGAAACTGATATCCAGAATATCACTGCTGCACACCATTAAGGCACCTTTGAAAACCCAGTTTGACCCCTGGGACCTGGGGTCAAAGAGAAATGATTTCAAAACCGTTAGGGACAGAACACTGAACCCAGGAGGAAAGAAGAGAAGGAAATAGAACAGATTTTTAAAAAGCAAAACATGGGCCGGTGAGATGGCTCAGCGGCTTAAGCGCCTGCCCGGCAAGTGCAAGGGCCCGAGTTCGACTCCCGGATCCCACATACGAAAAAGGGGCCGGTGATATCGCTCAGCGGCACGGGCGCCTGCTGGCGCGCGAGGTCCTGAGGCCGACCCCCCGGTACCCACAAAAAAAAATAAAATAAAATAAAAAAATAAAAAGCAAAACAAAGCTCTTCCACTTAAATATATAGCCCAAAATTTCAACATATACTATCTTTGGGAATTTACTGCAGCTAATGAGAAATTTTCTGATATTATTTTTAAAGATAATCTCTGGGGTTTTTTCTGATGGTTTTTAAAGACTCTGTCTCTCATTCTTGTTATGTGTCTATTGGATTTTTATTTTTATTTTCTACTTAGGACCAAGAGTATACTCACAGCTAATAGCTTCCGTTCTGGATTTTCTGACTTCATAATTTAAAATTTTCTTCTCTTATATGTATAAATGAGCCACACTTTCCTATTAAAAGACAGACTTTATCAAATTGTTTGAGTTTTAAAACTGACATTTTGGGCCGGTGAGATGGCTCAGTGGCGTACGCGCCTGCCTGGCAAGCTCGAGGGCCTGAGTTCAACTCCCGGAACCCACATACGAAAAAAGGGCCGGTGATATCGCTCAGTGGCACAGGCGCCTGCTGGCGCGCGAGCTCCTGAGGTCAACCGCCGGTACCCACCAAAAATAAAAAATAAATAAATAAATAAATAAATAAATAAAATTGACATTTTGAAGCTGGCCGTGGTGACACACTCCTGTAATCCCAGCACTCGGGAGGCTGAGGCAGGAGGATCGTTGGCAAGGTCAAGACCAGCCTGGGCTACAAAGTGAGTTCAAGCCAACCTGAACTGCATAGCGAAACCCTGTCTCAGAAAGATAAAATAAAATTTTAATTGACATTTTGCTGACAAGACACAGGCTTAAAATAAAATTATATTGAAATATTGAAATTAAAGATATATGTGTGCAAATGCATAAAAGAAAGCATGGAATATTAATGTAACAAATTAGCACGTAAGGCAATATTGTGATTTTTGGAAACAAACTGATCATAATTATGAGAAGAACATATAATCAGAAGGATATAAAACTATGAGCATCTATCACCTAAAAATATAGTACTGTGGGAGGCTGGAGGATCACAAGCTCAATCCCAGTCTAGGCAATTTGTCAAATTAGTGAGACCCTGTGTGAAAATTTAAAAATTAAAATAAAAGGGCTTGGGATATAGCTCAGTACAAAGGCTCTGGGTTCAATCTCAAGTATTGGAAAAAGGAAAGGAAAAGAAAAGAATACAGTACTAGGAGATTTTAACACAATTCCACAAGAAATAATATATCTCACAGGCAGAAAACTAGTCAGCATAGTGACTTGAACAACAGGACCTATAAACTTAACGTAACAAATCTGTAGAGAATCTTACACACAACAAATATAGAATGGCCACTTTCTACATGAATGTTTGGAGTATATAAAATAATCTACTTCCTAGTCATCACAAACAAGGGCCCAACAAGTTTCAGAGTCTCAATAATATATATATACCTGGTAATATGAAGCCAAGATTTCAAAATAGTAAAAATAAACTGTTTAAAGGAGAGGCCGTGACACTACATAGATAGTCACCCAGCTATCTCAGATGATAAGCACAATCCACAGATGTTGTTATATGAATAACCACAAGCAAGACCAGCAGAAGAACTGAAACATCTGATCCCAACCCAGACGGTAGATTATTGAACAAATAAAACTATGTTGTTCTAGGTCGCTAAATTTTGGGGTGGTAGAATGCATGGCAAGGCCCTGGGTTTAGTTTCTAGCACCTCAAAGGAAAATAAAAATTAAAAATAAAAACATGGATAGAAATAATAAATGCTAAATATATTCTGGATGTTGGTACCTTCTTTTGCCATAAAAAATCATTATTGTAACAATGGCCAAATTTTACTAACATATGTAGATTAGATAACAGAACTATGTCAATACCAAATTGCTGATTTTATTATATTTTTCATAAGAAAATGATACTGATTTTAAGAAATATGTAGTGAAGTATTTCAAAGTAAAGGGGCATCATATCTGAAACATAGTCTGGGCCAGCAAAGAGAGAGAATAAAAACACGATATTTGGGCAATGCGAATGAACAGTACAGTGGATCCTTCTACCCTCAGGGTTCATATCCATGGATTCAACCAACCAGACTAAAAATGTTTGGGAAAAAAAAATATCTGTACTGCACATGTACAGACCTTTCTTCTTGTCATTATGTACTGCACATGTACAGACAATATGGTCCAATAAAAATCAACATAGCATTTGCATTATAGTAGGCAGCATGTGTAATCTAGAGATGAATGCAGAACCTAGAATGCAGAAGGATGTACATGGCTTAAATACAGAAAATATAGCATTCCAATATGTGACTTGAGAATCCTCAAATTTTGGTATGCATGAGAGCTCTGAAACAACCCCTCCTCAGATTCCAAGAAATGTATATGGGAATTCTTTGTACTATTTTTTTAACTTTTCTGAAAGTCTAAAATTACTTTGTTTGTTTGTTTTTTTGAGACAGGGTCTCTCTTTGTAATTTAGGCTGGTCTTGAACTCACTATGTAGCTCAGGCTGGCCTCAAACTCACAGCAATCCTCTTGCCTCAACCTCCTGAGTGCTGGGATTACAGATGTACACCACCATGCCCTGCCTGAAAGTCTAAAATTATTGAAAATAGAAGTTTAAAATTGATCTCATTGAAATATGGCAAGATGTTAAAATTTGATAAAGTCAGCTGGTCTGCACACAGACTGGTTATATTATATTCTATACTCATCTGCATGTTTGAAATTTTTCAAAATATATATATATTTGAAATAAGTATACTATGGGTAAGTACATAAAAATGAAACAGGAGTAAGAAGACATCCATGGAATATATTTTACACCCTTGGGAAGTACTAAACATCAGAGAAAGGACTTAGCAACCACAGACAACTTCAAGGGATTGATTCCTAATGTGGACTCCTACTCCTCTTCGTGATCAAGCTTTGTCTAACAGAGCCATCTTTGGTTTCCATAATGTTGCATTCTGTCTCTCACATCCAAGTGTTCATTCTGAGTTTCTAGAACACTACTCCTGTCTCTTTATTGATCTAGCCCTACCCATTAGGATTCAGCTCTAATCACTTCCTGGAAAAGTCTTTCCTGACTCCCAAACACAGAAACCCTTTCTACATAGTCCCCCATTGCCTAGCGTTTCCCCTAGATGTCACAGCAGTTGTCGTACTCAATAATAATACCTTCTTTACTTTTCTATGCCCTCTCCCATTCTGCAAGCTCCCTAAGAACAGGTTCACTGTTTTCATCTCCGGTCTCAACCAAATCATGTGTTAATTAAATGTCTTGTGTTTCAATAATTTAAATACAGGTTTGGAATTAATGCTAGGCCATTGAGCACAGAAATTCAAAACATGTAACCTTAGAAGAAAGCGTAGCTAATGTTTTTAATTGATCTTTTTATCTCAATACACAAAAATAAAATGGAAAATATTTGGAGTAAGGGCATTGCTTAATGCCTTGAAAATTCAATAATGTTTTCATAGCAACTACTTGTCAAGGTCACATTTACACATCATTCTTATTAATTCTAATTAAAAGATTCCTGCCTCAAAAGAGTTACTTAAGTGTCTTAGAACTTTGAGATTCAAAATCAACTTAAAAATCTGAGGCGAACGTAAACAAGAAGTGACTTGGGTTTGCCTGAGCGGGTGCAGAAACTGTCTGGGCCTCTGAGCGTCGCTGTTGACCACCTAAGGAGTGAAAAGCGAGGCAACCGTCGCTACCGCTCCGCAACACAAAGGGCTAGGCGTCTGGACAGTAAGCTTCGGGGTGGCAGAGAAATTCAGCCCAGCAGCTCATTAATTCTCTCCAGAGTGACTTGGATCCCGTGAATTCTGGTCGTCTCAGACCCTGGGGAATAAAGAGTGGAATCCCCCACTGAAAGCTGAAAGTTGACTTGGAGGAAACACCGCGGCAGAAGGGAAATGGCGACTCTGCAGAAGCTACTGCACCGCAGGCTTGTGCTACTGTGGCTTCTTTTGGCGGTCCTACGGGAGGCTGGAGCTGGGCAGATTCGCTATTCTGTGCCAGAGGAGCTCGACAAAGGCTCCATCGTGGGCAATATAGCCAAAGACTTGGGTTGGGAGCCCCTGGCACTGGCAGAGCGCGGAGTCCGCATCGTCTCCAGAGGTAGGACGCAGCTTTTTGCTCTGAATCCGCGCAGCGGCAGCTTGGTTACCGCGGGCAGGATAGACCGGGAGGAGCTGTGCGCCCAGAGTGCGCGGTGTTTGGTGAACTTTAACATACTACTGGAGGATAAATTGACTATTTATTCAGTAGAGGTGGAAATAACAGATATTAACGACAATGCCCCTCGCTTTGGAGTAGATGAGCTGGAGCTAAAAATCAGTGAAACGACTACTCCAGGATTCCGGATTCCTCTTAAAAGTGCGCATGATGCGGACATAGGAGGGAACTCTCTACAGAAGTATGAACTCAACTCAAATGACCACTTCTCCCTGGATATGCGAAATGGAGCTGATGGGAACAAGTACCCGGAGCTGGTACTGGAGCACACACTGGACCGCGAGGAAGAAGCTGTTCACCATCTCGTTCTCGTCGCTTCTGATGGGGGCGACCCGGTCCGATCCGGCACCTGCCGCATCCGCGTGAGGGTCCTGGATGCGAACGATAATGCTCCTGTTTTTACACAGCCCGAGTACCGTGTAAGTGTTCTGGAGAATATGCCGGTAGGCACCCGAATACTCACGGTGACCGCCACTGATGCAGATGAGGGATACAACGCTCAAGTGGCATACTTTCGAGAGAAACCCCTTGGAGAAAACTCCGAGGTATTTGAGCTTAAGTCGACTTCTGGAGATATAACAATCATAAAAAGTCTAGATTATGAGGATGCTAAATTCCATGAAATTGATATTGAAGCTCAGGATGGCCCGGGCCTTCTGACCAGAACGAAGGTGATTGTCAATGTTCTGGATGTGAATGACAATGCCCCAGAGTTTTACATGACGTCTGCTACTAGTTCAGTTCCTGAAGATTCTCCTTCAGGAACCATAATTGCACTTTTCAACGTACATGACAGAGACTCTGGGCAGAATGCTTTTATCACATGTTCTCTCCCAGAGAAACTTCCCTTCAAATTAGAAAAGTCAGTGGACAATTACTACCGACTGTTTACAACCAGAGCCCTTGACAGGGAGCAGTTTTCCTTTTACAACATCACAATAACTGCTGAAGATGGAGGGAACCCAACTCTGTCCACAGATGTTCATGTTTTGCTGCAGGTGACAGATATAAATGATAACCCACCAGCCTTCCCCCATGCATTCTACTCCACCTTCATTCCTGAAAACAACCCCAAAGGTGCCTCCATCTTTTCAGTGTTGGCCCATGATCCTGACAGTGATGACAATGCTCATGTAACTTACTCTTTGGCCGAGGGCACCCTTCAGGGAGCTCCCCTGTCCTCTTATATCTCTATCAACTCTGACACTGGGGTGCTCTATGCTCTTCGCTCCTTCGATTATGAGCAATTCCAAGACCTGCAGCTGCAGGTAATAGCGCTGGACAGCGGGAAACCTCCACTCAGCAGCAATGTGTCATTGAGCCTCCTCTTGGTGGATCAGAACGACAATGCACCTGAGATCCTGTACCCCACCCTCCCGACAGATGGTTCCACTGGCGTGGAGCTGGCACCCCGCTCAGCAGAGCCTGGATACCTGGTGACCAAGGTGGTGGCGGTGGATAGAGACTCAGGACAGAATGCCTGGCTGTCCTACCGGCTACTTAAAGCCAGTGAGCTGGGGCTTTTCTCGGTGGGGCTGCACACAGGCGAGGTACGCACTGCAAGGACCCTGCTGGATAAAGATGCACTCAAGCAGAGCCTGATAGTGGCTGTGCAGGATCACGGCCAGCCCCCTCTCTCTGCCACTGTCACACTCACTATAGCTGTGGCTGACAGCATCCCTGATGTCCTGGCAGACCTGGGCAGCATCAGGACTCCCACTGACCCTGATGATTCAGATCTCACACTCTACCTGGTGGTGGCCGTGGCTGCTGTCTCCTGTGTATTCCTGGCCTTTGTAATTGTGCTGCTGGTGCTCAGATTTCGGCGCTGGTATGCATCACGCCTGCTTCAAGCTTCAGGAGGTGGGTTGGCAGGCGTGCCCACCTCACACTTCATGGGTGTGGATGGGCTGCATGCTTTCCTGCAGACATATTCTCATGAGGTCTCCCTCACCTCAGACTCACGGAAGAGCCACATTATCTTTCCTCAACCCAACTATGCTGACACCCTCATCAGCCAGGAGAGCTGTGAGCAAAAGGATTTTCTACCAGCACCTCAGTCACTACTCAATGACAAAGGAGAAATAGCTCAGGTAAACCATCTTTTCACAATATGCTTATTAGGTATTTTGCTAAAATAAATTTAGCTATTTAGTTACTTTCACTGTTTATTATTTACATTTTATTTCTCATATTTCCTTGAGGATATATTCAATTTTAAGGAAATGAATCCTGATAAATTACATCTAGATAATTTTAAGTATTCTGAGGCTGTAAGAGAGATAGGAGGAGCAAGAATCATTGCATAATGAGCATAAAGCAGAAGTTAGTAGATAAATATGATATTTAGACTATCAAAAGAGCTTAGTTATTGGAATGTGTTTCTAATACTTTATTTTCTACCCCTAGGCAAATCATCTCATCTGCCTGGATCAACAATTCTTTCTGTCTTAAAAATATGAAGATTGGGGATGTGGATGTAGCTCATGATACAGTGCTTGACTAGCATACACAAGGCCCTGTGTTCGATCCCCAGCATTTATATATTTACTCAGGTTTCTTCTTCCTTTAAAATTTAAGACTTTTTGTTTTATATTTGAATCTGTTATGAATATTAAGACATCTTAGTGAATTAGTTCTTTCTCACTTGATATTTTTCCTTTAGTTTCACAGTGAAGGTTTTCATTTTCCTTAATTTGCATTTGAATCTCTATTAAAAAGATGAAATATTTAAATATGCAATTTTTTTCAATAATAGGAATCAAACATAGGGCTTTGTAGCATACTAGCTAAGCAAGCACTGTACCACTGAGCTATATCCAAGCCCCTCCACTGTGTGTGTGCACGTGTGTGTGTGCACATGCACATGTGTGAACAAGTGCTCTAGATTGAACCCAGAGCCTCACTTAGCATTCCACCACTGAGCTACAACCCCAGCCCAGAAATATATACTCATTACAGTGTTTCAGGAAGGTATGCCATGGTATTGATGCTTAGTTATAAATCATATTAAAGTCATACTGTGTTCTTTGAAGAATTGACTGACTTATCAGTTGCTCTATAAAAATTAATACTAAACAGTTTTCTTTTGGCTGTATTTTTAAATTTTTCTTGTGTCTGGAAACCATACTATCTTTATCTTTACAAATAATGTACTGTATATCCTCAATGTAAGTTTGCTTAATGAAAAGATGGAAGGGGTTCAGAGATCATATCATACAATTGGTCTTAAAGATCCTCTTTATATATCTTCTTCTCGAATTTTCCTATTCATAGCAGCTGCTTAAAATGTTCCCTATCCTTCACTCAACCCTATTCCCTCTCACAACTACAGTCTTCCTCCCCTATTCCTCTTCCCATGTTGACTTTCAGTATGTTGGTCATATATTTAATAACAGAGGGCAATGAACACTAATATTCTATGTGCTGGGATAATTTATATTTTGATTTGGAGGTAATTATGTATTAATTGAGCCTTGTATTTAATAGTATCACCTACTTCAAGGGACTGTGGTTCTTTATTATTTATAAGAGCATCTAATAAGTGAAATTTTGAGAAAATGTATTCCGTTGTGCTTACTACTATTACATAGCTTTCTCTGATGTAAGATTGGAACTCACTGTGAAATATTATGTCATAATATATTTTCTTTTAAGTAAATAACAAAGTGTGAACAGAGGAAAATTAAATGTACAATCCCTTTTAGTGTATGTGCTAACTCATAAGAATAAATGCCTTATCATTGGGTATGCAACAAATCATGACTGAAATGACAAGTACTGTATATTGCACTTCTACTTCTGTGCTTGAGGAAAAACATACAGAGAAAATTATTCTGCAAAAAAAATTATCTCTACTAGTTTCAGTTGTGGTTTTAAAAAATCATCTTCACACTCTTGACTTAGGCAAAGTGAATTTCTTTCAGTGCCCTGAAGCTTTGTGATTTCTCCCTCACATGTAGACACTGCCATGGTGTTCTGTCACATCCAGGCTTTTTCCCTGACCACTCCTTTTACGTTTCCTGGGGAGGCCTTTGCTAACCTCCAGGCAGGATGGGGGTCTCCCATCCTCTTGGCTCTCCTATTACAGTAGTTACCTTGACGCACTGTAATTTCCTGTTTGCTTTTACATCCTCATAAACGTTGTGATGGACGTGGCTATCTCTATACTGTTCACCTTAAATCCCCAAATATATTGTCTGACATCCAATTATGTGTTTGTTTAATCAGTTAGTTAAATGAAAAATGTTGAAACTAAGATGTCAGGCTATCAAGGGCAAACTTCAAGAATTATAATCTATAAATACAGCTGTTATTTATATTGGTTCTTAAATTTAATATTTGGAAACGGTAACTCTACCATATTTGAAGCAATATCTGTGGAGTTAATGTTAGTGTATGACTTCCCAATGAAGATAGTTTGAAATCACAATACATATCAATTAAATTATATGAAATCAGTACCAGTTCCATTACCTCTGACAAAAAGGATTTCAGATGTTAGGAAACTAGTTTGTCTGAGTGTAT
Organism: Erethizon dorsatum; assembly: GCA_028451465.1. NCBI lineage: Eukaryota > Metazoa > Chordata > Mammalia > Rodentia > Erethizontidae > Erethizon > Erethizon dorsatum. Next base: position 67,936,504 of record CM051838.1, read on the forward strand.
TCAGTAAACGGTTAAGCCTCTGGGTGTCGCTGTTGACCACTCAAGGAGAAAACGCGCTGAGGGACCGAGTCCACCATTTCCTTTCTCTTAAAACGCAAAGAACCGACAAATCAGACTGAGACGATTCCGGGAAGCCAGCAGGCTCACCCCATAAATCAGCCAGCTCTGTGACCTATGAATTAAGGCCATGCAAGACTTAATTCTTTGATAAAATAAGATTGGAGTTCATCGTGGAGAACTGGAACAGAATTCAGAGAAAATTATTTACCAAAAAAGAAATGACCCATTGCCTGAGATTCCGAAACAACGGAGGGCTTGCTCTGCTGTGCGCGCTCTTGGGGACGCTGTGTGAGACAGGATCTGGGCAGATCCGCTACTCGGTGCCTGAAGAGCTGGAGAAAGGCTCCTTCGTGGGCAGCATCGCCAGGGACCTGGGGCTGGAGCCCCAGGAGCTGGCAGAGCGCGGGGTCCTCATCGTCTCCCGAGGTAGGACGCAGCTTTTCTCTCTGAACTCGCGAAGCGGCAGCTTGGTCACCGCAGACAGGATAGACCGGGAGGAGCTGTGTGCCCAGAGCCTGCGGTGTACGGTAAAATTTAACATCTTGGTTGAGGACAAATTGAAAATTTTTGAAGTAGAAGTAGAAATTAAAGATATTAATGATAATGCTCCTAATTTTCTAACAGAGGAATTGGAAGTAAAAATTAGTGAACTAACAGTTCCTGGAACCCGATTTCCACTTAAAACTGCATTTGACCCAGATGTGGGCATGAATTCCTTGCAGAACTACAAGCTCAGCCCCAATGAGTACTTCTCCCTGGCTGTCAATAGTGTCTCTGATGGGGCCACATACCCAGAGTTGGTGCTGGAGCGAGCCCTGGACCGTGAGAAAAAAGAAGTTCATCAGCTTGACCTCATTGCCTCTGATGGTGGTGACCCTATCCACTCTGGCAACTTGTGCATCCGAGTGATAGTTTTGGATGCAAATGATAACCCACCAGTGTTCACACAGCCTGAATACCATGTAAGTGTTCAAGAGAATGTGCCAGTGGGCACAAAGCTGGTCACGGTGAATGCCACTGACCCTGATGAGGGATTCAATGCTCAGGTAACCTATATCCTAGATAGAATGCCTGGCAAAATTGCTCAGATTTTCAATCTCAACTCAGTGACTGGAGACATATCATTATTAAAAAGTCTAGATTATGAGGATTCTATATTCTATGAAATAAAAATTGAAGCACAAGATGGCCCAGGTCTTCTTTCAAGAGCCAAGATTCTAGTCACAGTTCTGGATGTGAATGACAATGCCCCAGAGGTTACAATCACTTCCCTCACAGGCTCAGTCCCTGAAGAGGGTACTGCTGGAAGAGAAATTGCTCTTATCAATGTGCATGACCGAGATTCTGGGCAGAATGGACAAGTCATGGTTTTTGTTCTAGGCAATCTGCCTTTTAATTTAGAAAAATCAATAGACCAGTATTACCGCTTAGTGACAGCTGGATCTCTAGACCGAGAACAAGTGTCTGAATATAACATCACTCTGAGAGCCACAGATGGGGGAAATCCACCTCTGTCCACAGAAACTCACATTACTCTGCAGGTAGCAGATATCAATGACAACCCACCTGCCTTCTCTGATGCCTCCTACTCTGCCTACATTCCTGAAAATAACCCTAGAGGAGCCTCTGTCTTCTCAGTTACTGCCCAGGACCCCGACAGTGACAACAACGCCCAAATCACTTATTCATTGACTGAGGATACCCACCAAGGGGCACCGCTGTCCTCCTACATCACCATCAACTCTAACACTGGCGTCCTGTATGCACTGCGTTCTTTTGACTATGAAGAATTTAGAGAACTGCAGCTACTGGTGACAGCCAGTGACAGTGGGAACTCTCCACTCAGCACCAACGTGTCAGTGAGCCTGTTTGTGTTAGACCAGAATGACAATATGCCAGAAATCCTATATCCAACCTTCCCAACAGATGGTTCCACTGGTGTGGAGCTGGCACCCCGCTCAGCAGAGCCTGGATATCTGGTGACCAAGGTGGTGGCAGTGGACAGAGACTCCGGTCAGAACGCCTGGCTGTCCTATCTCCTGCTCAAGGCCAGCGAGCCAGGGCTTTTCTCTGTGGGGCTGCACACGGGGGAGGTGCGCACGGCAAGGGCCCTGCAGGACAGAGATCCCCTCAAGCAGAGCCTCGTGGTGGCTGTGCAGGACCATGGCCAGCCCCCTCTCTCTGCCACTGTCACACTCACTATAGCTGTGGCTGACCACATCCCTGATGTCCTAGCAGAGCTGGGCAGCATTGGGACCCCCACGGATCCCGATGATTCAGACCTCACGCTATACCTGGTGGTGGCTGTGGCTGTGGTCTCCTGTGTTTTCCTGGCGTTTGTCATCGTGCTGCTGGCGCTCAGGCTGCGGCGTTGGCACACGACTCGCCTTCTTCAGGCTGAAAGCAGCGGATTGGCTGGCGCGCCGGCGTCACACTTTGTGGGCGTGGACGGGGTGCGCGCTTTCCTGCAGACTTATTCCCACGAGATCTCACTCACTGCGGATTCGAGGAAGAGCCACCTCATCTTCCCACAACCAAACTACGCAGATACACTCATCAGCCAGGAGAGCTGTGAGAAGAGCGAGCCTCTTTTGGTGTCTCAAGATTTGCTTGAAACGAAGGGGGATCCTAAACTACTTGAGGTGAGTTATTTCTCTTTTTGAATATCGTGCAGAACAAGTATGCCAAGGCGATTATTATAAAGGTTTAAGACACGTTTGAGAAATAAAGTAATGAAATCGTCTTTAGTTCTATCGTGTAAATATTTGTCCCTCTCTCTGTACTTCCTGGCTTGGTTATGCCAGTCGTGGGCCTAGGTAACTAGTTCTGTCAAAACATTATGAGTGCCAGTTACCATACATCTCTTCCTGGAAAGGGTGTAATTGCCGTTGTGAGGATTTCCAGATCTTTTTGAAATTGTGGCTGCTCCTTCTGTGTCCTCACATAACTATAATGAGAGAAGAGCCCTGTGGTTGAGCCAACAACGGTCTTGTGATAAATAGGCCTTTTACAATTTATTTTGGTGTTGAGGACTAAATATAGGGCCATGGTGCAAGGTAAGCATGTACTGTATTCCGGAGCTATACCCCTAGCCATACCTTTTACATTTTAAATCCCTGTGATATGAATTTTCTCACTCCTGCCTACATAGCCTATCCCATATTATACAAACAAGTTGCAAATGTGTATAAATACAAGATGTTTTATGCTCTGCTTCCAAACCAGACCACACTCTTTTTATCTAAAGGACATAAAAATTGTGTTATAAAAATATAGACAGTCAATTAGTTTAACCTTTAGTGCCTAAAGTGTGTGTGTGTGTGTGTGTGTGTGTGTGTGTGTGTGTGTGTGTTTCTCATTAATTTCAGCCTTTTGCTTGAAGGTGGAAAGTTCACTTGAATACACCATTATGAGCCTTGGAGTGGTATTTATTGCCCTTTGAGGAGGATTTTGTAAATGCGAAGAAGTATGTGTCAGTCTCTGGAAAGATTTCCAGAGGGGAAAAAATCAAATGAAAGGGTGTCTTAGAAAACAGATAATAGTCTTTTCAACTGAAGTATAAGTATGCACTGTAAAATAATAGAAAAAAATGCTGAGTTGGCATCTGTCTTGATCTATTTTTGTTGCTATAACAAAATATCTAAAGAATAGAGGTTTAGTTAGCCAGTGGTCCTGGAGCCTGGGAAGTCCAAGAGCATGGTGCCATCATCTAGTCAGCATCTGGTAGTGCTTTCTTGCAGGATCATACACGACAGAGAGTATCACCTGACAAGACAGAAAATGAGTCAGAGACAGCTGCTTTTACAACAAGGCCACTCATTTGATAGTCCATTCATAGATCAATTCATTAATGATGGTAGAGCTCTCATGACTCATTCATCTCCCAAAAGTCCCATTTCTTAATATCTTAACATGGTTTGCAGATTAGGTTTCCAATACTTGAAATTTGGGGGATGAAATCAAACTAACTGTATCTAATTTGGTAGTGCTCTTGAAATAAAAGGATTTGTTTGCTTGAGTACCCAAAACCAGGATGAGTTTTTAAATGGAGTGTCTAAGAACTCTCAACATCTCTCCAGTATTTACCAGTGATCAAGTCAAACTCATTTAATTCATTAATGGCATAAATTCATTAGAGCCAAGAATTGCAGTTATCAAATGTTGCATATACATTCCTATAGAAAGAAAGCACTGGCTTCATAAAAATAAATATGGCTTACACAAATTTCAGTTTTATAAAATTTCAGTTTCAGTATTATAAAAGTATATGTATCCAAATACTAAGTTGGCCCCTTTAATGAAAGATTAAACTCTGCTCTATTGAGCTGGGGATATTATGTTTTATAAAGTAAAGCAATACACTAAAATTTCAGGGCCTTGACTCCCTCTTGTTTTTGCAAAGACTACATATCGGACAGTGTATACGGAGTGTATATGGAGAAATTTAAATCCTAAATAAGGGAAGTTATTCCAGTGAATTTGAAAAAAGGCTCATAGTTCACTTAAAAAATAGATAAAATCCATTCACTTATTTGGATACATCAGTCATGTTTGAATTTATAAATACCATATTGTGAAATCACTGGAAGATATTTTTGCCCCAAAACTGAAAAAATAACTATGCCTCATGAAATGAAAAAGAAGAATGTAAAATGTTGAAGATGTTTATGAGATGATGACAAACAAGGAAATGTCAAATTTATGTAAAAATTCCTATATTTGATTCAAGCAAATTAAAAGACAAAGTAGTAAAATCAAGTTTGCACATTGAGGATAGCTGGGCAGTCCGCAGTTTTCCAAGACAACCTCTGGGCGCCGCTGTTGACCAAAGGGAAGAGAAGGGTTCTCAGTTCTGCAGGAAGAGGCTAGCCAGTGCTTTCTTCCTTTATCCTGCGTATATCAAAACCCGGTAACTGCTCCTGCGCACCCTCAAACACCTAACAAACAAATGCTACCCTCAAATCACAGAAGTCCAGGGTGCTGTCATTGACTTTAAAAACAATCCCAGAGAAACCTTGAAACGAAGTTTCCCAGAGAAAGAAATGCAGAGAAGCTCCAGAAAAACTGAAATGATGAAAAGTCAGGTACTGTTTCCCTTCCTGCTTTCTTTGTTTTGCGGGGCCATATCCCAGCCGATCCTCTACTCCATTCCGGAGGAGCTGGCCAAGGGCTCTTGGGTGGGGAACCTCGCCAAGGATCTTGGGCTCAGTGTCCAGGAGTTGCCAGCTCGAAAACTGCGGGTTAGTGCGGAGGATTATTTCAACGTGAGTGTGGAGAGCGGAGACTTGTTAGTGAGTGGCAGAATAGATAGAGAGAAGATTTGTGGGGGGAAATCTGAGTGTGCGCTGGAATTTGAATCAGTCACTGAAAATCCGATGAATATTTTCCATGTGATTGTTTTAATCCAAGATATTAATGACAATGCACCACGTTTCATTGCAAAAAGCATTGAATTAGAAATCTGTGAGTCAGCCTTACCAGGTGTAAAATTCCCTCTGGATTCTGCACAAGATGCAGATGTAGAAAGTAACTCACTGAAGATATACACCATCAACCCCAATCAACATTTCTCTCTGGCAACAAAGGAAAGTCCTGATGGAAGTAAATACCCAGAATTACTGCTGGAAAAACCTTTAGACAGGGAACATCAGAAATCCCATCGTTTAATCTTGACCGCCATTGATGGTGGGGACCCACCTCTAAGCAGCACCACGCAGATCTGGATCAAAGTTACTGATGCCAATGATAATGCTCCGATGTTCAGTCAGGACATATATAGAGTTACTCTCCAAGAAAACATGCCCCCAGGAACCTCCGTGCTGCGGGTGGTGGCCACGGACCAGGATGAGGGTGTTAATGCGGAGATCACCTATGCCTTCCTCAATGCTCCGACAAGCACTAGCCTCCTCTTCAAGCTCAATCCAAATACCGGTGTTATCACAACCAATGGTACCTTGGACTTTGAAGAAAGGAGTAGATACATTTTGGGTGTAGAAGCCAAGGATGGAGGAGTGCACACAGCTCACTGTAATGTTCAGATTGAAATTGTTGATGAGAATGACAACGTTCCAGAGGTGACATTCATGTCCTTTTCTAACCATATTCCAGAGGACTCAGACCTTGGAACCATAATAGCCCTCATTAAAGTGACAGACAAAGACTCTGGGCAAAATGGTCTGGTGATGTGCTATATCCAGGAAGCCGTTCCCTTCAAATTAGAATTCACCTCGAAGAATTATTACAAGCTGGTGATTGAGAGGGCTCTAAACCGGGAAGAGACCTCGGAGTACAACGTTACCCTGGCAGCCACTGATAAGGGGAAACCATCCCTTTCCTCTAGGACAAGAGTCACCCTGCACATCACCGACGTCAATGATAATGCACCTGTTTTCCAGCAGGCCTCCTACATGATCCACGTGGCAGAGAACAATCTGCCTGGAGCCTCAATTGGGCAAGTCAGAGCCTCCGACGCGGATTTGGGATTCAACGGCCAGATCTCCTACTCCATCATGGCCAGCGACCTGGAGCCCAGAGCGCTGCTGTCCTACGTGTCCGTGAGCGCACAGAGCGGAGTGGTGTTCGCGCAGCGCGCCTTCGACCACGAGCAGCTGCGCGCCTTCGAGCTGACGCTGCAGGCCCGCGACCACGGCTCGCCCGCGCTCAGCGCCAACGTGAGCCTGCGCGTGCTGGTGGGAGACCGCAACGACAACGCGCCGCGGGTGCTGTACCCCGCGCTGGGCCCCGACGGCTCGGCGCTCTTCGACACGGTGCCGCGCGCCGCGGAGCCCGGCTACCTGGTCACCAAGGTGGTGGCGGTGGACGCTGACTCGGGACACAATGCCTGGCTGTCCTACCACGTGCTGCAGGCCAGCGATCCCGGGCTCTTCAGCCTGGGGCTGCGCACTGGCGAAGTGCGCACAGCTCGCGTCTTAGGCGACAAGGACGCTGCCCGACACCGCCTGCTGGTCGCAGTGCGCGACGGTGGACAGCCCCCTCTTTCGGCTACCGCCACGTTGCACCTCATTTTCGCGGATAGCCTGCAAGAGGTCTTGCCGGACCTCAGTGAAGGGCCTGTGCCCCCTGACCCCCAGACGGAGCTGCAGTTTTACCTGGTGGTGGCCTTGGCCTTGATCTCTGTGCTCTTCCTTCTCGCTGTGATCCTAGCAATTGCTCTGCGCCTGCGACACTCCTCCAGCCCAGCTGCCTGGGGCTGTTTTCATCCTGGTCTCAGCTCCAAGTCTGGACCCGTGGTTCCCTCCAACTACAGTGAGAGGACTTTGCCGTATTCCTACAATCTATGCGTTGGCTCCCATTCTGCAAAGACAGAGTTTAATTTTCTCCACGTGACTCCGGAAGTGGCTCCCCCTCACGATCTTCTGTGCGATGATCCTTCTGTGGTTGCATGCGCCAATAATGAAGATCCCAAACTAGTTCATAATTCGTCTTTTTCCTCTCACGTAAGTGTTTGCAGTACTGTTTAAATTTTACATATTGTATTCGCTTTTCAATCATGCATAATTAATTTGGGCCGTTTTCCATGGTTCTAATGATGGTACCTGGGGTGGGGGCTTATTGGATGGGTGAACATTAGCTCCTCGATTGCTCCATCATCTTCGAAATTGCCTGCTTACAAATTTTTGATTTTTACTGTTGGCATTTCTGTATGGCTGGAATCTTGCTAGAAAGAATGATTTTTTGGATGTCAACACTTCTAACAATACCAGTACCCTTTCTTCCATTTTTCAAATAATCATATGCTTAATCCTTTATAAGTGTATTGAAGTTAAAATGTATATTCCTATTCATCAATTTCATTTGTAGTTGTTTTCTTTGCTGCTGCAAATATGTTTGTTTAGCACAAACTTCCTTGTCTTATTACAAGTAGCAAAGACTCAAATTTTACATTAGATCACTAACTTTGGATGCTACAAGTCTCTCATAATTTCACTCAAGTATATTCCATAAATTTCTTAACCAGCCTTTAGTCATTTATTTTATACTCTTGCTACTGTGTTATTATAAGTAATTAATTTTTATTTTATAGAGAATTTCCTGTATTTTATTTATTTATAGAGAATTTCCTATATTTCTTGTTTCTTTAGTACAGACTTCTGAAAAACAAGTCAAATCTATGAGTATTGTGAGATTTTTATGCATATTATCAAATTTATTTCCAAAACATCTCATTGTAATGTCCCACTCCCCAGCAGTTAGTGATTCTTTCAAGGATTGTGAAAAAAAACACCTTTAGTCCACTCCCTGAAAATCTGAAGATGTAAAATTTCTGTATGGTTAGTAAACTTTTATGTCTCCTTAAAATTTAAGTCAACTCTATATGCTAATTTTTTCAGTGAGGAGTAATCTAAAGAACTAGTGACTTACTGCTTTATCTCAAAATTTCTCAAATTACTGTACTCAAGAAAGCTATGAGGGGACTACAGATATAGCTCTATGGTAGAGTACTTGCCTAGCATGCTTGAAGTCCTGAGTTATCCCCAGCACCACAAAAAAGCTATACATTCAATAACAATGCATACACAACTACTAAAATATTTCCTTTTACTGGCTGTTTCTAAAATCAAAATTAAAGAAATAAAAATAGCTGGGCATGGTGGTACAAGCCTGTAATCCCAGTGTTTGGGAGGTTGAGGCAGGAGGATCACCATGAGTTCAAGGACAGCCTGGACTACATAGCAAGACCCTGTCTCAAAAAAAAAAGGGGTGGGGTGGGGGAAGAAAAGAAATAAAAATAATAGTAAAATAACATCATTTGTAATGCTAAAATAAGACTCCTGGAGGTGTCTGGTATTTTTATAAAGTCACTGAAATATTATCTGCTCTTTATAGTACTTCAGCCTACTGCTTCTTACCCATTACTTGAGACTTTGAATTTGCTTTGGTACTTCATTCACTGAATATTGAAGAAAAAAAATGTTGTTGAGTGTCTACTCTATGAAAGTTGCTGTTCTAAAGGTACCCTGTGAACCAAATAGTCACAGGCATAGCTTGTGGGTTACAATCTCCTGTATACAAAATTAATCAGCAAATTTTCTTCCTAAGTCTCGAATCGTTTTTTGCCAAGCCCATTTTACAGAAAGGTAAGACTATCTCTTGAACAACAGGTATTTTGTTGCAAAAAAATTGAAAAATTGCCCCAGGTTCTAAAGGATGAACTCGGGTGAAAAAACATTTCTGCATGGATTGGGACTAGAGCTGGACTTCCAAGCCAGAAGCCCACTACTGTCTTTTCATCCATCATTTTCTTCCGTCCTTCAAGTTCACTTTTGTTCCTAGAAGAAATGGGTGTGCCCCACACAGAACACATTACACAAAAAAATGGGCTATAGGGGGTGAACAATGCAAAAACTGAAAGGAGGTAAAAAAAATGGTTTTCATTGCCAAAAATCACCACTTTCCTGAGAAAATAAATACCTTAAAGTTTACCATTCAGGAAAATTTGGGTCATTCCTGGATTTTCACTGCAAGTTAAACAGCAGGATTTTGAGTTTTATTCTATTTGTGAGAAATAGGATTAGAAATGCGAAATGTGTAAGAATAAATTGCAATAATAGGTTAGGACTCTGAGCGTCGCTGTTCACCAATTCGGGGGAAAAGACAACCAGAAATTTCATCGGAGCAAGATTTCTGCAGCACAAAGCACTGGTTCTGGGGCTTTAGGAAAGCTTCAACCTGGATCCCTGCGAGCTCCAGCATCCCATGGCGAAAGCACATCATTTTGGAACCCAAGGATCGTAGAACTCCTCAGGGCTCCACAGAGAACACCCCAGCTCGGGGTATTCCGCAGCGGGAAGGTAATGGCGGCTCCTCTTTATTCACCATATTTCAATCCACTGGTCTGGATCTGCATACTCCTGGGGGCTCTGTGGGAAATCCGGGCAGAACAGATCCGCTACTCGGTGCCCGAGGAGCTGGAGAAAGGCTCTGTGGTGGGTAACATCGCCAAGGACCTGGGGCTGGAGCCCCAGAAGCTGGCTGAGCGCGGAGTCCGCATCGTCTCCAGAGGTAAGACACAGCTCTTTGCTCTGAATCCGCGAAGCGGCAGCTTGGTCACGGCGGGCAGGATAGACCGGGAGGAGCTCTGTGACCGAGCTCCAAAGTGTGTGGCAAACCTGGAGATTCTCCTAGAGGACAAAGTAAAAATTTTTGAAATAGAAGTGGAAATAATCGATATTAATGATAACTCACCCACCTTTGGACCAGAGCAGAGGGAAATAAAAGTTGCTGAGAATGAAATTCCTGGGACAAGATTTCCTCTCCCTGAAGCTTTCGATCCGGATATAGGGATAAATTCCCTGCAGGGTTACCAGCTCAGCTCCAATAGTCACTTCTCCCTGGATGTGCAGAGCGGGGCGGACGGGATTAAGTACCCGGAGCTGGTGCTGGAGCGCGCCCTAGATCGCGAGGAAGAGGCAGTACACCACCTCGTTCTCACCGCCTTGGATGGAGGAGAACCGGTTCGCTCTAGCACTGCCAGGATTCACGTAACACTTATAGACACCAATGATAATGCTCCTGTATTTACTCAGCCTGAGTACCACGTAAGTGTTCATGAGAACGTGTCTATTGGCACTCGACTTCTTACTATAAAAGCCACTGATCCAGATGAAGGAGCCAACGGAGAAGTGACATATTCTTTCCGGAAAGTAAGAGACAAAATATCCCAGCTATTCCAGTTGAATTCTTTGAGTGGGGACATAACAGTAGTGGGGGATGTAGATTATGAAGACTCTGGATTCTATGACATAGATGTAGAAGCTCATGATGGACCTGGTCTCCGAGCCAGAAGTAAGGTTCTGGTGACCGTTCTGGATGTGAATGACAATGCTCCAGAAGTCACAGTTACCTCTCTCATCAGCTCAATTCAAGAAAATTCTTCCCCAGGTACAGTAATTGCGCTTTTCAATGTGCATGACAGTGACTCAGGAGAGAATGGCCTTGTCACTTGTTCTATTCGGGATAATCTGCCATTCAGGCTTGAAAAGACCTATGGAAATTATCATAGGTTGTTGATACACAGAACTTTGGACAGGGAAGAAGTCTCAGAATATAACATTACAGTAACTGCCACAGACCAGGGAACTCCACTACTGTCTACAGAGACTCATATCTCACTGCAGGTGGTGGATATCAATGACAACCCACCTACCTTCACTCATGCCTCCTCCTCTGCCTACATTCAGGAAAACAACCCCAGAGGAGCCTCCATCTTATCCATCACAGCCCAGGATCCTGACAGCGGTGAGAATGCCCAAGTCACCTACTCCCTCACTGAGGACACCATCCAGGGGGCGCCTCTGTCCTCCTATGTCTCCATCAACTCCAACACTGGTGTCCTATATGCACTGCGTTCCTTTGATTATGAGCAGTTCCGAGATCTGCAGCTGCTGGTGACTGCCAAGGACAGCGGGAACCCTCCACTCAGCACCAACATGTCACTTAACCTGTTTGTGCTAGACCAGAATGACAACACACCAGAGATCCTGTACCCTGCTCCCCCCACTGATGGCTCCACTGGCGTGGAGCTGGCACCCCGATCCGCAGAGCCTGGCTATCTGGTGACCAAGGTGGTGGCGGTGGACAGAGACTCGGGTCAGAATGCCTGGCTGTCCTATTGCCTGCTCAAGGCTAGTGAGCCAGGGCTCTTCTCAGTAGGGCTGCACACGGGGGAGGTGCGCACAGCAAGAGCCCTGCAGGACAGAGATGCCCTCAAGCAGAGCCTCATGGTGGCTGTGCAGGACCATGGCCAGCCCCCTCTCTCTGCCACTGTCACACTCACTATAGCTGTGGCTGACAGCATCCCAGATGTCCTGGCAGACCTGGGTAGCATTAGGACCCCTGTTGACCCCAATGATTCTGACCTCACACTTTACCTGGTGGTGGCTGTGGCTGCTGTCTCCTGTGTTTTCCTGGCATTTGTCATTGTGCTACTGGCGCTCAGGCTGCGGCGCTGGCACACAGCTCACCCGCTTCAGTCTGCCAGTAGTGGGTTGGCAGGGATGCCCACCTCTCACTTTGTGGGTGTGAATGGGGTGCAGGCTTTTCTGCAGACATATTCACATGAGGTCTCACTTACCGCGGACTCGAGGAAGAGCCACCTGATCTTCCCACAACCCAACTACGCGGACACACTCATCAGCCAGGAGAGCTGTGACAAAAGTGAGCCTCTTCTGATAACTCAGGATTTACCTGAAACAAAAGGAGACCCCAGTCTTCTTCAGGTGAGTCATTCAATCTTTTATACATCTTATGACAGTGAAATATAGGCACAAGCCTTTCTAAATGTCTCCAGTTGAATAAGGTATATAATGTATCAAATAAAGGCACCTCTTTATCAATAATCTGTTGCTGGGCTGGTGAGATAGCTCAGAGGCATAAGCACCTGCCTGGCAAGCACGAGGTCCTGAGTTTGACTCCCAGTACCCACATATGAAAAAAAGGGCCAGTGATATCGCTCAGCGGCACGGGCGCCTGCTGGCGCGCGAGGTCCCGAGTTCGACCCCCGGTACCCACACAAAAAAATAATAATAATAATCTGTTGCTTTACAGAGAGGGGCAGTAATAAACAATAACAGTTACTACACAAAAACATTATTTATTATTTTTTTCTCTTTTGGGATAGTAAGAATTGAACCCAGACCCTTGAACATGCTAGGCAAATACTCTACCACTGAGCCACAACCCCAGACCTATTTGTTCATTATCCTTTTTAGTCTTCATTTAGTTATGCTTTCAGCAGAAATTTCTTAATTTTATACATCTAAATTATTCACTTTTAAAAATGCTATTTTCCTATGTACATTATTGAAAGGATATATTAGACTTGTAAAATAGAAGGCAGTTGTATAAATTCCTATTTATAGTATTTTTTCTCATGATGCTAATGTTGAATTAGGACTGGGTATTTTTTAATTTCCTTCTTTTTATACTCAACTATGCTTTGCTTGAAGTTTTATTTCCTGGAAATAAAGGCGGTGGAAATTTATGGAAAATATTTGATCTTTAGATATAACTTTAACAGGGATATTTTCTCAGTGGACTGGTGTATTTCAAATATTTTGTTGTTACTGATCTTAGATATACTGACAATGACTTATTTGATTCTTTTGGTTTACTTCTATGATTACCAAAAATATTACCCATTTTATTTTACTTATATGTAAGTAGATTTAGGGTTCATTTTAATAATTTCTAAGGAAAACCTAACTCTTTGACATCTTTCTGGCATCAGGTAAGCCTCTTACAAAGTTTGGGTAAGTTGGATTCTGGACTGCTGTGATCCATGCTACTTAGTAATTTGTCCTCATCTCTATACATTGCTGCCCCTACAAATTGGTCTGAGACAGGTCTGTCACTATGTTGCCCTGGAATGATCTGATATAGGATAAAATATTCTGTGTATGAGGGATATGCAACTCTCGTTCTTTGTGCCTTCATATAGTTCTATGAGTTACTTCAGAATTCATGAATGCCTGTGTCTACACAAATTTGTGTTTCTTAGTGATAGAAAAGTGTAGCAAGATTATGGAATATGGCTCAATCCAATTTACAAGAGTTACAGTTTATTCATAATTTTCTATACATTGGAAGTTGTGGTGCAGTAACAATAAATGGGAATGAGATATGATACATTTAGCTGACTTGGGTCCAGGAAACAGAAAATAGCAAGTGAATTAACATTCAATATGAGATGACTCATATCTGAGGAGAGATTATTTAAAATACTAAAGTATTGAAATATAATTTGGAGGGTCAGTGAGATGGCTCAGCGGCATAAGTGCCTGCCTGGCAAGCGCGAGGGCCCGAGTTCGACTCCCGGAACCCACATACGAAAAAAGGGCCGGTGATATCGCTCAGCGGCACGGGCGCCTGCTGGCGCGCGAGGTCCTGAGGTCGACCCCCGGTACCCACAAAAAAAGAAAAGAAAAGAAAGGAAAAGAAAAGAAAAGAAATATAATTTGGAAATGTTCATTTGGCCTAAAGTTGGTCAACCATATTCAGATTCTGGCATTAAGAATATATTCCAGAATCAGAGTGGTATGTACTTTAATGCTTAAGAGCAGCAGATAATTTATAACCTATTATCACAAGGAAAAATGTTTTTGTTCAAAGGGTACTGAATTTCTTTTAGCAAATATTTCTGATTAAACAAATTATTAGATATCCATATGGTGATTACTACATAGCTATTAGAAATCAAAGAGAAACTTCTTTACTGATTTAAAATGATATTCAAGATATGATTCCCTACTATATATTGACATATATTTGCATATCACACACATATATGATGAGTGAAACAAAGCAAAGTCCATACCGTGTTATATTGTGAGCTTACATTTACCTCAAAAGGAGGGATAACATTTATAAAATCTGCCACACTCTATGAAACATATCTGGAAAGATACACAAGACGGGGAAATTTTCTTGGGGAAAATATGCCACACAATTCAGGGATGCTAGTAAGAACCTATGGCATATATACTTTTTTCTTTTTATGTATACTTTTTGAATTTGGAACAATATCAATATATTATTTATCTAAAAGCAAATACATATTCTTTATCAATTGAAAAAAAAAACTTTTTTGAGACGTTTACAAGACATGCAGTTTCCTGAGAAAACCTCTAGGCGTCGCTACAGGTCAAAAGAAGGGCGACTACATCCGAGACGCCTTTGGGAGACTGGGAGGGTAACTTCCTGCTTAAACCAACCACGCAGAAGAGACCAGTACGAATTCAGATGCGGAAAAAAAAAAAAATCAGGAAAACTAACCCCACCTGGGAGTCAGCCATCTACAGAGAGCTTATTCCTCCTATTCACAAAGGAGCAGCAGCAGAGGGAGGCAGAGGATGAGACCAAGAGCGGAGACGAGCAGCCGGGCGCTGTGGCTGCAGGTACTGTTCCCCTTCCTGCTGTCTTTGTTCAGCCGGGCTCTCCCGGACCAGATCCGCTATTCGATTCCAGAGGAACTGGCCAAGAACTCGGTGGTAGGAAACCTTGCCAAGGACCTGGGACTCCGTGTCCAAGACTTGCCTGCCCGGAAGCTGCGGGTTAGTGCAGAGAAGGAATACTTTACTGTAAACCCAGACAGCGGGGACTTGCTTGTGGGTCACAGAATAGACCGAGAGCAGATTTGCGGGAAACAGCTTCTGTGTATTGTGGATTTCGACGTTGTTGCTGAAAACCCATTGAATATTTTCCACGTAGCAGTAACTGTTCAGGATATAAATGACAACACTCCGCTATTCAAACAAAGTAAGATTGATTTAAAAATTGGAGAATCCACTAAGCCAGGCAAAACATTTCCTCTAGATCCAGCGCTGGATTCAGATGCTGGTCTTAATTCACTGCAAAGTTATCATCTTCATGACAATGAGTACTTTGATCTCGCAGAGAAACAGACTCCAAATGGACATAAATATCCCGAGTTGATCCTGAGACATTCTCTGGACAGAGAAGAGCATAGTTTTCATCAGTTGGTCCTAACAGCTGTGGACGGGGGAGACCCACCTCGAAGCAGCACCACCCAAATCCAAATTCAAGTCACTGACGCCAATGATAACCCTCCAGTGTTCAGCCAGGATGTGTACAAGGTCATGTTGCCGGAGGTGGTCCCCCCAGGCTTCTCGGTGCTTCAAGTTACAGCCACCGACCGGGATGAGGGCATTAATGCAGAGATCACCTATTCCTTTCACAATGTGGACGAACATGTGGAACAGTTTTTCAACTTAGATAAAAGAACAGGAGAAATCACAACAAAGGATAATTTGGATTTTGAAATTTCTAGTAGTTACACTCTGAATATAGAAGCAAAAGATCCTGGAGATCTTGCATCCCATTGCAGTATTCAAGTCGAAATTCTTGATGAGAATGATTGTGCACCTGAAGTGATTGTGACTTCAGTATTTACTCCACTATCAGAAGATTCACCTCCAGGAACAGTGATCGCCTTGATTAAAACGAGAGATAGAGACTCTGGAGAAAATGGAGACGTTTACTGCCGCATCTTGGAAAATACAGGGTTTCTGTTGAAATCTTCCTCAAAGAACTATTACAAGTTAGTGACAGACAGGGCTCTAGACAGAGAGGAGATCTCTGAATACAACATCACTATCACAGCCACTGACAGGGGTAAGTCGCCCCTCTCCTCCAGCACAAGCATCATCCTGCACATCTCAGATGTCAACGACAATGCACCAGTTTTCCACCAGACCTCCTACATGGTCCACGTAGCTGAGAACAACCTTCCAGGGGTCTCCATCGCTCAAGTCAGTGCCTGGGACTCTGACTTGGGACCCAACGGCCAGGTCTCCTACTCCATCGTGGCCAGCGACCTGGAGCCCAGAGCGCTGCTGTCCTACGTGTCCGTGAGCGCACAGAGCGGAGTGGTGTTCGCGCAGCGCGCCTTCGACCACGAGCAGCTGCGCGCCTTCGAGCTGACGCTGCAGGCCCGCGACCACGGCTCGCCCGCGCTCAGCGCCAACGTGAGCCTGCGCGTGCTGGTGGGAGACCGCAACGACAACGCGCCGCGGGTGCTGTACCCCGCGCTGGGCCCCGACGGCTCGGCGCTCTTCGACACGGTGCCGCGCGCCGCGGAGCCCGGCTACCTGGTCACCAAGGTGGTGGCGGTGGACGCTGACTCGGGACACAATGCCTGGCTGTCCTACCACGTGCTGCAGGCCAGCGATCCCGGGCTCTTCAGCCTGGGGCTGCGCACTGGCGAGGTGCGCACAGCTCGCGTCTTAGGCGACAAGGACGCTGCCCGACACCGCCTGCTGGTCGCAGTGCGCGACGGTGGACAGCCCCCTCTTTCGGCTACCGCCACGTTGCACCTCATTTTCGCGGATAGCCTGCAAGAGGTCTTGCCGGACCTCAGTGAAGGGCCTGTGCCCCCTGACCCCCAGACGGAGCTGCAGTTTTACCTGGTGGTGGCCTTGGCCTTGATCTCTGTGCTCTTCCTTCTCTCTGTGATTCTAGCAATTGCTCTGCGCCTGCGACACTCCTCCAGCCCAGCTGCCTGGGGCTGTTTTCATCCTGGTCTCAGCTCCAAGTCTGGACCTGGGATTCAGCCCAATTACAGTGAGGGAACATTGCCCTATTCCTACAAAATGTGCGTTGCCTTACAATCAGCTGAAAGAGAGTTTAATTTTCTCAACGTGACTCCGGAAATGGCTCCTCCTCAGGATCTCCTCTGTGAAGATGCTTCTTGGGCTCAAAGTACAAATCATGGAGACACTGGGGTGCCCTTTGGCTCCGATACTATTTTAAAGGTGAGTTTTAATTTAATTCATTTATTTTCACTTGGGGTTTCAAAGATTCTTAACAAATCATGTAATTGGATTAGGAGGCTCCATTACATTTTTCATTGTCTTGTGAGTCAGTTTTGTACAATGTTCTGTCTTAATTATTTTAATCTTAGCTAACAAGTCTTAAATATAGGCTATCTGAAGTGTCAGCTTTATTTGACCGTAATTACGCTGATACTTCTTTTACTTCCTTGTCTGTACATTCCTCCTTTCTGAAGCTTTGTCCCTGTTGGGACTTTAAGTGCTTCGTTTCACCTTCAGGGTCTTTCTTAAATTAGTTTTACTTCCTTTAACATTCATGTGCTTCAGGGTAAAGAGAGTCCTCATCGCAGTAGTTTGTGGAAACTGGGATGGCATTGTATCTAGTGCCATGACTTGTTAACAAGAGAGCATGGGAAGGACATTACTTATGGTATTCCACTGACTTGAAGATCAACACCTGATGTGTTAAAAAGCTGCATGTCTTGGGATCCCATATCTATTTTTAAAGGATGGGCAGTTGTGAGGTCTGAGGTGTTTGCTATGAAAAGTACATTTTAATAAATGTCACCAATCTTTCTCCCCCATGCATATTAATAAACTGCTCTTGAGAAAAATTGCACATTGATAAAAATTTACAAATTGTATTTATGTCAGTTTCTACAAAACTTTTACTTTAAAACGTTTTTTGAATTTTAAAATTATATAAAATATCTTTATTTTAAAATTTTCCCTGTCAAAGTGTCATTAGGTTAAAATCGCTTTTCTCACTTGATGGACTCTTTTCTGAACTGTCAACTTTTTTCAGCCACCAGGTTTTCTGTATTATCATATAAAGGTCATAACATTAAATATTTGTTGATGCAACAGCAAAGCATTACTCACTGCTGCTCTGTAAGTATCAAGGCTACTTTCCTGCATAGATCACAAGCTACCTGTCCCACACCATCGCTATATGGATTCACACCAAGATCTGTCACTGTAAAAGGTCTAACTACAAGTATTTGAATATGTTAATAGGAAAATATAAATAATGCACAGTTAACCCAACTCTCAGTCTAACGTAGTGCCATATTTTTAGGTGGAAAATCTCGTGGAATCTTTCCCAAAGATGTCACAAGTAACAAAAACTTGTATTTTTCTGCATATGACAGCTAATATAATTTGTATAAATCATGAGACCTTTTTTCAAAGGTATACTCGGAGCTCAGTTTGTTTTGTTGGTATTCTTATATGCAAATGCATCCTCCATACATACAATAAAAAGATAAAATCTTGAAACCATAAACAGTAAGAATTCCAATGTCCTGATTAAACAGACATAATATGGGTAAGAGGTAAATAAATAGGCTCAATGGTACATAAAACTTTTCTAAGGGAAGTAAAGAATAAAATAATTATATTGATCTCAGAGTTTTGTGGAGGTCTTTCATTATTTTAGAATTTTAAGAATAAGCAGTGTCATAAAGTAACACATTAAAGATAGGGCAAAAACATTGGAAATAAAAATATAAGTTTACAGGAAGTAAAAATAGGATTGGTGTAGTAACTGGTTAGGGCGCTGAGCGTCGCTGTTCACCAAAGTGGAAAAGACGCTGTTGCCGAAGCGATCCGACTCTGCTCCTTCCGTACCTGACACCGACCAGATAGGCTCCTGGGGAAAGCTGCCCACCTCAATTCCGCCAGGGAATATGCTCCCCGCGGCTTTAGAGAAATAAGGAAACTGCAGGCTGAATCAGGAATAAAAGAAAACTGAGGGAAGAGGAAGCAATGGCGGGGCCCCTGAGGCTCTGGGGCTGCGGAGGCTTGCTTCTGTTCTTCATGCTCCTGGGGACACGGTGCGAGCCAGGAAACGGGCAGATCCGCTACTCAGTGCGCGAGGAGCTGGACAAAGGCTCTTTCGTGGGGAACATCTCCAAGGACCTGGGGCTGGAGCCCCGTGAGCTGGCGGAGCGCGGAGTCCGCATCGTCTCCCGAGGTAGGACGCAGCTTTTCTCTCTGCATACGCGCAGCGGCAGCTTGGTCACCGCGGACAGGATAGACCGGGAGGAGCTGTGTGCCCAGAGCGCACGGTGTCTGGTGAACTTTAACATATTGGTTGAGAATAAAATGAAAATTTATGGAGTAGAAGTGGAAATAATTGATATTAATGATAACCTCCCGCGATTCCGGGATGAAGAGTTAAAAGTAAAAATTAATGAAAATGCTGCTGCAGGAACGCGGTTAGTGCTTCCCTTCGCTCGAGATGCGGATGTGGGTGTGAACTCCCTCCAGAGTTACCAGCTCAGCCCCAATCTGCATTTCTCTCTGGATGTGAAGAGCGGATCTGATGGGCAAAAGTACCCGGAGCTGGTGTTGGAAAAACCCCTGGACCGCGAGAAAGAGGCTACCCACGATCTCCTCCTCACAGCTTTAGATGGTGGAGACCCAATCCTCTCTAGCACCACGCGTATTCGCGTGACGGTCCTCGACGCAAATGACAACGCACCCCTGTTCACTCAATCCGAATATAGAGTGAGTGTCCCAGAAAATATACCTGTGGGTACTCGGCTACTCACACTAACCGCCACGGATGCAGACGAGGGAATAAATGGGAAAGTGACCTACTTTTTTCGCAATGAAGAAGACATAATTTCCAAGACTTTCCAACTTGATTCCAACCTGGGGGAAATCTCAACTGTGCAATCGTTGGACTATGAAGAATCCAGATTCTACCTCATGGAAGTGGTAGCTCAAGATGGAGGTGCTCTTCTTGCCAGTGCTAAGGTGCTGGTCACAGTACAGGACGTGAATGACAATGCTCCAGAAGTGATACTCACCTCTCTCAGCAGTTCTATTTCTGAAGACTGTCTTCCTGGAACTATAATTGCACTATTTAGTGTACATGACAGTGATTCTGGAAAGAATGGTGAGATTTCATGTTCTATCCCCAAGAACTTGCCTTTCAAATTGGAAAAGTCAGTTGATAATTACTATCACCTATTAACAACCAGAGCCCTGGACAGAGAAGAGACTTCAGATTATAACATCACAGTAACTGCCATTGACAGTGGAACCCCAACCCTGGCTACAGAAAACCAGATCTCCCTGAAAGTAGCAGACATCAATGATAACCCTCCTGCATTCCATCATGCTTCTTACGACACCTCCATCCCAGAAAACAACCCCAGAGGTGTCTCCATTTTCTCTGTGACTGCCCATGACCCAGACAGTGGAGACAATGCTCGGGTCACTTACTCTCTGGCTGAATATACACTTGAGGGAGCACCTCTAAGCTCCTACGTCTCCATTAACTCTGACACCGGTGTCCTGTATGCTCTGCAATCTTTTGACTATGAGCATTTGAGAGACCTGCAGCTGCTGGTGACAGCCAGGGACAGTGGGAACCCTCCACTGAGCACCAATGTGTCACTCAACTTGTTTGTGCTGGATCAGAATGACAACATCCCTGAAATTCTGTACCCTACCCTTCCTACTGATGGTTCCACAGGAGTAGAACTGACACCCCGGTCTGTAGAGCCTGGATACCTGGTGACAAAAGTGGTGGCAGTGGACAGAGACTCAGGACAGAATGCCTGGCTGTCCTACCGCCTGCTCAAGGCCAGCGAGCCAGGACTCTTCTCAGTAGGGCTGCACACTGGTGAGGTGCGCACAGCGAGGGCCCTGCTGGACAAAGACACACTCAAGCAGAGTCTTGTGGTGGCCGTCCAGGACCATGGCCAGCCCCCTCTCTCTGCCACTGTCACACTCACTATAGCTGTGGCAGACAGCATTCCAGATGTCCTGGCTGGCTTGGGCAGCATCAGGACCCCTGTTGATCCTGATGATTCAGACCTCACACTCTATCTGGTGGTGGCAGTGGCTGCAGTCTCCTGTGTTTTCCTGGCCTTTGTCATTGTGCTGCTGGCACTCAAGCTGCGCCGCTGGCACATGTCACGTCTGCTTCAGGCTTCTAGAGGCAGGTTGGCCAGCATGTCCACCTCCCACTTTGTGGGTGTGGATGGGGTGCAGGCTTTCCTGCAGACCTACTCCCATGAAGTTTCTCTCACTGCTGACTCTCGGAAAAGCCACCTGATCTTCCCCCAGCCCAACTATGCAGACATGCTCATTAGTGAAGAAAGTTGTGAGAAAAGTGAGCCTGTTCTGATATCTGATCAGATAAATGCAAACAAAGAAGAACCAGGAGTTGTTCAGGTTAGTTTTCTCTTTCAGTAAAAATGGCTGTGGCATTTTCTTTCCTCAGTCATTTTTCTGCCACATATTAAATCAATTAATTATGTAGAAATTTGTAATTTGCTCTATTGGAAATCAGCTTGGTTTTGTTTGATAATCTATGCTTTTTTCTTGTGTTTTCAAATCTTATTTTGGGCTTAACATTTTCTCAATCTGTGGGTGTTTTAGAAAATCTGATAACAGTAGTCTTAAATGAAACACATGCCTTAAAAATGATAAACATAATCATTTTATTCAAAGATTTTAATTTGGAAGCTATTCTGCTAATGGAAGAGTTGTTCTATTAATGCGAATGGTTAGACGCGTCGTTTTTTTTTGAATATGTATTTGCCTAGACACCATTAGTGAATATGTTTTAGAAAGAATATTGTACAAGATCTATATTTTAGTATGTCTGAAGTTTACATAAGAAAATTACATTACAGTACTTGCATAAATCAATAGAAGAGTACAGAAAACTTCTGCACAATGAATATCAGAAACTTAGATTAAATTTATAGTGATGATAATGTCTGTAGCATTTCAAACTCTGAAAACTTTGGGTTAATCCATGTAATTCATAGATATGTGTATTCGTGGAGAGAAAAAAATCAGTAAGAAGGAACCTTAGAATTGTGCTTTATTCTGTGATGGAGGCAAAAGTCTCCAAAGAGTTAGATACTACACTTGACAAATATAAAAGTGCCAAACACTTGGCATCTGCTGGTTACAGGTAGCCCCCCACTTATCAGGTCAATATCTACTAAAATGTTTGCATTTCTGAAAGTGTTGGTTCAGTTATACTTTATTACAGAGCCTAAGGTTTGTGCTTGAAAAATCAGTGCAATTTAAGAGTGGCTTGAAACTTTATAATTCACTTCTTAGGGATGTGTTCATCTTCAATGACAGACTTTTCTTAATGAAATGTTGGTCTATGAATCTCAAATTCCAGGAGCATGGATTGTGTAAGGAAATATCTACTTGATTCATTTTCTGCATCTGATTTAGTTAAGATGATATTCAGATGTTTCTCATTAAAGGATTTTCAATCTTTCCGATTTTGTGCCTTCGATGCTGTGAACATCAGCTGCAAATTATGTATAACCAAGGGGAAATAACAATGGAATACTATTAGTGAAATTATAGGATAGGTTAAACACATGGAAGTTTTGTTGACACATTTAGAAACCTGGGACTACTTGGTTTTTACTTTTAAATGTTTATTTAAAGGACATCAGATTATATGTATATATGGAATAGTCTGGCCTTGTTGTAAAATGTGCAGATTCACTGAATAGCTGATACATCCAAATAGTAACAAGAGAGGCTGTATGGTAGATGTTGACCTCTTTCACTCCTATATGAAAACACTTCTCCATTATTTTTTAAAGAAAGTGTTGTAGTTTTGGGTATGTGTCCTGAGTTAATTATTTGGGCAATGGAAAAATATCTTATAAACTTCTATAAACTACTCTGGACTTTACATTATAAAATGCTTCCTCACACAATCTCAATATATATTTATACATATCATATACTTTTAAAATATGAATCTTTGGTATCATAGGTGATATGAAAAGATAACTGTCCTGTAGTAATTGAAATGTTCATGCAGTAGTAGAAATGTTCTTTGCTTGGGTATGTTTTAGAGTAGTTTTTAGTTAGTAATGTTTTTATGTTTATATAAAGATGCCAGTGAATAGCTGTCAAAATCTGGATACAATGAACAGTTTAAGATCTGTGAATACATTTCCAATACAAAATGAGTCCATGTTGCTACATATACACCAAGCTTTAGAATAACAATATATTGTGTAATTTAAAATAATTTATTTATGGAGATCTTCCAGTTTGGAAATGGTTTTAAAACTGTAAGACACCTGTCAGAAACGTGAAAAT
This sequence comes from Erethizon dorsatum, assembly GCA_028451465.1. Classification (NCBI taxonomy): domain Eukaryota; kingdom Metazoa; phylum Chordata; class Mammalia; order Rodentia; family Erethizontidae; genus Erethizon; species Erethizon dorsatum. The sequence continues at coordinate 67,959,981 of CM051838.1, forward strand.
TGGCATACTTATTGACAAAGAAAGAGAGTCAATAAAAAATGTTGAGGATGATCATATAGTAACCTGGGGACCAAGAAAAAGTAGACAACATAAATTCCTTTCCTTGGAACATGTAACTGTAAGAACTCATACTTCACCCCTCAAATCCAAATAACTCACCCTTGTTATCTTACTTGGAAAGAAACAGTACAGTTGAGAACAATGATAACGTAGTGTTGAAAAATTCACTTGTGAAATAATTTTTCAATCATAGTCATTTAATTTAAAATAGACTCTTGTAAGCTGAGGAAGAGAGTATCTTGCTTCTTACTATACTTCTAATTTATAAGAACTGTCAGTCTCCTTGCTTAGCTATCAATTCTTTTGGAGGAAAACAAGATAATATTTTCAGAAAAAGAAACATACGATAAAACTAACAGCCATGAGATTTATAGCTTTTACAAGTTAGGGGGAAAAGAAATAAAGGGAAATAACAATATGTATCACCAACACTTTTTTGGGGGGTACTAGGAATTGAACTCAGGACCTTGCACTTGCCAGGCAGGCACTTGTGCCACTGAGCTATATCCCCAGCCCTCACCAACACTTTCATATGTATGATCCCCTTCTCCTCCTCCTCCTCCTCCTCCTTCTTCTCCTCCTCCTCTTCTTTTTCTTCTTCTTCTTCTTCTTCCTCTTCTTTTTTGTCTTTTTGAGACAGGGTCTCACTATGCAGTTCAGGCTGGCCTTGAACTTACTTTGTAGCCCAGGCTGGCCTCAAACTCACAACGATCCTCCTGCCTCAGCCTCCAGACTGCTAGGATTACAGGTGTGCGCCACCACACCTGGCTGCTTTTCTATATATTATTTTAGTCAGTTCTTATTTTTTACTAAGGTAAACAGGGAAGATGCTTTTATGACCATTTCATGAAAATGGGAACTAAGCACCTATGATGTCAATAAACATTTGAGCAAGGTTATGTCTCTGCTTTCTGACGAGTAAAAAATTGTTGAGTTGGATGGGTAAATTTCAAGTACAAAGAAATGACAGCCAGGCTGAAGATAAAGGGAAAATACAAAACGTTAAAAATCCTTGTAAAATGGGAAGATGTGTTTCAGTATCAGTAGATGGTAGAATTGTCTTCCAGCTAGCTCTTTGGTCACCAACTGCAGTTCTGCAGCCGAGGCGTGGGGTGCCGCTGTTGGCTAGCGCTGCTCTCCCCCACACAGTGGAATTAGCCGACTATCGCCGGGAAGGGTGGAAAAAAGCGCGCTCGCTCTCCGACTGCCTGGGCGGAGTCATCCTTAGAGAAACACCACCACCACCACCACCACCAGCAGCACCCCCCCGCCCCGCCACCCAGACAAAACAAAGGGTCACTCCTGCTGAGAGAACTCTTGAGATCCCCTTTCCTCCGAATCAGAAGACAGCGGGACGGAAACCGTTCCAGATGGAAAGGCCCGGCAGGACTAAACCGAATGCCTTTTCTCTTCCTGTTGTCTTTGTTCTGCCGGCGCTCGCGGAGCAGATCCACTGCGTCATTCCTGAAGAGTTGGCCAGGGGTTCGGTGGTTAGAAACCTTGCCAAGGATTTGGGGCCTGGTGTGAGAGATTCACCTATTCGCAACTTGCGAGTTAGTGCAAGAGAAACAATTCTTTAATGTGAACACCGAGAACGGGGACTTAATTGTGAGCGACCGACCATATGACCGAGAGCAGATTTGTGGCAAGAAGTCGACGTGTGTTCTGGAATTCGAAATGGCTGCTGGAAGGGCTTTAAGCTTTTTTCATATAACTGTGCTGATCAAAAAATCGACAACTGGGCTGGTGAGATGGCTCAGCGGCATACGCGCCTGCCTGGCAAGCTCGAGGGCCCAAGTTCGACTCCCGGAACCCACATATGAAAAAAGGGCCGGTGATATCGCTGAGCGGCAGGGGCGCCTGCTGGCGCATGAGGTCCTGAGGTCAACCCCCGGTATCCACAAAAAAAAAAAGAAAAAGAAAAAAAAATATCGACAACCCACCGACCTTTAGTGGAAATATTGCTGAGATGGAAATCAGCGAACTGGCACTAACTGGAGTCACCTTTGCCCTGGAGTCTGTGCAACATACTGATGTAGGTATCAGTTCACAGCGACAGTACTACCTCAGCCCTGACCCACACTTCTCTTTGCTTTGCAAGAAGAACCTAGGGGACAGTAGTTATCCAGAGCTAGTACCGAAGGCCTCCCTGGACAGGGAAGAGCAGTCCAGCCACCAACTGGTCCTCACAGCTGTGGGCAGGGGTGAACTGGCTAGAAGCTGCACCATGTAAATCAAAGTAATTGTTGCAAAAGCAAATGATAACCCACCAGCGTTCACCCAGGATTTGTACAGGATCAGTGTTCCAAAAAACCTGCCCACACACTCCGCGGTGCTCAGAGTGATGGTTGATGATCCGGATGAGGGCGTCAGCGCCCAAATCACCTACTTCTTCATCAGTACTGATAACACAGTGAGACAACTGTTCAAACTGGACAGTAGAACGGGAACTCACTATTGGTGGAGAGTTGGACTTTGAAAAAGAGAGCTACACAATTGGAGTAGAAGCAAAAGATGGTTCACGCTGCACATTGTACAATACAAGTAGATATTTTAGATGAAAACGACAATGCTCCAGAGACTACCCTGGCTTCTGAATCCCAACTTATACCAGAAATGCTGAGTTGGGGACCGCTGTTGCTCTGAGCAAAACACGTGATCTAGATTCTGGATTTAATGGGGAAATCCTGTGTCAACTAAAAGGAAAGTCCCCGTTTAAAATCATTGGAGAGGGCCGGTGAGAAGGCTCAGCGGCTTAAGCGCCTGCCCGGCAAGCGCGAGGGCCCGAGTTCGACTCCCGGAACCCACATACAAAAAAGGGGCCGGTGATATCGCTCAGCGGCACAGGCGCCTGCTGGCGCGTGAGGTCCTGAGGTCGACCCCCCGGTACCCACAAAAAAAAAAAAAGAATATAAAATCATTCGAGATACAAAACACACATACAGGCTGGTGACTGATGGATCCCTGGACTGAGCGCAGATCCCAGAGTATAATGTCATTATCACAGCACCGACAAAGGCAATCTGCCCCACTCCAGCATAAATGTCACATTTTACATCGATGATGTCAATGATAGTACTGCTGTTTTCCACCAAGCAGCCTATGAGGTCCATATTACCGAGAACAACCTTCCTGTGGTTTCCATTGCTCAAGTCAGTGTCTGGGGGCCTTACTAGGGACACAACGGCCAGGTCTCCTACTCCATCGTGGCCAGCGACCTGGAGCCCAGAGCGCTGCTGTCCTACGTGTCCGTGAGCGCACAGAGCGGAGTGGTGTTCGCGCAGCCGCCTTCGACCACGAGCAGCTGCGCGCCTTCGAGCTGACGCTGCAGGCCCGCGAGCACGGCTCGCCCGCGCTCAGCGCCAACGTGAGCCTGCGCGTGCTGGTGGGAGACCGCAAGGACAACGCGCCGCGGGTGCTGTACCCCGCGCTGGGTCCCGACGGCTCGGCGCTCTTCGACACGGTGCCACGCGCCGCGGAGCCTGGCTACCTGGTCACCAAGGCTACCTGACTCGGGACACAATGCCTGACTGTCCTACCACGTGCTGCAGGCCAGCGATCCTGGGTCTTCAGCCTGGGGCTGCGCACGGGCGGGCGAAGTGTACACGGCGCTTGCCTTGAGCGACAGGGACGTGGCTACCACCACCTGTTGGTCGCAGTGCAAGATGGAGGTCAGCTTCCTCTTTCAGCCATCGCCACACCACTTTGCACCTGATTTTTGCTGATAGCTTGTAAGAGGTTCTGTCCGACTTTAACAACCATTCCGCGGGGCAGTATTACCACAGGCCGATCTGCAGTAGTGACCTTGGCCTTGATCTCTGTCTTGTTCCTGCTTGTTGTGGTTCTGGCTACTACCCTGCGCCTTCGAGCCTCCTCCAGCCCCGCGCCTGGGGACTGCTTTCAGCCTGTTCTGTGCTCCAAGCCTGTCCCTGGGGTTCTCCCCAGCTCCTGAGAAGGAACTTTGCCTTATTCCTACAGTCTGTGTGCTGCATCACATTCCTTAAAGAGCGAGTTTAAATTCCTCAATATAATGCCCACAAATGCTCAACCACAAGATCTTGTATGTGATAAAGATTCTTGGCTTGAAAATGACAGCAGTGACATTCCAAACATTATCTCTAACTCGATGAAGTTGCAACCGGTGCGTTTCTTTAAATCTTTCCTCCATAAATATAATTAGGTCTCAATTCATTAATTCATTAGAGACAAAAGATATAGAGATAAAATATGTCTTCATTTCATTGTGTTTTACAGTATTATTTTTTCTGGAGATAAAGTACAGGGCTAGGAAATCATTTGTAAACTTAGCTGTATTACAGTTGTTCTTTCATAGAAAGTCTCCTTGCGGTCTTGAAATTTTTGTTAATCCTAAAACAGTATCACCAGAAACATCTTTTATGCAGTAGTACCTCACTGACATTGAGATAATACCTATCTTGAATTAAATACTACTCTATACAATTAAATGATTTACTTCCTTTCAGTGCAATCAATCCCAAAATATATACAATATATAATAAACATTAAACATTAGCCTATATATTTTTACTTCCTTTGCATATTTTTTAAAGTGCACACAAATGTTGCCTATGTCAGGACAGTTCTGAATAAAAGATAGTGGCTTCTAAAAATGGCAACCCATAACTGGCACTCTAGTGTATTGGTTCAAAATGTTTTTTTGTGATTGTTGGTGCCCTTATTAAAAAATGAGACAAATTAATTGATGGGGTGTAACAATTCAAGAGTTACAGAAAAACTAATACTATTTCTGCTCTCCAATATCTTAAATTTTCACAAAAATAAGCGGCAAATTTCAGGGAACATTTAAAATTATTTGAAATCAAATCTTTTATTCTTCTAATTGTTTCATTATCTTAGGAAGAGAACCATGAATGGCATTTCTGCATATTTAACAAATAAAATCCTCTGTATGATAGTTTCGCAAAACAGTGCAGTATTAAATCAGGACTCTAAGTGTCGCTATTCACTAACCTGGGCACAAAAATCAATGGGAATTTGAGTTACATCCTCCAACCACAAAGCGGGTCAGACACCAAAACTGCACAGAAATTCTGACCTGAAATGGTTCACAACCGGTCTTTGCTTATTTAGGAACCTTGACTTCTAATTATCAGGAGCACGAAGTGGTGCGGACCTGTTCTTTTTACTCCTAATCCCAGGGAAATCCGCAATAAAACAGTCATGGCGGCTCTGCAGAAGTGCCTGCACCGCTGCCAGCTGCAGCTGCTCGTCGTTCTCCTGCAGTCGCTGTGGGGCACTGAGGGTGTGACTGAGCAGATCCACTACTCTATTCCGGAGGAGCTAGAGAAAGGTTCCTTCGTGGGCAACATCGCCAAGGACTTGGAGCTACAACCCCAGGAGCTGGCGGAGCGCGGAGTCCGCATCGTCTCCAGAGGTAGGATGCAGCTTTTTGCTCTGAATCCGCGCAGCGGCAGCTTGGTCACCGCGGGCAGGATAGACCGGGAGGAGCTGTGCGCTCAGAGAGCGCGGTGTCTGGTGAACTTTAACATCCTTGTGGAGGATGAAATGAAGCTTTATCCCGTGGAAGTGGAAATAGTGGACATTAATGACAATGCGCCCCGATTCTCAAGGGAAGAATTCGAAGTGAAAATTATTGAAAATGCAGCTCTACCCTCTCGTTTTCTACTAATGGAGGTCTATGACCCTGATGTTGGAGTGAACTCTCTTCAGGGCTTAAAGCTTAGCAGTAATAGTCACTTCTCAGTGGATGTGCAAAGCCAAGCGCATGGGGCCAAGTACCCAGAACTCATACTGGAGCATACCCTGGACCGGGAGGGAGAAGCCCTTCACAATCTGGTCCTTACTGCCATGGATGGTGGTGACCCTGTCCGCTCAGGTGTAGCTCGAATTCTGGTAACTGTCCTAGATGCAAATGACAATGCACCAGTGTTTACGCAGCCGGTGTACCGAGTAAGTGTTCCTGAAAATCTTCCAGTAGGTACACCAGTGTTGTCCGTAAATGCCACTGACCTGGATGAAGGGGTGCATGCAGAAGTAACATTTTCCTTTGTAAAGACCACAGAAAAGATCTCACAAATATTCTGTTTGAATGTTTTGACTGGAGAAATTTCTACTTCTGCAACTCTAGACTATGAAGACTCCAGCTTTTATGAGCTGGATGTGGAAGCCCGGGATGGGCCAGGTCTTCAAGACAGAGCGAAAGTCCTAATAACCATCTTGGATGTGAATGATAATGTACCAGAAGTGGTTGTTACATCTGGAAGCAGAACAATTGCTGAAAATGCTCCTCCAGGAACAGTAATTGCTCTTTTGCAAGTGTATGATCGAGACTCTGGACTGAATGGCATGGTGATGTGTTCCATATCAAGAAGTCTCCCATTTGAATTGGAGAAATCAGTAGACAATTATTATCGATTAATGACAAATGCTGCTCTAGATCGGGAACAGGTGTCCTTGTACAACATCACTGTGACAGCCACAGACAAAGGAACACCACCTCTATCTACAGAAAAACTCATCTCCCTAAGTGTGGCAGACACTAATGACAATCCACCTATTTTCTCCCGCTCATCCTATTCTGTCTATGTCCCTGAGAACAACCCCAGAGGTGCCTCCATCTTCTCTGTGAATGCAGTAGACCTTGACAGTGAGGAAAATGCTCAAGTCACCTACTTCCTGGCTGAGGACACTCTCCAGGGTGTACCTTTGTCCTCCTACCTCTCCATTAACTCCAACACTGGTGTCTTGTATGCGCTTCGCTCTTTTGACTACGAGCAGTTTAGAGACCTGCAGTTACTAGTGACAGCCAGAGATAGCGGGAACCCACCACTCAGCAGCAATGTGTCACTGAGTCTATTTGTGCTAGACCAGAATGACAACACACCCGAGATCCTGTACCCCACTCTCCCCATGGATGGCTCTACTGGGGTAGAGCTAGCACCCCGCTCTGCTGAGCCTGGATACCTTGTGACCAAGGTGGTGGCAATAGACAGAGACTCAGGTCAGAATGCCTGGCTGTCCTATCGCCTGCTCAAGGCCAGTGAACCAGGGCTTTTCTCCGTGGGGCTGCACACAGGTGAGGTGCGCACAGCAAGAGCCCTGCTGGACAGAGACACACTAAAGCAGAGCCTCGTGGTAGCTGTGCAGGATCATGGTCAGCCCCCTCTCTCAGCCACTGTCACACTCACTGTAGTGGTGGCCAACAGCATCCCAGATGTTCTGGCTGACTTGAGCAGTTTTGAGCCCCCGAACAACTCCAATGCCTCAGGCCTCACATTCTACCTGGTTGTGGCAGTGGTCATTGTTTCCTGCATCTTCTTCACCTTCGTTATGGGGCTGCTGGTGCTCAGACTGAAGCACTGGCACAAGTCAAGTTTGATGAAGTCTACAAATGGGGGTTTGTCCAGTGTGCCCATCTCACGCTTTGTGGGCATGGATGGGGTGCAGGCTTTCCTACAGACCTATTCTCATGAAGTCTCCCTTACCTCAGACTCAAGGAAGAGCCATCTGATATTCCCGCAACCCAACTATGCCCACACACTCATCAGCCAGGAGGGCTGTGAGAAAAATGAGCCTCTTTTGATACAGGAAGGGTCCGGTTTTTGTAAAGAAGAAGACTCTGTTGTTCAGGTAAGGTTATTGCTGTTACTGTTTTTTTAAACAAAAGATTGTAAAATTCTCTTTGATAAGTGCTAAGTTTTCTTAGTCTGTTACTGTGACACATATAATTCTGATTTTTCACATCAAAAGAAGTCTTCTAAATCTTAGTTTTCTCAAAATTTATTGAAAAATATTAGTGCATGTTCTTGTTTTTTTTAACTTTTTTTTTGAGACAGGGTCTCACTGTGTAGTTTAGGCTGGACTTGAACTCACTAGGTAACCCAGGCTGGCCTCAAACTCATGGTGACACTCCTGCCTCAGCCTCTTGAGTGTGGGAATTACAGGCATGCACCACCACACCCTGTTTAAACTTTTCTTTTTTGAAAAACTATATGTGCCTTTGATTTCATACATCTCTTCTCTTGGGTTTTTGCCTATTATGTGACATTTGGGAAATTCTTCCCCTTCTAATTTCAAGAATTAGAATTGCTGCCTATATTAAATAAAATCAAGACCTTAGTTGTTCTCAATGTTTCTTAATATTTGGATGTGTTTCTAAAATGATGGAGATTCATCATATGAGAAATATTTGCTTTCTTTACTTCTTAGGAATTAAAAACTGGGGGGAGAACTAAGTATGTTGCTCAGTAATAGAGCACTTGCCTAGCATGCAGGAAGCCCTGGGTTCTACCCCCAGCACCATGTGCAGGTGCATGCATGCATGCGTACATGCACACACGTGCACAAACATATTAAGAAATCATTGATGCCTGTAGCAAGGAATACCTGATCATTGGTATTAAAAGACCTGAATAATATCTCTGGGACTATCTGTCATTCATTTGAGCCAGTCAAAATCTGTATAGTTTTCTGACTAAAATTAAAAGACTTGCCTGATTTGTATCACATAACTGTAGGAAAATAAAATAAAAAAATTTTATGAATTTTTTCAAACTATAAATTGATATAGTAAGTACTTGTTGACATCACTATTATTATAACTATTAGATTGTTAAATATAAGTACCTTGTGCTATATTCCTACTATAGTATTTTCTGCATATTGTGTGCTTGATAGTATTTAGTACTGAAAATAAATTTTAACGTAAGTTCAATAGTGACCGCTTATAGGAAATATCTCTAAAAACAGAAGACTGACTGGTGAATAGGAGAATAAAGGATCGATAGACCTCAAATAAAAATTTAAATAATTTAACACTTTATATTCAAATATTTGAAGGAAAGGGGATTATCATTTAAAGGAGTGATTAATTTTATTCATATGGCCAAAAGATGCAAATTAAGTTATGATTTAGTGAACAGAAAACAGTGAGGATTTTAATTATCAAAGTTGTTCTAACAGAAAATGCATTGCTAAGGAGATTTTATTATTGACATTCTTCAAAAGTAAGTTGATGTAATAAATGAAGTATGGAGGATTCTATAATTTGATGAATTATTCAACAAAATTATAGCCAAGATTTTTTTCTGATCTTGAGTTAGGGGATTCTGTGATTTGATGATAGAGTGGATTGCCCATTTATACTTCTTAATTTAATATGCATATGTAGGAAAAATAATTAAGGAGGCATATTGAAAAAAATGTTTGAGGACCTCCTTTGTAACCTGACGTAGTTGGTCTTCATAAAGATAACATTGGGCCAGGGATGGTGGCACAAGCCTATAATTTCAGAATTCTGGGAGACTGAGTTAGGAGAATGGTAGGTTCAAGCCCAACCTGGGCAACTTAATGACTTAATGCAATCTAGTTTCAAAATAAAAAAGTTTGGTTATGTAACTCAGTGTGAAGGCCTTGAGTTCAACCCCTAGTATCCCAAAATAAAATAAAATAAACATAGCTCAGTGGTAAAGTGCTTGCCTACTATGCACACGGCCCTGGGTTCAATCTGCAGCACTCCAGCATGGCATCCAAAAAACCATCATATTGAATTTGCCTAGCATGTCTGAGTCCCTGGATTTGAACCTCACCAATGCAAAAATATTGATTTGATGTTTTCAAATAAAATGATAAGCATAATATAAGCTTTTCTAAATCAATACTGTGATATCTTTATTTCAGCAATTATTATAGAAGTATTTATTTCATGTTTCTAAATACATATGGCTAACTCAAAGATTTTAATCATATATTTTGAAAGCTGATTTGTTTGGATATTTGTGAAATGATTCTTTGATGATTTTTATCTGAATTTAATAGTAAATTACACTTTTAAACAAATTGAATCTTGATTATTAATCAGGTGAGCTACATGGTATCTTTTATAAATATGTTTTATACACTCAAGAGTATAATATACACTGTGATATAAGAATGTCATTTTCTAAATCACCAGTTTTCAGTGTTTAAGCTATATGTTGAACACCCATCAATAGCAAAGCTAGTTAATTGGCTTTTATGTATAGTAGGCTGGTTTGTTGTACTCTTTTACCTGAATTACCTGTGGCCATTTCATTTAAACAAACAAAGCATTTCACTGATGGAAAATATTATCAGATTATACTCACACAATAGACACTCGTTCATTTAGACTGACCAACTCTTAAATATCCTGGCAACCATGGAATTTGCTAAGTTCTGACTCATTGAGGCTCTTTAATCTACTCATCATACAGATCATTTATATGAAGACAAGCTCCCAAAGATTTTGAGCATATGTTAAATTTTGAAACATTCAGGAAAAAAATCACCAAATTATTGGGCTGTTTTATCGTGTGTGATCTATTTCTGATCAAACTTCCGTTGAGGTGACATTTGTCACAGGAGGAGTAAAACTGAGAGTATTACTGGAAAATATGTACATCTTTGCTTCAGAATGAACTACACAAAACTACAAACACATGGTTCTTCAATAGAATAAAAAGTTTCCATAAAGGAAAGAAAGTAAACAATTGGTTTTCTTGGAAATCAAATAGACTTTCCATAGACTTTTTTTTAATGGAAGTAAACAAATGAAGATCAGGATCTTCCCTATAACTCAGCCATTATAACATACTGTCTTTAAAACTATAAAATTATTTCAATTTTATATCATGAGCCTATATTTTATTAAACCTCTCTTGGTTGTCCAGTAGTGATCTATAATATTTACTTTTATGTCGTGGGATAATTTAGAAAATGAATACTAGAGACAAGGAAGCCATATAGGTGTTAAATATATGTATTCAAATAACTCTTACCTCTTTTACCTGCAATGGTGCACTTTGATTTATGTGCGACAAAGTGTGAATCGGTGCCCAAAATGGTAACTTCAAAAGTGCAAGGCAAAAGAGATTTTTAAAATTTATGTGGAATTATCAAGCAACCAACTCATGAATGCAGTTGTGTTCATTTTCTTGAAATGGATTTTTAAAGCATATCAGAGATCTGAAGCGGAGAATCTTAAGTAAATGGATATTTTGAAGGATGAAATGATTTTCTGTAAAATCGGATTGTTTTGCTTGAATATGATGCAGTAACGCAGTAAGGACTCTGAGCGCCGCTGTTCACCAGCCAGGGGGAAAAGGTGCGAGAGAACCACCGAGTTTTACAGCACAAAGAAGCGACAGATTGAGACAAGCCCTCTTCCAAGCTGCACCAAACTCAAGCTTCTATACTACTAGATTCTGAGCTTCCCTTCCGAATACACAGACACACGCGTTCAGAAGCACATCCGGAGACTGCTCAGTATCTACGCAAGATCTGCAGGACAGCAATGGCGCCTCGGCAGAGGGGCGGGGACTACAGAGGATTGCTTCTGATCTCCATCCTCTTGGGGACCTGGTGGGAAGCCTGGGCAGGACAAATTGTCTATTCCGTGCCCGAGGAGACAGACAAAGGGTCTTTTGTGGGTAATATCTCCAAGGACCTAGGGCTGGAGCCTCGGGAGCTGGCGGAGCGCGGAGTCCGCATCGTCTCCAGAGGTAGGACGCAGCTTTTCGCTCTGAATCCGCGCAGCGGCAGCTTGGTCACCGCGGGCAGGATAGATCGGGAGGAGCTGTGCGCCCAGAGCGCGCGGTGTCTGGTGAGTTTTAACATCTTGGTGGAGGATAAAATGAATCTTTTTCCTGTAGACGTGGAAATAATGGATGTTAATGATAATGCACCTAGATTCTTGCAGGAAGAAATAACCGTAAAAATAATGGAGAATACAGCTCCTGGAATGCGGTTTCCACTAAATGAGGCTGGAGATCCAGATGTGGGCACAAACTCCCTCCAGGGATACCAGCTCAGCCCCAATCGCCACTTCTCCCTGGTCGTGCAAAGTGGAAACGATAGAAAAAAGTACCCGGAACTAGTGCTGGAGCAGGTGCTGGACCGGGAAGAAGAGGTGATTCATCATCTGGTCCTTACAGCCTATGATGGTGGGGACCCACCTTTATCTGGCACCGCCCACATCCACGTGACAGTGGTGGATGTGAATGATCACACGCCAGTCTTTTCTTTGCCCCAGTACCAAGTGACTGTGCCTGAGAATGTACCAATAGGCACAAGACTTCTCACAGTAAACGCTGTTGACCTGGATGAGGGAGTCAATGGGCAGGTGACGTATTCTTTTCGGCAAATAACTCCAAAACTTCTACAAATGTTCCATCTCAATTCCCTAACAGGAGAACTATCAACACTAGAAGGCCTGGATTATGAAGAATCCAGCTTCTATGAAATGGAGGTTCAGGCTCAGGATGGTCCCGGTAGTCTGACAAAAGCGAAAGTACTAGTCATAATTTTAGATGTGAATGACAATGCTCCAGAAGTGACTGTGACATCTGTAAGCAACTCAATTCCAGAAGACACACTTCCTGGGACAGTAATTGCTCTTTTCTACCTCCAAGACAGAGATTCTGGAAAGAATGGTGAGGTGACCTGCACTCTTCCAGAAAACCTGCCTTTTAAATTAGAAAGATCAATAGATAATTACTATAGATTGATCACAGCAAAACACCTGGACCGGGAAAAATGCTCTGTGTACAATATTACCCTGAAAGCCACAGATGGTGGAACTCCTCCACTGTCCATGGAAACTCACATCTCCGTGTATGTGGCAGACACCAATGACAATCCACCCATCTTCCCCCAATCCTCTTACACTGTCTACATTCCTGAGAACAATCCTAGAGGTGCCTCCATCTTCTCAGTAACTGCACACGACCCTGACAGTGAAAAGAATGCCCAGGTCACTTATTCCTTGGGCAACGACATCGTCCAAGAGGCACCAGTGTCCTCGTATGTCTCAATCAACTCTGACACTGGTGTCCTGTATGCAATCCAGTCCTTTGACTATGAACAGTTTCAGAACCTACAACTAAGAGTGACTGCACATGACAGTGGGGACCCACCTCTCAGCAGCAATGTGTTACTGAACCTCTTTGTGCTGGACCAAAATGACAATGCACCTGAGATCCTCTACCCCACTATTCCCACTGATGGTTCTACTGGTGTGGAGCTGGCTCCTCGATCTGCAGAGCCTGGATACCTGGTGACCAAGGTGGTGGCAGTGGACAGAGACTCAGGCCAGAATGCTTGGCTGTCCTATCGCTTGCTCAAAGCCAGTGAACCAGGGCTCTTCTCTGTAGGACTGCACACAGGTGAAGTGTGTACAGCAAGAGCCCTGCTGGACAGAGACACACTAAAGCAGAGCCTTGTGGTGGCTGTCCAGGACCATGGCCAACCTCCTCTCTCGGCCACTGTCACTCTTACTGTGGCAGTGGCTGATAGCATCCCAGATGTCCTGGCTGACTTGGGCAGCATCAGCATCCCCACTGATCCTGAAGATTCAGACCTCACGCTCTACCTGGTAGTAGCGGTGGCCACTGTCTCCTGTGTCTTCCTTGTCTTTGTCATTGTGTTGCTAGCACTCAGACTGAGGCACTGGTACAAGTCACACTTCCTGCAGGCTGCAGGTACTGGGTTGGAGGATGTGCCTGCCTCACATTTTGTGGGTGTGGATGGGGTGCAGGCTTTTCTGCAGACCTATTCCCATGAGATCTCCCTCACCACTGACTCTGGAAAGAGCCATATTATCTTTCCCCAGCCCAACTATGTGGATACACTCATCAGCCAAGATAGCTGTGAGAAAAATGATTCTTTGTTAACCTCCATAGATTTCCATGAATGTGAGGGGGAAGGCACAAGTATTCAGGTGAGTTCAATTTTTCCTTTATCTTCATTTCCACAAGAATTAAATTATGAAAAAAAGAACTAAATTATGCATAAAATGTCTCTTATTCATGAAACAAGTATTTTGAAGATAGAGGTTAACAAAACCTTAAAGAGGTAAGTACAAGTTTACTGGTTAGTTTTGGCGGTGATACTTTAGCATGAAACACATACATTATGATATATTCCTTTAATAAAATTCTATGGATATGGTTGTCAATTAGTAGGTTATATTTTTGTACTGTCAATCTGTACTTTCAACTTGGTTTCTTTTATATTTTATAAATGAGAATGAATTGTTGAATCTTTCTGCATGCACAAGGTTAGCAAGAGTAAAACACAACTCATGTGCTTTCTCAGGATTCCCTTTAGGAGTAAGATCTTTAAAAGTTTCTTAAGGATTTTTCAGTGATGCTCTTTTCTTTGTTCTGCCTCTGCCTACATGTACCTCAACTCAGTGGCCCTGTCCTGTACATTGTGGTTGCTTCGTTAATTATTTAAAGCATAATCATCTCTTAAAATAGGATAGTACTAGAAAGTTAAATTGATGCCTCAGGAATGAAACATGTCAAGGTTCACCAAGATCTATATCAAAGACAGGCAGTGTCTAATGCCACCTAAGGTCATTAGCCAAAATGAATAAAATACGTAAAATAAAATGTCACTTCAGGGGTGTAAGCATTTATGAAATAGGCAGTTGTGTGCTTTAACACAATTCCAGTGTGCTTAGTGGTACATCCATGTGAACTGTGTCTGTAGGCTCTCCAAGTGGGAGACTGAAAAAGCTGGCTCTATGAAACAACCATTTCACACACTTAAACACTGGACCTGTAGTCAATTTTATTTATTGGGTCTACTAAAATATTTGGTTAGAAATAACCCAATGTGGGATTGAATACAATCATATTTATTTGTATGGTAACTTAGTAAATTCAGTACTTCAAATGATTATCATATATAACAGGTAGGTATCAAAATATTCTTGACTCCTAGGACCTTTTCAGCATGGATTTAAAGGTCTTATTTTAACATGTAGTAGTATTTGATGGTATTTACACAAAAATGACTGGGTAATAAAATGGCAGAATATTTCACTCATTCTGCGATGTTCACATGCATAATCACTTAGGAAGAAGACAATATCACTGACATTTTGTGAGGAAAGTCCAATGGCAGAAATATGGTCATCAGGTATTTTGAAAAGAAAACGCCCCCAATCAAACTCTGTTAGCTTTAAAATGTTTTCAAACAAAGGAGAGAAATCATCATTAAACTTAGAAAACTATTACAAGGACACTTTCAAGAGACAGGTTCCTTCGAATTCTGAGGTCATCATGGAATGTAAAATGCACGAGTAGGCACCAGTATGGCAGAGAAAAATATTATTCCCCTGGTAACTTTGGAGATTGATGTTATATATTGTAGCCAGGAGAACCTAACATCCTCGAAAGTGGGGTAAAAGCTTTACTAAGAGTACGACTTCAAACGTTATTAAATATATACCTATCGGGTCGGTGAGATGGCTCAGCGGCGTACGCGCCTGCCTGGCAAGCTCGACGGCCCGAATTCGACTCCCGGATCCCACATACGAAAAAAGGGCCGGTCATATCGCTCAGAGGCACGGGCGCCTGCTGGAGCGCGAGGTCCTGAGGCCGACCCCCGGTACACACACACACACACACACACACACACACACACACACACTAGATAGATAGATAGATAGATAGATAGATAGATAGATAGATAGATAGATACATATATACCTATCGACCCAGGTTGGTTCAGATAGACAAAATTATCCTACTGGTTAAATTGAAACAGCGGAGGCTGCAGTTTCCTAGTGTGCACTCTGGGCGCCGCTGTTGGCCAAAGAGGAGAGCTTGGCGCTCGCCGTCTTCTCGCGCAGCCGCACCGCGCTTTCCAGGGCAGCTCTCTCACACTCGCCGGGGCGAGCCCTTACGCCGCTTCCACCTTGGAAAAAGAACCTTTTCCTGGACTGGGACTGAGAACTAAAGCCCATTCGGAGCTCCGAATATCTGCAGTACAGAGATTACTCGTGATCCCGCGTCTCCAGGCTGGTGAGCGAGCGGAGCGAGCAGGAGGGATGGGGAGCAGCGCTGTGCAGAGGGGCAGCGCTGAGAGGCGGCCAGTGCTCTTTCCCTTGCTGCTGTCTTTGTTCGGCCCGGCTCTCTCAGAGCAGATCCGCTACAGGATCCCTGAGGAAATGCCCAAGGGCTCGGTGGTGGGGAATCTCGCCAAGGACCTGGGGTTCAGCGTCCAGGAGTTACCGACTCGGAAACTGCGCATCAGTTCGGAGAAACCTTACTTCACAGTGAGCGCAGAGAGCGGGGAGTTGCTTGTGAGCAGCAGGCTAGACAGGGAGCAGATATGCGGGAAGAGGCCAGTGTGTGCCCTGGAATTTGAGGCTGTTGCTGAAGACCCACTGAACTTTTATCATGTGAGTGTGGAGATCGAGGACATTAATGACCACACGCCAGAATTCACGCGTATTTCCTTTGCGCTCCAAATAAGCGAGTCTGCACAGCCTGGCACACGATTTATATTAGGATCTGCCCATGATGCAGATATTGGTACCAACGCACTGCAAAATTACCAGCTCAGTCCCAATGATCATTTCTCACTCACGAATAAAGAGAAATCAGATGGCAGTCAATACCCCGAAATGATATTGAAGACACCTTTAGACAGGGAAAAACAGAACTTTTACCACTTGACCTTGACTGCCATTGACTTTGGGGATCCACCCCTCAGCAGCACTGCACAGATACACGTCCTAGTCACTGATGCCAACGATAATCCTCCAGTGTTCAGTCAAGACATATATAGAGTGAGCCTTCCAGAAAACATATGCCCAGGAACCACCGTGCTGCAGGTGACTGCCACCGACCAGGATGAGGGTGTCAATGGTGAGATCACATTCTCTTTCAGCGAAGCTAGCCAGATCACCACGTTTGACCTGAATTCTAATACTGGGGAAATTACTACTCTAAACACATTAGATTTTGAAGAAGTAAAAGAATATTCCATTGTTTTGGAAGCAAAGGATGGTGGAGGAATGATTGCACAGTGTACAGTGGAGATAGAAATCCTAGATGAAAATGACAACGTCCCACAAGTGATATTCCAGTCTCTGCCCAACCTAATTATGGAGGACGCCGAGCTAGGAACACACATTGCTTTGCTTAAAATACATGACAAGGATTCTGGACACAACGGAGAAGTTATTTGTAGGTTAGAAGGTGAGGTTCCATTTAAAATACTCACTTCTTCAAGAAACACTTATAAATTAGTGACTGATGGGGTTCTAGACCGGGAGGAGAACCCAGAATACAACATCACCGTAACAGCCACCGACAGGGGCAAGCCACCTCTCTCCTCCAGCTCCAGTATCACCCTGCACATTGGTGATGTAAATGACAATGTTCCTGTTTTCAAACAGGCTCTCTATGTGGTCCACATGGCTGAAAACAACCCACCCGGGGCCTCTATCACACAAGTCAGCGCCTATGATCCAGACTTGGGGCCCAATGGCCAAGTCTCCTACTCCATCGTAGCCAGCGACCTGGAGCCCAGAGCGCTGCTGTCCTACGTGTCCGTGAGCGCACAGAGCGGAGTGGTGTTCGCGCAGCGCGCCTTCGACCACGAGCAGCTGCGCGCCTTCGAGCTGACGCTGCAGGCCCGCGACCACGGCTCGCCCGCGCTCAGCGCCAACGTGAGCCTGCGCGTGCTGGTGGGAGACCGCAACGACAACGCGCCGCGGGTGCTGTACCCCGCGCTGGGCCCCGACGGCTCGGCGCTCTTCGACACGGTGCCGCGCGCCGCGGAGCCCGGCTACCTGGTCACCAAGGTGGTGGCGGTGGACGCTGACTCGGGACACAATGCCTGGCTGTCCTACCACGTGCTGCAGGCCAGCGATCCTGGGCTCTTCAGCCTGGGGCTGCGCACTGGCGAGGTGCGCACGGCGCGTGCTTTCGGCGACAAGGACGCTGCCCGACACCGCCTGCTGGTCGCTGTGCGAGATGGTGGACAGCCTCCTCTTTCAGCCACAGCCACTTTGCAGCTGGTCTTTGCGGATAGCCTGCAAGAGATCCTACCCGACATTGGTGAACGCTCTGTGCCCTCTGACCCCGAGGCCGAGCTGCAGTTTTACCTAGTTGTGGCTTTGGCCTTAATCTCAGTCCTCTTCCTCCCCGCGGTGACTCTGGCTATTGCCCTCCGTCTGCGACTCTCCTCCAGCGCCAAGGCTGGAGGCTGCTTTCAGCATGGTCTCTGTTCCAAGTCTGGACCCGTGGTTCCCTCCAATTACAACGAGGGAACTTTGCCTTATTCCTACAATCTGTGTGTTGAACAAACGGGAAAGGCGGAGTTTAATTTCCTAAAATGTGAGCAGTTTAGTTCAGGACAAGACATACTTTGCAGTAATTCATCTGGAGCCTTATTTCCACTTTGTAATTTCAGCGAGTCAGTCTCCCATCAGGTGAGTTTCCTTTAAGCATACCTTCCTCTCATTTTCTACCCATTTCTCTATATTCACAGGAAAATAAATATACAAATTTCAGGTCTAGTGAGTTATCTTAAGAACATTGCAGTGAGTTTCTTTTAAGCATAACCTTATTTTCTGCCTAGTTCTCCACATTCACGGGAAAATATACAGATTTCAGATGTTCTGAGTTATCTTAAGAAAGTATTAGTGAAGTGTTGGGAATGTAGCTACATAGTAGAGCACTTACCTAGCATGCCAGAGGCCTAGAATTTGATCCCTAACATGACCCCCTACCCAAAAGTTAAAAAGCTCTCATACGATTCTTCAAAGAATGGATGAAATATGAGTAATTGTGTGGCTTATAAGTGCATCTTACCAAGCTCAGATGTACATAGCAGTGATTGTGTGGTTTTAACACAATGTGAAATCCTTAGGCAATGTTACTGGCTCTCTCTTATAAGAAGCTAATAAGATTTCGTCATAAATTTTTATTTTCTTAATATTGTATGTGATGAGTACTTTTTAGCTTATACATAGTATACACATAAAAAGTCATTTAAATTAATTTAAAACAAATTTTCAGCTAAAACTAGATGTTTTCATCAGTAGCTTAACTGAAAGGTTTTCTACACTAATTTGCTGTTTTGTTTCTTATGTTTACTTCCTTTTGTTTTTTCAAAATCTCCTAGAATAATATCTTAAACTGGGTTTTTATGTTCACATACATCTTGTCATTTTATGCAGTGTACTCTGTGCGTGTGTGTGTGTGTGTGTGTGTGTGTGTGTGCGCGCGACCATTTACTTAGCAGAAGATCCATTATATTCTTCAGGAGATCAAAAGCAAATTCTCCTTACTGGCAGAATAGGTTTTTCAGGATTCATCTGTATTGAAGCTCGTTTAGTAGGCTCCTCCATCAGAGAAGAGATAAACAATGCTTTGCCTCTGTTGTTCTTCATACATTCCTACCATGCAATTTTTACTCTCTTATTGTAGCCCTCAGCTAATATATCTAAAAATCTAATCTCTGAACTTCCTCTAATAGAGAAAGAAAATCTTGAATTCTTCAGTTTTTTAGGCTAAATTGCCAATCTTATGTACACATGAAATCTATACTAAAGATTATAGTACATGGTCTCACTATCTCCTAAGTATCCTTTAGCAACTGCTTCAGTTAAGGGCCACTTTATGAATTGAAGGAAAGAGAGTTCTTTTGTAGTAGCACTTATCCTTCAACTTAGTGATAGTTATGTGTTCCTTACTTTTGTTCTTCTTTTGATCAAAGTAGTAAGGAAGTGAAAATAAACTTTAGGATATGTCTACTTTAAAAAGTAGTGTGATTTAAAATGTAATAATTTCTCTTTGGTGAAAGGGGTGGGATGGAGATTTGCTTTTGGTAACATATTCATTAATCCTGTCAAGTACTTTCTATTCATCTAGAAAAATATAAATAATTTCAATAAAATAGCGAGACCAT
The DNA here is from genome assembly GCA_028451465.1 of Erethizon dorsatum. Lineage (NCBI taxonomy): Eukaryota > Metazoa > Chordata > Mammalia > Rodentia > Erethizontidae > Erethizon > Erethizon dorsatum. Next base: position 67,979,775 of record CM051838.1, read on the forward strand.
GTAATCTCTGATAAAACTTGAATTTTAAAAGCATTTGTCCTGTGAGAATGTCACAATATTAATTTGAAACGTTACCAGTGTATAATTTAAAAGATATTTAGAATGAAAATTTAAAAGTAACTCTACAGTAAGCTACTGCAATTATTGAGTTTAAGTAAAAACAATTTGAGCCGGTGAGATAGCTCAGCGGCATAAGCGCTTGCCTGGCAAGCGCAATGTCCTGAGTTTGACTCCCGGTACCCACATACGAAAAAAAGGGCCGGCGATATCGCTCAGCGGCACGGGCGCCTGCTGGCGCGCGAGGTCCTGAGGTCGACCCCTGGTACCCCCCCAAAAAAAAGTAAAAACAATTTACGATTAAATAATGTCGGTAGGTCTATTTTAGTCTAAAACTGACTTCATATATCCCGAAGATATTTGCAACAAGTGTGAAGGCACAATGGGAAATAATTAACATGTTTATTTAAGAGAAGCAAATGTATCCCAGAAATGTGAATAGTTTTAAATGCTCACCCCCAAATCCGATCATTCGATAATATTTTATAAAACTTTCACCCATTTTTATCCCACACCCCTTGACAATTTATTTTAAAATATGGATATAGGAACAAATTCAATTCAAAATGAAATACTAAAAAGCTAGTAGTATTTTTTCCTCATTAATCTAGCAGGGTATTACAGAAGTAATTTGTACCTAAGTGCAGTAACTGCTTAGGACTCTAAGCGCCGCTGTTCACCTACTGGGAGAGAAATGCAAGCGAAAGGCCATCCAATTCTAAGGGCTCACACATCACAAAGACCGGCAGATTCCATAAACCAACTTCTGAGATGCAGAGAAATTCCGTACCTAAATTTAGGACTCTCCAGCTTTGTGAAAGATTGTGATCTCCATAACTGCTGCAAACAGGTAAACAAGAGACATACGCCTGGCGAGGATTCGGAAACTATTCTGTAGCGAAAGAACAATGGCGGCTCCAAAGAATCACCACGGACGCGGTGAGCTGGCCCTGCTGTGCGCTCTCCTGGGGACGCTGTGGGAGATCGGGACAGGGCAGATACGATACTCGGTGCCAGAAGAGAGGGACAGAGGCACCTTCGTGGGTAATATCTCCAAGGACCTGGAGCTGGAGCCCCAGGAGCTGACCGAGCGCGGAGTCCGCATCGTCTCCAGGGGTAAGATGCAGCTTTTCTCTCTCAACCCGCGCAGCGGCAGCTTGGTCACGGCGGGCAGGATAGACCGGGAGGAGCTGTGCGCCCAGAGCGCGCGGTGTCTTGTAAATATTAACATCCTAGTTGAGGAGAAAGGAAAACTCTTTGGGATAGAAATAGAAATAACTGATATTAACGATAATAACCCGAAATTCCATGTTGAAAACCTGGAAGTAAAAATCAATGAAATCGCTTCTCCTGGAGCACGCTATCCACTCCCAGAAGCGGTCGACCCGGATGTGGGCGTGAACTCCTTACAGAGCTACCAGCTCAGCCCCAGTCACCACTTCTCTCTGGACGTGCAAACCGGAGATGATGGAACCATAAACCCAGAGCTGGTGCTGGAGCGCACCCTGGACCGAGAGGAAGAGGCCACTCACCACCTGGTCCTCACCGCCTCGGATGGCGGCGACCCGCGCCGCTCCAGCACAGTGCACATCCAGGTGACAGTGTTGGATACAAATGACAACGCCCCGGTTTTTGCTCAACCGATTTACCGAGTGAAAGTCCTTGAGAACGTGCTCCCGGGCACCCTGCTGCTTACAGTAATAGCCAGCGACCCGGATGAGGGAACCAACGGAAAAGTGATTTACAAATTGCGGAAAATCAGTGGAAAACAATCTTCCTTATTCCAGCTTAATGAAAACACTGGGGAAATATCAGTCGCAAGAAGTCTAGATTATGAAGAATGTTCGTTTTATGAAATGGAAATACAAGCTGAAGATGTGGGGGCACTTTTGGGGAGGACCAAAGTGCTCATTTCGGTGGAAGATGTAAATGACAATAAACCTGAAGTGACCATTACATCTTTGTTTAACCCAGTGTTGGAAAATTCTTTTCCTGGTACAGTAATTGCCTTCTTGAATGTGCAAGATCGAGACTCTGGGAAGAATGGACAAGTTGTGTGTTTCATACGTGATGATTTACCTTTTAAATTAGAATCATCCATAAATAATTATTATAGATTGGTGACATGGAAATATTTGGACCGAGAGAAAGTCTCTGTCTATAATATCACAGTGATAGCCTCGGATCTAGGAATCCCACCTTTGTCTACTGAAACTTACATCACCTTGATTGTGGCAGACACCAATGACAACCCACCTACTTTCCCTCATGCCTCCTACTCAGCCTATATCCCAGAAAACAACCTGCGAGGCGCCTCCATCTTCTCTTTGACTGCACATGATCCCGATAGCCAGGAAAATGCACAAGTCACTTACTCTGTGACTGAGGATGCCATCCAAGGAGTGCCTCTGACCTCCTATGTCTCCATCAACTCTGACACTGGTGTCCTGTATGCTCTGCAATCTTTTGACTATGAGCAGATCCAAGACTTGCAGCTACTGGTGATTGCCAGTGACAGTGGAGACCCACCACTAAGCAGCAATGTGTCATTGAGCATATTTGTGCTAGACCAGAATGACAACACACCTGAAATCCTGTATCCTGCTGTCCCTACTGATGGATCCACCGGTGTAGAGCTGGCTCCCCGATCTGCAGAGCCTGGTTATCTGGTGACCAAGGTTGTGGCAGTGGACAGAGACTCAGGACAGAATGCCTGGCTGTCCTATCGCCTTCTTAAGGCCAGTGAGCCGGGGCTTTTTTCTGTGGGGCTGCACACAGGTGAAGTGCGCACGGCAAGGACCCTGCTAGAGAGGGATGCGCTGAAGCAGAGCCTTGTGGTGGCTGTGCAGGACCATGGCCAGCCTCTTCTCTCAGCCACTGTCACACTCACTGTGGCAGTAGCTGACAGCATCCCTGAAGTATTGGCTGACTTAAGCAACATCAGGACCCCTGGGATTCCAGATGATTCTGACCTCACGCTCCACCTGGTGGTGGCAGTGGCTGTTGTCTCCTGTGTCTTCCTTGCCTTTGTAATTGTGCTGTTGGTTCTCAGGCTTCAGCGCTGGCAGAAGTCTCACCTGCTCCAGGCCTCTGGAGGCGGATTGGTGGGTGTGCCACCCTCACACTTTATGGGCATCGATGGGGTACAAGCTTTTCTGCAGACCTATTCCCACGAGGTTTCCCTCACTGCAGGTTCCCAAACAAGCAACCTTATCTTTCCTCAGCCCAACTATGCAGACACACTCATTAGCCAAGAGAGCTGTGAGAAAAATGATCCTTTATTAACATCTGTAGATTTTCATGAATTGAAAGATGAAGCTGCTTGTGCTCAGGTGAGTTCAGTTCTTCACTTTTATCTGTCAGGGGAATTTTGTTCAATATAAATTCATGTGTCTTGATACACACATTGTGACAATGGTTGAAAATAATTTCTGTGCATATTTTAATGGTGACACTATAAAATAGAACTCTAATAGCCATAGGTGGTTGTTTCATTTGCTTTCAAAAGATTTGGACAAGATTGCACAACCTTTTTTTTTTTTTTCCTCTCAACCTTTTAAAGCCTTCTACTATTTTATTTCTATTATCACTCATTCAGTTAAGAATCAGTAACCCATCATACATATTAAGTTACCCATTGTATACATGTATATCCTAAATTACCATAGCTCAGTTACTTCAGTATAAGGAAATAGTGTAGTCTCTTGGCGTATCTCTTTGTGATTCTGTATAGCAGAGTAGTCATTTCCCCTGTAACTTTTTTTTTTTTGTGGGTACCGGGGGTCGACCTCAGGACCTTGCATGCCAGCAGGCGCCCGAGCTGCTGAGCGATATCACCAGCCATTTTTTCGTACGTGGGTTCCGGGAGTCGAACTGGGGCCCTCGCACTTGCCATTCAGGTGCTTATGCTGCTGAGCTATCTCACTGGCCGTCCCCTGTAACTTTTAAGAATGAATTGATGCAGTATGAAGATCAGGATGTGGCCAATTAATTTTGAAATATGAAGAGCAGGGACTTGGCAGGGTATATTTTATCTTGACTTCATCATAGAGTCAGTTTTCTTGAATAAATACTCCTTAAAGTAGAAGAGCATGGAGAAATAACTTTATAGAGGGCCGGTGAGATGGCTCAGCGGCATAAGCGCCTGCCTTGCAAGCGCGAGGGCCCGAGTTCGACTCCCGGATCCCACATACGAAAAAGGGGCCGGTGATATCGCTCAGCGGCACGGGTCCCTGTTGGCGCACGAGGTCCTGAGGTCGACCCCCCGGTACCCACAAAAAAAAAAAACAAACAACTTTATAGAGTATTGACATTATCAGGAAGAGGAGATATCTGAGAATTAGTACAAATTGCACAACTTCACAAAATAATTTTCAACAGTATTGTCCTTTATGTGATATGAAACAGTATTAGAGATGTCTGGGCGAGAATCACAGTAACCAGTGACATGTCAGTGTATCGCAACTAATGAAACAAATTTGTGAAATCAGCAGAATATGAAGTCTCTAAGGGCAAGACCTCTGTCTTATTTCGCCACTCATAAGAGCAATACTTAGCTATAGGTAAGAGCTCAGTGTATGTGGCATGGTGAAACAGTAGACCAGTATATGTAGACTTTTATTAAAACGAATATGCTATTTCTAACTATTGAGAATGAGGAGAAAAAGATACTTGAAATGTGGCTTTACAATTTATTGTTTAAAATATTAACATAAAAATACGTCATCTTTTAGTTAGGCATATTTACACTGATCCTACTGGTTAAACTGAAACAGCGGAGGCTGCAGTTTCCTAGTGTGCACTCTGGGCGCCGCTGTTGGCCAAAGAGGAGAGCTTGGCGCTCGCCGTCTTCTCGCGCAGCCGCACCGCGCTTTCCAGGGCAGCTCTCTCACACTCGCCGGGGCGAGCCTTTACGCCGCTTCCACCTTGGAAAAAGAACCTTTTCCTGGACTGGGACTGAGAACTAAAGCCCATTCGGATCTCCGAATATCTGCAGTACAGAGATTACTCGTGATCCCGCGTCTCCAGGCTGGTGAGCGAGCGGAGCGAGCAGGAGGGATGGGGAGCAGCGCTGTGCAGAGGGGCAGCGCTGAGAGGCGGCCAGTGCTCTTTCCCTTGCTGCTGTCTTTGTTCGGCCCGGCTCTCTCAGAGCAGATCCGCTACAGGATCCCTGAGGAAATGCCCAAGGGCTCGGTGGTGGGGAATCTCGCCAAGGACCTGGGGTTCAGCGTCCAGGAGTTACCGACTCGGAAACTGCGCATCAGTTCGGAGAAACCTTACTTCACAGTGAGCGCAGAGAGCGGGGAGTTGCTTGTGAGCAGCAGGCTAGACAGGGAGCAGATATGCGGGAAGAGGCCAGTGTGTGCCCTGGAATTTGAGGCTGTTGCTGAAAACCCATTGAACTTTTATCATGTGAATGTGGAGATCGAGGACATTAATGACCACACGCCAGAATTCACGCATATTTCCTTTGCGCTGCAAATAAGCGAGTCTGCACAGCCCGGCACACGATTTATATTAGAAGAAGCAGAAGATGCAGATATTGCCTTAAATTCTCTACAGAATTATAAGCTGTCCCCTAGCGCTAGTTTCTCGCTGGTAAATAAGGAGAAACAAGATGGTAGCAAATACCCAGAACTGGTATTGGACAAAACCTTAGACCGGGAACAACAGAGTTACCATCGTTTAGTCCTGACTGCCTTAGACGGCGGAAATCCACCCCTCAGTGGTACCACTGAACTCCGAATCCAGGTCACTGATGCCAATGATAATCCCCCCGTTTTCAACCAGGAAGTGTACAGAGTCAGTCTTCCAGAAAACATGCCCCTGGGCACCACTGTGCTACAGGTGTCAGCCACTGACCAGGATGAGGGCATCAACTCGGAAATTACTTACTCCTTTTACAGAACCGGGCATGTCTTTACTCTGGATTCAAAGAGTGGCGAAATTATATTACAAAAGACACTGGATTTCGAAGAAATTAAAGAGTATTCTTTAGTGGTGGAAGGGCGGGATGGTGGAGGACTGGTTGCACAATGTACAGTTGAAATTAGTATTCAAGATGAAAATGACAACAGCCCAGAAGTTACATTCCATTCTCTTCTGGAAATGATTCTGGAAAACGCAGTACCGGGAACACTAATTGCTTTGATAAAAATACATGACCAAGATTCTGGGGAAAATGGGGAGGTTAATTGTCAGCTAGAAGGTGAAATTCCTTTTAAAATCATCTCTTCGTCCAAAAACTCATACAAGTTGGTAACAGACAGCAACTTGGACCGAGAGCTGACTCCAGAGTACAATATCACCATCACTGCCACCGACAGGGGCAAACCGCCCCTCTCTTCCAGCAAAAGCGTCACCCTACACATCGCTGACGTCAACGACAACGCTCCAGTTTTCCAGCAGGCCTCCTACATGGTCCATGTGGCAGAGAACAATCCTCCTGGAGCTTCCATTGCTCAGGTCAGAGCCTCAGACCCTGACCTGGGACCCAATGGCCAAGTCTCCTACTCCATCGTAGCCAGCGACCTGGAGCCCAGAGCGCTGCTGTCCTACGTGTCGGTGAGCGCACAGAGCGGAGTGGTGTTCGCGCAGCGCGCCTTCGACCACGAGCAGCTGCGCGCCTTCGAGCTCACGCTGCAGGCCCGCGACCACGGCTCGCCCGCGCTCAGCACCAACGTGAGCCTGCGCGTGCTGGTGGGAGACCGCAACGACAACGCGCCGCGGGTGCTGTACCCCGCGCTGGGCCCCGACGGCTCGGCGCTCTTCGACACGGTGCCGCGCGCCGCGGAGCCCGGCTACCTGGTCACCAAGGTGGTGGCGGTGGACGCTGACTCGGGACACAATGCCTGGCTGTCCTACCACGTGCTGCAGGCCAGCGATCCTGGGCTCTTCAGCCTGGGGCTGCGCACTGGCGAGGTGCGCACGGCGCGTGCTTTGGGCGACAAGGACGCTGCCCGACACCGCCTGCTGGTCGCTGTGCGAGATGGTGGACAGCCTCCTCTTTCGGCTACCGCTACGCTGCACCTTGTTTTCGCCGACAGCCTGCAGGAGGTGATGCCAGACCTCAGTGAAGACTCTGTGCCCTCTGACCCCCAGTCCGAGCTGCAGTTCTACTTAGTAGTCGCTTTGGCTTTGATCTCAGTGCTTTTCCTCCTTGCAGTGATTCTGGCTATTGCCTTACGCCTTCGACACACCTCCAGCCCCACCGCTTGGGGCTGCTTTCAGCATGGTCCCTGTTCCAAGCCTGTACCTGTAATTCCTCCCAGCTACAGCGAAGGGACATTGCCTTATTCTTTCAATCTATGCGTTGAACATATGGGAAAGACAGAATTTAATTTCCAGAAATGTAGTGATCCATTGAGTTCAGGACAAGACATCCTTTGCGGTGATTCATCTGGTGCCTTGTTTCCGCTTTGTAATTCCAGTGAGTCGACTTCTCATCCTGAGACTCTAACACCGGTGAGTTCCATTTCAGTGTCTACTCCTGTCAACCACCCAAGTGTCTATATTTACATGAAAATACGATACATCATCTGCTATACATCGTGAGTTGTGTTTGGGAAATTATAAACTTTCAGAAAGCTGTATTTCCATTCTTCATGGGGAGGGGTGATTTATGAGTGAGTATGTGACATTCCAGGGAAAATGAAAAGGTTATATATTTACAAGTAGGGAGACATACAGATTTACGTAGTACTAATTGTGTGCTCTTAGCAAACAGCAAAAGGACTGAACAATTATTTTGTCTTTTTTTCAAAGCCAATGAAACCCTTTAATTGCCTCATTCTTTAACATATATTTAAATTTCATCTTATGTAAGTAAATATTAAGTTTCGAGTAGGTAACCATTTAATTCATCGTTTAAAGAAAAAAATCTACTAATTTTATTGACAGTTTCCTTCTCTTTCTTGTGTTTATTCCGTAAGTGTAGTCCCTTCCTCCCCCATGGTCCTTAGGTCTTTTGTTTTTATGTCTATTATGCCAGGAATCTATAGGGAATGAGTTCCAGCAGCTCAGGCTCCTTTCCCTTTAGTTCTCACAAACTGGTATAATGGCTAGAACAAGCTTCAGTTAAACTCAGGTACCTGTCTCTTTGGATTTTTTCTTTTTCTTTTTTTTTTTTTTAATCATCTTCCATCACATATTTCAAAAAGCTGTCTGGTCTTAGAGTACTCTGTACACAATTCTCTTGGCAGTAGTCTTGCCTTTAACTTGCCTGTTTGTAACAATGGCCACAACATGCTGGGTGACACTGTAGGTTCTTCCAGATTCCTTTTTCAATACTATCCATTCTCTTGATATCTACAATATCAGCCTTCCTGTAGGTTCACATCTATGTCACCAAAGGAACAACTCCATGTTTTCTAAAAGGCCTAGAGAACATGTATCAGGGGCCTCTTGTCTTTCCCTTTGAGTTAGTCATTTTGGGGAGTTCCTGGAAGATGGCTGTTCTGGACAAAAAGGCCCCCTTCCTTATACTGAACTAATGGATTTATGATTCATTGACTCCCCTAGAAATATATGAAAAATACTATGTAGGCTTATATAAAAGAGACAGAGACTCGCTGAACTCATTAGATCCAAAACATTCTTTCAGATTGTCTTGGGTGCGAAATCCTAAAGAAAAGGAAATGCTGGGGCTGGTTCTGCAGCTTCGTGGTGTGATACAGCGCGTGCTTCCTATGCTCAAGGCCCTGGTTCAATCCCCAGGACAGGGTGAGAGGGAGGGAGGGGAAAGAGGGCAGAGGAGGAGGGGGAGGGAAAGGAAATGTTACTGTCTCCCTTTCTGTTGCTCTGATCCCTGACATATATTCTGTGAAGAAGCAAGGATGGAGGAGACACTAGATTCATCATTTTGAATCCTAAACATAAGAGACTAGATCTTTTCTCATCATCCTCTTAGAAAGGGAGGAGAATCCTGAATTTTTCTATTTCATAAGGCAAAGACTACTAGGCTGATGTTCTTACAGTTACCATTGCACAATATAAGTCTTTTGCATGGTTTCTCTTGGTGGTTGCCTTTCAGCCTTTTGGGTAAGATCAAGTGTGCTTTTCCTTGGCATGTGATAAACTAAGTGGCTTCTTTACAAACTGCTGAAAAAGATTTTTATAAACTCATTTACTTTTTTTTTTTATGTGGGTACCGGGGGTCGACCTCAGGACCTCGCGCGGCAGCAGGCACCTGTACTGCTGAGCGATATCACCGGCCCTTTTTTTCCATATGTCGGTTCCAGGAGTCGAACTCAGGACCTCGCGCTTGCTAGGCAGGCGCTTATGGCACTGAGCCATCTCACCGGCCCCTAAAATCATTTACTTTTTATTTTTAAGTAGTAATCATTTGTTCCGTATTTTGTATTCTTTTTCCTAAATCACTACATAAGTTTAAATGGCTCTTAGAATAAGAAGTGTAAGACCACTTCAAAATTGCATGACTTATTTTTTACTTTTCTTGTGTTTGTGAGAATGTGTGTGTGTGTGTGTGTGTGTGCACCCAGAATTTGATCCCTGGCACTGCAAAGCTAATAATAATACTTCCTTGATAGAGAATTAAAATGGAAATTTGATTTTCCCAATTAGTTCATTTGAATCTTCCATATGCCATGTGCTGTGCATCCATCAAGTATTCATTGAAACAGAAATCTAACCTTTCTTTGAAATAACAGAAGTTTAAATAATGACAAAAATGTGAATTTTTAGAACCTTAATCTTGACAATAAAATTTAACAACAGTAGGTAAGAAAATCTGTAACTATTGACTAATTTAAATTATCTTTATGACCCCAAATTTTAAATGAAACCTTCCTTCTAGAATTTTACCATCAAAATATGTTGACCTTATAAAATAATTTAAAGTGAATAATCTATCCACCTATATATTCCTTTGATATAATTATATAATATACATACATAGGGGCGGGAGATATAGCTCAGTGGCACAAGCACCTGCCTGGCAAGCACAAGGTCCTGAGTTTGATTCCTGGTACCAAAATAATAATAATAATAATAATATACATACATAAAAATATACTACCAGTACAAAAGAAAAATACAAAAATATGAATAAAATTTCAAAGAGGATTGCACATCTTGACTACTTCTGAAGATTGATAAAGATACACAGAAAAAAGAAGCATCATTAAAAATTGTAGCAGCTGGGCATGGTAGCACATGCCTGTAATCCCAGCATTCAGGAGGCTGAGGCAGGAGGCTCACCATGAGTTCAAGGCCAGCCTGAACTACATAGCAAGACCCTGTCTCAAAAAATAAATAAAATAAAGAATTAAAAATTATAACATTTTACATAATGTTCACAGAGAGGGTAAGATTCTACCAAAAATAAATCAGGTAGACATTAAGCAAAACAAACAAACAAAAATCTGGTGATTTAATAATTACAGAAATTTCATTCCACTTCATTTACAACTCAGATGTCTACAAATGGTAACTGCTTTTAAACTATGAATGTAAAAAATATTTAGACAAATCTAAAATCCTAATTAGAGGAGAGTAGTGTTTTCTTTATCAACCATCTATAGTCAAATGTGTATATTTTGCTGGGCGCAATGGCTTGCACCTGGAGTTCCAGCTACCGGGAAGGCTGAGGCAGGAACATCGGAAGTTCAAGAAAGGAGACTCGCTGAAGCAACAGAGCGAGATCCCCATCTCAAAAAGAAAAAAAGAGAGAGAGAGAAAAGAAAGAAAAAGAAAAGTTGAATACCTCAATTGATGTAGTAACGATTTAGGACTCTGAGCGCCGCTGTTCACCAACTCTAAGGAAAACAGCGCTCCAGATCTGCATCTAAGTAAAGCCCCTCATATCCCACAATCTGGATCCCGGGCTGCAACAAAATTCGACCTCTTAACAGACATTCCGGCTTTCCTGTGAGGAAAAGGATAACCAGACTTTGTAGGAGGAAAAGAAGAATCTAGAGTCTGCGTGCACAGAGAGCATTCTGAGACAATTCCGTGGCAACGCACAATGGCAGCTCCCACCGAACGCCAGCACTGCAGACGACTGGCCCTGCTGTGCGCGCTCCTGGGGACGCTGTGGGAGCTGCCCAGGGCCAGTCAGATCAGCTACTCAGTACCGGAAGAGAGAGAGCAGGGATATATCGTGGGCAACATCTCCAAGGACCTGGGACTGGAGCCCCGGGAGCTGACGGAGCGCAGAGTCCGCATCGTCTCCAGGGGTAAGATGCAGCTTTTCTCTCTCAACCCGCGCAGCGGCAGCTTGGTCACGGCGGGCAGGATAGACCGGGAGGAGCTGTGCGCCCAGAGCGCGCGGTGTCTGGTGAACTTTAAAGTCTTGGTTGAAGACAGAGTGAAACTTTACGGAATAGAAATAGAAGTAACTGATATCAACGACAATGCGCCAAAATTTGAGGCAGAAAATCTGGAAGTAAAAATCAATGAAATCGCTTCTCCTGGAGCACGCTATCCACTCCCAGAAGCGGTTGACCCGGATGTGGGCGTGAACTCCTTACAGAGCTACCAGCTCAGCCCCAGTCACCACTTCTCTCTGGACGTGCAAACAGGAGATGATGGAACCATAAACCCAGAGCTGGTGCTGGAGCGCACCCTGGACCGAGAGGAAGAGGCCACTCACCACCTGGTCCTCACCGCCTCGGATGGCGGCGACCCGCGCCGCTCCAGCACAGTGCACATCCAGGTGACAGTGTTGGATACAAATGACAACGCCCCGGTTTTTGCTCAACCGATTTACCGAGTGAAAGTCCTTGAGAACGTGCTCCCGGGCACCCTGCTGCTTACAGTAATAGCCAGCGACCCGGATGAGGGAACCAACGGAAAAGTGATTTACAAATTGCGGAAAATCAGTGGAAAACAATCTTCCTTATTCCAGCTTAATGAAAACACTGGGGAAATATCAGTCGCAAGAAGTCTAGATTATGAAGAATGTTCGTTTTATGAAATGGAAATACAAGCTGAAGATGGGGGGGGATTGAAAGGACGGACAAAGGTGCTAATTATGGTAGAAGATGTAAATGACAACAGACCGGAAGTGACCATTACATCTCTGTTTAGCCCAGTGAGGGAAGATGCTCCGCAGGGAACAGTAATTGTTCTTTTCAATGCTCATGACGGAGACTCTGGGAAGAATGGTCAAGTTGTCTGTTCCATCCAGGAGAATCTGTCTTTTAAATTAGAAAATTCAGTAGAAGATTATTATAGATTGTTGACAGACCAAATTCTTGATCGAGAAAAGGCCTCTGAGTATAATATTACTGTGATGGCAACAGACAGAGGAACCCCGCCCCTATCCACAGAAATTCATATCACCCTGTATGTGGCTGACATCAACGACAATCCACCTGCCTTCTCTCAATCCCTCTACTCTGTCTATCTCCCTGAGAACAATCCAAGGGGCACCTCCATCTTCTCTGTGTCTGCCTATGACCCCGATGACAATGAGAATGCTAGAGTTATTTATTCCTTGGCAGAAGATACCATCGAGGGGGCTCCTCTCTCCTCCTATGTGTCCATTAACTCTGACACTGGTGTGCTGTATGCACTGCGCTCTTTTGACTATGAGCAGTTTCAAAATCTGCAAATGCAGGTGAGGGCAAGTGACAGCGGGAACCCACCACTCAGCAGCAATGTGTCACTGAGCCTGTTTATACTCGACCAGAATGACAACACCCCTGAGATTCTATACCCTGCTGTCCCCACTGATGGTTCCACTGGTGTGGAGCTGGCACCCCGCTCTGCAGAGCCTGGATACCTGGTGACCAAGGTGGTGGCATTGGACAAAGACTCAGGACAGAATGCCTGGCTATCCTATCACTTACTCAAAGCCAGTGAGCCTGGGCTCTTCTCAGTGGGGCTTCACACAGGTGAGGTGCGCACCGCAAGGGCCCTGTTGGATAGAGATGCCCTCAAGCAGAGCCTCGTGGTAGCTGTGCAGGACCATGGCCAGCCTCCTCTCTCAGCCACTGTTACACTCACTGTGGCTGTGGCTGACAGCATCCCTGATATCCTGGCTGACCTGAGCAGTATCCAGATCCCTGCTAACCCTGATGATTCAGACCTCACACTCTACCTGGTGGTGGCAGTGGCCATTGTCTCCTGTGTCTTCCTGGGCTTTGTCCTTGTGCTTCTGGCACTCAGGTTGCAGCGTTGGCACTCTTCAAGACTACTGCAGGTTGAAAGTGACAGGTTGCCTGGCATGGCCACCTCACAGTTTGTAGGTGTGGAGGGGGTACAGGCTTTCCTGCAGACCTATTCCCAGGAGTTTTCTTTAACAGCTGACTCTAGGAAGAGCCACCTGATCTTCCCCCAGCCCAACTATGCAGATACGCTCATCAGCCAGGAGAGCTGTGGGAAAAACGAGCCTTTGTGCAGTTCAGTTGATTCCAAGTTTCCTATCGACGACACTCCTTTGGTTCCTGTGAGTTGTATTTTTTGATTTACTATCTGTAACAGTTAGCTTTCTCATAAAATGTTCCTACTTAAGGTAGCACTAGTTGATATTAATATATTTCTCACCACTTAAGTTTTCAGTGAGCCTAATTTCTGCCCCAGCATCTAAAGGAAGCATTTATTGGTTATGTCACTAATACAAGTTTTACCTTCTCCCAATAACCTAGTGTCAACAGAAACCATTCTTGCTAGGACAGCTTTCATTGTCCTGCATGGATGTGGCCTTTTTGAGAGGCGTTGATTGATTGTTGCAGTGGTTCACTACTAATTCTCCAGTTGCTTATCTCTTCTGAAGTTTATTGATTATTGTTATCTTCAGTGCCCATGTAAAATTCTTACTTCCTAAAAGCATTTCTACAGCTTTATACTATTTTGTAAATGTAAATTAATAGGAAAGTAGATGCTTTTTTCTTAGACAACTGAAAGCCCAGATGCTCTGCTTCCACTCTTCTCTTTCTATAACAGCAAAACACCCCATTGAACTGATGTTTAGAGATGGTTTGCATTTAAAGATCTTTTCTGGGGATAATCAAATCTAGCTATCAATTTCCAAACCCTAGTAAAGCATTTTTATTATTTTAATGGTGAAAAGTATAGCATCTTTTATACTCATTTCCTCAAAGGTTATTTTATTTACTAAAGCTGTAATGTCAACTTATGAAAAATAGTTTGACACTCTTCTTTGCTAAGGTACATGCTTGCTCAAGACAACTTTCTAAGACTGAACACTGAAAGGTTAAAAGAAAAAGAATTAAAATTATTCTTCAGCTCTATGTTATTTTGAGCTCTATTCGTCCTTTGATAAAAGCTAGAAATGCACCCATATGGGATATAAGGAAGGAAAATATTCTCAAGAAATGCTAGGAAAGCCAGGTGTGGTGGCGCATGCCTGTAATCCCAGCACTCGGAAGACTGAGGCAGGAGGATCACTGCAAGTTTGAGGCCAGCCTTGGCTACATAGTGAGTTCAAGGCTAGCCTCAACTGCATAGTGAAACTCTGTCTCAAAAAAAAGAAAGAAAGAAAGAAAAAGAAAAGAAAAGCTAGGGAGAGTCTAAAAATGTTTCACTGGCTTTTAACTATAAGGAAATAATGTATTATTGAATATGATTGGAAATATGTAATGCAGTTTTTGAATAATAAATTACATTTCAGGAGACCCTTGAAAAATAAATTTGAAGTTGACTCAAAAGTCTAAACACATGATCCATAATAACACCTGGCAGGAATTTCCATGGCTATAGAGTAATATTTTATTTGTCTTCATAATTACTTTTTTATGTTTTTTCTTATAAGAAAATAAGAACTAACGTATCTGGAAACCCACCAGTGAGATACACACATTTTAATTATTTTCAACACTTTTTTTCCTTAAGCTAACAGAAAAAAACTAAAGCACCATTCAGGGTCATACTTTTGAGACAGGGTTTCGTTAAGTGCTTCAGATTGTCCTTGTAGCCCATGCAGGCCTCAAACTTGCAGCAATCCTCCTGCCTCAGGCTCCTGAGTGCTGGGGTTACAGGCGTGTACCACCATGCTGGGCATTCAGGGTCATATTTTAACCATGCAGGAAGAAAATTGTCCTTCAAATTCCTGCCCTGGTGACTAACCTATCTGTTCAATATTCATAAATATTTTTTAAATCTGTGTTAATTTGGGGAAAATATGTAGCATAGATACAAATGTATGTCATGGTAACTACTATTCCACAAAACTGTCACTTGCCTCTTAAGCCAGAACACAAGGTACACTGGGTGGATGACTGGACAGAATAGGGAAATTGCTGGATTCTAATTTTCTGAAACACTGTAGGACTTACTATCCACTGGTAACAGATTATAGGACATTAATACGATGAAAGATAAGTTTTTTATTTTAATGCCTCATCCTCATAAGTTTCCATTGAAATGATATATTTTGAATTCGCCTCAGTTTTTGAGGAGTGCAGTATATTTTACATAAAGATTGGCTTTGTGGTAATCAATATTGAAGCTGGAGGATGGGTATGTGAAGGTTAACAATATAATACATACCTCTCTGTACTGTTCTATAAGTTTGAAATTATCGATGATAAATTTCTTTAAGACACTGAATATAAGTATCCACTGTAATACTGTAGGAGAGAATAGAATTTGTGGCAATTGCATACCGGTAGCTACATTATCAAAGAGTTATATGTAAATTTTGGAAATAAAAATTTTAAAGCAAAACAGACTGCGGTTCCACACAGAGCCTCTGGGCGCCGCTGTCGGCCAGTGCAGAGCAAGCTCGACGCCCCGGATCCTTCAGCCTCCAGCCTAGGGTTTCCTGCGCAGCCACCAACACCCACAGGAGGAAACCCTCTCACCCACAGAGACTCTGGGCTGCGCAGACCTGCCCTGAAATCAGGGATCCCCAGCCCCGAAACTCGGCTCTGCCTGGCCTGGGACTAATGCTCTTCCACCGCGGTAGAGTGCACTTTCCCCAAGAGTGAAGAGGGGACCGAGAACCGCGGCGAGCAATGGGAGGGAGCTGCGCGCAGAGGCGACGCGCCGGTCGCGGGCAGGTACTGTTTCCCTTGCTGCTGCCTTTGTTCTACCCCGCGCTGTGCGAGCCCATCCGTTACTCCATTGCCGAGGAGCTGGCCAGGGGCTCGGTGGTGGGGAACCTCGCCAGGGATGTAGGGCTGAGTGTCCAGGATGTGTCGGCTCGGAAACTGCGCGTCACCGCAGAGAAGCTGCACTTCAGCGTAGACGCGGAGAGCGGGGACTTACTGGTGAAGGACCGGATAGACCGCGAGCAGATATGCAAAGGGAGGAGAAGATGTGAGTTGCAGTTGGAAGCCGTGGTGGAAAATCCCTTAAATATTTTTCATATCGTTGTGGCGATTGAGGATATTAATGACCATGCTCCTCAATTCGATAAAAAGGAAATACATTTAGAAGTTGTTGAATCTGTATCCCCTGGCGCACGAATGTCTCTTGACCCTGCCACTGACCCCGACACAAACCTAAACTCAATTAAAGACTATCAGTTAAGCCCCAACCCTTATTTCTCATTAATGGTTAGAGTTAACTCCGATGGTGAAAAATACCCAGAGTTATCACTGGAGAAAGTCTTAGACAGGGAAGAGCAGCGATCTCATCGCTTGATTTTGACTGCCGTGGACGGAGGTGACCCGCCACGAAGTGCTACTGTTCAAATAGAAATCTTTGTAAGGGACGCAAATGACAACCCCCCGAAGTTCACCAAAGACGAATACAGAATAAGTCTTAGTGAAAATCTGCCCCCTGGATCTTCCGTGTTGCAAGTAACAGCCACTGATGAAGACGAGGGCGTCAATGCAGAGATCAACTACTACTTCCGGAGCACCCCCCAGAGCACAAAAGACATGTTCTCATTGGATGAGAAAACAGGTATGATTAAGAATAACCAATCATTGGATTTCGAAGATGTAGAAAGATACACCATGGAAGTGGAAGCAAAGGATGGAGGTGGTCTCTCTACCCAGTGTAAAGTAATCATAGAAATTCTAGATGAAAACGACAACAGCCCTGAAATAGTCATCACTTCTCTCTCTAATCAGATCTTGGAGGATTCCCCTCCTGGAACGGTTGTTGCCCTCTTCAAAATGCGGGACCTGGATTTTGGAGAAAATGGAGAAGTCACATGTGATATAGAAAGAGACCTTCCTTTCAAAATTTATTCTTCTTCTAAAAATTACTACAAGCTAGTGACAGATGGAGCCCTGGACCGAGAACAGGACCCAGAGTACAATATCACCATCACTGCCACAGACAAAGGGAAACCCTCTCTTTCTTCCAGTACCTACATCACTCTGCACATAACTGACGTCAACGATAATGCACCCGTTTTCCAGCAGGCCTCTTACACAGTCCACGTGGCAGAGAACAATCTTCCTGGAGCTTCCATTGCTCAAGTCAGAGCCTCTGACCCCGATCTGGGACCCAATGGCCAAGTCTCTTATTCCATCGTGGCCAGCGACCTGGAGCCTAGAGCGCTGCTGTCCTACGTGTCCGTGAGCGCACAGAGCGGAGTGGTGTTCGCGCAGCGAGCCTTCGACCACGAGCAGCTGCGCGCCTTCGAGCTGACGCTGCAGGCCCGCGACCACGGCTCGCCCGCGCTCAGCGCCAACGTGAGCCTGCGCGTGCTGGTGGGAGACCGCAACGACAACGCGCCACGGGTGCTGTACCCCGCGCTGGGCCCCGACGGCTCGGCGCTCTTCGACATGGTGCCGCGCGCCGCGGAGCCCGGCTACCTGGTCACCAAGGTGGTGGCGGTGGACGCTGACTCGGGACACAATGCCTGGCTGTCCTACCACGTGCTGCAGGCCAGCGATCCTGGGCTCTTCAGCCTGGGGCTGCGCACTGGCGAGGTGCGCACGGCGCGTGCTTTGGGCGACAAGGACGCTGCCCGACACCGCCTGCTGGTCGCTGTGCGTGATGGTGGACAGCCACCCCTCTCGGCCACCGCCACGCTGCTTCTAGTGTTTGCGGACAGCCTACAAGAGGTGCTGCCGGATCTCACAGATCAACCTGTCCCTTCTGACTCCCAGGAGGAGCTGCAGTTTTACCTGGTGGTGGCCTTGGCCTTGATCTCTGTGCTCTTCCTTCTCGCTGTGATTCTAGCAATTGCTCTGCGCCTGAGACACTCCTCCAGCCCCATCGCCTGGGGTTGCTTACAGCATGGTCTCTGTTCCAAGTCGGAACCTAGAATTCCCGTCAACTATGAGGGGACTTTGCCTTATTCCTACAATCTGTGTGTTGCGCAAATGGGGAAGACCGAATTTAATTTCTTAAGATGTAGCGCGCCCTTGAATTCCGCTGAAGACATAGAATGTAGTAAGTCTCCTGGGTCCTTAATTCCACTTCACGTTGGGGATGATTTGACTTCCCATCCTGAAACTCTAACAGCGGTGAGTTTCTTGTCTTTAACATTCTAGTTTCTCGTATTTCACTATAGTATGTGCTTCATTGTTCATTCCTAGGACCATATTTGAAAAATCATAGCTAATCATCGTCTTGTCTTCTTAATGTTTACCTCTTGTTGAATATGGTTTTCAAGATTTATTTGGTTCATAAGTTACTCTATCACTGGGGGGGGAAAACTGGAGATATCTGGTCAAATTCTGATTACCAAACACAGCAGTAGTCTTGCTTCTAACCTAATAAATAATTTATTGAGCTGGGCATGGCGGCACACCCCTGTAATCCCAGCACTCAGGTGGCTGAGTCAGGAGGATCGCCATGAGTTCGAGGCCAGCCCAGGCTACATAGTGAGTTCAAGGCCAGCCTGAACTACATAGTGAGACCTTGTCTCAACCAAAAAACAAATAAAAAAATAAAAACCTTATCGACTTAAATTTGCTAAGACTTAAAATGAATTTTTCATATGCTATTTATGTTTTAATGCTTAAAAATTCAGATATGCATTAAATATCCAGACAATTGCTCCCTTGAAGAAGCATTTATTGCAAATAATCTCGGGTGATATTTGGCATTTCTCTGTATTTATTTTAATGTTTTTCAACTGTAAGTATTTGAGGGGGGATAGCCAGCAGATCTATGAACTCTGAAATTGTATGCAAAGTTGTTGATACATCCATTTTTCTTGGGAGAAGATTCAAAACCTCATTCATATTTTCAAGGTTTCTATGGTACCCAAGACTTACTAACTATCCTACAGTGATTTTTCTCACCTACTTTTAGTTTTTCCAGCTTTCCTCTATATTTATGGTCCTTACCTTTTCTTGGAGCTCAAATCGTATTCTTTCTCAATCTGTTTACCTCTACATTGGAAGAAAAGTTTCCACAAAACAAAATGAAATGCTGTTGACCTTTGATGTCAATCTTTTAAGATATTTGAAGCTGGGGAGAAAATCTGTGAAAACCTCCATATTTGATGACATCATGACATAAACACTTTGTAACAATCTGCTTTCTGTATGAAAGAAGTAAAGCTCTAAATCCTTCATATTTGAGAGAAAAACTGTTGTTGGATTGATGGCCATGCACAGCTGAAAGTGTGTGAATCACTTTACTTTGAGCTTCCATACAAACTGCCTGAGAGAAGAGATTATCCATATTGGCATCAATACTCTGATGAAACAAGTTATTTAACACAAAAATTAATTTGTTAAAAATCTACAGTATAGCTGGACATGATAGCACATGCCTGTAATCCCAGCACTAGGGAGGCTGAGGCAGGAGGATCACTGCGAGTTCAAGGCTAGCCTGGGCTACATAGTGAACTCAAGGCCAGCCTGAACTACACAGTGAGACCGTGTCCAAAAAAAAAAAAAAAAAAATCTACAGAACAAGCTGAGGATGTGGCTCGGAGGTATAGAACATGCCTAGCATGTGTGAGGCCTGGATTCAATAATCAGTGTGGAGGAAAAGAAAAAAAAAACCTACATCACTGTATCTACTTTTAACATTTTTTTCACACTTGAAATTCTTATACATATTTCTCTTCCCATTACAACACAGTTTAATAGGCAACTATAATATATGTACATTTGAGTTGATAATTACCTATTCAATTCATTTAAATGGATTGCATTACTTCTAATATATAACTATAAGACAAAGTACATTTTTCAAAAAAGACTCATTAAAGCTCAATGAAACTATTTTAGCAAAGAATATTTTATAACCTCTCAGATGATCTTAAGCTAAACTAATTAAATCCAAAAATAAAAACCTTGAAAGTCACTGAGCTCATAAGCAGAATAATACAGAATCTTTAGGAATTTCTACTAAACACAACTGAGCCATGTACGTCATAATTTCATATAAAATTGTAAGACTTTTCTGGTATAGGTAGAAGCTCAAAGAACATAAAATAAGCATTGTTTATGTTTTAAGTGCATATATCCCTGTCGGACAAATGTATATTTAGCCAAGCATTATCATTTAATATATTATAGTATATTCATTCCCCTTGTCTCACACACCAGTAAGAAACCTACAGGTAGTGAGTGATTAAAGTTATGAGGGGAGCAGAGCCGAGGATATGGCTCAGTGGTACAAGGGCAAGGGTGAAGCTTTGCGTGCGATCCCTAGGACCGCAAGAACAAAAACCCAAAAAGATGTGAGTGGAGAAACCAGAGAATTCAACGTAAATTAAAATAATCCAACACAGAATAGCGTTTGCTAGGACTGTCATGGGTGCAGTAACTTCTTAGGACTCTGAGCGCCGCTGTTCACCCACTAGGAGAGAAACACACACAGCTCGGTCCGGATTCTCAGGACTCCAACTGCACAAAGCCCCTACAAATCATCTACTGGGCAGCAGCGAAACCCACTCCGGAATACAGTATAAGGTGCGCGCAAGCTACGGAGAATCCCTGCAGCCACAGAAGAAAAAAAGGAACAGTTGAAACATACGTGTCCGGGATTTGGGAAGAATTCCGTCATCAGATAACAATGGCCTCTCAAAGGAATCTCCCCTACCGCACCAAGCTGGTCATCCTGTGTCTTTTCCTACGCATTCCCGGGGAATCCGGAGCCCGGCAGATCTACTACTCCGTTCCTGAGGAGTTAGAGCAAGGCTCTTTCGTGGGTAACATCTCTAAGGACTTAGGGCTGGAGCCCCGGGAGCTGACCGAGCGCGGAGTCCGCATCGTCTCCCGAGGTAGGACGCAGCTTTTCTCTCTGAACTCGCGCAGCGGCAGCTTGGTCACCGCGGGCAGGATAGACCGGGAGGAGCTGTGCGCCCAGAGCGCGCGGTGTCTGGTGAGTTTTAACATCCTTGTGGAAGACAGGGTGAAACTTTTCGGAATAGAAATAGAAGTAACTGATATTAACGATAATGCCCCAAAATTCCAAGCAGAAAATCTAGACGTAAAAATCAATGAAAACGTCGCTCCAGGAATGCGTTTTCCTCTCCCGGAAGCCATTGATCCGGATGTGGGCGTGAACTCCCTACAGAGCTACCAGCTCAGCCCCAATAGGCACTTCTCCTTAGGCGTTCAAAGCCGCGCCAGTGGCGTCAAGTACCCGGAGCTGGTGCTGGAGCGTGCTCTAGATCGCGAGGAAGAGGCCGTTCACCACTTGATTCTTACCGCCTCTGATGGGGGTGTCCCTCTCAGATCCGGCACTGTCCTCATCACTGTGACGGTCTTTGATACAAATGACAACGCGCCGGTGTTCACCTCGCCTGAATACCGAGTGAATGTTCCAGAGAACTTACCTGTAGGCACTAAACTGCTAACAGTCACCGCCACCGACAAGGACGAAGGGGCTAATGGAGAAGTGACATATTCATTCCGAAAATTACCTGACACGCAATTGTTGAAATTCCAGCTAAACAAATACACTGGGGAAATAAAAATA
The DNA here is from genome assembly GCA_028451465.1 of Erethizon dorsatum. Taxonomy (NCBI): domain Eukaryota; kingdom Metazoa; phylum Chordata; class Mammalia; order Rodentia; family Erethizontidae; genus Erethizon; species Erethizon dorsatum. The sequence goes on from CM051838.1 coordinate 68,001,609, forward strand.
TCCGACCATCTAGATTACGAAGAAACAGGTTTCTATGAAATAGAAATACAAGCAGAAGATGGAGGAGCATATCTTGCAACTACAAAAGTGCTGATTACAGTAGAAGATGTAAATGACAACAGTCCAGAGGTGACCATCACATCTCTGTTTAGTCCAGTGACAGAAGATTCACCCTTGGGAACTGTCACAGCTCTTTTAAACGTGCATGATTTAGACTCTGGTAAGAATGGAGAGGTAACCTGTTCCATCCCAGAGAATCTACCATTTAAGTTAGAAAAGTCCATAGACAATTATTATAGAGTAGTGACGCACGCAATCCTTGACAGAGAACAAGTATCCTCTTACAACATCACAGTAACAGCCAAAGATGGCGGAAGTCCACCCCTATCAATGGAAACTCACTTTACCCTGCAAGTGGCGGACATCAACGACAACCCGCCCACCTTCTCTCAAACCTCCTACTTTACCTATATCCTAGAGAACAATCCCAGAGGCGCCTCCATCTTCTCGGTGACAGCTCATGATCCAGATGGCAATGAGAATGCCCAGGTCATTTACTCTCTGGCTGAAGACCCCACCCAAGGGGCACCGCTATCCTCCTATGTATCCATCAACTCAGACACTGGCATCCTGTATGCACTCCAATCCTTCGACTATGAGCAGTTTCGAGAACTGCACCTACAGGTGACTGCCAGTGACAGCGGGGACCCTCCACTCAGCAGCAATGCATCACTGAGCCTGTTTGTGCTGGATCAGAATGACAACACACCTGAGATCCTATACCCCACCTTCCCCACTGATGGGTCCACTGGGGTGGAGCTGGCACCCCGTTCTGCAGAACCAGGATACCTGGTGACCAAGGTGATAGCAGTGGATAAAGATTCGGGACAGAATGCCTGGCTGTCCTACCACCTGCTCAAGGCCAGTGAGCCGGGACTTTTCTTGGTGGGGCTGCACACAGGGGAGGTGCGCACCGCAAGGACCCTGTTGGACAGAGATGCCCTCAAGCAGAGCCTCGTGGTGGCTGTGCAGGACTATGGCCAGCCCCCCCGCTCAGCAACCGTCACGCTCACCGTGGCAGTCGCTGACAGCATCCCTGAAGTTCTGGCCGACTTAGGCAACCTGGAGCCTGCTCAGGACTCCAGCACCTCCAGCCTCACTCTGTACCTGGTGGTGGCTGTGGCTGCTGTCTCCTGTGTTTTTCTGGCCTTTGTCATCATGTTGCTGGCGTTCAAACTTCGGCACTGGCAAAAGTCTCACAAGCTCCAGGCTTCTGGAGATGGATTGGCGGGTGTACCTGCCTCCCACTTTGTGGGCATGGATGGGGTTCGTGCTTTCCTGCAGACTTATTCCCACGAGATCTCACTCACTGCGGATTCGAGGAAGAGCCACCTCATCTTCCCACAACCGAACTACACAGATACACTCATCAGCAGGGAGAGCTGTGAGAAGAAGGACCCTTTGTCTTTGTTAGATGATTCCAAGTTTCCTATAGAAGATACTCCTTTGGTTCCAGTGAGTTTTATTTTTACCTTCTATTTCCTTTAAACATTAAGAACGGTTTTACTTTTAGGTTTTCAGTATGGTGATACAAAATTTAAATCTATTTTTAAAAACCATTTTTCTTTGTTTCTATGACACTTGCCTCTTGTAAAACATTGAAGCGTAGAATTTGATTATTTAAACTGACTTTTTAAACTTTCTAGTAAATTTACCCCAGTGAGTGCCTGTTGTTATGACTAGCTTTGCAGAATCTTATGTTTTGTAGTGTTGCTGAGTACAATATTGACAATTCCTAAAAGAGACTTCCATACAGAAGTATCTGTCCATTTGTGTGTTCTCCTTAGGTGGCCACATGCTAAAACTGGCCCTTTAGACAACCTGAGCTCTTATTTTTAAGGCAGGTCTGTTAAAAAATAGATAAATGTCAGAAACCAAATGTATTAGCTTCACATCAAGCTCAAGTTTATTCAGTGTAATTCTTCCCAAAGAGAAGGGCAGTGTGCCTTTGCAGCTATAGTTTTTAAACTATACCTTGTAGTGACAGATGCCATTGAATAGTTTCCTAGATATTTAAATTTTCTATTAATATTTAATTAATTATAGCACTGTGTACTTAGATTTTTCCAACCATCATCATGCTTATTAACACTTTGGTATTCTTTTCACATATGAGTCTCACTTTATACTGCTGTGTGGAAGATATAACTTTTAATTTGATTTTCCTTGCTCAACAGGGATTTTTTTTTTTAGACAGGGTCTCCCTGTGTAGTTCAGGCTGGCCTTAAACTCACTGATTTTGAGGCTCAAACTCACGGTGATCCTCCTGCCTCAGCCTCCCAAGTGCTGGGATCACAGGCGTGAACCACCATGCCTGGCTCAACGGGGATTCTATAGAGTCAATAGAGGATTAAATTGAGGAGATTTTGGGTTCCGCTGTCTTTGTCTTTTTAAAAATTAAATCCTCCAACACTAAGGCTAAAAATAAATATAGATTGGGAAGACAAAATTTGTACATATTCCCAAGAACAGGAGCAAGAGATTTGTGACAAGTTATATCAGTGGCTCTTTAATGTACAGAGGGAAACCTATCTGAAACTCCGAAACTTCTGACAGTGAAAGTTAAACCGAAGATGAAGAATGCCAATTCTGCAAGACGTTAGAACATAAGTAAAGAAATAAACAAAATTCTTCCAAGTAAACAATCGGTGGAGGTATTAATCGCCATGTTTAATTCAGTGAAGATAATGATATATTTTGTTAGATCTCTTATTAATACTCTACTAAGCTTGGAAATATAACATCAAAGAATGCTCTACAGTGTCTCAAAATACTTATGACACCATGACTTTTTCATGTCAATCGACATTTGGTTATTTATAGATCTGTGGAAGACTACACATACACCAGAGCCATAGTTATTAGCTCTTAAATTCTTGAAACTACTACTTTAAACTTCTGTGCATGAGAATCAAAATTATTGTGTATCTATCTCAGGTAATTCTATTGTTTTGAAAAATACAAGTTTAAAATACTCTCTTGACGTTGTAGTTACTATAAGCAAGTGTTTTTAGATATCATCATTTAAAAAGCAATACAAGCTGGTGACATAACTCAGAGGCATAAGCCCCTGGCTGGCAAGCACAAGGTCCTGAGTTCAATTCCTGATAAAAAAAAAAAAAAAGCAATACAAGACATCTTGGGTGATTTATAAGTAGGGAAATGAAAAGAAGGGCTATTACTTTCTAACTAAACAAAATCTGGGATTGAAGACAAAAGAGGTGTTTTGTTTTGTTTCCTGTCTTCTATACTTCCAGTTTCATAGAAAATTACTCTATGGTGCGGGGATCCAATGCAGGGCCTTGCAAATGTTAGAAAAGAGCTCTACCACTGAGCTACATTCTAAACCAAATAATTTCTCTGGAAAAGAGAAATAGTGATTGCCTTTGGATGGAGGGATTAGATAGTAATGGGCCATGGGGTAGGAGACCTGTAGACCTTCAATGGATATTCTTTCCTGCCTTTTTTTAATTTTGAAAATTAAAAGGAAATAGTTCTTTCAAAATCATCCTAAAAGTTTAATATATAAAAAATAATATTGATGAGGTTTTAAAAGCTTTGTGATGGCAACTGAATCACTGAGGGATGCTATCAACTTGTACTTTCCAAAAATAAAGATTCCCTGGTAGAAAACCTAGGCTACAGTTCCACACTGAGCCTCTGGGCGCCGCTGTCGGCCAGTGCAGAGCAAGCTCGACGCCCCGGATCCTTCAGCCTCCAGCCTAGGGTTTCCTGCGCAGCCACCAACACCCACAGGAGGAAACCCTCTCACCCACAGAGACTCTGGGCTGCGCAGATCTGCCCTGAACTCAGGGATCCCCAGCCCCGAAACTCGGCTCTGCCTGGCCTGGGACTAATGCTCTTCCACCGCGGTAGAGTGCACTTTCCCCAAGAGTGAAGAGGGGACCGAGAACCGCGGCGAGCAATGGGAGGGAGCTGCGCGCAGAGGCGACGCGCCGGTCGCGGGCAGGTACTGTTTCCCTTGCTGCTGCCTTTGTTCTACCCCGCGCAGTGCGAGCCCATCCGTTACTCCATTGCCGAGGAACTGGCCAGGGGCTCGGTGGTGGGGAACCTCGCCAGGGATGTAGGGCTGAGTGTCCAGGATGTGTCGGCTCGGAAACTGCGCGTCACCGCAGAGAAGCTGCACTTCAGCGTAGACGCGGAGAGCGGGGACTTACTGGTGAAGGACCGGATAGACCGCGAGCAGATATGCAAAGGGAGGAGAAGATGTGAGTTGCAGTTGGAAGCCGTGGTGGAAAATCCCTTAAATATTTTTCATACCGTTGTGGCGATTGAAGATATTAATGACCATGCTCCTCAATTCCCTAAAGATGAAATAAACTTAGAAATAAGTGAATCCGTCAGCCCGGGAATGGTAACAATTCTTGAATCTGCGGAAGATCCCGATATAAATACGAATTCACTGAGCAAATACCACTTAAGTCCTAATGAGTATTTCTCACTGGTGGTGAAAGACAATCCTGATGGTGCCACTTATCCAGAGTTAGTACTGCAGAGGACCCTGGACCGAGAAACACAGAGCACTCACCACTTGGTGCTGACAGCTTTAGACGGTGGGGACCCGCCCCTAAGTAGCACCACTCATATCCGAGTCCTGGTGGTGGATGCCAATGATAACCCCCCAGTGTTCAGCCAGGATGTTTACAGGGTCAGCCTTCGGGAAGACGCTCCTCCAGGCACCTCTGTCCTAAGGGTGAGGGCCACTGACCAGGACGAAGGCATCAATGCTGAATTCACCTACTCCTTCCTTGGTGTGACTGCCAAAACCCAACACGTGTTCTCTCTCGATTCCAGCACAGGAGTCATTATAACTCAGCAGCCCCTGGATTTTGAAGAAGTAGAAAAATATACAATGTATGTAGAAGTAAAGGACCGAGGATCTCTCTCTACACAGTGTAAAGTAATTATAGAAGTTCTAGATGAAAACGACAACAGCCCTGAAGTAATCCTCACTTCTCTCTCTGATCCCATTTTGGAGGATTCCCCTCCTGGAATGGTTGTGGCTCTCTTCAAAACACGGGACCGAGATTCTGGGGGAAACGCAGAGGTCACATGCAGTTTAAGTAGAGATGGTCCATTTAAGATTCATTCTTCTTCCAGTAATTACTACAAATTAGTAACAGATGGGACCCTGGACAGGGAGCAGACTCCGGAGTACAACATCACCATCACTGCCGCCGACAGGGGCAAACCGCCTCTCTCCTCCAGCACAACCGTCACCCTGCACATCGCTGACGTCAACGACAATGCTCCCATTTTTGAACAGTCAGCCTACTTGGTCCACGTACCAGAAAACAACCAGCCCGGTGCCTCCATAACCCAGGTCGGTGCTCGGGACCCAGATCTGGGGCCCAACGGCCAGGTCTCCTACTCCATCGTGGCCAGCGACCTGGAGCCTAGAGCGCTGCTGTCCTACGTGTCCGTGGGCGCACAGAGCGGAGTGGTGTTCGCGCAGCGCGCCTTCGACCACGAGCAGCTGCGCGCCTTCGAGCTGACGCTGCAGGCCCGCGACCACGGCTCGCCCGCGCTCAGCGCCAACGTGAGCCTGCGCGTGCTGGTGGGAGACCGCAACGACAACGCGCCGCGGGTGCTGTACCCCGCGCTGGGCCCCGACGGCTCGGCGCTCTTCGACACGGTGCCGCGCGCCGCGGAGCCCGGCTACCTGGTCACCAAGGTGGTGGCGGTGGACGCTGACTCGGGACACAATGCCTGGCTGTCCTACCACGTGCTGCAGGCCAGCGATCCCGGGCTCTTCAGCCTGGGGCTGCGCACTGGCGAGGTGCGCACGGCGCGTGCTTTGGGCGACAAGGACGCTGCCCGACACCGCCTGCTGGTCGCTGTGCGTGATGGTGGACAGCCACCCCTCTCGGCCACCGCCACGCTGCTTCTAGTGTTTGCGGACAGCCTACAAGAGGTGCCCCCGGATTTCACAGATCATCCAGTCCCTTCTGACCCCCAGGAGGAGCTGCAGTTTTACCTGGTGGCGGCTTTGGCCTTGATCTCAGCGCTGTTCCTCCTTGCAGTGATTCTGGCTGTTGCTTTACGCTTGCGCCACTCCTCCAGCCCTGCAGCCAGGAGCTGCTTTGGGTCGGTTCTCTGCTCAAGGCCTGGACCTGTGCTTCCCCACAACTACAGTGAGGGAACGTTGCCCTATGGCTATAATTTGTGTGTGCCAGGGAACCAAACTAATCCAGAAGTTAATTTTCTCACATCTGTTGATCATTGTCCAGCCACACAAGATATTCTCATCAAAGATAGCTCTTCCATGCTACTGGCTAGCATTTTAACTCCTAGTATCGAAGCAGACAAGACGACGTTTAACCAGGTATTTAAAATAATGCTTGTTATATTCCCGTATGCCAACATATTCCAATTTAGTAGTGTTATTGCAAAATATTAAATAATTGGTGAGATCCTAATATAAATCTAAGTGAAGCCTTTGGGTATCACTGTTAAGACAAAAGTTTGCAGTGCTCGATCTCCCTACTATGCAAAAGCATTTTAAGGTAAGTTTTTGAGGACTGGGATTGTAGCTTAGTGGTAGAGTACATGCTTAGCATGCTTGAGGCCTTGGATTCCGTCCCCAGCACCACGCATACAATACACGCACATGAAATCTCAGGGGAAATTTTCGTGAAAATAGATTTAGTTAGGGATATGGTACACAGTTATATTCTTACGGTATTTCAAATGACAACCCAAATGCTATTCAAATTTTTTCAAACGTTTCATCTTTAAGTTACTCAAAAACATTAGTTTTAGCCAGGCATCCTACCTGATGATCTTATCTGGACCATGTTATTTCTACGTCCACAAGTTCCAGCTCCTTTCATTCGGTACAATGAATTAGAACCTAACCTGCAAGTTATTAGTTCCAGTAGTATTTCTGAAAACTTTTTAAAAATCAAACAAGCCCCTTTAATAATCTCTGTTTTCATAAGCATTCTCGGTAAACTTCTGCCATCACATTGCATGACTATCGTTTGCGATTTTAAGCTTTACAAATAAGTATGATTCACGAAAAGGTAAGTGTAACAATTTTTTATGTGAGACCTTCAGTTTTTCTTAATCGTTGCAATAATAAGATTGGGCTGTAGGCGCCGCTGTTCACCAATCAGGGAATGGGAGGCAGAGAGCTATTGAGTCCCCCTCCCCGGCCTCTATCACACAAAGCAGAATGAGATGGATACTCACCGATCCTGATGCTGGAAACTTAAAAGCGCTGTCTTCAGCTTTCTAACATATTTTGTATGCGGAAGGCTTGGGAAACAGACAGGCTCAAGACACTACGGATTATTTGCTCAGACCCTGCCATGGAGAATCCGCCACCGCGTCAGGATCGCAGCGGACTGCTCCCGCTGTGCTTTTTCCTGGGGACCCTGTGGGGTTTTGGGGCCGGGCAGATCCGATACTCTGTCCCCGAAGAGACCAACAAAGGGTTCTTTGTGGGCAACATCTCCAAGGACCTGGGGCTGGAGGCTCGGCAGCTGGTAGAGCGCGGAGTCCGCATCGTCTCCAGAGGAAAGATGCAGCTTTTCGCTCTGAATCCGCGAGGCGGCAGCTTGGTCACCGCGGGTAGGATAGACCGGGAGGAGCTCTGTGAGACCGTGTCCTCCTGCTTTTTAAGTGTGGAGATTCTTGTGGAGGACACCTTGAAGATTTATGGCGTGGAGGTGGAAATAATTGATATTAATGATAATGCCCCCAGCTTCCGGGAAGAGGAAGTAGAGATAAAAGTCAGTGAGCATGCAACTCCGGGATCGCGATTTCCTCTTCCTAATGCTAGGGATGCGGATGTGGGGCCGAACTCTCTCCAGAGCTACCAGCTCAGCCCTAATAGTTACTTTTCTTTGCAAGTGCGAGGAGGAGCTGATGGGGTCAAAAATCCGGAGCTAGTGCTAGAGAGAGGCCTGGACCGGGAGAAAGAAGCAGCTCATCACCTCCTCCTCACAGCCTTAGATGGAGGAGATCCCATCCACAAGGGCACCATTCCCATTCGCGTGGTGGTCCTTGATGTAAATGACCACATCCCAAAGTTCACACAGTCTATGTATCAGGTGAGTGTTCCCGAAAACCTCAGCTCTGGGGCTCGGGTGCTTGTGGTAAACGCAACAGATCCAGATGAGGGGACTAACGGGGAAGTGATGTATTCATTCCGAAATATGGAAAGCAAAGCTTCTGAAATATTCCAGTTGAACTCGCAAACTGGAGAAGTTCTAGTACAAGGACCTCTGGATTTTGAAAAATACAGATTCTATGAGATGGAAATTCAAGGCCAAGATGGTGGAGGTCTTTTGACCACTGCTAAGATGTTGATCACAGTTGTGGATGTGAATGATAATGCTCCAGAAATAACTATTACCTCTTCTATTAATTCATTGCTGGAAAATTCTCCTCCAGGTTCAGTGATTGCTCTTCTAAATGTGCAAGATCAAGATTCTGGAGAAAATGGTCAGGTCTCCTGTTTCATTCCTAATAACCTTCCTTTTAAATTAGAAAAGACTTATGGAAATTATTACAAGTTGATAACGAACAGTGAGCTGGACAGAGAGCGGATCCAGAGCTACAATATAACATTGATAGCCAAAGACCAGGGAAGTCCACCCTTGTCTACGGAAGCTCACCTCTTGCTGAATGTGGCAGATGCCAATGATAACCCTCCAGTTTTCTCCCAATCCTCTTACTCTGCCTACATTCCTGAAAACAACCCCAGAGGGGCCTCCATCTTTTCAGTGACTGCTGTAGACCTGGACAGCAAAGAAAATGGCCAAGTCACTTACTCTCTAATGGAGGACACTATCCATGGGGTGCCACTATCCTCCTATGTATCTATTAATTCAGACACCGGCATCCTGTACTCCCTGCAATCCTTTGACTATGAGCAGTTCCAAAACCTGCAACTGAGAGTGACTGCACATGACAGCGGAGACCCACCACTCAGCAGCAATGTGTCATTGAGCCTGTTTGTGCTGGACCAAAATGACAACACCCCTGAGGTCCTATACCCTACCATCCCTACAGATGGCTCCACTGGTGTGGAGTTAGCACCCCGCTCAGCAGAGCCTGGATACCTGGTGACCAAGGTGGTGGCAGTGGATAGAGATTCAGGACAGAATGCCTGGCTGTCTTACCGCCTGCTCAAGGCTAGTGAGCCAGGTCTTTTCATAGTGGGGCTGCACACAGGTGAGGTTCGCACAGCCCGGACACTGCTGGACAAAGATGCGCTCAAGCAGACCCTCCTGGTGTCTGTGCAGGACCACGGCCAGCCTCCTCTGTCCGCCACCATAACGCTCACCGTGGCCGTGGCTGACAGCATCCCAGAAGTTCTGGCCGACTTAGAGAATCCGGAGTCTCCTGCCAACCCTGATGAATCAGGCCTCACACTCTATCTAGTTGTGGCCATCACTGCAGTCTCCTGCATCTTCCTCATTTTTGTCATCATGCTGCTGGCACTGAGACTTCGGCGCTGGCACTCATCTCGCTTTCTCCAGGCAGCAGGTGGTGGATTAGCAGGTGTGCCCACCTCAAACTTTGTGGGTGTGGACGGGATGCACGCTTTCTTGCAGACCTATTCCCATGAAGTCTCCCTCACCTCGGACTCAAGGAAGAGCCACTTGATCTTCCCACAACCCAACTATGCAGATACACTTATCAGCCAGGAGAGCTGTGAGAAAAGCGAGCCTCTCCTAATAGATTCAGCTACTGTTTTAGGCAAGTATGACCCAACGGATAATCAGGTGAGATTTATTTCTCTGCCTCCCAATTTTTGATGTCTTGCCACAAGTCTTTTAAGGGGATTTTTGTGGAGCCTTTTATGAAAACTTGGTTTTGGGTGGACATAGTTCATACATATTTAGAGTGATGCATGTGCCTTTGTGTACTTCGCTTTTTATCAGATTACCATCATTTTTCAGAAAGGCTTTGTGAAAGTCACATTTATATTTTTAGTCCTGGCATATTTTCCTTTGATTTCAAAGGATCAGTTAGACTACCATGGCTTGCTTTGTAATAAGGTGAATTTTAGTATTATTTTTCTATCATCATTGTCTACCACTATCAATGTAAATTATGATTCAAACAAATGATTTACATTTTTATTTATTTCAATTTCACAGTGTCTATTTCATTTTCATGGTGTCTCCACTGATTTATAATTATAGTTATATCCTACCATTATTTGCTATTACTTCAAATGTTCAAATTTAACCCTGTTGATTCATAGTATTCTTTCCTTGGCTTTTTATGATTTGTTTATCTGCACACACATGAGTATATATATATAAGCTTTTTCCTGAGCATGAAATCATTCTATTTTGATTTTTTGATGGCTGGTAATATATTTAGATCCTGTTGACTTTCAACATTATCTTATTTCTTTATCCTATCGAAACAGACATACTAACTAGGTTTTCTTGGGAGAGAAAATGCAGAATGCTTTTTTTAAGTTCCAGATATCTTTTCTATTGCTATAGTGAAGTTATTAGATTGTTTTGAAGAAATAATTGAATTGTTGGACTGATGTTATTTCCTTTCGTTCTTTTCCTTTAGTGTCTTCATACAAAGATTTGTTATAGTAAATTCACATGTAGAAATCATTTTAATCCAGGGTATCTAAAAAAGCTATTTTTGAATATGCTAAAGATGGTTTCACCTTTCAGTTTCTCCCTACAGAATAGTTTGTGAAGATAAGAGGTGCGAGAAGGTATTTAGACTTTATAAGAGACTGATATAAATTCTAAACAAAATTCTAGGGGTATGGCTCAGTGGTAGAGCATGTGCTTAGCATACACAAAGTCCCGGAAGCAAACTACACACACAGACAAAGAGACTGGGTGGTATTTCTCTGAATATTTTTTGTTCATTTTCAATTTACCTAGGAGTGATGGATTTCTTTCTTTCTTTCTTTCTTTCTTTCTTTCATAAGCACATTTTTATTACATATAAGTAATTCAATTATCATTATTGTATTATCCAATTATTATTATTGTATTATTCAGTTATCGTATTCAGAAACAACTCATTATTGAAGTCTTGCTGGTTATCTAATGACATACATGTTATCTGAAACACGGTCTAGGACAGCCAGGTGAGGCAGAGATATATATGGGCTATTTGATCACAGGAGTCATTTCCATAATCAGTTCAGCTCAGCATTCTCCCACCGGCTTCTAAGTCTTTGACCCAAAGTACGTGTATGTTCCCTTTCAAATTCCCTTAAAGATGACCTTGATATAATTAACTGAAAATTGATTAACTAGTTCTTGAACAACAACAACAAAAAAACTCCCACTGCAGAAAGGAAAATCTTCCAACAGATGCCTAAATTTGTCTGGAAGTCAAGAAAAAATTAATGAGGGCCGGTGAGATGGCTCAGCGGTGTATGCGCCTGCCTGGCAAGCATGAGGGCCTGGGTTTGACTCTTGGAACCCACATACGAAAAAAGGGTCGGTGATATCGCTGAGAGGCATGGGCTCCTGCTGGCACGCGAGGTCCTGAGGTCGACCCCCAGTACCCACAAAAAAAAAAGAAAGAAAAATTAATGAAAAGTATATAAGATACTTGACTGGAAGAGGTAAGTCATTCCATATTTTTAAGCACGATCTAAACTAGTTCACAGCTGGTAACCAATATCTTGGAGAACAAAAAGGAATTAATGACTTTGAAACTTGGTATTAAGGTTATTTTGATTTGGAGGTAATGATAAAGTTTTGTGAAGGTGTAATATATAATCTATTTAAATGAAAGGATAAAAAGACCCTTAATTTCATGTCATTAAAATTTTATGGCAAACTCCTAGGCTATACATTTACATTCTGTTTATGATGAACATGTAAACACACAATAATCATTTTCATAAATCTTTACTATAAGTAATTAGGAAGATTTTTGTGGCCATCTTTGAGTATGTGTTATATGCCTTTGAGTACTTGTTTGATAAAAGGAGAACATTATTTGCATATTGGATTGAAGATAAAACGGTGTCATTTTATCATTGTCAAAATATTTATATACCACTTGGTGGGGCTATTTTTCCACGTGGTCTTTGTTAATCTGGAGAGAAGGCTTTCCCTGATTCTTGCACCTGTCCATTTTTTTTTTTTTTTTTTTTTTTGTGGGTACCGGGGGGACGACCTCAGGACCTCGCGCACCAACAGGCACCCGTGCCGCTGAGCGATATCACCGGCCCCTTTTTCGTATGTGGGTTCCGGGAGTCGAACTCGGGCTTTCGCGCTTGCAAGGCAGGCGCTTAAGCCGCTGAGCCGTCTCACCGGCCCTATTTTCTTTGATAAGGAAAAGACAAATTTCTCCTGTTAACTAGATTAATGGCTCTACTATAGATCCTATCTCTAAGGAACTTTCTTTGATACTAAACAGTGGAAAATAGACACATTCAAAAACTCATAAACTGTCTCAGTCCTTACACATAAGCCCTATTTGTCTGTGGAATATGGAATCCCATTGAATTTGCAAAAGCTTCAGACTGCAGTTTTCTAAATAGTCTCTGAGCGCCGCTGTTGACCATTTCGCTGCAAGAGCTGGATCCCAGGATCCTCGGAGCTTATCTGCGCAGTCACAGAAGCAAGGCTGAAAGGAGAGTGCTCCGGACTTGGGTTTTCTGCTCGGCAAATTTAACTCCATAGGGTTTAGGGGTACTCAAACTGGGATCATTGGATTTTCTACGCAGTGGAAGAAAATATTTTCAAAGCCATTTGTGAAGAATCTTTTGTTAACATCGGAAGCTGCCACAACACTCAAGAAGGATGGGATACAGAGGGAAGCAAAGGCGCCGGTGGCGGCAAGTACTCTTTCCCTTTCTTCTGCCTTTGTTCAGCGCAGCGCTCTCGGAGCAGATCCGCTATTCTATTCCGGAAGAAATGGCCAGGGGCTCAGTAGTAGGAAACCTTGTTGAGGACCTGGGGTTCCCTATTGGGAATTTACTTGCCCGCAACCTCAAAGTTAGTGCAGAGAAACAATACTTTACCGTGAACACTGAGAATGGGAACATCCTTGTGAGTGATAGAATAGATCGGGAGATGCTCTGTCCTCTGAGCCCTCTGTGTGTAATAACGTTAGAGATTGTAGCAGAAAATCCTCTAAATGTTTTTCACATAAATGTGATAATAGAAGATATAAATGACAATCCACCTCATTTCCCCGAAAATACCATTGTTTTACAAATCAATGAATTAGCAATTCCAGGCACTAGATTTGGCCTGGAATCTGCTATCGATGCAGATGTAGGACCTCATTCTCTTCAGAGTTACCAGCTCAGCTCTAATGAGCATTTCTCTCTCATGGTGAAGAACAACACTGAAGGCAAGAATGTCCCAGAATTAGTGTTGGAGAAGCCCCTGGACCGGGAACAACAGAGTTCCCATCTCCTGTTCCTGACTGCAGTGGATGGGGGAGACCCTGTCCTAACTGGCACTGCTCAAATTAAAATCAAGGTCACTGACGCCAATGATAATCCTCCGGTATTTACTCAGGATGTGTACAAAGTCAGCCTTAGAGAGAATGTGCCCCCAGGCACCTCTGTGCTAAAGGTGACAGCTACCGATCAGGATGAGGGTATCAATGCAGAAATCACCTACTCCTTCAAGTCCCTAAGAGATGGTATTGGAAATAAGTTCATACTAAACCATAAAAATGGAGAAATTAAATCCAAAGATCCTATAGACTTCGAAATCAGTAGAAGTTACACCATGAGCATAGAAGCGAAGGACGGTGGCGGCATGGCCACTGATTGTAAAATTATACTAGAAATTCTAGATGAGAATGACAATGTCCCAGAAGTGGTTTTTACTTCAGTGTCCAGTTCCATAACCGAGGACGCAGAACCCGGAACGGTGATCGCTCTGTTCAAAACATACGATAAAGATTCCGGAGAAAATGGAAAGGTCATATGCCTCGTACAAGAAAAAGTTCCTTTTAGAATCGAAACTTCTGCCAATAATTATTACAAGCTTGTAACAGACGGGCCATTGGATCGAGAGAAGACCCCCGAGTACAATGTCACTGTCACCGCCACGGACAAGGGCAAGCCCCCCCTGTTCTCCAGCAAAAGCGTCACCCTACGCATTGCTGACGTCAACGACAACGCTCCAGTTTTCCAGCAGGACTCCTACATGGTCCATGTGGCAGAGAACAATCCTCCTGGAGCTTCCATTGCTCAAATCAGAGCCTCTGACCCTGACCTGGGACCCAATGGCCAAGTCTCCTACTCCATCGTGGCCAGCGACCTGGAGCCTAGAGCGCTGCTGTCCTACATGTCCGTGAGCGCACAGAGCGGAGTGGTGTTCGCGCAGCGCGCCTTCGACCACGAGCAGCTGCGCGCCTTCGAGCTGACGCTGCAGGCCCGCGACCACGGCTCGCCCGCGCTCAGCGCCAACGTGAGCCTGCGCGTGCTGGTGGGAGACCGCAACGACAACGCGCCGCGGGTGCTGTACCCCGCGCTGGGCCCCGACGGCTCGGCGCTCTTCGACACGGTGCCGCGCGCCGCGGAGCCCGGCTACCTGGTCACCAAGGTGGTGGCGGTGGACGCTGACTCGGGACACAATGCCTGGCTGTCCTACCACGTGCTGCAGGCCAGCGATCCTGGGCTCTTCAGCCTGGGGCTGCGCACTGGCGAGGTGCGCACGGCGCGTGCTTTGGGCGACAAGGACGCTGCCCGACACCGCCTGCTGGTCGCTGTGCGAGATGGTGGAAAACCACCGCTCTCGGCCACCGCCACTCTGCTCCTGGTTTTCGCAGATAGCCTACAGGAGGTACTGCCAGACATCAGCGACCGTCCGGAGATCTCTGACCCTCAGGAAGACCTGCAGTTTTATCTGGTGGTGGCCTTGGCCTTGATTTCAGTGCTCTTCCTTCTCGCTGTGATTTTGGCCATCGCCCTTCGCCTTCGAAACTCTTCCAGTCCCACTTCCTGGGGCTGCTTTCAATCTGATCTCTGTTCTAAGACCAGACCACGGGTTTCTCTCAACTACAGCAAGGGGACTTTGCCTTATTCCTACAATCTATACGTTGCATCTGACTCTCATAAAACAAGGCTTGATCTTCTCACCATGATGCCAGAATTGGTCACCCCACAAGATCTTTCTAACGAAGGTTCTTTGGCAGTAAGCTTCACTGAGAAGAATAACAAGATAAACGCTGACTCTGTTCCTTCTACTCACGTGAGTTTCAATGAGTCTTTCATTTAAAAATGGTTTGGTTTGATTTTCAAACCAATATTTTGGCAAGAAAATCTTAAGAAGATCATATCTACTGTTGCTTTAAGTTTGGCTATCCACTCTCAATATTTTATGGCCCTTTCTCTGTGGGCCAGTAATTCACTCTGAGCCTTCAAGTATTTTGAAAATATTTTATACACACACACACACACAACACAAAATAAACTCTGGTGAGAACTGTGTATTATGATGCTACCAAATATTTTTAATTGAACTATAATTTTTCTTTTTGTGGATGTTTCTTGGGAGTTCGTCTTGAGTATATACATTTTATTCTTTATTAACTAAATTGAGAAAAAATGCATAAGAAAATATTTTAAATGACATAGCAATAATTTGGTAATATTCAGGTATATTAGCGATTCTTGGACTTTCACTATTCAATTTAATGCTTGATTGTTTTCGTAGCTATGTGTAAATTTCATCCCAATTTTGAAGAGATTACTTTTATTTCATGGCTATCAGGGGCTGAGGTGTTGCTTGGTTATAGAGCACATATTTAGCTTTAAAGAGGTCCAGGGTTCGATATCCAGCATTCTCCCCCCCCAAAAGTGCTTTTCTGCAGAATATAAATATTTACATTCATGAAAGTACAGTAGTTAGTTATATCTTAGGGAGAATTTTTTCCTATATTTTGGTGTACTTCCAAATGTATTACCAGTAAGTCTCAGTAATTGGAATTAGGTCAGTTACCCAGGAAAAGGTAAATTTGTAATATTCTTTGTGTTGTTGATTTTGTTTTACTAAGGCTTTCCCAACACTAACCATTCTTTTGAAACATAATGTGTAAGTAGAATTGTAGAATACTATCGTTATTTCCAGTAAATGCACATTGGAATGCTTCCATTTTGTTCAAAACCTGTTAATATGTCTTCTTCATTTGACTTCTTGCCGGATATGATTCTGATAATGTGTACAGTCACATTTCTCATTTTTTGGTTTCCATTTTATCATGAAAATTTGATTTTTTAAGAAGTGCTGAATGTCAATATATTGATGTAGTTCTTCCATTTAGGCAAGTTCAAGAGATCTATTGAAAAATCGTTGCCTCAAATGATAGCTGAAGCCAGAAGTTTAAATTATTTTATAATATAAATTCTCTCAAAACAAGGTTTCTAGAGATTGCTCCCTCATAATAGATGTGTAATTTAAACAGGCATCTTTAAATTACTGTTTATGAAAACTAAGTTCACATAAAATCAGATTGGAAGAATCGCAAAACACGGACGTCTACAGAAAATAATCTCAAGAAAATGGTTCTGTCTGAAAAAAATTAGGAAATAAAAAGAAGCTCACTGAAGTTTCTACTAAAACGAATACTCCTGGTTTAGTATCCGTTCCTACTTGAAGAACAGTAGGTGGAGCTATTTGAGGTATAAAAACCAAAAATCCTTTCCGGGAGTGCAAAATTGTGCAGTAATTGGTTAGGACTCTGAGCGCCGCTGTTCACCAATCAGGGAGAGAAGTGCAGAGATCCTGATCTCCTTGCATGCGCCTAAAGCACAAAGCACAGATCGAAACAAACCATCTCTGTGAGGAAACGGCGGAGACGTTCGGCCCCCGCCCCGGACCGTCCGGTTCCAGGGGCTGAAGAGCTGATCCTGACTTCAGCGGTCAGGGGCAGAACTGGAAATAATCCGGGAGGAAACTGACAATGATTCCTGTGCGACTGTACCGGGACCGCAAAGGGCTGGTCCTGCTGGGCGTCCTCTTCGGGATCTTGTGGGAAGCGCGATGCACCCAGATACGCTACTCAGTTCCTGAGGAGCTGGAGAAAGGCTCTAGGGTGGGCAACATCTCCAAGGACCTGGGGCTGGAGCCCCGCGAGCTGGCAGAGCGCGGAGTCCGCCTCGTCTCCAGAGGTAGGACGCAACTTTTCACTCTGAACCCGCGAAGCGGCAGCTTAGTCACGGCGGGCCGGATAGACCGGGAGGAGCTCTGCATGGGGGCCACCAAGTGCCAATTAAATCTAGAGATTCTAATGGAGGATAAAGTGAAAATATATGGGGTAGAAGTAGAAGTGAGGGACATTAATGATAATGCCCCTTACTTCAGTGAAAGTGAATTAGAAATAAAAATGAGTGAAAACGCAGCCACTGGGATGCGGTTCCCTCTTCCCCATGCTTGGGATCCAGATATTGGGAAGAACTCTCTGCAGATCTACGAACTCAGCGCGAATACTCACTTCTCCCTGGAGGTGCAAAATGGAGCAGATGGTAACAAATATCCGGAATTGGTGCTGGAGCGCGCCCTGGACCGCGAGGAAAAGGCCGCTCACCAGCTGATCCTCACGGCTTCGGACGGGGGCGACCCGGTCCGCACCGGCACCGCGCGCATCCGCGTAGTGGTTGTTGACGCCAACGACAATGCACCAGCGTTTGCTCGGTCTGAGTACCGCGTGAGTGTTCCGGAGAATGTGGCTGTGGGCACTCAGCTGCTTCTGGTAAACGCCACCGACCCAGACGAAGGGGCCAATGCGGAAGTGATGTACTCCTTCCGGTATGTGGACCATAAGGCGGCCCAAGTTTTCAAGTTGGATAGTAATTTAGGGACAATATCAACAATAGGCGAGTTGAACCACGAGGAATCAGGTTTCTACGAGATGGAAGTGCAAGCCATGGATAATGCAGGATATTCCGCACGAGCCAAAGTGCTGATCACAGTGCTCGATGTGAATGACAACGCCCCCGAAGTAGTCATCACCTCTCTCACCAGCTCCATTCCCGAAAACTCTCCCAGAGGGACATTAATTGCCCTTTTACATGTAAATGATCAAGATTCTGGGGAAAATGGACAGGTAATCTGTTCCATACCAGAGAACGTGCCCTTTAAATTAGAAAAATCTTACGGAAACTACTATAGTTTAGTCACAGATAAAATCTTAGACCGGGAACAGGTTCCTAACTATAACATCACGGTGACCGCCACTGACACGGGAAATCCGCCCTTGTCTACGGAAACGCGTATCTCTCTGGTCGTGGCGGACACCAATGATAACCCGCCCGTCTTCCCGCAGTCCTCCTACTCTGCCTACATCCCAGAGAACAACCCCAGAGGTGCCTCAATCGTCTCAGTGACCGCGCATGACCCCGACTGTGGCGAGAACGCACAGGTCACTTATTCCCTGGTTGAGGATACTCTCCAGGGGTCGCCTATGGCCTCTTACGTCTCCATCAATTCGGACACCGGCGTCCTGTATGCACTGCAGTCCTTTGACTATGAGCAGTTCCAACACCTACAGCTGCAAGTGCTGGCACGTGACAGTGGGGACCCGCCGCTCAGCAGCAACGTGTCATTGAGCTTGTTCGTGCAGGACCAGAACGACAATGCCCCCGAAATCCTGTATCCAGCCACCCCCTTGGACGGTTCCACCGGAGTGGAGTTGGCACCCCGCTCCGCAGAGCCCGGATACCTGGTGACCAAAGTAGTAGCGGTGGACAGAGACTCGGGTCAGAACGCCTGGCTGTCCTACCGCCTGCTCAAGGCCAGTGAGCCAGGGCTCTTCTCGGTGGGGCTGCACACGGGCGAGGTGAGCACAGCAAGGGCCCTGCTGGACAGAGATGCGCTTAAGCAGAGCCTCGTGGTGTCTGTGCAGGACCACGGCCAGCCCCCCCTCTCGGCCACGGTCACGATCACCGTGGCCGTGGCCGACAGCATCCCCGACGTTCTAGCAGATCTGAGCAGTCTAGAGTCTCCGGCCAACGCTGAAACCTCAGGCCTTACGCTGTATCTGGTGGTAGCAGTGGCCTCAGTCTCTTGCGTCTTCCTAGCCTTTGTCATCGTGCTGCTGGCGCTAAAGCTGCGGCGCTGGCATTCGATGCGCCTGCTCCAGGCTGCGGAAAACGGATTGGCTGGTTTACCGGCCTCGCACTTTGTGGGCGTGGACGGGGTGCGCGCTTTCCTGCAGACCTATTCGCATGAGGTCTCGCTCACCGCGGACTCGCGGAAGAGCCACTTGATCTTCCCTCAGCCCAACTACGCGGACACCCTCATCAGCCAGGAGAGCTGTGAGAAAAGCGAGCCTCTTTTGCTATCAGGCGATTCGGTGTTTTCTAAAGACAATCATGCACTGATTCAGGTGAGTCCATATTAGATCCTGTTTTCTGAGCTGGAAGCAAAATATCCCGTAGTATAGAAGATTGGTGTATATGTGGAATTAGTAAAGCAGATACCAATACATATATACGTGTTTCTAAATATGTATATACTTAAACATATATTAAAAGCAATATAAATAATATTACCATATAATTGACATTATATTACTATATAATATGTAAGCAGTCTCTAAAGTACCTTATTAATACTCTATATAATTTTCTAGTTTAATTTATCAACTATAATACTTTTCATGTTTTTAATTTTTTTCTTATTGGTCGTGCAGCAGTTTTGTGTCAAGCATCTGATGGCAATTTATCTGTTAAAAAACAGATTCTTCTAGAGAGGAAAAATCCGATTTAATGGAAAATATGAATAGAATAAATGAAAATTTTAGTAAACCTTTTTAAAACAGTGACTTTAATGTATTTATTTATGTGTTACTATTATTATTATTATTTTTTTTGGCAGTGCAGGGATCAAACCCAAGACCTGAATATACTAAGCCCTCTACCACTAGCTATATCCCCAGCCCCAATAGACTAGAATGGCTTTAACTACACTTGAGATTTTTGAAAAGATTATAAACTGTCTTTTAAAGTACCCTAATTCTTTCTGGTTGTTAGGGATACATTCATTTATACTTTCTTGGTGTCCTAAGTGATTTCATGTCTTTAAATCATTCAGCTTCCAAATGTGGTGAGTTCATTTCTTACATATTTGACTTTTTTTTTTTTTTGTACCAGGAATCCAAGTCACGACCTTTCACTTGCCAGGCAGGCACTGCACATTTGACATTTTCTCAAACATACAATGTATATGTTGTCGTGAAGAACTGTGAAGATTTTTTCACCTTCACTATACATTTCAGTAATAAAATACTAATAAATAATATACTATACTTTTTGCTCAATTTACCTCTGTTGATGATATTAATGATGGCTTTGTGAAATATTCAGAATTAAGAATATGTGCCACGATGATTTAAATTATTCTTTGCCATTTATCCCACTGAGAATTTCTTTGAAGAAATAATTTTTTGAACATTTCCATATGTTTTGAGCATACTTTTGGTACTGTGGGAAAAATCGCAATAATTCCTTCTGTTTCCTACATTAAATTTCCCATAACTTTTACAAACATGGATTTTTTCTTAAAATTGCACAGATTGTGTTTTCTAAGAACTTCATACTTACTATAGAATGTTTATCAGGAATTGGATGCAAAAGTGTATTACCATTGAGGAACATTGCCTGATTTCTTTTGGTGAATTTCATATAGGGATAAGAAACGTAATTCTTTTTCCATTCTTTTTATTTGCTGCCTATAAAAAACAAAATAGTTAAAACTTAGATTTATAAAAGATATTACAAACCATTTAGTTAAGGAAAGATAATCAAATGACTCTAAAATACTACTAATATTCACAGATTACATTAGACCTCTTGACAACCAAGACCCCCCCCCACACACACACACCAAAAGGAAGCATAGATTTTTGGTTCTGTTTGTGTGGCTTTTAAAAGGAAATATTTGTGCCTACACAAAAAATATTATTAAAAAAATTTTTTTCAGACAGGGTCTCTCTATGTAGTTCAGGCTGTCCTTGAACTCACTATGTAGCCCAGGCTGACCTCAAACTTGCAACGATCCTCCTGCACCAGCCTCCCAAGTGCTGGGATTACAGGTGTGCACCACCATGCCTGGCAAAAAATATAAAATTTATATTTACATTATGTTCCCAATAGAATTTACTACTTGTAATGTTCTGTAATACTAAGAGAAATAGAAGGCAATGTGCCCCCCTCTTGTAGAAATTATCAAAATGTTTTTCAAACAGCCTGTTCTCATATGGCAGGCAGCTGAAAAATGAAAGATAGAATTGGAAAACAGAAATTGAGAAACTAAGCTAACCTAGTAAGATTATGCTGATCACTGTTTACCTAACTTGAATTAGGACCAAATCATTGAGAGGGCATGAGTAGTCATGATTCTCGACTGTATCTCAAAAAATCTAGTAATCTCAACTATGCTTTCAGTTTGAGCTGGAAAGCTTTCATTACATAGTTCTTTAATTAATGAAAGGTACATGAATGTGCTCTGAGGATTCTCTGATACCAGCTTTTGAAAGATGGTAAATTTGCAACTAGGCAACTTCCTTACTGGGTCACCTTTGACAAGTTATTTAACCTCTCTGAGTTTCAGCAAAATGTGGGTAATAATATTTAATTTGAAAGATTGTGCTAAGGACTACAGAAAATGTATAAATCTTCTAGTTCACAACCAGTAGTTAGTTAACGGTAGTCATTTTTCATGGTGGACAAAAAAAGGATTCATGCTGGACATTCTGTTGGAGAAAGAAATAATGAATTGAGTGCTTTGCCAGGTGGTACAATGGGATGGCTTGAAAGTGAAAATGAAATTTTTCTAAAATGTTTGTGAAAGTAATTTTAAAATTTTAAGTACCAAGGTATTTTCTTGATTGAGAAGCCACGGTTTCAAGCCATAAACAATGGGAGAAATATTATTTTGTATGGGACAATTTTGTGGGCATTAATTTTTCTCTGTCTGAATAGTATAATCTAAGCAAGGTTCCTATGAAACTTATTTTTAAAAAGCAGTTTACTCCAATGGGATTGTAGGTGATGTAATAGGAAAATGGATCACCAAAACCTGAAGGTTGGAGTTATTTAGTTTGGGCCATATGAGAATTGAAGTGAATGGCTATACAAAATACCAATCTTAGTTTTAAAATATTTAGGATAACTGTTTATAATTGATAATTAAGATATTTGTTGATTGTTTTCTGAGAGGAACTGAGTAGTGGGTTTAGATGTTTACATTTCTCCTGCTGCCGGTAATGAAAGTACTGTATCAAGGACTTTGGCTGCTTTCTATGTGTTGTGCCTGGTGGGTGTGCATTCATTTCATCTAATAAGTAAATCAAAGCGTGCAGGTATAACTTAAAAGTTGTGCCTCTGCTGAAAATTCGACTGTAGTCTGTCAACTTTCACCACAGTCATCCTGGAGGAGATATTGAACCTTTCTGAAATTATACACCTCATAGAACACTCTTCAATGAATTGGAAGGCTACCTATCAATTAGTGCACTATATCCCAATTTTCTTAATGATGTGTAACGGAGTACCTCTGATCATGAGTTGAATAATTCCAGTGAAAAATCTACTTTTTCTTCATATAAGATACCAGGTTCAAGAAAGCAAACACACAGTTATGAAGAGATATTAATCAAGCTAATGAGTCTATATCAGGAAAAATATATATTCTCTAATATTACATTTTGAGTTCATTTTTGGGGAAAACATATATAACAACAAGTACCAAAAATAGTGCATACTGTTTAGGACACATTCTTAAAATACTTACGGCAAAAGGTAGTCTATGACAAAAGCAAATGGAAAAATATTTTATATTTATATATAGGGTGATGTTTCAGGATACCATATGGGAAGGACACTGGTTCAGGAAAATGTGAAGAGAATTCCCATCAAATAGACCATTGAGTCAAGTAATCTATCTTTATGAAAAGAAGTTGGTATCACCATAATTCTTCTTAGAGAACTCATACAGAGATCTACTGTGTGTAATATCACTGAGGACAGGTGCAATTTCTTAGCTAATAGTTAAGTCTCTGAAGCATTTCACACAGTGGTTTGCACACTTAATCATTCAATAAAATGCCTGAACTGAATGATTAGAAAGCAGTCTCTTGGAAAAGAACCTTGCTACAAAGCCACTGGTTTTATATGTGCTTTCCTTCTATATCAAGCCTCTAATGAAAGCCAACTTTCTGATCTATCAAATAAATGCATTTCTTTATAAGATTACCATATTGTAAAACTTCTTAGAAGCTTCCATCATATTTTCAGCTAAAGATTCAGCCAGCAGTTCATCTTGAGACTGTGGTACATAAATACAAAGAAAGACTGGGGTGGAGATATAAATAGAAAAAAAATTTAGCTTAAAAATGCCCAGGGGCAAGAATAAATAAAAAGAAGCCATCACTTTGTGTGCTGAAGTGACTAAGGTTATAAATTCCCAGAAATATTTAATTGCAGAGCAAAACTGTACACTACCTTTCAATATGCAAATTCTTTGAGAAACATCTTTCTGCTCTCAACTCCAGAATATTGTATTCTGCTCTCTTCAGGCTGCAATTCTAGAGTAGAAACTCAGAGTGCCGCTGTTGGCCCACACGGAAACAGATAAATGAGACCCCTCCAACAACCTTCCTGCTTGGTGACTTTCTTAATGGAACTCAGCACAAATACGGAAGCAGACCAGCAACACTCCTCAATCACAGGCGGATATGCACTGGCAATAGGCTCTGCTCCTGTTTGTTTGGAACTCCATAATTCAAAGATAGTCTGCAAAGGGCCTTATCTGAGCTGAACCAGCAGACATCCTGACTGTGGAAGAGATGGAGAACAGCGCAGCACTACCAGGCCAGGTGGAGATGGAGGCAAGTACTGTTTCCCTTTCTGCTGGTTTTATGCTGCCAGCAGAACTGGTTCCCTGAGGAGCTGGCCAAGGGTTCAGTCATGGGAAACCTTGCCAAGGATCTAGGGCTCAGCATTCAGCACTTGCGGGCTTGGAGGTTTCTGGTTAATTCAGAAAAAAAAAAAGTACTTCACTGAGTAAAGAAAGTGGAAACTTGTGACTGACAGAACAGATCGGGAGAAGATACGCCCACAAGATATAGTTTGTACTATACGTTCAGGAACTGTAGTTGAAAATCCTTAAAAACAAAATTGTATTTATATATAAGATGGTTAAGATAGATACACTACTAATTTTACTTAGTTCATTGAAGAGTAAGGTTTGTGCCAGTAATGTTTGGACAATTGAATGCTAATATCTGGTACCCTGAATAACTAACTTAAAGATAACAATATGTAGTGTATTAACCATTGTTACCCTCCTATTATGTTGTTTTGAAATTTTGTTCTTTTTTGATTTGTTTTGTTTTGTTTTTTCTTCTCTTTAAAATAATAAAAAAAAAGAAAAGCCCTTAAGTGTTTTTCACATTAATATAGAGATTCAGGATATGAATGGTAATGCCCCACTGTTTAGCAGGAGTGTTACTAATTTGAATATCTCTGAGTTAACCCAGCCAGGAGCAAGATTTGCAATAGAACCTGCACAAGATCCTGATGCTGGAAGCAATTCCTTACAAAATTATCACCTTAGCAGCAACTCTATATTTGTCTTCGAAGTAAAAGAGACCAACAGTGGAAAGAAATATGTTGATCTTATCTCAGAGAAGCCACTAGACGAGAAAAGCATAGCTTCCCTCACTTAGTGCTTACAGCCCACCACAAAGTGGCACCACTCAGATCGTGATCTTGGTGGTTGATGCCAACGACAACCCCCAGTGTTCATTCAGGACGTGTATAGGGTCAGCCTTCAGGAAAACGTGCCACCAGGCACCTCTGTGCTGAGGGTAGGGGCCACCGACCAGGACGAGGGCACCAATGCAGAGATTATGCCTTCACAGCCCAGAGTACTCATAGCCATTTTGGTCTTGATAAAAAGAGAGGAGAAATGAAAACTTTAAGTACATTGGACTTCGAAGAGATTAAAAAATATTCCATGGTTTTGGAAGCAAGGGACAGAGGAGGACTGGTGGCTTAGTGTACTGTTGAGATTGAAATTCTAGATGATAATGACAATGTCCCACAAGTGATTTTCACTTCTATTTCCACAATGATCCCCAAGGATTCTGCACCTCAGACAGTAGTCGCTCTGTTTAGAACACAAGATCCAGATTCAGGAGAAAATGGGGAGGTCATGTGTCTCATACAAGAAAATGCACCTTTCAAAGTCGAATCTTCCTCCTATAATTACTACAAGCTTGTAACAGGTGGGACGCTGGGCAGGGAACAAACCCTAGAGTACAACATCACCATCACTGCCACCGACAGGGACAAGCCCTCCCTGTCCTCCAGCACGAGCATCACCTTACACATTGGTGACGCAACGACAACGCTCCAGTTTTCCAGCAGGACTCCTACATGGTTCACGTGGCAGAAAACAATCCTCCCGGAGCTTCCATTGCTCAAATCAGAGCCTCTGACCCTGACCTGGGACCCAATGGCCAAGTCTCCTACTCCATCGTGGCCAGGGATCTGGAGCCCAGAGCACTGCTGTCCTACATGTCCGTGAGCGCACAGAGCGGAGTGGTGTTCGCGCAGCGCGTCTTCGACCACGAGCAGCTGCGCGCCTTCGAGCTGACGCTGCAGGCCCGCGACCACGGCTCGCCCGCGCTCAGCACCAGCGTGAGCCTGCGCGTGCTGGTGGGAGACCGCAACGACAACGCGCCGCGGGTGCTGTACCCCGCGCTGGGCCCCGACGGCTCGGCGCTCTTCGACACGGTGCCGCGCGCCGCGGAGCCCGGCTACCTGGTCACCAAGGTGGTGGCGGTGGACGCTGACTCGGGACACAATGCCTGGCTGTCCTACCACGTGCTGCAGGCCAGCGATCCTTGGCTCTTCTTGAGCGACTAGGACGCTGCCCGACACCACCTGCTGGTCTCTGCGCGATGGTGGACAGCCTCCTCTTTTCGTGCTACCGCCGCGCTGCACCTGGTGTTCGCTGACAGCCTACAAGAGGAGCTGCCAGACGTCGGCGATAGCTCTGCAGATTTACATTCCAATTCCAAAAGTAATTTCTATCTAGTGATTTCCTTAGCTTTAGTTTCTTTTTTATTCCTCCTGACTGCATTATTTGTGCAGATTTTGAAGTGCTGAAGACTCAAAAATGGCTGTATCTCGGAGTCTTTCCCCGCAGACCTCTATCCCACTCTAGGCCCCAGATTTCAAGGTGACTGTAGCTCTATGCCATATTCCTAGCAGGTGTGTGCTCCTCCTGCTAATCCAGGGCTTAGAGAATTCCCCTTTTGGAAGCCCTACTCTTCAGGACTCAATAGCAACCTCACTGCAGGAATCCCGTCTGAAGACAGGGATGATCCTGATAGCTTGGGCCAGAGTCCACCTTCCAAGTGAGAAATTCTTGATGAAATTAAATTCAATCATAAACAGGTTTTCTTCCAGCATGAAATCTTCTCAAAGATCTCAGGGAAGAATATCTCCGGTGGTAAGATCCAAGGTCCTAAGATGGGAAATGTCTGGCATGGGGAGCTTGAGGGACAGTAGTGCAGCTCGATAGGAATATCCGATGAGCCGCAGTATTTAGGGTCTTGTAGGTAGGTAACATTTTTGATGAAATATTTGATTATATTTTATAATCTTACCTTGATATTCAAATTGTATTGACCCCAAAACAGGAGGGCAAATTTTGATCAACGCACTGTAAAGGATGTACATTTATAACTCAGAATCACTGTTTAGCGCTTCTCATTCAACGCATGACTTTTTTATTTTCTATTCGAGAAATCTCTCACTGCAAGTAGACATGCTGGCTGAAAAGTTAGTCAACCATTTCAGTAAGGTCTAAGGATAAGACTCTTGGAAGTTGCTAAACCTGAGCCTTGAAAATTATTGTTCCACGGAACAGCCTTTTATGACCGAGTGTGCTAAACTCCTTTTCACACAGAACTTTACTTTTCAAACTAGACTGTGAACACCACTGGAAGCTGCACTGTCTCCTATCCATGTCCATTCCATCATTCTGTATGGTACAAAAAGCTTCTCTCCCTATAATCTACATGAGGCAGGAAATTAGACCAATTCAAATGCTTTTAAGTGCCAATTCAAGTTAGCATAGAATGCTGGATAGGAACTTCATTCCTTCTAGTCAGACAGTTGTACAAATAGATCCAGGTATTAGCATGACATTTTCCTGAACTGGCAGTTTGCAAACACTTCAAAAATTATAGAAAAATTACAGAATAATTCTTGCAAATGGAATTTCCCATTATTTCACTGCCAGTGAATTGCAAGCTTACAACCTAAAACATAAACAAAAAGATTAGAAAGCGGTTACTTTTAAAGAGCATTATTAAGTAAAGTGGGTAATATAGAAACTCTGAAAAAAATGAAAGGCTTACTTGTGAGTCAAGACTAAAAGAATATTTATAGGAAGATGCACAAAACTGTGGTTATTTACAATATGTTTCCTTACTGCTAAGGATTCTGTAGCTTAAGCTATGTTAACTTTATTATAAAATGCTACCTTGGTTTTGATCTCTAAAAGGAACTCAGGAAATCAGATAATTTGGTATTTTTAGCCTGGATTCTGATGCTTACCTGAAGGTTCTGCTAGAGTTTGGAATTCAAGAAAAGGCAGGGCCGGTGAGATGGCTCAGCGGCTTAAGCGCCTGCCCGGCAAGCGCAAGGGCCCGAGTTCGACTCCCGGATCCCACATACGAAAAAGGGGCCGGTGATATCGCTCAGTGGCACGGGCACCTGCTGGTGCACGAGGTCCTGAGGTCGACCCCCCGGTACCCACAAAAAAAAAAAAAAAAAAAAAAGAAAAGGCAAGCACCTCAACAAATATATGTCATTTGCATGTGCCGGACTTGTCTTGTGTAATACCTCCTCTAACGATATGTTAGAAGAGATAGTGAATATCTCTGGTGACTCTTTCTTGGTATTTACCTTATTTAAAGTAGTTTTCACTGTAGAATAAGGTAACAATTCAGTGAGGTAGGGACTGAGGGTCTTTTTCCCCATACTTTTCAGCATCATTTATTGAAAACTTTCCTTTACCTATTGAATTGCTTTGGTACCTTTGTTGAAAATTATTTCACTGACATATGTGGTTCTATTTCTACACATTGATCTATTTTTCTATTATATTGCCAATGTTATTCTCAATTATTGCAACCTTATAATAAATCTTGAAATCAAGTAGATAAGTCTTGCAAGTCTTTTCTTCTGTATAAATATTTTTACTATTTTTGGTCCTTTGTCTTTCCAAATAAAACCATCTTGTCAATTTCCAGGGGGATAAAGCCTGCAGGGATTTGGATGGGATTGCACTGAATCTAAAGCAGGGAGGTAAGGGGTCATCTTACCAGTATAGAGAATTCCCAATCCATGAACATGGTATAGATGTCCATTTAATTAGATCTTTTTAAATTCCCTGAACTGTGTTTTGTAGGTTTTAGTGAAGAAGTCCTCTTTTTAAATTTTTATTTTTAATGGATATATAAAACATAAAATTGTACACATTAATAGAATACTACATAATGTTTAGATACATGTATACATTATGTAGTGTTTGTAACAGCTCAAACATATCCATGTGCTCCAACATCTATCATTTCTTTATAAAAACTTTAAAAATCTTTTCTTCCAGCTTTTTAAACTATATTGTACATTATTGGTACCTATAGTCACCCTATTGTGCAATAGCTCTGCAGAACTTCTTGTATAACTGTATCCACCTCCCTCCACTCTCCCCAACCCATGGTAACCACTATTCTCCTCTCAACTTCTATGAGATCAGCCTTTTAGATTCTACATGTCAGTAAGATGATGTAGTGCCTAGCTTTCTGTGCTTAGTTTATTTCACTTAATATAATTTACAGTTTCATCTATGTTGTCACAGATGACAGGATTTTATCCTTTATGGTTGGATAGTATTCCATTGTATATACATACCACATTTTCTTTATCTATTCTTTAGTTGGTGAACATTTAGATTGTTTACATTCTTTGCTGTTGTGAAAGATGCAGAAATATTATATATTTTTCAATATATTATCCCTACTTATTTGGTGTTCGTGGATGTCCTTGCAAGTAGTATTGTATTGTTTCCTTTTCTGTTTTTCATCACTAGTTTACAAAAAAGCTATTGATTTTTTAAACTATAACTTCACTTTCAAAAAGTTCAAGTTCAACTTCCTCTATTCTCACACTATATTGTGTGGGAATATAGTTTGAGAACCTTATAAGCCTAAACCAACTTTGCATAAGTTGAGGCTTCCTTTATCTTGGGTGTATAGTTGAGAGAGCCCATCCAAAAACAACAAACATTGTCTGCCTAAGTCTAATAGTGGTTCATTCATTCATTTGTATAGCAAAACATTCACTGTATATTTTGATCACACCTCTTAGAGTAATCTCTAAAGGATGAGTAGAAGTTAGCTATGTGACAAGGAAAGTGAAAAAGAAATTGTCAGGCAGGGGAAATAGCATGTGTTGGGGTCATAAAAACAAAAAATGTGTGCTTCAAGTACTTGAAAAGGTCTAGAGAAGCTGGAAATGGAAAATAAGTGGATGAAACTGACAAGGTAGAGCCTTGTAAACTACATTAAAGATTCTGGATTTTATTTATCTTTGTACTTAGGAGCTATTAATGATTTTAAATAAGACGATGACAAAATATGGTTTGAATTTAGCATTACTCTACTGCTATATGGAGAAGTGATTTATGAGAGTTACAAATGGAAACAGAAAGGCCAGATGGGAGACTATGGCAGTGTTCCTGGTATAATGCAGTACTGGCTTGGAGTAAAGGGAAGGGAGTAAATATAGGAATAAATGCATGGATTGGAGATATATTTAGAACATAGATTCAATAAGACTTAATGATGGAATAGGCAGAATATAAACTCCATGAGGGCAGGGGCTATTTTATTTATTATTATATTCCTCAGTGTCTAATAAGATCATTGTCTGGTAGGTGATAGATCCTCAAAAAATATTGTTGACTGCATAAAGACAATGGATGAAGGGGGATATTAAGAGTGATTTTCAGGTTTACAAATTAAGCAGCTGTGTTGTTAAAGGTACCATTTAATGAGGTGTGAAAGACTAAAGGGTGGATTTAAGAGAACTCGAGTTGAGTTGTAGGTATGTCTAATTTGAAATTGTACGAAACATCCTCATGTACAAAATAAGTGTGTGATTGGACATATGATCACAATTCCATTAATATCTGATTTATTCCATTGTGATAATCTATTCAGTTGGGTAGGTCTTTATAAGGCTGAGCATGATAAGCTTCCTGATAGCTCTGTATTGGTATGTGTTTGGGTTTGTGACTGAGTTAACCCTGACTTATTTTTCTTCCTGGTCTTTTTTTCACTATAAGAAACTTTCAGCACCTACACGACCTTAGAACTGTGTTTAATTCATATTCATTCCACTCGTCAGATGAGTCCTGGTATTTGGTTATTTTCTCCCTCTGTAATTCTGTTGGGATTATAACTTGAACTGTTTTTATTTGTTGTATTTAAGTTGCTTTCACATAATTGCATGCTCTCCATTGAATTTTTTCCCCCTAATTCTGGGGATTGACCCCAGGGCCTTGTGTATGCCAAGCAAGTGCTCCACCACGGAGCTAAATTCCCAGCTATCCAAGGGAATGTTTAATCTCAGTTTACCTCACCGTCTGTCTTTGTCTTACAAACAGTAAAATTTCAGAGGAGGAACGTTTAAAAGGGTATAGTAATCATAACAAAATTGTTGCAGTTTAATATTATGAGTACACTTGAAAGATTGTATGCCCGTGTGTAACTTAAACATCCTATGAAGTCCTCAGCATTTTAAAGTAGAAACCAATAAAATAAACGATGGTAGAATTTTTCTCTCCCAGGAAATAGAAATATTCCATGTCTCGATAGAGAGGTGGGCTATGGTTATGTGGGTGTACATGTTTTCTAAAACTCATTGAACTTAAGCCTCTTGCATTTGATTGTCTACAAATTGTGATTCAATTTGAAAAGAAATTTAAGAAGATAAAACATCATCTTCTACCCTTTTTATCATGCCTCAGTCTCCCCTCAAGAGATCACTGCTATTAATACCTGTTTATGTATGCTTACGAGTCAAATATATATATATTTATGTGTGTGTGTGTGCGTGTGTGTATTTTTTTTGTACAACAGGGATCATTTCACAGTATATACTAGATATTGTCATGCAACATAATATTTAAGGATATTTATTCCTTAATAAGATCTAAAGGAACCTTTCTGTTTGAGTTCTTATAGGTCTACCATATACCTCAAGTTTAGTAATTTTCATTTCATTCTTTGAAACATTTAAATGATTGAAAAATCAAAATAGTAATGTCATAAGTATACATTGATAAGTCTCATCCTGATCCTACTCGTATTTTACCTTGCTTCCTCCTCTCCCCATAGGTAAACATAGGATTGCACTAAAGACAGACCTTTAAAAATTTTTCCATATTCATAGAAAGTTTCTTCTTCATAACCGCTTTGCATCTCATTGGGTTATTAACCAGTCTGTTTCCAGTATCACAAGCAACTGCATTGAATAGTCTTTTACCTACGTCATTTTGTACATATGCTGTATATCTGTCAGATAATTCCCAGACGTGCAATTGGAATTACTGGGTCAAAGAACAAATAGGTTCATAATTTTGATAGATATCTTCACATGAAGTTTTAAACTTTCAATTTTGAAATGATTTCAAGTTTACAGATGAGTCGCAAGAACTATGTAAAGAACTGTGTGCCCTCAGCCAGATGCATTTATTGTCAAATTTGTGTTGTGCTAAATTTCCTGAATTGTTCTCATATATGTATACAAAAAATCATATTTTATATACACATATATGTATGTATCATTCATATCTTTATGTGTATATATTCTTGTCCTTCAGTATCCAGGATCCCCAGTGGACACTAAAATCTGGAGTTCTCAAATATGGTGTAGTACTTTCAAATAATCTACACTCATCCTGCTATATACTTTAAATAATCTCTAGATTATTTATAATATTTAATACGATGTAAATTCTATGTAAATAGTTGTTATGCGGTGTCATTGGGAAATAAATGAAAAAATATCTATATATGTTTGGTGCAGACATAACTTTTATACAAATATTTTTGACTTGTGGTTGGTTGAATCTATAGATGCGGAACCCACAGGTACAAAGGTCTGGCTGAAACGTGTGGGTGTGGTATGTGCTTACTTACAAGTGCATGTGCATATATATATAATATTTATATATGTGCGCATACACAAATTATTTTTTATAAACCATTTGGGAGTAAGTTATAGATATCATGCCTCTTTATTCCTAAATACTTCATTGTGTATTTTCTAAAAAGCACATACGGGGGCCGATGAGATAGCTCAGTGGCATAAGCGCTTGCCTGGCAAGCGCAAGGGCCCGAGTTTGACTCCCAGAACCCACATGGGAAAAAAGGGCCGGTGATATCGCTCAGCGGCATGGCCGCGTGCTGGCGCGCGAGGTCCTGAGGTCGACCTCCGGTACCCACACACGAAAAAAATAGTAAATAAATAAATAGCACATTCTTTTAAATAACTCAATTTCAGTAATGAAAAGCAGAAAACTTAGCATTGATGTCATATGATCATCTCATGCATAGTCTATAATCAAACTATAGCATGATTTTATAGTGGCTTTTTTTAGTCTAGGATTACACATGGCATTTAGTGATTATGTCTCTTTAGTCCACTTTAATTTGAAACTTTCCCTCAGTCTTGCTCTGTTTATACGAAGCTGACACTTCTGTAGACTATAAGTCATTTATTTGATATAATGCCCTTAACTTGTGGTCTTATGTTTCCTCGTTATTATACTTGAACTACACACTTTCGGTAGTATATGAGTTATCCATTGCTCTGTAAGAAACTATCCCAAAATAGTTGTGGGTCAGGAATCTGGGTATGGTCTTTCTGGCTGCCTCTGCCTCTAAGTCTCTCACAAGTCTGCAATTAAAGTGTCACCTAGATCTGTTTTGTTTTAAGGGTTGGCTGAGGAAGGATACACTTCTAAATGCGCTCACATAGTTATTGGCAAAGTCCTGTTTGTTGCGTGTTGCTGGAATGAGGACCTCGGTTTCTTACTGGCATTAGCTGGAGTTCTACCTTAGTTTATTGTCATGTGGACCTTTCTCCACCTGGTACCTCAAAACATGGCAATTGAATTCCAGGAGAGCAAGGAAAAGAGAAAGCCAGAGAGGGAAAATGTGAGGAAAGCCACAATCTCTTGTTGAGTGTTTTTATAGTGAATTAAATGTTAAATTTTGTCAAATGATTTTCTTCACTTATTGAGGTGCTCACAACACTTTTTATTATTTTATTTTGAGATAGTATCTTGATAAATTGCCCTGGCTGGTCTCCAACTTGCAATCCTCCTGCCTACGCCTCCTGAGGAGTTGGGGTTACGGGTATGCACCACTGCACCTGGCTTGCATAAGCAGTTTTTAAGGTTGTGTACTACTGTACAAAGTGAGGGCTCCTGTATGCACCTTACACTTTGTCTTTTAAAACTTATTAACTTTATCGAAGTATAATTTATATGCATTAAAATTTA
Source organism: Erethizon dorsatum (assembly GCA_028451465.1). Taxonomy (NCBI): domain Eukaryota; kingdom Metazoa; phylum Chordata; class Mammalia; order Rodentia; family Erethizontidae; genus Erethizon; species Erethizon dorsatum. Next base: position 68,035,265 of record CM051838.1, read on the forward strand.
CCATTTAAAGTTATACAGCCAGTAAATACTGATGTTTACATCTATGCAGCTACCGCCACAATCAAAAGAGAGCACATTTCTATAACCTTCAAATATTCCCCCATCCCCTTTTAACAATTGATTTCCCACATCCCTAGCTCCAAGCAATGACTGGTATGTCACTATAAATTAGTTTTGCCTCTTTCAGAATTTCATCTAAATGGAATCCTATAACTCGTGCTTTGTGTCCACTTCCTTTTGCTCAACCTATTTTTGAAATTCATCCATGTTGTTACCTGTGCAGCAGCTTGCTCCTTCTGATTGCTGAGCAGCATTGCATTATATGGAAATAACCCAACTTCTTTCCAGTCGCTCTGCATTTGAGTTGTTCCTAATTTATTCTGAATTAAGGTGATATGAGCAATCATGTACAAATGCTTTTGGGGACGTTCATTTTTATTTCTCTTGAATACTTAAAAACAATTTCAAGCTGGCTGTTATCCTACCATAGCATTCTGGAAGGCTGAGGCAGGAGAATCACAAACTCAATCTCAGCCTGGGCAACTTAGCAATTGCATGAAACTTTGTCTCAAAATAAAAAATAAAAGAGCTGGGATGTAGCTCAGTGAGAAACCCCTTAGTTTAATCTCCAGAACTGAAAAAAAAGCAGAATGTCTGGCTCATGTAAAATAGAAAATATGTTTTATGTTAAATTTTATAAGAAGCTCTAAAAATTATTTTTAGAGCATTAATACAATTTTACATTCTTTTTTTTTTTTTTTTTTTTTTTGAGACAGGGTCTTGCTATGTAGTTCAGGCTGGCCTTCAACTCACTTATGTAGCCCAGGCTGGTCTCAAGAACTCATGACGATCCTCCTGCCTCAGCCTTCCGAGTACTGGGATTACAGGTGTAATCCACCACTCCAGAGTTTTGTTTTTTGTTTCTTGTTTTTAGAAATAGTGAAAGTGGACTCCCTGGCCTTGTTTCTAATTTTTGCTTGAGAAAAGCATTCAATTTTTCACCATTAATTTTCCACAGATACTGTTTAGCAGATTCAGGAAGTTCCACTATTTTTAGTTTATTGAGAGTTTTTATAATGAATAAGTGTTAAATTTTGTCGAATACTTTTGTACATCTGTTAAAATGCTCATATCATCTTTCTATTTTACTCTATTAATATGGTTAATTAGGGCCGGTGAGATGGCTCAGCGGCTTAAGCGCCTGCCCAGCAAGCGCGAGGGCCCGAGTTCGACTCCCTGAACCCACATACAAAAAAGGGGGCCGGTGATATCGCTCAGCGGCACGGGCGCCTGCTGGCGCGCGAGGTCCTGAGGTCGACTCCCCGGTACCCACAAAAAATAAAAATTAAAAAAATTAAAAAAAAATGGTTAATTGCACAGTCTTGCATTATTTGGGTTTACCCAACTTTATCATAATATGTTGGACCTTTTATATTACTGGACTTGTTATATTAACATTATACAATGACTTTTGCATGTGTGTCTCTGAAGACCACTGGTGTATAGTTTACTTTTTCTTTTGTTTCTTTCTTTTTCTCTGCTCAGTACTGGGAATCAAACTCAGGGCTTTGTGCATATTAGACAAGTGCTCTACCACTGAGCCACATCCACTCCAGTCTAGTTGGTTTACTTTTCTTATAATTTCTTTGTTTTATTAGGTAGCAGCTTTTGATTTCATTGATTTTTCTCTATTGTTTGTTGGCTTTTAATTTATTCTTCTGACTTCTTTTATTTTGTCAACAATGGGGATTAAACCCAGGGCCATCTGCATTCTAGGCAAGCACTATACCACTGAGCTACATGCCCAGCCCTTTTTTTCTAGCTTCTTTGGGTTGTAGGATAGATTACTAATTTTTTATCTTTCTTTTTTTCTAATATAAACATCCAAATAAATAAATTTTACTCGGAACTTTAGCTATATTCAACTAATTTTGTATGTTATGTTTCCATTATAATTCAGTTTTATCTGCTCTGACCTATGGATTATTTAAAGTGTGTTAAGCTGGGTGTGGTGGCGCATGCCTGTAATTCCAGTATTTGGGAGGTTGAGAATAGAGGATCACCTCGAGTTCAAGGCCAGCCTGTGCCACACAGTAAGTTCAAGGCCAGCCTGAACTACATAGTGAGACTTTGTATCAGAAAAAAAACAACAAAAAAAAGTGTTGGTTTTCAAATATTTGAAGATTATCTGAATACATATATATGTATTTTTGCGGGGGGGTACCAGGAATGGAACTCAGGACCTCACAATTACCAGGCAGGTGCTGTGCCGCTGAGCTATATCCCTGGCTCCCCGAATGTATTTTTAACAATGATTTATAATTTAATTTTATTGTGGTCCAAAAATATACATGGTATGACTTCTACTGGTATTCTTTTAAATTTGTTAAAAAGTTTTTATGGTAGAAAATACAGTCTATGTTGGTGAATACACTTGAAAACTGTATTCTGCTGCCAGGCATGGTGGTGCATGCCTATAATCCCAACACTCAGGAGGCTGAGGCAGGAGGATCGATCTCCAGGAGCTTAAGGCCAGCCTGGACTACATAGTGAGTTCAAGGCCACCTTGAACTACATAGTGAGACCCTGTTCCAAAAAAAAATAAAAAAAAAAACATAATCTGCTATTAATGGTCTGCTATTAGTGGTGGTTGTTAACAAGATCAGTTGATAGTGTTGTACAGGCCTTTTATATTTTACTGATTCTTTGTCTACTTGTTCTATCAATCACTGGCAGAGTAGAATTCCAATCTTTAACTACTAATATGGATTTTTCTTTCTCCTTTCAGTTTTTTTTTTTGTGTGTGTGGGTACCGGGGGTTGAACTCAGGACCTCACGCGCCAGCAGGTGCCCGTGCCACTGAGTGATATCGCCAGCCCTTTTTTTTGTATGTGGGTACTAGGAGTCGAACTCAGGACCTCGTGCTTGCCAGGCAGGCACTTATGCCACTGAGCTATCCCACCGGTCCTCTCCTTTCAGTTTTATTAGTTTTTGTTTCATATGGATTCTTCTTTCTCCTTTCACTTCTACTGGTTTTTGTTTCACATATGTATTATCAAGTGCATATACTATTTGAAACTTTTTATTTTAAAATCACAATAGCCTCTCAGAAATAGCAAAAATAATATAGAGAGGTTCCAGGTGTCTAACTTCTCCCATTATACTATCTTATGTTATCGTAGTACAAAATCAAAACCAAGAAATTTATATTGCTACAATCTACAGGCCTTACTCAGATTTCAGGCTTTTAAAATGTACTCACATGTGTGCACGTGCATAAGAATAGTTCTGTGTGAAATGACCATATGTCGGATTTGTTTAACTCTCACCCCAAATACAGAATGTTCTGTTTCCACAAATAACTTCATGCTGTCCAACCCACCCATAACTCTTAACAAACACTAATCTGTTCATCATACCTGTAATTTTGTCATTTTGAAAGAGCACCATACAGTATGTAACGTTATGAAACTGGTTTTTTTCGCTCAATGTAATGCCCTTGAAATCCACCAAAGTTGCTGCAAGTATGAAGAGTGTGCTCCTTTTTATTACTGAGTAGTAGTCGTTTATATGGATATACCACAATTAGTTCAGTCCTGCACCTCTTCAAAGAAATTTGGGTCATTTTCAGTTATGGGCTACTACGAATAAAGCTGTTGTGGACATTGTATACAAGTTTTTGTGACATACGTTTTTATTTCTCTGACATAGATGCTCAGGAGTGCAATTGCTGTATCATGCGGTAAGTGTATGTTTAGTGTCATAGAAGCACCCAAACTATTTTTCAGAGGACTCCACTGTCAGTTCACATTCTCACCAGCAGTACATGACAGATCATTTCTCCACATTCTCACCAGAATTTGGTATTATCACTTTTTATTTTATTTTAATTTTTTAAATAGGTTTGCGATATCTCATTATGCCCCCCCTCCCCTGGCAGTGCTGGAAATAGACCCCAGGGCCGTGGCAAATGCTCTGCCAGTTAGCTGCATCCCTAGCCCCATCATTGTGGTTTCAGCTTTCATATCTGCAATGGCTAGTGATGTTGACTGTCTCTTTTCTTTGTTTGCTATCCGTATATCTTCTTCATTGAGAAGTCTGTGTCTTTCGCCTGTTTTCTGTTTGGATTTTTTAAATTACTACAACTGTTGAATTTGGGGAGTTGTTTTTTTTTTTTTAATTCTAGACATAAGGCCTCTGTCAGATATGTGGTTTGGAAATGTTTTCTTCCAGTTTGTAGCTCAACTGGGACTCTTGTAGAGCAAAAGGTTTCAATTTCAATGAAGTCCACCTTAGGATTTTTTCTCTTGCCAACTTATTTCTCTACAGATCATGTGTTTGGTAAGAACTTTTTTATTTGCCCTAAGTCCTGAAGGTTTTCTCTTATTTTTCTTCTAAAAGTTTTATCATTTTGAATTTCCCATTGGCATTTGTAATCTGTTTTGAATTAACATTTTGTGTATAGATAACCGATCACTTCAATATTACTATTTGTTGACTAGACTTCCATTCCTCCATTGCATCACTTTTGGCCTGTTGTCAAAAATTGGTTGACCAGGCTGGGCATGGTGGTGCATGCCTGTAATCCCAGCACTCAGGAGGCTGAGGCAGGAGGATCGCCGTGAGTTCGAAGCCAGCCTGGGCTACCTAAGAGAGTTCAAGGCCAGCCTGCACTACATAGTGAGACCCTGCCTCAAACAAACAAACAAACAAACAAACAAATGGGTTGACCAAAGTTGTTGCAAAGTTATACTAAAGATTTGGGGTGTGGGGGTAGATATCCAATTTTATTCTTCAGGAAGTGAAAGTATGCAGAAGTTGGTGGCAACCTTGTTGACAATATAAGATGTAGCCTTAGCATAAAACTATACAATAACCAGGTATGGTGGCACACACTAGTAATCCCAGCTACTTGGGAGCCTGAGGCAGAAGGATTGAAAGTTCAAGGCCAGTCTAGGCAATTAAGCAAAGTGTGTTGGGGGAGGGTGCTAGGGACGTATGTCAGTGGTAGAGTACTTGCTGAAGAGAAATAGAAGAGAAAGGAAGAAAGGAAGGAAGGAGAGAAAAATGAAAAGAAATCAGGTCTTTGGTAATATAATTATGCCCTGAAGTGAAATTAATCATGAAACTTACTTTTGGACTCCCATTTATGTAAGCCAATAAATCATTATGACTTAAAATATCAAGACTTACTGAGATGGGTCTATTTCTGGATTTTCTATTCTATTTCATTGAATTATGTCTATTTTTCTGCCAATATCACAGTATCTTGATTACTATAGCTCTGAGTCTTAAATTTAGGTGGAGTAATTCCTCTTACTTAACTTTTTAGCTATTCTAGCACCTGTGCCTTTATATGTAAATTTTAGAATAAGATTGTCAATATTTACCTAAAAAATTTTGCTCATATTTTGATAGGAATCATGTTAAACCTGGACATCAAAATGGGGAGAGTCTACATCTTTAAAGTCTTCCAAACCATTAATGTTGGATGTCTGCTTTCTGCTTATTTCATTCATTTTTTTCTTTCACCAGTATTTTGTAGGTTTCAGCCCACAAGTTCTGGGAAAATTTTGTTATACCGAAGTATTTGATTTTTTTGAACAATTCTAAACGGTAGTGGCTTCAATTTTAATTTCCACATGTTCATTGTTAATATATAGAAATATAATTGATTTTTACATGTTAATCTAGTATTCTGTGACCTTGGTGAAATTACTTATTTGTTCTTAAAATTTTCCTATAGGTTCCTTGAGCTTTTCTATGTAGGATATCAAGCCATCTGCAAATTGGACAGTTTTATATCTTCCTTAGAATCTGTTTTGTTTGTTTGTCTTTTTTTAATTGGCTAGAACTTCCAGTACTATATTGAATAAGAATAGTGAGTGCAGACATCTTTGCCTTGTCCTTAACCTTAGGGAGAGAAGCTAGTCTTCCACTAGAAAGTATAATGTTAATTGTACGTTTCTTTGGTTACTCCTTAAATTGGGGAAGATCTTATTCCCACATTCCTCAGATTTTTTTTTATCATGAATGGGTGTTGAATTTTGTAAGATGCTTTCGACATATCAGTGTACATAATCATATGATTTTTTTTCCTTATCTTGTTATATGGTGGGTTACATTGATAAATATTCAAATATTGAACCAGCTTTACATCCTCTGCTCATGATGTATAATTCTTTTTACATTTTGCTGAATTGTTTGTTCTTGTAAAGAACTTTTGTAGGGCTATTCATGAGAGATATTGGTCTGTAGATTTCCTTTTTTTGTGCTGTCTTTTTCCGGGTTTGGTATCAAGGTAATACTGAGTTTATAAATGAATTAGAAAGTATCCTCTTCTCTTTTCTGGAAATCATGTGTATAAGTGGTGTCAAAGCTATGAATTCCGTTTCTCTACTCTCTATAAGGCTATCTCACAGATGATCCAGTTCATATTGAATAAATTTAGGTAGCTTTTGCTTTTTGAGAAATTGGCCCATTTAATCTATAAATTGTTGTTTTTGTGAATACAGTTGTTGATAATATTGTTTTTTTCGTTTAATGTCTGTAAGGCCTGTAGTGATATTTCATTCTAGATGTTGGTTTATCAGTCTTACTAAAGTTTGTCAATTTACTGACTTACCAATTTAATTGGTTTAAAAGTACCAGATTTTTGTGCTGTTGATTTTTGCTATTATTTTTTCTGTTTTCAATTTCATTTTTAAATAGCTTTATTGAGATCTAACTTGTATATCATAAACTTTGCTTATTTTAAGAGTACAGTTAAGGCCGGGTGTGGTGGCACATGCCTGTAATCCCAGTACTTGGCAGGCTGAGGCAGGAGAATCGCCGTGAGTTTGAGGCCAGCCTGGGCTACATAGTGAGTTCAAAGCCAGCCGGAACTGCATAGTGAGACCCTGTCTCAAAAAAAAGAAAAAAAAAAGAGTACAGTTAGACAGATTTTAATAAATTAGAGCAGTTGTGCAGCCACCCCCATGATCCAGTTTTAGAGCATTTCTATTAATTCCAAAAGTTTCCTTCATGTGTATTTTAAGCCAGTTTCCACTCCTATCCCTAGCCAATCACTGATTTGATTCCTATCTTTATAATTTATCCTTTTCTAGAAATTTCCTAGAAATATAATCATACAATATAGTATTTTTGTATTTGGCTTTTTTCTGTTGGCGTATTTTTGAAGTTCATTCATGCTGTACCCTGTATCAGTACTTTATTTCTTTTATTGCCAGTAATGTTCCATGATGGGGATAGTCCACATTATCTACTATCCATTAATGGACATATAGATTGTTTCCATCTTTTAACTATTATAAGAATGTATGAAAGATTTGCTACAAGTCTTTGCATGAACTTATATTTTAACTTGTCTTGGGTATATATCTAGCAATTCAATTTCATTGATTTCTGCTATTATATTTCCTTGCTTCTGCTTGCTTTATGTTTATTTTGCTCTTTTCTATTTCTTCAGTTAGAAATGTAAATTTTTTTTTTAACCTTAAGGACCTTTTCTCTTGGCTTTAGTATTATGTATTTCCCTCTCAGGATTGTTTTAGTTTTTTTTTTTTTTTTTCCAATCAGGTTTTACTGGTACATTTTAGATATACATAATGATCACATTCATCACAGAGAATTTGTACCTGTACATGATACAAACCACATATTTTGATATGTTGTATCTTCAATTTCATTTAATTCAATGTATTTTGAATTTTTCTTTGAGACTTTCTCTTTGACCCATTAATTACTTAGAATTGTGTAGTTTTATGTCCAAGTGTTTGGAGAGTTTCCTATTGTCTTTCTAATACTGATATTTAGTTGAACTCCAGTATGGTTAAAGAACATAATATTTTCTTTATGTTTCACTTCTTTTAAGTTTGAATTAAGTTGAATTTTGTTTTCTGACCCTGGATAAGTTCAGAATGTTCCATAGAATCTTGAAGAGAATGTGTGTTCTATCACCTTTTCTACATCCTTGCTAGTAATTTTTGGGGGGTGGGAGTTTGAGACAGGGTCTTGCTATGCAGTTCAGGCTGGCCTTGAACTCACTATGTACCCCAGGCTGACCTCGAGCTCATGGCAATCTTCCTGCCTCAGCCTCCTGAGTGCTGGGATTATAGGCGTGCACCACCACACCCAGATCTTTCTACTAATTCTATCAATTGTCAAATAGTTGAAGTCTCCAACCGCAATGATGGGTTTGTCTAGTTTACTTTTCAGTTCTGTCAGTTTTTGCCTCATGTATTTTGAAGCTCTACTATTTGGCAGACACACATTTGAAATTACTGTGTCTTCTTGCTGGATTGGACTTTTTATCATTTTGTAATTTTCCTCTTTGTCACTGATAATTTTCTTTGGGTACATAGACATTTAAGATAGTTAAATCTTCTTGATATTTGGTAAACTGACCTTTTCATCATTTTAAAATGTCTTTCTTGGGCCGGTGAGATGGCTCAGCGGCTTAAGCGCCTGCCCGGCAAGCGCGAGGGCCCGAGTTCGACTCCCGGATCCCACATACGAAAAAGGGGCCGGTGATATCGCTCAGCGGCACGGGCGCCTGTTGGCGCGCGAGGTCCTGAGGTCGACCCCCCGGTACCCACAAAAAAAAAAATAAATAAAATAAAATAAAAAAATAAAATGTCTTTCTTTATTTCTGCTATTATGTCTTTATATCTTATACTAATACCTACTTTATTCTGATATTATTATTGCCACCCTAGCTTTCTTTTTTGTTGTTGTTTTGAGGCAGGATCTCACTATGTAGTTCAGGCTGGCCTTGAACTCACTTATGTAGCCCAGGCTGGCCTCAAACTCAGGGCGATCCTCCTGCCTCAGCCTCCCAAGTACTGGGACTACAGGCGCATACCACCATGCCCGGCCACGCTAGCTTTCTTATACTTAGTTTTTGCATGATGTATCTTTTCCACTCTTTGTATATAAAATGAATTTTCAATAGCTAAGATATAGTTGAGTCTTCTGTTTTTATTCGGTTTGAAAATATTCAACTTTTAACTGCGGTATGCAAACAGACCACTTACATTTAATGTAATATTGACATGCTTGGAGTTGTGTTAGCCATCTTGCCTTTTGTTTATCTTTTCCCATCTGCTATTTATTCCTTTTTCATCTTTTACCCGCCTTCTTTTAGGTTGAGAATAGTTTAGTATTTTATTCTGTCCATAATCAGTCTTTTCCTGTATTCCATTTAATTTTTGAGTCATAGTTAGAAAACATTTCCTCACACCTAGTTTATAGAGACGGTCATCACTGTTTTCATTTAGTATTTTTACAGGGTTTTTTTTGTGGGGAGGCATTTACATTTACATAGATTTCTTTCTTTTTTTTTTTGTGGGTACCGGGGGGTCGACCTCAGGACCTCTCGCACCAACAGGCACCCGTGCCGCTGAGCGATATCACTGGCCCCTTTTTCGTATGTGGGTTCCGGAAGTCGAACTCGGGCCCTCGCGCTTGCCGGGCAGGTGCTTACGCCGCTGAGCCATCTCACCAGCCCCTATGTAGATTTCTTTGGCTTTTACATTTATGTAGGTTTTTAATCTATGTACAATTTATTCCTGCATGTGCTGAGGTATGGACCTAATTTTATCTTGTATTTTCCAAATGGCTATCCAGTACCATTTATTTAAAACTTTATCTTTGTCAAGTGATATGAGATAACATCTTTATCATGCACTAAACTTCTATAATGCCAGAAGATTTTAACGATCAAAAAGCTACATTTCTTATTCAAAGTTATCAGTATATAATGAACTGAATTACTTAATTTATAAAAAGTAAACAAGGCTACCCACTTGGTGAGAACTAATAATAATTTAGATAGAAATGTATGGGCCGGTGATATAGCTCAGCAGCACAAGTGCCTGCCTGGCAAGCACAAGGTCCTGAGTTCATCTCCCGGTACCCGTATATTAAAAAAAAAAAAAAAGAAAGAAAGAAATGTAATAGCAGCAAGCTGGAGCAAAATTAAAACAAATTCTATCTCTTAAGGAGAATTCAGGGGGGGTCTCCTCTCTCGCTCTGCCCTCTATTTCTTTGTGTACTTTTTTTTTTTTTTTTTTTTGTGGATACCGGGGGGTTGACCTCAGGACCTCGCGCACCAGCAGGCGCCCGTGCCGCTGAGCGATATCACCGGCCCCTTTTTCGTATGTGGGTTCCGGGAGTCGAACTCGGGCCCTCGCGCTTGCCGGGCAGGCGCTTAAGCCGCTGAGCCATCTCACCGGCCCTCTTTGTGTACTTTTAAATTTCTGCCTAATAAAATCCCTTCATGCCTCTTAAAAAAAAAAAAAGAGAATTTAGGCCTCTTGGAAGATTTCCTGTGGAAAAATTTAATAATTGTTTTGCAGGTAGTTTCCTGACATATTTAAGCTTTGTGATGTAATAAACAATAAGAGCATACTAATGTGCTCAAGACCAGGAGAAAATACCATTCAAATGGAACAAAGTATAAACATCTCTCTTTCTTTCATAGGCTTTTATTCTCTAAAATCACTGTTTGTAGTTCCAAAATATTTTCATGAAATAATTTCTTCTTGTTCTAAGGATAGAATGGAGATCTTATGAAACTTGTACTTAAGATAGACATATCATCTTTTCAAAGTATGGGAAATATTCAGGTACATTTCAGGTAAATATTAAAGCTAAACTATTCAGGTTTTTCACAATCCTTGAATCTCCCACCTTTCTAAGTTGGGATAGATGTTTGACAACAAGGTGATACACTTATATTCCATTTCTCCTAAAATAATGTCTTACCACATGTGGTGACACATGCCTGTAATCTCAGCACTTGGGAGGCTGAGGCAGGGGGATTGCTGTGAGTTCAAGGCCAGCCTGAACTGCATAGCAAGTCTCAAAAAAAAAAAAACTGTCTCAAAAAAACCTAAAATGATGCCTTAATATGACCTTAGGATCCTGTTCAAATAGACAAATTAGATTGAATTGAAAGATTACCAGATGATATTTAGGGTTTTTAAAGGAATATATATATTCTCATGAGTGTAGTATTTTTAGAGCATTTGAGTAGGATTTTGTTTATTACTGATCTTCTGGGAAAATAGTAAATAACTTGACAATTAATATTAAAAACAATATCGGGTAATATTTACTGAGTTTCTTGAGAGTACCAGGCAGGACCAGCTTCGTGAGCATGTGACCTGTGCCATCCACACACATCTAAACGCCGTGCTGGTGGCACCCATGCTATGAGGCACCTGTACTTGGGTTAGGGTCTGCTGTCACTACCCTGCAATCCTTAATAAGCTTTTAACAGGAAGCCCCCTATTTTTATTCTGCACTGACCCCACAAATCATCTAGCCAGCCCTAATGCCAAGCACTATGTTTAACAAGGAGGACAGGGCCGGTGATATCGCTCAGCAGCATAAGCACCTGCCTGGCAAGCGTGAGGTCCTGAGTTTGACTCCCGATACCCACATTAAAAACAAAACAGAACAAAACAAAACAAAAAGAGGACATATAATCTAATGTACGCTTTTGAAAGAAACCTTAAGTTTCCGCATGTGAAGTGGATTTTAGGGAAAGCAAAAGATGAAGTAAGAATGCCACAGAGGAAGCTATCACTTTATTTAATGTGGCTTTTGACTCAGGTGGTGGCAGTAAACAAAGAAAGTAATTAATTGTTTCAAAATATAGTTTGGAGGTAGTAAGCATTGGTATGGGTTGGTAATTAATTGCATGTAGGTAATTAATTGCATGCAGAAGATGTTAAAAGTGGCTTCTGAATTTCAGACTGAACTGGAAGTGCCTATTACTAGATGAGGAAATCTGGAGAAGGAACAGATTTGAGAGCGTAGTCAAGAGCTGGATTTGATGCTAAGTGAAACAAGCCAGAAGTGAAAGACTATATATTTTAATTCCTTTTTCTCTAATAAAAAAGTATTCTTACCTAGAAACCTTCAGAATGCCAAGAGAACAGCTGCAATTTTCTTTACAATTACAAAGTGGTATTCAGTTAGCAAAATGATTATTTCATATGAGCCACATCAGAGACAACTGAAGATGGAAAAACTACCATCTCCGTATTAAACTAATTTTTGCTGTGCACTAAGTAGAACCTGCTTTAAATTTCCATGCTGTACCAGGCAAGTTAGTGGTTATTGAAAATACCATAAGGACAGTGTTATTGAAAGACATACTCAGTATTGTGTTAGCTATACCAAAGAGACACTGCACAATTTAAAAGCAAATTTTACACAGCTTTACATATCAAGTGTTTTCTTTAAAAAGAGTTGGCTGAAAGAAGAAGAAAGCAGGCCTGGTAGCACTGGAAAGTGAGTCCTAGTAAAGGATTTTAGGGGTCTGTGAATCTTCAGACTTGGTGAAACAATTTTCAGTAGAACAAATTAATAAACTATAAAAATGTAAAAAAAAAAGAGTCAGTTGTATATAGGGGAGATTAAAGAAAAGAGAAGTCATAAACAAAGAAGTACCAACTTACTCATCTTCTTCATCTCCCTTTTCTTCCTCCTCCTGTGTTTTCTTGCTCTTTTCAGCTTGACTCCTTTTTTCCTGCATCAGGCTTTAGCTCAGTATGTAGTAATATCCTTGTCATGTTTTTCCTTCAGCTTAGCAGCTTTCTTTTTATAAAGCTGCTTGTCACGTGCAGCCATCTATTACTTCCAGTTTCTTTGAGACATCACCAATGGAAAGGCCGAGATGTTCTCCACTGATTTTGGGATGATACTCAGCACAGAACCAAAACAAAGGCCAAGGAAGGCCTCTTGGTACATTGGGATCCTTGAACCTCACTTTGGTTTCTCTTTTAGGAGGGAAGTAGATTTTCATCCATAATGGGCCTTGTCTGCTTTTTAAGTTTTCCTTTTTCCTCAACAGCTGTGGTCTTCCACCTCTCTGAGCACTTCCTAGAAAGCTCTGAGAAGTTGACTTAAGCATCTGAGTGCTACTTCTTGTACTCTCTTGGTAAATTTGCACAAAGAATGAATATGAGGCCATTTTCCTCTTGGCTTCTTAGGATCTCCTTTGCCCATGTTTAATTACTTTTCCTTACTGAGGCACATAGTCACCCAGTGCCTGTCTCTGTGGAGCTCAATGCAGTGCAGTGGGGTCTATAATTCCTTTGTAATAAAATTTCTTTTTTTTTTTTTTTTTTTGTGGGTACCGGGGGGACGACCTCAGGACCTCGCACGCCAGCAGGCGCCCGTGTCACTGAGCGATATCACTGGCCCCTTTTTCGTATGTGGGATCCGGGAGTCGAACTCGGGCCCTCGCACTTGCCGGGCAGGCGCTTAAGCCACTGAGCCATCTCACCGGCCCTGTAATAAAATTTCTATAAAAGGCAAAATCATGGGACGGAGGTGTAGTGCTGTAGTAGAGTGCTTGACTAGCATACATCAGGCCCTGGGTTCAATCTCCAGCCCTGTGAAAAAAAAGAAAAGAAGGAAAGACAAAACAACATAGAAGGTATATCAGTGGTTGCCTGAGGCTAAAGAGAAGAGCAAGGAGGAGGGAGTTTTTAGGGGGAATGGGAGTATTCTGAAACTGGAGTATAGAATTGGAGGGTTGCTTACATGAGTATATAAACTTAGTAAAAATCCTTAAATTGTGTAGGTGGACTATATGATATATATGAAGCTGTTATACATTTTAAAAAATGATTGAGATGCCTGTGATTATATCAGTAAATACTGTTATTAATCCCTTTTTCCAGATAAAGAAAATAAAAGATTTGGAGGTTAGGTGTGTAGCTCAGAGGTAAGAGCACTTGCTTAGGAGCCGGTGAGATGGCTCAGCGGCGTAAGCGCCTGCCTGGCAAGCGCGAGGGCCCGAGTTCAACTCCCGGAACCCACATACGAAAAAAGGGCCGGTGATATCGCTCAGCGGCACGGGCGCCTGCTGGCGTGCGAGGTCCTGAGGTCGACCCCTGGTACCCACATAAAAAAAAAAAAAAAAAAAAAAAAAAAGCACTTGCTTAGCATGTGGGAGGCCCAGGGCTCAATCCCCAGCACCAAAACAAACAATGAATGTATCTTCCAAAACTGTTTACTGCCAGGGAGAATGGATACATGCAAATGAGTATAGGTAGTCCTTAACATGTGTTGTGGTTACTATTCCAATAAGCATGGGGGGCGTCAGTAAGCACTGGGACCCAGTTATAGAGTGAGTGCTTAACATGAGTGAAGTCCTGGGCTTGATCCTCAGTGCCCAGTGAAGATACAAGTCATCACCTAGATAGCGTGGTCTCTGTCCTCCCGGAGTGTGTGTGTGTGTGTGTGTGTGTGTGTGTGTGTGTGTGTGTACGAAGGAGAAAGAGAGAACAGACCTGCTGCTTAAAAAAAAATAATTACAAAATCTTAAATTGTAGCCAGGTATGGTGGCACATATTTGTAATTCCAGCACTGTAGGAGGCTGAGGCAGGAGAATGGCAAGTATGAGCTCAGCCTGGGATGGGCAATTTGGTGACTTATTGAGATCCTGCCTGAAATTTAAAATACAAAAGAGGGCTAGGGATGTAGCTTCTTGCAAAGGCCCTGGGTTTGATCTCCAGTACCGTGAAAAAAATCTTAAATTTTGCTAAATTCAATTAAGAAAAAAATAAGGTACTCTGAGAAAACATAACAAAAGGTCTTGCTTTTAACTGAGGCCTAACAGAAGACCTCTATTAGGAAATAATATTTAAACTGAGATCTGGAAGTCCTGTGGAATTAGCAAGACAAAGAGAAAGAAGAGAAAGAAGTTTTTCTAGGAGAGAAACAGCCTGTGGGAAGGCCCTGAGGCCGAAAGGGTTTGGCTGATGACCACACTGAAAGCAGTGAAATGGAATAGAGTGAGAAAGGAAGAAGGCCTGAAACTTTGGGTAAGCAGCAAAGGATTTGGCATTTTATTCCCAGAGCAGCAGATGGTACTGAGGAATAGCTGGAGAATTATATGATCCAGTTAAAATTTTAGGCAGTTCACCTTAGCTACTGTTGAGAGTGAATCCCAGAGGTTTCCGCTAGTTTATGAAGAGGACTTACAAAAACTGTGGGCTTTATTATTAATGGGAGGACTACTTACATTTTTAAAAGTTGGTTTTCAAAAACCAGATTATGAATTGATAAATTAGTGTATCTATGACTAACCCACTAGATTAGTGCTTCTTAAAGTTTAATGTGTTTCCAAATCACCCAGGTATTTTATTATAATGCAAATTCTAGTACAGTAGACTTAAAGTAAAACATTTTCATTTCTAACAAGTTCCCAATGCCTTTGCCATTGGTTCTGACACCTTGAGTAGCAAGTGACTGGACCTGTATTCTACGTTCTAAATTCGAATGTATTGTATCCTAATGCCAAGAAGACCAGCAGTCTTCTTGGTAGTCTGGCCAAATGTCAACTTAAACATTTAAAACTGAAGATTTTAAGAGGTGAATTAAAGTGTTAAGGACGTGGAAAGACAGGTTACATACGACTTTTTGTCTCATCCGCAAATATCTTCTTACTACTACTAAGTAGTACTTCTTACTACTTACTACTTTCTTACTACCTGTCTGCCTTCCTCTCTGCCTATGTTTAAAATTCAGTTCAGAAAGTACTATATACAGGCCAGGTGTGGTGGCACACACCTGTAATCCCAGAATTCGGGAGCCTGAGGCAGGAGGATCGATGAAAGTTTGAGGCCAGTCTGGGCTACATAGTGAAACCCTGTCTCAAAAAAAAAAAGGAAAGTAACTATATTATACTGTATACAAAGTGATTTCCAAAACAACTATACAGAAAAAGCATGAGGCACTAAAATTTTATGTCTGGTATCTAATGGGGTGGTCTGCATCATTAATCGAGACTTACTCTGCATCAGGCACTTTACCTGCCTTATTCATATACTAGACTAGGAATTCAGGAACACTTAGAGGTTAGTTTCTTGTCTAAGACATACAACTCAATTCATTTCATACCTTCCTGGTTTGTTTTTGTTTTTGTTTTTTGACACAGGGTCTTGCTATGTAGTTCAGGCTAGTCTGGAACTTACTATGTAGCCCAGGCTGGCCTCGAACTTGCAGTGATCCTCCTGCCTCAGCCTCCCAGATGCTGGGATTACAGGCATGTGCCACCATGCCAGGCCCTTATACCTTACTCTTATTCATTATCCTAATCATTGCTATGTGGTTGGTGATTACAATCCTTAATGCAGAAAAATCAAGGCTTTTTATTATATGGTAATGGCTTTATATTTCTCTGTGAAATTGCTGTAGCTTTGCTGTTATTACAGAAATCGTTTTCCTCTTTTTTATTAAAGGAGGGGGAGTGTTATTCTTTATTAGCAATTTAACTTCTTGCATATGAACCTAAGATTTCAGAAAAGAGTTGATCATATTAAGGAAAACATTTGAGAGATTATGTTATAACGAATTGGGAGGAAAGAAATTTCCACAGTGCTCTCAGGTTCTTAAATGAAAACTGAACAAAGACAGCCAGGTTTAAAAGAAATAAAACCTGAATTTTATTTTCAAAAATTTTATAAGATAGGATTAAGCGAACAGACAATAGCTCCTGCTGATTTGCTCTGCCAAGGAAGTGACAGATAAAACTGAATGGGGGGTGTGGTTTGAGGTCGAACCCAGGGCCTTGTGACACTGGGCTAGAGCTCCTACCAATGAGCTACATTCCCAGCTCATATAACTGAAGTGATCGACATCATACTAATTCCTTCTTACAAGTAGCGTTCGGCTACTTGCTGTCCTCCAACAAACCTGATTTGTTGGCTTTTTTCCAGACACCGTTGTGTCGTTTTCGGTTTGGTTCGATCCCCATCCTTGTGATCAAAGAAAGAGATTTAAGTGTTTAAGGGGCCCTAATATGGCTTTGAGACTGTCAAACAGCCAGCTTCATTGCCCCGCAGTTGCCTTCCAGGATGAGGTAGGTTTCTCGGTGCGATACTAGCGAGGCGCTTTGGCCGGAAACTCTGGCAGAGAGCCAAAGGAAAAGTGAAGTTCCCGGCCCTAGCGCGCGTCCCGCTGGAAAATCGGGCGCTAGCGCATTCTTCGTGCAGTTATTGGCTGGGACTCTGTGTGCCGCTGTCGGCCAATGAAGACGCTGGAGATCTGGCCACGGCCCGTCCCCTTTCGGCGCCCCGGGATGAGGCAGAGACTGAACAGCCTGCGAGCAAATCAGAGGCACCCGGGGAGCCATGTCCGACTCGGCGCACAGCGCCCAAGCGCTAACCCGCTGAAAGTTTCTCAGCAAAATCACCGGGACGATCTGGACCCCGCGAAGAGGAGCTGCTTTTGTGTGAGATGGTCCCAGAGGCCTGGAGGAGCGGACTGGTGAGCACCGGGAGAGTGGTGGGAGTTTTGCTTCTGCTCGGTGCCTTCAACAAGGCTTCCACCATCATTCACTATGAGATCCCGGAGGAAAGAGAGAAGGGTTTCATTGTGGGTAACGTGGTCGCGGACCTTGATTTGGACCTTGGCAGCCTGTCAGCCCGCAGGCTCCGGGTGGTGTCCGGAGCGAGCCGTAGGTTCTTTGAGGTGAACTGGGAGAGCGGAGAGATGTTCGTAAACGATCGTCTGGATCGAGAGGAGCTGTGTGGGACACTGCCCTCCTGCACTGTAACTCTGGAGTTGGTGGTGGAGAACCCGCTGGAGCTGTTCAGCGCGGAAGTGGTGATCCAGGACATCAACGACAATAATCCCTCTTTCCCCACCGGGGAAATGAAATTGGAGATTAGTGAGGCCATGGCGCCAGGGACGCGCTTTCCGCTCGAGAGCGCGCATGATCCCGATGTGGGAAGCAACTCTTTACAAACCTATGAGCTGAGCCATAACGAGTACTTTGCGCTTCGCGTGCAGACGCGGGAAGACAGCACCAAGTACGCAGAGCTGGTGCTGGAGCGCGCCCTGGACCGGGAACGAGAGCAGAGTCTCCAGCTGGTGCTGACCGCGTTGGACGGAGGAACCCCGGCCCGCTCCGCAAGCCTGCCTATTCGCGTCACAGTGCTAGACGCGAATGACAATGCGCCCGCCTTCAACCAGTCCTTGTACCGGGCGCGCGTCCTGGAGGATGCACCTCCTGGCACTCGCGTGGCGCAAGTTCGTGCGACAGATCTGGATGAAGGCCCCAACGGAGAAATCATCTACTCCTTCGGCAGTCACAACCGCGCTGGCGTGCGAGAACTATTTGCCTTAGACCTTGTAACGGGAGTGCTGACAATCAAAGGTCGCTTGGACTTTGAAGACACGAAACTCCACGAGATTTACATCCAGGCCAAAGACAAAGGCTCCAATCCCGAAGGAGCACATTGCAAAGTATTGATAGAGGTTGTGGACGTGAATGACAATGCCCCGGAAATCGCAGTAACATCCGCGTACAGCCTAGTCCCCGAGGATGCCCCTCTGGGGACTGTCATCGCTCTTCTCAGTGTGACCGATCTGGATGCTGGCGAGAACGGGCTTGTGACCTGTGAAGTTCCACCGGGTCTCCCCTTCACCCTTATTTCTTCCCTGAAGAATTACTTCACTTTGAAAACCAGTGCAGTCCTGGATCGGGAGACCGTGCCAGAATACAACCTCACCATCACTGCTCGAGACGCAGGATCACCTTCTCTCTCGGCCTTTGCCACAGTGCGAGTACAAGTGTCCGACATCAACGACAACCCTCCACAATCTTCCCAATCGTCCTACGACGTTTACGTGGAGGAAAATAACCTCCCTGGGGTTCCCATACTAAACCTAAGTGTCTGGGACCCCGATGCCCCGCAGAATGCGTGCCTTTCCTTTTCTCTCTTGGAGCCAGGAGCTGAAACCGGGCTAATAGGTCACTATTTCACCATAAATCGTGACAGTGGCATCTTGTCAACTTTAGTGCCCCTGGACTATGAGGATCGGAGGGAGTTCGAATTAACAGCTCATGTCAGTGATGGGGGCAACCCGGTCCTGGCCACCAACATCAGTGTGAACATATTTGTCACTGACCGCAATGACAATGCCCCTCAGGTCCTATACCCACGGCCTGGCCAGACATCCGTGGAGATGCTGCCTCGAGGTACTGCTGCGGGCCACGTGGTCTCGCGGGTGGTAGGTTGGGATGCAGATGCAGGACACAACGCCTGGCTCTCCTACAGCCTCTTGGGAGCTCACAACCACAGCCTTTTTGCTGTGGGGCTTCACACAGGTCAAGTCAGCACTGCTCGCCCAGTCCAGGACACAGATTCGCCCAGGCAGACTCTCGCGGTCTTGATCACAGACAATGGAGAGCCGCCTCTGTCCACCACCGCTACCCTAACTGTATCTGTTACCGAGGAATCTCCGGAAGCCCGGGCCGAGTTCCCCTCTGGCTCTGACCCCCGGGAGCAGAATAAAAATCTAACCTTTTATCTACTTCTTTCTTTAATCCTGGTCTCCGTGGGGTTCGCAACCACAGTGTTGGGAGTGATCATATTCAAAGTTTACAAGTGGAAGCAATCTAGGGACCTATACCGAGCCCCGGTGAGCTCTTTGTACAGAACACCAGGGCCCTCTCTGCACGCGGACGCCGTGCGGGGGGGCCTGATGTCACCGCACCTTTACCATCAGGTGTACCTCACCTCGGACTCGCGCCGCAGCGACCCGCTGCTGAAGAAACCTGGCGCTGCCAGCCCGCTGGCCAGCCGCCAGAACACGCTGAGAAGCTGCGATCCCGTGTTCTATAGGCAGGTGTTGGGTGCGGAGAGCGCCCCTCCTGGACAGGTAAGAGTTAGCAGGTCATCCCTGAAATGTTTAATGCTTTCTGATTCCTGCACCTTGTTCAGGAAAGTATGGAGCTATTCTTTGATGATGAAGATGTTTTTCTGATCATGCGTCCACAATTTTACCTGGTCTTTCCTAGATCAAACTTAGTGGCTCTCTAGAGAGTGCTTTGCGGTCCTATTTCAAGGTGAAGTTACTTGACTCATCTGTGGACCCAGTTCACACCTTCAGCACTCATTTGCCATCACATCTGTTCAGTCTTGCTAAGGGGCACTTGAACTCTCACCCAAGATCTCAGCACTCAGAGCTTAGCTTGGTATCACTTGCTGTGGCAAACAATCCACCAGATACCTCTAACCGTGGCAGCTGCTAGGAGTATTGAAAACTACCTCTTTCAACTACCTTTCAAATGATTTTTCCATCTCCATTAAAATTAATGGATTTTGATAACTTTCCTTAACAGATCCTATTTCTTGTTCTCAGATAATTTCCTAGCAATGAAATAAAATTCTAACATTTTAAAAATATATTTGGAACACACTACTGGAAATAATGGCCCATTACTTACCAAATATTTTGTTGTTTTTGCAATAATGCATAGACATTGTAGAAAATTTAGAAAATACAGAAAAATATAAGAAAAAATAAAACTATAATCCCCAAACCCAAAGACAACCATCTTAATTATAAAAAGTAAGAATTTGTTTTGAAAATAAATCTAGCCAACCCAAAAGAACATAAAATACAAATGTGCCTCTGGCGTTATTCTCGATCTTTCCAACATTATTTTTCTTAGCATGTAATGTGAAAGGTAGATAAATTTATTTCCTTAGCAGAGTAAAGAATTAATTTATTCAGGTTGGCAAGCTGGTGACCACAAGGCCTTTGTCTTGGAGAGAAACCTACACATACTTACAATTATGAGGGAACCACTGTTATTTTGTTAAGTACACTATTGCTATCAAATCTTGGATTTACCAGTTATACAAACGAGGCTGTGCCACTTACCGACTACAAGTACTTGACCAAGTTACTCAGTCTCCTTTTTAAGCCTTTCTCATTTGCAAAAAGGGCATACTATGGGTTTTATAGGTATATGTTTGATGTACTGTATGTAAGGTGATTGGTATAGTGTCTGGTATATAATAACTATTAAAAATTATTAGTTATTAGTATTGTTTTATTAGTTATTCTCCAAGTCAAAATCTTAAACACACCTTGGAAATGAACAAATTCAAAGGCACATTTAAAGCACAATTTCTTGGAGTGGAACTCAGGCATCAATAGTTTTCTAACACTGCCCTAGAACTTACCAGTTTTTCATTTAGTATATTTGTGAAACAAAGTGTCATACTGGTGTACACAGTACCAAGAGCCAATCTTACTGGGCCAGACCCAACTTTTAAAAAATATACTATAATGTCATTTCCCAACTTTAAAGTATTACACAGAATAGCTCTAGAAGAGCATTGTAGGGAAGACATAAAATGGAATTTCAGTCATCTAAAGAGAAAATCTTCCTAACTACTGACACCTGGGTAATCTGTTTTTCAAAATCTAGAGCTGTGTGGCCTAGCATGGTAACACATACCTGTAATCCCAGCACTCAAGAGGCTAAGGCAGGAGGATTGCCTCAAGTTCAAGGCCAGCCTGGGCTACATAGCAAGTTTAAGGCCGACCTGGATTACAGAGTGAGACCTTGCCTCAAACCACCCCCCCCAAAAAAAAAATCTAGAGCTGAGCAGTGGAAATTGGGTTTCTTTTTGGTGTGACAAAAAAATTTTATGATTAGATTGTGGTTGTATTTACATCAGTTTAGTATGGGTAAATATACTAAAACCCGCTTTAAATAGGTGGATTGTATGTTATGTCAATTATATCTCAAGAAAGCTGTTAAAAAAAACTAGAGAAGGAAGAATCACACACTTGGCATAAAAAAAATCAAGACAAAGTTATGAAAAATTAAGGCTTTGTGGTGCTCTAATTCTAGTAAAACATACCATACTTGTTTGTTTTAATGTGAACTTGCAAATATAAGTACAGTACTGTACATACTAGTTGTTTAGGTTTAGACAAATCTCTTAACCTCTCTGAACTCTAGTTTTCTCACCTATAAAATAAAGATACTTCCTTTGCAAATATTTAATAAATTTTTGTTGATCTGATAAATGATAATATCAATATACATCATTTATTGGCATCCCTATGTGCTGAACACTGTGAAAGATGAAAAGACACTGTCCTGCCCTTATGGTACACAGAGTACCATAGGAGACAGACATGCAAAAAAAGATAATGGAGATGTGCATTATGCAAAAGCAGTGGGCACAAAGAGGAAGAAATACCTGAGTCAGCCTGGGGAAATCAGTAAGACATCATTGAGGGGGTAATCATGCTGGAGCTAAGAGTTAAAGGTTGAGTAGTGGCTTGTCATATAGTAAAGGGACAAGACCTTTGTAGGAAATTGATGCAGAGGGATAAAATGTTTCATTATTGCTGAACCTTAAAGTGTATGTGTAAAACAGTCTTTACAGAAGATGAGGTGAAGCAAGTAGGTAGGAATTAGATCCTAAATTACCTTTACACCATGCCAGGAATTTGTATTTTATCCCATATATATGATAGTCATTGCAGAATATTGAGCTGACATGTATATGATGTTATCAGGATCTTTTAATTTGTTTTAGAGAGATTATTCTGGCAGCCACTAGTGAAATGGATTGGGGACTTTGTCACTGGAGACAGCAAACAGTTAGAAAGCTATTTCAAAGTTTGAGAAGATTGATAAATGCTTGACCTAGCACAGTGGCAGTGCAAATGGAGGGAGATGACCACAATAAAATCATCAGGACTTGATTGACATGATATAGGAGATGAGGGACAGAGTTGAGTCAGGATGACCCCCTGGGATTCTGACTAAGGCAGCTGGCTGAATGATGGTACAATTCACTGAGATAATAAATACTGGTGTAAACACCTTGGTAGGTCAGGCTAATTTCCACCTCCATCATTCCCATGTCAAGAAGTTTAGGGTTTGAGGGTCTTGGGGGAAGTTATTTGGTTTGTTTTATGTATAAACACAGAATGCTAAGTCCGGCCCCTTGAGACTAGAATATTAGTCACTAGCTTCGCTACAGTCCAAAGGATATTCCTGAAATTCAAGGTTTGGGAAAAACTGGGGGAGGATAAGAACACCACTTTTTGCTGCTGTTTTTGAAAAACAGTGGTAACTTAGGTAAGGATTTGGATGAATTAACATATCTTATGTCCAGATCAGCCTGGATTTTTCTCTTTCTCTGTGTTCTGGTGTGTTTGCCTCTCAGATTATAGCGCGCAGTTACCTATTGTATACAACGCGCTGTCTCTGTGCTCCTGTGCGAGATAGTAGCCCTGCTGCCAAGATGTCTGGATAATGGCGGGGTGGGGTGAGGTCAAGCCTCCGGCTACGAGGCGTCCCCTGGGGCTAAGCGAAAGCTGGCTCTTTTGAAATGGTCTCTGTTGGTAATTAACAACATATCAAGAATACCCTGGTGTCAAATAAAGAGGATTTGTAGGCACAATGCTGTTGGTAGCTGTTCCTAATCTTATTCAAGAAAGCTGTTGACTCTGTGAACATTAGCATTCTGCCAGGTAATGAGATCTAGTCCTTGGCAATTCCTAGACACACTGATTCTTACAGATTTGGACCTCTTTCTATTCTGGCTTCCACCACCCTGTTTCCATTCTGTCCTTGAAATCAGTGAATAGTAATTGAGTGTATCACTAGCAAATGTCTGAATAATAGAGGGCTGGTTTTGTTGTGCCTCCTGTTACAATGAAAATGTGCGCTGCATAAATTTAACGGGCTACATCAATGTGTAAGGCTTTTTTGCAGAGATGGATAAGCTTCTGAATAATCCGCAGAGGGGTAGTTTTGAGTATGTGACAGTACCTCTCATTAGCTGTTGTTCGAATACAATCAGATAGACAAAATCTACTCGTTTAGAATATTGGTTCATGACAACATTGGCTTGAGCAAAGTGACCAGTCTGGAATGGCTGCGCGCTCTCTGGGCTGCAGGTTGCTAGGGCTCAGGCTGTCTCTATTTTCCCCAACGAAAAGGGGCGGGGTGGGTTGATGTGTTAGAAAAAAAAATATATATATGTAGTCTGCCTCTCCACAGAGGTAAGGATTCGTGGAAAAAAATGCCGTCGAGCCGTAGGATGGTGACGATAGGTTGGGGTTTATTTTATTTTATTATTTCGAGTTTTTTTTTTTTCTTCTTCCCAATTCTGCGACGCATTAACCCTGCTGCTATTGGGACGTTCTCTGCTCAGCCTATTGGCTGAGCCCAGGAGCTGCTGTCTGCCAATCGGGTGATGAAAGGCAGACAAATCTACCCCGCCACCAGCAAAAAACGGCGCGTAACCCTTGCGGCGCCGGCCCAGCCGCGCCAGAGCTGGCGCGGGGAAAGGGAGGTAGGTGTCTCCAGCTGCTGTGGCTGTTTGGGGCGGGTCGGCTTCTTCTGCTTCTCAGGACCAAATAGTCAGGTAGCGGGTTGCAGCAATGCTCCGCAAGGTGAGAAGCGGGGTCGAAATCTGGCGGGGGGCTACCCTTTTGTTCCTCTTTTGCCACCTGAGTTACGTTTGTGGGCAGATCCGCTACCCGGTCCCAGAGGAGTCACAGGAAGGGACTTTTGTGGGGAATGTCGCCCAAGATTTCCTGCTGGATACAGAGAGTCTGTCAGCTCGTAGGCTGCAGGTCGCTGGAGAGGTGAACCAAAGATACTTCCGTGTGGATTTGGACAGTGGAGCCCTGCTCATCAAGAATCCAATCGATCGAGAGGCACTGTGTGGGCTCAGTGCCAGCTGTATCGTGCCCCTGGAGTTTGTAACAGAAGGGCCTTTGGAAATGTACCGAGCCGAGGTAGAGATCGTAGATGTGAATGATCACGCCCCCCGATTTCCGCGGCAGCAGCTGGACTTGGAAATCGGAGAGGCAGCTCCTCCAGGACAGCGTTTCCCCTTGGAAAAGGCTCAGGATGCAGATGTGGGGAGCAATTCCATTAGCAGCTATAGACTGAGCTCCAACGAACACTTTGCACTGGATGTCAAGAAGCGCAGCGACGGCAGCCTTGTCCCAGAGCTGCTCCTGGAGAAGCCTTTGGATCGAGAGAAGCAATCGGACTACCGCCTGGTGCTGACTGCTGTGGATGGAGGGAACCCCCCGAGATCTGGCACTGCAGAGCTCCGGGTATCAGTGCTGGACGTAAATGACAACGCCCCAGCCTTCCAGCAATCTAGCTACAGGATTAGTGTGTTGGAGAGCGCGCCCGCCGGAATGGTGCTCATCCAGCTCAACGCCTCTGACCCGGACCTGGGTCCTAGTGGTAACATCACCTTTTCTTTCAGTGGTCACACCCCTGACCGTGTGAGAAACCTCTTTAGCCTGCATCCCACTACTGGAAAGCTTACCCTTCAGGGGCCCCTAGATTTTGAGAGTGAAAATTACTATGAATTTGATGTACGGGCTCGCGATGGGGGTTCTCCAGCAATGGAGCAACATTGCAGCCTTCGGGTGGATCTACTGGATGTGAATGACAACGCCCCCCACATCACTGTGACCTCAGAGCTTGGAACTATCCCGGAGAGCGCAGAACCTGGCACCGTCGTGGCACTTATCAGTGTACAGGACCCTGACTCTGGGTCAAATGGAGATGTGAGCCTTCGTATTCCTGAGCACTTGCCATTTGCCCTCAAGTCTGCCTTCAGGAACCAATTTTCCCTGGTGACTGCTGGGCCCTTGGATCGAGAGGCTAAATCCAGTTATGACATCATGGTCACTGCTTCTGATGCTGGGAACCCTCCTCTGAGTACCCACAGGACTATTTTCCTCAATATTTCTGATGTGAATGATAACCCACCCTCTTTCTTCCAGAGGTCACATGAGGTGTTTGTTCCTGAGAACAATCGCCCAGGGGACCTGCTTTGCTCCCTTGCAGCCTCTGACCCTGACTCTGGCTTGAATGCACTTATCTCTTACTCTCTCTTAGAGCCCAGAAATCGAGATGTGTCAGCTTCCTCGTTCATCTCTCTGAACCCCCAGACAGGAGCTGTTCATGCTACTCGATCATTTGACTATGAGCAAACACAGACTCTGCAGTTTGAGGTGCAGGCCCGGGACAGGGGAAACCCACCCCTTAGCAGCACTGTGACAGTTCGACTATTTGTTCTGGACCTCAATGACAATGCCCCAGCTGTGCTCCGCCCTAGGGCCAGGCCTGGTTCCTTATGTCCCCAAGCACTGCCTCCATCAGTTGGTGCTGGCCACCTAGTCACAAAGGTGACCGCGGTGGACTTAGATTCAGGTTACAATGCTTGGGTTTCCTACCAGCTCCTGGAGGCTCCAGATCCCAGCCTGTTTGCAGTCTCTCGATATGCTGGGGAGGTACGGACAGCTGTTCCCATCCCAGCTGATCTCCCACCACAGAAGCTGGTCATTGTGGTGAAGGATAGCGGTAGCCCACCACTCTCTACCTCTGTTACCCTCCTAGTGTCTTTAGAGGAAGACACTCATCCAGTTGTCCCTGATCTTCGAGAATCTTCAGCTCCCAGGGAAGGAGAATCCCGTCTGACTCTGTACTTGGCTGTGTCTCTTGTGGCAATTTGCTTCGTGTCCTTTGGCTCATTTGTGGCACTACTCTCCAAGTGTCTTCGTGGAGCTGCCTGTGGAGTGACATGCTTTCCTGCTGGCACTTGTGCCTGTCTCACCAGATCTCGGAGGAGGGAGGGGCTTCCTCCTTCCAATGGGATCCTCCGAATCCAGCTAGGGTCAGATGATCCTATCAAGTTTGTTGATGTGGGAGGCCACTCTCACGGCTGTACACCCTTGGCTTCTGCACCCACTCGGAGTGATAGCTTCATGATGGTGAAGTCACCCAGTGCACCTATGGCAGGGGAGCCTGTTCGCCCAAGCTGTCCACCCTCTGATCTTCTCTATGGGCTAGAGGTGAGACCTTTGCAGGCTCAGCTGATGCTTGAGTGTTGTTCTGATCCAGGCAGATGGCTGGGCCATGTCCCAGAGAGTACTGGTCTCCTTGTAAGAGCCCATAGTGATGTCACTGTCTTTGTGAATAGTAACTATGTGATAGATGCTGTGTTTTAAAAGTTTTGTGAATTAACCAGGAAGTTGTAACAGGTTACCACTTGGGAATGGGTTATGCCCATTTTGGAGCATAAGGAATGAAAGTAATTGATAGTCAAGAACCAGGCACTCGTGGAAGCATGCTGGTGGAATGTGGGGCATAGAAAGCTGCAGTGCACAGCTGGGTGGGACATGCCAGGTAATCACCTAAACCCAGGGCTGCTTTCTCTGCTCTTCCTCAATGAGGGAGTCAGGGTCTGGGGAAGTTTAACTGTAGATTACAGTTTCCCATTGCATTGAGGAGGGACCAAAATCTGCCTCGTGGTGCAGAGCACTCTCTGACCCACTAAGAAAAGGTCTCTTTACTTGAAACACAACAGAAAACAAAGAATAGTAGAGAGCTAAGGGAGTAGAGAGGCACAAGTAAGGGTAAGAGTAGAAATCTTGTGGTCCAGGTCTTTAGGACTCCCCATCAAATCCCTGCTGGGATTTGAGCTAGATACAGTAGATTGGAAGCATTATCTCTTTGGGAAAAAAGCAGTGAGTAAAATCAAGATGTCAGAAAACTGATTTACAGTTAAGGAACTCCGAGACATCCACTCCACATTCAGGAGAATACAGCTCTCTTGAATTTGGTGAAACCATAAAGCTTAGAGACCATACCTGGCCACCCTCCTAGGTATCCTAGATCAGCCCCGTAAGTGTTGCCCTACTCACAAGCTATGACACTCATTCCATATCCCGAGTCAGGGACCTCAGAAAAGCTAAGTCTCATAGTCATCAGTAGACACTGAGATTTTCCTCAAAGCATTGCTGGAGTCTCAGGGCAAGACTTTAGAGGGTCCTAACAAATCTTTTCTCTTACCCTAGCAGCATCTGGTAGGACGGTGGGAAGAGAGGGAGGAAAAACATGGGCTTCGCCACTCTCTGAAGGAAAAAGTTTTGTTGGTTCAAGCAAAGTAGTGGGAGCTTCTGAAGTCATGAAGGCAGTTGCTGGGACAGAACACTGAGGGGTTTTGTATCACTTTGTCTTCCCTGTTGAGCACCATCTGAGCTGTCAAACTTCACTGCCAAAGGGGCTGAATCAACCTGCAGCGCGAAATGAGTGGGGAGGTAGCAGGCTTCTGTGACACAGATTTGCAATGCCCGTTCCCAAGGTTTCCAGGGCTGAGGCGACTTTATAATTGGTTGAGAGCAGACAGACTTTTTGGCCAATCAAACTCAGAGCTGAGGTGGGGGATCTGCTCTTCCTGCCCGCCTCTTCTCCTCCAGCTCCCCAGCTCCACTCACATTTAACTCCCCTTCCCCCCACCCACCCCCGCCATTCGGTGACTAAGAACTGCTGCAGGCAGGCAAAGCTCAGAGCAGTTTTTAAGAGGCTGGAAGGAGGCATAAGAGATTTCAGCTGCTGCATTCCAATCCCTGGGTCCACCTTGGAGACAGGACAGCACAGAGTTACTCTCCAGGAAGGGACTTCTGGGTCATGGGGCTCAAGACACCCCCACAGCTCCCTGGGAAATGGCAAGTTCTGTGCATGTTGTCCTTGTGCTGCTGGGGCTGGGTGTCTGGGCAGCTTCGTTACACAGTGGTGGAAGAGTCTGAGCCGGGGACGCTGGTGGGGAATGTTGCTCAGGATCTGGGCTTAAAGGTGACAGATCTGCTGAGCCGCCATCTGAGGTTGGGTTCTGAGGAGAATGGGCGTTATTTTTCCCTGAGCTTAACGAGTGGTGCTCTGGCAGTGAATCAAAAGATTGACCGAGAGAGCCTTTGTGGAGCTAGCACCAGCTGCCTGCTGCCAGTGCAGGTGGTGACTGAACACCCCCTGGAGCTCATCCGTGTTGAGGTAGAGATCCTGGATCTCAATGACAACTCTCCAAGCTTTGCCACTCCTGAGCGAGAGATGCGCATCTCAGAATCAGCAGCACCTGGGGCACGATTCCCACTGGATAGCGCCCAGGATCCGGATGTGGGCACCAATACTGTGAGCTTTTACACTCTAAGCCCCAACAACCACTTTTCTTTGAATGTGAAGACCCTAAAAGATGGGAAGCTATTCCCAGAGCTGGTGCTAGAGCAGCAGCTGGATCGTGAAACTCAGGCAAAACATCAGCTGGTGCTCACTGCTATGGATGGGGGTACCCCAGCCCGCTCAGGGACCAGCCTTATCTCCATCATCGTGCTGGACATCAATGATAATGCTCCAACCTTCCAGTCCTCAGTTCTACGTGTGGGACTCCCAGAGAATGCACCCATAGGCACACTGCTGCTCCGCCTCAATGCCACTGATCCAGACGAAGGCACCAATGGCCAACTTGACTATTCTTTTGGAGACCATACATCTGAGGCAGTGCGGAATCTCTTTGGCCTGGAACCTAGCAGTGGAGCAATCAGTGTGTTGGGTCCAGTAGACTTTGAAGAGTCAAATTTCTATGAAATTCATGCAAGAGCCAGGGATCAAGGACAGCCAGCCATGGAGGGCCACTGTGTGATTCAAGTGGACATAGGGGATGCCAATGACAATGCTCCCGAAGTGCTACTGGCTTCTTTAGTCAACCCTGTTCTGGAAAGTACACCAGTGGGCACAGTAGTGGGGTTGTTTAACGTGCGGGACCGAGACTCAGGCAGAAATGGTGAGGTGAGCCTGGTTATCTTGCCAGAACTGCCATTTCAAATTAAGCCTTCTGAGAACCACTACTCTCTGCTAACCAGCCAGCTCTTGGACCGCGAGGCTACGTCCCACTATATCATCAAGCTGCTGGCCAGCGATGCAGGCTCACCTCCCCTGCACACACATCTCACCATCAGGCTCAACATTTCAGATGTTAATGACAACGCACCGCACTTCACCCAGCAGCTCTACACTGCTTACATTCCAGAAAACCGGCCTCCAGGCTCCCTTCTCTGCACTGTGGCTGCCTCAGATCCAGATGCTGGGGATAATGCCCGCCTCACCTACTTCATTGTGGGGAGTCAGATTCAGGGAGCTCCAGCCTCCTCCTTTGTGTATGTCAACCCTGAGGATGGAAAGGTGTTTGCCCAGCGTACCTTTGACTATGAATTGCTGCAGATGCTGCAGATTGTGGTGGGCGTTCGAGACTCTGGCTCTCCCCCACTACATGCTAACACATCTCTACATGTGTTTGTCCTTGATCAGAATGATAATGCCCCAGCTGTGCTGCACCCACGGCCGGGCAGGGAATTCTCAACCCCCCAGCGTCTCCCTCGCTCTGCTCCTCCTGGCTCCTTGGTCACCAAGGTGACAGCCGTGGATGCTGATGCAGGCCACAATGCATGGCTTTCTTACTCTCTGTTGCCACAGACAACAGCCCCGGGACTATTCCTCGTGTCTGCACACACTGGTGAGGTACGCACAGCCCGGGCCTTACTGGAGGATGACTCTGACACCCAGCAGGTGGTGGTCCTGGTTAGGGACAATGGTGACCCATCACTATCCTCTACAGCCACAGTGCTGCTGGTTCTGGAGAATGAGGACCCTGAAGAAATGCCCAAATCCAGCGACTTCCTCACGCACCCTTCTGAGCGGTCAGACCTTACCCTTTACCTCATTGTGGCTCTAGCAACCATCAGCCTCTTATCCTTAGTTACCTTCACCTTTCTGTCAGCTAAATGCCTTCGGGGGCATGCAGATGGGGACGGGGGTGGGGGGCAGTGCTGCAGGCGCCAGGACTCCCCCTCCCGGGAATTCTATAAGCAGTCCAGCCCTAACCTGCAGGTAAGCTCTGATGGCACGCTCAAGTACATGGAGGTGACGCTGCGGCCCACGGACTCGCAGAGCCATTGCTACAGGACGTGCTTTTCCCCGGCCTCCGACGGCAGTGACTTCACTTTCCTCAGGCCGCTCAGCGTGCAGCAGCCCTCAGCTCTGGCGCTGGAGCCAGAAGTCTTCTGTTCCCGCACGAACACGAATACACTGCGGGAGCGGAGCCAGGTGAGGGCTGGGCATCTCCCAGTCTCCCAGGGTGTCCCCTGGGGTCGGTGTTGGAGAAGCCACCGGTGCACCTAAGGGACCTTGACCTCGCATCCCTCCTCTCAGGCTGGCTCGGCTGCTGGCTGCCCTCCACCCGATGCATGGGATCGTTTGGACAGATTGAGCGGAATCGGAGGAGTGGTCCTATCAGAGGCGTGGTTGGGCAGGCTAGGGGCTGGGGCACTGGGAGGTGGTGGTAATAATGAGTGAAAAGCATAATGGGACCCTTGCTCCCACCCTCGCACTCAGAAAAGGAAAGGGGACTCATGAGCTTCCAGTGAATTTTTAGAGATTTCCGCCGGGTCGGGATGGAGGTCTTCAAGGAACTGCCCTGCCAGCCTCCTAGGCGCCTGCTTCTGCGTGCTCTGCCGTTCCTTAGGCCTAGTTTCTCTTCGAGTCCTCACCACTCCCTCCATCTGTGACTTCTCTGTCCCCCAAAACCTCCCCTATCCCTGCTCCACCCAACTGCCTCTGTCAACAGCTCCTACAGGGTGCAGGGCTGGTGGGGCGTGCTCCCTGCAAGCCACACCCAGAACCCAAAACTGCACCTGCTCCTTCACCTCACTTGCACATGCACCAACACACAGGCACAGCAGTGCTGCTGCCAGGGTCACGCAGCTGTCCCCGGCACACTCACAGCTCCCCTCCGGCGGTGACAGGGCACTCACGGTTGACCTTGATGCTCAGGTGAGGGTTGAAGGTCCTGGTAGCCCTGGGCCTGGCCAGGACACAGGAGCCTCCTCCTAACCCTCCTGCTGGCACCCAGGGTGGGGACTGTCACCTCTGAGCTGGCCTGAGCCCTGCGTGGGCTCCTGAACCACAAACGTGACTCTTGGTCCTCTTGGTGCAGGGTGAGCAGGATTAAATGACCCTTGGACCAGTGGTGCTGCTGGGCCTGGGGCTCAGTAGTGAGGGCAGAGGTCCAACAGGCCAAAAGCCTTGGCCAAGCAGGCAGGTGGGCTGAGCTGGTTTGGCCCAAGGTGTGGGGGTGGAGAGTGGGGGCTGAAGCCAGAGATCAGAACTCTATAGAAAGTGAACTCCTTCCTCTCGCAGGAAGTGGGTGCTCCAGGCTCTGGATGTCATAAATAGGCTTTTGGCTTATCGTGACCACAATGTGCTCAGTCATCTAGGGTCAGGGTTTGGGAGTAACCAAAGTATCTGAGACTATACTGGGTAACCCCAGCATTCTGGGAGGCCGAGGCAGGAGGATCACCAGTTTGAGTCCAACCTGAGTAACTCAGATCCTGTCTCGAAACTAAAAATACCAAAAAGGGCTGGGGACTAGCTCAGTGCAAAGACCCTGGGTTCAATCCTCAGTACCTCTAAATAAAAACAAAAAGGTATTTGAGACTGCTGGCAAGGCCTTCCTGCTGAGGCAGAAGGAAAGCCACGGCTTCTGCCTGGTGCCAGGTTTCCCTCGGATGTAGGGAAATTGTAGTAAAAGGCACAAGTTCCCACAACCCTAGGAGCGTTTATGCAGAATATCTCTGTGCCCCCGCTTCTACTGAACCACAATTACTTTGAAACAACATTGAGAGATATTACTCCACATACTTGCCTGGAAAACCAAAGCATCTTATTTGATCTTCCCACCAGCATTGCTGGATAGGCACTAACATCCCCATCTTATAGCTGAAATTCATGGAGGTCAAGTGACTTACTCCAGTTCAGAGTAAGTGATAGACTCTAACCCAAGCCTAACTTCAGAGTGAGTGCTTTGAATGGTTTGGCACTTGGATCTTGTAAAGCTGGACAAGAGACAGTTGCATCTGCAGGGAAGAGGTAAGGGTGCAGTTCTTTTCATTTTAGGACCTTACATGTGGAAGAAATTCTTTGGGACTCCTCATCCTCAGCACCCTGTCATCCTCATGTACATTGAGGACCCCTATCCTGCCCACTGTGGTCCCTGTCCTCCCATGATGATCCCCGCACCTCCACCTAGATTCTGCTGTGTTTAACAATACCACAGCTAAGGACTGTTCCAGAATGGTGCTCATGGCTCCATTTGCACTTGGGGTGTTAGGTTTCTGGGTTCTTCGCACATCAGTCACCTATGGGCCTATGTGTTAGTTGCTGTCAGTCCTGGTCTTCCTTCTCCCCAGGGTAATCTGACATGCTCACACTCTCCACCCCTGGGAGCAAACTTGAGAATTAATTACCAGCACACCCAGAACCAGCGAGGTCATGGCTGAAGCAGTGCTCCTTGAGAGAGTGTGGTAACATTCACCCTGGAAGGATTGGGACTGACATGGTCATTAAGTAGCTAGCAGAGCCCCACACCTTTGGGCAGGTTGTGGGTGACAACAGATCAGCCCCTTGGGAGCCCTGGAGACTTAGTTGGCTCTGCCTAGAGACTGTGGGAGCTTGATCCCTCTGGGCTGCATCCCAGCCATTTTCTGTGTCCCAGACAGAGCAGCCTTGTTCTCTCCTCCATAGTCACAGGCCATTGTCTGGCATAGAGTTCTGGGGATGAGAAGTGTCCCAGGGCTTGGATGCCCTGCAAAAGCCCAGGCTGGCATGACTCCTAAATTAATAATGTATTTAGCTGTGGGACGATATCCTTGAGAGCCAAAGGCTGGAGGAGGTGTCCCTTTGAATGTGCCACTGCACAACTTGGCACGAAAAGGGTTACCCAGAGTAGCAGCCATCTTGCTGCAAAGGCTGCTTTGTTCCCAGTTGAAGGTCTGAATAATTTCATGTAGGGCTGGTGGGATTCTCCTCTAAATGCCTCCTCTGCCACTTTTGGAGACCTTTGCGCTCCTCCCTCCAGTGCCACAAAAGATCTGTTTGGTCCCTGGCTCCGAAGCTCTGAGTCTGGGAACACAGACGAAGAGGCCATTTCTTTAGCAACAGAATCTGGACTTGCTCACTGTGACAGATAAAACGTTATTTTCTTTTAGACTCTGATACCTCAGACCTCTGAGACCTGCAGTATTTTTGTTTTGTTTTATTTTCCTGTTCTCTTTGGAGATGAGTGCATTCCTTCTGTCCCAGGCCGTCCCCAGGGACTCAGGTGACATCTGACTCCTCTCAGTACTCAGCCCCTCTCCTTCTGTTTTCTCCACAGCAAGCCCCGCCCAACACGGACTGGCGTTTCTCTCAGGCCCAGAGACCAGGCACCAGCGGGTAGGTGACTGCTTCTCCAGCTCACCCTCTCCTCTGCGGCATTTTCTCAGTGATGATGATGACGTGGGAGGAGATGGGTGGGAAGAGATGGGGGGAGGGCTCTGCATTTGCTTCAAATGGCTTTTTCCCCTCAGTTTGAGACTTCGGGAAGGTTTTGTTGTATTGAGGGCTGGTACACAGACCCCAGAAGGAAGAGGCGCCTGCCCTGACTGTTTTGGAAGCCGAACACACATACTTGTCCTTCCTTCCCTTCTCCCCACCACTTGCGTGTTTTCCTATCTTCTGAGGGCTCCGTGGAACCAGGAGATGGTGTCTGGATGGAGGGGAGGCTTTTTATATCCATCTACTGCCAGCATCCCCGTCCTCCAAGTTGAGCTGGGCTCTAGCCTGACCTGGGGCTGGGCCAGAGGAACACAGGCCAAGAGGGGCTGCCGAAGGGGGCTGTCCACGGTCAGCACCTCCACGGTCAGCATCTCCGTGGAGCCTCTGAGGAGGAGAAAGAGAGAGGCTGAGGGCAGGACACGCGGGCAGCTGCGAGGAGTGCAGAGACAGCACAGCTGGAGGTGAGGCTGAGAGAGGAAAGCCACCCTGGGGAGGGCCGGGGCAAGTCTCCCTTGTCTCGTGCCACCTCCAGCTGTCCTCCAGCCTCTACTAGTCCTGCCCTGTCTGCCAGCAGGACTTCTGCTCTGCCTCCTCTCCCTGCAGTCTTCCTGCTTCTCCGCCTCTCTCTTACCTCGCTGCTCCCCTCAGTCTATCTCACTTTATGATGATCTCCGCCTCTCCCTCTCTTGTCTCTCTCAGCTTCTGTCTTTCTGCTGCTTCTCCGTCCCCACCATTTGTGTCTACTTGCCCTGATCTCCGCCGCCTCGCTCTACGCCTGTGATGGCGGGGCTGCTCGATAGATGTGGAAGGAGTGAATAAATGTGACTCTTCCTTAGGCTCAGTCTCAGTTCTCCTTTTCTGGCTCTGCCTCCCTATCCTGGTCCTTGACCTCTTTTCTTTCTCTCCTCATGTTGTTTCCTAGTCTCTTTGTGTTCTTCTATCCCCAGACTCCATGTTCCTCTGCCTCATGATTTCCTCTCTGTTCTCAGCCTTACTGTGCCTGTGCCTCTGTCCCTTTCTGTGTCTCTCTTTCTGCTTCTCTGAGTCTCTTTCCCTGCTATACTTTATCTGTCTCTTTCCTCCTGTCCCTTTCTCTGAGCCTGTCCCTCTCTCCTGTCTGTACTTGTGTCCAAGCCAGCAAACACAGCCCCTCTCCCTGCCCCCGACACACCGAGCCTTTGATCGCTGCTCCCCTCCACTCACCCTCCCATCCCAGCTGCCCCAGCTGCTCATTTCAGTCCCCTACAAATTCCTGTGGAGACAGGAACCCCCTGCGGGGGCGGGGGACTTCAGAGGAAGGAGCTTTAGTGAGTCTGAGGGGAGCCCTGGGCTCTGGGCCAGGCCTCCCTGGTGGAAGCCCAGAGCTGGGAGGAGTAAGCCAAGGAGCCCAGGGGTAGAGGACAGGCTTGGGCTGCCTGCCCTGCCCGCGTCTGCCCAGATGCTAAGATGCTGAGCTTCGGCTGCCATTCTTTCTCCCCCTCTCCTCCCCAACCAACTCCTTCCTGCCACAAGAACACAAGAGGCCTTGGGGAGCAGGGCAGATTCCAGCTCCTGGGCAGGCCCAGTCCTGTCCTGGCATCAGGAATGCCAAGAACTTCCTAGAGGGCCCCTAAGAGGTGGCAAACCAGAAGACTGAGGCTGCCCTTGTCCCTCCTCCATCCCAGCTGTTTCTCTTCTCCTGCTGCTGCTGCCCTGCCTCCCCATAGTTACCCATTAAATCAGTCATGACTTCATCTAGTCAACAAATATTTATTAAACATCTACTATGAGCAGGCCCTGTGCTAACACTAGGCTTTAAAAGTGAATACACAGACAGGATCCCTGAACTCAGGTTTTGAGGCCAGCAGAGGAGAGAAAATTGACAACAAATCATACACACACACACACACACACACACACACACACACAAATCTAGTTACAAATCATAGAAAGTAATAGAAGGGTGATGTAAGTATAATGGGGGGACAGGGAAGACCTCCCTGATCAGGAGGGGACGTTTGAGCTGCAGCTGTGAGAAGCACTGGGGAACTTGCATGCCCTCTGCCCATCTCCAGTCCAAGTCCTGACCTGGGAACTCCGCCAGTTGCTTCCCATGCACCCCATAGGGTGGGCACCTTACTTTCCTCCGCTTCAGATCCCTTCTCATCAGTGAGAGGCTTAGCAGCCTAGAACCCGTGGGGAGCTCTTGGGGGGATGGAGGGGAGGCCCAGCGCTCTCTCATCCTTAGTTAACTTGCCAGAGATGAGAGGAACTTTTCTGATTCAGCCCCGAAGTGGCCAAAATAAAGCAACTGTTAGGGGTTCATCCAGCAATGATCACTGAGCGCCTTATGTAGAGCAGGCAGTGTGCCAGGTGTGCGAGAGGTCAGACACGGGCCCTGCTCGCGAGAAGCCTGCGGTGTGTTGAGAGAGACAGACATTAACCAAATAATCACAAAAACTAAACGCAGGGCTGCAGTTATCACAGGTGCTGTTACTTGGTGGTAAAAGCATATAAAATGGGTTTGACCCAGCCAGGGTGTCCTGGGAGGGCACCCGGGAGGAAGTGAGGCCGTGCTGAGCTCTGAAGGGTGAATGGAATTAACCAACTGAAGACCGGGAAGTGCACTCTGTGGCGGGAGGAGCATATGCAGAGGTCCTAGGGCGAGACCTCTGGGAATTAACAAAATGGCAGGGAGCTTTCTCTTTGCTGCCGTTTTGATGTGCAGATGTGAGTGAGGGGAGATTTCTGTCATCTGATCTAACCCTGGTTCGAGCCCTCCCCAGTTCCCTGGCCCACTACCTTGCCCACTGCCCTGTAGCCCATCTTGTACAACCCATGCAGTGAGGCACACCGGGTTTGCAGCAGGGTCGAGGTTGAGGTTTTCAGTAAACCTAGTTCAAGCCAACACTAGGACACACTGATAGACAAAAGGAAAGACTCACACTCTCAAATCCTTGCTTGCCTCTGCCCCCTCCTTATTACTATCCCTTCTCAGGTCGTCCCTTTGGTGTTTTGTTTTGTTTCGTTCTTGTTTTTTGAGACAGGGTGTTGGTTGCTGTGTAGTTCGGGCTGGCCTTGAACACTCTATGTAGCCCCAGGCTGGCCTTGAACTCATGGCAACCCTCCTGCCTCAGCCTCTGGAGTGCCGGGGTTATAGGCTTGCACCACCACACCCAGCTCATCCTTTTGGCTTCTTTTTTTTTTTTTTTTTTTTTTGTGGGTACCAGGGGGACGACCTCAGGACCTCGCGCGCCAACAGGCACCCGTGCCACTGAGCGATATCACCGGCCCCTTTTTCGTATGTGGGTTCCGGGAGTCGAACTCGGGCCCTCGCGCTTGCAAGGCAGGCGCTTACGCCGCTGAGCCATCTCACCGGCCCATCCTTTTGGCTTCTGATCCTGACAGCTGTTGTCCCAAGCTCAGAGCCCAGGGCAGCATCTCTCCCTTCTGGGCTGTAACCTGGGCCCCACCCTGCCCTGTGCAGCTGTTCTCACCCTCAGCCAGGCGAGGCGCTGACAGTCTCTTTTTGGCTTCTGTCCCCACCCTGTCCCCTTTGGTAGCTCCAAATTGGCACTTCAGTTTGCCAACTCTGGAGCCCTTTGCATCCCTCCTCCTCTGAGACACACTCTCCCGCCCTCCCTCGGACTAGTCATTCACCAAAGAGCAGCTTAAATTCTCTGCTTCCAAAATGTTACCTGCTTATTATAGAAACATGAGAAATAGAAAAAAATTAAAAGAGAAATAATCCATCATTCTATAGCCTGGTGAGAACCATCACTACTTTTTAATATTAAAAACTTCAGATCTATACAAAGTAGAGAGATGGTGTGATGAACCTCTCTGTAACTGTTGCTCTGTCTTGTGTCACTTATAACCCCACCTTCATACCCCACTTGGATTTTTTTAAAGCATATTATAGATTTATAGATATAGAATTTAATTTGTATCTTCACTATCTTTATGAATTCTTTTTTTTTTTTTTTTTTTTTTTTTTTTGGACACAGGGTCTCACTATGCAGTTCAGGCTGGTCTTGAACTCACTATGTAGCCCAGGCTGGCCTTGAACTCATGGCGATCCTCCTGCCTCAGCCTCCAGGGTGCTGGAATTATAGACATGCACCACTACACCTGGCTTTAGATTAATTCTTTCTTAATATCCACATTTTGTATTTGGTTGAGCATCTCCTAAGTTTCTCTAACCCTTTTAATGTAAAAGTTTCTTTTATTTACTGAATCATCAACATTTTCATGTGTATCTTTTCAAATGTTTTCTGTAATCAAACAGCATATGCAAACTTCTTCTTTTTTAAAATCCAATTCACCTACATTTCTCATAAGCTTGTTCACACTAGGAATGTCAAGAACTTGCATTCCCAGTCCACTGGCATATTTCTTACCAGTGTTTTTGTTTTTTAATAGTAATTGAGGTCATCCTACCCATCATTATTGTAGCTTATTTTTTCTTCTTTGAAATATATCAGGAGAATTTCCCCATGTCAATAAAATTTTTTCAAAAATGATTTAATTATTACATCATAGCCTCTCATGTGGACATATATGTATATTTGTAGATGCTAATAAGCTCTTACTATGTTAAAAAGATACATATGTTGGCCTCGTGTGGTGGCGCTCACCTGTAATTCCAGCACTCGGGAGGCTGAGGCAGGAGGATTGCCACAAGTTCAAGGCCAGCCTGGGCTACATAGTGAGACCCTATCTCAAAAAACCAAAAAGATACACATGTATTTATATTTAACACTGTTACACGCAGACTGTTGTCAGGGTGACTTTCCCAGATTTCCCACTTTTTTTTGAGCATTATGCAGAGAGAATATTTTATTATAGCTCAGCCCATAAGATCTCTCTCTCTCTCTTTCTCTCTGTCTCTGTCTCTCCCTCTCTCTCTCTCTCTCTCTCTCTCTCTCTCTCTCTCTCTCTCACACACACACACACACACACACACCCCACCAGAACATAAATTCCTTACTGCAAGAAGTGTATCTATCATCTTTTTTTTTTTTGTGGGTACCGGGGGTCGACCTCAGGACCTCGCGCACCAGCAGGCGCCTGTGTCACTGAGCGATATCACCGGCCCCTTTGTCGTATGTGGGTTCCGGGAGTCTAACTCGGGCCCTCGCACTTGCCGGGCAGGCGCTTAAGCCGCTGAGCCATCTCTTAAACCCCAGGACTTACTGCAGGCATCGGCACATGGTGCTTAGAAAATGGTGAATGGTGCCTTTACTTTGCACTCTTCCCAGACCCTGGAAGAGGCCCCTGCATCTGCTGCTAGGCCCCAGGGCCTCCTTGTTGAGGCCGAGCCTGTTGTTGGATGTGAAGTCACAGGCTTCGGAGCCAGAGGAGGCCTACTTTAAGGTTGCCGCTCAGCCACTTGCCAGCTGTGTGACTCTGGTCCCTGAGCCCAGATGAAATCAGGGCTAATGAGGGTAATCATGACCCTTATCTGCAGGGTAGTTCTGAGGATGAAACAGAAGATAAATATATAATGCAGTTGACCCAGTACTCGGAGAACATGGAGCTCTCAGTAAAAGGCTAAAAAAGAAGTCTCTGCTCATCTCTTGCCCGGCATCGGAGGGCTGGCAGCCTGCCCATCCTGTCCCAAACTTCTCCTTCAGCCCAGCCCATCATATCTGCAGATCACCCTTCCAGTCGCCTTACCCCTCAATGCCACTGTTCATCGCCAAGGGTGACCTTCCTAATCTGTGCTGCTGCTCCCTGTGGCCTCACCAGCAGCCCAAAGCTCT
Source organism: Erethizon dorsatum (assembly GCA_028451465.1). NCBI lineage: Eukaryota > Metazoa > Chordata > Mammalia > Rodentia > Erethizontidae > Erethizon > Erethizon dorsatum. The sequence continues at coordinate 68,075,039 of CM051838.1, forward strand.
CCCCTCTGCTGCTGCCCACCACTCTCCCCGTGCTACCCCATTACACCCCCCTGGGCCTCAGCCCACCTGCCAGAGAGCTCGGTCAGACCGGAAGTGAGGACTCCCAGATCTTCATGGAGACAGATGTAGCTGCGGCCCCATCTCTGGGCTCCTGCCCTCCCAGGGCAACCCCCACCCTGGGTCCTCTCACAGGAGCAAGAGTGATATTTAAATATGTAAATCCCATCCTGGCAACCCCCTTTGAAACACCTCGGTGGCTTCCCAGAGCACTGGGGATGAGAGCAAAATCCTTAGCGTCCACTCTGCCGCCCCAGCCAGACCGCCCCACCCTGTGGCAGCCACACTCTCACAGTCCTCTGAACTCCTGAGCTCCCTCCACTGAGGGACTCAGAGGTTAGGATGGGTCCTCTCTCTGCTTGGAAAGGTCTCTCCCATGACACTACGCCTCTTCTAACCTATCGCAAAGCTGAAAGAATTGTATGATGGACATCTGAGTACCCTTTCCTTTTTTTACCTAGAGTCATCAATTGTTAAGAGTTTGCACCTTTATCTTTACGCTAGCGCACACACAAACACACACATTACTTTTTCTAGACCATTTGAAAGTGAGTTGTAGACATCATAGTGTTTGACACTCTAGTATAAATCCCCTAGGACATCTATATAACCACAAAAGAATGATCACATTTGAGGAATTTAACATTAATGTAATAATTTATAGTCCACTAGCATATTTACATAAATGATTCCAATATATCCTTTTAACCTGTTCTTTTTTAAATTCAGGAGCAAATCAGTGAGCATGAATTGCATTTTGTTGCCTTGCCTCTTCCTTCTCTATTATTATTATATATTTTTTGGTACCGGGAGTTGAACTCATGACCTCTTGCTTGCCAGGCAGGCGCCCTGCCACTGAGCTATATCCCAGGCCCTATTATTATTATTATTCTTCTTATTATTATTATTATTATTATTTTGGTTTTTTGACACAGGTTCTCACTATATAGCTTAGGCTGGCCTTGAACTCATTATGTAGCCTGGACAGGCCTCAAACTCCAGTGACCCTCCTGCCTCAGCCTCCTGAGTGCTGGGATTACAGGGATATGTCAACCACACCTGGCTTCTTTCTTCTCCTTTAATCTAGAACACCCTATTTTTTTTTTGTGTGGATACCGGGAGTCGAACTCAGGACCTCGTGCTTGCCAGCAGGCGCTTGTGCCACTGAGCGATATCACTGGCCCTTTTTTTCCTTTATGTGGGTACCAGGAGTCAAACTCAGGACCTTGCGCTTGCCAGGCAGGCACTTACACCACTGAGCCATCTCACCGGCCCCCTCAACTTCTTTTTTAATGATATAAATATTTTTAAATATTCCAGATCAGTTGTCTTTTAAAATGCCCCACAAACATGATTTGCTGGTTATTTTTCTCATCGTTAGATGCAGGTCAAACAGAATAAGTCTTGGTAGGAACAATCCGTGAGTGATGTCATGTATTTCCCACATCAGTTTGTCACATTATGAGCGATGTTCAAAAATCTCTCCATTAAAAAAAAAAAAACTCTCCATTATAAAGGTTCTTATTTGTTTGTTGGTTTATTTATTTTTGCATTGTCAGGGAATTGAACCCAGGACCTCATATGTGCTGGGTGAGCACTCTACTGTGGAGCTACAGCCCCAGCCCAGCAGTTCTGTGCTTGTTTATTTATTTTGAGAGTAAGTCTTGCTATATTGCCCAGGCGGGCCTTGAATCCTGGGCTCAAGAGATCCTCCTGCCTCAGTCTTCCAGATAGCTGGGACTATAGGTTCACACCACTGTGGCCAGCTTTATTTATTTATTTATTTATTTATTTGGTATCGGGAATCGAACTCAAGACCTCGTGCTTGCCAGGCAGGTGCTGTGCCACTGAGCTATCTCCCGGCCCTTTATTTATGTATTTGTATCCTCACCAACTTTATAAAGATTTGTTAAAGTATTTGTGGTTGAGGTACTTTGCGATGTGGAGCAACACTTCATTCAATGGTAGTAATTTGATCTCCATTGATGACCCTTGCTTGAATCTGTTTTCACATCAGTGGTTACCAAGTGATGATCTTCAGTCATTTCCGTCCACGTTTGATTGAGCTGCCATCCTCCTGCAAGTCACCTGGATAATTTGCTCAGATTTAAATTTGCTCTCTCTGCTCTGGAGAAGCCTAGACCAACTGAGCTCCCTCACCCCACTAGGTCAGGATTCTCCTTACACGTTCTGGTAGTGCCCTGCTCTTTACCCTCCTTTGCACCTGTCACAGTAGCAATTAAATCATCGCTTAATCTTTTAAATCAGCCTCTTGGTGTGCACCGTCAAGATGGACTACTTCCGCCCCCCACACACCTATAACCCTGCCCTTAGCACGCTGTTGGTACATAGTAACTGCACAGTATATCTTTGTTGAATAAATAGGTGCAGAATTCCAACTCTTCCCACTCCTGGGAGGGAGGAATGGTATTCTGGCTTTCCCCTCCAACCTTCATTTTCTGTCTGCTGTGACAACATGGAGTTGACACAGAGCAGCTGTGTGCTTCGTTCTGAGCTTTAGACTGAGTCCATCTACTTGGGAACAGAGAAACCATAAGCAGAGACAGACCTGGCGCAATGTAAAGAAGTTCTTGGCACTGCTCACCTACCACGATAGCACACACATACACACACACACACGCACACACACACACGCACCACAGACGTTCTTGCATTCAAGGCCTGCCCTGCAGCCCTTCCATCATAAGGACTCAACTCTCTCCCCTGGCCTCTTCCCATCCACTCAGACAGCTATTTATTGAGGAACTTCTCTGAGCCAGATGGTGCCAACAGGTCCCTAATAGGCAGCCTGCATATGTGTGCCAGGCTGCTTCCTCCTGCAAAGTGAAAAAATTTGATCCTTGAAGATAAAAAGAAGAGAAGCATAGAAATTGTCATGGTGGGAAAAAATCTAAATTTACCCTTAGAATTCCTTAGGGTTCTTTTATAGTTTAATAATTTTAAAAATTATGGATTACTTCATGCTTTTTCAATGCACAGAGCTTCTGAATCTTAATTAGGTCCAGGTGCCAGCTTTTACACCAGATGCCTCAGTAGGAAATGGGCACAATTGTCCCCCACCAGAGGTCACTGAGGCAGAGGAGCAGACAATGCAGTCACAGGGTGACTACGGTACCACCTGACCCAGCCAGCGAGAGCTTACGGATCCCCTTGGATAAATTTTCCATCACCAAGGCCCAGGCTTCAGGGCTGATGTTCTAGGGATCAGCGGCTGCCCGGGATTTCCATTAAGAATGGGTCAAGGAAGGGCTTTGGGAAAGCTTTGATGAAAGAGGGCCTGAGATTGGAGCTGGGGGTGGGTTTCTCATGAAACAGGAGGAGCAGATTCTTACACCAGATTTGAGTTATTGTTTTCTTCTCCCGATGCAGGGTTGCTTGGGGGCTCCTGCATCTTCCCTTAAATTCCCTGGCCCCCACCCCTTTCCCTAGTTCTGAGACATACTCTAAGCTTCCCACTCTCCTCCTGAGAGTCTAATGTCCCTTTCTGTGACAACAAATCATGTCCTTTCATGAGGAGCGGAGAATGCAGTTTATCGGTTGCACCTGAGATAGCAGAGAGCTGGCTTGAGGGACTGAAGGATTGTGTAAGCCCCCCGCCAGTGCTCAGAGGGGCAGGATTTCAGCATGAGGTGCACATGGACCACTAGATTTGGGGACCTTGGGAAGAAGCTAGAGAGGGGCATAAGCCCAGCTCACCATCCCACTGTCTCCCCAGCTCCCAAAACGGCGATGAAACCGGCACCTGGCCCAACAACCAGTTCGACACAGAGATGCTGCAGGCCATGATCTTGGCCTCCGCCAGTGGTAAGTGGCACCCATTGTGTGGTGGGATTGGAGGTGTGGGGCTCGGGTGCCTCCCTCAGCCACTGTGCCCCGAGACTGGATATCAAAGGGCATAGTTTCTCTGGATCTTGCAGCTGCTGAGAGAGGACCCATGATTCCAGGACGTAGAGCCAGGTTAAAGAACAACAGAGGAATTGAGGGTCTTGCGGTGCCCAGAGAGGGATGAACAAGTGACAGTCTATTGAGGTGTGGGGGTAGTGGTTACAAATCTAGTTCTGGAGGGGACAGCATAGGTCAGGTCCTAGCTCTGCCACTTATCCTCCTTGCAACTTTGATCAGTTTGCTCAGTTTTTCTAAACCTCAGTTTCCTCAGTCAAGGAAGTGGGGACAGCAACCCCAAAGAGTTTTTGTGAAGAGTGAAGGAGAGGATACCATAAAGCGTAGAATCCTGGGCCTGGCACATGCAAGTCCTCAATCAGTGAAAGTGGGTATGGATAGTCCCAAGAGAGAGGACGCCTTTTTTGCTACTCTCACCTCCAGACCAGGGCTTTGGTTTTCTCGCAAGGCTAACAGAGAGCTTCACATGTGACAGGGATTCAGCCAATGGTGGTTGTCACTGAAAAGTCACACTAGTCCTGAACAGAGGAAGCAGAATAATAACATTAGTACTTAAGAGCACAGGCTTTGGAGGCAGGCCAGTCTGGATTCGAAACCTGCCACACTCAGCTGTTAGTAAGCCCCTCTGGCCTTCAGCTTCACTTATGAAATGGACACATTAGTAGACTTCATGGTGACGTTGTGCAGACCAAACGTAAGGCCTCCAGCACAGGATTGGCAGAGTGTAGAGCGTGTAATTGATTGAACATTATATTTCTTGACTGATAGGGATAAAAGGCAAAATTAGAATAATGCCTATTAATAAGCATCAGGTTCTGGAAAAACAAACTGTGGGCTCACAGGGCGGCTGGCAGAGGTTTAAGGCACTGGCCTTATACAGTGAACTGAGCCCAGCCATCCGGCACATCTAGAGGGCTGGTGGTAGAGAACTGGAAGTCACAGTGGCACTGTCATTGTGCCGGGGCACATGGTAGATACACTTTGTGAGATGTCATTTGCCCCAGGAGCCCCAGTTTTGAGCTCTGATCCGAACCCACCTCTGCTCCCAAGTTCGTGCCCTTTTACTGCAGGTGACTGTGTCTCCGTTCAGATCCAGCCTCATTTTCCCTTTAGCCGATTAGAGCTAGAAGCTGAACTCCTAAAGCTCCTGATTCTCTCAGATTTAGGTTGCCAAAGAAAATACAGGATGCCCTGTTAAATTTGAATTTCAGATGAACAAGTGTTACTGTAGCCTAAGTAAATTTCAAACGTTGCATGAGATTGATTACACTAAAAGCTATTGTTTACCTGAAATTCACATATAACTGGACACCCTGCATTTTTATTTGCTATCATCTGGTAACCCTACCCGAGATGTCTGTGAGGTTTTGTGGGGCCAGGCTGTGGTCGATGACAGCTGGTAGGGGCTGCCAGCCTCCTGGGGCAGAGCTATCCCAGGTCTGATGGGACTGTGGTCCTAGAGAGGCCAGATATAGAATATGAAAGAGGCAGGCGGCTGGGCCTGGGGAGATGCCAAATCCAGCCCTTGAGGATAGTAAACAGGTCTATTTAGCTGTTGTGGCCTTAAACCCTAAGGCCAGAAAAAGGCTTTTTAGCCTAAATCCAGATGTTAAAGACAGACATGGAAGCAGTATTTATGGCCTAAAATCCTCCCTGAAGGTCTCCCTGGAGCAGGGCCAAAGGTACACACTCCCCTGTTGGGGCTCCACCCTGCCCTCCAGCCACCCCTGCAGCCCACAGGGGCCTGACCCACGGCTGGGCTTGGGCCCTAGGGAGCGGACTCTGGGGTGGAGGTTGCAGGGTCAGGCCCTCCTCTCACTTTCACACTCACTTCCTAGCACCAGAACCAGAGAGGTTCCTGGAGTTCAGCCCAGCCATGCCTGCCGGCCCCTCAGGGCAGCTGAGAGGGAGGGAGGGAGGGACCCTTGGAAGGCTTTTTAAATAAACACTTGGAGGAGGTGTGCGCTCCAGGAAGCTGTGGTTTGCAGCTGACCAGCTCTGGTCTAGCTTCCTCAGGCCTCCCATGGCCACTCTAAAGTTTTTGCCTTAGCCCTGGGTTTGTCTGGGGGGAAGTGGGGGCGGCCATGGGGCTGGCACAGGAGGGGAGACCAGCATTACCCCACCTCCTCCAGCCAGAAGGTGGTTTCTTGCTGCTTCTCTAAGTGTACTTAGAGACTTGGACTTAGAGAAAATCCTGGTCCTTGCCCAGTGTGGGTCTTGGGGTCAGGAAGATGTGGAGGGAGGGGCCATCGGAGAACTGATTCTACAGCAGGCGAAAGCTGGGGATCCAACTTCTTCCCCTTAAACTTATAGATGGGGAAACAGGCCTGAGTGGTCCAGGGCCTGGGCCAAGATCACAAAGCTCCTTAACGGCAGAGCTGACCAGACAGCTCCAGGGTCAGTCTCTGCCGGTTACACCCTGGATACCCTGGATTCCCCAACTTCTCTTCCTCCCTGCCCACCCCAATTTTGGGGAACCCCACAAGGCAGGCAGGAGTTTGCTTTGTCATTTTCATCCATTCTGGGTGCTTCTCAGAGATCTTGGGTACACGTAGGATGTGGGTGGGCCTGACTTCTATCTTTAAATTCTGCTTCCCTTCTCCCAGTTTCTTTCTCTGCACTCCTTCCTCATTCTCTTCTGGTGCACATGTGACACCACCACCCCTCCCACACACACACTCCAGTCTCCCCTCTAACCCCTAAATCACTCTGCAATTGGGGCTCTTTGAAACCAGATCTGAGCCCTTCTCCTCCTTCCATTCCCAGGCTCAAGGACGCTGGAGGTGGCAGGAGCTGGAGGGGAGGGGCGGGCGCTGAGGACCGGCTCAGTCCTGGAGTTAATTAGGGAAAACAGGGAAATGTTAAAACGAATGAAAAGGCTGGGGGAGGGGCGGCCAGGGGAAGGAGAGAAGGAGGTGGGCAGCTGCTCCCTCCTCCCCGGGCTCTCTTCCCCGCCCCTAGAAGGCCACAGCTGCCAGGATTTAGGATTTGAGTAGAGCCTGTAGAAACGCAAGCGCTAGAGGCGCATTTCTGCTCTCTTCTCTTATGCCTTCCCCCTCCGACCGTGGCACTGAAAATATTTCCTGTCTCTCTATTTCTCAATCCCTGGTTAGTGTCCCGGGATTACGCAGCTTCTCCAGTTTTAGTCACCCTCTCTACCCTTTCCAGGGTCCAGGGCGGGAGCAGAGGGAGACTGGGATGCATACTCTTCTGCCAGCTGGGGAGGGGTTGGGCTGGGCATGCCTGACGATTTAACTCCCTCTGCCACTGAACAGTTTGGGGCCTCCAGCTGTGAGCCCGAAGAGTCAAACTCCTGTTTCCCCCCAGTATCCCTCACCCAGACAGGGATTGTGTAGGGTAAAGAGGATGACGACAACATTTATTGAGCATTTGTCAAGTCCCTAGGCACTGGGTGAAGCACTGACTGGTTCTGTTCTTCCAAAAGCCCTGTGATGCGTACTTCCATGCCTCAGCCTTTGTTGTACATACAAGTTGCCTGGAGATCTTGTTATGCTGCAGAATCCGCACTTTATTTTATTTTTTGGTACCGGGAATTGAACTCACGAGCTTGTGCTTGCCAGGCAGGTGCTGTGCTGCTGAACTGTATCCCCAGCCCCCTAAAATCTGCACTTTAAACTAGCTCCCAGGTCCTAAGCTAGGACCTGACTACATCTCTGAGCCCATTTCTTCTGTTCAGTGGATTGTCGGGCTAGAGGTGCTTTCTGATCTCACTTACTTACTTACACCCTGAGCCTCTACCTGCTCTGCACCTGTGTGGTCTGGTCTCTGGAATCATCTCAGGCTCCTAGTGTCAGATCAAAGAAGACCCACGACGAAACCAAAAATGTAACGAGCTGCAAGGAAATTTAAAGTAGAAGTTTACTGCCTTCAAGAGCCGCACACCTGGCTCATGAATCTAGGAATCGTCCCTGGCCAAGGGTGTTCAGGGTTATACACATGGGGGTCTGGATTCAGGAGATGTGGGTATCAGTGATTGGGCAAAAGGGAACAAAGTGGGGTCACCTGATAGGTTAAGCTAAGTTCTGTTTTTCTTTTTCTTTTTTTGAGATAGGGTCTTGCTATGCAGTTCAGGCTGTCTTTGAACTCAATATGTAGCCCAGGCTGGCCTTGAACTGGCAGTACTCCTCCTATCTCAGCCTCCCAAGTGCTGGAACTACAGACGTGCACCACCAAGCCTGGCTAGTTCTGTTTTTCTAAGTTTCCATTTCCCCTAAATGGCATCGCCTGGTCAGGGTTAAGTTTAACTTTCTTAAGTTGGGTTTCTACTTTTCAGAATTGACATTGCCTATATGCTGGGAAGGAGGTACTACATTTTCTTCTCACACCTAAAGCATGGCAAATCCCTACTTCCTCCCCGCCTCCTTTGCCCTCAGAGTAAGGATAAGGTCCAAGCTAGTGTAGGTGGTAGAGGAGAGTGGCTCTACCCTAGGTACACTTGGGCCTGAGTCATGCGATAACATACTCCCTGGTATCTGCCTTCTCTTGGCCTTGGTTCTGTCATCTGTAGAATGAAGAGATTCCACATACTTCCCTGGATGTTGTGTTGAGGTTAAAAGTGACCATGCATGTGAAACCTCTAGCAAAGTGCTTGGCTCAGAGTAGGCAGTCAAATGCTACCAGAAAATGGATGCTTGGAAGAGTATCCAACACCCCATCCCATCCCAGTAGCAGAACTACTGGATCGTACCCTGTGCCAGGCACTGGTTGGAGAAGGAAAGGCGTATATACAAACCATGGCCCAGAGGCTCCTTTGCAAAGGATTGAGAAGGGCAAGGATCTGGGAGCCAGGGTCTTGAGAAGTATTAGCTAGCATATATTTGGCACTTACCATGCACCAGGCACTATTTTAAGTTCTTTACATACATGTTTGTGTTTCACTTTCACTCAAACCAGAGGTGGTGGGTACTGTCATTCCTGTTTTGCAGATCAGAAAAAGACAGCTAGGAATCAAACCTAGGCTTTCTCCTTCTTAACCTCTACCCTCAACTCCTCACTGAGACTGGCCGGGTGACTACTGTATTCCCAGCGCTCAGCGTGGTCAGGGTCCACAGAGCTCTACAGACATTCATGAGCTGCTTGTGGTAGAAGTCATGGCCCCCACTCTGACAATCTGATCTTTTTCTGTCTCTGCAGAAGCTGCTGATGGGAGCTCCACCCTGGGAGGGGGAGCTGGCACCATGGGCTTGAGTGCCCGCTATGGACCCCAGTTCACCCTGCAGCATGTGCCTGACTACCGCCAGAACGTGTACATCCCCGGCAGCAATGCCACACTTACCAATGCAGCTGGCAAGCGGGATGGCAAAGCCCCAGCAGGTGGCAATGGAAACAAGAAGAAGTCTGGGAAGAAGGAAAAGAAGTAATGTGGAGGCCAGGCCTAGAGCCACAGAGCAGCCTCTCTCCCCAACCAGCTTCTCCTTACCTGTACCCAGGCCTCAGAATTCCAGGGCTCACTCCCAGGATTCTGGTAGGGGCCAAGGCCGTGCTCCCCTTGAGAAACAGAAACAAGTGCCCAGAGTCAACACCCCCCTCTCTTCCCCCAGGGGATTGAATATGCAAAGGGAGTTCTGCTGGGAACCCCCATCCAATCAATTGCTGTACCCATGGGGGTAGTGGGGTTAGTGTAGGCACCAAGAACCATTGTCACACCCCCTTTAGTTACAGCTGAACTCCTTCATCTTCCAAATCAATCAGGCCCATCCATCCCCTGGCTCTCTGCTCCCCCACCCCACCCCACTCCTTCAAAATTCCTCTCGAGTAAGGTGGTTGGGGTGTTGAGGTACCAGGTGACCTAAAAAGGCTCATCATTCTGAAGAGTTGGAAGAGCATCATGACCTCTTGGCCTCCCCTTCAGTTCTCAGTCTTCTCCCAAAGCATGCTTTGGTGCCAATCCTTTCACCTCCTTCTAGAGCCTGTGACCAGTGCTCAAGTTTTGAGGGAAAAGGTCACCATCCATCCCCATAGTACTGATGCTTGCTGGATTTGGGGAGGGCATTCTGCTGCCAAGCCTCTTCCCAACGCCCTGGGGACCAGTCTTTTATTTTATTTTTCATTGTTTGATGTTCCCACTGCATGCTGTGACTTCTCTACCCCTCCTCAAACAAGAGACTCCATTGCATGTTCTGAGATGGTAGGGGATGGTAAGATACAGAAGAGAAGTGTGTGTGCGCGTGTGTGTGTATGGATGGGGGAGGATGGACAAAGCTTGGCCCATCAGTTAGTTAACAGAGTCTTGCAGGAACCGCTGTATGTCCCCAGAGTACTGGCCAGAGCCCCAAATTCCAGCCACAAACCAAACAGTAGGCTGGACCTTCACCACACACATGCATATAGGTTTCAGCCCAGGCATCCAGGTTTGGGTTGAGCTACCAGGACCAATGGGTTTAAACTGGCATTTCAGTGCAAGGACGCTCTGAGTGAGGTTTAGGAGCAGGTCCCCTAGAGAGGTCAGAAGGGTTGGCCTCTGTGGGTGCTGGGTACTCCAGAGGTACCACAGGCAGAGGGACTGGAGGAGCCCCAGCAGGAAAGGAGGCCCCGCTAGGCCATTCTTGGTCCTTGGGTTGGGAGGCAAGGAGCTAGATCAGGGACCAAGTGGGCAGAAAGTCTCGGCCCATGACGGGACTTCTCCACAGGGTCCCTGCACTCCTCAAGCCTCAGCCCTTCAACCTTGCCAGGTGCCATTTCTTCTCTGTGAAGGCCGCTGCCCAGGCCCCCAGTCCGCCCCCTAGTGGCCAGAGCCTGGTTGAAGTCCCCCAGTGCCTCCTTGTGCATAGACCTTCCTCTGTCCACCCCTTCTGTCCCTGCGGTCCTGTTTCTCCAGCAGGGTTGCAGGAGAACCCCACCCCGGCCTTCAGTAGTGTAGAACCCCCTCCCTCGGCTGGTGTAGAATAGCCAATAGTGTAGTGCGGTGTGCTTTTATGTGATGGCGAGTGGGCAGCGGGGGCGGGCTGGCGCAGCCGTCTGTCCTTGAGTCTGCCCGCAGTGGCCCGTGCTGTGTTTTGTGCTGTGTCCACGCGCTGCGGCGGCCCCCTCCCCATTACTGACTCCTTCTATAAGCGCTTCTCTTTGCATAGTCACGTAGCTCCCATCCCACCCTCTTCCTGTATCTCACGCAAGTTTTATACTCTAATATTTATATGGCTTTTTTTCTTCGAAAAAATAATAAAAATGTTTCTTCTGAAAGGGTTGAACGTTTCTGTTTAAGAGCTGGCGCTTCTGGTATGTGTGAATGAAATGCGCTGACAGGTGTATGCTGGAAGAGTGGAACTGGGCAGCAGCCACTGTTTGCGTCTTGCTTTTGTGTCATTGAGCATCTGCATCTGTTTAAGTGTGTGGGTTGTGTTTGCTGCCGTTCGTGTCTATGTCACTGTCCAATATGGCTGTGCATGCTTGCAACAGCGTTGTGCCTCTGTAAGTGTGCGATGCGCTGTAACTGTTCTTGTGGCTCTGTACACTGTGGCGCGCGCTCGGCCGGCGGGCCTGTCGTGGGGGTGGGGAGTTTGAGCGTGGCGTATCCGTGTGCAATTGGGTGCGCAGTTGTATGCTTGCTGCTATCCCCGTTGGATCCTAGGAGCCAGTCTCCAGGCAGAAGAGGAGACCCGGAGCGGGCGGGGCGGGCAGGAGGTGGACAGGCAGTGCTGGCTGGGTGCCGGGGCGCCCCCCCTCCGTTCCGCCCCTTCCCTGCTAAACTCACCTCCCCCAAGCGCCCAGGTGGGGGCTTCGCCGGGAGAGTCTACTCTTCCCGCCTCCCCCCACTCAGGCTGCATAGGGGTTTTGAGATCGCCGAGCAAGTGGGAGGGTAAACGGGAGGCGATTCTCCGAAGCCCAGTAGGTAGCCCGGTCCTCAGTTTCTCCATCTGGAATTTGCCTTCCTGCTCACCTCTTCGCAGCAAAAGCCTAACAAATTGGAGGGCGCATCTTTTTCTTGAAGAGGCCAAGGGGACCGAAAAAGTGAGCAATAAATAAGGTGGCCTGCAGGTCCAGCTCGTCCTTCCTCCCTCCTCTCCTGGCTTCTCCATTCACTCCCAGGTCTCCCATCTCCACGCCCCCTCCGCCCGCTCCCCCACACCCAGCACAGCATATTCCGAGGTCGCCGCAGCCGAAGAAGCCGCAGGAAAGGGGGAGGGGAGGGCGGAAGGATCGAAACAGACCCACAGGGGTTATCGGAAGGGTCAGCAAGTACAGGCCCAGCCAGGGAGGCGAGGGGGCAGTCTCTGGGCTTCCTCTGCGGATTCTCCGAGGCGGTTTACCCATTCTGCCCTCCTACAGCCTGCTGTCATGGAAACCAGACCTTCCAGTGAAGCGTCTGGGGGCGACTTTCTTGCGTCGGAGAAAGGGTGGTGTGCACGGTTGCCGAAAAGGAGTAAGGTTTTGTTCCTCAGAGCCCGGCTGCGGAGGGGCGGGGCGCCGGGCGTCTGGGTTCTATTCCAGGCACAAGCGCGTGAGCAGCTGTGGTCGGTCCCCTAATTGGTATGTGCGCCTATAAAGCTGAGCCAGAAACGCATGGCCTCTAGGGGAGAGGGAGGAGGAGGCAGGCAGCCCACCCCCACACCTCCGACCACACGGGGAGGCGGCTGCCCAGGTCTTGGGCCATTTCAAAGGTTTTCAGGTGTAGTTCCAGAGACTGCTCAGAGGGTCTGTGGTCCCCGCCTATCCTGGGCCCGCTCATTGCATGTAGGTTTCTTTGTGCGGTCACAACGGGCCCAGGCAGGCACGGCTGTGAGAGGCAAGGCATCTGCAGCCTGACCTCGGGCTCCTGACCTCTGCGGCGAAGGTTCCGGTTCCCAGCCCAGCCCAAGCTCTACTCCTCCAGTGTGGTTCTGTGCTACCAAAAGAGCCAGCGGTGTGAATGGGAAAATTGGAGTCAGAGACTTGCATCAGAAAAACAGGCACAGTCACCGCTGGGAAACTGCACATCTCGGCACGGGGCAGTTGGGGGTAAAGTGTGAGAATAAGAAAAGGACCCCAGGCCAAGCAGCAGTGATGTGGAAGAGGCAGGAAGCTGAACTGGCCATCTTGTTTCTTTATGGAAGGTGAACAGCCTTACGTGAGCTCTGGCCAGGCAGAAGCCACCAAGTATTAATCTAGCCCTGTGCTCAGTGTCTGGCACCTTTAGCTTTGTGACAGCTTTATCAGGCCAACCAGGGGTGTGATGCAGAAGAGTAGAGGACCCCCCACTAGAGTGAAAAGAAATTAGCGCAAAGCTTCACAAAGGAGGCTGGAAAGAGGTGCTGTTCAATGTTTTATTAACAGTTGGAAACCTATCAAACTGGAAGTGATGACATCCCAGGAGCCCAAGAGGTGAGGGAATAGGTCTGAATTTTGTCCCCCAACCCCATTTTTTTTTTTTTTTATTAAATGCATCTTAGCAAAAGTACATTAAAAAAAGAAAGGGTCAAAGCCCTAGATGTCAGTGAGCAAGAGGAAGGAGGTGACCCAAGAGAGCAACTGGCCTCCTGCACCGCAGTCTTCCTGGGAACAGCTCAGAGGACCTGCCTGTGCCCCTTCAGACTCAAGCTCTAGCAACCAGAACCCTCCTTCCTGGTCCTAAGACCTCTCTAATCTCCAGCAAGCCTCCCAAGCTCCCCCTTGTTCTAACAAGTGTACCTCTGGGCCAATCCTTAACAATGTCATTCTCTCCTTAACTGGTGTCGGAAGCTCAAAGGGACATAGGAGGGTAAAGGTGTCACCCTAAGCTAGAGAACCCGAGCTTACCGAGGTGGGGGGCCACCAAACAGTTCGGTCTGCCCACTGTTTGGAAGGAAGTGGGGTATGGTATGTGGAGCACCTCTGGGCCCACTTCTCAGGATATCCAGTTAGCATCTGTACATTTGGCTTGGTAGTTTATTAAATTCATAAAACCTGTGGCCTCAGAGTTCCTGCTACTCTTAGGATTGGCCCAGCCCAACCAGAAGACATTCCTCCCACCTAGGACTGATGCTGGAGAAGGATCTGTCTTGGCCTCAGAGGTCAGTGGGTTTGATGGCTGAGGCCAAGGTCTAAGGGCATGCGCAGCATTGAGGCCTATAAAGAGAAACCCCAGGAACTCTGAATCTAACATCAAAGCTTCTTTGATTATGGAGGGGGAAGGGGAAAGGAAGTTATTTTTCTTTAAAAAAATTTTTTTTGTACAAAAATAGATCCATTTGCAAAACAATTTCTCAGCCAGGAGGCTCTACCTCCCATTTCCTTGGAGACAGAGGGTGAGGTGTAGGATGGTCACACAGTAGCCCATACTCCAGATGAGATGCACCGAAGCTTGGGGAAGGCATAAGGAGGGACCTTGGCTCAGTAGCCTGGGGCTGGTCCTGAGGGTTCAGAGAGGCAAGGGCACAAAGCATGGCAGCAAGCTGGAGATGTGGCCCACGCTGTCACTATGCCCTAACCACCTGCCCACAGGCTCAGGACTCGGTCACCGGGGCACAAGTAGAGCGGTCCAGATCCTTTTAGTTTTGAGAGCTCCTTCCCGGAAAGGTGGGTAAGGTGGGATTTGCTCCCTGATTCCTCAGAAGCAGCTCCCAATGCCACAGCATTAGTAATAAATAACAGTAGCCAATAGGGGAAAGAGCAGAGGTGACAGCAATGAAAGAAGGCTCTAGCCCAAAGGTTCGTAAGCCCATGCTGTTCTCAGGGCCAAAGAAACCACAAAAGAAAAGCACAAAGCCAGCAAGCTTGACCTAGGAAGGCCCACTAGAAAGCCGGGCTAAGAGAGCAGGATGGGCCTTGTTTGAGTAAAGGCCCCCGGAGTAACAGAGGAGACAGGGTTAAGGCAGCAAACACGGACCCTGCTTTGGTAACGCAATGGCCAGGGCCGGCTGGGTTGGGCTCAGGCCTCCCCCGCACTGCCCTTTTGGTCTCTGGGCAGCAGAAGACGTATGTGACGTTCAGAGAGCAGCAGGCCACACAGAAAGACAGGGTCCGGGTGATAGGAGTGGCTGCTCCAGACGAACACCCCCCGATCCTTTAGGCATATGCTGCAGGGCAGGACAGTCTGGGCTCCGTTTAGGAGCTGCCATGGCCGCGGGACCCGGGTTAACTTGCACGGCCAACCAACTCCTTGGCTTCCTCAAGGATTGTGGGGACTCCTTCACTGTTCTTGGACATCTTGGCAGGAACAGCAGTTATGACATCATCCTTGATCAGGTCCGAAGGTAGCATAGATGCGAGACACCCGACCTTCCTGTTGCCTGCAAGAGAAGACATGAGATCCTGTCCATTGAAGATTTAATTTCTAATCTCTTTCAAATTCTACAGCAGACACTCAGCCAGAAGCCATGCAAATATGGCTACCTTTTCGGCTTCAGAAAGGTCCTCATTTTGAAGAAGAGGTACACAGGACATACGTTTGGGTGGCAAAGAATATAAGATGTGGTATAACAGGAAAGCAAGCCTTGCCTCTGCTTCCTTGGTGACAACAGTACAAAGGTTTGAGTATGGTTAGACAGACAGACAACTGGGTACATGTTGGCTGTGTCACACTTAAAGAGAGATGAGGTATTCAAAATCCCTTTTATCATCATAGGGTTGGTGGAATTAAAAAGGCAAAAGCTTAGTATATAGTAGAATTTTTGTTTTCTTGGTAGTCCTCAGAAAGCTCCTAGGCCAGTGGTGGTGAACCTGTGGCACGCATGCTGCAGCGGGCTGTATCATTGAAGCTCTAAAAGGTTCGCCATCACTGTCCTAGGCCAAAACCCATTTCAGTCTGCCCCAAGAGGGCTATTTCTAGCACAGTCCTGTAACTATACTTTGGCAGGTTGCTGAGGGGTACTGCAAAGAGAAGCAGCAGCCACTAACTGGCATCACATGCACACTGACTCCTATGGGATCCTCCAGCAACTAATACCCACACGCCTGGCTCTTCCCACTTCTTTTTTTTTTTTTTTTTTTGGTGGGTACCGGGGGTCGACCTCACGACCTCATGCCAGCAAGGCGCCCGTGCCGCTGAGCGATATCACCGGCCCCTTTTTCATATGTGGGTTCCGGGAGTCAAACTCAGGCCCTCGCGCTTGCCAGGCAGGCGCTTATGCCGCTGAGCCATCTCACCAGCCCCCACTTCTTTAAGGGCCCAAAAAATGTGTACAGCAAGTGTGTATGTGTGTGTCAGAGAAGGCAGAGCTGGGGTTAAGGATGGCCAAGAGGGGAACCCTATAAAAACCCTGGCTAGGGAATGTGCAGTTCCAGCTGTCATCCTGCATAGAAAGAGAACCATCAATCAATCCATGTGTTTCTGTTCAACTGAGGGGATGTGTCCCCAACACTTTCATATGCATTCATGGAACCCAGACTTAAGATCCCAGTTTCCTCAACAGGAAGGCAGCTCCTTGGGGTAACCATGCCTCTCTCATGATGTCCACCTCTTCTCATGCCCTTCAAGCAGCAGCACAGAGACTGGGTGTATACAAGGGCTGCTGGGTGGAAAAAGCCAGATACAAAAGGCAATATATGTTATGACTCCCACTCCATGAAATGTCCAGCCCAGCACCTCCAGAGCGATGGTGGAGTAGTGGTTGCCAGGGGCTGAAGGGGAGAATCAGAAGTGACTGCAACCTTAAAGGGATGACCAATGTTTAAATAGCTGTGTCTACCCTGATTTGAACATTACACAATGTGGGTACATATATCAAAACATCACCGAGTACCTCATAAATACATAATTTTTATATGAGTTTAAAAAAAGGACCGCTAACTTTTGTATTAGTTTTTAAAAAGTTTCTTTTAGAGATGATGAAAATGTTCTGGGATTAGATAGCGCAATCTTGTAACTATACTAAAATCAGTGAATTGTATACTGTATTTTAAAATGGTGTTTTAATTAAAAAAAACAAAAAACAAAAAAAAACAAACCCAAACCAAAAACTTCCTGGAGACCCAGAAAAGCTTTAGTGGAGAAATCACTGCCTAACCCTTAAAGCAGCAGAAGCAGATGAAAGGCTCTAATGCTCCTTAAATGAAGACTACAGGACTGGGACAGCTGTGGACACGAGTCCAGAGAAACCAATGAACAAAGTCCTTCCTTTGAAGCAGCAAAAAGCTTTAGGTAGGAAGAAGCCAAACAGATTCAACAAGCCTAAGTCTTTGCCAGGGCTCCTCAGTCTCGCTGCAGTCCTGGCCCCAGAGCCACTGTTTTCACACCAGTGGCTGCCCACAGGTCAGATGGGGAGCACGCAGCATGCCCACAGTTACCAACTTATAGGTCTCCTCCTCCTCGTCCTCCTCCTCCCAGGAGCACAAAGCGTTGTCTACCAAGAGGAAAAAGAACAGTAAAGATGCTGACAAAGGGCTTACTGGGATCAGAGGTGTGTGACCTAGACTTTGGGGACTTCATCAAGCCACTCACTGGATTAGAAACACAAACTATTGCCTCAGTAGGTGACAGGTGAGAAAAGGAGTACACTTGACTGTGACTACCATGCTCTACATGTGTACACTTCTTCCACCTCCCCTAAGCCTCTCCTCACCAGCAAACCCTTCCTTGAACCTGCTTTGTGCTGTCTTCTGAAGTACTTGCTTCTCAGGACCCCTCCTTGTCATGTCCAGAAAGGTTGTGGTCTGATTTTTTTTTTCTTTTTGGTGGTACTGGGAGTTGAACCCAGGGCCTTACACATGCTAAGCAAGTGCTATATGGCTGAGCTATATTATATTCATGGCCATCAATGCCATTTTGTTGCTTCTTCGAATTATCAAGCGGTTGAAAAAATACTGCAACTATCTGTGTGTGTGAGACACCAACATACGTCTAGTGTATGTGATGAAATACGTAACTTCTGGCTCTGGACCCTGGGAAAAAAACATGGGCCTCTGGGGACACTGCTGGCAACACAGAAGTCAGAGTTCTACTGTGGCAAGTCTTAAGCTGCATCATTCTTTGGTTTCTTTCTGTAAACCAAGAGAATACCTGTCCTATCTAATTCAGCAGGGTTTTTTTTTTAGGATTTTCCCAGACTCAAGAAGCTTCTGATGTATTACAGATTTCATAAGAACCAGAAGCAGATGGTCAGTAGGCAGAAATTTCCCCTGTAAGTATTGAAATGTGGGAGATGGGAAAGCTCTTGTTGGAACCAGCAACATAACCAACAAAACCCAGGCTTCTCAGCTTCCACTGTCTGTAATGCCATTGTTATGGTGCGTGGCTTTCACAATCAAGAAAAACTGACACCCCCTTCTTTCCTGAACTTGAGTACTTAATAAGACCAGTGAAAGGCAGTCCCTGAACCAGATTGATATTTTGACTGGATGGGATCTGTGGGCTGATCTCGTAAGAGGATGGTCCCACACTGTGGAGGAAAGGATGGTTCCTTAAGACATTGGTCAAAGCTCTCTGCGGCCAGGTTCCCAGCAGTGCTGAGTAGGCTAGGCTAAAAGATCTGCAAAATCAACCACACAGCATTAGGAGTATAGTTCAATTAAATAGAAAAAGATTAATGATTTGGGAAAAAAAAAAAACTTTTATAAAAGACAGGCTAGGAGCTACTACTATAGAGGAAGTGCTCTTGTTAATAAGCTTCCTTAGGGAGGAGGAAACTAGGACAGATGGGGCAATCATTAACATTCTAAATAACTCATTATTATCTAAAGATCTCCTAATTATACCTTCTGTCCTATTTTTACAAAAGAGAGAGGAGAAATAGTGGTACAGGAATACTCTTATCAACCCTTGCAAGACAGGTGATCAGGCCAGGCGTGGTGGCGAACCTCTGTAATCCTAGCACTTGGGAGGCTGAGGCAGGAGGATAGCCATGAGTTTGAGGCCAGCCTGGGCTAAACAGTGAGATCCTGTCTCCAAAAAAAAAGACAGATGATCACTGGAAAATCTTCCTGAAGAAACTTCACCATGTCCAGGGCTGTCCTTGCTAGACCATATGAAAGAATATTTCTGGCCCCTACGGGGGCCACTTATCTCATGTTTAATTATACAGGATCGGGAGAAACAGCCCTGGACTTGGGTTCACAAAAGTGGGCTATGATTTTGGTTCTATCATTAGCCAGCTATGTAGACCCTGTCAAGACCTTACCTGGGTCTTAATTCCTTTCATCTATTAACTGGCTAGAAACTAATCATGAGGACTCAAGGGTCTTCCCAACACTGATGGTTTATTAGTACAGGCAGAGCTTACTGAGAAGTTGGGAAGTAATAAAGAAAGGGAAGCTGGGCTTAGTGGTGCATGCCTGTTAATTCCAGCACTTGGAAGGCTGAGGCAGGAGGACTGCTGTGAGTTCGAGGCCAGCCTGGGCTACAAAGTGAGTTCAAGCCAGCCTGAACTGCATAGTGCTATCCTGTCTCAAAAAGACAAAAATAAATAAATAAATTTCAAAAACCCACCTAAATAAATAAATAAGTAAATGAGGGGGAGAGAGGAGAGGGAGAGAGGGACAGAGAGAGACAGAGAGAGAGAGATGAAGGGAGGGACACTGGCTGTATCTCAGTAAGCAAATGAGCAAATGGTCTGTGTATAAAAGAGGCTATAATTCAGCTATGGAGATAAAGTTGAGTCATTAAAACCACAAGCTGACTCAATCATGGGCCTGAAATAGTAGCTGTAATACAATCACATGGATTCTTCTCTTCCACACTCAACCCATTGTTCTGCCACACTCAGCAGGTCATAGCAGTTTACATGTTGCTTTTAATGAACCAGCCCTGACAGTAACTCTCCTCTTCCAGCTCCTCAATGGGTCTTTGTACACTGGTCATTCCCTCATATCTCTAAAGACCGGAAGATTTGAACATTCCTTTAAATTCTAAGGAAAAGGCTAGTGTCTTTGAATAGGGGCAGCTGCCTGGTTGGGAATGAGGAGGGCTATGGGGCAGATCTGCTTGACAGTACTTCTGTTTTTTGGCTCTTAGTAATCATCCAGGAGGAACAGCCATAGATAGCCAAGCAAGGGGCAGAACAGCTGAGTCCAGCAAGCCCAGAGGAAACCTGAAGTCCCTGAAGCCTGTGTATTTTGAGAATGGAGCCTTCTACTTCCAGTCTCTTCTCTTTATAATCCTACTGTCACTGTAAAATTACAAAGTAAAAATACTATTTAAGGACCTTAAGAAGCCTTCTAGATGAATTCTCACTTTGTATATAAAGAAACTAAGTCTCAGAAACAGTAAGTGATTTGTCTAAGGTAACATGACAGCACCACATGGATGCTAATCTGACTCTGGGTCTTTCGATCCCTCTTTAGTCTTACATGCTTTGTTCACTACTTTGATGCCTGACCTTCTGTTTAAGTTTGCATGATGTGACAGAACCACAGTCTAAAAAGTGACAGACTGACTAGAAATGTCTCCCCTGATAGAGTCTCCCAGATATGTTCAGGTGTGCTTAGTGAACCCAGACCCAGAAAGATAAGGTGGAGCTATTTAAAATTATGCAATTCTTGTTTTCATTTCAGTATCTCCTAATAGTAAGTCTCCCATTCCCTCTGCACTGGGAGACAGTACTCTGATTATTGGGTCTTCTGCTAAAACATTAGGTTCTGACAAAATCCCTTCTTTCTCTGCCTGTAAATCCTGTTTTCCCACCTGGAAAGGAGTAGAGACTGGGATCTCCCCGGCAGAGGGAAGTCACTGTTGTCTGGCTGCCTCTGTACAGGAAGCATCTGGGATCTAGCACAGTTCCACAGGAAGAGGCTTAAAAGGGAATTCCCCATCAGTCTGATGAAGGCTGGCGTTTAACCAAGGAGTTGTAGAAAACAGTAAGTGTATGTAAGGTATTTTTGTCAGGCTTAATACTGAATGTAAAGTCACATCACCTTATATACTGGGTAGAAAACAATGCTGCAAGAACCTCTAAGACCAAATACAAAGCAGTACTACTAGCTGTGCTCTTACTCAAGTGCCTATCAATAAGACTAAATGCTCTAACCCAGAGAGTGACACTCTTCACACCTACCTCTTCTTCCCTTTAGAGAGCCTGTACTGAAGGACGCCACAAAATGGACAAGTTGTGACGAGGGACCTTTCTGTTTAGGGAAGGTTTTAAGGTCATACAGAAGAGCCCCAGAAAGGAATTTCCCTGTATGGGCAGAAGTAGGCAACCAGCCATTACAGATGAGACTTACAGTGATCTGTGATGTTTGGGCCAGGGCCCTGAGCTTACGTGGGCTTGTATGCCCTGTACCTTTGATCCTTAGGTCCCCTTTCCAGGCTGTGATAGGTACTACAGGCCCCAGAGACATCAGCATATTAAGCTCAGCAATGGCCAAAGCCAGACATCAACTCTTCTCTTTAAAATAACCTCCAAGGGCTGGTGAGATGGCTCAGCGGCGTAAGTACCTACCTGGCGAGCGCGAGGGCCCGAGTTTGACTCCTGGAACCCACATACGAAAAAAGGGCCGGTGATATCGCTCAGCGGCACGGGCGCCTGCTGGAGCGCAAGGTCCTGAGGTCAACCCCCGGTACCCACAAAAATAAAATAAAATAAAATAAAATAACCTCCAAGTAAACCTCTTATTAAATGGGCCTACGAAGTGTACCAGCCAACACAGGGAACACAGATTTAACTCCTTTAGAAGCAGAAACCTTTTAATGCTCTCTCACCCTTTGACCTGGGAAAGCCATTACTCCAGCCCCACAGGGCTCACTAGACATGACAGTACAGGTCAACTCCTGATGAGGGCCACACTGGCCACACTTTCTTTTGAACTACTCTCTTGGTCACTGCATGCTTCCTTCCCTCAAGGGAAAGTGATCATTAATCTTTCTCCATACTAACGCGGGGATCATTTGTCTTCTATCTCTGCAATTCCTTTTAGAGGCTCTGGCTCAGTGTAAGACACTTAAATCTGCAAGTTGGGAAAGGATGCTGCAAGGAGTTCGGGGAGAGCGAGGAAAGAGGAGGGTAACTGCACACAAGGAAAAGGCAGTGCTCCAACACAACGTAATCCTTCAGTTGAGATGCCCATCTCAAGATATTCTTACATCTGAAGACAATGACATCTCATGTTTGCTGTGTCTTCTGCTTGTGAGGTTGAGAGTAAGGACTCTTATTTTTTAATTTGTATCTAATAATACAGTTGTGTGTTTTAGGTCAATTCTTTTTCATGTACACAAATCCCCACTCAAAACCCTGTGTCTTGCAACATAGTTCCCTTGTTCGAAATTTCTGTTTGAGAATGGGAGAAATACAAGAAGTCAAATATAACTGATTGGTTGTCAGTCCCTCAAACTCTGGTTTTCCAAGGCAGTACTTCCCAATGTGGGTACAGGAACAGTAACTCACACTCGCTGCGGGGATGTAGGAAGTTTCTAAACCCATAGAGTACCGTTATCTGCTCAACACTAGCAGGACCAGAGCAGAGAGGCCTCACCCCTTCAATACCCTAGCTGGGCTCCATTTGCTTACTTACCCTGACGGGGTCCTCTCTTCCGTCGGAACGCTGCCCCTGACTGCAGAGCTTCCAGAAGACTGTCCATCACCCCTGTCTCATCACCCTCTGTCAGGAACAAAGACAGAGATAGAAACTCTTTAACCAGAACAGCACAGCAAATGTCAAGCTCCATGAAATGCAAAGCTGTTGCTGGGATTCCCCTCTCATACAGTGGCTGACAGATCAGAACAGACAAGGAAGGCTCACCTTCAGGTCTTATAGACCCCTGTTTAGTTGTGTCTATTTAAAAATGGCCCAAAGATTTCCTTGCCTACTATTCAGTGCAAACCCTGGGACATGTCTGTCCAGTGCCACACTCCCTGCACTAACTGGGACTAGCATACAGAACTACAGAACTGCCCAACTCCAAGACCAGAGTGAGTACCAAGATGGCAATGCTAAATTAATAAGCAACCATACCAAACCCTCTTTATCCTAAAGTGTTCTACTGCAATTGTAAACTTCTCATGCAGAGCCTGGTGCAGGTTCCAGGGCAGGGCTAAGGGAAGAAGAGCACAGATCAAGAGTGCATTTCAAGATGGAGGCAGGGGGAAAAAAGCAGAGGAGAAGGGCAAGTAAGAATTAAGATGCTATATATACATGTACCAACTCCTCAGGACCAATTTATGCACTATATATTACAAACATGTACTAATTAAAAGAAAATAAGAGTGCATTCCAGCTGGGGACAGTGGCACACATCTGTAATTCCAGTGCTCTGGGAGGCTGAGGCAGGAGGACTGTAAGTTGGGAGCCAAGCCTGGACAACTTAGGGACTTAGTGAGAATGTCTCAAATTTAAAGGGAGCAGGGGTTGGAATGTAGCTCAGTGCAAAGGCTCTGGGTTCAATCCCCAGTACGACCACCACTATCACCACAAAAAAAGCATTTCACTCAAGTGCTGCCTCCAGTGGCTGCATCTTCCTGAAGCCAGCTCTGTTATCTTAAAGCAACAGCCTGGCTGGAATATAAAGAGTTAAGTAGAATCCTTGTTCTAGCCAGGCTCAGTTTCCATGGCAACAGCTCAGGATAGTGAAATCTGAAACTGTGAAATCCCAAGGAGCCAGTTGGCTGCCAGCTCCAAGGCTGGGGCTCATTGATACAGCGCCACCTGCTGCCTGAACATCACTAGCGCAGTTGACCTATATTCCAACCTCATTTGCTTGACCCAGGTACTGGGAACAGGGCAAGGCCCACTACGCCACCTGTCGACTGGGTGCAGTTCTCACTCCATTTGTCGACTGGACTTCACCTTCTCCCACTGCCTCTTAGCCTTTTACTCTTTCCTAGAGTAAAAAACCCTGGAGGCCCAGGGAGAATGGGTAGGTGAAGGATACTCAGTGTGGCCCTTCATAGCATTGCTGGAGTAAAGTCTGTCGCTCAAATAAGGGTAAGGGAATTGCTTTCCAGAAAAGTATAATGAAAAGTTCCCGGGAGCAAGAGGCATTAGAGTAGCCCTTGCTGCTTGTTAGTTATGCTCGTGCTCTGCATTTTGAGTCTCACCAGACTGAACAGCCCCGAAGACCCCTTCACTTGCAGAAGGTTCACGGCCCTTCAAGTTCAGCTCAGTATCATGAGCAATATGTGCTGTATTGGTGAATTTCCGCTGCCCATGGCTGGGGGTGGGGAGAGCAGGGAATCCAAAGCAGGAAAGAAGCAGACACAGGAAACAGAGGCCCAGTAATTGAGACCACATGTTTCAACAAAGACATGCTTCTGGTGGTGAAATAAAGATTCTGCTGAAGAAAAGAAGTTGGCCAGCCTCCCGCTCCTATCCAAAGTTCGGTCCAGTTATGATCTCATAGGTGTGTGCAACTGTGCTAAGGTACTAGAGACATGGTTCTCAGTGAAATAAGCAGAAAAGGAGGGCAAGCCACCATGGGAGGAGAGTCAGGAAAACATTTTAAGGAAAAAACCCCAAAAGATTTAGTGGAGAGAATGAGAACAGGCCAGAGGACGCCCTGGACAGGCAAAAGGAAAGAATACATATTATAGCAATACTAAAATCGCTGAGGAGAGAATGCAAGAACTAGCAAAGGACTGAAAAAGATCTCAGCATGGAAAACTGGAATATGCACACAACTGAAGTGGGGTTAAAGTCCAGCATCAGGATCTTGGAGGCGGAAAGCTCCCAAAAATCATCTTCCAAGAGCTAAGCTCAGACCCGAGCTTTTCTTTATGGCCTCTAGATTCTAGTCAGAGAAACCTTCCACATATTCCTGTCTCCACCCATCAGTCCTTCTGCACTTGCCTGCATTCATGTCTATGAGTTGCTCTCTCTTCTGTTGCTTCTCCAGCCGCTCTTTCTCTGCCTTCTCCTTGGCTAGTTTTGCTCGCCGCATCTTTTCTTCTGTCTCCCGTCGCTTCTGGTTCTCCTTGACTGCTTGCTGGGGGAGGAGGGAGAACATATGTACACTCACCACCAACAAACAAGACCCCTGTGGAAAGTCAGCAGTTTGCCCTTGCTCACCAAAAACATATTCCTAAAGTTGTGCAGATCCATGAAGAATTCTTCCACAGACAACTTCTTGGGGTCAAAGAGGAAGTACTCGCCTAGCTCCTTGTAGAGCGTCTCCATGTTTGAATGCATCATCCGGAGCTTGTTATACTGCTCCTGTGCATCCTTCACAAAGCTGTGCGGCCAAGGAATAAAGGAACAAGAGCCACTTCCCTCGCGCAGAGAATTACTCAAGGACGCATACAAGCATGCACGATGATCTTCAATACGGCACCATGCATTACAGCAAAAACAGAAGCAGTAAGTATCAGAAGAGGGGAACGGTGAGCAACAAACTATGGTACACCGACAGAATAGAAGATAGCAATTCAGCAAGAGGCTGCTCAACATATACGTGATGGAAACATGGCTAAGGCATTTTGAGCAAAAAGCAATGTAAGTTTTAAAATGCATTCGTTGGTGTAAATCAGAAAGAAGCCTAGCAGCAGTGGTTAATTTCACAAAAGGCCGAAGGGGATAACGTGTGCGCAATGGCAATGGGGCCAGGGAAGGGAAATGACAAATGCGTGCCTGGTTTTCACTTCTACAACCATGAGACTGCTTTCAGGAACTACGTATTTAATGGAAAAAAACTGTTTGAATAAGAGAGAGGCTGAATATTGCCACATCTATCCTAGTTGTTCCCTTAGGGTAAGTTTTTCTTCCTTTCCTAAGAAGCAACACCCTCCTTTCAGGAAAGGATATAGTCATTTTTTCAACAAACTTGTCTTTTTCATCTGTGGCTGCAGGAAAATTCTGAATATCACGTTCCACATCAGAAATCTGTTTCTTCATCTGATCTAGGTTCTTTTGCAAGTTTTCAGCAGAAACTACAGGAGGCACAAAAACAGACAGCACAAGAGCTTCACAGCAATTCTAGCATCAAGACCCCCTAGCTTCACTCTTCATTCTGTATACATATACTGGTACTTAATTAGTTCTCTTATGTACTGTTCTCTAATCATTTCACATATGTAGGTTTCATTTTTGCAGCAAGACTATAATTATTTGGTAACTGAACTTCCAGCCTCCATAATACTAAGAACAGAAGACAGACATTTAATCTAAAAAGAATCTGTCAAATCCCCTGAGACCTTGATCTCATTTATTTTACAGAACAGCGTTTTAGAGGAAGGAGACACATAGAATTACAGAGGCAGGATAGAAATCTGTCCTATTTCTACTGAATGCTTTGCCTAATTCCAGGATAGCCCGACCTGATGTTTATTGATCCAGCCTGTGCTTTTTGAATCACAAAAACCATGGTCTGAAAACACTTGCCTTTCTAATTGATTTTTGGTGTGTGTTTCTCTAGGAAGGGAAAGTCTGCTTCCATTTCTACACACAGAGACCTCCTTTTAGCCTTACCTCTTCCCCTATGGCATATAAACTATGACTAAACCCTCTCCCTTACTAAACCCTTCCTACTTACTGGAGCCTGAATTGAAAATGATTTAAAATCTAGACTGTTGGTGGTGCACGGCTATAAGCCCAGCACTCAGGAGGCTGAGGCAGGAGGACTGCTGTGAGTTGGAGGCCAGCCTGGGCTACATAGTGAGTTCAAAGACAGCATGAACTACATAGAAAGACCCTGTCTCGAAAAACAGCAACAACAAAAAATCTAGACTGTGTCTTATTTCTTATTTCTGAAAGTTCAGAGGCTCAGAACCATCTTCACTCTTCACCCTGACCTGCCTCACCTCGACTGGCTTTTTCCACATGGGCAAGCTCATCTGGAAACTTGAGGACATCAGGATAGTCATTCTCACATAACTCAGCCAAGAAGTGCAGCAATGTCATCTTCTGATCTGTAGACTTGGTGTCTCGAAGCTTGGGGCAAGAGGCGAAATCATTAGTCCTGACCTGCCCAAGACTGCCTCAGGCCCACACCAGGCACACAGAGGGCTGTACACCTTCCCTTCAGGTGTCCTGCTCTAATCCCATGTCTCACCTTACAGAGGAAGCTGATATTGAAGCCAAAAGCACCAGCATTCCTGGAGCCAGCATTCATATAGTTTCCAACAAGGAGGGTAATTTCTAGGAGGCTGGAGAAACTCTCACTTTTACGCAACTCCTCACAAGCGGCAGTGACAGACACAATCTCTGGCTTGATATTCTCCACTTGTTCACTGAATTGTAGCTTGAAGAGGATGGCATTGAGGCGAGGCCGCAGACGGGGCACTGTGCCCATCTAGTGGGGAAGACAAGCTGGTCCATTACAGCTAATAGAAAGAAGTCAGAAAAAGATACAGGCTCGAGCTTCCTCTGGGAGGATCAGAGTTGCAGAGCAGGGGTAAGAATGAGAGAAAGATAGGGTCAATGGAATTTCTATCGACAGATGAAAAGCATGATATTTATACACGGTGGGGAGTACTACTTTGTTATGAAGAAGGATAAACGAGTCATTTGTAGGAAAATGTATGCACCTTGAGACGATATTAAGTGAAATATTTAAATAAGACACAAGCTTAAATACTGCATGATTTGTTATATGAGAAACCCAGAATATAAATAAAAGGGCAAAATAAAAGATAGATAATAAGAAACAAGGAGATACATATTTTGCAAATGGCAAGGGGACCAAGAGATGGAATGAGGAGGGAGGAAAGGGATGTAAAAAGAATTAAATGTGTTAATACATATACCAACTCCCCAAGAAGAATGTAATCATTATGCACTGCAAACATGTACCATGAAAAAGAAAAAGAAAGATAGGTTCAAAACAGACAAGCGGTAAGGAGCAAGTGTCCAGGCTGGTCTCTAGAGCAAAGGGAACAAGGGAGCCAGAGAAGAGCAGAACGCCACAGCCCCACTCACCACCACGCCAAACTGCTCGGACTCCGCCAGATCGTTGTACTCATCCTTCAGCTCAGAGAGCACTTTTAACTGCTCTGGTTCTGGCATTTGTTTAATGAGGTTCTAAAAGGGAGAAAGGACATCTGTGGGTGAGGGGAGGATGAGCCGACAACTCAAGTCTAAGCGACTTTTACTCTCTTATCAGTCCCACTCTGCCAAGGACTAGTTCAAAGGAAACAGGCGGTGGTAGGGTGGGGGAACAGCCCGTAAGATGGCAGGACTTTTGAGAAATATGCTGAAATCACCTGACCACCAGAGAAATGGCAGTTTCTCTGAAGCTAGTATTTTAAGTCAACAAGGCTAGAGGAGGGTCCTCCTCATCTAAGGAGGGAGGAGCAGAGGCCAGTGTATAGCCAGGAAGCGGAGCCAGCTCTTGCAGGTCCACCCTGCTCCTTACCTGGATCATAGACTCGGTCAGAACAGCTTCATTCACCTCCAGGATGACATTCTTAATCTCTTGATAGGGCATGCGGAAGGAACCCAAAAAGATTGCTGCCGGAAGAGGTAAGACATGTTCTTCTCAGTGTCTTCCCCCTTGCCAACCCATCCTACAAGCCCATGCTGGATAATCTTTCCAAGAAAGTGCTTTGAAAGTCACTCTGCCTATACAGTTAAAACTCAAGCTCCAAACCTAGCATTTAAGCTTTCTCAATCCCACATTTACATCACACACCAGCCACACTGTTCCATGCATCACATTCCACAAACATCACAATTCCTTGCCTTTGCTCACACAGAAGTCTTTGATCTTCTCTATGTACAGACTTTCACCCCACTCGGTTTTAGTCTCCCACTCCCAAGATTCCATCCTTAAAGCTGCCACTGCCTTGATCTTCCCTCTCTCTTCCCCGTTCTTCTTCTGTGGTGCTGGGGATTGAATCCAGGTTCTGAGGTATGCTAGGCAAGGGCTCTACCACCGAGCTGCATCTCAGCGCCACCTTTTTTTGAGATATGGTCTTGCTAAATCGCCCAGACTGGTCCTGAACTTGTGATCCTCCTACCTCCCAAATAGATGGGATTATAGGTATATGCCACCATGCCTAGCTGACCTGTTCCAATTCTTAAACTGCTATGACCCATTTCCTAACAAACATATCCTTATCCTTCAAGTGCTATTTTCTTTCCTTTTTCTTATTAAGTTTATTGGTATATTTTAAGTATACATAATGATCATGTTCATCATAGGAAATCTGTACCTGTACATGATATAACTTGACTTTTTTCCCCCCATTCCTCTACCCTCCCTTCAACCAAGTTCTGTTATTTTCTAATCTCTAACTGACTCTTTGATCTTGTCAGGAGCTCTCTCTAGTCTCCTAACCATTCCATTATCTATGTGTCAGTTCCACCCAGCTGTCTCTTTTTGACAAGACCATATAGTCTAATCACTTCACTTGCTCTCCACTATTACTCCCTTTACTGTCACTACTGCCACTACTATTATTTTCTTGCTGACTGTTCCTTCCAGTTGTGGATAACTAAATATTTAATTTCTCTGCTCTTACACTGGGCTGATGCAGATCAGAGTCTATGCATCTGAAGCAACACCCATGATAGCTTGGGCTTTGGTTACTTAGCAGTCCCTTTCTCTGTTTCTCTAATTCCATTATCTCCCAACTATCTTGGCAGCTCCTCCAAAATATAACCAACCTCCCAACTGTCCCACCATTTCCTTTGTTTTGAGAAGACCTTACTCCTTCCCTGAGAAAAAGTAAAGACACTATCAAATTACCTGGCCAGCATTCTCTTCTGCCACTTAAAAACTGAGCATTGGGGGCCGGTGAGATGGCTCAGCGGCTTAAGGGCCTGCCCGGCAAGCGTGAGGGCCCGAGTTCGACTCCCGGAACCCACATACGAAAAGGGGGCCGGTGATATCGCTCAGTGGCACGGGTGCCTGCTGGCGCGCGAGGTCCTGAGGTCGACCCCCCGGTACCCACAAAAAAAAAAAACAAAACAAAAAAAAAAAACTGAGCATTGGGTGCTCTCAGCTATAGACTAGAAAATGTTTAGGAAGGAGTACTTTGGAATCACCTAGAAGAAAAGTGTCTCAATACTCCTATAAGCTTATCAGTATGTACTCATATACATGTGTGTATATGTGTATGTTTGTATATGTATGTGTGTGTATATATATATACTCATTTGTTCCTTCCTCATGTTTCAACATAAGAGGTGGCCCTAATGTCCCTTTCCTTTACCATCTACACAGTGAAGTCTATTTTAAAAGAAGCCAAGCATAGTGGTACACACCTACAATCCCAGCACTGTGACAGGCTGGCGTGAGAGATTCAAAGTTTGAATCAAGCCTGGGCAACTTAGTGACTTCGCAAGACCCTGTATAGCTGGGGTCTTAATTAAAGGTTGGGGATACAGCTCAGTGCAGAGGCCCTGGGTTCAACCCCCAGTGCCACAAAAAGTAAAAACAAAACAAAAAAACTTTCTTGACTCAATGTTCCTCTCTCTCCTTACCTTTTTCATTTCATAGCATTCTGAAAACAGTCTTATTTTCTCTTTCACAATTTTGATTTATTCTTTCCCCACAAAACTAATGAAAAGATGGCATCTACTGAGTGCAGGTACTCTATGTAAGATTCTGCTCTGCGTCCTCTCACTCACTGCCACCATACCTCCCTAATAAGGAGAATCTGTTTGGGGCATTTGCCTATTTCAGTAAATAGTACCGCTTTCCACAGAGCGATCTAGGCTCAGTAAACACCTCCTTTATCCCCTCAGCCAATCACTAATTCTGTCCTCCTACTATTCTGTGCCTTCCTTTTCTTCTCAGCATTTGGTTTTAGGCCCTGATCACCTCTCATCCATTTAAAAGCAATAACGTAACTCACGCCTCTGCCAAGTCGTCCTTTACTAAGCACCCAGTGTGAAAACCACTGGGAAGACGTGGGGCTGTAACACTCATTCTCCGATTAAAATCCCTCCAGGAACTTCTACAGCTTCACTCAGCTCTCCTCAGCTACTCGCAGTTCTTGAACTGCACAATGCTTCTGAGCCCTCACAGGGCTGATCTCTCTCCTGAAATGAGCCGGGCCTCACCCTTCACTTAATTCCTTCTTCATAGTTCTTTCTAGTCAGTTCAGGAAGTATCTCCATGAGAATGTTCTCTAGGATTTCCCCCTCCAAAACTCTCCCCCATGATTTGGATGCCCCCTTTCCTAGGATTCTCATAAGCATTCTAGCCTGCCTCCATCACAGCACTTATCGGTCTGTGTTGTTGTTGTTGTTATTATTATCTGCCTTTATGTCCATCAAACACATGGTTCAAGAGGACACGGACCACATCTGACTCAGCTTCACATCCTAAACACATATGAGGCACTTAATCATTGTTGACTAAGTTTCATCTTTCAGGCCATCTTATTATAAACTAATCTCAGTTCTCTTTCTTAATTCTTTTTTCCCTGTCAACATCACTCTACTAGAACAATGATGTACTACAGCACAGTCTTGCTTACTGCTTTCTCTATATCACTGATTTCACTTACGGTATGTATACTTAGTATGTCTTCGGCCAAATCACAACACTTGAACTTTAGTTTCTCATTTGGAAAAATAAGGACAATAACCACATCCCAAGATTATGAGTGAGTTCTACAGAATATATACCCTTTCATCTCTGGAACACATGCTTAATTTGTGCCCTACTAGAGCCTGCCATATAGCAGACCATCAAATATTTGTTGAATAGAAATTTAAATTTATGCTGGGCATGGTGGCATGTGCCTGTAATCCCAGCACATGGGAAGTTGAGGCAGGAGGACTGCTGTGAGTTGGAGGCCAGCCTGAGATACATAGTGAGAACCTGCCTCAAAAAAAAAAAAAAAGAAAAAGAAAAAAGGAAAAAAGAAATTTAAATTTATATTACTCAGAATAAAATAGGTGGATCAACAGTTAAAATGGACAACAAAAATTAACATTCATCTTGACCATCAATAAAGTGTTACCTCTATCAAATTTGCAGAGGAATTTCTGATCCCATTCAGAGTGCAAGATTTACCTCATTTACTCTAAATTACAAAGTAATTTTAGATTTAATTGAAGCCAAAATATTACTTGCATTCATTATCAAAACTGAGATAGGAAGAAGTGTACTGAGGCTGGAACACTTCACTGTGGATGCAACGAAAAGAGCAAAGGCTTTGAAGCAAGAAAGTCTGAGGTTCAAACCCCAGACTGGTCTCCTACTAGCTCTATGGCTAGACAAATTCCTAAAAGTCTTAACCTGTTTCCTTGGCATAAAACTGGACACTTACCAACCCTGTAGTGCAACCAAAGGGGTTAAACACAATATTGGAAATTCACTATGCAATGCTTGGGATAGAGCAAGAATTCAACAAATGGTAGCCAGAGTCAACACAATTAAATTCCCGAGAATTCCTTCACATTTCCAAGAGTTGGGATTACAGAGTTACTCACAGAGATTCTGGGCAGTCTTTGAATCCAACACCTTTAATTCTTTTACTTTTTTCTTTTGCACAGATTTCTTTTCTTCTCCACCTTCTTGATCCTTCTTGGCTAGTGAAGGAAAAATGAGAAAAACATGAGTAAGGGTAAGCCACCCCTGTGCCTTTTTTTTGTTTGTTTTGAGGAAGGGGTCTCGCTATGTAGTTCAGGCTGGCCTTGAACTCACTTATGTAGCCTAGGCTGGCCTTGAACTCATGGTGATCTTCCTGCCTCAGCCTCCCCAGCGGTAGGATTACTCGCATGTGCCACCATGTCTGGCTCTGTGCCTTACTGAACTAATATTATTCAGCCTGGAAATGGGCTTTCACCTTCTCTCTATATTATAATGGTCTCCCCATTGTATTCTTTCAAGGCTAACTTCTCTTTAGCCACGTTTCTATAGTGGATCACTCCCCACTATAATAAATATGTCATTTAAATATTTCTAATAGTTATCAATAATAGTTTCTTACCTATTTTCTATCTACTTGCAAGGATCAGCAAACTATCTAAAACTATTCACAAAAACAGCCTATGAAGAATAACTTGCCAACCCCCGTACTTTCCCTATAAAATTTTTCATTTCTCCAACTACCTATGATTTTCCTCCTAATCCCTGCTTAATATGATGCTTCTTTATAGCACCTCCTCTCACTGACATTATATAATGTTCTTTTCTCTACAAGACAATGCCTTTGTTATTAATCTTTGTAAATCCCATGGCATAAAAATGTATTCCTAGTATCACAGTGGTAAATGTACAGAAGATGTAACATATTCCTTTCCTTCTACACTCCTCTTAAACTCACCAAAGCCAATACAGTTACCCTTTTACATGAAGTTTCCCCTGATAAATGTACTCACTTTCTGCTTTGATAAACTAATTTTCATGTTATTTGTTATCTATACCAACAATTATATAGCATTTCATATACATTGTTTTGATATTTTTAAAGTAGTGTTACTTTCTAAGTATGGATACTTTCTTGTCCCACCTAGATTTCAAAATTCAAGGCCATGGGGAAAATAGTATTCTATTATATCATTCCCTCAGCAGTTAACATAACAGTAAATACTCACTAAAAATAGTTGATACTGGCTCTTGAGGAGGTTTAAGTAGTAAACAGAAAAGGAAATGGAAACTGTTCTGGACAGATACAAGTGTAAAATACTTTGTCCTATATTATAACTTGGTGTCAACTTTTTAGGAAGCCATAGGGGAATAGTTTTGAAGGGAAAGTCAAAAAACTGACAAAGCTCGTTGTGCCTGAGCAAAGGAATGCGGTACTTGATCATGAGAGCAGAAGGAATACTTCTGAACACAAAGATTTTTGCACCATGTGAAAAGTATTACCTGGTTCAAACAAAAAAATTAAAACAAAACCTCCAGAAAGTCTCCAAAAAGTTACATGACAAAAGCTACAAAGAACGATAAAAAAAAAAAAAATCCTCCCTTTGGCCCATGTCGAAAAATCCTCCCTTTGGCCCATGTCGTTTGTGTCTGGATGTCCCCACAAAGCCTCATGCGGTCATGGGGGCATGCTCCTAGAGTTTGTGATTGACTCATTGTCTAGTGCTGGGGTTATGGGCCTGAGTGCTACACACACCAGTGGGGTGGGCAGCCTGCACACAATATACGGGAGGGAAGGAGGCTTGATCTCTCTCGCATTCTTCCTCCCCTCTTATAAGAGTTGCTTTTGCTGTCTCCCGCTGCCATGAACCGTTGCCTTCTGCCACGCCACCCTGCCTTGGAGCCAGCTGATTACAGACTGAAGCCTCCACAAACTGTGAGCTAAATAAACCTTTCCTTCCTTAATTTTGGGTGTCGGGTATTTTGTCTCAGCAACGAGAAAAAAGTAACTAAGATAGCCCAGGACCCTAATTTAAAGAAGACAAATGTTAAATACATAAAGATTAGTTATTGAGTACTTGTATGTCCCAAGCTATTCTGGGTGATGGAAGTATAACAAGTGAAAAAATACAGAAAGGAAGGAATCTGCCTTCATTCTAATAAAAAGAAACAGACTAAACCAGTTACAGATATGTCACATGATAATAAGTGCTAAAAAAAAATCAAGTAGGAAAGAAAATGCAGAATGGATTACAACTTTGGGAAGTGGTCAAGGGTGATATTACTGAGATAACATTTTTTTTTTTTTTTTGTGGGTACCGGGGGTCGACCTCAGGACCTCGCGCGCCAACAGGCACCTGTGCCGCTGAGCAATATCACCGGCCCCTTTTTCGTATGTGGGATCCAGGAGTCGAACTCGGGCCCTCGCGCTTGCAAGGCAGGCGCTTACGCCGCTGAGCCATCTCACCGGCCCTGAGATAACATTTAAGTGAAGAAGTTTCAGAAGGTGAGGGAGTAAGCCCCAAGAATATGGGGTGGGGTGCAGAAGCATTTCAGGCAGAGGGACAACAATTACAAAGGTTGCTGGGCATGGTAGCACACGCCTATAATCCCAGTACCTGGGAGGCCGAGGCAAGAAGATTGCCATGAGCTCGAGGCCAGCCTGGCTACATAGCGAGACTCTGTCTCAAAAAAACAAAACAAAACAAAACAAAACAAAACAAAACAAAACAAAAAACAATTGCAAAGGTTAAAATGGGCCATGCTTACTGTGCTGAAGAAAAAGTAAATGGTTCCTATGGCTAGAGTAAATGGAGTGAGAGAAAAGCAGGAGATGAAGTCAGATAAGAGATCATATAAAAAATGAAAATTTATGGTTTGATAAAAATGGAGATTGAAGACATTCAGATTATATCACAAAAACTTAAAAGCAGGAAAAGTGAAAAGAAAGCAAATCTCTCATTTGGTATAGAAAAGATACACTATCACTAATTTCTTTCCAATTTTTTATTTTTTGAGACAGGGCCTCACTATGTGTAGTTCAGGCTGGCCGTAGACTCACTATGTAGCCCAAGATGACCTCAAACTCACAGTGATCCTCCTGCCTCAGCCTCCCAAATTCTGGTATTACAGGCATGCACCACCAGGCCCGGCCATCAATGATATTGAAAAATGGAAAACCAGACTGTTTTATTTGCTTGCAATGAGATAAAAAGGTACATATACAAGAAAGGAAGGAACAAAACTGTCATTTTTGCAGAAAATATGCCTACGTGTAGCAATCCAATACAATCCAATGAAAAACTACTGGAACTAATAATCCAATAAATGGTGACAGATTAAAAGACAAACATGGGGCTGGGAATATAGCTTAGTGGCACAAGCACCTGCCTGGCAAGCACAAGGTCCTGAGTTCAATTCCCAGCACACACACACACACAAAAAAACAAAAACAAAAACATGGACTTCCAGTTCCATCAAAATGGAGCAGCCTCATAGGAAGGAAATACTTAAGACAATTCTTTTTTTTTATTTTTTATTTTTTGTGGGTACCAGGGGTTGACCTCAGGACCTCGCATGCCTGCAGGCGCCTGTGCCACTGAGCGATATCACCGGCCCTTTTTTCGTATGTGGGTTCAGGAGTCGAACTCAGGCCCTCGCGCTTGCCAGGCAGGCGCTTATACCGCTGAGCCATCTCACCGGCCTGACAATTCTATTTTAAAAGCAAGAAGGCCAAACAGCCATAGTCAGAAAAAAGTCTTCACAACACATCATAGTCAAAACCCCAAAAGTCCAACAAAAGAATGGAATCTTAAAAGTGGTTAGGGAAAGGTAGTAAGCCACTTATAAAGGAAAACTCATTAAAATTGTAGCAGACTTCTCAACACAAACCTTAAAAGCCAGGAAAGCTTGGAGTGAAATGTTTCAAGTCCTAAAAACACCAATTTCTGACTGACATATCCTACAAAACTATCTTTCAAAATTGATGGAGAAATAAGATAAGTTTCATGATAAAAACACCTTAAGAAATTCATGACCACCAAATTAGCACTCCAAACAATTCTCAAGATATTCTTAGAAAGAGACAACAAAGCTAACGATGACATTAAGTCTAATAGTATGAATACCCCAGGTAGAACAATGACATAAAGTCTGATAGAATGAATACACCAGGCAGGGTGAGCAGTTAAGTAGAAGAAAGGGAATCAGCAACAGGAAAATAAGGCAATGACAGGAATAAATCAATACTTGTCAGTAAGAACTCTTAATGTGAATTGTCTCAATTCCCTAATCAGAAGTAGACCAGCACAATTGATCAAGAAACAAAATCCAACAGTATGCTGTATTCAAGGAACATATTTAACCCAAAAAGAAACTCACAGACTAAAAATCAAAGGATGAAAAACAATATTCCACACAATGGAAACTCAAAAAAAAAAAAAAAAAAAAAAGAATTGAACACAACCTTTGAACAAATGAACTTAATAGATACCTACAGTGTTCTACCTAACAATAGAATACACTTTCTTTTCAGCAGCCCACGGGACTTTCTCCAAAATAGACCACATACTAACAAATAAAGCAAGGTTAAGTAAATATAAGAGACATGAAATTATACCACGCATATTATCAGATCATGGTACAATGATGAAATTAACAATAAAACACAGAAATTGTGCAAATGCACAGAAACTAAACAATATACTCTTAGCTAAACAATGGGTTACAGAAGAAATCCAGGTAGAAATAAGACAGTTTCTTGAACTAAATGATAATGCCAGTACAACATACCAGAACTTATGGGACACAGTGAAAGCAGTCCTAAGAAATAAGTTTATAGCTGTGATGCCCACATCACAAAAACAGAGTTAGCCCAAATAATCTAATGATGCACCTTAAAGTCCTAGAAAACAAGGACAATTGAAATCCAAAGCTAGTACAAGGAAAGAAATTATAAAGATTGAAGTAGAAATCAATGAAATGGAGGCCAAAAAACCAAATCAAACCAAACCAACCCTCAAGGAATTAATGAATCAAAGAGCTGTTTCTTTGGAAGAAAAGAACAAAACAAAATAAAAGGAAAGAAAATACCCAAATCAATGCAACTAGAAATGAAAAAGATGAAATCATGAGGGACACTGCTGAAATAAAAAACATTATTATTAACTACTTTGCCAACCTCTATGCCAACAAATTAGAGAATTCAGAGGAAATGGATAGATTCCTAGGTACTTATGAATTACCAAAACTGAGCCAAGATGATTTAAAAAACCTGAATGATCCAATAACAGGCAAAGAAATGGAAGCAGTAATAAAAATCTTACCAAGAAAAGCCCAGGTCTGGACAGGTTCACTATTAAATTCTATAATAACTTCAGGGAAATTCTAACACCAATACTCCTCAAAGTTTTTAATGAAATTAAGAGGGAAGGAGTATTCCCAAAGTCATTCTTGGAGGCTACCAGTACCCTGATTCCAAACCAAAGAATCCAACCAAAAAAGAGAACTATAGACCAATCTCTTAAGGATACAGATGAAAAAACCCTCAACAAGATACCGGCAAACAGAATGCAGTGAATCATCAAAAAGATCATACATGATGACCAATTAGGCTTCATCCCAGGGATGCAAGGATGGTTCAACACATGCAAATCAATAAAATCATATAAACAGGCAATACATCATATAAACAGAGGCAAAAACAAAAATCACATGATCTCAAAAGATTCAGAAAAAACCTTTGACAAAATCCAATATCCTTTCATGATAAAAACACTGAAGAAACTAGGTATAGAAGGACCTCATCTCAATCTGATAAAAGCCATTTATGACAAACCTACTGAACATCGTAATTAAATGGGAAAAACTGAAAGCTTTCCCTCTAAAATCAGGAACAAGACAAGGATGTCCACTATTACCTCTCCTGTTCAACACAGCTGTCCAAACATTAGCAAGAGCAATTAGACAAGAAAAAGAAATTGAAGGTGTATAAAGGGAAGAAGTCAAATTATCATTATTTGCAGATGACATGATCCTCTACATAGGAAACACACAAAAAATTGCCAAAGACTCTTAGAATTAATAACCAAATTCAGTAATGTAGCAGAATACAAAATCAACACACAAAAATGAATAGCATTCCTATACATTAATAATGAACCTACTGAGAAAGAAATTAGAAAAAAACCCACCATTCACAATAACACCAAGAAAAACTAAACACATACTTGGGAGAAAGGAAAAAGCAAGATATACCTGGTACAGGTATAAATTCCCTATGATGAATGTTATCACTATGTATATCTAAAATGTACCACTAAAATAAAGATGGTTTTAGAAAAACGTAAAACTTATGGGCTTTCTGAACAGAACCCCAGTTACACAGGAAATAGTACCAAGAATCAACAAATGGGATGATATCAAATTAAAAAGCTTCTGCACAGCAAGAGAAACAACCAACCAAGTGAAAAGACAACCTACAGAATGGGAAAAAATTTTTTGCCAGCCATTCCTCAGACAGAGGACTCACACCCAGACTATATAAAAATTCAAGTTAGACCCCGCCAAAAAAAGAATCAAAAAATGGACAAACAAAATGAATAAACACTTCACAGGAGAAGTACAAATAGCCAATTAACACACAAAGAAATGCTCAAATTGATGGCCATTAGAGAAATGCAAATTAAAGCAACACTGAAATTCATCTTACCCCAGAAAGAATGGCCATCATCAAGAAATAAAATAGTAACAAATACTGTAGAGGCTGTGGGGGAAAGAGGAACCCTTCTGGAGGGAGGGAATGTAAACTAGTACAACTATGGAAATTAGTGTGGAGAATCCTCAAAAAACTGAAACTTGAAGTTCCATTTGAACCAGCTATTCTCCTGTGAGGTATCTTCCCAAAAGAGTTAAAGACATCATATCACAGTGACACATGTACACCCATTTTATAGCAGCACAACTCATAACAGCTAAATCTTGGAAGCAGCCTATACATCCATCAACAGATGAATAGATGAAAGAAAATGTGGTATTTAGACACAATACTGTTCTGCCATAAAGAAAATAAACTTGAGTAATCTGTAGGAAAATGAATGCACTTTGAGACCATAGTGTTAAATGAAATAAATCAGACACACAAGCTTAAATATTTCATGGTTTCTCCTATATGAGAAACCCAAAGTATAAATAAATTAAAGAGCAAAATAAAAGATAGATAATGGAAATAGACAGATCTTTCTCAAAGGGGGAGGGGAACAAGAGATGGAGGATAGGGAAAGGGGATGAAAAAAGGAATTAAACTGTGTTATGAACATGTACCAACTCCACACGAGGACCATAAACATTATGTATTATATTTTTTTGTGTGTGTGTGTAGGTACCGGGGGTCGACCTCAAGACCTCGCATGCCTGCAGGCACCCATGCCACTGAGCGATATCACCGGCCCTTTTTTCGTATGTGGGTACTGGGAGTCGAACTCAGGACCTCGCGCTTGCCAGGCAGGCACTTATGCTGCTGAGCCATCTTACTGGCCCAACAGTATTATAAACGTACTAAAACTAAAGTAAAATGAAAAAGAATCAAAAAGGGTAAAGGGACCTAAATAATTAGAAATGATGTTTCTATACTTCAAATTACTAAAACATTCAAATCAGTAGACTGAGAAGTTGTATATATACTATAAAATCTAGAGCAGCATCTAAGAAAACTATGTAAAGTAATATACTTAAACAATATAAATAAACCAAAACAATTTTAAAAAATATTTCAAGAATCCACAGCAAACAGGAAACAGAAACAAAGGGAACAAGACTGGCTAAGTGAATTAATCAGAAAAAGAAAAAACTCCATATGATGGTTTCTATAAGAAATATATATAATTTTTTTGTGAGTACTGGGACTTGAACCCAGGACCTTGCACTTGCCAGGCAGGTGCTGCACCGCTGAGCTACACCCCCAGCCCCTCTGTAAGAAATTTACTTCAAGAGCTGGGTGTGGTGGTACACATCTGTAATTCCAGTACTCGGGAGCCTGAAGCAGGATTGCCATGAGTTCAAGGCCAGCCTGGGCTACACAGTGACTTCAAGGCTAGTCTGAACTACATAGGGAGACCCTGCCTAAAAAAAAAAAAAAAATTTACTTCAGGCGGGGTGTGGTGGTCCATGCCTTTATTCCCAGAACTCGGGAGGTTGAGGCAGGAGGATCACTGTGAGTTCAAGGCCAGCCTGAATTACATGGTGAGACCCTGTCTCAAGCCCTCAATCACCCCTCCAAAAAAGAAATTTACTTCAACTCAGCAGCACTTGGGAGGCTGAGGCAGGAGGATTGCCCCACGTTCAAGGCCAACCTGGACTCCATAGGAAGTTCAAGGCCAGCCTGAACTATACAGCAAAATCCTGTCTCAAAAAAAAAAAAAAAAAAAAAAAAATTGCTTCGAAGATGTAGATTGCACTTTACAGATGCTAGTAACAGGATGAATATATTCTGAGTTCAGATGTCCCTAGAAGTTTACTGAAGAATTTTGTGTATGACCAAGGAAGATTAATCCCTAGCTAAATGCTGGATACTGGCTAGATAAGAAATGGGCTCTAGGTAGGTATGGTGCTGCATGCCTGTGCATATAGCACCCTGGGAAGCTGAGGGAGGAGGATCACAAGCTTGAGCCCAGCCTGGGCAACTTAGCAAGACCCTGTTTCAGAATAATGGCTGGGTGGGGATGTAGCTCAACACAAAGGCCCTGGGTTCAACCTTTCAATACTGAAAAAAAAAAAGCCCCCCTTCCCTCCAAAATAGAGGCAAGTAGTGTCCACACAAGCTAGAAGCTCATACACCTGTAATCCTGGCTACTTGGGAGGCTGAGACTGGAGGTCCAAAGCCAGCCTGGGAGTGGGGAGGTATAGGGCAGTGATGAAAAGGTGAATTAATCTGGAGGAAGGGCCTCTGTGTATCTGAGTGAGCTGCTGGGAACACTGCTCAGGGTTTCCTGGGCCTGTTCTGTGCCCAGCTCTGTCTAGGTGCCAGACTCATCTCTGTCTGGTGGAGTTTCTGGGCCAGGTGGGGACACTGACCTTGGAAGATTCCAGAAGACACTGGGAACATCCAGTCCAGTCTTCAGCAGTGGGAGATGACTTCCCAGAGGAAGTCACATGTAAATTAAGAAAGATATGCTGTGCACAGGGAACAGAACAAGCAAAGGCCCAGAGATGGCAGAGCTGAGGTTAGCTGTCAGTGGAGGGCCAAAAGTGAGCGACAAAGCCTAAAGGCCACATTTAGACTTTATCCTGAGATTGAATACACTAAAGTTTTAAGCAATGGAAAGAAATATTCAAATCTATCTTTCAAGAGAAATATTCTGGCTGCCAATGTGGAGTTGGGTTGGGCTGGAGGGTGGGAGGCCACTTAGTTGTTGCTCTAGTTGAGGCTCCAGACAGTGGTGGCCACAACCATATCCATCTTCAGGAAAACCAACATCAGACCAGCCTGTCATCTAATACTCTGTCCAGTTCTGGAATGTGCAACACAACCAGAGATGGCCCTTGTCAGTCCCAGGGAGTAGGAAAGGCAGGGATCTGCCAGCTTCTCTGAGGGCAGTGGTCACAGCCTGCTTGGAAACCCCTAGGTGGGACTTTGGCCCTCTTGGGACATGGTACTCGGGTAACTAGGACCTACCCAATTCTCTGGCAGCACGTAAGTGCTTATTTAGATGCTCGAAGCTAGTTCTTAACCTGCCAAATGACAAATGCTAATCACAGGGATGAGGTGGGGGGAAATGCCCATCATAGAGACTAGGTAAGGACAAATGCCAATCATGGCCAATCTGCTTGGCTACTTAGAGCAGGCACTGCCCTTAAGGAGGACCATGGAGCTTGGTCTTGGATAATGGCTTGGTGGTGGTTGGGGTGGAAGATCAGAAATGCCTGGCCCGTTCTCAGGAGAGCACCTCTGAGGCCCCTTCCAACTCACAAATGACTACAGGGTGCTCTAAGTACTGCCTTTTTTGGGGGGGGAGGTGGGATGGGTCCATTAATCTCAACATTTAACCCATTAGAAAGTTCTTGAGGATGGGTATGGTAGTACAGGCCTGAAATCTCAGCTACTCGGGCTGATCCTAAGTTTGAGGCCAGCCTGGGCAACTTAGTGAGATCTTATCTCAGAAAAGCAAGTTTGCTTTGAAGTACACATGGTGGTTCTAGAAGCAAGTGGTACTTTGTGATACTGAAACAACAAAAAGCTAACGACAAGGAGACTCAAACTGCCTGGGCTTGCTTGCTGCTTCTGCTGAGAGCTGGTCAGTACTCGTGGCCTTGGCCATCAGCGCCAGAGTCAGTATGACCTTCTGACTCATTCTCTCACAGCCACACATACACCAAAGCACAGAAAGCGTAGCTTTTGTTTTTAAAGCCTTTTTATTTAAAAACAAAACCCAAATAAAAGTATTTCCCATTGGAGGCTATTGTTTTGTCTTCTAAAAATTTTATTACAGAAGTATCTCCCATTTCCATGTGAGAGGAAAGATGTCTTATTTTTTCTAAAACCAACAGTGGAGAACTTTTAGAAAACAAAACAAAGTGCAAGTAGCTTCCCTCCTTCCATGGCCCAAAATAACCTTAATGTGTCATATGAGACAGCGTTAAGACTCAACCAATAATGCTTACATTAAAAAATTTTAGAACATTAGAGATTGACTCTAAATCAGCAACAAAAAACATATATTGACAATATTTTCCCATAAAACAACAACAACAACAAACCATAATGAAATCCTTTAAACATAGTGACTTTAGAAGTTTTATTTATGGAGCATTTTTTTTAACCAAGTGATTTTGCATTTTATATATGTATAAAAAAAAGATGTAAGTTGGCTGACAGTAAAAGGCTGAAAGAAGATAAACCATGCAAACAGTCATTTTTTTACAAAAATAGAATGAGTATTTATCAAATAAGTAGACTTCAGAGCAAAGAAAGTAACCAGAGACAAAGACATTACATAAGATTAAAGGGTTACTCTCCTAGGAAAACAGTTCTAAATGTATATGAACCAAACACCAATCCTTCAAAATATAAGAAACAAAAACTGATAGAGATGAAATAAGAAACAGATATTGGCAAGCTGGGCATGGTGGTGCACACCTGTAATCCCAGCACTTGGGGGGCTGAGGCAGGAGGATTGCCTCAAGTTCAAGGTAAACCTGGACTACACAGCTGAGTTCAAGGCCAGCCTGCACTACGCAGCTAGACCCTGTCTCATAAAAAATAAGATATAGCCAAGTCATAGCTATAGTTACTTGGAGACATTAATATCCCACTGTCGGTAATAGGTAGAACTAATAGAAAACCAGCAAGGATATGGAAACGAATAATAAAGTCAAATGATGGGGTCTAACTGACACTTAATGAGTAAGAGCAGAATAAACATATTTTTCAAGAGGCTACTGAACATTTACCAAGAAAGACCATACCCTGGGTCATAAAGTAAATCTGCACAAATATACATAAGGACTGAAATACAGCATGTTCTCTGATCATAATGGGATAATACTATAACCCAGTAACAGAAAAGTAACAGGAAAATATTCTAATACTTGGAAACTGTAGAACTACTAATACTGTAATATGTGAATCAAAGAGGAAGTCTCAGGTAAAATTCTGTCTATCTGTGTATCTCTCGATCTATCCATCCATCCATCTATCATGGTATGTACTGGGGCTACAACTTGGAGTGTTATGCATGGTAGACAAGTCTTCTACCACAGAGCTACACCTACAGCCCTCAAGAGATTTAAAAACTATTAAAATGAAAGTATAATACATCAAAATATATGGGAAACAGCCAAAGAAATGTTAACAGGGAAATTTACAGTACTAAGTTTACATTAGAAGAGATCTTAAATCAGTAATTTCTTGTCTTAAAAAACAAGAAAAGAGTAAATTATACCCAAAATAAGCAGAAGGTAAACAATAAAGGGCAGAAATCAGTAACAATGAAAACAGAAAAATCAATTACACAAAGAGATGACTTTTAAAAAAATCAGTAAAACAGATAAAAGTTCTAGAAAGACTGACAAAGATAAAAAGAAGGCTTACATTCCTACCTGGGAATGAAACAGTATG
Organism: Erethizon dorsatum; assembly: GCA_028451465.1. Classification (NCBI taxonomy): domain Eukaryota; kingdom Metazoa; phylum Chordata; class Mammalia; order Rodentia; family Erethizontidae; genus Erethizon; species Erethizon dorsatum. Next base: position 68,119,168 of record CM051838.1, read on the forward strand.
ATTACGGGTCCTGCATCCATTAAAACACTAAGTGAATACTACAAACAATCTCTCACAAATGGACAACAAGAAACGGACCAATTCCTCATGTATTTTAGTGTGCTGTTGTTAGAGACATATGTTTATGATTTTGTATCTTTCTGAAATCAGTATGTTTTTCTGAAATGTTTTGAAGCCTATTTTGTTCAATATAAAGTCACCCCAGCCTTTTTTGTGGCTTTTATTTCCTTGGTATCTTTCTTTATCCTTTTACTTTCAATCTATTTGTATCTCTAAATCTAAAATGTGTCTCCTATGACAACACATAGCTGGATCATGTTTCTAATCCATCCGACAATCCTTGCCAGTTTTTTTTTTTTTTTTGGGGGTGGGTACCGGGGGTCGAACTCAGGACCTCGCGCGCCAGCAGGCGCCCATGCCGCTGAGCAATATCACCGGCCCTTTTTTCGTATGTGGGTACCGGAAGTCAAACTCAGGACCTCGCGCTTGCCAGGCAGGCACTTATGTCGTCGCTGAGCTATCTCACCAGCCCCTTCACTCATATTTAAAGTCATTATGTACTGATATAGTTGGATTTTTTTGTTTTCCATGTCTCCTGTCTTTTTCCTCCATTCTTCCTTCAATACTTTCTTTTGCATTAGGAAAACATTTCCCCTTCCTTCCTACCTCCCCAGGGCCTTTACACTGAGCTCCCAGCCCTTTTTTTGTTTTGAGACAGGGTCCTGCTAAGTCAATAAGTTGCCCAGACTGGGTTCAAACTTTCAATCCTGCCTCAGCCTCCTGAGTGCTGGGATTACAAGCATGCACCACCATGCATGGCTCTAGAGGCTTTAAATGGTTGTTTCAAAAAATAATTCAGCAGTTTCACCAGGGAGCAGATCAGCAGAGTTCATCATGTTCTTATTTTCCCAGTCTGTTATGGATTTTCTTTTTAATTTACTATGCAATTATAATACATTTGGTCTTTAGGCCAGTAATATAACCTAAACTAATTCCTTCAAGTTTACTTTGTGCCCTTTTGACACAATCCTATTAGTCCTTAATCACTTATTTGCTTGCTGGCAATTAAAAAAACTGTCAAACTTTCTTTGACCTAGATTTGAAATCAGTCATTTTTCTAAGGAGTTCTAAAACATATCTCCTAAAAGAGTTCTGCTCTGTTAGTGGGGTATGGTACTTAGAGGCCAAGACAATTCTGAAGAAGATGTGATACTTGTACTATCACCTATCAAAGATATTATTTCATCAAATATAAGAGCAATTATATAAGATACCCATTATTTTATGTACCATTAAGAAAAAATCTTGCCAAATAAAATTTGACATCGATTATGCTTAAACAACCATATTAGCATTTGCAAAAGTTCAAAATCCATTCAGGAAAACTGTATTTTTTACTGCCCTCTCCACCCCAAAAATAGTCTGAGTATTCATGAAAACACTTGGTGAACTAATTCAAAGAGAACCTCCTGATAAAGTCCATCTATAAAATTCATAGCTAACTTCATATTTACTGTTTAGACTGAATCCTGACCCTCAAGCCAGGAATAAGGCAAAGATGTTTGCTCTCATAACTCTTTAAGTGGTATTTCTTTTATACATTAGAAATTATAACTAGAAACAAGACAAAAAGTACCATAAAACCAGAGGGGGAAAAATGAAGAAAAATAAGTATGTAAGCTGTACGAACAAGATTTATATGTTATAAACTACAAAAAACTAATGGGAGAAGCCAAGACCTAAATATATACATCTTCATAGAAGACTCATTGATGGTGGCCTTTTAGGTAGTACTTGTTTCCAATTTTTGGAAGTTTATGTCTAGGAGTGTATTTGCTAGGTCATATTATAATTCTGTGTTGAATGGAATGTATTGAATCTATAGATCAATTTGCAAAAATATACATATATACTTTCCAAAGTTGAAAACAAGTACTCAAATACACACACATACATGTTCATAGCACCATTATTCACTATAGCCAAAAGGCAGAAACTACGTAAATGTCCATTCATCAATGAGTGCATTAACAAATGCATAGTGGAATCGTATTCTGCTATAAAAGGGGTGGTGATAATATGTACTAATGTAAATGAACATCAAAGACAACATGCTAGGTGAAGAAGCCGGACTCCATGTCATACTGTATGATTCCACTTATATGAAATATCAAAAATAGGTAAATCTAAAGATAGAATAGAGATAGATGGACTGTCAGGGGTTAGGAGGAGGGAAGAACAGGAAGCAACTAACTAATGGGTATAGGATTTCCTTTTGGAGTGATGAGAATATTTTGGAACTAGGTAGAGGTGATGGTTGTAGAACATTGCAAATGTACTAAATGCCACTGAAATATTCACTCTGAAATGGTTAATTTTATGCTATGTGAATTTCACCTGATTAAATAAAGTATCAGTTGTTTAAAATGTTTAAAAACACACACATTAACAGCTGGGTGTGATACTGCAGGCCTGTAATCCCAGCACTCAGGAGAATGAGACATAAGGATCGCTGTCAGCTTGAGGCCAGCCCGGGCTACATAATGAGTTCAAGGCCAGCCTGCACTACACAGCAACACCCTGTCTCAAAAAAAAAAAAAAAAAAAAAGAATATGGATTGTACAATAGATAACAGTATTATATCAATGATAAATTTCCTAAATGTGACCATTATGCTGTGATACAGAAGAGAATTCCTTGTATTTAACAGACACATACTAAACAGGTTAAGGATCACGATGTCATTATTTTATCACAGTTTAGTTTTAAAATTTTTTTATAAAAGAAAATGTTTATAGCACCATTACTAACAGCCAAAAGTAAAAAACATCCAAATGTCCATTAACTGATGAATGGGAAAACCAAATGCAGTGATAACTATATAATGAAATATTATTCAGTTATAAAAGGCATGAACTGCCAATGTATGCACATGGATGAATTTGCAAACATCATTAGAGTGAAAGGAGTCAGACACAAAAGGCACATATTATATGATTACATTAATAACAAAATGCCTGTGACAGGCAAATCTGTAAAAACAGAAAGGAGATTACTAGTTACCAAATTGGTGGGAATAAGTGGAAAGAGTAACAGATTTAGGGTTTATTTTGGGTTTGATAAGAATGTTCTGCAATTTAAAAAAAAAAAAAAAGAATGTTCTGGAATTAGTGGCAGTGGATATATAACTAATATATATTTTAAAAGGTATTAGACGCTTTACGGATGAATTTTATGATATGTGAATTATATCTCAATACATAAATGCATATACAGTTATACCTCAGTTCACGAACGCTACTGTTCATAAACAATTCAATTCTAAACAAAAGTGTTTGACAAAATTTTGTTTCTATTCACAAACTCCACATTGGGTGACAAATACAACCACGACCATCTTCCCCACACAAACACAAACGTGGCCATCTTTCCCAAAATCGTAAACAAATTAAGTTTATGACCAAATTGCCACTATACACATACATTCATATGTACAACGAATGAACAATCTAACTGTGAAACACAAAAATATTAAACTTGTAGAAGAAAACAAAAAAAAAATCTTCAGAACTTTGGGGTAAGCAACAATTTCTTAGATTGACAAAAAAACATGTGGTACACAGAATCACCAGCTGGCTTCAAAGTTTCCTGCTACCTAACAGCATGCCCTGTACAAATCTTCCCCCTTGAGAGTGGGTAGGCCTAACCTACACAGGAAAGCCCCTTGAAAGAAAGTTTGGAGAAAAGCAGTAAGAGTAGTCAGAGAGGTTCAAAGCTGCAGCAGAGCTGGGCAAGGTAGTGCACGTCTGCATCCCAGCACTTGGGAGGCTAAGGCAGGAGGACTGCTAGAGTTCGGCCAGCCGTGGGTACATAGTGAGTTCACAGCCAGCCTGAACTACACAATAAAAATCTGGCTTAAAAAAAAAAAAAAAAAAGGAAGAAGAAGCTGCAGCAGATATTCTCCTGCAGTCTTTGAAGAAGCTAACTACAATGTAAGAGCCTATGTGGCAGAAGATGATGACCTCTAGCAGCTGAAAGCAACTCTAATAGACAGCTAGTGAGAAAGCAGGGACTATATCTTACGATTACAAGGAACTGAATTCAGCCAAACACCCTACGCAGGAGGACACTAAACTCCATAAAGCAATGTAGCTCACCTGGCTTACTTAGAATCTTGATTTCAGCCTGCTGTGATCCTGAGCAGAAGATCCAGATGGTTCAGCTACTGGGCCCATGAAAACTATGAGATAACAAATTTGTTTTGTTTTGGTTTGGTTTGGTTTTTTGAGACAGGATCTTGCTATGTAGTCCAGGCTGGCCTCAAACTCATGGCAATCCTCCTGTCTCAGCCTCCCAAGTGCTGGGATTACAGGCATGGGCCACCACACTCAGCTTCTGTTTTATTTTGTTTTTGAGAGAGGGTCTCACTATATAGTTTAGGCTGGCCTTGAACTCACAGTGATCCTCTTGCCTTAGCCTCCGGAGTGCTGGGATTACAGGTATGCGCAACCATGCCCAGCCATGTTGTTTCAAAGTTTGCAATAAATTTTTATGCAGCAATAGGAAACTATTCAAAATATTAAAAACAAAAAAACTATTAAGTAGCCCTGGTCAAAATTTAAAACCTGTGTTCTATGCCTCAATCTGTTAAGAAATGAAAAAACAGGCTATACACTGGGAAAAAATATTTATGAAATGCCTGATAAAGAATTAATATCCAGAACATAAAAAATTATGACTCAATCATAAGAAATCAACCCAATTGTAAAGATGGGTAGAAGATGTGGACAGACATTTCCCCAAAGAAAGTAAGACGATGGCAAATAAACATGGAGAAAGGATACTCAACATCAAGTTATTAGGAATACATACTAGGACTTAAAACTATTAATGCCTAATCCATTACAATCACTAAGGTTACAAGACAAAACTGACAGTGCTACATGCTGGTGAGAATACAAAGCACCTGCAACTTCCATACATCACGGGTGGAAATAAAAACTGGTATAGCTACTCTGGAAAACAGTTTGGCAATTCCTTATACAGCTAAATACACATTTACTGTATCATATAACCCAATAACTGTATCCCTAGCTATTTTCCCAAGAAAAATAAAAACATGTAATGTCTAGGCAAAATAAGCAAATGCTTTTACTGACTACTGAATATAATTGCTAAAAACTGGATACAACCCAAATTATCTACCATCAGTAACAAACTGCTCAGCAATAAAAAGGAATGAACATGAATGCAACAACATGGATCAATCTAAAATACATCATGCTAAATGAAAGAATACAGACTCAAAAAGCTACTTGGTATATGATTTGATTATATGACATTCTAGAAAAGACAAAATGATAGGGATAGAAAATAGATCAGTAGTTTCTCACAGCCTGGAAGTGAAGGGAGGAGTTGATAACAGGCACGAGAGAACTTTTTAGGATGATGAAAATGTTCTATCTTCATTTTGGTGATTACATCACATTTGTGAAAATTCATAGGAGTGTAACACATAAAAAGGTTGGATTTTGCTGTACATAGTATAAATTATATCTCAGTAAACCTAAGTAAACAAATTATATCCTCGAGGTCAATGAAATACAGTAGTATAAAGTTACAATAAGTGTAACAATGATACTGTGAGAACATATCAAGTGATAAAGAAATAGAAGACATTTCAGAAATAGATGATACACTTAATATATGCTAAAGCACCAACTCAGATCAATGAAAAGGGATAATCTAATCCAGGGACCAATAAACTTTCCTGAGTGATCAAATGGCAAATATTTTAGACTTTGTGAAATATTCAGTTCCTATGGTACCTACTTAAATACCTACTTAACTGTGCTGGTGATGAATAAAAGGAAAGTAGTCACTCAGAATAACCAATCAAATGGGCATGGCTGTGTTCTGATAAAACTTTATTTAAAAAGCAGGCTAGCTTTTTAGGTGTCATTTGCTGACACCTAATCATTAAATGTTGGAATAACTGGCTCTCAGTCTTAAAAGAAACAACTTTATGCTATTCATAAAAATAAATTCCAGATAAACTTCTAAATATAAAAACATAATTTTGAATAAATATCCTAAGTATAATACAAAATTAAGATATAAATTAAATGACTGATTTGATTAGGTAAAAATTTTAAATTTCTCAAGGTAGTGAAAATCATACAAAATATGAAAAGAAATGAGATCTTTTGTTTCCAGTAATGGGGCCAACTTTCCATGGAAAAATACCTAAAATGCTGGTGTAATGTTTAGAAAACCACCTTGAACACAAGCTACAGTTGACAAGACAGTGGTGAATGGCCTCAGAGAGGTAAGCAAGACCATGGAACACTGTTCCAACATCAATTTGATGGTTTTGCGGGGCAAAGGTGGCTGGAGTCAGGGTCCAGTTTCTGCCTGAAGTTAGCAGAAACTGCCTGGTCTCAGCTGGGCATGGCGTCATACACCTGTAATCCCAGCACTCGGGAGGCTGAGGCAGAAGGGTCACTGCGAGTTCGAGGCCAGCCTGGGCTATAAAAAGTGAGTGTGAGGCCAGCCTAAAGTGCATAGTGAAACCATGTCTCAAAAAGACCAAAAATAGGGGCCGGTGAGATGGCTCAGCGGCATAAGCGCCTGCCTTGCAAGCGCGAGGGCCCGAGTTCGACTCCCGGATCCCACATACGAAAAAGGGGCCGGTGATATCGCTCAGTGGCACAGGTGCCTGTTGGTGCGCGAGGTCCTGAGGTCGACCCCCCGGTACCCACAAAAAAAAAAAAAAGACCAAAAATAATAAATAAATAATAAAAATAAATGTCACCATAAAAGGGGAGTGGAAGATAAGAGGGTAAATTGGTCCACTTTTTCAAAAACAAAAACAACCAAAGTGAGGTCTCAGATGAGACTCTCCTCATTAAGCTGGCAACACAAAAGGCTACATCTTCAGGAGTGAACCTGAACACAGACTTGTAGCTGGAAGCCCCAGGAAGACTACACCCTAGGAACACCATGAGTCAGATGTAAGATAGACAAGCCTTGACACAGTTTAATTCCTAAGTCAGTCAAGGTGATCTGCTCTCTTATCTACCTAGAGTGAAAAGTATTAACTTCCTTTCAGAGAAAGATATCATCATCTAGAGTCTCAACAATTATATGGCATACCAAAAGGCAAGATGATTTGCTCAAATTCAAGGGAAAAAACAACAGACACACCATAACCCAGACACATAAGGACTTTAAATCAAAAATCAAAGATGGAGAAGTTCACCAGACTGCAATTTATTTAAAAGAAAAAAAAATTAATGGACATTTTACAACTAAAAAATATAACTGAAATTAAGAGCTCAATAGATGCATTTAATAGGATACAAGAGAAGTCAGTGAATTGGAAGAGGATTAAAAAGATCAAACTACAGAGATAAAAACAGAAAAAACAAAAGACTGTAAGGGATGTGTGAGGCACAGTGAAAAGGTATCCAATACATATGTAACTGGAGGCCCAGGAAGAGAAGAAAGAATTAGACAGAAGCAATATTTATTGATACAGTATCTAGGCCTTCTCCAAAAGTGATGAAAGACTTCATTACACAGAATGAAGAAGCTCAGACAAGCCCAACGATAAATGGGGGGGGGAACCCCACTTACACCATGGCACTATCAAAGTAAAATTGCTAAAAGTCAGAGTTAAAAAGAAATTCTCAAAGTAGCAGGGGGTGGAACATTTTTATCTTCAATTAACAATGCCTAACAGTGGAGTTCTAAAAAAGACAGAATGGAAAATGAAAGCCAGCTTTAGAAAATACAGATGAAATAAGAATATATCCAGTCAAATGCTACAGAAATCATTACCTGCAGTCTTGAATGGGAGTATTTAATTAAGCAGAAGAAAAAAATTATCCCAAAAGAAATTAAGAAATGCAGACTGGAAGAAAACTAGCAGAAAGATATTTTTAAGTGAATATTAATATTATAAAATACTAAAAATATTTGTGGGAATTAAAACATATATAGTAAAACTCAAAAGGAAAGTATGCAATGAATAGATTTAAACAGTGTAAAGTTCTAATATCATATAATTCTAATATAAGTTCTAATATCATATAATGATAATCTAATATCATATAATACCATATAAGTAAAAATTATAATTTGTATTAGTGTGTAATAAGTCCAGAATGCATGCTGTCAAAGGTAACCTCTGGAATGATAGCAAAAAAGATGTATAACACCAGAAGTATAAAATAAGTAAACATTTTTAAATTAACTCATTAAAAAAAAAGGAAAAATAGAAAAGACACAAATCAGGAAAATCAAATGGAAAACAAACAGTAATATGGGAGTGATAAACTCAAATGGATTAAATTCATTACCACAAAAAGATTAAAATCACAAGACTGGATTTACTAAATACACCAAATATGCGTTACTGACAGAGGCATGGCTTACAGTTACAGCTATGTTGAGGGTATTTCAAATAACTGTGTTACACAGAAACAGCCTACATGTTCTAGTTAAGACTGACACTGTCTGCACTCCTTGTTTCCCACCACATGATGACCGCCGCTCTGTGGGGACTCTGCCAGCAAGGCATTTGAAGGGGCCGCTCAACACTGGACAAGAACTTTCCCCGACTAGAACCTGGCTCTTCTCATAAAATCATAAAACTGGACACTCTGGTTTATACCGTGATGAGGCTTCAGTGTCTAATGTTGTGTCTGGCATGTAATATGCACACAATAAATATTTCTATAAGTTTTTTTTTTGGTGGGTACTGGGGGTCGACCTCAGGACCTCGCGCTTGCAAGCAGGCGCTTATGCCGCTAAGCGATATCACTGGCCCTCCATAAGAATTTTTAAAAGACCAATATCATCAATTATAGTTGGTAAAAAATTCCAGCTATGCTGTTTGTAAGAAAAATATCGAGATTAAGGATCTAGAAAGGCTGAAGTCAGAGGGATGGAAAAGCATGCAATCATACTAAGCAAATTCTAACTAAAAGAAAGTTTCTTTAACATCAGGCAAAAACAGTCTTTAAGGCAACAAAAAGCAGTACAAAAGAGAAAGAGAATCACTCCATAATGATAAAAAGGTATAGCTAATCAGAATATAAGAATTTTGAATTTGTATGCCTTGAGTAACATTATCTTATGATAAAGCACTAAACAGGGAAAACTTGAATCTAATGAGGACACGTTAGACAAATCCAAACTGATGAACATGTCAAGGTCATATAAAAATAAAGACTGAGTCTATTTTTTGACGTCTGACTGTTGTTAAGCTTCACTTCTCCCCTTCCCCCCATGTCCTACTTCCAAGGAGGTGGTATGAAAGTCCAAGTGCTCCCTCCTTTGGCACCAGCAGGAGATTCAAACCATGCGAAGTCTGCCTTTGTGCAGACTCTCACCTTGGCTGCACTCCTAATCAAAATAAAAACCCAGGCTAATCTCCTTTCCTTGCTCTCTCAAGACATTTGGAAACCACTTTGATAGGGTTGCCCCGCTTTTCCTGGAGACCTCGATTTATGTAGGTTAATAAACCTCTTCATACTCTTTTGGTATGTGTGTGGGATCATCAGTCTTGATATCCAAACCAAAATCTGAGTCCGGGCAGCAGAGGAATGGGGGTGGGAGAAGTGTCCCTATCTGCTTTTACAGATGACCATAACAGGAATTGTTCGTGAGTAAATGAGACTGAAGATACATGACAACTGAATATAATGAAGGATCTAGGAATTGTTTTCCATAAGAATATTACTGTGGCTTGGCACATGTAGCGGCTCCTTGGGCTGAAGCCTAGCCTTGCAATATGCCGTCGTCAGAGAGGTTTGCTGCATGGTGGTCTGATGCCTCCCAACCACCACTGCCACCTCCTTGGGACTGCCTGTATGATTAGGCCACAATTTTCAAGGAGTAAACGTATTCCTCAGTTCTATGGTGTTTCTGAAGAGCACTGGTTACTGCCAGACACAGCATGCCCTCTATGCAGAAAGGTGAGCTACAGAAACTCATTACCGTTCTTGGACACAAAATGTTGAACTGAAATCTGCAGAATATTTTCTGAGAGTTCTGACCTGGATGGGTAAATCTCAGTATACCTCTTTTCTACTGCCTCAGTACATATTACTGGACTGAAGAATTGATGCTTTTTTGGTTTTTGAGACAGGTTCTCACTATGTAGTTCAGGCTGGCCTCAAACTCATTATGTATCCCAGGCTGGTCTCGAACTCACGTCAATTCTCCTGCCTCAGCCTCTGGAGTTCTGGGATTACAGCCGTGCACCACCACACCTGTCTAGAAATGATGCTTTTTTTGTATTTTTTTTTTTTTATTTTAAAGAGAAGAAAAAACAAAACAAATCAAAAGAAGAACAAATTTTCAAACCAACATAATAGGAGGGTAACAATGGTTAATACATTACGTATTACTATCTTTAAGTTAGTTATTCAGGACACCAGACATTAGCATTCAATTGTCCAAACATTATTGGCACAAACCTTACTCTTCAATGAACTAAGTAAAAATGGTAGTGTATCTATCTTAACCATCATATATATATATATATATATATATATATATATATATATATATATACAATTTTTTTTCCCTTTCCCTTCTTTCTTTTCCCTATTCCAGTCTCTCTTTCCTTTTGACCAGTTTCTTTTTGATTCACCATGTCTATTGTACATTTTGGATCTTATTTACTCTTTCAGTTTCTCATACTAGAGAGATAATACGATGCTTACACATGTGCTTCTGGTTTATTTCACTTATGAGTATTTTCTCGAGTTGCATCCATTTACCTATAAAAGTCTCCAGTTTATCCTTCTTTATGGCTGAATAGTACTCCATTGTATAAAAATACCACATCTTTCTTATTCATTCCTCAGTTGATGGGCATTTGGGTTGTTTCCAAGATCTGGCTATTACAAATTGTGCTGCTATAAACATGGGTGCACATATATCGCTGTGGTACGATGTTTTTAATTCTTCTGGGAAGATGCCCAGAAGGGGAATAGCTGGGTCAAATGGGACCTCCAACCCTAGTTTTCTGAGGAATCTCCACACTGACTTCCACAGTGGCTGTACCAGTCGACACTCCCACCAACAGTGAAGAAGGGTTCCTTTTTCCCCACAGCCCCTCCAGCATTTGTTATTAGTTGATTTCTTAATAGTAGCCATTCTTTCTGGGGTGAGATGGTATCTCAGTGTTGTTTTAATTTGCATCTCTCGAATGACTAGTGATGTTGCACATTTTTTTGTATATTTGTTTGCCATTAGTATTTCTTCATCTGAGAAATGTGTATTCATCTCAGATGCCCATTTTTGGAGTGGGTCTTTAAATTTGGGAGGTCTGATTTTTTTGAGTTCTTTATATGTTCTCGATAGTAATCCTTTGTCTGAGGAACAGCTGGCAAACATTTTTTCCCACATTGTGGGTTGTCTCTTCACTCTGTTGGTGGTTTCTCTTGCTGTGCAAAAGCTTTTTAATAAGATGAGATCCCAGTTATTGATTCTTTGGGATAGTTCCCGTGCGGTTGAGTTTTTATTCATAAAGTCTTTGCCTACACCAATGTCTCCAAGGGTTTTACCTATCCTACCTTCCAGCAGATTTAATGTTTCTGTTTTAATATTTAGATCTCTGATCCATTTTGAATTTAGTTTAGTGCATGGTGAAAGATATGGATCTAGTTTTAATCTTCGGCATGTGTAGAGCCAGTTTTTCCAGCACCAGAAATGATGCTTTTTATTAGGACATTTATTTCATTTCCTAGTACTCCCAATTTCATACTTGAAGCACTGAGAATTTCGGATGGAATATACTGAAGTAGACTTCATGGTTTTTTTGTTTTTTGCTTCATTTCTGTATTCACTTTTAAAATTCTTTCATAATTTATTGACTTTTTTTTTTTTTTTTTTTTTGTGGGTACCGGGGGTCGACCTCAGGACCTTGCGCGCCGCAGGTGCCCGTGCCGCTGAGCGATATCACCGGCCCTTTTTTCGTATGTGGGTACCGGGAGTAGAACTCAGGACCTTGCCAGGCAGGCACTTATGCTGCTGAGCCATCTCACCAGCCCTTGACTGTTTTTTAATAAATTAACATGGCTTGAATGAACTGCCCAGCTCCTGAGGAAGTCACACACAAGACCATGAGATTCCTTATTACAAACAGTCCAATCAATGTCACCTTAAACACATTCAAAGAGGAACTTAATTTAAGTATGAAATTACCACAGCTGGGCCAGTGAGATAGCTCAGCGGCATAAGCGCCTGCCTGGCAAGTGCAAGGTCCTGAGTTCGACTCCCCGTACCCACATACGAAAAAAAGGGCCGGTGATATCGCTCAGTGGCACGGGTGCCTGCTGGTGCACGAGGTCCTGAGTTCGACCCCCGGTACCCACAAAAAAAAAAAAAAAATTACCACAGTAGTAAGAGTATGTAAACTTATGACAGTACTCTTGGGGAGAAAAAAGGCATTCACTTTCTCAACTGGCTTTTTGAAGATGGTGCACACAATCCAACCAGATTGCTGATGACTGATTAAGTTTTGTAAAATTTAAGTTCTGTGAAGAGTCTAATTGTTATATTGTTGTCCACTGTGTTGCAGGCTTTAGGAAAGTTCAAGCGCTTATCGTTTTAGCATTAATTGAAGCTGGAATGACATATGAAGACACGGTACAATTCATAAGACAAAAGTGACACGGGGTTTTTAACAGCAAGAAACTTTTGTTTTTAGAGAAATGTTGCCCTAAAATGTGGCTGCACTTCAAAGACTCCAATGGTAATAGAAACAACTGTCGCATTCGATGAACTGGGGTGCCTGATGCTACTGCCTTTGAAGTGGCACTTGAGACAGGTTCTAATTTGTCATACAATTTAGCCAACATGTTGGCTTAATAAATAAATCTAGTGCAGCTTCCATAGGAGTAATGAAAAGCTGTAGTTTCACCAGGCCACAAGCTTGACAGAACTGCAACCTTTACTTATGATCAACCTATTTGGACACTTAAAAGATTTTTGCTGTTCAGCATTTAATGTGCCTATCATTTTTACCTTACCTGAAATCATGAAGTATTGAATGATATCTTTAAATCTATTTATGTGCCAGAATTTTATCAAATATGAAGAAATTTAGAAAGATCAGGTGCCAAAACACTCAGCACAATACTCATGTATTTTTAGTATCTCACAGAATCAAAATTTCAGGAACTAAGGAACAGTCTAGACCAGTAGTGGTGAACCTATGGCACACACATTACTGTGTTTTTAAGAGAAAAGATGTTAATGTATGAGTTGTGTTTTTCTAAACTAAAATCTCAGTATTCAGGTTTTATTGCAGTGTTGGCACTTTGTGATAAACAATGGGCTTTGGGTTGCAGTTCGGCACTTGGTCTCTGAAGGGTTCACCATCACTGCTCTAGACCTTGTGTGGTCTGTTCTTTCAGTCATTTTAATCTTGTAGGTCCTATACGATTATTTGCCTGCTCACTTTATGTTTACATCTCCCGCACTCATACCAGTATACATCAGGTTTGCTGAACTACCTTTCCTTTTTAATTATTACCAAATCTTTTTTTTTTTTTTTTTGTGGGTACCGGGGGTCCACCTCAGGACCTCATGCGCCAGCAGGCGCCCGTGCCGCTGAGCGATATCACCAGCCCCTTTTTCGTACGTGGGTTGCGGGAGTCGAACTCAGGCCCTTGCGCTTGCCAGGCAGGCACTTAAGCCGCTGAGCCATCTCACCAGCCCCTATTACCAAATCTTACAATGATTATTTAATGTCTTTCTCTAAGTCTTTGTGCTGTTATAGGAAACTTACATTTGGAAAATCTACACTGTTACAGAAACACATGTCTTTAACATCTTCAGATAGGAGGGCTTATAGTTAATTTAATATTTGCACTCTGAGGTGCAACTTAACAGGGAGGGCCTGAAAAGAAAATAGGAAGGGGCTATTAAATATTTTTAGTAAAATGTTATCTTTGTCTTGTGCAGAACATGCAGAATATGCTCTTTAATTTAGTAAATATTTTTAAAGATAGAGATGCTCTGTTATTGTAGTTAAAATAATTCTTTTTTTTTGTTTGTTTTGGTCTTTTTGAGACAGGGTCTCACTATGCAGTTCAGGCTGGCCTTGAACTCACAGCAATCCTACTCTTTCAGCCTTCCAATTAAAATAATTCTTAATCATACAATTTCTGATATTCTTGTATTTTCTCCCATACTTATCAGAAGTTGTTTATCAACTTACTTTTGTTTGAAGTATGACTTCTTCCTTTCTTTCCTCTTTCAAAAGAAAACAAAAAAGTGGGTTTCTGCTAATAAACTGTGTAGACATCTAATAATTCATATATGCCTTCTGAAATCTGTAACAATATTCATGTATTTAACTTGTTTTATTATGTAATTAATAAAATGGTAACTTGTATTAATGTTAGCTCAACCATAAATTTATACTGTCTGGGATGCGTGATTATAGTTTTATGGGAGAAATAATTTGTCAGTGTTCACCAGCTTATAAAAACTTAGAGCTTAATAATCTAAATAAATAATGAAAATTTTAAAAAAGAATATTACTGTGCAAACTGGCAAAATTTGAAAAAAGTCTGAAGATTTATAATGCTATTATATTTATGTTAATTTCCCAATTTAATGAACCTATTATTAGGAAATGCACACCGAAGGGTTAGAATAAAGCACGCATGTAATCCCAGCACTTGAGGGGCTGAGGCAGATCTGCCATGGGTTCGAGGCCAGCCTGAACTACATAGCGAGACCTTGCCTCAAGAACCAAAAGAAAGAGAGAGAGGAAGAAAGGGAGGAAGACAGGGAGGGAGAAAGAGAGGGAGAGAGCGAGGGAGAGAAAGCAGGCAGGCAGCCTCATGTGTGTAACTTAAACCCCAAATGATTCATAAAAGAATATATACATATTATATATATATACTCATACATACATGCAGAGAGAGAGAAGAGAAGGCAAATGTAAAATATCAACATTTTAGGAATGTGGTGAAATAAAACAAGACATTTTTATGCTATTCTAGCAACTTTTAAGTCTGAAATTCTATGAAAAGTTTTAAATATATAAAGCAAACAACAACAAAACACCTGACAGAACTACAATGCCAAATCTATCAAATGGGATACTTTAACTATTTTTTTCAGTAACTGATAATAAAAAAGTAAGGTTCTAAGAAATTTGAACAGGGCCGGGGATATAGCTCAGTGGCATAGCGCCTGCCTGGCAAGTGTGAGGTCCTTAGTTTGATTCCTGGTACCAAAAAACAAACAAAAAATGAAATTTAAACAACACAATCACCAAAGAGAAACTAATGCAGATATTCGGACTACTTCACACAACTGAAGAAAATATACGTGCTCTTTAAGTGCACATAGAACATTTACAATATTGAAAACCAAATTCTACCAATTTCTAAAGACTGAAATTCACAAGAGCGCTGACCATAAAGCAATTAGCTAGAAATACAATAAAAACCCTGAAAACTCCAAAGATGAACTAATGGTCCCCCAAGATGTCTACATCCTGATTCCTGGAACCTGTGAATAATAACCTTACATAGCAAAAAGGACTGAGCAGGTGTGCATAAGTTAAGGATCTTGAGGCCAAAGGACTATTCTGGATTAACTAGATAGGCCCATTATAAAAGATTATAAGAGGGAGACAGGACAGTCAGAGCCAGCAAGATGTGATGAGAGCCTCTTTAATAAATGGTGCTGGAAAAATTGGCTCTACATATGCCGAAGATTAAAATTAGACCCATATCTTTCACCATGCACTAAACTAAATTCAAAATGGATCAAAGAACTAAATATTAAAACAGAAACATTAAATCTCCTGGAAAATAGAATAGGTAAAACTCTTGAAGACATTTGTATAGGCAAAGACTTTATGAATAAAACCCCCATTGCACAGGAAGTATCACAAAGAATCAACAACTGGGATCTCATGTTATTAAAAAGCTTTTGCACAGCAAGAGAAACCACCAACAGAGTGAAGAGACAACCCACAACGTGGGAAAAACTGTTTGCCAGCTGTTCCTCAGACAAAGGATTACTATCGAGAACATACAAAGAACTCAAAAAAATCAGACCTCCCAAATTTAAAGACCCAATCCAGAAATGGGCATCTGAGATGAATAAATACTTCTCAGATGAAGAAATACAAATGGCAAATAAATATATGAAAAAATGTTCAACATCACTAGTCATCCGAGAGATGCAAATTAAAACAACACTGAGATACCATCTCACCCCAGAAAGAATGGCTATTATCAAGAAATCACCTAATGACAAATGCTGGAGGGGCTGTGGGGAAAAAGGAACCCTTCTCCACTGTTGGTGGGAGTGTCGACTGGTACAGCCACTGTGGAAATCAGTGTGGAGATTCCTCAAAAAACTAGGATTGGAGGTCCCATTTGACCCAGCTATTCCCCTTCTGGGCATCTTCCCAGAAGAATTAAAAACATCGTACCACAGCGATATATGTGCACCCATTTTTATAGCAACACAATTTGTAATAGCTAGATCGTGGAAACAACCCAAATGCCCATTAACCGAGGAATGGATAAAAAAGATGCGGTATTTCTATACAATGGAGTACTACTCAGCCATAAAGAAAGATAAACTGGAGACTTTTATAGGTAAATGGATGCAACTCGAGAAAATACTCACAAGTGAAATAAACCGGATGCACATTTGTAAACATCGTATTGTCTCCCTAGTATGAAAATGCAATTTCACTGTGACTATTCCATTCCTTAGTCTTCTATTTTTACCTAGCTTTTACATGGCTTAATCTTATACTGAGTAATATTTTTCTCCAAAAGGTATTTGTACATTCTCTAATGCTTGAGTTTGTTAATACATGAGAATATTTACTTGTTGTCTTTAAAAATAAATAAATAAATAAATAAAGTTAAAAAAAAAAGATGTGATGAGAAAAGCAGAGGTCAGAGAGAGAGAGAGAAATTCAAAGATGCTGGGCTGCTGGCTGTAAACATGAAAGCTGCTATAAGCCAAGAAATATCCGCAGCCTCTAGAAGCTGGAAAAGTCAAGGAAACAGGTTCTCTCCTACAGCCCCCAGAAGGAACACAATCCTGCCAACACTTTGATTTTAGCATTGTGTCCTCCAGAACAAAAAGACAGTAAATTTCTCCAGAAGTAAAAGATAATAAATTTGGATTGCTTTAAGTCACTAAATTTGTGGTAATTTAGCAGGAACCAAATATACTCCATGAATGTGGAAATTAAGCACTTCTAAGCAATCCACTGGAAGCAAATTATAATGGAAAAGAGAAAATGTACTGGACTAAATTATAATAAAAACATTATTATGGACTGAATTATTTCCTCTCCAAATTCATATGATGAAGCCCTCAAACCTCAGAATGTGATTGTATTTGTAGACAGCATCTTTAAGTTAAAACGAGCCATTAGGGTAGTCCCTAATCCAATCTGACTGCTGTCTTTACAAGAAGAGGAAATAACTGTGTGAGGTCATCATGAAAATGTGGCCATCTGCAAGCCAAGAATAAAGGCTTTAGAAGAGATTAAACATGCAAACATCTTGTATAAAACCGTTATCATCTGGAACTGTGAGAAATCAGTTCCTGTAGTTTAAGCTGCTCAGGCTGTAGTACACATTCTGTTATGGCAGCATTGGCAAACTACTATACTTTGCTGTGGTTTAAATATGAAGTACCCCCACAGACTCATGTATCAAGGGCACTGACCTCATCGTCCCCTGATGAATTTATAGTTGAATGGGCTATCTGAAGGTGCGGCCTAGTTAGAGGAAGTGGGGGGTGCCTTTGAAGACTGTATTTTTCTCTGGCTCTCTTTTCTCTTTCTCTGCTTCCTGGCTGCCATCAGGTGAGCAACTTTACCATGGTAGAGCAACTCTACCATGCCCTTCCACCATGATGTTTCTGGCTCAACACAGCCCTAAAGCAAATGGAGAGAGTTGACCATAGACTGAAACCATGAACCCAAATGAACCTTTTCCAATTTTAGTTGTGGATGTCAGGTATTTGTCCCAGCAACAAAAAGCTAACAGAAAACTGGTACCAAGAACGGGGTCATGGCTGTGATTGTAAGCATGTGCTTCAGAAGCCTTTGGAACTGGTTTGTGGGATGAGTCTTGAGAGGGGGCCCAATGAAGCTCTAGAATGGCATAAACTGGGCTTAAGGGATGATTCTGGTGGGGGTTCAGAAGACCAGAAAATTGATGGTTATGAGAACGGAAAAGACTGTGCTCATCATGGGAGTGAGGATTCTTTGGAAATTGCACTAAAAGCAATGTATATTACATTCTGCCAAAAAATTTGTCCACGTCCTAAGGCTTTATGGAAGGCTAAGCTTAAAGGTAATGGGCTAGTTTATGCGGTGGAGGAAATTTCAAGGCAGCACAACATTCAGGTGGTAGCATGGGTACTGTTGGCTGCTTGTAGTCAGATCTACAGTGAGAATCAGGAGCAAAATGCAAAGCATAAAGATTGGAAAAACTTGTAATTTGGCCAAAAAAGAAAGGAAAGGCTATCTACCAAAAGCTGGAGGTAAAAAAAAATCATACTTAATGCTAAAATCTTCCCTCTGAGACTAAAGGCAAGAGAAGGATATTCATTATTATCAACTTCATTCAACAACATTGGAGAGCTTAGCCAGCACAGTAAAGCAAAAAGACATAAAAATTCTAAAGATTAGAAAGGAAGAAATAACTTTCTCATTATTTGAAGATTATAACTGTCAATATAAAAACTGAGAGAATCTAAATTATAAGTCAACAATAAAATTAATCAATCATATAAACCCAGGGATGTAGCTCAGTGGTAGGAGTGCTTGCTTTGCCTGCACAAGGTCCTAGATTCAATCCCTATCATCACAAGAAATAAGTACAGTGGTACCTCGGTTCATAAACTTAATTCTTTCCATAATTCTGGCTGAAACTGAACTGACAAGAACTGAATCAAAATTTCCCCATAAGGGGGCCGGTGATATGGCTCAGTGGCATAAGCGCCCGCCTGGCAAGTGCAAGGTCCTGAGTTCGACTCCCGGTACCCACATAAAGGAAAAAAGGGCCAGTGATATCGCTCAGTGGCACAAGCGCCTGCTGGCAAGCACAAGGTCCTGAGTTTCACTCCCGGTACCCACATTAAAAAAAAAATTTTTTTTCCGCATAAGGTCAACATTGAATCTAACCATTGAATTTGATTCAGTTATCGTCCAGTTTGATTTGGAGAGACTACAAGGGAATATACACAAGTTAAAATAGTTTGTTAATGTAGTGTGGTGTCACTATGTTTAAAAATTTAAAACTGTCACCCACTACAAAACAGAGAAAGACAGGACAGGCATAGGCCTGGGCATCCCTATCCTTAGAAGCTACCTCTGGTTCAGCTTTGACATTGGGTTGCAGGAACTCTCACAACCAGCAGTAAAGCCAGTCACAATACAGACCCATACAATACTCCCATTTGCAACCTTCCAAGCCCTGTTACAGGAACAAAGCATTAATTCAGTATGCAAATATTACAGCACTTAACATAAAACCCTGCCAAGCTTTAGAGGTTTCAGCCCCCATTTTCACCAGGTAAAGGATGGGAAGCCCAGAACAAAGGCCTCATGCTATGACTCACACTATAAAATGATATCAAGGGCTGAGTAATTTCAGCTTATAGAACTGTATGAAATCCCTAAGGGACAAAACCAGAGGTGGATACAGACAGTAGCTCAGCAAAAAAGGGGAGGAAAATCTTATTTGAAAAGACTGATGCCACCAACAAAAGCAGTAGAGAAATTCTCATCACCTAGCTGACTCTTTGGTTAAAACATGGGGCAGTACTGGGTCCATGTTTCCAGCTACTGCAACCCCGACCTCTTTACTAGATTCTAAGACCTTTGCCAGTGGGAACTACAGTTTCCAAAGTAGACATCTAGTCTCCAAGGACCAGATTTTACAAGTGCTGTGCCAGCCTTCCCAAGAAGTCAGCTCTGCAATTTCCCTTCTATAATGTGTCCTCTTCCTTAAAGGGAGGGAATAGATTGCCTACTGTGTTTGCTGAACGTCACAGTCACCAATCCATTTCAGACTGGGAGAAAGAGCGTTAAGCATGATGTTTCATCTTGTCATCTGCCTCTAAATCAGTCTCAGATAGCTCTATAAAGGACATGGGGAAAAGTGAGCATGTAGCTCTAAACCATGAATTTTCACCACATAACCCTCATACTACCACAACACTATTCTCCTGTCTATAAAATAGTCCATTAAGTGCTGTTAATTCATTAGGCTAATCAGGGAGTAAGGCGGCTACTTAACCTAAAAAATAAATAAATAAATAAGCTGAGGATATGGAATCATCCTAGGGATACACCTCTTACACAGTAGATTAAAAAAAAAAAAAAAAAAAACCTGCCCCAATAAAATGGAAACAAAGCTTTGTAAATAAGGAGGGGAAGAGAATGGGGAGAAAAAGAGGAATCAAGATATATCATGCACAGGGCCAGTGAGATGGCTCAGCGGCGTAAGCGCCTGCCTGGCAAGCACAAGGTCCTGAGTTAGACTCCCAGAACCCACATACGGAAAAAAAAAAAAAAAAGGGCCAGTGATATTGCTCAGCAGCATGGGCGCCTACTGACGCATGAGGTCCTGAGTTCGACCCCCGGTACCCACAGGAAAAAAAAAAAAAAAAAAAAAAGATATATCATGTACAGGTACAAATTCTCTATGATGGAGCCAGTGAGATAGCTCAGCGGCATAAGCGCCTGCCTGGCAAGCGTGAGGTCCTGAGTTCAACCCCCGGTACCCACCAAAAAAAAAAAAAAAAAATTTCCCTATGGTGAATGTGATCATTATATAACTAAATTGTACCAATAAACTTAATTAAAAAAAAAAAAAAAAAAAAAAGAACTGCCCCAAAGCTTAAAAAGGCTCCTTTCATTCCTAGGAAAGGGCACGGTCCACTTTTATGACTATGTACTCTGTAGAGAGCAGTGTATAAACTTTTCTTAAGACTTTGAGTAACAGGCTATTATGGTAGGAAAAAAATAAGCCCAACCCTTTGTCTCCCTGCAGGCTGTGCAGCACTGTTGCTTGTGTCCTCTCCAATAGCTTCTGGGGGAAATTCTGAAGTGGGAAGCTCTGCTCTATGAAAAAGTCAATTCTGATTCTGTACCTCCCCAGTCCCAACCCGAGAGCACCTCCCACCTTCCTTAAGAAGTCTTTAAAAAGCCATTTAAAGAAACAGGGAGAAAGGCTCTGTAGAGATGGGAAGGGGATGTGGGGAAGGAGGGAGAGAGGAGGGGAGGGAGTGAAAATGATCAAGATATGATATGTATATGTATCAATCCCCCAAGCTGAATATAATCATTATGTATGGCAAACTACTAATAAAACACTTTTTAAAAATAAAGCTAAGTCTATAAAAAATTGCAAATTACAAAAGAAGACAATGCAAGCTGGAAAGGGCACCTGTAGAGACAACAACCAACTGCAAAGTATAGGCCTTATTTGGCTCTGATTCAGATGAACTAATTAAAAAAACTACTTAAAGATAATTTGGGGCCAGGCATGGTGGCACACACCTGTAGGCTGAGGCAGATTCGTTGTGAGTTCGAGGCCAGCCTGGGCTACACAGTGAGTTCAAGGCCAGCCTCTCACTAGCAAGACCCTGTCTCAAAAACAAACAAAACAGGCCAGTGAGATGGCTCAGCGGCGTACACGCCTGCCTGGTAAGCGCGAGGGCCCAAGTTCGACTCCCGGATCCCACATACGAAAAAAGGGTCGGTGATATCGCTCAGTGGCACGGGCGCCTCCTGGTGCTCCAGGTCCTGAGGTTGACCCCCGGTACCCACAAAAAATAAAAATTAAAAAATTAAAAAATAAAAACATAATTTGGAAAATTTAAATACTAACTAGGTATCTGATGACATTAAAGAATTTTTATGTGATAACAGTAATCATCTTTTTTAAAAAGTGTTTTTGACACATCCTAAACTACTTAATGACCAAATGACAGGATCAACTAGAACATAATTAACAGACAACAGAAAGTTGATGCAGGTATGTGAAACACGACAGTCATAGGTTGATAAGCCTTTAAACTGGGTGATGGACACAGATGCTCAAATGTTTCTCTTTCATAGGGTGTGTGCATACAGATTGCTTGTGTGCATTCTTCTTATTTTTTTTTTAACCCACCCTGGAGTCATCAGGGGATTTGATTCTTCCCAGAAGACCGAGTAAAAAGGGTATTTTTCTTCTTCTTTTGGTAGGTATTTTTTCATATCTGATCCTATGATTAAAAATATTAAGAATAACACTCCAACCATCACTGTAGGAAAAATACCTAAACTCAAGCTTAGTCTAAATGAGAAAGAGGAGATGAACTGCCTGCCGTGTCCAAAGCCAGCATTCTGCCACTGTTAGCAGGCATCCAGGAGGCAAACACCACTTTGCTCTTTGCTCAACTGGCAGGGACTTGCAGCATCGATTGCTCAGGATGCAGGCAGCCTGCAGCAAGGTGGGTCCCTGGTGAGCCACTGCTGAGTAAAGGAGGCTGGCGGCATAGCCATGCCTCAGCCTGTCTCACTCCCTCCCCCAGTCAGACCCCTCCTTTGCCTAAACTTTTTTTTTCCTGCGTCACAAACACAAAATGGAGTTAGCTGGGAGCAAAAACAATCTGTCTAAAATGGCTGAATGCAGTAGGGAGTGCCAGGCAGTAAAGCGAAGGGGAAGGGCACCCCCTGCTGCTCAACACTGGGACCCCATCTTCCCATTCTCTCTCTATACTATACATGTATTTTTAAATTAGTGAATATTTGTAATATAGAATCGTGATGTCTGTTTTGGGAAACCATGCACATAACGTATCTTGATCATTTTCAATCCTTTTCTGCATGTCTAAAGAAAGTCCTAAGAGTCTAGGTCAATTTTGTCATAATCCTTGATACCTACATTAAACTCTAAATTTCAGGAGTAGATATTAAAGCTCAAGAAAGAAAAGTAATTTTTAGTCTCTGAAGACAGAATCCAGGCACAAAGCAGAGCCCTGAGTCCCAGTTACTGCTTATGATTATGTTATCACTAGTAACCATTTCAAGAGTCCCCGGAATGGAAAGGAGTCCTTCTAAAGCACAGCATCCGCCAACTTCAGTAATGTGCTAATGCACCAGAGAGTCCCATAGCTATATCCATCACTTCCCCAGGAATTCCTGTTGCAGAGTTCTCTCAGTGAAAATGACAAACAGGAAGTGGAGGACTTGGGAGGTGCCTAACATCCTGGAAACAGTTCTTAAAAATTGCAGTGGGATAACTTAAAGATAGTAATACGTAATGTATTAACCATTGTTACCCTCCTATTATGTTGTTTTGAAAATTTGTTCTTCTTTTGATTTGTTTTGTTTTTTCTTCTCTTTAAAATAAAAAAAAATAAAAAAAATAAAAAAAATTGCAGTGGGAGTAAGTGGGATAGAAAAAGTGACTGCGAAAATACCATTGAGAATGGAGTGGCTGAAAATTCACTTATCCACAGGGCCTGAAGACTGAGCTATAAAGCAGCTCCACCCACCTTAATTCTCACTCACTCAGGACTGAATCACAACTTGCTCAGCCCTATTCTACCAGGTACACCCTCCATAATCTTAATGATACATCTTTAACACCCTGAGTAAGTTAAATGTCTTATGACTGAAAGAAAGGTGGAAAAAGTGGAAACATCTTGAAAAATCAGCAGATCTGAGTCACTGATGGTTCTACTATTTAAATATGCTGTTTATCGAATATCCCTAAAGTGAGGTAATGGTAGTACATACAACACATGAGCACAGACTCACCAAAAAAAGTTAAAAAAATAAATAAATAAATAAGGTGGAGCTGGGGACATAGCTCAGTGGTAGAATGCTTGTCCAGCATGTGTGAGGCCCTGGGTCTGATTCCCAGCACTACAGAAAATTAAAAATATAAAAAGCTAAGTGAACATTGATACCACTATAGTTCTCTCTCAAAAATAGGGTCTTTGTGAAAGAAACTTGATTTCCCAGGCATATTTGAAAAATTAGAATACTTAATAATATCCCTAGGAGATAACAACAAACTTTTTGTGAGGGTAACATAGCTATGAAATGAACAAGTCCAACTAACATATAATAAGCCATGTCTGTTAAGTTCTATATGAACTCTGATTTGGGGAAAAGAAATCAAGATTAAATTGCTTAATCTATATGTTGCCTTCCATATGATTTTTTCCCCTTGAAATGTATTTTTTAAAAAATCAGGACACACTGATCATTGGTGAAAAAGAAGGGGCACTGGCACAGTGGCCTGATGGTCTCCAGAGGCAGGCATCTCAGGATTCGCAGAACCTGGGCTAATATGAGAAACTACCCATGTAGAGGATTTCTAGTTTATATTTCTCATAACTGTAAATTTACATGAGGGAAAATTTCAGCTTTTTAAAGCCAATTATAAGTATATTCCACAGGACAGAAAAATCGGACCACATACCAAGAACAGCAGTTATCCCTGCTCGGAGGTAACCAGATTCCCATTACTGACTTTTTGGCCAAAACACATATCCATCATTTGCTAAATCCCACCGAAATAGTCATGGATATTTAAGCTGTAAGGAGGGATGGGACAAACAGGTAGAAATGGATACATAAAGCACAAGGACAAAGCCAGACAGAATTCTAAAGTTTTAAGAACCAGGTGCTGAAAGGAAGTCTCAAAGGGTAGGGTAACTGAGAAGCAGTTTTAAAAATCTGGATGCTTTATAATGCTTTCGGTTATTCAGACAGTGCAGGAGAGTCACTGATTTTCTCACAGACACTTTCTCAGCACACCCAGGACGGTGACTCAGGGAGTGCCAAGAAGAGATTGGTTTCTGAAATGTGGGTGGATAGGCACAAGAAAGACAAGCGCAACCCCAAGGAGGGACTCAGGTGTGCCAGCAAAGGGACAGGACAGGTTTATGCAAGGTAACAGTAGGCTAGAAGGCAGGAGAAAAGACATCAAAAAGAAGAGCCTAGGAACAAAGTTATTTTTATTTCTCAAAAATATTCTAGAGCCGGGGGCCGGTGAGATGGCTCAGTGGCGTAAGCGCCTGCCTTGCAAGCGCGAGGGCCCGAGTTCGACTCCCAGAACCCACATACGAAAAAGGGGCCGGTGATATCGCTCAGCGGCACGGGTGCCTGTTGGCACACGAGGTCCTGAGGTCGACCCCCCGGTAACCACCAAAAAAAAAAAAAAAAAAATTCTAGAGCCGGGGATATAGCTCAGTGGCACAGCACCTGCCTGGCAAGCACGAGGTCATGAGTTTGATTCCCGGCACCAAAAAAAAAAAAAAAAAAAAAAAAAATTCTATTATGGGAAAAATTAAAACATCTAAAACCAGAATAAGACAATAAATTTGCCTGTATCCATTACTCTGCTTCAACAATTATCAATTCATGATTAATTTTGCTTCACCTATGCCTCTACCCACTTCTAAATCCCAAACATATAATACCCCCACATCTTTTAATGACTCTTTAAAGACCCACAATATCATTATCACATCAATTTTCAGTTATCTCAAATGTCAAGTGTTTTATATAGTTCGTCTGAATCAGGATCTAAATGAGGTTTATATACAGCACTGGCTAACATATTTTTAAATTCTCCCTTAATATATATGTCTTATATAATATATATTAAATATATGTTAATAATATATATATCTCCCTTAATTATATATATATATATATATATATATGCCTTCCATATGATTTTTACCCTCAAAACGTATTTTCTTTTTAAAGAATCGGGACATACTGATCACTGGTGAAAATGAAGAGGAAGGGGCACTGGCACAGTGAGTGCCAGTCTCTGGAGGCAGGGATCTCAGGATTCTCAGAATCTGCTGCCTTCTTGCCACTCCCTTCCACCAAGATTCTGAGCTCCACTGATCTCAGCTATGGCACAGTATTTACTTGCTATGAGATTTTAATTAGCAAAGGACACATTTCTCTGCTATAAAATTAGGTTGATACTTAATAAGGCATTATAAAAATACTTTTAAGAATTAGAAATAATAGGTGATGAGCCCCATCATAAATCCAGTCTTAAATAGGCGTGCATGAATAAAACAGAATGAGGAAGGCAAAGTATCTTCATGTTTTTAGCCATTCCAGAGCAATTTTGATCACTGATATCTCACCCACACTCACCTAAATACTGAGTAAACTGCAGATTTCTAAACCATCCCCTGTAACAAAGGTTTCTAGAAATACCCTCCGTTTTATTCAGGGTCAGGCAAGGGAAGTAACAGGGCAACAAAGAGAACAGATGGAATAAACACCCAGCCCCCAGCCTGAGTCTGCAGAGACAGCTGCTGGTTTTCGTCATACTGCTGTTTTTTTCCCTTCTTTGTTCCTGAGGTGGAAGCCAGGAAAGGGTGGGGAAGTGGGGGGAGAAGGGGTGGAGAAGAAGGCAGGACCACATCACTGTTACTGAAAGTCACCTGATCCTCTCCTCCAATCGCTAGTCTCTGACCTCACAATCTGGAACCTGAGCCAAAATAGCTCAACTGCGCACACCCCGTGGCTGAAAAGAAAAATGCAAGCAGAATAGGAAAATGGGGACATTCTTCTTGGAAGAATTTTTGCAAGTTTTCTTGCCAAGATGAATGTAAATATACACACACACCTAATAAAATAGACAGGAAAGAAGAAATCATGTAGTCTTAGAAAAGAACTGGAATTACTGTAGGATTAGGAGGGAAGAATGGTTCCCTCCCACCTTGCAGAAGTGGGGTTGTCAATGTCCTTTTGTGGGTCTTCCAGAAAAATATAAAGATTTTTATATTGGAATCTCATTTCTCTTACAGTAGGCTAGGATCACTACAGCAAAATTGAAGGGAAAAAATCCAGCACTCTAACAAAATGCTATAATATTCTGGCATATGCCCTTCTAACTTTTTACTTGTGCATTCTTTTTTCTATAAAACACAATTGTACCAAGAATGTTCATAATTTGCTTCCTGCTTTCCCCCTCCAAACATCATGTCGTGAACATTCTTCTGTATTTCTCCACCAGTGATAGGCAAGAATTCTGAAACAAAACAGTTACAGGATACTAAGTTCTAGAGCAATTAATCTCCAGAACAAAAACTGAGATGGAAAGAAGAAAAAATGAAGTATGCCACTTTTCTTTTGAGGCCATACTCCTTTGGGGTGGAAAATGTCCCTATTCCAGCAATATAAACCTTGGTCACTGCTTGAGTATGGTGCTCCAATGATGGAGCTAGATCTGGAAGGCCCTGCACAAAACTTTTCAAGTCTCTCTTCTCCACACCATAATAGCTATAAGGCTCTAGTAAGAGTTGCCGTATTTTTATAAAATTGGTGTGGTCAACTAACTCTTCAGCCCATCATTACATGAGAGTTTTCAGAGAGAACAAAAGGACATGTGTGCAAGCTAAGATGCATCAGAGAAGGTGGGGTAATATGGCTATTATTTCAAAAAAGGACAGATTACTTCATCACTGTATTTTTGTTTTATCTTTGTGTTTATTATAAAAGTAATGCATGCTTTTTATAATATTTTTTTTTTAAACGAGGAGTATCTTCACATGAAGAATCTTCAGGATACAAAAGCAACATATAGAACAATACAAACGGTATGTAATCTTTTGGAAGAACAAGAATCTGAATTGGTATTTGCTTACAATTGCATTTTTTAAAACCCTGAGAGGATAATTAAGAAACTAATAAACATGGGTATCTCTAAAGGACATGGGAAGGATGGACTGGATGAATAGCAGGGTAGGAATGAATTTTTTTAATACTGTTTTAACTACTGAACTACCTGCATTACAGAAAAACAGATTATAGTGAAGCAAAATTAAAAGCCCCAGAAGAAACATTCTGTGATGGAGACATCCTTAGTACTCCTTGCTGGGAGATTTATCCAATACCAGCAAAACAGTCATTTCAGATCCAATAATTCCCAAAGGGTATATGATCGAGGGATCCTCAGAACAGTGCATTTTCCTTGAGGGAGCAGCTTTACACTCCAGTATTTAGCAAGGGGGACACACATTCTACTCATCCCAAAGCCTAGTTCTACTGTTACACTTCCTGGAGATCTCATGCCTACTCATAAACACATATCTAGTCTCCAACTCCAGGCCTCCAGCTAAGAGAATAACCAAACTTGAACAAAAGTTAGATCTGCAGACCACAGCCCTCTAAATCCTGAATCCTCCTCCTCTGGTTTCTCACAGCTCAATTCATGTTATACAAGTGTGAGTCTAGTGCAATGCTTTCCCCACCATCCATGCTCTGCAGCCTGGTCAGTCTCTAAGCGGTTCCTAGCTTCACTGATCCCAAAGAATTTCTTAAGAATAACCTTCAAAGATGCCTATTAAGATGTGGATGGGAAGATGGAAAGAGAAGAATTTTATAAAAACAAGTTCTTCTGAAATAGTACATCCAGAATGTTTGCAGTCAACAGAAAATTTTGAATTATTCCCTAATTCATGACCTCCATAAGAAAAAGGATGACACTTACACATCTACTCTGATGGAGATACTGAGATGTTGTTAAGAGAAATGTAGGGAGCAGCTTCTAGGCTATGGCAGAGAGTAAGAAGACGAAGCAAAAAAATGGAAAAGAAACACCAAAGCAAAGGATCAAGCCATATTTCCATAATCATAACAAAATTAAATGGGGTGCTTGTTAAAAATGTACCCTTCTAGGGCCAGTGATTTAGCTCAGTGGCATAAGCGCCTGCCTGGCAAGCACGAGGTCCTGAGTTCGACTCCTGGTACCCGCATATAAAAAAAAAAAAAAGTACCCTTCTACAATCCTCATTACTTACATTCTCTGGAGGTGAAGCCCAGTAATTTTTTTTTTTTTTTTTTTGGTGGGTACCGGGGGGTCGACCTCAGGACCTCGCGCGCCAACAGGCACCCGTGCCGCTGAGCGATATCACTGGCCCCTTTTTCGTATGTGGGTTCTGGGAGTCGAACTCGGGCCCTCGCGCTTGCAAGGCAGGCGCTTACGCCACTGAGCCATCTTACCGGCCCTGAAGCCCAGTAATTTAAACTTTTAAAATGCTTCTCATGTAATCCTTCTGTACACTAAACTTTGAGAATTACTGATACAAAGAAACATTTACACAGAGGGACTGACTACAGCAAGAGGACGGAAGTTTAGGCAGTACTGATCCTCCTACTAGATGGTTTCAATCTTAGAATACCACATTTAAAAGGAAATTTTGTCAGAAATTAAACCTGGAATCATCAGAAAATGGGAGACGGTACCCTGGGTTTAAAAGATGGAGTTTCAGTTTATATATTTCTATAATAGGGCAATCCAGGTATATACCAAAGTGTGGATGACTAGAAAGAGGCTCTAAAACAGCACTGAGGTAATTAGGAGTTAACAAATTACAACATATAATCAGTGGGTAACTTCTATTATATGTTTGAAGAAGTTCTTCAACAGAAGCTGGACAGAGATATGATTATGAATGTGTTACAGTGGGGTTTCAAATAGGTATATAATAAGCTACCAAGCTGGTAAAACACAACTCTCTCTTTCAAGGCCTCTAAACAGGAGGCTATGATTTCATGAGGCTATCATACTAAAAAAAAAAAAAACATTCTCCAGCCTCTGGGCTCCCAAAGGAAACTATGACTGCGCCTATAAAAATACTAGCTCAAAAAACAAAAAATACCCCCCAAAAACTAATAGTGCCAGAACGAGATCCCTTTGTAAAAGGGCACTAGCCTTCTGTTATAATTTTACTGCAGTCAGTCCTCCAAATAAATTTCATGACAGGTAGAGGGCAGTATTCTAAGCAGTCTGTAAGCAAAAATCTCAGAGTTGCCTCTCTCCAACGTGACTACATCACACACTGCATCACTTCCCAGCGTAACAATGACACATCTAAAATAGAAGCGATCCAAGTGCCATCTGGTGGCGAAAAAGAGAACAAACTGCTGCAGATAAATACTATACCAGATTCCTCCAGTTTAGAAGGAATTAAAGTTTAATTATTCTTATCTGATGACCCTTTCCCTTAAATCTTCACTACTAAGTCCTTCATGAAAGTACATCAGCAATCTTCAAGCAAAAATTTTAAAATTTTTCCCTAGTTTAGCTTTATATTTCTAAAACACTGTTTTAATGGCTGACCCTAAGTGTACAGAGAAAGAGGTTGAAATTTAGACCAAAATGAAGTAACGAAAGAACTTAAAAACTTGTCAAAAGTTTGGGTTGATAATACAAGATAATACCAAAGATAGCTACTGCAGAGAGAGAAAAAAATAACAGAGCCAGAAGTTCAGAACTGAAAGGTATCTGTGTTCATCTACTTCATGTTATGTGATACCATCAATGATCACATTAAAACATTTTCCCTGGGCCAGGCATATAGCTCAGTGGCACAAGGGCCTGCCTGGCAAGTGTGAGGTCCTGAGTTTGACTCCCACTACCAAAAATAAAAAATAAAAAATTTTCCCCTAGCAGACATTACAATAAATAACTTCTTTGTGGTGAAAGTGTAAATTTGTATATCCTATACTCAGTGACTTCGGTGCAGAAATTTTATTAAGAGATTACTGTGTAAAAACCTAAGTATGCAAAGATAAACGTAGCAGAATGTTTCCTGCAACAATGCTTGTAATAAAAAAAATTGAAAACTTTTATTTTCAATGAGGGATTAGTTAAAATTTAATTTGTATTATTCATATGAAAATACAATTATCTACCCATTAGAAATAATGAAGCATACAAAATAAAAGTTCAAAAAGAAGTAGATCTAGCAGCCAGGTGTGGTGGCGCACGCCTGTAAACCCAGCACTTGGGAGGCTGAGGCAGGAGGATCACTGTGAGTTCGAGGCCAGGTTGGGCTACATAGTGAGTTCAAGGCCAGCCTGAACTACTTAGTGAGACCCTGTGTCCAAACAACAACAATGACGACAAAAGTAGATCTATATGTAATTACATCCAGAGACAATAAGACATGTTATATAAAATGTAGAACAGTATATACTATAAGTCACACAGATTTCTTTTTTTAAAAATGTGTGTGCCCTCACATTTCTGGGATTTTATCTCTTACCTGCCTCACTTTTTAATTTTCCAGTAAGGTTGTGTGTGAAAGTTTCCCAAAGTTTCTCACCTGATCTGTTTATTAGAATAGCATACATATACATAAGATATGGTTAACCATGGTCACTGTAGGGGAGAGAAAGTTTTGTTTTTACTGTATATTTTCAGCATATTCTACACATTTGTTAAAATGAAGGCACCACATTAGTCCAGAAATTGGCTTTAGACAGGACAAAGTTAACAGGGAAGACAGAGAAAGTGGGAAAAAGTAACGGTGAAAGTTTTGTAAGTTTTTCTGACTGCTTTAATTTTTTCAGTGAAGTACAAAGAAAACATCCTCATCTGAGAATGAGGATTAGGAGGTGTTGAGCCTTTGAAGAGAGAAAAGATGTGAAATAATTACTCAGAAGAGTAAGAAACTGAGTTAGGCATGACGCATGCTTATAATCCCAGCACTTGGGAAGATGGTCTCAAGTTCAAGGCCAGCCTGGACTACACAGTGAGTTCAAGGCCAGCTTGAACTACATAGAGACCTTGTCTCAAAAAACAAACAAGCAAACAGAGTAGGAAACTGAATTGATAAAATACTACTGTCTAGCAATATCAAGGACTAAACAATGTCACACACTGAGCAGAGGAGAACCAGGAGAAAAGCAAAGCCAGAAGGCAGAAGAAAGAGAGCACTGGTGTTCTGAAAGCAAAGTGAAGAAAGTATATCAAGAAGGCCAGGGCCGGTGAGATGGCTCAGCGGCTTATGCGCCTGCCCGGCAAGCGCAAGGACCCAAGTTTGACTCCCGGAACCCACATACGAAAAAGGGGCCGGTGATATCGCTCAGCGGCACGGGCGCCTGCTGGCACGCGAGGTCCTGAGGTCGACCCCCGGTACCCACACACACACACAAAAAAAGAAGGCCAGCTGTGTGCTTTTCTCCAGCTATGTTCAGAGTAGAACAGCTATAGGAAGATGCAGAGTGGACAGAAAGATGGATTTAACCAGGATGGTGGTTCTGCCAATCAAGTATGATGAATAAGAGCAAGGTAAAGGGAAGAAAAATACCAGGGGAATTAACCATGGAATTTTATGTGAGAAAAGTGAAGTCATCGAGTAGGTGATGGACAGACAGACTGGAAGTCCCAGTGAAGAATTGTTGGAGGTCAGGATATTAAGAGTGAGATAAAAAGGTAGACAGACATGGATGGTATGAAACTGAGATTGTAGAAGGACTGCAGTTACTGGTAATCACCATAATAGGAAATGGGTAAGGTAGGACAGAGGACAAGATTAAGAGAAGAATTCAAAGAATTCTGAGGCCAGGATATTAGTAGGACTCTAACCCTTTGGTACATAAATTGCTGAAACTTAAGTCAGAAGCAGTATTGGAAGAAAGAAAAACCATCACATAAGAGAGCAAAAGGGAAAGCAGGGGAAGGTGAAGTTGATAGCATAGATTTTGCTGGTAATAGATCATGAATTCCAGAAGGCACTGTGGACTGGTTTCCAGAGTTTAGATGAGACAGAAGGAGACAAACAAGGAAATACACAAATCCTTCAGGGCACTGAAACAGGAGAAATGAGGGTCACCTGGGAATCTGGGGCTTCTGGTGGTGAATACCATAAACGAAGAAAATGGCATAATATTAGGTTCAATGGACTCATGGCAGATGATGGCTAAGTTGGAGTGTCAGGAGCTTCTTATACCACAGGTAATATGGAGATAATAATCCAGAGAACATGTGGTAGTTATTCCAGGAGCAGGCCTCTTTACAGTCCCAAATGACAAGTGCAAATTTATGATTTTAGATTAGAAGAGACTACTATCTGATACTGGAGAACTTGCCAAGAGCTTTGTACTAATAGAGTGACTCTTCGTGAAACAAGAGAGGCTAGATGACACCACCACCACCACCAAGTGCTTATTTGAATAGTACCTCTGGCCGTAATCCCACACAATGTGAAAGTAAGGAACAGATGGAACAGATTATATTTCTGCCAAGAGGCTCACTGACTAGGATGGGGTAGGTTGGGCTCTTTTTAAAAATCTTGTTTTTACACGCATGTACCAATAAAATATTTTTTTAAATAAAATCTTGATTCTGAAGTTAAATTGGCAGAAGATTCACGTATCATACAGTATTAAAGGAGCAACTGGGTGGCTGCCACCTAGTGGACAGAAGAGAAATCACAGGGAAAAGGAAAAACACCCTTATACTGCATCTTTCCTGCAGAGGGGATTAGTCCCCACCATAGGATCCTGTTGAAGCCTGAAGCCTCAACTAAGAAAGTCATGCAACAGTGGCAGACCAGGTAAACTCCTTGGTGCCAACTTCTGGGACAACAAAAACCTTAGAATCTGGACTCACCTAGTCAAATCCTAACTGGTATACTAGTTCTATTTAATGAAATTCTCAACTCTTGACCAAAATCTTACTTTTCAGTCAGAGTTCTTTCTAAATCTCTGCAATCAAACACTTGGAGAACTGTTCTGATGCTCCCATTTCCCAAAATGCATCTTATACTTTACCAGATCTAATGCTCCATGTGGTGCATTCCATACCTACTAAGAGTGGATTTTAGATGTGATGGGTTCAGAAAGGTCTTGGAATGAAAGAATACCCCTAATAAAAGAAGTCGCTGTATGTAGGCCATCAATTATCACTCACCATGCTATGGTTCAAGAGGAGACACTTTTGTTTTTTGTTTTTTTGAGACAGGGTCTTGCTATGTAGTTCAGAGTGGTCTTGAACTCACTATGTAGCCTAGACTGGCCTTGAACTTGCAGCAATTCTCTTGCCTCAGCCTCCTGAGTGCTGGGATTACAGGTACGCACCACCACATCCAGCAAGAGGTGACACTTTTAATGACCTCCCCAAGGCCACTGTAGTCACGAAAGGCTCTCTTGGAGAAGGTGAAATCTAACTACTGCATGTTTCTAAGGAATTAAAAAATGGAGTCAACACAGAGTACATGATAAAAGACTCCTCTGCTGATCACTACAAGGAAACTGAGCAAGTGAAAAAGGACTAGAAGTTTCATGGCACCATCTATCGTACCCAAATTCAATATACTCCCTGTCAGGGAATAAATGTACTGAGTAAGTTCCTAATTTAAAGAAAGTAAAGAGTTCAAAAACAAGAGACTAATACTTTAAGGGGAAACAATGTGTAGGAGAATCTGCTGTGTAAATTCTAGGACCAGTTCCTGTCTCTTAGCTCTCCTCTTAGTAGAAAAGCACACGTGCTTGATTTTTTTTTTTTTTGGAGATGGGGTCTTGCTATGTAGCCCAGGCTGGCCTTGAACTCACTGTGTAGCCCAGACTAGCCTCAAACTCACAGCACTCCTCCTGCCTCAGCCTCCCGAGGGCTGGGATTACAGCATGTGCCACCAAGCCTGGTTCTATGTTTGAATCTTTTTTTTTTTTTTTTTTTTTTTGTGGGTACCGGGGGGTCGACCTCAGGACCTTGCGCGCCAGCAGGCGCCCGTGCCGCTGAGAGATATCACTGGTCCCTTTTTCATATGTGGGATCCGGGAGTCGAACTCGGGCCCTCGCGCTTGCCGGGCAGGTGCTTAAGCCGCTGAGCCATCTCACCGGCCCCTATGCTTGAATCTTAATGAGAAGTTTCTGGAAGCACCTTTGACTATAGAGCAGATGTGTAGAGTAAGGTAAGTGTTTTCTTCAGTGCCCAAAGTCAGTAGGTATACAGGAGGTTTTATATATTAACAAAACAAATGGGAAATAACAAGCATGTTTAACAAGTAGCAAAAAAGTTGTGTTTAGCAAGCAAGTGAGGAAATAGTGCAATATGATGAAAACCTAATGTCCCAATAACTTCCTCATCAACACTGGGCAACTACTGGGCTGAAATCACCAAGCAGGGCTCCTACAATACCTGACAAGCATGTAGCATTTCTCTAACCAGACTAGTTTTGCTAAAAAATATACTACAATCAGAACATACCTCTTCTATAACATTACCTACCCAGTCTCTCATTTACTTCCTCTAGTCTAATGTTCCCTTTTTTCTACCCTGAAGAGACACTGCCAATTCAAGGACACTTGTGCTTAAAGGAATGGTCTGTCTTGAATAATTTTTAAAAACAATTATGAATAAAGATCTTTTTCTGAACTTATGCATGTTTAAAGCACTGGAATCAAAGTAAACCTTGCTGTCCTACTGAAGGATCTAATTCCCTTGAGTCTTCACTTTTCAAATTTTGAGAGCTTAAAAAATTCTGGGCATGGTGGCTAACACCTGTAATCCCAGCACCCTGGGAGGCTAAGGCAGGAGGACTGTAAGTTCAAGTCCAGTCGGGGCACCTTTGTGAGACCCTGACTCAAAATAAAGGGAGGGAGGTATGGCTCAGTGCAAAGACTGTGGGCTCATTCCCCAGTACAGAGGGGGTGGGCTGGGTAAAACACAGGATCAGACAGACCTTTCCTATGCCTGTTACCTCAGTATGAGGGAGGCAGGCGCAGGAGGATCACAAGTTCAAGGCCAGCCTGGACTATGGAGTGAGACTCTATCTCAAAAAACCACATTCCTTTCTTGATAAAAACATGTACTCTGAATCTGAGAAGCCCAAAGACTGTTTACTAAAGTATTCTTTTTCTGTGCATGAATCATCTGTGGTGAGTTTGCCAGCCTTGGTACCAAGAGAGACTCAAAACTCCATTAGAAGGGCAGAGAAAGTTAGTTATGATAACCACAACAGGTGTGATATACGATCTTCGGGTCCACATATGGCACTTCCTTCTGCCATCTGACAGCCACGCATAAGATGTCAAAGCAGCTAGGCATGGTAACGCATGCCTTGGTAGTCCCAGCACTTAGGGAGCTGAGGCAGGAGGATCACAAGTTCAAGTCCTGCCTGGACAATTTAGTAAGACCCTGTCTCAAAAAGAAATAAATAAAGCTGGGCGTAGTGGCACATGCCTGTGATCCCAGCACTCAAGGCTGAGGTGGGGAGGATTGCTGAAAGTTCGAGGCCAACCTAGTTCACATAGTGAGTTCAAAGCCAGCCTGAACTACACAGCAAGACCTTGTTTCAAATAAATAAATAAATAAATAAATAGGCCTGGGGATATACCTCTGTGGTAGACAGAGTGCCCTGGCGGGTTCAATCACCAGTACCAGGGAGGAAAATGTCAAAGCAATTCTGTCCCCAAGAGAGACACATTAAACAAGCCCCAACATTCAAATACGTGTGGTATCACTATAGATTTAATGAGTAGATGAAAGGGAAAGCAGGAAAATGTAGGGAAAAAAAAAAAATCAGACAGGGCCGGTGAGATAGCTCAGCGGCATAAGCGCCTGCCTGCAAGCGCGAGGTCCTGAGTTCTACTCCCAGTACCCACATACGAAAAAAGGGTCATTGATATCGCTCAGTGGTACCGGCGCCTGCTGGCGCATAAGGTCCTGAGTTCGATCCCTGGTACCCACAAAAAAAAAAAAAAAGAAAAAAAAAAAAAATCAGACAACACTAGAGTCAATAAAACACTGAAAATCCAAAGAAATAATTTTTTAAAAAGGGAAGTGCTTGTTCTCTGGGGGAAATTATTAAAAACAGAGATGTCATACAGTTGATGAGAAGCGGGAAGGTTTTGTCGCATTTGGATGTTGCAGATAACTGTGAAGAGCTGAGCAAACAGTATTAATGACTGTATTTGACAGAAAAAAATCTCTCCCAGGAATTTCTCTAAATGATTAAAATTTAGGATATACATAAAAATGCTCAGGACTTAGTAATTTAAGGACACCTCTAATCCTTCCTTCTGAAAAGATCGGCAAATTAAGACAATGTGACAATCTAATACCTGAATGGCCTAACTACAACTAAAGATATTTAAAGACCAATCACAAATTTCCTTCATAAAAATAGCAGCAATCTACCAGGAATCATTACTATTATATGAAAATTAATACCGCCGCTAACCTAAACGGAGTAATTCATACTTGTTCTTTTCTGATAGAAATTTCTGAGACTAACTTTTTCTTTTTAAAGCCAAAACTGCTACAAGTGGGCCAGTGAGATGGCTCAGCGGCTTAAGTGCCTGCCCAGCAAGCGCGAGGGCCCGAGTTCGACTCCCAGAACCCACATATGAAAAAGGGGCCGGTGATATTGCTCAGCGGCACGGGTGCCTGCTGGTGCGAGGTCCTGAGGTCGACCCCCCGGTACCCACAAAAAAAAAAAAAAAAAAACCTGCTACAAGTTAGAACCCTCTATGAATAGAAAGCAGTTTCCTGAGCAGAAATTGAGAGCTGGTGGAGGATTAAGTTTGGTTACATTGTTGAAAACAACGAAAGATGAGACAAAGTTCTGCCTGTTAAAATGTTGATAATAAGGACATAATATCAAGGAAGACTACTAAGCTCCAGAAAACCCAGCTAAAATCAGTAAGAATAGAAACAAACAGGATAAAAAGATGGAGAGAGAAAAGAGGCCCAGTTAGTGCACATTTGCAGTGGAACTCAGTGCCCTGCCCAGGCACAAGAAAGGAACTTACACCAGAGACTAACACAGGAATAGATTCTATGAACTTACAAAGTAGGAAACAATTTGATTTCTACTTTTACTGTCAACTAGTCTTTGTTGGTATTTTAAACTAAGAGAATGGAAGTAATTACTATACTGTCAGATGACAGTTCTCTTAGAGGAAAAGGCCACTTTGCCCTGAGTGATAGGGCTACAAGACAGGCCTGAGCATCATGATCTTTCATTGCTAGATAGAAACACGCATAACTAGGGTAACCAAGATGCCTAGCAATCTGTTATACTCTATTAGAACAAAGTGTAGCCTGGTTCCACCACATCACTTATATAAAAGAATAATAATTGTCTTTTAAAACGCTAATTTACTGGGGGAAGAAGGGAGAGAAAAACTCCAAAGCTGCATTTAATGTTCATCACTAGGCTCATAATAAACCTCTAACTGAACAACAATGCTGGGAGATGATGGAAATACAAAATTATTAGGCTATAATTATCAAACATGACAAGATCTTCCAAAATACTGTATTTCTCAGGAGAAATAACTACAAGTGTCTTATCAAAAGGCAGCACAAAACTACAAGAATTAGGAACTGAAGCAAGATGGCAAAGCAGATCAGCTCTTCCAAAATTAAGGGGAACATATGAAGGTAAAAAAACCAAGAATTTACATAGAAACCATGGACCCGAAGTCAAGATGCCTGCATTTATAACCTGGGGAATGCTATCTAACTATTCACTCTATAGAATGAACACAACACACACCTGGCCTGTCTCATAAGGCTCACTGCAGATCAGATAGAGCAATAATAATATGTTAAGGCACTTGGAAAATTCTAAATGGTATTATTAAGTTGTCCTTCACCTTCTAAAGAAACAAGTATGTGGCAGCATTAATATAACTTTCTTCCTGTTCAGGCAACACCATAGCTACTGGCCCTAGCAAAAGAGACATGAACTCTCAACCTCTGGTCTTGGTTTTCTAAAAAAGAAAATCCTTTGCATTTATTTTATTTTTTCTCTATTATTCAAGAGATGCAACTGAAAGGCTCTTTTGTATTCTTACCTTTGGAAGCTGCAGGAGCAAAGGGCCAGGAGGGAGACAGCATCAGATATTGGAAAGAAATAGAAGAAAGGAAAGGAATCACACATGGTTCTTTGTTATTGTAGACAATCGCTCCAACCCTTGCTAATTAAGTTACTTGAGCCTAGAGATGGCAAGTTGAGGCAGTGCCAGAATCCATGCAATGGTATCATCAAAATGGCCCCAAATTGAGCTTCAGGCACTTTAATCTCATATCACCACAAGTCATATTTGACATAGAATACCTACATGCAACAGTTCTCTTTCCCAACTCCAATAACCCCATAGTACAAAAACACCTCTCTTCTACCCAACACTCCCTACCCCAACCCCTACCTCGAGAAGGGAAGAGGATGGGAAACCAAAAGGATAGTCTAAGCCTTACACAGGACCTTGACATTAAAGAGGAAGTACTCACTCTTGGTCTGAGCAGAAAAGGTATGGGTAAGTTTGGCGAAAAGTTCATTGTTCTCATAACGGTCCTCCTTCACCTTTGTCCAGAAGCAGTCTTGGTTAAGATCCTCAGCCACAAACTGTGGATACAGGCAGAAGGTTAAGAGTGACTAAGCTGAACCTGGTATACTTCTTAGAAAACTGATTAAGATGCAAAAGAGGCAACTGCCTAGTTATTAACTCTGATTACCAGAGTCAAACTAACCTAAGATACAAACACCAGCTGGGAGTGGTGGTGCACGCCCTTAATCCCAGAACTCAGGAGGCTGAGGCCTCAGGAAAACAGCAGCCTGAACTACATAGTGAACTCAAGGCCAGCCTGAACTACACAGTAAGACCCTGTCTCAAAACAAACAAACAAACACAAAAAAAAGACACAAAAACCTATGCTTTTAGTGGTGGGATCAGGAGATGAGGCTGTCAGTTTCTTTACTGATGATTTCATCAAGAACAGATTCAATTATGCTAGTTGTCCTCCTTCTAACCCCAAATTAACATTAGAAATATGATGGCTTTATTTTATATCTTTCCTTGCTCTACACTTTCTACATTAATTTGGCTAACTTTATTTTAACTGAGTTTCTGGAAGCAAAATTGACTCAATCTCAGACACATCATGGGCATGTTTGTACGGACTTTGTAACACTCATTCTGATGGGAGTCCATCAGCACAATTTCAATCATTTTCAGACTGGGAAAAGGACTACTGTCAAACTATGTTTTACCATGGTACTTATCCTCAGAGAAAAGACAAAAAATGAAAACTAAAGCTAAAACCAAAATATTAATTTGAAATTTAGTTGGGATAAGTTCAGAGTACAGTGCTCACAGAACTCTGGATGGTAATGTCAGAAATCCAACAGATGCTGAATAAACATAAGGTGAGAGGAACTTTGAGATGGATAGATGTAAGCCACAAGGAAGGGAAGCCCATCCATGCACAAAATACAAAGTAGGAAACTGAAGTCGTTTCTTATGATCTATGATGGAGATGGATAGAAACGCTTACCTTGGACCAGTTTGGCCTCCGAAGCTGCACCTCTGGCTTATAAACTTTTTTAGGGGTTAACCCAAATGGCAGAACTGGGGCTGCAGGAACTCCAAATCCAAAAGGGGGAGGTGGAGGCATACCCATTCCAGGTGGAGGTGGAGGAATGCCAGGACCTCCAGGAAATGGAGGGGGTGGAGGAATTGCAGGACCACCAGGAAGAGGTGGGGG
Source organism: Erethizon dorsatum (assembly GCA_028451465.1). Lineage (NCBI taxonomy): Eukaryota > Metazoa > Chordata > Mammalia > Rodentia > Erethizontidae > Erethizon > Erethizon dorsatum. The sequence continues at coordinate 68,159,520 of CM051838.1, forward strand.
GGGAGGTGGTATTCCTGCTCCTCCGGGCAAGGGAGGAGGTGGGGGAACACCAGCAGCCCCAGGCAAAGGAGGAGGTGGGGGAACAGAAGTACTTCCAGGCAAGGGAGGGGGTGGCGGGATGGAAGTACTTCCAGGCAAGGGAGGGGGTGGCGGGATGGAAGTACTTCCAGGCAAGGGAGGGGGTGGCGGGATGGAAGTACTTCCAGGCAAGGGAGGAGGTGGGGGGATGGAAGTACTTCCAGGCAAGGGAGGGGGTGGGGGGATGGAAGTACTTCCAGGCAAGGGAGGGGGTGGGGGGATGGAAGTACTTCCAGGCAAGGGAGGGGCAGGTGGTGGAAGACTGGAACCAGCTCCAGGAAGAGGAGGAGGGGGTGGTATGCTGACCTCTCCAGGTAGAGGAGGGGTTGGGGGTGGAATAACAGTGCCAGAGGCACCAGGTAGAGGAGGGGCAGGGGGAACAGTAGTACTACTAGGAACAGAAGGAGCTACAGCAACAGCTGCAGCAGACAGAGAAGCTATTTCCTTCTTGGCATCTTCCAGTTCTTTTGACAGCTTGGCAACCTACAGAAACAACACTGTTGTGAGTACATCCCACTTCAGGGACTACTCGGGCTGGAAGGAACCTGAGAAATACTCAATCCAAACTTCTCATTTTACACATGGAGAGACTAGAAGGAGTTAAACGGATCACATGATTTGCCTAAAGTCTTATTACTACCTAGTGCTGGAGCAAAAACTAGAACTCAAGTCTTCATGTTCTTAGTTCAGTATGCTTTGAATTTAAAAAGACAAATTCAATCTCTATATTATACTCTTCTTTCCATTAGAGAATGTAAAGGTCAAGTAAATAAATTATTCTAGTTATATAACAATGTGCTATCTGGGTAATTATATAATCATATAAGTGATCAAATAGTTGGATAACACAAATCATTTAAACATAACTGCAGTGAGTTTAAGAAGATCTGTCCATAGATGACAGCAATAAGGAAAAACTAGCAAATAAGTAACAATTTAGTTTTTATTCCCACATTTATTAATAGCTTATTACTTTTATTTCTGGGTGGTAGTAAATAACTCATTTTTTGTTTTCTTGTATGTTCTAAATGTTTTACATATTATTTACTTCCAAGGCAAAACTAAAAACAGTGATTCTTAAAATAACACCATCTAACTAAATTACCTCTTACCCACCCCTCCAGGAGTGAGATGACTGAGTCCTGTTCTAAGACACATGCTGAGGGCAGTTATGGGCACTCTGCCTTCCCTTCCAGACAGTTACCTCTCCTGTGAGCTGGGACATCTCTGCTTCTAGGTCCTGTTTCTCCATGGCAATTTGCTGCTTTTCAGAATCCAATGCATCCTTTTCTCCCTGAAGATTCTGAAGTTTCTGCTCAAAGTCACTTTCCATCTTTTTCATTTCCACTTGCAGCTCATGTCGGGCTGTTAACTCTGAGTCCAGCTAAAGAAGAAAGGAATCAGCCTTCCAGCAAGCTCTCCATTCCAGTAAGAAGCACAAGTGTTACTCCCTGAATTTACTATTTTGTGCCAATATTTGCTCTACAGATCCATATTTAGGCAGTGCCTTGGAAAAAAGAGAATCATGATTTTGACCTTAAAATTAAAGTTGAGAAGAGAACAAAAGATTCGTTTCACAGTCTTCCTACATTAAAAAGAAAAGAAAAAAAACTAATATTTGAAACACCTTTCAACTAGGACAGCTATGGTGATGCAATCCCAGCAGTCACTAGGATCGAAAACCTGTCAACCACAATGGGAGTCCTGATTAATAACCAAAGAGAAGGAGAACCCAGACATATTCCTGTTCTTATTGTTGTAGGAATAAGAGACATGAGATGCCCAGCAAACCTGGGAGTGCCACCACCATTATATAAGAGTATTACATAAGAGTATCATTTGCCTTTCTTGTCTTGTCTGGTAGCCCAAGAACTGTATGAGCCCACCTCTAACTCATGTTCACATCTGTATTACCTTCTCTGATGACTAACCTGTAGTAAAAGGTTTTCCCCTAAGAACTATCAAATGCTGAGTGTTTTCAAAATACCACAGACAAAAAAATTTTTGGTGGTGTTGGAGATTAAACCCAGGGCCTCGTGCATGCAAGGCAAGCATCTTACCACTGATTCCTCATACACACCTTTTTTTCCAACTCTGTAGCTTTGGCTTCAGATTTCTCCACCTTTGTTTTATCAATCATTTGATCTAAAAAGAAAAGGTAAGTGAAGTTACCAGTTCTCTTAGTCTTTCGTCTCATTCCTAAGCCCTCCAATATACTGAACAGGAGTCTTCTGTCTTTGTGGTTATTTACATTATCTTTCTTAACATTCTATACTAGACCAAGAGATGGAACTTGCAGTTAAGTTCAACCTGTAATTTCTAAATGCAAGGTAGGACTACCACACTGGATAGCATTAATAATATCTATGAGTAATACTTATGACTCTCTGGGGCCAGCAGGCGTCACAAATATAGGCATTCCTTATTTAAGGACTGGGTTGTGTTAGTGTAATTTGGTTGTTAACTGAATTGGTGGACAAACAAGGAATTCAATGTAGTATATACATCACAATATTCAGAACAAATAAATGGTCACAGGAAACGCCAACTTGATGAGTTTCCTTTTATTTGTATAACTTACATGCAGTACTATAATGTATAATAATATAAAACTAAAGTACTATACGGTACAATCAGTAAAAATTATAGTACTGTATAAACAAGGTGTACTGTACAAAAAAAAAAAGACAGTGACGTTCTATAAACAAGATGTACAGAACTATACAAAAAAAAAAAAGGACAGATAAGTCCAAAGCACGCATCGGTTGTATCTGAACAGTAATTAAACAGGTAGGTCATTAAACGAGGAATATCTGTAATGACTGAAGTTCCTACCAGAAGGTGGCATGTGAGAAAGAACAGATCTTTAGATTTTAGTAGAAATAAACTAAAGAACTATATATTCCTATATTGGGGACTGGAAAGATTTCTTTTAGATTTATGTAGAAATAAACTAAAGGAGTATATATGCTTGTGTCTGGAACTGTAAAGGATATAGTCCTTCAGTGAAAGAAGCAACAAACATTTTGAGAAGACCAATAGAAGAGTATGCTTACCAATCAATCCTTCAATATCAATCTGGAGGTGCCGGCACTTGAAGTCAGGATCAGCCCCATTCTTATGAAGAACTATCTGGGAAATACATTCCTCAATCAACTTATAGTACTGTGGTCTATGGAAAAAACAAAATAGGATTATCAAAGGGAAATCAAAACATAAGAAGTATTCAGAATCAAGAAAATTTAACTGCTTTGCCAATAAAGAAACATAAGGATAAGTGCTCTAGGAAAGAACTTTTTGTAAAGTTAACAGAAGTACCATTGTCATGCTAAGAAATTCCACATCTTCCACCCTTTCTACTTCCAATAATTAAAAATTCTTATGGGCTGGAGATGTAGATCAGTGGTAGAGCAGGTGCTTAGCTTGTGTTAGGCCTTGGTTCAATCCCCAGCACTTCCACAAAAGAAAAAAAACATTTTTGCCATCTGCTTCCTAGGGCCAATACTTTCCCATCTAAATATCTGGGCTTGATCCTTCCTGTGATGGACAGTGCTACTGCTGAATCTCCACTTTTCAGGCAAGCAGAAAGAATTTTAAATTGTCACTTCCCTTTGTTATCATCCTCACCTCACGTACTCCCTTTTGGGGAAGGGCATTTCACTATATATTCTGACCTCCTCCATAGGGACACCTACCAGTTGGATTAAAAGAACAAATGACAACTTCCTTTGTATCTGTGACTAATGAACTCTAATCTATGGCCTTTGCCTTTTCTTTTTCCCTTTATAAAAAACAACTTGGGGATTCTGCTGTTTTCATTCACACGAGCTCAAATTCAAAGTTCTCCACAGGCTTACTGTCTTCTTACCTGGCCTCATAGTCATTTCGGACCAACAGTAGGTGTTGTAGGATAGACAGGAAGTGTGGCTCTGCCTTTGAGTCCTTCACAGTGTTTAAGAGAATCTGGAAGACTTCACTGAAGTCAGTAGAAAGAGGACCAGGCTAAGGAAAGAAAATGCTTAGAAACTGTGTTTGACTGGTGACTTACTCAACTCTGGGAGAAGCTAAGGAAAAGCGGTAAGATGCTACCTCCACTCCCATGGTTGCCCCTTCATAAACATCACCAAAAACTTTAAGTTTCTTTAGCTAAGGGTGAGATAGAGGATTCCTACTACTTAGCTTGAAGATGAGCAGTACACAGAAACTAAAAATATAACTCAGAGTCACTTGTGAATATTAACAGGTAACCATTATTAGTCCCTCTGTCAGTCCAGTCATCTCTAAACCCCAGCTCTATATCGCAGTAAGCTAAGCTATCACGTTCCAGGAAGTTTATGTTGATTTTGATGGCTACCTCAGATTACATTTATCAACTTCCTTGGTCAATGCTGAGGTGAATAAAGCCAAAAGCAATAAAAAGACACCTGCTTTATTTACTGGGAAGACACAAAAGCCCGAGGTTCCATTCTGAGTCATTATCTCCCACACCATTCCATACAGGAGACTGTAACTGAGTGCAATGAATGCCTCATCTGTCTTAAACTCAGTCGGGAAAAGGATATTCCATCTCCATACGAATGTCATCCAGCCGACCCCTTAGATCATAGGAATCTTCTTCTGAGTGTTCATTAAACACACTCAGCTGCACTTTCATATCATCATTTTCAATCTCTCGAAGGTCCTGTCAATGACCAAAGTAAAAGTTAGGGAACCGAAAGGTGTCTTATATGGCTAGAAACCCAAACCTTTCAACCTGGTTTTTGCACTGCAAACTAGTTATCCCAGGGATGACTGGGGCTGTAAGAACTGGAAGGAATAGGCCAGGCTGTCTAATGAAGCATTATTGCTTACCTGCAACACCTGATGCAGCCCCAAGCGCATCAGTTCACTTCTGATGTGAACTCGGAAGTCAAGTTCTTCAGCTGGAGTGATGAGAGCATTGATCAGCTGTAGGCATCCCACCTAAAAAAAGAAAATTCAACAGCTGTGTCAATACTAAGTCCTACAGATGAAGATTCCATTCTCTTTATATGCATTCTGCGGTTCCCAAACGAAACCAAAAGAACAGCACAAAAAATATAGGAATGATTTTTCTACTACAGCAGTGAGACCTGGTTTGACCACAGATCTAGAGAGCTCAGAAATGTAAAAGATTCCAAGGATCTGACAGTATATGTTATTGTACAGCCCTGGTTTTCCTAACATGTAGATAGATACCACGCTTTTTTCCATTTCATAGTGAGAAAAATACTTCATTCTTTCCCTTCTTAAACAAAAGTTTAGTCATTTTTTCTTTACAACAAGTTCTCAAATATAAAATAAATAGTTTGGAACCACTCCATATGTTCTATTAGAATATCAGAAGAATTTAGGTCTTTCCATCTTGAATTCTATTTTTGGGTCCAGTTTTGAGGTACACACGTGCCTTGACTGCAATGGAGGTCCCACTTTTTAATCCATCCAACAGAGGCTGGAAACGTTCCACTTCATCCATCTCAGCTCTTTCTGTCATTGCCTCCAAAACACGTTCATTCCTGCCCAAGAAAAAAGAAAAGGGAGGGTACTGCCCAGGTGCTCTGACAGACATGTATAATAGGTAGGTTATACAGGGCACAGACCAGTTTGGAAACAGTAAAAATTTTTTTTCTCTGTTTTTGTTCTTTTTTTTAGTTTTTTTTGAAACAAGCCCTTGCTATGTAGCTCTGGCTGACCTCAAACTTACAGTGATACTCCTGCCTCAGCCTCCCAAGTTCAAGTGCTGAGATTACAGGTGTGCGCCACCATGCCCAGCTAGGAAACAGTATATTATCAATGCTTCAGATTTCTCAAATTATTCTCTTACCACCCCTACAACAGGAGCCAGGATTTGCAAAAAGCTACAGACCATTTCTTCAGAAAAATGTATTTCTAAAAGCCATTTCTAGACTCCTATCTATGGATATTAAATTAAGACCCCTATGCTATGAAATAATAAATTGGTTCAACTTTTTGAGAGGTATTTTATAATGCTAATTGATTTCTAATGCATATAACACTTGGCTTAATTCTAGTAATCTATCTATGAATGTATAAAGGTGAAATTAGATATGTACAGAGATGTTTGTTACATCATTTGTAATAGTAAAAATTCTTATTACCTAGAGCAAGGGCCAAAATTTGCTAAAGTCTACACAGAAGTCTAGCAATGGAAAAATTGTTAAATGGACTTTGGATCTATAATACATACATACAAAATTCTAAATAGCCACTAAAAATAATGAGGTCAATCTCTAAGGACAGAAAAAAAGATGTCCACGACCTGCTGTTAAATGAAAAGAAACATGTTGAAAAGAATGAATGGTACGGCCGTGCATGGTGGTGTACACCTGTAATCCCAGCACTCAGAGGCTGGAGGAGGAGGATCCCTGCAAATTCAAGGGCAGCCTGGGCTACACAGTAGGTTCAAGGGCAGCCTAAACCATACAGGAAGACCCTGTCTCAAAAAAAAAAAAAAAAAAACAGGCTGGGCGTGGTGGTGCGTGCCTGTAATCCCAGCACTCAGGAGGCTGAAGCAGGAGGATTGCTGGAGTTCGAGGCCAGCTTTGACTACAAAGGAGTTCAAGGCCAGCCTGAGCTGCATCGTGAAACCCTGTCTCTAAAAGACAAAAACAAAACAAAAACAAAGAATGAATAGTATGATTCAGCTTTTGTTAAACCAGACCTCTCCACAATAATCATAATCTATCTTACACATGCAGTTGGCTTTCCATCATTCCTTATCTCTAAGATACTATCTTTTGGTGTGGCAGGAGATATCTCAGAATCAAGGAAACACAGTGTTTGTACTTAGAAAAACATCTATTGAGACTCTATCAGGCTGCTAACAGTGGTCATCTCTGTGCAACAGGATTTGGCAAAGGCAGTTAAATTTTATTGTATATGTTTTTATACTGTTTGAGTTTCAGTGATAATGTTGGATTACTTCTGAATTAAAGAACAAAACAGTAAAAAGAAATTCTTATCCTAGACAAAAGATACATCAATGGAGATGTAATAAATATCCTGCTATACCTAGAATGATCAGTAGTACACTCAGGATAGTCCCCATCACCTAGGAATTTTTCTTAAATATAGGCTATCTCTCACCCAAAATGCTTGATACCATGTTTCAGACTGCACATTCATTTAGATTTTGGAATATTTGCATATACATAATGAGTTTTCTTGGGGATAAGGTGCAAACCTAAACACAATTCATTTCTGCTTCAGACAGACCTTAAACATATAGCGTAAAGGTAATTCACATAATATTTTAAATAATTTTGTGTATAAAGCAAAGTTTTGTGGTATAGAGTTTTCTACTTGTGGTATGGTGCTGAAAAAGTTCACAGTTTGGAGCATTTTGGACTTTTGGATTAGGGATGCTAATCTGTATTAAGATTCTCAGTGGTCTTACCTAGTATTTAAGATAAGGAGGACACCTAAGTGACTCAATCTTATAGACTAAGACAAGATGGTAAGAATGAGAATGGAGAAGAGCAATAACTAGTCACATACATGTCCTCTGGTTGTGGTAGGATACAGAGAGCAGAAAGCAGCTTAGCTGCATCAATCATCATGTTGGGAACCGCAGGATCCATGGCTCTGACCAGAAGTAGGATTCCTTCTTCTGCCTCCAACATGGTCTTGATTCCAAACTGTTACGACAAGAACAGAGAAGGGAGGCTTAAAGATGACAGCATCTAACCAGAGACAAGTTTACAGGTTTTTATAGGTTGAATGGTACACTTCTCAAATTCATATGTTATAGCTTAACCTCCAGGACCTTGGAATGTGAACTTATTTGGAAATATAGCCATTATAGGTGTGATTAGTTAAGTTACAGTGAATTCACACTGACAAGCCAGTGAGGTCCCAGAAACTAGGAGAGAGGCATGGAACATATCCTCTTCCACAGCCTTTAGAACCTATTCTGCTAACACTTACTCAGATGTCTCTTGAACTTCTACCCTGCGGAACTGTGAAACAATAAATTTCTGGTGTTTCGGACACCCAGTTTGTGGTACTCTAGTAAACTAACAAAGAGGTAGAATACTTTTCCCAATATGCATAAACAAAGATGAACATAGCAAAACAATTTTCTAGGAGATAAAATAAAATTCCACATCCTCAAGAATAAAAATCTTTTTTATGTTTCTTTTTAATATTCTCCCCAGTCAATGGAATAAATTAATTGTAACAAAATTAAACAATGAAGAAGGTAAATTTGTACTCAAAGGCATAGAATTATGGGATCCCTGGGTTTAAATAATAAACAGACAAAAAAAATGATGAAAAGATTCTAAAAGAGGAACAGTCTGGAAGGAAAAAAAACAAGCAGGGAATACAGTTAGCCTTCCCAAAACAGTAACTACAGGTCAGGAAATTAAAAAATCAGCAAAAGCATGCAAAGAAAAAGGAAGAAAATTGAGCCTACTGTTGGAAACAGAAGTCAGAACTAGGGAAAAAGGTCTGTGGAAGTACTTACATGTGGCAATAAAGAATAATTACAGTACTAAAAACAAAGCTGAACCTCTTGAACTCTTATTTGTATTTCCTTTTTGGAGTCTGCCAACAAAAAGACAGGGAGTCCAGATGGGGACTAGAATGAGAATGGCAAAAATCTCACCTTGTTGTTCATAAAAGCTTTCAAGCAGCGAATAATCTCATGCTGGTTCCGGCTATCATAGCTTCTGCAAGTAGAAGACAAAATTAGTAAAGTCCTTTTATTCTACACCCCTTCCAAGCTGACTTTTCAATCTTGCAAACAAGGATCTTAGGAAGATCCCCAACTAGTAGCTGAGTAAAGTCTAACACATAGCACTTGACTTAGAAACACTGACCAAAAAAAAGCTGATGAGGGATCCCCACCAAAGGGTTAGACCTTTGACTAACCCTCTTGTAATCCAGTGATTTAGTATTACATTAAAACTTGTCCTCTAATTTCCTCTAGGCTCCTAAGTGCTAAATTCTATTAGAATAACATCCCATCTATTACTGTTTGCTATTAAATCTGAGAAGGTACATGCAGGAGGCCCAGGCCCTGTAATGTTCTTGTCTCAAAGATTCTAAGAAGTAGAGGAAGTCACTGTGGCTCAGCCTATCTTCAAGATAACCTAAGTACAAGGTATTCCCAGAATTATTCCAACTCTGAAGACTGCAGTAGAAATAGTCCCAAACTGATTAAGTATATTCTAAGACTTTCAAATGTGACTTAACCCAGACTACATCATAAGGCAGCTCTGGATGAAATCAGGTCCTATTTCCAGGCTGACACAGAAGCCTGGAAGACTAATAGTCTTATGTGGTGTACATCCCATATTGTCCACTATGAAATCTAGGCTCCTCCTCCCTTTCCTATGTCTATAATCATTGTTCACCCTCTGGTCACTCTAAAATAAACCCCATTCTCAGCTAACAGCATACTCCCCTAGTTTATCACTTTACATTTAACTGTTTTTTTTTTTTTTTCATTTTGTTTTTTTTTTTCTTTTGGAGACAGAGTCTCACTATATATTCCAGACTGGCCTCAAACTCACAGTGATCCTCCTGCCTCAGCCTCCTACTGAGTGCTGGGATTGCAGGTATGAGCCACCAAGCCTGGTTACATTACATTTAACTGTTAGTATTTCCTTTACAGCAAAGAGCCAAGCCCCCTACAACCCTCCGCCTAGAAGATGCAAAGACCTGGAATTCCTCACCCAGGACTCTCTTCTTTTTCATCATGAAGTCGTTTGAGAATGTCTAATAAAGAAGCCAGGCCTTCAGCACCAAATGTTTGTACCCAACTGTAAGGAACAAAAAAACAATGTAATATCACATCAATAATTATTATTTGTTTATGTAGACAGTTTATAGTGGCAACTCAATTCCCAATCCAGACCATTCTTGAACTTCCCTGGCTCCTTTGATCTTCAATCACCACTGAACTCCAACACTGGGTTCCTACTTATGTTATTTCCTTAGAGTCCTCACCTGACAGGGTTGTTGTTGAGAGAGACACGAAGGGACTCCAAGCAGCTGAGCAGAGGCATATCCCGCAAGCCTGACCTCAACTCCTGAATGTACATCATGGCAGACCTAGAACTCTCCTTTTGGCTCATGCCCTACACAGGAAAAATGCAGAGATTAAAAAACATTAGGTCCAGTCACAAACTGGGGACTAATAGTTTAAAAAAAATTTTTTTTGAGGGGGGACAGGGTCTTGCTGTGTAGGTCAGGCTGGGATTGAATTTACTATGTAGCCCAGGTTGGCCTCGAACTTGAGGCAATCTTCCTGCTTCAGCCTCCCAAGTGCTGGGATTACAGGCATGTGCCACCACGCCCAGCTAATAGTTTAAATATCAGGGCAGACATCCATTGTAAAGACCATCAAGCTACATGAGACTCGGAAGTGCTCATCCCATTCCCCATATGTCATGAAGATTAAGTCACACAGAAAGTATGTAAGAATGGTAACTCAGATATTAGAATAGAAAATTAGTAGGCTAATGGAATGGAATGAAACAGAATTGATGTAGTTATAACACATTACATAAAGCTGGCCAAAGAAACAGGTCCAAGATAAGGGCACAGTCTCCATGTCAACGGTGCCTGCCCCAGGACTCACAGCCTTGGAGGTGTGTAAGTACTGGGACACCATCTCCCTCTTGATAACGATGTCCTTCTCCCTCAAGGGTTGTTGCTTCTCCTCATTCAGATTCATATCCAGCTAGCAGACAGAGGGGAAAAAAGAGAGAAAGAGAGAACAAAATTATCTTGAATTCTTTAAAATTTTTAGTGTTTTTTATAGAATACCTAGTGGTAAGTTAGCACAGTAAATAATTAATGAACAGATGTTTTATTGATTCCTAAAGATTTAAACTATTCTAGCTGACCAAAATTCCTCAGGGAAAAATACGGCTAACATTTTAGTATAAATCCCTATAGATATTGTGTGTGTCTGTGCATGTGTTTGTGTGTGTGCGCGCATACATGTGCACGTGCACACTTCTAAGGATTGAACCCAGGACTTCATGCAAGCTAACTATACTCTTTACCACTGAGCTATTTCATCAGCCCACTACAGACTTCCTTATACATATATACTCTTAAGAAAAACTGACTCAATATAAATGAACAATTTCTTCTGTATTAATGAAAGAAAACCACTGTAATTTTTTTGTTTGTTTTGTGACACTAGGGATTGAACCCGGGGAATGCTGAGCTATACCTCCAACCCTTTTTACTATGAGACAGGGTCTGCCAAGTTGCCCAGACTGGCCGTGAACTTATGATCCTACTGCCTTAGTCTCCTAGGTAGCTTGGAATTATAGGCATCTGCCCCCACACCCAGCTCATCCAATATTTTTCTGCATTGAGGATGGATCGTAAATCTCTCTTCAGAATGAAGGACAGGATAACTGGTGTCATCCAAACACCAGTAAAATCTGCAACAACTCTAGGCCCTAAACACATTACTTTGGTTATCTCTGCGTGTTCTCACTCAGTGTTCTTCACTGAGAGCAGCAAAGTCAGTCACATACCAGTATACTTCATAATTCAACTGACTTAAGACACAATATTTAACAGTCTTCCAGTGACTCAACACCAGCATTCTCTTTTCTAGATTCACCACTGAACAGAGGACCTGGGGGAAATGCCTTTCTGTTTCTCAGTTTCTTCTTCATATCTATAGAATTCACTGTGAATGCTTCATCCCTTCACCTACTCTGGCTCAACCCAAAGGTGATCTCCAGAGTACCATAAGAATTGGTCCCACTCCTACCATGTCTTTGTGAATAAAGTATTGCTATACAGAACTATTGCTAACAAGGTGATCAGTGATCAGATGTTTGCAAGCTTCATAGATTCCAATCCTCTGGACTGGTACTTATATATGTAGTCTCTTATTTAATGGGATCAATATTTAAAAGTTTCACATTACGCCTAGAATTCTTTCTAATAATGGGCTAGTTAAGGGTAACTGTGTATTAAAAAAAAAAAAAATGGCCAAAGCACCATGCCTATAAATGCATTTTCAGGAAGAAACCACATTTTGGGTTGGGAAACTTACCAGCATCTGTTCAAAGAGAGCTAAAACTTGCTCATCTGAAATATCTTGCAACGACTGTGCCGTGGGATCATCCCCATATGATGCAGAAGAATTTCTATGAGCAGAATTGGGCTTTTCTTTCTCCTTCTTAATTCTCATGCTGGTAAATCTCTCTAGCTGCGAAAGAAAAAAGTATTAGCAATGACCCATTTTTATTTACAAAACAAACTACACATCAAATAACCAACCCTTTAACCTCTTATGCATGCATGGTTCCTTTGGTTCAAGAGCAGTTCAAGACTCTTCTAACATGAAGGAAGAAATTAGTCTTCCACACATCTAATTTAGCACACTGACTCTATACTTTCATATACATCCCTTTTAAAGATATGAGGATTGAACCATTAGGATTTCAACCTCTGAAAAGATAGCTTTGTTCTTGATTTCTCCTCTCATTCCTAAGCTGTCTAGCACCAAAGAACTCCAAATATCTCATGTACAAAGCTATCTCAATAAAATACCCTTAGATTCCTTATAATAGGTACCTAATAAATGTGGCCAGGCCCTCAGAGATTGCCTCCCTTCCAGAGGTGAGTATGACCACAGATTTCTAAGATGTCACGTAGGATAAACAAGCAAATGCTTTAAAACTAGAACCATTCCTTTCTCCTTTTTGTACCTTCCATGGCACTTGGGTTATGAAGAGAACAAAAGTTTAATACGTATTCTTCAAAGTACCCTTTGCCTAACAACTATCTAGTCAGCAAAGAATACGATGTACTTCAGAGGTACACATGCTATCGCTCTACCAATCAAACGGTAATGAACTATTCCTCAAATTTCAAGTACAGATGCTCAAACTAAAATGAGACACCTATAAACTATAGTTTATCAGCCCAACCCATTAGAAAATAACAGTAACGATCTGGAAGTATTGTGGTGCTTCCAGTGATATGAGTGGCATTCAGACTGCAAGTCAGTTTGGAGTTTAAAAGACTGTGCAACTTTGCAAGTTAATGAAGGTGCCAGGGAAATGCATGCAATGGATTAACCACAAAGAGTTAAAAGGAAAAGGCCTTAGGTGCTCTCAGACTAGATCCCCTATCACCATTACGAGTTAAAGAAAGTTAACCCAACGGACACTGGTCAATGTTACAGTATGGGAAATGAGCTAACATGCACATGCCAAACAAAATTTCCTTACCTCATCTGCCATGAGCCGCTTCAAAGTCTAGGAAACACGAAAAGGAGGGAGAAGAAAGATCAATGAAATGCTAAGAAACTTCCCAGGTGGGTTGGGGAAAAAAAGGAAAGGAAAATAAATGAAATAACCAAGCTGTTTTCTACAAGCTGAAAGATTTCTGTCTATTGTTTAGTATATTCCCTCAGGTAAGGGGGAGGACAAGTTGTAAGGACACTAGCCTAAGACTCAAAACCCAAAAAAATAAAAAAATAAACAGCGAGGAAATGAATAGACTCTAAATTCAATGACTGAAAAACTTTTGAAATGTGTACAACTTTATTAAGTAAACAAAGAAATGAAAATTAAAATCACAATGAGATAATTTTGCACTCTCAAATTTGGCAAAATCTATCAGGTCTCTCTGGTTGTAGAGCAATGGGATTCTTGCAAACTGCTGTGGTCAGTCAGAAAAACAAAATGGCATTACCTAGTAAAGTTAAATGTGCATATACACTAAACTCGACACATTAATTTCTACATATCTACCCTGCTAAACGTGCACATATATAGCAGGATATGTGGAATGAGTGTTCATAGTCATGCTATAACAACAAAAACATAAAAACAACAAAAACAGAACAATCCAAACAGCCATCAAATGAAGAATGGACAAATAAACCAGTATATTGATATAATGGAAAATAATTGTGCAAAGAAAGTGAATAAATTTAAAACTACTCATAAACAATAATACTGAATTATTATTTCATATACGTTGAGGTTAAAAACACGTAGGCCTATATTACATAATTTAGGATGTAAAATTATAAAGGGAATGATTACTACAAATGTCAAAACAGTGCTTACTTGGGATGAGTGGAAAACTGTGAAAGGGGAGGGGAATATGTAGCTTTTTTTTTTTTTTTTTTTGGTGGGTACCGGGGGACGACCTCAGGACCTCGCGCACCAACAGGCGCCCGTGCCGCTGAGCGATATCACCGGCCCCTTTTTCGTATGTGGGTTCCGGGAGTCGAACTCGGGCCTTCGCGCTTGCAAGGCAGGCGCTTAAGCCGCTGAGCCGTCTCACCGGCGAATATGTAGCTTTTGAGGTGCTTCTTTTTTTTTTTTTTTTTTTTTTTTGTGGGTACCGGGGGGTCGACCTCAGGACCTCGTGCGCCAACAGGCACCCGTGCCACTGAGCGATATCACCGGCCCCTTTTTCGTATGTGGGATCCGGGAGTCGAACTCGGGCCCTCGCGCTTGCAAGGCAGGCGCTTATGCCACTGAGCCATCTCACCGGCCCTTGAGGTGCTTCTTGACATGGGTGGTGATTATATGGGCATTCAGTTTACAATTACTGTGTTTTATATTATCTTCTTTATATAACTAACATTAAGTCTCAATGAGCAGGTCCAGGAAGTGGGAATTTTTATTCACCCTACTCAATTTTAAATCATATTTATTTTTCCTTTATGTTCATGGAAAAGTTTAGTAAATGGCTGCTGACTAACCTTTCTGAACTAATGAAAAACTAGTTCTGCCTCTTCCATGAAGCTATTTTTCTAGCATTTTTATGGACAGGGAAAAATCTGCATCGTTACATTCACGTCCCGCATATCACAGTTCAGTTGAATCCAGTGTAAACTGTGCATCTTCACTTTGTCTTCCACGGTCCGGAAGAGGTGAAGTTTCTGTTGGAGTGAGCCTTGAAATCACAGTGTGGGCTGAGGGAGGTTACTCCAACGACCCTACAGGATAATTCCTCTTGTAACTGGATGGTTACTTTTCTTTGTTTTCACAGTGATAGATAACTTGCTAGTCTCAGAGAACTAACACTGAATTATAATGGCCTTTTGATTGTCTGCCTCATCAACTCACTTCGAGACTACGTCTCTGAGGTCAGAGCCTGAGACAGTCATTCTTACTGCCTATGAACAGACACGACAATGAGGTAGCTTTCCTAAAACGCTAATCCCCAATGTAATCCCCAGAGAAGCCCTCCAAGTCTCTCCCACCTCTTCATTGTTTCAGTGAAGAAACTGACACCCAGACAGGTGAAGTAAATCATGAAGTCACATGAATAGAAGCTAAGTTGGGTATGGAATTCAAGTCTCCATATTCAAAAGCCCAAAAATCTGCATTTCCCTAGATTTTTCTGCATTGCTCCTCTTTCATGCCACTAACTCTTGATTCTAGATAAGAATGAAGACACGTTTTCATTAGAAGGAAGATACCAGTTTTCCTTGCATTCGTGGGGTATCATTAGAGAGATACTGTATTTGATCCTTTAAAAAAATTATCCATGTATTAGTCAATGCTCAGTTTGGAATAAGGACTGCCAGTGATCCAAGCAGAATAAAACCTGCATTTTCTGAACCAGTCCAACAGAGGGCAGCAACAACCAACAGTGAATCAAAGTACTGGCAAAAACTTGTTTCAGAACCTAATAAAACACCCAAGCAGCAAACTCAGTTATTGAAATAGAAACGTGTTGCTACAGTATATTTAGGACTTATGGTTTACTTAATTAATATTATGCACATTGTTCTTATAAATTCTATATATACTGAGTATATAAATGGCTTTCTGTTCAGGATTTTTTTAAAAATTGTATTATTAGTTTTATAGATTCTGAGATACAAAACAAGAAGTTTCTTAGATCATGAGACGTAAAACAACTAAACACAGGGTCTCCGGGAAGACAGAATGTACTGAAGCTGTATTTATGTCTTTTGCATCAGACATCCAAACTCTTTATAAAATCTCTAATCATCCTACCTACCTCTAAATGCTCCAACTCTCACATTCTCCTTGTTTGCCATTCTCTTCTTTCCCCAAACCAAACCCTTACTGTCATAGCTCACTTCCTGTCCCTCCTACGGAGTCTTCCACTAAACAACCACTAAAACCTTTAACAACAAATCTGGACACGGAATTAAATTTTTTAAAACATCAAAATCTGGTTCAAGATTAAATCTACAGAAAAGGTTTGTTCATTTGCTTATTTGTTTTTTAAGAAAGACAGGAATAATGGATGGCAAGAGCCTACAAGGTCAGGAAGAACAAAAAAAAGAGGAATTGCAACTAAAATTTGAAGCTGAGGCATTAGAAGGACTACTTACTTAACACAAAGACATAGAAAAAAAAAATCTTAAATAGGAAAGTACAATAACCAGCCCAAGTTATTATACTTAAGGACCCTCAAAAGGCTCAGGAATTAGTGATGTCAAATACCTAAGGAAATGAGGGACAGAGGGAAGGGGAAGCTAATAAGAAAAGGAAAAAGCTACTGAAGAAGTAGACATACCCCAAACCCCCACCATGCCATTAGAAATGACCCTGTCTTCCTCCAGCAGAAGTCTAAAAGTTTATTCTCAGAAAAGGTTAAAACAGAAGTTCTCTGGATTGGATGATGCCAGGCATAGTTGTGGGGGAAGGATCCTACATGAAAAAGATAAGTAAGTAAACCTATCTCTATCATATACTGAGACATCCTGTACTTTCCCCCTCCAGTGTCTCAGACCCTGGCAAACTGACCTCTAGTCTTGTGGCAGAAGGCTGGAAGAATCTTCTCTAGGGAATCAAAAAATAACTCAACACTACATAGTCTAAGTAGCTTATTCTAACTCAACTGTCCAATATGGTAGCCACTAGCCATGGAACTACTGAGCACTTTTAATATGATTAGTGCAAGTAAGGAAGAGATGTAATTTTAACTTTTTAAATTTAAAAATTAACTTTTTTGTGTCGTCTTTTTGAGACAGGGTTTCACTATGCAGTTCAGGCTGGCCTTGAACTCACTTTGTAGCCTGGGCTGGCCTCAAACTCACAGCGATCCTCCTGCCTCAGCCTCCTGAGTGCTGGGATTACAGATGTGCACCACCACACCTGGCTTAAAAACTAATATTTAATCATTATTGTTAAATTTAAGTATGTCAAGAATACCTTATGTGAATCTACTTTTTCACTTGTAAATTTTATGGAATCTAAATACAGATCAAGTATTACAAAAATTTAGCATCTAGACTGGGAATAGAGAACTTGTCCAACTTCATAAATACAAACAAAAAAACCAAAACCCAAAAACAAAACCCTACAGCTAGGTTTGGTTCCCAACCCAAACCCTTACTGTCCTAGCCTATGCTATAATAAGGATGTTCACTCTAATCACTCCTTTTTAATTTTCCTAGCTAATGGACTAAGAAAAGGAAATAGAAGACATACAGATTGAGAACAAATAAAATTGTCTTTGCCTGCTGATGACATGATTGTCTATGTAGAAAATATGAAAAAACATATAAACTAGAATAAGCAATAATATAAAGGATGCAGGATATGAGGTTAATATATAAAAGCCAATCAATCACTTTTTTACATATCAGCAATGAGCATATGGAATAAGAAATTAAAAACACAACACCATAAAACAAAACAAAAGCGGGGCTGGTGAGATGGCTCAGTGGAGTAAGCACCTGCCTGGCAAGCGTGAGGGCCCGAGTTCGACTCCCGGAACCCACATACGAAAAAAGGGCTGGTGATATTGCTCAGCGGCACGGGCACCTACTGGCGCGCGAGGTCCTGAGGTCGACCCCCGGTACCCACAAAAAAACCGAAAAAAAAAACCAAAAGCTAAAATGTCGCCCAAAAGGCTCATTATATTGAAAGTTTGGTCCCCAATGCAGCAACATTCAGAGGTGCAGCTTTTGGGAAGTGATTAGATGATGAGGGCACTAACCTCATCAATGGTTTAATCCACTGATGAGTTCACGGCTGAATGGGCTATTAGGAGGGCACCCATGTCATAGGATTGCCACCACTGGCCTAATTGAAGGGAGTAGGTCATAGAGGCATGACCTTGAGGACCATATCTTGTCCCAAGTCCCTTCCTCTCTGGCTCTTTCCTCCTCTGCTTCCTGGCTGGCATGAGGCTAGCAGCTTTCCTCTACTATGCCCTTCTGCAGTGATGATTCTGCCTCACTAGGGGCCCAGAAGCAATGGAGCCAAGTGACCAGGGACTGATCCAGGTATCTCCGAAATCATGAGCCAAAATAAACCTTTCCTTTAAGCTGTTTATGTCAGGTACTTTGTCGCAGTGACAAAAAGCTAACACAACCATTAATCCTGTATCCCCAAAATGAAATACTTATGTATAAATCTAACAAAACATGTGCAAGATCTAAAATTATAAAACTGATGAACAAAATCAAAGAACTAACTAAATGGGGAGATATTTCATATTCATGGACAGGAAGACTCAATATGTCAAGATGTTAGTTTTTCCCAACTTGATCTACAGATTAAATACAATCTCAACTAAAATCCCAGAAAGATATTTTGTGGGTATCAAAAAACTGATTTAGGGCTGGGGACATAGCTCAGCGGCACAGTGCCTGCCTGGCAAGTGTGAGGTCGTGAGTTCGATTCCCGGTACAAAAAAAAAAAACAAAAACCTCATTTAAAGTTTATATGGAGAGGCAAAAGACCCAAAATACTCACACAATATTGAAGGAGAGGAACAAAGTTGGAGCACTGGTACTACATGACTCTAGGAATTACTACAGGGCTGGGGATGTAGCTCAGTGGTAGAGTGCTTACCTAGCATGTTCAAGTTCCTGGGTTCAATCCCAACAACAAAAAAATGGCTACTACATACTTACCAAAAATGGTTACAATGTAAAAACAATCTTATTTAATATGAACTATAAAGCTACAGTAATCAAGACAATGTGATACTGGCAAAAAAACAAAAAGATCAATGGAACAGAATAAAGAGCCCAGGGCTGGGATATAGCTCAGTGGCAGGGTGCCTGCCTGGCAAGCACAAGGTCCTGAGTTCAATTCCCAGACCCCCCGCCAAAAAAAATTAAGTGATCTTTGACAAACAAGCAGAGGCAATACAATGGAGCAAAGACAGTCTTTACAATTGGGGCTGGAAAACTGGATACCCATATATGAAAAAAAAATGAATCTACACATAGACTTTATACCCTTCACAAAAATTAACTCAAAATGGACCATTTGTAAAGTCCAAAAATAACATTCTTAGATGATAACACAGGAGAAAACCTAGATGATCTTGGGTATAGCAATGGGTTTTTTGTTTTGTTTTGTTTTGTTTTTTTTAACACAACACCAAAAACAGGATCCAAGAAAGAAATGATAAACTGGACTTCATTTAAAAAAAGAAAACGACAATGTTCCCTGATGCATTGGGCAGCCGTTAAATGTTGTCATGCCATTCTGCACTTCACCATTTCCATTTCACAGACCAACTTCATAGTAATGAAAAATATTGACAAATAATTATTCAAATGCACACCAATTAATACATTATCTATTAAAGTGTAAGAAGTTGTGCAATGACTTCTAAGCCAAAGTCGAATTACCAGGCTTTATAATCTATAAAAAAAGTTTTTGTTCTTTATTGTCTTAAGAACCAAATAGACTGCTAGAACTATAATATAAGGTGCAAATGACTTTTCTTTTTTCTTTTTTTTCTTTTTTTTGTGGGTTCTGGGGGTCGACCTCAGGACCTTGCGCGCCAGCAGGCGCCCGTGCTGCTGAGCAATATCACCGGCCCCTTTTTTCATATGTGGGTTCCGGGAGTCGAACTCGGTGGTGCTTACGCCACTGAGCCATCTCACCTGCCCCAACTTTTATTTTTTCAAACGAGAAATAATCATTTTTTGATTTCTCTTACTGACCCCTTCTCTCCAATGGTGACTAAGACAAAAATATAAATTAAGATTCATAGACTTTTATTTGTATAACACATAAACAGGCAAACATATGCTTGATACTTGCTGCATCAGTTACAGTTTAGTTGAAAACATAAGTTATAATAAAGACTGTTAGAAAACCAGTGACATCAAATGAGTATGTTCAGTTCCACAATTATTTTCAATGATAAATTACCTAGTGTGTAAGACTTATGCATTCTTTTTCTTTTTTCTCCTTGTGGTACTGAGGAGTGAACCTAGAGCCTTCCCACTGAGTTACATCCCCAGTCCTTTTTATTTTTATTTTTTATTTTGAAATAGGATCTCGCTAAGTCACTAAGTTGCCCAGGCTGGGCTCAAATTTACTATCCTCCTGGCTCAGCCTCCCAAAGTGGTGGGATTACAGGAATGTGCCACCAAACCCATATATACATTCTTTATGTAATTATGAATCACTGTCACATTAATGGGAAGATAAGTCTTCTAGTATTTTATTAACATGCCACACGTGGTGGTGCACGCCTGTAATCCCAGCACTCGGGAGGCTGAGGCAGGAAGATTGAGATGAGTTCAAGACCAGCCTAGGCTATATAGTGAGTTTGAGACCAGCCTGAACTACATAGCGAGACCCTGTCTGAAAAAACAAAACAAAACAAAAAATTTATTAACATGAAGTACTTGGTTTTTTAGTCTTTAGAACTTATGTTACATGAGAATTTTAAATAATTTCTGTCTATAATTATGATATTAGTTATATAAATATAATTTTATGTGACAAAGTCTTAAAAATCTTGCTGTGAAAGGAAGGGGCTGGTGATATAGCTCAGCGGCATAAGTGCCTGCCTGGCAAGAGCGAGGTCCTGAGTTCGACTCCCAGTACCTGCATATTTAAAAAAAAAAAAATCTTCCCGTGAAAGTGCTGATATATTGTGACAGTTATATTATATACATGGAGAATTAGTTTATGACCATACTTGAAAAATGTAAAGACTACTGAAGTTTCAGAAATTCAGGTTTTAATTCAATGAAAATAATAAGACAGGCATTATGGACTTCAGAAACTAATATCCTACATAATAACATATATTAACACTAAAGTTAAAACTATTAAGCAAAGACAATACCTAATGACATAACTATTCTGGAGTCTAGAACTTTGTTGGTGTCCTGCACCTATTTTAAAAATATAGAGGGACAGAGGGAAGGAGCAAAAGAAAAAAAAAAGTTTTTAAAAATTTAATTGCTCACTTACTCTAAAAACTTACTTCAAACAAGCTGTTATTAAGTTGGTTTCCAGCAAAGCTACTGGAATATCTGCCTCTTTAGTGGAAAAAATTTAAAACAACTGCTCTGTGAAAGGCAAATTACAAGACCATAAGAAAACAAACCATTAGACTGGGAAGAAATATTCTCAAAGACACATCTAACAAAGGACTACTATCCAAAATATACCAAAAAAAAAAACCTTAAAATTAAACAATAAAAAAATCCAATGTAAAAAAAAATGGGACCAAAAAAAAGGGGAGGGGGACAATTACCTTAACAGACACCAAAAAAAGATACACAGATGACAAAAATAAGTATATGAAATGATGTTTTACAATATATGTCATCAAGGAAATGCAAACTAAAACAATGTGCTACCATTAAAACCTATCACAATAGCCAAAATCCAGAACACTGATGACACCAAATGCTGGCAAAGATGTTGAACAAGAATTCTCACTCACTGCTGATAAGAATGCAAAATGGTAGAGCCACTGTGGAAGAGAGTTCAGTAGGTTCTTATAAAACTAAACATCTCATCCATCAATCAAGCTCTCAGTGTTAGTTTATCCAAAAGAGTTGAAAACAAGTCTATACAAAACCTGCACCAAATATTTATAGTGGTTTTATATATTCATAACTGCCAAAAGTTGGAAGTAACCAATACATTTCCTTAGTAAGCAAATGGACAAACTGTGGTACATAAAAGACAATGGAATACTATTCAGTGCTAAAAAAAAAAAAAGCGCTATAAAATCATGAAAAGACATGGAGGAATCTTAAATGCATATTACTAAGTGAAAAGAAGCCAGTCTGAAATAATTACAAACTTATGATCCCAACTATATGACATTCTGGAAAAGGTGAAACTATGGAGACCACATAAAGATCAGTGGTTGCAGAGGGCAATGGAGAAGGGGTGAACAGGCAGAGTACAGAGAAATTTTGGGGCAATGAAAATACTCAGTATAATAATATAATGATGGATATATTGGTACAAATGCATAGAATGTTCAATATCAAGAGTGAACCCTAGTGGAAACTCTGGACTTCGGATGACTGTGATACCTCAATGTAGGTTTATCAATTGTAACAAATGTATCACTCTAGTGGTAGATGTTGATGGGGTGGGGAATTATGCCTGTATAGGGGCAGAGGGCATATGGGAAAGCTTAGACATTGCTGTCCTAAAATAAAGTACACAACTAACCAATCCTACATATCCAACCAGAGTTTTCAATCTCCTGTTTAGTCCCTCATTCACCATAAGCAAATAACCCAAGATTATCAGATGTCCTAACATGAGTTAGAAAAGGCAATTTACTGTATAGAAACTATATAGGAGAATAAAGATTTTTTAAAAATCATTAAATCTATAAGAGAAACACTCAGAGGAAAAAGAATCTTTAGAATTTGAAAATATGAAAACAAATTAAAACTTAAAGGACTATAAGATAAGAATTGAGGAAATCCCCCTAAAAAGTACTGCAAAGATAGAGATGGAAAAATAAGAGAAAGAAAAACTAAAAGATCAGTTTGGGAGGCCCAGAATCCAAATACTAAGAGAAAATAGAACAAAGAGGAGCAAGTTATCAGGGAAATAAACTAAATTTCCCAGGACTAAAGAAGAAGGACAAAAACAGGTTACACAAAGGCCTATCAGTAAAATTTCAAAACACTTGGAATACAAAGACTATCCTATAAAATTCTTCAGAAGGAAGAAAACAAGTCACATACAGGGGAATCAGAGCAGCTCTGGATTTCTTAACAGTAATACCAGTGGCTGGACAAAAATAGAATGAGGCCTTTAAAAAATCAAAAGAAAAATAATTTCCAACCTATGATTCTATATCCAATCAAGACTATCAATCAAATGTGACTAAAGACATCCTCAGACATTTAAGCTTTAAAAAAGTTTATCCCCGTGTACTCCAGGACGCTACTGTAGGATATGCTCCAGCAAAATGAAGGAACAAACCAAGAACGCGGGAAACTTGAAATACAAGAAATAGGAGACCTAACACATAGACAGGTAAAAGAAATCCCTAATTATAAAGATTCCAGGATGACTGCTCTGTGACAGGCACAGAAAGCAACCAGCTAAAAGTTAATGCCTGCGCTTATTAGCATGTTTAAGGTGCTGGGATCCATTCCCAGCACCATAAATAAATGAATGAATGAACTAACAAATAAATGGACCAAAGAGACTTGGGCAGATCCTTGAAGATCATGATCACCAGGATCTGCTTTTGTTCTAGTTTCTCAAACTGACAAACCTGAGAGAGCCTGACGCAGATTATTGGCTTCTCTGGACCACAGGTTATGAGTTTCTTCTCTTCTCTTTGCTTTACTACCTGTATTATCAAGGACAACTCATTCCACTCACAGAATTCTTCTGTTTTGACTTATTCAGAAGAGCCAGCAGTTGGCCATGGTGAGATGAGAAGTAAAACAAAGTGCACTCCCTCAACCATATTCCTGCTGGATGCCTAGTATTGGCATTAACTGCAATCTTGCCAGATGGTCATTTGTGATGAGCCCTGTTTCTCAGGACTTACTCCTGATTTGGCCCATTGATATCCTTCCTCAGAAGGGGCTCTTGTCTTTCTCAGCTAACCTAAAGTCAGTCTATGACTCAAAGATAGTATTCAGTTTTATTTCTCCATCTGACAGAGGCAATACTACTGCCCTTTTTGCATACAGTCTAAATTTTTGGTTGTTCCTTGACTTTTTTTTTTTTTTTTTTTGTGAGTACCGGGGGGTCGACCTCAGGACCTCGCGCGCCAGCAGGCGCCCGTGCCGCTGAGCGATATCACCGGCCCCTTTTTCGTATGTGGGTTCCGGGAGTCGAACTCGGGCCCTCGTGCTTGCCGGGCAGGCGCTTAAGCCGCTGAGCCATCTCACCAGCCCCTTGACTTTTATAATATTTCATTTATATACAAATAATTATTAATAAAAGCACACTTATTCTATAGGACTTTTTATTTAATGGATTAATAGATAAATGTCTAAAAGTTATTACCTGCTATAGTAAACTTAATAGAATTGCATTTATTAAGAGCTTCTTCCCCAAGAGACTCTCAGGTCTATCAAATCTTACTTAAATCAACACAAATTGCTCAAAGGTACACTGCAGCAAAAGTAACAGCATCAAATATAAATATACTTGGTGGGGTATAGCTCTGCACTAACCATCAATCAACATAAAAATGAAAAGCTGTCCTCTTACTCCTCTTCCAGACAGTAATTCAGGTTTTGATTCAGTTACCACATCCTAATATAATATGTGGTACGATAAATCTTTTGGTTACCATCTACAGGAAATTAGAAACTTTCTAGACAATTTATAGTTTGTAAGAAACAACAACAAAAAAAGTCAAAGAATCCCAAGGTATATCCTGTGAAGCCAAACTAATTAAACTAAATAACTTAGTGAGTTTGAAACATACCCTAATCAGTTATTATCATAATAAATATAAATGAACTTTAGCAGTTGTTTTGCATAACTGAATTTGTTGTCTGGCAGTGGTTTTATGTATTAATACTTCAGCTTTTAAAAAGTGGGCCAATCGCCGGTGAGATAGCTCAGCGGCATAAGCGCCTGCCTGGCAAGCGCAAGGTCCTGAGTTTGACTCCCGGATCCACATAAAGGAAAAAAAGGGCTGGTGATATCGCTCAGCAGCACAAGTGCTTGCTGGCAAGCGCGAGGTCCTGAGGTTGACTCCCGGTACCCACGTTAAAAAAAAAAAAAAAAAAAAAGTGGGCCAATGGGCTGAAACTTGGCAGCCTTAAAGACAGGTTCTCAGTGTTTCCCTAGTAATAGAATTGTACCTATATAATAAACTTATATCCTTGGAACTGATTCACCTCCACTCGTTCTCTGAAAATTTTTAACTTTTCGCTCTAATCAGAAAAAGGGCAATTACGGGTAATCTCTTGGCAAGGATGCTCATGTAGCCAAGCAAAAGGTAATTACATAGTGTTCTTAGTGGCAGATGTTAGCAGGGATCTAATAAGAGAATATGACTAAACATTACTTTGAAAACAGAGTACATTACAAAGCAAAAGTGTTTCCAATTCCTGCCACCAAGCTTCACCAGTATAGCTACTCACGGACAGTAACTGCACAAAGCATGCTGCTAGCAAAGGAGAAATATAAACCCACAGCTCTGGATCTCAGTACTTTCTAAAGATTTAGTTCAGGCTAACTTATGCCAAACAACTACAATTATATCTGAGTTCTTCACTAAGTGAACTACCACTACAATAGCACAGCTGAACTCCACTTTGCCCCAACACCCTGTTGATGATTCTAGCAGGCCCAGAATCCTGGGAACTACAGGTTTTCTTGTAATACCTATAATCAAAATGCAATTCACTTAACTGCTTCAGTATACCCAACTCCTGCCTCTCTCTTTTCCGACTTCCACCCCCGTTCATGGGCTAATTCAGAGTGAGGAATGTATTAAGTGTGGTAGATAAGACTTCCAACGTATCCTCTAAGACTCCCAGGCTGATGTACACACCCTGTATAATTGCCAGGACTGTGATCAGGTTATGTTACTAAGGCAAACTGACTTTTAAGAAAGGAAGATTATCCAAGTAGGCTGGACCCAATCATGTGAGCCCTTTAAATCTAAGACGTCAGAGACATATGGATCCAGCACGCTACTCCTGGCTTAAAGATGGAGGGTTCAAAAAAGGATAACAGGAAGCCTCAGGGTGTTGTGTGTAGTCTCCAGCTGACAGCCAGCAAAGAAACAGGGACTTAAGTCCCATAACTGCAAGGGACTGAATTCTTCCATGAATGAGCGTGGAAGTGACTTTTTCCCCAGAGCCTCCGCATGAGAACTTGGCTCAGTTCACATCTTGATTTTGGCCCTTTGATACTCTGAGAACCCAACCACACTGTCCATGCTGGACTTTTGATCAACTCAGATGTGAGCTAATAAATGTGTTTTGTTTTAAGCTGTTAAATTTGTGGTGATTTGTTGCACAGCAACAGAAAACTCATACATTAAGCAAATTGCTGAAATCTGGAATTTGTCTAGATCTTGGCCTAAAAGAAAAATATCATGAGTCAATCTTATTTCGGACATCCTATATATAAAACTACAAGTATGCTTTTTAGTAAATTGCTTTAATTCTTCAGGTTTTAGTTTTATTAAAAAAAAAAAAAAACCACCAATGACAAAATACCCGACACACACCTCTTAGGACCACTGAGATCCTAAATACAATAGTGTTGAGAGCTCCTTCTCTAAAGGTGACTGCGTTATCCTTACTACAGAAACAATTTTGTAAAATACATACCTGAAGACTAGACTAGGTGATGCTGAACTCCAACAACACAGCATAAGAAAAGACCTATTCCTTGTCTACAGTATAATTTTACACTTAGCTATAGTCAAAAGAACTAAAGGACTCATCTAGGCCACCTAAATATTTTATATCAGATCCTTCTTTAAAGAGTATTGTAACTATTTCTGCAAACCAGATAGTAAGTTGCAAAAGATAAAAGACATGTTTTGTTCATTTGATATGCCCCAAACTTTAACAATTACTTTTAAAATTAGCATTGCTATAAGTTTAGAAGCATCATCGTAAGCACAGTATATTCACACATTCTTTACTATTCAAATTGAGCAATGTGATATAAGTTTCAAATCAGGTCTGTGGTGGAAGAGTATGGCTGTTAGGGACAGTAAACCAACAGACCAAACCTTTAAGAGTAACATCTTTCCCTAAGAATGAAACCAGGAGACCCTGCTTGGTGCTTCAGCCCACTGAACATACTTATGAGTTGTCCTTGAAAATATTCAGCCAGGTGTGTGCCACACAACTGTAATCCCAGCACTTGGGAGGCTGAGGCAGGAGGATCGCTGTAAGTTCAAGGCCGCCCTAGGCCAAATAGTGATTCAAGACCACCCTGAACTACATAGCAAGAACACCCTGAACTACACAGCAAGACCCTGTCTCAAAAAAAAAAAAAAAAAAAAAAAAAAGAAAAAAAGAAAAAAAGGAAAGAAAAAAATATTCAATTATGGGACAGCATGTCACGGGGGGGGGAGGGAAGATCATCTATCTCCTTTGAGAAGTAGTAAGGCCTCAGTAATGACAAAGGCTACCTATGGATAAAATTAAAGTGTCACATTGCAGCCAACAACTTCCTTTCAAATCCTAATACATCTACTAGGAAAAATGTATAAAGCCTCTGTTATAACATTCAGAATCATACACAACAAAGATCAGGGTCCAGCTTTGATTCATTTTTCTGTTCTATCACAGGACCAACATTCAGTTCCTTAAGATAATGAGGCAACTAGGGTTATGACATGGACTTGAATTCAATTATAAATTAGTCCTAACCTAGCTTTACCACAAAATTTACCACAGTTCCACTAAAGGACAGAAAGCTTTTTTTAATCTACCAGTTTCAATCTTACTATCTTTGAGACTACATTATCTCATAGGACTAGTGTGAAGAATAAAATAATGAAATGAATATAAAGCACTTTGTTTTTCACAGTGCTTTGTAAAAGTTAATATATGATGGAACCACTGAAACTGGCTCATATCCCTTCTTCAATAATTCCCACTCCTTACAAAGAAGGTGATTAGAACTGAAGAGAAGGAAATAATGGAAAACTTTAAAAGCAACATGAACTTTCTCTTCCATTTTCAAGGAATGGCCCAAGAAGGATGGCAAATGAATATCTTATCTACCACTTACAGAGAGACAAACCATATTCTGAAATCATGACTTATCAGTGCCTACAGTCTAAACAGGGGTTATATAGGCACGTACCTCAAAAAAGAAAGAAAAAGGATATCTCAAAGGAAAGAAAGTGTAAAAGAGACACAAAGTGACCAAGAATTTAAAAGTATGGACTGGAAACCTAGAAAAGCTCAATGTATTTAAGGGAAAAAAGGGCTTAAGATTACCTAACAGTCCCCAGAGGTAGAAGTGACATATTCATGCCCTCCATGACCACCGAAGAAAAAGTACTGAAGAAGTAGTAAGATTTAGGCGGCTTATCCGTTTGGTTCCATACTGCCTCAGCATCTGCACAACTAAACTCAGCACTGGGAAATAAAATTTCTTGGTTTCACAGTGACTGAGGGTGTGTGTGTGTGAAAACATCCTATGTACTCTACAAACATGTACAATTTTTATGTCCATTATATCTCAAAAATGCTACGAGTGATAAATAAATGATAAAGTCATTAGATGGACAACAAATGGAACATAGTAGAGGACAATGGAAGATCTTTTGTTCCTAATTAAGAATGCTCTCACTCTACCCTGCCCTTCTAGATTTAGTATCTTTACCCTGAGTCCATCCAGGGAGCAATGAAAGATTCTAGGCAGTAGTCATCACAATCACAGGTCAGAAATGCCACATAAAGAGCATTAGGTAATTGTAGTGCATTCCCTATTTCAATAATTTAAGTTTGAAATAATTTACTTATTAACTCAAAGCAACAAACCTAATTTTCCTGTCTAAAACAAACCATTGGTGAGTTTGCTTTCCATAAATCTCATTTCTCAATCATAATTAAAACAAGGGGAAAACTACCTTAGTATTAGGAGTTAATTCTCTTAACAGGTCCAAAATGTTACTCCTCTAGTGGTCCAAGAAGGCAAGTCTTTGAGGAAAAGGGAAAAATAACTTTTGCTGATAGCTCATCAGCTCATCTTAAAGCCCTGGAACTGGCTAGCCCGCATCTGAAGTAGCTGACAGCTTAGAAGCAAGAAGGAAAGGCCGCTTTGGCTCACTAGTCCAGCAGAGAACAGGTGGAACCTGGGCGGGGCTACTGCGTTCCTCCTACCGGTTAGATGGCTTGCCCCTTGCTCTATCAGGCACTGACAGGTTGGGAAAACAAGTTGTCAATAAAGAAAGTGCTCAGAGTCTGGAAATTCTAGTTTCCTATCAAGTATGGGGCAGACATGCCCACCTTTCTGCTGGGAAAGAAGCTAAAGCCCAGCATGTATATCCTGTCATTTGGTGAGTGAAGAGTAAGAAAAGTTTCCTTTCTTTCAAATATCCCACGTTTCTGATAAAACTTTTGAATATACATTTACAAAACAAAATAATGTTAACCTATTTCTTGAGCTCTAAACACTGATGCTGTCCTCCTCATTTTCTTAGTGGGCCTCTCTCTTTACTGCCTGAGCTAAGATTGTGATACTCCTTTAAAAAAGGGGTGTTGTCCATTTAGAAACACTCGGTGACTCAGGAATGCTGTTTCCCAATTACCGTAGCAACTGTTTTCTCCTCCCATGTTATGATACGAGCAGCAGGAGTCTACTCTTCCTCAAGGGTAGGCATGTATGTGACACACCCAAGGCCTAGCAGACAGGAAGTTTCTGCAGTCGCTATCACTTCTACATACAGGCATTAAGTATGTGCCTGTTTTAAATCCCACTCCCAAACTTCATTTCTAAATGGTTGTTACACCTCTCTTTTGTACCCTCACATCATTCCTGAATACACAGAAATAATGATTGTGTACTGGTAACACTGTAACTAATCCAAAAATTATAGTGCTATTCAAAAAGCCAGACTTGCTCTTAGGAAACTACAAAATTTTTCTGGCCTTGTACAAATGCAGAACAGATTTTTTTGTTTTTCTTGGTTTTTGAGACAGGGTCTCACTAAGCAATTTGGACTAATCTTGAACTATGTAATCCAGGTGATCCTCCTGCCTCAGCCTCCCAAATGCTGGGATTACAGGCATGCACCACCATGCCTGGCTCAGAAGAGGGGCTGAAGGGAGGGGAGGAGAATAGGAAAAAAAGAAGCAGCAAGATATAACATGTACAGGTACAAATTCCCCATGATGAACATTATCATTATGTATATTTAAAATGTACCAATAAAATTAAAACACACACACACAAAAAGAAGATTTTACTTTGAGAAAATCTTAAGAGGGAGGGACAAAGGAGAGCACAGGGATGAAATGAAATCTCATCACTCCTCTTACCCAAAAATATAAACAAGAATTAAAGTCCTGATACTCCTAGTAATCAGACTGTATTGAGCTATGTTCTAGCACAAATACATACAGAATTTCATGCTAAGGTACTTAAGCTCCAAAAAGATTTCCACGTATCAAGTATTTTTCTCTTTGGTTTTAATTATTTAAAAATAATTTCAATTTTGAAAAACAAATTACTCTTTTTATACACATCTACATTTTCTTAGAAAAAACTATATACCTTTTACAGTAAGAAGTACATTTCCATTTCAAATAAAAATAGTAATTTTCAAAGATTACAAAACTGGAAATTATTTCTTTCTTTTTTTTTTTATTTTGGGTACCGGGAATTGAACTCATGACCTTGCACTTACCAGACAGGCGCTGTGCTGCTGAGCTATATCCCTGGCCCTTGGAAAATATTTCTGACGTAATTTTAAAAGCAGAAGACAGCTGGGCGTGATGGTGCATACCTCTCATCCTGACACTCTGTGAGGCTGAGGCAGGAGAACTCCATGTTTGACCTCAGCCTGTTAGTAACTTATCAAGAGCAGTTTCAAAATTAAAAAAAGAGCTAGAAACATAGCTAAATGTTAAGACCCTGGGTTCAATCCCCAGTACAAAAAAAAAAAAAAATCAGAAAATACATAACTATACATAAACTATATACATATACATAACTATACTGTATACATAACATAACTATATACATATACATAAACTATATAATGTTTAGAAGTTTATGCATAAAGACAATGGATAGATTATTCAAATACTATATGAAATAAAAATGAAAAATAGAAAATTGGGGTTCTTAGATACTGTTTTGAAAATGTATGTACATTTGTTAAGAAAATCATTAGCAGAGCATATAAAAGTAACATTCTAGTTCCCATATTCAAAATGTCCACCCCCATTTACTCTTCTCCAGTAGTACTATCTTTTCCCCCCTCTTGGCTTTGTTTTGTTTTTTGAGATAGGGTCTTGCTATGTAATTCAGGCTGGCCTTGAACTCACTATGTAGCCCACCAGGCTGTCCTCAAACTTGTGGCTATACTCCTGCCTCAGCCTCCTGAGTGCTGAGACTACAGGCAGGTGCCACCACCTTATTATCTTTAAGGAAACATGCTGGCAGGCACAGTTACAAAATTCAGGAGTAACAATGCAATATGAGGAAGAATACTGAATAGTCGGTAGAGTCTAAAACCTAGTTCACCTAATTATATGACTTTGAGCAACCTAACACCACGCCTCTGTGTCCTCCTCATTTCTAAGAGCAAGGTATGGCAGTACATGCCTGTAATTCCAGCACTTGGGAAACTGAGGCAGGAGGATCACAAATTCAAGGCCAGCCTAGGCTACACAAAAAGTTTAAGAGTAGCCTAGACTACCCTTGGTACACTTTCAAAACAGAAAAAAAAAAAATCATTTCTAGGGCCTCTTAGCCCCCATAAGAATTGCACTTAGTTACTGCTGTTCTTTTTCAGGGTTCCCCAATGTCTGCTGCTTGCATGATAATACATATCCTACAGTGGTTTCTCACCACTTCTTCTTGTGGTTTCAATCACAGGAAACAGACGTCACCCACAGGCCTAGAAGCAAGTAACGAACAAGCCCTGGCGGATGTAAAGAGCTGCCAGCTAAGCCCAACTCCCACTTTTTAAAAATGTAAGAACCAAAAAATCACTAGAGACCTGTAAGCCTGGGGAGCACTGACACACATCTCTCACAAAAACTAACAAAACTAAAAATATCTCTGTAGGCCCCATGCAAGATGAAATAATTTTAGAATAGTCCAAAACTATTTGCTTCTATGGCCAAATTAAGAAATTGAAGGAACTCCATAGCTAAGGATGAGTATATTATATGTTTAACAAAAAAATGGTACACTCCTATCATGATGACCATTTTTTGTGGAGAATCAAACATGCAGTATCCCAAGAACATGAAGATTCATTCTTGTCCTCTTTATAATATTGTATGTAAACTTTTCCGTAGCCATGAAAGACTATAATACTAATAGATCCAAATAACATAGGGACTTAGCAATTATTCATTTTAAATTTATGTTAATCTCTGGAGCACTGGGGTAAATACCGCTCTCATTTATAATAGTAAAAGTTGGCAGCCTTGTACTATGTAAAATAATGCAGAGATTTGTAATCCTATAAACATGTTCCTTCATTAAACACAACACAAAACTATAAGATACTATCTCCAGAGATATATTAATAATCTTTTTTCATATAGAACTCTTACAGCTGGGGTAGTTATATTAGCAGTTCTCTCTGCCTCACAGGTACCTTGATGAGAGGACTAATATTTTCAAAACTGTCAATCTCCTAAATTAGACCACGGAAATGGAGAGCCATGAAAATAATCACAAGATTCCCAAGGCTAACACTGAAACTAAATTATATAAAAGGATATTGCTAACATGAGCTAAACACTACTATTGCTCTTAGGAACCTTACAAGCGAGAAGGTAGATAAGCCCTCAAAACAAGATATAAATATACACCTTTGCCTTCAAGAAAGTCTAAAGAACACTTCAAATAAGCATGCAACCAAAAGCTAAGCAGCACTATATTGAGAACATTTAGAAGAAACATTAAGGCCAAAGACAGATTTAGATTGTTCCCACAATGGCATTACCCAGCTGTGTCTACAATTTGGTTATACATCTTCGGATCCAGTTGAAAAGTCAAATCTTTAAAATCTAGATTAATCTCTGAAAGTCTGAAAATATGGATGTACAACATTGACAAAAGATTGAAAATCAAACAAGTTTAAAACTCCATCTTGATAGATGATTTGCTGGAACACTCACCTTCACATTAATCTATTCATTTTCTTAGGTAATCCTGATTTATTCACTGTCACCACCACACATCACATGGCCCCAAACTGACATCAACATGTATCATGTGTTACAAAGTTCTAAGTATCAGTCCTATCTTGTACAGGTTTTTACAGAAGGAAAACCCAAAAGCCCTTGCCAGGGTTAAAATAATCTCTTGAAGTGGCTTTACCTTTCTTAAATGATTTATCTCCCTCTAACCTTTGTGCCTGCTATAATCAGATCATTTCTCCTCACACCACTGTCACCACCACACATTTATATCTAAGCCTCTGGTTCATCCTCCTCCCCACCACCCAAAATCCCTTCCCTCTGTATGCTGCCAAGCCATGGCTTTCCTTCCAGGATCAACCACATCCCCATCTTCTATGAAGCTAATTAACACTGCCCACAATTACATCTGGATTACTTACAAAATTTGAGACATTAGCATAGACCTTAGAAAAGATTCTCAATAACACTAACTATACAACAGAGTTAAAGGCCACAAAAAGTGAAATTACTTGGGTAGGGTGTATAGCTCAGTTGTAGATCACTTGCCTAGCACATTTAAAGCTTTCAGGTCAATCCCTAGCACTGGGGAAAAAAAAGAAAAAGTGAAGTGACTTGTCCACAGTTCACACTAACTAATTAGTAGTAAAGTCACAATTAAGCATCAATATATGGAAATACTGCAGAGGGAGTGAGAGATAAGGATCTAGTTCTAGGCCTGGTCACTTGCCTAGACTAACTTTTGGGGGGTGGGGGTTGAGGTAGGATCTTGTGAGGTAGCCCAGGTTGGCCTCAAACTTGCACCCTCTTGTCTCAGGCCCCTGAGCGCTGGGGTTACAGGCATGTACCACAATGCCTGCTTCTTTGCTAACATTTCTTAATCTATAAAAATAATGGGGTTGCCAGGTGTGGCAGCTCACACCTGTAATCCTAGCACTCGAGAGACTGAGGCAAGAGGATCGCAGTGAATTCAAGGCCAGCCTGGACTACATAGCGAGTCCCTGTCTCAAAAATAAGTAAATAGGGCCGGTGAGATGGCTCAGCGGCTTAAGCGCCTGCCCGGCAAGCGCGAGGGCCCGAGTTCGACTCCCGGATCCCACATACGAAAAAGGGGCTGGTGATATCGCTCAGAGGCACGGGTGCCTGCTGGCGCGCGAGGTCCTGAGGTCGACCCCCCGGTACCCACAAAAAAAAAAAAAAAAAAAAGTAAATAAATAAATAAATAAGTTTAATTAAATAATTTTAGGGTGTTTTTCACCTCCAGCATTCTAAGATTTTGAAAATTAGGTCTTCTGACTCTCAATCCAATAATCTTTCCATTTAATTCCCTCACGTCTCTGAACTTCTACGGCATTTAAAGTTTATGCTCAAGGCTTCAGAGCTTTTTCTACCTGCCCTGATATAGACACAGCTGAGATTACACTCTCTTAAAAAAGGCAAGGACTGAACTTGATATGAGAACCACATGACTTCTTGATCAGACTTTGGAGCCAGGGTAGATACATGAAGATTCAGGCAAACAAGACAAACTATTTTCTAGTCCTCACCATGAGACACACAGAAAATCCTAGTCCCAGGTACTTAGATCTCTATGGCAATGTCTTAATTATTAACTACAGGCAAATAATTGCCAGGTCTAAAGAACAAATTTCAGCAGTCCCCAGACTCAGAAGAAACCCTGGAATTATAAGCTATTTGCAATTGTTACGATCAAATTTTTGGGCCACAGAGGTCTTTAAAAATACCAAATGTAGGGCCAGGGATATAGCTCAGCAGCACAGCGCCTGCTTGGCAAGTGCAAAGTCCTGAGTTCGATTTCTGGTACCAAAAAGAAAAAAATACCAAATGCAAATACAAAACATAAAAAGGTTAACTATACAGATGTTGCGGCACAACTTCCTTCTCCCTGTGTCACCACCACTTGCTGCTCTCAGCAATTTAACAACTACAGCTACTGAACAGGTGATACTATTAAAGCTGTTCTGCTTACAAAGGAGGCAAGGTGCTTTAAAAAATAACTTACACAACTGCTTAATAATTCATGAGCCAGGGGAAAGATAGGTTTTGCATGTGCTGTAATAGCTACTTTTTCAAGCCTAAGATAAGAAAGGTTTAATTAAGATTCTTCCAATAGCTTCAAAGTCTAAATTACTAAATGCAAAAACCACTTAGGCATTTAGCCAACGCACATCATCCATCTAAACCCAGTTCTGTACTTCCTTCCCAATGGAACTCTAGGAGAATTCCGTTCTTACAGACTATAGATGACCAAAGGACTTTAAAGGATACCACCTAAATTTTCTAAGAAATTCCTAGGAGTGAATACTCTTTTATACCACAGCCACAAAAAGTGGACACATATAAACTGTCATTACAATGTGATGAATAAATGTATGAATTTTTAAATAAACCTCTACTAGATTTGAATCCTAGTTCTGCCATTTGCTAGTTTTATGTCTGCAAGCAGGTTGCTTGAGCTGAGCTCTAGTTTAATCACCTATAAAATGGAAATAATAGTAATAATAGTACCTATTTTATAATGTCAATGTAAACGTCAATGAAACACTGAACTTAAAGCATTTTAGCTTTAGGAATATAGTAAGCATACAATAAACAGCTGCAATTATTACTGTGACTATTATTATTCTTATCCTTACAGTCTAGAATGAATTAATTTTCCTTATACATAAGAATGCTGAACATTCATTAATATTTACAGACAGGAAAACCGTTAGCCAAGCACGCTGGCGCACGCCTGTAAGACCAGCACTTGGGAGGCTGAGGTAGGAGGATCGTTGTCAGTTCGAGGCCAACCTGGGCTACATAAGTGAGTTCAAAGCCAGCCTACACTACATTAGGAGACCCTGTTTCAAAAAAAACAAATCAAAACAAAACAAAAGAAGAAGACTGTTATCACTACCTAACTTGAAAAAGATGCTTCCAGGATAAATGAAATCTCAAAGGTCCCTGATCCTAACAGTATTAGAATGTTCTATCTTATCTACAAGAAAAATTTATACCCCAAAGTGAACAAGTGAAAAATAACTCACATATCACTAGTAGAAAACAGGAAAGTTTAAGAGCTAAATCTATAAAACTTTTAGAAGAATACAAAGTCTAGGACTGTGATTTTAGCAAAAATTTTTAAGCTATGACACAAAAAGCAAAAAT
Organism: Erethizon dorsatum; assembly: GCA_028451465.1. Lineage (NCBI taxonomy): Eukaryota > Metazoa > Chordata > Mammalia > Rodentia > Erethizontidae > Erethizon > Erethizon dorsatum. The sequence continues at coordinate 68,195,824 of CM051838.1, forward strand.
GAAAAACTATGGACTTCATCAAAATTAAACACTCCATTCTTTCAAAATATATTGTTAAAATGAAATGGAGCCAGGCATGGTAGTGCATGCCTATAATCTCAGCCCTATGGGAGGCTGAAGCAGGAGGATCACACATTCGAGGGCTGCCTGGCAACTTAGCGAGACCCTGCCTCAAGATAAAAAGTTAAAAAAAAAAAAAAAAAAAAAAGACCTAAGAAAAGGCTGGGGATGTGGTGCACTGTGAAGGCCTTGGGTTCAATTCTCAGTACCACAAAGAAGAAAGAAAGAAATGGTTAAGCCAGAGGAGGAATAGAAAACTTGCAAAACAGCAAAACACTTATCCAACAAAAACTTGTATTATCTAGGCTATAAGAAAAATATTAATGGACAAAAATCTTGAATAGATGCTTCAAGAAAGATTAAAAAAACAAACAAAAAAAACAAGGATAAGAAAAGATGCTCAACATCATTAGAGATTTATAAGTTAAAGCCAAACTGAGATGTCACCACATACTACTATGGCTAAAATTTAAGACTAATCAAAGCAAGCATTGGTGGGAGCTAGAATTCTTATACTGTAATTGCTGATAGGAATGTAAAATGGCACAACCACTTTGGAAAACAATTTGGCAATTTATTTAAAAATTAAACATATCTAATATATGAGCTAGTCATTCCATTCCATGATATTTATCCTAGAAAAATGAAGACATATGTCTAATCAAAAACTTATAAATGAATGTTCATTACAAAAAAGTCCAAGAAAGTGGAAACAATCTAAATGTCTATCAATAGGTAAACAAATAAAAAATTGTGATAAATCCATACAATGTAATAATACTCAACAATAAAAAGGAACAAACTACTGCATACCTGGAATCCCAGCACTCTGGGAGGCTGAGGCAGGAGGATTGCAAGTTTAAGTCCAGCCTGGGCAACTTAGTGAAACTGTCTCAAAATAAAAAATAAAAAAAGGGCCAAGGATGTAGCTCAAGGCAAAAGCTCTAGGTTCAATCTCTAGTACCATCAAACAAACAAACAAACAACAAAAAAAAAACTGTAGTTAAGCAAATCAGTGCTTACCTGGGGATGGAAGAACAGGGAGGAGGGACAGAGGAGCGAGAGGGAGAGATTACAAAAGGTAAAACTTTTGAGGATGATGTACATATTCATTATCTTGACTGCGGTAATGGTTTTGCAAATTGTGCACTTTAAAGATGTGCAGTTTATTGCATACGAATTAGACATTGATGAAACTGTAAAAAAATGGGAAGTAAGGGTACTTCACTCCATCCTACAGTTAGGACATTAAGGGGGAGGGGCCGATACATCTGAGATGTAAGGCCAATTACCAAGATATACTCCTCAGTTTTCTGTTGACCTTCAGATCACAGATGGTTTGTAAATCAGCCTTGGTTAGGTCCTGAAAGTATGTTAAATCTTAAAAAAAAATCATATGCCTTCACACGGCACTATAACATAGGAAAAAAGTCACAGAATCAGAAATTCAGAAAAATAATCTCAGACACTATAAACTCCACCTCTATTTGCTACCTTAACAAAATGCCAACAGCTGCTGCCTGAAGACCACTATAATTACCACCAAAGATGGAATTTTCCTATTTTCCATCTAAGAATGCTTCTATAGAAGAATGTCATGTGTGTGTTTTTGTGGTGCTGGAGCCTCCACATGCTAAGCAAGCACTCTTACCACTGAGCCATTCTCCCAAACCCCTATGTATTTCCTTTAATTTAACTGTATTATGCTTATTCTCCTTTGCATCCCTGTCTCTTCTTTCCCCCTCTTTTTTTGAGATAGGATCACACCGTGTAGTTCAAGCCATCCTTGATTAGCCTAGACTGGCCTCAAACTGATGATACTCCTGCCTCAGTGTCCCAAGTGCTTGGATTATAGATATGTGCCACCATACCCAGCTGTCCCCTTTCTTGAAGGAAAGAAATATAAACAACATTTAAAGGGCAAACTAACTTCCTGTCACAGAGCCAAGCAACAGAGAACCAGTTTCTTCAGTCTTTTCCCTCACAGTCTTGTTTCTAGCATACCTGTTTCTCTTATAAAATCCCTTTCTGCCACTCCCCAAATTCTAAAATTCTAAAATGCAGAATCCAAAATTTCTCTTTCTCTTCCTTCAGTTATTCAATTTCCACCTGCTAGCTTCTTGATGTTTGCAACCTACAACTGCAAGAAATGACTGCTATACAGAGTGGGTGTTTGGGATTCATAACATTGAAAGTCTCTTCTAGCTCTAAAATTTTAAGGCTACCATTCACAATAATAATGAATAATGAATAGAAGAATCTCAAAGTTGACAGAACAACAATGCACCCAATTATCCTGTAGTCAGCAGTAAATCATTAAAATATTTAGTCCTAATATTTGTCTTTTTCTTCAGTATTTCTTTTATAGTATTTCCTTAAAAAGAGTTCCTTGATTCTAAAACTTGTTTGTAGCCAGATGTAAGCCAGAACACCTAACTGCATGCCTGTAATCCCAGCACTCTGGGAAGCTGAGACAGGAGGATCACACTTTTGACCCCAGGTTAGCAACTTGGAAAAACCCTGTCTCAAAATAAAAGTAAAAAAAAAAAAAGGCCTGGGAATGTAGCTTAATGTGAAGGCCCTAGAGATTCAGTTCTCAGTATCTCAAAAAACAAACCTATGATTGTAAAAACAACAACAAAAAGACAAGAAGAATACTCAATGATTGAAATATTCTTTACTTTTCAATTTTAGCTTTGAGGTTTTAAGAAATTTTAGTGTCAACAGCTTCTGACTGCTAGATTCCACAAAAGCCTGGTTGTGCCCAAACCAGCATCTACTGAAGCAGGTAAGAAATAAAAACAGGTGACAGTCAGTGAGGCAAGGGGATTGTGGCTTTATGTCCACTGACCCTAACTAGGGGCACACTCATGGGATTAAACACAAGGCCTCTACACTAAACTACACTCCCAACCTTCTTTAATTTTATGTTTTGGGACAGGGTCTCACTAAATTGCCCAAGCTGGCTTTGAACTTTCAATCTTTTTTTTAACTTTCAATCTTTTTTTTTTTTTTTTTTTTTTTTTTTGTGGGTACCGGGGGGACGACCTCAGGACCTCGCGCGCCAACAGGCACCCGTGCCGCTGAGCGATATCACCGGCCCCTTTTTCGTATGTGGGTTCCGGGAGTCGAACTCGGGCCCTCGCGCTTGCAAGGCAGGCGCTTACGCCGCTGAGCCATCTCACCGGCCCTAACTTTCAATCTTGCCTCAGCCTCCTGAGTAACTCAGATTATAGACACGCATCAACGCCCAGGCTTCTAATGCTGCTACTTTACAGGTAGCAAGAGGTGTATTTTTTCCTACTGGTTTCAAACAAAAGTAACTGAAATTACAAAGCTCAACATAAAAAATAAAAATAAGTAATACAAAGTTACTTTCAAAATGAGAATGGTTTATATAAGTCATAAATATTTTAGCTACAGAGACATAAAATGGGAGAAAAGACCACTTACCTATTCAAACTCTTTAATACCTTGTGTATCTTGTTTTACTAATAAACATGGTTTTTGTTTTTGTTTTTTGAGACAGGATCTTGCCTTGAACATAAACGTGACCTTTAATCTATTCTTCTAAATCATGTGTGGCATATAAATTTATTTTTTAAGCCTCTATTATATTCCATAGAAGAGGTAACACTGCCCAAGAATGACTTGGCAATCCATCTGTAAAGTACTCCAAGGACTGTCAGGGATAACAAAAAGTTATTCTGGCTTATGGGATATAAAATTAGTCTATTCTGATCCATGTACTCATCAAAAAAGTTAAATAATTCCTCATTTATTACTGTTTTCTTAGCTTTTTATTATTTTATTTTTTATTTTTTTAACGTGGGTACTGGGAGTCGACCTCAGGACCTCGTGCTTGCCAGGCAAGCACCTGTGCCGCTGAGCGATATCATCGGCCCTTTTCCTTTATGTGGGTTCCAGGAGTCGAACTCAGGACCTCGTGCTTGCCGGGCAGGCGCTTATGCTGCTGAGCCATCTCACCGGCCCTTTCTTAGCTTTTTAAACAAACATACACATAATCTATAGGTCATAAAACTTTTGGATTTATTTATTTATTTATTTTGCACTACTGGGGATTAAACCCGGGGCGCCTCTGCGCTGAGCTACATCCCTAGCACTTATTATTTATTTATTTATGTGTGCATGCATGCAGTACTGGTGACTGAACTCAGGGACTCATATGTGCTAGACAAGTGCTATAACCCCAGCTTCTAGCCCTTGCTTTATTATTTCTGGGACAGGGTCTCTATAAATTGCCTGGGATGGGTTCAAACTTGTAATCCTCCTGCCTCAGCCTTCTGGGTTTACAGGTGTGCCACCACGCTCAGCTATTCAGCTCTTTTTTTAATAAAGTACCCAACATTTACCAATTCTCCCAATTCTAAGACATTTCCTCAATTCTACCTTTTTTGAGGAAGAATTTTCTTTTGAGACAAGTATATGTAATAATACCAAATGGACCTGTGGGATATCTTTAAACACAAGTCAACAAGGGCAGAAATTTTTAAAATATCATTTTGTCATGTCAAACATCTCAATAACATTCCTTGGGCTCCCCTACACTTTCCAAACTAAATAATCTCTGTGGCTATTATCCTTCCAAAACAAAATACATTTGTACAAATCTCTGTGTATGTTTCTCAGTTTTTTGCCACCTTTTGGATAAAAGTTAATGTCTTGTTGAGCCAGGTGTGGCTCAGGCCTGTAATCCCAGCACGTGGGAGGTCGAGGCTGTGGATTGCCATGAGTTCAAGGCCACCCTGGGCTACATAGTGAGTTCAAGGCCAGCCTGTACTATAGAGAGAGACCCTGTCTCATACACACAACACACAAAATATCTTCTTGAAGAAGAGGCAAGCAGGAATCTGCATGAACAACTCTACTTTTTTCATATTCTCTACATTTCCTATTATCTCCTTGAAATTCTGCACAGCATCATTTACTTTTGGTCAGGAGTCTACAATTAAACAGTTATACTCTTACTATTACTCTGCTTTTAGAAGAGTGTAAAACTGCAACATAATAATTCAACGTAGGCATCTAAAATTAAACAAGATTTTAAAAAGTATCTGTTCTCTCTAATTTGTACACTAAAATTTGTGTTTTAAAAAGTTATATTCCCAGCTGAATTAAGAAGCAACATTGGGGGGGCGGTGAGAGAGCTCAGCGGCATAAGCGCCTGCCTGGCAAGCGTGAGGTCCTGAGTTCGACTCCCGAAACCCACATAAAGGAAAAAAAGGGCCAGTAATATTGCTCAGCAGCACAAGTGCCTGCTGGCAAGTGCGAGGTCCTGAGGTCGACCCCCGGTACCCAAAAAAAAAAAAAAAAAAAAAAAAAAAAGCAACATTCGGGCTAGTGAGATAGCTCAGTGGCATAAGCACCTGCCTGGCAAGCACAAGGTCCTGAGTTCGACTCCTGGAACCCACATACGAAGAAAGGGCCGGTGATATCGCTCAGCGGCACGGGCACCTGCTGGTGCGCAAGGTCCTGAGTTCGACCCCTGGTACCCACCAAAAAAAAAAAAAGCAATATTCTCTTAGGATGGGTCAATTTCTCAATAACATGAAAGGCATGCAGCCTACTAAATGCAGGGATACTCTGTAGCCTCCTAATATCTTGGCTGTACTTGATCCCCTTACATATATTTCAGAAATCAGCCTATTTGACATCCACAATCATCACTGCTGAAAAGTCAAAAATAGTTAGAATTTTTATTTTCCTTCATCTAAAGGGAATCCTAAAGGAGTGGGCATAATGGTAAAGAAGCAGTACACTCATGATCCAGGAGAAGACAGACCCATAAAGAACCAAGGGTGATTACCAGGCAGCCTGGCTTCAGCCACTCAGGTCAGTATCTCTAACAATCTTGGGCAATTTAGGACCTCTATATTCTTATCAGTTGATCTGTACTAAGAACTTGCATAAGGCCAGAAAGGTATGTAGCAGCAGTTAAAGGGACTGTAACCCCTCAAGTGCAAACAACCTTTGAGTACACTTAGTCCAAAAGGTGCAGTTTTATAAAATGCATTCTTAATGGAGTTCCAGAGGACTCACACTTAAGAAAAGGTGGAGTAGGCGAAAGAGCTTTGAGTTTGGTTTTAGCCTGCAGTTCAAAAAACTAAGCCATGGGTAACAAAAGCACACTAGCAATCTCACCCACTCCACCCACCCACATATAAAAACACAGACATACAAAGAGAAGTGGATTGCAGTGCTCCTCATCTCTCATTTCCAGAGTAATAAAAAGAGCAATGACAAAGAAAATATTCTGATGCCTTGAGGTGGATTATACTTGGGAAACAAGGGGTTAAGCATTACTTCTTTCCCACAAACCTTCCAATTCCCTAGGTGCTAATGAAATTCTCACTACTGTAATACCTAGTTTTAAAAATTCAGCAGGGTAAGGGTTAAGACCAACAACACCTCAGAAAAAAAAAAAAAAAAAGAACTTGGTTCAATGCCACCCTCTTTAAAGCAAATATGAACAACTCTGAGCCAAATCCATTCAGCATATACAAGACCACATGGACATGCCAAAAAACAGGTGAAAAGAAACTTGAGTTCCCTCAGGTTTCTCACCTTACAGCACCACACACTTAGATTTCACAAATTTGTGAAACTCATAAGTGTTACGATAAAATAAAAGTTTGCACAAAAGTCTATGGTACTAAAGATTTAAAAAATATTAACAAGTCATGAAGGTCACTACAAATCAGCGGGAATAACTAGAATTCGGGTGAAGAAGGTCAAACAGTCCCCATGGAAACAAAACCCAAAAGATACACAAACAGAAGGAGCATAGCCCGCAGAACAAAAGTTTTAGAAGGAAAGCTCTCTAACTAGAGGGTCAATTCCTACCCTAAAGAAATACAGAAAAATGTTGCTTTAGTCACCAAAGGCGAAGGGGATGGTACCACTATTAACCCTGTATTTGTGAAAAGAAAGGTGTTCACCAGATAAAAACAGGCAGTTATTGACAGCCTGTAAGTCACTGGGAAAGGAGTCCAGGAGCACCTGGTCTTGCTAGAAATAGGGGGAAGAGATGAGTCACTATTTTATTTCTGCTTAAGTATGCTCCGAATCCAAACCCTCTAGGTCACAAAACATTTTCTTGCTGTTTCCATCACTTTATCAGTTTTCTCACCAAACTTGCGGAGTACAGTCAGAACACTGGGGGATGGGGCCAAGAGAAAGCAAGAGTAAGTTACAAGCCATGTGGTTGTTAGAAAGAGATACTAAGGTTGTCACATAAGTACGTGGAAGAGAAGACTAAGTAAATAACTAGTTAACAACTAGCAAATGATAAGACCAAAACTCTTTCCCTCTCTTGAACACTGTTCAATATCTTTGAAAGTTCTTACAGTAAAAAAGCAAATAACTCCCTAGAGAGAAGAGTAAGAAAGATTTAAGATGGGCAAAAGGTAGTAATATATAATAGAGCTGCATGAATATCAATATTTCCTCAGACTTGGAAGTAATTGGCACCTGAGGAAAAGGGATGTCAGTAACCTTGGCACACAGGAGGAGGCAGAAGAGGAGTGGAGCTGATGGTTATGATAGGAAATGTATAAAAAGCAATTCAATTACTCATAAACTTCTGCGACTTGAAGTCTAACTTCTTCCCCACAGGGGAGGTTTATCACCATCCTGGGTCAAGAAGGGCATAATTACGAGGGAAGTTCTAATCCCCTGAAAAGTGACAAGCAACAGGGCAAAGACACAGGTTCTCTGAATACAGAAATAGTAGGAAACCAATCGTCGTCATACCCCAATGACCACAGGACCTGGGCAGGAATCCCTCTACGTAATCACAAGGACAAATGTCCCAGGGAGGAGGGGAGGCAGGGCTCAAGCCAGGTAACATTCCTGAGGGGAAGGGTTATCAGGTGACACCGGGAGGAGGTTCGGGAGGGGGACGGGGAGGGGGACGGGGACGGGGCAGGAGGAAAGTTAGCAGGTGAAAGAGATCAATCATGAGGAAGTAACCTTAGGAGAAGGAAATGAGAGCATATCAAAAAATGGGGTGAAGATGAGGAGAGAAAATGGATCCAGAAGAGCACAGGCGACCAAAAAGAGAAGGCGTGTTTGGGTACTAGAAGCAGAAGAAAGGAAGTGTGGCTGAGAGGCAGCGGGGCCACGGGGGCGGCAGGACTGAGCCTGCCGGCTGGGGCGAGACGGACACCGCCAGGGTGCCGGGGCAGAGCCGGGGGGACTCGGGGTTTCCCGAGGTCCGGAGAGAGAGGAGGTCGGGCTTCGAAGCCGAGGACCCAGCGAAACCAGGTGGGGAGGCGCGGGGGCGGCTCCCTAGAACCGGGCGGGCGTCCCCGGGGCCGCCTGCGAGGGTCTCCGGAGCCCAGAGGGTGGCTATCGGGCCGCGCTGAGGGAGCGGGGTGGGAGGGACACTCACAAATTTCTTGGATTTGCCGCCGTCGCCGCCAGTCGCAGGCAGCTCATCCGGACTCCGGCCCTTCTTCTTGTCCCGGGTCCCGCGGCCGGGCCCCTGGCTCCCACCGGAGGGCTCCATGTCCCGGTTCGCGCCGGCCAGTGACCCCGCGCCTACACCGCTCCCGCCCGGCCGCTCACGCCAGCCGCTGCCGCCGCCCAGCAGCTCTTCAGCCGGCCGCCGCGCCCCGCCTTATTAGCATGCCGAGCTGCGCGCGCCTCATGAATATACAACGGCGACGCCTCGCTCCCGCCCGCCTGCCCCACTTCCGCCCGGACCCGCAGCCCCTACCAATGGGGGGAAGGGAGGGGGTGGAGGGAAGCCGCGGAAGCGCGCTACCTGCCCGGCGGACCTAACCATTCGGACCCACGTGGGGGGGTGGCGAGTGGGCGGTGCAGCTCTCCAGGCCACAAGGGGAGCACCGCCCTCTGGCGGTTGGAGCCCACAGGCTCCTTGACTCCTGCGCAGCGCCCACGTGGCTGTAAAGGGTAGACCATCTCACATGCCAAACCAGGGTATGATGATCTAAACCAAAAACTGCATGAGAGGGACTGTTACTCTTGTCAGAAAATTTAGCGCTGAGCGTTCTGGGATAACTCAATTTTTAATGCTGCAATACCTTTGGAACAAGCACTTTAAAGAAAGAATGTAAGTGGACAGCTACCACGTATTTTCAAAGCTATGCGCCAAGAGCAGAGCTTGATCCAGTTGACGCGCTAGGCTCCGAAGTAGACTAGCTCTGGAGTTAAGACTGCCCAGTTCTGAATCCCAGCGTGCCTCCGTCTCTAATATGGACAGACTTGTTACTGCCAACAGCCAAAGCAGTAGCAATAGTTGCCAGGTACCTAGACCAGGCACTATGTGACCACTATACTTGTCTTTTCTCACCGAATCCCCATAATACCATGCAATAGCTTCCAGTCTCATCATTTTACAGATAAGAAATTTGGATCTCTGTTTCCCAAGTACTGTATGAGTTAATCTGGAAATAGAGCTTAAAGCAGTGTCTTTATTCCAGGCATTTGGATGGATGCTTATTGAAGATTAAACATGCCATCAATTTTAATAAATTTCTGCAAACTAAAAAAAAAAGAAAAAAGAAATTTGGACTTCAGGGAGTAAAAGTGACTGGCCCAAGGATACAAAATTTATACAAAGCTTAAACTCAGATTAGTCTGACTACCAAGCCCTGTGTTTAACCAAGTTTCCCCCACTGGCATAAACCAAATATTCCTGAAAAGAACTGTGATCAGCTGTCTCAGCAGTTTCATCCATTTTCCTGGCTACAGGAAAAGCAGTGGCACAGAGTGGGTCCTCACAGTATAGACTGAATCTTGACCGAAGTTGACAAAAGATTTCAAGTGTACATTCCTGGAGAGCGGAGTCAGTGATTTACCCACTGGGGCCCCCAGTGCTTAGTGCGGGGCCTGTTCATACCAGGGTTTGCTAAACTGGCTGTCTCCTAAACCTGACCTTCATCACTCTTCTGCTCCAGACCTTCCAATTACCTGGTAGAAACTTGCATAGAGCTGTCTAGCCCACACTTAAAACTCAGTTTGTCCAAACAGTTCAAAAGTTACTTACATCCTTAAACTAGAGTGTTGAGAAACAGACTGAAAGGATGACATTATTGACATCTGCCACTCCGTACTGACTATAAACTCCTCCAGAGAAGGGTCCATGTTTGCAGAGACTCCACTATCCCACACCATTCTTCACAAAGACAGTCAGTGAGCAGCTTCTACATCTAGCACTATACTAAGCACTTACCATGTTCCGTCATCTCAGTGTTTCTTCACCAGCTAGCATCATCATACCGATACCATGCTCAAAAACCTGAAGTTATCTTCCACACCCTCTGAAGCTAGTAATCTGCCCAGGTTTGTCTACTCTTAACCAGAATGCTCTATTAACTCCCTACATAGAGTAAAATAATCCATATAGGTCCTGGCCATGTGGCGTTGGTGGTGTTAAGGTGAGCATAGCTGCCTTCCACATAGAATACATATATAGTGCCTATCAGAGGGTGCTGAATGTTAACTGTCATTTCAATTATATGCATTATCGTCCCTGTCCCCTCTCCCTTCATACATACATAGCTAGCAAGAATTAATATTCCCAGAAAGGTACAAAAAATACCAACTTGGTTTATTGGATAAAAACTGGTAAAATGGACATAAAGCCAAAAGTTAGAACAGGACATTTTCACATCCTTCCCCTACTCAAAACTGTACCTCCCATCCGCTAGGGTTAAGATGTTAGGGAGCTAGAGCCCCCCCCCCAAACCCTCTCTCTTCCCCAGCCCTGGAAGCAAGACCCACAGTAGGAGAACCCAGGAGAGGAGGACATCAGAGTCAACCTCAGTCCTGTTTACCCCTTCATCTTTAAGTCTCTGGGTGGAGGGAAGCAGGGAAGGAACAGGGCCAGAGGGCTAGGGACTGGCCTCTAGGGCCCACTGCCCACAAACTGTCCTTCTCCCCATCTCACCCCTAATAGGCATAATCATCAGGCGGTGGGAGAGGGAGGAAAAGGGGGTAGATGATTCTAGAACCACGTGTGGTCTCCATCCTTCCCCAGAGTTAGTAAAAGTCCTGGAGAGTGACCAGCCTAGGACTGGGAGAGCCACACCTTTTCTCTTCCACCCAACCAACAGGTGAAAAGGAATCTCTTGGGACACAGCATCCCAAGCTGCTCTTAAATCTCCACATCGCTTTCCTTGTCGTTGTCATGGTCTCCATCATAGAATTCATTGGGTGCCTCTGGCCTGCAAAACAAGAGAAGGCCGATGAATAGCTCAGTGGCATAAGCGCCTGCCTGGCAAGCGCGAGGGCCTGAGTTCGACTCCCGGAACCCACATACGAAAAAAGGGCCGGTGATATTGCTCAGCGGCACGGGCGCCGGCTGGCGCGCCAGGTCCTGAGGTCAACCCCCGGTACCCACAAAAAAACAAAAAACAAAAAAAAAAGAGAGATCAGGAGCTCACTCTCCAGGGTCCACTGTTCTCCCCGTACCCTCTCCAGAGCCATTTCTCAGGCTTTCTCCATCACGGAACCATCTCTCTCTTCCTGTTGGTGGAGACTGATTGCAAGGCATCCATCCATTTGCATATTTAATAAACATTTAGAGATTATTCTGTGCCAGACACTGTAAGAAGCCTTAGCAATACAGCAGAGAATCAACCAGATTAGGTTTCTGTCTATCCTCAAAGAGCTCACCTAACAAATAAGACCAAACTTAACAAAGCAAATAAATATGAAAACTTCAGATCGTGGAAACTGGTATGAATAAAATGAAATAAAGTGATATGACTAAGCGTGATGGGAGGAATAGGGCAAATTTCAGACAGGATTATTAGGGAAGGTTGTTCTAAGAACAGAAGACCTGAGGTCTGAGAAGAAGCTGGCCAGGCAAAGACCTCAGGAAGACTGTTCCAAGCTTCACAATGTGGAAGGAAACGGAGGTATTCCAGTAAGACGAGGAGGTCAGGATGGCTGGAAGTACATGCAGGGAGTAGTTACAGGTAAGATCAGGAGCCAGGTGTGATGGTGCATGCCTGTAATCTCAGCAGTTGGGAGGCTAAAGCAGGAGGATCGCCATGAGTGAGGCCAGCCTGGGCTACATAGTGAGTTCAAGGCCAGTCTGAACTACATAGTGAGACCCTTCTCAAAAAAAAAAAAAAAAAAAAAAAAAAAAACAACAACAAAAAAAAAACAGATTATCAGGAACATAGTAAGTAAGGATTAGGTAAGGACCAGCACATAGGACATTTTTTCTTTTTTCTTACTTTAGCACATGGGACTTTTTAAGTCACAATCAGGAACTTGGGTTTTCTTCTAAGTGCAGGGGAAAGAAAAGTTTTAAGCAGAGGACTGACATGTTATAAACTTGATGTGAAAGCAGCACAGGGCCCAGTAAAATATTCAATACTGGTTTCCACGCTTGCTGCGGCAGCACATGTACTAATACTGGTTTCTTTCTTTTTGAAAAACTCTTAGAGAATTGAGAAACTCATCAAGATAAGTTGAAGAACTAAGCCATGTAAGGCCCAATCTACTTGGTGAGCCACGTGTCAGTTACCTCTACATGCATGAGGGTTAAGGGTATGAAGTCAGACACTCTGGATTGACTCTCAACCCTGGTATTTAACTAGCTAGCTGTATGGCCCTAGGCAAGTTACTTAACCTGTCTGAGCATCGGATTCTTCCTCTGATAATATGAGGATGAGAGCCACTTCTTTTTTTTTTTTTTTTTTTTTTTTATTTTTTTTATTTTAAAGAGAAGAAAAAACAAAACAAATCAAAAGAAGAACAAATTTTCAAACAAACATAATAGGAGGGTAACAATGGTTAATACATTACGTATTACTATCTTTAAGTTAGTTATTCAGGACACCAGACATTAGCATTCAATTGTCCAAACATTATTGAGAGCCACTTCTTAAAACTGTCTGGAGTTTTAAGACCTGATATGTATATTGTAATATAAAGACTTAGTATGGAGTCTGGTGCTTGGCAAACCCACAAAAGTGGTAATTCTTCTTGTTAGTATTCTGCAAGTCATATGCAAGCCAGAGCTATAGGCATCAAAGAAGAACAGGAACTCAGGGGGTGGTCTGACTTGTCTGCCCCCAGGTAGGCCTTGTGAACAGGAAGAGGCCTGAGGCTTCTGCTAGCTGTTGAAAGGGTGTGATATAATGCAAAGACCACACCCAGCCTGTAACTACAGATGAAAAAGAAAACTTTGACAAAAACAGAAATAGATTTTGCCAAACCAAATCAGCTGATAAAAATCAATTGCCAGAATTCAAGTTTTTTTGGTTTTTGGTTTTGTTTTTTTTTTTTGTTTTTTTGAGGTTAGCACTATGTAGTTGGGGCTGGCCTTGAACTATATAGCCCAGGCTGGCCTCCAATTCAGTTCTCCTGCCTCCACTTCCTGAGCACTGGGATTACAGGCGTGAGCCACCATGCCTGGCCAGAAGTCATTTTAGAGACCCAGAGAAGTTGAGATGAGTGTTCAAAGAGGAGTCCCTTAGGCCAGATATTTAGACTGTTTCTCACCCAGACCAGGTGTAAGGGGACATTCACGGAGGAGGAGAACTGGAGACAGACGTCTCGAGGGTCAGAACAGTAGCATCCAGGTACAGAGCAGAGATACGGAGGCACTAACTCACGCAAGGCCCTATCCATATGGAGGCTTCAACTTAACACCCAGAAGCACTTTTTGAAAGGGACTGAGAAACCCCTCAGACCGCAGCAGAGCCAACTTCAACCTCTATCAGTGCAGCAGAGCAGGGTCTTCCCTCAGGCACATAAGGAAACCTATTTGCACTAAGTGCATCTGTTTCTGCACTTCTGGGTTCTGTTGTCTATTCCCTTCATTTTTCAGAAAAGCTTGTTTGGGGATTTAAAAAAAAAATGTGTCCTAGTATCCCTCCTCTAATTCAGTTCCCCTATAAATATTTCAGTAGGTATGTCAGACAGATAGACTTTTTTCTGAAAAAACATAACCACAATACAAGTTTCAAATCTGAAAAAAAGGAACAGAGCAAAGAAATCAGAGCTTTAGAGAGCAATATGTGGGCAGTGACCTGTCCAGCTTAAGACCTGGAGGGACTGAGTAAAATTCTGGCAAGGATGTAAACTTCTACAGACTTTTTGGAAGGCAATCTGGCAGCAAATATAAAAAATTTTACTGCATAGTAACAATTCTAGTAATCTAACAAACATGTGAAGATGTATATGAGGGTGTTCACTGCCATGTTCCTTATTACTGTAATAGCAAAAAAAACAAAAAAGAAGAAAGAATGTAAATGTTCATCATTGGTAATTGGTTAAATTATGCTATATCCACACACAAGAATATTATACAGCCAGTAAAATATTGACACAGATATACGTGTATGTATGTATAAAGATACAATGTCTTATTTAAAAAGACAGATGTAAATTGTAGATGATACATAACGCTCCTACTTGTATTAATAAATATTAAAAACCACACAAACAATAAATCTGCAAATGAGTGTATGTTTATATGTGCATGTAGTTCAGGCTGCCCTTTAACTCACTATGTAGCCCAGACTGGCCTTAACTCATGAGCGATCCTCCCGTCTCACCTTCCCAAGTGCTGGGATTATAGGCATGTGCCACCACGCCTGGCATTAGAAGTATAATTGTAAACTACAGAAAAAGGTCTATTTGAAAAAAGATACAAATCAAACTATATATAGCATTTACTTCTCTGGACTGGCTCTGGGATTGTGAAAGCAAACAACATTTTGATGCTCCTTATAATTTTTACAATAAATATGTATTACTTTCGTCATTAAAAATGGAAAAAAAAAAGGAGGAGGGAAATCGTAACAGCCTAAAGGAGGTAAGTCAGGGACAAGAAAGCTACTGCCTTCTAATTTACTTTCTTCTTCTAAAGTGGTGTCCAGCAAGCTCAGTGGACACCCCTGCTCTCAAGTCTCTGCCCCAGACCTGCTGTAGTTCTCCTCGGGACCCCTTTCCTCTGCATCAGCCTCATCAGTCCTGTCATAGGTCAGGAGGTCTGCAGGCACATCATGAATCTGGACGCTAGGTGCATGGTTCAGCATCTTCAGGTTTTCAAAGATTGTCTGGCGGATCTGGTCCAGATACTGGTTATAGACAAGGAATAGACAGTGAGTAGCTCCTAGTGATTCCCAGGTCATCCCCCTGCTAGCTGTCTTCCGCCCGTCCCACCCTGCAGTGTTTCTAGCTCAGATCCTCCATTTGATAACTATTCCTCCCCACAAACCACGACTGCCTCTGCTTTAACCCGGGCTACCTCCCAGCTGGTAAGAGTGATGGTGACAGATCAGAACTTCTCTGTTTCTCCTGCTTTCCACCCACTTCCTGGACCTCTCTCGAGCTCCCCCATCCTTGTGTTCAGCTTCCCTCAGCTGCTGACCTGGCGTGAGTTCTGATTCTCAATGCGGGTGCTGACGTCTGGATGGAGCGTGAAGTCTGGGGCAAAGTACTCGAAGTATTCTTGGGGAGAAGAGGGAATTAGGCAAAAAGTAAGGCTCAGACTGAAAAAGGCAGCTTCCACGACTTTCCAATCTTTTCCCTCCCCATCTAGAACCCCTACATAAGTAGTGCCCAATTTTTCCCTGCTGTGACCCCAAGGGTTTTATCTACAGAACTCTGGGAGTATAAAATTCCCCATTTGCCCTCAAACCAGGTCATTCTGGGACATAGTGAGAACGGCTTTCCTGTGGTTGGAGTGTCGCAGAGTAGTCCTTACCACTATAGGGAAGCTCCTCACTAATGGCCTCTTCCACCAGCAAGGATGTCTCGTAAGTCCTGAAACCAACCAGCAGAGGGGGATTGGGCGGACTAAGTGGGCTGAAGGGCCCACCTGGCCATATTTCAGGGAGCCCCTAGCTCACCCTGCACAATGAGGGAGGAAGGTCAGCAACAGTACTCACCAGCAGCGGGCAACATTTCGAACAGTATAGCCACCACCACCAAGCACCAGCAGAGGGATATTAAAGCTCTTGACGTATTCAACGCACTCCCTGTTAAAAGGAATCAGAGGAATGGGTGCAGCCCAGGTGTACACCTCCAGGTACTTCCTGAAAAGGGGTACAAGAGAACTAACTACAAGTGTCCTATATCTTGATCTGGGCAGTGGGATTTATTTGTGCGCTTTACTATTTTGTGTCTCAGTGAAAATTTTAAAGCTTATTGTCACTTCTGTGCTGCTCAACACTCCCTGGCACCCCCCCATATTATTCAACTGCTTTCATAACACACCACCCAGGGTGTCAGTTCTAGGCTTCAGAATGGAACTCAAATCCCCTACTTCTCTCCATCACCACTGTCTCCACTTAGCCTGGGCACCATATCTCCTGCCTCAACACCACCAAGAGCTACCAATCCTATCCCCTCACTCCCACTCGAACCTTTCTCCACTCAGCAGTCACTTTACACATTTAATAGTGTCACTTCCCTGCTTAAAAACCTCCAATAGTTCTCATCATCTTTATAATATAATTCAAACTCTTTGCCAGGCTCTAACTCCTCCGCACGATCTTATCGTGGCTGATTTCTAGGACCTCACATCAAGATATCTACAGCTTGCTCCATGGGTCTGGCTGTACTAATTTTATCTCATCTCTTTCATTGTATCAGCTTTCTACCTCAGAATCTTTCCCAGGCTCTTCTCACTAGTTCTCTTTGATCCTCTTATGGTTCATGGTTCCCTTCTTCTTAGCTTCAGGGTCTCAGCACCCATTTTATCTCCTCAAAAAACCCTTTCCAAATCATGCTAACTAAAGCAGATCCCTACTGTTACCCTGTCTCAGCTTTCTACTTTTTCCCTTCATAGGGTTTATAAGAATCTACTTATTATCTCTTGCTTACTTATTTTTTTCTGCTTTCTACACTAAACTATAAACTCTACATATACTTCCCCATTTCACCCCCATTACCTACTACAATGCTTAGAACATAATAGGTGCTTAATGAAAACTCTGAATGAATGACCTTTTAAGGAATCCTGTTCAAGATAATATCTCTAATTCATGTATAATTTGTAGCTATTTTTGATTCCCAATAACGGAGGAGGGCCATTCCCCAACTACCCTCCACTCTTATTTACTGAGGCCCAAAACCACTTGAAAATCTGGGAGAAAAGGAGAAAAGTCTCACCCGTGTCCTCGGATGCTAAGGTTGAAACAGCCCAATCGATCACACCCTAGAGAGTCAGCTCCACACTGCAAAAAGCAAAACGTCAGACAGCTGCAGTGATGTAACTGATCAGAAGATCACAGATGTCTTCCAGTTCCCTCCCCAACCCCCAACCTAAGGAAGCTCCTCTTCCCTGCTGTCTCCCCGCAGCCCAGGCAAGCCCTCCTGAGGAGGTACTGACAGGATTACCTGGAGCACAATGCATGTGGGTTGGTAGAAGTCCACCACCTGGTTGATGACTGGTTGGAAAAGGTGCTTGTAACCTGGGAGAGGGCCAAAGATGGGTACCTGACACCCCAAGGGGATGGGGAGACAGGAAACAAAAGGGAAAGGGGGGTTGAGAGAGCATGTAGCCCAGGAAAGGAGCAACCCAAAGAACCAAATCATTGGTTCTGAGCAGTCTGGGGTCCCAGACTGCTATGAGTGACTGATGAAAGCTAATGACCCTCTTCCCAGAAAAATGCGCATCCACATGATATGTTGCATATAATTTCCAGGGGTTCATGGTCCCTCTGAAGGCCGTTCATCCTTAAGGACACGTGGCCCAACAGTAGATAACAGCAGGCAGAAGAGGTTTATGCAAAGAGAGAAAGAAGGGACAGAATGAGCAGGGAGAAGATGTCAGTACTTACTCTGATCATCAATGCCATCCCGCAAGGGGACATTGAGACAGTAGTATCGGCCACTCTCGGCTCCAACTTCATACATGTCACCTATAGAAAAGTGGGCAGCGGTAGCTATGCATGGGAAGCACCCACAACTCAGCTGCCCCATTTCTGGACCTCTGCCACAGACTCTAGAGGAGCCAGTAAGTCTCCTGAAGCTTACATTTGCTCTGCAAACGTGTGTATGTTTTACTAGAGACTAAACATAGCCTTCCCACTCAGTTATATCCCCAGCCCTTTTTTTGTTGTTGTTGTTGAATTTTTTTTTTTGAGACAGAGTCTCCCTGTCCAGGCTGGCCTTGAGCTCACAATCCTCCTGCCTCAGGCTCCTGAGTGGCTTGGATTACAGGCATGTGCCACCATGCCCGGCTTCCACAGATAGTTTTTGAACAACTCTCATGAGTCAAGGAGTTGGCTAGGCATAGGGGTTACAACAATGAAATCCCAACAAACTGTTGGGGGTGGATATGCTGAGGAAGGAGACAGCAGACAAAAGTAAACAAAAACCACAATAAATACAGATAGCAGAGAGTGCTTTTGAGAGAAACAGGGTGAGATGACAGAGTAAAGAAAAAGAGGTAACTCCTATAAACGGAGAGAAAGGCTTGTGTGAGGAAGGCACATCTGGGTTGAGATCAGAATAACCTTCTGGAGTCAATCATGGTGAAGAGCTGAGGGATGGGAAAGGGACAATAATTCCCATTTCTATACCTGTGCCAGGAAAGAAATAATTTCCATATTTGTGGAAGGACACCGTCATGACCCGGTCAGTGAGGTAGAAGGCTTCCTGAACCCCATCACCATGGTGGATGTCGATATCAATGTAGAGCACCCGAGGATGGTACCTAGGGTGAGGGCAAAGCCAGGGTCTGAAGTAGAGGGTAACCCTCCTTCTCAGCCCACTCCTCCCAAACACAGGATCTGTGTCTGCTTCTGGCCAAGGTACCCGAAACCTGACACCACCAGTTCCCAAGGGCCACCCTGGGGCTCCAACCTGGAGGCTGGAAGCAGGGAGAGGAGAGGGATGTGCACCGAAGGCTGAAATATGAGCAAGCAGCAGGGAATGTGCTGCAGAATGGCAGAAGAGACAGCCTAAGAAAAGCATCGGGCTCTGGGAGATGATGGAGGCAGAAGAGGGGGTCAGAGTCAGGGCCAGAGCCAAGTCTGAAGGACAGCCCCAGCAAGAGCCTCATACATGCCCCCATCTGCTCCTGCACTACTTACTTGAGTAGCTCCAGGATACCAATCACAATGTCATTGACGTAACAGAAGCCAGAGGCCTATGGCGAAACAGTGGTTTTGAGGAACAATTCCTCCACCCACCCGCCCCCCGCTGTCATACCGACCACCCACCCTAGGGTAGCCAGTTTCCCCATCATCTCCTCACCTCAAACTTCTTGGCATGGTGCAGGCCACCAGCCCAGTTTATGGCAATATCACAGATCTGAAAGACAAAACAGCCAACCCCAGTCCTCCTCCTGCTCACCCCAAAGCTGAGAGCCCAGCATCAGAGTTAAGGCGCTCAGTTCAGAGACCCACAGGAAAAGGGAAAAAGGACTTGGGGCTATGTCACCTTGTTGTTTAGCTGGGTTGCTCCTTGTAGGGATGCGCCTGTGTAACGGGAGCAGAACTCAAAGAGTCCGGGAAACACGGGGCTGCAGAGAGTAGCAGATTGGAACACTCTTGCCTCTGTCCAGCTCCTTCCAATACCTCCCTCTTCACCCAAACTCCTACGACCTCCATCGTCCAATAGTCCCCTCTCCCCTGCTTTTTTTTTTTTTCTACCTTTTGAGACAGGGTCTCACTCTGCAGTTCAGGCTGTTCTTGAGCTCACTTTGTAGCCCAGGCTGGCCTTGAACTTGCAACAATCCTCCTGCCTCAGCCTCCTGAGTACTAGGATTACAGGCGTGTGCCACCATGCCTGGCTTCTCCCCCCTTCTAAAACACCTGTGCAAATGTAGTCAACAAACATTTTGGACCAAACCATGTACTAAACCCTGTGCAAAGCATGGGATGTAGAGTAAAGCATTTAACTCTTGTCAGGGAGACTGTGCCCTTGCTGGGAGAAAAGCAAACAGCATTTAGGTTCTTGAGTATACAAGGAAAAAGGGACTAAGCTAAGACAAAATATGAGCTTTATTTTTTTTGTGTGTGTGTGTGGGTACCGGGAGTTGAACTCAGGACCTTGCACTTGCCAGCAAGCGTTTGTGCCGCTGAGCGATATCACCGGCCCTTTTTTCATATGTGGGTACCGGGAGTCAAACTCAGGACCTCGTGCTTGCCAGGCAGGCGCTTATGCTGCTGAGCTACCTCACCGGCCCTGGTTTTTTTTTTTTTTTTTTTTTTTTTTTGTGGGTACCGGGGGGTCGACCTCAGGACCTCGCGCGCCAACAGGCACCCGAGCCACTGAGCGATATCACCGGCCCCTTTTCCGTATGTGGGATCCGGGAGTCGAACTCGGGCCCTCGCGCTTGCAAGGCAGGCGCTTACACCGCTGAGCCATCTCACCGGCCCGTTTTTTTTTTTTTTTGAACCGGGAATCAAACTCAGGACCTTGTGCTTGCCAGGCAGGTGCTGTGCCACTGAGCTATATCCCCAGTCCTTGGGGGTTTTTGAGACAAGGTCTCACTATGTGGTTCAGGCTGGCCTCAAACTCACTATATAGCCCAGCTGGCCTCGAACTCATGGCAATCCTCCTGCCTCAGCCTCCCAAGTACTGGGATTATAAGCATGTACCACCACACCTGGCTTCTATTTTTCTTCAGAGTCTTCTGTGTGTACCACACTTCAACATAACTGTCAGTATTATTCTTGTTTTGTGGGATTTTTTGTTTTGTTTTGTTTTGTTTGAGACAGGGTCTCACTATGTAGTGCAGGCTGACCTGGAAGTCACTTTTGTAGCCCAGGCTGGCCTTGAACTCATGGCAATCCTCCTGCCTCAGCCTCCCGCTGGGATTACAGGTGTGTACCTCCACACCCAGCTCAATATTATTGTTTATAGTCACACACTTTAAAGAAAGAATTCCTGAGCCAGTGAGATAGCTCAGCAGGTATAAGTGCCTGCCTGGCAAGTGCAAGGTCCTGAGTTCAACTCCTGCTACCCACATACAAAGGAAAAAAGGGCCGGTGATATCGCTCAGCGGCACAAGCGCCTGCTCACAAGCACGAGGTCCTGAGTTTGACCCCCGGTACACACCAAAAAAAAAAAAAAAGGAAAGAATTCCATTCCTTTTTTTTTTTTTTTTTTTTTTTTTTTTTTTTTTTTTGGTGTTTTTACATAGGCCCTTGCTATATAGTTCAGGCTGGCCTCAAACTCTCTATAGTCCTCCTGCCTCAGCTCCTGAGTGCTGGGATTACAGGCGTGCATCATACATTCCTGGCTAAGAACTGCACTCCTATGTAAGTGAAACAGTACTGAGACAACCCACGGAGAGCCTTTAGCTCATTGTGTGGCACTATGAGCCATATGTTAGCTATAATGATTACCATCTTCATTCCTTACAAAAAGGAGAGGCTTGAAACCAGACGCAAAAGGCTACATAGTGTATGACTCCATTTATATAACCTTCTAGCAAAGGCAAAAAATCAGGACAGACATCGGATCAGTAGCTCCTTGGAGCTAAGGTGGAGAGATGGTACTGACTACAAAAGTATATGAAGGACCTTTGTGTGGTCAGGGAAATATTCTGTACCTTGATGCATTCCATCAAACTCTCAGATACGTGACATCAAAAAAAAGTGAAATTTACAGTATGTAAATTATACCTTCATGTACCCAATTTATTTATTTATTTATTATTTTTTGTGTGTGTGTGGGTACCAGGGGTCGACCTCAGGACCTCGCGCGCCAGCAGGCGCCCGTGCTGCTGAGCGATATCACCGGCCCTTTCTTTGTATGTGGGTTCCGGGAGTCGAACTCGGGCCCTCGCGCTTGCCAGGCAGGCGCGTACGCTGCTGAGCCATCTCACCGGCCCCATGTACCCAATTTAAAAAAAAAAAAAAAGGAAACACTTTAAAAAAACCCTAGCTTGAATTTCTTAAATTTGGTGGTACTGTGTATGCCTAGCATGTGTGAGGCCCTGCATTTGGTCCCTAGCACCAAACAAAAAACAAAAAAATCCCTATTTTTAGGTTTCTGAGAAAACATATTTGACTATAAGAAAAAAAAAAAAAAAAAAAAAGAATTGTAAGGAGTTTCATAGTTTCTCAAAAGGTTTTTGTTTCTTTTGTGGGTACCGGGGGTCGACCTCAGGACCTCGCGCGCCAGCAGGCGCCCGTGCCGCTGAGCGATATCACCGGCCCCTTTTTCGTATGTGGGTTCTGGGAGTCGAACTCGGGCCCTCGTGCTTGCCGGGCAGGTGCTTACGCCGCTGAGCCATCTCACCAGTCCCCTCTCAAAAGTTTTGGAAAGAAGTAGCATTTGATACCTAGAAAACTAAGCAAATGAAGAATAATGCAATTACCAGCTCCAAGAAAAACAAAAGTTGTACATGAAAACAGATTAAACAGTAGCATTTGGCTCAACAGTAAATGAATTATTTTTAGTTATAATAATGTAAATATAGAATATGGATTGATTTAAAAATTATGATATAACTGCAGGGTGTGGTAGAAAATGCCTGTAGTCCCAGCACTCTGGGAAGCTGAGGCAGGATGACTGCAAGTTTGAGCCACATCTGGGCAACTTCATAAGACACTATCTCAAAATAAAAACGTTAAAAAAAAAAAAAAATGCCAAAAAAAAGTGCTGTAAGTACATTGTGAAGCCAGGATGGGAAAGGAAGCCAGCCAGTGATGGTATGAGAAGACCAAATGCTTGTATTCCATACTAACACCTTAACAGATGATGCCTAAAATTGATAAATGAAGGACTAGCACTAAAAAATAACATAATAGGGCATTATGATTATGAGCCCAGATGCAGAAGCCAGACTACCTTGGTTAAAACAATTTGATTGAGCAAGCTGTTTAATGCCTAAGCATCCCCATCTGTAAAAGAAAACAATAATAAATCCTGTTTCATAGGATTTGTTGAGATTAAATGAGCAAATGGCTGCAAAGCATTTAAAATAGTATCTAATGCATAGTAGGTATTACCTAAATATTAACTGATATTTTTTTTTGAACCGGGAATTGAATTCAGGACCTTGTGCTTGCCAGGCAGGCGCTGTGCCACTGAGCTATATCTCCGGCCCAATTTAGATTAATAGTAGTAGTAAATTACTTTTATTATTGAGAAATCTTAAGCATCAGGCTGTCCCTGGGGAGAGAGATTTATGGGCAGGAGGAACAGGTCTGAGATTGCTTTTATTTTTCACTAAGAGCCTTGAAGTATAGTTTGACTATTTATATTAGATTACTTTAAAAACAAACCAAAATTTATTAAAAGGAAAAAAGGAAGGAAAATACCTGATTCTCTTCTGAAACACAACAATAAGCACGAAGTAAATTCACTTCCTACAGAGCCAAATGATAATACTACTACTTCTTTTTTTTTTTTTTTTAATGTGGGTACTGGGAGTCGAACTCAGGACCTTGCGCTTGCCAGCAGGCACTTGTGCTGCTAAGTGATATCACCGGCCCTTTCTTTCCTTTTTTTATGTGGGTACCGGGAGTCGAACTCAGGACCTCGCGCTTGCTGGGCAGGCACTTATGCCGCTGAGCTATCTCACCCACCCTACTACTTCATCTTAAACACAACTGTAGTTTAAGTTTGACAGGGCCACTATAGCATGAACGGCCAGGGGTCGTCTTCCCTAAACCAGCAAAGAACATCCTCAGGATTCCAGCTGTGGCTGGACTCCTCATTCCCAGACCTAGAAAGTGAATCCAGAAATAGCAGCAGGGATATCACCGGCCCTTTTTTTCCTTTATGTGAGTACCAGGAGTCGAACTCAGGACCTCGCGCTTGCCAGGCAGGCGCTTATGCCACTGAGCCATCTCACCGGCCCCATTTTTAAAATACTCTTTTTAAAAGAATATTATTTAGAAATATATAACAAAATATTTATGGAAGGCCAGGCATGGTGATGCATGTCTGTAATCCCAGCACTTAGGAGGTTGAGGCAGGAAGATCACTGCAAGCTTGAGGCCAGCCTGGACTACAAAGTGAAGTTCGAGCCCAGCCTGGACAACGTAGTGAGTTCAAGGCTACACAATGAGACTGTCTCAAAAAACCCAAAAATTATGGATAAAAGTATGTTACATCTGGGATGATAATCTAACATAAGGGGTATAGAAGAGGTACCACTGGCTGTCTGCTTGTGTGATAAAGCTGGCAGATAGATACAGTATATGGAGGACCACCAATATACTATACTTTCATAAATATTTGATATTTTCCCTAATAAAAAGTTTCAATAAATAGAATCAAGTATACAGTAGCTGTTATGGTTATTTTTTTCATGGACATATTATACTAGAGTATAAGCAAAGATCATGGCTGATCTTTATTGTCCACTTCCTTCCCCGCAGCACTGAACACTGAGTGAGTCCTCTACACACAATACAAGCGCAGTGTAAACTTGGTCATGTCAAAAGCACTCTCTTACTTTTTAAGACACTTCAATGACTTGCCTCTACTCTAGGAGGAGAAATCCTGATTAATAACAGGGCTGTTTACTTTTAAAAGGCTCCAGCTATCTCTTTAGCCTCCAATCAGAGTACTCTCTTCTTCATATTCCACACTTGGCCTTTTGTCTGTTCCTCAGATGAGTCACGCTCTATCCTATCAGTGATGCTTAGCACATGTTGTTCCTACTGCCCACTACATCCCTCCCCTCACCCTTCAACCACCTTTCACCTACTTATTTCCTACACTTTTTGAAGATCTCAGCTCAATCTTCATTACTTCCTCTAGGAAGTCTCCACCAAAGAGCCATAATTCTAGCAAGTGTACACTCTCATAGTCTATCATGTACCTCTCTGAAAGAGGACTTTGCACAGGCACAATATGAAAATTAGGTTACCATTGCATCCCTGCATTTAGCACAGGACCTGGCCTAGAGCAAATAACTAATAAATATGACTCTCTGACATGTAGGCCCCCTATGTAGGCTTCTGTAAGACCTCATTGAAGGACCTGGCATCAAAATGCTTGAAATCAAAAATCCCAGTCCTCCCCTCCCTCACCAGTCATCACCCACGTTGAAGGCATTAAGGCTCTTGGTGAAGCCTTGCATATTGGTGGGACTGACTCTCTGCAGGAAGTCAATGTAGTCCTCAGAGTGGAAGCGGCACATGTCATGCTGGGAGGCCTGGTATGGCTTGAAGACCTTGGAATGAAGACACAAGATGAACTTAGGCAGGACCAGCTCTATGAATAGGGCTGAGCCACCACCACTAAAGCTGGCCCTGGAAGTTGTCCAAAACCACATACAACAATTCCCCCATCCCCTAATCCTTGTTATTCTATGAACAAAGGTCAATAAAGATAGGTTCCATAGATGATCTTGATAAGATCCCTAAAGACCACTTCTTCCCACCTCCAACCTACCTTCTTTCTCCTACCTTCTGAACTTTGAACCCTAATCTACCTATCCTGTTCCCTGGATCTCGTATTTCCATTTCTCCCCCTACTCTAGTCTCCTGGGCTCTATACTGCCCTCTCTCTTCTGGGTTCTTCATTTTGGAATCAAACACATGGGGCATATGACAGCCTTCTAATTGAAACCCAAGGTGTTAAACCAAAGATCTGTCATCCTTGGAGTGGGGAGGTTTCACACACCTCTTTGAAAACTGGGGGAGGAGCAAGCTTTCCTTCTCCTTGAAAATGCACACCTGGACATACAAGCAATCTCAGGGGATTCACAGATTCCTGAGATCACCTCAGTTTTTTCTAAAGCCAATCTGTTTGTCTGTGCCTCAGCACACACAAGCAGGGAGCATTCATTCATACTGTTGACTAATTCCCCTGGCAGTGCATAAGGGTTGGGTCTGTTATTCCATTTCACAGGTATAAATGCCAAGCAAGGAACCGACAGCATGTGTATACAGGAGTAATGGTAGATTGAGCAGTGATTAAGCAGAACTGTGTAGAGATTCTAGATTGAAAAGGGAATACCCAGGACATCTCCTGCTCTCCAAACACACATACACATTTACACACAAGGCTGCAGAGTCGTCCCTGGAGTTCTAGCTCCGCAAAGGTAGAAAGATGTGACAGAGGAGAAGGGGTGGGCAGTGATCAGTATCACAATCAGATACAGTGACCCAGCCCCCTCATCCCTGAGGCCCCAGTATTGTCTACACCCTAAATTGCAGAGAGTGGTGTAGCTCAGAGGTAGAGGCTTACCAAATAGGTGTGAGGCCCTGGCTTTCTGCACCATAAGACAAATAAATAAGTTTAATTAAATGCAGGGGAGGGACACAGGCCCACACCATTACCGTTGGCCAAGGGCTGGCCTGCCTAAGGTTAAAGGGTAACCGACCAGAGGTGAAAATGTAACTCCCATTCAATCAGAGGACGCCACGCCCAACGCTGCATATAGGGAGCGCTCCTGGTGTCTTCCACTTTGCTCCCGGCGTCCTAGGGAAGGGCTGCATTTGGTGTATTCAGTCCAGCTCACCTATCCCTCCGACAGATTAGATAACTCGTTCCCAACCCCAAAGCCCAGCAGAGGCGAAGGGACTCACGATCATCTTCTTATAGAGACCATAGTGCAGGACGAGGCTATGGGTCAACGCCAGGCGATGGGGTTTCATAGGGTGCCCAGCTCCTGGGGGTGGGGAGGAGAGAGTTCGTCAGTAGCCCCTGGAATTGCAGCCCTTGCCTCGAAACCTTTGTTTTGCTTCCCGATCTCTCGCGCACAACCCTGTTCCCTCACCGTAGTGGAAGTTGCCCACGTCGGGGTCGTAGAAATAGGCCACGGTCTTGGCCATGGTGCCAGCAGGACCAGGCCCCACGCCTCCGCCGCCCGCCGGCCTACAGCCCTAGCCCCTCCCCCAGGCGTGCGTGTTGCGCAAGCACGCAGTCTGCCTTTGCGGAACGGGGAGGCTTAGGCCCCGCCTCCGAGGCCACGCCAGGGCCACGCCCCCTGCGGGTGTTCCGCGCCTCCCCTCGTTTGGCCTCTGTAGTTTCTGGGGCGTGAACGCTGGGCTTCGGCGGGGAAAGGGTGGCCTGAGTCCTGGGATGCGAGGGCCATTTCTTTCCAGGCGGGGGTCAAGCCCTCGAGAAACCGAGGCATCCCGTCCAGCCGCTTGTTCCAAGGGGGCGCAGGCTGTGGTCACCTGTCTAGGAAGCTTCGGTGATCCGGCCACGCTGCCCCTCTCGGGGGCAAAAAGCCAGCTTTCCCCAGCCGGCTGGGAAGACTGCTGGCTAGCCGCTCGTCCGGGATACCTGAGGGCAGGAGCTAAGCCAGGCTTGCCGGATAGACCAATGGAGGCCACCTCCGCCTGACCTCCTGTCCCCCACGCGGACCCAGACTCGGCGCCACACATCCCCCCCGGGGGGGTCCGGCGCAGTCACGCGCGCCTCTCACTCGCGCTCACACGCGCGCAAGGCTGCAAGGCTCACGCTCCCCTCCCAGCACACCTGCGCTCCGCCCCATAGTCCCGGCCCGGCGACAGGAGAAGGGATTTGGGAATCCAGGGCGGCGGCCGAAGAGCCCCCCATCTCCTCCCTCTCCCAGGGCCAGAGTTATCCAGAGCCTGCCGCGTCTCCCAACCAGCCCGCATCCCCCACCACCCTTCCCTCCCCCCGCCTGCCGCGGCACCGGTATCCGCAGCCACAGCCGGGAGCCGGTGAGGCGGCGAAGGGAGGAGGGAGAGGAATCAAGGGATGAGCACCGGAAGGGCATCGGGGGCCCTGAGCCGGACTAGGACGCCCCTGGAGCCAGAATCGGAGCCAGAGCAGGAGCCGGAGCCGGAGCCGAAACCAAAGCACCGGTACCGGGAGGGCCAGGTGATCAGGGTGGGAGGAAAAGAAAAAGTGGGGAGGGATCCGGGAGTCCAGGGAGAGGAGGGGGCTGCAGAAAGGCCTGGCTCCGTAGAGGAGGTGCGGACGCTGACTCAGGAGCGATTTCTGCTCTCGCCACCTAAGAATTTTGTCCCATGCCCTGCGGCAGTGACCTTGGAGGGACCGAAGCGCGGGTCGAGCTGGAAGGGTTACTGGTCTAGGCGTTATGGCAGTGGAACCAGAATAGTGGCAGAGGGCTTGCGCAGCCGCCATCTGCCCTCCAGCCTTGGTCGGTCTTGGCCGACCAGCACCCTTGGCCCGGACAGCTCCCTCATTGGGTAGGGGGTGGGGCCGGAGTTCCTGATGGGGATCCTGAAGATCGCGTTTGTACTTCTCCCCCATCCCCCCGCTACAGCCCCCTAAACCCAGGAGGCGCCCTGGCCCGCGCTCGCCCCTCAGGGCCTCATGTCGGAACCACAGCCTGTCCTGGAGCCGCCCCAACATGGGCTGTACATGCTCTTCCTGCTTGTGCTGGTCTTCTTCCTCATGGGCCTTGTAGGCTTCATGATCTGCCACGTGCTCAAGAAGAAAGGCTACCGCTGCCGCACATCTAGGGCCTCGGAGCCTGACGACGCCCAGCTCCAGCCCCGTGAGTGAGGAGCCTGGAACCCTGGCTCAGTCGCCTTTTTCCCTTACCCCTCTCCCCACACCTCTTTCTGCCTTCCTGGACAACAGACCCAGGCCAAATCCTGATCCAGCCTGCAGGAAGCCTAGTGATGATTTTTTGAGTCAGTAAGTAGGGTGACACCTCCCTGAAAGCAAGGCCAGAGAAGGCAGCATGGGCAGGAAATGCTCACAGATGGTAGTATTGGGTTCCCATTGACTTCCCCATCTTTTCTGGCCCCTGAAATGCTAAAGTCCAGCATTATGGCAAATAGGTAAAGGGATTGTCTTGAGCAATCAGCCATGGGGGCCGTCAGGTCATGTTCCCCCAAAGCTGACTCATTTCTTGCTCCCTTGCCAACCTCCTTCATCCTTCAGCTGAGGACGATGACGTGAATGAGGACACAGTAGAGAGGATTGTTCGCTGCATCATTCAAAATGAAGGTGGGTACAGGCTGACCCCTTGCTCCCTCACCCCATCTTGCTCTTGCCTTGACCTCCACCTCCACTGACTCCCTCTTTTCCTTCCCCCCTCAGCCAATGCTGAGGCCTTGAAGGAGATGCTGGGAGACAGTGAAGGAGAAGGGACAGTGCAGCTCTCCAGGTGAGCTGGAAACAGGGCCAGCATGACCGAGCTTGCCTTGGAGAGTATTCTCTCCTCCAGCACAAACCTCTCCCAGCATCACTGCACGCTTGGGGTTGGGAGAGAGCCAGGCTAGCTACCTTACAAGAAGAAACAAGTTCTGTAGCAACCTCTGGTCCTTCAAACCATGTCTCCCGTCTAGATATCAGCAATCTTAACAATCACCTTTTCGGTTAAGCATTAACCTTTTTTGTTTTGTTTTTTAGCAAACAGGGCTGGAAGGAAGAACACATGGTCACTCACATCTTAATACTGATTTATTAGACAAAGACAAAAGGATGTTGGGGCTGGGGGTACATGAGGCTTTTGGGGGTTTAAAGAGCATGCTGAAAGAACAGGAAAAAACTACTGGAAAGGAAATAGAAATATCCTTTCTGTTTCCCTCCTCCCTACTGTCCAGCATGGATGCCACCTCCAGCCTGCAAGACGGAGTCCCCTCCCATCATCACACAGTGCATCTGGGCTCTTCAGCCCCTTGCATCCACTGCAGCCGCAGCAAGAGGCCCCCACTTGTTCGTCAGGGCCGCTCCAAGGAAGGAAAAAGCCGCCCCCGCACTGGGGAGACCACTGTATTCTCTGTGGGCAGGTGGGAAAACAATCCTCCAGGCAGAGAGCTTCAAGTAGAGACCCCAGTGATGGGCCCCAGCTCCTTCTTTCTGGACTGGAAGCCACATCAAGAGTCAGGCTGTACAATATGCCCCACAATCTGAAGCCTCCCCCAACCTAGGCCAGAGAGAAGTGGCCATCAAACCCAGAATGTCTCTGGTCAGAGAGGAGGGCCAGGCAGCCTGAGTTGTGGTCCTAAGCCCCAGTGTTCTCTCCCTCCTAGGTTCCGGGTGACACACATAGAGAAGCGCTATGGGCTACACGAGCATCGTGATGGTTCCCCCATGGACAGGAGCTCAGGCTCTGGCGTGGGGCAGGATCCAAAGAGTAGTCAGGGGTCCGGGGGAGGCCAGCCCAGGGCAGGGATGCCTGCCATCGAGAGGCTACCTCCTGAGGAGCTGCAGCCCCAGGCCCGAGCCAGCCCCCCAGTGCAGAATGGAGGACTCAGGGACACCAATCTTATCCCTTGTGCACGTGAGGGGAACCCTGGAACCTCTGCAGAGCCAACACTGGGGGCCAGAGGGAGGGGCCCAAGCCCAAGGCTGCCCAGTCAAAGGGCCAATGAACAGCCAAGCAAAATGGACACCTCAGATTACCAGGTATGAAAACGTGGCTAGGGCTGCAGGGGGCTCAGTTTTATTGTCCACTTCTTTGGGGATCACTGATAATGACTCACCTCCTGTTCCTACTGTTGACACCTCCCCTTTCTCCCAGGTGTGTCCATCACAGGAAACAAAGGGTATATGAGGTGAGTCTACCTGAGCCCCAAATCAGATGATCTTGTCCCCCAACCTAAACTCCCTACGTTCATCAGCTTTCAGCTCCCTGAACCCCCAGGGTGAAATGCAGCTTTAGCCTCGGCTGGTGGTGGGGCGTGGGTACTCCAGCGGATAGAGAAGAACCTAGGGAAAAGTTGGGCTAGAGCTTGAATGGGAAGCAACACTGTTCCCCTTCCTCTCCTCCAAGCCTCTTCCTTCATTGTACTGATGGACTACCAGTGGGCAGGGCCAGAGGGTGAGTGAGCAAGAAGACCCTCCCCTTCACTGGATGGCACTGCCTGCCAGTTGAGGGACCAGCTCTACTTCCACCTGAAGTTGCATGGTCTCAGCCTGGGGGACCACTGGAGAAGTTACCCACACTCCTGGCCCTGCACTCTTTTCCACATCCCTTACCTGCAATAGGCCACCTGGCCTGCCTTCCCCAACACCTCGCTCCACATGCTACAGCGTTGCAGCTGGGACCAGGCCCCTGCTCTTGGTGGGCCCCTAAAGCAATAGCACCTGAGGCATCCTGCCCTCTTGGCACAAAAGGTCCAGGCCCTGACTTGGCCTTCGTGCCCTTTATTCACTGTCAATAAACCCGCTCAGACCATTACAGCTGCTTTGCATACTGGCTCCAGCTCCTTGTGACTCCCAAGGCCTGCTCCTCTCCTGGCCCCAACCCCAGTGACCCTGGCATCCAGAGTGGGATGGGCCACACAGCCAGAGTGGAGATAGAGATGGGCCAGAGCCACTCAAGACTTCAGAGGGTGGGTTCCAACCCCAGAGATTTTGGGATGTTTCACCACCCTAGAGATGGGGAGATGGCAGAAGACATAGGGGTAGTTCCAACCCTAAAGATGGCAGGAGGACAATGGGGAAAGGGACTGGGTTCTAGCCCCAGAAAAGGGGAAAGTGAGAGTAGATGGGGGGAGATTCCAGCTTTTGGCTGTGTCGCTCCAGATCATTGAGGGGGTGGTCTGAGAGCATGGAGATGGGGGCAGCAGCATCACTGGGGGGCAGTGATTCCCCATGCCTTTCAGGTGAGAGAATCTGGATGGCCAGGATCTTGGGCTTTAGCCGGTGGGGGAGGTGGTGGCCGCATCTGTAGGGAATACACAGTTAGTGCTCGAGAGTCCTCCCTCAGGGTATCCCTCTTCATTCCCTCAGCCCAGGAGAGAACACGACCAGTTGGAATGAGCCCTCTGCACACAACCTCCAGGACAGAGCCCTCACCGGCCTGAGTCGAGGTGCCATCGTGTCCAGGGGTCCAGGGCAGTCCAGGGCTGTATCTAGAAACAAGAAACACGGTCAATGTTTAGGCTTTGTTTTCAATGCTGCATCTCCAGCATTCAGGATAGTGACACTCCATAAGTATTTGTTGGACTAACAAACAGTCACCAAACTAAGCCATAGACTGTATTAATCCATCCATCCTCAACAAGTATTTATTGGGCAACTGCTATATGATCAGTACCAAAAGAGGCAGGTGGGATACATAGCCCCACTCCCCTCCCAATGCCTCTCAGGAACCCAGTAATGAAACATCAAAAACACAGTGGGCTGCGCATGATAACACATGCCTGTAAATCCCAGCTACTTGGAGCCTGAGGCAGGAAGATTGCAAATTCAAAGCCAGCTTGGGCAACTTAGCAAGATCCTGTTTGAAAATAAAAAATTAAAGGGCTGAGAGTGTAATTCAGTGGCAGAATGCCTCTGGGTTCAATCCCCAGTGCTGGGGAGGGGGGACGGCAAACAAACATAATGAATGAGTGCTAAGTCATTCAAAATAAACTAGGGTGCTGGAAATGGTGGTGACTCCAGGAGGGTCAGGGAGAGTGACTCTGGAGCAGGTGGAAGCAGAAAGTTTTAGTAAAGATGGGCATTCCAAGAGGAAAAAGGGAGAAGGGGGGCTGGGGGTGTAGTTCAGTGGTGGAATGCTTGCCTAGCATGTGCAAGGTCCTGGGTTCCATCCCTAGCATCACAAAAACAACAACAAAAAATGTCACAAGGGAAAAAGAATACGCAAAGCTAAGTATTTGCATGGTCCAACGCCACTAAGAGCAAAGGCTACATTTTGGGGGAATACAGTGAGAGAAGGTAGGTAATTTTAAAAACAACAATAAAACAGCTACTACTTGCATGCTTTACTATGTCCTAAGCACAATGCTGTATACACTATAGGTTTTTTTTTTTTTTTTTGTGGGTACCGGGGGTCGACCTCAGGACCTCGCGCACCAGCAGGCGCCCGTGGCTCTGAGCGATATCACCGGCCCTTTTTTTGTATGTGGGTTCTGGGAGTCGAACTCGAGCCCTCACGCTTGCCAGGCAGGCGCTTATGCCGCTGAGCTGTCTCACCAGCCCCTATAGGTATTTTTTTAAACTCTTATAACCATCCAATAAAGTAGTACCTTTGACCTCACTTTATAAAGGATATAAAAGGATGACCAGACAGGTTAAATATCCCACATCAAGTCACATACCAGGAAGTAGCAGAGCAGAATCTGAGCCAGGCCAGCCTGACTCCAAATCCTAAGCTCTTCTCCTGCATCAAACTCTAGTGGACCCTACTGCAAGGTGCACTGAGGCCACACAGACAAGCAGAGTATGACCTGAGACTCCAAGCTTCCTCCTTGCCATCTCTTGTCCTTCCAGGATCCCCAGTTCCCTCTACTCACCCCCAGGCAAGACAGGTGCAGGACATCCATCCAAGACAGAGGTGGGTGCAGGAGGGGAGAAGCTGGGAGGCGAAGGAGATGGCGGCATCTGGGACCAGGGTGGACACAGAGTTATTCCTGGCATGTGGGTAACTTTCACTGGCTCTTTTTCTTTTTCTTTTTTTTCCCCTGGCCTAACAGTTCTGATTGCTGGCTTTATTAGTTATTTGTTGATGCACATCAAATTATTCCAAGCTTTAGCTGCTTATAGCAACGAACACTTCTCTCTCAGATACTAGCTTGGCTTTGTTGTTGTCTGATGTGGAGCGGGGCTTGAACACACATGCTAGGCACACTGGGCATGCTATGCCTGACAGTACTGAGGTACAGCCCGAGACTTGCTGAATTAGTTTCTGTGGGTCAGGAATGAGGCTCAGCTGGGAGGTCTGGCAGCCAGACTACTGGCCAGGGCTGTGGTCATCCAAGAGTCTAGTGGTGTGGGAGGACTCTTTCCAAGGGGGGTCACACATGAGGCTTACCAGCTCTTTTCATCCCACCTTCAGTTCCTATCCCATCACTTCCCAATAAAAGTGGGAAGTGGCCAAATGCTCATATTTACACAGGAGTTCATTCAGTCTTCACTAACACCCCATGAAACAAGCTTTTTTTTTTTTTTTTTTTTTTTGAGACAGGATCTTGCTATATAGTTCAGCTGGCCTTGAATTCACTATGTAACCCAGGCTGGCCTTGAACTCACTGTGATCCTCCTGCCTCAGCCTCCTGAGTGCTGGGATTACAGGCATTCACCATCACGCTTGGCTGAAACAAGCATTCTTATGACTCCTATGTCAGAGGTGAGATTCAGGTTAAGCCATCTGTCTGAGATCAGTGTGATCAGAATGCTGGCTAGAACATGCGTCTCCTAACTCCCAGGCCTATGCTCTCCCTGCTGTATCATGGCAATAGCATCACAACTAAGTACCTCCTATGTCCCACAGGGCTAAGGACTCTACCCCTATTATTTCTAGGCATGATAATGAGCCTGCTAAGGCAGGTATTAACTCCATTTTACACATGAAGAAACAAGCTAAGTGACTGCCCAAGGTCATGCAAAGGAAGTGTGAACTCAGGTCTATCTAGCACTAAAGTCCTCCAAACTCCTATGAAAGTTGCCTTGGTTTCCTTTTTCTCTGCCCAGCCAAAGGAGATGGAAAGGCCCAAGCCACCATAGGAGGTAAACCTGGGCCTCACTGGAGTGAGAGGGTCAACTCAGAGATACCTGGGGACACAGGGAGAACGAAGCCTCACCTCTTCAGGGTCAGAGAGTTCAGGGGGGCCGGGGGGCCCAAGTAGCTCCTCCACAAGTAGGGAAGGGAAGACCCCAACATGGCCCCCAAATTCTCCCCGCCAGAAGCCATCATCTACTCCATCCTGGGCCCGGGGCAGCAGGCGAATGAGCGCCCCCTCAGGGAAGCTCAGCTCTTCTTCACTCTGGCCAGTGTAGCTGTACAGCGCTCGGGCCAGGAATGCTTCAGAAGCCCAGAATAAATAGTGGGAAAAGGAGTGAGATGCTGGTACTGTAGATCCGTGATACCCCAAAGCTATAAGCACCTAACAATTTGTCTCTATATCCAGGGCCCCTGGACCCAGAACTTTCTTTTCTTACCTGTGGGCTCTGCCCCTGAGGGATTGTCACTGTCATGGCCGCTCTCAGGAAGGGAGAGATCCGGGAAGTTGAGATACCGCTCAGGGACAAAGCCTATTTCACCATGCTGGTTCCGAGCCTGCTCACCCAGCAATGTGAATGGACATCAGACTTGCCTCAGTAGTCCATGGCCTTGGCTCTTCTCCATTCAGGCTTCTAGCTTTGCCTGGATGGGTCCTTGGGGGGCCATAGAGAAGTCCTCCCACTGCCCCCAACCCAAAGTCAGAATCAGGATCCCATACGTACCTTGACCCATTCATCAGCATCTCCCTCCTCGATGACCTCCAGCCATTCACCCTCCGTGATGGTCAACTCATCCTCATGCCCTGCCTAAAAGCCCCACAAGGAAGGATTCAGGATTTGGCTGTCCCCCACTGTTGCCCAGTCTGAAGTCCCCAATCCCACTCATACCTGATAGCCAAACACGACATGTGCAGGGCAGGGGAGCGGCCTGGTGGCCAGGGCTGGAGGGGCAGGCTCTTCAAAGAGTTCCCCTGTCTCCTCACATTCATCAAAGTCAGAAAGCTCAGCATCCTCAGCCTGCAGAAGGGCAGAGGACACACATAATTATGGGGCCTCACTCCTCCGTCCTACCTCTAATGGACACCAGGAATCCGCTTCCAAGGTAGTACCCCCTCAACCAACTACCATCTCTCACAACCAAAATCACCACAGAGCAGAATGATACTAAATAATAGCAACTGAGTGCTTGATATGTGTCCAGCACAATGCTAAGTATGTCACGTCTATTGTTGCATGTACTATTCATAATAACCCGGTGTTATTTTGCACTGCAAACCTCATTTTACTTTTTAAACTGAGGTTCAGAAAGGTTAAGTCATTTTACAAAATCACACAGCCAATAAGTGGAGTGGCTGGTACTCAAACCACTTTGACTGCTTCTAGAACCTGAGTTCTGAACCATTATATCATAATAAAAGTTTATTGAGGACTTTCTGTGCCAGAAACTATGCAAATAATTTACATGAATCATCTCATTAAGCCTCTAACAGCCCACTAAGTTAGGTGCCGCTCTGAGTCCCATTTTAGAGGGTCTGCCTTCCACTGGGGAGTTTCACCCTCCTGGGTATGTATGGCTGGGGTTGGGGGAGTGCTCACGGTAGGAGAGAGGTCCCTCTGGGACAGCCGAGCCTCACTGAGCCGTCGTTCCTGTTCCACCTCATCCTGGGCCTGGGTCATGGCTGGCTTCAACCAGTGCTGTACATCCAGGCCAGCCCCCTGCAACAGGGCCAGCCGGGCAGCCCCCTTCACCTGGCTCACCTGGCATGAGGAGGAAGGAAGTTGGTGGAAACTGGCCAACTGTCCCCTCCCTGTCTCCCCCCTTCTTCCCTTTAGGAAGAGGAGTGGGCTGTCGAAGAAGGGATCTCAGTAGCTCTAAGCCCAGGGCTAAGCTTCACCTGTGCTCGCCGGATGCTGTCCCTCACTTCCTGCAGCCGCTGCTCTATGCCTGGAGCCTCGCGCTCTGGAGCC
This sequence comes from Erethizon dorsatum, assembly GCA_028451465.1. Taxonomy (NCBI): domain Eukaryota; kingdom Metazoa; phylum Chordata; class Mammalia; order Rodentia; family Erethizontidae; genus Erethizon; species Erethizon dorsatum. Next base: position 68,232,133 of record CM051838.1, read on the forward strand.
TGCTGCCGCCTCTGCTCTAGGCGCTGCAGCACCTGATGGGGAAGGGGGAGCCAGGTGGAGTTCAGGGGACCAGAACTTACTCTGGGCCTGGTACTTTGCTAGTTGAATCACTTGCATTGTCATTTAATCTTCCCTATGAAGTGGGTGTTACTATTAGCCACACTTTAGTGATGAGGAAACTGAAGTCCAGAGAGGTGAAGTCACTTTCTTACTCAAGGTTTCAGAACTCGAAAGCAACTGAAGGCAATTTGAGCCCAGGTTAGTCTAGCTCCAAAGGCTGTGCTCTTGACTACTGTGTCACACTGCTGTTAAAATACCCTTCCCGGGCCGGTGAGATGGCTCAGTGGCTTAAGCGCCTGCCCGGCAAGCGCGAGGGCCCGAGTTCGACTCCCGGAACCCACATACAAAAAAAGGGGCCAGTGATATCGCTCAGCGGCACAGGCGCCTCCTGGCGCGCGAGGTCCTGAGGTCGACCCCCCGCTACCCACAAAAAAAAAAAAAAAAAAAAAAAAAAATACCCTTCCCTCCCCTCCTGTCTGCAGCACCATGATACTCACAAGGACTCCAGGGATCCCCATCCCTCAACATTTCTTGCCTACCCCCAACACCTGCACCCCCACCTCACCCGATGCCCATGGTGCTGGATCTTGTAGTCACGGGCAGCTCGGCTTGTCCAGCGCTGGATCTCTTTCTCTAGGCTACTCTCCCCAGCTGTGCCTTCCGCTCCCTCTTCCAGCACACACACCTGAATGGGATGGGTGTGTCGTGAGGAAGACCTGAGACTGTGCATCTTCTCCAGTTTGCTCCTTTTATCTCTTCTGTCTTGACCTCCAAGTACAGGGACAAAGAGGTGGGGGCACATGCCTATGTCTGTGGACACAGACATATACACAGTGTGGGCACACAGACAGAGTCCTAGAATGGGATCCCAGTAGATGAACGGTGATGGAATGGAGAGGACAGTGTAGTGAAGAGACTGAGTGGTGAACTAAGGTGTGTCTATGTGTCGTGATGGGAGGGAGAGAACTGGAATTCTTTCTCCAAGGTTCAAGAGCAGATGAGTTAATACAGGGTGGGAGGGCTAAATCATAGTTTTGTTTATATTTGGCCTTCTAACAGTCAGGTAAGTCTCACCTGATCAGCCCCTGCTGGCTGAAACTGCTGAGGTGGGGTAGGGGAAAACACTCCAGGCTCCTGAAGAAATAGCTTCACATCCTGCTCCCAGTTCACCTGGGGCAGAAAAAGGCATGATCACCCACTTGCAGGCCCCCTCTCCGACCTTGTCCCCAGTACCTCTCGGAGGAAAGAGGACAAGGTGCAAAGGAAAGGAGCGGCAGGATCTCTAGGGGAGTTCTCATGGCCCGGCCCTCACCTGGGAGGTGGCCTGTCCCCCATGGCGGGCATGCTCCAGGACCATCTCTGCGGCTTCCAGCTCAGTGCGGCTCAGTAAGGTCAGGGGGTCCCTCAAGTGTTCCGGCAGCTCGCTGACCAGGGCCTGAAGAGAAATCCAAAATACTGACACCACCCTTCCCCCAGGCCTCTACTGCAAAGCAGGGTCTGTGTCCAAAGTCTGGGTGAGGGGTGGACATGAGGGATGGGAAGGAGGGAGGGAGTAAGACATAACTACTACTTCTGATGTAGGCCTTCATGCGTGTATACCCCTAAACTACTTGTTTATTTTGTAGTGCTGGGGATGGGACCCAGGGCTTTGTACAAGATAAGGCAAGTGCTGTACCACTGAGCTATACCCCAACCACACTTAACAGTTTAAAAAACACTCTTACACCCATTCTCTTCTTTTAAACCTCATTAATGTATAAGGTAGGTAGAACTGGGGTTAACCCTGGTGAGCTCAGAGGGGCTAAGTACACCGTATCATGTCATACAGACAGCTAATATCAGAACAAGAACCCAAGTATGTACCTTCTACCCACTCTGAGCAAGCTAGTCTCTAGCATCAGCCAGCCTCACGGGAAGTGGGAAGCAGAGGGTGGCCCTCCCCATTGTGAGAGGCAGGGGTAATCCAGGTTAAGACTGACTTTGAGCAGGGCTGGCAGTTCCTCCTTGTAGTAGTGGTCAAGGTGGGCGTTCATGGCTACCAAGTTGAGCAGGTATTCATTGCGGGCTGCTCTCAGCTGCTGGGAATACTGGGCTGACTGGGCAGATAGCTAAGAGTGGGAAAGAGTTGTCAACAAGGAGCGTTAGGCCCGAGGCCACCCAAAGCCAGATCCAGCATGGGTTCCCACATTATCGAATACTTACTATGTGTTTGGCACTATACGAAAAATCTCACATATAACTCCTGCTCAAAATCTTGTAATGTAGGCATGTTCAACCCACAGCCTGCAGGCCACATGCTGCCCTGAACAGCTAGTCATGCGACCCCATAATACTGTAAACCTTTAACATTATTATGTAATTTCTATCAATATTTTTCATGACTCAACTGCATGGTGCTCCAGCACAGGCAACAACAATGGAATGCTGTGTAGGGAGAGCACAGTGCAATGCTAACTCCCGCCTCCCGTGGCCGCCACACACCGTCAGTGCGTCTGTGAACGACTACTTTCAAAGATGAAGCATACAAAGAGTAAAAGTAAATCCAAAGGTTCTGATGAGCACCTTGAGAACTCACTAAGAGCTGCAACCACTTCCATCAAACCAGACACCGATGCATTAGTTTCACAAAAGCAAGGTCAATATCCCACTAGTTTTATGTTTATGCCGCCCTATTTTGAAAAAAGTTTTGTTACTCATATACATTAACTATATATATATATATATCTTATATGCAGCCCAAGACCATTCCTCTTCACTCACTGCGGCCAAGGCAAGGTGAAAGATTGGACACTCATGCTCTAGTGGCTTCTACATACATCTGAAATAAAAGCCAAACTGTTCCTATCAGTGATTTATCAGGTCCAACATGAGCTGGCCCCATAACCTCTCTTTTAATTGCTTGTCCCTTTGCTCACAGCTCCAGGCACCCTGACCTTCTCTCAGTTCCTCAAGTCTCCAAAGTCATTTCCACCTCCGGGCCTTTGCACTCACCATTTCCTCTCCCTGGGATGTTCTTCCCCTGTATCTTTGCATGGCTGGCTGGCTCCTTCTTGCCATTCAGGCCACTTGTTCAGAGGCCTTCTCTCTATATCATACCCTTTTGTTACCCTTCATCATGGCACCTGGTTTTATTTCCATCTTTATCTGATTATTTATTTACATACTCTCTGTCTCCCTCAACCAGGCTGTGAGGGCAAGAACTCCCATAGTCATGTTTTCCACTGTGTCTCCAATGATAGAATAGTGCCCAGTACACAGAAATCTTCAAAAAGTACACATTAAAGGAATGAAGAGAAAAGACATTATGTCTACTTCTTAAATTAAGAAAATGAGGCTTAGAAAAATCAGGTAAGTTAACCATAATCACACACCTAGGAAGTAGGAAAGTCTGGACTCAACCCACTCTCTTATACTTATGCCCCTGGATTCCAAACCACTAGACTACTCTGCCCCACTCCTGCTTTCTTCCTCCTAACCTTGGTGCTCAGTTTCTGGAGACTGGCCCGAGAATGGAAGATCCCGTGGTCGCTTCGATTCAGCCTGTGCAGGTGAGGGAAAGGAACTGGCATCAGGCCCAGCTCTGATGCTCTGGTTCCATGTCCCCAGTTCAGGCCTCCGCACCTCCCATGAGCCCACCTGGCCTTGACATCAGCTGCTTTCTCCTGTGCCAAGGCCCACACTCGCTCCCGCTGTCCATATAGCTTCCGACTTCGGCTCAGCTCCCGGACAGACTGCAGCACCTCAGCCTGTGCCCTCTGGAGGCTCTCTGTTCCCTAGTGGCATGCACACACAAAGTCCTCACCCAGGCCACCTCCAGTCCCCAACCAGCTCTTCCTTCACCCCATACACTTAACCATACCTTCCTAAGCACCTGCTCCTTGGCACTCCGCCCTGTGCCCCCTGCTAGGTCACGGAATCGGTCAGACACCTGGAGCCGAGTTTGGCCTCCTGCCACGGTGGCATCCAGCAGGCAGCGCCAGGCAGCAAACACTGTCCTGTCCCTCCCCAGAGAAGGTCTGTGTTGAAGAGGGGAACACTCCACAGCCTCATGAGACGACCCCAACACCGAGGGAGACAGAGTGCTTTCCCTTCCCCCCTCGTCTGGGAGCCCATCAATCGATCAGCCCATTAGCCCAGCCACAAGATCACTCATGCCCTCCACCCTCACCCACAGTGTCCTTGCTGGGTCAGCTCCTCTCCTGCTGCTGTGTCAGCTCCACCTGGAGCTCACACGCCCTGCCCCCTCACTAGCCCTTCATCCGGACAGGTCTCAGGGACTGAGCTCCCCTTCACTTTCGACCCCTGTGACCCTCTGCCCCCATGAGACCCACCTGCTGTCCATCTCCCCGCTCCGCTGCCCTTCCCTCTTCAGGAACAGCGCAGCTAGCTTCTGTAGTGCCTGGTGAGAAAGCCATCACAAGCTCAGTTCCCTTTCTAAGAGCCAAATGGGAGAACACAGGACCAGAGTATACCATTCTTTGGATGTAGATGATGTACTACTTGCTTTGCTAAATTCCTTTTATTCATTACAGTATTTAATCCTTACAACAACCCTACATGAAAGTAAGGTATTATTATTATTGTTGTTGTTTGGAGACAGGGTCTCGCTCTGTAGTTCAGGCTGGACTTGAACTCACTATGTAGCCCAGGCTGGCCTCGAACTTGTGGCAATCCCTCTGCCTCAGCCTCCCAAGGGCTGGGATGACAGACACGTGCCACCACGCCCAGCAAATAAGGTATTATTATCATTCCCATTTCACAGAAAAAGAGTGAGGCTGAGAAATGTTTAGTAACTTGTTCAAGGTCACACAGCTAGTAAGCAGCACAACAAAGATTTGACACAAGTTGACCTGACTCTAGGCATTTGTTCTTGACCACAACAGAGGGTATACAGGAGGACAGAATAAGAAAGAAGGCCCAGAGAAGACTCCCATACCTGTCCATACTCCCGTTCGATGGCTGCCCTCTGCTTGCTGTAGGATCTGTGGAGATTGTCAAGTGAGGTGGAGATTACTAGTAGTTGGCCATGTCACCCTACTCTCATTCCTCTCTCCCACCTAGGCAGGAAGAAGAGGGGAGCCATTCCAGAGTGTGGCTACACTCCGAGGGAATGGGACTGAAGAGACAGTCCTTGAGATCACCTCAGGCAGCCGCAACACAAGACAGGCTCACTTCATTGCTCAGAGCTCCGGCAAGATCCTCCCCACCCCTGGATGCCCATCTGTGGGCTTGGAGGTGAGGACTGATGGGGGCCCAGGTTCGGGGTCCGCCAGCCTTCCAGCAGGTCTAGAAGAGGGAGGGGATTCTGCGCTAAGCTCGACTGTGGGGGTGGGAGTGCGGTGTGGACTCAAGGGTTTGAGGACACCCCCCATGTGTGTACTTCCAGTATCCAGAGAGGTAGGCCCAGGGTGAGGGCCGTGACTGGTAAGTTGGAGGGCTCTCCGCCCCGGCACGCCCCCTCCCGACCCTGGCAGTCGGAGGTTGGGGGAGGAGAGGCGCGTGCTAGGCAGAGGCTGGGCTGTGTGAAGGCGAAGGGTCAGGGGCTACCTGATGTCCTCCAGCAGATCCGCCTCCCTCTGCTGCCGAGTCTGAAGGATACTCAGCTGCTCCAGGAAGCGAAGCTTCACCTCCTGGGCCGGCTTCACCTATGGGATTCAGGGGAGGATGAAGATCTCCGGCGTGGGGACCTGAAAAACAATCCGCTCAGGGAGCGGTGAGGGGGCGGGGCCGAGGAGGGCTGAGTCGTATCCTCGGTTAATTCTGTATTAGGTTCCAACCCCTCCCCGACCCCGGTTTCCCGCCCCGCGTCGGCGCCCCTTGGGCTCCCGCCGCTCCCCCGGCCCGCCAGGAGTCTCCATTCCCGAGCCCATCTCACTTTTCGGGGCGGCGGCTGCATCTCCACTCTGGCCAAGGCAGCCAGCGACTCGACTCCGGAACTCGAGAAGGCCCGACCCACGACAGAGCCCCGCCCCGACCTGGCCCGGTTCCGCCCTCGCCCCGCCCACGCCGGGTCCAGCTGCGCGCAGGGCGCGGAAGCGCGAGGGGGCTGCAGAGGAGCTCAGCCTCTGTTATTGCTGCAAATACCCGGAAAGGGCCCGGGCCTCAGGGCGGACGCAGCGTCTGCTGGGCAATAGGGAGAACCCTGTGCTTCTGAGTGAAGACGCGTAGGTTCTGTTTCTAGGGTAGCCACTGATTCAGCCTGTAATTGTATCTGGTCATTTATTTACATCTGCATATCATCAGTCCCAGGGCTATGGGAGGGGAATGGCAAGAAATTCAAAAGGTGACCAGGGAAACTGAGTCACAGACACCTGAGTGAAGATGCGTCCGACGAAGGGAGACAGGACTAGTTCCGTACCTTTCCCTAATTCCTGCTGAACTAGAAAAGCCAGCGTGAGCAGGTCGAGAAAGATGCCTGGAGCCAAGAAGGAACCAGGCCCAGAGGAAAAGACAGGTACATCCTGGGCTCCACTGCACACTGGCCGATACCAGCGAGGGGGCAGGAGCTTGGATGATGCACATGGGGCTTTGTGGCACAGAAAGCTTCAGGGAACTTCAGGCTCTACACCCCAAGATCTACCAGCCCTAACACTGCTTTCTGAGGATCCTCTCACCCTTTCCTCATCCTCCTCACCTAAGCCTCCTTAGCCTATGCCCAGGTCCCTGCACCGGTGACGTGGCTCCAAACACGCAGATTCACAAACCCAACCACCACTGACACCTCCGCTAGTATTTAAACAGGTACTGCAAATTTTTAAAACAACCCCTTCAACCCGATCTTCCCTCAGGTGATAAGTGGTACCACACTCCCTACAGTTAGGAAAGTGAAAACCCAGGAGTTGGTGTACCCTTTCTTCTAGCCCATATTCCATCCATCAGCAAGTCCTACAGGTTCTATTAAAAGAAAAAACAAAAAACCCCAAACCAAAAACATGCTTCTATTGATCCACTTTCTTCAATTTCTAAGACCACCACCCTAGCCCAAGCCCTCATGATCGGTTTTCTGGTCTACTATCTCGTCTCCTTGCTTCCACGTTTCCTCCCACAAAACACTTTACAAAGCAGCCAATGACTGATTTCTTTTTATTTTTGAAAGGGAAGTAAGATCTCATCCTTCTCTTGCTTAAAATGCAATTGCTTCAAAATAAAATCCAAATGCCTGAAATCCAAATAGAACCCATGGCCTAAAAGGCTGTGACTGGCCCCTGCTGACCTTGCCATTCTCCTGGTACTCTTCTGCCACTCGCCACTTGCCGTGCTCCCCTACTCTAGCCTCTTTGCTGTCCCCCAACAGGCCAGCTCCCTACCCACTGCACAGCATCCGTGCCCTTTCTGAAGCTCCTTTTCCCAGCACCCCACTTGTCTTGTTCCAATTCCTCACAGGGACCTTCCTTCCCCATACACCCAGTGTATAGACCACCTCCTGTCATTCAAGTTCATCACTTGATTTAGTTTCTTCACAGCACTAAATTCGTTTGTTCATATGTTTGTGTGTATTTTCTATTTTTTTCTTTCCCCTCTACAGTGGGAGCACCATAAGAACAGGGACTTCATTTGGACCTAGTACTCAAAACGTATTTGTTGAATGAATGAATAAAAGAATGATAGCCTTTTGGTTCCAAGGTTTATTAATAGTGACCCACCCTTTTTTTGGGGGGGCTCCCCTTGCCCCAGCTCCCAAGCCCAGTCAATCTCCCCATCCCAGGGCTTCAGTGTAGTCCTGGAATGTAAGAAGTGGGATAGGATAGACTTGGACGTCATCCAGGTCTCTGGCTTCCAAACCTGTTTTTTTTTTTTTTTTTAATGCAAGTAAAACCATCCTTTTATCCCAAACCTCTCACAAAACCTTTACATATCAAATATATAAAGCAAGAGCTGCCCTTATTGAGAGAAAACATGTGGGGTTTACAGCCAAGAAACACAGTTTGATGCTCACTCCTTATTTCAGTGACTTCATGGTACAGATAAATGGGCTGAGGACACCCAGAAGAGCTATGACCTGCCCTGAGAGCCATGGCTTCTGGGGCCCTCGGACCAGTGCTTCTTCCATAGCACTACACTGGAGTCTAGAGTCTTTCCAGCCAGAGTAGAGGAAGATCCCAGCAGTGTCTGCCATGGTGAGAGCCTGGGTCCTCCTCTGGGTACCTACCCACTCAGCTGCTGGTCCCAGCCAGGGTCATGTCAGAGGCTGGCTGGAAGGCAGACTGGAAGCGCAGGGGGATTGGGAGGGGAAGCCAGGTGTCTGTGTTGCAAGACCATTGGGACTGGATGACTGGGAAGGGTTTCCTGGACATGCAGTGGTCTCTCCCTTCCTCAGGATGAGGCTGCTGAGTTCTTGGAGCAGCTGCTCCTCCAGAGACCCCTGTGCCTGGGGACTGCTTTTCGAAGGGGGGCCTGGAGGGGGCTCAGGTGGCCTCTCCTCCCAGCCCAGGGTGCTTGTCTTGGAGAGGAGGGGTTGATCAAAGGACCTCTGGCTGGGGAGAGGGCTCTCTGGCTTGGATGTCCACTCCCATGTGGTGGAGAAGGATGTGGAGGTTTCCTTGGTGAGCTCCGGGAAGTCCCCTACCTCCTCATACACTGGCTCCTCATACACAGGCTCCTCCAGCTCTTCCTGCTCTTCCACAGAGCCCTGGGATGACTTCATCGGCTGGACAGGAATGGGGTGGCAGGGGGCAGGCACAGAGTTAGTTACTGGATTATTAATCACTAACATTTATTGAGCTCTTCCTCTAGGCCAGATGCTGCAAAATACTTGGCATTATGATATCAGAATAACCCTATGCAGTGGGTTTGCTGCAAAAAAATCAAACTGGATTGCAGAGGGGTTAAGTTGCCCAAGATCACACAATGAGGGAATGATAATCACAGGGCTTGAACCGAGGTGTGTCTGACTCCAAAATGCATTCACTTAACCACTTTCCTTGTATTTCTCAGATTCTATGACCACTTTCTCCTTTCCTCACGGCATCCTACCATCCTTCATTTTCCTCATTCTTTCTGACCCCCTCCCCACACACACACCCCCTAATGGCCTGCATCAGGACAGACACAAAGAGCACATCCAGGACTCAGGGAGCACAGGGGAACACAGGACTGGCAGGCACACGGCTGCAGCAGGCACAGTACTCACAAAGAACATGGACAGGGTCCTCCGGTTGTGTAGTCGGCGCTGGGCACATGTAGGATGAGGATGAGAGGAGGGAAAAACAGACACAGTGAGGCCTGGCAACAGGAGGTGGGGGTGGAGAGTGGGGGCACAGAGAAGGTAGACAGGAAGGTCACTGTGAGCAGAGGGGAGCACTAGGTTGGCAGGCACACCACTCGCTCCTACAATTTGACAAGGGTGAGGGCAGGGACCAGGTGGGGGCTGAAGCGGGCTGGGGCGGGGGGGGGTCTCACCAGGGTCTGATTGGCAGAGAGGAGGGTGGCTCCACTGTCATCCCCACGGATGGGCAGCAAGGGCATAGTGCCAAACTTCTGACGGGCAAGGTCAGAGGAGGAACGGCGTCTTAAGACCACTGGCTGCTGGTCGTCGTGCTAGTAAGAGATGGAGAGGTTGGCACCAGTGGGCTTGGGAGGTAGTGAGAGGTACGGCTGGGCCCCAGAGAGATCCGAGACCCAACCCTCAGCCTTTTCATTCCCTCACCTGAGCTTTAAGGATGCTGGTAGTCCAATCCCACATCTCATCCTCATCAGTGCAAGCCAAGTAGCTGCAGGTAATCAGAATGGAATCAATGGAGAAAAGGGGTTGTAGCTATAGGGATGAAGGAATGGAGGAAGGAAAGGAGGAGAAAAGAAGGCAGGGTACTAGGCTGGACCAGAGGAGGAGCCAGGCTGGGAGGTACTCACAGGTGCATCTTCTCCAGTATCAATGTGAAGCCCCACCTGGGATGCAAAGGGGAACAGTGATGGAGTGACCACAAAGGCCAGAGGGATGATGGCAGGAAGGCCCTAGAAATATGGGCTGGGAAGAAAACTCACGGTGTTGGAGGCTTTAATTTCTTGCGGATTCCCAGGTAGACCTTGGCACTCTCCAGAGGCCACTCCCGCTCTGGTTTAGAGCTCTGAGAATATGAAGAATCAGTGAGATTGAGAGAGGAGAGAAGGTCATGGTTAGTGAGGTCAAGAAGCTCTGGAAGAATCTGGGAATGTGATCACAAGGCAGGGGGCAAGGTCCAGGAAGCCGAGGGATGGTGAGAGCATGTGCGGCCAAGTCAGAGCATTGGTACCCCTGTGGCTCCTGCTACGTGGCTTCTCAGCATCCCACTCCCCCAGCCCCAAGGCCTCACCCTCTTCTCTTTGAGCAGCAGCAGACAGCGACCACGCAGCAGAAAGAACCTCTCCTGGAAGCGGCTTCCCAGCAAGCGGGGCGGCTCCTCGCGACACCGCAGCAGCCCCACCCGTGGGCTCTCACGCCGGACACCTGTGCACGGAAGGGCAATGCTGGGTGTAGGGCCCTAGAGGAGGCCTGGGCGAATGCTGGGGAGAGGAAGGCTCACCTGTGAAAAGGCAGCCAGCCTGGGCCAGGGAGACTTTCTTCAGGAGCAGGGAGGCTGAGCAGGGCTCTGGGAGCTGGCACCACTGCAAGGCCTGCTCTAGGACCTTTTCCTTGGGGTGCAGCGGCCTCTCTGAAAAGGCAAGGTGGGGACAAATGTCAATCGGAATATCTATCCAAAGCTTGGAGTGCCCAACTTATCTCCTAAAATTCACGCATCCATGCATCTATTCAACTATCCAGGGCCGGTGAGATGGCTCAGCGGCTTAAGCGCCTGCTCGGCAATCGTGAGGGCCCGAGTTCGACTCCCGGAACCCACATACGAAAAAGGGGCCGGTGATATCGCTCAGCGGCACGGGCGCCTGCTGGCGCACAAGGTCCTGAGGTCGACCCCCTGGTACCCACAAAAAAAAAAAAAAAAAAAAAACTATCCAGCCACAGACATTTACTTTAGCAACAGCTCCGTGCTAGGCACTGCGCTGGCCCGTGGGTACAGCAGTAAGCATGACACACGTCACCTGCCTTCACAAAGCCACAGCCTAGTGAGGGAGCTGGCTACCAACAGGTAGGCAAGAAAAACGATTGTAAATGAGTAATGGCTTTGAAAGAAACATCAGAGAGAGTTAACAGGAGAGCACCTGAGGTAGACTAGTCAGGCAAGGCCTTTCAGAAGTTGCATTTGAAGATGAGACTCAGTGATCTGCAGGATTAGGAAGAGAAAGCCATGCTAATATGTAATATCTTACATGAGAAAATATAAGAACAAAGGCTTCAAGCCTTGGAGAATTAAACAGCCAGTGTGGCTGCAGCAAAGAGGACAAATAAGAGAATGGGTGATGTTAAGAGATGAGGTCTGAGAAATAAGCAGGGGCCAGACATTCAGGGTCTATGTGCCATGATAAAGACTTGGAATTTTAAGTTGAATGGGAAACTGGATGGTTTTAACCAGAGGAATGGCATGGTCTGATTTACCCTTGAAACATTCATTTGGCCGCTATGCAGAAAAGTATAGGGAGGCAAGAAAACACTAAGCAGCTATTCCCTTTCTGGGGCCACATATATATATTTTTTTGAGACAGGGTCTTGCTTGCTTGGTAATTCAGGCTGGCCTTGAACTCATGGCAATCCTCCTGCCTCAGCCTCCCACGTGCTGGGATTACAGGCATGTGCCACCAAGCCCAGCTCTGGGGCCACATATTTTATTGGTTAACTTTGGGACTCTGAAAGAGTTTGGTGACTTCAACTAGAGTGGTAATAACAGTAGAGATGGACAGAAGGTATAGATTTGAATAGAACTGAGAGGACTAGTTAGTGTGTTGGGTGTGAAGCTGAAGGAAGAATTCCCAGAGGGCCTTACAAAACTGGATAAATTGCAGGGCCATTAATGAGTTGGGAAAAAACAGAAAATAGCCTGGTTTCTTTTTTAGGGAAAGGGTCTAGGAATCAAGATTGGCCTTACATTTTAAATTTGAGATACTCATGAGAAATGGAGGTGTCAAATAGGCAGCTGGATACATGAGTCTGGAGTCAGAGAAGAGGTCTGGGCCAGAGATAAAAAAATATGGGTGTCAGCTTATTAGTGGCATTTAAAGCTATGGGACTGGAGTACAACCAAGGAGAACTATAGGTAGAGAAGAAAGAGGGCCCAAGGGCCCTCTAACCCTTGGAGTCTGGGCCAAAGGCGAAGAGAAGCCTCCTTTGAGGTAGATGGGAAATCAAGAACTTGTGAGGTTCATTCAAGCCGAGAGAGAAGAGGAATGAGGAATGAGTGGGTCAACTATGTTGAATGTCCCCTCACACAGATTAGTGGATGATAGGGTGTCCACTGTATTTGGTAGCATGAAGGTCATTAATGACCTGGACCACATGACCACAAAACACATGCACACACATACACACACATGGTCTTACTCACCAAGCTCTCCATGCTCGAGAACCTCAAACATCACCCACAAATCTGTCCCTGCTGCTGTCCCTCGCATCTCCAGTACCTGGTTAGTCAGCTCCTCAGCAGTCAGTGTTGGGGACACCTGATATCCAGGTAAGAGCAGAAAACCCAGCTGGTTGAGCTCGACTCCTGTCCCCCACCATCCCCTCCTCTCCTCTTCAGTCTCCTCCCAACTGACCTTCAGGGTGACACAGTTGTCTGGGAGCTGCTGCTCTATATAAACCTCCATGATTAGGTCTCCAGCCTGGGACAGCTGAGGGAGGGAGGGATAAAGGAGGACACAAGAAGAAGCAAAAACACTGAAGTTAGAGGATTCCTCATGTTGCCTCATACACACCAACCCCCGCAAAGGTCTCCTCCCAATCCTCACCCCAATACCGCTTGGGCCTTTAAAAGGGAAAACTCCAGGAGTGCTGGAACCACTTCTTTAGCTGCATGCAGTACTATCCAAGGCGGTGGTTGGGAGGACAGGTTTGGCGCAAGACTGCCTGGCTTCCAACTCTGCCACTCACTACAGTGTAACCTTGAATAAGTGACTCTTAGCCTCAGTCCTTTATTTGAAATAAAATGAAACTACCTACTCCATGGAGTTGCACGATGCTAAAATCAGATTAGAGGTGCCTGGAATGTAAGAAGTCCTCAGCTAATGTTTGCTATTGTAGTTGTTATTCTCATCCAGTCTAGCTTTACTCTTTTTTTTTTAGGTACTAAGAATTGAACCCAGGGCCTTCACACTGAGCTACACTCCCAGCCCGTTTTATTCTTTACTTTAAGACAGGGTCTCATTAAGTTGCTAAGTTGTCCAGGTGGAACTTGAACTTGCCATCCTAGTGCTTCCACCACCCAGAGTGCTGGGATTACAAGGGTGGGTAATTACACCTGGTTTGACCTTACTAACTCTTCCTCAGAAGTGAGGCTCTGCCGCCACCATTTTTATAATGAAGGCGTGGTGGTGCACGCCTGTAAAACCAGCACTCAGGAGGCTGAGGGAGGAGGATCACTGTGAGTTCAAAGCCAGCCTGGGCTACATAGTGAGTTCAAGGCCAGCCTGTACTACATAGTGAGACCCTATCTCAAAAAAAAGGGGGGGGCAGGGGGAAGTATAATGAAGAATGCTTATGGTGGAATGAATGGAGCAAACCCTAAACAAATCAACTGCCCAACACTTCCCTCCTTGGGTTTCTCCTGTCTCCCAAAAAGCTGAGGGTCCGTGTCAGAAGGACAGGCTGAAAAGGAAACTTCTACTTCCCATCTTGATGTCCCCTCCTCCCCCACTCAGGAGCCTAAGGTCAGGGCAAATTACCTGCACATCCTTCCAGGTGGTGATAAGATTGACCTCCAAGTCAATCTGAGCTACCTGGTCAGAATCAATCTGCAAAAGAGCCGAAAGTTGATGGGGGGCTGCTGGGAAAGGAGGGAAGCTGGGCAAACCTCAAGGACAAAGGGGACCTGGATATGAAAGAGGGTTGGAGGCCCAACGAGCTAAGAGCCAATGGGTGAGGATGAGGGGAGTGACATTATGAGAGAAAAAGGCCAGGGCTCTGCGCGAGTGGTTGCCAGGCTGGGCTAGGGCTTGTTGGGTCTCTGAGTCCCACAGGAACAGGGGAGAGGGGTTGTAGGTCAGGGCTCAGGAAAGCCTTACATCAAAGACTGAGACGTAGCCATCAATGAGCTCCTGCAGCACCCGCACCTCGTGCTCCCCCCGCCCATCTGTCTGAAACACACTGGGTGCAAACAGCAGGGCCAGGTTCCGAGTGCACATCTGGTTTAGGGCTGCACACTTCTGCACCCTGTAGAGAGGTATCAGGGTCATGAGGAATGCAGGTTGTGCTTACCCCTTTGCCAAAGCATACACTCATTCCACACACTTTAAGCCCATACGGTATGCCAGGCCCTAGGCTAAGCACTTCGGATACAATAGTAAGACACAAGCTTGAAGACTTGGAGAGTTGGGGGGACCATTAAGGCAGGGGTGACTGTAAATTTAGTAGATGCCAGCAAACTTATATCAAGCTACCTAGAAAACATACAAAGGAGTGGGTGTGCCTTTACAGTTTATGTGCAATACTTTATTTACAAAAACAGACAAGGGGGCCGGTGAGATGGCTCAGCGGCTTAAGCGCCTGCCCAGCAAGCGCGAAGGCCCAAGTTCGACTCCCGGAACCCACATACGAAAAAGGGGCCGATGATATCGCTCAGCGGCACGGGCGCCTACTGGCGCGCGAGGTCCTGAGGTCGACCCCCCTGTACCCACACACACACAAAAAAAACAGACAATACGTTGGGTTTGGTAGAACAACATGGCCAGGGATTCACTGATTCACTCAAAGGTATCTCCCACCAACAGACTGATAAAAGTCTGCATCTTGTACATCTTTGTATTTCTTATATCTAACCCTTACCTGACACAATAATAAAACAGAATAATACTGATTGCTAACAGTTTCTGAAGACTTACTATATGTCAGAGGGTGTACTAAGAACTTCACATGGATTATCTCTTGTAACTCTCAACCTATGAAGTGGGTATTATTCATTCCATAATGGTTTCTTTTAGAAAAGAGGAAGCTGAGGATCAGAGAGAAAAATAACTCACTCAAAATCACACTGTTCGACTGATGGAGCCAAATTAAAGGCTAAGTCTGCCTGACCCAAAATCCATTCTCTGAACCTTTATGTTATGATATCTTCACTTAACAACTGTTTATGGGATGAATGAATAAATGAATGACATTGTGGAGTTGGGTTGAGGTGGTGAAAGGTCCAGGAGGAGCCTGCAGAGGCCAGGCCATACTAACCGATAGAGATGCCCAATGAGGGTGGCCAGTGTGCGGCGGTTGACCTGAGGTAGGGAGCCAATGACTTCTTTGTATTTCTCCAGGCGTTGATTCTTCTGTGGTAGCTCTGGTGATAGAATAGAGGAGGGCTGGAGAGGATCCAGGAAGGGAGAACAAGGGGCTGGAATGCAGGAAGGGATTTCTAGAGAAACAAACCTAGGATGAGTGTATCTCTGTCCTGTCCCCAACCCCCAGGCATATCTCTCAGAGTGGCGAATTTTAGGGAGGGGAGCTGTCTAATCCCACAAAAGAGCCTCATGGATTCTGGTAGGGGAGGTGGAAATCCCGGTTGGGCCTTGGATCACAGGGAGGGTGCGAATACCAGCAGCCTCCCTCCAGCGAGGTAGCAACCGAGCCGAGGTCACAGGGTCATCCAGCTCTCGGAAGAAGCGTTTCAGCGTGTCAGTGACATCCTCCACGAAGTGCTCTCCTGGCCGAAGCTTCACTGATCGTGCATCCCGCCGGAATTCAGCCAGGAGTCTCAGGCTGCGGGCCCGAGCGCCCCCTTTCCGATATACACCTTCCAGCCGGAGCCCTGAAAACAGCCAGCAGTCTCTTCGCCTTCACCGCTGTGTAAAGATGACTGCTGCCCACCCAGCAGCCCATCTGAGGCCCTCCTCCATGTTATGTGGCTGTGGGAAGAGGGGGTCACAGAGGAAGAATTCTGTGCCTCTATGGTCTCGATTCTTAGCTCCCTGCGGAAGTCTTCCTCTTCAGAAAGTCCTTTTGTGACTTCACTATCATGTGCCACATCCCCCTCACATGTATCTCTCATTACCAATAAAGGTAATAAAATTGATTGATTTTTTTTTTCCAAACTGGGGTTTGAAACCAGTGCCTTCACGCAGAGTTACATCCTCAGCACTGTTTTTTTATTTTTAATTTTGAGACAGGGTCTTGCTAAGTTGCTAACTTGCTCCAGCTTGGCTCAAACTTGCAATCCTCCTGCCTCAGCCTCCCAGAGTGCTGGAATACAAGGTATGTACCCACCTCACCCATTTATCTTTAAGTGTTACTCTGAAATCACATTATAGTTGATCTGTATTATCCACAGATTCTGTATTTCAGCATTTACCTGCTCACTAAAATTTACTTGTAGCACTAAAACCAGTAAGTCGTCCCTCGCTATCCATGGGGGATGTTTCAGCACCTCCACAAAATAACAAAATCTACTACTATGATAACAATGGTACATAAATAGTTGTCATACTTGTTTATAAAATGATGATAAGAGAAAGTCTGTACACGTTTGGTACAGACACAGGATTTTCAAATACTTTCTATCTTCAGTTGATTGAATACATGGATGCAGATCCCACAGACACAGAGGACCAGCCGTATGTCTGTCACTTCCACAGTCATTGTGAAATGCACAGACTGAAGGGACACCGAGTCATCCGCCATCTGCGTGTTCCTAGCTAAGGTCTTGGATTGTAAAAAAAGGTCTATTCACAACGTATTCAGTCACATGTTTGTGCTTTTTATTTCACTGTTTAAACTGGCCCCCAAGTATACTGCTGAAATGCTGCCTGGTGTTCCTTATAGAAAACATCATGTGTGTTAGATGAGCTTCATTCGTGTACAAGTTATGACACCACTGGTGTTGAGTTCAATGTTACCGCATCAAATATAAATATTTAATAAGGTGTTTTTGTACAGAAAAATACATAAAACAAGATTTTGTACTGCTCGGCTGATGTACATACAGTAACCAGAAGTTCAGAGGAACCTAAACCTGTATCTCCCTTGGGGCAATGATTCAGTATTCACTAATTAAGTGTTTGCAGTGGCTTTATAGAACTTAACTCCTGCAAATAATGACAGCTGATTATATTTGTTTTCTTATTACCTGTCTCTCCCACTTAGTCTTTGTGCTTTGTGGGGCCTCCCCTGTTCACTGCCATGTGTCTGCCACATGGCAGCAGCTCAACAAATATCTGTCAAATGAACATGGTGGGGTGGGGACATTGGAGCGGAGGTATGACCACCTGCACTCTTTCTCCAGGCCTTCTCACTGGGCCTGAGACTGAATCCCTCTAAACACAGGGGAGCTGAGAAGAGGATAGAGGGTAGTGAGTAAGTGCAGGAAGTCACTGAATAAGCCATGGCCTCGGTGTGGAGAATGTCATTAACCACTGGCTAGCAGTCCTTTACTGGAGGGTGTGTGTGCACGCACACACACACACACACACACACACACTAGACTGAACGCAAGGCCCCACACCCTCCTTAGTTTTCCGTGAATTTTTCTTCTCACAAGTCCAGCCTCCTAAAGAGGATTCACAGGGGAGATAAGAGTTTCTTTGGATCTTACTTAGATTAGAGAACAAAACAGAGGTCAAAAACTCACAAAGAATTCTGGGGACCACTTGCATAGCTGACTTTTTGTGCCTAGTAAATCGCTCACCCATAATAATTCTGCTCAGACCTTCAGGGATTTTGCTGTCTGCACAGTTTGGCTCTTGCCTCAGTGCTGCCCCCTCCCTGTTCACCAGGGCTCTGCATCCCTAATTACACTTGGAGCACTGCTCTCACCTCCATGCCCAGGCCCCAATACCAGCTGCCTCTGAATGCCTACAACTTGCCCGGCCCTGTGCCAATGGTTGACACGCATCATCTCACTGTTACGAATACCCTAGAAATTGAGGACTGTGAGCCTCATTTTACAGATGGAGGAACTAAGGCTCAGAAGAACTTTGCCAAAGAGTCAGATGGCCAGTTGGTGTCAGGCTGCAGTGTCTTCAGGCAAAGGTCTTTCAAGTGACCCCCCCAGCTCTTACTGCGCCCTTGTTCTCCACTCCCCCCGCCCACTGGCTCAGTGTCAACCGGTGGCCACTCACCATGCTGGGTGACAAAACTGATGCAGGCATCCACGATAATGGGGATGTCACCCCGGCTCATCTGCTGCTCCTGCAGCCCTGTGCCTCCCCCTCCGGCAGCCCCCTCAATAGCTGCATTCCACGCTGAGAAGTCCAGCCGGCCCTCCCCCTGCAGATACAAGGTCCTGGGACCCAAGAGGCCCGAGTCAGAGCCAGCTCAAGGGTCCTCTCACTGAGAGGCTCAGAAGCCACCAGCAGGGGGCAGCAACATCCAACCCAGATGGTCCCTGAACAGGAAGCAACTTTGAGGAAGGAGGCAGCACCCTGACACAACAGGGTGGAGACAGCGGGCTGGACTCCAGAAAGGGGGGTCCAGGGTCAAAGATAGGAGCAACATTTACCTTCCCGTTTCCACCAGGACCAAATGCTCCTTTTTGTCTGGAGTGCCAGCTGCGGAGACCACGCCTGGGAGGAGATTCATTGGAAATTATCATTATGGTCATCTTTAGCATAGTGACAACTATTTATTAAGTGCTTAAGGTATGTAGGGGTAAGGCTAAGAGCCTTATGAACAATGCTCCATTAAATCCTATGTGTTAACCGGGCATGGTGGCACATGCCTGTTATCTCAGCCCTTGGGAGGCTGAGGCAGGAGGATTGCCGCAAGTTCTCAAGCTGAAGGCCACCCTGGGCTACATAATGAGTTCAAGGCCAGCCTGAACTACATAGAGAGACCCTGTCTCAAAATAAATAAATAAATAAATAAAAATCCTATAAGTTAAGTACTATTATCTTCATGACACAGGTGATACTGGTGATATTACAGCTCAGAGAGTTTATGTGACTTGCCTCACATTGCTTGATATAAAGGAACAAAGCAGAGCTTGAATAAGGGTCTCTTGTCTCCAAAGTCCTAAAACATTATTCCATCCTCTTTCTCTTTTAGCAGGAAGGACAGCAGTGAGGATACCCAGTTCCCTCTCCCAGTTCCCAACCAGTAAGTGACTCCAAATAATAGCATTTATATAACTTTTACTGAGTACTTATAAGATGCTTCCTGCAATGCTCTGTGATTAAATGTTTGTATGGATTACCTTATTGGAACTTCATTGTAATCCTCCTAAGAAGGTCTCATTATTGTGCCCATTTTAAAGATAAGGAAACTAAGGCACAGAGAAGTTGTGTATCCGAGGGTACACAACTAGGAAGTGACAGAGATAGGGTCTCAATGTGTGCAGTTCAACTTCAGAGTCTGTGCCGAAAGCCACTACATTCTCCTGTTTCCCATGGCAATTCTCAAATAAAAGGCCCACTCCCGCCCACCCTATGGCCACCCTTCAGCCTTGTCCCCACCCCTGCTCACTGATCTCCTGTAGCCGCCGTAAATGCACCATGTCCTCAGAGGCCGGTGGGCCGGGGCCCGGTGCTGGACACAGGAACAGGTGGTCACCACGAAGCAGGCCAAACGCTGACAGCCAGTCGCCAGGGGCCAGGCTTGTGTGGGAGGGGGAGCGCAGCCACAGGCGGCCCAGCCGCTGTAGCCCGGGCCCCAGCAGCTGGTGACAGCTCAGTGGGGAGAACCACTGTGGAGACCGGGAGGACAGGGAGAAAAGAGGGTGGGGCGAGAGTCAAGGGTGAGGAAGGAAATGAGGGAGCAGATGGGAAAAAGTTGGAAGAGACATGAAAAGAAAGCAAAAGAGGATGATAACATGGTAAGAAAGCAAACGGGGAGCCATGAAATGGATAAAGACAGGGAAGAAATTTGATTCAATTCACTCCAGCCAACATGGAGAAGTCCCCTGTATGGTATCCCTGCACCCTTAACTGAGGTGCAGGGATAAGAGAGGGCAGGTGACCAAAATGCTCTAACTGAGAAGTGATGATGCCTTTGGACAATCCCACCTCCCCTGGGGACCTGCTTCCCTGGAGCAAGAGGTGTTTGAGGCTCACTTGAAGGCAGTGCTTCTCAGACTACCTGTGATAAAGAACCAGGGCCTTTTTCTTTCCCTTTTTTTTAAGTTCCAAGCTGTTACTAACCAATACTTTTGTTAAAAACAATAAAAATGAATTGCCAAAAAACCGAGATGAAAAGAACAAAGACATATAAGCCTTAACTTGTATAATTAGATTTGACACATGAAATTACTCTGCCAAATTGCAATAAAACATTTGAGATGCTTGCTCTCAAATTCTTGCTTTTCCTGTCATGGAGCATGACAAACAGTCTGCAGACCAGTATGGTGTGACAGTCTTCACATTACACTTTGGAAAGTACTGCTTTATAGGACGAGATAGACTTCTGGAAAGTGTAGGTCAGGTAAGAGGAGACTCAGACCTGGCTGAGGAGGCCACGACAGAGTCCCAAAGGGATATGGAGATTGTTAGTGTGAGGAGTCACAGGAGGACTGGCAGGGTGGGGTGGGAGCCAGAGGAGTTGGACATTTCCTACAGAAGAGTGTCAGCAGCTGCAGAGGTGGCCTGGGGAGCCCAGAAGGTGGACCTTAGGCTTTGGACATGAGAAGTCACTGGTGAGTTGCAGCGCAGCAGCTCAGAGAGTCCAGGCAGAGGAAGGTAGATTAAGGGGTTAAGGAGCAACTGCAGGCTGCACATGACTTTCTGAGAAGCTGTCAGGCAGGGAAGGAAGGCGCCAGGGTGAAAAGTTGAAGGCAGATCAGAACTTAAGGAAAAGCTGTTTTAGGATGGGAGAGATTGTCGTCATCATCACCACCACCACCATTATTATTTCAACACCCACACATGGAGGACTTGCTGTGTGAGGGCCTCACATGTCACTTAATCCTCATCTGTATGGGCTCTTTTACACCCTCTGCAGATGTGAAAAACACCCACAGCTGAGAGTTGTAGGACTCAAATCCCAGGATGTCTGACTCCGGAGCCTGAGCCTTTAATACTGAGAATTGAGTCTAGGATAAAGAGATCGGCTTGTCTAGGAAGAGAAAAGCTGGGGCATAGGAAAGTAATTTTGGGTCAGGGCTTGCTGCGGAACTGGAGGGCAGGGGTAAGGTAACAGGCATCAGGGGCAGCTTCTCTCTGGGAAGAGTCTGGGGCACAGTGAGAAATGGGCAAGGACTTTGAAGACAGAGGATTGGCTTTTGGTTCTCTGTTCTGCTACTCCTAGCTCTCTGACTTTGACTAAGTGACTGTATAACCTCGAACACTTAGTTTCCTTATGTGTAAAATACTAACAATACCTTTAAGGGTTGCTGTGGGAATTAAATGAGATATTAAATGGGCAGCGTTTAACACGGGGCCTGGCATAGAATAAATGCTCAGTCAACTTTCACTGTTTATTAGGGGAAGTGGTGGGAGTGGCTATAGGAATATGAGAAGCAGGGTGGGGGCAGGTGGAGACAGGTAATCCATGGGCTGTTGGGTAGGAGTCTCAGCTACCTCACCTTGCCCACAGCACTGATCCAGGCCTCCAGGCTATCAGCTCCCTCTGTGCAAAAATGTTGGATCCTCCCTCCAGTGAGGATGAGCTCAAAGGAAAAGGGGAACCTGCAGAGAAGGCAATGGCAGGAAGGAGAATGAGGGTCCACCAGGCGGCTGTCAGGCTGGGGACTGGGAAGAGCACGAAACGCTGTTACCTGTTAAGGTCACCTGGGTCGATGGGTGGGGGGCTCACACCCAGACATACAACATCCTGGGGCTGGATAAGGCTGAGGGGTTCAGGGCTGCTTTCTGATGCAAACATTTCCAGAGCTGCTCCCAAAACGCACCACAGCCGGGGAGGAGCTAAGTGGAAGAGAGACAAACCTCTACCCCCACTGTCACATTCCATTTATCAGATACTTATTCTACACCATTGATCCTGTGAGAGGGGTATTATATTCAGTCCTATTTTGCAGATAGGTAAGCAGAGGTTCAGTTTGAATAGCTTGCCAAATAACATAGGTAAGGAGCAGACCTGAGATCTGACCCAGACGGTCTGACTTCAGAGGAAAGGCTCGTAACTATCACTCGATGCTGCCACCTGGCACGGTCACTCTTCCACCCCCAGCCCCCCAGAACACTTCAGCACATGGCTCCACGTTCCCACCCTGGCCCTGTTATCCCTGTTGCTGTACAGTACCTGCGTATCCCATTTTCTTCCCACCTCCTCCCGTCCCTTGGCAATCTCTCACCATCCCGGCCCCTCCGAGGGGGTGGGGGTCCAGCCTTGTTGCTGATGGGACCACAGTACAGGAAGCTGCTGCAAGTGGCAGGCACCACCACCTCATTGTATACACCGGGGTCTGCCAGGGGAAAGAGCGATTGGGTTGGGGCCAGGGATATAGCTCAAGCAGCACAGCGCCTGCCTGGCAAGCTTGAGGTCCTGAGTTCGATTCCCAGTTCAAAAAAAAAAGAGTGACTGGGTGAGGCCAGTGCAGTGGGATGGCCTCACCTTTTTGGGGAAGGAATCCAGTGAAGGAAGACCCTGGCCCCAACTCCACTGGCAGCATGGCCAAGTAAAATCTAGTGGGACTAGCACCCTCACTACCCAGATTGGAAGAGGGTGGCAGGGGGTGAGGAGACAGGAAATCTCTAGCCTGGTACTGTCTCTCCCCACCAGCCAGCCAAGGCAGTCAATTCTGGGTGGAGAACTCAGAGCACGGGGCATCCTGACCAAGACCTGACCGATGGAGACCAGCATCATTACGGCGACCATTCCTCTGAGTGATCAGACTGCCTGAGGTAGATGAGACCTCATCTATGGGTTGACTGTGTCAGGAGGGGAGCAGAACTAGCACCTGGCACATCCTGCCTCACCCTGACCACTCAGACCTCACAGTCGTCTTGTGACCTCGGGAAACAGGCCCTGGGGGATCTGAGGGGTTGGGAAACATGTTGAGCTACTGGGACCAATGGACAATGGGTTAATTGGGGCCCTCTGAAAAAACCAAAGCAAGGATTAGGGCAGAGAACTCTAGGGGGAGAGAGAGGAGGCACTAGGGAATAACCTGGGGATAGAAGGCCAGGCAAGCTACCATCGAGGGCTGAGGGGGACCAGGACTCCTCGCCTTCAGAAGCCTCAACATAGAGGAGCTGGGTCATGTTCTTCAGCAGGTTGGGTCCTGCCACAGCTGCACACAGTGCCTGCAGGGAGGGAAGTGTCTCTGTCAGCCCCAAGACCAGCTGGAGAGCCCTGGAACGGTCCTCTGACTCCAGAGCCTGCCCCCACTACCCATTCTGATTTAGAGACTGCTTGTCTCTCCTTCCATCATCCCCAAACTGTCTCTCCTACCTGGAGAAGCTGGCTATGATCTGGATACTGAGAGTGGGGCTTCCGGAAGAGACCCAGCCGGTACTTGCGGGAGATGAATTCTCCCCGGGAGCCAGGGGTCGAATCTGGATGCAGCCCCTCACCTGGGGGTAGGGCCCCTGCCCAGAAGCGGTTGGCACGATCATTTCCCAGGACAATGAACAACTGTAGGACGACAAGGGGCAAAGACAAGTCACCAGAGCTCAAAGGTCTCCGGACATCCCAATACCAATCCTACCTCAAGCTGTTTTTTTTTTTTTTTTCTTTTCAATATTTGGTACTGAACTCAGGGTCTTCACACTGAGTTACATCCCCAGCCCCTTTATTTATTTATTTATTTTGTTTGTTTGTTTCCCCAGCGGGGGTGCACCATTCCTGGAGGTACTGCAATACCAGGTTGATGTGTGGCATGGATGGACCAAGCTCCTATTCCATCTCCCAGCTCCAAAAATCCATTTAATAGGGCCGGTGAGATGGCTCAGCGGCATAAGCGCCTGCCTTGCAAGCGCAAGGGCCCGAGTTCGACTCCCGGATCCCACATACGAAAAAGGGGCTGGTGATATCGCTCAGCGGCACGGGTGCCTGTTGGCGCATGAGGTCCTGAGGTCGACCCCCCGGTACCCACACACACAAAAAAAATCCATTTAATATATTGTCCTCGAATAGAGGACGTATCAGATATTAAACTGATAAGAACAGATACTACACTTGATCTTAGCCAAAAGGCCTAGAAGAGATTTCCCAGCCCTTAAAAAAAAAAAGAAAAAGAAAAAGAAAAAAATTGTTCTTAATTCTGAAACAGATTCTTGCTAAATTACTAAATTGTCCAGGCTGGGCTTGAATTATGATTCTTCTGCCTCAGCCTCCGAGAGTGCTGCGATTGCAGGTGTGCACCACCACAACCAGCTGGCCTTCTCTTGGATGCTCCCCTTCCTCCTCACCTGCACTATCTCATTACTCCAGACACTCGTGTCCAGCTTCAGGCTCTGCACCTTGGAGATCCCAGAACCCAGGGCCCGGTGCTGACCTGTTAGGGGGTAAGGGACATGTAGCATCGGTACCCGGAACCTTCCTGGCCCAGGTCTCCTCCCTCTCCCCATTTGGGCTTCAGACTCCGGCCCTCACCTGCACACTGCTTGCAGATGACCACCCCCAGGTTGACAGCAGCCCAGTCTGGGCGGGAGGCCCCGCAGTCTGCACAGTGCCGGTTTGCCCGATTTGACCAGATCTTCTCAGCCACCTCGTAGTCAGACAGGGTCTCGGTTACTGCTTCCTGCAGAGCGGCCGCCCAGCTCTGCCGAGCCCCCCCAGACTCTGCCGTGAAGCTGAGGGGTGGACAGCCAGTCCGTGGGCATGGACCTCCCCCATGTCCCATCCCAGTGACCATTCCTACAGGAGTTGCCGAAGGCCACATCTGGGCGAGCCCAGACCCTCTTGACAGCTTGACCCTGCCCACTGGACTCCCCTCAGTGCATATCCACTGCAGAGGTGGCCCCAGTCCTCTGCACCCTTGTGCCTCTCCCCCACTTGCCTCCCATCAGTTCAGGCCCCACCTGAAGCAGCGATGCGGTGTGAGCAGGTCGAAGCTTCGGCTCTTAGTCTCCCGGACACTGCAGCCTTGCAGTTCGATGAAGCAGATCCCGATGCCCAGAGAGAAGGCCTGGTGGAGCCAGGGGTATGCACTGTGAGGTGCCAGGATGGGCCAGGCCAGGCTCCTCAGCCCTCCCCTACCCTCCTCACCTGTTCACTCTTGTACAGGGCCAGCTCTCCAGGGCTCAAGGAAGCAAACACCTTGGCCTTGTGTCCACGCAGCTCCAGCATGCCAGTACGGAGGGGTCGGGGTGGATGGGGTGGCCGGGGGTGGCCCAGGAGGCGCTGCTCCTTCAGGCAGGATTGCAGCGTAGAGCACCACATGTCCCGCTGAGCTGGTGGAGGACAGGAAGCAGGTCAATGAGCCATGTGCTCACAAAGTATTCTGCCCACCTGCCCTGACTCAGCGAGCCGCACCTGCCCTGACTCACCTTCACTCTCTGTGCGGAACACAAACACCCTCTGAACTGTGATGACCTGGAACTTATTGTCCTTGCTGCTGCGGGTCATCTCAATGGCAGTCAGGGGGATCACACCCTTGGGGAAGGGGTCCTGGAGAAAGGGAGAGCACATGACTCCTGGGGACAGGAACTGAGCCATGTGCACTGAGTCCTCGGTCCACCACCAGCTTTCATGAGATCCACACTCAATCCAGAAACAATGGTTACAGGTGCTAAGCCAGCTACCTGGAATACTGACAACAGGCAGGTGGTGGCCACCCCTCCACCATGGGCTTCCCTACTTCCAATCCTGAACCTTTCTCAGCCCTCCCTCTCCTGCTTTCTAGTCTCCCCATAGCATCTCCAGTCCCCCACCTTGTCATTGCCAAAGTACATCAGACTCCTTCCATTGAACTGCACAAAGCGTCTCTGGAAGACATAGTTTCTGAAAAAGGAAAGAGCCAAGATCAGTTAGTGTTTGCAGTTGCATGGGGTGGGGAGCTCACAAGGCCTGGAAGCACCTGGGACCTGCCCCTCCCCATCTCTCGGCCTCCTCTTCTCCCTTCCTTTCCCAGCAGCCTCACCCCTGAGGCGAGAGTTTGTCGAGCCAGCCACTGAGCAGGGGCATGGGGCGGTCTGCTGTGGAGGAGAAGCTGGCATAGGGTGAAATGAGGTCATCACTGGTCTCCTCTGTGTCCAGGGTGGGTAGTGAGAGGATGGAGTCCCCAGGTAGCTCAAGGCTGGCATAGCCAGCATCTTCTCGTGCCTCCAGATCCTGCCTGCTGAGCCTTGTGGGGGCCAGGACATGAAGAGACATGGATTAGACCCAGTACCCTGCACTCCATCTTTCTAATTTCTCTACCCCACCCAGAGCACCCAGTAGACTGCCTGGCAGGTACAAGATCTGCTTTTCAAATAGGGAATAGAAAGGTTGGGAGCCCAAAAGATTAGCATGGAGCTTCTCACCAGAGCACACTTGGAGTTTGTTTGCTTGAACCTGAATTTTAATGAGAAAATTTTAGTTCCTCTTTTCTGACTTTAGCATTACTTGGGTGGAAAAACCAGAGAACGACTCAGTAGATGGCTTCCTGCCATAGCTGCTCATAGCTAATGAACCTGTCTTATTCTTTCTTTCTCCAAGAAGTTCTTGACCTTCTCTCCTTGGACCAAGATTCCATCAGGTCTCACTGGGGGATACAAACTGCCTAACTGGTCACCTGCTTTCATTCTTGCGCTCCCTCCCACAATCCATTGTCCCACAGCCACTAATGCTCTTTTAAAAATGCAAATAAGATCATTTAACTCCCCTGCATGAAACCCTTCAATAACATCCCATTTGCACGCAGGCTAAACCCACATTCCTTACCATAAGCTGCAAGGACTTCACAGTGAGACCCACAGCTTCTCCCTGACCTCCTGTTGTATCATCCTCACCCTTACTTACTGCAGCCCAGCCACATTTTTCTTCCTTCTTCAGTCTGCCCATTCTGTTCCCTCTGCCTACAGCACACTTCCTTCCCTGCTTCCTTGGGCTGCTTTTTTTCATCATTCAGGTCTCTGCTTGTCATCTTCTTAGAGAGGATTTCCTTAACCTCCCTGAATAGATTCTTCTGTTATTTCAGTGGTTCTCAACCTCAACAGCACAGCAACACTTAAACTTCTAAAAACAGCAGTACATGGCCTTCATAAAGACACTTAAATTTGAATATCTGGGAGTGGGGCCCAGGCACCTGTAGTTTTAAAAGTTCCCCAGGCCCTGGAACAGCTAACGTTGAGAACCACACCTCTACCTGATTTGTTTCTGAGTTTGCTGAGAAGTTGAAGCAATCAAACAAGAACCCCCACAGGTTCCCAGCACCACATCTACCAGTTTCATGCACATGCTCTGCATTCCTCCTGTGATGGTGATAAACACCTCTATCTAAAGCCAGACCCTCCCCTGTGCTCTTACTACTCCTCCTTCTCTCACCTACAAAGACATCACTCCAGACTTACTTTCTCTCCCTACATAGCTAATTGTCCCTCTCCACCAGATCATCCTCATTCACTCTTAAACATACATGACATTACATCCTATAAAAAAACTCTGCTTGGCTCCACTTCCTCTATCAACAATCATTCCAACTCTCTGCAGAAAAACTCAACAATGTTTATGCATCTCTAACTTCTCTCCTTCCATTCTCTAGGAAACCCAGGCTGATCAGGCTTTCACTCTCACCACTCCAAGACTGCCCTCTTCAAGGTCCCTAGTGACTTCCACACTGCCAGTTCCAGAAGTCAGCTGTCACCCTCTCTTCCTCAGCAGCAGCCCTCAGGGTAGCATGCAGCACATCTGGCCTCTCCTTCCTCCTTTTGCACTTTCTTCCTTTAGCTCTTACGATGTCACATTCTCCTGGTTCTCTTTTTCCTTCATTTACCTCTTCTTTTTTTTCTCTGTCTCTTTTACTGATTCTTCCTCTTCTCCCTAACCTCTCCATATGAGAAGTTACCAGGACTCTGATCTTGGTTCTTGTCTCAGCCCATACTCATTCCTAGTTAGGTACACCCATGCAAATGCTCCGGCTTAGACCTGTCCCCCAAACTCTCAACTGGTACAGCCAATGGTCTACTGATCAGCTTTTTCTGAATGTATGAGACGCACCTCAAAATCAACATGTTCAAAAGAATGCCTGATCTAACTCCCACCTCCCACCTACTTTATGCACAGTCTTCCTCGTTTAAGACCACGGCAACTCCGTGAACTTTCAGTTGTTCAAAACAGTGCTGTCGGGCCGGTGAGATGGCTCAGCGGCTTAAGCGCCTGCCTGGCAAGCGCGAGGGACCGAGTTCGACTCCTGGAACCCACATACGAAAAAGGGGCCGGTGATATCGCTCAGCGGCACGGGCGCCTGCTGGCGTGCGAGGTCCTAAGGTCAACCCCCCGGTACCCACAAAAAAAAAAAAAAAAAACAGTGCTGTCCAACAGAAATCAGTATGTAATTTTAAACTTCCTAGTAGTGACATTAACAAAATTAAACAGGTGTAATTAATTTTAATAGGAAATTTTATTTAACCCAATATATCTAAATCATCAACATTTTTGCATGTAACCAATACAAAAGTTACCAAGATCATTAATATCTGTATCTATTATACTCATCCAGTATTTTTTTTTTTGATACTAAGTCTTCAGAATCCGGTAGGTGTTTCTCACATACAGCACATCTCGATACAGACTGACCACATTTCACACACTCAGAAGTCACTTGTGGTTAGTGGTTGCCATATAGGACAGCACAGGCTCAAACTAAACCTCTCGGAGTCATTCTCAACTGCTGCTTTCTCCTCACACCCCAAGTTAATTAGACACTCTACCCTCAAAATATAGCCACTTCTCACCATCTCCACTCCCATCACTGTACTCTGAGATCTCTCACCTCGATTACTGCAGCACCTCCTCACTGGTCTCTCCGTACCTCCTACACACCTTTCCCAACACAGCGACAAGAGGGAGCCTTTCAAATCAAAGACCCTCTAATGGCTCCCCATTTCACTTAGCGTAAAAGTGAACGTCCCTATAAGGCACAACCCAAGGGGGCCCCTTTAAGCTCTCTGACATTCTCTCTCCCTCTCCTCCCAGCCCACCCATCTGCCCCAGCCAGGCTGCTGCCTCGTCTTTGCTGCTGCACCCCCGGCACAGGTCCTGCCTGAGTCCTCTATTCTGACCGCTCCCTTCCCTGGGATAGTCTTCTACTAAAAATCTACATGGCTAACTCCTTAAACTCCTTCAAGGTTTTGCTCAAATATCATCTTCTTAACGTTCCAGTAATCCTTAATGGAAAACTGCAGTTCCCTCACCTTGTCCCCCAGCTCTCTCACCCTGCTCTTATTTTTTCCATAGCACCTACACCACTTAATATGCTATAATATGCTACACAACTTATTACGTTATTAACTATCTCCCCACAAGGCAGGGATTGCTATGTATACAGATCTATCCCAAGCACCTACATCTGGCATGAAACAGTTGCTCAGCAAGTATCTGCTGAATGAAAAAAGGAAAAGTTCTTCTAGTTTTTAATTATGTATTTATTTGTTGTCTACTTGTTTTGGGTCCTGCCTGCCCCACTGGTCACACCTTGCCTGTGGCAGCACTGGGTCTGTTACAGTCATCCTGTACCTTCAGTGCTTGGCTGGCACAGAGTGGACACCCAGTGCACATTCAGTGATGTGTACACATGGTCACTGTCAGCTCAACTGCTCCTCAAGCTTCCCTATGTGCTCCCATTATGGCCCTACTGAGCACGCACCTGTGTTCAGCCCTGTCCTGACAGACACCTCTGACCTCTCTTCTGTCAGGGGTGCCTGGGGCCCCCACAGGCTGGACACCGTAGTACAGGCAACCAGGATCCATGATGTGCACTGGCAGGGGCAGAGGGCGAAGAGGGAGGGAAGAGGAGATCAGGTGTGAAGTCACGGAGGCACTATTCCTCCCTGAGCCCAGGATAACCCACATACCTGTGCCTGTTGTGGGCCTGAGGGTAGGGGTGGGGGCAGGGGTGGGAGCAGCTGTCTGGGAACTGTCTGGACCCCTGAGGAGGAAGGTGTATTGGTTACTAAGGGAGACAGGAGGAAGAACTCCCCTCATGCCTTGCTCCCCCAACCCCCTCTTCCACCCCTGCATCAGATCCCTAGGGAACCAACCCTACTCACTTGTCCTGAGCTGCCTGTGCCCCGCTTCTTAAGTCCAGGCCAAAGTAGATGGCATTTGGCATCATCTCCACAGTATCTGAGGTTGACAGCTGCTCAGAGGAGGGTGTAGGAAGAGGAGGCGACCTGGAGCTGGACTTTGAGCTTCTGGATGCTTCTGGTGCCCAGAAGGTTGGGCTCAGCCCCGGCCTCTGAGGGGTAGTAGGGCCACTGAGCCCACTAAACACTGTCCTGGGCTTGGGTATGGGCTTGGTGGGCTGGGATTGGGGATCTGGGCTGGGGGATGGTTCCATGGTACTATCCAACTTGAGATCCAGGGAGTCCTCCACAGTGCCTGCCTGCACCAGGCGCAGAATGCGTTTCCGGTGCCCTGTGGCGCTGATGCCCAACTGCCTCAGCTCCTCGTGGCCCAGGCCTTGGGCTGCACCTGCTGTAGCCAGGCCATGCTGCCGGAACGTGTCTGCATACTGCTCCAGATGTACCTTGGCCAGCCACACAGTGATGTCCAGATCCTGAGGGGCAGCCATGGGGGCTCAAGCCATTGCTGGGGGGGAGGGGCAGGGGAAGGGAGGGCTCAGGCTGAGATTCCCCCTCCCTGCCACAAAGTCTGAGGCCTGGACAGAGTGTACCAGTCTCTAGTCTTCCTCCAAAGAAAATGCCCAAAGGCCTGTGATCTAGAGGCAGAGTATTAGAAAGAACTTTCTCCTTACAAGACAGTCTCTTTGTGTGCAGCTGAGGAAACTGAAGCCCAGGGAGGGGGAAGGGGCTTGCCCAAGGCTCACAGCAAGTGGTGCTAGTGTTGGCCCCCAAGTGCCTGCCCTCCCTGGGTCTGGGTCAGAACTCTGCCCCTGCCTACTGCATATTCAACTGAGTAAGCTTGGGACAAGATGCTAGAACCCTGCTGGGCAGGGAGGGGTGAGAAGGTAGGGAGGCAGGGCCAGACGTTGATGTGGCCAGATCCAGCTGTGGCACAAAGCAGGGAGAGGGGCAGGCTATGCAGGGGGAAGGAGGTAAAGACACCACTCCCACTGGTTTCCAGAGCTGTGGTTCACGCTGGACATCCCAATCCTGGTCGTTCCCAGTTCCTCCTCCCCTTCCACCTATTGTCTCTTCTCAGACTTCCTTCCTGTCCCTTTAGCCTGGCCACCCCCACATCCTGCCTGCTTTGGCCAAGCTGCCCAGAGGGACCTAACCAGTCCCAGTGTGTGGGGTCTGGGCCTGAACAGGCGCCACTTAGGGAATGGGGGTGGGTGGAAAACTGGGCCAGATAGATGAGAAATCAGAGGCCAGAGGCAGACCAGGGGTTTTCTCCATTCTCCACCCACCCTGCTATGCCTGCATGTGCGTGTACACCCCACACACACCCGCTTTCCCTGTGCCCTCCTTTTCTGAGCCCTTTTCCCTGCCCATGCCCCTGTGCTCAGGTCTCTAAGGCTCTGTCCCATTGGGCCAGCCTGGTCTATTCCCCTGACCTATCTCTGTCTCCCCTGAGTTTTACCTCTGCCCTGTCCCTGTCCCTATCCCACTCTGTCTTCATCTCTACCTCTAAATCCGACCTTGTCCCTCTCCTTGTCTCCTTATTCCGCTCCCGTGGTTGCCGCAATGTTCAATTCTCACTAGGTCTTAAGTGCTGTGTCTCTGACTACCTCTGACCCTGGGTCTGTGGCTCTGCCTCTGCCCGCACAGCTATCTCCCAGTTGCTCTTTGTCCTTGTTACTCTCCTACTTGGTCCCCGATTGTCCCAGCATCAGTTCTGGCCTCCCTCCCTCTCTCCCTCTCTGGCTGGGCCCTATCCCCAAGCCAGGGCCAGGGTGCTGAGATTCGGCCGGCGTCAGGGCTCAGTTTCCCTCGCCCGGAGCCTGCGAGCCGAGCCTGGAGGTGCTGGCGGGACTGAACGGGGGGGGGGGGGGGGGGGGCGGAGGCGGGCGGGGCAGCTGGGGCCGCGGCGAGGGAGGGGGCAGAGAGGGAGGGGGCAAAGACGAGAGGGAAGGGCAGGTCGCGGCGAGGAAGGGGACAGGGGCAGGGGGAGGCCGCCCACGCGGAAGGGCGCCGGGCGCCCACGGAGGCCCTGGAGGGGGTGATGGGGTGGAGTCTGGGCGGCAGGGACCCGGGGGCGCGGGGGTCCTCACCTCGCTGCGCGGCCGCGGTGCTCCCCGTGCCTGCCGCGCCGTCCGAGCCCCTGTCCTGCCGCTCGGGCCCCGCCTCCCGCAGCCCTCCCGGCACGGCGCGGCCCCGCCCCGCCCGGCCCGCTCCCTCCCGCGTCCCAGGCCACTCCTTGTGCAAGCTCCGGCCTTCAGGTGGTTAGGACTCCTTACCCAACCGCCGCGCTTATCTCAGGGGCTGCCAGGCTCTGCCCTCTCGTCGAGCTAGAAAAGGACCAGAACACAGTCAGGAGCTGAGACAACTTTAGGGAGAGGGACCAGAACAGAAATGGGGACAGAGGCCTTTGCAACCCCTCCAGTCCTGCCACAGGGGAGGGGAGGGGGTCGGGTCCTATCTCCTTATCTGTAAAATGGGGCGTCTCCCCCGCGTCCAGCAGGATGGCTGGACCCTGGCATCCAGTTAGATGAGGGGTGGAAGCTGGACGTTCAGGCAGATCCTTCCGAGCTGAGGACCCTCTCCTCTCTCTGCATCCCTGAGATCCGCCCTGGGTAAACAGGCGTAGAGCCTCCTCAGCCGCTTCTGCTCCCCCAAGGGCCCTAAGTTTCTTCCAAGAGATGAAGACCAAGGAGTGCCCTACTTCCGAACTTCCAAACCAAGGCTGGGGTTGCCGTTTTGGGGATAAGGCAAACAATGACTGAGCAAGCCGCCTTCACGCAGGTCGCTGGGGTAGGGGGAGCTGAGGAGAGACGGCTCCCCTCCCCTCCCCCATTTCTTCTGCAGGAGCCTGTCCCCTACTGCCACGGCACTTCCCCCTCAGAGCAGGGCCAGTTTAGCTGAGGGGGGGCAGGGCGCGGGTGCTGGCCGGCTGTGTTTTCCTGTTTTGTATGAGAGGAAGTTGGCTGTGAGTCAGAAGCCAAAGGAAATGTTAGTAGCTAGGGGAAGACCCCTGCCTCAGGGGCATGTAGAGAAGTGGGTCCCCTACTGCCCCAGCTCAGGGAAGGACTGTCATCCTCAGCCTCCTAGAGGCCCACTTCCCCTGGGCCTTCCTTTTGAGAAAGAGAATGATAATAATTAATAATTAAAATGTCCATAATAGTATCTGCCAATTATTGAGAGCTGCTATGTCCCAGGTCCTGTGTAAACATTGCTTTTGCAAATTTCAAGTAATCCTCACAGTACCTTCATAAGATAGGGAACTTTCGGCTGGTGAGTTAGCTCAGCGTCATAAGTGCCTGCCTGACAAGCACGAGGTCCTGAGTTCGACTCCCGATACCCACATACGAAAAAAGGGCCGGTGATATCGCTCAGCGGCACGGGCGCCTGCTGGCGTGCGAGGTCCTGAGTTCGACCCCCGGTACCCACAAAAAAAAAAATAAAAAGATAGGGAATTTTATCACCTCCACTTTACAGATAAGGAGGCAGGAAACGTTAAATAACTTGCTTCAGGCCCAGCAGTCAGAAAATGGCCAACTCTCTGAGCCACCTACAGCCCTGGACAGGACCCCTACAGCAGGGCAGAGGGGAGGAGCACTTTGTCCTTTTTCCCAGATGGGCAGCTGTGGAGGCGGTGAGAATGCTTCTCATGAAACTTCAGCTATAGGGAGTGAAATTCATCAAGGCCTACCTGCTTCCCTCTGAAACCATCAGTTCCTGCTCTAAAGCCGGCTTCACACTGGACACTCCAAGCAAGCAATGGAGCTCAGCAGAGATCTGAGGGCAGGCACGTTCCTGGGAGATACTCTGTGGGCTGACTTTAGTTCAAGAACGTCCTGATGGCCTTGCCGTACTTTCCCTGACTGTACGGTGGTCTAGGATGCTTCTTCCCAACTTTCCTTCCTTCCCTCCTTCTCTCACAACTCTCACAGCCCAGACTGCCTTCTTCTCTTAGAGGCATTTTCCCTGATCAAATCCTAGCAGATTTCATCCCGCTGTGGCAGCTTCTCATTGGAGGGAACCAAGCAATGGAAGGGGGTAGCAAAAGAAAGCCCGGGGCACAGGGGTTTGCAGAGATGGGTGCTGCGGGGTTCTGGTAGATGTAGGAGCTGTGAACCTTTCTGGTTCTGTGTTTCTTATGTAATCAAGTAAAGCATATGGACCCTGTCTCCCAAAAATGTTTTAAAATGCATGAAATAAAATATATAGGATTATAAAGGAACCAATTGTATTGCAATAAAGTTATAAAACTATCTTTAATGTGATATAGAATATATGTGCTTTTTTATTAATGCTTTAAATAAGATCTAGTGTTAGGTTGATACCTCACATAATTTTCAAGTAGTGATGAGCATAAATGATATTTCAAAAGATCTGCAATAGTGTACTATGATGTAAAAATACATATGATTTCTGTTGGTGACAAAGCTATAGTTATACATAATGTGACTGTTTTGTTGGGATTGTCATAATTGAAGGAAATATTAAATTCTGCCCCCTGGAGATTAGTGGAAATAATGTATTTTTTTTCCCCTATCTAAGTTCATTTGGTCCAAGAGGATCAGGGCCGAGCCACGGAGAGGGAGACCTGGCTACTCCCTCAGACCCACTTCCTTCTCCGGCACGATGACATGGGGTGGGCATAAGCTTTCGGCTCTTAGGTTGTATCTTCCCTCTCTTTCTCCCTGGCCCCCTTTCTGGGTTTCTCTCCATCTCTATTTCTCTGTCTCTCTTCCTGTTTGTCTCTCTGTTTTTGCCTCTGAGTTCAGTTCTCTAAATCTCTTTGTGATTTTTCTGTGTGTTTATCTGTCTTCTGTCTTTCTCGCTGTGCCTCTGTCTGTCTGTCTGTCTCTTTCTCTCTGTGGCCCCATAATCTGTCACTGAGGGGATAGGGCAGATTCAGGGGGATCCCTATATCCCAGGCACAGTAGGGAAAGAAAACCCTCTGATTCTAGGATCACTGGGGCTGGAAAAGGGAGTGTCCCTGGGCTTCAGGCTCTGGCCTGCAAGGCACAGGTCTTCCTCATTTTCAGCCTTTGCAAGGTTAGACACAGGTCAAGATAGAAATGAATGAAAGCAAAGGCAGGAGTGGAGGCATCCCAGGCTCCAGAGGACGAAAGCCCCTGTGCCTCTAAGCATGGGTACAGCAGGGTCTCTCCCCACACTCCTCTCCAAGGAGCTGCAGGGCATGGGGCCAGATGGTAAAGCTTTCCCTGGCCACCTCCACCACTCTGAGCAAGCACTGCCCAGGCCCCATGTGAGGCACAAGGAGTTGACCGTGGCGTGGAGCAGTACTGTAGTAGATGTCAGCCCTGACCGCTTGGAGATGGGCGGAAGGCAGGTCAGCGGGCTCAGGGGAGAAGGCATAGATTTCTGGAGCTTGACCTTGTCTCTGAGTACTCAAGGAGGAGGGAGAGCACCTTTGTTGGGGTGTGGGACTGCAAGATGATTGGGGCAGGGGAGGACTAGTGATCTGAGAATGGTCACAGCAGGTCCTGAAAGAGCTGAAGTCATCCTAGAGAAGGGGCTGGGGGAGCTGGAACGAACCAGATCACAGGACAGAAAGGAGACTGGGTGGGTAGCTAGTATCCCTTGGAGGGACCTCTTCCCTTGGAGGCTACGTTGGGTCTCTGCTCCTTAGTCACAGGCCCTCTCATCCTCACTACCCAGTATCACCAGGGTCATCCTTGCAGCAACGTCCGCAACGTCAGGCTGGCTGAGGGAACTCCCTTACTGTGGGGATGGCCACAGCTGGTTGTCTAAGCTGAGCTGCTTTTCCTTTTGAGCTGCCTTCTGTGGCTCCCTTAAGGCCTAATAGATGACGAGACTCCCTCCCAACTGTAGGCCTGGAAGGCCACTGACTCAGTTCACCCTGACTGGTGAGGCTGCATTACTGACCTTCACCATTGGATCTGCCTGCTCTGTGTAACCCAAATATAAGCTGCGGGCCCACAGGACAGTGTATGCGTAGAGTTGCAATGGAAAAATAAGGTACGGTGCAGAAACCGAAAAGAATAAACAGGTTCCCAAAGTTTCATCTCTCAGAGGACCTCCTAACTTCTATGCTACTCACAAACCTCTGTCATCTGGCACTTCTCACCCCCCCAATACCTTATCTCCACAAAGCTTTTCCCAGAACCAGCCCAGTCTTTCTCCCGTGCTCTTTACTGTAAAGTTTGATTTGGCCTCTCTGGCATTTTGCAGGCATGAAGGAAGGAACATGGAATTAGTTCATTTTAAATCTAACCCTAAAACATGGGACAAAAAGGACACTAGTGAGCAGAGGAAGGGACAGAACTAGTCAAAAGGAATTCGCCAATGCTTTCTTCCATGTCTTTCTTTGCTTCCCATCCAAACTACTGAGACACAACCACTTTGGAAGCTACTTTCTTCACCAGAAGTGGATGGTATGTAGTAATCAAGAGGAGAGTTTTAAACCGGGCGTAGAGGCACTTGCCTGTAATCCCAGCACTCAGGAGGCCGAGGCAGGAGGATCGCTGCGAGTTCGAGGCCAGCCTGGGCTACATAGTGAGACCCGCTCTCAAAAAAAAAAAAAGAAAAAAAGAGTAGAGTCTCGAAATGTTGAAGGTGGGTGTGATGGCTCATGACAGAAATCCTACCTACTCAGGAGGCTGAGCCAAGAGTATCAAAAGTTCCAGTCCTGACTAGTAGCAAGACCCTGTCTCAGAAAGAAAAAAAAAAAGGCTGTTGTTGAATACTTCTGGGCTTGATCCCCAGTACAAGACAAGAAAAGAGAAGGGGAGGGAATGAAAGGAGGGAGGGAAGAGGATGGGAGGGAATGAGGGAGGGAGGGAAGAAGGGAGGGAAGGAGGGAGGCAGACAGACTCTATAATGAAGCCCTGACTCTGCTTCAACTGCTGTGGGTCCTGAACAGGGTTCTTAGGTCTGTGCCTCAGTTTCCTTTACTGCAAAATGGAAATACTGACAAGATTGTTGTGAAGATTAATCCATGGAAATACATGGGTAATGTGTGGAAAGGGGTGACACACAGTAAGTGCTCAATAAGAGTTTCCCATTCCTTGTTACTATTTTTACCAGTCACTTCCATGGTAACTCTGGGATATATCCAGCTTGCCTACTACCCCATCACCCTGGCATATCCTAGTGCCTGTTTTTAGTCAGCCAGGATATCTTTTTATTTATTTGTTTGTTTTTGCAGTACTGAGATCAAACCCCCCAGCTCTTTTTATTTTATTTTATTTTTTAAAAATTTGAGACCACTTGTCTAGGTTGCCTGGGCTAAGCTCAAATTTACAATCCTCCTGTCTCAGCCTCCCCAGTAGCTAGGATTACAGGCATGTGCCACCACATCTGGCTCATGGCATCTTATCACCCAATTAGACCATGTTGCACTCTTTGTTATTAATATCTATCTATCTATCTATCTATATATATATATATTTTTTTTTTTTTTTGTCTTTTTGAGACAGTATTTCACTACACAGTTCGGGCTGGACTTGAACTCACTTTGTAGCCCAGGCTGGCCTCAAACTCGCAGTGATCCTCCTGCCTCAGCCTCCTGAGTGCTGGAATTACAGGCGTGTGCCACCACGCCCCCTCCCTTGTTATATTTTTACCATCTCCCAAGATTCCTCTTTGTCATCTTGTCACTTCCACCACTTTTGTTATTCTTGTCCAATTTCTTGTCACTCCTGCAACTTCTGATCACTTCCATTGTCTCCAGTGGCCTCCAGGTCACACACCTTCCCTTGCCATCACCCACCTGAGATGCACCAGCAGGGAGTAGGGCCCTGAGGGGCATGTGTCTTGCAGGAAGGAGCGCTCCCACTCGATCATTTCATTTTTCTCAATTTTTATAGTGCATCTCTACTGGGCCAACTATGCTCAAAGGTTTAAGGGTGTATCAGCCTTCACAATAGACTCTGAGAAGTGTGACCTGCTAGGGAAGGGAGACATTTAACAAAGAACCCTCAAACAGGAACATGGGGTCTGGGAAGGCTTCTCTAGAAAGCTCTGCTGGAGTTCAGAAAAATGGAAGGAGGTTTAGCAGGACTGGGAGAGAACATTACAGGCAGAGGAAACTTGAATGCAAAGGCCCTGAAGTAGCAGAGACTGGGAGTTTGGAGCTAGCAGAGAATGAAGAGGCTTTCGGGGCCAGGCGATACAGGCCCTTGTAGCTGCTGGTTGAGAATCAGGTTTGAATTTTAAGAGAATGCATGCATGGAGACTTGTTAGGATCCACTTTCCTCACCCCCAATGCCCATGGCCTGAGGGCTGCCCCCTCAACATACACACTAGCTACTGTCCACCCAGCCTCCCCCCACTGCCCTCACATTTTTGTGAGGCTGAGGTCATCATGGGGGAGGGGAGGGAGTTCCAGGTCTCTAAGCAGCCTTTATCTGGCAGGGCGGGGCAGCCACCGGGAGGGGTAGAGCAAACGCAACACTTCCCTTCCCCCATCATCGTCATAAGTGGGCCCTTTCTCCTGCCACCCTAGGCTGTTGTGAACTACATTTATAAGAATATATTTTAATGCAGTTTCACTACAAGGCATTTTATAAAGGGCAGCTAATACTACAGCTACCGTTAAATCCCCTTGGGGCCTTGGGCTAGTCATTCCCTCTTTTGGGCGCAGTTTTTCTATGCATAAGGCTAATGGCAGTGCTGTCCAATAGAACTTTCTGGAATGAAAGGTATGTTCCATATCCGTGCTGTATAGTATGGTAACCAATAGCCACATGTGGTCACTGGCACATTGAAACGTGACCTTTTCATTTTATTCAGTTGTAATTTAAGAGCCACATGTGGCTACTGTTTAGCACAGGCAGATCTTTTGTTTGTTTGTTTTGTTTTGCCTAATTGCCATGTGTTTTTTAAAAATTTTATTGGTACATTTTAGATATACATAATGATAAGATTCATCATAGGGAATTTGTAACTGTATATAATCTATCTTGCTTCTTTTCTTTCCCATTCCCCTCCCCTCCCTTCAGCTTTGTTTCCATTTTTTCTTTCTATTTTTTTCTTGTCCCCCCCACTTGTTCCCGTTCTCATTTGAACATTTTCTTTTTTTTATTTTAAAGAGAAAAAAAATAGAACAAAATTTCAAAACAACATGGTACGAGGGTAATGATGGTTAATACATTGCATGTTATTATCTTTAAATTAGTTACTCAGGGTACAAGATATCGGCCTTCAATTGTCCAAACAATATTAGCACAAACCTTTCTTTTCAATGAACTAAGCGAAATTAGTAGTGTATCTATCTTAATTATCTTGTGTATATATATATTTTTTTTTTCTTTTCCCTTCCTTCTTTTCTCTATTCCACCATCCCAGTTTCTCTTTCCTTTTGGACAGTTTCTTCCTGTTTTACCATATCTATTGTACATTTTGGATCTTATTTACTCTTTCAGCTTCTCACACTAGGGAGGCAATACGATATTTACACATGCGTGTCCTGTTTATTTCACTTATGAGTATGGTCTCGAGTTGCATCCACTGACCTATGAAAGTCTCCAGTTTATCTTTCTTTATGGCTGAGTAGTACTCCATTGTATAAAAATACCACATCTTTTTTATGCATTCCTTGGTTGATGGGCATTTGGGTTGTTTCCAAGATCTAGCTATTACAAATTGTGCTGCTATAAACATGGGTGCACATATATACCTGTGGTACGATGTTTTTAATTCTTCTCGGAAGATGCCTAGAAGGGTAATAGCTGGGTC
Source organism: Erethizon dorsatum (assembly GCA_028451465.1). Lineage (NCBI taxonomy): Eukaryota > Metazoa > Chordata > Mammalia > Rodentia > Erethizontidae > Erethizon > Erethizon dorsatum. Next base: position 68,272,021 of record CM051838.1, read on the forward strand.
AAATGGGACCTCCAATCCTAGTTTTTTGAGGAATCTGCACACTGATTTCCACAGTGGTTGCACCAGTCTACACTCCCATCAACAATGGAGAAGGTCATTTGAACATTTTCTTACCATTCCCCAATATCAGTTATACATTTTGGTCCTTATTTATACTTTCGGTTTCTCACCCAGAGAAACCATGCAATATTTACACAGGTGCACAGGCAGATCTTAAACCTTTTTGAGAATCTGATGACAGACACAAACCCCTCCCTAGGAAAATACCATGCACCCAGCTCTATCAAAGATAGTCACTTTGTCTGTGGCCACACCACTCTGAATGTGCCTGATCTAGTCAAATCCCCTTAATCCTATCTCAGAATCCTGGGCAGGCCCGGCACACTGCAGACTTCCTAGGCTTCCTAGCGCTCAGGCCCCTCATCTCCCCTTCCTTTCTTTCTACCTTGAAAATGCAGAAGTGGGCTTTGCCTGGAGACAGAAGAATGACAAGGATGACTCCAGGAAGGAGTTTTAAGGACTTCTGCCCCAGGTTGGTACCCCCCCCCAATCCAAAGGCAGGGAAATGAAAGCTCTGGTGGGTGCAGGGGCTTTACTAGGGACGTTTGGTCTCTTTGCTCAGTCTCCAGCCCTACCTCCCTGCAAATCACAAGACTGCCACCGGCCTAGTCCCTCTTGGAGCTCAGAACACCCCTGGAGTATAACGCTGTGCTCTGGAGAGGGGATTAGGAGCCAGGGCATTGGGAGTTGCAAAAGGATGGAGAACCTAGTCTGATCGTGCTGCTATAACAAAATCCCTCAGACTCGGTAATTTATAAACAATGGCTCTGTCTTTCTCATAGTCCAAGATCAAGGCCTTGGCAGGTACAGTGTCTACTGAGTGTTTCTCTCCGCTTCCAAGATGATTGCTGTAACCTCTAGGGGGACAAATGCTGGGTCCTCACATGGAGAAAGTGACAGAAAGGGCAAACGCAAGCCCACAAGCCTTTATGTAGCATTAACCCATTCCTAACCACCCCCCTAAAGCCCTAATTCCTCGTATGACTACACTGGGGATTCAGTTTCAACATGAATTTTGGAGGTGGCACAAACATTAGACCATAGCAGAACCCCAGGCAGGAGGGGCTCCCCAGCCCCAGCCCAGCCCCCATCGGCCTCCCTGCATTGAAGAAGGGGGCAGTTGCTGCTGTGCTGCTCTGGATCTTCTGCTTGGCACTACCTCCTCCTGCACCAGCACCAGTGGCTCACTCGTGATATGGTCCAGAATCTAGGAGTTAGATCCTGGCCCAGCCAGGAATACTAGGCCTGAGGGGACTTGGAGAAACCCATCCCCAGCTGAAAATGGACCATGGTGTTTACTCAAGGGGAGGAGGGAGTATTGTCCTTCTTTCTCACCTCTAGGATCCAATCGCTCCTGGCTTGGAAACGCCCTGCATCAACACACTTACAGGGGACAACTTTTACAGGGACTTAACTTCCTACCCTCTAACCCCCCCACCCATTTCCTGTGCCTGTTTGCCTCCTCCTCCTTCATCTCTCAGTGTCCACCCACTTTCTCCTCCATCTGGAATACAGCTGGTTGGCGCCTGCCCACTAGGAATTCTCTTTCTTTGGCTTCTTCAGAGATGCTGGAGCAGTGAGACTTGGGTTCCTGCAGAGACCACAGCGTGGGGATGCAGATAGGGAGATAAACCCCTGGGAAATTGTCCCCTGTCTTAGTCAGGGCTGCTAGCAGCAGAGTCTGTGGCCAGGATTCAGGTGGAAACCCAGGGAGCTGAGAGTAAGGAGAAAGGAAGTTGCAAGACAAGCCACACTGCACTGTCCTACCCCACTTCACGTGAGCCTCAGAGAGCTACCACAGGCGAGTTGGCAGGTGGCCCCTCAGCGTGGAGGTAGGACTTCTCCAGGAAGCCTTGGGGTGGTCCACTGCTCCCACTCACCATCTGCCTTCCGCGGGTCAAGTTTCACCCCAAAGAATAAAAATCTCAGGCTTCTGGGTTCTGTGGTCCAGCCTTGGTGGCACTTGGAAACCAGATTCCCCAGTATGCTGTGTGACATTTCAGCTAAGCCTGAAAGTGGAAGAGCATCCTCAAGGAGTGAGGAGGTAGTTGAGGGATTTGAGAAGAAAGATTTGTGACAGTACAGCTCATCTAGTGCCGCTGATATCCTCTTGTGCCCTCCCACTATATCTGATGTCTTTACCACAATTTGACCTTCCTTTTTTATCTTCCCCTTGTGATAACAAAGTTATCATCCCTCTTTCCCCAAGAGGGGAGGTATAGTCCTCTGTATACAGACCCCCCTCAAGATTGGGTCAGATGTGATCTCAAAGAAGATAAAGGCTAGAGGGCAATGAAGCAAGCCACAGTCCCACTGCTGTCACTTGCCCTGAGTCTATCACTGACATTATCTCCCTCCTTCGTCTACCCTCAGCTAGCCCTTTGCAGCTCTGGGCTACTTGCTGGGTGAGGTTACACACACTCATTTCTGAAAGATCTGCTCTCTTAGCCGCCCTACCTTTTTAGAACGGTCGTTGTTGAGGTTGTCTGTCATCAGTTATTACCAGATGAGAGTTCTAAGAGATGCCCCAGTGAATCCCCTGACTGGGTCCAGACACAGCCCTCCCCACCCTCACTGTATCTACATGCATTCTATCCACAGCCCAGTTCATCCTGGCCATCAGGATCAATGTTCCTGGCCAGTACAGTAATATCCTTTTCTACTGATCCGCTGGCATGAGGAACTTGAGGAGGCCGAGTGGCACTGCCAGCTTCCAGATTAGTAAAAAGAGTACTGTGTTATCTGGCATAAGTTCTGCCTTCCTGGAAACTAGAATCTTACACTGGCAGAGCCAGAAGTTTTGGGGACAAGAGCATGAGATGAGCCACTCCGGCTTCCACATTTGACTCTGAGACCTGCAGTTTCTATGCATAGGAGACGCTGTTCAAAACCAATACCATTACACAGAATTCAGGGCCCAACCCACAGGTACCATGTTCTTGCCAGCATCTCCACTGGGCTGCCCTACTGTTCTACCAGGCTGGCTGCTTCTGGGTGATGAGGTACAACCAAGTTAGACCAATGAGTCCATCGATCACCATCACATTACCTCACACCATATTCAAAAAATTAAAATGAACCAAAGACCTAAATATGAGAGTTGAAACTATGGAAGTCTTGGATGATTCCATCATTGTACCTTTGGGGGAAGCATTGTGGACAAGGAAGATGAACCCAAATCTGGAGGAGCATTGATTATATTAAAGATAATTCACTGTTCCAGGGTTGAAGGAGGAGGCTCAGGATAATCTACCTGCTACCAGGAGCTTCAATGGCCTTCTGAGGAAAACAGCCACACTAAAGACTAGACATCTGTCTCACCTGTTAGCAGCTTGAGCAGTCACAGTGGTAGAACTAGCTCAGTCCAGCGGAGAGGAAGCTAGTGCTATGGGGCCTGTGCAGAGCCTGCATGGCTGGCACCATGACCACTGTCTCCAAAGGCCACCATGCAGGCATTTGGACAGAGACTCACTGGGCATATCGTATGCCAACTTGTTGGGAGCCTCCTGGCAGTGGGTGCTCTGCCAGGTGTTTACTTGAGACCCAGAAGTTTGCATACTTGGTGGCCACTCCCAGAAGTCATCCATCTACCTTTTTCCTGGTCCCCTTAGTCACTGACTTTTGGTCTTGGTCCTTCAAGCTTCTGACCAACCAAACAAGCCATTCATTCTTCCCCAGGAGTCAGGGAATATCCATCCCACTTCTGACTACCTTCGTGTTGAGATAAGGCTGACGCCGCAGTGTACTGCTTCAAGCTTTGCACACTGGATTCTCCTCCTCCACTACCCTTTAGGACTACCCCAGGAGGGCTGTCAGGTGACAGCAGTCCATTTCCAGCTCTCACTAACCTATTACACTGACCCTCTGTGAGTCAGACCCAAGTCCCTTCCTTAACTATTAGTTGGTCACAGGGAATTGGAGAGGTACCATAAAATCTGTGACCCAATATGGCCCTTCCACTCCTATTTGCCTGTGATTTCCTCTTATTCCTGACTCTGGGAAGTGGCCCCTCACATCTAGCCTCTGATCTCCTTTCACACACTCGCCAGATGGGAGTGGGGCTAGGGTGCTGCCTGTCCAAGGCCTGAGTACCCTCATAGCACTACTATGGTGTTAACAACCGCTCCTGCTGACAAAGTGCTCCTCATGTGCCAGGCATTGTGCTAACATACTGGGCAGGACCAGGACACAATTTTCAAGGTCTCAAGATTGTACAAGTCCAAGGTCCTTAAATTTTGTGCCTGAGGAACTCACTTCATTTTAGTCCTGACCCTGCCAATAAGCTTGTAACATGTATTATTTACTATTATTCTCACATGTAAATTTGATCACCCCCATTTTATAGATGTGGAAATGGATTCGAAGGTCAATTTGTCAAGGTCACTCTGTTGGGATTGGCACAGCCATGTTTTTTTGATGCTTCACCACCAAGCGGTATTATTCCATTCACCTTAGCCCGGCCCGAGTCCGCGGACAGCTCCCTACCCGGGATCTTCCAGAAGGTCGCGAGTCCCCAGGCCGGCTCAGACCGCGGGACGTCAGGCCGGGCTCCACCGGACACCTGCTGGCCGCCAGGGAAGTGACAGGTGTATTGGGCAGCGGCCGCAGGAAGGGGCTGCGGCCAGAGCCAGCAGAAAGAGGGTGCGTTTCCGCATGTGTCCACGAGATGACGCCCCAACACCGAGCCACTGACCTCGGGGACTCGAGGGGGCGGCCCCGGCCGGGAGACGCAGGGAGAGTCGGTCCGGGTTGGCCACCGGCCTGGGTCCTCAACCCACTTCGGTTCTCCGGAATTTGTGTGTTCCCAACCGCCTTTCGTACTGCCCGCTGGAGATGGACTCGGGGGGCGAGGAGGCTTCCCAGGGCACTTGAGAGAGAGTCTTCCTTCTTTCCCCTAGAAACTGTCTCTTGTCGGTGCCCGGCGCCTCGTTCCCTTCCTGAATTCCCCAGGCCCTCCCTGTCACTCCCACCCTTTCAGCTTCTGCCAGTCTTCCGAGGCAGGGACCATTAGGGCCGATTCCACAGAGCTGGTGATGCAAATACATGCAAATATATGCAAATCGCCATGTAAAGGAGGCTTGCCACTGTGGTTCTAAGTGGCTGTCACAGCTTCCCTGACACCTGTTCTGAGACAGCTGCCCTGCCCCCTCCCGCTCAAGCGTCTATCTGCTATTTACCCCCCTTTCTTCCTCCTCCAAGGCTGACTCCTGGACCCCTTTCCTTCAGGGACCCTGGCTGGCTTCTGACTACAAAGGACTCTTTCCTCTCTTTAGAAGAGGGAAGGAGGCAAGCACGGTTATTGGGTACAGATTTTGGCATCTGATAGCTCCATCATGGCTGTGTGACTGTGGAAAAGAAGTTGAACTTCTCTGCCTTGGAATTCACGATAATACTCACTTCACAGGTGTTGCACCGATTCCACGCTCTAATGCATGTAAAGTGCTGTGCAGTGCCTTTCAACACTGGAAGCACGTGGCTATTAACGCTATGATGTCATTGACCTTCTTGGTCATCATGTGCTGCGGGCTGGGGCTTGGAGACAGAGCTGCGATGGACACAGCTCAGCCATGTGCGCGTGTGCTCGTCCCTGTGTGCACGCACACACACACATGCACACACACACAGCTGACAGCCTCATGTGCTGGTGGGGCGCACGCGCGGGTACACACATTCAGAAACACACACAGGAGGAGGCTGTGGGAGGTGGAATCTGAATCATCAAGACCAGAGCTGTGGGTGGTGCTTTTGTCCTGATTTCCGAACCTCAGCACTGCATTTCGAACAAGGAAATGTACGGAGGATGGTACAGCTAACCTACCAGCTGAAGGACTAATTGTGTGAGCCCCTTTCTTGCATCTGCCCCTTCCCCAGGCCTGCTGTCCTCTCGGTCCCAACCCAGTTCTGTGTCATCCCGTGACTCTTCCTCTCCCTCCCCTGAAGCCCAGCAGGTGGGGTAGGGCCCCACTTGCCTTGACGTCAGAGCAGGCTCCGATGATGTCACGGAACAGGTGGGCCTGCAGTGGTTGCTTCCTGAGGATGCCCTGGGGGAGGGGACTCGAGGGAGACAGCATAGGGTGCTAGTTAGGAGTCCTACACTGGGAAGGAGGTAAACCCAGGTTCAAATCCTGGCTCTGGTTCTGTGTGACTTTTTGCAGTTATTTTATTTTATTTATTTATTTATTTTTTTTTGTGGGTACCAGGGGTCGACCTCAGGACCTCGCACGCCAGCAGGTGCCCGTGCCGCTGAGCGATATCACCGGCCCTTTTTTCGTATGTGGGATCCGTGAGTCGAACTCGGGCCCTCGCACTTGCAAGGCAGGTGCTTACGCCGCTGAGCCATCTCACCAGCCCCTGCAGTTATTTTAAACTCTTTGGGCTTCAACATTTTGGGCAGTGAAAGGAAGCTGGTCATGCCTAACTTGTGGCTTTGCGACTTCCCATGAGATCATGTATGTAAACATGCACTTCGTTCAGGGCTGCCCAGCTCTGGACAACACTGACCAACAGTGGGGTTGGATCTTCTGGGCAGCCACACCCCCAGCAGTTTGTCTTCCTTCCCTGGAGCGGCCCCTCCTCCCTTACCACTCAGGCCTGGGGGAAGGACAGGAACAGTTCCACTCAGTACCTAGGGCTTCGGGGGCCACCTCCTAGGTGCACGTGGGCTGGGACATCACAGGCAATACCTTGTCCAGCTTTTCTCTCTGACTGGAGATGACTGGTCAAGATGGGTTGGAGTCACAACCTTGGAGAAAGGGAAGGAAGGACACTGTTTCTGTTTCTAACCTCACAAAAGCTGTGTGACATAGGTCTTAGCATCCCCAGCATACAAGACAAGAAGTAATGGAGTGACTTGCCCCAGAATATACCATCTGCGGATACAGAAACTGGGATTCCAGTCAACTCCCATTCCCTGTGTTCTACCGTACCACAGATATCAGTGTTTTTGACGTGGGCTCCGTGAATGTGGCATCAGTGCTTGGTATCTGTTCCTCGGTTGTGCAACCCCAGTCTCCAAAGCCACTTAAGACCTCTCCAGCCTTAGAGGAGAAGGGGTCTTTATCTCTCAGGTCAGTCTCTTGAGGGTCTGCTGTGAGATAGTTAATCCAGTGCTGGGAAGTATCCCCAGGTGTATGCACCTGGCTCCCAGCCAGGGTTCTATGACATCAGGGAAGAGACACAGGTGCAGAAGACACAAGTGCATAAAGAGGGGGATGGGGTAGGGGCAACCTAGACACCTGCTGAAGTTCAGTCCAGTGCCAGTGGGTGGGTGGGAGGGGAGGGGAAGTAGCAGATGGATAGGGTCAGGTGGGGGTGGGGATGCTGAATTGGCTCTGCAGCTCAAGGTGACTCGAAAACCTGCCAGGAAGAGGAAAGTGTGAAGGAGCAGAACAGGAAGAAGGAAAGGAAAGTCACAGTGGAAGAGAAGCCGAGGCAGCCAAGGGCAAGGATGGTGGGATTGGGGTGGTGGACCGAGACGGTGAGGTGTGCAGGCTGTGGTCAGTTAGCATGGGTTCTTAGCTAACCCTACCACACCACGAGTGCTGTGTGGCTAACGGCAAGACCTCGGCTGTACACAGGGAGTGATTAGTGCCCATCTCCAGTGTCTCTAGTCCCCCTCCACTGACCCTAAACACAGGTGACCAGGCACAGGGCCTTAGTCATTGATGGGCCTGGGAGGGCTCGGTCAGAGGCTCCATGGGCTGGTTCCAACTCTAGTCTGATCACATGCTTTTCCCCCTAAAGCAACAGCTACCTCTTCTTCTGGGCCCAGCTGTCTTGCTCCTCGCACATAGTAGGTGCTTGAAGAGTATTCATGGAAAAGATAAATAATGCTTGTCAGGTGGCTGGAACATTGTTCGATAATTGCACCTTAGCTAACTTTCTGTCAGGAAATATTTCTAGCTCATCCACCTTGTGCTAAACACAACAAGATCCAGTCCCTACCCTCATGATCTCTCACATCAGTAGAGAGTGTAAAGTGGCAATGAGTGTTACTGAGGTGACTTCAGGGGACATTTCCAAACCAAGGCCCATAGGAAAAGGCAGCCAGTGCTTGGAGAAGAAAGATGTGTGTGGTTAGGCTGGGTTGGGGAGCCAGCCCCTGGAGCCTTCTGCAGCAGGCCCTTCCTGGCCCCAGTGGTGATTAAGGTCCTTGTGGCTGGTTACTCGGCAGCCAGGGCGGAAGAGAAAGCCAGTAATTAACAAGCTGGTGCTCACACAACCACATGTCAGCACGCCCAAGCACTGGGATAGCTGTCTGTCAGTCGTAGCTGCTGGTGGAATTTTTTAGACAGCTGGGCTCAAGCCGGGAAATGAATATAAGTTACATTTCTATGCATCGTTGTTCGTGGTGGTAAAAAAATTAATCAGTGACATAGCTGTGACACATATTCATTTAAGAGTCTACAGAGAAATGTTCATTTGTCAGAGGCAGCAAAGAAGAGATTATGTGTCAACCAGGGAGGGGTGAAATATTTATACAATGGCTAATAAACACCGGTGTGTAAAGGGGTCAATTGATTGTGTCAGTGGCCACATGACAAATGCACCATTGAGCGGCCATGGGCACTGCCCCTGTGCCCGGGGGCGCCATTCTGATGACAAATACAAAACGTGTTACTGTTAGTGCTCCCCACCGACCACCCTTGCAGCCCTCTTTGCTGGCTGGGCCTGAAGATTGCTGGGAAGCAGAACTCCCCTGGAAGCTGCCTACCACCAACTTCATTAAGTTGAACTTGAAGTTGGTAAATTACTCCCTAAATGCCAAAACAGCTGCAAAATCATTTCTTTGTGTGTGCTGTTTTTTAAAACTTCATGTGTCTGAATTTCAAAAGGCCAGAAAAATGACTGGCACTGCTCTCTGCTTCCACTAAAACCTATCACCAGGATGGCCCGTGTAGCCCTCAACCCCACCCGACTCTGCACACCGGCCGGCCCTGTGGCTGATTTCCCTGTTGTCACAGCTGGGCCAAGACCCAGCTTGTTCCTTATATAGAGTGGAAAGTTCCTAGGCATGCTGATCCTAGGCACACTGGTCTGTCAGTGCCTGGACATTCACCTCTCATTTCATAAGGGGACATCTGGAATCTCAGGCAGGAGGCTCCTGCTCAAGCCGTCTCCATGAGCAGCAAATGCTGGGGGAGGCTTCCAGGCCAGTCAATCTTTCCAGGAGGAGGAGCTCATCCTGTCAGTGCCAGCTGATTACTACTAGTTTTTGAGTCCTGATCATGTACCAGGCTCTGTGTCAACCACTCTCCATGCATTATTTCCTTGTCTTTTTACACAACCCTTGAAGTGGGTCTAATTATTGTTCAGGATGGGTAAAGAAACTAAAACTTGAGTTTTAGTGAGTCTCCTGTCTGAGGGCTGCACTGTGTAGACAGCGGTGGGATTTCAACCTGCTGGGAGGATGCCAAACACAGCCTTCTTGGTCCTAATTCACCTGTGTGACCTGTTAGAGCTTTCTGTCTTGTGGTTAACACCAAAACAATCTTAATTCCCCAAGCTTAATTCAGATGATAAGAAATGAGCTGAGAACACTGGAAGATTCTGGCTAGCATGGGGCTAGCCCGGACTCTGTTCAGAGAATGCATTCCAGAAAACTTGGCTGATTCTATCTCCTATCTTACCTGGTGCAAGTAGAGCTGCTTCTGGTTCCTAAAGTATCCCCCACCATCATCCCAATTTAGAAACTTGGGCATTGTCATCCCCTGGAGGCTGAGAGAGGCCCCCTCCACTCCCCTGCACCTGAGCCCAGCCTTGAGCCCGCTGCTGGTTGCTGTAATACTCCTATCATTCCTGTGACATCCAACATCTGTCATCTGATTTGAGATGGGCTGACACTCTGAGAAAATAGTTGCAGATGAAATTTCACACGTCTCTGTGAATGTGGAGATTGCAGATAAGTACACGTTGCAACTTGTTTTTACTTTTTTAAAATGAGATTTCTCCTTTACAAAGTTGTACTCTGCCTTGGGGTTCCCACCGTGGGGGCTGTCCGTAGTATTAACAATAGCGATAATAATATAGGTTGCATTTATTATTTTATGCTAAGGGCTTTGTGTATTTTGGTTAATCCTCACAATGATCCCATCTTACAGATGAGAAAACTAAGAATGAGAGAGATAAAGTAATTTTTCCACAAATGTATAGCTAGTAGGATTTGAACCTAGAGGTCCCACTACAGAGCCCTAGACTCATTCATGAAGGCCCAAGTTCAATCCTGCTGCACAGTAGTGGCCCCACCCAACCCAGCCCCTGGCTTCAGCCACATCAAACTATGTTAGTCCCCCAGCTTGTCTTGTTTGCCTCTGAACCTTTGCAGATGCTGCTTCCACAGTCTGAAATGCCCTTCCTGCTGCCTGCTCTCAGATGGGTATCTCACTGGGAATTGCTGAGGGGAAGCTTTAGCTGTGAGATCGCACCCCCTCCACGCCACTGCTAAGCTGCCAGAGGCCCCCCCAAACTCTGCCAAAGGTGCCCTGAAAGGCTGCTTTCCTATACCCCCACAACCCGCAGGGCTGGCTCCTAGGGCCTATCACCAGGGATGACTGGAAAGGTCCTGCACAAAAATAGACAGTGTCCTCTGTGTCTCTTCCCTGCCCCCAGCCTCCATAGCATCATTACCACAGATCTGACCCGGTCCCCCACCTGCCACACCCCCACCTCCAGGAGTGCACAAGCCTCCCCTCTCCTCTCTCCCGTTCACTGCTGCCTGGGCTCCAGCCACTGCTTCACTTACACTGTCCCTGAACAAGTTCGGCTCCTTCTTGCCTAGGGCCCCATTTGCCTGAACGTTCTTCCCATTTCCTTCTCTGCTGTCTGCCCCCTACTAATTTTTCAAGATTCATCTTAGAGGCCCCTTCCAGGAAGACTTCTTAGATTTCCCCCACCTGGCCTAGCTACTCCAGAGCAGGAGACTGAGCCACTATGTACTGGAATATTCCTAATGCCAGGCACAGAGGAAGGCCTCGCGTATATTTGTCAGATGAATGGGTGAATACGAGTGACCTGGAAGTGCGGAGAGCTCCATAAAGAGATTTGTCCCAGGATTCTACACTCCAAGGATGAAGTTCTGGAGGTTTGATCTGAGTAGGGAGTTCGCTTAAGCCTGAAAGAGCCTACTAGGGGTTAAAATCTGAGATTGTTCAACCATCATTATTCAAACTATCATTGTATCTAACATCTAAATACCCTGTGTGACACCAAGCAAGTTACTTAACTTCTCTGAACTTGGCCACCTCATCTGTGACATGGGGGCTAATAATATTGCCAACATCATAAAGTTGTGTTGGAGAATTAAATGAGATAATTCAAATTGTGCATAGTGTTCAACAATGATCTGTTGTTAAGAGAATGAATGGAGCAGGGTACAGTTGTGCATGCCTGTAAATCCAGCACTCTGGGAGGCTAAGGCAGGAAGATGGTAAGTTCAAATCCTGCTTGGGCAGCTTAGTGAGACACTGTCTTAAAATAAAAAAAGGGCTGAGGATGTAGTTTAGTGATAGAATGCCCCCGTGGGTTTGATCTCCACAACTGAGCGAGGGAAATGGGCAGAAGACCTGGGAGGGTTTGCACCTTAGACTACTCCAGGCCTCAGCCTCATCATCCTTGGTGAGGGCATAGTTAAGATCGCTGGGCTGTCAGGACCTTGCATCCTGGGTCCAGCTCTGGTCCCCACAGGCTGTGTGACCTTAGACAAGATTCTTTCCTCTTGAAGTCTTGGTTTTCTCTCCTTCAAAATAAGGACATTAATTCCTTTCCCAGAACTACCCAATAGGATTATTGTGGGAGATCATATGAGATAATATATATGAAAATGCCTTGAAATATGCTCAGGGCTATATAAATACAAGGGATTATGGTTATCTACAGGCAGTTTGTAGGGGCTTAATTATTAGCATTCACAGGCACTGCAGCTTTGGCGCAGCCCTGCAAATGTACACTTGGCAGCTCCTCAGCAGGAAGGCCTCACGGAGAAACTTAGGCTGAGTAGCTAGCATGCATCCAGGGACCCTTGGCAGTGCAGGGCAGTGAGCAGGTCCTGGGACTCCCATGCATGCTCATGGAGGGGGGGTTCTGCAGGAAGGGAGGCAGACACCCTCCGCATCAGGCGCGAGGCTCTCTGGCTGCTGCCAGCAGTGGCTCTTCTGCTTTGGTCCTGGTGGCTCCTCCGGCTGGAGGAGCTGAGACAGCCACCAGCGGGCAATGACTTGGCATTTGCCAGACCTGGCTGGCTGATGAGAGGGGGGTGCAGCCTCACTGCATTTGCAGACCTGGAGCCGTGTTGTTTTGAGGGTGGGAAGGCTGGGCCTACTCTTGGAGCCAAAGCAGGGGCCATGGTGGCCCTGCTCGTCATCGGGAGGGGCAGCCAAGGCAGAAAGGGCCTGGAGATGGATGGCTACTGAGGAAGGAGGTGGAAGGAGGAGGGGTGGAGAAGTGAAGAGCTGGTCTTGAGACACTAGAAGTCATTCACAAGAAGATGGGGATGGAAGGTCAGTGGGAGGGGCTAAAGAAATAAGAAGCCCCAATGCTGTCCTCGTTTATTTATTCATTCAGTGTCTTTCTGCAGCACCTACTCCCTGAGGGGCACTGAAGATAGAGCAGCAAACAGGAAGGCGCTGTCCTGGCCTTGAGGAGTTTCCAGTCTGGTGAAGGAGACAGACACAAATATGTATTTTGAGGGGGAGTTCAGGAGCTTTAGAGGGGGGCGAGGAGACTCTCCGCAGTCTTTTTTTTTTTTGTGGGTACCGGGGGGTCGACCTCAGGACCTCGCGCGCCAGCAGGCGCCCGTGCCGCTGAGCGATATCACCGGCCCCTTTTTCATATGTGGGTTCCGGGAGTCGAACTCGGGCCCTCGCGCTTGCAAGGCAGGCGCTTATGCCGCTGAGCCATCTCACCGGCCCACTCTCCCCAGTCTTGGTGGCTAGGGCAGACTCAACTCAATTCAACAAATACTGACTGATCGCTTCTATGGGTGAATCAATAAACAAAGTCTCTGTCCTCAAAGCGTTATTGTTTAGAAGGGAAACTGTCCCAGGAAGGAGGAATTATACCTATAAAGGCAGAGGCAAGAGAGGCCAAGGTGGGCTTGGAACACAGTCCCATGCCCCGTGAGGGTATGCAGGGCTTGGTCCGGGGCAATGAAGGACGTTCAGGTTTGCATGGCTGAAAGGCAGCATGGCGGGTAAAGAGTGCACCTCGCAGTCTCTGTTCCCCGTTCCGCACCAGCAGGCTGCCTGGAAGGTGGGGGAGTGTGCATCAAAGCTGCGTTTCTCAGCAGCTGCTGAGACTGTGTCTGTCACTGACCAAATGTGGGCAGGACCAAGTATCTTGTGTCTGCCTGACGCCTCCTCACACCTTTATTAGCGTCCTGGGTGAGCTGGCCAGCAATCAACAACAATAGTGGCTCACATGGACCTGGCACCTCTGTCCATTTCAGTTTCGCAAGAGATCTCTCTGGGAAGCAGAGCCGGGCCTCCTACTCCCAGGTTATAGGTATAGATATTAATAACAGCCGATGTTACCGAGCATCCACTGTGGAGGCTCAGTGCATGGATCCGCCTCAGTGAATGCACTCAACAGCCACCCCTGCTTCCCTGACAGAAGAGACCAACTAATCGCCCAAGGGCACACGGCCTGTAAACAGCAGAGCTGGGCCAAACCCCTTTCCTCCTGACCTCCTGTTCTTGCCCCAGGCCACCTCAGCCTCTCCTTCCTCCTCTTATCTGTTCCTGAAGAGTAGGGGTAGTAACCTGAATCTGCCAGAACAGCGCCATCTCCTGAGCTCCAGTTGCAGATTTGTCCCTTCATATCCAAACCGCTAAGCCTTGACTACAGCCTCCTCCTGGGCAGGACCCCTGAAGTCCCGAGAATCTGCCGGCCTCTGTCCATAGCAAGCTCTGGTACTCCCCTTAATTTTTCTAGAGCTGGGACCCCTCCTGCTACCATCTCAGAGTCTCACTTGGTCAGAGTGGCCAGGAGAGGCAGAATCAATGTTCAGAGAACTCGGTAATAATCCCAGTACAGGCAGCTGAGCTGCTGTATAAAGACAGATTAAAAACTCATCGGGTTCAGATGAGGAAATAATTCAGCCTGTTGGCCACAGTGGGAAAGCCTGGGGCTGCAGGTGCTAGTGGTGGTACATGTGAGCTGGTGCCAAGGATGCCAGCGACTCTGGCCTTGGGAATTTGCATCCGCACCACCACCTTAGTTCCACCCCCAGAGCCACCTTCCTTTGTTGCCTGCCTTGAAGCCAAGGCTGACAAATCCCGGTCCCCTAGGGAGCAGTGAGGGGGTGGAGGCTGGGGGAAGCCGAGAGCACAGTTGCTGCCTAGCTCCACACCCTGGCTTATTTCCTCTGCAGCACTGAAATTATTTTGCTCATTTATTTGTTTACTTGCGCTCTGTCTCCTCAGCTAGACTATAAGCCCTGGGAGGCCAGGAACCTGTCCATCTGTACCGCCGTATCCCCAGCTCCAGGCACGCAGTAGGGCCTTCTTATGCTGAATAAATGGATGCACTGATTGGTATTCTGGCTCTAGCTACTTCCGGCTTTATGACCTTTCTGGGCCTCCGCTCTCTTAGCTGTAAAATGGATAAGGAAGCATCCCCCAAAGGAGATCTCGGCCCAGCAGCCGGCTTCTAGGGAGCACCTCGTTAAGGATTCTGTTAAAACATTTAGATGAAAATGGAAACTGTGTCTGACACGTGAGGCGCCATCAGAGGGCGCCCTTGTGCAAGGCGCGGGGCGTCATCGCCTTCCGCAGGCTCCGGGGCGAGCGCGTCCAAGGCCGCCCCCACTCGCCCGCACCTACCTTTGAGGGGTTACCGTCTCCCGTTCCATCCCGTTCACACCCCCAGCCCAGCGCGCGTCCCCGCTCTAGGGACCGTCTCCACAGTCCTGTACCCCCTCCCCCACCCGGCCCAGACTCCTTCCGCCCACGCGGCCCCATCTGCTGGGAAGAGCCTCCCACTCCCCATCTGTCAAGCCACTTCCTTGCCCCCATTCCAGGCTCCGCAGCCGTCCCCTCCAGGAAGCCGGTCCTGATTGAGAGGAGGGGTGAGCCAACGTTGCCGGCCACCCGCCCCCAGCCCCACTCTCCCGAACAGCGGGCTAGGGTGGGGGTACCCGCTGCCCTGTGCAAACCACCCTTAGAGGAGAGCCCGGAGCCGGGGTTTCCGAGCAGATGAGAACTCTGTGCGCTTCAGATTCGTGGGGAAACCCTGGAGGAGGCGGGGGAACGGGAAGGCCAGGAAGGACCCCCTGGTGACAGCCCAGCCGGGGTGGGGGGCACCAAGCGCGGGTCATCGCGGGTGGTTCTGCAGGCCCCGCTGTACTGCGTGCCAGATCCGGGGGTCACAGCTCAGGGCAGTCACCTAAGGGACCCGGCGCGCGCAGGAGCCTGTGCGAGAGCCATGGTCACGAGGGACGGGCCGCAGGTCCTGAGGGTCCCTATGCGGAAGAACGCAGTCTGCTTTTCTCGCCTGAAGGACTGGTTTCATCTCTCAGATTGATTATTGCTGTGTGTGTGTGTGTGTTTGGGCGTTAGGTTTTTTTTTTTTTTTTTTTTTTTAAGTGTACCTTGCTTGTCTAATGAATGTTTGATTGCGCCTACATCCGGAGGCTGTTTTAATGAAAGGTAACGGCTCCTAGAGGGAAATAAATAAATAAAGGATCGTTCCCCATCCTTCGGCACCTCCTTCTCCCAACAACCCTCCATCCACAGCTGTCTTCTGAAGCCTTATGCCCTCGCGGAAGAATTCTGCTCCTGTTTGAATGTTCCCATGTAAATGATTCTCTCCGGGGGAAATCACACCCTTCAATCGGTCAATTGCAGTGCTTTTATTAAGGGTGTGAAGGGGAGATGAATGAGGAGAGGGAACTCTGAGGGGGATAGGGAGGAGCGAGGATGGAGGAGCAGGAGCCCTTCCTGTCCGCTGCAGGCCGGACTGCGGCTTTGTTCACTTGCTGAGAGCTTGTTCTGTGCCTGGCTTTGTGCAGAGAACTGTGCACTCCGGAGAAAGCAGGCACAGATCAATGCCAATGTCAAGTTCGGTTCATCTACCATTTGTTTAGCATCCCAGTATCACATTCTGACCCTGGGAAATTTACTGAATTTCAGAAAGCCTCAGTTTCCTCATCTGTAAAATGGACATAATAATCATATTTATTTCAGGGTGTTTTGGGAGGATTAAATGAGACAATGCATGGAAAGTGCTTAAAGGAAGCACTCAATGGATGCTGGCCAAGACTACCTACTCTGTAGCGAGCAGTGTAGGGGCTACAAGAAAGGAAAGTGGAGGAGCACAGACCGAGGAGTTTAATAGAGGGTGAATAGAAGGTGCATCTCTCTTAGAGGTAGAACATCTGTATTTTTGTCCCGTCCCTCGGTCAGTAGCTCTCTGGCAGACACTGCTGATCACTGTGGATATGAGTGTGAGGCCGACAGACCTGGTTCCCGTGCGCAGAGAGCTCATGTTGGGTGTGTCTGTGTGAACAGACTGTGCAGATGGGCAGCTGTGGGAGCCCTTGGAGGGGCACCCCACTCGGCCTGGTGTCCTAGAGAAAGGCAATTTAGCCGGACAAAGGTATGGATGGTTCTGAGTGTGGGAGGGATGGGAGCAAGAACATACCACGCCGGTAGAATTGCCTCTTGGAAGGCACAGAGATTAAGAGAGTGAAATCATGGCTGACTGTAGAGCTAGAATCTCAGTCTCCCATAGTGGTTAGAGAAACAGCTTCGGTTGGATGTCTGGATTCACATCCCAGGCCTGCTATTTACTAGCTCTTTGACCCGGGTTAAATTATTTAACCTCTCTGTGCCTTGGTTCCCTTTTCTGTAAAGTGAGTATATTAATAAAAATAGGTTACAGTATTCATCTTTTTTTTTTGTGGGTACCGGGGGGTCGACCTCAGGACCTCGCGCGCCAGCAGGCGCCTGTGCCGCTGAGCGATATCACCAGCCCCTTTTTCGTATGTGGGTTCTGGGAGTCGAACTCGGGCCCTTGTGCTTGCCGGGCAGGCGCTTAAGCCGCTGAGCCATCTCACCGGCCCCTATAGTATTCATCTTATTGGGTGGTTGAGAATGAACGAGATGGCACTTGTTAAGTGCTTAGCCCAGGCTGGCATGAGGTTACCATTCAATGACTGTTTTGCATTATTCTTCACTTTTACCGTGGCATGGGGAGGGTGAGAGGTGAGTAGTAGGTTCAGATCATGAAGGACTTTATAAACCATAGGAAAGGGTTTGGACAAACCCAAGAGCAGTGGAGAACAGGGAGGGGCAAGATGAAATCTCTGTCATCCTGGATGTCATTCCTGGCTTCTCTTTCTCACACCCCACAGGCAGTTCACCACCAACCACTGTCACTGTGTCTTCCCAAGTCATCTAGCACCTGACCACGTCTTTCCACTTCCACAGCTCTCACTGTGGTCCAAGCCATCATCGTCTCTGCCCTGCATTGCTGCAAGATCCTCCCTGCTTTGCTTTTGTCCCCCTGCAGTCTATGCTTCATGCAGCATGTGCAGGATCCTGCTAAAACGTAAGATAGATTGAGTCACCCCCCTGCTCAAACTCTCCAATGTCTTCAAATCTCATTCAGGATCAAAGTCAAAGTTTTTATGGTGGCTCACTGACCCTGTAACATGTGGCCTTCTTCTAAGTCTCTTCCTCTTCTCTTACTCCTCTAGTCTTGCTTGTCTTTGGACTTCCTCAAACATGAACTTGAACTTGCTGAGCATGATCCCCCTCAGGATTTTGTACTTGATGCTCCACTTTCATGGAACAGCTCCAGGTATCACTGAGGCCTGCTCTCTTACTCCTTCCTGCCACTCCTTGGGGGAGGGCTTCCCTCCAAACCTGCTCTACAATAGCAAGCCCCCTTCCTGCTCGTGCATCCCCTGGTTCCTCATCTGCCTTGTTTCTTTCCCTAGCAATTATCACTCTTGAATGCTGTATATTTGGCTGATTACTTATTACTGCTGACTTACATCCCCACTGGAATACAAGTTCCATGAAGACAATAGTTTTATTTGGTCCACTGCTGTACCCCCAATACCTAGAACAGTGCCTGACATAGAGCAGACTCTCAATAACTATTTTTTGAATAAAGGAATGAATGAATGGGTGGATATGCACCCACTCTGGTGCAATGTACAGAAGGTTAGGGCCATACTGGAGGCAGGGAGGGAGATCTCCGCAATCTTCCAGGGGAGGGGTGTGGTCTTCTCACATGGGAAAAGGACACAGAGCTGGAGAGGAGTTGTTCGAGGAGAGATTCAGGTGTCATCTGCATGGCTGGGGACTACCTGGCTGTGGAAGGAAGGATAAGGTGAAGGACCCTCATTTCTGCCTCACACATCTTGGTGGGTAGTGGTGTCCATTACTGAGATGGTGAAAGGGAAATGGGTTGGGGTGAGTGTTACTGGTGGGAGCATCTCTGGGCCTTGATGGCCTCATCTGTGGAGTGGGGAGGATGACTCCTGTCCTGCTCACCATCTGGAGTGATTGTGTAGATAGAGAGAGATAAAAGAGATGGAAACCTACTGAAAAGTGACCAATGGGCTCCCAGATGGAGAGGAGCATTATTACTGTTGCTATTGGTGATGATGATGATGATGACTTGGGGAGATCCGGCAAGCAGGATCTAACCAAAGGCCAGCCTAGGACAAAGCAAATGGTGTGATGCTCAATCTGGCCCATACATGCAGTAGGTGCTCAGGAAGAGGAGAGAACAGTGTGGCCTGAGCTGTCACAGGCCTTGTGGAGGGGAGCACTTGGCCGGATCCTGGGGTGAGGGGAGAACGAGGCAAAAGTTGGACTGGATCAGAGAGGCTGCAGGGTAGCTCGAGCTCTGTTGGTGGCAGGGAGCCTGGGGCGCAGGATGGATGATGAGGACCACTGTGGACTTCCTACCTCATCTCCACCCACACAAGGGAGAGGAACGGTAATTCTCAGGCAGGAAGCAGAAGGCTGGCGTGAGTCTGCCTCACTATGGCATGCAGTTAGTTTTGCTCATGCCCACACTAGGTGCCAGCTACAGCAAAGAAACACAGAACTCACTCTCCAAGGTTTATTGGACACCTACTAACAGGAGCCCCTTCAAGCAAAAGGGCATTTAGAGCAAGGCCACTGGTAGACACTGCCCCATTCATTATTTTTACAAGTACTTATTTCATACCTTATGTGTTCCAGATATAATTAGGAGATTCATTTAGTAATTTACTCAAAGCCGGGCATAGTGGCACACACCTGTAATTCCAGCATTCTGGGAGGCCGAGGCAGGAGGATCATATATTCAGGTCCTACCTGGGCTCTTAGTGAGGCTCAAAATAAAAAATAAAAAGCACTGGGGATGTAGCTCAGTGTGAAGCCCTGTGTTCAATACCCAGTACCCCAAAGAACAACAACAACAAAACATTCACCGAATGACTACTGAGCGCCTGTTGTGTGCCAGACACTGTGGTAAGCTGTGGGAGTACAATAGGAACGAAATGGAGCAAAATCTCTGCCCTCGTGGAGCTTATATTCTAGTGGGGAGACAGATATATATTACATGGTGATAAATGCTAAAGAGAAGAAAGAGGGGACAATGTGAAGTTGAAATCTGAAACAAGGTGTTGAGGAAAGGTCTCGGGACAGCAGGTGAGGAAGGCTGGCAAAGGTCAGGGCATGCGGGGCCTTGCTGACCCTCATTAAAAATATGTATGTGTGTGTGTGTGTATACATATACATATAATATTTACTCAAAATGCTGGAGGAGGCCAGTGGAACTTTGGCTTTTGTTTTTGCTTTTGTGTGCATGAGTTCATTCAGGTGTTCTTTCGGGCTCAATGCCCTGGAGGAGTGGGAGGGACAGGAGTGGGCAGAAGAGACAGCTGTGTACAGGACCAGCACCAGCCTCAAGCCAACCTGTGGGGAGCTCTAGAACTAGAATGGTCCTTCAGGGTTGTCTGGGTTGGGCTGACGGCCGGTCCTTCATACCCCGCATCAGTCTCTGGTGTGGAGACTCTGGCCCGGGCGTGACCTTGGACAAGGCATTCTCCAACACTGCCGTGATCCCCCAGGGGCTGAGAGCCTGCCAACAGTACTCCAGCCCAGAGCAGCAAGCCTTTCCCTGAACAGTGGGCTGGGCAGCAGTTCACACTGTCCACTTGTGGACTCAGGCCATTCTCTTTTATTTCCCATCAGAGTATTTATGGAGAATTTTAATCATATGTGGTATAATCTGATTCATATACTCATTTTTAAAAAGTCACTCTGATTCCTTGTGTGAAGAAATGGGAGGCAGGGTGAGGTGGGGAGTTGAGTTTGGAGGCTGAGGCACCTGGGCGTCCCAACAGGCCTTGCTGGCAAGCAGTCTTCATGAGACTCAGTTGGTCTCTGGGCCTGTACATGGTGTCCCCTTCCCCCCAGGAGACAGCTAGCAATCCCGTCTTTCAGCCTGATGCTGTCCCAAGGCCATCCTGTGTCTTGAGCCACAAAGATGTTGGGGTGAGGTTAAGTGCCCAGAAAGTCAATTCCTCCAGAGTCAGGGGCTTCAGATGTGTGGGCACCCTTTCCCAGCTTCTGCATCTCTCTTTTCTTTCCCTTTTCCCCTCTTTTTCTTGCCGAATTTCCTTTTAAGAAAGCCCTCATCCTTGCTCAGCTGAAGGAGAGGAAAGGATGTGCATCTGCACTGTGAAGGCAGCTGCCCGGCTCTTGCTACCACACTCCACCCTGGGCCCAGAATGGGGTATCAGGAACCTGTCCCAGCCGAGAGGAGGAGCCCATGGGCAAACCAGGAGGGGATCGGTGGAGGCAGCTGAGCCTCCCACCTGGAGTGGCCTGTCTTTCAGGAAAAGGTTTGAAGGATAGGGGCCAGAGAGTTTTTGGGCAGCCACTGGCAGAATGACAGGGTGTGTCTGGCTTCCAGTCTCTGTTCAGGTCCATGACACCTGGCTCCTGGCTGGCTGGGAGACCTGGAGAGCTACTTCTCTACCTTACCACATGAATGAACAAGCTGCTTGCCTCACTCACCTGCCCTGCTCTCATGGTATTAGAGAAAGTCAAAGCTGTGTAGAGTAAGGCAGATCTCTCCAAAGAAACTGGGCCTGCTACTGGACTCCGGGTGTTTGTGAGCTCGTGCAGCCGCTGTTCCCACTCCATTTTTCTGAGACTGATTCAGTCGCCTTCATCCATGGATCAGTTCATGTCTCGAATCCTCTCTGGCCACCCTGCCTAAGATGGTTCACCTACTCCCTCCCTTCCTCCACATTTATATTGTTTCCTTGTAGAGCGCATGTCACCATCTGAAATTATGTCTTCTACTGGTTTATTAATAATCCTGTTTTTGTATGCTTCCTTGGACTGGATTATAAGTTCCATGAGGCTGGGCCCCTTGCCTATCTTGTTCATCTCTTGTATTTTCTACGTCTAGACTAGTGCACAGCACATAGTAGGCACTTAATAAATGCTTTGTGAAATGAAAGGATTACGTTTCTTATTCACCCAAATTACTTATGACCAAAAAAGGTCCAGGGGAAAGTCACTCGTACGAGCATACATCCGACCACGGAGGGAGAGTTCTTCCGAAGAGGTTGGACACAGCCTCAAGGTGCCAGGCCACGAGTCCAGAGCGTGTGGTGGTGAGAAGAGAGAAAAGCATCAGAAGCTGAGGCTCCTGCTGTACCAAATGCGGGGACTCCCTGAGTCTGATCAAAGCCGGCTTCTTTTGGAGAGCAGGTAAGGGAGGGGAGAAGGAGGGGACTGTGAAAATGATCTCAGAGCTACGCAGGCTGCCCTTGCAAGGCCTCAGACCGCCAGCTGGGGGCACCCAACCAAGGATGACAGCATCATCTGCACAGTTTCCAGACCATTTGAACCCTGACTGCCCCTCCTACCAGAAAAGTGTCAGTGTGAAGAAGGAGAATCTTCTCTCTCAAGTGTGACCCAGGGTTGGTGATGAATACCAGAGCTGGTAGGATCAGCTAGAATAACCTGTCACACGGTGGGCTGTGCTCAGGAATGCCGGATTGGGTAACTGGCAAATTGAAAGGCTGTTTCATAGTATACTGGTTAAAGAAAAGGGGAATTATCTCATGCCTTTCTTTTCGTCTATCAAGGTGTCAGCGTATGCTAATTACCTGGCAGAGGCTTCAATGGGAAGAGGAAGAACAACTATTATATTTCTGAGGAAAGATTTATCTTTCCTTATTGGCGCCAGTTGGAGGAGGAGGTGGGGTGGTAGGGGGGTCAGAGAGGCAAAGTGAGAACTGTTCCTTGACTTGAATGGAATTGAAAATGGCTTTGTACTGAGGTTTCTCTCCTAAAATTAGAATAATAAGCCTGTTGGTAGAAGATTTGCTCTGAGCCTGTGGGCCAGGGGAGGGGGCAGCATGGGCAGGGACCCCAGTATCCCAGGAGATTGTGGGGAGAGCTGACTGGAGGGGCACATGAGACTCTTCTATTCATCCCAGGTTGCATTAAGGAGCTGAATAGGGTGGGGGTTAAGGACCACAGGCTTAGGGTCAAGCAGTCCTGCATGTGGAACCCTGGCTCCACTCCTCCTAGC
This sequence comes from Erethizon dorsatum, assembly GCA_028451465.1. Taxonomy (NCBI): domain Eukaryota; kingdom Metazoa; phylum Chordata; class Mammalia; order Rodentia; family Erethizontidae; genus Erethizon; species Erethizon dorsatum. Next base: position 68,294,635 of record CM051838.1, read on the forward strand.
TGTGGTCTGTGGCATATTGCTCTTTCAGCAAAATCTTTTCAGATTTTGTGGGGAAAAATAATCCCTCCTTTAAATAGTTACTCTAAGTGGGAGCTAAATGGGATTATGCAAATGAATTACTCAGCACAGCTCAGCCAACAATAGCAACGATGGGTATTGTTATTCGTCACCGATTTTCTGATCACCTGCTGAGGTTGGGGACACTAGGGAGACAAAGGAGAATGAGAGAGGGCTCTTCCCTCAAAGAATTTACTGCATCATAGAGGCTCTGGATCTCTTTTTGCTCCCACTGTCCCAGGGATCCCAAATGTAGAGAAAGGGGAGAGAGGGGACAGGGAAGGGCCCTCAAGATATGTCAATAGCTCAGTGGCATAAGCGCCTGCCTGGCAAGCTGAGGTCCTGAATTCGACTCCCAGTACCCGCATTAAAAAAAAAAAAAAGATAAGTCAACAGGCTGTGCTTATACCTATTATGAGAGCAACCACATTTTGACTGAGCTCAAAGTGAGGTTTGTTGGGAAGAGACGAAGGCCAACCAGGAAAAGGCTTGTGGGTCAGAGCTTAGGTGATTGAGCCTTGCAGAAGACAGATGATGGGCTGCCTTTGGGAGGGACTGGCCAGGGACCAAGGTCTGGAGACCAGCAGTGGGGGTCTGGCACATCTGAGGGTTTCTTTCCTTAGGACAGGGGAGCCCAGGGACGTAGTGAGCCAACTCCCGTGGGTTGCCCCTGATGCCTGTGTTGAATTCCAGCTGTCCCAAGCCCTTCCACTCAAGATCAGGCAGCTGGGGAGCCAGTGAACTGCAGTGAAGCAACCAGGCTGGGTGGTGGCAAGTGTACAAGCTATGGTAGCAGAGATCTGGATTCAAATCCCACCTTTTACACTTATCAACCACGTAGCCCTGGGCCATTCTGTAGCCTTATTGTGCTTCAGCTAAATAAAAGTAATAAACCCTAACTGTGGTTGTTGGGGAGATTGAAAACAAAGCATTCAAAGCACCTGGCACACAGTAGGCATTCTCAAATGGTAGAGGTAATTACTAAAATTGGCCATCCTTGCCAGCTGTGTCTGATTCAGTCCTGGTCCCACCCCCTGTGGCCTGGAGAGGCATTTACTGCTCTGGGGGGGATGGCAGAGAAAGGAATGGGGTACCACCAGGTGTGTTGTGTGGCAGGCAGAGACTTTGAGCAGGTAAATGCTGTCAGAGACCAGCAAATCACAGGTGTCTCAGGAACAACAGGAGTTACACTCAGACACCAAAGAACAAACACGCAGCACAAGACGTTTTGCCAAAGCAAAGCTGTTTTGATCGTTCCCAGATGTGACATGTTTTGCATGAGGAAAGAGAGCCTCTTGCACTGAGGCTGCCTAATTTACAGTCAGTGGCTCCATACAGAGTGGCACTGGGCAGGGAGGGAGAGGGCCAGAGCAGCTCCCCTCACACTCCTGTCTGACCTCTGGCCCTAGGCAAGCCTTCAGCAGCCTGGGCACTCTCAGCAGAGCTATCTGCAGGGCAAGGGAGGCCGTGACTCCCACTGCCTCCAGAGTCTCCCAGCCTTGGCCTCTCCAGCCCCATCCTGCAGGTTTCTGGAAGCCAGGCTATGTGCCAGTCTAATTGAACTTCTCGACTTTCCCAAATGCACCAGGCTGTCTCTGGCCTCTGGGCCTTTCCATATGCTAGCCTTTCTGCCCTAGCCTCCTTTTTTATCCCCCTTCCATCCACCTGGCCAGTAATGGCAACTGCCTCCTTAATAACACAAATGATAGCACTTACATCTGAGTACTTACTCTGGGCTAAGTGCTTCCCAAGTGTTATCTTAGCCTCACAACCTACAAGGTGAAAACAATAACAGTTGATGTGCATCTATCATTGGTCAGGCACTATTCTAAGTGCTTTGTATGAATTAACTCATTCAATTCTGGACATCCCATGGGGAAAGTTACTATTATTATCCCTATTTTACATACGAGGAAACTGATTCACAAAGAGATCCAGCAACTTGCCAAGGTTGAAGTAGCAGAGCCTGGGGTCCACCTCAGGCTGCCTGATCCCAGAACTGGAATTCAGAATTGCTACCCCGGCTGCCTCGTGAGCATCCTTTAGGATTCAGTCCAGGAGCCAGCGCCTCCCAGAGTCTCGGTTCCCTGATTGGGTCGGGAGCTTCCACCCACACCCTGTGAAGTTTGCTTGTCCCCTCCTCCGCCACACTGGGAATTCCTGTCTTGTCTGGCACTGTATCCTCAAAGCCTCACACTGTGCCTGCCAGGTAGTAGGGACTCCAAGTATGTCAAAAGGTGGCACAAGTCCTACTAGGACACAGTCCTCTGTCCCCCTTTTTTTTTTTTTTGTGTGGGTACCGGGGGGTCGACCTCAGGACCTCGCGCGCCAGCAGGCACCCGTGCCGCTGAGCGATATCACCGGCCCCTTTTTCGTATGTGGGTTCCGGGAGTCGAACTCGGGCCCTCGCGCTTGCAAGGCAGGCGCTTACGCCGCTGAGCCATCTCACCGGCCCCTCTGTCCCCCTTTTTAATCACAAAAACTGTAAAACTAATCATATATATGAACAGGGGTCAAAAATTCAATCACATAAAATCTGGGTTCTCATTTTTGTATGGTGAGTGAGAAACAATATTTTTCCATCCATCTGAATTGGCACAAAAAATGAAGATGTATGACTTGCTGAACATGCCTGACTCTATGGCAAACTGAGGACAATCCAGATAATCACAGGACAGTCACTTCCTGATACTCCATTTGAGATCTGGCCCGGGGAATAGGACCCAAGCCCCTTGTCTACCTCCATCATACTGTATCTGAATTTGTGTCACCACATCTACTTTCTGCCAGTGTTGGCCACATGCTCAAAGGCCAGGGAGCTGTCAGAGGAGCTGGGGCCTGGGGAGCAGGGTCTCATTCCTCACATACTTTCTGTCTTTAAACCATCACAACACCTTTGCTTAAACAAACTCTCGCACCAGCCTTTCCTTTCACACTGCCAAGGGTAGCTATTGTTGGCTAAGGCTTTTTGTGATGGTAGAGATAACAAAGTTCTGCTCTGCCTCGGAGGTGTGTCTGGCCAAAGGAACCAGGGCTGGACAGCTCAGAGGAGGGTGAGATTCCTGGGGGAGGCAGGTCTGCTCAGGATCCCTGGAGAAGGTGGCATTTGGCTCCCCCACTAGCCTTTTCCCTCTAGCTAGAAAGAGCACAAAAATGCCTGGATTTACCCCTTAAGCCCATGACAATTTGGGGAGAGATTACGACCAACATATCCCTGCGGCACTGCATCCCCAAGTGTGCAGGCTGCCCAGCCCAAGCTGGGAGGTATGGGAGCCTTCCTCTCCTCACCAATAAAGTGTGGATAATGATAATACCTTCTTCCCAGGCCTGTGGTGAAGATCAAATGAGAGAATGCAGGGAAACGAGTCTTATACGCTATAAAAGGCTCTGACAAATGCTCATTATTTCTTCCTATTCTTCTCCTGGAATTTATCAAACACTTTATGGGCCCTGGAGGGTTTTTTGTTTTTTTTTTCCCTCCATTCTACATGGCTTTCTCTGGCCCTTGATTCTCCTCTCCTCTCCTGCTGTACTTTAGTGAAGACAGGGAAGTGCGTTGGTTACAGAGGAAGTGGGCAGGCTGGCCTGGGTTTGAATACTGACTCCACCTTTCCCTAGAGGCATGACAAGGGGCAAGTCGCACAACCTTTAGGAGCTCCTTCAGCTTTGTATTGTAAAAAATGAGTGTAAAATTGAATTTAACCCCACCCAGTGCAGGAGGATTGTCACGAGTTCATGGCCAGCCTGGGCTACATAGTGAGTTAAAAGCCAGCCTCAGCTGTGTAGTATGACTCTGTCTCAAAAACAACAACAACAAAAAAACTTGAGCTTAACTCTTAAGGTTGATATAAGAACTCAATGGGATAATTTGTGTAATGTTTTTAGTACTGTGCTTTACAAATGTTTAAGAATGTTCACTGTGGTCTTGTTATTTATTCTCTCGGGTAGGAAAGACTACACGTGGTTCTGTGAGTGATAGGGCCAAAAAAAAGAGACCTCAGACCCAAGGTACCGTTACCATAGGCTTCCTTGTCTCCTTGTGCAGGAAGGGGTAGATCGAGAAGCAGATTAGATATTCATTCAACGAGCACTTTTCGAGTGCCTGCTCTGTGCCAGGCACTCCTGGAGCTCTAGGATGACTAAGTCATGGTCCCCATCACTCACTCATTTATTCACCCAGTTGATCAATTGCCACCCTTTTGCAAGGTCTCTCCAGGCAAGTTCTGTGCTGGGCTTTGAGACAGAGCTGGAGACAGGGTGGGGGGCCAGAGAAGAAGACATCCGGCTGGAGTCCCCTGAGGTCTCTGCTCCTGACATCTCTATCTCCTGTCACTTGGCCTCAGTCTCCCCATCTGAATATCCAGGGGTCACTCAAGCTGGCCTCCAAGCTCCCGGCCCACACCAACATTCCAGATTTCTGAGCCAGGATGGACAAATGCTGAGTGACACCCTTGTCCCCCCTCCCAGCCCATGCGTTCACTCAGGGCTCAGGCATCGATCGGCTTGGAGCTCATTAGCGGCCACACAGCCGTCGCCGCATGTCACAGGCTCTTAAAGTCTCCATTACTGAGGGCCCTCACTCCTCTGTATTTTTAGCCTGCATCTAGAGGAGATGGCTGGCATCTCCTGTAGTTATACGTGTCAGGTTCAGTGGTTTCGACAACTTCTCAGGCTTCTGGTCATCTGGAGGTGGGGGCACCCAGATCTGCTCCTGGAAGACATGCAGGTGGGAGGTGTGCAGACCAGGGGAGGGCAAGGAGTCCTTCCCTCTCCTGTAATCCCCTAGTTCATTCCCCTGGAACCATCTCCCAGGTGCGACTGAGTAGGACCCCCGCCCCATTTCCAGGATACTCTGGGACCTAGGGAGACTAACAGGTCTTTGAATGATGCCTGAGTAAGGGCAGGTGATGCTGATTTGGGGATAAAACTGAGGCCAGTAAGACATCCCCAAGGCTCAGCCGCCATCTCTGGCTGCAGACAGGTAGAGCCAAGCATGCAGAAGCCACCCAGTAGTGTGTTGTCGTACAACACAATCAGAGCAGGCATCTCTCTGCCTGCGGGAGACAGAACAAGCCCAAACAGCCGGCCCAGCCTGGGGAAGCGTGGGTTCCTCTGGCATTAGGCAAGAGCTGCTTTTCATGGACCCCAGAAAGCTGGAGAAAAGATGTGATCACAGCCACCTACTCTGAGATTAGTGTCCTGGGGAGAGACTCCAGGGAAGAACAGGCAGGCCACAACTTGCTGGGAAGGGTAGGAAGAGCAGCAAGGAGGGCAGAAGGAATCCCACGGTTGGGGAGGGGCCTTCTCCAGCCTGGGACAGGAATGTGGCTGTGCCCATGAAAAGCCCAGATGTCCAGGAAGAACACAAGCCTCTGTCAAGGACGTAGCTTAAATTTCTTCCTCCCCAGCTGCCATGTTACCCTAAGGCCCACTGGTATAACAGCACCGTGGGAATGAGCTGCTCTTGCTCTGAGCTGCGCAGTGTGCTGAGCGCTCTCCTTGAGTTTCCCAGTCAACTTGCTGATACTTTGCATGAAGGTGGGAGCTTCTACAGTTATCGTCATCTTATAGAGGATGGAAGTGTAGCTCAGAGAGGCTAAGCAACTCACCCATGTTCACACAGCTGGAAAGTGCCCATGAGAGGCAGTTTCTATCCAGACCCCAGGCTCACCCTGTGCGGTGTGTAGCCAGGTGCTGAGGAGAGGAATGAGGTAAGTTCTTACTCATTCCTCAGTGACATTTTACTGATGATGCAGTGGGAAGAACATCGCTGCGAGGTGTCAGAAGTTTCTGGCTCTGACACCAGATTGTAGCCCTGACAAACCCACCCCCAACCACATTTTCCTCTGCGCCTCAACGAGGGGCTGGATTGAGGTGGGGATGGACCAACGCCACGTTACACATCTGTTCAAAGTTCCCATTTGACTCTGACAAGGCGATGAATTATAGTAACAGCAAACATCGCTCTGTGCCAGGCAGATTTCGTGTGTTGTTTCATTTAATCCTCATCCCTTCCCTGTGAAATACTAGCCTTTTTTATTTTTTTTCCATACTGGGGATTGCACATGCTAGGCAAGTGCTCTACCGCTGAGCTACACCTCTAGCCCTTTTCATAATTTATTTTGAGACAGTCTCGCTAAGTTTCCCAGGCTGGGTGAAAACCTTTGATCCTTCCGCCTCTGTCTCCCAAGTTGCTGGGATGACAGGAGTGGTTCACCATGAACAATTTGGTATTATCCTGAAACAGGTGAGGGAATGAAGCTCAGAACGGTGGGGCAACCTGTCTAGAGCCGCACTGCTAGTAGGAAGCGAGGCTGGAATTCGAAATGTGGTCTGCTCGTTCTTAACCACTGCCCTGTCTGCCTTCTGAGGGATCAGTCCTCGATGCCTGCAAGTTTGGAGAATAGCAACTTCAGGTACCCTTCGGAGGAAGTGGCAGGGCCTACCTGCCTTCCAGGAAGCACTTGGTGCTTTCTACTACCCTGACGAAAGCAGTGGCTTCCTGACATCCAGGCCCAAGTAACCAGCCTCCCTTCACACAGTCTCGTTGCACTCCATCCAGTATTGCTGTCCACTTACCAGCAGGTACTCCAGAGCACTTCGCATGCACAGAACACATCTGGAAGGGGAGGAGGGAGAGAGCCTGTGATACCTTTGCTCATCTGGAGAGGTGTGCAGCAGCAATGGGGGACACCAGGCACAGACCCCTGGGGCTTTTTGAGCCTCAGCACTATCTAAAGATGCACAGGCGTTTGCTGTTTGCCTATCCATTTAGCATCAGGCACCAATCCAGGGCAGAGCTGCCATACACAGCCATGCACACAGCCTCTGTGGGCACCATTCCTACTATAGAGGGGTGCAGCTGGAAGGACTGGGTCCTGGGAATGCTACGGCGAGCAAGGCCCCCACTAGCCCTGTCTCACAGGAGATGCAGCCCTACAGGAGCGACAGTCAAGCCAGGTGGATGTGACCTCCTAGTGTGAACAGTGTGGTGATGAAGAGAAAGGGCTGTGGGAACTCTCAGGAGAAGCCCCCAAACTACATTGGTAAGTTAGGGAGGGCTTCCTGGAACAAGTGACTTCCAAACAAAGACCTGAAGGATAAAGAAGAATGGCCTATTTGTGGGGAAAATAGTATTGCAGGGAGAGATAAAAGGATGAGCAACTAGTTATAATACAAGGTGATACTGACTATAATTTTAACATGAACAAAGAGCATCAGGGGCCTTTATTCATTCCACTGGTCATTCACTCACTAAACACGTCCGATAGAGGAGAGTGATGCCTGAATGTTAGAAGATCTTCACCAGGGAGATGACCCTTGAGGTGGGCCTTGAAGGATGAGTTATAGTTCTCTGGGGAGAGAAGCCTCCAAGAAGAGAAAATCATACAAGCAAAGGTTGGGGATTTGGTAGCATATTGACTGCACAAGGTGAAGGTTTAGGACATCTTTCCCAGACTGCCCTTGGTAGCTCTTTATCTCTTAACCTAAACTTGATATCAAATATTCATTTCTTATTTATTTTTTTTTGTGGGTACCGGGGGTCGACCTCAGGACCTCGCGCACCAGCAGGCGCCTGTGCGGCTGAGCGATATCACTGGCCCTTTTTTCATATGTGGGTTCCAGGAGTCGAACTCGGGCCCTCGCGCTTGCCAGGCAGGCCCTTATGCCACTGAGCCATCTCACCGGCCCTCAAATATTCATTTCTAACATGCCTCACTAGTTAATCAGTGTCCAGGTAGGACTGTTGGATGGATGTGTGCATGAGTGCAGAAATCAATGGGTGGGTGGAAAGATTAATCCATGCATGAATGAAGGAATATAAGAAAGAATGAATAATAATAGCAAACATTTTATACAGTGCTTTCCAGGCACTAGGTATTGTCCTACGTACATTATATTTGTTTAATCACTAGATCCTCACACAACCCTAGAAGATAGGCACTGTTACACGAATTTTACAAATGAGAAAAGTAAGGCATGCAAGGTTAAGTAATGAGCGTGATGTCACACAGACAGGAAGTGGGGAGCTGGGGTTTGTAGTGAATCAGTCTGGTTTTGGAGGACCCTTGAGCTGGGTCTCAGGAGCAAATTCTGGGAGTCAGGCAGCTTCTCATTCCTCTAGATAGCTCCTTTCTCACTCCAGAGTGGTTTCTTGGCCAGGCATTCTCCGGAAATGTGCTGTCTCCGTGGAGCACATCTGGTTCCAGGTGGCTGGAGTCTGTCTGGGCCATGCCCTGCCTGACTGGGCAAGAAGAACCTGTGGGCCCCACCCTTGCAGCTGCACACTTGCCTTGAGGACGGGGCTGCTTCTCCAGGCAGGCTGGGTGAGGAAGCAGGGCTTCTCCTCCTCAGCAAAGAGCGCCCCAGCTCTGAGAGTGGCCCTCTGATCACTGAGCAGGAAGCTTGAAGTTTGCCTTTCAGGTTGATTATATTAGCATTTCCGAAGAGTCCCCCTTCCTGTGAAGTGTATTAACGATTCACGCTGGCTGGTCTCTCACCCAGGGCAGGCTCGTCATGAAGTGCCTCAGATTTCCTGGGAATCCTCTGAGACATTTTGACATTCTGATTGTCACTGCCAACGTGGGCTGTGAAGGAATTAATTGACATGGATGAAACCCTCAATTTCCAAGGGCTGTGTAATAAAATAAAGGTTATTGTATTATTGCAGATTCCACCACTAATGAAAAAGGGCTAAAGACCATAATCGCAATATGGCATGCTTAGTGGGGACTTTGATTTCTGCAGGCAACCATCCCAAACTTTAGAGAATAATAATAATGATAATTACTATTTGAGAATTTATGGTATGTTATGCACTTTACTAAACACTCTATATCTATATCTACCTATATATATTACATATTAGGACAACAACCTATGAGAGAGGTGTTATATTTATTTCCATTTTACAGATGCAGAAACTGAGGCATGGAGAGGTTGAAGTGAACATGTTTAGTAAGCTGTAGTATAGGAAAAGACAACCTTGCAGGTAAAACACATTCCATGCCCTTGGGTATGAGGGGGTATTAAAATACCTGGGCAAGCAGGGTTAAAATATTGGTTATGCACAGGGCATTATGGGTGGTAGGGTATTAGGACTGGTACACACTTTCTAGACTTAGAACACCACCACTTTTTCCCTCAGACCACAGGGATCACATCCATCTATCTCTCTGTCTATCCATACAAAAGGGATGCAGCCATTCACCCTCCACCTCCCTATCCTCCCCTTATCTGTCTATAAATCCACTCGTCCATTTATCTATCATCCACCCATCCATCCATGCATCCATTCAATTAGTCATATATTCTTGTATTCGCTTATTTATTCATGTCAGTGGTGTTTCTGGCTACCCCTCCCTAGTGCCTGTCATGGAGATAGGTGTCTGCTGTGGCCTGGGATGGATGCCTGCTACAACTAATGTAACCAGTGGGAGAGAACCAGCAGGAGGACAAAAAGTGTGAGCTACAGTACCTGCTCCGTAATTTGTAAAGTCTCTTCTGTTTCCTCATCTCTAGTCTCCCTAAATGTAAAATGGGGATAACATTTGCAGGCTGTTGTACATTCAAAACAAGTAAATATGTAACACACTTTGGAAATATAAAAGTGCTGCGTATATTTATGTCCCATGATATTATCATTGTCATCACTAGTGCGGCATGTACTTGAACCTAAAACATCCTTGTTTAGAAAATCAGACTCTGTCAAATGAACCATTTATGATTTTGTTTTACAGAAATTCTATAAAACTTACAGATATGAAATTTGGTAAAAAGTCATGCACATATTCAATTTTATAATAATCTGATCTCTCCCCTGTTCTCTTGGAGCTACAGGACATACTGGGGGCTCGGAATTGGAAAAGGGAGTAGGAAATAGGTAAAAAACAGTACTTGATCATGAAATGTCAGACCTGTCATTCTTAGCTTAATGGATAGAATTCTCTGAAGTTACTTTATCTCAGGGTGATTGTTCAAGGCCTAATCCCTGTTGCCTGTAAGGAGAAGTGCAGGAATTCTATAAGAAAATATGTGTCTGAAAATCTAGGAAAAGATTAATAATCATAGACCAGGAAGGACGTGATGTTTCATTAGGGTTTAGAACTAAAATGTCTCCCAAAAGTCTCATGTGATTGGATCTTGGGGGCCTTATACTCATCAATGGATGCATCCATTGAGGAGTTTAGTTGCTGAATGTGCTGTTAGGGGGCGGCCCTGGTTGGAAATGGGTCACTGGGGGTGTGACCCAGAAAAGTGTATTCTTGTCCCTGCTCCTCCCTTCTTTCTCTGCTTCCTGGCTGCCATGAACTGAAAAACTTTCCTCTGTCTTTCCCTTCCACCATGATGTTTCTGCCTCAGAGCCAGCCCACAATGCACTGAATTCCCCAGAACTGTGAGCCAAAGTAAGCCCCTCCCCCTTTCAGTTGCAACTGTCAGGTATTTTGTCCCAGAGATAGGAAAGCTGACTAATACAACTATAGTAAATACAGGCTTTACAGACACTGTATCAGTCAGTTTCAATTAAATTATGCTGTGGTAACAAATGGTCCCTAAAATCTCAGAGGTTGTGACAAATGTTTATGTCTCCCTTATATTACATGTCTGTGCTGAGTCAGCTGCTGCTCTCTTCCATTTTTTTATTCTGGAGCTCAGGTAGACAGAGGAACACACTGGTTGTTAGTTTCCCCTCACATTTTATTGGCAAAAGCTAATCACATGGCCAAGCCTGACACTAGTGGGAAGTATATTCCACTTTTATAGAGGAAACCTACATATTTTGAACAATAATACAACTTTCTACAGATTACAACTGTGCTACACAGTCATTTGAACCTCACGGTAGCTTGGAGAGAGGACTTTACAGGAAGAGGCACTAGCTCAGGTAACAGGCGTTCTGTGTATCCATCTCTCCTGAAGGTCCGTCACCACCTGCGGACTCTGCATGGATGGTTTCTGTGCCCACAGCTTCTGCTTTTCTGCCCTGAGGTGTTTGCTTCCTCATGACTTTGGCTTCCCTTTCATGGTCCTTTTGCCCTTTTTTCTCTCCTCTCTTCTCCTCTCCTTTTCTCTTCTCTCCTCTCCTTCCTTCTTTCCTTGTTCTCTTTTTTGTACAGGGGATTGAACCTAGGATCTTTTTTTTTTTTTTTTTTTTTAATGTGGGCACCGGGAGTCGACCTCAGGACCTCGTGCTTGCTGGGCAAGCGCTTGTGCTGCTGAGCAATATCACCGGCAATTTTCTCCTTTATGTGGGTTCCAGGAGTCGAACTCATGACCTTGCGCTTGCCAGGCAGGTGCTTATGCTGCTGAGCTATCTCACCGGCCCTGAACCCAGGATCTTTGCACTGAGCTACATCCCTAGCCCTTTAAATTTTTTTTCATTTTGAGGCAGGGTCTCGCTAAGTTGCCCAGGCAGGACTTGAACTTGAAATCCTCCTGCCTCGACATCCCAGAGTGCTGGGATTAGAGGCATGTGCCACCACACCCAGCTTGCCTTCTTTCTTTCTTATGTCCTCTTATTTTCCAGTCTTGCCATGAATTAACTAGAACTCTAGGTTCAGGTGCCAGAAACACAAATCAAACCAATGCAAGAAAAGGGAAGAGAAGAGAAAGGAATGGAAGGGAAGGGAAGGGAAGGGAAGGGAAGGGAAGGGAAGGGAAGGGAAGGGAAGGAAAGGGAAGGAAAGAGAAGGGAAGGGAGGAGAGGAGAGGAAAGGAGAGGAGAGGAGAAGATGGAAGAAAGGAAGGAAGGAAGAAAGGTAGGGAAAGAGGGAGGATTTTTGGCCCATATATGAATAATCCAGGGTAGAGCTGGTTTTTAGAGGGGCTGGGTTTCTGGGTCTCAATGACACACTTCCCATCTCTCATCCCTCTCTACCACGTTAATTCTGGCTTTGAGCAGACTGTCCCATCAGTTGATGGCTGGGCCTCTATGGCAGGGGCTACTTGTCCCGAACAGCCATTCTCCTCTTCCTCTTGTGCAGTAGGGCATTAGAGTTGGCAGTATGATCTCCTTTGCAACTTGGTGTGGTTTAGGACTAAATTCTGGCTACTGAGATGTACACAAAATTGATATAAGCAACTTTTTGTGTTTCCTCTTCCTTTTTTCTGCCTTCTGGCTGGCTGGAATGTGCTTGCAGTGAAGACAAGGGCAACCCCAGAGGGATAGAAAAAGATAGAAGAAGCTGGGACTCTTGGACTTTTGAGTTTTGTAGAGCAGAACTACTATATCCATTTGGCTTTTTTTTTTTTTTTTTTTGTGGGTACCGGGGGGACAACCTCAGGACCTCACGCGCCAACAGGCACCCGTGCCGCTGAGCGATATCACCGGCCCCTTTTTCGTATGTGGGTTCCGGGAGTCGAACTCGGGCCTTCGCGCTTGCAAGGCAGGCGCTTAAGCCGCTGAGCCGTCTCACCGGCCCCCATTTGGCTTTTATATGGGGGTGGATTGAACTTTTATCTGGTTTAAATTACTTCTACGTGGTCTTTGTTACAGTAGCCAGACAAGTACCTTGATTAATTCTTTTTCCTTCCTGAGCCTACTGGCCAAGGGATAAAATCTGACTGGTCAGGCCTAGGACTAGGACTCTATCTGTAATCTGGGGGTGGGACCAGCTCACCCAAACTCTAAGAGGGGTGGAAGAGTTGTTCCCCAAGGAATACTGGGTGGGTTGCTATCACTAGAAAAAAATTTAAATGAGTTCTGGGCAGGTGAAAATAGCACATGTCCATCATACCCTGGAAAGCACTGTTCCTGTGTGCTTGCCTTGCTAGAGTCCCTGAGGAGAAGGTCTGCTTGGGCCCAACTCAGGCTTTTCCTCTCACCAGGCCACAAAAGAGGTACCTAGCCTGTACATCATTTGGCAGATGTCTGGTCATGGTCCAATCGGATGTGGCTATGGAGGTAGGTCACCTCCGGCTGTCCCTTTGTAGCACGGTGGACAGAGTGGACAGCGTGATTCACTCATCATCACAGCCCTCTGCTTGCTGCAGTAGGTGGGGTAGGGAAGGTTTCTTGGGAGACAGACTTGTGTCTTTGTCCATTTGGGCTGCTGTAACAAAATACCATAAACTGAGTGGCTTATAAACAGCAGAAGTTTATTCCCCACAATTCAGGAAGCTGGGAAGTCAAAGATCAAGGTGCTGGCATTTTCAGTGTCTCTCTTAAGTTACACGTCTCTCTCAGACCCACTTCACGGTTCATAGCCTACTCACTGTCCTCGTGTGGAACCCTCACGATCTACTTGTCCCCATGGGCCCAGCCTCCTAATAGCATCACACTGAGCATTGAATTGTCAACATATGAATTTTTTACCAACTACAGAGCCTAGGCTGGCCTCAAATTTGTAGCAATCCTCCTGCCTCAGCCTCCCGAATGCTGGGATTACAGGCTTGAGCCACAATGCCCAGCTCAACATATGAATATTGCAGAGAAACGAACATTCAGAACATAAAGGCTGAGTCCTCCATGGACCAGGGGGAAGGTGGGACTGGCTGATGGTTCTGTACCTGCACCTGTGCCATCTGCCCCAGCTTCCAACCGTCTGTCTCCGCCCGTGATCATCTCCGGAAAATGACAAAAGGATCCTAGTTGGGTCATCTCTCTGTGCCAAAGGCAAGACACATCCTTTAAATTTACTCCAAACACTAACTGGGGATGGACCAGAGTGTTTCTTAACTCCAAACGCCAATAAATGGTGATAAATAATGCTATTAAAAATGTATTATTGCCCTGACGCTTCACTATAACATCTTTCCTCTTACTTTTTCCCCATGTAACATTTACTTTAAGTGGCCCCAACCAAAAGCCAAACACCAATAAAACTGTACCAAGTCTCCCAGCACCTCTTCACTCAGGAAACAACTCTCCAGGAAAAGCCACTGAGACATTCCCTCGTTTTGTAAACTTTGTAAAGTCTGCAGTTTCTGTGGCTGAGATCTAACTGTACATCGCATTTGAAATTTTGAAGCTTCAATTGCTTAAAAATATTGTAACTCCTTCTCAAACAGGAAAATTGCATTTAGATTTCCCTCTGTGTTTAACCTCAGACTGGCAGAGATAGTCTTCAAATTTCCCCAGCAAATGAGAATCACTTTAGGATCAAGATTGCTTAAGGACAGTTCTTTCCATGAGAAAAAGCAAATCCTCAGGAACAAATACAGTCATACATTCTGTGCTGGGCCGTAATGTGGGGAAAGAGATGATCATTTCATCCTATAATACCCAGCATGAAGGATTTAGGATAGAGACAAGGAAAGACAGTGTCGGATATGAGGTTCAGTCACATCTGAACTGTCACTAAGGGAATTGCAGTGTCCTGCACTCAATTTTCTTGGAGCCAGCTTCCTGAAAAATTGTACTATTTTCCATGTCAAAATTCCTTTCTTCCCTGCAGAGGCTCTGTGCTTTCAAACCACCTCTTCCCACCAGTCTTCTAAGTCTTTCAAACTAAAGTGTGATTGTTTGCATCTTAAGGGCAATCAATGGGAACTGGGCAATGCTTTACTCCAAGGAATGAATCAACATTAATGAAATCCTAATTGCAATGACAGTCTATTAGATAAGTGTTGAATGGAGGTCTTTTTTGTCTGCTTAAAGCCTGGTTTTACTTGTGATAAATATACCCACTGCCCCCCTCCCCCTTCCCTTCCTTCCTTACATCTGTTCACCAAACTTCTCTGGGGTGCCTGTTCCATTCTATTCTCTGAAAGTCTGGGAACAGGAGCTTCCTACAACAGAGAGAACTGATCCAAGAAATAAGAATCATAATCATCCAACTGCAATTAGTATTTATTGAATGACTGCTTTTGGCATTTAATCTTTCTAACAGCCCAGCAAAGTAGAAAGTACAATTCCCTTTTCACAGACAGGAAAACAGAGGCACCCGTTTTTTTTGTCCAAGGTCACACGTGTTAAGGTGTGATACTGGGACAGCAACACAGGCAGTCTGATTTCAGAGCTTTTTGTTCCAAGTGAGATTAGATTAAAATAAGCATATAGGGCAGACTTTGAGAGGCAGAGCCTTTAATGTGCACTGCAGGGCCTGAGGAGTTGTGAGGAGGGGCAGGAAGGAGGGCCAGCCTCTTGCTGAGTGCAGAAGAGCCTCGGGTGAGGGGACCACCGTGGGTCGCCCTACTCTTGTCCTTGGCTACCCACAAGGTCCCCCTCCCCCACTAGCAGACACCAGAAGCCAGCAGGCTGGCTGTGCCCCAGGCATGGCTCTGGTCAGGAAGAGGGGATCTTTTGTGAGCTGCGGGCCTGGTCTCTGTTAATGCCAATTACAGTTTCTGCCTGCTTGGAGCTGCGGGGCCAGCAGGCTTCTGTGATCCTGGTGGCTAAGGGTTCTGGCCTAGAAACGTTCAGGATGTGGGACAAAAGTCAGAGTCTGAGAGGAGGGACTTTGTCATTGAATGGAGAGGAAATGGGGTTTCACAGCAGCTCCATGGGGCCCTGCAGCCTTGAGGGCAGAGCTTTCTGGGGCCAGACAAAGAGAAAGAGGAAAGAAAGCAAAATCCAGGACTGCCTCTGGCCACCCCTGCACATTGTACTGTGTCCCTCAGCTCACTGTGTTGTGGCTGCAGATTGGGGGGCTGGCTCCGGAGAGAAGCAGGGAAGGTGGAGAGTGGGCGCTGTCACTCCTGGGCTTATATGCTTTCTAAGAGTTCAGCTATCTGGGCTGTGAGTGCACCGACCCCACCTTCAAAAAAGGCCTCAGAGTCCCCAGCCATCAGGCTCCGTTGGTGGCAGTGGGATAAACTTGAGTAAATGGTGTCACATTAGCAGATTGAGTCCCTATGAAGAGCCGGGTGCGGGGGTGAGGGTGGGCAGGTAGGAGCTGCCAAGAAAACTTGGTCATCTCTTTATGAGATTGTCCTTGGTCTCCCAGCTCCCAGAGGGGTAAGTGAGGGACTCCTGAAACCCTGTGTTAGACAGAAATTTAGACATGAGCACTCCTGGGGACAGGAGGCTGGGACTACTTGAAAAGCAAAGAAAACATGATTTTTTCCCCTTTTCCTTCCCTTTCTTAATCGTTAGCTGTAGATAAGGCACACACAAGCTTGTGGTTTCACACTCTAGCTAAAGAGAATACTGTATCTTCCAAGTGGGCTGATAAGGTCCAGGGTCTACAAATTCCAGACCATGGGGAGAGGTTGGAAAAACCTCAAGGTTTCAAGACAAACTAAATAGAAAACACCCACCTAGGGAGTAAACAGGGACCTACTTTGAAGTAGGTCAACGCAGCCCATTTGCCTTGTAAAAGAACAAGGACTTTGGAAGAAGAAAAGAATACTCTTTGAAAGAACCAGTTAATCATATAAATGTAAACTGAGACCTCATTCAGTGCAAATGCCATCCTGGCGCTTGCCCAATCTCATGCTTGAAGGTACTCTCTCTCTCTGTCTCTGTCTCTCTGTCTCTCTGTCTTTCGCTTTCCCTCTCTGTCTATCTCCCTTCTTCTCCCCCACTTCTCCTCTCTCCCTCCCCCTTCTCTCTCCCTCTCCCCCCCCCGAAAATCTATCATTTTGCAATACACTCTATGTGACAGCCTACGTGTCTTCTCTGAACTCTTTCATCAAAGGCACAAAGAATCAAGATGTGTCACCGTTTCGTAACGGTGTTGGGACCTCTCTGTTTGGACTCGGTTTCCTGTGACACTGTGGCTTGAGGGATGGCCTCACGTCAGTTTGCCCAATTCTTTCCTGACTGCCTGTTGTCCTTGAGCTCCCCTCTTTTATTCTCTGGCACCCTTCATGTTGTCCCCTCCACCTGGCTTTCTGTCCAGTCGTGGCTTCCTCTTGCCCTTCTCTCTACTTCCAGCCTGCTTGGCTCACCAGCCCTCCAGCAGGAGCGAGCATCCATTCTCACGTCACCGTCCCTCCCTCCACTGGGCCCCCCCAGGCCCCTGCTTCCTGTGAGAGTGCTGTCCCCAGTGTCATCTGCAGAGCAAGCAGCCACAGATGCCCAGGACCTGGCCTGTTTCTCTTCTCCCTGGCTCTGGGCTCCAGCTCCACCTGGTGGCTCAGCTGCTCTTGAGTGACTCACTCGAGTCCCCCAGGGGCATGGTTTTCCAGAGCCCATCACTGCAGGTTCAAGGACACCACTTCACCTTGCAGGGCTTGTGCCAGTCTCCCTTTTCCCAGGTGTGACTTTTCTAACCACTGCAAGAAGGGCTAGGGAAGACCCTGGAAGGCCCCAGGCTCAGGCCAAACTTCACCTCTTAAACACTCAGCCCCTTTTCTCCTCCTTGAAATCTCCACTCTTGGGGGCTTCTCCAATCTCCCACCGCAACTACTGCCTCCTGCTTTCACATCCCTAGGAAAGGGACATAGAGGAAGTGGAGGGGAAGCCATATCCCGAACTGCTTCCAGCACCCCCCCCAGTATTTTCAAGGACAGGAATGAGACCTAAAGTGTGATAGAGGATGAATACTGGCTTCCCAAGCCCCCAACACAGCCTTCTCTGTTGCTGTAGCATGACACCTCAACCTACAGGACAAATGACCATTTCTCTCTGTAACGCCCCCCAAAAAACCCCTCACCGTCTCCCTACCTCCTCTTGTGGGGAGCAGGCACTGCTGCTGAGCCTACTTCACTGCCGTTCAGCCCCAGTGAGCTTGGGCTGAAGGCCCAGCATGGCCTCAGTCACAGAGAAGCCTGGCCCAGAGGGCAGGACCCGGACCGGGCATCACACTGACGTGGCAGCACCTTACACTAGGCTGTGTGGACTCAGTGGATGGCGGTGTGGCACTATGCTTTGTGGCAAGCGCTGAGGAAGGGGCTTAGGCTGCCCGTGCACTTGTGTGTAAGTGGATTGACTTGAACCACTTTGAGGGGCTCATTTGCAGAAGAGGTCATCCCACCTGCCGCTCGGGTTGCTGTTGGATGTCCTGTATGCCTGGCATTAATATTAGTCCAGATGGAACCAGAGCCTTTACACACAGCTTTACACACAGATCGCATTTTCTGCATAGAGTCACCAAAGCCTCAGAATCTTGATAAAGAAAGCCACAGTTACCCCATTTTACAGCTGAAGAAATGGAGGCTCAGAGTAGTTAATACTTGCTAAGAATACATAGCAGGAAGAGAGTGGAGTCTGTCTGACTCCAGAGCACAGGCTCTGCAGTGCTGTGAGTACATCACAGGCAGCGCTCTCAGCACTCCCCCAGCCCATCCCCAGGACTTCCTCTAGGCTTCTGAGACCAGAGACTGGAGTCACCGGAGGGCAGGTACTTCTAAGGCCTGCCTTAAGGGACCTCCATCCATTTGCCACTACCTTCATCCTGTCTGATGGCTGGCAGAGGCTGCTTTGACAGCAAAGGTGTCATAGAAGC
The DNA here is from genome assembly GCA_028451465.1 of Erethizon dorsatum. Classification (NCBI taxonomy): domain Eukaryota; kingdom Metazoa; phylum Chordata; class Mammalia; order Rodentia; family Erethizontidae; genus Erethizon; species Erethizon dorsatum. The sequence goes on from CM051838.1 coordinate 68,313,024, forward strand.
TTTTTGTCAGCTTGCCACTTAGCTCTCCTGGAGAAGGAGTGGTAGCAGCATGTGTAAAGGCCCTGGGACTACCTCATGGGACTAGTCAGTGGGCCTGACTCTACTCTTCTAGCAGGTGTCACTGCCACCCGGGACTTCTGAGGAAGGAGAGGGATCTGGTCAGGGACAGTGTTTTTCTTCCCATGACTCAAAGTACACAGGAAGGCCAAACTCTACTCTCGCCTTCCCCTGGGAACCTCCCTCAGCTGCTCCTGCCTTCAAGAGCTCTGTCCTCTGAGCCCTCACTGCTCACAGAATAGAATGAATCTGTATAATATCTTTCGTTATATATTAGCCTTGTTTTTTCAGTTAGTCTGTCAGCTCTTAGAGGGCTGGAGACCACAAACGACCCCTTTTTGCCTCTCCCAGTGTACTTAGAGAAGGCGTGGACTTTCTTGGAGCTTGGCCTTTACTGCTTGGCTGATTGGAGCTTGCTGGACTGTGTCCAGGGCCTGACATGTGCATACGTCTATGGTTTGCTTGTGTCCCTGTGTATGCTTGATTTACATGTTTGTACACATATGTAGGGCATGTATGCTCATGAACGTTGTTATGGTTCATGTCCTTGCACTATGTATGTGTGTAAGTGGTTTGACTCATTCAACAAGCATGTATTGAGATCCTGTCTCAGGTACTGAGGACACAATGGTGAGTAATGTACAGACCACAGTAGCTCCTTAAAGCTGGGAAAAGAGACCAGTAAGGAAGCAGCAGCAGTAAAGGGGTGAAGTTCCATGATGATAAAGTGCATGGTGGGGCACTGTTGTTAGCCAGTCTGGAGAGACAGGTCTGGGAGACTGGTTTTGGCTCAAACTTAGGCTACGTTGGGGTCACATCGTGTCCCCCAAATAGATATGTTCAAGTCCTAAACCCTAATACCTGTGAATGTGACTCTGGATACAGTTCTTTGCAGAAACCATTAAGAAGCACTAGAGTAGGGTGCACAACAATCTGATGACTGTCCTCATAAGAAGAGGGAACTCTGGACACAGGGGCACACACGGGAAGAAGATCTGTAACGACAGGTAAGATCGGGGTGCTGTGTCTATGAGCCAGGGAATGCCAAAGACTGTGAGTGTCCGAAGCTCCTGTGGGCAGGAGACTATAAGTGACCCCTTTTTGCCTCTCCCAGTGCACTTAGATGAAGGCTGGAACTGTTTGAAACTCAGAGAGGTATAGACAGGTTCTATCTCTACCCCCCAAGAAGGCACCAGCCCTGCTGATACCTTGATTTTAGACTTCTGGCCTCCAGAGCTGTAAATGAATAAATTTCTGTTGTTTTAAGCAACTGAGTTTGTGGTAATTTGTAATGGCAGCCCCAGGAAAGTAATACAGAGGTTTACTAGGAATCTGCCAGGTGAGGAGTTGGTCTGTAGTGCATCTTGGAGGTAGGAACATGTTAGAGCATGTATATTTGCGCATAAGGTTTGCATGGCTGAGTGTATGTATGTGAACCTTTTATGTGTCCATGAATGTGCTTTTTGGAGTTTTGCTCTGTTTTTATGATTTGTATGTTTCTGTATGCTCTTGAAATATTTGTTTATGTCTTCATGTATAAATACCACATTGTTTCTATGGTGTGAGAAACTGAAAGTGTAAATAAGGGTCAAAATGTATAATAGTATTGTGAAATAGGAAGAAAATGCTCAAATGGGGAGGGACACAAGAGAGGGTGTAGGGTGAAAGGAAAGAAGGGAAAAGTAAAATAAAATGAGAAAAGAAGGAAAAATGGAAACAAAACTTTTAAAATGAGGAGGGAAGGAGGGATTGAAGGGAGGGTAGGGGAATGGGAAAAATAAAAGAAACAAGTTATATCATGTACAGGTACAAATTCTCTATGATGAATGTGATCATTATGTATACATAAAATGTACCAATAAAATCTGATAGGAAAAAAAATAAACCAAAGCAAAACAATGACAACAACAACAAAAAACCCCAAACAAACAAAAGATTTGTGTGTGTTCTGACATGCATGTGTTCTTTGTATGTCACGGCACTAAGTGGATGGGACACAGGTATGTGCATTCAGTCCAAAGCAGTGGTCCATGCTTTGGTCACAGGAAGAGTTTAAACTAGGCAGAGCCCCATTTCTTTGTGTGTAGGAAAGTTGCTTTGTGCTTATTGTGAGTGGCAAAGACCTGGTCATGCAGATATCAGAGCTCGGAATTCATCTGTCCTGGTTCAAGAAGACAGGGAGGATGCCACCTAGATTGCATTGGGTGGTAGGAGGCATATGTGTGACAGAACTGCTGAGTTCTTGAGTTTGAGTTTGACAGCTAGAGGTGGCCTTTTTTTTTTTTTTTTTTTTTTTTTTAATGTGGGTACCGGGAGTTGACCTCAGGACCTTGAGCTTGCCAGCAAGTGCTTGTGCCACTGAGCGATATCACTGGCCCTTTTTTTCCTTTATGTGGGTTCCAGGAGTCGAACTCAGGACCTTGCACTTGCCAGACAGGTACTTATGCCACTGAGCCATCTCACCAGCCCAAGGTGGCCTTAAAGATGGTTCTGACTCCCCTTGCATTTTGGCCCAGACCCCACTGGCACTACTCCCTAGGAGTTCCCAGAACAGCTTGTAAAAGGGCATCCCATGATTTGGCCAAATGCCCACCTGCCTCCCTGGAGAAAACCTTGGGGGAGCCCCACTCCCTGGACAAGTGTTGCAACTGAGGGCAAGAATCAGGAAAAGCCCCTCTCCCCCATCCCAGGACCTCCTGCTAGGACATCCAAAAAAGCTGTGTATGTGTGCATTTTTCTAAAGAGCTCACAACCAGGGAGCCCATGCTCTAGGAAATCCAAGAAGCCTTTCTCTAGCTTAGGCTGACATTGAGAGTGTGAATGTGTGCGTGGTGTGTGCAGGTGTGTGCAAGCATGCGGAACTCCCAACCTGCTTCCTCTCTGAGAATATGGCTGGATCCGGATGTCAAGTGCAGCCCCAGGCTCTGCCAGCTGCCACCATGGTCAGATTGTAGGGGGCTGCCCTTGATGGGGATGGTAGAACAGACGGAGCCTGTGTTAAAGAGAGGAAGGGAGGGGTGGAGCCTGCTGCTTTGTGGGGAGGGCTGGCCTGTAACCTGGAGGAGCTCCTTGTTATGAGCTGTCTGAGATACACTTGACCCTAGATGGCTACATTCAGGATGGAACCCTGAAGGTGGCGCTGGGCTGGTTGTGTGGAGTGGGGACGGAGGAGGTGCACACGGGAAGTTTCGAAGGTTCCTTGTAAGAGGAAGTGGGAGTGTTCAGGACCTTGGTCAGTACCCCTGGATTCCTGCCGGGCCAGCTTTCTCTGCCGGTTTTCCAGCCAGCTCTGTCCCTGTCCAAGCCTTTGGATATGGTGGAGATGCTGAGTTCTGTGAACCTATATATAAAGTTCAGGACATAGTTTGGGGCTTCTTTGGATTACAGGAGATTTTAAGGATCCTTCATGGGTAACTAGGGGTGCTGAAAAACTGGTGCTCAGGGATGGGGATGTGTGAAGGCACGATGGAAGGAAGAGGAGGAGCAGCCTGGAAAAGAGAAAGCGCCCATGGCTTGGGTTGTGTCTCTCCCCACTTATCTCTGCTCTGGGCCAAGCAACCTGGGCCTTACCAACCTGCCCAACCTTTCTCCTGTGTGCTCCTCAACCCTTGTAGATTAGAGGTCTCCTTGAGGTTGTTTTCTAAGGCTTCTCCCATGTCCCTTTGTCCTGCTGCCCCACTTCCTTTCTGTGCCAGCCTGTTGCCTTCATAACCCTGTCTGTTGCATGCCCTATTACAGCCACCAAGACTTCAAATGGCATGGTGTGGAGGATCCTCTGGCTCCCAGATGTGATGGTTCTCTTCCCTCCAATAAACCTTTTACAAGCAATTAATTAACCTCTTCACATCTTTTTTGTGGAGCCCACTGCAGGGATGGAGGCAGAAGAGACTTGTCCCCTGAGGTCTCTCAGGTGGATGTGTGGCTACCCCAGCAGATGCTGGGGATTCTCTTCCAGAGCAGTCAGCCCTTTCCTAACTTTGCAGCTGGCTGCAGTGTGATCCCAACTCCAAGGAAAAATAGGGGTCACCCTGTCTGCCCTCTTCTCTGGCTTAGTCTCCAAACTGCCTTCATCATTTGCTCCTTCCAGTCCTGTCCCAGGCAACCTCTGGGGTCAAAGGTCATGTGCCAGGTTTTAGGGGAGAATGCATGTGTGTGTTAAGAAGCACAACCTCAGGTGGCAATGATAACCTTTCCCCTGCATGCTGGGCCTGCTATTTTGATGCAGTAAATGGCATGGAAACGCAGTGTGTCTACCTGCAAATGTGTTCAACATCCTGGCCACTTAGTGGGGAGCACACAGCCCCCTGAGCAGTCTAACCTAGGGTCTAATCTTTTGCTTCCTAGGTGTTGTGCCCTCAAATGCTGAGGCACAGGGTGAAGGGAACTCCGGGCTCACCTCAGCTGGTCCCGAAGCCAGTGGATGAAGACACTCCCTCTGCTCTGGATATGTGACAGCTGGGAGAGACAGGGCCTAGGTTGGGACTCAGAGGAAAATTAGAGTGGGAAAGACACAAAGTGAGGTATTAATTATGCACCTGCTGATACCAGACATTGAACTAGACACACTATACAAGCTAATGCATGCCCTCCTTCAGACACCCAAGAATTTCTTAAGGAAACTGGATTAACAAAATGCTGAACTGGCTCCAGGTTACACAGTAAGTTGTAATGCCAAAACTTCACTAAGATTTTTTATTACCTGAGCAAAATTTTAAAATGTAAATCAGATAGTGCCACCCCCTGGTTAAATTTCTCATTTGGCTTCCTAGTGGTGTCAGCAAAAATCTCCTGTGGCCAGCAAGCCCATGTACCTCTCAACCACACCTCCTCCTACCCCTGTCACTTACTCTGCCTGGCTGCCTGGCCTGCTTTCAGTCCCTGTAGCACACCTGCTCATTCTCTTCTCAAAGCTCTTGACCTTGCCATACCAAATGCTTGGGACAGTTTTCTTTTGAATTTCCATGGGGCAGCTTATTCTCATTCATCCTGTCAAGTGCTGCCTCCTCAGAGAGGCCTTCCTTGACTGCCCCAACAAGCACCACCTCCTTCTGTCTCTTTCTATCCTTTCATCCCAATTTATTTTCTTTTTCTTTTTTTTTTTTTTTTTTTTGTGGGTACCAGCAGGCGCCCGTGCCGCTGAGCGATATCACCGGCCCTTTTTTAGTATGTGGGTTCCAGGAGTCGAACTCGGGCTTGCGAGGCAGGCGCTTACGCTGCTGAGCTATCACACCGGCTCCCAATTTATTTTCTTTACAGCACTTAAGAGCATTTGAAGTTATTTATTTGTTAACTTGTCCATTGGTGCTCTTCACTAGAAAATAAGCTCCTTGTCTCTCTTGCTTAACGTTGTATTCCTAGGGCCTGGTGCTTAGTAAGTGCTCAATAAATGTTTGATACATGAAGGGACTGAGGAGGTGTAAGTGGGCCCCAAGGGAGCAGTGGAGGAAGTGGGAGACAGGCTGTGTAAAGGACTCAGCCAGTGGGCTGCAGATCACATTGTAGCCTGATCACGGAGGCTCTGGGGTTCATAGCAGAAAGTGTACCTGTCCAGCTGTCTCTTCGTGAGGTGGTCTGGTCCCCTTCCTGCACATTTCCTTAGACTTTGCATGAAGCCAGGTAAAAGGGAAGAGCCTGAGATGGGTGTCCTTGGGCCCCCTTAGCATTCCCAGTCTTCCTTGATTTGGGGTGAAGCTCAGGGAAGCTCTGGAGCACACTCCGCCTGCTCCCAGGGTTGCACCAGGCATTGCCTGGAGGAGGGGGAGACTGCTGCTCAAAGAACCTAATCTTTTGCTTTCCCTGACATTCTTGGATTTGGCATTTACAACCTCAGGGTTCTATTCCAAGGAGGCCTTTTGCATTTGATGTAAATATTATGGTGATGAGAGGTGACACAGAGAATACCCTGTAGGAAATGTAAATCCACCCCCACCAGGCTGGGAGTCTCTCCCTGCTGCTGCTTTGGGTTGCTATGCAGGGGATTGATTCTTCCCAGTTCTTGGCTTAACCCAGAAGAGTCTCCCCACTTCCACCCATAAGCAGCAGGGTCTGGGAGTTGCACATTAGTTATTTTTCCAATTTGCAGAACGACATTCATCCATCAATGTGAGAAGCAATTGTGGCAAGGCTTGGAACCTAGTGGTGCTGCAGCCATTCTTTGAGGGGAGGGATATCACCTCTCAGAGGAGGCTTGGGAAGTCCTTCACTCTAGAGGCATGGGGTTGGAGGATCCAAGCCAGTAATGGGCACTGTAGTTCTCCGAAGTCAGCTGCTCTCTTTCACTTCCTCAATGACTCCTGTTTCCCACTTGTCTCCCAGTAGAGTTTAACCCTGATTTATGTGTCCCTTTACTGAGCACTGGGGACTGCTTGCAACTGCAAAGAGACTTCCCAAAGTCCCTAGGAAATGATGTTCATCATCTCCACCTGTAATCATGGTAGGGAACAGCTGTCTTGAGTGGTTTGCAGGATCAAGGAGATCACACACATATGCTGGTGTCTCTTTGATGTACTGTGTGTTCAGGGACAAATGACTGAATTTCTTTGAGCTTTGGTTTCCACATCTTTCAAATAAAGAAGATGATACCTGTGTCATAGAGTCACGTGAGGATCACATAGGATTATGTGAGTGCATGTAAGGGGCCTACCAAAGCCCTTCACGTGAAAGAACACTCGAGATGTGGGGACAGGTGTTACTTGGCACAGAGGGCTTCTGAGGGGATAGTGTGGACCAGGCACATATGCATGTATGATGCCTGTTTATTATTATGGTCAGTACCCCTAGAGATCAGATTCTGGAGTCAGAGATGCAGGCTTCAAACCCTAGTGCAGCCGCCAGACACTGAACTTCCCAAAGTTTTGCTTTCTTCATCTTTAAGAAGGGCGTGATAGTAAAATCCATGTCAGATTTTGTGAAGATTAAATGGGATAGTGCTTGGCTTATGCCAGCTTCTTTCTGAATGCTCCAGCAAAAATTTTTGTGTGGTTTAATGGGAAAGACTCTGAATTTGAGATAAAAGGATCTGGGTTTAATCTACTTCCATCTCTTATCTACTGTGCTATCTTGGGCAAATCACTTCTATAGAAAAGGCATAATATCATCTAGTTATATGCATGTAATTATGTAGGGCCAGGGTTTGAACCCAGGGTCTTGCACATGCTAGTGAGGGCTCTACCACTGAGTCACATTGCCAGCCCCTGTCACCTAGCTTTAGATTGCCATGAAGAAAGCTTAACATTTGCATAAAGAATATGCAAGATTATTATTTATATAATAAATGAATAAAGTGGAAAGATTTGGGATCTTGATTCAGAGAACCTGGATGGGAATCTTAGGTTTATTATTTACTCTCTGTATGATTTGGGACAAGTGACTTCACCTCTGTGAACCTTAGGTTCTCATGGTATAAAATAGGATTGTACTTATACCCTACCATTATTGTAGAATTAAATTAGACAGTGAATATTAAAATACCTCATAAACCATAGGGCACTGTGTTCACTGTATAGTTTAATATTACTTTGTGCAGAGCCTTGAGCAAGGAGCTATGAGGGCTCCAAGGCCATTCAAATTTCTTTGTCCTAGTCCTAGAGGAGCTATGATAGATTTGAGGACAGAAGGCAGAAAATAGGGGGCAGAGCTACATGGAGATTTTTATCCATTCATTAATTGTGTTTGTGTTCCCAGAGTGCCTTCCAAACACTAGGCTTGAAAGGTCTACTGGAGATTTTAAGTTAGGCCTGAGAGAGGAGCTTTGAAGGCCAAGGTGAGGCCTCTGGAGTGACTGTTTTGTAGGTAGAGTTTTGTGAAAGCTTGTATGCTGTCTCTACTCCTGAGTTCTCTTGTGGACCAGGCTTTGGCTCCCTGAGTCACTTTCTTCAGCCACCTCTGAGGTCCAAATATGCAGAGTCCATTGTGAAGAGAGCATCTGAATCAGCCATTTAGCGGGTGGCCTCTCTTAAAAGGTCAGTGGCCTATCTGGCCACCACAGATGGCAGCCACAAAAGACCTGCCGAGAATCCAATCTTATACAGCAGCAAAGGCTCAAGGCACTTCCCCCGGGAGTGGGAGGGTGAGTTGCAAGGTGATTTTGCTGCTGTCACAATCTCCCTTTAGACACAGCCTGTCCTCGAGGGCAAAAATAGCAGCTCCAGAGGCAGGAGAGGGTTCTGACATCATCCCCAGGTTCAGCCAGCAAAACCCACTCCAGACTGCTGGTCTCTCTTGCCCCTTGGATATTTGAGCTAATGCCCAAAGGGACTAAGTTGGTGGCCCTGAGACCACTTCTAGCCTCTTGGCCCCAGTTCTGGGCTCTGTCTACAAACAAGTCTCTCCTCACTCCAGTTTTTAGCCCCCAGGTGAAGTGGAGTGCATTCAGCCCACCTTCAGCTCTCCAGGGCTGAGTGCTGCAGACCTGCAGGGGCAGGAGCACACAGGCTGGGCTGGAGATACTGGGGTGGCACCTGGTCTGGAGGCTGAATTGAGGGGAAGACATTCTGTAGTCCCTGGGAGGTGGGAGGAGGGGAGGGAGGTTTGCAGGGAGAACAGAGGAGTTTGTGCACAGATGTGTGTGTGTGTGTGTGTGTGTGTGTGTGTCTTGCAGCAGGAGATGGCAGGCAAGAATGGGGAGTCCACAGCCTCCACTGATTAGAAGGGTTTTGAATTTGATAAGTTATTTTGTATTGGGGCAAAATGATTTGACCAGATTTCAAATGTCTCAGAGAAGGGAAGCTCCTCTTGGGCCAAGTATTGATTGCATTTAGTAGAGCTGGGACTTTCTCACCTAAAAACAACAAAATAAACATCTAAGAGAAGGCACTAACTTACCGCTGTCTCTCTTTCTGTCTTTCTCACCTCTCTCCTTCCTTTCCCTTCTCCCTAAGAACAGGAAAGGATCCAGAGACCAACCCAAGCCCAGCTGGGGTTTGGTTGATGTTGCTGATGTTGAAGGCTAGGGAGCTCCTTTGGGGCAGATTGATGGTGGGGGCTGGGGACAACAGGGAGCTTTGGGTTGGTCCCATTCTTCACAGATCGATTTTTGCCAAACAGACTGTCAGAGCCTTTGATAAATCACTAACCCAAATGATGAATGCCCTGAGGCTGGGTGGGGTGGGGGAAGGATTCTAATCTGGGAGGCTCCCTGGGAAAGAAGAGGTGTAAGGGGAGAGGGCTCGTAGACAGAGGGAGCCAGGTGAAATTAGCCCTAGAAATTCTGTGCACTATCTCCAATACCTTGTCTCTCAACAAGATTTGACCACAATCATGAACTCAACAGCACTTCAAAATTCACTTTCAGCCTGTCTCTTGTCTGTCTCTTGCTGTCTTTCTCACTGTCTGCCCCTTTATCTGCTTTCCAAATGGACTCTGATCAGTTCCTCCCAGGAGAGGATTCTCTTGGGCTTCCTAGAAAATGGAAATGTGTAAGGAAGGCAGGTAGCAAGTGTGGGCTTGGCAGTGGGGAGTGAAAGGAGAGGGGAAAAGTGGCCTCATGGAAGGTGTGGGGTGAGCTGCAGCAGAGACCAGCACCAGCAGAGGGAGGGAGGGGGCTGAGCAAATACAGACATGAGTTTGTAGGGCAGCTCTTTCCAGAAACAAGTTGGTTTCCAGGGAGTCTTATTCTTCCTGGAGAGAAAGGTCATGCCATGTGGTTCTCCTGCCCTCCCTCAAAGCAATGAGAACAGAGATCTGCCTCAATTGGGCTCCCTGAGGAATAGCAAGTGTGGAGGGGGGAAGAGATCAGCTCAAAGACACAGAATTGATCTCTCATCATGGCCAGAGCCTAGCCTGAAGGCAGACCAGAGCATAGCCTGAAAGTTTGAATCAGCTCTGGGTGACCTCGGACACGTGACTTAGCCTGATTCACCTTCTGGTTCCCATCTATGAAACAGGAAAATAGAATAGGCTCACATGAAGCTTATATTAATGAAGATCATATGACATGCAATCTTAATTGATATAAACTTGGGTTTGGCCCATAGCAAGCATTAAGGAAATGTTAGCTAGAAGCATTATTGTTCTTCCAGGTTGCAGCACACCAGATTCAAAAGTCACAAAAATTCAAAATGTATTGGCCATTCTGCAGTCAAGAGAATCCTAGCTCTGTTTGAGAGTGGCAAGGTACTGAAATTGTCCATCTGTAGGCCAAGCCATGTCTATCCTCTGACCCTCCTGTCAACACTGATGTGCCACAGGACAAGGTCTCCACTTCCCTCTCTGTATGGACAGCTGGAACCTGGCCCTCCATGATCCTGCTGGCACCCCTGGCCAGTCCCAGGTGTCAGCCCTTGTGAGTGGACTTGCTCCTCTCTCCTGCTCTACACAAGGCCACTCCCAGCTTTCCTCGGCCATGGCCCTGTCCATGGTGCTAACCCACGTCCTACCCGAAGACCTCTGCAGAACTTCCACCTCAACCCTTCACTCCAGCCCCCAACTTGAACATCTCAGAAGATCTCCCCAGTCACCAGGAATGAAGTCTGAGCTCACGTTCTGGAATGCTGCCAGGAAGGAAGCTGCGCTAGTATAAAGAATCACAAAAGGCCGCAGGTAATTATGTCTCTTTTAAGCTGCTAACAGGATTGGCCGTTTGATAAATGGGAGGATTTGAGGCTGTTTTGTCACTGACAAGCTGTTGTAAGATCATATTGGAAGCTGAAGACAGTTTATCTTCATGTGTGTGGTGGAGAGAGGGGAATTCTCCATGGATTTTACACCCTCTTCAAATTAATGTGATTTCCTAGGCCAGTGCCATGCACGGGAGTGAGTGATCTTTATGACTCACCCTCTGATTAGATTACCTGGCTCAGCAGCCACCTCCAGTCCCTCGGAGTGCCATCGAACTCCCCAGACCCATCCCTGCTCCCCTCTCTCCAGCTCCCCTCTGACTTCATGGCTCCTCTCCTCTAGCCCTCCTTGCACATCCAGCTGCTGAGCGAGCCCACAGCTCAATTACTGCTGGCTCGCCTTAGAGACAGGAAGATCTGGTTTCTACGGTTCCTCTGGAGGGAGCAGAAGAGAGGGATGTAGGGTGGGAAGAAGAGGAAGGGAATGGTGGGGGGAGGAAAGCAGCAGAGGAGAGGAGAAATGAGATAAGGAGGGAGTTGAAACAGAAACAGAAACACAGCTGAGCCATAGATAAGAAGAGAGACAAAAACAGTGGAGGAAGGGTTTTTTTCTTTCATGTCTAGAACACTCCTTGCAACCACAGACACCAAGGTGATCTCCTTTCCTGAGCCCCCAAATTAAGCAGGTCTTCTGGGCATTTTCTATAGAATAACTTGGTTTGTCTTCTTCATAGCACCTACCACCATTATCTTGTTTGTTTATTTTTTGCTTGTATTATATTTGTCTTGACTCAAATTATAAGACCCACTGGGCAACGGTCATGGCTGCCCTGTTCCTCTCAGGACTCCAGCATCAAGCACTCAGTAGGTTCTTGGTAAATATTTATGGAATGTGTGAAAAGGCAGGGATTTGGAAGGAGGTCTGATGGGCCAGGGCTGGTTTGTCCTCCTGGCAGAGGTCTGGAGGTGAGTGGGAGGCTTCCAGGTACTGGGTTGGATCTCTAAGGTCATGATCACTGGCTAGATCTGAGGAGATAGTTCTGGGAAGGGAATGCTTCAGTAGTTCTTTGGACAGAATTAGGCATCCTTCAGAACAAAGCAAGTATGAAGCACTTGCATCAAAGTCCTCTGGGAGGTTGTATTTTCATAAGCATTTCTGGGATTCTGGTGCAGTTGGTCTGAAGACCACACCTGGAGAAACACTTCTGAGAAACAGGTGAGCTGGGGGACCTGGTCATGGGGACATCTCAGTAGAACCAATGATCTGGGGTGTACAGTGTGTGTGTGTGTGTGTGCTGGAGGGGTAGTGGTTGGAATACTTGCAATGATATAAAAAAATCTAAAGTCCATTATTTCTATCCAGGTGCCACCTCATTCTGCATACCCATTTCAGGTTACTTGTGGGCAAAGTTCAAAAGTGAGGCTAACCTTCTGGGGACAGTTCCCCAACCCTACCCAGGACCTTGGAAGAAGAGGAAGACAACAACAGATGTGAGGAGGGAACGGAGCCCTCCCTGCCCCATTCCCAGGGGCCTCTGCTCCTTCCACCCACTGAAGTGTCTGCAGCTGGTAAGCCATGCCTCATTTCCCAGGCAAGCTGTGCACCCACCCTCAGGCCCCAGGCCAGGCTCCCCCCAGCATCTTTTAGGGGCCTCCCCTAGACTTGTCAGCAATCTATGCTTCAGGATTTATTGGCTGCCACCCCAGCATATCATCCTCATCCCCCTAAACGTGCACCCCTCAGACTTCACAGCTCTATTGTGCCAGACACAGGCAGGACCCCCAAATGTTCCTGACATACAGCAATGAGTACTCAGGGATGAAGGATAGTGTGCCCAGCAGTGGGACAGCCTGGGCATCTCCATGCTGGGCCTCAGCATGGGCCTGAAAATAGGGGGGAAGAGTATGGCAGTCAAGGTCCAGCCAGTTGAAAAATAGCTCACCCCATTTCACTTCTGCCTAGTGAAACCAAAGCTACCACCTCCTCCCATTCTCCTTACACCCCAGGAACCCTGGCCTTCAAGCTCAAATAATCCATGCTCTGTCTGCCTCGGAAATGTCCTCGTGCATACTGATCCCTTGTCTGCAATGCTCTCCTACCTTCTTTCATCCTCTTTCTCTGGTAGCTCCTACCTCTCTCCTTGGTAGACTTTTCCAGATCTGCTGGCTCTTATCTACCATTTGCAACATTTAGCACTCTTGTCATTATATATTCCTTGTCTGTCTTCTCTACTGGACAGTGAGCTCCATGATAAGAAGGACCACACCTGTGTGTCTTGTCCTCTGCTGTATTCCTGTTGCTACCACCCATGGTGCATGGCACCTGGTGAGCACTCAGATAGGAAGACAAAAGCTTAGACAAATTCATCTGTTTTAATACATGGTTCTCAAGTGTGCACTTTATTAGGCCCCGAGCATACAGCAGCAGGCAAAAATGCATCCTCCCTCCCCTCACCTAGGGGTGGCTGGGATCTGGGGGGAAGGGCATCACAATCAAGTCATCATTTCAATTCATGTAAAAGTGCAACTGTGATGAGTGCTGTAAAGGAGAGTTTCATATTGTCAACCAAGAACATAGAAGGATGATTTGATTAAGTAAGGAGGCTACAATGGTTTAAATATGAAGTGTCTCCTGAAGACTCTTGCTTTTCTTTAAGACTCCTGTATTGAAGGCTCAATTCCCAATGTAGAAATGCTCAGAGGTGGAGCTTAGTGAGGTGATCGGATAATAAAGGCACTGACCTCATCAAGTGGATTAATCCATTGATGAGCTCATCACTGAATGGGCTGTTGGGAGCTGGGCCTTGTTGGAGGAAATAGGTCACTGGGGGTGTGCCTTTGAAGGAAATATCTCTTCTCAGGCTTTTTCCTTTTCTCTCTGTTTCCTGGTTGCCATGAGATGAGCAGATTTCCTCCTCCATGCCCTTTCTGTCATCATGTTTCTACCTTGAAGCCAGCCAACTATGGAATACCTCTGAAACTGAGCCAAAATTAACCTCATGGCCTTTAAATTGTGGATGTGACATAAAGCTGACTAATTCAAGAGATCAGGGAAGGCTTCCTTAAAAGATGAAATTTCTGGGGCGGTGAGATGGCTCAGCGGCATAAGCGCCTGCCTGGCAAGTGCAAGGTCTTGAGTTCGACTCCCGGTACCCACACACAAAAAAAGGGCCAGTGATATCGCTCAGCAGCACGGGCACCTGCTGGCACATAAGGTCCTGAGTTCGACCCCTGGTACCTACAAAAAAAAAAAAAGAAGAAGAAGAAGAAGATGATATTTCTTTCGGATGGATAAGGTTGTATAGAGCAACAATGAAAGGAAAAAAAGTATCCTGAATATAGGGAGTAGCATGTGCAAAGGCCCCATGGCAAGAGGGAACATGGCTTCTATAAGGAACAAAAGCCTGAAAGGAGTGAAATGTGTGGGGTGAGTGGGGAGGCTGGAAGCACGCAGAGGCCAGATCATGCAGGGCCTTATCAACTAAGGTGGAAAGTTTGTGTCTTCATCTAAGAGCAAAGGGTTTAAACACTAAAGAATTTAAATAGCAGGGGGTGGGCAACTGCAGCAGTGATATAATCAGAATTGCATTTTAAAAAGGTCCCTTGGGCTTTCCTGTGGAGAAGGAGGAGAAGGGCTCAAGGGGCAGGGAAGAGGCCAGTCAGTGGTGCACTGCAGCCACCCAGGTTTGGCCCACTGGTGGTAGAGGTCTAGAGTAGTGAAGAGGTTTTGAGAGAATATTTTCAAGCCATATCACAGCTTGGTAGCAAAACCAGGACCAGCACCCATCCCTGTCCTTTGCACCTGCCTGTAGCTGCTGGCCTTCTGTCACTGGGCCACCATAAGGAGGGGTTCCCAGGCTTCCTCCAAAAGTGCCTCTGTGCCCATATTTTTGCTGTGTCCTTGTGGATGCCTACATGCGTATTCTAGGCTGGAAGGCACTGGCTGGCCCCATCTAAGGGGTGGCTTTTTCTCACCACAGGTGCTTTGCATGCTGGGAATTGTAGTTCTGGAGCTGGAAACCTGGGCCTGCTCCCCACTGTGGGTCTGGCAGGCAGCCTGGTTGCCATGGCAGCAGCTGGGCTGGAGCCACCGAACCATTTCATCCACAGCTCTGCTGCTTCTGAGAGCTCCCAGAAAGAAAGCTTGGGCTCTGGAGAGGAGGGGGAGGAGGAAGAAAGGGGGATAAGGGAGGAAGGACCGTTTGGGCCTTGCCCAGAGTCCTGGGCTAAGCCTCGCCCTGCTCTGGGGCTTGTGTGCTGACTCGAGAGACATCACCAGTTCATCCTCAGAGTGCGGCTCCCCAGCACTGACTGCCTTGGCTGCTCTGCTCGTGCCAGTCAGCCCCTGTAGGTTCAGCTCTGTGAATGCAGAAGTCTGCACTAGACACAGAGAGAGCAGGAGGCAGCCCTCCTCCCTAGGGAGCTCAGAGCCTGCATGGAAAATAAGGAAGTCCAAGAGAATAATCCTAAAGGAAAAGTTCTGTCCATTTTTTCTCTGAAATGTCCCTAGAACCCATGCCCTTCTTTCTGCTCCTTGGCCACAGTCCTAGTTCATTCTATCTCCCCTGGAGAAGGCTTTCTAAAACACAGATCTGGTCCTGTCACACCCCTGCTTAAAATTCTTCAATGGCTCCCCTTTGCCCACGACTGGATCAAGTCCAGACTCTCTAGTAGGACCATTCATGGCCTTTCAGATTCTGGCCTGAGGCTCCCTCCTGCCCAGAGATCCTCCTGCCTCCCCCTCTGCTTCAGCCATCCAGAAGTTTCCTGGTTCCTCCTTCATCCCTCCACCCTTGCACAGGCCCACCTCTGCCTGAGCTGCCCTTCCCTCCCTCTCCTACCTCACAGCCGAGCAAACCCAGCTGAACACCCCCTTCTTGGTGAAGTCTTCCAAACTTCTCCACCAGGGGAAGAATGAATGGCCTGCTGCTCAGAGCTCCCAAAGCACTTTGTACATCACTTGCAAGCATTTATCACCCACCTTGTGATTATTGTCTCTGTTGCTCCCTCTCCCTCTCTGCTGCATCTGAGCCATCCTGGGGTCCCCAGTGCCCAGCACAGCATCTGGCACAAGGTAGGCACTCCATGAATGGTGAGTGGGATTGAACTCACCAAAGGAAGGCTATTTGGGCTCTTGCTGCTCTCTTTTCCCCCTCCCTGGACTCTATTCTGCTGCTGTTCCTTCCCCATTCTCCCTTGGGGCCCTGCACACCTTGAGCGATGACAGGCAGACCTGATTGAGCGGTGCTTTCTATTCTGGGCAGGGGCGGTACAGCCACCTGCATATGGAGGCTATAAGCCTCTTCATGTCACTTGGGAGTTTGTATCAACTCACACCTGGGTCTCTAGAGAGGAAGTACCCCTGTCTTCAGGGGAGCCATGATTTATGGACTCAGCTCCAGGAACTGAAAAAACTAATTAGGCTTCTCTGCTTCTCCACCTGGAGGCAGAATAATTCCAGGAAAGTCCCTCCTCCTGGGCAGAGACTCTATCTGCCCCAGCCTTAGCTCTGAGGCATCCCCATCCAGCCTTCCACCCGTATTGGCTCTGCCCTGGTCAGTAGTTCTGAGCTTCCTAGGCCAGCTTTCATGCAGTAAAACTGTGACTACTTCTTGACATGTAGGCAGCCTTTCCTAGGTTTCTATTCTTTTTTTTTTTTTTTGTGGGTACCGGGGGGTCGACCTCAGGACCTCGCACGCCAGCAGGCGCCCGTGCCGCTGAGCGATATCACCGGCCCCTTTTTCGTATGTGGGATCCGGGAGTCGAACTCGGGCCCTCGCGCTTGCCGGGCAGGCGCTTAAGCCGCTGAGCCATCTCACCGGCCCCTAGGTTTCTATTCTTTCTAAATCTCATTTCTTCATCATACTAGGATTAAAAAAAAAAATCTTTGCCTGCCTAGATCATTTATTTACGTACACAGTCATTCATTCACTTACGTACCACAAAGATTTTTTTAGGTGCCTACAATAGCCAGATGCTGCATTAGTCTGAGAATGCAGAGGTGAATCAGAGACACAGCCCCTGGCCTCGGGAAGCTTACAGTGTGTGGGGAAGATCACCATTACAGTGCTTACAGGCACAGTGCAGACTGTGAAGGGCAGCCTGGCCTGATCTAGGATATCAAACCTTTTTGTTCAATGACTACTTAATGTTCACCTGAGATACAACAGCCATGAAAGATAGTGATGGGACTGCCTCAGGTCCCCCTTGCACAGAAAAAGCACAAAGAAGGCTCTG
The DNA here is from genome assembly GCA_028451465.1 of Erethizon dorsatum. Taxonomy (NCBI): domain Eukaryota; kingdom Metazoa; phylum Chordata; class Mammalia; order Rodentia; family Erethizontidae; genus Erethizon; species Erethizon dorsatum. The sequence continues at coordinate 68,329,874 of CM051838.1, forward strand.
AACAGCCACTGCATACTGCAATTGTGAGAGGGCCAGGAAAGAGGAAGATGAGAACTCCGTAGCTGGAGACAGGTTCCAGGCTCCCCAGGGTCTTGGAGAGGACTGCCTGAGATGGGGAGCCAGGATCCTTTGCACCTAGCAGAGGTGAACATGAATGGACGGAGCCTTGGCAGGACTGACTGGGTGGTGTGGAAGCTGACTCATGCTGTTCTCCTTACTGCAGCTGCTAATGCTGGGCCCCCAGCCCTGAGCTGCATCCTTAGGCCTTGTCTCTGCTCCTGCGGCTGCTGGGAATCAGGGTCTTGACTCAAAAGATTTGGGGCTCCAGGACCTGGAGGAAGATAAGAGGTGGTAAGGAGTGAGGAATAGGACAGGTGGGTGGAGATCCATTGCTAATCCTTGATGTTTCTAGAGGAAAAATTGCCATCTTGCTCTGTGAGCTGTGGGTCTATTTCCTCATCTATAAAATCTGCTAAAAGCTGGACAAGGAAAGCTCTAAGGGCTGTTTGGCTTCTCTTACTTCTGCAGTTGGAACAGGGAGATGGCAGAGGGAGGCTCTGCAGAGAAACTCTGGCTCCACCCTCTGCCAAGGAACTCAAATCAACATTTATTGACATTTTTCAGAATGCCCTCAGTGCCGGTGACATTTCAGAGACCTGCTCTCTGAGAGGGTTGGAGGATACAAGGCTGACCCCAAAGTCATGCTCCAGGCTCAGACCAGCTGTGACCACAGGCCCCACTTAGGAACAAGCCTCATATTCCAAAGAGCAGCAAAGCGCCTCTCTAGGGTTAGTGCTGGCCTCACTCAGGGACCTGCATCACACTTGAAAAAGCTGACTGGAGCAAGGGTGAGGCAGGTCTGGCCCAGCTTCTTCTTTACCAAACCTCAATGTCCTTCCTTACCAATACCTCTACAAAATGGAGCCCATAATCGCTGATTCCTTCAAAGAGTGCTTGTGGGCCTCTGACTATACAATCGTGAGAAAAGGGAGGTGTTTCATAAACTGTCAGTTGTTGTCCCAGTGTGAGGAGCTCTGATGGGAACATTAAGCCCTGAGGGTGGGGGTGGAGTGTGGGAAGATTAACCGTCCAAAGGCTGGAGGAACCAAGCCAGTTTCTGGCAATTTCACAGATTGAAAAGAACCACTTGGCAGGTGGAGGTTAACAGAGGGGATCCAGGGAACATTTTGATGTCCCTGTTGATGCTGACAGATGGCCACAGAGCTGTGGGGGTGTCAGAACCAACCCATACAAGAAAGAGACCCCGACCCTCACTCGCTGGCCTTACTCTTCAGTCTTCGGACTCGAAGGGAGGCCAGCTTAGAAACCAGGTCAAGGTAGTGGTAAAATGCCTGGGGTTTGGAATCGGGAGAAGTAGTCCTGGTTCCATTGGTCACCAGCTGTGTGGCTTTAGGCAAGTACTAACCTCTCTGGGCATCATTTTCTTCACCTCTAAAGGAGGGTGGTAATACTGCACACCTCACACACAGGTTTGTTGAGAAAGTTAGAGAAGCCAGTGTTTGTAAAACACTGAGCTCAGGCTGCCACATAATAAGCATAAGCTGCCAGGAGGCAGGTTGGGCCTCACTAAGAGCTTTTTCTGCCTTCCATCAGCCTTATCCACAAAAAGAGGAGCCCTGCTCCCCAGCAAGTGTTTAAACATCTAAATGTGTGCCAGGCACCTAGTGTGCACCCTGCTCAGTATGGTGGTAAAGATGAAGAAAACTCAACTTTCTAGCTAGAGTCCTGATTTGCTGATTGTGTGAGCCTGCCCCAATCTGAGTCTCTTCTTCCCCTTAAATATGAGAGTAATCAAGCGAGGATTACGGGTGGGTGTTAAATAATGTTTATTTGGTGCCAGAGTAACCAAGAAAATCATTTCCTAGAAAGAAGATGGGGAAAAAATCCTCTGGTGAACTGAAGTCCGTCTGGGCATTTCTAAGGTGGGCGAATTAGACATGATGTGTCTTCCCACGTCCTGCACCATGAAGCAGACATCGCCTCACATGTGTTCTAGCCACAAACTTTTATTTTATTTTTTTGGTACCAGGAATCAAACTCAGAACCTTGTACTTGCCAGGCAGGTGCTGCACTGCTGAGCTATATCCCTGGCCCCCATAAAACTTTAATTTGAATCATTCTTGCCATTAGATCAAACTTCTAGTTCACAGGAAACACTGGGATAGTGTCACGGAGTAAATAAGAGCATGAGGAAGTAACTAGATGGCTGGAAGGAAGGATGTCGTACAGGAAGCTGATCAGAATGTTTCAGTGGGTCAATGGCCGAAACTGGGGGAAGGCACCATATGAAGCAATTTGATACACTTAATGATCAGATGCCACCCTTATACTGGTACTGAAAAACCAACTGTAAAGAACCTTTGGTGGGTTCAGATGGGGAAATTAATCTGTGTGTTGTGTTTTGTTTTGTTTTGAGACAGGGTCCTGCTGTGTAGTTCAGGCTAACCTTGAACTCATTAGGTGGCCCAAGCTGGCCTTGAACTCATGGCAATCCTTCTGCCTCAGCCTCCCAAGTGCTGAGATTACAGGCATGCATCACCACACATGGCTAATCTTTGTTTTTTTGTTTTTTTTTTGTGGGTACCGGGGGTCGAACTCAGGGCCTTGTGCGCCAGCAGGCGCCCGTGCCGCTGAGCGATATCATCGGCCCTTTTTTTCCCTTTATGTGGGTACCAGGAGTCGAACTCAGGACCTCACGCTTGCCAGCAGGTGCTTGTGCCCCTAAGCGATATCACTGGCCCTTTTTTTCCTTTATGCGGGTACCAGGAGTCAAACTCAGGACCTCGCGCTTGCCAGGCAGGCACTTATGCTGCTGAGCTATCTCACCGGCCCTAATCTGTGTTTTAAAAGAGATGAACATTTACTGAAATGGGAAAGGCAGAGGCTGTTGGCTAAAAAGCAAAAGATGAAGTATTATGTATAATGTGATCACATTTTAGTTAAAAGGTAACTGTGTAAGAAAAAGAACAGGAGATATACATTAAGGTATTAAGGTAGTAAGAAAATAATGTTCTTATTTATATATTTTTGGTTTCTGTATTTTTAAATTTTTCATAGTGCTTCTGTAATATATGAAATGTTATTTAGTAAATAAAATATATATTGCTTCTATAATGATGAAATGTTATTTAATAAATAAAATGGGAACAATAACATTGTGTACCTTGTAGGGCTGTAATGATACAACAAGATAACACTGAAGCACAGGACTTGGCATAAACATGTGCTGAAGAGCTTGGTGCCGCTAAGATATTTGTGCTTTTCCACCCCAGCCACCATTAGACAGAGCTGGCCTCTTGTGGACACTCTCCCTGTCGCCAGGTCCTTGCATACAGCAGGGTGCTATTGATGTTAGCTGGACAAATTGGTTTCCTTCCAGTTTTTGTTGGCCATCAAAGGAAGCACAATGGAAATTGTGGCCTTGGGCTCACTAGGTGTGGGTCCCCTGAGAACCCATCCACAAACCCCTCACGTGTGTAAGGATTATATCCTCACAGAATATAGTCAGGCAGGAGGCAATGCTGGTGAGGTACAGCTGCAGTAATCTGTCCCAAAGGCAACAACCAGTCATGCTCCCCCAGGTCATAATCCCCCAACTATTTTTGACCTTGACCTCCCAAACTTCCACCTGTTTAGCCTAAATTCTGGACCTATGCTAAGGGGCTGAAGCTACTCCACACATTCAGACTGGGATTAAGACTATCCCTAACATAGGAGCTGGCTTTTGGTTTGGTCTGAGGTTAGTTTCCCGGATAAAACCTCAGAATTGGGACCAGGTTGCAGCTATGTCTATTTCTAGAACCCAACAATTTAGACTAGGTCTGAGGCTAGCCCCATGTTGAGAGCTGGGCTTTAAGTCTTGGGGTGTACCTCGGTCCCAAGCCAGCTCTTGCCTGAAAGCCGAACCTGGGGCTGTCTTGTCCTGACTGAGGCCGGGGTTGTCCCCGCCTAGGGGATAAGGACAGGGAGCAGACTGTGTAATAAGAGAAGGGGCAGGGAGCAGGCAGAGGGGCTAGGGGATTACGGAGTGGAGAACGGGCTGGGGGCCTCTCTAGGAACAGTCGTGGCGCCTCCAGTGGCCCCAGCTCTCACTGGGGCACATGCAGAATGCAGTAGGGTTCGGAGGGAGGGACGCCCGGCCTGCCAGACTAGAAAAGGCTCGGTGCATCCCGGAGCCTCCAGCATCCACTGAGGCCAATGTGGAGCGCTAAGGAGGGGCACCCAGGAAAGACTTTGGGGGTCTCAGCACTGGAGAGGGGGCCTGGGAGTGTGGATAACGCCCCATTACTCCCAGCTCCGCCCCTCAGAGCCTGCCGCGCTCCTTGCTCATTAGGCCGACATATCCGCCTTAATAAAAAATACATGAATAAATAAATAATAACAGCCATAACCGAGTGGGAAACCGCTTTCCACTCTTTTCTATTTCCCTAGCACCTTCCTTCCAGCCTCGGCCCTGGGGGCTGCGGCTGGGTCTGTTAAATCGCTCCCTCCCCCTAGCACGGAAGGCATTTTGGACTCGAAGGAGACTGGGGGCAGGGGGTGACTGAACAGGCTCTCTGTACCCCGAAGGTGCCCTTCAAGGGGCGCTGGCCAGGAGGAGTCTGGAGAGGGATCTCTTCTCTCAGCTTTCAGAGAGGAGGTGCCAACTGCACAGCCTTTAGGGCCAGGGCTTTGCGTGGGCCCCAATGCACAGAGACCCCAAGTCTGGGAGGGGCTAGAAATACCATAGGGAAGGAACTGGAAGGTGCTACACCTAGAGGATGGTGGGACAAACAGGAGCTGGCGTTCACATAGAGTGAGGAGGCCTTGACCTAAGTACCCAGAGGAAAGATAATCATTCTTAGAAAGAAAACAAAAATCAGGTTTTCTTCCTCCTGGCAGTCTTACATAGCTCCCTTTCTCTGTCCCTTTGCGTCTCATATTTTTTCTCTGTTTCCACTGTATGTCCCTCCACTCCTTCCTGTCCCCAATCGTCTTCTTCCTTACATAGGTCGCGTGCCTCTCAGGTTTGCCAGGAGGAAGCAATTCTGCCCAAGACCTATGTTTCAGGACCATGGAGAGCATCCTAGACAGAAGAGGCCCTCTTCCAGAACAAAAGGAAATTGAAACCCTTGGATTGCCAGCAGAGAGTAAGGCAACAAACAGGTGGGATGGAAATGGGGCAGAGGTGGTGCCAAAAGGAAAGGTGTGGGTGAAGGTCATTTCTAGCCTGGCCCTCCTAGACTGAGTCTCTCTGAATGGAGGGCTGAGAACTTTTGCTAGGGACAGGGCTAGGGATGTAGCTCAGTAGTAGAGTGCTTGCCTAGCACGAGGTCCTGGGTTGGATCCCCAACACAGAAACAAAAGAATTTTTGTTGCCCTGGACCAAAGGCTTTTGGTGTTCCCTACCCTCCACCACCACAAAGAAGTGAGGATGGGAGGAGCAGCTTGTCCTCAGGAGTATGTGGCTCTGGAACACAGCCCTCGCTAGGAAGCCGCAGGACCCCTTGCCTGTAGAATACAAAGCTAAACACATGAGCAGATCAGCACAAAGAGCAGTATACGCCCCTTGGACAGATGCTGGGGAAGCTGTGTAGGGTGTGTTGTGTAAACACGAGAGCAAGAGATAGTTACAATCCTACAGGTCATGGGGTGACCAAGGGTAGGAGAAGTAGGCGATAAGAACCAAGGCCCTGTTAAGCCTAGTCTTTCTGGAAGTTGCAGGCTGAGGATGGAGGTCAGTTAGGGCCTTCCCTAGCCCTAGCTCAGAACCAGTGGGACTGGAAGTCTCCTCTTCCCTCTAACAGCTCCCTCTAGACAGAACCAGGAGCCAGATTTCAGGAGCAGTCCAGATGTTCAGGGTAAATGCAGAGAAGTGGAGCAGATGGGGCCTGAGATTCCTATGAGGGAAGGCAGGGGAGGGCAGCAGCTGGAGTATGTGCTGGGGCATGTGCTAGAGCTAAAGCTGGCTCCAGCATGTGCCAGGGCACGTACCACGGTGTGTCTAGGACATGAGACTTGGTCAGAAAACAGCCTGGATAAGGTGCTTTCCCTGTACCAGTTACTACAATCTGTCCTGTGCTACCTCCTGCTGTGACAGGTCCTGAGGAGTGTTTCTTCCAGGCTATGTGCCAGCCTGCAGAAGTGAGGAAGATAGAGACTGCCCCTGCCCTCACCCTTCCCCCCAGTGCTGGAATTTGATTTGGACCCAGAAACCCATCCCTCCACTCAGAGGCCAGAGTGGCCACTCCTGGGCTGGAGGAAGAAGGCCTTGCCCAGAAGCCTGAGTGAGATGGCCAGAGCTGTCCCCTCACTTTCTACCCCAGGGAACCACAGCTCATCTCTCCACTCAGAGCCTCAGTCCCTGGCCATGTCATCTCTGCTGCAGTTTCCATGGTTCTTGGAAAGCTGTGGAGCAAAGCACACCCATGGCCAAAGTCTAATGTTCCTGCCAGAGTCCAGTGGCTTTTACACCCACTTCCACTTGGCTGAGTCTGGCTGTAGTCACTCATTATCATCACACCAGCCTGGGAGAGTGGTGATGGCCCCACTTGGCAGATGAACAAATTGAGGTGCAGAAAAGCAGAAGCATACCCTAAAGCACACCTCTGCTGCAGAGCCAGGATTTGAACCTAAGTTTGCGTGACTCTCTTTTGCCTCTTCTAAGCAACGAAGCCATTCTGGCTCTGCACACCAACAGGCTGTGTAGCTCCGAACGAGAAGACGCTTTCCCTCTTGTGGCCTCTGTTTCCCCATCCATTGATTGAAAAGGTCCAAATAGGGTTATTTTGAAAAGCACTTCTCATTCTGCTTTGCTCTGATGTCACAACCACCCTAAGCAGTGAGGGAGTGAGGGCAGCTGTGTGCTTGTAGTATCCGAGCTGAGGGTAAGGCAGTGCAGCCCTTGGGGCATCCTAGGATTCCAGGATTCTGACAGCTTAGAAGGCTATTGTAGTGGGCTTAGAGTAGGGTTTGGGGGAGGCCAGGCCCTGGGCCCAAGGTCTGTCTGCTGGGTAGGGTGAGCCAAAAGGAAGCCTGGTGAGAGAGTGGGCGGAGCTGGGGGGGCCAGAGCCAGACAGGCAGAGCCAGGCGGGCAGAGCAGAACGAGGCTCAAAACTCTAGGGCTTTACAAATGGATTTTGCTGAAATGGAAATTTCCACCCATCCCTGAAATGGAGCCTGGCAGTATGGTCAGGTCTGGTGGGGGCTGCAGGAGCTAGCGGCATGGGTAGGGACAAGAGCCCAACTGTCCAAACCTCTCAGACCTGTCCACCCCTCTCGATGCCACCCACATCCCTCCCTCACTCCTCTCCCCTGCACGGGTTCTCCAGATCTTCAGGGGCCTACAGGATCATCACACTTTTTTATACCCTTCTCACTTTCCCCCAGGCACTTCATACCGACTTACACCATTTGCACCCAACACCCTCCACCTACTCATCCTCAAGGGGCCTTTTTACCATCCTTCCCTCCCCGTGCCTCCCCCATGACATGACCTGATCTGACAGCTCCATTTCCACCTCTGCTTCCTCGTTACCCCACCCTTTCACCTCTCACCTGCTCACCTTTCACCTCACACACCCCCTCACTCACCTGGCAGGCCCTGGCCCTCCTGTTCACCCTCACCCAGTCTCCTCACCTCTCACAACCCTCACTCTTGCCTCACCCCCCTGCACCCCTTCACTCCCTCACTCCTCATCCATGCTGAATACCCCCTCTTCACCTCATGCCCTCCTCACCAGGGTTTTGGAATCTTCTACTCCTGACACTGCCTCACCTCCTATTTCACACTGCTTGCCCCTGTGCCCCCTTCCTCCCTATTTCTCACCCCCTCTCACTAGCTTATAACCCTCCATCAGTAACCATCAGGGCCAAGTATCTCCCAGAGAAGAGCGGGGCTCTGAAGTCAGGCTCCTAACTCAGCACCTCCTGGCTGGGAGGACCAGAAAATCACCCAGTTTCTCTGAGATTATTTCCTCATCTGTTAGGTGGAGTTGACAACTTCCCCGTCTCTTGGGGCTGCTATGTGGCCTGAGTAGGTCAGTGTCTGTAATGCCCCCAACCTACCACACAGGAGTGCTGATCACATTTATTGCCATTTTTGTAATTAACTGACCTTTTGGCCAAGCAGTGGGGTGAACCTACTCATGCAGGCCCACAGGGCCAGAGTACCAGGAAGAGCCAACTAGGCTGCTGGAAAATGTGGCAGTCCCAGCCTGTAAGAGGTGAGTCTACCAATGTGCGCTGGTGGGGCTCGACCCCAAGATACTCCAAGGAACCTGAACACCCTTTCCTCCCCAACCACTGCCAGCCATAGCCACTGGAGGGCAACATGCTCCCTCCCGTGGATGCTCGGGGCATGGAGGGCTGGGACACCACCCCGGGGTTCTCCTAGGAACTGGAGGAGGGAAGAAGGCAGGGGACTGGCTGGCTCCCTGCTGAGTGAGTGGGAAGAATGTCAATAATGGGGGAGGGGCAGAGAGCAGAAGCCAAATGGGGTAGGTGGGAGAGGTGTGGGGCTTGACTTGCTGTGGACTTTTTGGGGGGATTTTTTGTTTCAAGTACAGAGCCCAAGCTTGGTGGGGATAAAGGCCTGGCCTGGCACCATACCAGGAGACTTTGGGGTTCCCACGACTGCAGGAAATAGGCTCCTTCTGCCCAAAGAGGAAGTTTGGGAAGGAGGTGCAGGCAGGGCTGAACCTGAGTGCTGAATGAATGGTGGGGGGTGACAGGTTAGAAGAACTCAGTATTTCCCTGGGATGGTGGGGAATCCAGGTGGGATGAAGGGCCATGTATGGCCAGGCCCCAGTCTGCTCCCTCAAGGCAGGGCCTAAGGACCATGGTACCGTGCCCTCATCTCTAATTACATGTTGACTTATTACTCATTATTAATAAAGCAGGAGCTCTTAGATGCTCCAAACTTCCTCCTGCCCCAGCCCCAAGTGCTGGGCACCAGTCTCAGGCTCAATGTGTAGAGAGAAACAGCTTGGGGGGGTTGTGGCCATGGGTGAAGGGGGCTGCATAGGAGCACACATCCAGTGTCCATTCTTAGAAATGGCCTTGGATCTGGGGCCTGGGAGGAAGGAGAAGTGATCAATAGGGAAAGGAACTTCCTCCTAGTGGGGGCAGGGAAAGGGACAGGGATGCTGGCCAGGGGAACAAGGAAAGGGTAGGGACCCCCTGGCAGGCCAGAGGTTTGAAAGGCTAGGGGTGGGCAGGGTAAGGGTGAGTGCAGGACCCTGGAGCAGTCTATGTCTCCAGTAACTCTGCCAAGGTGCAGATCCTGCACCTCTCTAAGGGGCTGTCTGGGAGCAAGGCTGAGCACACAGCGTTGTTGTTCCTCCCAAACTGGGTCTATGTCACCGCCAGTCTTGAACACCCAGAGCTGTGGGGGAGGGGAGGAAGCACCATGGGATTGAATTACTTTTCAAGTCTAAAGCCTGGATTCCTCCGGGCTGGGCAGGTGGGCGTGTGCACACATTCCCCAGAGCATTGTGGGATCTTGATTGTCACTAGGAAGCCACCAGGCTTGCCTTCAGTTCCATTTTCCTTTCCACGGGCAAGAAAAAGAGGAGCCTGTGTCCCTGCAGGCAAGGGTGGCAAGAGGAGGAAAAATATCTGACTAGGGCTCAGCCTGTAGTCTGCTAGGCAAGACTGGGGAGGCCCGGGTTAGAATCCTGATGCTGCTGCATTCTAGCCATATGCGACCTTTGCACGTGGTTCAACCTCCTGGTTTCCTTATAGGAAAAAGGGATAAGAATAGTAATAACAGCTGCATGAGCCAGCCGATGTGCCAGGCACTGTGCTAAGCGCTTTATTTCTTTATATCCTCAGGTGACCCTATAAGGTAAGTACTGTTTATCTCCCCCCCCCCGGTTTTAAGGCTAGGGCAGCAGAGGAACGGAGAGCTGATGTGATTTTCCTATGATTACACAGCTGGGAAGTGTGAGAAGGGTGGGACTCTGACCTCAAAGCCTGGCCCTAAATAGTACACGGTATCTATACCCGAGGATCCCTGCGAGGGGTACATGAGATAAAGCACATAGGAAGTATCAAGTGCCTGCCACCCAGTGAGTGCTCAAGAAATAATGTTGCTATTATTTATTTATCTGCCCGGGTGCACAGGGGTTTCAGGGGTGGCAGGGGGCTGAAGAAGAGATGGAGAAGCTGGTTGTGGGGTGAGGATGAAGAGGCAGCTGTAGCGCAGCTCTGGGTACAGGGTTGGGAGCTAAGGTAGGATTTGGGAACTGGATGTGGAAAGCATGGGAGGGCGAGGCAACCAGAGTAAAGGAAACAGAAGTGAGTGACTGTGTATTTACTTAAAGATTTTGCTCCAGTGATCGCCTCATTGGCCAGACATTTAGTTTTCCCGGGCATCCCGGGGGGAATGGAAGTCAGACAGCACTACTTCAGCAGCTCTAATGCCATCCACCTTGGCCTGCTTGTGCAGGCTCACTTGCTCCCGGGGCTCAGGATGCGGCTGCAGATTAGGGGCCAGCGCTACACGTCTGGTCCTGGAGCTCCCTGGGAGGGAGTGGGCAGCTGGCCACTCTCACCTGCTGGGAGGCAGGAAAAATGGGGTGGGACCCTGCCACACGCTCCCCCTCCCCCTCCTGACCTTTCCTCCTGGGGATGGGGGTGGGAAGTCAGAGGTGCTGAGAACAGCACTGAGTAGACCCCTCCCCTGCCCCGCTACCTGGAGAAGGGACCTGACAATAGTGGTCCCCCAGGCAGCTGCCCAAGCACCCATCTCTAAAGGGTGCTAAAGCTTCACTGGTTACCTAATGAATTGGAGAAAAGAGTATTTACCAGCAGAAGCCTGGAAAGTGGAGGTGGGGGCTGCAGGGACACTTCTAGAAGTTGCTGGTACAGAGGTGAGATGCCCACGGAGCACACAGGCTGCGATGATTGTTCATTAAACCCTCTGCCTACTGAGGTAAGGAGATCAGAAGGGTTTCTATGCACCTCAGTGGAGTTGAGGAGGGGGTTCGGGCCAGAACTGAACTGTTTGGGTTGACAGAGGAGAGACTGAGTGTCGCAGCCAGGCCCCCCTTCCTGCCCTGTTCCTTCACAGCCTCTCTTCCAAAGAAATGTGGAACAAATATTGCAAGAAAGTCTGAAGAGGCACCAAATTTTGTCTCCCCTTGGCTCTAATTTTTCAGGCCAGCCCTTTTGCAAAGGTACCATAATGATGGCCTTACTGATTCCCCTCATGACTTGGATCCCATTCATTCATTCATTCATTCATGCTTTCATTCAGTCATTTGACAGATGTTTCTAAGCATCTACCTTATGCCAGGCACTGTTCCCGTCACTAAAGATGCAACAGGAAGCTGCTTTCCCCTCCCACTTATCACCACCCCACACGCTTCGGGGCAGGCACATGTATAGAGTCTTTTGTGTGTTTAGATGTGATAGGCTGAGAGTGAATTAAAGGAGGCCTCCAGCTTGGCCTCTGCCCCAGGAAGAATCTGGGTCCCCTAGGTGACAAGGAATCCTAGTACAAGTATCATTTTAGGGTCTGTCTGTAGTGCAGCATTGACTTCCCTGGTTTTCTCTAGCCTTATCTTCTCAACTTTTCATGCCCTTGCGACCTAGTGTGCTCTTATACTTTCATACTCTGTGTGTGTGTGTGTGTGTACACGTGCGCACGTGTGCGTGCACGTGGTGACCTCAAGGAGGGGCTGTGCAGAGAAACTGCATTCTCCCCAAGCAGAGCTCTGGCTTGGGCAGCTGGAGTTGGGGTGGACAGACAGCTGGTGATGCCACATTCTTCCCTCAACCCTTGCTGTAGACCCCACTGGGCCTCTCTGATGAGTGGGGCTGCCCATAGGAACCAAGCACCCAGGCAGGACACTTGGTTGGCAGTGGGTGGGTGGAGAGGTAGAGGGGAGGACTTGTGGGAAGGCCAAAAGGCGGAAGGGACCCAAGGCTGGAAAATCTTCCCTGACCTCCTTAGAGCACATACTCCAATTACTACCCTAGGGCTCACCTCAGAGACCCGGGCTGCAGGGCCCTACTTTAATCCTGAAGGTGTGAAGGGGCCCAGTCCTGGCAGCCTCCTCCCACCCAACGGGACCTGATGGAGAGGGAGGGGAAACCTCTGAGGTGTGGTCTTCCCCTCTGTTCTGCAGCCCTGACCCAGACCCTTTCCCAAAGTCAGAGAGCAAGGAGAAGGCGCGCGGAGCCCCTGGGTTCTGAGCAACTGCAACCACAGCGGAAGAAGGCTGCGTGAGGCCCGGGCCTATGTGGGGGAAACGAGGGGCCGAGTACCACATGCCCAGAAGGGGAGCCTGTGTCTGCATCCCCCCACTGTCTGACAAAACCAGCTGCGTCCTTGCTGTCTCTATTTTTAGTCGGAACTGGAAGCAAAGAGTTCGGGGGCCAAGCCACCAGCCTCAGCTCCCGCTGCCAGCACCCACGCCACGTGGTGCGGGGGCGCTGGAGCTGATACCTCTTAGCTGCCACAGTCATTACTTGAGGATCGGAGAAAGGCAGTCGAGGTGGCCTTAGGGGTAGTGATGAGAATTTGATCTCTGCAGTCTGTGGACAGACCTAGGTGCAAATCCTGACTCCTCCACCTACAGCTGCATGATGCTGAGGATGCGAACAAACCTCTCTGAAATTCCTTTTTAAAAACTTTTTATTAGTACATGTTTGCAGTACATAATTACATTCATCATGGGGAGTTGGTACATGAACGTAACACATCTTAATTCTGTTTTTATCTTCTTTCTCTCCCTTCCCTCTCCACTCCATCTCTTGATCCCCTTCCTTTTTACAAAAGATCTATCTCCCTGTTAAACCTTTCTAAAATTCTATTTTATCATCTGTAAATTCTGTTTTCTCACAGTACCTGCCCCATAGGGGAATTAAATGAGATAATGTGAGGAAAGACACACTAAGTACTCAACTCTTAGTGAAACTTTAAGAGCAGATTCAAACCTGTGCTGAGTCTGAACCCCACTGTGTGGTTCATCTCAGGCCCACGTCACAGAAACCATAGCTATCAGTAGATTCTCCAAGGGACGTGGGATCCCACAGCATCTAAAAGCCACTCTAGACTCTTACCCAGCAGTAAGGAGATCCAGGTGTTAAATCTTGTCACCTCTTATTCCTTGGGCAGCAACCCTTCTCCTCAGTTTCCCCACCTGCTTCATGAGGTGCTTAGACCCACTAAGCTCTGTGGGGGGACATCCAGGGCTCTGATGAAGCTAACGGGCTGGGCTTTAGAGGGCAGGTTCCAGGAAAGTAGGGAAAGCCTCTTCCTACTCCTTCCCAGGAGCCGGTTTGGTCCGTCAGCCAACATGTCAGCCAGCCAGCCGACAGAAACTGAGCTGCATCCCTCCACCAACCCGGGAGGCTGTTGCCATGGCAACTTCATATTTATCCACTTTAGCTCCTAATTAAGGGGAAAAGCATATAACATATTGGATGTCAAGGAGGCTTTGTGAGCCTCAATTTAGCGGCCATGCCTGGATGTCAAACTCAAGCGTGATTGCTGTTAATCACCTCCCAAATTACCAAGACGGGTCACAAAGGGAAAACTCCCCCAACCATGGGGACAGCTGGACCTAGGGAGATGAGGTGGAGGTGGAGGTGGAGGGAGGCCCTATTCAGTATCATGACCCTGGAGACTGCTGGACGAATGCTTGCTCTGTGGGTGTTGATTTTAAGGTCTGTGGGGACAGTGGCTAGGTCTGTTCTTACTGACCTGGAGTCAGGGGATCTCCACCCTGGAGACTCATAGATCAAGGCCATTGGCCTGTAGAGGGGGATTGACCAGTTGATGAACCAAGAGGCAAGGAAGGACCATCTGGTGGCTTCTGATGTCAGAAGGAAGACTGACAGATGACCGGGTAAGCACAGCCTGACCTGGCATCCGGATGGATGGATGACTGCCACATGGCAGATGGATGGTCCAGTAGGGGTCCATTACGAGGGATGGGCTGGGGGAGCTGGATTCATGCTCTCCCAGGGGAATGCCCAGCCTTTCCACCCTAACTCAGGACCCAGGAACCAATTAGATCAGCCCCCACTGTGGTGCTTCTGGTTGGCCACTGGGCTGTGGCCCAAAGCCTTGTTCCTTGGGAGAAGTTTCGGCTGGTGCCTGGTGATGTGGGAGGCAGGGAGTGGAGAATGATAGAGCAAGGTTAGAAGTAGGGAGCACCGAGAGGAGGACACCAGCAGATTGGGTGAGAGCATGAGTTATGAGGTCAAGCAGACCAAGGCAGAGATTCATCTTGACTATTTATAGCTAGCTGTGTACCTTTGATCACGTCACCTAACCTCTCTGCTTTTGTTTTCTCATCTGTCAGGTGGAGATGATGGTAACTCATATCTCACAGGGCTTTTTTGAGGATTTAGCAAGATGATAAATGTAAGGTGCCTAGCACTGTGGCTGGCCCATGGTAAGGACTCCATGACTACTTAGACATTATTATCAAAAGAGCATGAGCTGAGTGTGCAGCTCAGTGGTAGGGCACTTGCTTAGCATGCGCATGGCCCTAGGTTCCAGTCCCCAGGCCTCCAGCATGGCAAAAATTAATTAATCAATTAAAATAAAAATAAGTGCAGGTCTGCACTGGGAGAGATCCTATCTCAGAACTAAAACAAGGAAGAGTGAGAAGGGGAAGGGAAGAAGAAAAAAAGAGGAAGAAAGAGGATGAGAGAAAGAAAAAGAAGAAGAAATGGAAGGAAGGAAGATAGGAAGGCCGGTAGGCTAGAGAAGGGAGGGGCAGCAGCATGGGGACTGAGGGCCGGCCTGGAGGCGGTGAGGGGGCGCCTCCCTCGGGCCCCTGTTGGTCAGGCTCCAGGAGAAAGAACTCACCCAGGGAGCCCCTGCTAGAGCAAGCAGAAAAGCTGGGAGCTAAGAGAGGGCAGAGGAACTGTTGGAACCCACTAGGCCTCTATGGGTTTTTCTCAGCCCAAGAAGGCCATAGGAAGGAAGACCTTATACCTAGTGTCCTGGTGTCACCTGCATAAGACCCAGAAAGACCTCCATCCTGGGAGATCATTAGAACTACCTGGGATGGTTGTACAAGTCCTACTCTCTGGGCTCATCCAGACTTCTGCAATGAGAATCTCAGGGTTGGGACTTGGTAAATTGTTGTTGTTGTTTTGAGACAGGGTCTCGCTATGTAGTTCAGGCTGACCTTGAACTCACTATGTAGCCCAGGCTGGCCTCGAACTTGTGGAGATCTTCCTGCCTCAGCTTTCCAAGTGCTGGGATAATAGGCATGTGTCACCATGCCTGGCTGAAAAGTATCTATTTTTATAGTAATAATTTTTATTGGAACTAGCATTTATTGATTATTTACTGTGAGCCAGGCACCAGCTATGTGTTTCACATAGATTATATCTTTTAATCCCCTCAACACCTGCTGAAGTATGTCAACCCATTTATATGGTAAGAAAACCAAGTCTCGGAGAGGTATGCTAAAGGTCACGCAGGTTGTACGTGGTGGGTCCAGGATGCAGCCACGGGGAATCTGAATCTGTGGCCAAGCCACGTTCTCATTCTATAGCTGAAGAAAAAGCAGGCCCGGAGAGGCGAAGTGGGAACAAATTAGAGGCAGAAGAGGGATTAGAACTCAGAACCTTCTCTTCCTTTTACTCTTCACCCTCACCCTTAAGATACATCTCTCAGAGAAAAGTTGAAGACAGGCTGGCCTGAAAGAAAGGACCTTGGCTTTGTCCTCCGCTATAGGCAGAGTCCTGGAGCGAGCAGGTGGATCAGTAGGAGGCTGGGAGTTTCCTGACCTGGAAGGAGAAGGAGCAGCTTGCGACATGGTGACCACAGTGGCTGTGGCAGCCTTGCTGGCCTGATAGGAGGAGTTGTGTGGCCTGGTTTCCACAGATGTGGGCTGCAGCCGCCTGCTGAATAGGAGGCTATTAAGGGAAAATGCTTTGCAAGGAGCTGAGCAGCTGGGAGCCCAGTCGTTGGAGCACTGAAAGGGGGCTTTGTCCCTCCAGCCTCTGGCAGACGCTTGTTCCCTTGGTCTGTGTCTGGGAGACTGACTGGTCACAAGGCCAGGGGGTCACCCCAAGAAGGTTCCATTCCCGCCATTGCCTTCCTGCCCCTGGTTCTCTCACCCAGTGCTGCCCAATATCCAGGGTAGCCTGGTGGTTAAGAGCACAGGCTCTTGGGATAGATCGAGCAGCAAGGCCACATGCTGTAGGTGTGAAGCCTTGGGCACCATAGTGAAAATCTAGATGTCTTAGTTTCCTCATTTGCAAAATGGAACTAGTGAGAGGATCGTCTTGTGGTATGATAAAGACTGAACAAGAAAAAAGAAGCTAAAGGCTCAGCAGCGCTGGTTGGTGGTCACTATTTAGTACTGAAATTCCCTCCTGGGTTCTCTTCATTTGAGGCCTGCCAGGGTGAAAATTTTTTTCAGGTCTCACTTTCCCTCCTGCTGGCCCCCAGCAACAGGCAGGACTCTTTGTTGAGAAGTGCCTGTGTGTGTGTTAAGAAAGGGAAAATGATCACTGGGCCCATTCTAGAACAAAGCTCTCTGAGGAAAGTCCAAATTCCAGCCTGCATCAAGTGTCATCCACTTAGGCTGGGGACACACCCAGAACCCAATGTCTACAGGGCTGTCCCACACAGGCCTTTGCCCAGGCCGGTTTCTATGCCTGGATACTCTCTGTCTCCACCCAACCAGCTCCTACCTGTCCTCTAGATGTTCGTGTAGATAAGGCCACCTCTGGGAAGCCATCCCCCCAGACCAGGGGCTTCCCTTGGTGCCCCCTTGATAGCACTGAGAAATATCCTTCCCTCCACGATGTCAGGGACCTCGGCCTGTTTACTTGTCTCCCAGCCCATAGCACAAGGCTTGGAGGAGTAATCAATCTAGAAATAGTTGTTGGTGAAGGAGTGAGTGAATGAATGAATGAATGATTGGATTCCCCAGCCCAGAGTAGGGAGGGGAGGGGTGACAGTCTGGCAGGATGGAGAGGACAGCCTGCAACACAGTAGGTTTGGGGCTGACCTCCTCCCCTGGGACCTATCTTGAGGTCAGGCTACCAGTGTCTGCAGCCAGTCATCATCACACTAGTGCTTACTGAAGACCCAGTAGCGTCAGCCCCTATGCTCTGCACTTTACACGCACACACACACACACACACACAAATACACACACACACACACACACACACCCTTTTTGCATGCTGCCTCACTGAACTTTTTTTTCCCTGTAGTGCTGGAGATTGAACCCAGGGCTTCATGCATGCTAGGCAAATGCTCTACCACTAACCTGCATCCCCAACCCCCTCATGGGAATTTTTTTTGGAGACAGAGTCTCACTATGCAGTGCAGGCTGGCCTTGAATTCACTCACTGTGTAGCCCAGGCTGGCCTCAAACTCATGGCGATCCTCCTTCCTCAGTCTCCCAAGTGCTGGTATTACAGGTGTGTGCCACCACACCTGGCTTATAAGATTCTTAAAGCAGCCTATGAGACAGGTACCAAAATTATCTGCACTTTTCAGAACAGAAAACAGGTTCAGAGAGTGAAGACTCCTGGCCCAAGGCTACATAGCTAGCAAATTGTGGGGCAGAGGTATGGTTAGGACTCAGGCATGTCTATTGGCTTAGAAAGAACTGTTAACCATTAGGCCATCTTGCCTCCCCCAAAGGAGGGAGTGGAAGTCACCATTCCACCCTCCCAGGAAGTGGAAGTTGCTGGGAGACAGAGCTGGAGAAAGTTCAACCTGTTCAGTTAGCTTCTGGTGAGCAACCACAGTGCATCGGCAGGAAATGCAGAGCTGGCGGCCAGCCCGGCCAGCCAGCTCTCCATCTGAGCAGACAGACAGAACGACCCCAGGAAGAGGGGTGGGTGATGACAGCGAACTGGGAGGGTGCCAGCCCATGTGGCAGCAACAGCGGGTGTTCATCACCGGATAGCTTGAGAGTGGACGGTGGTGGGCCCTGGTATTAAGAATTGTTCTTGGTGGGGCTGTTTGGAAGCTTTGCACACTGGAGCCTGCACCACTGGGCCCTTTCAAATGCAGCTGGCAGCTCCTTGGCACTCTGGGCACTAGCAGGGACAACTCTTTGCCCGTCTCTGGAGAGGACGCTTTTCTGCTTCTTAGGGCTGGGCAGAGAACTCCAAGTTGCCCATCCTCTCTCAACTGTAGGATTCCACACTTTCAGACTGCCTTCTCTCCTGACAAATGTAAATGCCATCCTTTTAGCAGAAGCAAAGCCCCTCCATCTGCTGGAGACTCTGGGGGCCACCTTCCTGATTGTCCACCGGGCTGGAAGCAGCAGCCCATTAGGTTTAGCCCTTGGCCGTGTAGAAATTACCCATCGAGGTGTGAGAAGCACAGTGGTAGCACTGCTCAGCCAAGTGCTAATTTCTTGTCATTCCTCAGGAGAAGCATGGCTCCTTAGCTGTGTCCTGGCAGCAAGGCCCTGGCACACCTCTGCACAAGCCCTCATGGTTGGGAGCTGGACATAGCAGGAGGGGCCCAGACCCTACCACTCAGAGCTGGGACCTTGGGCACTCTCAACAGCAGGAGGCACCATCCTCTGGTTCCCATGGCTTGATGGCTTCGGACAGCAGCCTTCTAATGGCACTCAGTCTTGTCCAGGTGTCATGGGACCAAGCCACTGGTAGGGCATAGTGCCAGCTTGAAGGACTGGCGTCAGTCAGTTAGGAAGTCAAAATGTGGTTGGAGAAAGGGTTGCATCAAGTGAGAAATAAAGCCTAGTAAGGAAATAGGGGGCAGATGTGCATCTGAGATGTGTGTTAAAGGACTGGGCTTGGGGTAGGGAATATGGTCAGGGATAGGTTAAAATTATACCAAGGGGCTGGGGATATTGTTTAGTGGTGAGTGCATGCTTAGCATGCACAAGGTCTTGGGTTCAGGCCCCAGGCAAAAAATGTGTATGTGCATGTGTGTGTGTGTGTGTGTGTGTGTGTGTGTAGTTTGGACTTAGAATGTGCCCCAAAGGTTCCTGTGTTGAAGGTGGGACTCTGGGGAAGTGATTGGATCATGAAGGCACTGACCTCATCAATGGCTTGATCTATTGTGGAATTTATAATTTGATGGCATTCCTTTGTTGGTTTTTGGTCTTGTTCTGTTTTTGAGACAGGGTCTCGCTATGTAGTTCAGGTTGGTCACTATGTAACTAACCCAGGCTGGCCTTGCCCTCGAGGCAATCCTCCTGTCTCAGCCTCCTGAGTGCTGGGATTACAGGGGAGTGCCACCATGCTTGGGTTGTTTCTGTTTTTGTGTGGGAGGGGGAATTTATGGCATTACTGGGAGGTGTTGGAAACTTCAGGACCTAGTTGCGGAGGTAGGCCGCTAGGCGGTGTGCCCTAACCTGTCCTCTCTCTCTCTGTCTCTGTCTGTCTCTTTCTCTCTATCTCTCTCTCTATCTCTATCTTTCTATCTAGCTCTAGCTCTGTCTCTCTCTCCTTCCTAGCATTCATGAGGTAAAAAACTTTCCTTCACATGGTGATTCTTCGTCATCACAGGCCTAAAAGCAATAGAGCCAGCCAACCATGGACTGAAACCTCTGAAATGATGAGACAGAATAAATCTTTCTTTCTTTAAATTGATTTCCTCAGGTATTTTGTCATAGTGACAGACGGCTGACTAACACATAAGTATACAATACATTGGGGTTGGGTTGGAAATGGGGTTAGGATTACAGATTATTATCAGTTTGATTTTGGTATAGGGGTGGCATTAGGGTTGAACTTCTAGTTAGATGAAGGTTGGATTTAGGGTTGGAAGTGAGGAGAGGACCACTAGTGTCATGGTTGAATTGTAGGTTTGCTGTTGGTATAAAGGTTGGAGTCAGAGAGAGTTTTGATTTGGCTCAGAATTAGACCTGAATTCCTGCCAAGATGGCACAAACCTGTAATCCTAGCACTCTGGGAGGCTGAAGCAGCAGGATCAAGTTTGACGATAGCCTGGGCAACTAAACAAGACCCTGTATCAAAAAAGAAAAGAAAAGAAAAAAGAGAGAGGAGAGGGAGAGAGAGGGAGGGAGAGAGAGAGACAGAGAGAGAGAGAGAAGAAAGGGAAAGAAAGAAGAAAGAGAGAAAGAAAGAAAGAAAGAAAGAAAGAAAGAAAGAAAGAAAGAAGGAAGGAAGAAAGAAAGTAGAAAGAAAGAAAGAAAGAAAGAAAGAAAGAAAGAAAGAAAGAAAGAAAGAGAAAGAAAGAAAGAGAAAGAAAGACAAAGAAAAAGAAAGAAAGAAAAGCAAGAAAAAGAAAGAAAGAAAGACAAAGAAAAAGAAAGAAAGAAGAAAGACAAGAACTAGACCTGGAAATGATTGGGAAGTGGTGGGAAACAAGCTTTTTCACCTACTATAGTGTGGACTTTCTCAGCGGGTGGAAAAGCCAAAGTAAGATTACTGGGCCGTCTCAAAAGTTAGCTGCCACTCACCACCTTTCTCATCACTTACCTCCACCTTTCCACCACTATCCCTATCTCCCTCAACTTTCATCTGTTACTCTTGGGCAAGCCAAGGTTCAGATATCACCTCCTTGCTCATCACAGTGGATGTGACTGTCTGCAGCCAGTGCAGTGTCCTTTTCCAGGCAGCTGCTTTTTGCTCAGTCCTTCAGGCAGGAGTGGAACTGGAAACAAGGCATTCTGGGTAGGCTCCATCAGCCAGTCCTTCATCCTAGGGGTTAAAGAGGCATAGAGTGCCCCTCCCCTCCTTCCTGGCCCTTGCCAGGGCCCTGACCTCACTCCTTCTTTCTGCAGAAGCCTCAGCCCCTGCATGCCCCTTCTCGCTTCTCAGGGTGACAACCTGACATCCTCCAGCACTCAGTGCTGGGGTCAGGCTTTTAAAGCTGTCATTGGGGGAGACTGTGGCCCCTCTCTCTCCCCACTCCCCCCTGCCCAAGTGTCCCTTCATGCAGAAGCATGCATCAGGGCATGAAGCAGAGGATGACTGTGGCACTGTGATGCCTTTTAAATGCAGGCAATTAGTGGCTAAATAAAATATAGAACAAGCATTTCTGCCTGCTCCTGGCAGGGACTCACTGAACGCTGGCAGGGTTAGGGACTCTGGGAATTTACGGATGGGGGTGGGGGAATGATGATGGTCCCAGTTGCCTGGTCTGAGGACTCTTGCTGGGATAGGGTTGCAGCGAAAAAAGGTTTGCAAACCCTCAAAAAAACTCAGCCTTGTTAGATCTGGGGGGTGTTTTAGCCTGCCAAGAGTTGGGGAATGTCAGGGTGCTGTAACAAAGTACCTCAGGCTGGGTGGCTTTAAAACAGAAATTTATTTCTTATGGCTCTGGGGGATGGAAAGTCTAAGATCAAGGCACTGAAGACTGGATGTTGGTAAGAGCCAACTTCCTCATAGACAGCACCTCACGTGACAGAGGGGGCACATGAACTGTCTGGCATCAACTTATAAAGACACTAATCTCATCCATGAGTCTTCAGGTCCTGATGATCTTCTAAAGGCCTCTCCTTCTAATGCCATCATCTGGTTGGTGGGGCACATAAACATTCAGTCCATTTCAGGGAAGCACAGGAAAACTGGGGGGAGTGGGGTCTCAAGAGAGAGTCCTGCCAAATATTGAGGATGAGAAGACTATAGCTCTGGAACATGACAGACCTCGGTTTGCACCCTGGCTCTGCCAATGTATTAATCAGCTTTCCATCACTGTGACAAAATGCCTGAGATAATCAAATTGAGGAAAGATTTATTTTGGCTCACAGTTTCGGAGGTTTCAGTCCATGGTAACTTGACCCCATTGTTTTGGGCCTGTGGTGAGGCAGACTATCATGGCAGGGAGTATGTAGTGTTCACTTCATGGGGGGGCAGGGCAGAGAGAGGAAGGGGCCAGGGTTCCAACCTTCCCTTCAAGGACACACCCCCAGTGACATCACTTTTTTCCACCATTTCCCAGTGGCACCACAGGCTGGTACCTAAGCCAGCCTTGGGGAACATTTAAGATCCCAACCACAACAGTCACTTCCCAGTTCTGTGATGTGGACAGGTTGATACCTTTCCAAACCTCAGTTGCCTTGCCTGTAAAACGGGAATAGTAGTGTGCCAACCTCTTAGTGATGTTGTTAAGTGTAAGTGAAGTACTTAGTGATCCACACTTCTCAAAAGAGTGACCCCCAGAAGGCACTGAAGCTGATGTATTGAAAGGTTAGAGATATTGCTGACAGGTCCTGGCATGGGTGGGAGGGCAGACCATGGAAGGGAACTGAGAGCCCAAAGAAAGACCCACCCAGGATCACCCCAGGACCAGAGGTCCTTTCCTCACTGGTGCCCTTCTTAGGTGTTCCACAGAGAAACAGGTGATTAGGCTCTGACTATTAGAAGATGAAAGAGAAAGAACACAGACCTGGTGATTCTGGGAGCAAGTTTCCCATTCAATCCTCCACTCACCACCCTCCTGCTGTGATGCCATACATAGATAACCACCTTGGATGACTGACTGAAGGTCCCAGAGCCTCGGTTTCCCCTGACATATGGCTTTAACAAACGCATGTCCCTCAACTGCAGAGAGCCTTTCATAAACACCCTGGCTGGTAGCATTCTGGAAGACCTCAGCTCCTGTCTCGCTGTTAACCCATGAGTCTTTCCCAAACTGCCCCTGTGCTGAGCGCAAAGTGATTGCCGTTGGGGGCACAGAAGAGGCCAGTCACTTGGCTCCTGCTCCCACGTGGACCCCCATTCCTGAGCTCCAGCTTAGCCCTTTTCTTTAAATAAGAGGAATGACGTCATCCTCGTGCTTTGCTGCGGAGCGGGGGGAGGTGATCTGTGATTCTGTGGAGGGGAAGTGAGGAGCTGGGGCTAGGGGTGAGGAAGAAGACTTGGCTGATGAAGGACAGATACTGAGACCCTCCTGGGCCCTTGTGTGGGTCTCCTGGGGTCTGCCCTGCATACATGTTGGCAAGTGGGAAAACTGTAAAATCACAAAAAGAGCAGAGATGAAACTTCATGATTCTGCTAGAAAAAACAGCTCATCGAGAACATGTTTGCCAGGTCCAGACAAGGATCTTCTGTGTCTGAGCCTCGGTTTTCTCATCTGTAAATGGGGTTAAGAGTGGTGTTGGCCTTCCAAGCATTTTGTGTGAAAGAGTGGAAGAGATAATGGCTGTGTTGGCCTGGTGCCTGGTAGGGGTCCAATAGATGGTGGCCTTGGGAATGTGACTGGGCGGAAGCAATGTTGGCAGCAAAATGACACTGGGCCAGCAGCAGCAAGAGGCCCCACTGGGGCCAGATCATCCTCCCTAGCAGGAACCCTGGGCCCAGGTTTTTGCAGATCATGGGGAGAGTGGTCCCCCACTGGCTCCTTGGGCTCACCTGCCAGGGCCTCCCCGTGGGTCCTGGGTCCTGGAAACCTCCTCTTCGCTCCCCCTCTGGACACAGCCTGCTCCCTTCTACAGAAGCCCTGACTTCAGTTTTCCTTGAGCTTCTCTGAGGCCTGCCCTCGGGGCTTGCGGGGGCTCCTGGCTCTGCTTGGGCAATGCCTTATCTTCCCCCTTTACAAGTTTGTTTTCTTCCTCTCCCTTTTTTTCTATTTCTGTCTCTCTTTGTCCCTGTTTCTGATCTATCTCAATTCAGTCTATCCCTGCCTCTCCTTCCCTGGCTGCCTGTCACACCTCTCTCACGTTCCTGTCCTGCTTGATATAAACTTTTGCTATCTCTACTGGTCCCCATATCTTGCTTCATCTCACACTGTACTTTTTCTGCTCCCTAAAAGGTGAGTGTGAAGCCTAGAGCAAAACAGGGCCCAGGGGCAAGGTTTGTTATCCAGAGGGAGAAGGGCCCCCCACCCACCCGTGAGGGGCACAGCCCTGGCTCTCCGTGCTTCCTGAGCACGGGTGTGTGTGGGCTGAGGGCAGAAGGCCCAGCTTGCCTGTCATCTGGAGAGACGTGTGTACAAAATGTTAGTTCTATGGCTCTGATTCAGCTCCCGGGCGGCTGGCTGCGGAACACAAATGACGGAAGGGGGTGATGGGGCCCTGGGAAACAGAGCCAGCTGGGCTGGAGATGGAGTCCTGGGACTCGGCAAGGGAACTAATGCTACCTGGAGAGGACCCTAGGCAGTCTCATGAAGGCGTGGGTGGGGCTTAGGACACCACTGGATGTAATGATGTGGGTGGGGTAAAAGTGAAGGAGGCATGGGGGAGGGGGTACTGTGTGTGATGAAGGGGACCCGCGGTGGAGGAGGGTGCAGGGGATGGAGAATATGTGTTCAGGGGATGGTGAAGGGGATGGGTGAGGAGGGCATAAATGTTCCCTGTGCCTCCCTGGGCCCTCCTGCTTGCCCTGCCTGGCTCCTCGCTGCACTTGTGCCAGGCCTCTGCTCCTGCTGTTCACTTGGCCGCTCCCAGCCGGCACCTTTCAGTGCCCAGGTTTTCCCATCTCTCCTCAGCCTGGGCAGTTTTGAGTGGTCCGTGCCCTCCCCATTTAGGACTTTCCCCCTATAGGTCCCTTTATTGCTGTGGTCAGGCCCACAGTGACTGTACTTTAGAGTTGACCCTGCATAGGGTCTGTGAGCTTACCTGTCTGTCTGTCTGTCTGTCTGTCAAGAAGGAAGAGCCCAAGTTGCCACTGACCCTGGTCTGTCTAAGCCAGCAGTTTCCCCATGAGAAGGAGCTGGGTCACTCCTGAGCCCTGGGTCTGAGGCTGGCTGGGCTACAGGTGAGGACCAGAGCGGGGTCAGAGTTTCCCATGGTCACCACTGCTGGCCCTTGGCCTAACTGGGAATCCTCGTATGTGTCCAGGGGCCAGTGTATGACCAGGCCACAGGTGGCAATACAGTCCACAGGAGCTGGGGGGTGGATTATTATCCTTTGGTTTTGGGGACAGGAGATCAACTTCAAAACATATCATTACAATGATAATAATATAGGTAAAATTTACCACTCATTGAGAACTTACTCTGCTGGGTTGTGGAAGGCTCTGTACATTATTAATTCAAATGAAATCTTCACAGCTAACTGAGGTGGACATTATTTTTATCAGCACATCACAGAAAAGGAAACCGGAAGCTCAGAGAGGTTAAGTCACCTTTCTTGGATCCAAAACAACGCCCAGCTCCTTGTGCTTTTCACCCCCCGCCCCTCCATAGCTCCTTGTTTGGGACCGCGGGAGGAGGGAGTGCTGGGATCATGCATCGGTCAGAAAATTGCAGGGAGACCCCTCACTCAGGGCTGCAGCTTTGGGAGGGTCGGTGCTCATCGCACCTCCTCCATGGCACCAGAAGCCCTTCCGGTCCTACGGGGCCTGAAGATCCCCGGCCTCCGCGAACACCCTTGGAAAGCGTTAACTGGTTACACTTGTAGCCAGAGGGGGCTGGGGGGTGTTTGGCCTAAATTTAGTCCACTTTCTGGAATGGAGATGGAAATCGGGCTGGGGGCTGTCCAGGGTCCGCTCCCGCTCTTCAGCCTTGCCCCCCAAGCTGCGGGGCCCCCCGCCAGCCCGGAAAGGTGCGCGAAGCCCCTCCCCGCGCGTCTCCGTGTGGGTGCGCTGGGCTGCTGTGTTCCCGAGGCGCGGTGGGTGCGTGACGCCGGCAGCTCCCACCAGGCAGAGCCGCGAACAGAAGGGGCGAGCTGCCGGCGGCTTTAAATAGCTCCTTGCTGTATCTCACTTGCTCGAGTCCCATCCCCCCGAACTTTGGCTGCCCCAGGAAGGGGCTGTGTGAGCCCCAGAAATGAGGCCAAGGCAGAGGGGCTCAGCCCCCAACTCAGAAACACCCTCCGGCCACGAAGTGCCGCGGAGCAACACCTGTTCACCGTTCTGCCTTGGAGGCAAAGCCACGCACTTTCCCCCGGCGGGGGGCGGGGTTTGGCTGAACCATGCAGCAGCCAGATCTCTAGTCAGACCCTCCCTTAAAGGGGACACTGGTTCCCCCATGCCCAGGCATAGATGCCCCTCTGATGCTGAGAAGCAGCCCACCACGCCCTGCTCTCAGGATGTCAGTGGAGATGTCCTTGGTCATCCTCACCTCCTCACCTTGGCCTCCATCTCTCCATGCACAGACCTTTGATGATCTGACCCAACAACCTCGTTTCCCGTCACTTCCCCAGCCTGCCTACATTACTCCTAGAACTTCTTTTTGCTCCTCCATACGTGCCCAGCTCATTCCCGCCCCCCACCTTTGTACTTGCTGTTCTCTCTGCCTAAAATGCTCTTACGTGGCTTTTCCCATAATGTTGCAGCCAGGGTGACATGATTTTCACAGGCTTCAGGTACTTTTGCCTTCGTGAGCCCCTTCCTCCATAAAAAGATTGATGAATGATATTTTATGACTGTCTTGGTATAATCACAGGTATATTAATATTCTATAGTAAAATATTTTCTTCAATCTGAAAGTTCATTGTTTTCTTCTTTTGTTTGTTTGTTTTTGAGACAGGGTCTCACTATGTAGCCCAGGCTGGCCTTGAACTCATGGTGCTCCTCCTGCCTCAGCCTCCTGAGTGCTGGGATTACAGGCGTGCACCACCACACCCAGCTCATTGTTTTCTTTTGATTTTGAAAGAAATTAAAATCTCTCAGGGCCCTAGGCACTGTCCCTAATGGAGAAGTTGGCCCTGATTAGAGCCTTCTCACGGCGTAGGCTCGACTTCAAATGATAAGTACTACCACAGGCTTTCCTCGAACCCCCACTTCAGATATCCTCCACGCCACACACCGGCCCATCACCTGGATTCATTTCCTTCGCAGAGTTTACAACTGTCTGACAATTCTTTGTTCGTTTGTTTATTTCTTCTCTCCCCTGTAATTAGTGTGTGAGTCCCAGCAGCCTGGATTTTTTTTCAATTTTTATTTTTTTATTAGTACATTTTGCAGTACATAATGATGCCATTTGTTGTGGGGAGTCGGTCCATTGCATAACACACCTTAATTCTTTTTTTTTTTAATGTGGGTATCAGGAGTTGAACTCAGGACCTCATGCTTGCCAGCAGGCGCTTGTACCACTGAATGATATCACTGGCCCTTTTTTCTTTGTATGTGGGTACCAGGAGTCGAACTCAGGACCTGGCGCTTACCAGGCAGGCACTTATGCCGCTGAGCTGTCTCACCGGCCCCACACCTTAATTTTTTTTTCATCTCCTTCCCCTTCCCACACTCACCCCTCCCTCCATCTCTTGGTCCCCTTCCTTTTCTTTTTTTTTTTTTTGTACCGGGAGTTGAACTCAGGACCTTGTGCTTGCCAGGCAGGCACTTGTGCCACTGAGCTATATCCCCAGCCCCCTTCCCTTTTGCAAAAGGTCTATCTCCCTGTTTCCTTTTATCTGTCTTTTATTTTGCTCTTTATTTATGAAAGCAGCCTATGTGTCCATCAATAGATGAATGGTAAAGAAAGTGTGGTATTAGCTGGGCATGGTGGCACACGTCTGTAATCCAGCTCTCAGGAGACTGAGTCAGGAGGATCACCATGAGTTCGAAGCCAGCCTAGGCTACACAGTGAGTTCAAGGCCAGCCTGAACTGCATAGCGAGACCCTGTCTCAAAAAATCCAAAAACCAAAAAATGAAAAATCAACAACAAAAAGAAAGTGTGGTATTTATACGCAACAGAGTACTACTCTGCCAGAAAGAAGGATACAGTGCTTCATTTGTAGGAAAATGGATGCACCTTGAGACTATAATGTTAAGTGAAGTAAATCAGACACACAGGCTGAAATACTACATGGTTTCTCTCATGAGAAACCCGAAGAGCCTGCACTGCCCACCCTGAGCACAGAGGCCTCCTCTTGGTTGCCCTGCCACCGGCGCCCTGCCTTCCCAGGGCCACCCAGGCTCCTCTAGGTCCAAGGAGGAAGGGAATTCGTGCACAGGCTCACGCACGTTCACTCAGCCTCACAGAGCCTGTTTGGGAACTAGGAACAAAAATGCTGACCTATTTTGAGCATGTGATTAGATAGCATATTTGAAAGCAAAGTACCAACCCATGGAGGGGTTCAGTTTGTTCAAGGTTGTTTTTTTTTTTCCAGTGCTCGGGATCAAACCTGGATCTTTGTCATGCTAGGCAAGCACTCTACCACTGAGCTACACCCTATCTAATCCCCAAGTTTTTCTTCCCCCTTCTTACTGGCCACTTCAGCGTTTGTTCCTGTCCAAGGCAGGGGGATCTCAACACTCGGAGGCCCACAGACTTCCAAACACAGTAGACGGTAGACGCTCCATAAACATTGGCTGGCTACTGGTTGGGAGTGTCGCCCTTTCTTCTTCCTGAAAAACCTTAAACAAAAGCCCAGTGGAAATTCAGAACATCTTTCCCTCTTGCTCTCTTTTCTATGTAACAGGCACTGTGCTAGACTCAGAGGAATCGAAAGTAAGTCAAAAGGACACCCTGTTCCTGCCTTCCTGGAGCCTCTAGTCTGGTGGGCTGGACGGACACTAACCAAATATTACTACCAATAATTTCACCAGGTCAGGAGGGTTTGGGGACAGTTTCCCTTAAGAAACATGCACTCACCTGAGGTCTCTAAACAAGTAGGAATTTATTAGGCAAGGAGTCCAACTGGCAGTAGGAGCATTCCAGGCAGTGGCACAGCACATGGGTGCATCCTGTGGCCTTACAGGTGGGCCTGTAAGAAGGCCTGGGGAGGCAGGCAGTGGCCACAATGTGCAGGACCTTGTGGGCCACATTATGGCATTTCCCCTTTGTCCAGGGAGGTCATCAAAGGATCTTAAATCATATGATTAGGCTTGTATTTTGAAAAGATTACTCTGGCCGCAATTTATGACAAAAAAGATTTATGACCAAAAAAATCCAACAGTCCTACTACAAGAGGAATGGCAAATGCATGCCCTACTTGTCAAAATTCCTAAGTCTCATACCTGCTGCAGACAGCACTAATCAATTACAGCAAAGTGCGGTCCTCAGCCCAGCAGCCTCAGCACCACCTGAGAATTTGTTAGAAATGTAAATTATCAGACCTCACACCAGACCCCCTGAAAAGAAAACTCTGGAGGTAGAAGCCAGCAATCTATGATATAATAAGCCCTCCAGGTGATTCTGATGTGTGCTGAAATTCAAGAACCACTGAACTATAACAGTCTTTCTAAGTGAAGCCCCAGTGCAGTATCCAAACCTCCTCGGGGCTGGGCCTGGTGGCACATCCTGTAATCCCAGCACTCAAGAGGCTGAGGCAGGAAGACTGTCATGAGTTTGAGGCCAGCCTGAACTACACAGTGAGCTCCTGTCTCAAAAAAAAACCAAAAAACTTCCCAGGGCCTGACCCTCTAGATCAGTGTTGGCGAACCTATGGGCATGCGTGCTGCGGCAGGCTGTTTGTATCATTGAAAGCTCTAAAAGGTTCGCCATCACTGCTCTAAGCAGTTACTACTAATACAGACTAATGGCACAGAGCCTGAGCCGGCGGGGCCTCTGAGGGGGCTTCATAGAACCAGCTGTGGAGTTCAAGAAGCCCAGATTCTGGCAAAGCCATAAAATGCAGGCATTCTGCCACATGGCCCGGGAAAGCAGGTGGTCTAGAGATGTGGTCTCCAGCCTCTGCTCAACCACTGCCCAATGGCAGCACAACCTTACGAGGGCCTTCTTCCTTCTGGGCCTCAGGTTCCTCATCTGCGCATCGAAGAAAGCATCTCCGAACAGGGTCCCTTCTGCAGTTTCTGAGCCGGCGTGAAATGCACTTGGTCCCCTGAGAAAAGCCCCTATAAATCTGCCTCCCCATGGCTGGCAGTGGAGGGGGAGTGCAGAGGTGGCAGGGATGTTGCCCAGAGCTCGTAAGAGGCAGCACATGACTCAGTCCTGGAAGGAGGAAACCGTCACCCTGGGCAGTCAGAAAACCAGGGGACAGCCAGTGTGGGAGTGAGGGGAAGAAGAGGCAGGACTTGTACCGGCACTTCCCCAGGCCGGGGACCCATTAACAAACTGGAGGATGCTAAGCTCAGAGAGGGGGGAAACCGGAGACTGAGAGGGTGGGGTCAGAGTCTGTGAACCTGAAGGGTACAAAATATATGGTCCTGAACTTCTTACAGATCCTGAGACCTCGTAATGGCAATTCCTCCCCCAGATCCACAGTTACCTGGCTTCTTCTCAGCTCAAATGTCACTTACCAGAGAGGCCTTCCCTGGTGAGCCATCCATCCCCGTTCACCTTTTTATGGGCCTCAGAGCTCACATTGCTCTTCGGAATCACTGTATTGATTTGTTCACTGGCCCATGGCCATCTCCCTGCCTCCTCCAGGATGGCAGCTCCCTGAGGGCAGAGGTCACCTTGTGTCACTCAGCCCAGCACTAAGTGGGTGCTCAACAGAGCCACCATGATGTGCAGGGAGTGCCTGGGGATGACTTGCTCAGGACTTCAACATGTCCCAGCCATCTCTGGAATAGGGACCGTGATCATTTCCCATTGTTCAGATGGAAACACAACAGACAGACGAGACTCGCAGGGCGCACAGGTAGGCAGTGGTAGAACAAAGCTCCGAGTATTCGGGATGTCGGCATGGGACGTGGGGGGAACCTGCCAAGAACAGGGCTGAGGAGCAAGGGGCTGTGTTTGCAGAGCCCTCCCAAGTTCCCGATAAGGAAACAGCAGCTGAGAGCGAGCAGGGCTGTCCTCAAACTGGAGTTCCTTCCTTCGGATTCTAAGGGGAAGCCCTGCTGTACACAGCTGCTGTCCACCTTCTGGAATTTGTCTCCCAAGGGGGCTTTGCAAGCTGAAAATAGAAAGGAGTTCAGTAAGGGCTGCACAAAATTAATGGATGACAGGTCCCCAGCGGTAATTAAAGGAAGTGAGAGATGCTAGGGGGCTGGGCCTAGATGTCTGAGGTCAGCATCATGCTGGGGACTGCCATGGTCTCCCCAAAATGGGCCCCAGGTGCCCCAGGCGAGAACTGCAGGCTGGGAAGCACATGGGAGGTACTTCTCAAAGGCCCAGCCCTCTCTCTGGCAGGATTTGGCTGCCTGGCCATTCCCTACCACCCCAAGCCCTGGTCCAGCTGAGCTGTTGGGGACATGTATCTTGGCTTGGGGACTCATCTACCCAGGATGGGCAATTTGCATATGTTCTGATATTTTTTTCTTTGCCGACCCCCCCTTTTTTCCAAGAAAATGTTGGGGGGGTTGTTTGTTTTTGCAAGGTCTTCATTACTTCCTAAGTATTCATGCTCCTTCCATTTATTTGTCTTGGTAAACACAAAGCTCGACAAGCAACTCACTTTCTCATCTGATTCAGATTTATGGTGAATTTCAGGTCCATGTCCCTTCCCTCAAGTTAGCCTAGGGTGGAAGAGGCCCCCATGACCCCTGGTCCCCTGGCCCCCCCACTCCGAGTGACTTCCCTTCCACCAGCGCCCCTACATCCCCCTTTGGCATCACTGCTGACGTGATTGTGCCGTCTCGGCCTCTTCACCTCTTCTGGCTTCCCTTCTGCCCTAGCTCTTCCCTGCTGTGCCCTTTTCCCCCTGCACCTCCTCTATGGTACTTCCCGTCCTCCTCTCAGGTTACCCGCCTTCCCATGGCTTCCCCTTTCCATTCAGCCAGTCTTCCTCCTTCTGTTCTCCTTTGCTTCCTCCTATCTTTTACCCTCCTCTCCCCTTCCCCATGCAGCATCCTCATACCCCAGAGCCCCCTCAGAGCATTAATGTTACTTTCACTCCACTCCACTCTCTGAAATATCATTCACAGGTGCAAATTGTGCTGTGGCATTCTCAGGTGATAATTCATTTCCCCCCAGCCCTGCATAGTCCTCCTTAAATTGCCTAATCCTGGAAAACTCACTTCTCCCAAAGCCAATAGCAATGAAGAGGAGCAAGGCCAATTCCCTAGGACTACAAGTTCTTGGCCTACTGGGGCCAAGTTATGGCCGCTCTGTCAGCTGTGTCAGGACTGAGGCCAGCAACTCTCAGCAGACCCTGCTCTCGGTCCTACTTTATGGAGGCCCCTCTTCCTCCCCTCATACTCCCCAGGCAGGGGTTCTGTGGCCACCCAGGAGCAAGTGGCTCTGGTGAGGGAGTTGCTAGCTGGACCTGAGCCCCTCTCCACAGAGGCTGGCAGCCTTGGGCTCCCTGAAGTGGTCAGACCCCTGCTTGGGTCTTTTCCGCCTTTTGCTGCTGCAGCTTCCTGGCTGAGGACAGAAGTCCAAATGCTCAAACACTCCATGTATATACGCAGTACAGGCATCCCCTACACCTACGAACCGTGCACGTTGTAGCCGTACTTCTCAAACTTGGGTGTACCCGAATCACCTAGAAAGCTTGGGGGGATGTGAGGCTCCACTGCTTTCTGATCCAGTAGGTTCGATCTGGGGAGGAGCGTGAGGATGCACATTCCAAGCACAGGCCCAGGCACTGCTGCTGCTGCTGGTCAAATAATGGAGCTCTGAGAACCACTGCTCCAGAGATGCCCACATGTGCAAGCGTAGAAGGCATAGCACAGCAGATTCTGCAAAGCAGCAAGAGGAGGGAGGCACCTCAAAAGCTACGGACTGAGTTTAGGGATTCCTCAGTTTAAGAACACACACTTGCAGTGTCTCTCACTGTGTCTGTCTCATGCTCTTTCTCATTGGCCTCTTCATTTCTGTCTCTCTCCATCTCCTCGCTCCCTGCAGCCTCCAGCCCCAGCCAGGTCCTGCAGCCTCCAGGTGACCTCCCAGCTCCTCTGCACTCATGAGCTCATCCATCTCCATCACTGTGTGTGAGTGGCAGGCAGGTGAGAGAGGAAGATTATGGGAGAACAGGCTCAGCTACCTGCTAACACCAAACTCACTCACCACGAGAACACAGCCAATTATTCCCATGTTCCAACGGATAATCATTAATGCCACAGGAAATTTTAAACACGTGATTAAATCATTACTGGGAAGGGTGAAACGAGCCAGTGCCACACTTAAGCTTGCCTTGTACTGTTGGTCTCAGGAAGGCTTACCTGAGAGATGCGGAAGGGACAGGCACCACCCAGTCCTGCAGCATCACTAGCAGCCAGTGCGTCGGGAGTTGACCCCAGACCTACCTTCCCCTCTCTGAACTGCAGTCCCAGCTGCAGCCCCCAGGGCCCTTCCTGACCCACCCCTTCCTGATCTCCTCTGTTGCAGCAGCCCTTTGGGATCACATGCCGTTTGATGAATCCATTCATTCTATCATCAAATATTTACTGAGTATCTACTATATGCCTAGCAGGATTCTAGGGACTGGGGACACAATGTGAATAAAACAGACAGGTCCCTTTCCTCAGGGAGTTTACAGTCTAGTGGGGAAGGCAGATAGTCAAATAGTAAATAAGTAGCCAGGCACAGGCATACAATCCTATAATCCCAGCTTCTCAGGAGGCTGAGGCAGGAGGATCACAAGTTCAAGATCTGCTTGGGAAATTTAGCATGGCCCTGTCTCAAAATTTAAAAAAAATTTTAAAGGGCTGGGGATGTAGTTCAGTGGCAGGGCCCTTACTTAGCATCTATAAAGCCCTGGGTTAAACCCCCAGTAGTGAAAAAAAAAAAGGAGTAAATAAGTAACTAAGAAAATAATCTCAAATGGGCAAGTGTTCAGGAACAGATAAACAGGCGCCCAGGTGTTTTGAGTGGAGCATCTACTGGGAGTGTCTTGAAGGCACCAGTCTACAAGACAGCCCTCCCTTGAGCTGGCCAGCAGTCTGTACCTGCCTTTTGGGCCTGCAGATTATGTTTTATATGAACATCTGCAATGTCTCAGCAGCCTTCTTCCCACCCCGAGTACCCAACACATTATCTTTGGAAAGATAATGAATATCTATAACAGCTACTGTTTTTTAGCACTTAGTATGTGCCAAGCATTGCATTAAGCAATTTATGGTCATGACATCATTTCATACACAGAACAATAATAATGTTATGAGTGAGGTGTCTTTCAATCCCCATTTCACAGACAAGGAAATAGAGACCTGAACAATGAAGCTATTTGGCTAAGTCACACAGTAACTAGGTTGATGTGAACTGAGACTTAAAGGGAGGTTTAATCCCCAACTTGTCCTGACTCCCAGGAGAGACATGAGAGGCTTGCGTGGACGTCTCAGGATTGATTCCAAGGCTAAGAGACAGGCAACCTAGGTCCCTTTGGCTGCACCAGAGCTGGGCGGCCGGGGCTGCTTCCTCAAACATAAGAAGGACTCAGGTCTCCAAACTGCAGTCCAGAAAGGGGACGTGATTAGAGCTACAAGATCTCACTTGCTCAGGAACCCTAGGTGAACCCTTCGGCCCCTGCAGACTGCGGTCCCTGTAGAACCCACAGAGATCATTGGCCCTACCTCCCCATGGTCTCCCAGGACCCTGCAGCTCCCAGAGGGCTCCTCCAAGTGTCCCTGCATGTCCTCTACCTCCTGGCCCTGTGGCCATGCCACACTCCTCAGGGCCAGTGGGGCAGCCAGAGGCAGACAGGACCGGAGCCTGGGTCTGCAGTGACTAATCGGCTGGTGCTTGGGAGGCCATGGTGAATTATTCACACAGATTCTCTGAATTATTCAGGTTGTTATTATTTATTTTTCAGATACGCCTGTGGCAGAGCCTCCAGGCCCATGTTCAAAGGATGACATAAGTCCTGTGTCCGGATCGCCTCTGTGGAGAATGAGCCAGGTCTCTCTCCTGCCTCACCTGCGAGTCTCAAAGCACAGGTTGAGGCCTGGGAGCTGCTGCCTGGGGGCAGACTCCTACAGAGCCCCTACCCTGGCACCAATTATAGAAATAACAGTCACCTCTCACTGAGGCTTCACTGTGCCTCAGTACTGGGCTTTCCATAGAGAGGCTCAAGTGACTGTCAGAACTGCCTGAGAAAGCATACTGTCAACTCCATTTTACAGATGAGGGAACTGAGGCTCAGAGATGTGACATCCCTTGTCCGGGGCCACCAGTTAGTAATTGGGATTCAGGACCATTTCTGTGGACTCAAAAGCCAGTGGCAGCCACATTGCATGTGTCAGTGGGTATTGTGCCTGACAAGGTCCTACAAACCCTTTTGCTGCCCTAACTCTACCCTGGGCATCAAACCATCTGGAGGGCAGGCCATGCCCCTTGTCTCTGATGCTCTCAGAGACCTCTCGCATCTCTATGGCAACAGGATCCTGAGCACCCAGAGCTGTGCTTGGTCCGCCTCTGAGAAGCAGAGGTGGCTTTTGCCCGTAGAGGCCCTCAAGTGTCCTAGGCTCTGAGCGGGCATGACTCAGGGCTCCTCGAGATTCCTCATCCTCACACAGCTCCACCATCACCCAGAGGCAGGAAGGGCACCGCTTCTCTCTCCCAGAGCTCTGACAGAAGCAGCCAGCCAGTCTCCTTTCTCCTCCCTCACAGTTCACCTGCAGTCTAACCCCCATCCCTCTGGCTGCCGCGCTTGTCCTTCCCCCTGAGGAATCCTCCTCCCCTCCCCCATACTGCCACCTAAAGGAGGAGAGGTAGACAGATGGACTCAGCCCTGGGGAGGCCCTGACTGTCCCTGGTCAAGGTGACCAATGGTTCATTCCTGTCCTAGGAGGGCAGCTTTGTCTTTCTGCCCATTCATTCATTTATTCATTCAGTGAATACTTATCAGGCACCAGGTACTGTTCCAGGGGCTGAGGAAGTGGCCAAGAACAGTTCCTTGTCAGCACACACACACACACACACACACACACACACACCCTCTGGGTGGCCCAGGTCCTTCTCCTAGGACCTGTTTCCCCTGACATAGGGAAGCAAAATCACAGGCAAACCGCATTCAGCCTGACTCTTCCCATCCCTGACTCTCTGGGTGACCTTGAGCTAGCAGCTCCCCTTCTCCAACCTTCCCCTTTTTGAAATAGGGTGTGGGGCCTGAATCTGCTCTCTAAGGCCCTGCCAGCCCTGCTTTTCTCAGGTGTCAGTAACTCAATAACAGGAACAACGTAATCATTTCCATCCTACAGCTGTGAAAGTCAGAACTTTGCACGCGCTCCATCTCAGGGGGACTTAATAACTGTCCCTGTCTTCTTGGCTCCGTGCATTTTAAAGAGGAATCTGAGGATGGATGTGCCGCTAGTGGTGAATTTCAGTTGCCAGCGGGGCAAGGGAGCAAGTATTTGCAGAATCCTATGCTCTCCTCACAGATGTTCCTTATGGATCTTTGCAGAGGTAGATCTTATTATCCCCATTTTACTGACAGAGAAGCTGCAGGGCTAGAATTTGAACCCAAGCCCAGGACGGCCCATAGTCTTGCTGCTACCCCAGGATACACTGTGGCTCCCTCTCCCAAAGCCTGTGCTGGAGCTGGGGATGGGTGACTAGGTCAGCGCTCTTCTGTGAAGTTGGGTGATACAGATTTCCACTTTCTCTGCCAACCACAGAGGGGACACCATGGGCCCAGCTGTGCTGAGTCATCTAGGGCTTAGCAAGTTCAGGTTTCTATTTGCCCCAAAGCAGCCACCTCAGCAGGTCCGGGCTGTGCTACCTCTTCATCTCAAAGCACCTGGACTTAGCCCTCGTCCCCAGGGTAGGAGTGGGGGCTAGGCAGGTATGGAGCAAACACAGAGTCTAAAACATGTGGGTGGAGGCAGAGCCATCTTCTGCCCTTGTGCCACCTGCCCCTGGCCCAATAGGTGATCTCGTGTGCTGGATGCTGGTCTCCACATTAGCCCGGACCTTTCTCCAGTGGTCCTACAGCAGAGCTTCTCAAAGTGTTGACTTGGACAACCAGCATTTGAGTGGGGCTATCCATACAGCCAGCTCCGATTTGCATATCCCTGCAGACCTGGGCCTTGGATCCTGCAGGCACAGAACACGGGCTTTTACTGAGCTTCCCCAAGCACAGAAACTCTCACCTTCAGAGCCCAGGCTCTCACACAGACCAAGCTGAAATCCTGGGGCTGCCACTTACTAGTCAGGCAGCCTGGAACCAAGAACATCATCGCTCTGACCTCAGTTTCCATGTCTGTAAAATTGGGATACCTGTACCCTTCTCATGAGATTGTGTAGAGGATGTAAATAAATTGCTCAGTAATTCGGATCAACCACGCCTTCGCCCCACTCCTTCCCAGCTGGGGCTGGGGCTACTGTTCTGGAAACACTGAAGTTGCCCAGCACGTTCTTGGTTGGCACCTCTGAGCGTCAGGGTGTCTGGTGGCACTTTCTTTCCAAACCACAGCCACATGTACCTGTCAGCCCCTCTCAGGGCACTGCACAGAGTCAGTTTCTAGACCTTTGTCTTAGACAGTCTGGGGGAGAGAACCCCCTGTGGAGCTCGGAGGTCGGACCCTGGCGTCAGAAAGGGCTGCCTCATGGTCCTGGTCGCAGGGACAGAAGGTCCTGCAGACGTCCAGCCGGGGCTGCGATCTGGATCCCAGGCGGAGACGCGCTCTACCTTGGAAAGCTGCCGTTTAGGCAGAGCCTGAGGCTCGACAGTGTCCGGCCCCCCTCCCATTCCTCTCACCTCTGGGTAGGGTAAGCGCTATTGTTAGTTTTGCACAGACGACAGATCAGAGGCTCAGTCTTCGAGCTAAAGTTATGGACCTAGTAAGTGGCAAAGCTGGGATTCGAACCCAGGTCCTCATGCTTCCAATGTTCGTGTCAGTACCCAGTATTGATACCACCTCTCTAGGTTGTCACTATCTTTAGGATGATTTACTAAATCCTTGCTGAGGGCCAGGCTCTGAGATAGGCACCTCTATGTTTTTATTTTTATTTTTTAACCTTCACAATAACCTCTAAGTTACATATTATTATCATTACAATCTTGTAGGGAAAGAAACTGCCATCCAGAAAAGCTAACAGCTTAAAGTGACTTAGATTGGCTGTTTCACTGTTATATCTGGGATGTGGGGAAAGTACCCCTCTATCTTCCATGATTGTCACCTCTAAGGGCAACTCACCCATATCCTTACCCTTCCTTCTATTTGGAGAACTCCTTAGCCTTCCTGTGCCCTCATCCCGGCCCCTCTGACCTGACACCAGGATGGCAGAGGTGAGTTCCTGACCCCAATTCCAAACAACTAACTGCCCTTCCCACTGCTGCAGGTGCACTGGGAATCTGCCCCTAATTGCCTTCCAGGCTGGGAGGCCATTAGTCCATGATTGCATCCCCAATGTGGGCCTCGCCCCTGGGTGCCTGCCTCAGCTTCTACAGGGGTTTGAGAGCATGATGTCAATCTCTCGATCCAGGGCCTGGCCAGCTTGGCTCCCAGCATTCCACCCCCACATCCCAGGAAAGCTCCTCCAAGAAGCTGGGTCCCCATAGTGTGGGGCAGCCAAGAGCCTCAGGCTGAGAGGTCCCCCCAACCCCGGTCAAGTACAACACACATCCCCCTGCTCACACACCCCACAGGCCCTGGAGCTATGGGACCCTCAGGCTGACCCTCGCCCCAAACTGGCCCCTGTGTCTCTCCACCAGCTGCCTCTGTCCTCTACGGGAAGGGGTTAGGGTCCTGGGAGTTAGGCTTCTGAGTGCTGTTCCTCTATGTGTGACCTTGGTCAAGTCCCTTCCACTGCCTGAGCCTCAAAACAGCAGATGCGCCTGTTTTCTCTAGCCCTCTTCCAGCAGGAAAGGCGATTCCGGGGTCTTATCCCACCAATATCTAACAAGTGCCAGGCCCTGAGGATTCCAGCACAGCAAGTTCTGCCCTAACAGGCTTAGACCAGAAAGCACAGGCTGCCAGGGAGGGAGGTGTGGTCTGAGAAAGCTCCTTTTGTCCTTTTCAGAGACCTAAAGAGTGAGGAAGAATTCACCAAGTAAAGGAGGATACAGTGGGGCTGGTCTCAAAGAACGTCTCAAGCAGAAGGAGCAGCAGTGAACAGAGGCCTTTGAAGGAAAGTGTTGAGGTAGAGGTGGAGGCTGGACAGAGGCCCTGCTCGAGGGTGTGAACTGTGTTCTGAGGGCATGGAACAAGCATAGAGAGGCTTGGGACAGGAGCATCATGCAGCTGCCATATGGAGGAAGGATTGGGGGCCAGCGGGGTGAGGGCGGGAGACTTTCAAGCAGGCTCCCAACCATCTGTCCCTCCTCCCCCAGGAGTGGGAACGGCCCCTCCTGTCCTCGTTAGAAAGGAAGGCAAGACTTCGGCTGCTTCTCCTTTCCTCACACTCCTGGACTGACTCCCCTCTGTACACAGACACACACACACACACACACACACACACACACAGACCTGCTGCTGTCCCCTGGTGGAAGAAAGGCAGGGATGGTTTGGGGGATGTGACACAGAGCCACTTGACCTGGGAGAGCTAGAGGGAAGGGGTCTGGAGTTTCATATACTGCTAGAACTCCAGGAGGGAGCACAGAGCACCGTGCCCTCCCCACCCAGAGCTGGGAGTTTCACTCCTTATCCACCTTATCTACCTTATCCGTGCCCTCCAGGTCCTCCTCCCCTGCCCATCCTCACCCCTCCCCCTTTCCCCCTAGTTTCTCTCAAGGTCCCTGCCTCTCTTTCCCCAGCACTCTATGGGGAGCCTGGAGCACACAGAATGTGTTTGTGTGTGTGTGTGTGTGTGTGTGTGTGTGTGTGTGTGTGTGGACTGGGGTGTGTGGTGTGTTCAAGAAGCACAAGGGAGGTGCACCAGAGCGTAGCTCCAGGCTGGAAAGGGATTTTAGGATTCTGAGATTAGAGAATTAAACATCCTGCCACAACCTCCCTGGAGCCTTGTGGCCCACTGCATAGAGCTCTCAGCTGGCCTAGGCCAGAGTTGCACCAACTCCGACTCCGGGGTTCTTGCTCCTGACCCTGCCCCCGGGCCCCCGCCCTAGGCTTCCTGAAGCACCTTCCCCGCCTGGGACCTGGGCCACACAGGGTCAGATCCCCTTGGCCAGACTCCAGCCAGCCATCTTCAGGGCACAGCCCCAACCCAGGGCTCTGGGATGTGTCTGTCCACTCTGCACACCTCTGCCACCTTGGCCCAACCACCCCCTTGCCACCCTGCTGTGCCCACCCATCCTGCCCACACTGCAGCCAGAGAGATGTTTCTGTAAGAAAATGCAGATCGCTGCTTTCCTCGTTGTCTTTCCACAGCACCCATTGCCCTCCTGGGGAAAGCCAAACTCCTTGCAGCTCACAAAGCTGGATTACCACCCGGACCAAGCAAACTCTCCTCTCCAGCCGTCCAGGAGTGCTGGGTCCACAGGGCCCCTGCCAGTCGGCCCCCACCCCAAGCCTTTGTACTGCCCATTGTCACTCTTAGGGTCCCACCCCTCACACATCTCCACCCAAACCCCTCCTTGATTCTCCGCCCTCAACTCAGAAGTTAACTCTCATTAGAGGCCAGAAGGCTGTGACCGTCCTACAGGGCCCTCTTTAGGGCGGGGGGTTCTCATCGCCCTGGTACTTCGCCTGCGGCAGCACTGAGCACACTGTCCTGTAAATGCCCCTTTGACATATTTACCCCTACACTTTGCTGTAGCCACACTTCCTTGCATCTTTGCTGTGTCCACTTCGCTGTATCCACTGCAACAGTGCACTCCGAGAGCATGAGAGAAGCATGGGGGCTGGCGGGGCAGGGAGCATTACCCTGCGGTAGGGTTCAAGGGTCAAAGACACAGACACGGCACTCAGAGTAAGGCGGCAGCTGTGATCCACTTTGCCAACTCCATGCCAGGCACTCTGCTTAGCATTATCTCATTTTGTCCCCAGTGGCCTTGCCAGAGAGGTGTTACTGCTATTATCCCCACTGCATAGATAAGGAAACAGCTATGGTATGACTGTGACTTGTCCCCACCAAAGCTCATGAGGAAGCTTAATCCCCAATGTGAGGTATTAGGAGGTGGGACCTTTTATTCAGGATTAGATCAAGAGGGCTCTGCCTTCGCGAATGGATCAATCCATTCATGAATTTGTTTTGTTTGTTTGTTTTTGAGACAGGGTCTCGCTTGCTATGTCACTCAGGGCAGACTTAAACTCACTATGTAGTCCAGGCTGGCTTCAAACTCATGGCGATCCTCCTCCCTCAGCACCCTCAGTGCTGGGACTGTAGGCGTATGTCAGCATGCCCAGCCTGATGGATTATTTTTAATATGTATATTTTTGGTGGTGCCACAACCTCACACATGCTAGGCAAGCACTCTATTGCTGAGCTGCACCCCCAGCCCCCATTCATGCATTAATGGAGTAATGGGTTAATGGACATCTCCAGAGTGGGCCTGCAATAAAAGCCAGTTTGGTTCTGTCTCTTGCATGCGTCTCTCTGGCCCCACAGTGCCCTCACCACCTCCAGACTTCCAGAGTTCCCACTGGCCAGAAGGCCCTCCCCAGGCCCGGGTGCAGAAAGGCTCATTTACCTGAGGACATACAGCAAGAAGGGCCTCGGACCAGATCTCCCTCAGGTGGTGGCTTTGTGGTGGGACCTGTGCACCATGTGAAGCGCGCATTTGGAGCTCAGAAAGACCATTTCTCAGCTGCAGAACAGTGAGTGGCTCAAAGAAATCACCAGGGCCCCCTATGCACACACCAGGAGAAGTTCTACTTCCCTGGCCATGGGGCAGGGTTCCCTGAGTCCCTAGGGGGAAAGCTTGTCACCCCACCCTGGAATTCCAGGAGGCGGAAGAGAATCAAGTCCTTCGTGATGCCCTTGTTCCCACTCGCGTCTCCTTCGAAGCCGAAGTCTGGGACGTCAGGAGCCTGTCTCTCCATCAGGGCAGAAGGTAAAGTGCTGAATTGAATAGCAAAGCACATTTGGCTGGAGAGGAAATGAGGTTTCTTTGTCAAGGTGAGAGTATCTGGGAGAGCCAGGAACGGGGTGGAGTGGGGGGTACCAGGGCACTCTAGGGGGGCTGCAAAAGGGGGAGTGTGGATCTGGAATTATTAGAATGTTGATTATGTCCTCTTGATTGTTAATGAAATTCTTCACCTTGCATTTCTGGACCAGGGGGAAAGCTCCTGGAGCTCATTTTCCCACTGATGAGAGCAAGAGAAAGGGCAGGAGGGGGCAGAAGACTCTCGGCTTAGGGAGAAATTAAATTCTGCCTAAATAAATGGGACTGGATAAGCCTGGCTGCTGCCATTTGGAGGTAGAGCCCCAGGGTGACCTGAAGTCCCCTGTGGGGATGAGATGGAGACCCCTGGTAGGGAATGGTCCTGAGCCCCACAGCTTAGGCAGCAGAGAGCAGCTCCTAAATAATAACTGATGTCGAGCACCTTCCATGCCACCCAGGCAGAGAACTGAGCATGTATTATCCCAGCGAGTCCTCCCAACAGCCCTTGGAGGTAGGTTCTGATTATTCCCATTTTGTAGATGGGTACACTGAGGTACAGGGAAGACAGAAGCTTGTCTACACTCCTGCAGCTGGGAGGTAGAGGTGCCAGTATTTCATGCCAGGCAGTATGGTGCCAGTGTGCATCCTTTGAGATTTGAAAATCCCCAGCTCTACTTGCCTATCTCCCTGAGCCTTAGCTACCTCACCTATGACATGGAGCAAATAACAGTTGTCACCATGGAAGGCTGTTGTGAGGATAATGAAATAAAAAGTGAAAGCAACTTGACATAGGAATAGTATTCCCTTTGGAGCCTTGTTCCCTGCCTCCAAGGCGCTGAAGTTGAGCACCTAGCATTGGCCGGCACCATTCTAGGCACCAGGGATGTGGGAGTGAACAAAGTGGACAAAATCCCTGCCTTGACTGAGAGGAGGCAGACCACAAAATAGATAAATAAGTAAATTAGGATGGCAAATGCAAGGAACACAACCAACCCATGAAGGAGGAAAGGGAGCGCTCATGCAGAGGGTCGCAATTAAAACAGGGTGATCTGAGAAGGAAGAATATAAAATAAACAAGCAAATACACGGGGGAAGAGCACTCCAGGGAGAAGGCACAGGAAGTGCAAAGGTCCTGAGGTGGGATCGACATGGCACGTTGCAGGAGCAGCCAGGAAGCCAGAGCAGCTGTGTTAGCAAGTTGCAGAAGTAGGAATTGGACTCATGAGATAGATGATGGGTAAGTCAGATTGTGTGGGCCCGTTGGGCTTTTTAAGGACTTTGTGCTTTTATCTGAATGAGCCCATCGTCCACCAGAGGGTTTTAGACATGGTCTGATTTATGTTTTCAAGACTCCACTCTGGTTGTGGCACTGAGAAGGTACTGTAGGGGCCTAGGGCGGAAGTGGGGAGGAGAGTTGGGAGGCCACTGCCATAATCCAGGTGGGGGCGGGCGGCAGCATCGTCAGCGAGGCAGCGACGGAGGCCGTGCTAAGAGATTCTGGGCATAGATGAGCCTATGAGCCCAAGTGGAGAGAGAGGAAATTCCTGATGATTCCGGGTTCGTGACTTCTCCCACTCTCAGTTCCCTGAAGACGCTCCGAGAGACCCAGCGCTCTGGCTCTGTCCCAGCCTGAGCCTCACAGAGCCCAGGGCAGGGAGCCTAGATGCGGACAACTGGACCAGGAGTAGACAACCTGCCTCGTGGCCTTCTGGGGCTCCCCAAGCCCTCCCCACAGGAAACCCCATCGCAGCCTGACTCCCACCTCAGCGGCCCTCAAGGGTCCCAGCTCCTCCTGACTCCTCCTCTTTTTCTCCCCGGGAATGGCTCTACTCATCCCTCCCACATAGCAGCTTCCCACGTTTGCCTCAGATCTCAGCTGGAGCACTGCCACCTCCAAAAAGCCTTCCCTGACCTGCTGTTCTAGATGAAGCCCCCCAGAATCCAGCTCTTATAGTCCCGAGCTTCCACGGCAGGGGCGAACTCCTCTTTCCTTGTGTGATTATTCGATGAAAACTTGTCCCCTCACCTGACTATACCCTCCATAAGGCCAAAAGCCCACCTATGTCACCAGAAGCATGTTATTCACCAAAAGGAACAGTCAATGGATACAACGTGGATCCTTAGGCATTTGGTAAAGGCCATAAAGTCTCAGGTGGCCAGGTAAATGCCTGGCATAGAGCTGCTTCTTAACGTGTATTTATTAGAGTAATGCATCAGAATTCTATAAGACACTGGACACGTGATGTATCTTCTAAGCCTCAGTTTCTCCACATATAAGGATGGGAATAAGAGTACTCACTTGATGAGTCGTTATGAGGATTTAAACACATAAAGCATGAGCAATGCCTCACACAATGTAGTAGGTGCTCAATAATTGTTCCTCCAATGCAAGTTCAGACAATTTCCACCGAAGGACTCCCCTGTGCCTCCCTCTCCCTCCCTCCCTCCCCAGCCAGCTTCCTTCCCCTCAGCCCCCCTTCCTCCGCTAAGGACTCCCAGTTGTGGACTCACCAAAGCCTCCAAACACTCCCCTTCTCCCCCAAGATCCCCACATTCACCACTGCTTACATATTGATCCTGTTTAACTTTCCCAATGGATGATAAACATGAAATTAAAATGACTTCCTGGAATATTAATGTAGTAAATGGCCCTATTAAAAGAAAGAAAATACAGCTGAGAAAATTCACTTTGATGTAGCGTTTCTGCAGGAGGCTCGTTCATCTGCAGCTCAGACTCTCCAAATGAGATTCTGAAGGTTTCTCTGATGTCTCTTATTTTTCCCTCACCCAGAATTTAAACAGAAAATAGAATCACAAGCTGGTGTCATAAAAACGTAGGCCTTTTCCCATCTCAACCAAAAAGCAAATGAAAACAGGGCCAGGTAGGTGTCAGCCTCTGCGAATATGGAGCGGGGGA
Organism: Erethizon dorsatum; assembly: GCA_028451465.1. Lineage (NCBI taxonomy): Eukaryota > Metazoa > Chordata > Mammalia > Rodentia > Erethizontidae > Erethizon > Erethizon dorsatum. The sequence goes on from CM051838.1 coordinate 68,374,353, forward strand.
CTTACTGCTCTTCCCAGCCTCTGCCGCACCTGGCACACAGCAGCCTGCTCCAGGCCCACCTCAGAGGCCAGAGGGGCACTCAAAGGCCCGGGCTGCTGCTGAAACTAGGAAGGCAACACAAGTCCAGAGTGGGCTGTGACCCAGTGTAAATACTGCAGTTTTGTGGACCTGAAATATTGGCTCTGCTGGGGACATAGCTCGTGGCACAGCGCCTGCCTGGCAAGTGCGAGGTCGTGAGTTTGATTCCTGGTACTGAAAAAAAGAAAAATCTTGGCTCTGTCACCTATTAGCTATATGGTCTTTTTGTTTGTTTGTCTTTTGAGACAGGGTCTAGCTATGTATTCCATACCAGCCTCAAACTCACAGCTACCCTGCCTCAGCCTCTGGAGTGCTGGGATTATAATCATGCACCACCACACCCGGGTTCGCTATCTGGTCTTGAGTAAGGTACTTTACCTTTCTGAGCCTATTTCCTTGCCTGTGAAATGGGGATTGTTGTAGTCAGGGTTTACAAGGGAAACAGCTTAATACAGGACACATAATTTATAGGATTATTTTATAGTAGTCACCCAAGAGTCAAATACAAAGAGTGCAGGAAATCTGTCCACACACTAAAGACCCAAAGAATCCAGCCAAGGGCCGGGATCCCACAGCAGTGTCCTGCACGAGTCCAGCTGAAGACCTAGAGCCCATGGCAATGTCTCATGCAAGTCTGTTTCATGAATTTGCACTGGGAAGGCCCAAAGGTCAGTGGTGGAAGCTAGAAAGTCTGCACCAGCGGGATGAAGGATCTGTGCCAGCAGGCTGAGGGATCTGCACTGGAGCCAGGAAGTGATGCTCAAAGTAAAGACCAGAGCTCCCCCAAAAAGTACCACAGCCATCCTCAGCAACAGTGAGGTCCCGAGCTCCTCTGATGATGAGAACAGCCAAGTTCATATCAGGAAAGCCAGCGGGACAAGCTCCTCCAGGAGAACCAACAGCACCACCTCTTCCTCTCCAGTTCTCCTTTTTATGTTGTACAACAATCCTCAGGTGGGCCCTCCACACCCAGCACCACACTGATTCAGTTTAGATGGGTGTTACAAGTTGACCACCAGTTGTCAATCCACCACAGGGATACTACTACAGTACAGGGCAGTTGTAGGTGTTAAATGAGATAATATCTCTCACATACGCCAGGTTCTCAATATTGTTATCATTTGTTACTATTATTACAACTACTAATTCATTCTTATTACAATCATTCAGGCCTTGGCTTCTCTACCCTCTGGATTACCTCAAGACAGCTGCAGCCCTGAACTTCCCCCATCCAAAGTTGGTTACTCCTCTGCCTCTTCTAGCAGCCTGCCCATTCCACCAGGACTGGCCTGGATCTTGCTTATGACTGTATCCCAGTGGTGCAGAATTGAACCAAGGGCCTCCCACAGTAAGCTACACCCCCAGCCCTTTTTTATTTTTTACTTTGAGACAGGGTCTCCCTACATTGCTAAGTTAACTGCACTGGGCTTAAACTTGTTATCCTTCTGCCTCAGCTTCCCAGACTGCTGGGATTACACCCAGTGTACCACCACGCCTGGCTCAGAGTAGAAAATTTGAATGGCTTGAAGTAGGTGCCAAAGTGCTGGTGGTTGATACATGTCCCCACCTGGCTAGGTCTTTAGATGTGTGTCACACATAGGCTCCTTCTCAGCAGGTGTGCCTACAGCTCTGCAGTTTGTAGTGCCCAGCTTGGAGACAGCTGTCCATCCCCTCCCCCAGGCCTGGAGTCCCTTGTCTGTGTCTTCCCTGGGTCTCACCTTGAGCTGTGGACCACCCCGCAGAGGTGGCAGAAGGAGAAGTTCAGATCCAGGTGCTCTAGGTTAACTTGTTCCTTTCTCCTCCCTCTTCTCTTGGGTCTCCCTGCTTCCACCCCCCAACCCCCACCCCCATCCTCAGCAACTTCTGCTGGGACCCAGAGGCTCTCTCCCCTGGGTTTGGCCCTGCTGGCAGGTAGAGGGGTGTTGCAGGCCCCTGGCTTAGGCTGCTCCTCCCTGAGTACCCATGTCACCTAGGGTGGGCCCACACAACTTACTGAACTAGGTCCCTGCTGCTCACAGTTCAGGCTCTTCTTGGCCTTCCTTGCTACCAGAGGAGCTTGGGACCTGTACGCTGGACCCAGAGACACACCCCCATCCAAAGCCCAGGCAGCAGCCAAGGCCCCGCAGCAGTGCTTTGGAACCATGCACACTCCAGCCCCAGCCCCATACACATGCACACGCCCTCACCCTCCCTCCCAAGCAGTCACATATGACAAGCACTCGGATGCTCGGTCACACAATCTCTGTGCTCCACAGCCACAGGACTCAAGAAAGAAGAGAGACCCCTGTGGACAAGGGGCAGAGCGGGGGCGCTGGAAGATCAGCTCGCCTGCTGGACCCACTGTCCTCAGAGGCTCCTCCCCAGCCAGCCCACGGCCCCCTAGCAGGAAAATGAGAAGCTGGAGCAGAGGGGTTAATTTGGGGAAAGCAGCAGCTGCTTGGAAGAGCAAGAGCAGCCCCAGGGCAAGAGATGTTCCTACTGTGATAATGACTATGAGGGAAGCTGGGGCTGGGGCCACACCCCCCCAAGCCAGCACACCCCCAAACGCATGGTGCAAAGGCAAGCTATCTGTGTGGACATGCTCACACGTGCACACACATACACACACATACACAGATACACACATGCACACACAGAAAGAAGCGCCATAACTATTTGGGCATGAGACAGCCCCTTACACACACTGCACGAATACTACAGTCAACCTCCGAGTGAGTATAAAACTATTCAGATGAAAGAAGGGAAAGGGAAAAAAATTGTATATATATATAAGATGGTTAAGATAGATACACTACCAATTTTAGTTAGTTCATTGGAGTAAGGTTTGTGCCAATAATGTTTGGACAATTGAATGTTAATGTCTGGTATCCTGAATAACTAACTTAAAGATAGTAATACATAATGTATTAACCATTGTTACCCTCCTATTATGTTGTTTCGAAAATTTGTTCTTCTTTTGATTTGTTTTGTTTTTTCTTCTCTTTAAAAAAAAAAAAAAAAAAAAACTATTCAGAGATTCAGGCTGCCCTGCTGTGAACTCACACACACACACACACTCACTCACACATACTCACATACACTCACTCACACATACTCACTTTCCAGAAGCTGTGTAGCTGTGTGTGGGTCTGGCTTAGGATGTCAAGATGAACACCATCACTGCACAAGAACAGAAGACTCCTCCCTATAAGGGAGCAAAGAGTTGAGGACATCTGTCCAAACGCCAAGGGACTGGCTGGGGGCTGTCCTTAGTCCTCCTTGGGTCTCTTTCCTCCTGGAGGCTGCACTCCACATCACTTGTAATACAATGAAAAACAGCCAGATCTCAGGTTACCTCTGATTTGTATATAGCCATATGAGTTGAGTGGCTTTGCAGTTGGCATAATGCAATGTTTTGTCGACATTTAATTAAGCACTCGTTGCTTGTGATTTCTTCATGTGAGTTCTTGTCATATTTGAGGCCACTAATCTTTTTCAGCAGAACTCCCAAAAGCCTTTGTCCTGGACTAAGAATGTAGCTCTGTGGTAGAGCACTTGCCTAGCATGTGGGAGAACCTGGGTTCAATTCCCAGTACCACCCCAAAGAAAAGCCCTTTGGCCTGAGTCTTGGGTCCCTGGTGGGTGACAGATAACAGAAATCTGGAGGAAAGGGTGGTGGGGGCAACATGGACACTGGGAGCCCTTTGGTGACAGTGAGCATAGTTCAACCAGGGACTTACAGGCAGGAGACCCTCTGGGGACACTGGTGGGTTTCCAGTCAGCATCCCTCGGAGTAGAGAGAAAGCTAAGGAGGTTCTGTGGGCCCAGCAGCCTCCACACTCAGATCACACACGCAATGCTTTACTGACCCACGGACACACCACAGGCCACGCCAGGCCAGCGGCGTGCAGGCACCAGTGCCGACACCGACAGACGCACATCCTCCTCCCCTTTCCTCCCTGTGCCCAGCTAACACGCGTTATCACAGGCGCACACACAGATGGGCACACAGGTGTCCCCACCAGACTTGGCCCCAAGTAACTCAGGCAGATCCACAGCCCCAAGACAGAGCCATACAGACTGGCAGACAGGGAGCCCCTGGGCAAAGTCAGCTGTGGACACCCCAACCTGGCCCTTGGGCTCACACAGTGAGACACACACTGGCACATGTTGCAGATGCCCGTGTTTGAACATCCTCCCTGCCCCCTTCCCCTCACACCTACCACACTCCTGTCCTGTCATAAGGAGACAGAGCATCCCAGCCCCATGGAGCCCAAGGGGACTGATTAACAGGAAATTCTATGAATGCCAATTAGAGCAAAGTTTACCGAACAAATTGTTTGCAGTTGTGCCCCGGAACCATCATGAATTTTAATTTTGCATTGATTTGTGCTGGTATGAGGCTTGCAGATGCCAGGGCCTTGGGTGCCTCCTCCCCTGTCCCCCATCTGGGAGGTGTCATCACCTAGCCTCAGACTCAGGAGTTCTGGGATAGCCTTCAGCCTCTACCAGTCCAGAAGCAGGCACTACCAGCCCAGCCTCGGGAGACCCAACATGCCCAGAAAGTGGGCGTGAGTTTTGGAAACTTGTGTTGTAGGAAGAAGACCCTAAGTTTTCAAGGACCCCAGTAGTCTGAGGAAGGGGCTAGTGTTCTTGGAGTGTCTCGGGTTGGGCATAAACATAAGGTCACAGATGTGGCTGTATACACAAATGGATGGAGATGGACACAATGTTGGTTAATTCTACCAATACCACCTCAGCTAACACAGTGTCCAGTTTGTGTATAACCTCAGTCCAAAAGACCACTCCACAATAAATTGGTTCTATCTTCTCCCTTCCACCAAATTCTCCTCCCAAACCCTTCCACAGTTTCCTATTGCTTTAAAAAGTCCTGGCCTCTCTGTACTCCCAGCACTTTGGGAGGCTGAGGGAGAAGGATCACAAGTTCAAGCACAGCCTGAGCAACTTCACGACTTAGTGAGACCCTGTCTCAAAATAAAAAATAAAACAAGTCTGGGGATGTAGCTCAATGTGAAGGCCCTGGGTTCAATCCCCAGTACCATCACCAGAAAACAAAACAAAACAAAACAAAAACCTTACTGGCCTGATCTGCGGCCCCCAAACTACCTCGCTCTTAACCTCTTCCTCTCTGTCTCGTATCCGGCCATCGTCAGCCCTTTTAGGAGCCAGGCGCCCTTCCACCTTGGGACCTTTACACATTTTATTCTTCTGTGTGGAACTGTTTACCTGGTTAATACCTACTCAACTTCCAGGTCTTAGTTCAAGCCTCACCTCCTCGGGGGATCCTTCTGCCTAGATCGACCCTCTCCACCTTGGACCCTCCCCTCATCAGAGTATAAGCTGCCTGAGGACAGGGACTGTACCACTCACCATGAGAGCCCTGGTACTTAGCACAGGCCCTGGCGTGTAGCGGATGCTCCACATGACTCAGCTTTTTGCCGTAGTAGTGCTGTGTCACAAACCATCTCTGAGTTGGGCTTCAGGTTGACCAGGGTTTGGTTGGTCTGGGCTGCAATCAGCTGGCCCTGGTTTGAACGTGTGGGTTGGGTGCAAGTACTTGGGATGTGTTCTGGAAAAGGCAGGGATACAAGAGAATATGCCCAGCCATGTAGCAATCCCTTGGCCATGGTAGGGTGTGGATGTGGTAGTGCAAGTTAAGGATTCGGAGCAATTAGCCAGGCATGGCTCAGGAGGCTGAGGCAGCAGGATCGCAGCAAGTTCAAGGACAGCCTGGGCTACATATTGAGCTCAAGGCCAGCCTGCACTACATGGTAAGACTCTCAAAAAAAAAAATTGGGAGCAATTGAATCTACCACATAAATATTTGTAGTGTGGAATCGAGGTGTAAGGCATTGTGCTAAGCACTTTATATGCATTAGTTCACTTAGTCCTCCAGTCAACCCCGTAAGTATTATTGGCCCCATTTTTTTTTTTTTTTTGTGGGTACCGGGGGGTCGACCTCAGGACCTCGTGCGCCAACAGGCACACGTGCCGCTGAGCGATATCACCGGCCCCTTTTTCGTATGTGGGATCTGGGAGTCGAACTCGGGCCCTCGCGCTTGCAAGGCAGGCGCTTACGCCGCTGAGCCATCTCACCGGCCCTATTGGCCCCATTTTTTGAAAAGTAGCTTAATTGAAAAAATAAAACCTGTGCAAAGTAAACAACTCAGATCATTCCAACTATATTCCATGAAAAGTCATTCTTCTTTCTACTCCAGTCCCAGGCCTGTTCCCTAGAGAGGAAGCACTATTTGAATTGTTTTGTAGACTTTCAGACACAGTCTGTGCAAATATGAGCCACACACATGCGTACACACACACACACACATACACACGAGCTATCCCTTTTAAAAGACATGACTCACCGGGCATCAGGGTGAACACCTGTAATCCCTGCACTTGGGAGATGAGTCAGGAGGATTGCCAGGAGTTCAAGGCCAGCCTGGACTACATAGCAAGACCCTGTCTCAAAAAACCAATCAATCAATAAATAAATGATGTGACCCAGTAAATACCACATTAAACCCTTTCTGTATCTTGGTTTCATTTGTTTTCTACAGTGCTATATCTTGGAGTTTCTTTTTTTTTACCCACCAAATTGATCTGTGTTATTTTTCACTTGTCTCCATTTCACAGTTGAGGAAATGGAGGCTTAAAGAAGAAACTTACGTGCAGTATTACAGCTCTAAAGGCAGCAGCCTGGGATTGAAACCTAAGCCCACCTGACTTCAGAGCCTATGTGCCCCACTCCTCTGTTCACTGACATGGCAGGAGCAAGCCAGGTCCCCAGCTTGGGCAGAGTCGACCCAGACCAGAACTTCTCAGCTGCAGGGACCGCAGCGGGGCCATCATGATGCTGGGTCCACTGGGGGCTGCTGGACTGCCCACCCATCTTGGTGTCCCTGCAAGGCTGTAGGCAGCCCCTCAGGATGCGGAGTCAACAGGAGAGGACAATTCCCCAGCCAGAACAGCCCCATCCTAGCTTTACTCTTTAACTTACTTTCTGTCTTCGGGCCGTGCTTCCCCCGTGTGTGAGAGGGAATGATGTCCCCACCACTGTCCCAGAGGGAAGCACAGGGCTCACTGCAAACCTGGGCCTGGGGGCCACAGTTCGGTGTGAGCATGGGGAATGGGTGCAGATGATAGGCCTGGGAGGTGCTCTGATGCTTGCATCAGGGCAAGGTCCCTCCAGATACCTCAGGGACAGCTCAGAACCCAGCACCTTTCTGGAGACCCAGCGCCTTCTTATGGGGATAGCACTGTGTAGGAGCTCAGAGTCTGCCTCACCTCTTACTAACTCCGGGGACATGGGCTCTGCTAGTCAGAGTTACAGTACAGCAAACTCTTAATACGTCCTGCCTCACTCATGCAATGCTCCTGACAAGTCTATGAAGTGGGTATTATCCCCAATGGGTGCAAAGGAACTGAGTCTTGGAGGCTGCCTCAAGGCCAGGAGGCAGAGAGGGAAAATATTTTGTTTTTCTGAGTCTCGGTTTCCCCTCCTGTATAATGGTATGATAATGGCCATCTCTTACAGTTCTAACAGGGATTAAGTGAGCTAATGTAAGCAAAACACAGGCACAGAGTAGGTGTTCAGTAAAAGTTCATTCCCTTCCCTGTCCTCTTAGGAATGGAGGTAGTATTGGGATAGTACATTGCAGTTTCCTAGGGTCTAGCCTTGCAGAATATGATTCAAGTGGTCCAGTGATCTAGGCTGCAGCCTGGACATCAGGATTCTTAAAAATTACCAAGTAGGGGCTAGGGATACAGCTCAGTAGTAGAGCACTTGCTAGCACCTGCAAGGCCCTGAGTTCAATCCCCAGTGCTACAAGAGAAAACAAAAACAAGTCCCCAAGTGATTCTAGCTGAGGAACACTGTATTCTGGACCCTAAGTGAGTGGAAGGTGCAAATTATAGGAGGCCCCCTGCCTTGTCCACTCCTGAAGGAGCCTGTGTCTGGGTCAGCTAACTGAAATCGGGGGTGAGGTGTGGCCACAAGGCTCTGGATTTAATCCCCGCTACTGCAAAAAAAAAAAAAAAAAAAAAGGAAAGAAAAACTTAAATTAGAGCACTCCCTTCAGTAATTTCCCATTGCGTTTAACAGTTTTTTAAAATAATACACATCCTTGCACGATCCAGGCCCTGTGCCCAGGCACCCTGTCACTGGTCCCCTTGCTCTCTCCAATCTAGAATTTTTTTTTTTTTTTCGGTACCAAAGCATGGACAACCCACGGCCTTTGCACTGAGCTACACCCCAGCCCACTTTATTTTATTTTATTTTATATTTTATTTTATGCTTCTTGAGATAGGGTCTCACTACATCACTAAGTTGCCTGGGCTGGACTCCCAGAACACTGGGACTATGGGCATGTACCATCGTGTCCAACTCCCGCTGGGCCTGCACAATGTACCTGCCCCAGCACTTCCACAAGTGGCTTCCCTGGCCAGTCATTCTCAGTTTTGCTCACCCAGATATTGTTAAATGCATGATGCAACAAACAGATCACATTTAATATCTTTCTTTTCCTTGTGTATTCGCCTATTTTCTTTTTTCTTTTCTTTTCTTTTTTTTTTTTTTTTTTTTGGTACCGGGAATCAAACTCAGGACCTCTTGCTTGCCAGGCAGGCACTGTGCCACTGAGCTATATCCCCGGCCCATGCCTATTTTCTTATTAGACTCTACGCTCTGGGATAACAGGGTCCACGTCTGTTTTGGTTCATGGTTTCACTCCAGGGGTCAACATCGCAGCTGGAACAGTCAGTGCTTAGTAAATATTTGGTGAATGATACCAGCCCCACACCATCTTGGAGGGCTGGGTGCTTTGGAATGTCTTAATTGTTTCAAGTACATATATTAATAATAGCTCCTATGTAGTGAGTACAGTTAGTCCTGCATGTCCAAAGGTTCCTCATCTGCAGATTCAACCAACCTCGCAAGGAAAATATTCGGAAAAGAATTGCAACAGTACTGAATAGGTACAGACTTTTTCTTGGCATTATTCCCTAAACAATACAGATGGGCCAGTGAGATGGCTCAGCGGCGTAAGCGCCTGCCTGGCAAGCACGAGGGCCTGAGTTCGACTCCCGGAACCCACATATGAAAAAAGGGCTGGTGATATCACTCAGCGGCACGGGCGCCTGCTGGCGCGCAAGGTCCTGAGGTCGACCCCCGGTACCCCCCAAAAAAATAAAATACAGAATAACAACTATTTACATAGCATTTACATTGCATTAGGCATTATAAGTCATCCAGAGATGATTTAAAGTACACAGGAGGATGTGTGTAAGGTATACGCAAACACATCTTATATAAGGGACTTGAGCATCCATGGATTTTGGTAACCAAGGGAGGTCCTGGAACCGGTCCCTGGAGGATCCTAGGGATGAGGGATGGCTGTGCTTACATTTCAGCTGGAGGACTATGGAGAGAATGACAAGGGCCTCCCTCTCCTGCATCCTCTCTACACCCTCAAAATCTTCTGGACCCCTCTCCAGCTCACTGTCATTGTATTGTCCTTCCCACAGCATCATCTGTGCCTCCTCTGTGCTCCTGTGGCCCCCTCAGCAGGGTCCCTGGCCAGTCAAAGCAAAGGGGACTGGGCCTTTCCTTGAGCCTGCACCCACCAGGCAGCAGAATGCCCTTGTGTGACAGCCTTGACAGATCTGCCCACCCCTGAGCCCCAGACAAGGTGCTGGCTGGGGGAGCAGGGCAGGTGCAGCACTGGAAGCCCCGGCACAGGTTAAGGGTGCACAGGGAAGGTAGGGGCAGCACAGGGAGGGCAGTGAAGGGGAGTGATGAGTCAAAGAACCATGATCTTGTGGGCCTGGGCTATGGAGAGGATGGAGAGTGATGTTTCAGAGGCCATCAGAGCACTCTCCCAGCCTTGCCCCACCTTACCCTCCTGGATCCCCATCTTCCAGCTTCCCTTAAATCTTGCCAGGCTGCCCCAGCCCTTGAGAGAAGATAAGCATCTGGAGGAAGCCAATAACTGGCATCGAGATCACCTCCTTTCCTATCTTTGCCATCTCACATCCTTCCAGTTTGTCCTCACAGCAGCCATAGAGTCATTACGCTTGAACAGATAAGGAAACTGAGGGTCAGAATGGTGCCCAACATCACTGCATTTGTCTATCTCAGTGCCCAACTCATAACCACCCTGCTACAGCTGGTCCCCCAAAAGACTACTGCCTAGAACCCTCCAAAATGCCTGTTGTGAAAGGACAGCCTCCAATAAGGCAGGGTCTACACCCCTTCTTCTCCAGGAAACAATGGTGATGCAGTCGAGCCCTTCCGTCATTTTGATTCAGCTTTCCCTTAGCACTTAGTAAAGGTGCTACAATTACCGTGGCCACCTCTGGCATGCGGAGATTTAAAGGAAGACAGAATCATAGGATGTCAGGCTGACATAGACCTAATGCCATACATCTCAGCTCACAGGTGGAAAAAAAAATAGAGGCCCCAGAGGCTTCCCACACCCACCTAAAAGCAGCCATCTCTGTTTGAGACGTGGATTCATTGGATGTTTCTGTCCATGTTCTCATGCCTGAGCTGGGTCCTCTGCAGCCAGCCTCATCGTCGTTTTGGTAGATTTCCATTCTGAATTTCAGCTCTCTTCCCTGCAAGCCCCTGGGAGCCTCCTGCTTCCTTTCATTTCTTGTGTCTTTAAAGCAACTCTCCTTGCTTAAGCTGCCTCCCATTGGATTCTGTCCTTTGGAGCTGGTGCACTCTCTCTCCCTCTTTTCCTGCTTTCCTTCCTTCTCTCCTTCCTCTGTCCCTCCTCCCACCCCATCATCACCTTCTTCCTTGTTCTGCAGGCAAAGTGGAAGCCTCAGGAGGTCTCCAGCCCCAAGACCCCCAGCCCAATCATGGCTACCCGCCCACCCTTCCTGGTCGGGTGAGGCTGTGGGGGTCCTCTGGCTGCACCGCAGTGTCTCTAACTGCAGCTTCTCCCCCTCTCTCAGGGTTGCTGGAAGATTATTAGATAATTTTCAAATTTGTAAAGCGCCTTAAGCTCCTCAGAGGCAAGGTGGTATATGAGTGTAATAACAATAACAATCCTATCTGTCAGAGCCATTGAGAAAATGAATCTTGTTATCCTCAGGAACCAGCCGTAGGAACCTCAGCAAGAAACATGAAAATAAAGCATGGTGCTTGGTCTCCTAACCAATCAGGGGAGGGGAAATTGTCACCCAAGAGCCAAGGGGGCGTTTGAGCCCCCCTTCCCACAGCCCAGGGCTAGCAGTAAGGGGCTCTCAGAAAGTCACTCAAATTGCCTCTGACGCTTCACCAATTAAAATGACTTTAGGACAAGTTGAAATCAACTTAGGGAGCAAAGCATTCCGATTTCTGAAACTCTCTGAAGGCAGTGGGGAAGGCAAGTGTCTGAGCAGGTTGTCACTCACTCAGGAGTAATGATGGGAAAATCCATCAGGGTAACGTGATTGAGTTTGGTGAATTAGTAAGGGTGTTTACATTGCATGCTGAAAGTCAGAACGGGGCTGGCTGAGTGGCTGGGGTTTTTGACATGTGTGGCAGCTTCACTCCTAATGAGGTTCTCGGACTCGACAGTCACCCTGGCTGGATCAGTGTCACTGACTTCAAGTCTAGCTAGGTCTTACTCTTCAGGCAAGTGGCTAAGGGCAGGCATGGGTTCTGCAAGAGCTGGGTTCAAGTTCTGGCTCTGCCATGACCAGCCCAGTGCCTTGGGCAAATCACTGTCCTTCTATAAGCCTCAGTTTCTCCATATATAAAGTCTACATGATAGCTGAGCATGGTAGTGCATGCCTGTAATCCCAGCACTCTGGGGGGCTGAGGCAGGAGAATGTCAAGTCCAAGACCAGCTTAGGCAATTTAGCAGCTTAGCAAGACCATGTCTCAAAATAAAAAAGAGCTGGGGATTTAGCTTTGTGGGAAGGCCCTGAGTTCAACCCCCAGTACCACTAAAAAACAGTCTGTGTGATGCTGGCACAATTCATTTCAAGGCCTGGTGTGAGGAAGAAATAAGCTGAGCTATTTTTTGACTTCTTATTCACCTCTCAGGTCTCAGGTCTTACGGAGAAAAGGAAAGTCAGTGAGGACCATCTCCTCTCCCCTGGAGTGTCCATTCCCTAGGAGCCAAGGGGAGACAGGAAGGCAGAGATCTGCAGGAAAACACAACCACAGCTCGTATCTTGATGTAGCTCCTTCCTGGCTGTATGATCTTAGACAAGTCACTCGCCTGTCTGAGCCTTGGTTCTCTCATCTGTATAATGGGATAAGCTTGCAGCCCCTGTGTGGGTTTCTGAACAGAACTCCTGCAGATGATTTTTAGTATACTAAGGGACAGGTGGCCTCCAGGAGAACATCTAGACAGGGAAAACAGAGCATATTGCTCTTTGTGGTCACACTGGCTGCCTGACTGGGAAAGAGGATTCAAAGGACTGACTGGGGACCTCGCGACACTTGGAGTGGGAAGGCAGCAGCAGAGGGAAGAGCTCTAGAATTTGTCACCTAGGCTTGCTGGGAAGCCACCAGAGGACATTACAGAGAACTGCCTCATGAAAGACTGAAGTCAGACTGGAAACAGACTTCTAGGCAATTGGGCAAAAACAAGCCCACTGCTTCTGGGGGTCTTTGGCTATATATGAGCAAAATCTCTCCCAAGAGGAGGAATTTGGCCAGACTGCTGGGAGGAGGGCAGACAGATGGGCATCCCTGAAGATGCTCCCTCAGTTCAGGGCAGGAGGCTACCATGGAATGGCTTTCTGTGAGTCTCGTCCTTGGGAGGCCTTGTGAATCCGATGGTGACCCTGAAAGGAAGTCACTGGGCCTGTTCTGGAGCAGGGATCATGTCCTCATAGGCATGCCCAGGTCAGCGCCAGGTCACAACTCTGTTATTTAAGGTGTTCATAAAAGAGCAAACCTCCGAGGCTGGAAGAATGGCCGGGATACTGACTTCCGCACAGGAAATGCAGCAGCTGTGCCCAAGGCCTGGCTTGACCTGCTGAGGACGAGCCGGCCCCTGCAGAAGTTTCCCAGCCTATAAGAGGCCCTGCTGCAGTGGACACAAGGACACCTGGCTGGGATTCGGTCCTCCCCTCCACCCTGAGCCAGGCCCACCCACCCTTTCGCCTCTGCTTGTGGACTCTGCACTGATTTTATTGTAATTTCCTCCCTGTCGAAGTTAATAGCATTAGTTTGTTAATTACTGTATATTTTAAAAGTAAAAGGAAAGGGAATTCCCACTGGAGAATTGTTCTTGGCTGAAGCAATGTGATGTGAGGGAAGGGAGCGTGTTGGGGGGTAATGAGCTTGCCTTGCTGAGTTCTGCACCTCCTGACAGCACCTGGGGCCAGAGAGGGGCTGCCAAGGTAGGAGGCACCCAAGGCCCTCTGTCTGGGGACAGGTCCTCTGCAGCTCTGCTCTGAGTCCCAAACCTGCTGAGCCCCTACCCCTAGTTCTGCACTATTATCAGAGGAGGCCTCCAGCCTGAGGTGAGGGGGTTGAGCCAGGAGCCCTGAGGCTGAAGGAACCAGGCCAGAGTCAAATAAGATGCTGAGGATTCTGGATGGTGACAAGGGAGATTGATTGAGCTGGATGGAGTTCTGATTAGGAACACAGTCCTGGCTGGCATCTGGCCAAATTGGGCAGGAGGGCTGATATTGGGCCCTTGTGCTGCTGGTCACAATGCGGCCACATCTGGGGACTTCTGGTACCTCATGCAGTTGGAGAGACAGTGTGGGCTAGCAGCCTACTGCTCCCACTTTTCCCACAGTTACCGGGAAGGGAAGCTGGGCCCGAGCCATGGATGCTGGGGTAGAGGATAGGGAAGAGCGGAGAGGGAGGCGGAGGAGGGATGGAGGCAGCAAGAGAGGGAGAGAGAGACTCACAGACAGAGAAGGATGGAGACTGAGAATGAAGTTCATATGATCTAGAGGAACTGATTAAAATCCTGGAAGAAAATGTGATGGAAAGACTTTCTATCTTCCTATTGAGACATTTAACCTAAAAGAAATGAGTTAAATAATTTATACAGAGAACGAGTGAAATTTGCTTTGATCAAATTAAAAAATATGACTGTGGAAATAAAGTGTCTGCCGCCTCCTTTCTAGATGGTGAAAAGAGCTGCCGAGAAACAAAATGACAAAGACATAAAAATAACTAACCCTAACCTGGCGAATATTAGTACCATATTTTTTGGGAGATTACATAGCGTCACTGTAGGCCACACAGAGAAATCCTCTCTAAGCACCAACAGGAGAGGTCTTGCTCATTGTGCAAGCCCCATAAAAACCAGAAAATGGATAAAATTTTCCTTTGCAAAAGCGATCCAACTTCACTCGGGGGTTGGCCAAGAAGCCACAAGGGATCAAGTTAAATTTCCCACATGTGCATTTCAAAAACAGAAGAAAGCTGCTCAGCTCCCCACCTCAACTTTGTGTTTCTTGAAGACAATCCCTGTTCTTCTGTGTATCCCGCACACATGCACCCCTACGCACACACACACACACACTCACACACACACTCATCTGCTCTCAGGAAACGTTGCAGATGAGCTCCAAGACTCCTGAGAAAGGGGTAAGCATGAACACCACCAACTTAACCTGTCTGAGTTTCACTGTGCCACTTTTCAAACTGGACTCACCTTCCCTGGACAGGGTCATGGTGAGGATTCAAGAGGCCGGGCAGACAGGACACTTAGTGAGGGTTTGAGAACCTCTCTTCCCCCTCAAACTGAAGAAATGTCCAGCAGGTACAGCCTGAAATGCCAAAGACCCCTTCCTCATCCATATCTCCTCCTGGAGAGCCTAGGGGCACCATTAGTCCAGTCCAAGAGAGAAAGTTCAACTTGAGGGACACTAGTCTCATTGACTTGGGGGGCTCAAGTGACAAAAAACACTTAGTTCTGGAGAGAACATGCAAGGATTAAAAGCAAGGGCTTTTTAAAAATTTATTTATTTGTTTGTTTGGTTTTGGTTTTTTGAGATAGGGTCTTGCTGTGTAGTTTAGGGTGGCCTTGAAATTCACTATGTAGTCCAGGCTGGCCTCAAACATGTGGTGAACCTCCTGCCTCAGCCTCCTGAGTGCTGGGATTACAGGTATGTGCCACCATGCCTGGCTAAAAGCAGGGGGTTTAGAGTCAGACAGAACCAGTTTCAAATTCTGGCTTCCCCATTACATAGCTGTGTGACCATGGCCAAACTCACTTACTCTATCTCCTCATCTGCAAATTGGGAACAATAATGAAAAGAATCTCCTAGCAGTGAATGAGATAAGGGATGTAAACGGGGTGCCTAACATGTCATAAAAGTTCCATAAATGACAACAGTTATTGTTTTCTGCAATGACCTTGAGAGAGACGTTCAAGGTCAGAGTGAATTTTCTTTCCACGTTATTAGTTATGGTTTCTGATCCCTAAATAGGAGGATGTAGCTGACCTCTGTCCTGCCTGTGCCATAGGAAGCACTGTGTGGCTTGGAGCCACCTCTAAGAGCTCTCCTTAGTAGCACAGAGGGGGGGAACCAGCAAGAAGGGGGCAACTCAACCCACTATCCATGGGGCCCGGAGGGAGGATGGGGAAGGCTCGGCTAGGGAGACTGCAGGCCTGGGGAGAGGATGGCAGCCCGCCTGTTCCCAAAGGCCTGTTATTTGCCAGCGTCTTCCCATGCATGTGGGCTCCTACTGAAGCAGCTCTTGAATACTAGGAGATTTGCAGTGATGGAGAAGCTGCTTCCAAAGGAAGTGAGTTCCTGTCCCTGGGGAGCATGTAAACAGAGCTGGGGTAATACGGAGGGGCTTTGAGCACCCACTAAGTACTGCTCTAGGGTCCCTGAGCAGCTCTCAGAGTATGTCAGGAGGACTTGAATGCAGAACCTGCCCAGCCTGCTTGATTTTGGGGTTTCGGTCCCCCACTCCTTTTCTCCGTTCCTCCTACTTTTCCTCCTTTATGAAATTATCTTTTCTTCTCCCTACCCCATCCTTCCAAGGACCTCTCAGAAAAGCAAAGGCCATATGGGATACAGTCTGTGCACACTGTGGGCTTGTTTTTTTGAATGATGTGAAGAGAAAGGGAGGAGACACAGGTGATGGAGAGGCAGGTGATGTATGGGGGGGCAGAAAACAGACAGGCATAAGGACAGGGAGAAGCAAGAAAGACAAAAGAGCAGATAAACAGAAAAAGAGGGAAAAAGAGAAATCAGAGAAAATGCTAAAAGGGAAAAATAAAAAAAAATAGAAGAAATTCAGAGAGAGAGAGAGAGAGAGGCAGCCTGCACCTGCAGTTCTCCGGGCAGTCAGGTTGTGGGTGTGCCCAGGGTACATGCGTGTGCATGCACAGGCATGGCTGCTGAGCCACCGTGTCAGTGTGAGTGTGTCAGCTCCAGGATGGGGATGAGCCTGCTTTTATCTCCTCTGGCTGCACAGGATTTACAAGCTTTTGAAATGCAGGATTAATAAGAAGAGGCTAGTGTTTTAATCTATAATGGAACAGAAAGTATCATTATTGTTAAATAATGCACAGCCTGTCGTTTATTAAGAATTAATGGTTTACTGAGTGCTCAGGTTGCTGCAGTCGCCTGTGCCCTCCCAGGCCTGGGCTCCTAGCCACTAGCCTGGCCTTCAGGCCACGCCCTCCAGAGCCCACCTGGTCACAGGCAGGCTGCAGGGGCAGCAGGCAGCTGGCTCCTTCCTGTTAGAGTTCGATCCATTGGTGGTCTCCTCTTGCAGGGGCTGCAGGCAGGGAGAGGGTGACATGGTGGAATCCCTGTTTAGTCCTTCAACCCAGACCCATCTCCTTCTGAGGAGACTGAGAAAAGTGTTCTCACCACATGAGGCTTACTCATTCCCACCATTTTCTAGTCCCACAAAACTCAGCTCCGATTTCTCACACTGAGTCCTCTGGAAGTGGTGACAACACAGACAAAGGAGGCAGAAGTTGCCCTCTCTCCCCTTTTCCCCTTGGGGTTTGGAAGGGGGGAACACACATATCCCAGGAGAAACAAGTGCCTGCACAGGCCAGCTGGTTCCAGAAGAAGGGACACACCTTTACCAAGAACTTTCTCTGGACCAGGCATCCTACACATGGCATCTCACTGTCCCTGTATCACCATCCTGACATTGTCTCCATCTCACACATGGAAAAACTGAGCACTGGGGAACAGCTGCCCAAGGCCACCCCGCAGATGGCAGAGACAAGCTATTCTACTTTATTCCAAAGCCCTTTCCACTTCACATTTTGAGGCACCAGTTCTGGGTTCTGGGTTCATCTCAAGATGGATGGCTTCAGGGAAAGCATTTGAGAACAGCTACAGGGTCTCCACATCTGTCACATGGAGCTGCGACTGCAATGGTGCACCAGGCAACAACAAATCCAGCATATTCACCAGCATGGGAACTGAGTCACGAGCCAGTGAGTGGCCATCAAGGATGGCAACCAGGAGCCTGACACCCGGGTAGCTTAGCATAGCAGCTAGAGTCCATCCTTGAGGCCTGTGACACGGAGCTCCCTGCCCTCCCCCATCACCAGTCTGCTTGGTTTGGGTCTCTGGCAAGAAATAGCCAGGTCCGAACCCAGAAGCTGACTATGTATCCACCAGATCTGAGGTGGGAATTGGAGCTGCGCGATCCTGGGCAAGTCAGCCTTCAAATCTCTGCCTTGGCAATAGTCCTCGCTTCAAAGGATTGCTGCAAGTGCTGAATGACTGTTGCAAGTCTTCCACATCAGAGTGTGACACTGGTGTTGATATCCGGACGGAGTGGCTCTGGTGTCACTAAGGGGAGCTTGCTCCCAGCACCCATGCCACCCACCCATCCCACCCTGCCCTACTCATTCACCCAACAAATAGATGGGAACACCAATTATGTGGCAAGCACGCATGTCCCAAGCGCCTAACACCAGCCAAGCTCTGTGCTGCGCAGAAGTGGGCGCCAGTCAGAAGCCCTGCAGAGGCCCCCTCCACTCCCTATCACCCTTCTCCCCTGCTTGCCCCATCTCCCTCCCGCCCAGTCCCAGTCCATCCCAGTTTCTCATCTCCACCTTCTACCTGCAGCACCGTCCCCATCTCTGCTCCCTGCACCCCATCCCAGGGCACCCCATTCCAGGCTGTCTCTGTGCAGGCTCCCCACCACACTCCACCCTCCATTTCACTCCTGCCTCCCCCAGCCTCTTTCCTTCTCTTCTCCTTCCCTTCTTCCTTTTCTCCATCCTCAAGCTCCACTCCACTCCCACCTCATCCTCATCTCCCCCCAGTCTCCTTCCCAGTTCCCACCTTTCCCTATTTGTGATTCCTTGAACCCATCTCCATTTCTCTCCTTCCTCATCCTCACCCTCAGGACCCCTCCCATTCCAATTACAGAGGCTCAGGGGTCTTGATGGAGGAGGGGACACTGCCCCCAGAGGCCACTAGAGAAGGTGCATTCCAGAGGATGAACCCCAAATCCCCCAGGGCTGGTGCGGCCCCAGCATCTGCTGTGGGCCGAAGCTCCCCATTCGCTAGAGTCGGGAGGGCGCTGACTGAGCCGCAGGCGAGCTCCTCACTCCCCACCCCCAGCGTCCCACTCTTTCCTGGGCGGGCCACCACACTGGGACCTCGGCCTACAGCCTGACTCCTCACGCGGCTGCTGTTTTATTAACCTGCCTGTCACTGCTCTCACCACTGAATAGGGCCTGGGGGGGCCTAGAAGGGGGGCCCTGGGCTTTGCTGGGGATCACCATGGAAACAGCAGCCTCGGCCAATCAGAGGGCAGGCAGCACCGAGTGCAGCGGGCAGCTCGGTCTCCGAAGCCTCGTGCAGCCCGCAGGCTGACTCCTGCATGACAGGCCCTGCACAGCCCCTGCCTGCCGAGGGAAAGGATAAAAGGGGGGACGAGACCCTCGGGGAAGGGCCTTGGTAGCGGAGTGGGTGTCGGGGAGTGTGAGGCCAGGGGCGCTGAGGGAAAGATGAGGAGAGGCCAGGGAAGATGGTCAGAAACACTTGGTGTGGGCATTTGGAGGTAGGACATCAGGGGCTGTCTGGGGATGGGGGCCGAATTTCTCCCCAGCTGCAGTTCTCTGTCTAAGCCAGGATTTCTCAACCTCAGCACCATTGGCATTTGGGGCCAGGTAATGCTCTGTCGTGGGGGGCTGTGCCTCGCAGGACATCTAGCTGCATCCCTGATTCTGCCCACTAGGAGCTATCCCCTCACTCCCCCAAAGTGTCTCCCGACATTGCCAAATGTCCCTGGGGGAGGGGGACCAAAACTGGGTCTGGCAGAGAGCCACTGGTCTAGGGGCTCATGGGCCAGTGGTCACTATTGGTGAGTTGCTGTCTTTGAACTGTGTTCCCCGAGGATGAAAAGCCAGAAGTGGGAGTGGAAAAGAGAGGAGGAGGAGGCTGGAGCCCGGGGCAGGGTTCCAGCAGAGCCTCTGGAAGCAGAGATGAAATAGAGACATGCCCTGGAGCCCACACGGGGCTGCTGATCTGTACTGCAAGGATTAAATAAAGTAAGGTCTCTAAATGCCTTTCACCACTGAGGCTCCTCCTATCTGTAAACCCTTCCCAGCCTTCTGCGGCTGTCCTCCCCTCAGGCTCACAGTAAACACCACATTCAAGAAGCCCACCCTCATTCTCATCACATCAGCATTTTCTTTTTTTCCAGGACTTCTTGGCACTTTGTTTCTGCTGCACATGGCTTTGCCTTTAATAATAGTTGCCCTATTGAAGCTGGGTTTCCTGGCATACTTTAGGAGGCTGAGGCAGGAGGACTGTAAATTTGAGCCCAGCCTGGGCAACTCAGCAAGAACCTGTGTTTAAAAAAAAAAAAAGTTACCTCATTGAGGGCTTCCCATGTACCAGAACCTAATGGCTTGAAGCACATTTTCTCACTTAATCCTCCAACTCCATGAGCTAGGTACCATTATCATGACCATTTTACAGATGAGGAAACTAAGGTTCAAGTTAGGAAACTTGCCCAAGGTCACTTACCTGGTTAGGAGTACCAAAGTGAGGCTTCAGAGCCAGGCTGTCAGGACTGCAGTATGTACACTTCTAACCCCCTGACTTGTGCTGCGTAAGTGTGCATGGTGAGTAGCAGGTGCCTCCAAGCTGTTTGGTCCCTGAGAAGTCTGAGTGGGCAGCTAGGTATCAGGCCTGAGAAGGCTGGGACTGAACTGGCAGCCCCAGGGTGCTGTCCCCCTAAAGGGAAGCAGATTTTGCCAGAGCATGGTTTAGCTGCGCCAGCTCCACGGAGGGCTAGTACCAGGAGGCCACATGTCAGCCACACCCCCTCACTGGGCCACCTTGGTCTCCAGGACCCAACTGTCCTTCAGTCTCACAGATGCTGGGCCATGCCCCCACCTAGTGGCCAAAGGGCCACGATGGTGACAGCGATGGTGGGAGTCAGGTTGGAGAACTTAGCCTATGGGCTTATCTCTCAGCTCTGTTCCCAAGCTACAAGGCACCTCTGGGAGGTTAGAGCCAGAGGGAGCCCTCAAGTAACTGTACAGTGGAGTCTGGCCCCTAATGTAGGCCTAGAGGACAAAGCCAACCCCCACCCCCTACCTCCCATTCCCTCCAGCCCTGTTGAAGAGGAGGGATGGTGTCGGCAGAGGGCTTCCATCACAGCTTCCCCCAACACTGCCTGTGAGATTCCACACCCTCCCCTGCCTTACATTCAGCAAGAGAGCGCTTGAGGCTGAGGGGCATCTGCCAGGAAGCATCGCGTGATGCCACTTCCAGATCAGGTTAGGGTTTTGATCTGGAATCCAAGAGCTGGTGTCCCAGGGGGCTCACATCAGAACTGCTCCCTGCATACACCACCCGCCTCCCCCAGGAACCTGCAATACACCAACTCGCCTTTGAAGGCAGGGCTCCTGACAGGCTGCTGTTCCCATGGCAACCCCATCCCAGCCCGCCCTACCCAGTGCTTCCCTCCACCCCCTTCCTCCACCCCGAACCCACATCACCTTCATTCACAGAATGAGTACTGCTTCACATCAGCAAAGCGGGCACCCCTTCCCCCAGTCCTCTCTCCATCCCGTTCTTTCTCCCTCCTCTCATTCAGTGGACAGGCACAAACCACAGAGAAATGGGTGGAAGGCATGGGGTAGGAACAGGGCTGAGTTAGGGCAGATGGAGGATTAGGGTAGAAATGGGAAGGAGCCATGGCTCAGCACACCCCCACCCCATCGTGGTCCCCAAGGCCAGACCTATGCCCCTCTAGTTCTCAGTTCTGTCTCAGTTCATGGATCTGTGCTTTTCCCATTCTCCGTGAAGACCCAAGGCCCAGACAGGTTCCCTGATGAGCCCCAACCCCAAGCGCATAGGACCAGGTCTCAGCTTCCAGGCCTAGGTCTTGTCCCCAGCACCAGCCAAACTCGCTCAGAGGCCAGATGCAGTGGCTGGGCACTAGATCTCAGCCCACAAGCACCAGGGCTGATCCCAGTCCTGGCCCTGGTGCCCCTCCTGCACAGGACACCACCGTGTGAGGTGACTGGGGATTGAGAGGACACCAGTTCACAGTGGGATTGTGGGAAGGGCTAGAGAGGAGTCTTGGACCCCAACCTGGCCAAACAACAACTCTTCTGGCTGCAAGTACTTGGCTTTCAGGGCTTTGGCAGGTGCTGTGGGAAAGTCAGGAGAGGCCTGCTCAGAACCTGGCAGTCCATCTCTGCAGGAGGCCCTAATGGTCAGCAGCTCAGCCTCAGAATCAGCCAGCCTGGGCTTGAATTATAACGTCCTCATTCTGAGCCTTGAATTCCATCTGAAAAACGGAGATAGTAATTACATACAGTAAGTGACTAACACTTAGGAGCCCTACATGCCTTCAGACCCAGCGCTTGAAATGCATTATTTCATTTAATCCTCCTGACGGCACAAGGAGGTAGATACTATTATTGTTATGTCTATTCTACAGAAGGGAAGTGGAGGCTCTGAGATGTTCACGTGGGAGGGGAGAGCAGAGTTGTAAATGGAGGCAGCAAGGGGCCGGGGATAAAGCTCAGTGGCACAGCACCTGCCTGGCAAGTGCGAGGTCCTGAGTCACACACCCCCCCCCCCGCAAAAAATAAATGGAGGCAGCATAAGAGGAGGTATGCACAGGGCCCAGCAGCTTCCAAGTCCATAACAAGGGGGATATGCTCGTTTGGGAGCCTCTGTGACCCAAGTTGGGGCTTATGTCTCCTTTGCTTTGCTCCGTGGACACAGCCCCAGCAGGCAAGACCGAGGGGCCCAAGCTCGGTAAGATAGGGGATGTGGTACTGAGGGGGAAACAGCTGGCAGAGCTGTGAGCTATCCTCTAGCCAGCCCTTCAACGTGGAAAGGAGCGAGAAGGTGAGGCCTCAAGGAGGAAGTGACCCGTCCAACATTCCACGGTGGAGGGACCGCTCCGCACCCCACCCCCCAGTCGCCAGCTTTGAAAACCGCGTCACGGTCAGAAGCCTCCGGGTAAGGGTGGGGTGGAGACGGAGGCAAAGCGACCTTTCAGCTGGGGGGAGCTGTCCGGGCGGGAGTTCCAACCTACCCAACCAGACTTGCGGCCTCCTAACCGCCCAGGTGGCCCCCGCCCCCGGCTCTGCTGCTTCCCCTCCCCCGAGAGGCTCCGGCCCCCGAGCAGCCCCGCCCCAGAACCTCGGCGGCGCGCGGGGCCGAACCATCTCCCCCCACCCCCACCGTGCGAGAATAAGCCGAACAAACAGCATTGTTCCCACACACAATGGACACAAAGAACTTGGGAATTCACAGAATGGTCCTGAATTTCAGCTTCCTTCCCCTCCAAGCCCTAGAGAGAGCCATTGTCTGTAAACTCCACTTAAAATACGCACCACTGCTCCAGCTGGGGAGCCACTTAAGGCGCGCGGAAGAGCCTCCCCTCCCCCACTCCTCCCGCTCTCCTCCCCTCCCCCTCCGACCCTGCCCTTCCCTCCCAGGTCTAGCACAGCCGGGCAGGGAGCCGGGAGGAGCAGCCGCCGAGAGGCCCTGCCCCAGCCCGAAGCTGAAAGCGACCCTGTCCCCCTCAAGACCACACGGGCGGCGCCCGTTTTACCGCTGAAAAGGCCCACTTTGGGTGGGTTGAGGGACCTGGTCCGCTGGTAGTCTGCTAAGCCCGGTAACTTAGTGCTGAAAGGAAGCCTGTTTACAGACCTCCGAGGACGGGGAACTCACTACCTCGCAAGGTGCCTGTTCTGTTCCTGAAAAGTGATCGCTATTCAGGCCTTAGTAAGAAAGAGCCCCACCCACTTCCCCAAATAAATGGCTGCCTCCATTTATTTTTTGCGGGGGGGGGGGGGTTGTGTGACTCAGGACCTCGCACTTGCCAGGCAGGTGCTGTGCCACTGAGCTTTATCCCCGGCCCCTTGCTGCCTCCATTTACAACTCTGCTCTCCCCTCCCACGTCCTTCACTTCCCGCCCTGGCGGGAGCCCTGGCGGCTCCCACATTGTTGGTCTTCCTCTGACATGTGACAGGCTCTTGGAATTTGAAGGCTGCCAAAGTATCCCCTGGGGTTCCCCCGCCATACCTGAACAAGTCTGCCCCCCTTTCCCAGACACCGTTAATTGGTAGTTTTGAGTCTTTCCCCCATCCTCTTCCCCTCCTGCCCCATTGAGTCCTTGGGACTCGATTGTGCCCAGAGCTGTACCCGACATTCATAAATATTTATTCGGCGTTTTCTGTTAAATGTCTTCCAGGTACTGGGCATGGTACTTGGAGCTAGGGATCAGAAAAGATCCCAGCTGGGGTGTGATGGATCACCTATATCATCCTAGCTCTCTGGGAGGCTGAGGCAGGAGGATCAAAACTTCAAACTCAGTCTGGGGAATTTAATTTAGTGAGGCTCTGACTTTAAAGAAAATTAAAAGAAAAAGAAAGAAAAAAGATTGCTGGGGTGCAAAGACCCTGAATTCAATCTCCCGTACAAAAAAGGAAGAGGAAGGAGAGGGGGAGGGGAGAGGAAGGGGGAGGGGAGGAGGAAGAAGAGGAGAAGAAAGAGGAGGAGGAAGAGGCCAACTCTCCTGAGGTTTGTAATTCTGATGGGGAAGGTCAGATAATCATGGAAATCTGACTATAAGAACTTGGTACAATGAAAGCACCTGACCAAAGAATCTGATCAGTGTAGAGGGGAGAGGATTAGCCTACCCCAGGCCTCCTGAGATTTAAAGGAAGTAGAATTTATCTAGAGAGGAAGGGATAGGGCAGAATTCAAGATGGCAGGGAGAGACTGTGCAAAGGCCCTGTGGCAGGAGGAAGATGGCCTAAGAACTGAAGAGACCAGTGAGATTGGAAGCCAGTGGGGTATGAAGGTGGGCTTCTAGGCCTCAGTGAGGAGTTTGACATGATTCTAAAAAGCAATGGAAAGACACACGCAGGTGTGCAATAATAGCTGACTGACATTTGCCCTAAGAAGATACAGATCCCTGGAATCACTGGACTCAAAGCAGCTCCTCCAAGCCTTTGCACTTGCCACTTGCTCTACCAGGATGCCGTTTCCAGGTTTTTCTGAGGTTGATATATTCTCATCGGTCAGGTCTTTGTTCAAGCCCCCCAAATTAAAGGCGCTCTCCCTGTAATACTGTTATACTCTATCCCTTTAGCTTGTTTCATTATTTTTATAGCAGGTCTCCATCTGAAATTCAATTATTTATTTCTTTGCCTGCTGACTGTTACTCTCTCCCCTCACTGGAAATTAAGCTCTTTATGGTTAGAAATTTTGCCTAGTCATTAAATTTGCATGCTTGGACTCTATTGGTTGGAATGAGATGAGTCAGGAGGCAGGAATACAGAAGAGCAGAGGACCAACTCAGCCCAGAGAATGTCCCCATGTGGCCCCCATCCCCAGCCAGGGTAGGGAGAGGACCAGTTCACTAAAAGTGCCTCCTCCCCATCTCCCTCACTCCCAGTCATCCACCCTTTCGCAGACTTCTGTTTGGGAACTAGAGACAGACACCTGCAGGGCAGGAAATCCATCTCTTAATGATGGCCACACTGGTGGCATAGTGTTAGCACAGAGTAGGGCCACAATAAATAATAAATGAATTTCCAAGTGCACTCCAAGATAAAAGGATTCGTGTTTGCCCACGAAGACACATATAGAAATGAATAGATAGCCAGGTGTGGTGGCTCACGCCTGTAATCCCAGCACTCGTTAGGCTGAGGCAGGCGGATCGCTGTGAGTTTGAGGCCAGCCTGGGCTACAAAGTGAGTTCAAGGCCGGCCTGAACTGCATAGTGAAACCCTGTCTCAAAAAGACACACACATATACACACACACACGAAATGAATAGTTATTTTTACATGTGTTTTTGTGCTTGGGTGCCCAGTAACTCGGAGACCTCCCTCAACAATGTGGACCACCTCTCAGGGGCTACAGGCAAGGCCTGTGCATTTCACTGCACCAGTTGCGCCAATCAATACCTGCGCCCTCCGGCTGGACAAGGAGGACCTAAACAATCAAAGATGAGGGTGGAATTTTAAGCGCCCTAGCAGAGGTCAGTGGAAAGCAACTGCTCCACGTAGCCTGAAAGCTGTAAATGCTTCCCAGGACACTTCCCATCTCTCTGCTCCTAACTCACTCTTCTCCCCTACCCACCTCTCATTGTTTCCTGTGTCTGTTTTACAGGGAATGACTAAACCTAGCATCATCTGGGGGCTACAATAGAGATTAGAAGTTAGTGGGATTTGCCAGGGTTTGGGAGTTTGAGTAGCCAGGCAACTTCATTCATTCATTCATTCATGCTAAGGACCGAACTCAGGAACTCATGGATGCTAAGTATGTGCTCCACCATTGAGCTATACTCCCAGGCCTGAGAAACTTTTCAAAAAGGCATTTATTGATTAACTGAGTGCCCACTAAGTATAAAACATGACCGGGAAGCTGGGTGTGGTGGTACGTGCCTGTAGTCCTGGTACACAGGAGGCTGATACAGAAGGATCTCACCATAGTTTCCATGCCAGCCTGGATTACATAGTGAGTTTGAGGTCAGCCTGAACTACACAGCAAGACCCTGTCTCAAAACAAAACAAAACAACAAAAATCCCAAACATGACTAGGGACTGTCAGTCTCATACATAATAGCAGGTTCAGGGAAGATTATGAAAAAATGATTTAGAGGAAAACGTTAGATGTATAATCTTTGTGTTCCTAGAGTACATGTTGGGGTGGGGTTAATTTCTAGCAGGGAGCTCTGGGATAGCTTACTGGAGTATTTAAAACGATGATCACATTGGTAGAGCACTAACTCAGTATTACACGGATTTTCTCATTTAATCTTCATGCTAAGCCTCTGTGTGTGGGTGTGTGGGTGTGTGTTTGCTGTTATTCCATTTACAGATTGGCACACCAAGTCTCACACCCAAGGAGGGTTAAGCAGCTTGCTCAAATTTTCCACAGCTATTAAGTGGCAGAGTAGATTTTCAAGCTCAAGAGAAAGCTCCAGAGTTCCTGCTCATAACCATGCTGGTGGCCGTAACTGTGCCCGGAAGCAAGGGTGGGACTTGGATGCGCAGATGGGAGAAGTCCATTCTAGAAAGAAGACACAGTTTGAGCAAATGCTGACAGGCAATACTGCCAGGTCTGTTTTTTTCGTTTTGTTTTGTTTTGTTTTTAATTAAATTTATTGGGGGCCGGTGAGATGGCTCAGCGGCGTAAGCGCCTGCCTTGCAAGTGCAAGGGCCCGAGTTCGACTCCCGGATCCCACATACGAAAAAGGGGCCGGTGATATCGCTCAGCGGCACGGGTGCCTGTTGGCGCACGAGGTCCTGAGGTCGACCCCCCGGTACCCACAAAAAAAAAAAAAATTAAATTTATTGGTATAGCCGGGCGCGGTGGTGCACACCTGTAATCCCAGGACTCAGGAGGCTGAGGCAGGATTACCATGGATTTAAGGCCAGCCTGGGCTACATAGTGAGTTCAAGGCCTGCCTGAACTACATGGGGAGACCCTGTCTCAAAAAACTAAAAAAAAAAAGTTTATTGGTACAATTTAGATTTACATAATGATCACATTCATCATAGGGAACTTGTACGTATACATGATATATCCCTGGTTCCTCTTTTTTTCCAATCCCCTCCCCTCCCTTCAATCCCTCTTCCCCTCCTCATTTACAAAGCTTTGTTTACATTAAAAAGAGAAAAAGAAAAAGAAGGATAAAATGTTTTTAAAATCTCTGGCTGAGCTGTGTGTCACAGCTGGATGTGGTGGCGCACACCTAAAATCCCAGAACTCTGAAGGCTGAAGCAGGAGGATTGCTGTGAGTTTGAGGCCAGCCTGGGTTTTACAGTGAGTTCAAAGCCAGTCTGAACTACATAGTGAGACCCTGTCTCAAAAAAAAAGAAAAAAAAAAAAATTCAAACCTCTGATAACCTGAAGTTCTAAGAGTTTCAACAATAGCACCAAAACACTACCTACTGCTGATTTTCCCCTCCCTTTGGCATTTAGGATATCCTGGGGGATGGACTCCTTGTTCTGGGTGTGTCTTCCTCTAGTCCCCAGACAGAACTCCTGAAAGGATGTATGGAGTGGAGTGGAGCCATAAGAAGGTGGAGAGGAAGGAGGTACAGTACTTCGATGAACTGGTCTTCTCCCCACCCCAGCAAGGCATGGGGGCAAGTTGGGGACACATTCTGGGCCAAGCTGGTCCTCTGCCCATTCTGTGTCCCTGCCTTCTGACTCATTTCATTCCAACCAATAGAGTCACAGCATGCAAATTTAATGAATAGGCAAAGAAATGATTGGCTCATTTTCCCCTGATGTAATAATGCCACTATTCAAGTAACTCCTATATACTCCACCCCCCACCCCAATTTTCAGGGCATGGATCTTGTTTCTGGCAAGAATCTCCAACTCCTCTATTTCTCCTGTTCTTTCCCTATTCCGAGTTAGTAAATCATTTCAAAAAGCCCCGACTCATCTCCCAAGGAATGGGATGTCTGGAGGACCAGGAAGCACACATTCTTAGGCCTGAACCACTGCAGTCTTCCTGGGAGGCCCCATATGGCTCTGCCGGCTCTGAGCAGCATCAAATCCGGGATAACAGAGCCCATTTACTAAGATATTTTGTGAGAATCCATGTCCAAAGCCTTCCTGAAACCAAACCCCAGCACATCGGCTGTTCTTTTCAGCCCCTAATTTAGTAATTCTATTGAGAAAAAGAGATTGTGGGTTTTTTTATTTGGTGTGATTTATTCTTTATCATATAAATAATAATAATTTACACAAAGCTCTTCCCCAAACAGAAGAGAATCTGTACATAAAAATAAACAAAAATTAAACCGAGCTGGGCCTGGTGCCCAGAAAACCAGCCAATTCCAAACACAACCAGGGGGAAAAAAATCCTCCAGGTCCTGGGAGCTCTGGGGCCTTGGCTGGAATTCTGGGTGGAAGCTCAATCCAGGAAGTCATTGCCCTCTCTCCCTAGTTCCTGTGCAGGATGATGGCACCTCTGGCAGCCAACACTCATGGACAGCCAACCAGCAAGCTCATTGGGCTGGGAGGTGGGTGGGATTTGGACTCGAAGGAATAATCAATTTTAAAACTCCTGGGCAGTGTTGCTTGCTGCTGCTGGCTTCCCAGGGCTACAAGAGCTACTGTGGCTGGGGAAGATTGGGTGTTGGCCAATGCCCAAAGTGGGTGGAAGCTGCCTGAGGCTTGGTCTTTTCCCTGTAGCTCATTAAAGGCATGGGCAGGGCAGAGTAACCTCTGGTCTTCTGTTCCCTTGGAGCTCTGGCCCCCTCGCTTGAGGCTTATTATTTCTATAGATATTGAAATATGACAAGTAATCTCCTCGGCCATTGATTAAGTCCTCTCAACAGACATTCCTTGGCTATTTGAAACTTCTCCATCTACCCCCATCCCTGCCCTTATTTCCAGAAAAGCCTCCATAAAGAACAGTGCCTTTCCAGGCTGGTTTTGTACCTTTGCTTGAGGGAGGGCATATGTGTGACTTCGACTGTGAGCCCCTCCCCCCAGCCCAGGGCAGGAGTTAGGTCTGTGTTGGTCTGGAAGTGTACAGTCATTGCAGTTTAGCATCTTATAAATGGTGATGATGATGATGATGATAGTGGGTGTGATGATGCTGACGATGACCCTCAGGAAGACAAAGAGGAAAGGGAGCGCTGGACAGTGGAGCTGAGCCTGCCTTGTGTCTGGAGCATCATCTGGATTTGACTGAATCGAGAAATGAGGGAATGATGAGTTGTGAAGGTGGTGGTGATGGTAACAATGACTGTGAAAGTGTAAGACAGGAAAAGGGGAAAGGGAAGGTACAGAGGAAGCTTCCGGAGAAGAGAAGTAGCATAGCAGAGTACTGAAAAACCCGAATGCCAGATAATGTGGTTTCCAATTCCAGCTCCAGGGTGTGACTTAGTGGTAAAGCACTTGCCTAGCATGTATGAGGCCCTGGGTTCCATGCCCATCAGTATGAAAAGAGAAAGGAAAAAAAATATCAGATTCCAGCTCCATCACTTACTGGTTCAGGCAAAGTTATTTAACCTCTCCAAGCCTCAGCCTTCGCCTTTATAAAACAGGAGTCACAAAGTACCTGCCACTGGTGGTGAGTGCTGTGTCAGGGTGTGCCACCCAAGTGTCCGTGGGGGTGATGGGGGGGTCCACAGCTACATGCATGAGGGCCACAAAACACAGCAGGCAGCAGGAGAAAGATTAGGGAGACTTTGATCAGGCTTTATCGCTTAGTCTGTGTGATTCCCACTCCTCCCCCATCCAGGCCTCCATTCCCTTGTGAATGAAATGAGAATTGGAGTGGATAATGTTCAGTTCTCAAAAGTCCCCTTGGGCAGTAAAACTCGCTGTGTGTGACTGATGCATGGCCCCGTGGGAACATCCAGGCCCAGACAAGACCCTGCAGGTCTGTAGGTCCAGGTGTAGATTCAGCAGGCATGCCTGTACCAGGGGTCAATCAGAGGAAGACGCAGAGCAGGTTGAACCAGCCTCATTTTAGGGGTAATGGAAAGACAAGAGGCGACCTCCTGCCTGGGGGAGGAGGCACCAGCTGCCCCTCATTCCAAGGCAGCTACCAGGCACAAAAGTGCAGCCCCAAGATGGCCGAGCTGTGGAACCTGGCTCTACTGTGGCGGTGATCATGATGGCATTCACTCCCCAGCTTGGGTAAATGTGGAGTGGCACTAACAACATCAGCCATTTCCACTTCTGCTTCTTGTTTGCATTCTTCACAAGCCTCTTTCTTCTCCCTAGGGTTGGAGGACAGGAATGGGAGGCAAAGGTTATCCATCCACAGTGCCTAATTAAATCTTTATAGACTCTCCTTGTTTAGACCTTGTCTAGGGATGTCAGAGCACTCTAAAGCCTCCAGAACCAACAGGTGCCAGCTGAGGCTGCAGGGGAGGAAGAGACCACAGAACGTTCCCCTTTGCCTTTTCCCAGAGCGAGCCCCGGGTCTGGGCTCACTGGTCCCTGGAAGTCCAGGGTGAGGATGTGGGTTCAGTATCCAGGAACTTTCGTCAGTTCCTTACCCGTGCTGACAGGCATCAGCCACTCGGCCACTTGAAGGGTGGACTAGAGCCCTGCCATGTCCTGGGTCCCAGGCCTGGGAGCTGTCACTCAGGTCATGTTCTCTGGTCCCAGATTGAATTTCATCTGTGAGCTGAGACCTGCCTGCAGGTGTGTGCCTTCTGCTTTACCCACTGGCTCAGGTCCCAAACCCTCTGGGCAAGTGGGGCCATGGGCTAAGTGGATGCAGTTCACTGATTAGAAGACCTCTTACTCTGCACCAGGTTGTATGTTAGATGTTCCACATACATCATTTCAGTCACGGAATCCTCATTTTCAAATGAGGAAACAAACTCAGAGAGGTTAGGCAACTTGTTCAAGGTCACACAGAAAGTGGCAGAGTCTAGATTCACACACCTCCCTGATACCAAAGGCCATGCTCTTACCCACTGGCTATGCACCATGTACCCGGATGACCCATGAGGCCCTGGTTCTGATGCACAGTGAACCAGGCACACTGAGACAAGATGGCCCCACAGGCTCCAGACCCACCTGGACACCTGCTCTCCTGTCTTCCCGAGCCTGCCCAGGGAGCCCCCCAGAAAAGCTGAAGCAGAGCTGTCCAGACAACTCAAGGATGTGTCCAAGCCTCTGCTGAGTTGACAGACCCCATCTACATGCTCCTCCACTGCTCCCCAAGTGCCTCTTCCCAGCCTGTGCCCCTCCATCAAGTGACCCTCCAGCCCCTCTCCTACCTCCAGTGCGCTCCCCACAGCACCCCAGGTCCCCTTCCTCCTGCAGCCCAGACCTGTAGGGTTAGCGGTCCACACTGCAGATCTCCCAGTTGGGTTTCTCTTTAGGGATCACAGCTTCGGATGCATCTCGGCACCATGCCTGTACTTTTATAAATCAAACAAAGACCCGAGTCTCCTTGCTGTTCTTCTGGACACTGCCCCCCAACTTCTCCCTGCTCACCAGCTGCACAATACAGTCAGGGGGAAGGAGGTGGACTGGCAGAAACCAGTTTGTTTCTGAGGCTGGAAAACAGAACTGTAGGAAATTAACAGGCTGAGAAATGTCTGCTCCGCTCCGTGTTTGTTTTGTGCCCTCAGTCTTTCTCTCCGGGCTCCCTCCTCCTGCCCTGCCACCTCGCTCCCTCTCCCCCACCTCTGCGTGGGCGCCTGGGGCTCGGTGGTTGTGTGTCTCGGGTTTGCAGGAAAGTGCATCGTGGTGTGTGTGTGTGTGAGTGTGTGCTTCTGTGTGTGTTTGGGGATGGCAGACCTGCCCCTCCTTCGGAGGCAGCTTAGCCAGAACCGCCAGCGGCAGAGACAATTGCACGGGTGGGGATGCTGAGCCCAGAGCCGGCAGAGCCCGCGGGCAGGCAGAGAAGCACCACACAAGAAATTGATTCCATTAAAAAGTAATCTTAAATTTAATAAAAGTTATGATTTGATTATAGCCACAGAACCTACAGGCAAGAGGGAAGGGGGTGGATTCTAGTGATGGATAAACAGAGAGAGAGAGAGAGAGAGAAAGGGAGGGGGAGGAGAGAGAAAGATGCTTAGGTTTGGACGGATGAGAGCATGGAAAGACCTGGGGGTGGGGAACGAGACCATTTTCTCTCCCTGGATGGAGAAGAAAAGTCTGTGGCTGCTTTCCAAAGAGGAGGTTGAGTGTGGAGCCAGCAAGGAGCCTGGAGGAGCTCTGGGGGCGAGGGTGCAGGCGAAGGGGCCTGGCCCACGTGGAAGCGAGGCCTGGGAGAGGAGGGTGTGCAGGAGGGTGGTCTCAGCCCTGGGAGGGAACGGAGACACCAACTGAGCCGGCGCGGGGACACTCCTGGGTTGGAGTCCAGGTCAGCCTCCGCTTAGCAATGTGACTGAAAAACTTCCCAGACCCTCAGTTTCCTCACCCACTAAATGAGCTCTGGAGACAGCATCTCCGCCCACAAGGAGGTCCTGAGGATGGAAGGAGCGATGTGGGTGCAGGACCAGCTGCTTCCTATGTACTCCATAAAAGCTCTGCTGGACGCCTTTCATTTTGCAGTGGAGGGGGACTGAGTGGCCGTCATCTCCAATCTCAACCCAGAGGTTGGTTCTCCTAGGGAGTCTTAGACTTTGGCCTTTGCCCATCTCTCGAGGACATGGACGGGGCCCGCTTCCATTATATACCAAGTGACCCCGCAGCAGGAGGGCACATTCTCTGCCCAATTCTCCAACCACACTCTGCCCAGAATCGCACTCAGTCACACAGATGAAACTCTCCTGACCCTGGGGAGGTGCCCCGTGGGTGAGACGTCCAGGCCCAGCCTCCTGATCACTATGGTCAGGTGAAGTTGGGCGGAGCACTTGGCTGTCATCAAGGTCTCCTGTCCATTCCTCCCAACAAGCCTGTGCCCCGTCCTGAGGCCAGGTGGGAGGACGCCGGGGGCCTGCAGGGTCAGCACCAGAGTCTCTGAGTTGGGCCTGGGCAGCAAGCCAGGACATCGCTGTGAGAGGCTAAGTGAGGCAAGAATAGGAAGACCTCAGTTACCCCAGGGTCTAGGAATCGGGAACCAGGAAATATAGTCAAGGGTCAGGAGTCTGCAGGGAATAACTTTACCAGTTCTGCGCATCATCTCTTCCCCATCTGTGCTGCTTTTAGCAAAGTGCCTCCACCTGAACTCATTCTTGCCCTTGTGCTTGTTAAAGACACCTGCTGTTGGAGACGCTGAGGAAATAGTGCTAGAGGTAGAGGTATCAGCGTGTTCATTCTACCGATGAAGAAACAGAGGTGAGAAAGGGCAAACTGCTTCCCCCACCACACCTCACAGTGTGTAATGGATGCAGCTGGAGCTGCAGGCCAAGCATTCAGATTCTAGTTTCAAAGTGAGCTCACCAGACCTCACTGCCTCCCCTACTGAGCTCCACACATGACTACTTCTCTTGGAGGCCTTGTCACCACGGCTGTCACCATGCTGCTCAGCTCCATCACTTTAGCCTGGATCACTACCTTGGTCCCCATCGCAGCGGCCTCTGGGCTCACACAAGCATCACCCTCCAGGGAGGGCAGCCCAGTTGAGGGCTCATATCCTGCAAGCAAGTCTCCAGAAGGAAGAAACTCTAGCCCTGAAAGTCATCAGAGGGTGCTAGGGACAGCAGAGCAATGCTAAAGGGGGGTCTAAGCATTGCTGAGTGTCCCACTGGGACTTTGGTTCCCATCTGGCCACCATCCTACACAAGAACTTCCAAGCTCCTTCATAGAACCCCTTTGTTTGGAGCTGAGAACAGGCCTCTCCTGGATGGGGGTCCCCGGCAGTCTTCCCTGCAGCCTCTGTCACACACGTGTTACTCTCCAAGATGGGGTCTCACGCTGCTGCCAACCCCAGCTCTTTCTACTGGACGTTTTCCTGTCCTGTTGTCTGTGCAGACAGCAGTCCCACCACTCCCTGTAATCAAATCCCGCCACCTCGCTTTCTTTCTTTTTTTTTTAATGTGGGTACTGGGAGTCGAACTCAGGACCTCGTGCTTGTCAGGCAGGCGCTTATGCTGCTGAGCTATCTCACCGGCCCCCGTCTTTTTTCTTTTTGAGACAGGGCCTTGCTATGTAGTTCAGGTTGGCCTTGAACTTACTATATAGCTCAGGCTGGCATGGAATCTGCAGTGATCCTCCTGCCTCAGTTTCCTGAGTGCTGGGATTACAGGCGTGCGCCACCATGCCCAGCCATATATCACTGTTCTTGACAAATTCCTTTCCTCCTCTGGAGAGTCTGGGAATGCAAAAGGCAGTGCCTGGGGTGAAGGGATCATCTAGGAAAAGGTTCCTGTGGAGCCCTGACTGCTGCGTGGCATTCACTGATCAATCACCGTCCCTTGCCGCTCCCCAGAGCTGGTCTTCCATGATGGATGCGGAAGAGGGTCCAGGCAGGGAGAGAGAGCTGGTGTTGGCAAAGAGCCCACTGTGTCCCAGGCCTGTGTACAGGCTTGACTTAAGATGTTATTTGATCTTTGCAACAGCTTTGTGAGGTAGCTCTTAGACGATCCCTGCTCAGCAGTGAAGGAAACAGCAGCTCAGAGGCAATGTGATCTAACCAGGGTCGCTCAGGAAGAAGGCGGCAGAGCCTGGACTTGAACCTGAATATGTCTGAATGGAAAGCTCATGCTCTTCCCATCCTGGGTGTCTTTCATCCCCCATTCAACCTCAGGGAGGGAGGGCTCCTTCATGGGAAAAAGGTATTCACTACAACTTGGCAGTATCTTTCAAAATGAAAAATTCATACACATCTTGAGCCAGCAATCTCTCTTCTAGGAATGAGTCCTCAAGAAATATTCATACATGTGCACAAAGCGTATTTGACGTTCTTGTTTGCAACGGCAAAAAATCGGAAACAGCCTAAATGTCCATTATAAGAGAGGGTATAAATAAACCTAATTACCATGTAGCTATAAGAAAAGATGAGCTATACTCAGGAAGCTGGGGCAGGAAGATTGTAAGCTTGAGGCCAGCCTGGACAGCTTCACTTCAAAGTAAAAAAAAAAAAAAAAAAAAATAAAGACTGAGGGTATAGCTCAGTGGCAGAGCACTTGCGTAACGTGTGCCAGGCCGTGTGTCCAGTCTCAGTCCTGTGGGGATGGGAGTGGACAAGAAAAAGAAGAGCTAGACTGTAACTATACCGATGTGGGAAGCTTTCTGTACCAAGGAAGGCAATAACAATACCTTGGAATACTGTACATATTTACCTACATTTTATATGTGCAAGTATATTACATAGATGTAATTTATTTACGTAGTTTTTTTTTAAGGCATCGATTGTTTCCCAGCGAGGGGAAGTAGGAAAAGGTGGAAAAGAATAACAAGGCTCCCAGGCTCCAGGAACCAGACCTCCACCCTCTGTCTTTCTCTCCTCCATAAAGATTCCTGGCACAGACATCGCTGCGTGCATGCCAGAGACGAAGGGAGGGAATTTCTTATCACTGTTGGACACGACTTCCTCCTGCCGTCCCTGTCCCCACCTGCCACCTCCTACAGCAGCCTTAGAGCAGGCCTAAGGTTAGTGGCCTTTGGGATGTCAACTTGTTGAACAAGTTGGGATCACCCCTTGAGGGCTGCATGTCACTATGTGTTGGAGCCACACAACCTGGACCGCTCAGTGCCTCTTTCTGTCTCTCTTGTTTATCACTAAGTTTTGTACACAGTAAGTCAGATGAGATCTGGGACATCTGATAAGGAAGGAATTGGGTTGGGGGGGTGACAAGCAGGGATTTGTTGAATGTTTTTATTCATCTTCAAAGATCAGTCTTAGGATGAAGTTTACGTCATAAGAGCTGTTAGTAGGGACGTCCGTTAAAAATGAGTGCTGACTATCAGATTAACTCCAAGTGACCTTGTCTTCCTCCCCACCCCTGTAGACACACGCCCTGCCCAGGCTAAGTGCTGCAATGGCCTACAGTCCTTACACAGATAGAGAGCCCAGGTGGTCACAAAAAAATTTTTTTGAGACAGGGTCTTGCTATGTAGCCCAGGCTGGCCTTGAACTCACAGTGATCCTCCTGCCTCAGGCTCCCAAGTGCTGGGATTACAGGCATGCACCACCACACCCCGTGCAAAAGTTTTTATACCATCTCACATTGGGCCCTTGGAAAATTGTCCTTGGCTGTGTGTTCTTTCCAATAAACTCTGGTGTCCCTGCTTCGCTACCAAGGGTCAGCTCAGTAAGCCCCACTCACACACCTGGTTTCCCATCAGTCTTCATCTCTATAGTTGTTACTGTGTTGTGTTTCTTTCCATCTCTTTCTCTAAGCTAACTTAGTCTTTTGGATGCAAATAATATTAGTCCAATTGAAACTGGCTTAAACGTTTTTGCTCACATACTGGAAAGCTCCAGGGGTAGACTTCAGGCATAGCTGGATCCAGGCACTTAATCATCTGGCATCTGTCTCTCGCCAACTGCCAATCTGAGTCTCCTCTCTGGAACCACATTCCAAGTGGTTTAAGCAGTCCTAGGGCTTAAACCTCCCCGGGTGGTGAACCAAACAGAGAGGCAGTACCCTCTCCCAGTTGTTAGCAAAAGATTTAGTGCTAATGTCATTGATCATTTTCTATCAAATCCCTGTGGCCCGGGGATGTCTAGCATACCTTTTTTTCTTGTCTACCCCCCACTCCCGCAGGCTGGGGACAGACCGGATGCAGGCACATGTCTAGCCAGGGCTCTTGGTGTAAGGTGAGGGAGGTCAGCCCTGTCTAAACAGACAGCAAGAGTGGTCCCTGAGGGGGATCTGGGAATGCCCCCCCGCAGAAGGAAGATGCATGGTGGCATGGCCCACCGACAGATGTGACTGTCTAACCAAGACGCAGACCCTGCTCTGCTCTGTTTTCTCTTATGAAACACCGAGTGTGGTGACCAGATATGATTCTCTACCCTTGGGACACTTTTGAACCTGGTTTCTTTCCATGGCCTTGGGCAGATGATCCCAATTAAAGCTGCTCCCAGATCTTCCTCTGTCACCATCGTTCCTGCCCTTCCACATTTCCTCTCCCAGTGGGCACTTCGTGATGTGGATGGGGGGAACAGGGAGGGAGAAAAGAGAAAGGAAGATACTACGCCATGGGAAAGGAAGCAAAGGGCAGAGCAGCTAGACAGAGAGAGGAAGGCAGGAGAAGCTCCTGTGTGATCTAAGGCCATGACTTCCTGGGCCACTTGGCACTACCACCCCTCTCCCGCCCACACCCCTCAGCCTGTGGGTGGTGCACGATGGCTGGGCTGTGCCAGCACCCTGGCTGGGCTGGCCTCCAAGCCCCTGCTGCCTTGTCAGGCTATCATTATCCACACTGTGCAGCTCTGGTCACCTGGAGGCTCTTTCTTCTCCTCTGGCCCACATGCCAAACCTGCACACAGGTGCTCCAAGCCCACCTCCTCCCCTGCTCTTGGCTCCTCTTCCTTGCTGCTGCCACATGGTCAGGGGTTCTGCCACCCCCGTGGTGCCACCCCTCCCAAGACCCGCTCTCCCCTGCTCTTCTCCCCTTCATTGGGTCCTGTCTGCCAAGACCTCTGCCCATTTTTCTCCTATGGGAGGATAGAGGTGGGAGGGTCAGTGGAAGTGCAAGAAAAGGTGGCAGAGGTAGCTGGGTGCTGGGCAGATCCAGCTAACCAATCGCTCAGTGGAAACTGAGTGTCCCTCCCTGATGTGTCTGTAATCCTCTCCTCAGCCTCAGGCTGCCTGCTTCTTTACTGCTTCCCCATACTACCTAAACTCCTCCTGCCCCAGGGTCCCTTGCCTCTGTGTAGTTTGGAAATTCCACCTGGGTTTCAGGAGATAGCAAGAGGGGTGAAATCTGTCCACAACTCATGGTCTGAACCTCGGACAAATCCCTTCCCCCAGCATCCTCAGTTGCCCTACAATGAAGAGGTTGAAACCAGAGCAAGGACGTAAATCCTAGCACAGGCACCACCATTCCTCATCCAGCGCTAATGGCAGACATTGCTAATCAACAGTGGCACTCTCTTCTCAGGACGCACTCCAGGCAGCCACCACTCATCATTCCACATTAGCCTGTGACTTGAAGCTTCTTTGCCACTCCTGGACTGGCTGATCTCTGAGGGCCCTTCCCACGAGGGCAGTCATGGATTCTTTTGGCCCAGATGAATCAGTCTCACTTCTTTCATTCGCCATTTCTCCTTCCAGCTTGTTCTTTCGATTGTCTTCCTCCCTCCCTCTCTGCCATCTTGCAGTGTTTCCAAGTTCTGCTGTTGAATCCACAAAAGCCCTTGATGATGTCTGGAGTCTCCAAGGTTCTGTTTACTGTCACTCAACTTCAGGCTCCTTGAAAGTTACATTTTCCAGGCAGTCACACTTACACATGTTGGGTGCTTCTGTAGCATTGACTCAGGGGAGGGGAGAGTGATAGAGACACCGGAAACAATCAGAGGAGGAGCAGGAGGGAGAGGACCAGACAAATGCTGAGGGACAACCGAGCAGGCAGATGGAGGGGCTAGAGTTAAATTTATGTGCCAAGCTCATCCTTGGTAGGAACGGGGAGGGAGTGTTTGAATGGAATTTTCCCTGAAACCCCAGGGTCACGGTGGGAAAGGGGATCAGGTAAGGCCTCATAGCAAAGGACAAAGGGAGTATATAAATTAGTAGTTCAGCTGACGAACCTGAAAGGGACAAAGGGATTTGCGGTAGGAGGGACCTATCAAGAATTGCCATAATGAGATGGATTTAAAGGTGCTTCAAGAGTGTAAAGCATCCACTCGCAACTGATCAGAGGAGTTTGGTACAGGAGGTAGGTGCTGGCTGACAGCCAATTAGAGACTTAAACAAAGCCTGACCTGGGTATCAGCGCTCCTGGAGCACTTTCAGAATTTCAGGAAATGCTCCCAACTTTATCTGGGGGGATGTGCACTTTGGAGCATACGCTGAGGCCGATCAGTCAGGAGAAGAGTGATCACAAGAAAGCCCCATAAACCAGGGCATGATGGCACATGGCTGTCACCCAAGCACCGTGGGAAACTGATGCAGAAAGATCACAAATTCAAGCCAAAATGGGCATGGTGGCATACGCCTGTAATCCCAGCTCTCAGGAGCCAGAGGCAGGAGGGTCACCATGAGTTTGAGGCCAGCCTGAACAACACAGTGAGACCTCACCTCCAGTTCAAGCCCAGCCTGGGCAACTTAGTGACATAGAAAGATGCTGTCTCAATAAATAAATTAGATAGATAGATAGATAGATAGATAGATAGATAGATAGATAGATGATAGATAGATAGATAGATGATAGATAGATAGACAATAGATAGGGTTGGGAATATAGCTCAGTGTGAAGGCCCTGAGTTCAATCCCCTGCAGTGAAAAAAAAAAAAAAAAAAAAAAAAAAGAGCCAGGCTGGGCATGGTGGATTACAGGTGTAATCCCAGCTACTCAAGAGGCTGAGGCAGGAGGACTGCAAGTTAGATTCCAGCCAGGGAAACATAACAAGACCTCAAAAAAAAAAAAAAAAAAAAATAGTGCACATAAAGTATTCAGCACAGTGTCAGGCTCACGGTTGATACATATGTGTATGTGTGTGTATACATGCACACATGCCAGGTACTGTGCTATGTGTTTACCAATGTTATCAACTTTAAAGGTAGGCTCCTTCTAGGCACACTCTCTAATTCCCATGTGATTAATAAATTCTGCCTAAACTCACAAGGCTGCCTATCATGCCTGCTCCTGGAATTGTTCATGGTATAGGAAGAGCTGGACAGCTTCTACAGGACCTGAGAGGAGATACTAATCCTTCCCTAGGAGGCAAAAGTCCGATGTGGCAGAATATCACAAGCGCTGGCCAGACAGAGGCTGACAAGGACCCGAAGACACTGATGAGATTCAGGAGCAGGTTCTCAAGCCAGTCTTGGCTCCTTAGCAGTTGTGCTGTGGGCCCACCCAGCCCCTACTCCATGAAGGAAATAGGAAGGCAAACAGGACTTCTGGGCTCCTGGAAAACTGCCACCAGAGCCCGCCCAGCCTGAGGGCCAGCAATCAGGATGCCTGTCACGGGGGCGGGGGGGAGACAGAGATCCAGGGATGAGGCTGATGGCCAGTGGCTTCCCAGGGACCCTGCAGCAGCCTATCCGCTGCCATCAGCAGGCTTGAACTGCAGGTGGCTGGGAGTGGCAGGAGCTGGGTGTCATCTGACCCCTTTCCTGCGTGCTGTGACTCTGCCAGAGTAGGCAGAGTGGAAGCCCAGGCCAGTGCCAGAGGACCCCAGGCTCCCAGCAGAGTACAACCCCTGGTGTCCACTTGAACTAGGGACACCAAACCAGCTGCTTTTACGAGGCCTCCTCATCAGTGGGCCACATCCTAAGCCATGGTGTGGAGCTGAAGATGAAAGGGCTGCAGAGTCAATAGACCTCAGCTCAAGTCCCAGCTTTGCCATTTACTACTGGGACTCAGGGCCAGCTCTGTGAGCAATTTGTGCCTCAGTTTCCTCACCTGTAAGTTACAGATGATGAAAATGAGTTTCTGACAGGATTCAGTGAGAATGATGCATGTGTAGTATTTAGTCCAGGTCTGGCACACAGTAAGTACTTGAAAAATGTTAGCTAGTTTTCTTCTAATTAATTACCATCATCTGTGAGGTCCCCAAATGCACTGTGACTGAGCAGTTATGCAAATTTCAGTCAGGAGCCAGGCATGGTGGTGCATGACTGTAATCCCAGCACTCAGGAGGCTGAGGCAGGAGGATCACAGCAAGTTAAAGGCCAGTCTGAGCTACACAGTAAGTTATAGGCCACTCTGAACTACATAACAAGACAAACAAAAAATTCTAGTCAGGAATACCACAGGGCCCAGTATCAGACTGAAGCTTATCAAAACCTGGTGTGACGTAGTACTAGTCCTGCTGCCACTCGGAGATATGGCCGTAGAGTGCTACAGAAGGGTTGGAGTGTTGTTTGAGGCCACTGTGGAACCCCCTTTCCCATGGCCACCTGGTAGCATAACCGGAAACAGGTGGATCGCAAATGATCTGACTCCTGGACCCTCTTTGGCTCCTGTCCTGGCCAGCGTCCCAGGAGGAGGCAGAGGCTGGGGAAAGCTGTACCTGCGGCGGCCCTTCCCCCACCCCTGGGAAGCAGGGCAAAGTGATGCCCAGGGGACGGGACCCAAACCCGTGGGGATTTCCCCGGATCTCACTTCTGACTGTGGCTGGACCGGGCTGGCCTTTGCTTGGGGATGCCGCACAGCACTTGCATTTCTCCCAGCAATTTTGAGAAAGTAGGAGGGAGTCAATTGCTTATGACAACAAACAGGGAAGCCATCAAGACTCCGGACCATCTTTTCTAGGGACATTAGCTCGAGAGCCCCCACAGCAGTGTTGTCCTCCCTCCTGCCCCCACCACATCCTCCCCCCCTCGCCCTCTGTCTCCTCAGGAACAGACTGTGTTCCGGTGTTTACCTGGGGATGTGGGGCTGCTGGGTCCCGGTATTTCTTTGTTTGTGGGTCCTTCCTTGTCCCCCACCCGGCGGATGCCTGGGCTGGATTGTATATTTCCGGAGTTGCCTACTTGGATCACAGGCTTTTATTTTTAGAAGATTACAAATGCAGGGGTTGGGGGGGCAAAACTGGGCAGGGGCCAGAACTGGAATGGAGGAAGGAGTTCAGGGATTTGAATCTGGTGAATGTGGGACAGGAGTGGGGTGAGGCACTAAGGGGAATAAGTGGGATGGTGGGAAAAAACGAGGTGAAGATGTAGGGGGGCTCTCACTCCCTCTGTGGCCTGAAGGCCCTGAGCCAGGCTCAGAGTCTTTACCCAGCTGGGAAGGGTGTGCAGGGGGCTGGGTCAAGGGTCACCTCTCTGGCATGTAGCTGGGTCCCCAGGGAGGCTGAAGAGCCTGGGAAAGAGACTGAGAAGCACTCCCTTCCCCCTCCCCAGAGGCCTGGGGACTGGGAGAGTAGCTTCCTGTGCAGACAACTCCTGTCCCCTGGGCTGGGGATGTCTTAACCCTTCTGGTGCTGTTATCAGAGAAAGCAGAGAGCGACACATGTGCACACATGTCCTTGAGTGCATGGCCTTTGCAAAGGCCATCCCACACGGGTACAGCATTCCTCTTATTCTTTTTTTTTGTGTGTGTGGGTACCGGGGGTCAACCTCAGGACCTCACCTCGTGCACCAGCAGGTGCCCATGCTGCTGAGCAATATCACCAGCCCTTTTTTCGTATGTGGGTTCTGGGAGTTGAACTCGGGCCCTCACGCTTGCCAGGCAGGCGCATGCGCTGCTGAGCCATCTCACCAGCCCGCATTCCTCTTATTCTGCCCTACTCAATATGATCATCCCTGCACCCAGACCCCAAACCCTCAGGCTGCCCAAAGTGGCAAGAATTCAGCTGATCCTCTGCACAATGAGGGAAATAGGGACACTTTCCCTAGGCACAAGTGGCATAGTATGTTTCTTCAGTATTAGGTGGTGAGGGGACACTAGCCAGAGCTTGGGGCTTCTATGGTTATGAAGCCCCCATCCTGCCATGGATGCGGGGGGCCTAGGCTAAGAGGAAACAAGCCTGGTTTGCTTTTCTGTCTCCATTTGTGTGTGCGTGTGTGTGAAAGAGAGACAGACAGACAGACAGACACCTTGGGGAGTTCCTTAACTCTCTGAGCTTTCCTTTAGATGCAGCTTTTGAAACACATGAGGAAATCAAACCAGAGCTGGTCTGGTGGTCTGGTGCTATAATGAGCAGAGAAAGGATGTCTTTTGGTCCTTTGTTCCCTGGAGTCCCCTGACCAAGGGAGCCCCAAGTCCATCTGACACTGACTCCGGGGCTCTCTTATCTTGCTGCTGTGTAAAGACAAGAAGCCATTTGCTTTCTCCACCCCTGAATGAGCACTCCCAGCGGGGTCTGCTGCATCCACTTGGCTTCCAATAAGCTGGTGATAAATGTGGACTAATGACCCACCTTGACTTAAGGAGGCCGTGTCTTTTTTTTTTCCCATTTTCTCAAGAGTACTAGACTAGAAGTCCGAACTGGCCTGGGTTCAAGTTCTGACTGATATTTACCAGTTGTGAGGCTTTGCACAAGTCACATTTGCCCCCGCAGGCCTTGATTTCATGTATCTTTAAAACAGATGGCAGAAGTAAAACAACTACCTATGATAACTACAGAAGCCTTTGTTTTTTGTGTTTCTGTTGTTGCTGTTTGTGGTGCTGGGGATTGAACCCAGAGCCTCACGCATGCTAGGCAAACGCTCTACCACTGAGCTATACCCTCAGCCCTTTTTATTTGTTTTGTTTTATTTTGTGATAGAGTCTCACTAAATTGCCCAGGCTGGGTTCAAACTTGCAATCTTCTTGCCTCCCAAGTAGCTGGGGTTATAGGTGTGTGCCACCAAACCCTGGCCAAAAAAACCCTTTGTAAACTCTTTCTTGTTTATTTTTTTGAGACAGGGTCTTACTATGTAGTTCAGGCTGGCCTTGAACTTGTTACGTACCCCAGGTTGGCTTCACATTCCTGGAGATCTTCCTGCCTCAGCTTCCCGAGTGCTGGGATTACAGGCATGAACCACAACGCCTGGAAACCTTTGTAACTCTAAAACTGATCTAGTCCAGAGGTTGCAGAATGTAGAGGTTTTGAGGCTGAGGCCACTTGGTTGATGTGTGACCTTGGTAAGTGTCTTAACCTCTTTAAGCCTCTGTTTTCTCATCT
Organism: Erethizon dorsatum; assembly: GCA_028451465.1. NCBI lineage: Eukaryota > Metazoa > Chordata > Mammalia > Rodentia > Erethizontidae > Erethizon > Erethizon dorsatum. The sequence continues at coordinate 68,418,002 of CM051838.1, forward strand.
CAAAATGAGGCTTCTAATAATACCTACAGCAAAGGGTACTGGGAGTATAAACGAGATAGTACACATAATGGCTCGCACAGTGCCTGTGCAGGGTGTGCTCCATAAATAGTGGCTATTGTTAATTTTACTTCCCTGGTGAGCTCCTTCAGCAGCTTCCTACCCCCATCCTCCCGTCTCGGGGTGGTTGTTGCACCCATACCTTCCTTGCATGATGACAGATAGTCACAGCTCTCTCCTTTGGCCTCATTTGGATGAAAATGTATCTCTCTGAAACTGCCTGCCTCACAGTCCTGAGAGGAGACAGAACAGGAGCTGAGGGCTGCTGAGGGAAGGCCACAGGCTTAGGGCATTGTGCAGGGACTGGCGGGGGGTGGGTGGGGAGATGGGGTCAGAGGCTGACCTGGCACTACCCCACCCCCAGCCACTCAGGGTTGTGCTGCTGAGCCTACCAGGCCCGCACATCAATGCTGGGAGCTGCTTATCAGGTTAGAGCGGAGCCACTGTCTCTAGCTGTCTCTGCACATTACCCGGCCCATCCGTCCTGCTCTCCTGCGCGCCCTGCCTGCCCCCAGCTCTGCCTGCGCTAACTAGTTAATTGGATCTTGGCTAACCTGGTTATGGGCTAAGTCAGCCAGCTCCTTTGCCTCTAGAAGCGAGTGGGGGATGGGCAGAACACTGTGCGTATGTGTGTGTGAGCCCATGTGTGAGTGGGTAGGAGCCTATCTTTAAACTCTGGTTCCTAGTTTCCAAGGATCCCCAGAACCCCATGGAGACTGTATCTTGGAGCCTGAGGGGTGCCCGGAGCACCCTGCCCTGCTGTGAGAGATGGGGGCATTTAATCACAAGACTTTTTTCCAAAGCCCTGCTCTGCCACTAATGTAGTGTATATGACTACACGGGGTGAGGGAGGGGCTGAGCCTCATCTTCCTCCTCTGTAAAATGAGGATTATAAAATGCATCATCTAGCCAGGTGTGGTGGTGCATGCCTATAATCCCAGCACTCAGGGAGGCTGAGACAGGAGGATCATGAGGTGGAGTCCAGCCTGGGCTACATAGTGAGTTCCAGGTCAGTCTGGACTACAGGAGCGAGACCCTATCTCAAAAACCAAACAAAAAAATCAAACATATCACCTAGGGTGATTGTGTGCAAAGAGCAAGAGAAACAAAACATCCACATCGGTGCCTGGCACTTAGTAGGCACTCTGTGAGTTACAACTGGTTGCCATCATCAATAGTCATGCTGAGTTCCTGCCACTTCCTCTGGATCCTGGGTTGGGGCAGGAGGATCTCGGGCGGGGGTGGAGAGGCTTTCATTCACAGTTCCTTGCAGGTGTTTCCTCTGAGGCAGACTCCAAGCTCCTCAATTGTTCCTTATGCAAATGTTATGCTAATGATCACGTCAGTGCACCCCTGTGCCCAGCGCAGAAAAGGTAAAGGGTGGGCTGATTCGCCACATTTCACTTTGGCCACGTCTGTTCCCTTTCTCCCCCAAAGGGGAACTAGGGCTGGTCCTCTCCTGACACCAGACCTCAGGGCAGAGATGAGACCCCAGTGGAGAGGGAACAAAGAAAGGCTCCAGCCTTGGTAGGAGAAGGACGGCCTTGTCATCGCCATAATCATTAACATCAAAAAGGCCTTTGGAAATGCCAGACACTTCCCCGCCCTGTACAGGCTGCTCTGCAATTATGGAGGCCCAGCCCCTGGCCCTCTGGAGCCCAAGCCGGCAGGAAGGTAGGGAGGAGTTGAGGAGGGAGAGCGACAGGCTGTTTGCTAACAGCCAAGTGGCCATTCTTCTGGTACTTGAGCCAGGGTCCATGCACAGGCCTCCCCCAGCGCCCCAACTCCAGATGGGCCTGGGCAGGGAGCTCACAATAAAGTGAGGAGACAGCAATTAAGGAAGTGATCACAGCAATGCTTGCCCTGCCCTGCTTTCACTTTCTTCCCAGTGGTGTGACTTCACCTCTTTGTCTTGTGTCCTCAACTATAAAATGGGCCTAAGAGTTCCTGCCTGTCCAGGTTGCTGCTGGAATTAAGTTAATCCTGTAGGCCTCAGGAAAGTTGGTCCTGCTGGATGAATGGCACGATGGCACAGGGAAGGGAATGGCCATCCTGGTTCCCTGCCCACATTAGCAAGGTGGTCTGGTGTGACTGCTCCCGCCTTGCACTTGGTGGCTTGATGCTCTGTCAGTTTCCCAAACCAAGTGATAAAGATCAAGTGTTATGTGCCCTCCCAACTAGGTGGGCTGAGACTGGGCCTCCACTGAACATCTCACCTGCCCTCTGTGTTAATGTTGAGCAGCTGGACTTTAGTCTGCAGCATCCATGTGGGTGCCCAAGGACAGTAGCAGGCAAGGGGTGCTGAGGCCAAGGATGTAGCCTCCTGTGCTGACACTGCCAGGGCTTTTTTGCTGAAAAGCCCGGGCCTCTAGGCAGCTTTTCTGTGACCCCCTCCAGGCCCTATAGAGAGGACTCCAGCACTTGGTAACTACTCCAGGGCAGACCGAGCCCTCCAGATATAGTAGGTGCTCAATAAATTCAAATTGGGTGGACCAGAGAAAGAGCCCTGGGGACACTACCAAATAAATAACAAATTGTGCAAGCTGTAGGCCACTGTAATTAGACCAAGGAGAGTAGTCAATTATTAATATCAGACATGTGGCAGGGTTAACAACCACTGAGGGTGGGGATAATGAAGAGTCACTTCTTGCAACCTCAGGGACTTCCCTCCCTGGGATGACCTTCTAAAGAGTACAGATCTGCACCAAGTGCTCTAGATCCCTCTGCCCTCACGTGCCTATCTCTGGTGCTCTACAATTAGGGCCCTGGCCTCACCCATTCCTGTCTCCCTCCTAGGACCCCACGGCACTTTATTTGTACCTCTCTTACCTTATGATGCCTATCTGTAGGGAGTCCAGATTAGATAACCCAAGTCTTGTCTCCCCTGTGGGATTCTAAACTCCCCCAAGGGCTGGATTTATCCCCTGTCCACTGCTCTATCCCAGAGGTGGGGTGCAGCAGAGCACTTGTGCCAGGGATGCTACTCATTACAGGGGTACCTCTGTCACAAACTTGATTCCACGATTCTGGTTGCAAACCAAGTTGGATGAGAACCGAATCAAATTCAGTGGTTAGGTTCAATGTTGACCTTCTGAGGAAATTTGATTCAGTCTCGTCCACTTCTGTTTGCGATCAGAATCGTGGAAAGAATCAAGTTTGTGAACCAAGGTACCACATATGCTTGTTGAAATGGGGAATTCCAGTGAGGTGGAGAGGGGGATGTAGGGAAAAAGGAAGAGAAAGAAGAGAGAGTGACAGAAAAAAGGAGGCCAGCTCAAAAAAAAAAAAAGAGAGGGAGGAGGGGAGGGGAGAGAAGGAATGGAGAAATGAAGGAAGGGAAGGAGAGAGGGAAAGATAGAGGACAAACAGCAAGGTGGCCATGTCTGTTTTCTGGACCAGGGAACACAGCCAACACTGCCTTGGAAGCGTCTATTCTATTTGAAAAATAAGGTAGCCACATAGAAAGCCCTGTCCTCCTGCCCCTGCTTGGCTGGTCTGGCTTGTGTGTCCTTGGCCTGTCCCTGTCTGTGTCCTGCCAGCCCAAGCCCCCCTTCACAGCTCCCATTGGCAACCTGCCCCAAGGAAGTATTCCTGGGCACCATCCAGGGAGTGGGGGGCCACGCAGGAGCCAAGCCAAGCCAGAGCATGGCCAGGAAGGAGTCAGCAAAGCAGATGCCGCCCCTCTCCTGCTGCCTTGATTAGAGAAATTGAGATGTTAATAATATTCCGAGATGCAAGGTGCTAATTAAAGTTAATTACTGTTTCCTTGTGAAGTAACCTCTCCTCGTGTTTACCAGGAACAAGGCTGCCAGCCGCTCCCCTGGCTCATGCCAATCACGATGCCCGCTGCTCCATGTACCCTAGACCCTCACAGGTGCCCTCAGCTGGCCCGACCCAGCCCAGGCAGGCACCAGGATCTGAAGTTCCCAGGCTCTGCCTGTTAGCATGGAACCAGACCAGGCTTGCCAAAGTATACAGGGGGTCACTTGAGTGGGAGTGACCTGTGGATCAGGAGACAGGACTAATGGCCTCAGAGCCCAGTACGTGTTCTCTGCCTCCTCCCTTCCTGCAGAGTCTTGTTCTGTCTCTTTCCAGCTCCTTGACCTGGAGCAGGTTATTTAACCTCTTCAAATCTCAGTTTTTTCATCCGTAAATGGGGTTCATAATTCTTTTTTTTTTTTTTGTGGGTACCGGGGGGTCGACCTCAGGACCTTGCGCGCCCGCAGGCGCCCATGCCACTGAGCGATATCACCGGCCCCTTTTTCGTATGTGGGATCCGGGAGTCGAACTCGGGCCCTCGCGCTTGCCAGGCAGGCGCTTATGCCGCTGAGCCATCTCACCGGCCCAAGGGGTTCATAATTCTTACACTGAATTATTATGAGCATCGAATGGGACATTGCCCATAAAATGCTTACTAGAACCACATAGCTGGATTTAATAAGCTCTCAATTAAAGTTAACTGTGATGATTGTTGTCTCTGTTAATCATCTCCCTGTCCTGTATGGTGTGGCTGTAGGACAGGGGTGGGTCGGCCAAGTATATACCTGTCCTCAACACCCCAGGCACACTGCACACAAAACACCCCTGTGAAGGCTCCCCTCACACCCCAACATAAGCTCTCTTCATTGCCCCTCCCTGGTTTCAGCCTTGTGTGGAGAAATAGAAGAGGAAGACACAAATAACATTCTTATAAGTAGAGTTCAGCCTGTGTGTTTGTGTGTGTGTGTGTGTGTGTGCCCATGCATGCATGTGTGTGTGTGTGTCTCCACTCTTGTATTCCAGACTTTACAGGGCTTTGGGGGGGAGAGGCCACCCCCTTGGGATCCAAGCCCAGTTGCCACGACAACCACTGCAGGTGTGCACTTTCAACCTCCTGTTACCCCTGCCCTGCACACACAGCCACTCTGGCCAATTCTAGGGCAGACGCCACCTCTCCGATGAGCACCTCCCTGCCCCCACTGCAGGCTAATCCCCTTTCCCTTACCTCCGTTCTCAGGTAACACTGGGGCCTCTGGGCTGGGGGGAGGTCCAAGGGATCAGGCTGAGGCCTTTGAGGAATTACTCCCTCCCACCCAATTTCCTCTGGGCGCTTGGAGCTAATGAGTTAATATTGCTGTCACCTTTGATTTGGGTGGATGAAGGCCTCCAAAGGGGCCTCACAGAAAATAGCATATAAAGGTTCAGTGATGGTGAACCTTTTAGATTTCAGTGATAACAAACAGCCTGCTGCGGTATATATGCCACCACTGATATAGATAATCAAGGGGTCAGGAATCCCAGCTACCTTGGAGCACCTTCCCCACCTAGAGGAGGATACCTGGCTTTTTCTCTAAGGGAAGCCCTGGCCGGCCCAGCCTGGGGCATTTCCTGTTTATAGGTTTACAAGGCTAAGAGTAGGGAACTTGGGCTGGGCATCCAGCCCGGATGTGGAAATGGAGTGATTTGGAGGCAGAGTGATTTGGAGGCATGTCGCTGGAACCAGTGGGTTCTGGGAAATCTCTAAGGCTCAGTTGGTCCTGGTGACTCTGCACTCCATCTGCTCTGTCCACAGGCCCCCCCTCTTTTTTTTCAGCATTGGGGACTGAATCCAGGGTCTTCACACTGAGCTACATCCCTAGCCTCTTTTTTTTTTTTTTTTTTTTGTATTTATTATTTATTTTGAGACAAGGTCCCGGGGGTCGACCTCAGGACCTCATGCACCAGCAGGCGCCCCTGCCACTGAGCGATATCACCGGCCTTTTTTTTGTATGTGGGTACCTGAAGTTGAACTCTGGCCCTTGCGCTTGCCAGGCAGGCGCTTACGCCGCTGAGCCATCTCACCGGCCCTGAGACAAGGTCTTGATGAGTTACTACATTGCCTAGGCTGGGATAAATTTGTAATCCTCCTGCTTTAGCCTCCCAGAGTGCTGGGATTACAGGCGTGTGCCACTGTGCACAGTCCATTTCAGGCGTAGTCTTGCAGAGGGCAGACCTTGTCCTTGACTCCCTGTACCAGGTTTGACCTCCTCCTCTCCAAAGCCCCTGCCCCTACTCTAGCTCCTCTGGGGATTCTGACTCTATTTACTTCCATCCCATCTCTTCCCCATTGCCCCTCCAATCCCTTCCCACCCACTCTCACCACCTCCCAAACCTCCTTCCTCCTTCCCCCCATAGTCCTTGTCACCTACATCCCCTCTCACCTGGGAAACACCACCCCCACCTCCCCACCCCACCTTTCTTGCTCTGGCTGCATAATTCCCACACAGAAGCAGATCTCTCATTCATTCACTGAACATTTTTGGTGGTAGTGAATAAGTTAAACAGTTCTTGCCTTCCGCAAGCTTTTATTCTAGTGGGAAGAGACAGAAATTGAACAAGTAAACAACATAATCATAGACTGGGATAAGGTCAAGGACACGGACAAAGGGAGCCCGGTGACATATTAAAGGGGGCACTTTTTATTCCCCTACTTCGAAATGGAGTTAGGACAGAGTCATGTAGTAGCTCTCCAAGGACCACCCACAGGGAGGAGACAGATTTGGTAGAGGCAGTTTCTCAGCTCATCTGTAAGTGTGGGCAAGGAAACCACTAGCCTCTGTCGCTATCCCCCAGTCCCACCTGCTCAGATGGACATTTTTCTCCTCAGTCAACCATGACAGAGATAGAAAATCAGGGAGGCCTCACCCTCCTCCCCACGAGCCCCACCTCTACCTTGGGTCCCAACTAACCAGATTTTCCAATTTCTTGGATATTCTGATTCCTGAGAAGATGAAGGATAAAGGCACCAACCCTTGGCGGAATCTAAAGGGGGGAAATGTGGGCTGGGGGCATAGCACAGCAAAGAGAGGGAGAGAGAGAGAGACTGAATACATGAGCAAGGAAAGACATGACCAGGTAAAAACACAGCCTAAAATCCATACAAAGTCCTGCAGCTGGAAGAAATAAAATATGCATGTGCTGGGAGAATTTCAGAGGGATCTTGGCTAGGAAAGGGTTCATGGGTGCTGTTTTCTATGGGTGCAGGGTTTTGGGGGTTGGAGCAACAGAGGGCATCAGGCAGGTGGAAAAGCTCCAAGCCATGTGGAGTCACGCGCACTCATAAACACAGCTCAGGGACTTTGCCCTTCCCAGTGCTGCAGCCCCATGAAATATTTAGGTTTCTGGACGCTGCTCATCCCTTATTGTCCCCCTCAGCAAGTATACTTCCTTACATCATTTATGTCTGTCCCCTTTCCTCCCCTCCCCTCCCAGGCTGAGAAGGGAAAAGCAGACCTAGGCTGGAGGAGGAGTCTGTCCTCCAGATCCTGTGAGGGGCCAGGATCTAAGCCCCACCCCCACACCACTTCTCCTCCCACAATGGGGCACCCACTGAGTAGCCTTGGTAGCAAGGCAAAAGGATGGGTCCAGAAAAAAGTTATGTGGGGCTGGGGATGTGGCTCAGTGGTAGAGTTCTTGCCTTGCATGCATAAGGCCCTGGGTTCAATCCCCAGCACCACCAAAAAAAAGAAGAGGTCATTTTGGTCTCCAAGAATGGGGAAGCAGCAGCAGGAGGAGGAGGGGATTTGGAAGGTGTAGAGGTCCTAGTTCCTGAAGGGGCATAGAAGGAGTCGGAGTGACCATAAAAGCTGCTATTTATTGAGCCCTTACAACTTACTTTGCTAAGCAGTTTCCTTGCATTATCACCTTAAATCCACAGGACAAATTCAGGACATTGGTTTGTTCGTTTATTTATTTATTTATTTATTTATTTATTTATTTATTTATTTTTGAGACAGGGTCTCACTGTGTACGTCAGGCTGGTCTCAAACCCACAGCCACCCCCCTGCCTCAGCCTCCTGAGTGCTGGGATTACAGGTGTGCACCACCATGCCTGGCTCCAAATTCAGAATTTATTAACCCTATTTCATAGCTGGAAAAACATGCTCACAGAGTTTACGTAGCTGCCAAGGAGTAGACAGTCCAGTTCGAGAGGCCAAGGTCTTACATACTTTGACCTCTGCAACAACCTCTCAAAAAGGAAAAGGCTTAGATAGGAGGTGCATGCTTCTTTCGGGATCCTGCCAGCCTAGTGTCTGTCCCATTTCCTCTTTCTTCCCAAAGACCAGGCTCCTTCACATCCCAGAGGATCAGCTCCAGTCAGGACTCCTAAAGTTACCTGTTCATTAAACAAACTTTGGTGGCCAGACATTGGGAGGCCCTGAGGAAGGGGCTTTGAAAGGGAGAGAAGGGGAGTGAGAGCCAGAGCCAGAGAGACACAGGGAGACGGGGTGGGGATGGGGCAGAGTAGGAAGCAGGTGAGCGAAGTGGGACAGTGAACACCAGACCCCAGCAGCCTGGACAGTTACAGTGCCATCCTGTCCATTGAGTGCTGACAGAATGGATGGAAGGTGAAGGCAGGAACTCCCACCCCACCTCCCCTCAACTCCTCCTCCCACCCTTCCTTCTTCACACTGCATCTCCTCCCCCTCCCCCTCCGCTCTCATCTTCTCCGGAACAATTCTAATTAAACTTAAGTGACTAAGAGGTGGTTTCAGCCTGAACAGCCAATTAGGCCTGGAAGAAGGGAAAGTAGCGCCCCTAAGCCCCCACCTCTACACAGCCCCCACTTCTGCCTTTTGCCCCAAACCAAGGATTCTCATCCCAAGAGTCCACACCATCATTCAAGTTCCCCAGATCCTGCTTCTCTCTCACTGTCCACTATGCCCCATTCCCCGCATCCAAACAGCCCCCAGCACGTTCTTAGTGCCCACACTGAGCCCGTCACACTCAAGTCCAGAGTCCACTCACGTCTTCCTGGCAAGGGGTGCAGGGAAAGGGTAGGGGCCTCCTCAGGAAGGCAACTCTCTAAGTCTCCTTATTTCTGATGTTCCTCTCCTCCTCCCCACCCCCATCCTCTAGCACTTATTTCTAACATCTATGGACCAGGCCTCCCGGTTACCATGGAGACGCACCGTGCAGCTGGATGGTGAGTGCATGAGAGGAGCTGTGTGCGCTCTGCAGCAGGGGCGGTTGGCTCTGTGGGAAACGTATCCATGTGTAGGAAGCATTCTTCAAGGGGGAATTGGACAGGGATCCAGCTCTCTTCTTGAAGTGAGACCCAGACCAAGGGAGAGACTCCCCAAGATGTCAACCTGTAAATGCTTTGGGTTTGGCAATCTTCCTGGGGCACACCCTCCCCCAGGCCCCTGGGGCCCCTGGGGATCAATTACTAAATTCTGCAGTCCAGGCTCTAGACAGGCAGATTCTGGAGGGGCCCAACCTGCCCCCCCTGCCCAGGAAATGACTCGGATCCCTAGGAAAAGGATAGGAATGGACAGAGGCCCACGCGTTCGGGGGGGGGGGCTTTAGAACAGCTGGAATAAGATGAAGCCCAGCAGATGGGCTGAACAGTAAGAGCCCAGCAACTCCCCAATACCATTCCAGGGGAGAGGGGGTTGGTTCAGCAAACATGAAATTCCCCCCTTCTATTCACTTCACCCACAATGTACTCGGAAGGTTAGGAGATGTAAGAGACTGAAGTGACTGCCCGCAGAAAGCTTAGCGTCTTCGTGGACTCAGGTGAAATTCTGTCTCCCACTGCAGGACTTTTGCAGCTGCAAGTTCTTGTACCTGGAATGTTCTTTTCTGAGCTCCAAACCTTCAGGTTTCCTCAGAAAAGCTTTCCTGGCTATGGTACGGCCACCCTTTCCCCTACCCCACCTCCAGCTATCCTCCTTCATGTCCCACAGTTTGGTTTGTTTCCTTCACAGCACTTTAACACCATCTATAATTATCTCATTTGTTTGTTTGTTTATTGTCTTCTGTTCACCACTGAAATGTAAGTTCCAGGAGAGAGAGAAAGGGAGAGAGGGAGTCAGAGAGAAACAGACAGAGAGACAGACAGAGACAGAAACAAACCCCGACTGTCTTAATAAATGCCTTAAGGCCAGCATCTGGCACCGGCCTTGCCATGTGGTATTAAATATGTATTAAATAAGAGTAGACAAATGGTTTCCATTGAAGCCTCACAATAGCTCATTATTACTCCCATTTTATAGATGAAGAAACTGAGGCTCAGCAACCTGCCCAAGGTCATGGCACAAGGAAGTGGTAGAGCCAAGTTTTTGTTTTTTTTCTTTTTTTTCTTTTTGTTTTTTGAGACAGGGTCTCCTTTGTAGTGCAGGCTGGCCTCAAACTCACTGCCTCAGCCTCTCAAGTGCTGGGATTACAGGTCTGCATCACCATGCCTGGGTTTTAGAGCCAGGTTTCTTTTTGTGTATGTGTGGTCACACAAAAAGACAGAGATAGAAACAAACCCTGACTGTCTTAATAAGTGCCTTAAGGCCAGCATCTGGCACAGGCCTTGCCATGTGGTATTAAATATGTATTAAATTAAAGTGGACAAATGGTTTCCATTGATCCTGGGGATCAAACCCAGGACCTTGTGCTTGCAAGGCAAGAGTGCTACCGCTGAGCCACATCCCCAGCCCAGAGCCAGGTTTCTGATGTAGTCTGTGATTCCAGACGTGATAGAAAGAGGTAGAGCACACCCTAACCAACCAGCAGTATACCTGGTTCCTCTTCCTGTCTACCTGTGTGTGTCTCCACTCCCAACCCAGGCGTAGCCAGAGAGACAGAAACACAGGGCAGCAAAGGGACAAGACAGACTCCGTAAAGAATGTAAATGCTTTTCTTTCAGAGGCTTAGGATCCTTCACTGTCCCTCCCATTTTCCCAATTCTTATGTTAACCAGCAGGTTCCCTTAGTTCTGGACCCTGGCTGCTTCTCCAAATTCTCTTGCCCTCCTGAACCACCCCACCTTCTCCTCCTCCACTCCACCAGCAGTGTTGATCTCTTCCTCTGTGAATTTTCCTCCATGTGCCCTCGAAACTCAACTCTGGCACCACCCCTTCCAGGAAGCTTTCTGGACTCTTCAGCCTGAATTTCCAGTGGCTCACAGCAGGGCAGAATACATGATGTGGTCATTGTTTACCAGTCTGCTCTTCCTATAGAGATTATGTGTCATTCTTGAGGTGTCCCTGTGCTGGCCTGGCACGAGGGAGGGGCTCAGGAAATGTTTGCACAATGAGTAAATGAACCGGGGTTAGGACTCTGGTACCAGTAGGCCACTCCCTTCTCCCCCAACTCTCTTGCCACCTGACATCGTTTCCTGGACTCGCCTTAATAGGAGGGGCTCCTCATCCTCCACTGTCCGCTCAAGTCAGGAGTGGGGTGATGTGGCCTCTCTCCACTGATTCACTGCCTCCTTTTTAAGGAGGTGTAAGGAGGCCAGGCCTCAAGGTTAGGGGCTTGTCATCAATGCCACTGTAAGTGCATGGTTTGCGATTCTGTTGCTAGGGACCGGAGGGGGGGTGTGTTACCGACTGAGCCAAGAAGCTCTTCTAACACTTGGGGATTCGGATGCTTCCACGGGGTCTTTGCCCTTCCTCCCCTCCACCTTCCTCCCAAAGCCAAGGGTTGCCGCGGTGCCTTCGTCACTACCCCTCCACCCCACCTCTTCCCCGCTGCAACACAGCCACATTTCTCTCCAAATGTCGCAAGGAGATCTGGGGTGGGCTCCCGGCCCCGCGATGCCCCGCGTCTGGTAATGGATGAAGGGGCGCCAGCGACCCCGCCGAACCAGCAGTCTATCCGGGTTTACACGGAAGCTCATCCGGGATTAGTCCCTGCGCTCGGCTAATCCCGGCGGCTGGATCGACCCCGGGGCTGGGAGCGAGGCCCCGGCAGCGCCGGCCGGGCCGCGAGGCGAGCTACCGGCCCAGCGGAAGCGCGCGGGGCGCGGGCCGGAGGAGCGCGGGGGAGGAGGGGCGCCGGGGAAGGCGGGGCCCGCAACCGGCCGATCCGGTCTCTGTTCCTCGACCTCCTCCGAGCTGGTGTTTACCCTAGAGCTGAGCGGAGGAGGCAGAAGTCGCTCGAGCGCAGTCGGAGACCCGGGCTGAGACCTTTTAGGTCCCCTTCCCCGAAGTCGACTTCCAACCCACGCTCCTGAGCGTGGGAGGAAGCGACAGACAGACAGATGTCTCCCGCCCCTTCTCCTATCCTGTTTCGCAGTTCTACTTGTTGCCAAAGGAGCGGGGAGTGACACACCAGGCGACGACAGCAGCCCCACAGTCCCTACCGGAACGTCCTGGGGGCGCCCGGTGGACATGCAGCAGCGTGATCCTCCCCGGCGCCCGCCCAATCCAGCCAGCCCTGGCCGGCACCTGAGCTCCGTGCGGATGGGGTGCACGGAGCGGGCGGGCCCAGCACACCCCGCAAGGCGACACTTGGAGCTGTACGAACTAGGCGTCTGTCAGTCTGTGTCCCCTCGCCCCCATCCCCTCGCCACCCATCACTCCCAGCGTGAGTCGGTCTCTCCTTTCCCTCAAGGCCCCTCCAGTCCTCTCCAAGGTCTCCACCCCAGACTCAGCTCCATTCTCCCCGGGACGCAGACCCGGGGCTTGGAAGAAGCGGAGTGGGGTCCGGTTTTCACACTTTTATTGTAAAGCTCGGGAATAATTACACGGGTCTTTCATTGACAGCTCAGCAAACAAACCGGAAACGAACCGAACCGGAGGGGGTAGGGGCGGTGCCTGCGCATGCTCGCGGCGAGGGGGGAGGTCAGAGAAAGAGAAAGACAGAAAAAGACAGAAATCATTACAAATCAACGGGATTGTGCTCGCAGCGCCAGGGATGGGGATGGAGTGGGGGCGGGGTGGGGCCCTTCCCGGGAGGAGCGAGGCGGTGGGAAGTGGCACGAACCAAGAGAAACACGACCCCAAAGTGGGCACCCGGCGCGCCCAAAATCCCCCTCCCCGACCCCACCCCCCAACACACGAGAGAGACACGGCCCCCCTCCCCACTCAGATAACCCGAGGAGACACAGTCTCCTCTTCCCCATGGGCAGACATACGCCTCGGAGGCGAGACACAGTCCCCTCTCCCAGAGAAGTCCCGCACGGAGATGCTCCCTAAGAGACCTCTCGGCCAACACGAGCCCTCCCCAACACCCGGAGACAGCCCCCATCCAGGGAAGAAATGGCTCCGGAGGCCCCGCCCTCAGGAAGAGGTATCCCAGAGCCCCTAGGAGAAAAGACAACTCAGAGATAACCAGCCTCATCCCAAAGTGCTTCAGGGAAGACACCCCCGTGGGAGAGATGGGGGAGGGCCAGAAATATCCCTTCCCGGACAGCTTCAGTGATAGCCCCTTCCCTGGGAAGAGAGATGGCCCAAGACTGACTTGTCTTAGGTACTCCCAGGAACCCTGGGAGGAAAACAGGCTCCCCAGAGAGCCTGGGTAGGGAGGGGAGACGCGCTCCCATGGTTCCCTAGCGGGAATACATGTTCCCCAGAGATTCCCAAGAGGAGACATAGGGGCTAGAGAGCCCCCAGAGGTCACGGATGCCCCGAGACACTCCCAGGTGAAGAGATGCTTCGGGGACCCTAGGAGAAAAATACGTCCCCATACACCCTCTATCTATCGAGATGTGCTCTGAAGCAGGGGGATGGGGACCAACCAGGTCCCCTCTAGGAAGACACTGACTGGGTCAGGCTGGGTTTTGGGGGGGTCTCCTCTGGCCAAATGTCGCCTATTGGTACATAAAACTGTACGCGACACAAGGCATTGGGAAGGGGCTTCACAGACCTAGGACCAACAGGGATAGTCCCCAGTGCTGTCACCCATCCCCTGCCCACCTTTGGTTTCACCTCATGAGTGCCCAGGTGGTGACAGACTTAGCACCTTGACCCCAACCAGGGGGTCAGGGGGTGCTCTGCCTTTGTCTGTGGGAAGGACTTCTGCTCTGTGCTTCTCAGCCCTCCCAGCCACCTGGGCTGCTCCCTTCCTTCTGGCTTCTCCATTGTGCAAATTGCTCCTCTGCCCTTCCACTCGGTGCTCAGAAGTCTCCAAGGCCAGGCCAGGGTACCCAGGCCATTAGGGCTTCCTGCAGCGGTCTCCCAACCCCAGGGATGCCTCTTATCTGGACCACCCTCTTCATCAAACAAACGGGCCTCATACAATCTTTTTGCCCCAATCCTGACCTCCAGGACCCAGGACAGCTCTTGAGGCCACTGCCCACCAGCTGGGCACCTCATGCTACCAACTCCACCACTATTGCACCTGCCCCGTTTGTGCGGGGGGGGGCTGTCTCTTTAACAGGCCTCCAGCCCACTTCTTGGGCCTCCCCCAGGGAAAGGAGCCTTTGGCCAACCCCCTGACCTGGCTGCTGCCACCCAGCCCACTCTGCCTACTGCCCTCCATGCAAGGGCTGTGGGTGCTGGGGCCACCAACCTAACAATGCTCTCCTTCCCAGCACTGTTATGCCAAACCAAGTCAAGGGTATGGGAGCAGAGAATAGAATGATTCTACAGCCCCCTGGCTTTTCTGGGGTGGGGATGGGGTCTCTGGGGTTACAGGAGTAAAAACCCCAGCAGCACAGCTCCCAAAGGCACCAGACAACCCAGCAGCCTGTACCCATCCCTCCCACACTTGGGCCACTCCCCCCCAAGCTTAGACTAAGTCCAGCAAGGGCCATACCCTGAGTCTCCAGCCTCCCAGCCTGGGCCCCTGGGGAGCTGGAGAGGTATGGGCCAAGGCAGTGGGGGTTTCTGGAAGGAAGAGAGGCTGAGGCTTTGAGATGGCCACAGTGGGAGATGGGGGCTCAGCAGGATGCCCCTCACACCCTGGCCCCCTGAGGTGAAGAACTTCACCTCATCATGGCTGACTGGGCTTCTCTGCCCCCTAATCTCCCTCCCCCTCCCCCATCGGACCCTTGACCCTGGCAAAGGGAAGCCCAACTGGAAGAAGGGGGCCTGGAGCCCAGGGTGCCCTGAGGCAACCCTTCCCACCCCCTGAGATCAAGGCAATGGTGGTGTTACAGGCTGACGGGTCAGTCATGGCAGGGGTTGGGGGCTGGGGGCAGGGAGGGGGAAGGGTGCCATCCCCCGTACCAGAGGCAGCAACCAGCCACCCCCTGAGCAAACCTTCCTGCTCCCAACTCACCCAACCAGGCCAGAGGCACAGTCATCCCACCCCTGTCCAGCTGCCCCCCACAGCCTCAGGGCCCCTCTGTGATGCTCATGTGGATGTGGGAGGCCAGCCTGAGCTGAGCGGGGATCCCCCCCAGGGCACAGCGCAACAGTTCCAAAAAAATAGAGATTTGTATTTTTAAAAAAAATTAAATAAAAGCCCAGCTCTGCTGATAGGCAAATGTTACCCTCATCCCCACCCCCACCCACCCATTGTTTCCCTGGCCTGCATCCCCATCCCACCACGGCCCCAGGGGTATTTACAACATGGAACAATAGAGGCCTGGGGTGGGGGGCACTGCGGCAGGGCAGAGGGGCACAGGGCTGGTCCCCCCCAGGGGGGTCCCCCAAGACAACACATCAACGAGAAAAGTTGCAAATCAGGCAGAAATGGGGACATCATTCCAAGGTCCTTATATACAGACACTGCATGACCAGCAGGGAAGGGGTGGCCCAGATGGGACTGGGCATGGGCATGTGGCAGGCAGGTGGGCCAGCCCAGGAGCAGTACTGGAAGACAAGGCCTCCGCCCCACTCCCACCCCATCCCACCCCACCTTTGGTAACAAAAGCCCTTCAGGGAGCCCCTGGTGGTCAAGAGTTTCCTCTGGGAGTTCCCAGGGAGAGGGGCTCCCCAGTTCAGCCCCGTTTCCAGACTGCAATGGGGCATGCTGTCCCCGCCCTGGTCGGCCACGCGGGAAACAATGAGTTGGAAGTATGCTGCCCACCCTTGACTCCACCATCTGCCCAAAGCGAGGGGTGCTCCCTGGAAGTTGACAGAAGGGAGCCCAGTCATTGTAGAGAAGCCCTCTTGGGCATCAGCTGGGAGGAGCCCTATAAAGGGGAAGAAGGGGCTCCTGGGAGCTGGGGGATGGAAACAAGGGAGAGGACCTGGACCCTGCATGGGGGAAGGGCCAGCGTGGTTGTGAGGCCAGTACTCCCCCCTACTCAGGGCCCTGGTCACAGTGTCCACGCTGCAGGGGTCAAGAGTTGGGCCCTGGGATGGGCCCATTTGGGAGCTGGCCGGCGGCCGGGGAAAGGGGTGGCCAGCCGGCCAGGAGGGGGCTCACAGGTAGATCTCACGCTTGGCTGTCTGGGCAGATGCCGGTGTGGCCGTGGGTGGGAAGTCCGAGGTCTGGGTCAGGGGTATTTCCTCCAAGGTGGCCGAGTCCTTGCAGGAGTCATGGCTACTGTGGGAGAAGGCACTGTAGGAGGGCAGGAGGCGCACGGGGGCCGTTTTGGTGTTCCGGTCTTCCGGGGGGCTGGGGCTGCCGGCGCCCGCAGGCTCCTGCCCTCCTCGGTCCTGGTAAGGCACGAAGGTGGAGAGTTTGAGGGCGCTGCTCTTGGTCCGGCGGCTGGGAGACGACTGGCCAGGCATCCAGCACGTGTCAGAATGGCCAAATTCACTGCACTCCCGTGTGCATGTGCCCGTCATGGCGACATCAGGCAAAGGGCGGAGGTCTGCAGAAGAGAGCGGGACAGTGGTCAGGAACGGCAGCCTCAAAAAGCTCTGCTCCCTGGCCTCCCACTGGCACCTGCGTCCTGACTCAGAACAGGGGTGCACGGCTCTCCTGCCCATGAGCTCACAAGCACACACACCTCGAATAGACCTGCACCGTCCCACCACCCGCCCGCTGGCACAGGGTGCTCTCCCCCTCTCCCTCTCTCTCCCTCTCCCCCTCTCCCTTTCTCACTCTCTCCCTCTCTCTGTCTCCTTAAATGGACACATTCCTTCGAGCACCACCCACCCTCTAGCACTGTTCTGCATACACACACACACGAAATCTGCCATCGGACAGGTGCACAAACACAACTCATCTACACACTCTAGTCTGTCTCGAGAGGCTTAAACATGCAATTCTACCCTCAGATAAGGCTGAGAAAACTCCCGTCCTCATTGAAGGACACAAGCGGCTCTCTCTGCTCTGTCACACACACATACACACACACAGATAGGCATGGACACACAAGTTCACTCCACTGGGGCACAAAAATGGGCACATACCTTCCTTCTACACCCCCTCAAGCCTCACATGCTTCCAGCTGTTCTCAATCAGAACACAGTACAGCAACACCTTGCTTCAAAGCCGGGGGAGGGGCGAGCATCTATGCGGGTGTTCGCACACAAGTACACTCACATTCATGCAGCCCCTGCCCACCTCACTCCAGCCCCCTCACCAGCCACCACCCCTGGCCTTGCCCCGGCTCCCTGCCCAGAATACCCCCGGGAACAGGAGTTGGCCGTCTGACATCAGCAGTAGCCAGTATAGTTGCTGGGCAGCGGGGTCTCCATGGGAACAGCTGGGCCATGAGCGCTTCCTGTCACAGTTACCCCTGTCCCACCCTCGCTCAGGGACAGCACCAGGTGGTGACCCCCCTCAGGGACATGATGGAGCAGCACTGCCTGGGGCAGGGGCTCCCCTGGCACCACCCACCCTGGCTTGGCCTCCTGCCAGTGCAAGGTGAGGAGGGGACAGCTCTGTTGTTAACCCTCAAAGTGCCAAGGCTCTTCAGCTCAGGGCAGAGTTGGGGGACCCAGTGTGGCACGGAGCACTGGGTGGGTGGGGCTGGGTGCTGGGCCAAGTCCCACAGACCCCAGACCCCAGAGCAGTTCCCACATACCTGGCACTCCGCCTCAGGGCCTGCTCCGGCCAGCCGGCTCTGCGCGGGCACAAAAAGGACGAGACGGGCATGAGATCACACATGGACGGGCAGGGGTGGGGGTAGAGGGCACGCTGAGACTTACGGCCTGGGGGTTTAGACAGGGCCGCCAACCGAAGGGTACAGAGTAGAACTTTTCATCTTTGGGGCAATAGGACATTTGGACTGAGGAAGGGGTGAGACCCTGGATAGTGCCAAGTCTGAGTTTTTCCATCCCAAGGACTAGCTGACTCAGGCTCCCTCTCTCCACAGGTGGCCATGGACACCTTCATGCCTACGCACGCCCACACACACACATGCACGCCCTGACAGCACACCTCACCAGCCACTCCCATGCTGACCTCTGCCCCAGCCCAGACCTCCCTCCTCCGTCACCCTCCAAACTCCTCCTAGCAAGGCCTTTCCCCTTCCAGACCTTCTCCAACTCCTCTCCCCACAGGTCATCACCCTGTCTCTGCTCCTCAGGGCATGTGGGGCCCAGTGTTTATTCTCAAGGCCCTCCAACCCCACTAGGGGACCACCATCCACCTCTCGAGGTTTTTTCAGCATTACCTGAGCCTCTGGCCACCGTTCTCAGGTCCTTGTTCCCAGAGAGGCAGTGTAAGGTAGTGCTGAATGCAAGGGCTCTGGACTCAGAGAAACCTGGGTCTGAACCTCTCCAAGTGTGTCACTTCTTAGATGTGTGACTTTACTTCTCTGAGCCTCAGTTCCCTCCACTTTAAAGTGGCACAATCAAGTTCTCAGATCAGAGAGTGGTTATGAGGAATAAACAAATATATACCCAAAGACTCAGCACAGTGATCGCTACCAAACACACAAGAAGAACTCAATAAATGGAGGATATTTTTAAAGTCTTGTCACCGTTCTCAGGCTTTTACACATTCCTGGGGTGCCTCAACCAAGCTGACACTCCTCACCGTTCTCAGGGTGCTCCATCTCTCCTATGCTGCCATCAGGGGTGGTGCGTTCATAGTGATCTTCAGGCAGGGCCAAAGGACCAAGTCGGGGCCCCGAGGATGACTTGCTGGATGGCGTCTCAGACTCCTCCAGGCCACTATCATAATAACTATGCTGGGATGGGTCCTGCAGCTCCTGGGCCTGGCTAGTGGCCGAAAAGGTGACACGGCGGTGAGGTAACTGCAGGGAGAGAGAGTGGCATTGTTGGCTAGCCAGCCCACTGAACTGGGCCCAGCACCACCCCAGGCCCAGCCCCAGCAAGGTCCCCCATGTCTTAGCAACAACCAAGAAGAGGCCCAGCTGGCAAGCACAGCATAGACCCCCAAAAGCACAGGCTCCAATAGAGGACTGCCCCTTGATTCTGGGACAGCTCCCAGTATAGCTAAGTCCACACGCCCAAAGTCCCAACAGAGCACAGGCCCCAGTGTTATTACAGCCACCATAGTAATCCTAATTCAGCACGACCACAGGTTAGAGCACAGCCCTGTAGTTCTAGCCCTGCTTTCCAACATGGGCACAGCCTCCCTGTAATTTCAGAACAGCTCCCGATCCAGAGTAGAGCCCAACACCAAAACAGTACAATACCAGCTAACATCCTAGTGTCAGCATGGCCTCTGTAAACACCAGCACAGCCTCCAATTTCTAGAACAGCTTCCTAAAAGCAGTAGAGTCCTAAATCCCAAACAGCTCTGCAATGCCAGTCCCCTAATTTCCCAAAAGCATCCTCCAAACTCCAGCTCCTCACCTGCTCACTGCTCTGTAACTTCCCATGGCCTCCATCCAAATGAAGTGGTAACCTCTTTCTCAGCCTCTGTTTCTCATCCCTGGTTTGCAGCGCTGAGGCAGCCTCAGGACTCCCTGCTGAATGCCCTCCCCACCAGCCCCAGCCCCACTCATTTCCTTCCAGAGAGGCCTTGCAGTGGAAAAGGATGGGAAGAAACAAGAAAAATCCTGTAACAAGCCAGGGCACCTGGGGTTGGGGAACAGAACAATGAACATTCCGCAGTCCTCCAGATCAGGAAACACAACGCTGATTGTAGAGAGGGCAGGGCACTGGATGACCCAGGCATGGCATCCACCAAAGATTAGGAAAATGAGCCCCAAATGGAGACTCCTTCTAGGAAATAGGAAGGAGCTTGTAGTGGGGGCCGCCAGCCAGACTTGAAGCTTAGATTGGGTGTCAGGGGTCAGGAGAGTGGAACCATGACAGGCTCTCCCAGCCAGCAGCCCTGTCTGCCTGCCACGGGTTAACGATTAGCCCAGGAACCTGGCAACCTCAGCCTGGCACTTGGCACAATCAGCCAGTCACCCAAACACCCACCTGGGACTGCCACTGCTTTTCCTGCCAACCAGAAATTAGGAGTTGTGGAGGGCAAAGACCCAGGGCCCCTGGAGGCCAGAGGCGGGAGCAGCAAGGCACAAGCCCTGCTGACGAGTCCCCAGGCTCCTCTAATCCTCTGCCTTTGGCAGTGCTTTGTCTTCACAAACCTTGATAAGAGGTTATGACAAGGGCCAAAGGAGGTGGTCCCAGGTTTGCAGACCACTCCCAGTACCCCTCACAACTTCACCCCACTGCAGGCAGCTGGGGTAGCTCCAAAGCTGTAAGGACAGAGTTTTGAGCTCATGGGAAGGCACCCACAACTTCAGGAACCCATGTTGTGATCCCAAACACCGAAGAGCCTGGGTGATGAGAAAAAAGGTCCCCAGAAATAACTTGTACATTTGGGGTTGGGAGGAAAATAGTCCACCTGGAGCTGGGGTGAACAAGCTCCAGGAGGGTTCTGGAAGGCACAGGGCAGCAGGGCTGTTGGTGCTTCTCTTTTCTTTTAAGGCTTTCAGCAGCCCTCCTTCCCTACAGAACCCACACCTAGAACGGAGGGCTTGCCCATCAGGCAAGTCACCTGGGCTATTTGCCCATGATTCTTTTCTGTGAAATGGAGCATTGGGTCTTAGTCAATGTTCCCCATTGTTCTATGATGACAATTATTAAAAGCCAAGATCAAAAACTACTGTTAGATTCTACTCCTGAAGTTCCAAGCACTCGCTGAATATTTCTAATTGGCTGCCCCTACTGATGCTTCAGAGGCAACAAATTCTTCAGATGAAAACAAATTCTTTTCTGTCCATCAACTTCTCATAAGCAATGATCTTATCATTATCCCATCATCCACAAGATGTTCAGAAGGCTGATGTTTACCTGGAATCCTATGAGCTCCCCTTTCCTCCCCCATCCCTACCCCATACTCAATTAGCCTTTGAATCCAGTAGGCCCTTTCTCCCTACATTAAGCCAAAGCTATCCACCCATTATCCTCTTTGCCACTCTTTAAAAATTTTTTTTAAAAATTAATTTTGGTACTGGGGAGTGAACCCAGGTCCTCATGCATGCTAGGTAAGTGCCCTATCACTGAGCTACATTCCCAGCCCTTTTTATTTTCAGACAGGGTCTCACTAAGTTGCTCAGGCTGGCCTTGAACTTGTAATCTCCTGCCTCGTCATTACACCCTCTTAGTCCTAACCTTAGAGGTTCAATCTTCTATTTATCTATCTATCTATCTATCTATCTATCTATCTATCTATCTATCTATCTAGCTATCTATCTATCTGAGACACTGCATAGTCTGGCCTGCTCTTGAACTTGCTATGTCACATGTCCCAATGCTGGCTTGAATTTGTGATCCTCCTGCTAAAGGCTTCAGAGGCCTGGGATTACCAGCGTGTACCACCATGCCTGGCCCTAGATATCCTATCTCATAACTTTATCTCTACCCCTTTTCAAGTCCACCATACATTACAGTGAACTTTCTAAAACTCAGTTCATCTGAAAAACTCCTAAGCTTTCAGGGACTTCCATTTCTTCTTGAGTTTTTGGCATGGTATCCCAGTCCTCTAGAACTTACAGTTCTTCCAGTTTCTTCTCTCAGCTTACCCTCCACACCATCCGGGAAACTCCCATTTCTGCCCTCTCCCTGTCTCTAGTGTGTTCACAAGGTGACCCCAGGCAAGGGGACTCTCAAGCCAGCTCAAGGTTCATATTCTCCTCCCAGAAGCCATTCCCATGTCCTTGGCAGATTTCCCCATACTGTGTTCCTCCGAGAAAGGGAGGGGGCACTGTGGTCAAATAAATTTGGAGACTCAAGAGTTATATAAGTTTCATAAGGTCCCCCTTTCTTGCAGGGCTTCTCGGAACCTTTAATAGGCAAATGTGATAGTGACTCTCTTACTACTATATCTAACTTAATCATGGAAACTTTTTTTTTTTTAATAGCATCATGGATAATGAAAGACTCTAGAAATCAGATTTCCTAATGTTTTGTATTCAGATTCTGGCTCTACCGTTAACTATTTTCCCTTCTGTAAAATGAATACCTATATCACAAAGTGTTATGATCACTGAAGGAACTAATTCACATAAAGTACTTTGCATGGTGCCTTGCATTTAGCAAGATTTAAGAACAAGAAAGTGAGCAACAGCAATACAAGTAGTTTCATGGAACAAGTTAGGAAAAGTTTTATAATGGTACTTCTCTCTTGACATGTAAAATTCATTTCACTTGTGTCTTGGACAAGTATGACCATTTTTTCTTTAGGGTCCAGTACCATGCTGAGCGTGTGCTAAGAAAGTACTCTATGTGCTCTAATGATAATAGTAATGGTATGGCTTGGTTGTATCCAAATGTTGGGAGAAGGTGTTCAGTGTGGCTTCATGGGGGTTGGATTGGACTAGAACCAAGCAAGGGACAATTCCTTGGATGCTAGGTGGAGGAGGCACAGGGGATGAAGGAGGTAAAGGAACGGAAGAAGTGGAAGGCTACAAGTATAGGAACGGAAGAGAATGGAAAGCCAGGAGTTACTGGAGGTCACCCTACAGATACTTGATTTGTCCAGGAGAAATGAGATGTAATTAGATCTCACTTCTCCATGCCCTACTCTTCCAAAGACCCCAGGAACTTTTACTTTGGGGATGTCCAGGGCATGGGGGAGTTTTGGATCAAAGAGAGAGCTGGCGCCTTGGACCTCTTGGGAGTGTCTCAAGGCTCTCTGGTCACCATGGAGATAGGCTGCCTCTGGCCTCAGAGTCTCCCCCAGGATTCCAGGCCCTTTCCCCACACTTTAGCCTCCCTCAGCACAACACAGGGCAGACCCAGGAGAGTAAGAAGTGAGAGATGGAGAGAGAGAGAGTGAAAGCCAGTAGCCCACGCTGGCCAGAGGAGGAGCTGAAGGAAGGGGAGGGAGGTGGCCTTACAGGAAGGAAACAGAGCTTGGAAGTCTGTGAGCATGGGGCACCCAAGAGTCAGGGAGCAGAGCAGGTCACTGCGAAAGGCTGGAGAAGCCCCTCGCCTCCCCCCAGGCCCTCCCTCCTTGCATCCCCTGGATGGTGATCCCAGTGGGGAGAGACAGGCAGGGTTGGCTAATTGCTGGTTGTTGGGAGGTTGCTGCAGGGACATGGAAGAAGATCTTGAGGAAAGGTGGCTGGTATAATCTAGAGGCTTATGGCTTCACCTGAGGCAGCCAGGCTAATTACCACCCCACACAGGTGTTCTGGTCTGAGATTGTCAGAGGCTACTCAATTTGGACAACCCGGATAAATTGTCTCAGGCCCTGGACACGGGGTAGAACTTGAGTGCACCTGTACATACCCTTGCTTGTTGAAGGGTCTGATATATAAGAAGACCTTGCAAACATGGAGCAAAGGGACAGGCTGCCCATGCCTTCATTTGAAGGCCCGTCAGGTCAGGAGGAAACTTTCTCTAGACATGGATACGGGCATGGGGCTGGATAGGGAGATAGCTAAGATAGGGCTGCAGTAGAGCAGGTAGGTCTAGGATGTGGGAAGGGGCAGAGTGGGGATGGGGAAACTGAGGCAGGATCTGAGGACAAAGGGCTGCTTCCAGTCTCTCTCACTTCTTCTCTCAGTTCCCAAAGAATAAGAAACCAAAACTCCAAAAATAGAGAACTTTATTGTCAGGGACAAGTATATAGGGAGGGGTAGGGGATGTGGGGCCCAGCCCCAGGAGCCTGGGGGTGAGGAAGAGGTTAATGTACAGTATATATAGAAGGCACAAGTCGGGGGCTCTCCTCCCTGGCAGATTCCCCACCCGGTTCCCTACCAGGACCCTAGGTCTCCCTGTTTCCCCTCCAGAGAAGCATCTATGGCTGGTCTCAGATAGAGACACAGGTCTGGAATAGACTTCTTCCCAATTTCCCCGACTGCTTTGGTCTCCAAACACTCTGCTCACCTGCCCATTAGTCCCCACCGCAAGACCCAGCAGCTGGTTCAGCATCCTGGGATCTGATAAGTCACAGGCCTCTCCCCAGTGGCGGGAGACCGGGGGGAGATCACCAAAGACACCTTCCCTCAGTTTCCATTCGGCCTAACTCCCATGCCTGGCAAGGCAGCCGGGTCGTTACCAAGGCCTCAGCAGCCCCAGATTTGTGCCCCCCCACTATTGCTCAGGCTGGTCCCCAGTGGGCTGACATGACAGGAATCCTGCTGTCACTCCCACACCTCAGTCCAGATGGCCCCTTGGTAGGGATGGGATGGGGGCTGGGGTGTGCTGAGCCGAAAGGGCTGGCCTACCTGCTTGCTGGGGTATTTGGGGGGGTTGGTGCGGTAGCTGTAGTCGGAGTACTGCTCGGAGCCTGTGGATGTGGTGTCCCCGGTGCCCACAAATGTGTTTGCAGGTGGCAGGTCCTGCACCACCTGGTGCTTCTTGGAGGCGGAGGGTGACTGGGGCTGCAGCTGGATGGAAGGCAGTGGGGAGTTAGAGCGGTAGTGGCGGCCCAGGTCAGGGCTGCCTGGTGGGTAGTTGAGGGGCAGGTGGATGCGAGGACTGTCCCCAGGGGCATCACTCATCAGGTTGAACTTGAGGGACTTCTGCAGCCCAGCCTCATCTTCATCCTCCATGGGCTTCACTGGCTTCGGGGACTTGCTCTTCTTGCCCTTGCTTTTGTTCCCCTTGGAGGCTTTGCCACTGGGCTTGGGGGCATACAGGTCCTTGGTCTCCTTCTTACCAGCCTGGTAGCCGCTCTTGGCCTCCCGCTGCCGGCAGTAGCGCACAAGCACTGCTAGGGCGATGAGCAAGGCCACAGCCACGACACCAGCCACTACACCAAAGAGGATGTTGCCACGCTGCTTGGAGCGCTCGTATTCTGGGTCCCCAGCGATGTCAATATCCAGTGGCGTGTCCAGGCTGTGCCCCAGAAGGGTCTCCAGCAGTGTGCGGTTGGCTAGTGTCTCATTGACATAAAGGTGGACCAGGGCTGTGCCATAGCGCGGGGGTTTGCCACGGTCACTGACCTTCACCACAAGGCGGTGTAGCCCATGGTGGCGCCGCTCAATCTCCTTCTCCAGAGTGATGGCACCTGAATGTGACCCAATCTGAAAGAGTCCGTAAGGGTTGCCACCAGCGATGCTGTAGATCAGCTCAGCATTAACACCAGAGTCGATGTCCTCAGCTGTCACCTGGCTGACTGTCTCACCGAGACGTGTCTGGGGGGTCAGCAGCCGGTGGGAAGTATTGGAGGGGGCAGTGATAAAGGGTGCATTGTCGTTCTCATCTAGCACATTGATGGTGACGCCAACATAAGCTGAGCGAGGTGGGACACCACCATCCACTGCCTTCAGCTGAAAGGTGTAGGTGCTCTGTTGCTCCCGATCAAAGCTCAGGCTGGACAGGATCGTGCCTGTGCCATTCTGGATAACAAAGTCACCATTGTCCTGTTCCACCGAAAGCTGCACCCGGGCATTCTCCCCCTTGTCCCCATCAATGACCGTCACCATGCCCACTGGACTCAGCGCTGGCATGTTCTCCATCACTGAGAAGTTGTAGCCACTCAGCATAAATTTGGGGTCATTGTCATTGCAGTCTAGCACATTGATGAGGACAGTGGCTGTGCCCTTGAGGCTGGGGCTGCCCCGGTCAGCTGCCACCACCTTCAACTCGTAACTGTCCCTCTGTTCCCGATCAAGGGATGTCTTCACCCGGATCTCTCCATTTTCAGGTGAGATACTAAAGAGGCCCTGGGCAGCTGGCTCAGGCTCCAGAGAGTACACCAGCTCTGCATTAGAGCCAGAGTCAGCGTCACTGGCAGTGACCTCAGCCACCACTTCACCAGGCTTGTTGTTTTCTGGGAAGGCAACCTCAGTGACGCTCTGGGTGAAGACGGGTGCATTGTCATTGATATCCACCACCTGCACCTTGAGGGAGTTGGTGCTGGAGAGTGGGGGGTTGCCAGAGTCCACAGCCACAATTTCAATGGTGTAGTCTTTTACCTTCTCGTAGTCCAGCGGGGTGGTGGTCTGCAGGAAGTACTTCTTCTTGCTGTCACTACCTGTCTCGCTGGCTTGGCGGAGCTGGAAGGGAACATCACCTGCTACCACACAGGTGACAGCTGCATTTTCTCCCTCATCTCGGTCAGATACTTGTACCAGGGCCACAGCTGTCTCCTCTGCCACATCCTCTGAGATGTTAGCCATCCCGTCTTGATGGGTCACGAGCCCTATGCCTCGGATCTCAATAGTTGGGGCATTGTCATTCATGTCCTTCACAGTCACGACTACCTGGGCACGGGCACTCTTTGGGTTGGCACCTCGGTCCTTGGCAAGAACTGAGAAGCGCAGGGTGCTTAGGTCCTCGCGGTCCACGGGGCCCTGGACAGTGATAAGTCCAGTGTTTCTGTCCAGTCGCAGAAGACGCCTCACCACTTCGGGCGCCTGGTGGAACGTGTAGTCAATCTCAGCATTGGCACCTTGATCCGAGTCATTGGCCTTCACCTGTAGGACACGAGCAAGAAACAAGAAGAACAAAGAAGGGTTAGACCAGGGGTAGCAAGTGAAAAGGTGTATGTGCTTTCCAACAAGCATATCAGACACAACAAACCCAACTTAGTGCCCTTTCCAAAAGCAAAACAGGTACTGTGTTTTCCTCAGTTTTGTCACTCTGGCAGACCTTACTAACCTATTTTCCTGGACAGCCCAGATGCAGCCTGCAAATCCTCAGCAGTGATACACGCCCAGTAGGGATGGGACAGCAGGGCTAAAGTCCACATCACATTTCTGTACTTGTCCGACCCAGCATGGGGATGAGGATACAACTAGCAACTAGGCAAACTCTTTCATTCAATCAAACTGGCCTTCAACCCTCTAAAGGTGGACACTTGCGGAAGTAGTAGAGGTGGTGCGTATGTGTACATATATACACGTGTATGGCTGTGTCTTTAGGTGGTTGCATGCATGAATGGAGACCCACAGGTGAGGGGATTTCTTTTGAAAGTGGCCAGGTAGAGATGTGGGTCAGAGAAAGCAAAGCACTCCCAGTCAGGCCCAGCCATGGCTCTGTCAAACTGGGGAAACCTGTTTAAGCAGCTCCTTCAACTGCTGGCTGGCACAGGCACCAGTGTGAAGAATCTGGCCTGAGCCTGAGGCCGGGAGGGAGGAGCTGGTGCAGGCCACAGAGCCTGCTGGCAGCGGGCTGGGCTCCCAGTATCAAACAATGAACTGTCTGTCCCTTCGCAGTGGGCACGCCTTCCCACGCTAATGCCGACGCGCACTGGCCCCAGTCTATACAAACACGGGTAGTAATACGGCAGTAGGGACTAGGTGCAACCAGCCATGAGGTACAATAGGTGAGACAGAAATGTGAAGGCTGGAGTTAGGTCACTGCCAGAAAGAATGTCATGGCAGGGTAAGGGTGAAAGATAGGAATAATTTGGCAGTCTCTGGGGAGCAAAACAGAAAAATCTTGGGTTCGAATGCCAACTCTACCCATTCTCAAATGACCATGTGACCTTGGGTCAAGTATTTAACTACCCCAAGCCTCAGTTTATAAATGTGTAAAAAAGAGATTAATAATAGAATTTATTTCACAGGATTTTGGTGAGGATTAAAGGGGATTAATATATGGGAAAATGCCTACCACTGCCTGGCACGCGGGAAAGTGCTCCCTGAATAGTATTCCTTTCTCTTTTTGTCTGTCCATCCACCTGCCCTTCCTTCCACCTACCCATCCATCCATCCACTGTCCTGTTTGTGTCTGAAAAATCTGAGCTGGGCACTGCAGCTAGTGGTCCTGTAAACCAAAGCTTGGCTTCTCTTCTTCCTCTTGGCAGGAATTTCTTCTATACTTGCTAGGGCTTTTTCCACAGAGAGACACCTGGGCAGGGTCTCCCAGGTGCCCTGGTGCTCACTCACATCTGTGAGGGCCAAACCCTCACTATTTCTCCAACCCAAATGCAGTTTCTGTCACCGGCTGTATGGATGCTCCCCACTGTCTTTGTCTCTAGATTGGCTTATCTGCCTCTTGCCATCTGTCTTTGTCTCTTTTTCTCTATCTGTGACTCTTGGCTTCTGTCTGTCTGCTTCCCATCCTTGCTCAATTCTGGTTCTGCCTCTTTCCCACTGCCATTTCTCTTCCATCCTCTCTTTTCACCCGTCGACCTCTCAACCTGTTCTCCACTTTCTCCTGCTGCATCTCACCGGGAGGATATAAAGCCATTACACTCATAGGCTCTGAAGCCAACCCGGGGGATATGTGCAGCAAAAGCGGACTCTGAACCTATAGGTGTGGTATCAAGCAAGTTTCTTAATCTCTATGGGCTCAGATTCTCATCTGTAAAATGGGAATGATGCACACTTACCTTGTACTGTAAGGATTAAATGATATAATATATATACAGTGTGTTTAGAACAGTGCCTGGCACCTAGCTTATTATTATTCATCATCCTGACTATCTGTCTCCCTTTCCTTTCTCAGCTTCTTTTCCAGATTCCAATCCACCAGCTTCTAAGAAAGATGGAAACACCCACGCATCTTTGCCCCAGGACCTAGGACGAAAGGATCTCCCAGGCAGAGAAAAGGTGTCCAGGGCAGCTGAGTTCTCCTCAGCTCCCTCACATCAAAGACAGAGGCAGCTTCAGCCCATGGGGAAGGAGCAAGGAGGGGGATGGCCCGACGCCAGCGCTGAGATGGCAGTGGTAGATACACCCACCTGTCTGTAAGGACTCCCTCCCAGGCCCCAGCCTCATCAAGATGCCCAGCCTCTAGGGCAGTTCCCATGAAGATAGGTGCTGAGAATTCCACAGAAGCAAGCAGCCTGTGCACTGTGCCAAGCACCCCACACCCATGGGTTCCCCATGCCTAGGGGAGGAGGCAAGTGTAAACACCCCAGCATGGCTTTTTAGAACTTGGAGGGTGCACCTGGCTAAAATGATCTCATTTGACTTTGTTGGTGAGGGACACTGTGAGGCTATGTCCCAGTTCCAGGAAAATCCTTCTGACTAAAGGGAACGCTCCACTTGTTGGGAAGATACTCTCATCTCGGGAGAGTTCTACCAGATAAAATGTGGCTATCACTCTGCCTCGGCTTCCCTGGCTGCAGAAGAAGGTGCCCCTTGGACTTGGGCGGGGGTGTGTTTTCACTTCTCGGAGGTTTCCCTGCCTTGAGTTGGCTGGAGTATAGCGGGATACTTATTCAGATGCTACATCACTGTCCCTTAAGTAGCTTGATAGAGGGAAATAACATCACCTATTAGAGGGGAGGTGGTAAGAAGGTCTCATCTGGCCAGGGCTGGGGAGGAGAAGGTCTCACCACAGTATTCTAGCATTTTCTCCCCTAAGTGAAAGGAACTCTCACTTGTTTGGGGTGGGATCCCGTTTCTAAATTTGGGTCAACCTGACAGTTACAGGGGGCCTCTCACCTGGATGACCGAGTGGCCTATGGGACTGTTCTCAGATAGCTCGGCCTCATAGGAAGGCCGCTCGAACTTGGGAGCGTTGTCATTGGTGTCCAGCACAGTGACACGCAGCAGGGCACTGCTGGCACGTGGGGGGCTGCCGCCATCCTGCACCCTGATGTTGAGGTCATAGGAATCCCGGCGCTCACGGTCCAGATTGCCCATCACGATGAGCTGTGGCTGCTTCTCCTCCTGGTCCTCGGCTACCTGCAGCCCAAATAGCTCCTGGGCCTCAGGCTTGGCCTGCAGTTCATATGAGGCCACGCCGTTGGGGCCAGCGTCGCGATCAGTAGCCAGTGGGATGGGGAAGAGCGAGCCGATGTTCGTATTCTCGGGGATGGACAGAGTGATGACTGGTGAGGAGAAGTTGGGCGTGTTGTCGTTGATGTCCTGTACCTCTATCTGGCCCTCTAGCAACCGGGGACTACCATTCTGCATGAGGTCCGTGATAGACACCTCAAACTCCAGGATGCAGGGCTCACCAGGGAGCTGATTCTGGCATTCACGGAGCCCCTCACGGTCAATGGAGGTCTCGGTGGTGAAAATGTCACCTGTCTTGCCTTCCACTCGAAGATATGGGGCACCTACCTCTAGTTTGTACAGGTGGCCCACGTCTGGAAAACCATAGTCAGCTGCGAGGCTCCCAATGAGGGTGTTGGGTGGCTGTTCTTCCAGCACCTTGTACACTACCCGGGTGGCCTGGCCTGCAGACGGAGCCAACAGGAGCAACAGGGCCAGCAGCAAGGGGGGCGGCAGCAAATGCTGTCCCCCAGGGCCTGGGCTGGGCCTCAGGAGCCCCATCCTGGCAGATTTCAGAATCAGGAGGGCTGAAAAAAGAAAAACAGAAACCATCAGCTAGAGGGAGGAAGCTGGCCCTAAGCGCTGCCCAAAGCTAGCCCTCCTTTCCCCTCTACCATCTACACACTATTATTCCACAAAGAGTCAACTTCAGCCCAGAAACCCGATTCCAGAACCCAGAGCCCAGCTCCCTGAGTCTCACCCACAGCAGGGTGTAGCAGCTGTGTCTGGCCCAGCTGGAGGAGCTGGTAGGAGGCCTGTCAGGTCTGGAGCAGTTCCCGCCCATGCAACGCCCTTACCACCTGACGTTCCCTGGGTCTCGGCCCTTCCTCCTTCCCTCCCTCCCTTCTCTCAGCTCTGCACTTTGCCCAACACATCCTTCTCACCAGCATCCTGCCTTACTCACCCATGGTAATTACCTTGATACTGAGATAGAGAGAGGGAACAAGTAGAAGGGTTAGGCCGTTCACACCCCCAGGTAGAGCCCCTGTCATCTCAGCCCAGTAGGAAAAGAGACGCAGGTACCCGGGGTCATTACTGCCCACACCAGGTCCACTCAGGTCAGCTGATGGAGAAGGGAAGAAGGCTCATTTCTCTCTCTCTCTTTTTTTTTTTTTTTGAGACAAGGTCTCGCTGTGTAGTCCAGGTGGCTTGGGCTGGCCTGGAACTAGTGGTGATCCTCCTGCCTCAGCCTGCTGAGTGCTGGGGTTACAGGCGTGTGCCACCACACCAGCTTTCTTTTTCTTCCGAGATGACAAGGCAGTGTGTGTGGATGAGGTACAGCATCTCAAATCCCCTCTTTCTGACAATAATCACCCATAGTGTGCCGTGTTCCCCACCCCCTTGGAGAGCCAGCTTGAATTGGACACCAGTCAAGGCTTATGAAAATAGCTGAGGTTGAGGAGTGGGTGTCAGCCCTCCCCAACTTCCCCCACAAACACGTGCCTTGGAGCACATGTGCCCGTGCGCGTGCACACACATACACGGACAGTTACGGGGCTCGTCTCTTCTCTGCCTGTGGCCGTGGGCAGGTGCATGGAAGAAGGGAGCAGAGGTCAAGATTGGGGTGAGGACCGTGATCAGGGCTGGCTCTCAAATTGGCTTTGGGAACTGCCCTGGCCTGTCCTTGGCAACGAGGAGCCCAGCAGGTCTAACTAGGACACAGTTGGGATGACACCACCAGCCTTTCCCTGACCCCTCCTCAACCAGAACTCATACATCCACTGGTCTCCGGATGATCATGTGGCTCCCACTTGACCTCTACCCCTACATACACTGCCGGCTCCTACTGCACTTCTGCTTCTCCCTTCCCACCCCTAAATTCTCCCGGTTAGAGCTCTGCATGCCTTAGCCAACCACAAGTTGCACCCACAATAACCCTCTTCACCCCCCCCACCAGGTATCCACTTGCTAACCCTAGCCAGACCTGCTGTCACCTATGTCTCCATCATGGCTACCCTTCCTCTCCAATAAAACCATAGTCAGCCCTTCCTCTATTCAAATCCAAAGTCTCTGGCCCAGCGTTTTCTGTGGAGGGTTCAGGTTCAGTCTCCTTTCCCCACTTCTCCTCAGTGGACCTGAAATACCTGCCCCACCCAGAGATTGCCACACAAGACCTGCCACTGACCACACCCATCCCACTGAAGGGAGTTTCTGCCCCCTTCCCTGAAGTCTCCCCAGCCTCTCCAGCCCACAGTGACTTCTCCTTCCTCCAACTCACAGCCACTTATTGTCTGCTCCAAACCTAAGGCAATGAATCATGGGCTACCTAGGACACGACCCACCTGTGTTGTTCAGGTCCAATGTTGTGCACCTACTCTGTCTCTCCAGGCAGATGCCAAGCATCCTGAAGGAAGAGGCAGGACTTTGTACATACACTCACCTCCCCCCCCCCCCCCGCGCGCAGCTTCACAAAGCTGGGCACATGGTAGCTGCTTCCTCATGCATTCAATGAATGCTTACTGGGCACTAACAATGTGCCAGGCTCTGTCCCGAGCACCAGGACTCGGCAGTAAAGACTGGCCCAATCTGTCATGACAATGGCTTTAGCTCAATGGCTAGCTGTCAGCTTTGTTGGGTTGCCTCTGATACCCATTTGGTATATGTAAGGCAGCAGAGTGGAGAACAGTGAGGATTGCAGCATTGCACAGTCTGAGGGAAACTCCAGCTGCCTACTTCCTGGCTGCATGACTGAAGCAAGTAAGAGCATCCGTTTTCTTATCTGTAAAATGGGGATAATACTATCTATATTCTAGAAGGCTTGAGATAATTTAGGCTAAATGCCTAACACAATTCAGGCATTTAACAAATGTTCCCTCAAAACACTCAGCACAACTGCAGCTATGGACCTGTTTGGAAAATATGCTAATGTCTGTCTTTTTTACAAGACAGCAAGCAGAGAGTGGAAGGACATCTACTTTGCATTTTCAGGACCTAACACTGGACCTGGGACACAGCAGGCAGTCAATAAACAGTTCTTTTTTTCTTTTTATTTCTCTTTCTTTCTTTCTTTCCCTTTTTTTTGGCACCAGGAATCAAACTCAGGACCTCAAGCTTGCCAGGCAGGTGTTGTGCCACTGAGCTATATCCCTGGCCCCTCTTTCTTTCTTTCTTTCTTTTTTCTTTTTTTTTGAGACACGTTCTTGTTATGTTGTTCAGGCTGGTCTTGAGCTCATTGTGATCCTTCTGCCTCAGCCTCCCAAACACTGGGATCACAGGTGTGACCCACCACGCCCAGCAATAAATAGTTCTTGAATAACTGTGATTATCTTAGCTCCTTGAGTTTAGCCCACCTAGCACCTGCTGTGCTGTCATTGCTAGTTTACTTATCTACTTCTCCTACTCCACTAGAGAGTAGCTGAATAAAATGTAAACCTTTACTGGGTGTGGTGACGCATGCCTGTAATCCCAGCACTCGGGAGGCTAAGGCAGGAGGATTGCCGTGAGTTCTAGACCAGCCTGGGCTTACATAGTGAGTTCAAGGCCAGCCTGAACTACAAGCATGGCCCTGTCTCAACCCCACCCTCCCAAGTAAGCCTTCTCCATTTAGGCTACACAGTAGCCCCTCAGCAAATGCTCACTGAATGCATAGATTCCTTACACTAGTCAAATACTTCACTTCCCCGGTGGAGCCTTCTCCAAACCCGGGCCCCTCCCTGGCCACTCCTCAGCACCATAGTACTCAATCCGTATAAGGCCATTAACAGATTAGTGTGTGGGTTTCTTCTCAGCTGCAACCCTCACCTCTTTAAAGGAAGGAGGGAATTATCTGATGTTCCATTTGGATCCGTCCTCCAGCCGCCTCCCCTCTACCTGCACAGACCTAGCACAGGGCTCGTCTTACCACTCCAAGCCCAAACTCAAACACAACCCCAGGGGAATGTCTCCAAGCAGCCTCATTTCCATCTGGGCACCCTGTAAGCCACCATCCTCCTCCACACACACATGAGGTCACTGTGCTCCCTGATCCCCTGTGTAAATTTTGGCAGGGTAAGAGTTACACAGGAAGCTCATGGGATTACCTTTAACCCAGCAAAAAGGGAAATACAGCAGAACTGCTGGCCTCTATATCCCCCCTCTAGATCAAGGATAGTTTTGCCTTTTGGGGCACATTTTTTTTCAAGAAATTTACAAAACTATCATGCAGATTTTTTTTCAGAAAAAATGTCTACTTAACAAATTTTGGCTTCAAATTTAGGGTTCATGGTCTGGCAAAGTCAGGATGACTTTGATTTTGTTGCCGCTTCAAGAGCTACAGATTAAACCTTCACTCTGAGGTTTCCTCCCCATCTCAGGGTCACAATCTGAGATTCTAACCCGTAAGATCTCCTAGGCAGCACCCCACCACAGACACACTAGCATCCTTTTCTCGGTCGCCCCTAGGCAATCCTTACCTCCAGCCAGCAGAAAGTCATGAAAGGATTATGATATTCAGCTTCCAAGTTAAAGATCTGAAGGGTAAAATTCAAGACAAGAAGATATGGATGCGAGTGGAGGGAGGTGTGCCTGGGAGGTAGGGGGGGTATGAGGAAAACCGGGATGGAGATAGGGTTGTCCAAAGTGGAGACAGGAGTTGAGGAAGGGTTAGGCCCTTGAAGCACCTGGAGAACTCCTTCAAAAAAAAGGATTATCTGGTCCTGCCCTTAAGATTTTTGATTGGAAAGTGAGACCTGGAGAAATCCCCAGGGCAACTGTGACACAAAGGTCCCAGCCAATCTGGGAAGGAATTTAAGATAAAACAGGTCCACTGAGTTAAGAAAGAGCCTGAGACCCTGCAAACTATCATCAGCCTCATCACCATCGTCACTCACTGCCATCATCATCCAGCAAGGTTTTACCCACGTACCAGTGTTTTACATGCATGATCTTGCTTAGTCCTTCCAAGCCTCTGAAACAGATGCTGCTTATTATTACAGCCCCTCCCCGTACTATAGATGATGAAATTGAGACTCAAAAGATGTATTTATTGGACTAGGTTGAAGGAGTAGTATGAAGAAGAGCCAGGATCTGAGAAATAGAGTGCCATTTCGCATCTAAGAGCTTGGGTGAAAGGCTGAATTCAAGAAGGGAATCGATGGAAATCCCTAGGACTGGCCAGGAGGGAAAGGGAAAGCGAAGGCCTCGGTCTCCAGAACAGAACTCAGGCCTCCCAGACTGCTGCAGCTCACCCAAAGGTCCACAGAGAGTCATGTGGCCAGGAGGCAGCAAGAGCAGTAAAGTGGCCCCTCCTCGTCCTTGCCCCCACACTTCTGAACTTCGTCCCCAGCAGTTGGTTCTGGGAGTTGTTAGTCTGAGGCTTAGTCTCAGGTGGCTGCCTTTGAGAGATTAAGCACCTTATCTGCCCTTCTCCAGGTAAGGCTACCTTCTTGGGCAAAGGTGCCTTACCTCTACCCAGTGGCATGGGTGCCCACACCCTGACAAGCCAGCACCAACACTGGAACAGGCACAACCGCCCATCTCCCTTGGCCTGAGGAGCAAAACAACCATCAGGGATACGGGAGTGAGAGATGAGGGGGACAGAGTCCAAGGGAAGTAGAAGGGAACCTCATCTGTGTCAACATCTGGGAAGAGATGAGGACAGAGGTGCAGAGGTGAGAGTTTACCTGGAACCTTCATTTCCAGACCCTGTGTGTGTGTGTGTGTGTGTGAGAGAGAGAGAGAGAGAGAGAGAAAGAGAAGAGGGAGAGACGGAGACAGAGACAGAGAGACAGAGAGAGAGGGAGAGACAGAGAAGGGGGGAGGGAGTGGACCAAGGTCCACTTCTTGCTGACTACCATTTCAGGAGAGCTCACTGCCCCAGTGACCAGGTCAATTCTGACACCCCACCCTCACCCCAGCACTATTACACAACAGCCACTGCTGCTAGGGTACAAAACATTGAGCGACAAAGGGAATGAATGTCTGGTTTCTGAGAGCCTGAGAATGGAGGGGAAGCCAGGGGCTGCACACAGGGCGGAGCTGCCAGAGGCCTCCCGGGGCAGAAGTGCACGGCCCTCAGTTCCTCTTCCTTCTCTTCCACAGCCCTCTATTTGCCTCTGTAGGCTTCCTGGAACTGCATTTTTGAGCCGGATTGCTCATTCCTAGCTGTGTGACCTTAGCCAAGTTAATTCATTTTTCTGAACCTGTTTCCTTGCTACGAAATGGAAATAACAAATCCTGCTTCTTGAAGTTATTTGGGAGGATTAAATGAGATCCAGTGCATCTATGGTTTACACTATACATGGTTTAAAAGTCTTCCAACCCTGGAATTTTACTTAAAGCATGGGGCACACAGTAGGTGTTGGTTGGTTTAATGATCAAAAGAACTAATTCCCTGCCAGTTAGCAAGTCCTACGAAGGCAAAGATGGTAAGTACCTTACTACTGCATTCTCACCACCCGCCACGGGTCCTGGCAGATAGAGGCTGCTCAGCACCCTGTTGAACTGTCCTTGCTCACGGTAGGGGCAGCACTCACCCCATACCACAAGGCCTCCTCCTTCCCCATCTTCCCTCACTCAACCTTGATCTCCTCTCTCCGGAAGCTCCTCCTTATCCTGGTAAGCCCCTTTCCTGGCCCCTCTACCCCATTCTTCCCCATGGTGCTCACTGTCTCTTACTCAGCTCTCTGCAGAAGTAGCTACAGCAGCAACCCCTCTGCCAGGAGGACCAGGGAGACACCCCTTTCCAGCTGAAGTCTCTTCCGGAATTGGGAATTAGGGGTGGGTGGGGGGACTCAATGCAGCCAGACCAGACTGAACCCAGACTTGCTCCCCTGCCCACCCCACCCTCATCTCCGCGTCTGGCCACCTCCGGAGGCCTCTTCTCATACCTCTCCCATGGAGTCTGCCCCATGCCCTACTCTAGTTATTTATTATAGATTTCAATTCCCTCAGACCCCAACGTCAAGAAACCACTACTTTTGGGTGGCCCCTTTCCTGGCAGCTCCAGAGGGCTCCCACAGAGCAGGTGCTGGAAGGCACCCTGAGTCTTCTGGCACCAAGTCCTGGCCTCTGCCTGCACAAGCAGCCCCAATCTGCACCGCCTTGGTCAGCGGGCTCGCAGCACACACCCAGCGCGCGGAGTCTCCTCCGAGGACGCCGAGAGTGTGCGTGCGGTGGGGGACGGCGGCCGCTCCTAAGGTTTGGCTGGCGCCACCCCCACCCCAGCGGCTCCTGGCCTCCTGGAGCCCGGGGCAAGACTAGACGAAAGCTCTGCGCAGTGAGAACGCGCCTAGGCCAGCCGGCTACTTGCGTCCCCCGCCTCCCGGACAGCCGCGGGGAATCCCTGCTCCTTAACATCTCCGGTCTCGGCCGAGGGTCCCCCGCGAGCCGGAGCCGGCGCCAGCGCAAGCCACGCAGCGGGCGCCGGGAGGGGGTTGGGGAGGAAGCCGGCGCCGGAATCACAAAGCCACGAGCCTGGCCGGGCGGGGACATTCTCTTAAAACCGAACCTCTCGCGGCCAAAAGGGGCCCTTGCCCCGTGCTCAATCCTCAATGGCCTCAGCGTGGCCCCCAAAGTCTCCTGCCAGAAGGCACAGTCGCCGGCCACTGCTGGGGAAACTGAGACCAAAAGGCTGAGCTACTCGAGGGCAGCCAGGAAAAGGGGTGCGAATCCAGCTCACCCACAAATTTTGCTTCTGCACACGCCACTATCTCCTTTCTGGCGCTGGGGCCTTGCCTGTGCACAAGACTGGCCTGCAGTGGGGACCGGGCCTCCAGGTGTGAGACGGACCCAGGTGTGCAAGGGACCCAGCTGTTTAGGAAAACACAGCTAAATGGCCCGACAAGGGTCGCAAACACCGCCCCAGGGTTGCACTCTTCGCAAAGGACCTAGGGCTCCGGGCCGGGGAGGCGGTATGGCGCGGCCTGCCAGGTCCAGCTTGTTCCCGGAATACCCGGCCAGTACCGCCCGGGAGTGCAGGTGGGGGAGGCGCCCGCCGGGAAGCCGGTCCGGCCGGCCCAGGGCTACCGATGAGCGTATTATTTGCAGTAGCAGTGTAGCTATTAGTGTGACCAGCACTTGGAGCTCTCTCGCGACGCGGCCGGCTTCCCCCAACGGAATCTGGCCTCTGGCCTCCGAGCTAAAGGGGCAGAGTGTATTTGTGTGTATGCTCTGCAGGGTGTAATGTGATACCGCTAGTGTAAGGTGTGTGACACCAAATGTTAAGATGTGTGAAGCAGTGGATTCTG
Source organism: Erethizon dorsatum (assembly GCA_028451465.1). Classification (NCBI taxonomy): domain Eukaryota; kingdom Metazoa; phylum Chordata; class Mammalia; order Rodentia; family Erethizontidae; genus Erethizon; species Erethizon dorsatum. The sequence continues at coordinate 68,455,859 of CM051838.1, forward strand.
TTTGTGACCATAGGGCGATGCTGTACGTGCCTCTTGCTGTGTTAGGGTGTGTGCCATCGATGCTTATGCCGAGACACCAGGTTGTGCAGTCCAGGGGAGCAAGCAAGACCCTGCTGTGTACCTGTGTTCTGGCCAAGGAGTGGGTAACATAATTTACATTAGGGTGTGTTCCTTAAAGGAGTATGTGCAGGGGGCTAGGTTTTGAGTGTTTATTTGGCAACTGTGGCCCTGACACTCATATATGAGGACACGGGGTTATGTCTGTGGGTCTACATTGCCTAATGTCACACTCGGTTGAGTTGCTGCTCTTTATGGCCATGAGTTGTGAGTCCCTGCTGCTGATTGTGCAGACGCTGAGGCAGATTCTGAGCTGGTGACTGAGCCCCAGTGGGCGCTGGTGTGCGGGAGGTATGTCTGACTTCACATATGTAGCGATGTATGTATGCGTGTGTATATGTCGGTGGCACGGTCCTCCAGGTGCCCGTGGAGAGCTGGAAGCGCCTGAGTGAGCAGAGCTATTCGCCCAACAAGTGTGTGTGTGTGTGTGTGTGTGTGTGTGTGTGTGGTGTTGTGGATAAGGTTCCTTGCTTGCTTCGCCCTCGGGGAGCCCCCCACCAAACTGAGGGCCGCGCGCTTCCCCCAAACCATCTCCATCTCGCGCGCTCCTGGAGTCCCCTCACCCCCGCGGCTCCGGCGTGCTCGGTGCGCGACACGGGGGCTGGGGTCCGGCTCAGCACCTCTCCCCTCTGGGCTTCTTGCCCTGAATCTTGGAGGCCAGGGTGCCCCGGTCACAGCCCCCCTCGGTGTCCCAAGAGCTCCCACCTCAGTCCCCCGCACCGGGCACGGGCTGGGCCCCCGCGGCCTCGCTCCGCTGGGCACCCCTCCTTCGGCTCCCGCCGGCCATGGCCGCTCAGGGCCCTGAGCCGCGGCCGCCTCTACGCCACCAGATCCTTACCCGCCTCGGGGCAGCACCGGCCGCCGGCCACGCTGTCCATGAGCCACCGCTGGCCCGGCCCGGGCTGCGGCTCGGCGCGGCTGGGGCTGGCGCTGGGGTTCGGCTCCGGCTCCGGCCGGCTCTAGGCGCAGCAGCCCGGCGGCTTCGCGTCCGCGCCGCGCTCCCGCTCCCCGAGTGTGTGAGGCGGCGGCGGCGGAGTCAGCAGCGAGCGGAGCGCACAGCCCGGCCCGCCCCCTCCCTCTCCTCCCCCTCCCTCCTGGCCCGCACGCCCGCCTCCCGCCCGCCTCCCCGCCCCCCTCCGGCCTGGAGGTGGAGCTCGGGACCGCTCGGGTCCCGCGGGGAGGGGACCCTGAGCACCGCTCCCCAAGCCAGGACCCCTCCCTTCTGCCTTCTCCCCATTGCCCGGGGCCTGAATGCGCGGATCCCCTCCTCCGCTCTTCACCTTACACTTATCCCACCCGAGCCTCCATCTAGCACCCCTCCCGAATTTCCCTCTTGCTGCTCTCAAACACCTGTCCCCCACTCTGCCCCCTGGGAAGTGGAGGCCGGGGAAGTGTCACCCTTACAGCATTCTCCCTCGCGCACCTATCCCTCAGATCCACCCTCTTCCCTCCCAGACCCTGGAATCACCCCGTGCAGCCCGCCCTCCCCCCTGCGCTCGGGGGAAGTCTACCCCTCCCCCGCCCCGGCCGAAGCCGCAGAGCGGTCAGCCTCGGTGACCGCAGCAAGCCCTGGGGGTGGGGCTATAGAGGGGTCTGTGGGGGTGTGTGATGGAACCCAGGGGCTCTAGCGTGAGAAGGGGGGATATGCAAGTGTGAGGATGAAGTGACGGCGCCTGAGCTCAGGCTACTCCAGGGTCCCCTGATCACCTGTCCTCAGGGTGGTGTAGTGCTGTGGCCACCCACATTTACCGGCGACATAGAACGCATTCCCATAGAGCCACACGGGTCCCTGCCCCGCGAGGCCGCGCAGTGTCACGGCCTGTGTCACACACCCTCCCAGTGCAGTGCCACACGCTCCCAGTCACACTCACACTCAGCGAGTCACACACGGTGTCACACGCCGTGTCTCACACACTCCGGTACTCGGTTTCTCTCTCTCAGCTCTGGCTCTCTGGCACCATCTAGAGGTAGCTGAGCAGCTTGGGAACTCCCTCCTGCCCTCTGGGTTTGGTACCCCAGGCTGGCAGGTGCCCCAATTCAGTAGGACCCCCTGCCTGCTGTCTATGGGCCCAGGGGTGTTCTAGGGCAGAAGAATGAGGAAAGCTGTCCGTAGCAAGGCCTGGTGCTGGGTGTGGGAAGGCCCTCATTACAGATGACTGCCATAGCCCCTGACTCCTCCTCCCTGTCCTCCATTTCCCCATTCTTACCACTCTTTTCTACCACTTTGCTTTTTCTTCTGCTTCCTCCTCTTCCCAGCCCTGGTCACAGGACACTCTTCCGGGTAAGTGTGAGATTTGTGTCTAGCTAAGGGGGACTGCCCAAGATCTCTCCCAAAGCAGCACCCCTCCCCACCCGCCAATCTGGACTCCTTTTCTGGCCTGGACCCTGCTCTGGCCTTCACACCCAGGAGCCCAAGTGGGGGGGGTGCTCTGGCTGAGAGATGAAATAAGCTGGTCAAAGGAGAATGTGTCCTGTAAGTGGCTTCCCTCTGTCCTCCGCAAAGCTCATACTTGCCCCATCATTGAGCATAGCTCCAAGGAGGGAATCAGTGTTCCAGAGAGAAGAAACCTTCCACATGGGAGCTGCCCCAGCCTCCCTGCCCCCAGTGTGTGCATGCTGCCCACTGCAGCAAACCCTCCCCAGGCTGCTTGCTGGGAGCCATTCAAAGGCTCCTCTGTTCTCTCCTCCCTTGCTCAGGGCTGAGCAAGATCGGCAGCCAGCCGCAGAGCTGGGCAGGAAATGCTAATCTCCCAGATGTTCTTCTCCATCCTCCCTGCTCCACTGCCATCAAATCCAAATTCTACACTGAGTGGTTGGAGCAGAACTGGGCCAGGGCAGCAACACCAGAGTGTGCCTACACTTCTTCCATGCTTCCCCTCCCTTCCTGCCCTAGCTGCCAGGCTGGGCTCTATGGCAACCTGAGTTGGGGCAAAGTAGGTGTGGGGATTGGGGCCTGTTTTCCTTAGGAAAGAGGGCAGGCAAAAGGGCTGGGACTGGGAGGATGGTTGGGGATTAAGGGAGGTGGCATCTAAAGAGGAGAAACCAGGCTACTGGTCCTATACCAAACTGGGAGGAGAACCAGTTGGCAACTGGAGCATTGGGGGAGGCTTGTGAAACAGACAATGACTAAGATTCCAGCCGAGACTGTCTAGAGCATGGAGCCTGGGTGGTGCTAGGTACAGGAGTTGTTGAAGGATGCTTGCTGTGATATGTTTGTAACTAGAATGGACTGTAGGCAAGAGGACCAGGGTACTGTATGGCCTGGAACTGTAACAGAGAGGTTGTTGCCTCAGATTGCATCTGGGACACTGTTGTGATGCTGTGTTGTTGGTGTGCCTAGGATATAGCTAGATAATCTGATTACCTGAGACACTGTTGCCAAGCCATGTATTGTGTGCACATATATGTGTACATGCATGTAAGAATGTTAAGGCAGAGCTTAACTGAAATGCCATTGGGCCTGAAGCTATGGGTATGAGGCTGGCACACCTGAGACTGGTTATAGCTGAGAAGCTACTCTGTTATGATGTAGTTGGGGCTGCAGCTGGGTCCATGTCCTAGGTCCTAGGAGATAAGAAGCTGTTGCCAGGAGCCTGTACCTGGGAAGCAGGCTGTTACCTTGAATAAGAGCAGAGCTCCTGTTGTATATAAGACTGTAGCTGGACTGCTATTGGTCCTGAAGCTATTGCTGTGATGACAGCATACTGGGGATTGGCTATAGCTAAGATACTGTTGCCCAGGATTGTGGCTGGGCTGTTCTGGTGTGCAGGACTCTGGCTGGGATGCTGTTACTCCTGCAGCTATGGCTCTGAAGCTCAAGTATAGCTGGGAAGCCATTTCCTGGTAATATAGCTGGACCGCTGTTGTATGGGGGCTGTAGCTGAGACTGTTGTCTAGGAGATGAGAAGCTGTTCTCTGAGATGCTGTTCTGGGAGGCAGGATGCTACCTGCGATGGGAGCTGATCTGCTGTTGGAGCTGATCTACAGTTGTGCTTAGGATGGTCCCCGAGTGGCTGTTGCTGGGTGTGTGACCAGCTGGGTGGGGGAAAGCAAGTGAGTCCTGCCTCGAGGTCTGGGAGATGCCAGGAGCCCCAGGCTCAGTGGGGGCTGCTGCTCTGGGGAGACCTCAGCAGCTGCTGTGCTGTGGAGCTGGGAAGCCTGTTTTCATTACTGTTTTAACTCTTTTTTTAACCTTGTTTTTCTCTCGGCTGCACTTTTGCTCACTCATTAATTTTGGTATTTTTCTCACGGTGCCTCAGCCCCTGTCACGGCTGCCATGGTAACAGGAGGCAGTGTGCACAGTGCCAAAATATCTGATCAAAAAATAACCAAAATAAGCAAACACCAAGATGGCTGTGTTTGGGTCTCTGGCCGAAGGAGAGCCAACGGCTCAGATCCAAGAAAACCTAGGCTCCCAAGGGACCCCTTTAATTCCCTCTCTCCCAGGGAAGCTTTGCTGAACCTTCTAATAACCTGGAAGGCCCTTTCCCAAGGGATCCCCACAGCAGATTCTCCCAGGACTCTGACATTTTCAACAGTCCCTGGCCAAGAGGCAGCTTTGCTTAAGGTGGAAGCATACGGGGGGGGGGGGATGAGGGCTAGGACTCACCCTTCCCAGGAGCTGACAGTTGTCACTTCTAAGAAGTTCTCCAGCTGCCTTAGCCACACACATCTGCACTCACCCACCTACCTGCCCCTCCCCAGACCCCCTTTCTCAGCCCCAACCCCCACTTGGCCACCTCCATTTCCCTCTTTTTAAAGCCCAGCATCCTTGATGGGATGAACAGAGGGGAAGAAGGTGCCAACATGCACCCCTGCCCTGCCTCCACTCCTCAGTAGAGATGTCAGGGAGGGCTGTCATAAAAGTACTTGATACTCCTAGGCCTCTGGCCGCCTCTAACTCCACGTGCCTAGGAAGATTCCCAAACATCCCTGAACACCCACACCCTACTGACTTCCCTTCCCATTTCATATGTACCTCCTGGTTCCCCCAAGTCCCCCTCTCCTGTGAAATGTCCCCAGGAGGGATAAGAGGAATAGCGCCTCACGAGAGGGAGGAAGGGTCAGAGCTCTTGGCACCACATTTTCTTCCTTCTTCACCCACTAATGTCCCCTCTGAGGGAGGCTGTGTAGATGTTTAGGGCCCTGGGAATTGGGGAAATGAAAAGGAGCACCTCAACTGTCTCAGTCCTATCCTCAGTTACATCTCTGTTCCCTGTACCACCTGCCTCCCCTCCCCCAACAGTGAAAGTCTCACTCCCAACACATCTCCACCCACTTCCGGAATTGCTAGAACTCACCTCCTGGTCCTCACTTTTAATTCCTACACCCCCTTTTACCTCCCCCCCCAGCAGTAGTGGCCTTGGCCTCCTGGCAGAGCCTTCCTAGCTGGTTTCCATAGAAACCTGGTAGGCTGTGCAGTGCAGCAAGAGGAGGGAGACAGAAGCAGGAAAAAGGGACCAGACCTCAGGGGTAGCCCCAAATAAAGGGACTTGGGGGTTAGGGATATAGCTCAGCGGCACAAGCCCCTATCTGGCAAGCGCAAGTTCCTGAGTTCGCTTCCCGGTACAAAAAAAAAAAGAGAGAGAGAGAGATACTTGGGCACTGAGAGTAGGGTGGGGGGAGCTGCCCCATCCAAACGGAGGGTGGAAGTGATTTGGAGGGTGGAGAACAGAGGTAGCAAAAACTTTCCCCACGCAGTTTGTTCTCCTGCCTCCTGAGGAGAGGACAGAGAACTGTCCCCTTCCCTGGCACAGGGAGGGGAGTTTCCTCTCTTCCCAGCCCCTTAAGCTGTTTCTTTACGCAGAACTGCCTGATGAGGATGAATCTCTTTCCAGAACCCACCAGTCTAAGCCAGGGGTCATGTGACATCTTCTTTCCCCCATGAGGTCCCCACCCTCCCCAACCCGGCAAAGCCTTGATGGAGAGGCTGGGCAGCCCCAGGATCTGGTGGCCGCCGCTGACCCCATGGAGTGCGGCGTTCAAAGGCCCCATTCATTTCTGGGGGCTGAAGGCGCCATTGTCCCCCACGGGGGTGGTGTGGGGAGTGAGGGGGTCTGGACTCAGAAGGAAAGAATGCGTCTGGAGAAGTTGCCCTGAGGCTCCAGTCTCAAGGTCCCCACCAGATCTCCATCGGGACCCTTTCACGACCCAGAGTGCTTTTCCAAGTAGTCCCAGCAGCCTTCGCGCTTCTCCTGAGGGTGTGCGATGCGGGGGTGGAGGGGATGCAGCTCTGGAAGCCTCGCCCCACCCTCTGTGCAGTGGGGAGAACCTTCACGGGCCCGGGAGCTGTCCAGCACCTCGAGTCCTGAAAAACCGCTAATTCGCCTAGGTGCCATAGGACAGGGGGGCTCCTAGGGCCAACCCTGGTGGTTAAAAAACTTTCCCACCCAGGCTAACACCACACCTGCCTTGGGTGGGCTTGGGTGCAGCTCTGAGGAAATCGATCTGTGCTGAGAACTACCCAGGAGCATGCTGTCCTCAGCCCCATATGAACAAAACGGAAGGGTCAGGTGCCACCAGCCCACTGCCCTGGAACCCTGTCTCAGACCCAGAATCCTGAGAAGACAGGCTCTGCCTTCCTCCCTGCCCCCATCTTTCTCTGTGCCTCTGTTTCTGTTTCCCTCACTCTCTCCTCCCTCCTCCTCCTCTCTTTCCCTCCCTGCTGGGTTGGGGGCTGCTGAATTATCATTTCTCAGCTCTGCTAATGTGCTCCCTGCTGCGGGGAGGGATCATAATTCTGGGAGATGATTAAGTTTCAAATTGTTTTTCTTTGTGTTGTTGAAGATGAGGCTTTAATATGGTCCCTCTTCAGTCAGGGGGCCTTACCCCATACCTCCTCTCTTAGTACTCTCCTCACTGACAAGGCAGGTCTGAGAACATATCTTTTGGGGTCTTCTCTAAAATTCTGTGTGCATAGGGTGATAAGGGGGGCAGGGGCCATAGACCACTTGACTCAAAGGGGAATACATATAATGCATTGGTGCGGGACGCTGGTTTTGAAGCCAGACAAGTCAGAACGCAAATCTTGACTCTATCTGAGTTACTTAAACTATCTGAGCCTCAGCTTCATCGTCTGTTAAATGGGGACACTAATAATTACCTCATAGAGCATTGTGGAGGTTTCAAAATGATAATGAATTTTTTTTGTGTGTGTGGGTACCGGGGGGTCGACCTCAGGACCTCGCACTCCAGCAGGCGCCCGTGCCGCTGAGTGATATCACCGGCCCCTTTTTTCATATGTGGGTTCCGGGAGTCGAACTTGGGCCCACGCGCTTGCCGGGCAGGCGCTTAAGCCGCTGAGCCATCTCACCGGCCCAATGATAATGAATTTTAAGTGCTCAAGAGAGTGCTGGGCTTACGGTAAAACTCAGTAAATGCTAGAGGCTATTACTACACACATTTCTCACTCTGTCACCCTGCCTCCCCATCCTCCCTGACATTGTTCTTCTGTTCAGTAAATGTTTATCTGATGTCTACTATTTTCTAGCAACAGAGATTGTCTTATCCAAGAGTGTGGAAGTTGCCTTTCTTGCTTACCTGCCCCACAAACACCTCTTTATTTACCTTCTTCTCTCCTTTCAATTTAAATTCATTCCTATTATACACACCCATCTACTTCCAGCTCGTCTTCATTTCCTTCTCCATTCTTCCTTCTTTCACTGCAAGCTTATCATTTCACCTTGATTCTTATCCTCCTAACCCACATGCATTTTTTACCTTCTACATAATTCTGCATCCCCTTTGGGACCAGTGAAAAAAGGAGGTGAGTTTTCAAACTAAGACAGAGAATTCTAAGTCATGCTGTGTTTATATGTAATACACACATGAATTTACATTCAACATTGAGCAGATAGCAGAACTCTGAACTCCCACATTTGAACTGTATACTTGTTTGCCTATTCTCTCCATATAAGCCATAAACTTTTGAGATATAAATCTATTTCTTTGCCTATCATCTATCTATCTGCTCTGTCCCTGCCTCTATGTTTTTTGGTTTTTTTTTTGTGTGTGTTTTTTGAGACAGGGTCTCACTACATAGTGTATGCTAGCCTTGAACTCACTATGTAGCCCAGGCTGGCCTCGAAATGTCAGCAATCCTCCTGCCTCAGCTTCCAGAGTGCTGGGGTTCAGGCATGCATCACCATGCTTGGCACCTCTGTCTTTTTTGTGGATTTATTATTGTTCTAAACATATTTATTGAGATGTAACTAATATACAAATAACTGCAGACATTTAGTGTGTGTGATCTGAAGAGTTAGCTATCATTGCTACCCTCTGAATGTTGGTGAGAGGTACTGGTTCATAATAATGTATTTTCATGTCTACTTAACTGGCCCATACCTTTCACCATAATAGTGATGGGGTTTAGGACATATGACTCCCAAATAGAGCACCTTGGCAAAAATAGGACGGCCACTCTCACCTGCCTTCTCCCTTCTTCCCTGAAGCAGGCCACTATACTGCTGACTGTCTCCCCCACTTTCTCCCTGAAATAGGCTGTAAAGCCCTCATTTTAGAAGTATTCCTGGAGGAAAGGAACATTCTCGTTCACAAGGACAGAGTCACAAGATGAATCTAGACAAACAAACCTTGCTAAGTTCCCCCCAGTTTGTTCTACCAGGTCATACCACACCCCCCCTTTGTCTAAACATACTTCCACATGCCTGTCCACTCTTCATCAAACACAAGCATAAGAAAGACATAGTTTTCCCTCTTTCTTTGGGTCTTCATTTCTTTTCTTCTTCCTTTTTGCTGGTTGTTGTGTTTTGGTTTTTTTGAGACAGGGTCTTGCTATGTAGTCCAGGCTGGCCTCAAACTTGCAACAATCCTGCTGGGATTACAGGCATGTGCCACCACACCCTGCTTTTTGGTTGTTGTTCTTTTAAAATAGGGTCTCATATGTAGTTCAGGCTGGCCTTGAACTCACTATGTATCCAAAGCTGGCACTGAACTCATGGAGATCCTCCTCCCTCAGCCTCCCAAGTGCTAGGATTACAGGCATGTGCCACCACGCCTGGCCTGAGTCTTCATTTCTCTATAAAGCCTCTGTTTGATATAAAATGTATATTAAATAAACGTGTGTGCTTTTCTTCTTTTGATAATCTGTCTGTTGTTATAGGGATCTCAGCCATAAACCTAATGATGAATGAGAAAGGAAATATTTCAGCTGGGCATGCACACCTGTAATCCTAGCTACTTAGGAGGCTAAGGCAGGAAGACTGCAAGTTCATGGCCATCCTGGGCAGCTTAGTGAGATTCTGTTTCAAAATAAAAAATAAAAAGGGCTGGGGATGTGACTTGGTACTACAGCACTTGCCTAGCATGTCTGAGGTCCTGGATACAATCCATATACCTAAGACAGACAGACAGTCAGACACACACACACACACACACACACACACACACACACACGGAGGTATCTTATCACTCCAACACTGGCATTTTTTCTTTCAGTTCCTACAAGGAGTCATTTTACAACTATGTGAGTGCTTGGTTCAGTGTGGGAAACAGAAACCGTTGTAGGTATTTTAAGCTGAAGGGAATTTGATATAGGAATTAGTGATTACAGTCATTGAAAAGATTTGTGGAATGGACTCCAGATACCTCACCAGAAGAGATAATATGTTTACCATGATCGATAAGGTATGGAATCAAAAGGCTACCCCTGGAATTGCTGATTTAGAGAACACCTTGCCAGATATTTGCCATCCAGCATCAGGAAGCAGAGATCAGGAGCTCCAGTGGCTATTTCAGGAGAACCCCACTGCTCTGGGATCCTTCTTGCCAGCAAGGAGTCCAGATTAACAAAAGGAGGCCCTCTCCCTCCTTTCCACCTCTGGTCACACGCATTCACCCAGTGGGAAGGGAGTCTGGGAGACGCAGGCTAGCTCTCTCGTCTCTGTAACACATTGCAAGACAGTAGGGGCAGGGGATGTGAGCCGGTTGACTGTATTCAACGAGAACACCGACCCTGCGCTAGAAGCTCTCTGACTAGAGGAGGTAACATTAGGGTCAATGCAGGTCCAAAGGAAAACCCAGACGGTTTTCCCAAAGGAAAACCCAAATGTAGTCTGGTTCAGACTACATTTCAGTAATCTCGAAGTGATTCCGGACCTAATTTGGAGCTATGGGGGTCAGCCTCTGAGAATCATTGGAGGAATGAAGCTGAAATCAGTGCATGGGGAGAGAAAGGATGAAAAGACCATGACCCAGCAGCACAGACATAAAGTTCTCATTTCCTGCAAGGAGTTGTACACAATAATCCAAGGCCTCGAGTGCAGCCCCCAGAGAACAGAGCCCACTCAGATTTGTGGCTTCTCTCTCATATGGACTGGTTTTGGTTTGTGTGGCCCTGTGTGCCTTACTTGTCACCTGCTTCAAGGCCATAATTCTGAAATGCACCCTTGGGATCACCACAAGAGAGAAGAAGTACAGAGGAAAAAGACTCAAAGAGTGTCCATCTTTCAAGAAGGAGGCCAAGGGGCCGGTGAGATGGCTCAGTGGCGTAAGCGCCTGCCTGGCAAGCACGAGGGCCCGAGTTCAACTCCCGGAACCCACATACAAATAAAGGGCTGGTGATATCGCTCAGCGGCATGGGCGCCTGCTGGCATGCGAGGTCCTGAAGTCAACCCCCGGTACACACCAAAAAAAAAAAAAAAAGAAGGAGGCCAAGGAGCCTGGGAGTGTTTTGCTGGAGAACATTGAGGAACTGGTGCTTTCCAGCTTTTGATACCTGCAATTCCAGATGTTTTGACATCTCTCCTCTTCTCTGACTCCAAGAATTAAGAGCCAGGCCACGGTGGTTCTAAGACAGAGGAATATAGTTTGTCTCCCAAGATCCCAAATATATCCTACGTCCATTCAGTGGTACCAGTTTATATCTGTTGAGTGTAAGAGTGTGGGGATGAGGGATGGTCTGCATTTTCCAGAGGGCTTAAATGGAATGTAGCATATCCGATTGGTTAAAATCTTATCCTTAGAGTTCTGTCCTGGCTCAGTTGCTTCCTAGCTGTGTGGCCCTAGGCCAATTACTTCTTCTCTCTCTCTCTCTGAGTTTCTTCCTCCATCTTTTTTACCTTTAGGGCTTTGTCTGTTTGTTTTTGTTTTTTGATATAGGGTCTCACTATGTAGTTCAGATTGGCCTTAGGTTCACTATGTGGCCCAGGCTGGCCTCAAAATCACAGCTAAAAAAAGAAAAAAGAAAAAAGAAAAAAATAATCACAACTATTCTCCTGCCTCAGCCTCTCAAATGCTGGGATTACAGGCGTGTGCCACCACACTTCCTCCATTTTTGTGTGTGTGTGTGTGTGTGGGTACCGGGGGTCTACCTCAGGACCTCATGTGCCAGCAGGCGCCTGTGCTGCTGAGTGATATCACCAGCCCTTTTTTCATATGTGGGTTCCGGGAGTCGAACTCAGGCCCTTGCACTTGCCAGGCAGGTGCTTATGCTGCTGAGCCATCTCACTGGCCCCTCCATTTTTAAAATGGGAATAACTATGTACTTACCTCACAAAATGGTTGATTTCTCTCTCTCTCTTTTTTTTTTTTTTTTTGTGGGTACCGGGGGTCGACCTCAGGACCTCACGCGCCAGCAGGCGCCTGTGCGGCTGAGCGATATCACCGGCCCTTTTTTCGTATGTGGGTTCCAGGAGTCGAACTCGGGCCCTCGCGTTCGCCATGCAGGCACTTAGGCCGCTGAGCCATCTCACCGGCCCAACGTTATGTTCTTTTTTTTTTTTTTTTTGTGGGTGCCGGGGGGTCGACCTCAGGACCTCGCACGCCAGCAGGCGTCCGTGCCGCTGAGCGATATCACCGGCCCCTTTTTTGTATGTGGGATCCGGGAGTCGAACTCGGGCCCTCGCGCTTGCAAGGCAGGCGCTTATGCCGCTGAACCATCTCACCGGCCCAACATTATGTTCTTAAGTTTCATCCATTTACCTACAGGCCGGCCTCAAACTCACAGCAATCCTCCTGCCTCAGCCTCCCAAGTACTGGGATAACAGGTGTGTGCCACCATGGCCAGCCAAGTTTATCTTTCTTTATGGCAGCATAGTACTTTCTTGTGTGTCAATACCATTTTCCATAACCATTCATCTGTTGATAGACGTATATGCTGTTTCCGGATTTAGCTATTATAAATTGGGCTGCTATAAACATGAATATGCTGCCTTGGAACCAGCCAAGTATGGACTGAAACCTCCACAAACTGTGAGCTAAATAAACCTTTCCTTCCTTAAAAAAAGAAAAAAAGAAAAAAAAAATGCGTGCATCCCTGTAATACGATGACTTTAACTCTTCTGGGGAAGATACCTAGAAAGGGGATAGCTGTGTCAAATGGAATTTCTAGTTTTGGCTTTTTGAGGAATCTCCACACTGCTTTCAATAGTGGTTGTACAAGTTTACATTCCCAACAATATAGAAAGTTCCTTTTTTTTTTTTTCACATTTTCACCAGCATTTGTTATTTTATTTATTTATTTATTTATTTATTTATTATTTTTTTTTTTTTTGTGGGTACGGGGGGTCGACCTCAGGACCTCGCGCGCCAACAGGCACCCGTGCCGCTGAGCGATATCACCGGCCCCTTTTTCGTATGTGGGTTCCGGGAGTCGAACTCGGGCCCTCGCGCTTGCAAGACAGGCGCTTACGCCGCTGAGCCATCTCACCGGCCCCTATTTATTTATTTTTGAGACAGAATCTTGCTCTGAAGTCCGGGTTGGCCTTGCACTCACTATGTAGCCTAGGCTGGCCTTGAACTTGCGGCTATCCTCCTGCCTCAGCCTCCCTAGTGCTGGGATTACAGGCATGTGCCACCACGCCCATCCCTATTGTTAGATTTTTTGATGATAGCCATTCTTTCTGGGATAAGATGGTACCTTGATGTAGTTTTAATTTGCATTTCTCTGATGGCCAGCGATGATTTTTTTGTTTGTTGGTTTGGTTTTTGGTTTTTGAGACAGGGTCTCACTGTGTAGTTCAGGTTGGCCTTGAACTCACTATGTAGCCCAAGCTGGCCTCAGAGTTGCAGTGATCCTCCTACCTCAGCCTCCCAAGTGCTGGGATTACAGGCGTGCACCACCACACCTGGCTGGGGAGACATTTTGGATCCCAACAATAACAGAGGGCTAAAATCAGAATGGTGGAACCATCTGCCTTGACCATTTGCCCTCTGTGTCCTTCTTCTGCTTTCTTTCTCCTCTCTGCAAACCCTCCGAACTTCATGTAAGTTTAATGAATATCTACTCTGTACAAGGCAGAGCTAGCACTAGGGGTACAGTAAAGAATAGACAGAAAGGGACCCCTCACCAACTGGAGCTCACCAGCCATGGAAGTCATGAACTATACGAAGAAAAGCACACAAGTAATCATTACAGTTATCATAGATGCATCTAAGAAAAATGATAGAGAATAATGAGAATGGATAACGGGAGAACTTACCCTCCCTTAGGAGTCAGGGGTAGGGTGTGTGTCGGGAATCCTGGATCAGACCTGAGGAATGAGTAAGAGTCAGCCAGCCAAGGGGAAGGAAGTTCCTGGGCAGAAGTGAGTTCCTGCCAAAATGTTAGATGATAACTTTATGGTGTGTTGCCTTGACCAGAGGTATTTGATTCTCAACTGGGGACTCCCAAAGGGATGAATATTTAATGGTGGGATTTTTGAGAGGCATGTGACCACTGATAGAACCAGAAGGCCTTCTTATCAGCCTCCAACCAAACCATGTGGCTAGGAGACCTTCTCTGGGTATGTTGTGTGTGTGGTGGGAGGGGGGGGCACTGATAGACTGAGGGGGGGGGGAGGGAGAGAGAGACGGAGTGTGAGTGCACATCTGTGACTGTGAATGTCAGTGCAGGTGTGCATGCACAAATGCAGAGCTATAGTTAATAATTTTGGCAACTGGGCCAAGCAGCAGAAACATATTTTGAAATTCAAGACCACACCAGCTCATAGGGAAGACAGGGGAGAGCAGAGAAGGAAGAGTATTGCCCTACCTGCACACAGGACGCTCAGTGGTCGGATTCCCTGTGTTTGACCTTAGGCATTCTGGGTCATCTATCCTTGCCAAGTGTGGGCACCAAACTAGCCAGCACTTCTAGAACAAGTGTTGGTGTTGAAGGTAGCAAGAGGAGAAGGATTTAAAATTTGAGTCTTTTGGAAAATCATCATTCTTTAAAATATAAGTCCCCTCCATATTTTTGCTCTTGGGCCCGTGGTGAGGTAGCTTTCATAAGACTCTGAGTGTGTACATGACATATGCGTCTCTGTGTGTGGTTGGTCTTTGCTCGTGTGTGTATCATTAGGTGTTGGGACTAGTGTGTAACTGAGAGACTGTGAATGAGGGGCCAGCACCTGCCTTCCCATGCTCCTCCCCTCCCACTGATGGGCTTGGCCCTCCAACTATCCCTATGTCTGCTGCTCTCATCAGAAGCAGAGGCTGGGATGATCTGCCCAGCAGGGTGAGTCCCTTCATGTCAGCAACAGGCTGAAATGTACTGACTGCAACAAGGCAAACAGAAATAATATGCTCACATTCACCTTCATTCCATAAAGCGAGTGGAACCTGGGCCCATTGCAGTGAATGGGCTTCAATAATGCATCCTAGCTGCCAATGCGGTATTGACATAGAGCTAATTTAACACTGGGGGAGCCAGGGGAAGTAAAGAGCAATTATGCCTTCACCTGCAGCGTGGTCACTGTGAGCTCTCTGGTGCTGTGTGGGAAAGCTGAATCCCAGAACAGGAAAGGGCTGGGGAGGTCACTGGCCCCTTCCCTCCTTGAAGGCAACTGACTTTCTGAAGTTGTGTTCTGTTTTGTTCTTGATGATATTTTTGAATAGAGACTTCCCACTCTATCTCTGCTCTGAACTTTTCCACAGTCAAAGAGATGATTCTTAGGTCAGTTAGAATAAGTTCTTGCCTGCATCTGTCTTTATAGAATCAAAACCACTGGCTCTTTTTCTTTTGTTTACTTTTGTCTTCTTTTGTCTTCTCTTTTCTTTCTCTTCTGTTCTGTTCTGTTCTCTCCTCTCCTCTCCTCTCTCTTCCCTCTCTCCTTACCTCCCTTCTTTCTTTTCTTTTCTTTTTTTTTGATACTGAGGCTTAAACCCAAGGCCTTTACACTGAGTTACATCCCCAGCCCTTTTTATCTTTTATTTTGAAACAGGGTCTAAGTCACTAAATTTCCCAGGCTGGGCTCAAACTTGCAGCCCTCCCGCCTCAGCCTCTGAGAGTGTTGGAATTACAGGTGTGTGTCACTGCACCCAGCCAGCACAGGTGCTTTCTATGGATTATAACAGGTGGGAAAGCGAGGCCAAAGTGTTTGTTAGAGAGATCGGGAAATGATGACTGATATTTTAAATGATATCCAGAAACTTATTTTGTTTTCTCCTTTCTTGAAAATAAAAATCATTTACTCAACGTCCAAAAGAATCTTTGATTCCCGATCTTCATTTATTCAACAGATATTTAGTACACATTTACTGATATCCGGTGAACCAAGCAGACCAGACCTTGCTGTCACGGGGTTGACAGGACTGCGGGAGAGACAGGCATTAAGCAGATGAACACACAAATGAAGATACAATGGCCGAGTGTTGCTAACACTCTTGTTTCTATTCATTCATCCAACTGTCAGTTCAATAAGAGAAAAACGAGGCGGACTCTCTCCACCCTGACAGGTGAGTAGTTTGGGGCAGAGAGTGAGACCACAGGCTAGGGGAGGAAAGGACCCTTATTTAACACGTTCATGACAGGGCTGTACACACACGACTGTACCCCTCGATGAAACTGTCCCATGCTACCAGAAGGGACAATCACGTATATGCCACCATTGGCTCAAGCTGGCAGGAATGTGTTAATGCTCTGCTTCTTGCTGTAAGCAGGTGAATAAACGTCACTAGGGCCTAATAGGAGAAGAGGCATTGGAAAAGAAGACACCTGAGTTCAAACCCTGCCTTTGTCATTTTACAGTCAGATGCCCTTGGGCAAGTTATTTCTTTCAGCTCTTGGTTGCCTTGTCTATAAAATAGAAGTGATAACACTTGCCACTTTATAAAGTTGTGGTGAAGAATTAAGTGAAATAATGTTCTAAAGTGCTTGTCATATGGTGAGTGTCCATAAATTGCTATTATTGCTGTTATGATCATCTTCAAATGCTCTAAGTTCTTTATTACCCATAGGCTTCGACACAGTTTGTTCCATCTGTCTAGATCACACCCTGTTCCCTTTACAGTACTCACTTGTGCTTGCCGTTCAGGTAACAGCTGAAATGTATTTCCCTGGAAAAACTTTTCTGTTAGATCAGTGGCTCCTTACGACATGTAAGAACCACTGTGCTGGCTGGGGATAAAGCTCAGTGGTAGAATACTTGCCTAGCAGGTGTGAGGCTCTGGGTTCAATCTCCAGCACCACAGAAATAAATAAACAAATAAATAAATAGTATCACACACATATAATTGTGAGTGTGTGCTTATCACGAAGATGATTCCTACTTTTTCTGTGTGTTTGGCTGGTTGGTTAGTTGGTTTTCAGGCTTTTTTTTTTTTTTTTTTTAGACAGAATCTCGTTAACTTGCCTAGGCTGGGCTTGAAATTGCAATCCTCCTGCCTCAGCCTACCAAGTAGCTAGGATTACAGGCATGTAACTATGTCTGGCAGATCCCCAGTTTTGATAAAATACTTACCTTGGTAAGTAAGATGACATTAGGGGAAATGAATACTGAATGAAAGATGTACAGGAATTGTCTACACTGTATTTCCAATTTTTTTCTGTAAATCTAAAATTATTACAAAATAAAAAAGTTTATGCCTTAGTTACTTTCTTCATTGCTGGAAAAAAAATAATCGGACACCCACAATTTAAAGGAGGAGAGGTTTGTTTTGGCTCACAGTTCGTAGAGTCTTCAGTCCATAAGGGCAGAATGGCACGGGGCATAGAGGAGGAGAATTACTCCTGGCATGAATGACAGGAAGCAGAGAGAGTGGAGGGAGCAGCGGGGGTGGGGAAGAGATGTAACATCCGGGTCACTGCCACAGAAACTTACCTCCTAACCGCCGGTCAGGTACAACACCCTTGTAATCCAGTCACCTTCCCAAAGCCCCAACTATAAGCACATCTAGATATAGCCATAACAGCTTTTTTTTTTTCAAAAAATGCAGATTCCTATGCAAATCAAAATAGCAATTAGATATCACCTCAGGCTATCAAAAAAAAAACTTTTTAAAACAACAACAAAACAAAAACCTCAGAAAACTAACAAGTATTAGCCAGCATATGAAGAAATTGGAAACTTTGCACTCTGTTGGTGGGAATGTAAGATGATACAGCTTCTACAGAAAATAGTATGATGGTTCCTCAAAAAGGTAAATGTAGGGGCCGGTGAGATGGCTCAGCGGCAGAAGCACCTGCCTGGCAAGTGCGAGGTTCTGAGTTCGACTCCTGGAACCCACATACGGAAAAAGGGCCGGTGATATCGCTCAGCGGCATGGGCGCCTGCTGGCGCGCGAGGTCCTGAGGTCGACCCCCAGTACCCACAAAAAAAAAAAAAAAAAAAATTAAATGTAGACTTACTATTGATCTGGCAATTCTAATTCTGGGTATAAATCCAAAAGAATTGAAAGCATGGTCTTTTCGTTTTGTTTTGTTGTTTTTCTTGAGATAGGATCTCACTACATAATTCAGGCAGGCTTTGAACTATGTAGCTCAGGCTGGTCTGGAACTCGAGGCAATACTCTGCCTCAGCCTCCTGAGTGCTGTGATGACAGGCATGTGCTACCCTGCCCAGCCTTAAAGCATGGTCTTGAAGAGATATTTGTACACCCATGTTCACAGCAGCTGTATTCATGATAGCTAAAGGTGGAACAGCTGAATGGATAAACAAAATGTGGGGTATATACTTACAATGGAATATTATTTAGCCTTTAAAAAGAAAGAAATTTGAACACATGCTACAACATGTGATTAATCTTAACATTATACTAAGTGAAATAAACCAGTCACTGAAAAAAACTAACAGTGTAAGTTCTCACATACATGATGTATTTAGAGTAGTCAAACTCATAGAGACAGAAGGTACCATGGCAGTTTCCAGGCCTGGGTGTGAGGACAAAAGAGAGTTGTGTTTTCATGAGCACAGAATTTCAGTGACACAAGATGAAGATTTTCTTTTTTTTTTTTTTTTTTGAGACAGGGTCTCACTGTGTACTTCAGGCTGGACTTGAACTCACTATGGAGCCCAGGCTGGCCTCAAACTTGCAGTGGTCCTCCCGCATCAGCCTCCCCAGTACTGGGATTATAGGTGTGCACCACCACGCCCGGCTAAAATGAAAATTTTCTGAGACTTAATTGCACGACATGTGAACATAGTTAACACTACTGACTACGTACTTAAAATAGTTAAGATGGTAAATTTTATATTATGTACATGTTACTCACAATTTACCTGTTGTTTTGTTTGTTTGTTTAGCTGGTTTTTCGAGGCAGGGTCTCACTATACACTTCAGGCTGGCCTAGAATTCTGAGTGATTGTTCTGCCTTGGCCTCTTGAGTGCTGGGATTACAGGCATGTGCCACTACACCTGGTTTAGAGTTTTTGACTCAGTGCAAAAATGGAAAAGCTGATTCTAAAATTCATATAGAATTGCAAGTTATCCTGAAAAGCCAAAACAATTGGTGGAGGGGAACAGTTGGAAAACTCACACTTTCTGATTTCACAATTTATTACTAAACTATAGGAATCAGAATAGTGTGATATTGGCATAAAGATAGAGATATATATCAAGAGAATAGAATTGAGAGCTCAGAAATAAACTCATGTATCTGTGGTAAATGGATTTTGACAAGGGTTCCAGGATCATTCAATGAGGGAAAGGATCATTCAGTGGCATAAGCGCCTGCCTGGCAAGTGTGAGGGCCTGAGTTCGATTCCCAGAACCCACATACAAAAAAAGGGCCAGTGATATCGCTCAGCAGCACCTGCGCCTGCTAGCGCGCGAGGTCCTAATGTCGATCCCCGGTACCCACAAAAAAAAATAAAAATAAAAAAAGCTGGACCTCTACCTTGCACCATACACAAAAATAAACGCACTAAAGAGCTTCCAGATACTCGAATGCATGAAGATCCCTAAACAGTGACACACCGGCGTGGGCACGGAAGCTCCCCTATGCACGAGCACTCAAAAATAAAAAGGGCTGGGAATGTCGCTCAGTGGCAGATTGGTTGGCTAGTGTGCCTGGGGCCCTGGGTTCAATCTGCATTGTAATAAATGTTATATGTCCATTTAGCATTATTTGTCAGGCATTTGGTTTCTACCAGAGCCCAGGAGCTGTTTTGTTTTTCAAAGTGTGAATAAGTTATTTGTACAGGAAGCTGTAGCTGCAATTAAAAATTTCTAGGAGTCTAGATTAGAATTCTCCTATCAAGGATTCTCAGACAGTCCATCAGCATTCCTATCTGCAGTAGACATTTGAAGCACTGCTGAATCTGCTGGGTCCTGAGGCCCAAGAAGGAAAGTAGTCTGAGTCCGCACCACACCTACACTAGCTTCAGAACCTTTTTCTTGCTCTGGTCTTGTATTAGCTTCCTATCGCTATGTAACGTATTACCACAAACTCAGCAACTAAACCAAACAACAATCCCCTCCCCAAAATTATGTGAGATCTGTAAAAAACCACCCTGAATAAAAAATGAACTTAAAGACCTAAATGTAAGATCTGAAACTTTGAAACTACTAGAAGAAAACACAGGAGAAACACTTTAACATATGGGTACAGGCAATAGCTTCCTAAATAAGACCTCAGTATCTCAGGAAATAACAGCAAGAATCAGCAAGTAAGATTGTATCAAATTTGAAAGTTCTGCACAGCAAGGGAAACTACTAACAGAATGAAGAGTGAGAATGGGAGAAAATCTTTGCCAGCTACTGTTCTTTTTTTTTTTTTTTTTTTTTTTTTTTTGTGGGTACCGGGGGGACGACCTCAGGACCTCGCGCACCAACAGGCACCCGTGCCGCTGAGCGATATCACCGGCCCCTTTTTCGTATGTGGGTTCCGGGAGTCGAACTCGGGCCTTTGCGCTTGCAAGGCAGGCGCTTAAGCCGCTGAGCCGTCTCACCGGCCCGCCAGCTACTGTTCTGACAGGGGATTAATAGCCAAAATATATAAAGAACTCAAAAAAAAGAAAAAACTCCAAAAGAACAAATAGTTCAATTTAAAAATGTGCCAATGAACTAAACAGACACTTCTCAAAAGAAGAAATACAAATGGCCAATAATTACATGAAAAATATGCCACATCTTTAGCCATCAGGGAAATGTAAATCAGAACTACACTGAGATTCCATCTCACCCCAATCAGAATGGCTGTCATCAAGAATACATGAAACAACAAATGCTTATGAAGATGGGATGTGCTTATACACCGTTGGTGGAATGTAAATTAGTACAGCCGCTGTGGAAATCAGCATGGAGTTCCCTCAAAAAACTAAGAAAGGAACTACCATATGATCTAGCTATATCACTCCTTGGTATATATCTGAAGGAATTAAAGTGAGCATACTGTAGAGATACCAGCTGAGTTACTTTTCTTGTGGACACAATACCAGACATCCACAATTTAAAGGAGAGACTTATTTTGACTCATGATTACAGTCCATGGTAGGCTGTCTCCAAGGCAGGACAGCATGATAGAAGATCAAGGTAGTTGGGAAGCAGTGAGAGTCAAGGAAAGAGCTGGGGAGGGATATAAACCCTTCCAGGCCGCAGCCCCAGTGACCCACCTCTTCCCAACAGACCCCAGCTCCTAGCAGCAAGTCAGCTATAAGCTCTCATAATCCAATCATCTTCCAAAAGCCTCACTTATGAGCACCGGGGGCTCTTAAGGGACATATAGATAAGACGAGATCAGGCGCGTTCAGGGTGGTATGGCTGTAGACTTAAGGGACATGTAGATAAAAACTATAGCATTGTGCAATTGACCCTCAAAAAACTCATGAGCATTCTTTAATGCAAAATGCATTTAGTCCATCTCTAAGAGTTGTCAAAATCCTAACGGTTTCAGCATTGCTGACAAGTCCAAGTCCAAAGTCTCCTCTGAGACCTAAGCCAAACTCTAAGCTATGAATACCTGTTATAATAAAAAAGAAAGTTAAACACTGCTGATATATAAAGGTACAGGGTAAAGATTCCCATTCAAAAAAAGAAGAATAGCTGGGTGTGGTGGTGCAAGCTTGTAATCCCAGCACTCAGGAGGCTGAGGCAGGAGGATCACTGTGAGTTTGAGGCCAGCCTGGACTACATAATGAGTTCAAGTGCAGCCTGAACCACATAGCAAGACCCTGTCTCAAAAAAAAAAAAAAAAAAAAACCAGAAAAACCAAAACAAACAAACAAAAATGGAAGAATACAGGTATAGAAACCAGTGGGACAAGAACAAGGCCAAAATCCAGCAGGGAAAACACTAAATCCTGTAGTTTTGTGTCCAACATGCAGAGCAAGTTGTGGTGAGATTTTAACTGCAAAGGGCTTGGGTGGCCCTGGCCCTATGGCATTGCCAGTGGTTGTAGCCCTCATGGCCTCTCTCTTAAACTGGCTTTGCTCACTCCTTGAATCTTCCCTCAGATGTTCTATGTTCCTGGCTTCTCCAACTTCCTGGGATCTCCACTGCACTGGGGGTTTCACTCTCACAGTTTCACACACTGCCCTTTCAAGGGCACACTGCCTGGCCTCCAGGGCCTTGTCCTAAAATTTGGGTAGAAGCCTTTCTGACCCCACAACTCTTGCATTCTGCATGCCTGGAAAACCAGCACCACATGGGTGGCACCAAGCTCTGCTACCAGCTCATGCAGTAGCCAGGTTCCTTTGCATCACGGCTGTAGAAGTCTTCAAGTGCCTGGACTGCTGAGCACTATGAGCTGACCCCCAGGGAACAAGTTCCCTAGGAGGCTGTCCTCCAGCACTTAGCCTTGGGACTCTTCTCAAAGCACACACTTTCACTTTTACAATTTTGAGCTTGTGAAGAATAAGGCCTTGATGGTTCCTCACATGCCATTAAGCCATTTTTCCTTGTCCTGATGCAAAGTACTTGGCTTCTTTCTAATGCTAATCTTCTCTGCAACCAAGCTCTCCTCTGCTCCATCTCCATAGGTGCCAACTTTACTGGAACTTCCTTTCTGGTGAAACTCAAAACTTCAAAATCACTTAGCTTGCCTTTGCTCTTGATTCTCAATGTGGAGCTGGCTAAAAGCCCCCAATAGTACACGTGCCACAGCCTGCATGATAGGCTGCCTTGAAATATCTTCTGCCAGATTAATCTGCCCACCACCCATAATCTCAGTCTCACACAGTCTCAGGACAAGACGGGCATGACTCAGGACATGAGCAAAATGTAGATAAATGTTATACCACCATATAATACACATGGCTTGGAGTCCAACTGTCAGTGGAGTCCTTGTTCCCAACTGAAAGCTCCTGACCCTGACCTTTACCACCTGCTTCTTAAAATCATCATTCTGGTCTTCTGAGATCCAACCAGAATCTTCCATCAAACTCAATTTTACAGCATTTAGGGCTGCTTCTCCAGCCAGCATCTACAAACCTTTCTTTCTTTCTTTCTTTCTTTCTTTCTTTCTTTCTTTCTTTCTTTCTTTCTTACTTTCTTTCTTTTTTTTTTTTTTTTAAGTTCCCAAACCTTTCCAAACTCCTCCCATGAACCACTTCCAAAGGCTTCTGAACCACATGATCAGGTAGCATCATGGTAATGACCTCACTCCTGGTACCAAAGTCATTTTTCTCATTGCTGGGACACAATACCTGATACCCACAACTTAAAGGAGAAGTTTATTTTGGCTCATGGTTACACAGAGACTCACCTTTTCTGACCAGATCACACCACCTAACAGCAAATCAGATATAAGCCCACCTAATCCAATTGTCATCCAAAAGGCCCACCTATGGAGCAGCTGAGGCTCTTGGGGGATATCAAGATATAAATCATAACACCCACATATTCATGTTTATTGTGACATAATTTACAATAGTCAAGATATGGAATCAGCCTAGGTGCCTGTCCACAGATGAGTGGATAAAGAAAATGTGGCATATGTATATTATTCAGCCATAAATAAGAACAAAATTACATCATTTGCAGGAAAATAGATGCAACATCATTATAATAAGTGAAATAAGCCAGTATCAGAAAGACAAGTATTGCATGTTTTCCCTAACAGGTGGTATCTTAAAAGAAGAAGAAGGAGGAGGAGGAAAAGGAGGAGGGAGGGAGGAGGCAGAAGGGAGGAGGGGAAAAGGAGAAGAGGGAGGGAAAGAAGGAGGATGAGAGGAGGAAAGGAAGAGGAAGAGGAAGAATAAGAACAAGAATGAGGGAAATTACAAGGAGACTATTAGGCCAGAGGAAGGGAATAAGGGGGGAAAAGAAGAGGGACTGTAAGGAACCATAGTGGGTGGAAAGTATGATCAAAATGTTATATGCATGTATGAAAATGCCACAATAAAATGCAACACAGTACTATATAAAATTAATGTGCACTAATAAAATATGTGTACTGAAAATTGACTATGTATCAAAGACCTACATATAAGAACAAAAACTAGGGCCGGTGAGATGGCTCAGCTGCTTAAGCGCCTGCCCGACAAGCGCGAGGGCCCGAGTTCGACTCCCGGATCCCACATACGAAAAAGGGGCTGGTGATATCGCTCAGAGGCACGGGTGCCTGCTGGCGCGCGAGGTCCTGAGGTCGACCCCCTGGTACCCACAAAAAAAAAAGAACAAAAACTATAAAAATTTTGGAAGAAAACATAAATCATGACCTTGGATGTGGCAATGGTTTCTTAAATGTGAGACCAAAAATACAAGCAAAGAAGAAAAATAGATAAAAATGGACCATCAAGATATAAAACTTCTGCACATCAAAGAACACCATAAATAAATGAAGACATTTTCCATTTTATTTATTTATTTATCAGCAAATCATGAATCTGATAAGTTTCTAGTACTTAAGCACATAAAGTACTGTTCTAACAACAAGAGACAACCCAACTTTTAAAAAGGGTAAAGGACTTTGATAGACATTTCTCTAAAGGAGATATACAAATGGCCAATAAATACATTAGAAGTTGCTCTCATAAATCATTAGGCAACTGCAAATCAAAATCACAGTGACATAGCCTTTTACATATACTATGGCTGCTGTAACTAAGAAAATTAACAAGTGTTGGCAAGAATGTGTAGATATTGGAATCCTTATATACTCCTGGTGGGAATGTAAAATGGTGCACACACCTGTGGAAAACAGTTTGTGGTTCCTTAAAAAGCTAAACATAGAATTACCATATACACCAGAAATTCCATTCTCCAGGGTATATCCAAGAGAACTGAAAACAAATACTTAAACACATACTTGTATATGAATGTTCATAGTAGCAATATCCACAATCACCAGAAGGAAGAAACTACTCAAATGTCCATCAAAGCATGAATGGATAAACAAAATTCAACAACATAAATAAATTGAGTACTAATATAGGCTATAATGTGGATGAATCTCAAAAACATTAAGTTAAATGGAAGAAATCAGACACAAAAGATCACATGGTATATGATTTCATTTATATGAAATGTCCACATAGGTAAACCCATAGAAAGCATATTATGGCAGCCAGGAGATGGAGGTAAGGGAGTGACTGCTTAATGAGTATGGTGTTCCTTTGGGAGATGGTGCAAATATTTTGGAACTAGATAGAAGTGATGATTGCACAGCATTGTGAATGTACTAAATGCCACTGAATTATACACTTTTAAGTGTCTGCTTTTGTTATGTAAATTTTAACTAATTAAAAAAAAAGATTCCTTGAGATCCACTTTCAGAGCTTCTGACTCAGTAGATCTGGCATGAGTTAATTGTCAACAAGTACTTTTGAGGCCTCTGATGTAGGTGGTCCATATTTGAGAAACATCACTAAACTGAAGCCTCCTATCGATCCTCTTCCATAGATTCCTGCAACTCTTTTTTGCTAATGTACGACATCACTGTAATTACTTATGTTGTACCTCTTTCTCTTGGATTGCAAACTCTATGGGGGTAGGCTTATGTCTTCCTTATTCATCATAATAGCCTCAGCATCTTGAAATAGCATCTGGAGATTACACACGCTCAATAGGTATGCAGTCCATTGAATAACTGAATTGGATTAAGTAGGAAGGATCACGGTAAAAGGGAAAAATCCTAAGGGGGGGTCTCAAGCCCAAGAATTCACAGTCCAAGTGTTGGGTCTCAGGTTTAATGTCCTTGAATCTGTGACTTTCACAGGGAAGTGTGTCAGTCCACGGGCTGGAAATCATTTTATGCAATGATTTGCATGTCCCCTCTAAAACACAAGTTGAAATTTAATTGCCATTGTCACAGTTTAAGTGGTCGTTGGGTCAAGAGAGCTCAGTGAAAGTGGGGTTATAATACCATCAGCTCGTCTCCCCTCTCTTTCTCTGTCTCATGCATGCTCACTTGCCCTCCCACCATGTGATGGTATAGCAAGAAGGCTGTCACCAGATGCACCCCTTCAGTCTTGGATTTCCTGTGAGTAACCATGAGCCAGATAAACCTTTATGTTTGTAATTTTCCCAATCTGTGGTATGGTCTGTTATAGCAGCAGAAAACAGACTGAGACAGTTGGGAAAAGCACCTTCCCCAGTATTCCAAACTGGGCTCCCCTGGAGGAAGCATCTAAGAGCTCATGGCCGAGCCTGGGCAGGGCAGTCTTGTTTCTGAGACCCTTGAGGCTCGTGTCCAGAGGTACACAACTCTGCTGGCATCTCTTAGCTGGTAGACTCTGGCCAATTTTTTCTGGCCTCTCTGGCTGATCACAGTGCCTTTTGGCTGGGTGATTGCTCTTACTCTTGGCTGCTTCCACAATGCCTTAGAGCACATAGTCAGCAGAAAGGCTTCCCTGCCATCACTGAGCTGGGCCAGGGCCAACCTACTGTCGCCTGTGCTGACATCTGAGGCCTCATCCACACTGCAGAAAGCATGATGCAGCCAAGAGAGTCTAGAAGAAACATCCAGGAGATGGCTGGTGCCTCAGACCTGGTCCCCTCAAGTGGAGCCAGCACAAACATAATTTTCTCCTCACTGCTCCTACCTGTCTCCTCCAGGTGTGGTAGAGCCACCTCCATCCCTTCCCTCTTTCTTCTCTTAGAAATAGAGTAGTTTTCCAACTCTACTTCAGTTTGTGACCATCAATTAATACTAAATCAATCAATATTTTCCACCCGGTACATGTATACCTATATTCAAGATCCACAAAAATAGAGTCAATGTGCTTTGAAGAAAAAAAATAGTACTTTTTCTTAATTAATTTTATCATTGGCTAATTATGCTGCCTTCTCCAAAGGCCTCCGATCTTTCCCTTGACTCGAAAAAAGTCACTTCCACTGAGTACCTACTATGCCCCAGCTCTCTTAGAGCTTTACGCCATCACCTCATTCAATTATCAAGCAACCTTACCAGATAAGGTATGTCTTAAGAACTTAACTGTGAAATATGTAAGCAGAAGATATCTAAAACATATATATGAACAGTTTAATAAATAATTTCCCCTATAATGTACTTATATACAATATATTAAATATATCTGTGATGAAAATGTCCACCCCCCTTTTTCTGGTGCTGGAGATGGAACCCAGGGCTTTATGCATGGTAGGCAAATTACTCATATATGCATTCCCAGATATATCCTTTAGTTTATTTTGGATATATAAGTGAATGAAATCATACTGTGCATACTGTATTCTCTTGAGTTTTAAAAATTTCCTCTTATTTTTGTGAAATGCATTCATCTATGTCGTTTCATGTATCTGAAGTTTACTGATGTTCATTACTGTACATCCCTTTGTGTAAAATACAATTGACCTTTCCATTCACAATAGAGGGGCATTTGGCTTCTTTCCCTCTTTTGGACATTATGAACATTCTTGTACATGAGTTGATGTATTGGGGTCCAGAATTCTCTAGGGTATATAATTAATAGTAGATCTTCTATATTATAGACTACCAGTATCTTCAGCTTAATGGACAAATCTAAAGATTGTTTCTCGAAGTGGTTGTGATAAACGTTATTTTAATCCCTCTCATTTTACTGGTAAGGAAATCAACGCTCAGGAATGTTCGTCAGTGGCCCATGGTCACAAATTCCAACAGGAGTTGGGATGTAAATCAAGCCTATCTGATTTCAAAACCCATGCTCTTGACCAACTCAATCTGCCTTCTGTTTTAATTAAGGTATATTCAACTAGAAAGCTAGTAATAACTCAGTTAAAACATGTAACTGGTTGTTTCTTGCTCACATAATGATTGAAGAGAGTGTTTTGTTTCAGCAGGAGTCCTGTTTCACACTGTCATTAGAAATCAAGGTTACATTACCACCTTGTTGTAGGGTACATGGTTGAGGCCTGATTGCTGCCAGGTCTGAGACCCAGCTCGTAAAAGAGTGGGAGTATGTGCAAGGTTTAATTTATGTGTAAGTTTTCATGGGCATGGGTTGGTTCCATACCACTTGTTTACTAACTAATGTCCCCCTACCTAGCTGTGGTGGAGCTGGAAAGTGTAGACCCTGCCTGGATAGCCACACCCCAGTTCAATTCTCTCACCATAGGAAAGCGTGGAATAGATTTTGGTGGATAATTAGCCACTTTACTATACTGTATTACTCATTCTTCCACTATTCATTATTTCTGAAGTTATTTCTTCCCTGTTTACTTTGACTAAAAATTTTCCCTTCTTTTCTATCTCATGGCAATCTCAAGGAACTAATGAGTAAGATTTAGTTCCAGAAAAACCCAGTGCTTGCAACTTAGGTGATTGCTGAGCCAAGTGAACAGAAGTGCCCCTTACACCATCTAGTTTTCTTCACTAAAATTTGAGGATTTGCTTCCTGTAAGGTACCAAGCACACACAAAGGCATCATGCCTGCTTATCCTGCTTAGGGGGTCCAGAAAACTGTCACATGGATGATGACCAAGACCATGTACACAGAAGGGATGAGGTTAGAACCAGCTGGACTCAGATATCCAGCTATCTTCAGCCCAGCAAGGAGATCCACATCACACATGCAGAGAAGGTTGGATGGGATGGAATAGACAGATGTAAGGAAGGAATGTAGCCCACAAAGCGTGTGGCATGGATTAGTGTCACACTTCAGGTGATGTCTGGAAACTCTATTCCACTCAAGACTGGATATAACAGCCCTAGGCCTTGATAGAAAAGCCCTAGGCCTTGACATGGGTAGGTCGTAAGGTCCTTGGTTTGTGGAAATTATGGTTTCCTACATTCCAATAGCCTTATTCAAGGTCTGTGAGTCTCCAAAGATCTAGAGTCATCCTCCAATAGAAAAGGCTGTCTTGTAAGGGGCGAGCTCTCTGTGCCTGTGGGGGAGGCCTGCATAGATTAGGTAAGAACCTGGATGAGATGACATCTAGGTTCCTTCCAAGCCCAAGTCTATATGCCAACGTCAAATGCAGGGCATTCTGAACCATTAACTTCTGGATGTTCTGCCCTCTGGAAAAGAAGGCTTCCCTCTCTGCCAGGCAGATGGTCTACCCTGAAATCCTGGGGTGCAGCTGGAGTAGGGGGCTGGTAGGTGGGCCGGGGACGGGATTGAGTGAGGAGCAGTGGGGCAGGTCTCTCAACTGGTCTCAGCCTGTTTCATCTGCAAAATGTACCTGTAGCTGAGAAAGTAGTAATTATCTCTGCTTTACAGATGCAGAATGCCGGGCTCCGAGCAGCTTACTTGCTCGGGAATTCACTATAAAAAGCAGAGCCCGGATTCAAGCCAGAAGTCCAACTCCAGAGTCGGTTGGCGTTTGTCATTACCAGTAGATCACTACTGGGGTGGAGGAGTGCGCGATGAGTGGGGCAGAATATAAAGCTATCACATTGAATACAACATCCACTGTTGCATGTTACCTGGTTTCCAAACTGTTAAAACGAGAGCAGTGCTTTAGCAGGAAGGGAATGCGTTATTGTGAGTGAGCAGGAAGGACAAGAGGCAGATCCGCGGCTTAATCTCTGCCTCTCGCATGCTTTCTTCTCGGTTTGCAGTCTCTGCCAGGACCCAAGTAACGGCTCAGCCACGTTAACACAGGCCTAGGGCCCACGCCACCCAGCGAGGACGCAGAGCTGCCCTCCCCTCAGGACGCCGCTGAACACCCCCCACCCACCCACGCACACACCCCGCCGCAGCCGAGGTTTGCAGCAGGGAGGAGGGGTGTAGCGACTGCCCCGGTTTATGCGCCTCCAGAGCTTCAGAGCAAGATTTCCCCAAAAAGCCATATTAAATAAATAAAAGGAAATTCAGCAGATGGGAACATGAATCAATGAAAACTCCCATATGAGTGCAAAGATTTATGTCAAAAAACAAAGCATCAACATCTGGGAGCTGCCTTTGTCTCCTCTTGGCTGCTCGTTTGGAATGGATTCTCGGAGTCGCTTTCCGCCTCTATCTGGCCCTGGGAGAGGACAGAAAGAAATAAAGAATGAAACCCATTTTAAAAGAGTCGTTTTTAATCAGAAATGATCGCTGCTTTCCCCCTCAAGGCTGCAGGGTACGTGATGCAGGCAGCCGGGCTGCAGGCTAGTCCGCGGGAGTGCGAGGACTGAGAGCCCCCTGCCGGACGCCGAGCGGCGCCCCTCCCCGCCGCCCTCAGGTGGCTTTGCCACCGGAATCACAGCTGCCGCGGCGCCGCCTGAGCGCACACCCGCGCCCACCGCACTGCAGCCGCGCTGGGCGGCTCCGCGGCGCCTGCGTCTAGGAGGTCACGTGGCTGGGGAGCCAGCCCTGGTCATCTGTGGCCGCTTCCGCAGGCTGTCAAGCCCGGGGAGCTCAACTGGCCACCGGGAAACCTATTATCCATGGGTTCCCCCAATCTGGAGGAAGAGGAGCGGTGACCAGAGGCAGAGGAGAAATATGCAGTACAGCTTAGAAGTCTACACTTAATTCTTGGCGTGGGTCACGCAGGGGTTAGGAACAGGTTGGATGCTGGTAACTGGGTTCAAATCCCGACTCTGTCACGACTGTGTGATCTTGAGCAAATTTACCTTCCTGAGCCAGGGTTTCATCGTCTGTAAAATGGGAGTAATGGTACCAATTGCCTGGAGGAAAAGTAAATGAAAAAAACCACGCAAAGTACTTAGTGCAGCACACCGTACATAGTAGTGAATACATGTTAGCTTCTGCCATTAGAACAAAAGCTCATATTTTCACCAGAGCCCATAAAGCTCTGCATAACCTATACTCCCAGCTACGCCGCCTCATAGGGCCACTGACCCCATTCATCACTTGGTTCCAGCTGCATTAACCTTGTCTTCTACCCGGTAGCCTTGCTCTCTTCTGCTTCGGAAACTTTGGATGTTCCCTTTGCTGGAAGGCCCTTTTTCATCTTCTGCTCAACCCACTCTGCCCTTTCTTTGAGCCTCGGTATATTTGTTACATCATTTGGGAACTTTTCCTGATTCGTCCCTTCCCAAAGTGTGGTCCCTCTGCTCTGTGCTACCATAGCAACCTGGCTATTCCTCACCTGTAAGGTTCCCAGTTGAACTCCATCATCAGTTTTGTTATATGCTTAATGTCCAGCACCTGAACAGTTCACTCCATGAGACCAGGAGCCAGTCTACTACATTCCCTGCAATATCCCCAGCCCGGGACAGTGACTGCCCTAGGTCATCCATTTGTGGTGAGTGACCACAGTGGCCAGAGGGAATCCTGCATCTTCTGTATGGTTTCACCAGTTCCTCTGAACAGTAAACACACACTAAGATTGTCTGTAGGCCAGGTCCCGTGCTTGGCACCAAGAACACAGACCCATACAATTCTATCTGTGACCTCTTGGAGTTCATAGTCCCAAGGCCAGGACAGACATGTGAACAGTGGACAATAGAGCTAGGGCAGAGACAGCAGTCAGGCCATGTGTGTGTGTGTGTGTGTGTGTGTGTGTGTGTGTGTGTAATGGAGATGCCATTCGTACAAGGACAGGGCCCTTGGCACCAAGTGGTATAAGTGGACTAAGCTGAGTGTTTTCCTGCATTACTAAAACTCACAACTATAAGACAGGCCTATCATTGCCCCTACTGTACAATGAGGCATAAAGAAGTGAAGCAACTTGCCTAGGGCTGCAAAGAGTCATGGCAGAATGGCGCGTTCTGAGTGAGAGCCAGACCTCTGAACTACTTGGCAACACTGCCTCAGAGCAAATGGCCGTGAGGTAATCCTCCATGCCCGCTCTCCCAGCTGTGCGATGGTGGCAGTGGGGCACTACCGCCTCTGAGGTCCCTGCCATAGGAATGCCACCAACCAGGAGCAGAGAGCAGGTGCAGAGCAGGGCCATGAGGCAAGGCCATGCTGTACACCCTGCTCCACATGTGGAGCCTAATGAGGAAATTTCACAAGGTGCAAAGAAGACCTGTGAGAGCCCAGCTAAAACAGGAGCGCCTCTGGCTTCTGTGCTCCAAATTCCCAGCTCTTGAGGGAGGCCCAGCCTGAGCCTAGCAGGCAGCCCTGAGGTGTGGTCTCACCCTTCACGCCCTCCCCAAGTTCTGCAGCTCCTGCTACATCTCACTGACAAGAGCTGCTGCTGCTTTTGTTTTTTTCTAAAATGATTTTTTTATTTTAAAATTTTTATTAGTACATGTTTGCAGTACATAATGATTACATTCATCATTGTAAGTGTATGTATGTGTACATAACACATTTTAATTCTTTTTATGTCCCCTTCCACTGCCCCCTCACCACTTGGGCAGCTTCCTTTTTTGAGACAGGGACCCCCTAAGTCTCTAAATTGCCCAAGCTGGGCTTGAACTTGCAACTCTCCTGCCTTAGCCTCCCAGAGTGCTGGGGTTATAAATATGCACCACCAAGCCCAGCTGTGGGGAGCTTTTTAAAAGGTTGGATCCTCATCCTCCATATCCTCTCTAATGGTAGCCCTGCCTGCCTTCCTGGATAGGAGAGTCAGCCAGGGTTTGGGGGCTTATGGGGGAACTGCTCTTCAGGATCTTCTCCGCTGAGGCCTGGCTGAGGTCAGGAGGGGTGCTCCTGCATCATCCCCCAGTATCTGGAGAATTCTGACAGATGGATCTGAGGTCGCAGCAGATTATCTAGTGGAAAAATCTAGCAGGTAATATAGGACTGGAACTCAGGAAAGAGGTAAGGAAAGGTAAGGTAAGGCTAATCATTGTCACCATTTATTGAGTCCTTTCTGTGTACCAGGGATCATACCAAGCCCTTTATATGCACCCCGTTTCACAGATGAAGAATTACTCAAAAACTCAAATAACTTTCCCAAGTTTATGCAATTAGAAATTAGCAGAGGATTCAAACACAGGTCATTAGGATTCCACTCTACTCTCACTTAAGAGTCAATAAAACAGAAGGGAGATCCAGAAGAGAGCAAATGACAGAGAAGTGAAATGTGGGCAGTGCTTGTACTAGGAGTCAGAGGAGGAGGAGGAAGCAATGACAGAAAGCAGAAAGATGATCAGGAGGTTAACAAACAAGGGAGATGCAACACAAAGGAAGCTGGAGAGGAGACACATTCAAGGGTCTGACGTAAGATGGTGATTTTTACAGGGCCTGGTAACTGGCTGGGTGTGGGAGTGTCTGACACCTTTGGGGTGTCTGTGCGGATCACGAGAAATCCGCAAGACAGACCAGAGGGGGAGCTCATTTTGTTGGCCCGAGTCTATAGTTCTGGTCTTTCCTGGGTTCTGGCTACATCCTGCCCTTGGGGTCCATTAGATGGATCCCCTCATTCCTCTGTGTCCCAGTTAAACTTTTTCAAAGGCTAGCTCCAATGAATTTCTAGCATTTGCAGTGAAAGTCAAAACTAATGTGGGGGGAGGACAGAGAGGGATGTTGAGTCAACCTGAGTTCAAGATTTCTTTCCTGGATGGCTTGGGGGAAATGATACAATGGATAGAAATAGGGAAGTGGGAAGATGAGGCTGTTTTTTTTTTTTTTGTGGGTACCGGGGGAACGACCTCAGGACCTCACGCGCCAGCAGGCGCCCGTGCCGCTGAGCGATATCACCGGCCCCTTTTTCGTATGTGGGTTCCGGGAGTCGAACTCGGGCCCTCACGCTTGCCAGGCAGGCGCTTAAGCCGCTGAGCCATCTCACCGGCCCTAGGCTGGTTTTCTATGTAAAATCTAAGGTGTAGATGATCAACTGAGTCAAGCACTCAGTGTCCAAAGGCCACCTAGTGATTATTTAGGTGGGCTTTGATTACCCTACTGAGTCCTGTATCAGAAAAACAGGGATAAAAGCTGGGAGACAAGACCAGAAAGCAAGGACATAATGCAGAAACGGAAGGTAGCACGTGTGTTAATTAAGAAATCTGACAGCAGAGAGAAAGAAACAGAATGGTAGCTGAAAAGGGCAGAAGGATCAAGTAAAGATACAAAAGACCTGTATGTATTTCATAGGCACACAGAAAAAAAAAAAAAAAAAAAGGAGTAAAGAGATGTAAGCTTTGTCTTGAGGGTCAAGATAATTATAGTGACAAAGTTCTAGAAGAGACAGGAAGGGAATGGGACTGATAACAAACACAGTCTGGCATTAGAACAAAGGGAAGACTCAGATCTCTCCAACTGAGTCTAGGTTCTTGTTATTTCCTCCAAAACATAATCATGCCTTATTTGTACAGTGTGCAACTAACATCCAAGTGTATTCGCAGCTGCTCTCAAGACGGATTCTGCATCATCGTCATCATATGTAGCTACCATTCATTAATTATGCACCTGGAAATTTAAGTGTTATCTCATGAAAATGGTACAATTATCATTAGTCCCATCTTACTGATGAGAAAACTGAGGGAAAAAATATTCTAATCTAGTTGACCAAGAGAACTGGGATGGTGGGTGGAAGAGCTGTGTTGGATGTCAAACAATCCATTTCCAGAAGCCCTGCCCTTGTGTACTGCTTCTGGACACTTCAAAGAATGGAAAATGGTTGCCTCTAGGAAATACGAGTAGAGGGTAGAGAGCATGTAACAGAGGTCTGCTGCTTTTTGAAATAAACCTTTAGGACTACTTGACTTTTTACTAGAGTAGGATCTCCTTCAGTGACTTTCCCTGCCCTCCTTTACATTATCTTTTCTTTTCTTTTTTTTTTTTTTTATGTGGGTACCGGGAGTTGAACTCAGGACCTTGCGCTTGCCAGGCAGGTGATTATGCCGCTGAACTATCTCACCGGCCCTACATTATCTTTGCATTGCTAATGAAAAGATAATTTCAATTTCATATATCTTTTTGTCTGAAGGGTCAGATCCACTGAGCTTGGCATGTGCTCTGCTCCCTGCCAGCAGGGTCTTCTTTTTTTTTTTTTTTTTTTAAACATGCTTCACACTTAAGCATAAATTGTTTGACCACCTGACCAACCTTGTGTCCAGATCCTTATCAGGTAGCAGTTTTTCCTTATGTTCTTCTAAAAATAAAAGAAACAAAACAAAACATTTATATAAGGGAGTTTACATTCTTTTATTTTTTTCTTTCGACTTTTTATTTTTGTTAGTACATGATTCCGCTACATAATGATTACATTCATTTTGAGGAGTTAGTACATGCACATAACACATCTTAATTCTTTTTACAACCCTTGCTCTCACTTACCTTCCTCCTCCCTCCATCTCTTTGTACTCTTTTATAATAAAAACTCCCACTAATAAAAAGCAAAAAGTGCTCAGGTGTTGACCCAGGCTTCTCAGTGACAAAGGTGAGGTCACTGGCCTAGAAGGGACAGGGTGCAAATGAGGACTTAACCTTCTCTAATCCATCTCCCACTCTGCAGCCTTTCTTGGATTCTCTGACCTGCTCAGTCACTCTCCTGCTGAAACCTTTCCTAGGTATGCACGGTCCCATTTACATCTCTCCAAATTAAAGGCCAATCACTATCCTATCTATGCTTACCCCAG
The DNA here is from genome assembly GCA_028451465.1 of Erethizon dorsatum. Taxonomy (NCBI): domain Eukaryota; kingdom Metazoa; phylum Chordata; class Mammalia; order Rodentia; family Erethizontidae; genus Erethizon; species Erethizon dorsatum. The sequence goes on from CM051838.1 coordinate 68,490,933, forward strand.
CCACGGTGATCTTGATTGGTGCTTTCTTTGCTAAATTGTGCTTTCTGTGCCTCTCTGGGACTCTTTACTGCGTCCCCTAATTGAACTGTGCTTTTCCTCTTCATCCTCCAGCTAGTTCCTAGTCCTCATCATTCAGGTTGGTCAGTTTTAGACACTGCTGCTTCCAAAAAGCCTCCAGGCTTCCATGCCTAGGTCTCCCCTGGGGTTCCCATAGCACCCCGTATATTTCCCACTATAGAACTTGTTGATCTCTGAAGAATCACTTTCCCAGTATTCACTTCCCACACTGATTTGGGGCTGGCCCTGTTAACTACTTTAACTAACAGGGTGCAGGAGAGGTGGTGCCCTGTGGGCTCCAGGCTTAAGCCTTAAGAATCCTGGCAAGGGCCGGTGAGATGGCTCAGTGGCATAAGCGCCTGCCTAGCAAGCACGAGGGCCCGAGTTCAACCCCCGGAACCCATGTACGAAAAAAGGTCCGGTGATATTGCTCAGTGGCACTGGCGCCTGCTGGTGCACGAGGTCCTGAGGTCGACCCCCAGTACCCACAAAAAAAAAAAAAAAAAAAAAAAGAATCCTGGCAGCTTCTGCTTTGTATTTTGGAAGCTCTGAGCCATCGTGCATAAAGTTCAGCTACTCAGCTGGAAAAGCCATGTGGAGGAGAGAGGCCCTGAGATTATGTGGAGAAGGAAAGGGGACCAGCGTTTCCAGGGCCCCACTTGTCCACATACAATTCCTGCTCTGGCTGCCATCTGACTGCCACCTCATGAGAGGCTCTGAGTGAGGCCAGCAGAATTGCCCAGCTGAGCACAGTCAATTTGCAGAACTGTGAGGGATAAAATGATTGTTTTAAGCCACTCAATGTTGAAGTGGTTGTTATACTGCAATATATAACTAAAACTCCATTCTGTATTTTAATTGCCTGTTGACTCTGTTTGCCCTGCTATACTTTTTTTTTCCCCTTTGGTTTTCTGAGACAGAGTCTCCCTATGTAGCCCAGGCTGGCCTCAAACTCATGGTGATTCTCCTACCTCCGCTTCCCGAGTGCTGGGATTACAGGTGTGTGCCACCATGCCTGGCTCCACTATACTATTTTCTCTGTGAGGTCAGGGACCACATCCACTTTTTAAAATTGTGATATACTCAGGACATTCTCAAGCACTGAAGTAAAGCTTTCATATATTTAATGCAAATTAAGAATGCTTATGAAGCTGGACGTGGTGGCACATTCCTGTAATCCCAGCACTAGGGAGGCTGAGGCAAGAGGATTGCCATGAGTTCGAGGCCGGCCTGGGCTCTGTAGTGGGTTCAAGGCCAGCCTGAACTGCATAGCGAGACCCTGTCTCAAAATAAAATAAAATAAAATAAAACAAAATAAAAACCAAGGCAACAGCTAATGTCTAGAATACATTCTGTGGCAGGTACACAATGCATGTGTACACATTTTAAGAGGTGATTAACTGGGCACCTGGTCAATAGGCTTCCAGTGTAAGACAGTTTACCTTTGTAGAGGGATTGAATCAACTTGACTTTAGGCTGCAATCCACCAACACACAGCAGGAGAAAAGAATGTCTGGTGCTTCGGGTTGGCACTTTAGACAAAGCTAAAGGTTAAGCAAACAAAGTTGTTATTCCTGACAGTGCTGTGGGCAGCACTGAACAGGTGATCTGATTTAACCACGAGGGTTCCGGCTGCCCTCACCCTCTACGTCTCACTAAAGTCGTCTGTTGAGCCACTTATGTATAGGGACAGTGCTTCACCCTCTGCTTCAAAACATTTTTTGGGGGTGTACTAGGGATTGAACTCAGTCTAGCCCTTTCTATTTTTTATTTTGAAACAGGGTTCTGTTAATTTGCCCAAGTGGGACTTGAATTGCGATCCTCCTGCCTCGGCCTCCCAAAGTGCTGGAATTACAGGCATGCACTGCAGCATCTTCAAAACCCTTTAACTTCAAACAGAGAGGGCCCTCAATGAATGTGTGTATGGAGAAACAATGTATTCCCACTCTGGTCAGTAAATCCTATGATGGGTCTGGTGTTCTTGGCTACAACCACCATCAGCACAAGGGGTTAGGGCAAGTCAACCTGCATTATTTGAGCATGTTTCATGGCCCGACAGTTATGTCAAGCCCCATGAGGGACACAAAATGGGAAAGTGGTATCCCTGCCCTGAGAGAAAGAACTAGGGAGACTAGACTTACGCAAATGAGAATTAAACAACGGGGCAACATATAATTACTGCTAAACTGTACGGTAAGAAATTAAGTGCTACAGGAATTATAGCAGAGAGCAGCAAGGGCTCAAACAGTTGGGGAGTCTTTACTGCAGAGTTGGGATTGGGCTAAGCCCTGAAGTAGGCAGCAAAGTAGACAGGCTGAAAGGGAGAAGGGTTCAGAAGTCCCAGCAGGCACAGAGCCAAACCCAGCATCTTTATCATTTTATTTGGAGGCAGTAACATAAGTAATGTGAAAGTGGCTGTCCCAAATCCCAAAACAAGGATATTTTTTAATAGTTTGCCAATATTCCAACTCCTGGGCTCTTGATTTTGTTTCTGCTACTTGTAATGCCTTTCTCCCTTCCCCACTCAGAAAACTCTTTCTCATATTTAAAGGCCCAGCTCAAATGTAATCCTTTTGGAATCCTTCCACAACCCATTGCCCCTGCTTCTATAAGAACATCATCTCTTACATTTGCCTACTCCCTCCACTACTGTAATTGATAGTAATTACATTTATTGGGCGTGTAGTATGTTTTGAAACTAAGCTAAACTTTTATTTTATTATAACTTTTTTTTTTTTTTTGTACCAGGAATCAAACTCGGAACCTGGAGCTCGCCAGGCAGGCACTGTGCCACTGAGGTATATCCCTGGCCCTAAACATTTTTAAACTATTATTTTATTTAAGCCTCACCACTGCATGAAGCCCCTGCAATTTTCCCTATTTTATAGATGAAGAGGCTTAGTGTGCTTAAGGAACCTGCACAAGATAACATACCTATAAAATTAGAAAGCCGGGATTCAAACCCAGATTTGTGAGACTCCAGAGTCCACTCATAATCCACTGGACCATGTGTTCCTGGAAGCCACAAATGCTCTTTACTCTTCTCTCTTCTCAGACTCTAGGATGATGGCTGCCATGGCTCAACGCTTGTTTAACAAATTCATACAACTTTCATAGCACATGCCTGGGCCTAAAAGTAGGCGAGCCTATTACTCCTTTACCCCGTTTAGGCACTTTCACCACCTAAAAGTCACGTATCTGGAGGAAGAGGAAGGGGAAGTCTGAACATCCTACACAAGTATTTGAGAGCTTTATTACATGGATTCAAGTGTGCTGAAAGGGGAACTTTTCCGCAAAAGAACACACTTGTAACACTGGCTGGGCCCGAAGGTGAGGGCTCTGATTAACAGGGTGTGTGTCCCCTCTCTGGTATTTTGAAAGGAGCACCTTAGGAGTCTCAACCTGTCAGGTTTTCCCATCCGCCCCCAACACCGCACAAAGTGAGCCCAGACGAGAGACTGGGCGGCCTGGGGTTACACAGTGAGCCAACGCTGGGCCAGAGCTAGAACCCAGGAATACAAACCCTGCCCCCTGCAGTTCTCAACGTCTACACTGCGGGGCCGGGCACGGCATCTCTAAGCAGATGGCCCTGGGCGGGAAGCTCCGCTAATCGGCTTCCTCGTAGGAGCCGAAGGTCCCTAAGGCCCCTCTCCTGCGCCCACTGAGCCTTGGGGCCCAGGGAGCCTTCTCCCCTCTGCAGGTCCACGCGTCTGCAAGTCCTCTCGAGCCCCGCTTGCCCGAGGGCCTGCTCTGCGCAGTCAGGCTTCGCCACCTGCGGGTCCCCTCTGCGCGCTCTCCCGCCTCCGGGGCAGCGGCCGAGGCCCGTCTCCTCCGGCGCCCCGCCACGCCCTCGCCGCGGTGCACCTCCCCGCGAGCCCCAGCTCCACCTCCACGCCCTCTTCCTGTTGGGGCGCGCGTCCTTCCGGCGGGCTTCTTCCCCATTGGCCGGCCGAGGGCTTGCGTGGGGATCGGCCGCGCAGCGCCCCTGAGGACGCTGTAGCCGCCAGCCCGCGCTCTGGCCTCGTCCTGTCGGCTCGGGCTCTCCATGGTGCTGGCAACATGTGGCGCCTGTCGGGACTCCTGGGCCGAGGTAGGGAGCATCTGAACGCGAGCCTCTGAAGGCCGCTGAGCCGGAGGGCGGGGCGCGGGGAGGGGGAGCGGCGCGAGGAAACCGCCAAAGCAACAGTGGGCGGGGTTAGAGCGGAGGTGGGCGGGGCCTGGGCGGAGCTACCCAGTCCAGACGTCAGAGGCCGCGGGAGCTGGAGACGCGGTAGGGAGAAGAAGGTGTGGAGCTCAGCTCCAAGGAGATGGGCGCAGTTCTAGGGAGGGGAGGAGTCAGCGAAGGGAGGCCGTGGAGTGGGCGAAGCCAGCAAATAGAGGGATTTAAAGACCAGCGCTCTGAATATTGGGTCATAGTGTGTGTGGGTGTGTGGTTATAGAACGAAGGTTGTCACCGATTGGAGGGCATCAGAGTCACATGGGGAAGATTTTTCAAAATGTAGATGCTTCACTCTGAGAGATATTGCTTTATTAGTTCTGCAGTGATCCCTTAGAATCTCTACTAGCTAAAGATTTCCATGTGTATCCTTGTTTCAGAGCCACTGCACCTATAATCCCAGCACTCGGGATGCTGGGGCAGGAGGATCACCGCGAGTTCACTATGTAGCCTGGGCTACATAGCGAGTTCAAGGCCAGCCTGAAGTACATAGTGAGACCCTGTCTCAACCCCCTCCTCCAAAAAAACACAAAAAAACCAAAAACCACTGCAAAGATTGAGGAAGTTGCTGAGTGGTAGAGCACTTGCCACATGCACAAAGGGTTCCATTTCCCAGCACCACAAAAACAAAAACAAGAAACACTGCAGAGGCAGATGCCAGTGATTCCTGCGTTTCTAGGGTAAAGTGCCATCTCAGGTTAGAGGCAAGGTTGTTGGGCCACCTTTGTCTCAGTCCTGTTCCTGTTAAAGTGATCTTTGCTTTCTATGCAGCTCTTCCCCGTCTGCTGGGTCCTGACTTCCGGGGAGTGACCCCCAAGCCTACCAGCCCAGATGGGCCTCAGGCAACCTCCTCCTCCTTGCTGGTCTCTGTGCCCAACGTCGACAGGTGAGACATTGCCATTTTGTCACCCATCTTCTGTCTGGCCTTTCTTTGGCCACATTTTGGACAAATCTGGATAGCCTCTAATTGCATTATCTAGGTCAGGCCCACATGGCCCAAGTACAGGCAGGGATCCAAAGTCCCACGGATGGAAGGATGCCTTCCAGTGGATGTCTGCTCGCGTCTCCCCGCACACCTTGTGGGATGCCATCTCATGGGTAAGGCTTCCCCAGCCCTGACCTTTGCCTTTAGCATGGATGAGAATGGTCCTGTGTAGAGAAATACCCTAGTCAAAAAACCAGAGCAAGATCAGCATTGTCTTCACATGATCAGGAACCCATGGCACTGGAGTGTATTCATGGAGATATTGTCACTCCCCCACCCATTGCTGTGTATTTATTCTTTATTTCATTCAATAAACATTTATTTACACCTTCTCCAAGCCAGACATTTTTACTAGGCCCTAAGAGACATAGCAGAGAACAAAGTAGATACAATTCTTGCCTTCATGGAGCTTACAATGAATAATAACAAATAGCTAATAAATAGCATTACTTATTAATGGAAACTGTTATACATGCATTGTCCTCTTTAATCCTTACAAAATTCTTGCAAGGGAAATGTAACCTTCATTTCAAACATGAGGAAACTCAGGCTCTGAAATATTAAGTAACATGTTTAAAGGTTATAGCTATTGAGTGAGAAGCCAGATTTAACTCTGGAATTCAGGCTGTATCACTTGGTTGCACTGCCTAGTATGACTTGTAAAAGCACTTAAAGTACACAGCCTAGCCCCATAAAAGTTGCTCAATAAATATTTGTTGAATCTGATCTACAAAGTCACATTCCCAGTAGTGAACTCCAGGTCTAATAGGACAGAGTTTGTACTTTTTAGTCAAAAATCCAGGTGGAATATATTGTGAACAAAGTTGGCATATATATCACTCTTACATCTGTCACATCTCATCCCTGCTACTTTCACGCTGTGTATTTTAGGCAGATGATTTCATCTCTCTGAGCCTTACTTTGGGGAGGAGGGTAACGGGGATTGAACCTCCTCCTTTGCACTGAGCTGCATCCCCAGTCCTTTCTATGTTTTTTTTTTTTTTTTATTGTGCGACAAGGTCTCGCTGAGTTGCTAGATTGCCCAGGCTGGGCTCAACTTTTGATCCTCTTGCCTCAGTCACCTAGAGTGCTGGGATTATGTGGATGCCCTGCTGAGCCTCACTTCTGTGTTTTGTTTTTTGAGACAAGGTCTTGCTTTGCAATTCAGGCTGGCCTTGAACTCACTATGGAGCCTAGGCTGGCCTTGAACTCCTGGCTGTCCTGTCTCAGCCTCCCAAGTGCTGGGATTGCAGGCATGCACAGCATGCCCTGCTGAGCCTTTCTTTAACCTGTAAATTGGTGTCATCAGCAGAGTTGAGTCTGGGGTTTCTCTATGACAGGGACACCGCTTTCTGGGTTTCTGTGGAGTCAGGGTATAAAGTACCCTGGAGAGGGAAACATTTTTCCATTTTGCCAAAGATCTGAGCCCTGGGGCAGAGTCCCACACTGGTTTCTTTGGGGAACTGGCCCTGTATTCCAGAGGTCCTGATGCTACTTTGGGCTTTGTCCCCACTGCCCGTGTGAAAGGGGCTGTACACAAGCTGTCCCCAGAGCCGGAACACTTGTCCCTTCCTTCACAGTATTGGTGCTTTCTCTTGTTCTGGCCTTAGCTCACACCAGAGAGGCTTTCCCTCATCCCTCATCGTGTCAGATCTCCCACTTATGCTCTGTGTAACCTGCTGATTTGTTTCCTCTTTGCATCTAGCATAATTACTAATTACGGCATTTATTTATCTGTGTACTTCGGTTTTGTCTTTCTCAACACAAGACACAAATTTCCTGCGGACAGAGACTGTGACTGTCTTATTTGCCATTGTAAACAGTGCCTGTTGGAGCAAATAAGTATGTAGACGTCCCTTCCCGAGCAGAGCACAGGAGACGGGAAATCAGGGAGTCACTGGAATAGGAGTTGGCTCAGGTCTTCTGCACACTGGTCAGAGGAAAGATACCTTCAGCAAGCCCACACCTGGAAATGTGTGTGGTGGGTGGCTCGGTTGCGGGAAAGGGAGGCTTGTGCCAGGCTGGAGAGTGTACCTGGTGGGGACTTGTCACTGCATTTGTGCTGGGCCCCATCATACCACATCATCTCTTTGCCTGCCTGCATTTTGTGTATTCAGTTGCTTGTGCTGGGTTTGTTCAGCATCTATTTACTGGGCTCCTACTGTAACTCAGCACCATCCTGGGCACCCAGAATATGTTGGTTAGCGAAATGTGCGTGGTCCCTACCTTTGTTGTGCTTAGAGACAGGAGCAACAGACTGACAATGAATAATCACAGTGATGAGTATTAAGTATCAGAGGAGAGATGTGGGTGCTGTGAGCTTGTCATAGGGAGCTGCCCCATCCGGAGACAGGAAAGGCTTCCCAAGGAAATGATTGTGTTGAGGGCTGAGTCTGAAGCAGTTGAAGGGTGGGGGAGGGGACCATGTCCCTGATGTGCTGTCTTTTCCAGGGCACTCTGGCTGTGCTGGCCCTGCAGGTGGCAAGACAACTCCACTTCCAGGCGTTCCTGTCCACGGGGCCTCGGCAAGCAGAACGCTGCTCTTGGCGCAGTCCCCTGGACCGTTTCCTCTCGTCTCCCTGGTGGCACCCACACTCCTGTGAGTTCTCGGTCCTGGGGCAGGAGGGCTGGGTGGGAGTCGCTCTGGGGCAGGAAGCATCTCCGGACACACCTCAGGAAAAGAGCCATCAGCAGATCCGTGCCTTTCCTATCTGAAGTCAGAGGAAGGGGAATGTAGCTGAGTTCAAGTTCTACCCACCCAGGGTGTGGGCCACACCTACCCCTTAGGGTTCCTCTGTGTCCTCCTGTCACCTCCTGTGGAGGGAGCCCTATAAGTCTGTCATCATGCTAGCATGGGTCCTTGTGTTAGTGATAATGGAAATGAAAAGTAAGCAACAGTGTGAGTTTATAGGTAAAAACTTTACTTGGAAAGTAAGAGAGAAAATAGGGAAAGGACTCTAGCTCTAGTACTGGCTGGAAGTGGCGAGATCTCATGAAAAGGATCAGGCTTTTAGGGGTTAGCTGAGGTTCCCATTGATGCTGGACCAGGTCTTGTGGATCATTATCTCAGGTCTGGTTTCATAAGTTTGGAGAAGCCCTCATGGCTTGAGGGGCTGTTCTGAAATCATTGCTTCTGTTTGCAGTACTTTTCTTGGGACCCAGGTGACTGCCAGTTGAGGACAGTGACTAGAGACTTTTAGGAGTTGGTCCAAGGAGGAAGGGTCTGACACTGGGAATCATGAAGGCTGGTCATCAGATGTCCCTGTGAATCCTGAAAATTACTTACTACTCTTCTTTCGGAGCCCTCCATTGTGAAGGGAGGTGAGATAGGTTAGATAAATTCAGGGCTAATAAACTTTGTTCTGTTGACTTTTTAAAAGTGAGTAACATGTATATTTAAAGTTTAAGGTAGTAAGGGATACAAAACTGAAAGTCAGTCTTTGTTCTACACTTAGTTACCTGTTGGTAGGCCCAAGCACAGAGTCATGGGTTTTAACAAAAACTGCTTGTAAGTCCCTGACTGCCTCAGAAAAAAACACCAATTGTGCTTTGAATGAGTAACAGGTTAAAGGCCCAGGAGTTTGTCCTTTGTCTCTGTTGTGGTCTCTGACTACATCAGGTCTAGCCACTTTAGACCCTACGTGTTGCCTCCTGCCCAGCTCTTAACCAGTGAGGCCATTTTCTGGTCATTCAATCATTCATCAATAAGGGAGTCGGTATTTTGTGTGTATTATGTGCCATGGTACAGAGCCATACAGACTAGTAGTTGAGCTCTGAAGTCAGATTGGATTGTGAAGGTTCAAGCCTCAGAAGTTCTACATGCTAGTCTTTTTTTTGTTTTGTTTTTTCTTTTTTTCTTTTTGAGACAGGGTTTTGCTATGTAGTTCAGGCTGGCCTCAAACTTTCAGCGATCCTCCTGCCTCAGCCTCCTGAGTGCTGGGATTATAGGCATGCACCGCCATGCCTGGCCTACATGTTAGTGTTACATCCTGGAACAACTTCCCTGTGCCTCAGTTTCTTCATCTGTAAAATGGGATAATAATAAAACTATAGAGGTTTCTTGGGGAGACTAAATGAGTTAATATATGTCAAGGCCTTAGAATAGTGCCCAGAGCATACTAAATACTTGGTGATTACTAGTTTAAGTATTAGTTCTTTTTTTTTTTTTCTTTTTTGGTACCAGTAATTGAACTCAGGGCCTTATACTTGCCAGGCAGGCTCTGTACTGCTGAGCTATATCCCCAGCCTTAAGTATTAGTTAATGTCCTTATCGTTATGATTATAATCTTATCAATATTACCATTAAATAAAGTGCTGGCAGCTGAAGCTACAGCAGTGAATAAGGTAGATGCTGCTCTGTGCTGGCAGAATTCAAGCAAAAGGAGTGATTTATGCTTAGGGTGGGAGATCAGCATAAATGTGGGCCCCGGAGAGGAAGCAGAGGAGGAGGAGTGGGAGGGAGGGCTCCCAGGAGTTTCTTCAGAGTTCTTCCTCTGATCTCCAGACCCTGGGGGGGCTCAGGTCAGGAGGCTCAGGCTGCACTGTCTCCCTTATGATCCGACTCCCGTTTCTGCTTTTCCTAGCGCTGCGGAGGTATGTTCTCCCCGGCCCCGATGGCCCAGCCCCGAGGCACGTCGGCCTCAGGGAACCCAGGCTGGGGCCGGAAGAGCCCTCAGCTCAGCCCAGGAGCTTCTCTCTTAGCTCCTTGAGAGCAGCTGGTCCTCAGGAGCCCCCTGAGGAAGGTATAGCCTCACCCCAAATGTGCAGAAGGAGGGGTGGGGGTGAAGGGTAGAGTAGAGGGATTGACAGGTGGACATTGTTACCGTACGTTCCCAGATAAGGGCATTGTCGTTCCTGTGAGGATCCATGCTTTCTGGGGTGATTCAGAGTTAGTTTGGATCCCAACAGGGGTGCTGGATGGAGAGGCTGGGCAGGCTGGGAGAGGAGGGAAAACGAAGTCATATGCTTCTCCCTTGCCCCGGCTGGATGAAGGCTTTTCCTTTGCAGGTCCCAGTAATTTTGGCTTCTTGGATGCCAGCAGTAGCTTTGAGTCCAGGCCAACACCAGCCCAGCCTCAGCACCCTGGTGAAAAGAAGGTATTAGCCAGATTTTGCCACCATATCATTCCCTGGATTAGGTAGCAATCCCAGTGCACCATCCCTTCATGTGTCCTTGTATTTCTTCCCCAGGAACAAGATAAATCAAAAACTCTTTCCCTTGAGGAGGCCGTGACTTCCATTCAGCAGCTCTTCCAGCTCAGTGTTTCCATTGCTTTCAACTTCCTGGGTAATTGGGGGACCCTGCCTCCAGGCAGTGTGATGAGAAAGGACAGAGGGTGTGGGCTAGGTAGAATACAGTCAGCATAGAGAGTGACTTAAATGAGAGAGATTTTTTCTTCCAAGTAGGTGGAATGTAACGCAGTGGTCAGGGACACACTCTTTTTTTTTTTTTTTTTCTTTTTGAGACAGGGTCTCGCTCTGTAGTTCAGGCTGGCCTGGAACTCACAGCGATCCTCCTGCCTCAGCCTCCCTACTGCTGGGATTATAGGCGTGTGCCACCACACCCGGCTGGGACCCACCCTTACTCACATGCATTCTGCCATTCTAAAACTGCCCTTCCATGCCCAGCAGCTACAAGCCTGAGCCAGGAAGATCACAAGTTCGAGCCCAGCTTGGGCAATTTAGCAACTTAGTGAGACCTTGCCTCAAAATAAAAAAAAAATTTTAAAAAGGGACTGGAGATGTACCTCAGTGTGAAGGCCCTGGGTTAAATCCCTGGTACTGCGAAAACAAACATGCACACATCAAAAAAACAAAAAAGTGGCTTTCATTTTGAGGCCCAGTTTACTCTTTCACCTCCTGTTCTCCTATCCATATCCCTGCCAGCTGGACAGGGGCAGGTGGGAGAAGCTAAAGGTGACCCCTCCTCTTTAAGGACCCAGAGCTCGGACTTCTAGCAAGTTACATAAGCCAGAGTGTGGGCTTATGGCCACACCTGTCTTGGGACACTGAGAAGTGTAGACTTCACCTGGATGGCCATGTACTTACCTGAAAATTGTTTTACTAGGTAGGTAGGCGAAAATAAATCCTACGGGACACTTACTGTTCTCTGCCATGCTTAGGAAAGACAGACTTCTGAAGTTTGGAGCAGGCACTCAGGTGCATGAACTCTTAAGCTATGTCTGGAAACTCCACATACCCTCCCCAGTTTATCCTGGTTCTGCAGTGACTTGACTCGTGTTTCAAGCCTTCTAATTGCGGAGACCCATGCTCCCAGCAGCATCTATTGGGGTCTAGTTGGAAGGTGGGTGAGAAGCTAGGATTCATTCAGAACAGATTTACAGAGCATCCAGTTTTTGCTAGGCCCTATTTTAGGTGCTAGAGATACAGTGGTTCACAAGACTACATCCTGAGCCAGGTGTGGTGTCACATGCCTGTAATCCCAGCACTCAGGAGGCTGAGGCAGGAGGATAACCATGGATTTGAGAACAGCCTTGCCTACATAATGAGTTCAAGGACAGCCTGAACTGCACAGCAACACCCTGTGTCAAAAAAAAAACAAAAAAAAGGACAACATCCTTATTCTCATGGTGTTCACATGTGAGTCGAAGGAGAGAAAAACAGTACATTGGCAAATAAATAGAAAAGAAAATTTTAGATAAATATTGCAAAGAAAATAATACAAGGGAAGCTGGGCATAGTGGCACACACCTGTAATCTCAGCATTTGGGAGGTTGAGGCAGGAGGATCACCATGAGTTCGAGACCAGCCTGGACTACATAGTGAGACCCTGTCTCAAAAAACCACAAAGAAAAAATAAAACAAGGGAATGTTTAGTAATTTGGGCAATGAATAGCTTTGCAATTGGAAGTCTTTGCTGAAAGGAAAATTCTTAAGCTAAGAACTGATGACAAAAGCAAGCCCCTTTTGTTCCTGTCGGGAGAAAGAGTTTTCCAAACAAGGAAAATGATGAGTGCGAAGGTCCTGACGCAGGATTGGGTTTACTTACCAAGGAAACAAAAGACCGCTGAGTGTAGCTGGAGCTTAGAGATCACAGGAAGAGGAGGAGATGAAGTCAGAGAAGCACGCAGGGGCCAGGTCAGCTGAGACCCGAGCTAGGGTAAAGAGTATGGCTTTTCTAAGTGAGCTAGGAGGCTGTTGGAGGGTTTTAAGCTGGAGCAGTAAGCAGGTTAGTCACATGATCTGATTTACTTTTCCCAAGATCATTCTGGCTGTTGTGTAGAACAATGTGGATTGTAGGGAGGCCAGAGAGGAAATAGGAGACCAGATAGGAGCTGTTACTGACAGCTAAGCAAAATGTGATGGTGGCTTGTTTGACGTTAGAGGAAGAGAAGATAAGAATAAAGTCATCAGGCTGGAGCCACTGTGGGGAATGGGGACAGGGTGGGATCCTTTGACCTCTGAAGTCTTCTCCCAAGGACAGAAGGCTCTGTGAACCCAGGCAGCAGGGAGGTGACTTTAATTCACTGCTGGCTGAATGGAACTTGCTTTCTCCTTCATTAGCTTTTTGTGATCTTGATGGGCAGCCTCTTCTTGGAATTTTCTTGCCCATTCCTTCATTCATATATTCATTTATTCAGCCCATGCTAAGCACTGTGGCCTAACACAAAGGCAGCATAAGCTATAATCATGTTTTTGCATTTGTATAGAGCTTTCACCCTATGCAAAGTTATTTCTCCTACATCCTTTTTTTCTGCTCTGCCTCTAGGATTTTACAGTCTAATTGAGGAGATGGGGCTTGTACTCTTTTTTTTTTTTCTTAATTTTTTAATTTTATTTTATTTTTTTAAAGACAAGTAAACATTCTCATATATTAACAAACTCAAGCATTAAAGAATGTACAAATACCTTTTGGAGAAAAATATTACTCAGTATAAGATTAAGCCATGTAAAAGCTAGGTAAAAATAGAAGACTAAGGAATGGAATAGTCACAGTGAAATTGCATTTTCATTCTAGGGAGACAATACGATGTTTACAAATGTGCATCCGGTTTATTTCGCTTATGAGTATTTTCTCGAGTTGCATCCATTTACCTATAAAAGTTTCCAGTTTATCTTTCTTTATGGCTGAGTAGTACTCCATTGTATAGAAATACCACATCTTTTTTATCCATTCCTCGGTTAATGGGCATTTTGGTGGTTTCCACGATCTAGCTATTACAAATTGTGTTGCTATAAACATGGGTGCACATATATCGCTGTGGTACGATGTTTTTAATTCTTCTGGGAAGATACCCAGAAGGGGAATAGCTGGGTCAAATGGGACCTCCAATCCTAGTTTTTTGAGGAGTCTCCACACTGATTTCCACAGTGGTTGCACCAGTCGGTACTCCCACCCAACAGTGGAGAAGGGTTCCTTTTTCCCCACAGCCCCTCCAGCATTTGTTATTAGTTGACTTCTTGATAATAGCCATTCTTTCTGGGGTGAGATGGTATCTCAGTGTTGTTTTAATTTGCATCTCTCGAATGACTAGTGATGTTGAACATTTTTTCATATATTTACTTGCCATTTGTATTTCTTCATCTGAGAAGTGTTTATTCATCTCAGATGCCCAGTTTTGGAGTGGGTCTTTAAATTTGGGAGGTCTGATTTTTTTGAGTTCTTTGTATGTTCTCGATAGTAATCCTTTGTCTGAGGAATAGCTGGCAAACATTTTTTCCCACGTTGTGGGTTGTCTCTTCACTCTGTTGGTGGTTTCTCTTGCTGTGCAAAAGCTTTTTAATAAGATGAGATCCCAGTTGTTGATTCTTTGTGATACTTCCTGTGCGATGGGGGTCTTATTCATAAAGTCTTTGCCTACACTAATGTTTTCAAGAGTTTTACCTATTCTATTTTCCAGCAGATTTAATGTTTCTGTTTTAATATTTAGTTCTTTGATCCATTTTGAATTTAGTTTAGTGCACAGTGAAAGATATGGGTCTAATTTTAATCTTCGGCATGTGTAGAGCCAATTTTTCCAGCACCATTTATTAAAGAGGCTATCTTTCTTCCAGTGAATGTGTTTGGCACCTTTGTCAAAGATAATATGGCTTAGTATGTCTGGAGTTGTTTCTGCATCTTCTAATCTATTCCAGATCTTCAGGTCTGTTTTTTTGCCAATACCATGCTGTTTTTATCACAGTAGCTTTATAGTATAATTTCAAATCAGGGATTGTGATGCCCCCTGCTTTGCTTTTGTTGCCCAGAATTGCCTTTGCTATTCTAGGTCTCTTCTGGTTCCAGATGAATTTTAGGATTGTTTTCTCTAATTCTGTGAGATATGTTGTTGGAATTTTGATCGGAATTGCATTAAATCTGTATAACAGTTTTGGAAGTATGGCCATTTTCACTATATTGGTTCTTCCGACCCAAGAGCAAGGGATATCTTTCCATTTTCTGTTATCCTCTTCAATCTCCTTTTTCAGAGTACTGTAGTTTTCAGTGTAGAGGTCTTTTACTTCCTTTGTGAGATTGATTCCTAGGTATTTCGTTTTTTTAGATGTGATTGTGAAAGATGTTGTTTCCCTAATTTCTCTCTCAGTGAGTTTGTTATTGGTGTACAGGAAGGCTATTGATTTTTGTTGACTTTGTATCCAGCTACACTACTGAATTTGCTTATTAAATCTAGCAATTTTTTAGTGGAGTTTTTGCGGTCTTCTACGTAGAGTATCATGTCGTCTGCAAATAATGACAATTTAACTTCTTCCTTTCCAATCATAATTCCTTTTATTTCTTTCTCTTGTCTAATTGCTCTGGCTAAAGTTTCCAGGACTATGTTGAATAAGAGTGGGGACAGTGGACATCCTTGTCTTGTTCCTGATTTTAGAGAGAAGGCTTTCAGTTTTTGTCCATTTAGTATGATATTGGTTGTTGGTTTGTCATAGATAGCTTTTATCAGATTGAGATAAAGACCCTCTATTCCAATTTTCTGTAGGGTTTTTATCATGAAAAGGTGCTGGACTTTGTCAAAAGCTTTTTCTGCATCTATTGAGATGATCATATGATTTTTGTCCTTGGTTCTGTTAATATGGTGTATTACATTTATTGATTTACATATATTGAACCATCCCTGCATCCCTGGGATGAATCCAACTTGGTCATGGTGTATAATCTTCTTGATGATTTGCTGCATTCTGTTTGCCAGTATCTTATTGAGGATTTTTGCATCTATGTTCATTAGGGAGATTGGTCTGTAGTTCTCTTTCTTAGTTGGGTCCTTCTCTGGTTTTATTTATTTATTTTTTTTTTTCTTCTCTGGTTTTAGTATCAGGGTAATGCTTGCTTCCAGGAATGAATTTGGGAGTATTGCTTCCCTTTCAATTTCATTGAAGAGTTTGAGAAGTAGTGGTGTTAGGTCTTCTCTAAATTTCTTGTAGAATTCAGCAGTGAATCCATCAGGGCCTGGGCTTTTCTTTGTTGGGAGGTTTTTAATTACATCTTCGATTTCATTTATTGTTATTGATTTATTTAGGATTTTTATATCTTCTTGGTTGAGCTTTGGTAATTCATACGTATCTAGGAATCTGTCCATTTCTTCTGCATTCTCCATCTTATTAGAATACAAGTTTTCAAAGTAGGTATAGATGATCTTCTGGATTTCTGCAGGGTCCATTGTGATATCACCCTTTTCATTCTTAATTGCATGGATTTGAGTACTTTCTTTCCTTTTTTTAGTAAGGTTGGATAAGGGTTTGTCGATTTTATTTAATCTTTCAAAGAACCAACTCTTTGATTCGTTGATTGTTTGTATTGTTTTTTTAGTCTCCAATATGTTAATTTCTGCTCTGATCTTTATAATTTCCTCCCTCGTACAAGCTTTTGGCTTAGGCTGCTCTTCTTTTTCTAGAAGTTTGAGGTTCACCATTAGGTTGTTTATTTGTGCTTGCTCTGTTTTCCTGATATAGGAATTTAATGCTATAAATTTCCCTCTTAGGACTGCTTTCATTGTATCCCATAAGTTCCAGTATGTTGTACTGTCGTTATCCTTCAGTTGCAGAAACTGTCTAATTTCTTCTTTAATGTCATCTGTGATCAATTGGTTGTTCAGGGTGCTATTTAATTTCCATGTGTTTAGTAAATTCTTGTGGTTTCTTTTGCCATTGATTTCCAATTTCATTGCACTATTGTCTGATAATATACATGGGATAATTTCAATTCCTTTGCATTTACTTAAGCAGGTTCTATGAGCTAGTATGTGGTCTATTTTGGAGAATGTCCCATGTGCAGCTGAGAAGTATGTGTATTCTGATGTTGTGGGGTGGAACACTCTGTAGACATCTACTAAGCTCATTTGTTCCAAAGTTTGGTTCAGTTCTAATATTTCATTGTTGATTTT
Source organism: Erethizon dorsatum (assembly GCA_028451465.1). NCBI lineage: Eukaryota > Metazoa > Chordata > Mammalia > Rodentia > Erethizontidae > Erethizon > Erethizon dorsatum. The sequence continues at coordinate 68,507,526 of CM051838.1, forward strand.
TTGTCTAGTTGATCTGTCTTTTTGTGACAGTGGAGTATTGAGATCCCCCAATACAATTGTATTAGTGCTTCTTTGATTTTTCATGTCCATTAATATTTGTTTTATATAGTTGGGTGCACTGGTATTTGTTGCATATATATTTATGATTGTTATCTCTCCTCTTGGATTGTTCCCTTTACAAGGATGTAGTGACCTTCTTTATCTCTCTGAATCATTCTTGGCTTGAAATTCACTTTGTCTGCAAAAAGAATAGCAACCCCTGCTTTTTTCTGGGTTCCTGTCGCATGGAGTATTGTTTTCCATCCTTTGACTTTTAGTCTGGGAAGTTCTTTTTTAAGTAAATGTGTCTCTTGTATACAGCATATTGTTGGATCTTGCTTCTTGATCCAATTTGCCAGTCTGTGCCTTTTGATTGGTGAATTGAGACCATTAACATTAATGGTTAAAACTGATATGTATTGACTTATCCTTGTCATGTTATTTTCTTGTTGTTGGCTCCCCCTCTTTTAATTTTTATTTTTCCCTCCCTCTCTTTAATCATTTGCTCTGCCTGGTGGATTCCTTCTGTTGGGGTTTCTGGAGTTGTAGTCCTAGTTATCCCTTTCTAGAATGTCCTTCAAAACATTTTGTAGTGCTGGTTTGGTGGTTATAAATTTTCTCAGATGTTCTTTGTCATGGAAGTATTTTATTTCTCCATCAGTTTTTTTTTTTTATTTTAAAGAGAAGAAAAAACAAAACAAATCAAAAAAAGAACAAATTTTCAAAACAACATAATATGAGGGTAACAATGGTTAATGTATTACGTATTATTATCTTTAAGTTAGTTATTCAGGATACCAGACATTAGCATTCAATTGTCCAAACATTATTGGCACAAACCTTACTCTTCAATGAACTAAGTAAAATTGGTAGTGTATCTATCTTAACCATCTTATATATATATACAATTTTTTTTCCCTTTCCCTTCTTTCTTTTCCCTATTCCATTCTCTCTTTCCTTTTGACCAGTTTTTTTTTGATTCACTGTGTCTATTCTACATTTTGGATCTTATTTACTCTTTCAGTTTCTCGTACTAGAGAGACAATACGATGCTTACACATGTGTGTCCGGTTTATTTCACTTATGAGTATTTTCTCGAGTTGCATCCATTTACCTATAAAAGTCTCCAGTTTATCCTTCTTTATGGCTGAATAGTACTCCATTGTATAAAAATACCACATCTTTCTTATCCATTCCTCAGTTGATGGGCATTTGGGTTGTTTCCAAGATCTGGCTATTACAAATTGTGCTGCTATAAACATGGGTGCACATATATCACTGTGGTACGATGTTTTTAATTCTTCTGGGAAGATGCCCAGAAGGGGAATAGCTGGGTCAAATGGGACCTCCAACCCTAGTTTTTTGAGGAATCTCCACACTGACTTCCACAGTGGCTGTACCAGTTGACACTCCCACCAACAGTGAAGAAGGGTTCCTTTTTCCCCACAGCCCCTCCAGCATTTGTTATTAGTTGATTTCTTTATAGTAGCCATTCTTTCTGGGGTGAGATGGTATCTCAGTGTTGTTTTAATTTGCATCTCTCGAATGACTAGTGATGTTGCACATTTTTTTGTATATTTATTTGCCATTAGTATTTCTTCATCTGAGAAATGTGTATTCATCTCAGATGCCCAATTTTGGAGTGGGTCTTTAAATTTGGGAGGTCTGATTTTTTTGAGTTCTTTATATGTTCTCGATAGTAATCCTTTGTCTGAGGAACAGCTGGCAAACATTTTTTCCCATGTTGTGGGTTGTCTTTTCACTCTGTTGGTCTCCATCAGTTTTGAAAGATAGTTTTGCGGGGTACATCAATCTAGGTTGAAGATTATTTTCCTTTAGAACTTGAAATACATCATTCCAAGCTCTTCTTGACTTGAGGGTTTGTGCTGAAAAGTCCGCTGTGATTCTGATGGGCTTTCCTTTATAGGTGATTTGTTTCTTTTCTCTAACAGCTTTTAAGATTCTACTCTTATGTTGAATTTCTGGAATCTTGACTATGATATGCCTGGCTGAAGATTTTTTTTGATCGTGGCTAATTGGAGTTGTATAAGCCTCACTTATCTGAACATCAAATTCTTTTTCTCTACCAGGGAAATTTTCTGTGATAATGTCTGTGAACAGTGTTCTGATGGCATTTATGCTATCTCCTGCTTTTTCATTGACTCCAATCAATCTTAAGTTACTCTTCTTTGCATCATCTAGCAGCTGCTGGATTGATTTTTCATTGTCCCTTGCTATTTTTAAGAATTCTTTCTTTTCACGATCACTAATTGCAAGCCTGTCTTCTGTATCTGAGATCCTGTCCTCACATTGGCTTAATCTGCTACAAATACTTTCAATGGAATTTTGGTTCTCCTGGATATCTGCTTGAATCTGCTTTATGGAGTCCATTTCTTTCCTATGCTGAGCATTCATGGCTTCCATCATTTTCTTAAGCTCGTCTATTTTTTTGTCTGTGTCTGCTCTAGCATCCATAAGCATGGTCTTCATTGTGGACATTATCTCTGTAGTTATCTGAGAAATTATTTCTGATTTAAATTTTTCCAGCGCCTCATTCAACTGCTTTGTTGTTACCACTTCAGAGATGTCAGGTGGGTGGCTTTCGGTTTGTCCCACCTCACTGCCCCCTGGGTTTGCCTTTGGTGAACTGGATGTGTGGGGTTGCATCTTGTTTAAGTGTCGTCTCATTTTCTTTTCTTTCTTTAGTTTAATTCCTGGGTTTCTGTTTGTAAATTGCCTATGGTAGGTTGCTTTATTGCTAGTATTTCAAAGTCTTAGGAGATGGCTACTTCTCTGAGGTATCTTCCAGGTGTAGCTTATTTTTGGGTTTTGAGCCTGCTGCAATATCCTACCTCTTCAATTTGTTGGAGATAAGAAGTTACTGCCTGTTTGGCCCAGTCCTTGGTTCTTTGGTTCTGTGCCACAGTATTTTCTGTGATCCTTAGACAATCTCAGTCTTGGAATACCAGGAAGAAAAGCGCCAGTCAGTGTGTCCTTCTCGGCTGGTGCTTCTCTGTACCGCGGCGTCTCGCGTTACTCCGCGGAGGTCCCCGCTGGAGCCATGGATGGAGTGGCGGCCGCCCTGAGTTCTGAGCTCAGCTGCTGCCCTCCCGACAATGGTGCCCAGCTAGTTACTCTCTCGCGCGGGACGGCTGGGCATCAGCAGTCACCGCCAGTCAGTGTGTCCTTTACGGCCACTGCTTCTCTGTACCGCGGTGTCTCGCATTCCTCCGCGGAGGTCCTCACTGGAGCTGTGGATGGAGTGGCGGCCGCCCTGAGTTCTGAGCTCAGCTGCTGCCCTCCCCCACAATGGCGCCCGGCTAGTGGCTCTCTTGCGCGCCTGACGGCTGGGTGTCAGCACTCACCGCCAGTCAGTGTGTCATTCACAGCCGCGCTTCTCTGTACTATGGCGTCTCGCGTTCCTCCTGAGAGGTCCCCACTGGAGCCGTGGATGGAGTGGCGGCCGCTCTGAGTTTCAAGTTCAGCTGCTGCCCCCCCCCAGTGGCGCCCGGCTAGTCGCTTTCGCGCGGGACGGCTGGGCATCAGCACTCACCGCCAGTCAGTGTGTCCTTCATGCCCACTGCTTCTCTGCACCGCTGCTTCTCGCTCCTCCGTGGAGGCCCTCGGGGGCGCCGGCAGTCACCACGTGTCCGCAGATTTGAACCATTTCTGTCGCGCCGGGATTCCCGACACAGGGAAAAGGCGCCGGTGGCCACCTCCTTCTTCTTTGTTGGGGTTTCTCTCTTCACTTTCTCCGTGGGCCCCAAACTGCGCTTCAGATCTTTCCTGGGTCCATGGGAGCCGCTTCCCTCTTTCTTGTCCTCCTCTAGTCACTATATTCCAGTGTCTGGATGGCGACTTTTGCAGAGGTTCACTGCCTGCTTCTTACAGATCCGCCATCTTTTTTCCATCCGGGGCTTGTACTCTTGAAACAGTTTAGTTCATAGAAAAAGATTTGGTAGATTAAGAAAATGCCACAAAAGTGGGTAAAGCCTGAGTGTGGTCTGAAAGTTTCAGAACAGAAACAGGATGCCTGACGGTGGAGGTAGAGTGGTTGCAGGCAGGAACCAGCCTGAGCAAAGTTGAGCATTGGCTACGTTGGGTTCCTTTCCTATTTCCTCGTTTGGGCAATGTAAAGAGTCCCTTACATTACTGCCCGCAGTGTCCTCAGACAAGAGTAACAGTATCACCTGTCAGGTAGCGTTTGCTGATTATAAGCCACCTTAAATTCACTCCAGCTAACTAAAGCCAGAATCTGTTGGGATCTCTTGACCTTCCAAACCTCAGAAAGGACAGGAATCAGTGAAGTTGCAGGGACCCAGGGGACAGCAACTGATAGGCAGTATTGCCAGACTGCTGCTGTCAGAATAGACTTATAAGAGCTATTTTTCCCTCCTTGTTCAACCTGATCAAGAGTCAGATTCCTGAGAGAGTCTGGGAAAAGCACAGGCACACTGATTGATAGCGCCGGGGGAGGGGTTGTTCCCAAGGGGCAGTGAGAGTGTCCAAACTTTGAGAGGGAGGGGTGGGGTTTTTGTGTGTGTGTGTGTGTGGGTACTGAGGGTCGACCTCAGGACCTCGCGCGCCAGTAGGCGCCTGTGCCGCTGAGCGATATTACTGGCCCCTTTTTTGTATGTGGGTTCTGGGAGTTGAACTCAGGACCTTGTGCTTGCCAGGCAGGTGCTTACGCCGCTGAGCCATCTCACCGGCCCAGGAGGGGTGGTTTACAGGAGGGCAGAGCCCACTGTTATCTGCGGCAGGTGGTGAGACATTTGGAAGATGGGAATAAACGCCAGTATCTAGCACAAAGAAGAGACATGGAGCCTATGCATGTCCAGCTGAGGCTGTGGCACCTTCATGGAGGAAGCTGTTTGTGTCCTGTGCTTTCTTACAGGGACAGAGAGCATGAGGAATGGGGACTACACGACAGCCTTTTCTTACTTCCAGAAAGCTGCAGACCACGGCTACAGCAAAGCACAGTACAACATGGGCTTGTGTCATGAGCATGGCAGAGGCACCCTCAGGGACCTCCGCAAGGTACTGTCCCTTCTGCCAGCTGCCCAGAGGGAGCTCCAGAACTGAGCAGTGAGCAGGGGCCGGGGAAAGCATGGCTTCTCCGACCTGGTTGCAGTCTAGCTATGAGATAAAAATAAGAAGGAGGTTCCTAACTTCTAGGAATTTAGACTCTAAACTCAGGGAGAGCAGGCATCTTGCCTTTTTCTTTGCAGCTGTACCCTCTGGAGCAGCACCTTGATAAATGGATTAATTCTTTAAAAGTAGGATAACTACACAAAGATGGTACACACAAGAATGTGTTTCTTCAAATTGTATGTGAAGGCAAAAGACAAAACAAACAGGCCAAGAGTGGTGGCATGTGCTTTTAGTCTGAGCACTTGGGAGGCTGAGGCAGGAAGATTGCTGCGTGTTCAGGTCAGCCTGGGCTACAGAGTGAGTTCAAGGCCAGCCTGAACTGCATAGTGAGACTGTCTCAAAAAGACAAAACCAAACCAAAACAAACAAACAAACAAAATAGGAACAGCAGCTTTGCATTCCTTCAATACGGAACTGGTTAATTGTGTCTGTGTAGACCTTGAGTGACATGCTGGATCTCTGTTTATTGGCAGGGGAAGTCATTCATGGTGAAAGGTGAACGGCTCTGAGTGTATGTAACATATCTATGGGAATAAATTTGCAAACCTGTACACTAAAATTTTAATGGAGAATGATCTTTAGGAGACAGGATTCCTTGGAATTTATGTTTGTATGTTTAAATTTTGGCTTAATCTGTATTTCTTGACTAATCTGTAATGACTGTATATTATTTTTTAAAATTTCACTTAGAGAAAAAGTACTTAGAGAGCTCCAAGCAGACTGGGTGTTTCTTCTTTTGCCCTAGGCGATCTTTTATTACCAATTGGCTGCCAGCCAGGGCCACAGCCTCGCTCAGTACCGCTATGCCAGGTGTCTACTGCAAGCCCCCGCCTCCTCGGGGGACCCCGAGCGACAGAGAGCACTGTCCATGCTGAAGCAGGCCGCAGACTCGGGCCTAAGAGAGGTGCACACCATTGGCAGGGCCCGTCCCGGGTTGTCGGGGCCATGCGGAGCTAAGAGTGATCAGGATGCCTTTTTCCTTCCTCTTTGCCCACAGGCCCAAGCTTTCCTCGGGGTGCTTTTCACCAAGGAGTCACACCTGGATGAGCAGAGAGCTGTGAAATATCTGTGGCTTGCAGCCAGCAATGGGGTATGCAATCTGTGGTACCCAGGCATGCTGAAGATCAAGTGTGAGCAGAGGAGGGGTTTGGGAGCTGGCATGGAGTTGTGTGCCTAGGCTGTGGTTTGCTGGGAGCCTTGGGCTGACTTCAAACTTTAGCTCCTGCTGACTTACTGTGCGACTCTTGGGCAGGTCCAGTGGCCTGTCAGTGCTTAAAATCAGCTGGGGTCAGAGCATTTGCTCACAGACACTGTTAAATTCTACATAGCAGGGTTCCTCTCCACCCTGTCAGTCGTTAAACATTTACCAGCACACTATTGGACGGGGCACTTCTTGTTTTAAATGTTTCCTTACCTTTAAAATCAACATAATTGGGGCTGGGGATGTAGCTCAGTAGCAGAGCTCTTGCCTAGCATGTGTGAGGCCCTGGATTTTATGCCTAGTTCCACCAGAAAATCAAACAAAATTGCTCAATAAAATCAACATAAAGGCAAGGCTTGGTGGCACATTCCTATAATCCCAACTACTTGGGAGGCTGAGGCAAAAGAATTATAAAGTCAAGATCAGCCTGGGCAAGATCCTATCTCAAAAAATAAAATAAGCCTGGCATGGTGGCGCATGCCTGTAATCCCAGCACTCCAGAGGCTGAGGCAGAAGGATCGCTTCGAGTTCGAGGCCAGTCTGGGCTACAAAGTGAGTTCAAGGCCAGTCTGAACTGCATAGCAAAAGCCTGTCTCAAAAAGACCAATAAAATAAAAAGGTCTGAGTTATAGCTCAGTGCTTCCTGGGTTCAGTTGTTCAATCTCCAGTACCATGCACACGCGCACACACATACATCAACAGCAGTATAATACCTGTCTACTACTCTACAGGATTTTTGGAAGGATCGAAACCTAACTGAGGTAACAGATGTGAGAGTACTTTGTAAGCTGTACCAGCAATTAGTGAGTGTGTCATTGTAAGGAGTGCTGGTCTGGAGAAGTCAGACACATAAGGTGGGCACACTAAACAGTTGCGAGGGAAAGGGATGTTTGATTGTCCATGAAATGCAGCCTGCATAACCCAGAGTTTGTTCCACTAGCATTAAGGGAAACATGGTTAATTGTGTTTGGGAAGTACTGAGTTAAACAGCTATCTGTTTTGTTTTGAGACAGGGTCTCACTATGTCGTTCAGGCTGGCCTTGAACTCACTATGTAGCCCAGGCTGGCCTTGAACTTGCAGCTATCGTCCTGCCTCAGCTTCCCAAATGTGGGCTTACAGGCAAAACAGCTATCTTTAATGCAGCAAATCTTTGAGCTTTATATAACTGAGAAACATTAAGAAGGTGACCTGTGGTTTGCTGAATTCCTCAAGTATATTAGACCAGTATCTGGTTGCATTTGTACCTTGAAGGGCCAGGAGTCCTGGATTAGAGCAAGCATTGTGCCTGCACTGTAATTTCCTACATAGTGACTGCTGCTGCTCTTTGTTTTCTGGTTTTACTGAACCCTTGAGCATCAGAATACTGTGCCTTGTCCACTCTGTTGCCCATAGTATCCGTGATAGCTGTCAGAAAGGGACCAGTGTCACCAACCAGTACCTGATAACTATGTCTATTCTTCCTTCAGGAGCCCCCCGTAGCCTTCCTCTGGTGGGATGGGCCTGCAGTCCACGCTCTGGGTACACCTGGGGGCTCCCTGGTCTGCCTGGGTCAGACCAGCACGCTGAGAAGAGAGGTGCACAGAGGGATGCCTGTCACCCATTACATGTTGGCACCCATAGCTCACACCCTCCCATCTCCAGGGAACTGCGTCTCCCAGGCCTGTCCTGAGCAGTACTGCATTCCAGGGGTGCCCTTCCCTCTGCGGCATCCTAACCTGGCTGTATCCCTGAGTCCACCGCATTGATTGCAGAGACTTTACCTGTGTGGCATGGAAGTGGAGGCAGAATTGTAGCAGAAATTTGACTGTGGAAGGTAGAAGAGAAAAGGGACCATGATTGGGAGTCCACAGAGTAGGTTTTGGTTTTCTTTTTCAGTTGGGAGTTTTCATATGATGAAAATATTTCAGTAGAGAAGGAGAGATTAACTAATGGAGATGATAATAATAGCACTGATCTTAAGCACTTTTCATATTATAACACAAAAACTTAGTAAGATAGTGCTGTTATTATCACCACTGTATAGATGAGGAAACTGAGGCACTGAGATGTACAGTAACATGTCTGAGGTTAGCCAGCTGATAAGTGGCAGAGCCAAGGTTGGAACCAGGCTGACTGGTGTCGAGCCTGGGCTCCTAACCGCCTACCTGTTCTCTCAGATCAGCGCGGCCCCAGAGCTCAGGGCAAGGGCTCAGACTGTAGGGGAGGAGAAGAACCCGCTCTGTCACTGGTGCTTCTCAGCCCTCATGCAGAGAGTCAGGAAGGCAGAGAGGCCTCTGGGAAGTGGACCGTCCTCCACCGTGGCCTCCTGCTCTTTCAGGAGAGTGCAGGAGAGACTCCTGGATCCCATATTGGGCTGAGTAGTACTGCAGCCTCCTGTCAACTGGCCCCACAAGAGGAGCCACCACACTTGCGGCGAGCCCGGGGCCTGTGGCATCTGATGGTTGAGATCCCTTGGAATGCGGCGGGCCTGGGCTGGGCCTTCCCCGTGTGTGGATGAAGTCCCAGCATGTCTGACTCACCTTGCTCCTGGCTATTTCAGTTCCTCATCCCTGTTTGTGTCTGTCCATCTTCTCCTTCAGGACTCACAGAGCAGATACCACTTGGGAATTTGCTATGAGAAGGGCCTTGGTGTGCAGAGGAACCTGGGAGAGGCCGTGAGGTGTTACCAGCAGTCGGCGGCTCTGGGAAATGAGCCTGCCCAGGAGAGGCTGCGGACCCTCTTCTCCACGGAGGCAGCGGGTACAGATGCACGTCCAAGCCACATGGTTCCTCTCCTGAACTCGGTGCCCTGTGAGACACCACGGGAGGGAAGAAGCCCCTGGTCTTGTCATTTCTGTCCCCAGCGATGGTTAGGGGCACAGCCTTTAGAGTCAGGTCACCCTGACTGCTGTCATCGACCGGGACTGTGTGTCTCTGAGCCTCAGTTTCTTTATCTCTGAAAATGAGGGTTACAGTAGCACCTAACTCCTTAGCTTGTTGGGAGGATTAAGTGAGATGACGATAATGGACTTAGCGCAGCCTGACACACAGTGGGTGCTGAACGGTGGCTGTTCTGGTAACTTCTTAGGAGGCTCAGTGCCCTGGGTGCTCTGAGTGACCCTTCCGGGACTCCAGGGTCCACGCACTCGTGAGTCTCTGGGGCTGGGTTGGGTTAACAGTGCCAGGGGGGAGCTGAGTCTTGAGAACTTTTTTGCTCCAAAATAGAAGTCTGAGAAGTCTGAGAATACCGCCTGAGTGAGCACTGCTATCACCCCTTCTTGTAGCCCTCAGGCCCAGCCACCCAGCAGCTACAGGGTTGAAGTCTTTCTCCAGCCCCTCCCTCTGCAGCCTGAACCCCCTGCTGGCTGGCGCCTCAGGCCTCCCTCACGCGTGGAGCACCGGGAACCTCAGCCACCTGTGCAGGAGCCCGCATCTCAGAGCCAGCCCGGGAGCCCGCGGCAGCACTGTCCCCTCCTTGGAAAGAAGTCTCGTAAGACTGGGTTTTGGCTAAGGTGAGATAAAACGGTCACTGGGGCCAGAGGGGAGGGGGCAGGAGGTTGGAGAACAGAAAGAGGTGTCAGTGTCCCTTTCCAGAGGGAGCCAAGGTACCCAACACTGTGACCGCTTCCCCGTTTGGTAGCCTCACAGATGGGCCTTGGCGCATTCTCAGCTATTTCTAGTCCATGCACCAAAGGATTTACTGGGTAACCTCTGAAAAACTGCAGGAGGGTACAGAGACCCTGTTCTTCACCTTGGCCTTTGTCTTTGAGCAAATCGCTTACTTTCTGCATCCCTGTGCCTCAGTTTCCTCAGCCCCAGACCACACTGTCGTTTCCCAGTGTACCTCTGGTAGTTCATGGGAAGATTTCAGGTGGTCTGCAAGTTAATATTTTTTATTTTAGTGGTTATATATTTAATGTATGATATGAAATATGACTACCATATTGATCTGTTACAGATACTTACAAAGCTAACTTATAAAAAATTGGGAATCAACTTAAAGAGAAACAGTGTCTAGCCAATGCAGTGTCACACACCTCTAAACCCGACTTGTTTGGGAGGCTGAGGCAGGAGGATCACAAATTTGAGGCTAGCCTGGGCAATTTAGTGAGACACTGTCTCAAAATAATAATTTAAAAAGGCAAGGAGCCAGGCATGGTGGTGCACATCTGTCATCTCAGTGCTCTGGGAGGCTGAGTCAGGAGGATCACAAGTTTGAGCCCAAGTCTGGGCAACTTAGTGACTTAGCAAGACACTGTCTCAACATAAAATAAAGGGTTGGGGTTATAGCTCAATGTGAAGGTCCAGGGATCAATTCTCAGTACCACTGAAAAAATTAAAAGGCTGCAGATGTAGCCTCGTTGGCAGGGCATTCGCCAAGCATGTGTGAAGCTCTGGGTTCAATCCCCAGTAGCAGGAAAAAAAGAAAAAGAAAAACTTGAAAAATATTGTACAAGGGGAGAACAGATCTAGAGAGGCGGCAGAAGTTGCGGGGGTGGTTCTATGAATGGCTGAAACTTGGGAAACACCAAATCGACTTGTCTCTGAGACTAGCTCCAACATTTGCATGTATTCGTCCCGATGGACTCACAGTGGTTTTCATTTCACCTTTGGTTTAGGAGGAGGGAGTTTCTTGCCTGAATGCCTGCATGTATCTGCTTGACTTTTTCAGACCTCGCCTCGGCCCTAACGATGGAGCCTTTGAGTTCTCAGAATATCATCACTTGTATCCCAGAGAAGCCAGTTATCCATTCGCTGTCCCAAAAACCTTGAGTACCTCCCCAGCACTGTAAAGAGGAGGGGAGTGTGTGCAGACCTGGCTCCACCACTTGCCTGGCCAGGTCACCTTGCAGCAGTGACTTGGTTCACTAATATCGTTTCCTTAGTTGTAGACCAAGGGCAGTGGTGTGTGCCCCCCCTTCCGTCATAGGGCCACTGCTGGGCATTTCACCGCAGAAAGGACTCGGTGCTTGCTTAGACCCTGGAGGCAGAGTGATGCCCGCGATTGCACGGCCTCACGAGACTCCAGGCCAGAATGAGGCCCTGGGCCTCCTGACTCCTGGCCCAGGCTTCTGTTCTGCAGTTCACACTGTCATTCTGTGTGAAAGCGTCATTGTCGTCCTACCGATACGAGGGTAGAAATAGAGATTGGGCACCTGGAGTCTTGGAGCCAGAGAGTGTAGACTGTGAGTCCTCACTTGGGAAAGGCGAGCCAGAAGTATATGGGCATTTAATAAAACAGCTCGTGGATTATCTCATCACTCTCGCCCTTGAGTGTGTTGGTGAGAGCCAGGGAGACGAGAGGGGAGGCTGAAAGGCAAGGCTCCATCCTCATCTCTGAACTCTCCATTAACCAATTAAAGGGTCTTAAAAGCTTCTTCAGGAGAGAGACTTAGGAAAAAAAATGATTTCTGAGTCAACGCTAATGACTCCAATTACCGAATTTGTGAATAGCTGTTCCCTGGCTTCTGGATTTAGCCCAAGTTTAGTAGCATAGATGTGGTGGAGGGGAGGGGAAAGGAAAGACAGGAGCAGCTCCTCCAGTGACCGCCTGCATGGAGGAGCCAGCTCGCTTGGCCAGTGCAGAGGAGGGAGGGTTTGAGGGGAATGCTGTCCACTTCCCTCTCTGCTGCCAACCCCCACCTCTCCCAGTCTCAGAAGAGGTGCCTTCTACACTTTTCTAACACCTCACTCGCCTCTGGAGCCCCAGGGCTCCCCTGCCTCCTCCGAGGGCTGCCCTGCACCCTGTCCTCCCCCTCCTTTGTCCCCTCACATGGCCACCTCCCGAGGTGGTGCTCCTGGTAGCAGGGCCCCCAGCATCTCAGCGTCCGCACAGTGCTCCGTGCAGTGCAGGGGCTCAGTGCTGTTTTAAGCCACGCAGTGCACTAATCTCTCAGCCAAAAAACAAAAGGTTTCTGTGGTCAAATAAGTTTGGGAAACACCAAACTAGATGTCCCCTTTTTATAGATTCACAGTACACATCAGCATATTCCCCGTTCCAAGAAGCCCTGCAGTGAGAACACTGTTAACCCAGTGTGTACCTCACTGGTCTGAGACAGCCCGCCTCCCTCCTGGGCACCCTCGGAAATGTCACCACTTTCTTTCCTGGTGGTGCCACACTTACCAGTTGCCTCCCCCACCTGGGGTATTTCAGGCCCTGATTCCTGCTTCCCTGCCCATCCCCGGGGCCACACGCACTCCAGACGGCCTGGCAGCCTGTGGTGATGGCCCTGTGCCGCTCTCCCTCACGCTCAGCCACTGTGGGTTAAGCGTGACCTGCATCTGGGGAGCCTGAGGTACAGCAGGGTATTTCCAAGCTGAGAAGGAAGAGCCTGTCGCGGTGGAGAGCGAAAGGTGGAAGCTGAAAAGAGATGCTGTCAGGGACCAGAAACCCGTGGCTGTGCAGTCACTGTGGTCTTGATTCAGCCCCAGGAGACTGGCTTTGTGGGCAGAGTGGCAGACTGGGGAACTGCTGTGCTTCTGCCATTAAAATTCTTTTATTAAGGACTTGTCGTCAATGCCCTGAGGGGAAATGTGGGAGGAGAACAGGAGGTGGCCCTGCGTCGGGCCAGCCTGGCTCAGGATTCTGGTGGACCTAAGGATCAGGGCCTGCAGCCTTTATTCATTAGACCTTTGAGCAAAACTTTACTGCCTCAGTTTCCCTATCTGGACATGTTCTTTCCAGGGATCCCTGACACTGATAGGAACAAGGCTATTTGATTCATTAGATCTTCCAAGCCAGTATAGTGCAGAGCACTTAGCAGATGTTCAGGAAATATTTATTCAACAAACGAGAGTGATTATTTGCACTGCATCTCCACCCAATGCCCGGCGAAAACCTACCCAGAACATAGTAAGTGTTTTAAATAATGTTGAATGGATGAATGAATGACTCCAGATATCCCTCCCTCTTCCCCCAGCTGTTGATCCTGTTACTTTCTGGCACTTAGCAATTGTTCAGTAAATAATAAACACAAAGTGTTTGTTGAATGAATGTTTATGGTCGTGTCCTTCCATTACATCAATACCTAGTAGGGGCTGGAAAGCCCTGACCTATTTTCTAGGTGCACAGTGTGTTCCAGGCTGAGCCTGTGCTGAGACTCCCTCTTCCCCCATCTTGTCTTTTTGGGATTTGGTTCCCTCCAGAGTCCCCAGGGTAGCAGCTGCCATCTCACTCTTGTTTCAGCTGAGGAAAGGTAGGGTCAGTGCACTGCCAAGCTGAAGTTGGGTGACAGACGAGGAAGCCGTCTGTCAATCTCCGAGCTGCCCCAGGCTTGGCATGAGCTGTGCATTGCACTACTGGTGCTGAAGAATGGCTGACTATTGATAAAAAATGTCCCTCTGTGCTTTCCAAATTAAGACGACATTTAACTGAGTGCTTGCTGGCTTGCCTGCTCTCTCAAATCTCCCAGGAGACAGAGCCCATCTTGGTGGAAACTCTATTGAACATGTCCAGAGTCTCAGCTTTGACATCTTGGCTGATGTCAAAAAGTTTCTGTAACCTTCCTGTTCAGCACACCCAGTTCTGTCACCATATGTACACCATTCTCAGCCTGTTACTGGGGAAAGTGCTGGTGTCAGCGTGCTAGGAGGGGGCCCACGGTGTAAGAGAGAGCTCCAACCCTCACATTAGAGCCCCTACCCTGACCAAAGATCCATTCGCCTCGGACTGGGGCAGCTCTGCACTGTGCTCCACAGGGAAGGGAGGGCTGAGGATCGACGTCCAGGACTGCAGTGGTCCTAAATCTTACTAATGACACAGACCCCTGTGAGAATGTGATGACAGCATCTACTCTTTCCCAAGGAAAAATGCAAATCCTCCCAATTTTGCAGGCAGTTCAGCAGATTCATAGATCCAGAAGCCCGACTGAGGACCCCAGTTCAGTAACCCTTGATGTATTAGAAGGAACAGCATTCTAAATCCCAGATCAGATACCAGCTCCACCACAAACCTGCCATGTGGCCTTGGACGAGTCTGCTGTTTCTTTCTGTATCTTTGGCCATAAAATGAAGATTTGAAATAGCTAAAGTTCAGATTCCTTTTACTACAATGACCCACATCGTGGAGGTTCGGATAGTGTCCTGGAGCAGTGCTGATAACCTTTTACAGGTCACATGTTCCCTTGGGACTCTCATGAGAACTTTGTAACCTCTGTGTAGAAAAATATCTACAACACAAAGTTGTACTTGGCATTTAGGGAGTTCAAGGACTGTAGTTTTAGGACTTGAACGAGTGCTGCAGTGGTCCAGTGCATCCAGTGACCCAGCTGCAGCCGTGGTTCCAGCATCCTCTACCCCCCATTTCTTCTCTCCTCAATCAGCGTCAGCTCTGCATTGCAAATCCACTAATGGTGGGAGGGCAGTGGTCAGCATGGTCCATTTTATTTATTTATTTAATGATCCACCTTAGTACTATAGTTTTCAGACTTTGCTTTTACATAATGGGACCATTTTTTCCCCAGTGTAGTCCTACCTGGAGCTTTAGTACAGATACCAGGGGACTCTGCCACCTTTGTTTACACATTTATTCATTCACACAGCTATTCAACAGATATTTGCCAAATGCCGTTCCGTGCGAGGTATCTTGCCTGGTCAGGCTGGAGACCCTGTCTGCTTGGTTTCCCTTAGCCTTTCTCAGTGAGCTGCAGAACCAGCTCTGTGGACCAGCTTGAAAACCACTGATCTTTAAGATCACTCTCACTCAGAGTGAGGTGGTCAGGAATCCTAAAGTGCTTAACTTCAGGGGGCCTCGTTTTCCTCATCTGTAAGATGGAATAATGATGCCACACTGCACCCCAAATATATGACTTTCATTATCCCTAGTTGGAGTTGATGAGCACTGAGCTCCAGCACTTGGGGTGGGGGTGGGGAACTTCTGTCTTCGGTGTCCAGGAGAGCTGCTTGGAAATTTCCAGGAACATTACGAGGCTCAGCCTTGGGAAAATATTTGCTGTTTTTGCACTGCCCCTTCTCTGGAAGGTTGGCTGTTGTCAGTGTCGATTTCACAGACCCAGTTCATGTACTCCTCTGGGGCCTGGATTCACAGGGCCCAACCTGCTGTGACAGAGGAAGGTTTACTCGTAAACAGGGTTTGGGAATGATGAGTTCTGCACTGAAAGGACTACTTTCTGGGGAAGGGCAGGGCCTGCAGCAGGTCAGATCCAGGTTCCTCCCACTCTGTGCTTTACAAGTGCAGAGTTGCGTGATCCTGAGTGGCTTTGGGGACATTCAACAGTGTTCCTGAGGGGAGCTCAGCAAGTCCACTGCTGTTCCACTGGCAAAAACTCACCCATGGGGCTTTTCTTTTTCCATTCCTTGGCTGGCAGTCTAGTGCCAATGTTGAGGGCATGAGTTTTGTGTCGGGCCAGCCTGGGTCCAATCCTAGCTCTGCATCTATTCCCTGTTCAATCTTGGGAGTGACACCCAACTTTTCCAAGCTTCATATGCTTGTCTGTGAAGTGGGGATAAGAATACCTCTCTCCTAGGATGGCAGGAAAATCAAGTCCTATTGTAAAGCCTGGTACTTAGCTCATATAAATGTAGAGCATTTATATGAGCTTTTTTTAATCCTGGTCTTCCAGCTGAGAAGCAGATTACTTGATAACAGGGGAGTGGGGTCAAGAGCACACAAGTCCATCATCCGCATGCCTGTTGCTGCACCGGCATGCCCCACTCCTGTCAAGCCCGGTGTGACTTTCTTGCCGGGGATGGAATAACAACTCTCTGTTACAATTCCTTCCTCCCTCTTGACAGGTGCAAACAGGAAAGTGAGCAGCCGTTTTTCCTTTGTTTGTAGGACAGAGAGCACTGCCTGGTGTCCCCAGAATCTAGTCCTCTGCCTCTGTTATTTAACAAAGCCCCCTTCCCTGCTTGTGATCCTCCGAGGCATCTGTTTCCACTGAGGACCGGCCCTTTGCACTATGTGTTTTGCCAGCAGACACCTCTGCCACACTGTCCCTGGTCTCCAAGATATTCCCAGGGCACCTGACAAGGGGCTGCTCTGCTCAGTCAGTTAGCTGTTAGTCCTGGTGTCCTGCCTCCTCTGTTGGCCATCAGTAGTCATCCTGAAGTTCTGGGGCCAGCTCTGGTCGGTGAGTTTCAAGATTTTAGAAAACAGCTCATGTCCCCCTGATCCTTGGGGCCTGGGCTCTGTAGCATGTCCCAGGAGCCTCCTTCTTGCATCCAGAGGCATCCAGAGGCCTCCGGCTGTGCTCATAGGTACCTGCTTCTGCCACTTCCACTCCTGTCCTCAGCCCCCTTCTTTCCACCTGGGCCCCCTGGCACCTCCGTCCCCAAGGCCACACTGGTGGCCAGGTCCAGACTGAGGGTCCTGCCACAGACCGAGAGCCGCCGCAGCGCCTCGGAGGCAGCCTCCACAGGCACCTCGGAGCGCTGCTCCAGCAGCATCTCCAGCAGCGAGCTCATCTCCGAGAGGAAGGTGCTGGCAAGCCGTGAGCCCGTTGGGCTCAGCTCAGGTGCTGCTGCCACCTTGCCAAAGGTCTGGAAGGTCCTCGGCTCTTCTGAGACTGCAGCATCTGGGGACATCACATTATCTCGGTAATTGGTGGTGAGTGGCAGAGACAGCCTTGCCATCCAGGCTGGGTCCGGGGCGCTGAGCCGGTCCAGGGCCAGGCCTGCAGGGGACAGAGGGACACAGTGAGGGTTCAGCCGCAGAGAAGGGCCAGGCGGGCGAGGTAGGGCTGTGAGCAGGGCAAGGGAAGGGGACGAGGGAAGGGAAATGGCAGAGGACAGAGGGGGTGGTGAGGCGGGGACAGGAAGGAAGAGGCCCTGACAGGGAAGCTTGTTGGCAGGAAGGCTCCCGACAAAGTGACAAAGCACCAAAGTTCCTGGTGGGGCCACATGGGAGGCAGTGGCAGGAGGAGGATACTGAATTAAGGAATTCTCCAGTGTGTCTGAAGAACTTCCCTGCTCACAGTGTGTTTCAGGCCTAGGCGTCTTCCCCTTGCTCAAGGAGGCTCGCTCCATGGAGAAACTTCTTCCCTGGTGGCACCCACTGATCCCCTTTCTTAGTCAAAGCTGGAGTTCTTGGCTTGGCACCGCCTTCTGTTCATATCCATTGTA
Organism: Erethizon dorsatum; assembly: GCA_028451465.1. Lineage (NCBI taxonomy): Eukaryota > Metazoa > Chordata > Mammalia > Rodentia > Erethizontidae > Erethizon > Erethizon dorsatum. The sequence continues at coordinate 68,524,979 of CM051838.1, forward strand.
ACACTGACCACTCAGTAGGGACTTGTGTGTCAAACCACTTACATCATTATCTCATGTAAGGTCTGCACGGGCCTTTGAGGTCAAGAGCGTTATCTCCATTTTGCGGATGAGGAAACTGTCACAGCAGTTAAGTCACGCATGTGCTAGGCGAGCAAACCCTGATTTGCCCCCAGATCTGTTAACTGTAGGATTTGACCCCAGACATGATAACTTTGAAGCCGCTGGGACTACACTTCCCGCTCACTCTCTGAAGAGCTTTCTCTTTCCCTTTGGGGTTCCCAGGCCTGCTAGGGGCTGCACTGTCACCACCTGGCCCACACCCTCAACTCCTCCTCACCCTTCACCTCTCAAGCAGGAGGAAACCCTGGCCTTGTATCAGACTGGGAAGGGGCTGACTGCCTGGGGCCCGTCCCAGGAAAATGACCCTGGCAGTGGCAGTGGCAAAGCAGTTTGGTGCCTAGGAATTTAAAAAATTGTCCCCTAGATTCCCAACGCCACCTTCATACTTTTCCTATGTATTCAATAGAAAATCCTGTCTCAGATCTGATGTCAGAGGGAGAGCCAGAAGAAAGAAAGGAATGTGTAAGTTTTATGGTTAAGAAACAGTATCTTTAGGGAAAAAGAGGCCACACATCTAATTTAACATGTATTTAATGTTTGCTTTTGGTAAGCAACTTTAAAATCTGTACAAGATTAAAAGACAAAGGAGGCCAGGCATGGTGGCACACACCTATAATCCCAGCACTCTGGAGGCTGAGGCAGGAGGATAGAAAGTTCAAGCCCAGCCTGGGCAACTTAGTGAGACCCCCATCTCAAAAAAGGGCTGGGAATGTAGCTGAGTGCAAAGGCCCTGAGTTCAGTACCCAGTACCAGGAAACAAAATAAAACAAAAACACTGGAAGGAGATAGGCCAAATTACCCCTGACAGGAGTGACTTCTTTTCCTCCTTCTTGTTTATCTATATTTTTCTACATTAACTGACTACTGCTTCTGTAATTTGAAAAAAATTATTCCAAAGTACAGCTAATCATGTTTTAATATTGATAAATGATTCTGTGTCTCTCAGTTCTGGATTGTGCAGGCTGGGAGGCAGGCTTGGGTCCCCGCCCTACTGGATCTTGGGGTCTGGCCTCATGCCTGGGACTAAGCGAATGTCTGTTGAATGATTAATGAACATAAATATCGATCCTCGACATTTGCGAACCGTAAACCCTGGTTCCCTGAGACTGAGGCGATAAGGTTGGATGGAGTTCTGGGCGGTAAGAATCAGACCTTTCCTTATACGCCGCTCTGAAGAGCGATGCTGAACTCACCTGGCTTCACCCTCCGAGCCAAGCTGCAGGGGGCTTTGGGTCCCGTGGGTTTAACTTCTCAGCTTTGCCGACTAGCAGTACTGTGACCTTGGGAAAATGGCTTAATCTCTCTGAGCCTCCTTTTACCCTCGAAAGTGTTGAGAAAGTAACACTCATCATTGTGAGAATTCAGTGAGCTCATCCTACCATAAAATGTTGTCCTCATCACACCCTCAAGTGGGGCTTTTATCTGATCACCGAGACTCTGCCTCCACCCCGGCCTGAGTGAGCAGCAAAAGGCTTTGCTATCCCTGCTCCCCCCCCCCCCGTCCTTCACTGCTCAGTGCCCCTTGGGCTGTGGAAGGCAGGGCAGCTTGGGGGCCAAGTCCTCAGATTTCAGTCCAGAGCTGAAATAGAGATAGAGATAGAATCCAAAGCTCTATCTCCTAACTCTATGAGGGTGCTGAGCACTCGAAAGTGGCTGGTGTGACTGAGGAACTGAATATTTCATTTTATTTAATTTTAATTTATTTAAATTTCAATAGCCACAGGTGGCCAGTGGCTACTGTATCAAATGGCACAGCACTGTAAAATTTAGAGTTACGCTCCTGTACTAGTAACCACATGCTGCACAACCGTAGGCAAATTATTAAACACCCTTGACCCTCAGTTCTTTTCCTTTATGAAATGGGGATAATGAATAGCCCCTCTCACAAGATTTCTCAGGAGAAACTTAGAAAAGGGACTAGCACGTAAAAAGCACACCATAAATGTTAGCTATATTTTTTAACCAAGAAAAGGGCTGTCCCGCCATTCCTTCAGCATGTTTGCAACCAGATGGAGCAAAGAGAAATAGCTCGTTCACTACAAAAACAAAAGCACAGTGCAGGGCAGTCAGGCACAGGGCGCGCTGCCTAATGGATGGATCAGTGTCACAGCGGCGGCGGGTGGGGTGGCTGACAGAGTGTCGAATTAAAGTTCACATTATGTCCTAATTGTCACGATTGTTTCTCTACCAAAACAAAGAATTCTTTTTGTTTCAATTAGAAGTGTTAGCATAGTAGAGAGTTGACTCAGTTGCCAGGGTGAAAGGGCAAAGCAAATACGTAGTTTAGGAATTCAGACTGGCCCAGCTTTGGCTTCCCCTCAGTCACAGAGGAGCTAGGTGACTCTAGGCAGGTTCAGGGTCTGTTCTACCTCTGAGAGCTTCAGTTTGCTCCTGTATAAATGGGAGCTAATAATATCTACCTCCGAGGACTGCTGGGAGGTTTAAGTGAGTTAAGTGTGTAGAAGGTGTTTCCTAGTGCCTGGCGCTCACCAAGAGCTCAGTAATCATTCACAGTTCTTACCATGATTTTTAAAATTAATCACCAAAGTAGAACTTGGTATTTAGACAAAGGAATTCTTTCTGAGGCACCAGGGGAAGTAAAATGTTGCTGATGTTCCTCTCCAGGAATAGAATGGCTGCTTCCCTGGGGTGGATTGGAGCAGAACTCCAAAGCCTCCGCACTTGCGGGAACTTTGAGGACAGAGGCAGCATTGGTCGAGCTGGTGAGTCCCTACCTGTCTGGGGGTCCAGCAGGCTCGACAGCTCTTCTTCTAGCAGCCGCTTCACAGAGAGGTCCTCTTCAGGGTCTAAGGGCCCATCCTCCAGGTCTGGTTCTGCCTGGCCACCAGCCCTGGCCCCTGGGCCACCTGTGTCTGGGACTGTACTCCTGTGAAGGAGACCAACCAGTCACAAGTGGGGAGTTCCCACACGGGTTTGTTCCCTCACGCCAGCATTCATTTGTCCATACAGGGAACTGGTACAAAACCTGGCCTTTTGAGTCAGACCAGCCTGGATTATGATCCTGGCCTTCCTGAATATTCTTTCCTCATCTGTGAAATGGGAATAATAAGTAACATCCACCTCGCAGGGTACTGTAAAGTAAGACCGTGTAGGTAAGGGGCTTCGCGTAGTGCCTGGCATGATGTAAGGACTTGGTAAGCAGAAGTGAATGTGAATTCACCGGTGCTATCACTCGCCACTGTCCCTCCCATGCCTTTGCATGGCACTGAGCAAGAGTTCAATAAACTTCTTGAGCCAGTGCAAGCCATCTACCCATCATCAGCCAGGCAGGGATTTTGTCTGTCCCATTCCCTTCTCTCTCACCAGTGCTGCGCACACAGTAGTTGTTTAATAAACACCGTGGAACAAGTAACTGAACATGTTTTCCTCCATATTTAAGCCAAACCTCACAGCACAAGAGCGTGCCTATGGAGGATCCTGCTGGGCGGGGCATCCTGAAGATGCTCGTAACTCCCACCTGTGCTCTCCTGCTGACTCCACCCTGGCTCCTCTATCGCATGGACCCTCACTGCAGCAGATGCAAAGGCTCCCTGAAGGGCTTTGTGGCTTAGGAGTCATTCCTGGTTGTAGCGCCCACCACCACCACATGGCCATTCCTGCTGCTAGGAAGAGTTTGGGGGGGAGGTGATGACTAGGATTTATTGAGCCATGATTCTTTTTGTTTTTGTTTTTTTGTTTTTTGAGACAGGGTCTTACTATGTAGTTCAGACTGGCCTTGAACTCACTATGTAGCCCAGGCTGGCCCTGAACTCATGGCAATCCTCCTGCCTCAGCCTCCCAAGTGCTGAGATCACAGGTGTGTGCCACCACACCCATGAGCCATGATTCTTAGACTTCACACTATGCAAGGTACATGTGCTGTCTCACTTTAACCATTCACATGTATGAGGGATTTGCTTGTCACCATCCCCATTTTACAAATAAGAAAACTAAGGAAGATTTTACAGCTTGCCCAAGGTCCCCATGGATTAAGCGAAAAGCAAGAATTCAAATCCAAGCCAACATGACTAGAATGTGTGTACTGTTAGGGCTCGGAAAAAGATACCCCAAAATGAAGGCCTCAGAAGCAAAGTTTCTCTCTGACCTTCTCTGACCTGATCTTGTTCTTCATTTCCCATGGGGCAAGCCACAGAAACTAGAGCTCCTCTTTCCTAAGGTGGGTCATAGTAACCAGATCCCCTTTCCTCAAAGGTAGCCATAAAAGCCAAAAACATTAGCCTTAATATCCCCCACCTTTCAATGTAAGAGTTAACCATAAATTCTCTGACCTACCTTGTCTGGTTGTAGGTCATAAGATGCCCCCACTTCCAGGAAGGGAGGAAGGAATGCTATACAGAGAGGCCAAGAAAAATTCAAACAGACAGACCTTGCTGGGTTTCCCGCTTTGTCTATTTCCATTAGATCATACACTTTCCATCCAATCATATTTCACACAGCTGTCCCTGCTTCACTGAATGTAAGCATAAAAATAATTCAAACTGTATCTTTGGGTCTTCAATCCGAAGGCTCCTATTGTCACATAAAACTATGATCAAAAAATTGTTTTATGGTTTTTCTTCTGTTAATCTATGGCCAGTTTATTTCAGCAGACCTAAATACTGAAACTTCAGAGAGAAAATTTGAAGTACCCTATAGTACTCACCCCTGCTGTACACTGCCTCTCACCATCCTTGCAAAGAAGAAGCTACAAATTAGCAGAACAAAAGCACTGAACCAGGAGTCAGGAGCCTTGAGAGCTGGTCCCAGCTTTGCCATTCACTTCCTATGTGACCTTGAGCAAAGTCACTTGAAAGGGAAAGGGCATAGAATTGCTTGTGTACCTGCTAGTGCCAGGAACTGGGATATTTAGAATACATTTGATCGTTAAGTCCTTACAACATCACTACGAGAGAGGTGGCATGGCTTCCATTTTATAGATGGAGATACTAAGTCCTAAGGGATTATCTGAGTGGCTCAGGTTTACATAGCTTGGTTGGATCAAGCTACTCGGAGCCTCCATTTAGCCATCTACATTGAGAAATTAGATTAGATGTGGTCTGGAGCTCTCTTCCTGCCCAAAGGGGCACACCTACAGGTGCACGTCCGTATGTGTTATGTTTGTGTGTCAAGAGAAAGAAAGGTGAAAGTTACAGATTTTAAGTCAATTTATAGCACCTCTTTAATCAGGGGACAGATAATCAGAGCGCAGGATGAAATAATTTCCTTAGTGACTCTGGGTCCTGTAAATACTATAAATACAGCAGCCCCAGGACTCAGCCTCCCGAAGGGGGAGGGACGCTTCCTGCTACGCTCACCCAGGGACCCGTGTCTAGGATATGTGTGCCCTTCCTCCACTCATGGAGGCTGCAGGGGTGCAGGGTGGCCAGTGGGGCCCCAAGACATGTGTGGGGGCTACGTGCTGCTTACCTGCCACCTCCAGGCTTAGCCAAGTACTTATTTCCCCGGTGGTTCGGTTTGGGCTGGAATTGGCCCTGATGCAGCAAGGACAGCAGCTGGGAGATTTGCTACAAGACAGGAAAAATCTGTTGACTCCACACAATTCCGACCCAGCACACTTCCTCGCCGGATGTTTCCCTCAACGCTGGTGCTTTCTTTTTATAGTCTTTCCTCTGGCTTCAGATGTTTGTGTGATCAGATGGGGGATGGATCCTTGTGACGGAGACAAGGACCTGGGGCGCAGGGCCCCTGCCTTGCCATGTCACCTAGGACCTGGCTGTGTGAGGGACAGCATGGGGACCCTCTAAGCCCATCCCCTCGTGTTCATTCCCCCAAGTGACCTGCTCCTAGTCGACTCTGTAGATGGGGCGAAAAAGGCATTTTTTTATTATAAAGGCATATTACTTAGATACAGGTTGTCCTCAAGAGCTATTTTCCCCTTTCAGCGGTATTTGAACACTGACCAATGAATTTATGTGGACCAGAGGTATGACTTTGCAGAGAAGGCAAACAGCACTGTTTAATCATTCACTTGTTCACCCCTTCACCCATCAAACAAGCATTTGTAAGTGCTTGTTTGGGCCAGGCATGGCGCTTGCTGCAAGAATAAGAATGAGAAGAAGATTCTACTGCTGCCCTCTGGGAGCTCATGGCCCATGGTGGCTACAACAAGGAGCTGCATCTGAATGTTGGAAAAGGATGGAGTGCTTAGGAGCAGAGGGGGACCCCAAATGCAACTTAAAACAGGGAGGAAGTGTGTGTGGGTCAGTGGTACTAGGGGAAGTTTATTCCTCTATTTTATTTATTTTCTTTTGAGACAGGGATCTTACTCCTTGGCTTGACCTTGAATTCCTGGGCTCAAGTGTCCTTCTGCCTCAGCCTCCCAAGTAGCTGGGACTACAGCTACACCACTGTGACCTGCTTTCATTTATTTCAACAAATGTTTCTTGTGTTCCTACCACATGCCAGGTAGCTCTGCTCAGACTCAAGGCTCATCAGGAGGTCGGCCGTGGAAGGAGAGTGAGGGCTGGTGAGGGCTGAAGGGCTCAGGCAGGAGCCCTGCAAGCCGAAAGGTTGGAGAAGAGGGCAGAGCTGGTGAAGTGTCAGTGCCAGACCCTTCAGGGCCTTGTGAGAAAGAAGCAACAGACCAAGTCCTGGGAGACTGAGTTCTAGTTCAAGGTCATTTCTAGCCTGTTGTAAAACAACAGGCAGGGTTTTAGACCTACTTAGACCTCAGTTTCCTCATCTCATATCTCTAAATTTAAGGCTAGACTTCTTTACCGCGTTGTCAGCATTAATTAGATGATTTTAAATACGTAAATCTTTGAGAATGCAGAGTTTGGGATGTTACTCTCAGAAATGCTTCTTTCACCCCTTGGGCCCAACCTCACTCCTCCCTGGGGAGGCCCAGAAGTGCCAACGTCAGAGGAGAGCTGGAGGAGGAGGGCGCTGGGACTGGAGTTGTACTGTGCCTTGGGAGGGTCAGAGCCCCCTTGCCTGCCTCAGGGCAGATCCTACCTGCCACCCCAGGCTCCCAGGTGACACTCAGCAGAGTCCCTACATGCCAAGCTCTGTGCTGAAAGCACCATTCAGGGAGGGTTACTTCATAGGAAGAGCCCAGACTCTGGAATCAGTCAGATTCAGGTTCATGTTCTAAATCTGTTCCTGTCCTAGTTCCCGTCTATGTGACCTTGGGGAATTACTTACACACTCTTTTTTTTTTTGGCACTGGGAATTGAACTCATGACCTTGCACTTGCCAGGCATGTGCTGTGCCACTGAGCTACATCCCCAGCCCTACTTACACATTCTGAGCCTCAGTTTCCTTAACAGTAAAAAAAAAAAAAAAAGTAAACAAAATGAGACCCAGGTCATGTGGTGGCTATGAGGTTTACATGGGCCCAGGTATATAAATTATTTGTTAACAGATCCCATGATGGACTCTCAGTAACTGGTGGTATAAAATCTTTGCAGCAGCGCAAGAGAGAAGATACGGTGGCACTCATTTTGCAGGGGTAGAACCTCAGGCTCACAGGCTGCACAGCAATTAGGGCTGGAACTTGAACTCAGATGTGATCCTGCTGGGTGCTGTACTGCTGCCAAGACATGAGCACTGGGCATCTTAGTCTCTTCCCTTCAAGTTGATTCCAAACGGGCACTTTCCTTCCATCACCCAGTGCTATCACCCACACTGCCTGCTCTCTGCTGTCCTGTCTGCCAGCACCCAGCACTGTGTTTGGAAAGCATTTGATGAAATAAGGGAAGGGATGGATGGATGAGGAGATAGAGGGCTCTGGGCAAACTCTGGGCCTCAGGGAGCCCAGGGCATGATTCCTAAGAGAACAGTTAGGCCCTCTCCAGGTGGCTTCCCAGGAAGGGGGAGTGGGAAGGAAACTGTGTCCTTGCTCCACAGGAAACCTGAGTTGATACGCTGGCCAAAGAAGAATGCCTTGAGCGGGCAGCCTGACACAGTGAAAACACTCTTGAGTTCAGAGGACCAGATAAGGGTCTGAACTCAGGTGCAGGATTCCCCATTTGTGTCTAGTAAATCCGGAGTCACTCGACAGCTTGTCATTCATCATCCTATTTAATCCTCAGCCTCCGGGGAGGTAGACCCAGGGTAAGTCTGACACTATAATCCCTGTTTTATAGATGAAGAAAATGAGGCTCTGCTGTTAGAGGACTTGCCCAAGGTTGCCTGGCTCCTAAGTGGCTGTGTTGAAAGTTGGACTCAGACCTCCCCAATTCCAAAGTTATAAGCTTCTTTCTGTTGCTGATCCTGCAGGACAAGCTAGTAAGCATTTGGGGTCAAATGCGATCCTGGATCCTGGAGGCAGTGGTCCCCAGGCTTGCCTGTTTCATAAGGAGTTGGCACAGAGGCAATGAGGGCAGGTGGAGAGCAGGGATGCCGGAGTAACAGCAGCCTTTTGCCGAGCACTGACCGCATTCAGACACACTGTTCTACTGGCATTAAGTCCATTGACTCATTTTATCTTTAAGCAAACTTGGGAGATGGATGCTGTGAACATGGACATCTTCAACAAAGAAGCTGAGAAACAGCTGTGGGTAATGGCTAAGAAGAGGTAGGGCCAGGATTCAGACCGGGGCAACCTGCTCCTAAGTTTGCATTCATAATTGCTACATTTTGTGTCTATTTGTGCCAGGTAGAAGTGCTTACTTGAAATTAACTGATCAAGTGCTTACTTGAAATTAACTGATCAAATCTTCAGGATAACTCTATGAGGCAGAAACTCTTTCTATCATTCCTAATTATTCCTAACTTAACGTTAAGGAAACTAAGGCTCAGAGAGAGTAAGTAATTTGCTCAGGATCACACAGCGAAGATCTGTTGATCCCAGAGTCATTGCTACTCAAAGAAAGCATTCATTATAAAGTGCTGCGTGAGCCTAAGGAATGAGTGTAAGGAATGTGAGGGAAATAGGGATGTCTGAGACTGTTGGCAGGAATCCATGGGTGACCAGGGAGAGAGCTGCCCACGCCCAAGGTACCTGAACAGGAGGAGAATCCACCGTGATCTCCTCCACAGGGTTCCGCTCTGCAAAGGCAGCAACCGACAGCCGGACCAGGCTCCGCAGAATCTGATGGGGGCCTGATTCCTTCTCGGGGGACACTTTGACAGTGAGATTCCGCTGCCGCCTCAGGGTTGCAGAGGAGGATGGTGGGCTCAGTGGGGCCGTCTCGCTGCTCTGCTCTCCAGCCGGCCTTCCTGTGGGGCTGCCCTTCAGAGCCCTTGCTCGTGCCTGGCCTGGGGTGGGTGGGGACTCCAGAAGATTCAGGTTCTCCCGGGAGGCATTCCTCTGCCTGGAATGGTTGAAAAGGAGGTTGACAGTGTCCTGCAGCTCTCGGCTCTCTGCCAGTGCTCCCTGGTTGCCTTGGTTACGCAGGGTCCTATACAGGGTTGGTGTGAGGTGAAAAGGAGCTTGCAGGCAGGGGTCCCAGCCTGCTTCCATCATTGCTTCCTTGCCTACATCCTTGTTAGACTGCCCGACTTGGCCAGGTTCATCTGCCTGGCCCCTGAGCATAGGCACCAAATGGATGTCTGCCTTCTGAATGTGTTTCTGGGGCCTCCTGGGTTGGTGGCGGAAGGTGGACTCAGCTTCCCGACAGTTGTAGGCTCTGTTGTCTTTCTTCTCTGTCCGGCAGATGGACATAAACAGAACCAGGATCAACCCAAAGATGGCCAGCAGTACAGCCAGGCAAATCACCATCAGCACTGATGTGCTCAGGACCCTGGGGTCATGAACAGCGTCCCTCAGGTGGTCGACACTGGTGACAAACATGACCCTTAAAAGGGCTTGGGTCTGCAAGGAGGGGCTGCCCTGGTCCTCTACCACGATCTCCAGCTCCCACTCACTCCCAATGAGGCTGCTGCCATTGGTGATATTGATGAATAGCTGCCCCAGGTCAGGGCTAAGGCCAAAGAGATGGGCCTCATTCCCACTTCGAATGCTGTAAAGGAGCTCTCCATTTGCCCCTGAGTCTGCATCTTTTGCCACAATTGTCACCAACAGGAATGGCCAGGAGCTGTGAGTGGCCAGTGGTAGTGTATCAGCACCTGGTGCGTCCAAGCCATTGGGAGTCTCGACGGGCACCAGAAGGTGGCCTGTGGAGGCATTTACAAGCACCAAGAGGCTGGCCTTACCATTGCTGAGCACAGGTTGAATCACCTCTGGGGCATTATCATTGGCATCCAAGAGGCTGATCCACACAGAGATGCTGGAGGCAAGCTGGGGTTGACCCCTGTCCTCTGCTATCACCCGGAACTCAAAGCTGGCCATCTCTTCATAATCCAGTGACCTCTGGGCAGTGACCTCTCCTGTGTCTGGGTCAATAGCTACTAAGTGAGAAACTGGGGAGTCCTGGATGCAGTATGAGATTTCCCCATTAATACCCAAGTCTGCATCGTGGGCCTTGATGGTGATGAGATGAAGAGAGGGTAGGTTGTTTTCCCTAGTGGAGACCTCATACCAGCTCTTCTCAAACACGGGTGCATTGTCATTGGCATCACTGATCTGAATGTTGAACTGTTTCTTGGCCGATAAGGGGTGGGCTCCTTGATCCTGGGCTAACAGAGTAAGGGTGTACTTGGGCCATTGTTCTCTGTCCAGTGTGGCATTGGTTAGCAGCATGTATGTGTTGCCGTTAGTCCTTTTCAGCCTGAAGTGGTCCAAATCTTGATTCAGCCAACAGTGGACCAGACCATTCTTTCCTGAGTCCAAGTCATCTGCTATGACAAGAGCAACAAAACTGTCCTTGGGAAGAGCTTCGGACACCAGTGACGACTGGGAGGCCCATGTGATGTGGATGCTTGGAGCATTGTCATTGACATCCAGAACCTTGACAAAGACCTTGCAATAGGCTGGGATGGAGTTGGGACCCAGGTCCCGTGCCTGGATATCCACCTCATAGGCAGGATTCTTCTCATAGTCTAGGGGTTGGCGCAGGGTGACCTGGCCTGTCTTAGCATCGACACTGAAGGTGTGCAACACCTCTGGAGGCATGTGCTTGCCAAGGAAGAACTCTACCTGCCCGTTGGGGCCTTGGTCAGGGTCTGTGGCAGTCAGGTTTATGAGGAGAGTGCCAGGGGCAGCATCTTCTCGGATCTGTAATTCCAGTGAACTCTCAGCAAACACAGGGCTATTGTCATTGGAATCCAGGACATTGACCTTGATCAGGCTGGTGCCTGACCTGGGGGGATTCCCACTGTCATAGGCAGTCAGCACCAGCTCAAAAAACGAGCGGACTTCCCGGTCCAGCTCCTTTACCACCATAAGTTCCGCATGTTTGGTCTCATTCGGCCCCACAAAGACATCCAGGGCAAAGTGCTCACTGGGGGACAGGCTGTAGGAGTACACGGTGTTGGAGCCAGTGTCTGGATCAAAAGCTCTGTCCAGGGGGATCCGGGTGTGTAGAGAGGCACTCTCAGAGATTTCCAGCTCCTGCTCACCTTTGGGAAACTGTGGCTTGTGATCGTTGATGTCCAGCACTCGGATCTCCACATGGAGCAGAGCCAGCTCCTCTTTCACAAGCACGTCAAAGGAAACCAGGCAGGGGTCCTGCTGCTGGCACAGCTGCTCTCTATCCAGCCGCCTCATGGTGCTGATCAAGCCATCCTCAGCACCCACCTGAATGGGGAGTGTCTGAGGCAGCTGCAAGACCTGGAAGGTAGCTCTCGCTGGTCCAGGCCTCTCATCCCAGGCCAGTTCCCAGGACAGCTTCCCTATCACTGTGCCAGGTGGCACTTCCTCTCTCACTTGGTACTTCACCATGAGAGTGGCCACCTCCTGACAGTACCCTGGAAGGAACAAGTAGCCACCTGGCCCCAAAAGTCCCAGCAGAAATTGCAGAAGTGGCATCATGCTTACCGCCAGATTCAGAAACCGCTAGAGCTCTTCAAAGTCTGGGCAAGTCCTCCAGTGTTTCCTGGATGGCTTAATTAGCACCGTTCTCCTGCCCCCAGACCAGCGGACACAACCTCGTCCCATAATTAGATGATGGAACGAGTAGGGTTCCCAGGCAAGGCCATCTTCATTGGAAGCGATCTGAGAGGTCTGAGTACCGATGAAGTAAAATCACCAGTCCACAGTAGCAATGATGGACGAGAGCTGGTCCAAGAGGGACTTGACCCAGAAGAGCAGGATGTGGGAATCTAATTTCCAAATAGTTGCTAGGCTGGGGAAACAGAGAAGCAGCTTTTTCCTATGGAAACCCCACCTACAGGAAAAGGGAGGGCTGTGAATTTCAATGCCAATTAGAGAAAGAGCATTTCCTGTGAAGCTGAGTGGCCTGTGCCACGGAGGAGGAGGATGAGGGAGGATGAGGCCAGGGCTCCAGAACAGGCCGGACGGGAAGGTGCTGTCCACACAGCAAGGCAGCTGCTGAGGAACACGGGAGCCTCCCTCCATAGCCAACAAGCCGAGAACTTGAGCTCCCGCCTGTCTCTCTTCCCTTCCTCATCTCTGTTTCTGTCTTTTCGCCATTATTCCTCCCCCCACTCTGGTCTTTTTCCCACACTTATTTATCTCTCAGTCTTGACTTTGCCCTAAATACCCATGTTTGTCTCACTAAGTAGCAGCTGTAATTAACAGAGAAGCCATCAGAACTAAACTGCCTGGGTTCAAATCCTGACTTTCCTATTAGTAGCTGGGTCATTTGGACCGAGTCACTTAACCTCTCTGGGCCTCCATTATCTCATTTTCTGAGTGGGCCTGAGGATAAGCATGGCAGACCTCTTGGCAGGAAATTGTGAGGATTAAATGAAATGATGCATGAAGGGCCTTGGCCTGGGCCTGGCCTGAATCACAAGCAATGACATTATTGCTAGGGTTGGTGTTGTGATCTGCATACCTTATGGCTGCAGCTAGCTCTTGCTCAGGCCCTGGGGCAGCTCTGGCCCACACTGACCCACGAGAGTGCCCATGGCCTTGGCTCCAGAAGCTGTGAGGGCCCGTCTCACCTGACTTGTACAGCTCCCCTCCCCCTTCCCTTCCGGCCCCATCCCTGAGGTCTATTGTTCTCTGCATCTGGTCCAGCCTGAGTCCCTGTCTGGGGAACCCCCGGCTTCTGCTCCTCTGGCTTGGAGACTTTTATACATTTCCCACTCCCACACCTTCCTCTCCCTTTCATCTAAGTCTTTCCCTCCCTTCCTCCAATTCTTCTCTCCCTACTTCTGTTCATAACAGAGTCCCATGAAAAGCAGCTCCCCTGCTGCTCCCTGGAATTGCCCCTGGATGTTTTAAGGTGTCCCTTCCTCCCATTACCCCCCCCCCCACACACACACAGAGATGAGGTCCAGGGAGGAGGTGAGTGGCTAGTTTGCTTGGGTGGCCCTCGAGGTGGCCTTGTTGCCTCTCATTTTTCTCCTCGGTTTGTTGCCCTCAGTATCCTTCCAGCCTTACACACCACCTTGAGGGTGAGTCTAAAGGTTTGTAAAGTATTTGAGGGGCTGTGAATTAAGGCAAGCTTCCCCAGATGGATGTTTGGAATTGGTCTTAGGGGCCATAAATTAAATCAGTCAGGGCTCGTTGGCATGGAGCCCATGGCACCAGGACTGGGGTGTCTGAAGAACAGCCATCTGTCTTCCCTCCAGCTCCCTCTGTCTTCCATTTCCTTTCATCCTATATTCCACCCCAGGAGCTTTCCCAACCATTTCACTGAAACCCATTAAATCTTAGGATCCAAGGTGTCTGAAGCTTGGGCGGCTTTGGGGACCGACAGGCCCTCACAAGCTTTGAGACACTGCACAAATGACTTGACCTCTGAGGGCCTCAGTCTCCTCAAGAGTGTGGCTGTCATCATCCCATGAGTTTACGGTAAGGATAAGTGAGACTCACACATGAAGGGCCCAGTGCAGGTCCTGGCATAGAGAGAGCATGTCAGGACTATGATTTGACCTTTCTTCATCTTCTAGGTTATGCCCCATATGCAGACAGCAATGATGGTCATGAATTTGCTCTCCTGTTTTTTTTTTTTTTTTTCTTTGCTTTAGCCAGGAATCCTCTTTCCCAGGTTTCCCTCTTCTCAAGTTTGACAAGGTGCTGCCTCTGCTATGAGGGGAGCCCAGTGGCCCCTTGGAGTGCAGGGCCATGTTGGGAGCTCATTGCCCTCTAGTGACAGCATATGTGACGGCCTCATATATCCTCTGTACCAGGCAGGTACTTCTGTACCTAACCCTAACCCTAACCCTAACCCCCCAAGGGGCTTCTGGTCTCAGATGGAGGTGAGGGAAATAAAATGAAAGAAACAAGCCCAGTGCAGCTGCTCTGGCTTCAGGCCTGGAGGCCTGGGAGGCTCCTCCTGGAAGGGTGCACGCTGAATCCTGCCCCGTGTGGAGGAGTTAGCCAGGGCAAGGTGGGTGGACAGGGAAGAGGCAGAGCAGGTGGAGGGAGCAGAATGCGCCAAGGCCTGAGGTGGTGATCTGCTTCCTCGTGGTTCTGGGAGGAGGAAGGTGGGACTGGGGACAAAACCAGGGTCATCAGATGATGAAGGGTCTGGGTTCCACGCCAGGGATTTAAAACTTGTCCTGAAGGCCCTGCAGGAGCTTTTGAAAAACTCAGAGCAGGCAAGGAGAACACCATCAACACGCCAGGCTTCGTCCTGAGTGTTTAATCTATATCTTCTCAGGCCGCTCTTACAACCAACCCATCAGGTTGAAGAAGCTGAGCCCAGAGCATAGGTAACTTGTACAAGATCATGTAGATTTGCCCTCCGGAAAGCTGTTCAGCTGTACTCTGGAAAATGGATTGGAAGGAAGCCACGAAGAGGGAGGGAGGCTGGCTGCGTTCTGCAGAGAAGCTTTGATGCGGAAACCTCTAGTGGTGGGAATGTTTTCAGAATGCCATCTGGCGGCCAAAGGCAGAGAAAAGGGCACGGAGGTACAGAAGGTACAGATGGGGGACAGCCCCCTAAACGGGACCTGTGCTGTGCAAAAGGACACAACAGAAGGAGCTACACACGATGACAACAGTATCTCATGATGGAAAGCCTGATGTGGACCAGTGCCCCAGAAAGAAAGAAAGGACTTCATGATTTTACCTGTGTTATCTATACTCCTGAAAAGACAATGTTATACATGATACATGCATATATGATAATTATATGTAACAAAATACATTACCTGTGTCATGTACAATATGTGTGTACGTGCGTGTGTATGTGTTGTGTTGTCTTGACTGGGACCATGGATACAAAAAATGGACTCAGTTCAGAAGAAAGTGTGTATTTGAACTTCATGTGTTGTTTCTATTGTTGTGTGTTTTATTTAAGTTAAGAAGTTAAGACCTCATTTTAAGACTTCAAAGCTAGAAAATGAGGCACTGGCCAGGGATATAGCTCAGGGATATAGCGCCTACCTGGCAAGTGTGAGGCCCTGAGTTCGATTCCTGGTACAAAAAAGCAAACAAACAAACAAAAAAGAAAACAAGGCACTGGACTTTTAACAGGTGATCGGTCACCTCTGGGAACAAGGTCTCCATTTAGTCATTTTTTCTCCTCTCTTCTGGCTGCAGGGCTCTGTTGACCTCTGGCAGCCACATGTCAAGGGGTAAATGGAGCTGCCACTAGAGTTTGTCCAGAAAGGCTTCATTTCTCTGAGTTTGAAAAGCAGGTTTGAAGGAGCAGAGGTAATGCTCTGAGATAGGTTTGAAACAACTGAGAACCTCCCTCAAGTCCTCTGTATGTTTTAAAAGAGGACATAATTGGTGTTGATGCTTTAAGGCCCTGTTCACCCCAAACTTCAGGTTGCTTACACACTAATCCTTAGCCATGGGGAGGACTGAAAGGTGAAGTGGGAAGGATGAGGGTCAAAGGATCTTTTCAAAAGATCTCGGCCTGCCTTGGGCTGGGGATGTACCTGAGAGGTTGTCTAGCATGCATGAGGCCCTGGGTTCCATCCCTAGCAACACAAAAACAAAAACAAGAAAATGCTTGTAGTCTTGTGGTACCTTGTGGTGTCAGGTAAGTAGGATGTCACTCTGCCCCTTTTGGGACTCCTGGGTCAGCTGGATGAAGGTTAGGATCACTGCCCCCTCCCATGAATGTCCTGCTGTACTGGCTGCCCACTCTCAGGGTTCAGGGGTCCAAGGCAGGCTCCCCATCAGTCTTTCCAGCAGCTGCCACAGCACCACACCAAGGCAGCACTGAGAAGCCACATCCTCAGGATATTTCCACGCTGGAGGGTGGAAGGACCATCCAAGCTCAGCCTCTTTTCTCAGCAAGACCTTGTTGTTGAAGTTAGAGCCAATGTGTCCAGGAACCTTGACCGGGGGATTTGGCTAAATGTTCTGGGTTACCTGCTCCTGGTATGGCACTTTGTGGACTTTGTTGGGACAGATGACAGATGTCCACTTCCATGCAATGACACCTCTTTCTGGGCCAATGCTGAGAGAAGAACAAACTTTGCAACAAGAAACTCGCCATGAAGTAGAACTTTTCAAGACATAAAAATACTTTCTGTCTTGGTTAGGAATGGTAGTTCTCAAAAGGGGCCTGGTGTCAGAATCACCTGGAAAGCTTTGCAAAATACCAGGATCGGGGGCTTGAAAACTCATAATTCATCCCCTTCTCATCTGCCAAAGAGTATTCTGTAATTTGCAGTTTAAACCCCTCCACCTTCAAAAAGTCTTCATCTTTCAGATCTTTTGGGTACAGGGTTGGTGAGGTTAGTTGGATCTTTTTATTGGAAAGAGAGGATAAGCAGATATACAGGGTAAAATTAAAAATAGACAGGAGAAGGGAATGTTGAAAGTTGAAAAAGTTATGAAGAAGGGTACACAAGAAAACAACAGAGGCTTCGAAGGACGTCGACTGGAGATAAGAAGGACTTCTGAATGAGTTGTTGCAAACTATATTCTTCATGATTTTCAACAAAATGCAAGAAAAGATATTTTAAAATTTTTATTTTGTGCTCTAGTAACCATAAAACTGCACCATGTGAGCTCTGGGTTGATAAAGGCTACCCACACATCTCTCCCGTCAGCCCTCAAAGGGAAAGCATGCTATTTCTGCTACACAGATTTAAATTTTTATATACTATTGCAATTCTGATATGCACTCTTTCTCTACCCCAACCTCACTGGGAACCCTGATTAAAACTTCTCAGAAGCCCTAGCAACCGTATAGGGGTCAAAGTCTAAAGCCTGTTGTTCCATAGCTTGGTAAGGAAGGTGGGATGCTTTCCTGCTCAGTGTGCTCCTGGTCCCAACCTCTCCCTGCCACCTGTGTCCCTACTCATCGAAGCTCAGTCCTCATCTGGCTCTCTCTGTATTTCTGCACACTCCTCCGTCTGCTTCTTAGACATCTCCTCTGGTTTTTCTACCTTCCGACCCTCAGGTGTGGGAATGTCCCCCAGAACTACCCTCAATTCTCTACTTAGAGTTATTAACCTAGATATCAAGTGCCAGATTTGGCAAATAAAAAGACAGGGTACCCAGTTAAATTTGAATTCCAGAAAAACAATGAATAATTTTTGGTATAAGTATTTTTATCTGACAACCCTGTCCAGCAATAATGTATGCTCTCAACAGGATTTTCCTTTCCTTTCTTTTTCCTCCCAGAAGTTTAGTTTACACAGTGAATTAGAAAATGTATCAGTAAACACAAAAGTCAAACATACTGACTAGGCGCGTCATCTGTGCATGGATATTCAGAGGCTGACTCTGTTCATTGGCCTTGTTACGTACTCAGCATTTCTGGGTCACTCGGGGATCGAACTGTTCTCATGCTGGAAGAACCGCCCTAGAGGAAGCCTGGATCCCACTCAGTCATTAAATCATTCAGTCATGCAGTCACTCACTTATTTGGTGGGATTCAGCATGTTATTCTCCATACACAAGGTCAATGTTTTTGGTGAGTGGAAGTAGCTCAAATTGACCCACTTTGCCTTCCTCTAAACCATCGGTTTGGGTTTTCTTTTTCCCTCAGATAGAATCTAATCAGCCTAAGTTTCTCCTTGCTGCAGACAGGCTCCTGCAGGAAGGAAAATGAGTCTTCCCATCGTTACATAAATTCTCATGGGACTTCCCCTTACAAGTTTATGACAGCCAGGAGTTGAGCCTGGAGCTCTGAGAGAAACAGCCTCACGCTGATTTATGATGGCAGCTGCAGCTAAATCTCACCTCTCTTTCCTTCTTTACAGAGCCATGTTACCTTGAGGTTACAAAACTCTTTTCACTGTTATTCAGGGGAATAATAATAAAGTGCCAGGTTGCAAGTATAAACATGATCATTCTGTGCCTATTATTGTAAATCAAATTTTACCTTGCATCAGAAGCACAAAAAATATCTTTTTTTTTTTGAGACAGGGTCTCACCACATAGTTCAGGCTGGACTTTAACTCACTACGTAGACCAGGCTGGCCTTGAATTCCCTGCGATCCTCCTGCCTCAGCCTCCCAAGTGCTAGGATTACAGGCATGCACCACCATGCCTGGCTTAAAAAATGTTATACTGTCAGCAACCTCAAGCCTGGGTAGGAGACTGTCTTTAGGTAACCCTGGGATGACCTATGGTATTGTTTGGGCTGCACTGACCAGGGAAACTGAGCACACAGATCATCTGGCTATTTCTCCTTACAGACCCAGCTGACCACTTTCCTTGAGGAAAGAGTCAGCTTGGCTCAAGCATAGCATTGGAGTCAATAACGTGGGCTCAGGATTCTAATTGCTTGGGCTTAAGCTTGGCTGTATAATTTACCATCTGTATGACAACAGCAAGCCAGTTAATTAACTTCTCCGTCTTCAGTGCCCTTAGCTTTATAAGAAGGAAGGTGGTGATGATGACGACAATAACAACGATGATGACAGCAGCTATGCTGTAAGGTTTTGCTTAGTCAATACACAGCATTTAGAGCAGGGTCTAGAGCATGGGTAACAATCTAAATGTTAGTTACTTATAATTGTGTTTCCAATGTAGTAGCACCCAGGTTTTTTTTTAAGGATGAAGCCTCCATTTGAAAACAACAACAGCTAATCCGAGTTTTCAGATTCCCATGTGATAATAGACTTTTAAGATTGATATGATGAGCACATTCACAAGGAATGGTAGAAAACTATTTTGTGTTTAAGTTAAAAATTTTTATTACGGTAAAAAACAAATTGCCATTAATATCCCTCAAAACACTCCCCCCTTATTTTATTTTTTTGTGTGTACCGGGGGTCGACCTCAGGACCTCACATGCCAGCAGGCGCCTGTGCCACTGAGCGATATCACCGGCCCTTTTTTCGTATGTGGGTTCCGGGAGTCGAACTCGGGCCCTTGCGTTTGCCAGGCAGGCGCTTATGCCACTGAGCCATCTCACCGGCCCTCTCCCTGCTTATTTTAAATACACTTATCCCATTGTCCTTGCCACTTTCTGAAGCAGTTCTGGAAGTCCTTTTTCAAGAGTATCTGTAGTCTTGATGTTCTGGCTGCCTGGATGTCCTCAGTCAATTCAAAACATTTACCTATCACAGCAATTTTGACTTTGGGGAGGAGCCAGAAGTTCCACAGTGCCAGACCTGATGAATAGGGTGGATGAGAACATACTGTTTTTACAAGCCTGCCTTTTCGTTGGAAGGCACATGGCAGCAACATTCACTATATTTTTGATCATCTCTCATAAAGATACACATACAGGAGGACTTCCAGACCTGCTTCAGAAAATAGCAAAAACAATTGGTTAAGTATGTTCAAAGCAAGGCCAAGTATTATGAGGGGGGCTAATGTCAATGTGTCTTTTTTTGGGGGGGGTACCGGGGGGTCGACCTCAGGACCTCGCGCGCCAAGAGGCGCCCATGCCGCTGAGCGATATCACCGGCCCCTTTTTTGTATGTGGGATCCGGGAGTCGAACTCGGGCCCTCGCGCTTGCAAGGCAGGCGCTTACGCCGCTGAGCCATCTCACCGGCCCTCAATGTGTCTTTTATTACAATAATTTTTTTCAAATTTAAACATTCACTGTATTTTCCAATCACCCCTTGTACAATGACAAGGCAAAAGCAAGAATTCAGTGATATTTCTGTACTGGTTGGGGCCCATCACTCACCATCCGGTTTTACCCATGAGTTGGGCAGAGCTTTTGTCCCCCCACTGCTGCCCCTCTGTGTCAAGGGCTCGGTTCAGGAGTGCTCGTGAGTGGCAGCCATTGAGAAAAAGCCTTGCCCACTGGGAGGGTCCAGAGCTCCGCAGTTTCTGGACACTCAGTGGATACCTGTGGCGGTGGAAGCACTGAAGGGAGGCCTGCCAACCTCTGAAGTAACAGGCTTTATTCTGTGGAGGGCTCCTGCTCTCTACTTCATGGCCTGGGTCCGCACCGCTGCTCTAGACACACACTGCATCCTCCCCTTGCCCTCAGCTTCATCATCTGAGGACAGGGGATGGAGTTGTGTCTCTCTCTCTGTCTCTCTGTCTCTCTCTCTGTCTGTCTGTCTCTGTGTGTGTGTCTCTCTCTGTCTCTCCTCATTCTCACCCATCATTATGGCATGGACTCTAATATTAACTTCTGCAGGGCCTTCCCACTTAATTTTACAGGCCAGAACTATTTGAATCTCTCTGTCTTTGTTCCAGCAAACTCAAATTCTCTTACAGGCTACTGGAGAGGGTTCAGCTGATAAAGATTTGGCCCTAACCCTGACCCCATCACTATAGGACACAGTTTTTCATCCTTAGTGCCTCAGTTTCTCCCTCTGCATAACAGGAGACAAAGTTACCTAAGTCTTGGGGTTCTGAGCATTTAAATGATACAGTTCATGTAAAGTGCTTAAATAGTGATGGGTTGAGAAAAAGGGAAAAAGCTCAATATAAGAGACTAACCAGGTATAAGAAACCAAAGACACAGAAGTCCGTTATTTTGTTGGAGTCTAAAGAGAAAATTTGGCCAGGTATGGTGGCACATGCTTGCAACCCAGAACTCAGGAGCTGAGGCAGGAAGATCACCACAAGTTAGGGGCCACCTGGGCTACATAATGAGTTCAAGACCAGCCCAAACTACATGGCAAGATCCTATCTCAAAAACAAAAAACAAAAAACAAAACACAACAAAACAAAAAAAGGCCAGGCGTGGTGATGCACACCTGTAATCCCAGTACTCAGTAGGCTGAGCCAGGAGGATCACCATGAGTTCAGAGCCAGCCTAGGCTACAAAGTGAGTTCAAGGCAAGCCTGAACTGCACAGTGAAACCCTGTCTCAAAAAGATTTAAAAGGGCGTCCCAAGATGGCGTCGTGGCTGCCGGAGACTCTGTATGAAACTGTAGGACAAGGCCCGGCGCCCAGCAAAGACTACTACCAGTTATTGGTCACCCGCTCTCAGGGTCTCAGTATGGAGTTCAGGCTGGCCTCAAACTCAAAGCTATCCTCCTGCCTCAGCCTCCAGAATGCTGGGATTACAGGCATGCAGCACTATGCCTGGCTGTTCAGGATCATTCTTCTTTGGGACAGACAGTAAAAGAAACTGGAAATGGGAAGAAGAAGAAAAGGAGGAAAAACTGGAGAAATTTTAAACTAGATGATAATCCCTTCTGCTCAGGAGACTGAGGCAGAAAGATGTAAAGTTTGAGCCCAGCCTGTACAATTTAGGCACTCAGCAAGACCCTATTTCAAAATAAAATGTTTTTGTTGCATAAGACAGGATCTCTGCTGTACAGTTCAGCAGAGATGTATGAACTCACTACATAGCCCAGGCTGGCCTCAAACTTGTAATGATCCTCCTGCCTCAGCCTCCCAAGTGCTGGGATTATAGGTGTGTGCCACCATGCCCAGGTGAAAATTTTATATATAGATAGGTAGATAGATATAGTTTTTGTTTTTTGAGACAGTTTCACTATGTAGTTCAGGCTGCCCTTGAACTCATTGTGTAGCCCAGGCTGCCCTCTAACTTGCAGCGATTCTCCTGCCTCAGCCTCCTGAAAGATGGGATTACAGACGTGTGCCACCACTCCCAGCCTCAACATAAATATTTTTTAAGGGCTAGGGTTGCAACTTAGTTCAAAGGCTCCTGGGTTCAATCCCTGACACCAGAAAAAAAAAAATTTTTTTTAATTGAAATAAAGGACTGCGGATGTAGCTCAGTGCCCCTGAGTTCAATCCCCAGTACTGAAAAAAATAACAAAAACAGAAATTCTGCGGTGCAGCCCTATTGTTATCAGAAACCTCTGGCTACGGCGAAATGTTATCGGGTAGCTTGCTTCTAAAAGCGGCTCGCCAATTAAACGTTACGGGTTCTGGGTTGCTCACCTCTCCCTCTGAGGTTAGATTCCAGGTTCTCATCTCGAGCAAAGAAACAAAATGGGTAAAAAGCAGTAGCAAAATTTATTTGAAAAAGGAAGAGTGAAGAGTGAGAGGGAAACGGGCTCTCCAGAGCGAGCTCGGGCTGAGTAAAACAAGAAAAAGCAAGATAGAAGAACACCCTGAAGAAAGCATCACAAGATATCATGAGGAAATCCAGGATAACAAGCTCTTCCTTGACCTCTGTGTCCTTTTATGCCTTCCAAATCTCAAGGAAACCCTCGAGAACTGCTACATCCGGGTCCTGAGAGGCGGTGCTGGGATCCCAGGCTGACGTGAGGTCCAGGCCATCCTATGGAAAACCTGCTCCAGTTCTCGCGAGAAGTCCACGTGCAGGGCTTTGGAAACTTCTGCACGTGTGTTCCCTGGACTTGTAATGAACAGGTCACGCCTGCTTCCCCAGCCAGCTTTGTCATTCCCTAATCTGTGTCACTAAGAGGGGGAAGGTAACTGAGGGGGAGCAGGTGACTGAGGCCTTGGGATATTATGGTCCAGGTGGATACAACCAGGCCTCCCCATTTGCTTTGAGGATCTCCATAAAAATAAGGTCCTTTCTCCAGGAGAATGTCATCTCGAACTTAGCCAATGGTACATCTGTCCTCCATCCTGTCATCACTTAGCCTGTCCTCCACTTAGCACCTTCTTCCCATCTTTGTTTAGTTATTCATCCTGTTCTTCAGTCTGCCTTCCTCTCTGCCGGTGGACGCCCCTTCACCTGACCTTTTTCGGGAATGAGTTTGAAGGAAAAACTTAGAAAATAATAGCACAGATGTTATTCCAGATTTTTCCATTTTAAACATCCAAGTGGCTGTGGGTCATGGCAACCAACAACATGGAGGAATAAAAGCAAAAATAAACGAACATTTGAATAAGAGATAAGACACCGATGGAAGATAGATACACTACGATTTTTACTTAGTTCATTGAAGAGTAAGGTTTGTGCCAATAATGTTTGGATAATTAAATGCTAATGTCTGGTGTCCTGAATAACTAACTTAAAGATAGTAATACGCAATGTATTAACCATTCTTACCCTCCTATTATGTTGTTTTGAAAATTTGTTCTTCTTTTGATTTGTTTTGTTTTTTCTTCTCTTTAAAATAAAAAAAAAAAAAAAAAAAAAAAAGACACCGATGGGCCGGTGATATAGCTCAGCGGCATAAGTGCCTGCCTGGCAAGCGCGAGGTCCTGAGTTGGACTCTCAGTACCCGCATTAAAAAAAAAAAAAAAACGAAGAGATAAGACACCGAAGAAATAGCTCCTGACATGATCCGAAACAAGCAAGTCAGTTTCTTACATCTCATTGAGACGGATAGGGGAGAGAGAATTTTTAGCAAAGGAGTTGATGAATGGAAATTAGCCTTTAGTGATATAAACCGAAAACTATATAAGAGCCTGAGGTCTATGTCCACCTCATACCTAGTCGTGAATCCAGCTCAGCACAACGCTGAGCACTGTGTAAATTCTGTAAATAGTTGCTGGATTAATAAATGTTAGTCCTGTTTGCTGTCAAAAAAAAAAAAAAAAAAAAAGATTTAAAAAAAAAAAAAAAGGGAGAGAGAGAAAATTCAAAGACCTTCTTTATCCAATCCTTTCCTCAAAAACAGACCCTAAAACTTTAATTCACTTTTAACATTCACCAAATTATTAACACTGCTTTGAAAATCTCTCTTCTATACTGTGACCTCTGACATGAGGTCATGATATGATGTCACAATTCACCCCCTGTTCCAACTTTATGAGAATTTCCCGAGCTGGTTCCTGGGCTTTTTGAGACTGAGAGATTTCTGGAACATGTCTGGTCTTACCTCTTGAGCACCCTAAGGTAGGGCTGCCATGTGTTTTGCTCTTGGTTTTATTCCTTTGGCTAAACATGAATAATGACACTGATGAATGACTTCGGAGATCCTTCTTCCTTCCTTTGCATTTTTTTTTTTTTGTGTGTGTGGGTACCAGGGGTCGACCTCAGGACCTCGCGCGCCAGCAGGTGCCCGTGCCGCTGAGCGGTATCACCGGCCCTTTTTTCATATGTGGGTTCCGGGAGTCGAACTTGGGCCCTCGCACTTGCCAGGCAGGCGCTTATGCCGCTGAGCCATCTCACCGGCTCTTTCTTTGCATTTTTAAGGGGTATTTTTCTGGCTTTGGGATCTATTCTGGGATAGTTTTCTGTTCTGTGACAATTAAGATTTATAGTGCATACAGCTGCACACAGTGGTGCATGTTTGTAATCCCAGCTACTTGGGAGGCTGAGAGAGGAGGATGGCAAGTTTGAACCCGGCCTGGGCAACTTTGTGAGACCCTGTTACAAAATAAAAAATAAAAACGGTGTGGGGTGTAATTCAGTGGTAGGGCAGTTGCTCAGCACGTGTGAGGCCCTGGATTCAATCCCTAGTGACACACACACACAAAGATTTATATACAGAAAATTATCGACAAGTATTGATATTGGGAGGTGGATAAGAGCTTTAGAATCCTGTAGGTTTGGGCAGAGTTTGAGCTCTGCAGGTTACTTTTTGGGGAAGTAATATAGGATGAGGAAGATGTAGGCACTTATTAGATCATTATAGCACATTATTTTGATGGTTCCCTGGAGCAGAAGCCAATATTTTTCCATTTAAATGTTGAAAACAGTGCTTCGTACCTAAGAAAATTTAATTGAGATATAACTCACATATAATAAAATTAACCTTTAAAAGTGCACAATCCAGGGGTGTCTAGAACATTCGTAAAGTTATGCAACTATCGTTCTCTAATTCTACAATGCTTTTGTCCTCTCCTGCAATACCCATTAATAGTCACTTCCTCTTCCTTCACGCTTCAGTCTCTAGCAACCACTAATCTACTTTCTGGCTCTACAGATTAGCTTTTTCTGGACATTTAATATAAATGAAAAAATATAATACGTGGTTTTTTGTGTCCGACATCTTTCACTTGGCATGTTTTCAAGGTTCATCCATGTTGAAGCCTGTATCATTAATCCACTCCTTTTTGTTGCTGAATAATATTCCACTGTATGGATATGCCACATTCAGTTTATCCACTCATTCACTGATGAAGGATTTGGGTTGTTTCCACTTTTTAGCTCTTGTGAATACTGTTGATATGAATATTCGTGTACAAGTTTTTGTGCAAACGTATTTTCAGTTCACTTGGATATATCAAAGAATAGAATTGCTGATTCTTAATATAACTTTAAGTTTTTGAAGACCTACCAAACTTTGTAAAGTGGCTGTACCATTTTACATTCTAATTCGCAGTATGTGAAGTTTCCAATTTCTTTACATCCTTACCAATTCTTTCTATTCCCTCCCTCCCTCCCACACTAGGAATTGAATTCAAGGCCTTTGCACTGAGCTACACCCCAACCTGTCCCTCTTACAAATGTTTTAGTTTGAGACAGAGTCTCATTAAGTAGTTGCTGATTTGCTCAGGCCGGCCTTGAACTTTTGATCCTCTTGCCTCAGCCTCCCAGAATGCTGGATTATAGGAGTGCACAACCATGACTAGCAATTGTCTTTCTTTACTACAACCATCCTAGTTGATGTGAAGTGGATTTTCATGGTGTTTTTGATTTGCATTCCCTAATTGTTGCTTACTAATCATTTACATATCTTCTTTGAAGAACTATCTAATCAGATCCTTTGCCTGTTTTTTTGTTGAATTGCAAGAGTTCTTTATATCTTTTGCATAACAAATCTTTATTAGGCATACAAATATTGTGTATTCTATGGTTGTCTTCACTTTTTTTTTTTAAGAGCAGGAAAATTTATTGGAGAAAAGGAATGGGGAAAAGGGAAGGGGGAATGGGGAATAGGAATAGCTCCTGATGGACAGGAGGGGTCCCGAATGGATTGCCCTTCACTTTCTTGATAGTGTCCTCTGAGGAACAATTTTTTAAATTTTTGAGAAAACCAATGTATTCTTTTGTTATTTGTACTTTTAGTGTCATATCTTAGAAACTACTGCCTAATCCACATTCGAGAAGATATTCCTACATTTTCTTCTGAGGATTTTATAGCTTTTGTTCTCACATTTAGATCTTTGATTCACTTTTAGTTACTTTTTATATTATGGTGTAAACTCGGGGACATTTAATCTTTTTTTTTTTTTTTTTTTTTTACACTCAGAATGTTTGGAGACTTTATTGGCCATGTGAAGCCAGCTGGCAGGACACAAATATACAATGATATGCCTCAAAGTCAACACAAAGTAATAAGCATTCTCTACAAAGCTTTTATAGGTTAATTCCTCTTTCCTCACTGTCATATTTTCTTCATTTTCAACCAGACTTAGCATCCTCTTCCTGTGGAAGATTAACAACTGTATCCATTAAGTGGGACTATTGCTGGGAGAGGCAGAAAGAGAATCATTTGCCACTTCTCTTTGAGGAGGCTGTTCAGCCATTCTTGTGGCTGCTTGGTGTCTTGGATCCCAATGAGATAGAAGTATCTGACCGCTTCTGACATCTCAGAACCAAGATATGATTAAAATGCACATAATCCTTTACCAAATTTGAGCAGCAGAACTATATAAATCTTGAATACCAAGTAAGAAGGAAGTGAAGCTTTCTAATTGATTAATCGAGTTGGTTGTCAGCAAAGTCTCCAATCGAGAGAGAACACAGATCTGTCTTTAGTTGTCTCTGGTCTTTTAAATTGAGAATGGAGTGTTAGAGTAAGTCAGAAAAGGAAGGCAGGCATCAAGTTCTTTGGCTTGTCTGCAGGAATAGTACAACTAGGTCCAGTTCTGTTTGGGTGTCCTGTTCTTAAGCCTGAGTAAAGCCTTTAACAGTCATGGAGAGTAGAGGAAGGATTTTCGATGCTTTTCCATTCTGAAGCTCTAGGTCATTTGCTTTCTTGGAAAAGAGAATAGTTAAAGGACAGCAGCAAGGGCTCCAGACCACAGAGGAAAATTCTAGAGTCAGGAATTTGCTAGAGAGGAAAAATTCAGTGTGCTGATGAATCTAATACAGTCCCAACTGTCTTGTCAGAGGAAATGAAATTTTCTTTCAAACTCGGGGTCTCAGGGAGACTATGCAAGCTCCCTACTACTGAGCTACAACCCCAGTCCTTGGAAATGAAATTTATAGGAACACTCAGGAGAGTTTGTAAATGCAGCAAAATTCCAATTCAGCTATGTTCTTACACTCTTCAAAAGCACCCAGAGGGGCCGGTGAGATGGCTCAGCGGCATAAGCGCCTGCCTTGCAAGCGCGAGGGCCCGAGTTCGACTCCCGGATCCCACATACAAAAAAAAGGAGCCGGTGATATCGCTCAGCGGCACGGGCGCCTGTTGGCGCGCGAGGTCCTGAGGTCGACCCCCCCGGTACCCACAAAAAAAAAAAAAAAAAGCACCCAGAACCCTGTCCTGTCCTTTCCTTTTTCTCGACTGAAGTCGCCGTTGTACTAGAGAGTTTTTTATTTTATTTGTTTGTTTTTTATTAGCTAAGTTTACAGTTCAATGGAAAGGTTTTGGTTTCCTTGACGGCTCTTTCCAGGCAGCCGCGCCCACTGCCACCTTTTGCCGGGGACTGGGAAAGCACTGGACTTCTGCCCTTCACAGCTAGGAGCAGACGGTTGGGTGCTCGTTTCTAACCGTGTCGTTTCTGATCTTTGTGGTAATTTGTCAGCAGTTATAGAAAGAGAATACACCCACGTTCCTCCTTCATGGGAGGAACAGCCTGACACCCATTACTCAGTGGCTGCTCCAGAAGAAAGGGCGGGGGACATTTAATCTTAACTCAAGTATCTCAATATCACATGAAATTTGGTCTGTTCTTGAACCTAAGTCTCAGTTTCGTCCTTTGTAAATTGAGAATAACAAATGGTACCTAAATCAAAGTTTTGGTGAAGATAGAGAAAATGTACATAAAGCACTTAGTGCAGCGCTTGAAGCATCCCATAGTGTGGTAGTTTTATGATAGGAGCCGCGAGTTAATGCTTCCGCAGTGGGGACGCTGAAAGGAGGAGCAGCACCTCGCTTAGCGCGCCCGGAGGAGGAGGTCTGGCACGGCGACCGGGGCCTGTTTCCCAGGTTAGACCACTGACTCACGTTCACCTCTAGGGACTGGTAAAATTCTAATTCCTGGGGCCCATCTACAACCACTGAGAGGAGTCCCCCGAGCTTGATGGCCCAGAACTTGCGTTTGCATCAAATTCTCTGGAAATACGCTGAAGCTCGCGGGCCTCGGTGGAGGTGACGGTGGTCGCGCCTGCAGTGCCACCTATGGTCTGCGGAGGGCGCCCCGGGGAGCCGGGCCTCAAGGCGGCTGCGCAGAAGCTTCTCCTCCCGGCCCGGCCGACCGCTCCGAGAACGGAAGAGGCGGTGTGCGGTTGACCCCAGCGTCTCCAGGCTGGGCGGGCGAGTGGCGGAGCGCGGGCCTCGGGCGCCGGCGGAGTGTGGAACTCTCGGCCTCGACGCCGCGGGGCGGCCCGAGGTACGGCGGGGACCCCGGCGTGGGCGCGAGAGACGGAGAAGGGCGGCCGGGGCGTGCTTGCCCTGTGGACCCCAGGATCCAAAACCCGGGACCGGGCGGCTCGGCCCACCCCTTCCCCCGGGGCTCTGGAGGGAGAGGGAGGTCCAGGCCCTGCTGCTTGGAGACACCGGCCCGAGCCACTCCTTACCTGGCTGCGGGCGCCTCTCCTCCCAGCCGGGCCGGTGGCTGGCCCCGGCCCGCGCCGGGTGTTCGGTGAGTCGCACGAGCAGCTCTGCACGCCGGCGGCCGGCAGTGGAGACCGGCGGCGGCGAGCCCAGCCCCGACCGGGGCAGAGCCCAGGCCCAGAGCCCGCACGGTGAGGCCTGGAAGAACGAGTAGGAGTCTCCGGGACCCCGGTGGAGGCGGGGCTTCCCTCCCTGTGCAGCGGTTTCCGCTTTGCTACTAATGCTAAACTCGATCGTTTGTCTGATGATGCCAGAGTTCAGTCTTGGCTCAGTGTTAGCGATGAAGAAAGAGAGCGGGCGTTGTAAATCCATATTTAGTTATATTTTAGCTGTGTGACTTTGAGCCAGAAAGGGGACCTAAACTCATTTTCCTCATTTGTGTGATGGACACAACCTGTGTCGTGTGGCTGTAGGAATCTAGCAACAGTTAATGCATTGAAGGTGTTTAGCACGAAGCCTGACCCAACAGTTAAGCGCTCAGCAGTTGTTACTATTGTTAACGTTCTTGTCATGACCCGCAGAACATTCTCTTTCTAGTGGGATGTGGCAGAGTGCTCACTGAACCCTGGTCCCCCGTCTAGCACGCTGGAATTTCACCGCAGTTCGTTACAATCTTTCCAGTGTCTGGTGCGTGTCACCGCTAGCTAAGAATGATACACAGTTGACACTTTGTCCTCGTCTGAGGAATGCAGGTTAGTAGGAAAGGAAGTGTAAGTTCATAAACTACTGTCGTGCAGTGTGTGGGATGTGATACTGTCATAGGGAAGATAAGAGTTCGGCCGGATTTTGAAGAAAGACGTGTCTGACTGGAAAGTGCTAAGTCATAAGAGCAGTGGAGGTGAGCTCCAGAGACTGGGTTGAATCAGAAGGAAAAGGAGGTTAGCCAACTGAGTTAAGCACTGGGTCCTCCGGCAGCTTCAGAACCTGGGGTCTGCTGTGCTCCACCATGAGGAACTGTTGAAGAGAAACTGCTTGAGTACAGGTTCTCAGCCCTGGCTCCACCTGTGAGCCCTGAAAACGACAGGCCCGACTTAATTGCTCTGGGGTGTGGCCTGGGAATTGGGATTTTAAAAAGCCTCAAGAGATCCTAATGTGCTGACAAGGTGGAGACAGCTAACCTAAAACCATAAGTTCTATAAATTCATCTTTTATACTTTGTGTAAATGTTTTAAGAGATGCAAAAAGCTTAATCCTGTTACCACCACCATGTGCTACCACCTGGTGAAGTTGTTGAGCAAGGTAAGGTAATGCATGTGAAAGGATCTAATACAGTACAAGGAGGTGCTTGGTAAATGTAAATTGATTTTTAATATCATTCTTAGCTTATTTTGGAGTCACATATCTGAGAATCTAGTTTAAATATTATGGTTTCATATAATATTTTCATTTAATTTCAAGATATTCATGGGACTTTGTGTAACCTATATGTGGACCACACGTCCCTTCCTTCACAAACCCGTTTAGAAGTCTAGTTCTAGCTGGGTGTGGTGGTGATGCACGCCTGTAATCCCAGCATTTGAGAGGCTGAGGCAGGAGGATTACCACAAATTCTAGGCCAGCCTGGGCTACATAGTGAGTTCAAGGCCAGCCTGAACTACGTAGTGAGATGCTCTCTCAAAAAAACAAAACCACAGAAGTCTGGTTCTAAAACATTTACAATAAAACTTAAAAGTTTATGTTTTTTAAAACTTAAAACTGTGTGTGTTCTTGTTTCGTTTTAAAATATTTTCCTGGTCTGGGGATGTAGCTTGCCTAGAGTGCATGAGGCCCTGGGTTCAATCCCCAGCACTACCAAAAAAAAAAAGGAAAAAATATCCTTCTATCAAAGTTAATCTAACCTTGAGTATCTCTGGCAAGGTTAACTCATGAGCATGCTAGAGAAGAAACTGGACGCACATGGGCGATGGAAGAATCCAAGAAGGAGAAGAGGGAAGAACCAAGCTGACGGTGTCGTTGTGGGGTGTGGCACCCCATCTCCGCGTGTGACCTTGGTGTTCCTCCCCAGGCTGAAGGCAGTCAGACAAGGCCCGGTCGCGGCAGGGAACATGCTGTTTGCCCTTAACCACACGGCGCATTCTGCCCCAAGAGAGTAATACCATATGCAGCGGTAGATAAGGGTTGGCTGGGTGTTAGAATGTGTTTGACTTATGGGGTAATAATGGAACTTTGGAATTTAAATTTCATATTTCTAATGCCATTTTCCGTATTTCTTTTCTGCAGATGGCAGGGTTTTCATAGCGTATGTGATACGAGTCCCACATCTTGGCGTCCTGTCCAGCTTCAGCAGTCTCAGCGCCACTGGCTGGAGGGTGAATGGGATTTGCACAGATTACAAAGGGGACTGAAGTACAGGCGTCAGTGTTAATACCCTTCCCTTCGGGCTGCTGTTAGCAGGTACTGACCGACCCCAGAGAGAACGTGGCCCTGTGCCTCAGGACGGGCTCTGCAGCTTCCACGGAGCCATTGACACTGCTGGGGGGAAAACAGTTTTTAGAAAATGCAATCATTTTAAATGGATTTGTTTAACTTTTATGTTGCCTTTTATAATGGGAAAACTATGTTACATCCTAACCTTTCAGTTTTGTACATTTCAATTTTTTTAAAAGTTTGTAGTTGAGAGGGGAGCAACTGCAATTTTGTCCAACATTTTAATTAACAGAGTGGTAATTTTTTTATTGATTTCTATGGATTTTCTTCTTCTTCTTTTTTTTTTTTTTGTGGGTACCGGGGCTCGACCTCAGGACCTTGCACGCCAGCAGGCGCCCGTGCCGCTGAGTGATATCACCAGCCCTTTTTCCGTATGTGGGTACCGGGAGTCGAACTCGGGCCCTCGCGCTTGCCAGGCAGGCGCTTATGCCGCTGAGCTGTCTTACCAGCCCAATTTCTATGGATTTTCATTGCATATTTTTCCCTTTGAAATTATCTGAAATTGTGCTGTATCTTTCAGTCATTGCAATTGAAAAAGCATTGATTCATGCTTTAATTGTAGGATATTTTGATTGTTAGTGTTGCCTAAAATAATGGTAACTCTTAAAATTAATGGCATGAACTGAACTGGATGTTCTTTCAAAAATTTAATATTACTTTGTTGTCTGCTTAGTTATCTTACTTTCTTATATGGTATCTTGTCTGTAACATCTTTTAAAACAGGGTTTTCTCAATTGGGAACAATTCTGCCCATCTAGACTTATTTTTTAGTGTCACAACTCTTTGGGAAGGGCCACAATTGGCATGTAGTGACCACAAGCCGGGGGTGCTGTTAAACACCCTTCCATGCACAACATAATCCCCCCATGACAAAGATTTAAGATGTGTATCAAATTACTTTCTATTTTGTTTTGCAAGTAAGCTACTTTTCTAAGTCCAGTGGACAAGTCAAAGTAGTTTTGATTTGTCCTCTTTAAAAATTCTTTTAAATTGTACTTTTTTCTAAATCAGTCATAATACCTAATTGATAAAATCAGCAAATAAAAGCACCACAACCACCCTTTTTTGAAAAAGACCATTGGGCCGGTGAGACGGCTCAGCGGCTTAAGCGCCTGCCTTGCAAGCGCGAAGGCCCGAGTTCGACTCCCGGAACCCACATACGAAAAAGGGGCCGGTGATATCGCTCAGCGGCACGGGTGCCTGTTGGCGCGTGAGGTCCTGAGGTCGTCCCCCCGGTACCCACAAAAAAAAAAAAAAAAAAAAAAAAAAAAAAAAAAAAGAAAAAGACCATTTCTACTGCAAAGCTAATAGAATGATAGGCATGACTCTTGGTTTTAGTTTAGCAGAAACTTGAGAATATTAATCCCCTGTAGATGTTTGTGAGGAACATTTGTTTTAGGTACCATTAAACTTTTCCCAACACTGCATTTTTCTTTTTTTTAAAATATGCGGGTACCAGGAGTCGAACTCAGGACTTCGCGCTTGCCAGGCAGGCACTTATGCTGCTGAGCTATATCACCGGCCCCATTTTTCTATTCTTAACTGATTTGAATGATTATTTTCAATTCCTCAGAAAAGTAAATGTCGTCAGAAGACCGAGAAGCTCAGGAGGATGAATTGCTGGCCCTGGCAAGTATTTATGACGGAGATGAATTTAGAAAAGCAGAATCTATCCAAGGTGGAGAAACCAGGATCTATTTGGATTTGCCACAAAATTTCAAGATATTTGTGAGAGGTTAGTTGATACTATTCTCTTACATAGGTTTTTTCCTTAATAAATATTTTCAATTTTTTAGAGTACTCTAAACTATGTGCCATTTTGTGTTTATAGGCATTAGTGATAGATGGTGTTATTATAGACTTTTTCCATGTTTGCTTTAAAAAAAATTAGAATGAGAGGTAAATAGTTTGCAGTTTAATTCCACCTTTTTAACCACTGAATTGGGGTATTTCCCTGGTTTGTTTGTTTGTTTGTTTGTAGCCTAGTCTGGCCTCGAACTTGTAGCGATCCTCCTGCCTCAGCCTCCCTCCTGAGTGCTGGGATTACAGGCATGTGCCACTATGCCTGACTTTGCTGCATATTTTATGCATTCTCTTCTAACCAGAGTTTATCAGCCATGAGTCATCGTAGTTAAGAGAGGATAATCAAAGAGAATGAAATACACCTGTGAAGACACTTGGACAGCTTTAAAGTACCATGGTGGTTGTTAATAGTATTTGATTTTTTCCAAAATGATTTCAACTACCACAAACAAATAGCACGTGCTGTTACTCTGTGACCTTTTGCTTCAGTAAAAACAAAACTGTTTTCGATATACCCTTTTCACAGTGTTTCTACTCTAGAGGCAATGAGTAAAGAACATGTAATCATTTAAATGAAGCTGAATGTGCAAGTGTGTACTGTGTCTTGTCCTCAAGCGTGAGATCATTGCACTGGTACAAATTTCCCTCGCTATGATTCATGGGTAATTGGCACATGCTGGTCTAAGTAAGTTATAGTTGGTTGTTTGATAGAGATAAATGTCCTTTTTTCTAGGCTGTCTTTTAATCACCTACTGTAAACCAACAACAAAATAAACATTGTATATTACTTTAGTCATTTGTGTCTGCAATTGTACTGAGAAGTGTATACAAGAATACATTGTATTGGGCCGGTGAGATGGCTCAGCGGCATAAGCGCCTGCCTGGCAAGCGCGAGGGCCTGAGTTCAACTCCCAGATCCCACATACGAAAAAAAGGGGCCGGTGATATCGCTCAGCGGCACGGGCGCCTTCTGGCGCGCAAGGTCCTGAGGTCGACCCCCCGGTACCCACAAAAAAAAAAAAAAAAAAAGAATACATTGTATGTCTTCATTACATTTCATGGTGCTGTGTAGATTTTTCCAGGATTAGATTTTTTTTTTTTTTTAAAGTGGTGGCTACGAAGTTAAAATTAGGGATTAGAAAGTGCTTTGGGGGAGGGTTTTATCCCCTCAACTAAAGCATTAAGTCTTTTTTGAGAGCATCGCTCATCAATAATGGACACTCAAGTGCTGACCAACTGATCCTTTCTAATCTTTGTTTTCGGTTCAGGCAATTCAAATGAGTGTCTCCAGAATAGTGGCTTTGAATACACCATTTGCTTTCTGCCTCCACTTGTGCTGAACTTTGAACTGCCACCAGATTATCCATCCTCCTCCCCACCTTCATTCACACTTAGTGGCAAATGGCTGTCACCAACTCAGGTAGACCCAAAACTTAATTTCTCCTATCCATTTTTAGAAACTTACAAAATCATCTTTAATTGAAGACTATCTTGATGATCTTGAATTCACTGCATGAAAAACAAATGACTTTGATTTCATAATTTTTCCCCTTGTCTTCATGAGTCCTAATGTTAATGAATTGAAAATGTTTGTTGATTTGAAAGGAATGGCAGTAACTGAATGATTAATCATTATGATTGACCTATGAATTGTAATAGTAATTTTCAATCAAGTATATTGTCTCTTACTATTTATTTTCCCATTTAATCTCTATTGTAATGGAGACTGTGAGGGCTTCCTCATTTTCCTTAGATGTTGATATTTTTTTCCCCTTAGTTTCTTATCCATTCCTTAAATAAGAGATTTAATTGTAATTGGGACTGAAAATTGAGCTAATGTAGCTATTATCAGGTTTCCTGAGTAAATATAAGTATTTTTCTTCATAAAAATCCACGTTAGTAACAAATAATTGTTGATTGTTGTCACTTAGAATTAAATGTACACAGAGGGGTGTACAGTTCTTATAAATATTTCATTAGGATTTGTAGCCTTCAGCCGGGTGTGGCGGTGCATGCCTGTAATCCTGGCACCCGGGAGGCAGAGGCAGGAGGATCACTGTGAGTTCGAGGCCAGACTGGGCTACATAGTGAGTCCAAGGCCAGCCTGAACTGCATAGTGAGACCCTGTCTCAAAAAACAAAAACCAAAAAAATAAGATTTGTGACCTTGTATTGAAAGCCTTCATTCCCTCTAGGTTATGTACCTCTTGGTTATATAATAGGTTCTAGTAACACCCTCAACCGTTTTTTTTTTTTAATAGTATGTAATAATTGTGAATATTTATGCAGTACAGTGTGATTTCAACGAAGGTATAGCACGTACTGGTCAAATCAGGGTAATTAGCATTTCTATCTCCTTACTCATACTTGGAGCCTTCAGCTGTCTCTCAACTCTTGGTTGAGACATAAATAGGACTTGAAACTAATGGGAAGTATTCTGGGATGTAATGGATTGAGCAGCTACTTTTCTAGAAGTCATGATGAAGATTGATAGGCTGAGTATACTAAGAAAAGTTGTTCTGAGTGACTGGCCTCAAGGATTTTTTTCCTTTTAATCCATACGGTTTTTATTCCCCCATTCCCTAATCTTTTAAATGAGAGTGTTTTTCCATTGTTGAGATTGTTTTAGAAAGAAAAACTTTTTTTTTTTTTTTTTGGTGGGTACCGGGGGGTCGACCTCAGGACCTCACGCGCCAGCAGGCGCCCGTGCCGCTGAGCGATATCACCGGCCCCTTTTTCGTATGTGGGTTCCGGGAGTCGAACTCGGGCCCTCGCGCTTGCCGGGCAGGCGCTTAAGCCGCTGAGCCATCTCACCGGCCCTAGAAAGAAAAACTTTTAAAAAAGATAATACATGTAGAATAAAAAGGAATATTACTTTACGCTGTGGCATCTCTGCTAACAGGTGCAAGGTAGTTCATTTCTTGCCCAGGAATATCCAGACTGTTTGAAGTTTTCTTTTCTCTTTTTGCTAGTATTGGGGATTTCACCCAGGACCTCACATGTGCTAGCAAGTGTTCCATCACCGAGTTCTTTTAAATTTTGAGACAGGGTCTCACAAATTTGTCCAGGCTGGCGTTGAATTTGTGTCTTAGCTTCCCAAGTAGCTGGCATTACAGGTGTGCACCGCTGCATCCTGCTGAGACCGTTTGACATTTAGGTCACTGATAGTTGACTGAAGTATTCAGATATTTATAGTCCATTTCTCTGAGAGCTCTTGATACTTTACCATATATGTGTGCATGCACATGTAAGCGGCAAATGCAGGTCAGATCAACTGGATATGTGGTTGTAATTTCAGATTCTAGAATCTACTTAATGCTGGCTTTTGGGGGCTTATGTGGAGGAGGAAGGTTGTTCATTGTTTCATGTTTACAGCTAAAATTATTAGGATTATTTATCAAATAAATTCTTATGCACAGAATTGACATTTTAATTGGTCTTTCATATTCTTTCCCTTTTTTTTTCATTGTTGTTTTTTGTTAACTGCATCCTGACTCCATGGTGTTGTGAATCGCCCCTGTTGATAGTGAAACTGACACATGGATCTGTCATTCACTGAATTGGGGTGGGTAGATAGGATTTAGGATGTGGATTTAGTTTTCTAGTATTTGCCATGATTCCTCCCCTGGTATGCATACACACTCAGTGTCTCCCTTGCTCTTTTCCTCTATATTCCCCTCCCCCTTTAACATTTGTGTGCATCCCTGCTGACTCTTGAGAAAGGGCTGGACAAGAAGAT
This sequence comes from Erethizon dorsatum, assembly GCA_028451465.1. NCBI lineage: Eukaryota > Metazoa > Chordata > Mammalia > Rodentia > Erethizontidae > Erethizon > Erethizon dorsatum. Next base: position 68,561,959 of record CM051838.1, read on the forward strand.
GGAGGAGAATAGCTTCTTCTTTGGACCTGGTGGTTCGCATAGCACACAAAAATTCTCTTTTAAGTATTTTTTACATTTTACAGATTTTAGCAGGTTTCTCAAAAGCACGGTTGATATATGCCTCTTTAAGCAGATGTGAAAAAAGCATTAGTTGTCTAATCATGTTAATAAGTCTGAGTTAGGGCCAGTGAGATGGCTCAGCAGCGTAAGTGCCTGCCTGGCAAGCACGAGGGCCTGAGTTCGACTCCCGGAACCCACATACGAAAAAGGGGCCGGTGATATCGCTCTGCGGCACGGGCACTTGCTGGCGTGCGGTCCTGAGGTCGACCCCCGGTACCCACAAAAAAAAAAAAAAAAAAAAAAAAAGTCTGAGTTAGTGCCTATGCAGGATTTAGTCAGTAGCACTGTGCAGAGCAAGGAATAGAAAACGTGGTCTCTTTTCACTTGTTATTTAAATTTACAAATTTCTTTGCCATCTGGAAGACTTATTTTTGGTTGTTTACCTAAAACAGAAAAGCAGCTTATAATTCCTGAGCTCTGTTACAAATATTCTACATTTCTAATGGAAAATCCTCTTACATTTGCATTTCAAATTGAAAAGTCCTCTTTTATTTATATGGTTTACTTATTTATTTTTTGTGGTACTGAGTATTAAAGTCAGGGCCTTTGCACTGAGCTATACCTCCCTTTATTTAAAATTTTGAGACAGGTTCTTGCTAAATTGCCCAGGCTGGGCTTGAACTCTCAATACTTGCTCAGCCTCCCAGAGGGCTGGGATTACAGGCATGCATCACCACACCCTGCTGAATAGACCACTTTTAAAGAGGAAATATCAAAATAGTTTACCTTTGGTCACTTAGTTTAGGAAGTGTGACCTTTCTGCATGGTGGCCAAACCATGTTGAGGGCTTGTAATTATGTTCAGATTCAGTATCAGGTTCAGTCTGCTTCCATCTATTAATCAGGATCTGGCATAAGCCCACACTGGATGATTAAAAAGTAGCTTGTATATCTGAATAACAAGGACTCTGAGGTTGAATTCTGCTGCTGATTCCTTCAGATGAGTTGGCTTTTTGATAGGATTGAAAGAATTAATTTTAAAATTTGGATGGCATTTTAATTTTTTAAATTTAAATTTTTAATTTAATACATAAAAACATAGAGTATACATATCTATAGGGTACATGGAGTATGTGATGCTTCAATACATGTACTGTGTGTGTTGTCTAGTATTTAAATCATTGTAAGCATAGCTACTCCCATTTATCATTTCTTTACAGTAAAAACATTCAAAATCTTTTCTTTTTTTTCTTTTAAACTTTTTGAAATAAACAGTACATTATTGTTATCTATAGTCGCCTTACTGGGCAGTAGCATGCCATAATTACTTGCTTCTATCTAACTTGGTACCCACTGATCAATCCTCCCGTGTTCTTCCCTTCCCCAGCTTCTGGTGATTACCATTCTACTGCGAATGTCTGTGAGATTAATATGAGTAACATGATGCAGTATTTAATCGTTTTGTGCCTGACTCATTTCACTTAACATAATGATCTTCAGTTCTGTCCATGTTATACTGTAAATGACAGGATTTTGTCCTTTTTTTTTTTTTTTTTATGGCCTAATAGTATTCTGCTGCATTATGTACTACATTTTCCATTCATCCTTAAATAGACATTTAGGTTGTTTCCATTTCTTGCTGCAGTAAACATGGGAGTGCAGATGTCTCTGACTTAGTGACTTCGTTTTCTGTGGATGTATACCGGTAATAGAACGGCTGGATCATACTGTAGTTCTGTTTTTAATTTTTTGAGGAACCTCTATACTGTTTTCCATAATACCTATAGTAATTTTACATTCCCACCGATACTGTAAAAGGCTTCCCTTTTTTCTACATCCTTGCCTTGCCAGCACTTGTGTTTTTGATTATAGCCACTCTTACTGATGTGAGGTGATACCGCATTGTGGTTTTTGATTTGCATAGTCCTGATAAGTGATGTTGAGCATTGTTTCATGTACCTTGTGGGCCATGTGTATGTCTTGAGAAATGTCCGTTTAGGTCTGTAAACTGCATCCCCCTTGTAAAGGCGGGGCTACAAATGAGGGTCTTGAAGATGCTATGCAAGCACTTTGTCACTAAGCCACACATCTCAGCCCCTTACTGCTTTATTTATTTATTTTTTCTTTGCTATTGAGCTCTTGAAGTCCCTTAGGTAGTCTGGTTAGCAAACCCTTTGTCAGATGTATATGTTGCAAATATTTTCTCTCACTCTGTAGGTTGTATCTGAACTGTGTTGCTTCCTTTGCTGCGCAGAAGCTTTTTTAATTTGATGCAGTCCTTTTTGTTTATATTTGCTTGTGTTTTCTGTGGTTTTGGAATCTTGTCCACAAAGTTCATGCCCACTCCAATGTCTCAAAGCATTTCCACTTCTATAGTTATATAGTTTCAGGTTTTACATTTAAGTCTTTAATTTGAATTGATTTTTTTTTTTTTTTTTTGGTACCAGGAATTGAACTCAGGACTTTGCACTTGCCAGGCAGGCGCTTGTGCCACTGAGCTATATCCCTGGCCCTGAATTGATTTTTGTAACCGTTGAAGAATAAAGGGCATAGTCTCATTATTCTGGATGTGGATATCCAATTTTCCTACCACTATTTACTGAAAATATTTCCCTTTCCTGGATTTTATTGATTTTTTTGTGTGTATGTATGTGTATATGTTTTTTGTGATACTGGGGATCAAACCTAGGGCCTCATGCATGGTAGGCAGGTATTCTACCACTGAGCTACATCCCTAGCCCTGGCTGGTATTTTTAAAATGTTTTCTAATCATTATTCTAGGGTAACTACAGAGCTAGGACTCCTGAAGGAAGAGATATAATTCATTTTAGAGGTAGATCTCAGGCAGGTGTTGTGGTTCACGCCTGTAATCCCAGCACTTGGGAGGCTGAAGCAGGAAGATTGCTGCAAGTGCAAGGCCAACCTGGACTACATAGTGAGTTCAAGGCCAGCCTGAACTACATAGTGAGATCATGTCTCAAAAAACCAAAAAAATAAATAAAGTGGTGGATCTCTTTCTCCAACATGAACTTTAGAGCAAAGATAGGAAAACAAAACAAATGAACAGAAAACATGCTCCATTTCAAAGGCTTCCATGTAAATATTTCTGTGTCTTACGGAGTTTTGCCATTTCTCCTGTTTGTGTGGTACTTCTTGTGTTCTGTGGTTTATGTTGCTGAGTAGTTATGAAGTCCTTTGGTGAGAATGTTGGTTATGTTTTATAGCAGTTTAGAGCTGTACAGTAGGGTTTTAAAAAGTGTAAGGGGCTAATTTCATAAGTTTCAAAGATTGGAAGGGAGATGAGGAGTTCGGAGCTTTATCTTTCCAAACTCACAGTACCTTCGTGTGCTTTTTCCTAGCTCTCTGCTCTCTGCAAGCACTTAGACAACCTGTGGGAAGAGCACCGAGGCAGCGTGGTCCTCTTTGCCTGGATGCAGTTTCTTAAAGAAGAGACCTTAGCCTATCTGAATATTGTCTCTCCTTTTGAGCTCAAGATGGGTTCTCAGAAAAAAGTGCAGAGGAGGACAGCTCAAGCCTCTCCCAGCACAGAGGTAGATTTCGGAGGAGCTGTTGGATCTGATGCAGACCAAGAGGAAGTAGTGGATGAGAGAGCTGTGCAGGATGTGGAATCATTGTCAAGCCTAATCCAGGAAATCTTGGACTTCGATCAAGCTCAGCAGATGAAATGTTTTAATAGTAAATTGTTCCTGTGCAATATCTGTTTCTGCGAGAAGCTGGGTAGTGAGTGCATGTACTTCTTGGAGTGCAGGCACGTGTACTGCAAAGCTTGTCTGAAGGACTACTTTGAAATCCAGATCAGAGATGGCCAAGTTCAGTGTCTCAACTGCCCAGAACCAAAGTGCACCTCAGTGGCCACTCCTGGTCAGGTAATTTACTCTGTGAAGGATTACCTCCTCATTCTTTTCACAAGGAGAGACGTCTTCTCCGGAACTTCCTTGCTAGAGTTCATAGGGCAGTCTAAGATCTTAGAGCCAGCCTACAAGTTGTTTCTCCATATCCATTAGTAACGCCATGGCCTGGTGGCACACATCTGCAGTCCCAGCACTTGGAAGGCTGAGGTAGGAGGATCACAAGTTTGAGCTCAGCCTGGGCAACTTAGTGAGACTGTGTCTCACAATGAAAAAGATAAGAAGTGCTGGAGACGTAGCTCAGTGCAGAGGCCCTGGGTTGAATCCCTGCTGCCACCAAAAAAAAAAAAAAGCATGGTCTTTATCATTTAAGCAAGTGTAAATGCCTCCTTTGGTGGTCTTGGAGGAGTGATAAAAATGTAATTATGAAATCTGGTAAGTTACTTTGTATATCTGTTAGCATAAGTACAGCCTACTTGTTTTTAATTATTGTTTCTTTTAAGTCAACTATATCAAGGTGTGATTTTGCTTAAAATAAACTATACCCATTTAATTTATATAGTTTGCTTAGTTTGACAAATGTGTAGACCTGTGCAACTACCACTTAAGTCACCAGGCATGTCCAGCCTCTGCCTGCTGGGTTTTTTTCCTTCTCTTTTTAATGTTATAATAAACATTAAAAAGAAAGTTTTTAGGCAGGTGTGGTGGCGCACTCCTGTAATCCCAGCACTGTGGAGGATCACCGAGAGTTTGAGGCCAGCCTGGGCTACATAATGAGTTCAAGTCCAGCTCGAACTGCATAGTGAGAGCCTGTCTCAAAAATAAAGGAAGTTTTCATATATGTTAACTATTTTATATATGAACTATATATTAACTATGTTACATAAATTCACTATATTTTATATTTTATGTGTGGCTCAAGATTTCTCTTTACTCAAAACAATGGTGGGCCACAGGATGGACATGAATTCCCATACCTAGTTTGATTCTGAAGTGAGATGGGGGTTTTAATTTCTGGACCATCTGGTTGTACCAGCATCCTAAGACTCTTCTCAGGATCAGAACTGGTCAGGGAATCATCAGATCTGTGATGTTTTGTATCTCTCTCCAGGTCAAAGAGCTCGTGGAAGCAGAGTTATTTGCCCGGTATGACCGCCTTCTCCTCCAGTCCACCTTGGACCTGATGGCAGATGTGGTATACTGTCCCCGCCCATTCTGCCGGCTGCCTGTGATGCAGGAGCCTGGCTGCACCATGGGCATCTGCTCCAGCTGCAATTTTGCCTTCTGTACCTTGTGCAAATTGACCTACCATGGGGTCTCTCCATGTAAGGTAACTGCAGGTATGTTGTAACTGTGTGAACCCAAACCTCCTTTCCTCTTCCCTTGACAAAGACTTCAGTTCCCAAATTTACAAATATTCATTCAGCAGATACTTTTATGTCATTTACTGTCCTGGGCTCTTGGGATACAAACTCTTTGTCCTCATGGAACATACATACTAGTGGAGGTGAGAGGCAAACAAAATAAATAAGGATATTAGGTGGTAGTAAGTGCTAAGGAGAAAAAAAGGAAGCAGGGCCAGGATTTGAAGTGTTCTGGGGCTGGGAGCCTTGGCGTTTTAGTTAGCAAAGCAGAGGAGGCTTCACTGCCAGGATGGTTTAAGATGAAGTAAGGAAGTAAAACCATGCAGATATTGCGGTGGGGGGGGGGTTGTCCAGAAAAAGAAATGGCAAGATAATTTCTCACTGTGAACCTGGAAAAGTGTAGATCCTAAGTCACAGATATGGGGCATCTAAGCTGCCACTGTAGTTTTTTTTTTGTTTGTTTGTTTTTTTGTGGGTACCAGGGGATCGACCTCAGGACCTCGCGCGCCAGCAGGCGCCCGTGCCGCTGAGCGATATCACCGGCCCCTTTTTCGTATGTGGGTTCCAGGAGTCAAACTCGGGCCCTCGCGCTTGTCGGGCAGGTGCTTAAGCCGCTGAGCCATCTCACTGGCCCTGCCACTGTAGTTTTCATGGTATGTATATCTGATCAGTCATCAGATGCTTTCTCACTGAGGCCAGAGGCTTCAGAACCTCCCTCAGTATGGTGCTTCAGAAAGCCACCCTCTTTTGGAGTGGGCACAGAAGGCGACACCTGTTTACCAGTTGTGATCTAGAGAAGGACAGGGAAATCAGCCCTTCGTCAATTTAACTGGTCCTCAGCGGCTTAGTTTTTCTCAAGGATGATGATAATAGCTACCAGCTATTATCCCTACAGCTAGCGTTATTAGAAGGATGAAGAAAACTAATACAGCGCTACTAAAAATTGTTATATTTGGCTGGGTGTGGTGGCGCACACCTGTAATCCCAGTACTCAGGAGGCTGAGGCAGGAGGATCGCTGTGAGCTGGAGGCCAGCCTGGGCTACAAAGTGAGTTCAAGCCAGTCTGAACTGCATAGGGAAACCCTGTCTCAAAAAGACAACAACAACAAAAAAAAAGTTACATTTGTGATACTAGTCTATAACAACGTAGAGAGCCAAGGTGAAAAACTTTTATAGGAATTTCAGAGTATTTAGGCTTGAATTTCTTGTCTTTATTTTTTTCTAATTCATTTGACTGTATTTTGCAGAAGAATTGATCCTTGATAGATTGGAAGAAAAATCTGGTTCTTCACCATAATTTGAGAAACAGTGGCTAATACATTTAAAATGTAAAATGGTAACATCATCATTGTAATAGTTACTAATTGCTAATGTTAACAGAGTGTCCTTATTTCCAAGAAAGTACCTTAAAGAAGAGAACCAGTAAAAAATTGCACTTGTTGGGCCGGTGAGATGGCTCAGCGGCGTAAGTGCCTGCCTGGCAAGCGCGAGGGCCCGAGTTCGACTCCCGGAACCCACATACAAAAAAGGGGCCGGTGGTATCGCTCAGCGGCACGGGCGCCTTCTGGCGCGCGAGGTCCTGAGGTCGACCCCCGGTACCCACACAAAAAAAAAAAAACAACAACAAAAAAATTCCACTTGTCTATGGCAGAGTCTTGCAGAGAATAAGAGCAGTTGTAGTTTAAGTCATATTAAAGAATAAAATAAGCCTTTACTTCTGTAACCTTATTGTTGAGAGGCTGTAGTGCAGTTCAAGTGTGTCACAGCCTTCAGAGAAGAAATGGAAGATACACTAGGGGCTTCAGCGAAGTTAGAAATCTCACTTTGTGTGTGTATCTGTCTTTTTATAGACTAGATATTATCATATAAAATATGAAATGCTAAGAATTGTATTGAGAACATTAGAGCAATAACTTTTGTCCTTAAGATGTGTAGGAACACGAAAATGCTTGGAGTTATTAGATAAAAATTACAGTATTAAAAAGATATTTGAGGACTGGTGAGATAGCTCAGCGGCATAAGCACCTGCCTGGGAAGTGTGAGGTCCTGAGTTCGACTCCCGGTACCCACATAAAAAAATAAAATAAAGTAAAAAGATCTTTGATACAGCAAAATAGAGGTGACAGAACTTTGGCAACGTACAAAGCAGTCAGAATGTACAGGAGAAGGGAAAGAGTGTAGATAGAATTGTGCCTCAGATAATGTTCATCGTACAAAAGGGAGACAACCCTCCAAATAATAAGAGGAAATTAGACTAAAAGAATAATTAGAACAATGTCGAGAGAGGTCTTTAATTGTGTTGAAAATTTAAGGCAATAGAATTGGGAACAAAAGTACTTTTCTACAGGTACAGCCTCTGTTAGTGGTTGCCTGTTTCATTTGAGTTAAAAGAGCAGTAGAAGCCAGGTGAAGAAGATGAAGGAAAAAAGCTGCCAGGAAGCACTGCTCAGTGCCTGTGATAAAGCATAGTACAGGGTGAGGCCAAGGATGAGGATGAGGATAGTAAATGTGACTCACTGATCATTGTGTATGCAGAATTGAATGCTAGTTTTTGCCCTTAAGCCAAAGGTGCCTTGTGTATTTGTTAAGCCTTTGTTCATTAGGTGAATGATGCTGGCTTAGTGAAAAATCACTTTCAACTTTGGGGTCTTTTATATGCCGGTCTTTTAACTGTGGCAGTTGTATAAATATATTAACATTAAGAAATCAAAATCAAAGGAAAGAAATAACGTATCACCTTTAGCAAGTCCAGTTTTTCTAGTTGGGGGATTCGTTTTCTCCCTCCTTTGTCATTTGTGCATACGTAATTTTTACCTAGTTATAATATAAATGTACTTTTTTCTGGATTCTATTAGTGTTTGAATTGGGTAATAGCCATCCTGATTTGACTCTTAAGGTGTTTTTTTTTTGTTTTGTTTTGTTTTTTTTGTGGGTACCAGGGGGTCGACCTCAGGACCTCGCGCGCCAACAGGCACCCGTGCCGCTGAGCGATATCACCGGCCCCTTTTTCGTATGTGGGTTCCGGGAGTCGAACTCGGGCCCTCGCACTTGCCAGGCAGGCGCTTAAGCCGCTGAGCCATCTCACCGGCCCAACTCTTAAGTTTTTAATAACTGAATATCATGTCATCAAATGGCTCTTTCACATTTATTTTCTTTGGAAATTTAATTTGTTTGCCATTGTTATTTGCATCTTTGTGTGTATGATATTCCTTTAGATTACTTCATTTTGATAAAGTCCCAGGAATAGCATTATTGAGTAGTCAGAGATTATGGACATTTTAAATGATTTTTTACTCAGTATTGCAGTTGTGTAAAAATTAATTTCCTATTTCACTTTCTAGAAAAATTAATAGATTTACAAAATGAGTACCTGCAAGCAGATGAAGCCAATAAAAGGTTTTTGGAACAGAGATATGGTAAGAGGGTGATTCAGAAGGCTCTGGAAGAGATGGAAAGTAAGGAGTGGTTGGAAAAGAACTCAAAGACCTGCCCATGTTGTGGGACTCCCATACAGGTAAATGCTCTGGAACAGACCTGGAGGCAAACAGATTTGAAAGCATGTCGTGTTTACCTTAAGAAGCCTATTAGTCAATTTTATAACCTATTAAGAAAACACTTCTTGATAATTTTTAAGCCTTCATCCTTGGAAAATGTGAATTTCACTATTAAATATTGTTATTGACTTCAAATATATTGTATGGAGACTTCCCTTTTCAAAGTGCTTTCATGCAGAGACAATTATTCTCACATTATTCCCACCTCAAAATTGAATGAGTTATGCTTTAGTCCATTTTCTGTTGCCAGGAGCACAAGAGTTTGTTTTGTTGACCATGGTTGTGGTCCAGGGTTGAGAGTCACATCCGGTGATGGGCTTCTTGCTGGCAGAGCCCTGAGGCAGTGGAGAGCATGATGTGTGCGGAGACAGGGAGTACACGCGTGGCCTCTGCTCTCTTTCTCCTTATAAAGTCATCAGTTTCCAGTCATTGGGGCTCCACACTGATGACTTTATCTAATCCTAAACCTCCCAAAGGCACCACCTCTAAACACCATTGATGGATTAAGATTCCAACTTCTTAGTACCTAACAATTAGGATTAAACCCCGATAATGAGTTTTTTTTCTTTTATTAATTTTATTGGTACATTTTAGATATACAAAATGATCACATTCATCATATGGAATTTGTATCTGTACATGATATATCTTGATTCTTCCTTTTTTCCCCTTCTGTCCCCTCCCTTCAACTCCTCTTACCCTCCTTATTTACAAAAGTTTTATTTCCAATTTTCTATTCTTTTTTTCTTTTCCCTTCCTTCCTTTCCCCCATCCCCTTCCTAGTTCCCCTTCCCATTTGAATATTTTCTTGCTGTTTCACAATACCTATTATACATTTTGGTTCTTATTTACATGTTTGGTTTATCATACCAGAGAAACCATGTGGTACTTGAACACATGTGTCCGATTTATTTCACTTAAGAGTATGGTCTTAAGGTACATCCATTTACATAGAAATATCTCGTTTATCCTTCTTTATGGCAGAGTAGTACTCCATTGTATAAAACATTTTTTCTTTATCCATTCATTGGTTGATGGGGATTTGGGCTGTTTGCAAGATTTAGCTATTACAAACTGTGCTGCTATAAACATGGATATGCATATATCACTGTGGTATGATGTTTTTAATTTTTTTGAGAAGATACCAAGAAGGGGGGTGTCTTAGTTACTTTTCTCTCATTGCTGAGACAAAATACCCAACACCCAAGGTTAAAGGAGGAAAGGTTTATTTAGCTCACAGTTCGTGGAGGTTTCAGTCCATAATCAGCTGGCTCCAAGGCAGGGTGGCGTCGCAGAGGAGCAACATTTCATGGCAGCAGGAGACAGCAAAAGCAAGAGCAAAAAGGGAGGAGCAAGCCTCTTTCCCTGCCTTATATTGTATGCAGGCTACCCTCCCCAGGGCGGGTGCAGCACTAGACAGTGAACCAATCACAAACTCTATATTCAGCCACCTCCCAAAAGCCCACCCCCCGTGACTGCATGAGGATTTAGGGGGACATCCAGACACAAAACATAACTGGGAATAGCTGGGTAAAATGGAACCTCTAGTTTTAGTTTTTTGAGGACTTTCCACACTGATGTCTACAGTGGTTACACCAGTCTACACTCCCACCAACAGTGGAGAAGTGTTCCTTTTGCCCCACAGCCCCGCCAGCATTTGTTGTTGATTTCTTGATGATAGCCATTTTTTTGGAGATGGAATCTCAGTGTTGCTTTAATTTGCATCTCTCTAATGATCAGTGATTTTACACATTTTTTCATATATTTATTTGCCATTTGTACTTTTTCATCTGAGAAGTGTCTATTCATTTCAGATGCCCATTTTTGGATTGGGTCTTTAAATTGGGGGGGGTCTGATTTTTTTGAGTTTTTTATATATTCTAGATATTAGTCCTTTATCTGGGGAACAGTGGCAAATTTTTTTGCTACTCTATAGGTTGTCTCTTCACTCTGTTGGTGGTCTTTTTGGCTGTGCAAAAACTTTAATAAAATGAGATCCCAGTTGTTGATCCTTTGTGATATTCCCTATGCTATCAGGATTTTGTTCATGAAGTCTTTGCCTACACCTATGTCTTCAAGAGTTCTACCTATTCTGTCTTCCAGCAGATTAGTGTTTCTGTTTTAATATTTAGATCTTTGATCCATTTTAATTTTAGTTTAGTGCATGGTGAGAGATACGAGTGTAATTTTAGTCTCTGGCACATGGAAAAGCCATTTTTTAGGCACCATTTATTGAAGAGGCTATCTTTCTTCCAGTGGAGGTGTTTCGTCCATTTGTCAAAGATAAGGAGACTGAGTGTGTTTGGAGTTGTTCTGCATCTTCTAGTCTGGTCCACTGATCCTTAGTTTTTTGTTTTTTTTTTTGTTTTTTTTTTTTTTTGCCGGTACCATGTTTTTATCACTATAGCTTTGATGTATAATTTCTCCTCCTCCTCCTCCTCCTCCTTCTCCCTCTCCCCTCCTCCTTTTTCTTCTTTTTTCTTTTTCTTTTTTTTCTTTTTCTTTTTCTTCTATTTTTAGTACCAGGAATCAAACTCAGGACCTTGTGCTTGCCGTGCAGGCGATGTGCCACTGAGCTATATCTCTGGCCCTGTTGTATAATTTCAAGTCAGGGATTGTGATGCCCCCTGACTTGCCTTTGTTGCCCAGAATTGCTTTTGCTATTCTAGGTCTCTTCTGGTTCCAAATGAATTTTAGGATTGTTTTCTCTAATTCTGTGAGTATACTATTGATATTTTGATTGGGCTTGCTTTTTTGAGTGTTGACTTCATATCCAGCTGCGCTACTGATTTTGGTTATTAAATCTAGAAGTCTCTTGGTGGAGTGATTGGAGTCTTCTATGTAGAGCATCATGTCATCTACAAACAATGATAATTTAACTTCTTCCTTTCTTATCCTTATCCCTTTTATTTCTTTCTCTTGTCTAACTGCTCTGGCTAATGTTTCCAGAACTATATTGAATAAGAGTGGTGATAGTGGGCATCCTTGTCTTGTTCTTGATTTTAGGGTGAAAGATTTCAGTTTTTGTCCATTTAGTATGATGTTGGCTGTTGGTTTGTCATAAATGGCTTTTATCAGATTGAGATAAAGACCATCTATTCCAGTTTTCTGTAGGGTTTTTTGTTTTGTTTTGTTTTTTGTGGGTACTGGGAGTCTAACTCAGGACCTCGTGCTTGCCAGGCAGGCGCTTATGCTGCTGAACTATCTCAGCGGCCCCCTCTGTAGGGTTTTTATTATGAATGGGTGTTGGATTTTGTCAAACACTTTTTCTGCATCTGTTGAAATGATCATATGGTTTTTGTCCTGAGCTCTGTTAATATGGTATATTACATTTATTGATTTGCGTATGTTGAACCATTCTTGCATCCCTGGGATGAATCCTACTTTGTTATGGTGTATAATTTTCTTGATGATTTGCTGCATTGTTTGCCTGTATCTTATTGAGGATTTTTTGCATCTATGTTCATTAGGGAGATTGGCCTGTAGTTCTTTTTTTTGTTGTTGGATCCTTCTCTGGTTTTGGTATCAGGGTAATGCTTGCTTCCAGGAAGAAATTTGGAAGTATTGCTTCCTTTTCAGTTTCATTAGTTTGCAGAGTAGTGACATTAGATCTCTAAATTTCTTATAGAATTCAGCAGTGAATCTGTCAGGACCTGGGCTTTTCTTGTTTGTAGGTTTTTAATTACATTTTCAGTTTCATTGACTGATACTGGTTTATTTAGAATTTTTATATCTTCTTGATTCAGCTTTGGCAATTCGTATGTATCTAGGAATCTGTCCATTTCTTCTGCAATTTCCATCTTATTAGAATACAGGTTCTTGAAGTAGGTATTAATGATTGGATTTCTGAAGGATTTATTGTGATTTCACCCTTTTCATTCTTTTTTTTTTTTTTTTTTAGAATTTTTTTTTTTTTTTTATTTTAAAGAGAAGAAAAAACAAAACAAATCAAAAGAAGAACAAATTTTCAAACCAACATAATAGGAGGGTAACAATGGTTAATACATTACGTATTACTATCTTTAAGTTAGTTATTCAGGACACCAGACATTAGCATTCAATTGTCCAAACATTATTGGCACAAACCTTACTCTTCAATGAACTAAGTAAAAATGGTAGTGTATCTATCTTAACCATCTTATATATGTATATATATATATATATATATATACAATTTTTTTTTCCCTTTCCCTTCTTTCTTTTCCCTATTCCAGTCTCTCTTTCCTTTTGACCAGTTTCTTTTTGATTCACCATGTCTATTGTACATTTTGGATCTTATTTACTCTTTCAGTTTCTCATACTAGAGAGATAATACAATGCTTACACATGTGCTTCTGGTTTATTTCACTTAGGAGTATTTTCTCGAGTTGCATCCATTTACCTATAAAAGTCTCCAGTTTATCCTTCTTTATGGCTGAATAGTACTCCATTGTATAAAAATACCACATCTTTCTTATCCATTCCTCAGTTGATGGGCATTTGGGTTGTTTCCAAGATCTGGCTATTACAAATTGTGCTGCTATAAACATGGGTGCACATATATCGCTGTGGTATGATGTTTTTAATTCTTCTGGGAAGATGCCCAGAAGGGGAATAGCTGGGTCAAATGGGACCTCCAACCCTAGTTTTCTGAGGAATCTCCACACTGACTTCCACAGTGGCTGTACCAGTCGACACTCCCACCAACAGTGAAGAAGGGTTCCTTTTTCCCCACAGCCCCTCCAGCATTTGTTATTAGTTGATTTCTTAATAGTAGCCATTCTTTCTGGGGTGAGATGGTATCTCAGTGTTGTTTTAATTTGCATCTCTCGAATGACTAGTGATGTTGCACATTTTTTTGTATATTTGTTTGCCATTAGTATTTCTTCATCTGAGAAATGTGTATTCATCTCAGATGCCCATTTTTGGAGTGGGTCTTTAAATTTGGGAGGTCTGATTTTTTTGAGTTCTTTATATGTTCTCGATAGTAATCCTTTGTCTGAGGAACAGCTGGCAAACATTTTTTCCCACATTGTGGGTTGTCTCTTCACTCTGTTGGTGGTTTCTCTTGCTGTGCAAAAGCTTTTTAATAAGATGAGATCCCAGTTATTGATTCTTTGGGATAGTTCCCGTGCGGTTGAGTTTTTATTCATAAAGTCTTTGCCTACACCAATGTCTCCAAGGGTTTTACCTATCCTACCTTCCAGCAGATTTAATGTTTCTGTTTTAATATTTAGATCTCTGATCCATTTTGAATTTAGTTTAGTGCATGGTGAAAGATATGGATCTAGTTTTAATCTTCGGCATGTGTAGAGCCAGTTTTTCCAGCACCATTTATTAAAGAGGCTATCTTTCTTCCAGCGAATGTGTTTGGCACCTTTGTCAAAGATAAGGTGGCTTAGTATGTCTGGGGTTGTTTCAGCATCTTCTAATCTGTTCCATTGATCTTCAGGTCTGTTTTTTTGCCAGTACCACACTGTTTTTATCACAGTAGCTTTATAGTATAATTTCAAGTCGGGGATTGTGATGCCCCCTGCCTTGCCTTTGTTGCCCAGAATTGCCTTTGCTATTCTAGGTCTCTTCTGATTCCAAATGAATTTTAGGATTGTTTTCTCTAATTCTGTGAGATATGCTGTTGGAATTTTGATTGGAATTGCATTAAATCTGTATAACAATTTTGGAAGTATGGCCATTTTCACTATATTGGTTCTTCCTATCCAGGAGCAAGGGATATCTTTCCATTTTCTGATATCCTCTTCAATCTCCTTTTTCAGAGTACTGTAGTTTTCAGTATAGAGGTCTTTTACATCCTTCGTGAGGTTGATTCCTAGGTATTTCATTTTTTTTCACCCTTTTCATTCTTAATTGCATGTATTTGAGTCTTCCTTTTTTTTGATAAGGTTGGCTAAGGGTTTGTCAATTTTATTTAATCTTTCAAAGAACCAATTCTTTGATTCATTGATTCTTTGTATTGTTTGCTTAGTCTCCATTGCATTTCTGCTCTGATCTTTATAATGTCCTCCCTTGTATGAGCTTGGGCTTGACTTGCTTTTCTTTTTCTACAAGGTTAAGATTCAACTTCAGGTGATTTATTTAAGCTCATTCTGTTTTTCTGATGTGGGAATTTACCACTATAAATTTCCCTTGTAGGACTGCTTTCATTGTGTCCCATAAGTTCTGTAATGTTGTATTGGCATTATCGTTTGATTGTAGAAACTGATTTCTTCCTTAATTTAATCTGTGACTCATGGGTTGTTCAGGAGGGTGTTACTCAACTTCCATATGTTTATGAAGTTTTTGTTGTTTTCTTTTGCCATTGATTCCAATTTCATTGCACTATTGTCTGGTAAAATGCATGGGATAATTTCAATTCCTTTGTATTTACTTAAGCATGTTCTATGAGCTGGTGTGTGGTCTGTTTTGGAGAATGTCCCATATGCAACTGAGAAGAATGTGTATTCTGATCTTGTGGGGTGGAACACTGTAGACATTTACTAAGTCCATTTGTTCAGAAATTTGGTTCAGTTCTGATATTTCTTTGTTGAATTTTTGTCTCGTTGATCTATTTGTGACAGTGAGGTATTGAGGTCCCCCATTAAAATTGTATTAGTGCTTATTTGATTTTTCATGTCCCTTAACAGTTGTTTTATATGGTTGGGTGCACTGGTGTTTAGTGAATATTCTTCTTGGATTGTTCCCTTTACAAGTATGTAGTGACCTTTGTCTCTCTTGATCAGTCTTAACTTGAAATCCACTTTGTCTGCAGTAGAATAGCTACTCCTGCTTTTTTCCTGGTTCCCATCACATGTATTGTTTTCCATTCTTTGCCTTTTCAGTCTGAATTTCTTTTTGAGTTAAATTTGTATTTCTTATATGGAGCATATTCTTGGATCTTGTTTCTTGATCCATTCTGCCAGTCTGTTTCTTTTGATTGGTGAATTGAGACCATTTACCTTGATGGTTATAACTGATGTGTATTGACTTATCCTTGTCATGTTATTTTCCTGTTGTTGGTTCCTTTCCTTTCCCCTCTGTTTAATTACTTGCCTTGTCTGGTGGATTCATTCTGTTGGTGTTCATGGAGATGTAGTCTTCATTATCTCTTTCTGGAATGTCTGTCAGAACATTTTGGAGTGCTGGTTTGGTGGTCATGAATTTCTTCAGGTGTTCTTTGTCATGGAAGTATCTTATTTCTCTATCAATTTTGAAAGATAGTTTTGCAGGGTACATCTATCTGGGTTGGAGGTTGTTTTCTTTTAGGGCTCGAAATACTTCACTGCAAGCTGTGAAAGGGTTTGTGTTGAGAAGTCTGCTGTAATTCTGATGGGCTTTCCTTTATAAGTGATTTGTTTCTTTTCTCTAACAGCTTTTAATATTCTGTTCTTGTGTTGAATTTCTGGAACCTTGACTATTATATGCCTTGGGATAGATTTTTTTTTTTTAATCATAGTTAGTTGGAGTTCTATTTGCCTCATTTATCTGTATGTAAAATTCTTTTTCCATGCTTGGGAAATTTTGTGCCATTACTTCTCTGAACATCTTTTTTATGTTGTTTGCACTGTCTCCTGCTCTTTCATTTACTCCAGTCAATCTTTTGTTGTTATTCTTTGCATCATTTAGCAGCTGTTGGGTTGATTTTTTTGTGGTCCCTTGCTATTTTTAAGAAATCTTTCTTTTCATAATCGCTAACTGCAATCCTGTCTTCTAGATCTGATATTTTGTCCTCATTTTGGTTCGTTCTGCTGTGTATACTTTCAATAGACTCTAATCTCCTGGATATCTGATTGAATCTGTTTCATGGATTCCATTTCTTTCCTATGTTGGGCATTCATGGTTTCCATCATTTTCCTAAGCGACTCTATTTTTTTTAATCTGTATCTTCCCTAGATTCACTAATCATGCCCTTCATTATGGCCATCATCTCTGAAGTTATCTGAGGAATCATTTCTGATTTGATTTTTTTCTACAGCTTCATTCATTAGCTCTGTTACTTCTGGTGTTACCACCTCAGAGAGTCCAGGTGGGTGGCTTTTGAATTGTTCCACCTCACTGCCCCTTGGGTTTATCTTTGGTGAGCTCGAAGTCTGAGGTTGCATCTTGCTTCATGTCTACTCATTTTCTTTTATTTTTTTAGTTTAATTCCTGCATTGATGCTTGTAAATTGTTTATGGTAGGTATCTTTATTGCTAGTATCGAGAACCCTTAGGAAATGACTACTGCCCAGAGATGTCTTCAAGGTATAGCTGGCTTTTGGGTTTTGAGACTGTTGCAACATCCTTCCTCTTCAGAGTCGGCCATGGTGGCACATGCCTGAAATCCTGGCACTGGGGAGGCTGAGGCAGGAGGATTGCCATGAGTTCAAAGCCAGCCTGGGCTACATAATGAGTTCAGGGCCAGTCTGCACTACAAAGTGAGACCCTGTCTTAAAAAAAAAAAAAAAAAATCCTACCTCTTCAATTTATTGGGGATGAGAAATTGCTGTTTATTTGGCCTAGCCCCTGGTTCTTCAGCACTAGCCTATAGTATTTGTGACCTTCAGGCAATCTCAGTCTTGGCATACAAGGAAGAACAACTGATTAGAGCAGTTATGTCATTTTGACTAAAGTAGTACATTCAGTAAGAATAGCGTCAAACACATCCTAGAAAGTGACAAACTGCAGTAACTATTAATTTGCCACCTTTAACCATATAAACAGGATTTGTAGTTATATAACCAAATATAAACAAACCAGAAAATTGCGTACAGTATCTCTCAATATGGCGATTTAACTCTCAGGGGAGAAAATTTTTAAGGGGTTGGGGAAAGAAATAGAGAAATAGAAGAAGAGAAAGACATGAGAAGCAAGGCTGGAGGACAAAGGAACATTATGCAAGCTTTGGGAACTGGTAAAGAAGACAGGAGGGAAAGAAAAGGAATAAACAAACAACAGAACCAAACAAAAAACTAGAAACAATACTCTCACTCATATAAAAACAAGAACAAACAATCAAGAAAAAGAGAAAAAATATTTAAATTTTTAGAAAGAAAGGAAGAAAAGCAGAAGAAAAGACACTTCAGGGCATGTCTCTGTTGTTACTGATTGACGAGGCAGGCAGCCCAAATTCGTGTTGAGTGGTCCCAGCAAGCCAGCAGTAGAATTTAGGCAGCAGTGGATAATCCCAGCAAACCTGGGCCTTTAGTTCCACCGAAGTTCAGGCTGCTTCTGGTTTCTGGCTGTGAGGCTGAGACCCGAGTTCTTCAGCTCTCAGCCGTCCAAGTGACTCCTGTGGGCTTGAACTCAGCTCCCTGACCTCCTGCTGGCTTGAACTCAGTTACGCCTCACCCTGACACTTGGAGCCACTAGATAGAGCCAACCCACAGCTGCTCTGAGTTCTGACTTCTGTTGGTCCCTTTCCAAAGTGGCTGTTAGCCAACTGCCCTCTCCTGGGGGACATCTGAACCCTAATAACTCACCAGCAACTGCAGTCTGCAGCATCTACTGCTCTGTTCCACTGGTGTGTTTCTTCGTGGAGGCCTCTGGGGTTGCCAGTAGTCACTGTGCCTCTGCAGGTTCGAGCTGCCCTCCCATGGCACAAGCTGTGTCTCGGAGAAAGTGCTGCTTGCTACCTCCTTCTCTGTTTTGTGGCCTCTCTTTGCTCTCCCTGTGGGCTCTAATTCTCAGTTCAGATCCTTGCTGGGTCCTGGTGACCCACTTCCCTCCTCCTCCTCTTCCTCACATTGCTACATTCCAGTGTCTGGATTCCAAATATCAGAGAGGCTGTTTCTCTGCTGCTCACGATTCTACCTCTTCCTGGAAGTTCCCAATATGAGTTTCAGAGAAGACAAATCATATTAAACTACAGCAGATTAGGGGAAGAGCACACTAGAGCGACATTTAAGTCTTTTTTTTTTTTTTTCAGTTAAGACAGGGTCTTGCATTGAACTCACAGTGCTCCTCCTGCCTTGTCCCCTGAGTGCTGGGATTACTGGCATGCACCACCACACTCAACTACAATCAACTCTTAATTCATCTTTGTTATTTAAAAAAATCGTGTCTGACCTCTCAGAACTGTTTATCCTGGAAAGTAGTGTACTCCTTTAACAAGTATACACTCAGAAAGTAGACATTTTTCCACTAATGTGAGTCAAATAATTGGATCTATTGCTTCATGTCGAAATCTTAACATGTTTTAAAATCAAAATACATTTTACACTTGATTGTGCTGTTTCAATCTGTTACATCTAACCTAAGCCTAGTGATTGCCCCGTTACTTCATGAAAGAGACTGGCATTACATTTGACCACTTCTGACATGCCTTATCCCTATGATAAAATGAAATACTTGATACCAACTATTTACCTAGATTTATGTAAAAATTTAAAACTGAAGCATATTTAACCCAAAACTTAATGTCCAGCCATGTGATTGATTTGTATCTACTGTTTATCAAGAGATTTTGCTAAATATCTAATTGTAGGAACACCTGCTAAATATTTTCTGTATTTCAGTTATAAATATAATAAGTATTAAACAGTTGTCATTGTGTTACTTATATATTTCAATCCTGCATGAGAAAAAAACAACTAGGAGAATGCTAGGCTGAATCTTTCTGTCATGTACATTTTTCTTTTGCCTTTACAGCCTTTTCTTTTGCCTGATATTTTTCTCTTTCTATCCTTCCCACCAGAAATTGGATGGATGTAACAAGATGACATGTACTGGCTGTATGCAGTATTTCTGTTGGATTTGCCTGGGTTCACTTTCTAGAGCAAACCCTTACAAACATTTCAATGATCCCGATTCCCCATGTTTTAATAGGTATGTATACACAAAATTTCCCCCACTCAGTGGCAGTTTTTGGTATTTGATTTGAAGACCACAAATCCATTGTTTTACTAAGTACTTAGAGAATTCGTCTACATATTTTCCCACATGTATAAATTTTTGTATTATTTTCTTGAAAATGAGTTTTATTATGAGAATATACACTCTGAAATTTTAAATTTTTTTTTTTGAAATTTTAAATTTTTTTAATCAACTTTTTATAGGGAAAACTTTCAAAAATACACAAAAGTTGAGAAGATAATACTATGAATAGGATGAATAAACTAGTTTGCCGTATTTGTTGTCTTTATTTAACTTTCTTGCTGAACTACTTAAAATTAAATTGGAGTTACAATAATGCTTCAGCTCTACTTCTACATATATCTCCTAAGAAAATGTTGCCAGGGAGCATAGCTCAGTGATATGCTTAGCATGCACGAGGCCCTGGGTTCATCCCCAGTACCAAAAAAAGAAAAAGAAAATGCTTCTGTGTAATAGCATTACTTTAAAAATTTTGATGATTATGGCATACTATCATCTATTAAGCCCAACATATACAAAACTTCCCAGTTATTCCTCAAAACTCCTGTTAAAGTTCAGTTATTGAGGGCCGGTGAGATGGCTCAGTGGCACGGGCCCCTGCTGGTGCATGAGGTCCTGAGTTTGACCTGCGGTACCCACAAAAAAAAAAAAAAAAAAAAAAGTTCAGTTATTGTAATCATCAAAGTTTTATTTATTTATTTATTTGGTGGTATTGGGGATTGAACCTAAAGCCTTGTGCATGCCAGGCAAGTGCTTTACCCACTGAGCTATCTCCCCAGCCCAGTTATTATGATCAGTTCTGTCTCTTAATATAAAAATGTTTTGGAGCCTCTTACGTTGACTTTTTGAAATGTCTAAGCCAGTTCACCTGTATGTTTTACCTTCTAGAATTCTTTTTCTCCATGGTGTCTTTTAGCTTCTCTATCTTTGCTGTTTGCTGTCAACTTGAAGAGTTCATTCCAGACAGATGTTCGATTAGGTTTAGAGTAGATATTTTTGATAAGGATACAGCACAAGGAGGTGTGATATGTACTGCCTATTATATAACATATGGGGGCCCGTAACATCAGGCTGTCCCTCTATTAGTGTGATATTTAGATGTATCATTTGTTTCCTTACAAAAGGTAAGTTTTCCTTTTTTGTTATTAGTAAGGAGGATTCCTTGGCACAGCATGAATATTCTGTTCTCCATTAGCTCTCCAATTTTAGCATCAGTCAGTGATCTCTCTTACTAGGTTTCTGTAGAATACCTACACTTGTCAGTGTTACTAAACTATAAGAGAAATTGAAGAAATAAGCTCTGCCTATGAGCTGTTGAAGTTTAGTATTGGAAATTGCATAAATTTTTGGTAACAAAAGAGAAGAAAGACAAATTGACAATTACACAACATTCTACCCACGGAGGGTGCAAGGGCTGTGAAGACAGTGGAAGGATTAGTGCACATAAGAGAGTTACAGTGTCTTAAAAGAGTCCAGCTTCTGGACAACCTGACCTTTCCAATCTTGGCCTATCCCACATATTGTAAACATTGAGTGTCAGTTTTGTGACAACTGTCCCCTATTATTGTATTATTGGTTTTTTTCGTGGGGGGAGTTTTTGGTTTTTTGAGACAGTCTCGCTATGTAGTCCAGGCTGGCCTTGAACTCACTGTGTAGCCCATGCTGGCCCCGAATTTGCTGCCTCAGCCTCCCAAGTGCTGAGATTATAGCTGTGTGCCACCATGCCCAGTCTCCTATTATTGTTTATACTTGGCCCTAGAGAATTTGTCTTGATCCAAAGAGGACTGTATTTACAAATTAAAGGCCGCTTTTTCAGAGGGACCCAAATTTCAGCCTTCCTCAGTGTGTGATTAAAGCAGAAGGAAAGATATCAGAAAAGTGCAGAAAGTATTTTTGAGAGAAGGGAAGACAGATTACTGTTCAGTTTTGTCCAAGTGCATAAATATGTACCTTATTTTATGTTCCAGGTTGTTCCATGCTGTGGATATTAATGGAGATGTTTGGGAAGATGTGATTGGAGACTAGTTGACTCCTGCTCACAATACAGAAGTGGAATTGTTTGTCCTAATCTTTTCTCAAGTACACTAAAAAACTCAGGACTTTAGGATACCATGCATTCACTCCTCCTGAGTAGAAGATAAGGGAGAACAAGATTTATATTTTCATTTGGTACTATTGACTAAGGCATCCATTTTTCTGTGTAACATAAACTGATAAAATTAGAAGCCAGAGGTTCAGAAAATGAAAACTACAGATTATTGAATATTATATAACATGCCCAAAGCTCTAAATAGTTAAAAATAAGTATTTTCTTCCCCAAGATGTAGGTGAGGGTGAAGAGCTAAACATATAGACCTATATTGAAGAAATATCCCTCTGAGACATTCTGTTGGAGCCCCTTTAGTACTACTTCATACAACTGGGGTGGGTAGAAGCCCTATTAAAATTGTATTGAGAACTTTATCTCATTCATGTTACATTCTTCACAACCTAAATTTCTGCTAAGTTCTTTTCGGAGGGAGCCTTCTACTCTGTCTGGATGGCCCATTGTCATTTAGATCTACTGCTTTTCAGAACAGAAATTTATAATAATTTAAAAATATTTTTTAATACCACAAACATAGCTGGGCATGGTAGTGCACGCTTATAGTCACAGCACTCGGGAGGCTGAGGCAGGAGGATCGCTGCAAGTTCGAGGCCAGCCTGAACTGCATAGTGAGACCCTGTCTCAAAAAAACAAACAAAAAACCCACATAAATACTGTAGGTCACTTGATATTTATGAGTGGTATATATAGTCCACTGGTTTTGAGCCACATCTACAATGTAATGATACTGGCTCACAAGAATTTCGGCCCTATCCTACTTTCCTGAGCAGTAGAACTTAGAGACAAACCTTTTTTGTTCCACATTTTCTCTCTTTATTCTTCCCCTGCTGCTTTCTGTTGGTAAGGACAGTTTTAATGTTAATTCCAGTGCCACATGTTTTTATTTCATCTGCTGGAATAAGAGAAAGCTAATATATTCCCAAGGTGAAAAAGCTGAACATTTTTTTTAATTAGTCTGGATTTTGAACACTTTATACAACACTGTGGTTCTGGTCCTAATTTTCTGACTTTAAAGTCTTCTCTAATGAGCTATGGGAATTTGGCTTCCTACCTTTTTTTTTGTAACAGCAGTGTTTTGTGACACATAGGTTCCTATTTGGGTTTTTGTTTTTTGGTTTTTTTTTTGGCTTTTTGGAAAACTGTCTTCCCTTATGGTTTGGTGAGTGGCTTGATAGCAAATTAAGAATTGATTTTTTTTTTTTGAAAAAGAGGACAGGAGAATTCAACTGTACCTTTTAAACTTCTTTCTCCTACCATATCGTTGAAAACTGAGGAATCACTTTTAACTGTTAAGTGTGTGTGTCCAAGAAATCAGTGAGACTTTCTGGATTGTCAATGAGGATGCTTAATCTTAAAAATAAAAATAATTTAAAAATCATCTTATAATTAGAACAGAGCTGCTGCTGTTTGTTCTGTCACCAAGGCAACTGGTAACATTTTAAAACTCTACAACTTTTTTTTTTTTTTTTTTTGGTGGTGGGTATCCAACCCAGGAGGTCAGACATGCTGAGTTTGTGCTTTACTGCTGAACTGCACCCCCAGCCATATAATATATTCTTAAAGTGAGAAGGAAACAGTCCCAGAATAGCACCTGCTCATTTATATGGGCTTGTGACTGAGCTCATATTTTGTATAAGTAAGAGCTCATACTTTGTTTAAACAAGTTAGTTTCACAGATTCCCATTCTGCACATTTAATAATATATAAGAACAAGTTAAAGAATAAGCTGAAGATAAATGAAATAAAACCATTATTCAGCATATATTTGAGTAACTTCTGTGACTGGAGTTTAATTTTTCACCACCACTCGGAATAGTTCATGAGCTAGTGATATTTGCTAGAGATTTTATTTTAAGCTGTTGTGTTTTATGTTGTCGTAGAAGTAGGCATCATTACATAATACAGTTTTACGACAAAATGAGAGGCTTTTTTTTCCATTTATGATTTTTCAAAGCCTAACACAGGTACAGTATTTAGTCTTTTTTTTTTTTTTTAATGCAGGTACCGGCAGTCAAACTCAGGACCTAGCGCCTGCCAGGCAGGCGCTTATGCTGCTGAGCTATACCACCGGCCCCAGTATTTAGTCTTAAAGACTTGTTTAGTCGCCCATTTCTTTTCTCCTTCCTTAGGTACAAAATCTTTACCCCTTAATTTTAACAAAGACTATATGATTTGTGTTGGTAGTCAGGGTTTGCGAGGGGAAAAGATATAACACAGGGCACATAATTTATAGGATTATAATATTCACCTAAAGAGTCAAATGCAGGGGCCGGTGAGATGGCTCAGTGGCTTAAGCGCCTGCCCAGCAAGCACGAGGGCCCGAGTTCGACTCCCGGAACCCACATACGAAAAAGGGGCCGGTGATACCGCTCAGCGGCACGGGCGCCTGCTGGCGCGCGAGGTCCTGAGGTCGACCCCCCGGTACCCACAAAAAAAAAAAAAGAGTCAAATGCAGAAGAGTGCGGGAGATCTGTCCACACAATAGAGACCCAAAGAATCTAGCTGAGGGCCTGGGTCCCACAGCAATGTCCTGCACGAGTCCTTCTGAAGTCCTAAAGCCCAAGGCAGTGTCTTCCTTGAGTCCAGCTGGAGGCCTAGAGCTCACGACAATGTCTCATGCAAGTCTGTATCAGCAATCTGCACTGGCAAGGCCCAAAGGCCAGTGGTGGAAGCTAGAAAGTCTGCGCCAGCGGGATGAAGGATCTGTGCCAGCAGACTGAGGGATCTGCACTGGAGCCAGGAAGCGACGCTCAAAGTAAGGACCAGAGCTCCCCTGAAGAGAACCGCAGCCCTCCTCAGCGACAGTGAGGACCCGAGTTCCTCTGACAATGAGAACAGCCAAGTTCATATCAGGAAAACCAGCATGACAAGCCACTCCAGGAGAACCAACAGCGCACCATCTTGTGCTCCAGTTCTTTTTATGCTGTTGGCAACAATCCTCAGGTGGGCCTTCCACACCCAGCAGCACGCTGATTCAGTTCAGCTGGGTGTTACAAGTTGACCATTAGTTAATCCACCACAGTTTGTAAAGCCTCATTTTCGAAGCATGCGTTATGAACTAATTTTAAGATGGTATAGCTTTGCTAGGGTATTGTTGTCCTTAAGTAAAATGAAAGATTTGGTGTCCCCTTGAAAGCCCTGTAAAGCCAATGGGGTTGTGAAAGGTTGCTGTGTCGAGAAGTGTGTGACAGTGCAGTTTTTTTTTTTGTTTTTTTTTGGTGGGTACCGGGGGTTGACCTCAGGACCTCGCACGCCAGCAGGTGCCCGTTTCACTGAGCAATATCACCGGCCCCTTTTTTTTTGTATGTGGGTTCCGGGAGTCAAGCTCGGGCCCTCGCGCTTGCCAGGCAGGCGCGTACGCCACTGAGCCATCTCACCGGCCCCGACAGTGCAGTTTTGTACCTTGCTTAACTGCAAGAAGGCCTTTCGCACAAGTGGGCAGAAATTTGCTGTAAGTGGACGTGAACCTTGTAGGTCTTTTTGCTGGGAATTTGAGGGGGCCTTGTCTCTCGATTTTATATAAAAGGCTTGTGGGTCTAGGACTGATAAATGAAAATAAGCTTCCAAATAACTTTTTTTTTTTTTTTTTTTTTTTTTTTTGTGGGTACCGGGGGGTCGACCTCAGGACCTCGCGCGCCAGCAGGCGCCCATGCCGCTGAGCGATATCACCGGCCCCTTTTTCGTATGTGGGTTCCGGGAGTCGAACTCGGGCCCTCGCGCTTGCCGGGCAGGCGCTTAAGCCGCTGAGCCATCTCACCGGCCCCCAAATAACTTTTAAGTCAAACTAGAGACTCTGACTTTCTGCACTTGTGACTGAACTAACTTAAGAGCCTGCCTTTGCCGATTGAACTGCATTGTGGCATCCATTTTTTAAAATAAACTTTTAATTTTGGAAAAGTTTTAGATGTATAGAAATACTGCAGAAATAGTACAGAGTTAAATATATACCACACCCAGTTTCCCCTATTAATATACATTAGTATGTTACATTTGTCACATGAATGAACTAATACTGATACATTATTAACTAGAGTCTCCATATTTAGTTGCGGTTTCCTTAGTTTTCCTCATGTCATTTTTCTGTTTCATCCCGGGTACCACATTATTACATTGATCATCATGTCTCCTTAGACTCCTCTTGGCTGTCACAGTTGTCCCCTCTACTTTCATTGTTAGTATTATATAAATATTCACTATTATTTTTTTTTTCGGTATTAAGGATTGAACCCAGGGCCTTTACACTGAACTGCATCCCCAGCCCCATTTATTTTTAGATAAGAATCTTTTTTTTTTTTTTTTTTACTGTGGGTACCGGGAGTCAAACTCAGGACCTCACGCTTGCCAGGCAGGCGCTTATGCTGCTGAGCCATCTCACTGGCCCTGAGATGATTATCTTAACAAGTCCCTGAGTTGCCCTGGCTGGGCTCATTCTTGCAGTCTTTCTGCCTTAGTCTCCCAGAGTGCTGGGATTACATGGACTCCATATCTGACTTTATCCATTCTGTCTTGAAGTACCTGAACGGGGCAGGAGCCGAAAAACTTTTCTTGAAGTCTGATTATCTGGTCTTAGCAGCCTCAACAAATCAGTGAAATTCTGATTGAGGTCTTTTTGTGGCTTTAAATCAATTATTTCTCAAGACATTTCACTAGCTGCATATGCAGTTTCAGGCTGTTTGCCTGCTATGGTCACTTCTCTGTTCAGCTTCATGAAAAAAAAAATTAACCACTGGACAAGTTGATCAGACTATCCTTTGGGTCAGCTGGACCGATACGGCTCTGTCGTGGCATGAGAGGACTAGCTTGCCTTCTCAGCTAAGTCCTGCAGATTGTGGAATGCATTTCATCCTGTCCAGGGATATAGCAAACAGAGGAAAGACTTGGAAGCCATCTTCCCAGACCTGTAGCGTGGTCAGTAAAGTCATTTTATAATTGTAGAGAGCTCTAGGTTATATCAGAAATCCCTTAGTATACCTGCTATTTTTTTTTCCAAGAGACATTAAGTTAATCAGCTAAGAAACATGAAAGTATTCACATGGGTGTCTACTTTGAAAGGAAATTTCAAAATTTTGACTGGAGTTTGGCTCTCTCACCAAGTATTGGTATTGTCATAAGCATCACCAACAGGTGGCAGCAGTTCTCAGAAATAGGGTAACTAACCCCAGCTGGTCCTGGTGGAGCGGGTACTCTTGGAGTCCCAAGTACTGGAGGCTGAGAGATTTGTTTGAGCCCATGAATTTGAGACCAGCCTGGGTTACATAGCGAGCCCCTGACTCAAGAAACAAAAACTAAAATAACTGGTTAAGCTAGTAGTAGCTTCTGTATTTTGTTACAGAAGATTTAATTTCTGGGATTTTAATTTTCTTCAGTGTATTTCATTATGGTGACTTTGGTACTTTGGACTTTGGTAGACATAAAGTGATGATAACAGCAAGGCAAGAACAGTAGTGTTATCAAAAACTTTAAGCTAACTTAAAACTACTTGACCCATTGTTGACATCTTACAATTTGTATATAGCAAAGTGTCATGCCAATTGGTTACACTTACCTTCTACTGACTTAAAACAGTTAAGGTATATATGAAGGTCATAAGTAGGACCAAAGACTTGTTATATTATGGTGCCTGCTGATACTGATACTAGAAGCCATTCTGTTCCCTAGACTTTGGCTTAATTAAAAAAAAAAAAAAAATTGGTGAGCAGACCAGGCTGAGGGTTTGTGGTCAAACAGCTGGCTATGGGAACTTCCGGGATGCTCTTCACAAATGTTTAGGATAACTACCAGCTTTCAGCACCCATAGTCTAGACTTTGTACACTCACTCAGGTGGCCTGAAAACTTACCACGCCAAGGATTCCCATGTTTCTCAGAGCCAGAGGAAGCTTTGGAGGAGACTCTGCTCATGCCAGAGTTGCTAAGTACAAAATCAACATAGTGATTCATTTTTCTTGCTTGGATCTTTTTTTTCCCCTTCAGTATAAAATAAAACAAGTATGCAACATAAATGCATATCCATTTTAAAAGTAATTGTGTGTCTTACTGTCAACGCTGTTCCACTTTTTGCAGCCTATTCACTTCCTTAAAGAATTTACACGAGCTGGGTGCAGTGGCATGCACCTGTAATCCTAGCACTTGGGAGGCTGAGGCAGGAGGATAACTGTAAATTCAAGGCCAGCCTGCACTACATAGCGAGACCCTATTAAAACAATAATAACAACAACAAAAACTTATTTATCCATCTGTTTGTTTATTCTTATGGTACTAGGGACTGAACCCAGGGACATTCATACTGAGCTACAGCCCCAGCCCTTTTTATCTTCTATTTTGAGATATAGTCTCACTAGGTTGCCCATGCTGGGCTCAGACTTGCAATCCTCCTGCCTCAGCTTCCCAGAATGTTGGGATTATAGATATGCACCAGCAGGCTCAGTGAGAAAACTTCCTTAAGATAGCACTTGAACAAAGGCTTGGCAGTGTGGAACTGATCCTTGTAGTTACCTTGGAAGAAAGAATTCCAGGCAAAAGGGCATAGGCCCGTGAGATGGGAGCATGTTAGAGGACTCCAGGTACAGGATGGCAGCTAGTAAGTGCTGAAGTAGACTGAGGCGGGGACAATAGTAAAGATGGGATGTGAGTGGGTAGTAAGGCAGACTATACAGGGCCTGTGTGAACTTTGGTTCCTACTCTGAGATGAAGAGCCTTTCAGGGGCCTTGCCCAGAGAAGTGATAGCGTCTGACTTCCATTTTAGGTTGAGCAAGGGCAGAAACAAACCACTGAGGCCTTTCATAGTAACTCAGGTGAGAAGTCAGGAGGCTTGTCCCAGTGTGTCAGCAGTTGGAATCTTAGGAATTGGTTAGATCCTATACTTACCTTTAAGATAAAACTAATAGGCCTTACCTAGAGATTGTATGTGTTATGTAAGAAGATGAGGCATCAAAGTTGACTTCTAGGTATTTTTGTCTGAGGGAAACTCAGAAATGGTGGGGGAAACTGCAGTACAGGTTTGCAGATGCAGATCAGGAATTTAGTTGTGGACAGTTAAGTTTGAAATGCTTGGTTCTCCCAGGGGAGATGTTAGATAGGCAGTTAGTGGTTCAGGGTAGAGACAAAGCCATGAGATAAAAGATCACCAAGGGAGTGAGCTGTATATAGAGAAAGGTCTGAGGTCTGAGTCCTGGGTCACTCCAAGTGCTGAGGTCCAGGAGAGGAAGAAGAATCAATGAAGGAGGGCCGGTGAGATGGCTCAGCGGCGTAAGCGCCTGCCTTGCAAGCGCGAGGGCCCGAGTTTGACTCCCGGAACCCACATACGAAAAAGGGGCTGGTGATATCGCTCAGCGGCACGGGTGCCTGCTGGCATGCGAGGTCCTGAGGTCGACCCCCCGGTACCCACAAAAAAAAAAGAATCAATGAAGGAGACCGAGAATGGCTTGTAAGGTATGATCAACTGGCAGGTGCTGCACATAGGTCAAATAAGAGCTCTCACAATAGACTATCACTAAACAGTCAACGCGCAAGTCATGAGGGACTTCAACAAGTGCTGTGTGAGTGGAGGAGAGGTGAGAATCTGGAATGCGAGAAAGAGTGGAGTGTCCTCATAACAGGAAAGCAAATCTGAAAATCAACTCTACCTCCTCCTCTTCCTGCTCCCATCTTTCTCTCTTTTTTTTTTTTTCTTTGGAGATAGATTCTGACTGTGTAGTCCTGGCCGGCCTTGAATTCACTATATAGGCCAGGCTGATCTCTAACTCACATCAATCCCAACAGCCTCCTAAGTGTAGGATTAGAGGCATGCTCCACCATGCCCAGCACAATGGCTTTTCTTACATCCATCAGATGGGTTAACCTCCACCATAAAAACTAGAGATAGGAAGATACACATCAGTTTATCTAAGGCAGCAGCTGCTGGAACAAGTGATTGGAATTTAAGTAATTCCTGGAGACTAAGACTAAGACTGCTTGAGAGAGAAAAACTAGGATCTAGTCTAGGGTGCCCTGAATTCACATTTTCATGGGCTTTACCTCCAGGAGCCCCACTTAGTTCTCACTGTGAAGACGTTGCCAAAAAACACCTTGTGCTTTGGGCAGAGGAGAGGAAAAGTAGCCATTTAGAAATAGAAAGCAGCCTCAGGCTTTCTGTTCTCTAAGGCAGAGGCCCGCCCTAAGGGAAAACTACTTTGCTAAGGCCTTCTCTAAACACGGGGAAGGGCAGTGGGATGGCTCAAGCCTCCTCTGGCCTTGTCTCAAGAGGAGGGAAAAGAAGCTGTCTGAGAAGGGAAGAAAAGACAGCAGAGATTTAATAGAATGCTGTTCCCTCCTGTATGCACTATCTCATTGGTAGGGCTGCAGAATAACAGTGGATTGCAATGGAGAGAGCTGCAAGGTTTTAAGAACTGTCCAGGGAAACCTAATGACAACAGGGAAAACAAAAGCAAGGAAATGGAAATTGAAGCCTCTGTGACACCTACAGCTGTAGCAAACGCAGCCTGTTAGCCAAATAACCTCACACTAAAGACCTGTTTACCTCAGTTCCTATTACCCAGTACAACATGTCCAGCTTCCAATTTTATAAAAAAGCACAAGAGAAGGGAGAAAAGTGTAGACAACGCAAGCATCAGAACCAGACTCAGGTATAACATGGATCTTGGAGTGGTATACTGGACTGAGAACTTAGTAACTATAATTAAGGTGCTAAGGTCTCTAATGGAACCAGTGAACAATGTCAAGAATAGCCTGGTGGCACATGCCTGTAATCACAGCCCTTAAGAGGCTGAGGCAGGAGGAGCGGCAGGAATTCAAGGCCAGGCTGAACAAAAAAGCAAGACCCTGACTCAAAAAACAAAAAACGAGGGCCGGTGAGATGGCTCAGCGGCTTAAGCGCCTGCCCGGCAAGCGCGAGGGCCCGAGTTCAACTCCCGGAACCCACGTACGAAAAAAGGGCCGGTGATATCGCTCAGCGGCACGGGCACCTGCTGGCGCGCGAGGTCCTGAGGTCGACCCCCGGTACCCACCAAAAAAAAAAAAAAAAAAAAAAAAACGAATAGATAATATAAGCAAGAGGTTGAAATGTTAAGAATTTTAAAAAATACTGGAAGTTAAAGACTCACAGAAACAAATGCCTTCAATGGGTCATCAGTAGGTTGGATTCTGCTAGGAAGGAATCACTGACTGAAATTTAAAGTTTTGAAAAAGGAATGTGTCAGTCACTTTCTCATCACTGAGACACAATACCCAACAACTTAAAGGAGGAGAGGTTTATTTTGGCTCACAGTTCATAGAGGTTTCAGTCCATAGTCCGCTGGCTCCAAGGCAGGACCCCAGGGCACACAGGCAAGGTAGAGGAGATGCTGCTTATGTCGTAGCATTGGACAAGCAGAGAGAATGAAGAGAGGAGCAGGGGAGGGAGATAGACCCTTCCAGGCCACACTTCCACTAACCCACCTCCTCCAACCAGGCTCCACCTCCCGATAGCACATTTAGGTATAACGGGCTCATGATCCAGTTACCTCCCCAAAGCCCTACCCATGAACGCATGAGGCTTCGAGGGGACATCTAGATATATACCATAACATTCTGCCCCTGGCCCCCAAAAGACTCATGAGCATCCCTTTATGCAAAATGTATTTAGTCCATCTTTTAGAGTTGCCCAAGTCCTAAGTTTCAGCATTGCTGTAAAGTCCAAGTCCAGTCTCCTCTGAAACTTCAGGCATACTCTTAGCTATGAGCCCCTGTAAAAATCAAAAGAAAGGGCCGGTGATATAGCTCAGCGGCATAAGCACCTGCCTGGCGAGCGCGAGGTCCTGAGTTCGACTCCTGGTACCCACATATGAAAAAAAAATCAAAAGAAAGTTGAACCCTACTGATATACAAAGGCACAGGCACATATTCCCACTCAAAAGGAGGAATAGGAGGACAGAAACCAATGGGACCTAAGTCCAGCAGGGCAAATAATCCTGTAGCTCCATGTACAGCACCTGGGGCAAGCTGTAGTGAGATGTTAACTGCAAAGGGCTTGGGTGGCCCTGCCCCTACAGCATTGCCCGTGGTTGTAGCCCGCATGGTTTTTCTCTTGGAACAGGCTTTTTAGTCCTTGTGGCTTTCCTCAGATGTTTCATGTAGCTGGCTTGCCAATTTCCTGTGGTCTCCAATGCACTTTTGGCTTTACTTTCACAGCTTCACATACTGCCCTCTTGGGCACACTCCCTGGCCTCCCCAGTCTTCTGAAATCTGGGTAGAAGCCTTCCTGAGCTCACAAATCTTGCATTCTGTGTATCTTTAAAACTACGAGGGTAACATTAATGTCTACCTAGGGCTCCAGCAGTTGTCTGGCCCTTTTGCATCATGGCTGCTGGGGCCTCTGAGTGTCTGGATGGCTGAGCACGAAACTGAATCCCAAATCCCTAGGAATCAGTTTCTAGGAGGCCCTTCTCCAACACAGTCCCCTGGGGCTCTCTTCTCAAAGCAGTTTCACTTTTACCCATCAGAGGATAGGATCTTGCTCTTTCTTGACATTCCCTCAAGCCATTTTTCCTATTGTCCTAATCCAAGTTATTCGGCTTTTTTTTTTTTTTTTTTTTTTTTTTTTTCTTTATGTGGGTACCCGGAGCCGAACTCAGGACCTTGCACTTGCCAGGCAGGCACTTATGTCACTGAGCTATATCACCAGCCCTTGGCTTCTTTTTAATGCTAATCTTTTCAGCAATCAAGCTGTCCCCTGCTTCAACTTGTAGGCTTCAGTTTTAGAGGAGCTCCCTTTCTGGTGAAACTCAAAACTTTTAAAATTACTCAGCTGTGCTGTTTGCTCCTGATTTCCAACAAAGAGCTAGCTAAAAGAAGTACCCATGCCATCCCCTCAGCATTAGGCTTCCTTGAAATTTTCTCTGCCAGATTAACTACTCCACTGCTCTTAATCTTAGTCTACCACAAAGTCTCAGGACATGAGCAAAAATATAGACAAATATCCTGCCAGAGCATAACACACATGGCCTGCAGCCCAACTGCCAGTGGGAGTCTTTGTTCTCAACTGCAATTTCCTGAGCCTGGTCTTTACCATCTGCATTTCTATGAGCATTCTGGTCTGGTGCCCTTTGACCAGAATCAGCTCATTATAAGCAAGGGCTTCTCCAGCCAGCATTGCCAAACCTTTCCAAACTCTTCCATTAAACCGGTTGCAAAGACGTCTAAACCACATGGTCACATACAGTCACAGCAGTGCCCCATTCTCTGGTACCAACATCTCTTTCAGTTACTTTCTCATCACTGGGACAAAATACCTGGTTCCAAGGCGTGATGGCATGGGGAAGGCGCATGGTGAAGAGAGTTCCTCAGGGCACGGCAGACAGGAAGGGTAGAGATGAAGGGAGAAGCTGGGGAGGAAGATACCCCCTTCCAGGCCACACTCCAAGGGACTCACCTCCTCTGACCGGCTCCACCTCCCAACATTGCATTTAGGTGTAAACTTATTAGCAGACTAACCCACTGATGAGTATCACACCCCCACGATCCAGTCACCTCCTCAAAGTCCCACCTATGAGTGTAGGAGGCCTTGTAGAGTCATCTAGATATAAACCATGTCAGAGTGGAAAAAAAAAAATAGGAACTGGGGTAATTACAAAGGGTCAACAATGTGCAATATAAATACCGGGAGAAGAGTGGAAGAGGAATGATTAGAATCAGAATATAGGTAACCCTGGAAATTCTGTTACAAAGGAGATCAAGAGAAATGAGGCTATCAGGAAAGGGAACAAATCTAAGAAGAGGACTATGAGATGCTGCAGGTGAGAGGGGCATCCTGCTGGCAGTGTCCTCAAGGAGGCAGGAGAGGATGGGACCTGGTCAGGTAGAGGGTTCAGCGAGGGAGCAGGTGACCAGAAGAGGGCAGGGCGAGAGCAGGACTGGCACAAACTCACATGCTTCACTAGCATCTCATCATGGTAAGGATTTTCGTTCCTGGGAAAAAGGCATCAAATTTGCAAAATTAGATCTCAGTAGGCCAACTAGCTACTCCATCATGTAATATGCTGTTTCCCCTTCATTCCTGTGTATGATCACTACTCTTGGGGAGAACTGTCAGGCTGAAGTTCAGCAAACTGGTGCTCTCTAGGGCAGCGTTGTAAGGCCTGGATAAGCAGTAGTTAACAAAGCCCACCGTTATGGAGCATACATTTGGTGGCAAACAGAATGCCTCTCAGATGCTCAGTGGTTCTGAGGACATAGAGCAGGGCAGGGAGAATGTGGAATTAGGGAGTACTGCTTTATACTGGAGGCTCAGGGGAGATCGCTGATAAATGGTGTTAGAGTAAAGACCTAAGGAAGTGAGTAAGCCAGAGGGGGAAGAGCGGGCCAGGCTCTTGTATCTGTCTTTACTGTATAAGCAGATACACTTAACAGAAGGTAGGTGACACCCATTTGCGGTCCCCACCCCGTTACAGCCATTACAGATTGATCCCAGGGAGCACTGAGCTACATAAAATTTTATTTTTTATTTTTTATTTTTTGGTGGGTACCAGGGGGTCGACCTCAGGACCTCGTGCGGCAGCAGGCGCCCGTGCCGCTGAGCGATATCACCGACCCTTTTTTCATATGTGGGTACCGGGAGTCGAACTCAGGACCTCGTGCTTGCCAGGCAGGCGCTTATGCCGCTGAGCGGTATCACCGGCCCTTAACAGGCTGCTTTGTCCTCTCTACTGCTTCAGATATTTTTGGAAGTGCCCTCATTTTCTGGCAACAAGATATTCCGGGCTCACCAAGATCCCTGCACCAAAACAGAAATAGCTCCTTTCCAAGGCAGCCTGCATAGTCCTAGAGGCCCACACTGGCCCAGGGATATGTACACAGGTTCTCATATAGCCAATTGTCTTCTGTAATGTACCTACTTAAAATTTAAACATCTTGACTGGATAAACAAATTGTGCTATATGGATAGAACAGAATACTAATCAGCAATAAGCAGCAATGGATTACTGCTACATGTTTGTAGATGAACCTCAAAAGCGTGCTTGAGCTGGCGACATAGGTCTGGTACAGACCCTGGTTCATCTCCAGCACTGTAAGAAAAAAGAAAGTCATGCCTGGTGAAAAAGGCCAGACACAAAAGATGTCATGCAGTTCCATTTGTTTGACATGTCCAGTAGAGACTGGGTCTGTAGTTCAATGGTAAAGTGCGTGCTTACCATGTGCAAGGCCCTATGTTCAGTCCTCAGTGCATGTGCCCACACACACACACACACACGCACGTGCACACACAGAAAAGGTAAATCTGTAGACACAAAGCAAATCAGTAGTCACCTGGGACTGGGGGTAAAGCGGAACTTTTCGGAATGATACAAATGGATCGTGGTGAGGTATTGCACAACTCCATAAACTTCAAAATCACTGTATTTACAATGGGTTGATTTTGTTGGTATGTAAATTATACTTCCATAAAATGGTAAAAATTAAATCCCTTCCACTTTCTTACTTGTACCTCTTTAACTGGTTATATTGACATAAGACATTCCATTTCATTAACTATAATGAAGAAAACAGAAAAGACATTTTCCATACCTTGCAGTTATTATTATTGTGATGCTGGGGATCCAAGCCAGGGGCTGACAAATGTTAGGAAAGCAGGATTACTGAGCTCTCTCTCTCTCTAGCCTCTGCCCCTTTTTTTTTTTTTCTTTCTTTTGAGACAGGGTCTCACTATATAGTTCAGGCTGGCCTTTAACTCATTTTGTAGCCAGGCACTGGCCTTGAACTCCCAGTGATCCTCTTGCCTCAGCCTCCCAAGTGCTGGGACTACAACTGTGCACCACCACACTTGGTTGCCTTATTCTTTTTTTAAACAGCTGTATCCCCGTTTAGATCTCAAGTAGAACACAATAATTTATCGCTCATCCGTTCATTCCTACCTTTGTCACATGGGTGCTTCACTTTTATAAACTTTCTTACATGGACAACTGAAGAAGACATCCATAGACAGTGGCAACTGCTATGCTTGTGACCTTGCTGTAAACTCTTGGGAAGACCAAGTGTGAAGCTTTCTCACACTTGCTACTTCCAAAATATCTAAAATTTGGAATCAAAACTTCAAAGGACAACCTTCTGAGCTTTGGGGATGGAGATCCATGAATGACACATTTTGTTTGAAAATACTGGATTTAATAGAAAATATCACATTGTAAACAAGTCCATGGATCCATTAGCTTAACACAACGGCAGCACAATCACGTGTGAAAGCTAAAGATGAAATGCTGGTAGCAAACATAGCTCTCAGGCCCGAGCCAGGCTCTGAGAAATCTTTCCCAGAAACAGGCAACAGCAGCTTCCAACAGGCACAGGAACAGGGAGGAATCGGAGCCAGCAGCCACTCTGCGCGGGCTTCAGAGCGTGAAGGAAGGCAGAGCACAGCGCATCCAGGAAGGAGCACTGCAGGACGAACCGAAGGGCTGTGTTCCCGCCACCCTGAGAACATCAGCCCACACGAACCCGAGTGGGTTACAGGCCCGGGGTACTTCAAGTGCGGAAACGGTACAGAAGCACCAGGCGTGTGTCTTGGCACTCAACTCTTAGGGAGGCAGGAAAGCAAAGCACCACACTGCACGCCGCGACTAAACTCAAACCGAGCCGCTGGCCGGCTCACCACCTCGGCCAGACGTGCTGAAACCAGGCAAGTGTCTGATGCGCCGACGGCCTCTTCCTTACTGATGAGCACGAGAGAGACCGCTGACAAAAACACAGGGCTCCAGTGGGAAAAGGGTCCCTGTGGGACCATGCCGGAGAGAAGTTTGTTGTGGCTGGGCCCCTGGAGTTTGGTCCACCAGCAAAAATCACAGGGTGTCCTGGCAGTTCACAGAAGGGCCAGCTAGGAGAGCAGAAAAACCGCCCCTTAGTACCTTTCCCTGCGCGAGTTTTCCTTCCACAGTGCCCATTACTGACCAGAGGTGCTGCTTCCTTGTTCCTCGTATATAACTTAGGTAGCGAAAGAATCTGTTCCTTATTCTGGAACACGGATTCTCAGATAAAGGGGCAGACTCTCCAAAAATCCTGTATCCAAAATATACAAGCCCCTGCTTCCCAGCCACTTGAGAATAAGTGCACCTGAGGACAGAAATTCCTGCCGGGAGTGTGTGGTGCATGTGAACAGTGGCTGAGGCAGAACTGAAAGCTAAGAGCCCTAACCTGGGCGTGGCACACAGAAATAATGGAGTGCTTTATGAAAACCACTTTTCAGAGATTTTTTTTTTTGATTAAGTTAGAAGTCATTCTCCCT
The DNA here is from genome assembly GCA_028451465.1 of Erethizon dorsatum. NCBI lineage: Eukaryota > Metazoa > Chordata > Mammalia > Rodentia > Erethizontidae > Erethizon > Erethizon dorsatum. The sequence goes on from CM051838.1 coordinate 68,598,984, forward strand.
ATTGCTAAACTGCATGACTAGGCTTCCAGCCCCATAGCCGGGAATACCCACTTATCTGCAGTGACCATAGTGGATTAAAAAAAGATAATACTTGTCTGCTAAAGACAATTTCCAGGAAGACCCGCCTGTTTCTGTGAGGTACCTGATACTAAGTCCCTCACAGACTAATCACTGTATGGTTTCTTAGAAGACTGGCTTTTCTCAATTTCTTTCATACTGTACAGGGGGTCCACCAACTTGTTATGGACAAGCATCAAACCTATAAAAATAAAAAACAAAAAACAGTTAATGCACATAGAAGTAAAAGTTTGGCCATTTAATAGTATCATCCAGAACCTGTCAAATCTTGTCCTAGAACTGACATTTAGCTCTTTTCTCAGTGATCTCCAGGTGATAAACACTCTTAAGAGCAGGAAAAGAATTTGTCATTCCCAGTGAGTGCAGAATTCCTGAACTTCTGTCAGCCCATCTACTACTGGAGCTGGCTATTTAAAGGTCAGTCTTTCTAAGAACAGATGCCTAATTTACATGCTTAGTCAAGGAAGATTTTCACGGAAGTTTGGTTAAAGTAGTAGGCATCTTTTTTTTTTTTTTTTTGGTGGTGCTGGGCATAGAACCCAGGGTTTCACACATGCTAGGCAAGCACTCTACCCCTGAAACACAACCAGTGGGTGTCCTTTTAAAATGAAAGGAATAAAGAAATTAAGATCCCCATGAGAACTTGTTCAGGGCCTCGCCTAAAGGGGAAAGAATCCTATGAGGCCTGGACACAGACACCCTGAGGCTCTGTGTCATTGGAAGGAGACCACCACATGGCCCTTGGACCACAACTCTGCCTGCATTTTCTGGCCTCCTCCTCAAAGCAAACACCTCCAGAAATGGACCCCTGCAATCATGGATGGGAGAGAAATGACCATACTGTGAAGCAGTAGGGGTTGATTTTTATTAAAGTCATGGGTGTCGACTGAAATGCCCAGAACGAAAACAGCTCCACTCTTTACTCCCAGCACAGAGAGCTGGACCACATATTTCCATGCCCAACCCCTCACCTTTGAAATACTTGACAGTCTTCACTTTCAGCTCCAAGGTGGCATCCTCGTCACATACAAACACGGTGCGGGGATGCTGCTGGAAGGCAGACACCGTCCACATGTGGTTCACCCCCTCCTCGATGGCCTTGTACAGAGCAAATGCCTTATGAGCACCTGTGATGAGGATCATCACCTGGGGAGCAGAAAACAAGCTTGTGACTGAGCAGCCTGGACACCTGAATTCTCAGCCAGCCACACCAGCCAGTGGTGAAGATCACCACTGTAATGTCACATTGTAAGCAGTAACCGTGCAACATGCTTGCTCAGTGCCCCAGTGCTTCATCACACAACCCAAGAGAGAGGGCACTGTTTCCCTCATAGTTTAGGATAAGGAAATGGGGCTCCAGTCGATTAGGTAACTTTCCCAAAGTAATTTTTTTTTTTTGGTACCAGGAATCGAACTCAGGACCTTGCGCTTGCCAGGCAGGTGCTGTGTTGCTGAACTATATGCCCGGCCCCCAAAGTCATTTTTGACCTCAGAGTTTGTGCTCTACACTACCATGTAACTGTCCCTCCAGGCAACTTCAATGATGACTGCGAGGTCGCCCTATGAACAGATGGGCCACGCAAAGGCCCACGTCTCTTACAGCACAGCTAGCTGAGTTCATGGTTTACGAAGGGACTTTGGAAGCAATGGTGGAAGTAATCTGTGAGGCTCCTGAGGTTGAATCCCAGACAGGCTACCCTTTAACCTGGCCCCTTTCAGCTCAGAGCATTAAACTTGCTAATGTGATGTAGATAATGCCTTTTGTTCACATAAAACAAAGGCATAGACTCCACTTAACAGTTAAAATATCCAGGATGTAAGTGCTGGAAAGTGATCTAAAGAATTCAGCTGTACAGATTTCCTTTTGATTTAATTCACTTGTACTGTGCGTTACTTGCACTCAGTGTTCCTTTCTTAAAAGATTAGAGCACAGAGGCATAGAAAGAGTGACTGTGACTGCAGTACCCCTCAGCGGCTCAGAACCCATTTTTGAATAGAGTTTCCTGATTTCTGGCCCGAGGTCCTTTTCCAGATCAGATGCCCTCAAGGAACACACACAGCCCCAAACCCTTGTGCTCCCAAGCAGCAAGCAGAGTGACCCCCCAGGTACTGATTCAGGGTTACCAAACAGAAATCATTTCACAAAAATTCACCTTTTGAAAAAAAATTTTTGTGGTGATGGGGATTGAGCCCAAGGACTCACACGTGCTAAGCAAGTGCTGTACCACTGATCTAAATCCCCAGCCCAAAAGTTCACTTCATAAATGGGGAACTTTTCCCTGATGAGATGTTTGTTTGTAGACTTGGGCAAGGAAACTGGAAGCTAAGATGTCTATAGCTGCTTCCCATTTACTATACCTCAGAAAGAAAGAGAAAATACCTCTAAAATTCTAATGAAAGCAGTAAGGATATTGGAGCCACAAAATAAATAAATAAATAAATAAAATCTATACAATACTCAATTCTAGGAGAAAAACTCCTTAAATTCAGTTCGAGATGCTCTTTGTCTTGTTCTGGGGATTGAACCTAGGGTTTTTGCACATCTCTAGTCCTTCAAGAAAAGTACCTAAGCTTAGCAATTTAGAAAGAGGAAAGGCGGCCAAGGGAGCAGTTTCTCTACCGCCTTCTCCCATCGTAACCTAAGAGACCAGTCGCTGAACGCTCATCTGCTCATCCAGCTATCAAAATATAGAAAGCAGGGCTCTCTGAACATGATAAATATTTGGAGTCTGGCAAGAACCTGATCAGTAACTATTTGATTGTGCTTTTTATTATTTTTATTTATTTCTTTTACTTTTTTTTTTTGGTGGGTACTGGGGGTCGCCTCAGGACCTCGCGCTTGCCAGGCAGGCACTTATGCCGCTGAGCCATCTCACCGGCCCATTAATTTACTTTTTTTTGAAGCAGGGTCTTGCTATGTAGTTCAGGCTAACTTGAACTCGCTTATGTAGCCCAGGCTGGCCTCAAGCTCCCAGCACTCCTCCTGCCTCAGCCTCCCAAGTGCTGGGATTACAGGTGTGCGCCAACAACCCAGCTGGTTGTGCTTTTAAAAAAATTTTTTTATGAGTGTGTGTTTGTGATACATAGTAATTACATTCATCTTGGGCAACTGGTACATAAACATATTGTGTCTGTATCATTTTTACTTCCCTTTCTCTCCATCCAAGCCCTTTAATTTTTAAGATAGGGTCTCACTAACTTGCCCAGGCTGGCCTCGAACTTATGAGCCTCCTGACTCAGTCTCCCAGAGTGCTGGGACTACAGGGATGCCCCACCACACTCAGCTAAACACTTATATTTTAATTATGCCTCACCACATTAGCCCTGAGCACAAGTCTAAAACCACAGCCTCCCCAGGTTGCAGGAGGAGTGTCCCTTCAAACAATGACCAGGAGGGTCCTCGGTAGCTAGGCAGGTAGGTACAGATTATTTCCACATTTGTAGTGCTGGGCTGTTCTTGCCCAAGAGATGCATAAAAAGGGAACATAAGTAGAGGCCAAGCAGCCTGCAGTGCATGGTCAGGCAGCAAAAGACAAAAAATGCTTAAAGGATTCACCTCACGCTGGGTACAATGGTTAGTTACCTCCAAAGAAAGAAGGGGAATAGTATTAGGACCAGGTAGAATTTTAGTCTTATTTATACCATCTTCATTTTTAATAAGAATGTTTTCAGAGGGTGGGCAGTGTAGTTTAGCGGTAGAGTATTTGCCCATAACTCCCAAGACCCTGGGTTTGCTCCCCAGTACTGCAAAACATGAAGCAAAAAAACAGAGCCAGGCATGTACAAGCAGTATAATACAGTGAATGCTGCTACCAAGTGCCATCCAAAGGAAAGCCCAGCTGGTAGAAACAGTACAGTGTGTCCTTATCCACCTTATTCACTGGATCGGACACCACGTGACTTCTGGTTCTTCCCCAAAGACAAAACAACCATGAAAGGTAAATGTTTTGAATCCATTTAGGACATCGAGGTAGCCACAACAGAGCAACTAAAGACACTGATTAAAGAGGACTTCCAGAACTGGTTCAGATAATGGCAAGAACTATGGGATAAGTGTGCTTGAAGCAAGGGGAAGTATTCTGAGGGATACTAATGGCAATGTGGTTTTTACGGTTATATATATATATTTTTAAAAATTACTGACCATATTCTTTGATCACACCTTATGTTCCAGTAGTACCTATACAGCTATAATTAATCAAAAGATGAGCCCTCCCACCCCCCACAAAGCTGGCGGACCCCTTGCACCCTTACCTCTCTAGCGTCCATGACAGTGCCCACACCCACCGTCAGGGCCATGGTGGGCACCTTGGAAAGATCACCATCGAAAAACCTAGCATTGGCCAGGATGGTGTCCATGGCCAGCGTTTTCACACGGGTCCTGGACACCAGACTGGAGCCTGGCTCATTGAAGGCAATGTGTCCATCAGGCCCGATACCTGCAGAAAGACACAGCCAGGGCAGCCCTGTGAGTCCTGGGGATCCAAAATTTCAAGAATGGACAATCTCTCCTTCCCTAACTGGAGTCTGAAAAAATATCCTTTAAAACTATATTTCTTTTCACATCATATTCCATGGTAGGCACATCTTAAGCACCCGAGGTACGTATAGACTTTGCAACTTCCTACCACCTTCCAAAAGCTCAGCAAGGAGCAATCCACGTAGCTTCTGCCTCCCCAGATTATTGGGAAGTGTAACTTGTCTGTCTCTCTTGCCTGTAGTTGGGGTCCTGCTGCTGGGACAGAGTAGCAACGAGTAAAACACAGCACCTCGGTAGAGGCTGCCAAGTTTAGAAACTCTCAGCACATCAAGCTCCTGCCCCCTGCTTCCCATTCTTATAGATGTAAGATCTAGAGCAGTAAAAGGCAGTCCAGTTTCACACGCCTGTGGGTGACTCGCAAGAGTGCAAGAGACGGACATGTAGGCAGCCCAGGGTAGGACAAGAGCACACGCCTGAGAGGTAGACACCCCAGCTTTCTGCCCTCTTCCCACTACTTAGGGGTTGACCTTGATGAGTCCCATGAGTGCTCTGGGGTTCAACTGGTTATCAATAGCATGCAGGAGCTGTAGGGAACCTTCTGGAACTAGAGGCGTCCATAATCTTAAATGTTTAAATAAGTTACAGGACTGATCTATAAGGCCGTAAGACTGCGGACTAGCAAATCTCAGAGTGCAAATCTAAACCTCTCAATGTATAGTCCAGGCATCAAACTGCAGAAAGAGGGAGTGTCCAACACCACAGTTCCCTAGCAGTAGAGCCAGAGCAGGGTTCCAGAGCTCCCACTCTTGACGTGGTAGATGACCCGTGTCACAGGCACAGACAGAGAAGGCTGTGTGGAGACAGACATGGCATCCTGGCTTCTCTCTCCGGTGATTCCAGCCTCCCTGGGCCTGGCCCTGCACATCGACTGAGCTCACCTCCAACAAACAGCTCGATCCCGCCAGCAGCCTTGATCTTCTCCTCAAAGGCGTCGCACTCAGCCTGTAGGTCAGCCGCATTCCCATCCAGGATGTGGGTATTTTCTGGGTGGATGTCAATGTGTTTGAAGAAGTTGTTCCACATGAAGGAGTGGTAACTCTCTGGGTGGTCTCGAGGAAGGCCTGTGGGCCAAGGGACACTCAGTTATGCCAGAGCCCTTCTCCCAAGGTAGACACCAGGACACTCCCATGACAAACAGGGACACTCAAGACTGCCCATCCGGAAGCCTTGGGCACCAGCCCACTTAGGACAGGCTGAGCTGGTGTCTGGAAGCGTCCACTCGCTCACTGGCACCACCTGGGACCACAGGGCTGGCAGGAGCCTGGGAAATGCCCTCACTCCGCTCGCCTTTTCACTAGGAGATGACCACAGGCTGGGGGCTGGGCCACTCTCGGCTTCCGGAGGTGGCCTGGCCACCTGGAGTAGGACTGGGCCCATCTAGGAAAGGAAGCAAGCACACCCTTCACCCTATACTTCCCACCCCCATTCACCCCAATTAAACCCTCACTCAATCCGAACCCTAATTTAAACACCAGATGGTTGAAGAAAGTAACCTCAGGGCTCCTCAAAATAGACTTTTTTTTTCAGCCAGAAAGAAAAAGAATGTCTAAGGTGAATGTTTAATGTTAAGTATCAAGAACTTTTAAGATCAGGGCTGATGATGCAGCTCATGGTACAATGCTTGCCTAGAGTGTATGAAGCCCTAGGTTTGATCCCAGTACCACAAAAACAAAAACAAAAAATTATATATAAAATTTTTTCCTTAAAAAGGAAAAAATGCTAACATATGCTACAATATAGATTCACCTTGAAAACATGCACTTGGGCCAGTGAGATGGCTCAGTGGCGTAAGCGCCTGCCTGGCAAGTGTGAGGGCCTGAGTTCGACTCCCGGAACCCACATACAAAAAAAGGGCCGGTGATATTGCTCAGTGGCACGGGCACCTGCTGGCGCGTGAGGTCCTGAGGTCGACCCCCAGTACCCACAAAAAAAAAAAAAAAAAAAAAAAAAAGAAAACATGCACTTATGTGAGGTACTCAGAGAGGTCAAATTCATGGAAACAGAAAGTAAAATGGTGGTTTCCAAAGCACAGGGAGAGGAGGAAAGGGGGAGTTGTGTGATAGTTACAGAGTCTCACATTTGCAAGATGAAAAGAATTCTGAAGTTTGGTTGTGCAACAACACGACTGTACTTAACACTACCAAACTGCACATATAAAAGTGCTTAAACTAGGCATGGTTCACAAGCTTGTAATCCCAGCACTCAGGAGGCTGAGGCAGGAAGATCGCCACAAGTTCAAGAGCAGCCTGCACTACGAAGTGCAGGCTTAAAAATACAAAAATACAAAAAATACAAAAAAATACAAAAAAAAAAAAGATAAAGTGCTTAAGATGACAATTTTTTTTGAGACAAGGTCTTGCTATGTTGCTCAGGCTGGCCTTGATCTCGTGGCCACAGGGCTGCAAACCACACCATATTTTAGAGATGGTAAATTTTACGTTTATGTATTATACAATAATTTTTTTTTAAAAGAATGTTTAAAATGAAGCCATTATAAATGATGGGGGGTGATAGGAAACAAGGTTCAGCAGCAGAAAAGCCACCGTCTCAGTCCCCTCCAAGTGTGGCTGGCAGAAAGGGGAGCTGGAGGCGGTACACTAGAGACACAGGCCCTGGGGACACATGCCAGCCAGGATGCACACGCAAGCATTCATCCCACACAGAAATGGCGCGGAGTTGGGGAGGGCAGGGGAAGAGGGCCCTGGTTATTAATGCTCATTTGCGTTTTACTACAGACGAGACGCTCCCACATTTGCCATGGTATTATTTACTGATCACAGCCCATGAGGTCAGCTGTTTTTCCTTTTCCATACTGGGGATTGAACCCAGGGCATCTGCACTGAGCTACATCCTCAGCCCTTTGTAAATTTTTAGAAATTTTGAGACAGGGTCTAAGTTGCTAAACTCCCAGAGCTGGGCTTGAATTTGCAATCCTCCCGCCTCAGCCTCTGGAGGGTGCTGGAATTACAGCCCTGCGCGACTACACCCAGTGCAGGTTAGCTTTAGTAGCCCCATGTTCTAGCTGAGTAAACCAAGGCTTGAAGAGATGGGTATTATAAGGAACCTATCTCCAAGTGTCACCGGCTCCCTGCCAGGTCCCCATTCTTTTTCAAGGCCAAGCCTGTGAGAGGCGGAGCATGACTCTCCTGGAATCAGACAAGAATCCCGGAAGACAAAGACTCACCCACATACTCATCCATGTTGAAGGTCTTCACATATTTAAAAGAAAGGTCCCCATTTTTGTAGTACTCGATCAGCTTCTGATAGGAGCCAAGTGGGGTGCTCCCTGCAAGAGACACCTCGGCCATGAGTGCCGCCACACCCAGGAACGCCCCATAGACCCAGTTCCTGCAAGCCCAGGGGGTGCCTAGGAATAAGGAGGGCTGTGCCTCGAAGAGCATCTATCTGACCTGAGAGAAACAAGTCAGCTCTGCCGTCCTACCCAACGCCCCGGCCCTAACCACCATACCTGCTTCGTCAGTTTCTATTTCCCACCGGAATGCAGGGCTGTGTCTGTCTGTCTGTCTGTCTGCTGAATCCCCAGTGCCCAGTGTCCTGGTGACTGAAATCACTGACCGTATGTAACTGAGTGAGCATCTGACGATTACTGAGTGAAGTCTCCAAGCAACTACTAGTGTGCGGCACGGGGCCATGGATGCGTACGGAGAGGAGAGAGCAGCTGTCTGAAGAGAAGGCCGCTCGCTGGGAGTGGGGACAGAGAACAGGGGCATCAGCTGTGCTTTAGGGTTCAGGGAGGACTTCCACCAGAAGAGGTAGATTCGTAAAACACACATAACGAAAGGCAGGAGGCCCACAGGGGATGAAAAGGCTGGAGGAGGAGCTGGAGTGTGGCCAGTGGTGGAACACTTGCCTCAAATGCACAGGGCTCAACCAGCTGCTGAGTAAATGAACAGAAACTAAAGATGCAAGGACCCTGAGTGGATGCTAGAGGAATTTAATAGCAGCCACCCACAGCTAGGAAAAGGTTTTGAACACAGCTTATATTGTAGATGGTACTGTAGAATATGGCAGACCTGTTCTCAGGTCTGATAAAGGTACTGGGTTTAACAGAAGAGAATGTTCTCATTCTTAGAAGACAGAAGTTGTAAGTTTAGGAGGTAAGGTGTCGAGACGTCTGGAACTTATTTTTCAAGTGGCTTAGAAAAAAAAATTGTGTGTATAGAGCACGAGCCAGAGAAAAATAAAAATAAATGGTAACAAATGGTGCATCCCGGTGAATGGTAACTACATTGTTAATTTCAACTTTTCTGAATATTTGAAATTTTTCAAAGTAAAAATATGGAAGGAAAAAATCCAAATCAGACCATGTCATTCATCTCTTCAAAGCCCACAGCAGCGCCTTATTTCACTCTTGGTAATAACCAATCCGTACAAAGGTGCCATATAATCAGTCCCTGGCTCCCTCTCTGTACTTCTCATCCTGCACTGGGCATTTCACCTCAGGGCCTTCCCACATGCTGTTCTTGCCCAGAAATCCTCTTTCTTTATGTATCTGCATGGCTAACTCCCCTCTTTGGGCCTTTCCCAAATGTCACTTTCTCAGAGAGACCTTCCCTGACACCATATCCGACACCGCAAAGCCCCCTCTAAATGCTCCCAATCCCTCTTGGCTGCTTCATTTTTCTCTTTCCCTCTTAATACCACCTAACATACTCCATGTTTTGCTAATTAACTTGTTTATTATCTGTCTCTCCTACTATAATTTGAGCTTGGGGAGGCAGAAACTTATAACCCTTTTTTTTTTTTTTTGTGGGTACCGGGAATCGAACTCAGGACCTCGCGCTTGCCAGGCAGGCGCTTATACCACTGAGCTATCTCACCAGCCCATAACCTTTTGTTTGTTGCTACATCCCTAGAATTCTTTAGCTTACTGAGAGCACTCAATGAATATCTCCTGAATGAATGACAATGACAGCTCCTGTCACCCCACTCACTACTCAACTGGTCCCTGTGACCAGGCCGTCACCACGCCTGTCCTGACATTTTCCAAACCTCTAGTCTTCCTGCCAATTCTCTGAGCTCCACAATATATAGCCGACACTCTCTTACTGCTCCTTTTAGCTAGAGTTGGTTTCTATGCTTTCTACCCAGAACTGACTAGTGCTGCATCTGGTGGAAAGAATTCTCCAAGGAGCCTGGATGAAAATGCTGCACTGGTTCAAGCGTGACAGACAGAGAAGGGCTGCGTTTTGAAAGGCCTTGAATTCCACTCTGAGGAGCTTGGATCTGATTCTGTGATAATGGGAACTTGGGAGGAGCTGCAGCAGAACCCAGACGCTGACCAGGTGGAGGGTGGCTCCCTCCAGTTAGGAGACAGGATGTTAACTCAGTGCCCATGGGACTGAGACGTCGGTGGTTTCGAAGGTGTAGGCCGAGCTGACTCCCACAGGCCTCCCGGGCAAAGCTCAGCGGACTCTGGCCCAAAGACCAAATCACAGCTACTGCCTGTTCTGTTACAGCTCATGAGTTAAGAAGGGTTTTTACATTGTTAAATAGTTTTTTTTTTAATCAAAAGGATATTTTATGACAAAATTATACAGATTCAAACTTAGGGGTCCACAAATAAAGTTTTATTGGCACACAGCTACACTCGCTCATTCATATATTGTCTGTGGCTGTTTCACACTCCAGCAGCAGAATTGAGCAGCTGCAACCATGAAGCCTAAAATATTTACTGTTTGGTCGATTACAGAAAAAGTTTCAAGGTCGCTCTTCTAGCGGATGGGTCCAGTAAGACCTCTAGGGCAAATCCCCACTGTAGAAGAAATAATCAGGACATTCACCTTGAGGAACCGGGCTCAAAATATCTTCCTGTAAAGCTAACATTCTGGCCTTTTCCAGAAGAAACCGGTACTGCTTTTCACTTAAGCTCTCTGCTCAATTAAGCCTTATGGAAAATTATTTGAGAGATTACCTTGTCAATTCTCCCAAGGATGGTACTTAGATAGTATCCCCTACACACACAAAAGGGAAATTACTTCATTTCATAAAATGAATGCCTTACGGCATCAGGACTTAATTCTGCTAAGAAACCCTGGCTGACAGGGTTGATTTAGGATGTAACCTAAAAATCAAGTTCACCCTGACTACAAAAGATCCCTCTGTTCCAGGATTCCTTGGGCACAACTAACACAACCCATATGGGAAACTGAGCCCTGTTTGGTGTGGGCAGCGGGTCTGGCATTCTCACAACACCAGTCCCTCCAGCCTTCTTCAATTCCCTGGGCTAAGTGAGCCCAAGAATCTGGCCCCTTAAAAGCCTCTGACACCCACGCTCCCCACCCCGCCACAGCGGCCTCTCCAGCCCACCACGCACCGGTAGGGAGCCCCAGCGTGAAGTACTTGTCTGGCCCCGGGTTAAACTGGATGATACGGTTCCTGATGTATTTGGCGGCCCACTCGCTGGCCTGCGAGTAGTGGTCCAGGATGATGAGTTTCATCTTGTTCTGCGGTGGGGAGAGGAGAGGACAAAACAAATGTAACAGTAAGGAGCCAGGGCAGAAAAGAAACGGAGAAGGTTGGGGCTGAGGAAGAAACCCCTCTGACCCTACAGACCTCCTTTCCAAATCAAGTAAGAAAAAGTCCCTGACTTTTCAGTTCAGAGCAACAGGCTAGGCAGAAAGGGAGGCACTACTGTGAGGCACAGCTAGGTTCTAATCTCAACACCCCTATTTTTTTTTTAAACCAATCAATGACCCAACCTCATAAAGCAGCATCTAGGCCCATTTTGTGCTACCTAATAATGTGGACAGCAGTACCTACCTCCCCAGTGTCATGGTAGGAATACCGTAGTAAATGAGAGAATGGAGTAAACAACATAGTATTCAATGTTGACCATTATTATCTTGTAGCTCAACTCAAGTCCCACTCTCTACACCCCTAGTCCCATCCAGCATGAACACTCTACCCCCTAGATTCTCCCTCAATCACTGCAGGCTCCTGGTATTATAGACAGCCAAGTTAGATAGAAATATTATAGGCAGTCAGCCAGAACCAGGCCCTCAGAGTCAATACAAAAGATGAAAACACATTACAACTGTGGCTGGAGACGCAAAACACAATTGTGTTGGATGCCAAGCCTCAAGATAAAGACGCAATGACCAGGCCTACATGCTTCCTCAAGGGATAAGGTAAGTGGCAACACCTGGTCCAACACAGTCTCAATAGACATCAGTTCCCTCGGTGGGTGACCAAGACCCTTGGACCCATCCCTTCCTAAAAAAATTCCTTGTTCTTTCCTTGTACGCTTGCTACATGACTTGCTTCCCTACTGGATCAACATTACCTAAGCAGCTATACTTGCAATCTTATGGGTTGATCACAGCTTTGTCCTACGTTGTGATTTTGCACCCACCTAGTGATTTTGCTCTATAAAACTTCCTCTGGAAAGTGGGGTCCTTGGCAACCCACTTGGGACCCCTCCCTCTCAGGAGCTGTCTCTCCTTCCATAAAATTTCCTACTCTTCACCTCTGTTCCTTAGAATTCATTCTTCGATTTGGGGGAACACAACTCGAGTATCGCAATCTAGCAGGTTGGGAGTTATAATATCTCCCCTATATTGTTGGAGGTCCTGTATCAGTGGGATCCTCTCCGGCCACTACAGCAGGTGGAGGCCACTGCTGCTTGGGGACATGTGTTCTCTTTCGGTTCTGGGCAATGGGTGCTCCCACCGCCTGCCTTACTTGGCAGAACCCTACTGGGTCTTCAGTTTCCCCCACAGCACGAGGGACTAAAGGTAATCGTTCCAGAAGGAGGGCGTTCGCCACTCCCCACCCCAGCACTGCCATCACTGAGTGGGGAAGCCCGAGGCAGAGGCGGCCCGCGCGGCCGTCGGTGGGGTCGTGTCTCCCCCACCCCATTACGATCGCATCGCCTCTCCGGCCCCCAGGGGAAGGGGTGAGAGCGGGTCTCCGGCGGCCCCAGAGGACCGGGACAGCGCCTGGGACCCCCACTCGGCGGAGGGTCCCGCCTACCCAGCTCCCCACTTACGAGGTGGTCTCCCGCGGCTGCCGCAGCGAGGACTGACGCGTCCCGCCCAGCGCGGGTCACGTGGCCGCGGTCACGCGGTGCGCGCGCGGCGGTTGACTCAGCGGTGGGGCGGACTCTGCCAGCGCAGGCCCCGCAGGCCCCGCCCCCTGTCCAAGCTGGGCGGGGAGCGAGCAGGCTGGGAAGAGCGGGAGGTGCACACTCGCCTTCGGGAGACGGGGGTCAGAGCCTGCTTTGCCTAGGAGGAAGGCGACTTGGAGGCGCCAGGTCTCTCCCAGGAGCTCAGTTCCCTGGCCAGAAGCTGGCCCGGGGTCAGTGCGGTGAGAAAGGAGAGTAAGTGCAAGCGCCTCCGGGGATTGGCCTGGCACTGTCTACAGTTTGTTCAGATGCCATTTATTGACCTAGGTATTGCAGCTTTCTTGATTTAAATGTAAATGGGTTTTGATGTTTTTAAGATCAAACTTTGCAGTCAGGGGTGGTGGCGCGCGCCTGTAATCCCAGCACTGGGGAGGCTGAGGCAGGAGGATCGCGGCGAGTTCGAGGCCAGCCTGGACTACAGAGCAAGACCTTGTTTCAAAAAACCTAAAACAAAACAAAACATTCTAATAGTGTACATTTTGAATATTTTTTTATATGCTTACCCTGTTATACAGCGGGTGTGTGCATACACCCAAAGTCAGATATTTAACCTGCATTTGATTTCACTTAATCTTTGTGAACTCCAATGAGGTAAGTTTGCTGTTACTCTTTTGTAGGTGGAGAAACTGAGGCTTAGAGAGAGAAGTTAACTTGGCCAAGGGCGTAAGTACCTTCCATAAGACTTCAGCCTCTTGTCTGGGAACTAGGTTGGCAACTTAGAAGAACTGTGACTTCATACAATGGGACCCTGCAGCTCCGTAAGTACAGATGTTTTCCCACCTTCTAATACGTCCTTGCTTTGGGCAAGCACCCTGTCTCCATGCCCAGAAGGTCCAGCTTAGTCCATGGGGTTTGTAGAGAAACCCAAATACTGTGTATTATTTTGAGTCACACAGTTGGGTGAATAAATGAGTAAATACATAAATAAATGTCTTTTTAAAAAATTTCCAGGGCCGGTGAGATAGCTCAGCGGCATAAGCGCCTGCCTGGCAAGCGCGAGGGCCTGAGTTCAACTCCCGGAACCCACATAGGAAAAAAGGGCCGGTGATATTGCTCAGCGGCACGGGCGCCTGCTGGTGCGCGAGGTGCTGAGGTCGACCCCCGGTACCCACAAAAAATAAATAAATAAATAAATAAATAAATAATAGAAAAAAATAAAAAATTTCCAGCTGGGGATATAGCTCAGTGGCACAGCACCTGCCTAGCAAGCGTGAGGTCCTGAGTTTGATTCCCAGTACCAAAAAAAAAATTTTTTTTTTTTAAATAAAAAGTTCCCCTTGAAGCTAGAGGAAATTCTGGAAGGGTATTTTTATTAATTAGCCATTGCTGCATAATAGATGACCCCCAAACCTGGTGGATTTAAACAATTATAATTATGTTATCTCCTTTGGGCTAGAAGTTTAGACAGGGCAAAGTAGGGGTGGTGCCTGGGGTAGGTGCAATGCCCCGGACTTCAAGTGAAAGATGCAGAGTCTGGGGCTGGGGTCAGGAAAGCGCAGTGGCTCTCACGCCTGGTGGTGTATGGTCACCCTCACAAGAACGTTCCCATGTGGCCTGTCCTTGTGGCCTGCGCTTCCTTGTAATGTGGGACCTGGTCCCCAGGGTGAGCACACAGAGAGGCAGCCATGGGCTAAGGTGGTCTCCTGTGACCTGGTCTCAGAAGTCACATAGCATCACTTCTCCTGCACTCTGTGGGTTGGGGAGATCCCAAGATCCCGCCCAGATTAAAAAAAAAAAGAACGTACCCCCATCTCTCTGTGTGAGGAGTTCAGGAACATTTTTAGAAGAGTGTGCTGGATGAGATAAATATGTAAGTATGACCATCTTCAGAAAATACAGTCTGCTTAGACACATACTAACCTGTAAAATTAGCACTTGACCAAAGTAACTAACGGAGTATCTGCTCTGTGCCAGGCACCGCGCTCGGGGTCTTCAGTCACACTCTGTTGACTCCTCATACTACTGAGTTTGTCTCCATTTTCATGTATTTTTACCGTGGTTTCCTGGATTTGTGGGGTAGGATTATGGGGGAATGTTTACTCTCTACCTAGTATTTGTATGAAAGGAATGATTTGGTCTTATTAAAAAACAAGAAAGCTTAAAAACTTCAGTCATGGGCCGGTGAGATGGCTCAGCGGCATAAGCGCCTGCCTGGCAAGCGCGAGGGCCCGAGTTCGACTCCCGGATCCCACATATGAAAAAAGGGCCGGTGATATCGCTCAGCGGCACAGGCGCCTGCTGGCGCGCGAGATCCTGAGGTCGACCCCCGGTACCCACAAAAAAACAAAACAAAACAAAAAAACTTCAGTCATTCAATTTTATGAGTGCATCCAGCCCTCAAGTGCCACCGCTTCTTTGTGGTCTCTCTCCATCATTTGTAAACTATTTATTGAGTCTTTCCTGTATTATGTGCCTTCACCGTTTTTGGTTCTGAGGGTGTAATAGTAAATAAAACAGGTCTTTGTGGACCTCCAGACTCTAGCAATTAAGTGTTGATGAATTTTAGTAGCTCACTGTGATAGCCAGCCTCTAAGATGGTCTCTACTGCTTTATCCTCCCAAGTGGACCCATCCCACAATGCAAAGGATGCTATGGAAATGATGAGTGTGACTTCTGGGGCTAAGTCATAAAAGACATTGCAGTGTCCTCCTTGCTGTCTCTCTGAGATCATCTGCCCTGGGAAAACCAGTGCCATGCTGTGGGGACACTCAGGAAGCCTTATGAAAAAGCCAAGGTGGAGAGGAAATGAGATCTCTTTCCAATAGCCACAAGCACCATCTTAGGAATGAGGCCTCCAGCCCTCGCTGGGCTTTCAGATGACTGTGCCTTGCTCAGTATCTCAAATGAAACTTCATGAAAGACCCTCAAGCATAACGACTCAACTAGATTGTGCCTGAATTCCTGACCCACGGAAGCTGGGATATAATAAACATTTGCTGTTTTAAACTGCTAAAGTGTGGAGTGATTTGATATGCAGCAATATATCCAGTGCACTCAGACAAATCCCACAAGTGCAGGGGTAGTAGACAGGAGATTCGACTCGTGTCCCCACAGCCTTCTGTCTGGAGGGGCAGCCCCTGACCCAGCAGACGCTCCACTCCCCGCTGTGCACAGCCACACAGCGCCCCTCTGTGGGTGGGATCTCCTACCACGCTGCCGCTGGGCCTTTTTTCTGGCCAGTTTCTGTCTTCTAATCATTTGAGGCTGTCTTAGTCACTTCCTCATGGCTGGGACAAAGCTGGCACCTACAACTTAAAGGATGAGGGGTTTATTTTGACTAATGTTTTCATTCATGGTTGGCTGGCTCCAGGGCAGAGCAGCATGGTGGAAGAGCCTGGGTAGAGGAAAAGCTGCTCTTGTCATTGCAATTAGGAAGCAGAGAGAGCACAGGAGGGAAGAGAGCAGGGAGATAAAACCCTCCCCCAGTGACCTGCCTTTCCTGGCCAGCTCTCACCTTCCAGCGGCACACTCAGCTGCTGAACTTACTAGTAGATAATTCCACCCCATGATCCAGTCACTTTCCCCAAGCCTGGCCTGTGAGCACATGAGGCCTTTGGGGGCTTTTTTTTTTTTTTTTTTTTTTTAAGTTTTTTGAGACAGGGTCTTACTGTGTAGCCCAGGCTGGTCTTGAAGTCACTATGTAGTATGGACTGGCCTCGAACTCGTGGTGATCTTCCTGCCTCAGCCTCCTGAGTGCTGGGGTTACAGACATACACCACCATGCCTGGTTTAGTTTTGCCTTCTCCTACCAAGTTTTGTTTATCTCTTCATCTGTAGATGGATGCGTAAGTGGCTTCAACCACTTGGCTATTGCAGAATTCCTTTTCAGTGGGGACATAAGAACAAATTTAGTTCTTTTAGGTTCCATCACAAGGGAAAGACAATATAATAACTCCTTGATTGTGTGGTTCAAATATTAAATGGGAAAATGGGTCAGAGCCTGAAGAGGCCACTTGGAGCAGAGCAGGATGGATGTGGATGGTGTGTTTGGGAAAGGACTCCAGAGCCACGCTGCCTGGTTTTGAATCCCAGCTCTACCATATGGATGGTGTGACTTCTGGTAAGTTATCTAATTTCCTGTGCCCCAATTGATTCATTCGGAAGTAGGAAAATCATAACTCCCTTATAGTTTGCACTATGGAATCGAGTAATAGCCTTAGTGAGGAGTAAGTGACATCTTCTGCACACCTAAGATGCTTGGAGTAGTGCCTAGTGGAGTTAACCCTCACTAAGGGATCACTATTATTATTTCTAGGGTTTTGAGATGAGCTTAAAAAAATTAGGATTTGGGCTGGTGAGATGGCTCAGCGGCGTAAGCGCCTGCCTTGCAAGCGCGAGGGCCCGAGTTCGACTCCCGGAACCCACATATGAAAAAGGGGCCGGTGATATTGCTCAGCGGCACGGGTGCCTGTTGGCACGCGAGGTCCTGAGGTCGACCCCCCGGTACCCACAAAAAAAAAAAATTAGGATTTGATCTTGAAGAGGAGGAGGGAGGCATGGCAGATAGGAGGCATGAACAAAGGCGCTGAAGCACAGGGACTGGGGGAGTAGTTTCCAAATTTAATTAATAAAAATACTGGATACCCAGTGAAATTTGAATGAGTTCTATTTGGCATGCACACATACACTGAGATCAAAGAAAAATACTCTGCAGGACATACTAAAAACACATTTATTATTTATTTATTATTATTTCTGAAATAAACTATAAATATCTAAATTACACACCTCTTTCATTCTATTTCTTTGGTGATTTGGTTCTCCTTAATACTCATTATTTTGCAGAAGTTGCTTATAAAATTCCTTGCAGTTACAGGCTGTGTTCCATTTACATTTTTTTTTTTTTTTTTTTTTGTGGGTACTGGGGGGTCGACCTCAGGACCTCGTGCGCCAGCGGGCGCCCGTGCCGCTGAGCGATATCACCGGCCCTTTTTTTCGTATGTGGGTTACGGGAGTTGAACTCGGGCCCTTGTGCTTGCCGGGCAGGCGCTTAAGCCGCTGAGCCATCTCCCTGGCCCTCCATTTACATTTTGACATGACTTCTGCAGTGGTTACATCCAACCTTTTATTTTGTTCTTTTGGCTATTAAACATTCGTTAATGAGAAATCATGCTCAAAAAGGCATTTTGAGCCAGCATAGTAGACATGTACAGGTATAAAATTAACAGCTTGAGAACTGCTCTCAGATTTGATTAGTTGGAGGATATAATTCCATCCTTCACAGCGTAGCTTGTTTTTCTGTTCTTCAGGGTTGCATTGCATCTCCTGATCAATGACTTTTTAAATTGTTGCCCATTGAACAAGAAGGAACTTTGTCATGAGCTTTTAGTGTTTTAGTAAGGGAATATTCCTATGACACTCTTTCCTCTATCAATTTGCATAAACTTGTTACTAAACTTATGTTGAGAACTATGAATAATCCTCCCTAATATGTGGAATCTAAAAAAGATTACAAAAATGTAGAAGGGAGGCTATTATTAGATAAGGAGAAGAGCGTGGGGTGGGGTGGGGTGTAAGGTAGGTAATAGAGGGGATGGATATGAGCAAAATATATATCTTGAACCCCCTCAAATGTAAAACTAGGGGGAGGGCATGGCAAGGAGAGTTATGGGGGATATGAAAATGACCAAAGTACAAATCTGCATGTATGAATCTGCCAAAATGAAACCCATTAACCTGTGTAACCAATAAAAAAAATGAAAAAAAAAAAAAGGGAAAAAGGGAAACCAAAAAGTAGGCGAAGGAGGGGAAAGCAGGCATGGCGGCACATGCTGTAATCACAACACTTGGGAGGCCAAGGCTGGAGGATCTCTGCAAGTTGAGAGTTCAGGGCCAGGCTGAACAACATAGCCAGACCTTGTCTCAAACAAAGAAGAGAAGAAAACTACAAACAAGAAATAAGTAGGCTTCATTCAATGGATTATTTTAAAAGTCAAGAATTTGAAGGGCTTTTCTTCACAATTAACAGTGCTTCAAATAAATGGAGGATTCTCTCAACTGCATCTGTTAAAGACTGCCAATGGATTTTTGAATGTGAGAGAAATGAAAAATTCCAAATGTTAACAGAATCATAAAAATCCTATAGCTGCTCAGTTAGAATGCTATAAATGCTGAAGTAGGCAAACAATTTCACAACAATTACTTCAAGCTCAATGGAAGAGATCCAAAGCTATTTGTGAGCATTATGCAAAATATGGCAAGACAGCTGATGCCTTCCATAAAATCATTCATGCTTTGCTTCAACTTTGAATAAACATGGTACCTTTACACAAACATCCACTAAAAGTTTTATTTGTTTTATCACTAACAAAAGCAGTAAAATTTTTTCATTAACTGCTACCTCAATAAAAGTTTCTGCAGAACTTTGCTATTGTTTCTGCAGTCTCATCTGGAAAGGATTCTACTTGCACTAGCCTTATTAGCAAGCCTTTTTTTGTGATTAAACAAATTGCACAAAAGTTTTTTCTGTGTTGTGATTACTTGTGGCTATGACATATAAAGTGAGGCATTTTTATTTTGGCAATAGATTTTATCCTAGCATTTGAAAATGTGCTTGCAATTTTAAGACCAGAAAATGCTCTGTTGGGAGTATGTTCAGTTTTTTTTTTAGCTGAATGATGCTGATATAGTGTGGAAAACCAGGCTGTCTGCTGCAGTTATCTTCTTAATCTGAATTTCTCTTTAAAAATGTATGAGTCTACAAATTGTATGATTTTCTCGACTAGTACTAAGGGAATTAATATTTAAGGAAGCCTGCAACGGTGGCACACGCCTGTAATCCCAGCACTCAGGAGGCTGCTGCAGGAGGATCGCTGTGAGTTCGAGGCCAGCCTGGGCTACAAAGTGAGTTCAAGGCCAGCCTGAACTGCGTAGTGAAACCCTGTCTCAAAAAGACAATAAATAAATAAATAAATAAATAAATAAATAAATAAATAAATAAATAAATAAATAAATAAATATGAGGAGGATACCAGATGTTTCTTTCATACTTAACCGTTAATATATGCTACCTTACATTTGGCTTTCCACAATTTTTTATATTGAATGAACACTTGCATACTGCACAGAAAGCTTCAAAAGGACCTTTCCTCATTTAATAAATGTTCATCGCTCAGAAAATTTATGCTTCTTTTTTGGTATTTTGGGAGTTCGGACATACACAACAAATAGTAAAGAACAGAAATAATAGAAACCACATCACGAATGAGAGAGATCTAATTTGCTCGGCTCACAGCCCCTTCGTACACCTGTCACAACTGTGAACTCGTAGCAAACCACAAAGGCGAGTCCAGCTGCTCAAACTTAGATCAAACTGAAGTTGGCATCTGATGAAAAAACAAAAACCCACTTTCTATTTGCCTGCGAGAGAACTGTACCGGTATGGCACTGTCTCCCCAGCACCCAGAACTCATTTTATGTAAGCTGTTGGAAGCTCGGCGATGAGGGGCTGGTCGGCTTTCCAAAGGGAACTGTTGAGGCGTCTAAGAACTTCGAGCTGCGTTAGCGCAACTCAGCCTTTGACTCCCTTTTGGAAGCGCCGTCACCGGAGTGAGGCACTTGCTGATTGGCTGATGTGTAAAGGCGGCGGCTGCTGATTGGCTACCTCTAGGGCGGATGCAGATCTGCTTACTTTGCGCCTTAGTTACTGGAGTGAGGAGGTCGCTGAGTGGAGGATTTTTAGGACGTTTGCGCTGACTGTAAATTTTGTTAGCTGTGGTTTATGTTTACGACTCAGACTTCCGCCAAGAGCAGCGCTCTTTTTTCTTTCCTGGAGGTAAAGCTAAGTACTTTTAATTCTAAGTCTCTCCTTCAGTTCTTCTCTATCCCAACCGGCTAGAGACCATCAGGATTGTTCAGATCCTTGTCTCTTACGTTTTTCTGCATTAAAAAAAAGATTTACTTTTATTTTATTTTATTTTGGCAGCATTTTGCCGCTTAAGTGCTTTAAATGCCAGTTTCTGTGGAGGAAAAATAGCTGTGACGAAATTTTGAATTTATTGAAGGAATAAAAGGGGAACACATGATACTGAAGGCACCCTGACAGAGTCATAGGAGAAAACACAGGCTGTGCCTCATTGGGTGGGGAGACGGGGGACGCCTCATCCCCAACAGAAGGAAATCCAACTTTCTCCCTCTCAAAGGCCATTTATTGTGCCCTTGGTTATTAATATTTGAACAACTTTAAGTGTCCATCAGTCAGAAACCGGTTGAATACACTTTCGTGCACCTATAAAATGAACAATATTTTGTTCTGTATTATACCCATAAAAATTTGTAATGCAGCCATTAAAAAGGATCGTCACAGTGGTTAAATCGAAAAGAAAAAGGGCCGAGGGTATAGCTCAGTGGCACAAGCGCCTGCCTGGCAGGCGCAAGGTCCTGAGTTCAATTCCCAGTCCCAAAACAAACAAACAAACAAACAAAGCAAAACAGCGTTCCATGTATGGTATCATTTGTGCTAAAATATGCACGAGGGAGCTAGGGGTGTACCGCAGTTATAGAATAATTGCCTTATTCCCGGTACCAAAAACAAAACCAACCAAACAAAAACAGAACAAAACAAAACAAAAATTGCCTAGCACACACCCTGGGTTCAATCCCCAGCCCTCAGGAAAAAAATGCATGCGAGTCAAAGAGGTAAAAATAAACATACCCTATGCTCCCGTGTACATAGACTGTGTCTAGGAGGGTATTCCAGAAACAGATCACAGTGCTGCCCTTGGGGGAGGGAAACTGAAACCAGTTGCAGAGGGAGCTTTCCTTCCCGTGGCTCATCCTTTGGATACTGTTTGATTTCCTTATCCTTTGTGATACATTACCCATATTGGTTTAATTTTTTTTTTTTTTTTTTTTTTTTTGGTGGGTACCGGGGGGTCGACCTCAGGACCTCGCGCGCCAGCAGGCACCCGTGCCACTGAGCGATATCACCGGCCCCTTTTTCGTATGTGGGTTCCGGGAGTCGAACTCGGGCCCTCGCGCTTGCCGGGCAGGCGCTTAAGCTGCTGAGCCATCTCACCGGCCCGGTTTAAATTATTTTTAAAGCAATGATTTTAAAAATCAAAGAGCCAGGGCCAATGAGATGGCTCAGCAGCGTAAGCGCCTGCCTGGCAAGAGTGAGGTCCTGAATTGGACTCCCGGTATCCACATAAAGGAAAAAAAGGGCCTGTGATATTGCTCAGCAGCACAAGCGCTTGCTAGCAAGCGCGAGGTCCTGAGGTCGACTCCGGGTACCCACATTAAAAAAAAAAAAAAAAAAAAAAAATCAAAGAGCCAGACATGGTGGCATATGCCTGTAAGCCCAGCATTCAGGAGGCTGAGGCAAGAGGATCACCTGGAGTTCAAGTCTGGCCTGGGCTACATAGTTCAAGGCCAACCTGAACTACATAGCAAGACCCTGTCTCCAAAAAACCAAAATAAATAAATTTTAAAAAATTAAAAATGAAACGTGTGGTTTGTGCATGGGCAGGAGGCACAGAAAGGTCTGGGGATGTGGACAGGATGCTTTCTGAGCTGCGTGACTCCTCTGCAGCCAGGTGGACCTGATAGCCTGGCTGCCCAGCTGTGTGGGGTGCTTTCCACCTCTCAAAGCCTCTTTCACATGGCAGAGCACAGGAAATAGTGGAGAGGAGTCTTTTGCTGGGGCGGGGGGCGGTATCATTCCACAGTGAACATCCCTCAGAGTGAAAGCGCTCATGGTAAACGTTCTAAATTGCAGGAGGAGCCAAAGGGACAGCAGAAAGCATTCTAATTATTTTGTGTGGCATTCACTTCCTGGAGCTTGACTTCTGATAGAGATAAAAACCAAGGAGTCTCTAGACCTTCCTTGGAATTTCATTACAGGAAGTTTTCCTCTTTTGCTTTGAGGGCAATCCTTTCCTACCAGAAACAGAGATCAGCAGCACAAAATGCATGGCAGAGGGACAGCATGGTGACACATGTCACGGTGGAGAAGCTGGGAACCCACTGAGCAGGTAAGCACCCTCACCATAGCAGCTGATATTTATTGGGCACTCGCTGTGTCCCAGAGACTGTTCCAAGTACTTTGCGCGTATTTTCTCTCGGTCCTCAGAACGACTCTATGATGAAGGCATGGTTACTTCAATTTTACTGGTAAGGGGCTGGGGATATAGCTCAGCTGCACAGTGCCTGCCTGGCAAGTGCAAGGTCCTGAGTTTGATTTCCAGTACCAAAAAAAAAAATCAATTTTACTGGTAAAAAAAACTTGCATAGATGGTTTATAAGTTCACCCAGGATGACAGGATGACCTAGCTAGTCAGTAGCTGACCCACGGTTTGAGCCCAGGGATAGCCACACTGCCTCCAGAAAAGGGCTGCTACAGCACAGCTCTAAAAACAATTAAAACCAGCCCTATGTGGTGGTACATGTCCAGAATATCAGCACTGGGGAGGCTGAGGCAAGAAGATAGCAAGTTTGAAGCCAGTCTGACCTACATAGCAAGACCTTGTCTAAAGTGTGCATGTGCGCACACACGCACACACACACACTCAAAGCCATCAAACATTCATTGAGTACCTTTTGTGTTTCCCAGCATGAGAAGAGTTATGGAAAACCTTTGACGTTCCTGAGTGCCAGGGTAGCTCCTGGAATGTGTGAATTATTTTGGCAGTAAAATATAACATAAAATTTACCATTTTTAAGTATACAGTTCAGTGGTTTATGATTCTTTGTTATTGAGGTGAAATTCACATAACAAAATTAGTAATGTACAAGTAATGAATTAAGAGTCATTTAGGACATTCACAATGTTGTAAACCACTGTGTCTTCAATTCCAAACACTTTCATCACCCCAAAGGGAAACTCTCTGTCAGATAAGCACAGTTCATTGCCATTGCCCTCTCCTTCCTGCCTGGTCGCCACAAATCTGTGTTCTGACTCCACGGATTTGCCCATTCTGGATATTTCATGTAACCTGAATTATACAGTATGCAAACTTTTCTGCCTAAGTTTTTTCACTTAGCATGTTTTTGTGGTTCCTCTGTGTTGTAACATATATGAATGCTTTAATCCTTTCTACAGATGGAATATTATGAATGCATATACCACGATTTGTTTATCCAGTCCTTTACTGGTGGAGGTTTGGGCTGTTTCCATCTTTTGGCCCCCGTGCATAGTGCTGCTATGACAGTGCATGTACATGCACTTACTCACATGCCTGTTTTCTGGCCTTTTGGGTATATATTGAGGAGTGGAAATGCTGGGTCATATGGTAATTCTGTGTTTTACCTTTTTGAGGAACTGCCACAGTAGAACGTGATGTTCTGCCACAAAATTGCACAAAAGAATATTTCTTTTGTACCTTGGCTTATCTTTATACAAAAGAAAAGGAGAGAATCTTTGTAGGGTGAGTAACAGGAGCATAATGTGGTAGAGTGGAGAGAAGACACACCCTGGGCTGGTTTTGAATCTCTGCTCTACTACTTGCTAATCGCATGTGCATAGGCTCAATTTATGAGCCTCTTTGAATATCCGTTTCCTTATTTGTAGAAATGGAGATGACCATTCCATTCTTGCATTCATTCTTTCAGTGTATCTGCTCGGGGCTTACAGCAGGCTGGGCTCTGGAGATACCATGAACAATCAGGGAGTTTACAGAATGAGGCAAGGAGAGAGAAGGAGGACTCCAGGGTGAACTATTTTGCAAAAGGAAGAATCCTTTTGTCATGGGATTAATCACTCTCTTGCATCATAGATGGACAATGAGTGTATCTGTGTAGGCCCACATCTTATTCCTCTCTATCCCAGCATTCAACATTAGAGCCTACAGATTATTTCAGGTTCTGGGGTTGTAAGCAACAGAAATTGACTGGCTCAGTTGAAGGATTATGGAGGAAAGACTGGGACAACTTCTGAATCAAAAGAAGAGCTAAACAGTTCTCAGAGGGGCCCAGAAGTTCTCAGGCAGTGTCAAGGTCCTCAGCCTCAGCAGCTTGCAGCTTGGCCTCGTTTGGGCTCTGCCTTAGATGACTGCTCCAGTGATTTTTCCCACCTGGGAGTACACAGTGCTAGCTTGCCCAAGCTCAGAGCACAGGGCGCAGTGTGCTGCCTAGTACTGCAGTTAGGTTTGTACAGTGCCAGGGTTTCCTACTGTAGGCAGAAGAGGACTGAGCACTTATGACATGATTTTCTTGCAGATAGCAGTACAGTGTCCTGGGGAAGGGTGTCTTGGAGAAAGTCACAATTGGAGTAGAAATAATAAAGCTCTGAGACCAAAAGTGAAAATTGACTTGGACTGAAAAAGAAAAAAGCAGGCTAGGAGGACAGAGATGATAACTTAGCTGTAAAGCCAACAGGAAACATTATTCCTCCCAGTCATACACAGCTGTGAGATGCTGTGAAGGCCCCTCTGTAACTGCTGTGTTACCTTTGACAAAGGGCTAAAGTAAGGCCTACTGTCTTCGTTACTTTTTTCATTGCTGAGACAAAATACCCAACACCCAAAGTTAAAGGAGGAAAGGTTTATTTCAGCTCACAGTTTGTAGGGGTTTCAGTCCATAAACAGCTGGCTCCAAGGCAGGGTGGCTTGGCAGAGGGGCATCGCAGAGGAGAAACAGTCCATGGCAGAGCAGGCAGGAGACAGTGAAGCAGCAAGCAGCAGCAGCCATAAGCCTGCCTTCTTTCTGTCCCTTTATATTCCATCCAGGCTACAAGCCTATTGATTGGTTCCACTCATACCCACTGTGGGGCTTCTGTTATCCACACCCTTAATCCACAATCATACCCCCCAATCCGGCTACCTTCGAAACTCCCTACCTATGACCTCATGAGACTTTGGGGGACATCTACATACAAGCCATAACACCTGCCTTGCTTTTCTCATCTATTACTGGGATAACCAATGGCTCAGCCTCCCTGGCCTTCGTGATAATGCTAAAATTTCTAGTTAAAGGTGGGTTTGGTGGTGCACACCTATAATCTCAGCATTCTGGAACCTGAGGCAGAAAGATTGTAAGTTCAGGCTCAACCTAGGCTACTTAGTGACTTAGTGAGAACCTGTCTCAAAATGAAAAATGAAAAAGGCAGGGATGTAGCTCAGTGCAAAGGCTCTGGGTTCAACCCCTGGTACTGAAAAAAAGCAAATCCCTGGTTAATCCCACATCCAAAACAATAACCAACCCAGACCTGACTCCTGCTTAAGACTGAAGGCTTTTCCTGGTAAACCCTGGCTGAATAGGCTTTAAAGGGACTGTCAGGGCTGGAGTAGCATTCTGTGATTGGCAGCCCAGGCAGGACCACAGGATGAGTGGTGGGCACTCCCCACAGGAAAATGGAGCATTGTCTCCAGGAGGAAGTAAAGGTACGAGCACCCAGACACAGCACATGTCTTTGCAGTTGGTGCTCAGTTAATGCTAATTATTTTTTGTCATTATGTGGTTTTTCGAGATGAGGTATTGCTGTGTTACCCAGACTGGTCTTGAAACTTGCCTTGAATCTGAGATTCTCCTGTCTCGGCCTCCCAAACAGCTGGGTTAGAGGTGTGCAGTACCATACCTGGCTCGATGGTAATTATTATTAATGAAGCTATTTTTAGCAACAAATTATAGATAATAATAATGCCTTCTGGTGAGTATTTGCAGTGTGCCAGGCACTGTATGTCTACCAGCTCGCTCGATTCTTATGGTGACCTCACACCTTCTTGTAGGTCTCCAGTTTCTAGGACATGTTTTCCGCACGGGGAGGGTGCTCTGACACACGTCCTCCCGACATCTCCCTCACACCTGTGATGTGGCAAACGCCACTTAAAGGCAAATTCCTGAAAAATAAGAGTGCTTCTTAGCAAATTCTCTTGGAAAGGGAAGAATCCTGTTGTCATGGGGTAGATAGGTCATCACCTCCTAAATTTTCTGCACATAATCTCAAGAACCTTCCTCAGGGTCCTGGGAGGAAAAGGGGGACAGAGTCCCTGTCCCCAGGCCCCGGGGAGCCTCTCTGGTGCTGCCAGTAACCAGAGTAGTGCCAAGTGTGGGCT
This sequence comes from Erethizon dorsatum, assembly GCA_028451465.1. Lineage (NCBI taxonomy): Eukaryota > Metazoa > Chordata > Mammalia > Rodentia > Erethizontidae > Erethizon > Erethizon dorsatum. Next base: position 68,625,736 of record CM051838.1, read on the forward strand.
CTGCCACTAGCAGCGCCTTCCTCGTGGGCAGCTGGGGAAAAATGCAGGTTCCTGGCCACTGCAGACCCACTGAAGCCGTCACTGGGAATACCCATGGCCCTACATTTGGTACATTTCCAGAGCTGTAGTCTTATTCCAATATTAAGAGGCAGGAGACCAAGGCAGGGCTGGAGTCACTGGTAGGGGAGAAATGTATTTTAAGACCACCTCATGGATGGATGGCTTTTCTAGGAATCGCCTAATGGCCCTCACATATCTTTCCTGCCTAATTTGTCATCGTAGCCTCACTTGTCTTGTTAACATCCAACTCCTCAGTACACTGTTGTTCTAAGACTCCCCCTGTGGGAGACAAAGCCATGGGGAGCAATCGCTCTCCCCACCCCCCTTTGCTCGCACTACACTAATTTTTCCTCCGTGTCCTACTCTTTGCTGCTGCTGTTGCATTTGGGGGAGGCAGGGAGAATGGCTCTAGAATGTGCAAAGACCCTCTACCTTTATGAAGCTCAGAGATGAAATTCACGGGAATCAGTCTGTGTTTGCATTTGAGGCCCTGATATTTTGTGCCTAATTTAATATGGACTGGATTGAGGGAATGGGAGTCCGCCTGTTTTCTCTCCCTGCCTGACCTTCCTTTCCCTTCTTCCCAAGTTTGTTTACTTCTTGTCTCTAGCTGCTTCTGCAGACTTCATTTATCAGTCTGGCCTGCCTGAGGTGCCCTTTCAAGATGCCATTCCCTCTATGTGGGGAGAGGACAGCCGAGGAGACAGGGCCCAAGGCTATGCCTGGCATAGGTAGGGATTACTCTGGGTGCATGTGAGAAGACAGGAATAAATGCGTGTAGAGCAACTTGCTACAAACCCAACAACAGTACCAAATAAACAGGCTGATTTTAAGATGAGCAAGAGACTCAGTTAAACATTTCTCCAGAGAAGGTATGCAGATGGCCAGCAGACACATGGGAAAATGCTCCACATCACTAATTCCTAGGGAGATGCAAATCAAAACTGCAATGAGATGAGCTTGTTGTGATGGTTACTGTCAAACAAAACACAAGTGTTGTCAAAGAGTTGTCTACACTGTTGTCAGGAATCTAAGGTGGGATAGCCACTATGACAGTTCTTTAAAAAATTAAAATTCAGGCCGGGGATATAGCTAAGTGTAGCAGAGCAGTTGCCTAGCCTATGTAAGGCCCTGTGTTCAATCCTCAGCACTGCAAAAAATAAACAAACATACAAAAAAATTTTTAAAGCATACTTTATTTAAAAAAAAAGCTGGGCATGGTAACATGTGCCTATAATCTCAGCACTCTGGGAGGCTGAGGCAGGAGGATCACAAGTTGGAGCCCAGCATGATTTAGTGACTTAGTGAGATTCCATCTCACTAAATAAATAAATAAAAATTCAAAAGGGCTGGATATATAGCTCAGTGAGAAGACTCCAGGTTTAATCCCCAGTACCTCCAAAAAATGAATAGACATTAAACACATAAAATAAGAATAAAGGGCAGAGCCCTAAATCTGGTCTGAATGAAGTCCCTGGCGTAATTTCTGAGAGGAAGGACTTCACTGTGATGCTACTGTTTCCCTCACGTGGAACAATGCCCACAACATAGTATGCTGTGAATAAAATTTGCTGACTGAAGGAATAATTCCAGAGCCTGTGTTCTTGACTTCCCTGCCAGATGAGATAATTCACAAAAGTACTCTTTGCCTGGCGCATTGTAAACTGTCAATACTACAAGTAGTTCTCATTGCTGTTCTGGGCCCATCACCTGGCAGGGAGCTCTGAGAGGGACGTATAGTTCACCTTGCCACAGCCCTGTCTTGTGAGCAATGGTGGGGCCTTGATGATGACTGGCTCCATCCACAGCCCAATCCTGTACTTTCCTCCTTCTGAGTTTCCTCCTGCCTTCCTGTTACGTTCCTTTCTGTCCCTAATCACATTCAGCACCATGAAGAACTAGGTAGGATGTCTTCGTGTCCTCCTTTAGGTGCCACACAGGGCTTTAGGCCTGAAGGGCACTGGGGAAATGCTGGTAAGACCCAAAGTATGTTCTGAGTGGGAGAAAGATGTTTTCTTCTTAGTGGTTCTGAGATCCCAGAGAAATTTAAACCTGGTACAGAGCTCTTACTGCATTTCTGCATGACTTTGATAGGTAATTCTGGCATCTGAAGGTAGTTTTATCCAAGTTTGGAAGCATTCCAGTCAGAAGCAGGAAGAAAAGAAACACTTTCAGAACACTGATAGGAAAACTAAATTCTCAATATGGATATACTGATAAGAGACAGGCCACCCAAAGTTAGGCTACTGTTCCAGTATCTTTATTTGTTTAATAAATTAAGTATTCACAAATGTGCACTTACCTACAGCTTTCCCCTTCATTGGGCCATCAGTCTATCAGATGTCAGGCAGCCATTTTGCCTGTAGACCAGATAAATGGGAAGTGTCTTCGTGGTGAGATGTGCTGAACTAGGAAGTGTGAGCTCTAGGGACATCACCTGGGTAAGGAGTGGGATCCTTTTCCAGTTGCCCCAGAACTAAAATGAATCTCTATTGCAACCATAAGGGAAGCTCCTCTAGAGAAACCTACACTGTTTTCTTTAAAGTCTTGGCTTTTCTAGGAAGTGGCTTCCTACCAGGCACTTTCAGGTGGATCTTAGATTCTGAACACACTGCTGATTTACTTTTCCCCTGGCTTCAACCACATAGATCTGCCTGTTATGAACTTCCCCTTTCCAGAACCCCCAAACTGCATCCGGGATCAGTTCATGGAGGAAGGGTGGTATAAACCACTATTTTTTAAACTTCAAAGATTTACATACCACTTCACAAAATTTTTTTGCTTATATTTTTTTCTATATCCATGTACCATTTGTATTATTATTTTCTTAATATTTTTCTTTTAAATTAAAACATCCTAAATAACTGTTACTTATATGGATTTTATGTTTCATTACACACACATAGATATTTATATACATACAATTTTAAATAAATACATAACTATTAAAAAATTAACCTGAGCATGGTGGCACATTTCTTTAACTGGTCTGGAGGCTGAGACAGGAGGATTGCAAGTTCAAGGCTAGCCTGGGTAATTTAGCAAGACCTTTTCTCAAGGTAAAATAAAAAAGGACTGAGGCTGTAGCTCTGGGATAGAGTACTTGCCTGGCATGCATAAGGCCCTGGGTTCAATTCCCATTACTGCAAATAAATAAAAAAAATTTATTGGTGTACCACTAAAATCATCTGGTATGTGTACCCCACCTCAGAAACACTGGCTTAGATTATAGTGCTCTAGTAGACATACGTTGGTGGATTCTTTCAGGCTTAAGTAGAGCAAGGACAGGCTGTGTGGGGGGGTGTTGCTTCTTGGCCAGTGGGTATGAGGTCTTACCTGCCTATTTTCTGCATAAAGTCTTTGCTTCAACACTGAGCAGACAGTTCCAAGGCACTGTGTGCAAACCTTTAAAATTCCTCCATGTCCCTATTTGCATCAAGGCATTCTCCCCAAGTTTCTGTTATTCCTTCTTTTATTGGAGCTAGTTTCACCCTGCTCTGTGACACCCTGGGGCGAGTCTGCCTTGCAGGCAAATCAGCTTACTTGAGAGATTGCCCTTGAAACACTGAACCGTGTCCTGGGTCCCAGAAAGGGCTGGTCAGCTGAGCTGAGTATCCATAAGCTGCTTTTATGACGCTCCCCTTCTCTCCCCTCCCCTCCCCTCCCCTCCCCTCCTCTTCTTCTTCTTTCTTACTTTCTCTCTCTCTCTCTCTCTCTTTTTTTTTTTTTTTTTGGATTTTTTTTTTTTTTTTTATTTTAAAGAGAAGAAAAAACAAAACAAATCAAAAGAAGAACAAATTTTCAAACAAACATAATAGGAGGGTAACAATGGTTAATACATTACGTATTACTATCTTTAAGTTAGTTATTCAGGACACCAGACATTAGCATTCAATTGTCCAAACATTATTGGCACAAACCTTACTCTTCAATGAACTAAGTAAAAATGGTAGTGTATCTATCTTAACCATCTTATATATATATATATACAATTTTTTTCCCTTTCCCTTCTTTCTTTTCCCTATTCCAGTCTCTCTTTCCTTTTGACCAGTTTCTTTTTGATTCACCATGTCTATTGTACATTTTGGATCTTATTTACTCTTTCAGTTTCTCATACTAGAGAGATAATACGATGCTTACACATGTGCTTCTGGTTTATTTCACTTATGAGTATTTTCTCGAGTTGCATCCATTTACCTATAAAAGTCTCCAGTTTATCCTTCTTTATGGCTGAATAGTACTCCATTGTATAAAAATACCACATCTTTCTTATCCATTCCTCAGTTGATGGGCATTTGGGTTGTTTCCAAGATCTGGCTATTACAAATTGTGCTGCTATAAACATGGGTGCACATATATCGCTGTGGTACGATGTTTTTAATTCTTCTGGGAAGATGCCCAGAAGGGGAATAGCTGGGTCAAATGGGACCTCCAACCCTAGTTTTCTGAGGAATCTCCACACTGACTTCCACAGTGGCTGTACCAGTCGACACTCCCACCAACAGTGAAGAAGGGTTCCTTTTTCCCCACAGCCCCTCCAGCATTTGTTACTAGTTGATTTCTTAATAGTAGCCATTCTTTCTGGGGTGAGATGGTATCTCAGTGTTGTTTTAATTTGCATCTCTCGAATGACTAGTGATGTTGCACATTTTTTTGTATATTTATTTGCCATTAGTATTTCTTCATCTGAGAAATGTGTATTCATCTCAGATGCCCATTTTTGGAGTGGGTCTTTAAATTTGGGAGGTCTGATTTTTTTGAGTTCTTTATATGTTCTCGATAGTAATCCTTTGTCTGAGGAATAGCTGGCAAACATTTTTTCCCACATTGTGGGTTGTCTCTTCACTCTGTTGGTGGTTTCTCTTGCTGTGCAAAAGCTTTTTAATAAGATGAGATCCCAGTTATTGATTCTTTGGGATAGTTCCCGTGCGGTTGAGTTTTTATTCATAAAGTCTTTGCCTACACCAATGTCTCCAAGGGTTTTACCTATCCTACCTTCCAGCAGATTTAATGTTTCTGTTTTAATATTTAGATCTCTGATCCATTTTGAATTTAGTTTAGTGCATGGTGAAAGATATGGATCTAGTTTTAATCTTCGGCATGTGTAGAGCCAGTTTTTCCAGCACCATTTATTAAAGAGGCTATCTTTCTTCCAGCGAATGTGCTTAGCACCTTTGTCAAAGATAAGGTGGCTTAGTATGTCTGGGGTTGTTTCAGCATCTTCTAATCTGTTCCATTGATCTTCAGGTCTGTTTTTTTGCCAGTACCACACTGTTTTTATCACAGTAGCTTTATAGTATAATTTCAAGTCGGGGATAGTGATGCCCCCTGCCTTGCCTTTGTTGCCCAGAATTGCCTTTGCTATTCTAGGTCTCTTCTGATTCCAAATGAATTTTAGGATTGTTTTCTCTAATTCTGTGAGATATGCTGTTGGAATTTTGATTGGAATTGCATTAAATCTGTATAACAATTTTGGAAGTATGGCCATTTTCACTATATTGGTTCTTCCTATCCAGGAGCAAGGGATATCTTTCCATTTTCTGATATCCTCTTCAATCTCCTTTTTCAGAGTACTGTAGTTTTCAGTATAGAGGTCTTTTACATCCTTCGTGAGGTTGATTCCTAGGTATTTCATTTTTTTGGATGTTATTGTGAAAGGTATTGTTTCCTTAATTTCTCTTTCAGTAAGTTTGTTATTTGTGTACAGGAAGGCTATTGACTTTTGAGTATTGACTTTGTATCCAGCTACACTACTGAATTTGCTTATTAAATCTAGCAGTTTTTTAGTGGAGTTTTTGGGGTCTTCTGTGTAGAGTATCATGTCATCTGCAAATAATGATAATTTAACTTCTTCCTTTCCAATCATTATTCCTTTTATTTCTTTCTCTTGTCTAATCGCTCTGGCTAAAGTTTCCAGAACTATGTTGAATAAGAGTGGGGACAGTGGACATCCTTGTCTTGTTCCTGATTTTAGAGGGAAGGCTTTCAGTTTTTGGCCATTTAGTATAATATTGGCTGTTGGTTTGTCATAGATAGCTTTTACCAGATTGAGATAAAGACCCTCTATTCCAATTTTCTGTAGGGTTTTTATCATGAAAAGGTGCTGGACTTTGTCAAAAGCTTTTTCTGCATCTATTGAGATGATCATGTGATTTTTGTCTTTGGTTCTGTTAATATGCTGTATTACATTTATTGATTTACGTATGTTGAACCATCCCTGCATCCCTGGGATGAATCCAACTTGGTCATGGTGTATAATCTTCTTGATGATTTGTTGGATTCTGTTTGCCAGTATCTTATTAAGGATTTTTGCATCTATGTTCATTAGGGAGATTGGCCTGTAGTTCTCTTTCTTAGTTGGGTCCTTCTCTGGTTTTGGTATCAGGGTAATGCTTGCTTCCAGGAATGAATTTGGGAGTATTGCTTCCCTTTCAATTTCATTGAAAAGTTTGAGAAGTAGGGGCGTTAGGTCTTCTCTAAATTTCTTGTAGAATTCGGCAGTGAATCCATCAGGGCCTGGGCTTTTCTTTGTTGGGAGGTTTTTAATTACATCTTCAATTTCATTGGCTGATATTGGTTTATTTAGGATTTTTAAATCTTCTTGATTCAGCTTTGGTAATTCATACGAATCTAGGAATCTGTCCATTTCTTCTGCATTTTCCATCTTAGTAGAATATAAATTTTCAAAATAGGTATAGATGATCTTCTGGATTTCTGCAGGGTCTGTCGTGATATCACCCTTTTCATTTTCAATTGCATGAATTTGAGTCTTTTCTTTTCTTTTTTTAATAAGGTTGGATAAGGGTTTGTCAATCTTATTTATTCTTTCAAAGAACCAACTTTTTGCTTCATTGATTCTTTGTATTGTTTTTTTATTCTCCAATACGTTAATTTCTGCTCTGATCTTTATAATTTCCTCCCTTGTACGGGCTTTTGGCTTAACCTGCTCTTCTTTTTCTAGAAGCTCGAGGTTCACCCTTAAGTTGTTTATTTGCGCTTGCTCTATTTTCCTGATATAAGTGTTTAATGCTATAAATTTCCCTCTTAGGACTGCTTTCATTGTATCCCATAAGTTCCGGTATGTTGTACTGTCATTATCATTCAGTTGTAGAAAGTGACTAATTTCTTCTTTAATTTCATCTGTGACCCATTGGTTGTTCAGGAGGATGCTGTTTAATTTCCATGTGTTTAGGGAGTTTTTGTGGGATCTTTTGCCATTGATTTCCAATTTCATTGCACTATGGTCTGATAATATGCATGGGATAATTTCAATTCCTTTGCATTTACTTAAGCAGGTTTTATGAGCTAGTATGTGGTCTATTTTGGAGAACGTCCCATGTGCAGCTGAGAAAAATGTGTATTCTGATGTTGTGGGATGGAACACTCTGTAGACATCTACTAAGTCCATTTGTTCAAAAGTTTGGTTCAGTTCTACTATTTCATTATTGATTTTCTGTCCAGTTGATCTATCTTTTTGTGACAGTGGAGTATTGAGATCTCCCAATATAATTGTATTAGTGCTTATTTGATTTTTCATGTCCTTTAGTACTTGTTTTATATAGCTGGGTGCATTGGTATTTGATGCATATATATTTATGATCGTTATCTCTTCCTCTTGGATTGTTCCCTTTACAAGGATGTAATGACCGTCTTTATCTCTCTGAATCCTTCTTGGCTTGAAGTTCACTTTGTCTGCAAAAAGAATAGCTACCCCTGCTTTTTTCTGGGTTCCTGTGGCATGGAGTATTGTTTTCCATCCTTTGACTTTCAGTCTATGAATTTCTTTCTGAATTAAATGTGTTTCTTGTATACAGCATATTGTTGGATCTTGCTTCTTGATCCATTTCGCCAGTCTGTGCCTTTTGATTGGTGAATTGAGACCGTTAACATTGATGGTTAAAACTGATATGTATTGACTTGTCATGATATTTTCCTGTTGTTGGTTCCCACTCTTTGTTTTTCCGCTTTCCGGCTATTTAATTATTTGCCCTGCCTGGTGGATTCCTTCTGTTGGGGTTCCTATCTCTTTCTAGAATGTCCTTCAGAACGTTTTGGAGTGCTGGTTTGGTGGTCATAAATTTTCTCAGATGTTCTTTGTCATGAAAGTATTTTATTTCTCCATCAATTTTGAAAGATAGTTTTGCAGGGTACATCAATCTGGGCTGAAAATTATTTTCCTTTAGAGCTTGCAATACATCATTCCAAGCTCTTCTTGAATTGAGGGTTTGTGCTGAAAAGTCAGCTGTGATTCTGATGGGTTTTCCTTCATAGGTGATTTGTCTCTTCTCCCTAACAGCTTTTAAGATTCTGCCCTTCTGTTGAATTTCTGGGATCTTGACTATAATATGTCTGGCTGAAGTTTTTTTTTGATCATGTCTAGTTGGTGTTCTAAAAGCTTCACTTATAGGGGTGTCAAATTCCTTTTCTCTTCCAGGAAAGTTCTCCCTGATTATGTCTTTGAACAAGGTTTTAATGTCGTTGATGCTATCTCCTGCTTTTTCATTTATTCCAATTATTCTTAAGTTGTTTATCTTTGAGTCATCTAGCAGCTGCTGAATTGATTTTTCATGGTCCCTTGCTATTTTTAAGAATTTTTCCATTTCATGATCACTAATTGCAAGCCTGTCTTCTATATCTGAGATCCTGTCCTCGCATTGGCTTATTCTGCTACAAATACTTTCAATGGAATTTTTTATCTCTTGGATATCTGCTTGAATCTGCCTTATAGATTCCATTTCTTTCCTATGCTGAGCATTCATGGTTTCTATAGTTTTCTTAAGTTCATCTATTTTTTTGTCTGTATCAGCTATAGTGTCTTTAAGCATGGTCTTCATTGTAGACATTATCTCTGCAGTTATCTGTGAGATTATTTCTGTTTTAATTTTTTCCAGAACCTCATTCAGTTGCTTTGTTGTTACCACTTCAGATAGGCCAGGTGGGTGGCTTTCGGATTGTCCCACCTCGTTGCTCCCTAGGTTTGCCTTTGGTGAATTGGATGTGTGTGGTTGCATCTTGTTTAAGTGTCGTCTCATTTTTTCTTTCTTTAATTCCTGGGGTGATGTTTGCAAATTACCTATAGTAGGTTACTTTATTGCTAGTGTTTAAGATCTTTAGAAGATGACTACTTCTCTGCAGTATCTTCCAAGTGGAGCTTGCTTTTAGGTTTTGAGCTTTCTGCCAGATCCTACCTCTTCAATTCGTTGGGTATGCGAAGTTGCTACCTGTTTGGCCCAGTCCTTGATTCTTTGGTACTGTGCCACTGTATTTTCTGTGTCCCTTAGTCAATCTCAATCATGAAATATCAGGAAGGAAAGATGTTTAGAACAATTATTTCACATTTGGCTATAATGTTAACTAAAGCATCAAACACAGCCTAAAAAATGACAGACTGAGCTAACCAGTTATTTACCACTTTTAGCTGTATAGAGTTGCGGTTATATAACAAAATCTAAAACACACCAGAAAAATTGTATGCAGTATACAAGTCCTATGTATGTCAATTTTTCCTTGAGGAGTTTAAATTTAAGATGAGTTAAGGAGGAAATAGAGTATTGGGAGAAGAGGAAGGAATTAGATGTAAGGTTAGAGGACCAAGAGGGATCCCACTAAAATTGGGACACTAGTGCAGAGGACAGGTGGTAAAAAGAGAAGGAAGGGATAAAAGGAAGAACAGATCACAACCACAATCACAAAGAAGTTAGAGGCGCTGTTTACACTCATATAAAAAACCAGAGAGAATAATGAAGGAAAGAGCAAATACACATACAGAAACAAAAACGAAGATAAAAACAATAAAACAGACAGATCAAAAATAAAACCCCACCAAAAAACAAAACAAAACAAAACAAAAACAAAAAAACCCTTCGCCAGAACAAAAAAACAAATCAGTGAGAAAAAAAATAAAAATAAAAATAAAAAATAAAAATAAAAATAAAAAATATAAAAAGAATCAGTTCCAGGTGTTGACTCTGTTGTAGGCAGGTACCTTGTGACAAAGTCCTGTTCTGTGCAGGTCCGTCCCAGTAAGCCAGGAGCGCCCTCTGGTGGGTGGTGAGCAGAGGCGCGTACTTTCAGGCAGAGACCAGTCTAGCTCGCCTCCGCTCTCGCCGCCCTTTCACGATCCCTGGGCCTGAGAGGCTCAGCGTGCTGTCCGGAGCGCGGGTTCCCTGCACTGGTTCCCGCCGCTCTGGTTTTTCGCCACGCCCCCCACAAATGGCGCCGGGCCAGTCGCTCTCTGGCGCGGGACAGGTGTGGCTGAGAGTCCAGTCTCGTTCGCCTGCTGACCTCAGCACACTTTCGTGGGCTCAATTGATAGGCCCTGTGCTGCCCTGTCCGGAGCACAAGTTCCCAGAGCAGTTTCCGAGCCGCTCTGAGTTTCGCCACACCCCCCACAATGGCGCCCGGCCGATCGCTCTCTGGCGCGGGGCAGCTGTGGCTGAGAGACACTCACCGCCGGTCAGCGCCGTTCTCCGCCGCTCCCCTGCCCCGCCGCTGTCTCAGGATCCTCCGTGGGGGCTCCCTGGGCGCCAGCTGCCACCGTGTGTCCGTAGAATTGAGCCTCCGCCGGCGCTCCAACTCCCGGGATATTAGAAGCTGCACGCGCGCGGTCTGCTCCTTCTTTCCTTCTTGTTTGTTGGAAGTCACCCGTCACTGGTGCCGGGGGTCCCAGATTGCGCTTCAGAACTTTTCTGGGTTTCGGGGAGGCATCTCCCCCCCTCCTGCGCTTTCTGGGTCGCTATATTCCCGTGTTCCAATGGTAACTTTTAGAGAGAGTTTTGCTGCCTGCTTCTTACTCATCCGCCATCTTGAGGTCTCCTCTCTCTCTCTCTTTTATTTCTCTCTCTCTTTGTCCTGGTGCTGGGAATCAGTGAACCTAGGACCTCGTGCATGCTAGGTAAGCACTCTACAACTGAGCTAGATCCCCAGTCCTCTTCATCTTTGTCAAAATGTGTTTTTAAAAAATATTTTTATGGGCTGGTGATATAGCTCAGCAGCATAAGCACCTGCCTGGCAAGCACGAGGTCCTGAGTTCGACTCACAGTACCCACATATAAAAAATTATATACATATATATAATTTATATACATATATATTATATACATATATATAATTTATTCATTTTGTTGAGGTTTAACTTCTAGTCTTAAATACATATCCTGATTTTTTTTTTTTTTTTTTTTTTGAGACATGGTCACACTGTGTAGTTCAGGCTGTCCTTGAGTTCACTATGTACCCCAGGCTAGCCTTGACCTCTCAGTGATCCTCCTGCCTCAGCCTCCTGAGTGCTAGGATTATAGGCTTGTGCCACCACGCCTGGCTCTTGATTAATTTTTATTTAAGAATTCATTCACAAAACCACCACAGAGGTCATGACATAGTCCTGTGCTATTCAGTACAATAGCCCCCAGTCACACACATCTATTAAGCAATTGAAGTGTGGCTAGTTTCAGTGGAAAGGTAAGTATAAAAATACACCTTCGACAACTTAGTACCAAAAAAAGTAACATATACCATTGATATTTTTTCACTGTTGATTAATGTCCAAGTTGTAGAGGACCACCTGGACGGCTGTCCTTGAAAGCAGAGCAATTATCTCCATCTCGGCTGAACCTGGCCCTATTTCCACATATTGATATGTATAGAGCTGGCTAGGACTTTTCCTTATCTCTTCAATTGGCTTTAAGCAATGCAAATCGGTCTAGCTGAGGTCCTGATATGTAGTCTTTGAAGCAAGGCACAGGCCTGTGTTTCCCCGCCCTTTGCTCCCAATACATGGTTGAGCCTGGCAGGATGGAGAGCCGTGCTCCACGCTGTCAGCTGGGATCGAGGCTTGAAAAAGAGGCTATGACTTCCCAGGGCATAAAGGATTACACATCAGAGCTGAAGCACCAACCCCAAAACATTAGATACTATCTTGAATTGTGTTATGCAGATTACTCCTTCTGCATATCCTTCCCTCTGCACATTGCAAAGGTGATTTCAGGCCACCTACCTAGCCCAGCTCATGGTGCTCACGTACTTCCAGCCACTCTCACAGTCGCTCATCCCCAAGCCACTCCCCTCCTCGAGAATTAATAAAACCCGGGTTCGGCCCTGGGTCGAGGCCTTTGTTCCAGTAGCCACCATCTTGGCTGGAGTTAGGACCCCTTGGCTCCCCACAACTATAAATATGCCTTAGTGTCTTTATTCTCGCCGTGGGTTGCACTGGAAGTGGTAGATTGGAATTAACTCGCTAGAATTCCAATAACTTTTCCGTGGGATTACAAATATAAACTTCCCAGACCGCGACGAGGACCGGGAAGGGCTTGCTATGCAAGTGACAATATTTTTATATATTACATTAAATAAAAATATATTATTAAAATTAATATCACCAGTTTTTAAAAATATGGCTAATAGGTAATTTTAAATTATACTCAACAGCTTACATTATATCTCTTTGTACAGCCCTGATGTAGAACAGTCCCAGCACCCTAGAACTCATGTTTCTTGTTCATCAGTGCCATCCTAAATATGTCCCCTGATCCCTGTCACCCTAGATTCACTTGGCCAATATTTGACCTTTATGTAATTGGAATCATACGGTATGTACTCTTTCATATCAGGCTTTTTTCATTCAATATTAAATTTGTGAAATTCATGCATAGTGTAGTGGTTTATTCTTTTTTACTGTTCTGTAGTGTTTTATGGTATGAATAGGCAACAATTTATTTTACCTGCTCTGTTGCTTGCTAACATTTATGCTATTTCTAGTTTTTAATAAAGCTATTGTCAGTAAAACTTTGTATATATATTTTGGTGGACAGACAGTACCCAATGACAATTTTTCGGCTTTATGGTGATTGTTGTGGTTTATATCCAGATGTCCCCCAAGAGCCTCCTGTGCTTGTAGGTGGGGCTTTGGGAAGGTGGTTGAATTATGGGGGCGCTACAGCTGACTTGCTGTCAGCAGATGGGGCCTGGTTGGAGGTGAGTCACTGGGTGTGACCTGGAAGGGCATAGCTCCCTTCCTGGCTCCTCCCTTTGCTCTCTGCTTCCTGGCTGCCGTGATATGAGCAGCTTCCCGCCCCCCAGACCCTTTTACCTTGCCACCGACCATGCAAGGAATGAAACTTCTGAAAGGTGAGCCAAAATAAACCTCTCCTTTAATTTGTGGGTGTTGCGTATTTTCTCCCAGTAACAAGAAAGTGATTGAGACAGTGGTGCAAAAGTGATATGTGCTCAGCAGAAGTTATACTTTGAGTTTTGAATCTTGATGTTTTCCCCAGATAGTACAGCACTCTCTCAGAACGTTGGGCAGCAGCAATGAGTCACAGCTCGCAGTGAGCCGCACAATCATGAGGGCAAATAACCAGTCCTCAGTGGACTATTCTGTTGCTAAGCCAGGCTGTTCAGTAGGTTAGGTGTATCAAATGCAGTTTCAACTTTTTGTTGTTGCTACTTTGCAGCACTGGAGATCAAACCCAGGGTACTCTGCCACTGAGCTACATCCTCAGCCAGTTTTCTTTTTAGACAGGGTCTTGCTAAGTTGCCAAGCTGGCCTCAAACTTAACATCCTCTCGCCTCTTCCTCTTAAGTAGATGGGATTACAGGTGTGAGCCACTGTGCCCAACTCAACTTGCACCGCTTTCAATTTACAATGGTTTATAGGGATTGACCCCATTATAAGTCAAGGATCTTTTGGTATGTATTTCTCTTGGTATGTATTCAGGGAAAGAATTGCCGGCTCATAGGGTAAATGTTTCGCTTTAGCAATGCAATGGTTTTTCAAAGTAGTTATTTGAGTCTACACTCCGTTTGCCTTGGGTAGGAGTCCTGGGTGCACCAATACTTGTTATTGTCAGTGTTTTCAATTTGTAGCCAGTCTAGTAAGGAGGCAGTGTAACTTTCAATGGAAACTAATTCTTACCATTATCTTCTCTTTACAAGGTAGAGACACTCCCTTAGAAGATACATATAGGCAAAAAGAAGATAAAAATAATCATAATCTCAAGTCAACCTCTACAAGCATTTGATGTATGCATCTGTACATTTACCAGTGTGTATAGTGACAAAAATGGCATCACAGTATAATAATTTTATTAATTTACCATGACCATCTTCCATGAATATTCATCTAAAGCAGTTTTTAACAGCTGCATAATATTCTATTGTATAGCTTTACCATAATTTAATCAATTTCCTTGCTCTTGAGGTAATGCCAAATTTTCACTGTTATAAATAATGTTGTAATAGGTATCCTTGCCATTAAATCTTTGCTCATGTTCTTAAAATTTTCCAATGGTGAAGTTTCTTGTTAAAAATCTGATTTGCAACCAGGCATAATGGTACATGCCTGTAATCCCAGCACTCTGGGAGGCTGAGGCAGGAGGATCACAAGTTCAAGTCCAGCCTGGACAACTTAGTGAGACCCTGTCTGAAAATAAAAAGTAAAAAAGGCTGGGGGATGTAGCTCAGTACGAAAGCCCTAGGTTAAATCCCCAGTACTGCCAACAACAGTACAGCTGGTTTGTATGATTTGAAGGCTGCCAAACTGTCCTGTCCACTATCCCCATGCAAGCTAGGGGAGAGGGCAAAAGCATCCTGTCTAGAGCACAGCGTTGTTCTTTCCTATATCTGAATGCAGGAGGCATGGAGCCCCTAAGCCTGCTCAGTAATCAATAATACAAAGCGCAGGTATTTGTGTTTTTCTGGGGGTTTGGAAGGAAGAAAAGGAAATGTGGCTCAAGAACAGGGAAAGAATAACCAGATGAGTAAGAGTCCAGAGTGGTCTCTCAGTTGTGGTCTGTAAAAGGGATCAGGCAATAACACCACTGTAACTTGGCTGCTGTAGGTTCTGACAATCCATATCCCCAACAGCTCCTATTGGTCTCCTTCCATTTATATGGGAAGTTTTCCCCTGAGAGGGAGAAGAAATATCTAGAAGTGGATGGAAGGATCCCCACCCACTCCTTTGGACTGGATTTAAACACTGTAAAAAGGGGGGCCATAGCAAGAAGCTGATGGGACAGTTCAAGATGGACTCTCCAAGATTCTGAGCAAGGCAGAGCTGTTTACGGGCCCAGGTGACCTGGTGTAGCTCAGAAGGAGCTGGCCCTGCAGGAAATGCTCTGCCCTGAGTTGGGTACTTATAAAGGAAGGAGGGTTATTTAGCTCACAGTTTTGGAGGCTGAAAGCCCAACACTGGGTGGCCCCATCTGTTTGGCCTCTCATGAGGACCCCCTGGTTCCATTATAACATGTTAGAGAAACAGAAAGGAACCCAGGTCCATGCAGAAGACGCTAAGATGTGGAGTGGCCTCATTTTATAGCAACCTGCCCTCACAGCATTAACTCACTGCTAGAGAAGAGTATTAATTTCTTCCCCGGGTGATGACCTATGATCTAATTACCTTGCGCTGCACTCACCTGTGAGGTTCCACCATCTCTCAACATTGCCACACTGTGGAACAAGCTTCCAGCATGTGAACAAGTGAGGGGCAGCCACATCCAACACAGTGCAGGCTGAATCTTCTACTACCTTGTAGATGAGGATAGCACTCTAGGATAGAATGATGTTGGAGATATTATCCCAATACAGTAACAATGAGCCACAAGTAACTGTTAAGCCCTTGAAACATGACTTGTGTGATTAAGGAACTGAATTAATTGATTGATTGATTTTTTATTTACTTAAATGCAGAGGATTAAATACAGGGTCTTGTGCATGCTAAACACTGGGCAACAATGCCAGCCCATTTTATTCACTTATCACATTACAAAACCAACAAAATGACAGGAACTAGTACATGCCTTTCTGTAATAACTCTGAACGTAAGTGGTCTTAGTTCACCAGTTAAAAGATACAGACTCACAGACTGGATTAAAAAACAAGACCCAACTCTTTGCTGCTTGCAAGAAACAAACCTCACTAGCAAAAAGGCAGAGACTAAAAGTGAAGAGAGAGGGCCGGTGAGATGGCTCAGCGGCTTAAGCGCCTGCCTGGCAAGCGCAAGGGCCCGAGTTCGACTCCCGGATCCCACATACGAAAAAGGGGCCGGTGATATCGCTCAGCGGCACGGGCGCCTGCTGGCGCGCGAGGTCCTGAGGTCGACCCCCCGGTACCCACAAAAAAAAAAAAAAAAAAAAAGTGAAGAGAGAAAAAATATTCCAGGCATCATATGGATATTTCCCACAGGGCTGCCTGAGTGTCCTCACAGCATAGCGGCCTTCTCCCAGAATGGATGAGTTAAGAGAGAGCAAGAAATAAGCTGTAGGCCTTTTATGACTAGTCTCAGAAGTCAGACATCATGGGCTAGAGGTGTCTCTCGGTGGTAGAGTGTTTGTCTAGCATGCACAAGGCCCTGCGTTCCATCCCAGCACCACAGGAAAAAAGAAAGAGAAAAAGAAAGAAAGAAAGAAAGCCTATGTTATCACCTATAACATCCATTATGTATATTTTTAGCATTTTTTACATATGAATGGGGCATTTATTATATATCATTCATTAGAAGTTACTAATTCAATTTGCTCTGGGTTAGAGTGAAAGATGGATTAAATCCCACCTTTTGAAGGGAGGAGTGTCATAGAATTTTAAATATATTAAAACAACAACCAAGTATATATTCTGTCAGTATGCACATCTATAAAACTTTATATCAGTCAATAAATCTCATTGTGGTCCTGATTAACCATGGTAGAAAAAACAAAACAACAAGAAGTTAGGTCCCTACCTTACATTTTACATCAAAATAAATCCCAGATAATTGCAATTTTTAAATGTTCAAAAGTAGTGGAAGAAAATTCAGATTTAAAAAATTGCAGTAGAAAAGGATATTGAATTTTCAAATGGCACAAACAGCCCATGGGGAATGTATTGACAGTATCACCCTGACACCAATGCTTAGGCAACACCAAAGACAAAACTGACAGATATGATCATGAATAAAAATTAAATACTTTGGAAGAGAAAAGTCAAAAGACAGATGAAAGCTGGAGAGAAATATTTGCAATCCATAAGATAAGAACTAAGCCCTTGAATAAAGATCTCTTACAATTTCTTGCAAAAAATGGGAAGGGGACCGAGAGATGATGGAAGGGGGAGGGAGGAGAGATGGAAGGGACATTAAAAAAAAATTAAAATACGTTATGTATGTGTACTGACTCCCCGTGATGAATATAATCATTAGATATTGGAAACATACACTAATAAAAATTTAAAATTTTTCTTGCAAGAGAGAGAGATTCCAGAACATGTCCCCAGCAGGTGTCCCTTCCCTGGTGAGTAGACTGCATCTGCAGGCACAGGACCGCATCTGGAATTTCTCTGTGCTGCTCACAGAGCATTACACGTTGTCAGCGCCCAGGCTGAGTCTGGATTTCAGCTCTCAAGCCCACTTCCAAAAATGCTGCACCTCTCCGTGCAGCTCACCTTCAAGAACTCTCCTCCTCCTCTCCCACTGCAGCCTCTCATTAAAATGCTTCCTGTGCTGGCTGTGACTCACAGCGGGACTCTGGTCCCGGCAGTGCTGATTTCAGCAAGCCCACCCCAAGGCATAGATGGCATTTCTGCAATGTCCAAAGAGGGAATTGAAACTGGAAAGTCTTTGCGTTAATTCAGCACCTCGTTCTGAGGCCTGTAGATGTACCCAGAGCTGTAATTTTCTCTGAGTTTGTTCTCATGAGGGAGGACGAGGGCTGTAGGGCTGGAAAGCTGACGTAGAGCTATCTTGGCTGCTTGTCAACCTCATGACCAGGCAGGTCCCTGGCAGCTCTGGGGCTCAAGTTTCCCTACAAAATAAGCAGGAGAGCAAGGGGATCCCCGTGGGCTCCTTCAGCTCTGCCATCCTAGGTTTCCACTCATCTCTTCTTTTTAATGTGTGGGCTCGAGTAGCTGGTGGAACCTTAGTTGGAAAGTGTTTTGAAGCCCCTTAAGAGCCCTTCTCAGATTTTGCAACCCACATAGAGTAAAGAAAATGCTTCTAATTACTGAAGCTATTCCTCCATTTTCTAAAACAGATTCTGCTCCACTTGTTTGGAAAAAGTACAATCGCACGGAGCAAAATGATGAAGGAGGCAGTAATCAGGTTAAGTGATGGGTCTGATCTGGTCTCCAGGTGTTGCCCTATAATTTGAAAAGTGTCTGTTGGGTTTCCAGGTGCTTGGTACCCTCTGATTCCCTAGGGAGGCTGTTTAGAGCAGGGCTGGCTCCAGACACAGAAGAATTTAAGTGGTCGATTTCAGGTCCCTCTGTCCCCAAACGTCCTTTTACCTGTCTGAGGTTCCTCACACGAGTGCTTCCTTGAAGTAAGGCCTTGACAGCAGTTATTTTTGGTTGCCCAACATGTCCCTCCCCTCACCTACCCACAGACGTGCATTCCCCTTCTGGTCTGGCCACAGATACAGTGAGGGGGGAGCCGGGGAGAGGGGAGCATTAGACCTCATTTTCCTGGATGCTTGATGGGCCCAGGCATGGGTGTGGCATACACAATGCTGGGAGAGAGAGGCTCTGTCCCTGGAGTTACTGAGCTGGAAGTAATTCTGAGACTTCTGCCAGACAGCGTCGTTCTAACACAGGGAAAGTGACATGGAATGAGGACAGGCAGAGGCAAAGGGAAGGGGGTTTGAGGTGATTCTCTCTGAAATCCTCATTCCTGTAACTCCTTTGGAGTCCATAAGCCACCCCATTGTCTTCCCAGCTACAAAGTAAACAAATTCTTTTTTTTTTTTTTTTACTCAAACCATTTGAATTTAGGAGTGTTTGAGTTCATGTATTCTTGTATTTCTATGGGAAGCTCTTCTTAAATTGTGAATGCATTACCCAAGAGGAATGGTGCATGGGACCAGTAATGTTGAGTAGGTTTTCACATCAGCGCTGATTGCTACAGAATAAGTTTGAAAGGAAAATAAAGTAAGCTATTGTTAGGCAAGGGTGGAACCCTTGTACATTGGTGGTTGGAATGTAAAGTGGTACAGCCACTGTGGAAAACAGTCTAGCAGTGCCTCAAAAATTATACACGTTACTGGATGACCCAGCAATTCCACTGCTTAGCTATGTACCCGAGAAGTCTGAAAACATGCTCATACAAAACCCTGTACCTGAATGTTGTTATTCATAATAACCAGAAAGTAGAAATAACCCAGCCATCTAACAACTGATGAATGAATCCACAAAACATGGTACACCCATACAATGAAATATTATTCAGCAATAAGAAGGAATGAAATGCTGACACATGTCACAACACAGATGATCTTTGCCAATATTAAGCAAAAGGAACCAGTCAGTCACAAGGGGTAACATATTGCTCGATTTTGTTTATGTGAAACGTCCATAATAGGCAAACCTATAGAAACAGAAGTTACTGGTTACCAGGGCCTGGGGAGGTGGGGAATGGGGAGCGGCTGCTAATAGAATGGGGTTCACTTTGCCAGGGTAAAAATATTCTAGAATTGGACAATGGGGATAGTTTCATAATCTTTTTAAAATGTATTTATTTATTTATTTATTTATTTTTCAGAGACTATGTTATAGTTTGGACCTGAAATGTCCCCCAAAGCTCAGGTACTGAAGCTTTGGTGTTCAGTACAGCAGTGTTCAGAGGAAGGGTGGAACTTGACCAGTCTTTAGGACCTCTGTGGTCTTTGGGAGGTGGCTGGATTATGAGGGCACTGACCTCCTCAAGGGTCAATCCATTGGTGGATCCATAATTAAGGGCCACTGGGACTTGGTGGGAACTTCATGGTTCACAGAGGACTGCTCTCAAAGGGTCGATTTTCTCTTTGCCCAACCCCTCCTTACTGCCATGAGGTGAGCTGCTTTGCTCCATCACATGCTCTCCACCATGGTGTTCTGCCTCACCACAACTCAGAAACAATGGAGCTATATGACCATGGACTGAAGCCTCTGAAAGCATGAGCCAGAATAAACCTTTTCTTCTTTATATTGTTTGCTCTCAAGTATTTTGTCACAGTGATAGAAAGCTGACTAACACAAATGGGGATCTCACCATGTTGCCCAGGCTGGCCTCAAAGTCCTCGGCTTAAGTGATCCTCCTGCCTCAGTCTCCTGGGCAGCTGGGACTGTAAGTGAATGCCACTGCACCTGGCTTGGTTGCCCAATCTTGCAAATATACTAAAAACCACTGACATGTGCTCTCTAAATGTGTGAATTACTGGTGCGTGAATTCTATCACAATTTTTTTAGAAAGCCATAATTGCTCTTATTACCCTGGTCATTCACATTTTTATCTCATACCATGCAGAGTTAATTATGTGGTTTGACTCTGATTCTCCCTCAGACAGCCTTTGTTTAGCTGCCCCCATCATACCCTGAGTCCTCCATGGTTCTTAGAATCCTTGGGACACTAGGATTAGAGGCTGATTTCCCTTTCGAAGAAGCTAGATCTCTTTTTTTGTTTGTTTTTCCTTCTTTTTTCAGTTATTTTACTAAGGTAAGGGGCTAGTGTTATCAACTCAAAGAGGACAGGCAGCAGTAGTCTGAAACTAATTCACAATTTTGTTTAAATTTACTTGTCAAAGGAAGAAATATTCAATTTCATGGATACTCCCAATTCCCCACACTGGGAGCAAACTTCCAGGAAGCAATCATGTAGAACAAAATGTAATGGGTAACAGGGGTGCCTGGTGAATTATTCATAATCTGATAATGATTTTAACCCATTTTTAACATGACCTGCTACTGATGTTCGCTCCTGGAAAGTTCCCAAAGTAAGCAATACAGAGGTTTCCTTTAGTCATGCTTGTAAACCATAAAGCTCCTGCCTGCCCCCAAACCACTTGGATAACAAAATCAAAAGCGCCCCAGGATCTCTTTCCTTCCCCAAGACGCCAAGGCAGAGGTAGAGGCAGCTTTGCAGCCTCCTGTGACTCATCCATCACTCCTCACTGCAGGCTGCTCAGGGAGGCTGGCGTGGCTTCACGCCCAGCACTGAGAAGGCAACCGAGACAGCAACAATACTTATTTGTTCTTGATGGTTGAATGAATGAACCAATGAATGGTGGAAAGAATGAGACATTTATAGTAAGGGAGAGTTGAGCTAGGTAGTTTTGCTGCTTATTCCTGTAGCTGTAGTAAGCAAGTGTCTTGCCCTCAGTTTCTTTATAAAGTGAAGACAGTAATATCTGGCTTGCTATATTATTGGGAGAATTCGAGAACTTAGTAATTGCTCAGTAAGCAGTAGCTACTATTAGGGTCTTCCTTCCTACTAGCAACCATGTAACTTCCCCAAACCTGTTTAACTGTAAGGGAGTCAGCCAAAGCTTTCTTAGGAGCCATAGGTTCCCAAAACTGTCTTGAGAAATTTTTAAAAGTATAAATTTCTTTTAATTTATACTTCTTGGAATTTTGACTCAGTAGGAATTTAATAGACTGGGGCTAGAAAATATATTTTATAGTTTTGTTTTTCAATAGGGTTAAATTTACATATAGTGAAATGTACAGATCTTCAGAGTATATCTGGATAATTTCTGACAAATATATGCACTTGTATACCTAATACCCCAATCAAGATATTGAATATTTCTGTGGGGATGTTGGTACACACCTGTGATCCTAGCATTTGGAAAGCTGAGGCAGGAAGATTGGGAGTTCAAGGTCAGCCTGGACTACATAGCAAGACTCTGTCTCAAAAAATAAAAGGATATATAGGACTTTTCATTTCCATGATCCCAGAACATTTTCCTTTCCCGTCCACTCACATCCTGCATAGACAACTGCTGCTTCTATTTTTATTACCAAAGATTAGTTTTGCTTGTTCTTGAATGTGTGAATGGAATTGAATGGAATCATGCAGTACACACTTTTTGGGTGTCTGGTTTCTTTTGCTTCTCGTGATGTTTGGGGATCCATCCATATTGTTGCATGTATCATATCAATAGTTTATTCCTTTTTATTGCTAAGTACTATTTCACTAAATGACTAAACCTGTTTGTTACCTATATGAGTTTTAAGGGTTGTTTTTGACAATTATAAATAAAGCTGCTATAAATGTTTTCATTTCTCATAAGGAAATACCTAGGAGTGGTATTGTTGGGTAATAGCACATGGGTATGTTAACTTTATTTTTAAAACCCTTCAAATGATCCTGATAATCAGTCAGATTTGAGTGAAAGATCAACCTGGATGATTTGATTGATGATCTATTGGTTGTTATTTCACTGTGTGGCTGTCAGAGGGAAGTTCTTTCACTAGGGAAATACTTTCTGTTCTCTCTTTCCCCAGTGGCGGAGTCCACCTTTCCTCACTGGCTTTCCAATTTCTTACCGGGAAAGAGAGCTCCCAGCCAATGAGCCCCATGAGTCTATTGGATTGTGTCATCTGAGTAGATCCAGGAATCAGTGGGGGTGAAGGGAACCCAAGGAAGAGGGTGCCGACCTGAGGAAGGTTTGCTCCACCCTTGGGATTGCTTGCAGGACAAAAGAGGCCACAGCTGCAGTCACCGGGTGGGCATGGGAGGTTAGCCTTTCTGCCTGGCCCCAGCAATCCCAGCACCACTGTGCGCAGGTCCGGGGCGATTGAAACAGAGGCCTTGGATAGACCATGTGTAAGCACCGCTTGGGGCTTCTGAGGGAAGAGCAGAGGGCAAGGCCCACTTGGGCTCAGGCTAGGGCAGTTGGAATCAGGGTCTGTAATGAGAGGAAAGAGAAAAAGCTGTCAAAACACAACCATTTTGTTCCAAGGGTCATGCTGGCTGTTGGCTCAGGGATCACATTTTTTTTTCTCTTTCTTTCTGTAGTTGCTTTTTCCTTTTCAGCATTATTAGAATTCACAGTTGGAGCAAAGACATGGAAACTGAAGTGATCCTCGAGGTCAGTGTTTCCCAAAGAGTGATTCATGTGCATAGGATTCAGCGTGGTTTTGGGGTCATGCAGATGAATACGATTAAAAATATGTATATGTTTTAGTGCATAGTAGAAAAACTACAACTACAGCAAATATGTGATTTTCTGGGTATATCGTTTAGTGTAAAGCCAAGTTAAAAAGCTAATTCAATTTTCAGAAAATAAGTATATGATAGCATAGGTGATATACAGGAGTGACAAAATGTACAAAGGAGGGGCTGGGGGCATAGAGCAGTGGTAGAGCACTTGCCTAGCATGCACCATGCCTTAGGTTCTATCACCAGCAACACACACATGCGCACACACATGCATGGAGGTCGATAAGAGTGACTGAGGTTTTAGAAAACTTCTCCAGTTAAATCAGGCATTTAGCAGATGAGAAAACAAACCTTGAGATGCAAATGACTTGCTCAAAGTCAGACCCCATCAGAGCTAAGGCAAGATCCCCAAATTTATCTGGTTCTTGATCTGGGGCTTATTCCAGTCTATCTGGTTCTTCACTCTTGTAAAAAGGGAAAGATATGAACAAAGGAGCTCACACAGACTGCCCCCTAGATTCAGAGTGAAATGCACTTGAGAAACAGCCTACAAATGACTCAGACTAAACCACAAAGTCGAAAGGAATCTGTCAGTAGGTCTGGGTTTCAGGAAATCTGAGTTAATAAGAAGGTAGGGGCTGGGGTGTACCTCAGTTGGAACATGCTTGCCTAGAAGGTACAAGGCCACAGAGGCAATCCTCAGCACTGCAAAAATGATGATGGTGATGAAAATGAAGAGGAGGAACCAGATTCTTAAGGAATGAACACCGAGATTTTGGTAATTCTCTGTAGGTGAAATCTCGGAGGGAAATGAGGACAGAGCAGCATCACACCTGGTTTCCCTACCCCGCCTCCTATCCCTCCTGAAGAGTGCAAATGGCCTCTCAGACAAAGCTCTAGACCTGTGCACAAGTGCCCACGTGGGTCAGCTAACCAAACCCTGCGCAGACTTTTCAAGGTGACAAAGAGGGCCATAACTATTTATGACAATTGCTTCAGGCAGCTGGAGACCGTGTAAGGGCACAGCTTCTCGGATACCTGTCATCTTTGAGTCCTTACAAACTCACCAGGGAGATTTAGAGGCAGCAACTCTGTTAGAATGTTAGCATTTGCTGATCCCACAGTACCGAGAGGGAAAGGGCAGGCCCTGGAAATGCAAGCATGCACCTCAACTTTTCCAGGGGGAGTCACTCTCCCCACCTTTCATGTTACTCTGTCTCTTCTCTGAGTGGGATCTGTGTCCTCATTGAGGTGTCCCAACCTCCCTGATCGGGGAGCTGCTTCTTATTCTTCTTTTGCATTCTTGTTGTTGGGGTGCTGGCTAATGTGTAACTTGCTAACCTTTTGTCAAAGAAGGTCTAAGAGATCTGAGCACTTGGCCCCTGTCTAGCCCCAAATGAGACACAGTGGGGCACACCACATATAAGATTTCCCAATCAACCTTACAGGAGTTCAGCATTGAGGGAGACAGCACTTTATCACAGGCCCGAACCAGAGTCTATGGATGACCCCTCTGCATCCCACTTCCTGTCTTTGTGCTGGTCATTGGGAATGGGTCCTCTAAGAATTTGATAGTAGGTAAGTTAAACAAATAACTACAATTCTAAAGTTTCTCCTGTCCTTTGTAGCCTCAAAATGAAGAATCTTTTGTTTAGCAAATCACCTTAATGTTTTGTTTTGTTTTGTTTTTTCTTTTTTTTGTCCTTTGGAGACAGGGTTTTACTATGCAGTTCAGGCTGGCCTTGAACTCCCAGCGATCCTCCAGCCTCTGCCTCCTGAGCTCTGGGATTACAGGCATGCGCCACCATGCCCAGCCAGTATATTTTTGTAGACTCAGGAACTTGGTTTGGATGGAGGCTGAATACCTCTGGGTTAGAAAGTAACAAAGAATCGGGGGACACATGCGGGGAGGTATGGGGGAGAGGTCAAGGAGGAAACAGCACAGCATCTTTAGTGTGAGCACTGAGGATATAAGCCAATGAGAAATGAGTCCGTGGGTGGAGCCCAAGTTAGTCTTGAACTATGACGAGTCCCCATCTGTCACATCCAGAGCTTCAGCAAAATCTGCTATACACAGCAGTCTAGTATTGGTTGGTCATACGTGGAGTAGATGGGACTCCTCCTGGGGGCAACACAGGTGAGGTGAACACAGGGGCGTCCAGAGCAGAGGGTGATCTCTGAATTTGGGCCAGCACTGAGGCACAGGCCACAAGGTTGCCTCTCTGGAACAGAGGTGAGACTGTGAAAGTGAGAAAGCAGAAGTAAGGTGGGAGAGATGAGGGAGCGGAGGGCACACACTAAGACTGTCTCACTTCTCTGGACCCTGGGACTGTCGGCCTTCCCCAACCACAGACAGCCAACTGGGAACCAGGGAGAACTCCTGCTGGGCTCTGTGATCCCATGCTTGGTGTTGGCTGATTAGTCCAGGGATGGGACTCTGTGGCCTGAGGCAGTGAATCTTTTCTCCTGAAGTCTTGGTCTTAGGATTGGAGAATCCTTGAGGTCAGGCTGTCTTCTGTGACTTTTGAAAAGTGGAATTCCCAGGATCCATCAGCAGTCACACTCCTGTCTTATGGGGAAAACCACTACATGGAGAAGGGAGGAAGCTGATGTCTAGAGCAAGGGAATCAGAGGAGACAATGACAGAACCCTGGTAACTCGGGCCTTGGAGCCTCCACTACCTCACGGCGTAGAGCACTTTTCCCCCCTAACCTGCCTGAGGTGTGATCCCTGCCACTTGCATCTACAGGTGCTCAGTAGACACTAACTGCCTCCTCACTCCTTCATAGGGTGCGTCCTGCTGGAAGTGGGGAGCAGAGCAAGCATGGTCCGAAGATTGGTGCTCCCCAGCTCCTTTCCCTTTGCTGCCCTCACCATGATCCAAAATTCTCTTTGTTTGTTTGCTTGTTTACCCATTTCCTTTCATCTTGCCTTCCCTTCCAGGAAATGTAAAGCCCCATTCCCTCTTGTTTAACATGTTATCCCCAGTGCCTGGGACATAATGGGTGTTCATGTGTCACTGGATGCATAAATGAACGCACGAAGAAGCTGACAGGGAGCCAGGCCACTCTGGACCCCCTGCAAGTCACAATTGCTACAGAAACATCCCAGTGTGGGACACTGAATCCGAGATGTTTGAAGTTTGTGTGTCCATGCTGTCTGCCCGCTGGGGCGTGTGAGCATGCTAAGTGCAAGGCTGTATGCACAAGCAATGCTTCATAAGCCACAGATAAAGAGCTGGGGGCTGGGCGTGGCAGGCGGGCTGGTGGAAGAAGTTCAATACAGATCACAGGATTTCAGAGAGGAGCCGAGAACTCAAAAGCAGCTGTAATTAGAGAGTGTAAGCATTCAGAGCTGCCCGAGGTCAGAGGGGCTGGGCTTGCAGGCTGGGGAGGGTGGGCAGGAAACGGGCACAGAGGTCCTACAGTTCAGAGCTGACATAATTGGACAGAGAGCACCAGCCAGTTGCCATGGTAACAGCCAATCCGAGGGGCCGCTCCTGTGGTGAGGAGTCAAAATTTCTGAAGAAGGGGCTAAAAATGCTGCCTTTGTTCCTACTTTGAGCAAGTTGCCATCAAATCCCTGTGGGGGTGATGTGGCGTGGGGACTGGGGACAGAGCCAACAACTGCTGGCCACTGTGGTCAGGAGGGAGCCATGTGAGGGCTTAGGAGACTGGCTGGGCCTGGAGATGGGGAATCTAAATGTGTCCTTCCTTGTAGCTATTTGCCTGTCCTCACACACAGCAGTGGCCAGTGGCTTGGATTTCAGAGTCTGAATGTCCAGTATTCAGATCACACCTGGGCCTCTAGGCAGCTATGTGACCTGAGAATGACCAAGCCTCAGTTTCCTTACACATAAGGAAGGATCCCTAACACCTTTTCCCTGAGTGGTTGTAAAGATTTAGAGAAGCGATGCATATCACATATTCACTTAGTGAGTGGTAGATGCTGTTGTCATTATTTTGAAAAATGACAACAGCTTCCCCAAAGGGCTCTTGGCTGCTGGAGTGTAAAAATCAGATTTTGCTTCTTTAGGGGAACCAAAAAGGCTGTCAACAGAAACTCAAAAACTCCAAGGGGTGACTAGTTAGACTAACAAAGTGATATTTAGAAAGAAAATATTCTCAAGGCAGTCTTGAGAGCTATCAGCGATGGGGGACTCCTTTGTCTTTGTTTTCTGCCCAATGTGTGGGCCTGGATAGGATGAAGAGATGAGGCCACCCCTCCCTCTCCTTCCACAGCAAGAGAGAGAAAACAAAGACCCTGAAGTGAATGCTTCCTTGGATTTTCCTGGGAGAAAGCGAGGTGACAGTGGAGGTGCCTAGTGACGAGAACAGGGCAGAGTCAGAAGGAACAAGAGCACTGCTGCGGACTAGCACCCCTGCCTCCCCAGCCAGAGATACCAGGAGATGCAGACACCCCTACTTGGTCTCTGGAGCCGCGCTCTGTTGCTATGGAAACTCAGTGGGCTCTCTGGTGGGTGGAAGAAAACAGCGGCTGCGTGGAAATCGGCATCAGAGGCAGCAGCTCTGTCCTTTTGCTGCCGACAGGGGTGGGAATTGGGAGGAGATGTTATCTTTGCATCTCAGGAGCTCACACTAAGGCCCTTGGAGTGTTAGGGCCTTTGCTCCTTGCTCAGATCTACACCTGCCTCACTGTGTGGAGAGGTAGCCCCCTTGGGACCCCTCCCATGGAGCATTTCCTCAGACCGTGTGTTGACCTGCAGATTTCCTCTTCATTTCCCTCAAGTCAACTATTCTCTCATTTTTTCATCCATTGAACAAGTATATACTGTACAAGGAGCTGGGCCAGAGCACACAATGCTCCTGCCTTCATGGAGCTTATGGGTTTTTTTTTTTTTTTTTTTTTTTAGGGAGAAGACAGTAACAAATAAGCAAAGAGCAAGAATGAAAATAATACACAGGGCCAGATGACCCAGAGAAGTTAGAGGAGGCACACCATTTAGCCGGTGGTCAGGGAAGGTCTTTCTGCAGCTGTGAAGAGCTGCAGGTATGGAGAGTGGTCAGGAAGAGGCAGCGCGGAGGCCAAAGCAGTGTGTACTGGTGTCGGGAGGAAGAAGAGGGAGGGGTGGAGGTGAGGGCTGGAGAAGCAGGAGCTGGAGAGCAGAGGTGGTGTGCTGCATATCGACAGCCTGGCCACAAAGCCGCCTTTGCTCTGAAGGCAACAGGAAGCATGGGTAGCTTTTGAGCGAGAGAAGGAAGTGCTCCAACATTTTAAAATTTATTTTTGGTGGCGCTAGGGATTCAACCCAAAAACTTGCACATGCTAGGCAGGCATTCTACTACTGAGCTACACTCCAGGCCGGGTTTGCTTTAGATGCTCACTCTGCTCCCCTGGTGGGCAATGCATGGCAGGAAGGCAAGAGTCGAAGCAGGGGGACCTGTGAGGAGACAGCTGCAGTGGCCCATGCGAGAGCTGAGGGTGGCCTGGACTGGGGCAATGGAGGTGGAAGTGGAAATAAGAGTATTTTCAGGTAAACCCAGGAGGGCTCGCTGAGGAGCTAAAGGTGAAGGATAAGGGGAAGGATGAGTTCCAAATGTCTGATTTGAACCTCGGCTGGGTGGAGGTGCCATGTGTGAAGGGAGGAGGAGAGCAGACACAGGACGAATTGGACCGCACCTCAGCGCTATGGCCTGAGTGAAATACATTCACATCATCCGAGAGCCTTGGCATGTTCACCATGAAACCTGAGAAATGGAGCAGTGTATAAGCAACATTTCTAAGGAGTTAGGCTGGAAGGAAGTTTCCTTACAACAGAGAAATGGAGAAGAAAAAAATTATATTAAAACCTAACTGCGGGATCTCCAGAGTGGCGGTAGGGCTTCCTTGTGTCAACAACTACTCTTTTGGTGAAAGCACAGGTTCTCTTGGACATGATATGAACTAACTCACTGCCTGCGTTGTTTCTTTTTTTTCTTTTTTTTTTTTTTTTGAGACAGGATCTCACTATGTAGTTCAGGCTGACCTCGAACTCACTATGTAGCACAGGTTGGCCTCAAACTGGCTGCAATCCTCCTGCTGAGCTCAGCCTCCCAAGTGCTGGGATTACAAGCATGCGCCACCATGCCCGGATGCTGCCTGCTTTAAATACATTCTAGGTTAACCCTGGTTACTTGTTAAGAAATGGGAGCTGAGAAAGGTTAAGTAATTTGCAGACGTTCAGACAGGCAGCATGTAGCACAGCCCAGATTTAAACAGATGGAGCTTATTAAGAACTCTGCAACTCCAAGAAGTAAGTGGCCAGACCAAATAAAGCAACAGGAATTTACGAGCTGTTCCCTGGAGACCTGAATGGGAAGAGATTTGGGGAGATGAAAGGGGCTCTTGAGAAAGAAGAGGCAGTCCACAAGTCGCCACAAGGTCAGAACCTGTGAAGTTCAGCCAACAGTTCCTCCACAGTTTAGTGGCTGAGGAGTTTTCCAAGAGTGTTGCCTGGCATTCATTGCAATGTTTCCTGTTTGGGGTGGTGCTGTGACCCCTCTCCTTTACCCACAAATCTCGGTACAATCACTGGCACTGGGGACAGTAAAGAAGAGATGATGGCGATGGTGAGCATAGGAAGAGAGGAGAGAGCAGAGGCCAACGGCAATTCCAGAGCATGAAGTAAGGGTAAGCGGTGACCGGGAGCACATCATTAACAACCTTGGGATCCACGGAAGTCCTGGGCAGGGAGCTGGCCTTCCCCTAGGCTGTGAAGTGGGGAAAGAATCCCTTTTATTTGGATACTGAAGGAAAGGGTAGTGTTCGAAGGCTGAAGGACTTAAGTAAATCAGATCCTCCTGGTTTTATTACACCACAAACCAGGAGCAGAGCAGCTCAGAAGGAAGTGGGTAGAATGAACACTTCTAAGTCAGTGCAATCCGCCAACCATTAGCAGTTTCCTCAAAGGGCCTGGCAACGGCAGCCTCCTGAACCTGCCGTGGGGCAAACCCCCATTTTCTGTGCAGCACTGCTCTACCACAACGCCCCCCCCCCATGATGTTCCTGCCTGGCTTTATTAGAGCAGAGCTGTGCAGGCAGAGGAGCTGGCCTGGAGGAGGGGCCAGGGCAAATCCTCTGTTGTGCTCTGTCCCTGCCCCTGTTCTTGATGACTGTACAGATGGTGCTTTATTTATTGTTCAGGGTTTACATTCTCCTGCAGTTTTGCAGGCCTCTTTTTGCTTGTGGACAGTGACATCAGTTTTTGATCACAATCTCCAAGGGAAAAAATCACAGTTCTGTATAACTTACCCTGTTCCTGCCTAGTGGAGACCTCAGAAATTTCTTTTTGGAGGGTAACTTTGGAGTATCTCTTAAAAATTTAGATGTGTATAACCTTTACGTCAGAAATTCCCCTTCTGTATTTTACAGATATTATTTTATTTCTCCATGGATTTCACATATGGCATTGTAGGTAATAACAAAAAGTTAGAAACAACCTAAATATCCATCAAGCGGAAAATCCTTATAGTACACCCGTATAATATAAAGTAACATGGAGGTTGTAAAGAATTCAGTAGATCTACACACACTGAATGGAATAAGGCCAAGACTAAACCTTAAATGAAAAATCAGGTTATAAAGTATGTAGGATATAGTCCCATGGAGAGAACAGGACACAACAACTTTCCTTACAAAACTAAAGGTTCAAAACATGCAAAGTACAAATTGGCTACAGTGGATACTTCTGGATAAAGAGTGGGTTTGGAGACTCAGCTGGGCTTTTACTTCTATTGCATTGTTTTACCTTTTTTTCCCCAGCCTGGGAATATGTTTGGGTATTTCCTGTGCAATCAAAAAAGCTTTTTAGAGCTCTCAACATAAGCAAAGTTCTGTGAGTTATGTGCAGAAGACTGATACAAACTGACCCGACTTGCCCTGCTGCAAATTATGAGCTCCCAGATCAACTTCAGTGCATAGAAGCCCAATTCTGCAACCCCCAGGTACTTAGTTCAAGTTTAGCCTGAATCAAATCCCTCATCCCTTTGAGAATCCCCTTAGCTAGGTGTAGTGGTGCACACTTGTAATCCCAACATTCTGGGAGGCTCAGACAGGAAGATCACAAGTTCGAGCCCAGCCAGGGCAATTTAGTTGCTTAGAAAGTCCTTATCTCAAAATAAAAAAGGGCTGGAGATGTAATTTAGTGCAAAGATCTTGGATTCAATCCCTAGTACCATGTGTGCATGTACACAAACACACACACAGAATTCCAAGTACACAGCCTGTCGTAACTTATAACAGTCACATGTGATAAAACTGGGTCTCAAGATAAACTGTTCAGTGAAAAAAAAAATGCCAGGCACAGGGCATCATGAGTAGAATTCCACTACTTGATGAAAGTGAAAATCCGAAGCATGAAGGCCTGCCTGTGCACTGGCTGTCTCTAGAAGCTATTAACAGTGATTGCTTCTGGAGTGAGCCACAGGGTGATGAGAAGCTTTATGATGGCCACTTTTGTACTTTTGGAATTTTGAAATGTTTTGTGCAATCTAATTTAAAATAAGTGGGCCGGTGATATAGCTCAGCGGCATAAGCGCCTGCCTAGCAAACGTGAGGTCCTGAGTTCGACTTCCGGTACCCGCATATAAAAAATAAAATAAAATAAGTAACTTTATTTGGTTATTTTAAACATATATAACTTTAAAAAATTAAATATGTGTATTGGTCCACCAAGGAGAAAATTTTCAGAAAGTCCCACTTAAATTGCAGAGACATGGTTTGGGAGAAGCTCCAGAACTTGGGGCCTAGGGACCATAGCTAGGATAATGCTGACACCTCAGGTGTCTTCGGCAATGACTCAGTGGCAACTAGTGCACATCGGAATGCCCTTTGACTGACCCAACAATCATCCTTATGCTGTGATTAAGAACTTCTGCAAGCATCTCATCCTTTAGTTCCTATCAGGACTTTTAGGATAATGGGACACTCACTTATTATTATTTTTCACTGTGTTTGTTCATGCCATGGGATTGATGTTTCCACAGTGTAGCTGTGAAAGCTTCCTGTTGTTCCCTGCCCAGGAAACATAATATTATATACCCAGCCACTCCAATTCCTTTATGGATGAGCCAGGACCTAAATAAATGGGCATGAACAAATAAATACACCCTG
This sequence comes from Erethizon dorsatum, assembly GCA_028451465.1. Taxonomy (NCBI): domain Eukaryota; kingdom Metazoa; phylum Chordata; class Mammalia; order Rodentia; family Erethizontidae; genus Erethizon; species Erethizon dorsatum. Next base: position 68,657,786 of record CM051838.1, read on the forward strand.
CTGGGTAGCGGGTGGAGCCCATCTTAATGTCTCATTCCAGTTTAAATATTACAAACCTGTTTCCTTGGAGAGAGAATGTGCGCACACACACACACACACACACACATGCACTTTTTCACAAGTAAGTGCTCTTTCCACTGCTACTAAGGACAGTGGCAGCTCTTGAAGTGTTTTAAGCCAGGGAGTGACCCAATGAGATTTGTATTATTGAAAGGTGGGAAATGGAATCTTTGTGAGGCTGGAGTATGTAAGGAGAGAAGAGATAGAGGCTACTGGCAGAGGTCCAGGCTAGATGTGATGGTGGTGACGGAGAGCAGGCTGGTTTCGGTGGATAAAAGAAATTGCTTTGAAATTTGCAAAACGCCTTTCTTGTGTACTCGCTTACGACCACTCTCTGTCCATGCCATCCCTGTGCGGCCCCATTCCGTGCTCCAGTCCAAAGATGACAGGCTGTCCTTGGGAACAGCTAAAGAAACAGAAGGAGAGGGTCGTGCTCAGGTTGCTGCAGTTCCTGCAGACAGCATAAAGCAACGGGAAACTTGAGTCTGTGCTGGAGCCCTGAGCTGCTCAGGACCGCAGACCTCTAATGTGTCAAGGACAAAGGAACTTGTTGAAAATGATATGTGGGCGAAGGCAGAGCGAGGCAGAATTTCGGACAGAAGTGTAGAGCTGTTCCCTTTGCCTTGCATTTATTTCAACCAAAACTCAGCTCCCTTCTTCAAAGTCCCCAGTGTTTATCGCAGTGGCAAGCGCTGTGGAGCTGCCGAACACCAGACCAGTGGCATCCTAGCCCAAGTAAGAGGGAGGACTCCTGGCTCCCAGCTCTTGACCTCATCCCCACCAGCTGTGATGAGCCTCATACTTAACCTCTTTGGGCCTCAGTTCCTACATCAGTAAAATGGTGTATTATTAATATCCCTCTTCAGGAATTTAATATGAACAAATGATTATAGTCTGTCCTTGTCACATGCTGTCCTTCTGGAAAGGAAAGTAGCAATCTCATAAAGCAGTGACTTTTTTATACAATGCTCTGAGTGTCCTATGGTGACTTCTAATCTATTAAAGAGTTGAGCTGTCCTCACTGGAAGTCTGGATAAAATTTCATGTGAACAAATGGTTCTACTGCTAAAACAGCTTGAAAACCACTGTTACAGAGCATCTCTCACTGGGCCATTCAGGTATCTGATCTTAACCCAGAGATGGCACAGAGCCCAACGGTGGCATCCTGTGCCTGCAGCAGACATCACTAATCTATCAAAGGTCCTTCTCTATGAACCTTAATAAAGCCTCCGCATTATTAACAACACAATATTTGTAGCAGCTAGTTCTGCAGTGAGCATGTGAGATAGAAACCGATTTTCTACTCTTGACTTTTCACTGTAGGTTGACCTTGAGCATTCAGTTGAATTGAGGACAGTAGTTGCTCTAAAACATCACACACACATATAAATGAAGTTCATTTGACGTCTTTGCCTTCATAAATTTGCTTTAATAACACATATATTAGAAAATATCAGTGACTCTTAATCAGTCCTTCATCCTCGTAGTCCCCATATTCCTCTCGTTCGACAGGGGCAATTCACCATCATCCTTTAAAGCGTTCCCCTGGTACCACTCACTTACTTCTGCCATGAAACTGCCATCTTTCTCTAAATTTTCACAGCACTGTCTCTACTCTGCTCATGGCATTTAATGCCTTGTATTATCTTTTTTTTTTCTTTCTATAAATGCTTTATGTTTGTAATGTTTGTTATTTTAGGCTATCAAAATCCACTACCCCAAAATATATCATGTTTGGCATAAGGATTATTTTGAGCTGATGACAGTTGAGAAGTGGATACAAGCTAAGCTCTCTGCTATCCTATTTGCCTAAAGACAGGGCATAAATTTGTAAAGGTGCCGTCTCTGCTGCCCACCAGGAGGGACAGACGCTAATTACCAGAGATGGCTGTAGACAGAAAAGGTAACACAAGACTCTAAGTAATAAACCTTGCTAACTAGCCCTTCTCTTCCCTTAGTCCCCCTATAATCACCTCCCCTTGATTTGCTGCCCTAAAAATCCAAAGTCTTTTTCCTTTGTCCTGTCACTTTTCTAAAAATGTGTTTTTCTTCTTTTCAAATGCTCTGTAAAAAGATAGATAACAAGAAACAAAAGAGAAGGGGACCAAGAGATGGAGGGAAGAGGAAGAGTGGAGAGGGAAGAAGAAGAAAAAAGAATTAAGATGTGTTGTATATGTATACCAACTCCCCACGACGGATGTAATCATTATGTACTGCAAATACGTACTAATGAAAATAAAAATTTAATAAAAGATGCTCTGTAAACCCAGGTTCGAGCCTCTCTTTGAGGTCCTCATCACAGAGTTACCCCCGGGGATTTACAATGCACATGTTAATAAACTTCTATTTATTTTTCTCTTGTTAATCTTTTATCAGTTTTATTGAGGAGCCCCAGCCGTTAAACCCAAGAGGGTAGAGGGAAAAGGCTTTTTCCTCCCCTCCATTTCCATCTAGACAGTGATAGCACCACACATTTGCATTGCTGCAAAGTAGCTCAGTAGTTAGTTACTCAGTAAATATTTGCCGAAAGACTTAATCAACACAAGCAAATCCGAGTACGAACCCAAAGGGTGATCACACCTTGTTAAGCTACGACCTGAAACACACAGCTCTGATGTTTCTGTTGGCGAGTGGGAAGGCGTCACTAACCCTGAAATTCGGGGCACGGGGCAGATGGTCTTTGTTTTGTTCATGCTTTACTGATACATAGAACTATCCCTGCCTGGCGTATAGTAGGCCCTCGATTTATTTTAACTGAATGAAAAGAAGAATAAATGAATGAATGAATGATGGGTTGAAAGAATGCTATAGTCTGTGAATGAGTCCTGTTTTGTTTATCTCTCATGAAATTAGCCATTAAATGATTAAAGAAGGTCCAGCCAGTTTTGAAACCAGCTGGATAGCTGCCTGGTGATTTCTGTGGAAACCTGCACATTTCATATTTCTCCAAACAGTTGAGAGTTAGAGGTGTGTGGGATGTGGTTAAGATATAACTTGATGTCTAACTGGCAATTTACTAGCTCCTGACTTGTGGAAACTTGAGTAGATATGTTCCTTTAAAGATGAAAATATTATGCATACTTTTTCTATTTATATTTGTTACCAAAATAACTTCAGAAATTACTTGCCCTGTATTTAGCAAATGAGGATTTCCATCTTCCAGGATCATCCTATCACAAGAGGAATAGTTTGATAGTTTACTATGAAGCAGGATTATTCAGTAATTAGGTAGTTGGGCTTACAGCTATGAGTGCACTCACTGACAGAGAAATCATACTCCACATGCAGAGTATGATTACATTCCTGATCCCCAGGCCAAGTATCTACAGCAGTGAGGTAGATTTTTAAATCCTGAGATTTGTAATCCATTATCTGGTGGTAGTAGGTGCTCAAGCAAACATCAAATTCTCTCATTTACTATTCAACAAATAGCTTTTTTTTTTTTTTTTTTTTTTTAATTTGGGTACCGGGAGTCAATTTCAGGACCTTGCGCTTGCCAGGAAGCACTTGCGCTGCTGAGCGATATCACCGGCCCTTTTTTCCTTTATGTGGGTACTGGGAGTTGAACTCAGGACTTCGCGCTTGCCAGGCAGGCGTTTATGCCGCTGAGCTATCTCACCGGCCCAACAAATAGCTTTTTAATGCCTATTCTCCATCTGAGGTTACCAAGATTAAATTTGGCTCTAAGAACATCACTGGTGTCCTTTCTCAGAGTCAAGTTGGTTAGTGACGCAGATTGGTACTGTTTTCTTGTCTAGACTGCTATTGCCAAATGGCTCAATTAAGGCAATAAAACTGAAGAGGGCTTGATCTTCCTTTATCATTTATAATCAACAGGGATTCAGTTTTATTCTTGAAAATGGCCTGGGGAGAGATTTTATTGGGCCCTTTGCCTATTCAAAGTAGTATATAACCATTAACTAGTTAATCCAAATAGCCCTTAGGGAGGCCTGGCAGAACCATTATCTGTGCAGAGCTGGAAGCCAGGTGGCTTGTTCAAGGCCCCTGAGTGAGGACAGAACTCATTCACAGTGAACTGGGCTCCAGCCCTTCTGTGCCAGGGTTGGTCAACTGCCTCACTCCCTGGCACTTAAACATCTGTCTTTATTTTTCTGACATGAGAGGAGCCCCATTTTGCCACCTTCCAGCCTTGCTCACAGTGACCTCATTCCTACTGTCCTCTCTCCTCAGACCCTCAGCCCCACCAGAAGCCCCCGTGAAACAAGGCTGGGTGGATTTATACTTCAGAAATGACCCCAAATCCTATGCAGACCTCGGCAGTTAAGGCTTTGGAGTCAGGCAAGTCTTGGATCCAAATCTTGGTTTCATTGCTTAGTAGCTATCTGACTTGGGACATATCAATCTATCTCAAACCTCAGTTTCTTTCTCGGTAAAATGGGAGTGTTAATACTCATGGCATTGTTGCAAGAATGAAATGGCATAATATCTGTAATCGCTTGGCATCACTGCTGGCACATAAATACTAAATGTATAGTAGCTATGAAATTATTAAGCAACTATTACAAATGGCCTCCAGAAAGAAACATAAGAGACTTCTAAGTCAATTACATTTGGTCTTTGCAATAAAACACACTTAAAATAAATCTACAGAAAAGACAGTATAAGCCAGACTCTCAGGGATAGACAGATCTGTATAAATCCCTCTCTCTCTCTCTCTCTCTCTCTCACTTCTCTACACAAGAAAGGAATATACCTCGTAGAGATTGTTTACCCAGATACAGAAAATTGAAGAGAAAGGAGACATACTTTGGAGAGATGCATTTGTTATCTTTGGAAAGCTGAGCTGAAGTGAATCTGAGACAGTAGTATTTTGACATTTATCTGTTTTCCTGATGCTTTATGGGCTCCATATAAAACCAGTCTAATGACCTTCCCTCCAAGCTTGAACAATTTGCTGAGAGAGCTGCAGATTTCTGTGGGCCTTGTGTGTGTGGCTTTAATTTCATTTCTGGAATAAAGGAAGTACAAAGACATTAATTCCGAGTCCATCAAAGAAAGAACTCTGTAATTGCAATTTGGCAGAAAATGGGCTTCGGCTGTGTGCACTGTGAAAGCCAGTGATAATTAATCCTGAACATTTATCTGAGCCCAAGAGCAGACGCACGATAATGACAACTGTATTAGGCAAGAGAATTGTATTTGACCACGGGAGAGTGGGCCCACTGTGATGCACACCGACAGCAGCATAAATCAGATCGCAGCCACGAAATCTAGACCTGTGTGCCCACGATGGCAGCCACCTGCCACATGTGGCTGCTGAGCATTTCAAATGTGGCTTGTCTAAAATGAGACATGCTGCAATTATAAATATATGCTGCATTTCTTGTTTTTTCTTTTTTCTTTTCTTTTTTTTTTTTTTTGTGCAGTGCTAGGGACTGAGAATAAGCACTCTACCACTAAGCTATACCCCAGTCTCACACACTGCATTTTGAAGACAGTGTATATAAAAGGATGTAGAATATTTCATTTTTATATTGAATACTTGTTGAAGTAATGGTATTTTGGATATGTTGGGCTTAGTAAAATATATTAAAATTCATCTCACCTGTTTCTTTTTTACTCTTTAATGTGTCTGCCAGAACGTTGAAAAGGACATGCATGGCTTGAGCTAGAGTTCCCTCGGACAGAGCTGACCTGCAGTCAGGGGCTGACAGGTGAGGCAGACATCTCTTATGTCTGCTCCTCAGAGTACGAGTCCCCATTTTGGGTGACTGTCTTTGTCCTGATCACAGAGTTGAGTGGTCTCCTGGTTACCATGGCACAGGTTTTTGACCTGGGAATGGGCAGGTGCCTCAAGCCTGTCAATCAGAAGCTTCCCTGGACTCTTGCACTAGGAACTGGGGTTGGGGTTGCAGTATGCAAACTGGGGAGCTCTCGGTGGCTGTGGTTTTACCCATGGCTCACAAAGGCAGATGGAGCCAACCTGCAAAGAAAGATAAGAACACAGCACATGTGCGGGTGCAGAGATGGAAGATGGGGAGCCCTGCTGGGATTTGGGTCCCTGATTGCAATATGTATTTGGCCCAGGTAGAGTCCCATCCTTGGATCTTGTGACATACTCTGGGCCTTTATCATAAATGTCAACTTTTTTCACTCAATCTAACTCAAAAGAGTCTACCAAAAGAGTCTGAGTAATTTGTACTTCAAATCCCCTTGTATTTGTCATCTCAGATCTAAATATGAGTAGATTTTCTATGATCATGAAGCTTAAGCCTGAGGTCCACTCACTTGCAAAGGTGGCTTTCAAAGCCCCCCTGCCCCCGCCCCCTTTCGCAGTCCTGGGGATTGAACCCAGGGCTTTCACACTGAGCTCTATGGCCAGACCCTTTTTTAATTTTTTTTTTTATTTTTTTTATTTTAAAGAGAAGAAAAAACAAAACAAATCAAAAAAAGAACAAATTTTAAAACAACATAATATGAGGGTAACAATGGTCAATGCATTACGTATTATTATCTTTAAGTTAGTTATTCAGGATACCAGACATTAGCATTCAATTGTCCAAACATTATTGGCTCAAACCTTACTCTTCAATGAACTAAGTAAAACTGGTAGTGTATCTATCTTAACCATCTTATATACATATACAATTTTTTTTCCCTTTCCCTTCTTTCTTTTCCCCCTTTTTTAATTTTTTGAGACAGTGTTTCACTAAGTCTCTTAAATTGCCCAGGCTGGACTCCAGCTTATGATCCTCCTGCTTCAGCCTCCCAGAGTGCTAGGATTACAAGTGAGCACCATCATGCCCCACCTGTATTCTTTTTCTTTTTTTTTTTTTTTTTTTTTTTTTTTGTGGGTACCGGGGGGTCGACCTCAGGACCTCGGGTGCCTGCGCGCCCGTGCCGCTGAGCGATATCACCGGCCCCTTTTTCGTATGTGGGTTCCGGGAGTCGAACTCGGTCCCTCGCGCTTGCCGCGCAGGCGCTTAAGCCGCTGAGCCATCTCACCGGCCCTGTATTCTTTTTCTTAAAGAAGGTCTCCCGAACCGTATAAGGTCTAGGCCGGTGATGGCAAACCTTTTAGAGCTTTCAGTGATAACAACTAGCCCGCTGTGGCACGCAGCACCATTGGCCATACAAAACGTGGCCTTTCTCTGCACACGTATTCTTCTCTATAGCTGTAAATGCAAATCTTGGATGACATTAGAGAGACTGTTCCTCTGTCATACCAAATGTGTCATTACAGTCTTTGACAAGCCTCCCTCTGCCTGCACTGTATTTCCTATTTGCAGAGTTGATCTTTTTTCTTCCCCTTTCTTCTCTCTCTTTCTCCCTTCCTTCCCTTCCTTCCTTGCTTCCTTCCTCCATCTCTCTCTTTCTCTCTTTCTTTTTTTTTTTTAATGTGGGTACCGGGAGTCGAACTCAGGACCTCGTGCTTGCCAGGCAGGCACTTATGCTGCTGAGTCATCTCACTGGCCCTCTTTCTTTCTTTTAACATGGGCTCTCACTATGTTGCTCAGGCTACCCTCGAACTCCTGAGCTCAAATGATCCTCCCACCTCTACCTCTTGAGTAGCTGGGACTACAGACATGCACCACCACACCTAGTAAAGTTCCTTCTTATGGATCAAGGGTTACCATCAATATGTCAAATAGAATCAGACACATATTATAGGTGGTAAGGCCAATTTTATTCAGTAGCGTAGCAAGGGAGCGAGACCTCAGTGTAAACTGAGCTGAGCTTATCAAACAAAAGGTCTTTTATTTAATTTTTTCTTTCTGCTACTGTGGTTGAACCCAGGAGTGTTCTACCACTGAGCCACATCCCCAGTTCTTTTTCTTTTTTCTTTTGAGACAGGGTCTCACTAAGTTGAAGAGGCTGACCTTGAACTTGCAATCCTCCTGCCTCAGCCTTCTGAGTGGCTAGAATTAGAGGGGTGCACCACCACACCAACAGCGAAAGGCCTTTTGTTGCTTCTCTAGGTACTGGGATATGTTAAAGGACAGGCTTATGGAGGAGACACAAACTTCTCATACCTTTGGGATAGGAGGTAATCTTTCATACTGAAGCAAGGCAGCCATCAAACACAGGTTCCTACCCTCCCACGGAAGTGGATGCCAGGCAGGAGCACTGTCTCCCAGGAGATTTGTGTTTCAAAGAGGCAGCTTCTCTATCCTCGAGGAGATGTTTCTAGGTGGCAGAAGACGTACATCTCATGGAGGCAGGGAAAGGATTTTTAACTGCAACTTCCTAAATTAAATGCTCAGTCTGGGCACAATGGAACTCCTGTAGTCCTGCCACTCAGGAAGCTGAGGCAGGAAGATCACTTGAACCCACAAGTTCAAGCCCAGCCTGGACAACAGGGCAAGACCCTGTCTCTTTTTTTTTTTTTCTTTTCTTTTTTATGTGGGTACTGGGAGTCAACCTCAGGACCTCACGCTTGCCAGCAGGCGCTTGTGCCGCTGAGCGATATCACCAGCCCTTTTTTCATATGTGGGTACCAGGAGTCGAACTCAGGACCTCATGCTTGCCGGGCAGGCGCTTATGCCACTGAGCTATCTCACCAGCCCCGAGACCCTGTCTCTTAAACAAATAAATAAATTAAACACTGTTTGAGAAGGGAATCAGGGGCCTATAGTCGGGTCTTGCTGGGATAAACTCTTTTGGCAGTGTGAAACTTTCTCAGGTGGGCACTTTAAAGGGCCCTGGGCTCATCCTAGGGACATAATCTGGGCCAGTAGAAATCATGCTAGAGTTTGTCTCAGTGCAGCAGGGATGAGGGAAGTGGGTGATGGTGTTGGACAGTCATTACTGCTAAGAGTTCTTAAATGTCACCACCTCCAAAATGCCTTCCAGGTAGACCCCTGCAGACGCAATGAGCTCCTGTGGCTCTGTCATCCTTTTTTATTCTCATGACAATTTCTTGTTTATTTATTTGTTCACTCTTTCTGAAAAGGAAGTGCTATAAGAGCAGGAGCACTGTCTCCTTCCCTGAAGCAGCCCCAGCATCTGGAATAGCGCCCAGCATGCCTTAGATACTTGGTACACTTTTGTTACAGTTATATTCATGTATTCAATACTTATATAGACATTACTCTAATAGCTTGACAAATGAAAGAATAAATGCAGTTTCCAACTTTCTATTATAGCTCGTAGCCTGTGACAAAATTTCAATTCCTAATTCCTTTTCATAAGAAAGAAAATGGAAATTCATGAACATTCATTCAGCTGTGTTCCAGGCACCGGATGAAGTGCTTGACAAATATCAGAACTGTGGCTGTGGTGGAGTTCAGTGGTAGAGAACAGCTTAGCATTTGAGAGGCCCTGAGTTCAATCCCCAGCACTAAAACAAAACAAAGATAACCATTGTTGCAGTTGAATCTTCACAGTAACTTTCTGAGGTAGTTTATTCACTGGAGACTCTGCTCAGCCGTGTGTCACTGAATCCCGATGACAATGGCTTCACCCACTGAGGATCTGTTCTTATTGTGTAACAAGGAGTCTGGGGCCTGCATCTTTGTGCAGCATCTTTATGAAGCCCTCAAGGACCTAGTCTCTTCTGCTTTCCTGCTTTGATGGTTTTAATGTGTTCCTCATACCCATGGTTGCAAAGATGGCTGCTGCCATGGTACACGTCGGGTTTCTTTCCTTCAGACAGGAGAAGGGGCAGAGTGGAGGGCCAGCAGCATGTGTCAGCTGAATGTCTCCCTTCTGATCAGGGGTACGGCAATGCTCTTGGAAGCCCCTTATATAAGCATGTAGCTTATGTCTTATTGATCAAACTGGGTCCCATGGCAACCCCAAGGGAAGTCTGAGAGGTGAGGGTTTTGTAAATGTGCATATGACTGCCCTGCAAAGACTCTGAATTCTGTTGGTACAGAGAAGGAGAAGGTGGACACTGCATGGGGCAGTGGTGGCGAACCTGTGGCACATGTGTTATTTGTTTTTCTTTTAAGACAAAATATGTTAATGTATGAGTTGTTCTTTTCTAAACTAAAACCTCAGTATTCAGGTTAATTGCAGTGTTGGCATTTGTGGTAAATAAGTGGGTTTGGGGTTACAGTTTGGGCACTTGTGTCTGAAAGGTTCATCCCTGGTGTGGGGAACTAGCTGTGTTGGCCATGACTTGGTTCTGTTCATTGCATCCTGGGTCTGAAGAGTGGCCAGGGCACCCAGTACTCTAGGAATTTTCTGTGTGGAGGGCAGCTGGAAACAGAGAAAAGTCTGAGGGTTAATGTAGAATTTTAGGCAATTGAATAGAGGGAGAAAGCATATTACTTTGCAGAGGAGGAACCAAGGTTACGAGTGGTGAAGTGTTTTCCTCAAAGGGAAGAAAAACAAAGACAGAGAACTGCAATTCAAACCTGGAACTGTCCAATTCCAAAGCCCGTATTCCTAAGGATTGGGCTTTGGATTTAGTTAGATGGTAGTTTTCTGGGATCAAATGAGTCATCATTTCCTGATAGCTTGTTACATAGTAATATCTACCATTGAGTTAGCGTTTACTGGGTATGATTTATATATATATATTTATATATATATATAACCTCACCTTTAAAATAGCTTTATGTTTTTTAATAAAGCTCATTCCAAATCATTGTGTAAACAAAACAAAACAAACCCGAGCAATATGGAAATGAGCTAAGAAAAAATTTTTAATCTCCAGAAATCTTACCCCCAGAGAAAATCAAGACTAACATTTTGGTAAACATTTTTTAAGCGTGTCTTTGCAGATTAACACATGAATACATGTTTAAATATATAAGTGGGAGCATGCCACATAGGTTTTTGACACTCATAAATTGTCCTAGCTAATCGTCCCAACAACGCTAAGGAGTAGGCAGCATCATCTCCCTTTGGGATTTAGAACGTTGGCGATAAGCCCAGGACACACACAGCTAACAGGGGTCAAGTGAGGCTCCTTTCAGTTTACCTCAGTTCCCTGGCAGAAAAGAATTTGACAAAGTAAAATTTTCTTTCCTTGTGAAATCTTTAAAAATGTATTTATTCCGATGCGCCTGCTGTCACGGCACCTTGGAGACAGGAAGATGTGCTGGCTCAGTGGGCTCAACAGTTGTGGTAACTACACCATTTATGAATAAAATAAAGCATTTCCAGGGCTGGATGTCTTCTGGAAAGTAGTCAGAAGTCTCCGTTTAAAGCAAGGCTGCTTTGATGTCACCCGGGGAGATGCCACTAGTCACGACATGCCACGTGACTGAGTTCTCGGGGACTGTCAGTGTTTACCCGTCCCAATTATTGCAAGTAATGTTCATCCTGGTGCACCGAAAATGACTTAATTGATACCGCTCCCACCCCACCCCAGCTTTGCTGGTGCTTTGCTTTGTAGTTGTGTTTGCCAGATGTTGTGGACCAAGCTGAATAATCTTCGTTTATTTTTTGATTTTTGAGACAGGGCCTCCCTACGTAGTTCAGACTGGCCTTGAACTCACTATGTAGCCTAGGCTGGCCTCAAACTTGGAGTGATCCTCCTGCCTCAGCCTCCCCAGTGCTGGGATTACAGGTGTGTGCCACCATGCCCAGCTAAACCGAATGATCTTTGGAGCTGCAGGATTTTGAGTGAATGAATGAAATATGGCTCCTTCCCCTTCTATCGATGAGTAGCATTTCAAATGGGTCAAGGGGCCCTCAGTCTTTAGAAAGAAGAGAGAGAAGAAATTTTGGTTTTGGTCTTGGTTTTGGTTTGTTTGTTTTGTCATACTAGCACTTTTGCACTGAGCTACATTCCCAGCCCCTTTTTCATTTTTTATTTTGAGACAGGGTCTCACTAAGGTGCCCACTCTAGGCTTAAACTTGCAATCCTCCTGCCTCAGCCATTCAAAGGTTTGGGATTACAGACATGTGCCACCACGCCTGGCTATAAAAAACTATTAATAATTAATAGTTGTTACCATTAGGAAAGGAAGGAATAGAAGCTATCAGTTGTCACTTTCTACTTTCATGTTAAAATTTCTAACCATATTCATTATTGTTAACATGATGTCATAATTATTATCTATCACCAACAGGAATAATCTGAGCAATGAATGTGAGCCATTAAATGTTTTCTTCTCTGTACTTCTCCATTCCTAAAAAAAGTTAAGTGTTTTTTAAAAAGTTTTTCTTAATTTTTGTTTTTGGTGCTGAGGATTAAACGCAGGGCCTCATGCATGCTAAGCATGCTACCATTGACTTAAAGATTTATTTTATTTTATTTATTCATTCATTTATGGTACTGTGGATTAAACCCAGAGCCTTTGCACTGAGCTACATCCCCAGGCTGTTTTTTTGTTTTTGTTTTTTATTATGAGACAGGGTCTCACTGAGTCTCTAAATTGCCCAGGCTGGACTTGAACTTGTGATTCTCCTGCCTTGGCCTCCCAGAGGCAAGTGCCACCACATCTGGCTTTAAATTTTTATTTTTAAAAGATGTTTTAGAGAGATTTTCTTTCTTCTTGGAAGAACAAGGGGCTCTTACATCTTATAGACTTTTGGTGTTCGGAGAAACTCACGAAGCAGCACTGTACGTACAGCTAACACCCCAAGCAATACAGACGATCCGAGCAATAGTAAACTGAATCCAGTTTGGGGGGAGTCTTCTTTTTCCATTATGGTAATAGATCAGGCGGGTCTGCCGAGCAGGGCAGGTAAGTTCAGCGTGGTGGGGGCTTGGAGTGCTACTGTGAGGCTGAGCTGTGACCCGAGAGCCTTGACTGTTACGGTTGTCACGGTGGCGACCCTCGCCTGGAGAGCAAGCTGAGTGTGGGTGAGAGTCCCCAAGGACAGGTTCTCCTGGGTCAATCACGGCCTCCCCCACTCGCTGTGCCACCGCACCATGCTGTGCTGCCAAGGTTCCGACATCCCAGAGGGGAAGCGGAGTCTAACAGAAGCAGGAGAGGAGACGGAACCTAACAGTGTGTGGAATTAGCAGCGAACCCAAGAGAGTAGAAGCCTCAGTTCTGTCTGTGGGGGTAGCATGGAAAGCACAGTGGTTTCCTCGGATAAATTGTGTTGTTTTTGTTTTTTGATTTTTTGAGATGGAGCTCACGCTATGTTGCCTAGGCTGGTTTCGAACTCCTGAAGCTCAAGCGTCCTCCTGCCTCCGTCTCCCAAGTACTGGGACTGTAGAAGCCCACCGCTGTGCTGGCTAGGATCTGCCTATCTTGTGCCTCCGAATTGGGTGAGGCCAGGGGCCAGGGGGAAGCAAACAATAGAGCGGGGCAGAAAGGGCTGGAAAATTTGATTCTAGACACTCTTCCCTCACTCTCTCGTTTAGTAAGTACAATATATTAAAGATATAAAAAGTAAAATCTTTGTTCTCTAGAACTAAAAGTTTAATGGGGAAGTCAGGTCCGTTAAAAACTGTCTATCATATGTTTTGCTCCTTTCATTCCAAGGAACCTTGTCTGTGGCAGTTCTATTAATGGCAGGATTCATAAGAAAAACCTATTAGGTGTTTATGCCAGTTTCAAACTGAAACTCAAATACATGAACAATTGATGGAGTTCTTTCAGCACCACTTCCATCGTTGGGGCTCAGAGAGTGGCACCCCAAAGTGCGGCATTTTGAGATGTGGAGCTGGAGGAAGAGTTGCAGAATGAAGGTCTCTCTGACACCACCCCCAGCATCTTTCAATGATCTTTGATTCTGGTTTTCTCCTTAAGTGTAGAAAAGGGCTTTCTCTGAAGTTCCTTTACCTACGTAAAGGTTGGCTCTGTCAAAGAACACAGTGACCTTCAGGTCTTCTTACTGGATTTTTCTTAATCAAGGAAAAGATTGAAAAGCAAACACCACACCATAGCCCAGAGGAACTTTGTCCCAGGCCATTGCTTTTGTCCAGGTGCATTCTTTTCTCCTAAAATTCATCTCCCACCCCTTTAAAATTGCCTCTACCATTTGCCTCTCCTTTCCCCTCTGAAGCGGGAATTAAGATGTGAACATCTGAGTTGGTACCGTCCTTGTTAATTTTCTCTCGTTGCTGAGACAACATATCCATTACCCAAAGTTAAGGGAGGGGAGGTTTATTTAGCTCACAGTTTGGAGAGGTTTCAGTCCATAATTGGCTGGCTCCAAGGCAGGGTGGCTCATGGCAGAGAGGCAACAGTTCATGGCAGTGGAAGACAGCAAAAGCAATAAGAGCAAAAGGGGGAAACAAGCCTCTTTCTGCCCCTTTTATCTTATCCAGACTGCTGGGGTTAGGGCGGTGCCAATCTAATCAGTGGAGTGATCCAGCAATCACTCACCCTTAATCCCAGCACCCTAACCCCAGCAATTGCACTACGAATCAGTCACACACTCTAGGTTCAGCTGACTTCCAAAAAGCCCCATCTAAAAGTGCATGAGGCTTTGGGTGGACATCTAGACACAAACCATAACAGGTACAGTGGCACAAAACTGTAATCCCAGCTATCCAGGAGACTGAGGCAGGAAGATCAAAAATTCTAGGCCAGCCTAGACAATTTAGTGAGACCCTGTCTCAAAATAAAATTTAAAAAGGGATGGGGATGTAGCTCAGTTGTACAGTACTCCTAGCTTCGAGCCCAAGTGCCACAAAAAAACACAAAAACGACTTTCTTTCTTTCTTTCTTTCTTTCTTTCTTTCTTTCTTTCTTTCTTTCTTTCTTTCTTTCTTTCTTTCTTTCTCTTTCTTCCTGTGGTGCTGGGACTCAAATGGCCTTGTTTATGCTAAACAAGTGCTCCACCACTGAGGTCTACCTCCAGCCCTGATAATGCCTCTTCTGAAAGAGTTTTGACAGGCTGGGGATATAGTTCAGTGGCACAGCACCTGCCTGGCAAGTGCAAGGTCCTGAGTTTGATTCCCACTACCAGAAGAAAAGTTTTAAAACTTTTTTTTACATAAAAACTTGTACGTGACATTCACAGCAGCATTATTCATAACAGGCAAAAAGTAGAAGTAGGCCAAAATGTACATTCAACTGATGAATGGATGCACACAGCGTGGTCTTGTTCACACTATGGAATATTTCACAGTAACAGGAAACAAAGTACAGGTATGTGCGATGATGCCAGTGAACTTTGAAAACACTGTACTAAGTAAAAACAAAGGCAGTCACAAAACATCACATATAGTATGATTCCATCTGCGTGAAAAGTCCAGAACAGGCAAATTCACAGAGACACAAAACTGGTTGCTGGTTGCTGGTTGCTGGGGGCTGAAGGAGGTGAATGGGGAGTGACCGTTACTGAATTCATGGCTCCTTTTTGGGGTGATGAGCATGTTTTGGAACAAGATAGAGGTGATAGTTGCAAAACATAATGTAGTAAATGCCACTGAATTGTATTCTTTCAAATGGTTAGTTTCATGTTACATAAATCCTACCTCACTAAAAAAAGAAATTAAGTGCAAATATATGCTATGCTATGGATGAACTTTGAAAAGATGCACAGGAAGAATTCAGATAACAAAAGGCCACATATTGTTCAATTCCACTTACATGAAATCCCAGCCCTAGGGGGGCTGAGGCAGGAAGATTGTGAGCTTCAGGCCAGCCTAGGCTACATAGTAAATTCAAGGCCAGCCTGGATTACAAAGGGAGAACCTGTCTCAAGTCAGTCAGTCTTCCCTTCTAGTGGTATAAAGGAAATCCCGTTGATTTATTGGGATTTGATTATCATCTTGCTCCTGATTTCTTGGAAGTGAGCTCTTACAAGTAAACAACTTAGGTTTGGTTTGGTAATGTGGAACATTAGCATGGAATGATTCCATTTCCAACCTGCTGTCTTTTTTATAACTACTCTGTAATTGATCATAGCAAATACTCACAATGTTAATATATTGAAAGCCACTGAACTGAACATTTTAAATAAGTGAAGCATATGGTATGAGAATTAAGTACCAATGAAGCTGTTATAAAGGGATATGTTAAAAGGGATATGTAGCCAGAGGTGTGTGATGGTACACTCCTGTATTACCAGCAACTCAGGAGACTGAGGCAGGAGGATTCAAGGTCAGCTTGGGCAATTTAGTAAGACTCTGTCTCAAAATAAAAATCAATGGCTAGGGTTATAAGCCAATGCTAGAGTGTTTGCCTGCACAAAGCCCTGGGTTTGATTCCTAGGTCCAAGAAAAAAAGGATTCAAGTGGTGTAAGCACTTAGAAAGCTTTTAAAATAATTGAAACTGAGCTGGGAATGTAGCTCAGTGGTAGAGTGCTTGCCTAGTATGTGTGAGGCCATAGGTTTGATCTGTGACACCACACACACGCGTGCGCACACACACACACACACACACTATATCTATATCTATATCTATATATGTATATGCACTTAAAAATGTCTGGAGGTAAAAAACTTAAAAATATTAAAGGTTTTTTTTTGTTTGTTTTTGTATTTTTTTTTTTTTTTTTTGTGGGTACCGGGGGGTCGACCTCAGGACCTCGCGCTCCAGCAGGCGCCCGTGACGCTGAGCGATATCACCGGCCCTTTTTTCGTATGTGGGTTCCGGGAGTCGAACTCGGGCCCTCGCGCTTGCCGGGCAGGCGCTTACGCCGCTGAGCCATCTCACCGGCCCTGTATTTGTTTTAAGATAGGGTTTGCTATGTAGCCCAAGCTGGCCTCAAACTCTTAATCCTCCTGCCTCAGCACCTCTTACACATCTTGATCTTCTTGTTTGTTTGTTCGTTTGCTTGTTTTTACGAACCACACAAGAAACATGGACCTTGTTCTGTTTAATGAATGATCTATATTATTGCTTTTACATTTCCACACAAACTAGTAATGATACTATACAAAAATTAGAAAAAGAAGTTGGGCACAGTGGCACCCAACTGTAATCCCAACTACTTGAGAGGTGAGATTACAGCCAGGCAGTCTGAGCAATTTAGCGAGACCTTGACTCAAAATTAAATAAAAAGGGCTGGGATGTAGTTCAGCGGTAGACTGCATACATAGCATGCAGCACGCCATGGGTTCCCTCCCTCGAACCTCAAAAAATAAAATAATAAAAATAAAAAGAGCATGATGGCCTTTTGAAAATAGTGCTTTTTCTAGAGCATGATGGTTCCCAGAAACAGAAGATATCCCAGAGTGACCCCTGGTTTACTGGGGGGAGGGAGGGGAAGGATGGCAGAGTGGATGCAATGGAAAGAGGCACATTTTTACTTTCTGTAGTTGACAAAACCTGTTTACCATCAAACTATCCTCACTGTATGTGGGCAGAAAATGTAGTTTTTTAGACACTGAAAGCTGTGGAGTAAGAATTGAATACCTATTTACTGGATGGGTGAATGTATGAATAAAATAAAAGAACTGCAAACATCCCTAACAGAAAAAGTTTCCATGGAGCTCAAGCATCGTGTGGCCTGGGCAAGAAGCCCGCAGACAAGTCTTTGTATTAAGACTGATCGGGCCTGGGACTAAGCCGACACCAGCCACTGGGAGGTCCTCACGATGGAACACGGTCCTTTCCATCTCCCCAGTTCACTGGGTTTGCTGGGAGCTCAGTTTTAGCTGGCGTGAGCTCAGCCTCAGGTCTGTTTTCTGCCGTGGTTCCACTCTCGCACTCAAGGAGTCCCCCACAGAAATTGCGGGCTGGGAAAACTCCCCGGGCTTTATGGCTGGAAAGTCTGTGTCACCAGAAGCTGCACCGGTGAAGGCTTCCTTCTCACTGCGATTTTGCAGAGGCAGGAAATGGGTGCAAGCGCACAGGAGAGTCCCTGGTATTTGCAGCTTACAAAGTACTTTTACATACATTGTCTCTGTTAGTTGATCTTCAGGAGGTAAAAAGGGCCAGAGACCCCCGTCCTTCTCCTGTGAAGTCATCCTGCTCTGGAGAAAGCAACACGTGCTGATGTGTTATGGGAGAGGTCTTCCCTGTCTGGCAAGGAATACCTTTCAGCAAGAAGGAAGGCGGGTCCTCAAGCCGGTGCGCGCTGTCTGGGTGGGGAAGGAGGGGCCACACGCACCTTCGCTGGGTGGTGAGGGCTGTGTTTTGGAGGGGAGAAGGGAGAGATGTTTTGGGGTACAGGCCTCTTCTGGGGGAGCTGGGGATCGATCTAGTTTAAATGTGTTCTCTGACACCTTCGAAGAACTGTAAAGGTAACCAAGCACTTGATGGCTATCCTGAGGGGAAAGTTAAGGTCCAACAAGCTTCCGCCTGTTCTGAGTTATATCTGACTTCCCCAGTCCGATACAGAAGGAGCGCGATGTCTTTTCTTCTTTTTTTTCTTTTAAATCATAGTTTAGTTGTACTAGCACATCTGAGGATGACACAAACCCTCAAATCATGGAAGGCTGGGCCAGAGATTTACAGAGAGCGTGTGGCCATGGTGATATGTATTCTCCCAAAGCCACTTCCTGCCTGTGTGATCATGGTCATGTGACAGCCTCTCCAGGCTCAGTTTCTCATCTGTAAAATGAAATCTCAAACTAAATGATTTCTAAAATTCTTTTAGCCATAATGGTAAATCTCTCTCTCTTTTACTCTCTCTCTCCACACACACACACACACACATACATCAACCTTAGTGACTGTCACCCACGTGTTCTTTTTTTTTTTTTTGTGGGTACCGGGGGTCGACCTCAGGACCTCGCGCACCACAGGCGCCCGTGCCGCTGAGCGATATCACCGGCCCTTTTTTCATAGTGGGTTCCGGGAGTCGAACTCGGGCCCTCGCGCTTGCCAGGCAGGTGCTTATGCTGCTGAGCCATCTCACCGGCCCACCCGCGCGTTCTTGTTCTGCCATCCACAGGATGAGACGGACGTAGACCCTACCCCATGTGTTTATGGTGAGTGGCGAAAAGATAATAGATGTGAAATGCCCTGGTGTGAAGTGCTCTAGACATGTGTTATTTATTCTGGCAGTGCTTTGGGGGCCATGGACATCAGAAGCACTTCTGTTAGGGAACTAGACAACAAAAAATATTCCTTAAAACTTTTTATCATGGAATTCCCAATAGGCAAGGAAACTGGGGTTCTAGGCAAGCTGTAAACTAGTATCTTGCCCATGTTTATTTATGGAGTGGTGCTGCCTTACCGAGCAGAGGAGAAACAAGGCAAGGGGTCGGGGTGTTCCAGAAGCCAAGAACACGCCTCCACTTGGCCACGAGGCTGGTGCCTGGTACACCATGTGAAGATGAAATCTGAGGTTTTATGGCCTGTTTCATTCCTAATCAACTCTGAACAGTACTTTATTTCCAGGGTGCTATTGATGCAGGAAAAATATAACCCCGGCCTGTCAGATGTCAAAGATGTTGAGTTCGTGGTCTCACGACATCAAGGAATGAAGTTGTGAACCAAAAGAGGTTAGGAGAGTTTTGCTGGGAATAAGGAGAAGAAGAATAGTTCCTGGGTTTCTAGAAGGGGTCCCGAGTGGGTGGCCACAGAGGCCCTGCATCAGGGATAATTCATTCAGCAAAGTCACAGTGTGGGTACAATGTGGATCAAACTACAACCAACCTGGAGGATTACAAGTGTAGTGACTTAGCTAATATCGGTCCAATAGGAAAACAAAATAGCAAGGGTACATGGGGAGAACAAAGGCATTTTGGGAAGGGTGGGGAGTATGGTCCCAGATGTTCTGGTCACCCACCTATGCGTCTGATGCCTGTTTGGGGCCACTGGACCAGGTGGTGCTGATTGCAGTCACATCTCAAGTTGCTGTTTATCTCTCAGGCCTGCTATTGTGGCTCCATCCTGAGGCCTGGCTCACTTCAGATTTGCTGATTTGTCTTTATTTTTTGTGCTGACTTCCTCAAGGACCCAATCCACCTCTGACTGCACATTAATTCTGACTTACCTGTCTATAATACTATCCCAACTCACAGCACCACTCGTGTTAGTGTTAACTTTCTATTACTGCAACAGATACCTGAGACAATCAACTTTCAGAAAGAAAAGGTTTATTTGACGCATAGTTTCAGAGGGTTTCAGCCCAGAGTCTGTTGGCCCTGTTGCTTTTGGGCAAAACTGCTCTTTTCATGGCTGGGATCTGGAAAAGAAAAACAGGAAGAGACTGGTCCCACAGTTCCCCTTGAGGGAACAGGAACACCTCCAATGACCTCAAACCTCCCAAACCTCCCAGGAGGGCTCCCTCTTTTTTTTTTTTTTTTTTTTGTGAGACAGGGTCTTGCTATGCAGTTCAGGCTGGCCTTGAATTCACTATGTAGCCCAGGTTGGCCTTGAACTCACGGCGATCCTCCTGCCTCAGCCTCCCAAGTGCTGGGATTATAGGCATGCACCGCCATGTCTGGCATGTTTGTTTGTTTTTTTTTTGAGAAAGGGTCTCACTATGTTGCCTACACTGGTTTTGAGCTCCCAGGTTCAAGTGATCCTCCTGCCTCAGCCTCCTGAATAGCTGGGACTACAGGTGTACACTATTGTGCCTGGCTTTTTTAAAAAAAAGCTCCACCCCTAAATAGTGCCATACTGGGACCACACCTTTACCACATGGACTTTTGGGGATCATTTAAGATCCAAAGTATAGGGCCTGTGAGATGGCTCAGCAGCATAAGCACCTGCCTGGCAAGCGCGAGGTCCTGAGTTTGACTCCCAGAACCCACATAAAGGAAAAAAAGGGCCGGTGATATCGCTCAGCAGCACAAGCGCTTGCCTGGCAAGCGCGAGGTCCTGAGGTCGACTCCCGGTACCCACATTAAAAAAAAAAAAGATCCAAAGTATAGCACCACCCTCTTATACCACTGCACAATCCGGAAAAGGAATTTGGCCTCAAAGAGTCCTGTCTTCGACCCTATCTGTGGGCTTTGGTTATTGAAGACATTGTAATGAATAAATAGCCCCTCTTCTGCATAATGCTAAAGAGGATGTCCTAAATAGTTTGGCCAGATGTCAACCCTACTTTTTGAACTAAAATATTATTTCGCGGCCCTCCTGTGCTCTTATTTAGAGATGGAGATTCACTCTTGTGCTTTGCCCGAGGCCTGTTCCAAGTCCCCTGGGCAGAGTTCCCAGGAGACCTGCAGGAATTGGTGTGCATGCCCACAAGCTGCTGCTGAGTTTATGCCACCATCAACTTCTTCCAGTGGGGGCCCCGCAGGTGGCTTCTCCTGCATGTCATAATGAGCACATATTGCTTCTCCCTTGACACACCCCAGGCAGTGCAGAGCTCCTAACTTTAGCATTTCCCTTGTGTAATTTTGTTTCTTATGATATTCCCTAAACATAGAGGGAAAACTAGCATCCTGGGAAATGTGAGAAACCCTTGATTTACTTTATGAACAAGCCCGGGGGCTTGCAGGAGTTAAGCACCTTTCCTACTCTCCTTTTTCTTTATTCAAGGAGCTTAACAACTCAACTGGCTGGGACGTTGTGTTCAAAGATGAGGAACACGGGCTATTTCCTTGTGGATGGACGTTTTGCTGTTCTTCCTTTCTTGGCCACCCACAACGCCCTTGTAGGGAAGGGAAAAACAGTTTTCCCTCTACTCTTCTAAGTTCTAGGCTGGAGCCCCCTAACAAAAGACATATTAACAGGAGGAAAACAAGCAGAAATTTACTAGCATGTGTATCTCATCTATACATGGGAGACACTCAGGGGAATGAGTAACTCTGAATTGGTTTAGAATTCAGGCTTAAATACCATCTTCAGCTATATCAGTGACAGAAGGGGTTGGGGAGGTAAGGTACAGGGAGGTGACCAGGAAAAATAGAATAAACAAAAGCAAGGTCTGTTATACACATTTAAGATAGTGACTTCATTGATAAGTGTTTCTTGTGATTTACAGCATCTCTCTCTTCCTGGTAAGGACCGGGACACACCCTTGCAGATGGAAATTTCCTTTGTAGGTGGAAATTTTCCTTACCAAAGGATCATTTGTGTGTTTCAGTTTGCCCTGTGTCTGCTGGTTCTCAAAATAATCAGCTCCAGGGCCAGTGAGATGGCTCAGCGGCGTAAGCGCCTGCCTGGCAAGCGTGAGGTCCTGAGTTCAACTCCCAGTACCCACATATGAAAAAAGGGCCGGTGATATCACTCAGCGGCACGGGCGCCTGCTGGCGCATGAGGTCCTGGGGTCAACCCCGGTACCCACAAAAAAAAAAAAAAATCAGCTCCAGCTAATCTTCATGTGAAAGAGGCATATTTGGGGGTGGCATATTCTGGTCTCCTACAACCCTTAAATATACAGAGAACAGTAAGCCACTTGTCAGAAGAGGGATTACCCAGAGACTTTTATGGGATCCCCTCCTATGATTGCACAGGTTGTGTACTATGCAAATGCAGAGTGGGAGGTGTCATTTGCACAGACTACACTGTGAGGGCTGTCTCTGGAGTTGGTGCACAATTTGCACAATCAAAGATGGCAGACCACACAGACCAACTATACTATAACTCCTGGGAGGAGGGAACCCCAAATTTAAAGTATATATTCTGGGCCGGTGAGATGGCTCAGCGGCATAAGTGCCTACCCAGCAAGCGCGAGGGCCCGAGTTCGACTCCCGGAACCCACATACGAAAAAAGGGCCGGTGATATCGCTCAGCGGCACGAGCACCTGCTGGCGTGCGAGGTCCTGAGGTCGAACCCCGGCACCCACAAAAAAAAAATAATAATAAAATAATAAAGTATATATTCTGTTTAGGATAGAGAGATTAGTTTTAGCATATTTACAATTTCTTTTTTCTTCTTTATAATAAAATGTTAAGATGAACATGGTGGCACACCTATATTCCCGGTTACGCAGGAGGCCAAGTCCAGACAATCAAGAATTTGAGCCCAGCCTGGGCAACATAACAAGATGCTGTCTCAAAATAAAATAAAAAGAAAAAATGAAATGTTGGTGGTGACTCTTAGAAGGAATTTCTCTGTTGAGGAGCTGGGAATGTGGCTCATTGGTAGAGCCCTTGTCTACTGTGCATAAGGGCTCAGGGCTAATCTCCAGTACTACAAAGAAAAAAAAAAAAAAAAAGAAAGAAGAAAAAATTTCTCTATTGGTCTTAGTGATATTGGATGGGGTCTGAGAAGGTCCCCCAAAGAGGGGATGGGGACCTCATCTCAGCATGCCAAGTAAGTTCTTTTTTTTTTTTTTTTTTTTGTGGGTACCAGGGGGTCGACCTCAGGACCTCACGCGCCAACAGGCACCCGTGCCGCTGAGCGATATCACCGGCCCCTTTTTCGTATGTGGGTTCCGGGAGTCGAACTCGGGCCCTCGCGCTTGCAAGGCAGGCGCTTAAGCCGCTGAGCCATCTCACCGGCCCGCCAAGTAAGTTCTTGACTTGTGTCACAGAAAATTTCAGAATGTGTAAGAGGCATCGGCAGATTTATTAGGCAGAATTAAAAGTTAAAGGAGAATAGGAAAAAAACTCTAGTTTGAGCACCTGGAGGGGGCATACTCTGATGCAGGGAGTCAGGCTGGCCTATCACAGGAAAGGCACCAGTTTTACAGGATGCTGAGGTGGACTCGGGTCTAGTTGATCATTATTCCAGAGGAATCCTTATGGCTTGAGGAGCAATTCGGTTCCCATGGGATGACTGTCCTTGGCCGGGAGAGGGGCTGCCTCAGTTCTCATCATGATGCAATTGCTCCTTCACAGGGGAGGAGATCTCATCTTGGGGTGGTCTGCAAAGCTCTGCTTTTCCTGGAACTAGCAGGGTGATTGGAGGTTTGGGGACTTCTAGGCATCACTCAAGAGGGCCCTGGAACTGGACATTGTAAAAAGCTAGCAATTAGGTATCCCTGAAAATCCTGAAAATTATTTTAGTTACTCTTATCTGAGTGTCCTCAGCATTGAAGGGGGATAAGATAGACTAGGTAAATTTAGGGCTAATAAATCTTGGGATACATAAACTCCTTAAGTGATTAAAATGCCTATGTGCAGAGCTGAGCAGGGATCTGATCCAGGGTTTTAAGGTAATAAGAGAGAAAAAAATGAGTTTCCTTTCTACTTATTGTTATTTGTTATACCTTACCTCACTTATATCATCTCTTATTTATCAGCTCAGGGTCACTCTCAATTATATAACCAATCAGGCCTCCATTTTAATTGTATACCTAATTTATGATGCACTCATAATACATATAACTTCATTTTTGTGTTAATTTTATTCCTGGTATTATTTTAATTCTAAAAGGACCTACTATATGCAGCTCTACCTGACCTGTTTCCATCACTTTCCAATAATGCCATCAAGTTATGGTCTTATCAATCCACTCGTTGAAGTTAGAGCCCTCATGATCCAATTATTTCCCAAAAGTCTATTAGCTGGTATTGTAGGGGACATTATATATCCAAACTTATAACAAGGGGCAAATGTATCTCAAAGAAAGGTGTTTCTTGGGGAGGCTGTGGCGGGAGGATTGCCATGAGTTTGAGGCCAGTGTGGGCTACATAGTGAGTTCAAGGTCAGCCTGAACCGCATAGCAAGACCCTATCTCAAAAAACAAAAAACAAACAAACAAAAAAAACAACAATAACAAAAAAGGGTTTTCTATTATGCAGACAAAATCTCTCAGGTAACAGTCTCCAGAAAATCTGTGATAATCCTTCTGGGCAGATGTATGACCACTGACGTCTTCCTGTGATAAGGTCTTTTGTGTAGGAAGATGAGGAAGATGAGGGAGGCCCCAGAGAATGTTTGTTAGCATCTGCTATTTACTTCTCATACAGGTACAAATCTCCCCTCAAAAGGACAGCTTTTCAGAGCTAGTCCTATTTCTGCAGACCCTCTGAATAATCATCTTGGCCTAGTTTGATTGCTCTAGGTAGCAGTGCTAAATTTTGATGAATGAAAGGATTAGTTGTATTCCAGTGGCAAGAAGGTAAACCAAGAAATCAGGAGTCCTATGTTGGATATTTATTTGAGTAACCCTTTTCCCCTGACTCAACTTTAAAAAAAAAAAAAAAAATTACCTGCCTATGTTTTAGGATCTTTTACAAATCCTTGTCCTTCTCTCTCATTCCCTTCCCTTTCCAGTAGGTCTTCTACATTACTCTCAGGTTTAACTCCCTGCTCAAGATCTTAGCAAAGAACTTTTGTCTTGCTACTAAGCTAGAGGTTGGCAAACTACTGCCTGAGGAGCCGATTAAGCCCCCTGCTTTTTCTGTGTGTGGCCTGAGAGTTAAGAAGAATTTTTACATTTTAAAATAGTTTTTAAAAATGAAGACTAATATTTCATGACATGTGAAAATATGAAATTTACATTGAAATGTCTGTAAATGAAATTTTATTGGAACAGAGCCGTCTTAGTCCATCGGATGGTGCTATAACAGAATACCAGAGTCTGGGGAAGTTGTAAGAATTTTTTTCTTATAGCTCTGGAAGCTGGAAAGTCCTCTGTCCTTTCTTTTTTTTTTATTTATTTTTTTATTTTTTATTTTTATTTTAAAGAGAAGAAAAAACAAAACAAATCAAAAGAAGAACAAATTTTCAAACAAACATAATAGGAGGGTAACAATGGTTAATACATTACGTATTACTATCTTTAAGTTAGTTATTCAGGACACCAGACATTAGCATTCAATTGTCCAAACATTATTGGCACAAACCTTACTCTTCAATGAACTAAGTAAAAATGGTAGTGTATCTATCTTAACCATCTTATATATATATATATATATACAATTTTTTTCCCTTTCCCTTCTTTCTTTTCCCTATTCCAGTCTCTCTTTCCTTTTGACCAGTTTCTTTTTGATTCACCATGTCTATTGTACATTTTGGATCTTATTTACTCTTTCAGTTTCTCATACTAGAGAGATAATACGATGCTTACACATGTGCTTCTGGTTTATTTCACTTATGAGTATTTTCTCGAGTTGCATCCATTTACCTATAAAAGTCTCCAGTTTATCCTTCTTTATGGCTGAATAGTACTCCATTGTATAAAAATACCACATCTTTCTTATCCATTCCTCAGTTGATGGGCATTTGGGTTGTTTCCAAGATCTGGCTATTACAAATTGTGCTGCTATAAACATGGGTGCACATATATCGCTGTGGTACGATGTTTTTAATTCTTCTGGGAAGATGCCCAGAAGGGGAATAGCTGGGTCAAACGGGACCTCCAACCCTAGTTTTCTGAGGAATCTCCACACTGACTTCCACAGTGGCTGTACCAGTCGACACTCCCACCAACAGTGAAGAAGGGTTCCTTTTTCCCCACAGCCCCTCCAGCATTTGTTATTAGTTGATTTCTTAATAGTAGCCATTCTTTCTGGGGTGAGATGGTATCTCAGTGTTGTTTTAATTTGCATCTCTCGAATGACTAGTGATGTTGCACATTTTTTTGTATATTTGTTTGCCATTAGTATTTCTTCATCTGAGAAATGTGTATTCATCTCAGATGCCCATTTTTGGAGTGGGTCTTTAAATTTGGGAGGTCTGATTTTTTTGAGTTCTTTATATGTTCTCGATAGTAATCCTTTGTCTGAGGAACAGCTGGCAAACATTTTTTCCCACATTGTGGGTTGTCTCTTCACTCTGTTGGTGGTTTCTCTTGCTGTGCAAAAGCTTTTTAATAAGATGAGATCCCAGTTATTGATTCTTTGGGATAGTTCCCGTGCGGTTGAGTTTTTATTCATAAAGTCTTTGCCTACACCAATGTCTCCAAGGGTTTTACCTATCCTACCTTCCAGCAGATTTAATGTTTCTGTTTTAATATTTAGATCTCTGATCCATTTTGAATTTAGTTTAGTGCATGGTGAAAGATATGGATCTAGTTTTAATCTTCGGCATGTGTAGAGCCAGTTTTTCCAGCACCATTTATTAAAGAGGCTATCTTTCTTCCAGCGAATGTGTTTGGCACCTTTGTCAAAGATAAGGTGGCTTAGTATGTCTGGGGTTGTTTCAGCATCTTCTAATCTGTTCCATTGATCTTCAGGTCTGTTTTTTTGCCAGTACCACACTGTTTTTATCACAGTAGCTTTATAGTATAATTTCAAGTCGGGGATAGTGATGCCCCCTGCCTTGCCTTTGTTGCCCAGAATTGCCTTTGCTATTCTAGGTCTCTTCTGATTCCAAATGAATTTTAGGATTGTTTTCTCTAATTCTGTGAGATATGCTGTTGGAATTTTGATTGGAATTGCATTAAATCTGTATAACAATTTTGGAAGTATGGCCATTTTCACTATATTGGTTCTTCCTATCCAGGAGCAAGGGATATCTTTCCATTTTCTGATATCCTCTTCAATCTCCTTTTTCAGAGTCCTCTGTCCTTTCTTGCTGAGTCATTTATGTCAGAAGACAAGAGGGCAAGAGGAACCATAATTCACTTTTATATCAACTCACTCTTGCAGTAACTAACACTTCCCAGATAACAGTATTAATCCATTATGAGGGCAGAGCCCTCATGACCTAATCACCTCTTATTAGGCCCCAACCCCTAACACCACTGCATTTCAAATGAAGTTTGAGACACAAATCACATTGTCTATGGCTGTATTTGCAATACAATGGCAAAGTGGAATAGCTGTGACTGCTTATGACCCACAAAGCCTAAAATATTTACTATCTATCCTTTTACATAAAGGTTTGCTAAACCCTCTGCTAAGCTTTTATACAGGCATGTGCATGACTTTGCATGTCTTCCCCTTTTCCCATCACAGCGAAGACTTTTTCTCATTTAAAACCTTTTCTTTCTCTACAGTCTTTACTTTTTCTTTTTTTTTTCCCTTTTTTTTTAAATTAATTAATTCGTTTTTTTTTTTAAAGACAACAAGTAAACATTCTCCTGTATTAACAGACTCAAGCATTAGAGAATGTACAAATACCTTTTGGAGAGAAACATTACTCAGTATAAGATTAAGCCATGGGCTGGTGAGATGGCTCAGCAGTGTAAGCACCTGCCTGGCAAGCGCAAGGGCCCGAGTTC
The DNA here is from genome assembly GCA_028451465.1 of Erethizon dorsatum. NCBI lineage: Eukaryota > Metazoa > Chordata > Mammalia > Rodentia > Erethizontidae > Erethizon > Erethizon dorsatum. The sequence continues at coordinate 68,685,580 of CM051838.1, forward strand.
GACTCCCGGAACCCACATACAAAAAAAGGGCCGGTGATATCGCTCAGCGGCACGGGCACCTGCTGGCGCGCGAGGTCCTCAGGTCGACCCCCCGGTACCCACAAAAAAAAAAGATTAAGCCATGTAAAAGCTAGGTAAAAATAGAAGACTAGGGAATGGAATAGTCACAGTGAAATTGCATTTTCATACTAGGGAGACAATGCAATGTTTACAAATGTGCGTCCGGTTTATTTCGCTTGTGAGTATTTTCTCGAGTTGCATCCATTTACCTATAAAAGTTTCCGGTTTATCTTTCTTTATGGCTGAGTAGTACTCCATTGTATAGAAATACCACATCTTTTTTATCCATTCCTCGGTTAATGGGCATTTGGGTTGTTTCCACAATCTAGCTATTACAAATTGTGTTGCTATAAACATGGGTGCACATATATTGCTGTGGTACGATGTTTTTAATTCTTCTGGGAAGATACCCAGAAGGGGAATAGCTGGGTCAAATGGGACCTCCAATCCTAGTTTTTTGAGGAATCTCCACACTGATTTCCACAGTAGCTGCACCAGTCGACACGCCCACCAACAGTGGAGAAGGGTTCCTTTTTGCAATTAACTTTTTTTGTATGTGATGGGGCTTAAATCTAGGGCCTCACCCATTCTAGGCAAGCACTGTACCACTGAGCTTAGCTACACCTCCAGCTGTAACTTGTGATATCTCTGTCTCTATCGCCATCTATCTATCTATCTATCTATCTATCTATCTATCTATCTATGTATCTTTTTAGTCTTGTTGGGAGTGGTGGTGTGTGCCTGTAATCCCAGGTACTTGGAAAGCTGAGGCAGGAGGATTGCAGTTTGAAGCCAGCTTGAGCAACTTAGTGAGATGCTATCTCAAAACAAAAATTTTTATTTATTTTTTGATTAAAAATATTTATTAGTGCATACTTGCAGTACATAATGATTACATTCATCTTGGGGAGTTGATACGTACAGATAACACATCTTAATTCTTTTTGCACCACCTGTCCCTCTCCCTCCCGCTCCCTCTATCTTTTGGTCCCCTTCCCATTTGCAAAAGCTCTATCTCACTGTTTCCTATTATCTACCTTTTATTTTGCTCTTTCATTTATTTATACTTTGGGTTTCTCGTATAAGAGAAGCCATTAGATATTTAAGCTTGAGTGTCTGATTTATTTCACTTAATATTATGGTCTCAAGGTGCATCCATTTTTTCCTACAAATGACTCAAATAAAATACAAAATTTTAGAAAGGACTGGGGATGTAGCTCAGTAGTAGAGTACTTGCCTACATGTGCAAGGCTCTGGGTTCAGTCCCCAGTGCCCCCAAAACAGCCTTAGATATGTAAGCATATGTTTACTATCTTTTCTTTTTTATTGTAAAGACCAAAGGTTGGCAATGGCCCTTCTCTGTCCTGTTTTTCCCACTACAAACAGAGCAGTGCTCACATTTTAGAGTCAGACAGGTTTGCATTTTGTTTCCACCATTGCCTAGACAAGCAGGTGTTGTAAATTTCCTGAATCTCTTCATCTGCAGAATGAGTTTGTTCTGAGGATTTAGGCCATGGTGTACGACGGAGTCTAACACCAAAAGTAATAGCAGCAATTATCAGTGGATAATCTACTTGTAATATGAAGATATTACCTTTGGTCCTAATGAAACTTACAGAGATGTGGTGAAAATTAAAAGTAGCCAGAAACGAAACTGCTTGGTTCAGGTGTAAATATTAGCTGGGAAAGTTCAAGGCCTCAAATGAGATAGATGTGAGGCTAATGAGGCTCTGAACAAATTTAACAAACACTTCTTGGGTACTTACTGAGCTCGGCACTGCCTAGGTCAGGCCGCATGTGAATGTGAAAGAGGGATGACTACATCTATCCTAGAAATTTTTATCTAAATTAGGAGGAGGGCAATACAGACTGGAGCTATGCTTTTACTTGTCCATAATGTTTCACCTTCTCTCTCAGGATGCATGATTCAGAGTCAGCAATTCACACAAAAAGCATTGCGCATGGAAAGTATTACTGTTATTCTGTGGGAAGTAAGTTTCTAAGTGCAGCAATCTGAAATTAATAGCTTTCTCTATGGAAACGCTCTTGACAACATCTTGAGGTAAAGCCAAAGTACAATTTTTACAGTTTTGAATTATCTTCTCTGTCTGCTTGGCTTGTACCAGGCTTGGATCCTGAGTACAAGAAATTCAGATTTCCCCTTCATTGGACAGTTCGCTTGCCAAATGGGGCCCTTAAACAGTGGTGACTCACTTTCTTAATTCTCCAGTTTACTCACCCATTGGATCAAGGCAAATAATCTCAATTTTCTTATTAAAGCATTTGGAGAATTCAGAAAAGAAAAAGAAAGACAGCAAAGTTTTTACCGTTCTACAAAACATTTTGGTTGAAGACATTGGAAAAGGAGAAGGAAAGAAAGATTGGCAGTTAGAGATCAACTTTCTTTTGCTTTTGAGAGAAAATATTACTGTGACAAATCCTGTTACTTATACTGTGATAAACAAATACTTGTGTCCACATGCAAGGAATATGTAGATATTGAGGGAGAAAGTAATTTAGGAAAGAAATAGGAAGGGCAGCAACTTCTTTTTCCAGAAAACCCACAGCACCGCAGACGTGTGGAAAGATGGCAGTTGCTCCAATAGCCATATGTGGCAGGACAGACATAGTCCTTTTTATCCTTCCTTATATGTGAATTTAGACAATCTGGACAAAGAAGCCTGGATTTCTATTTTATACTGATGATATTTTTTTTAAATTCCAAGTTAGACTTTTTCCCCCTTATATAAGATCACATGGAAGGACATTCTATTTGTTTGATTCACCGTACCTTATTACATTTAAAGGTTGTTTTTCTGGGTTAAAAACAATGAAGAGTGAGGAACCTCTCAGAACAAGGAGAACAGCTTGGCATGTGTGTGAATTTGTTCATCTCCCAGCATGCCCATATGTGAGACTAACACTTGAAAATAGGGACAGACACACAGGAGTCTGGATGCTGACCGGGCCCCCTAGAGTAAGGACAATAAGCATCTAGAATTTTTGTTGATTACAATTTGCTCCTATATATAGAAACCTCAGGATGTTTCAAAACATAGATTTGTTTTAAAATATTTAGTTAAATAAACTTGAAAATTACAGCACATGCCTGTATTTCCAGCACTCTGGAAGGCTGAGGCAGGAGGATCGAAAGTTTGGGGCCACTCTGGTCATTTAGCAACTTATTGAGACCTTGTCTCAAAATAAAAACACAAAAAAGGGCTGGGGATGTAGCTCACTGTGAAGGCCCTGGGTTTAATCCTCAGTACTGGAAAGAAAGGAAGAAAGGAAAGGAGGGAAGGAGGGAAGGAGGGAGGGAGGGAGACGGAATGAATAAGCAAAGATAATCGTAGTTATTAATACCAAGTCGAGACTGCCAATTTTCAACGGAAATCAAGAAGAAATGGGCCAGATGTAGTGCAGCACACCTGTAATCTCAGCGACTTGGGATGCTGAGGCAGAGGGTTGAAAGTTCAAGTTTTGCCTGGGCAATTTAGTAAGACTTTATCTCAAAACAAAAAATAAAAGAAGTTGGGGATGTAGCTCAGAGGTAGAGTGCCTCTTAGATCCCTAGTAGAGGAGGAGGTGGAGTGGTGAGGGGAGGGGGAATAGAAGAAGAAAAGGGAATTGCGATAAACTCCAGAGATTGAAGGACATCCCCTCCCCTTTGGACATGTGGCTAGCAGCAATTCCAAATGGCTGGGTGTGAAAAGAAGACGGGACCCTGAATGCGGCATGAACCTATACTATGCTGGGTGTCATGGATGATAAGACTTAACAGATAACTACTGCCTTCATGAAGGTTATAATTTAGTTGCATGATACAGTTAAGAAAGCTAGTTTAAAGGGCTTGCATCTCAACTTTACCCCTTGCTAGCCCTGTGTCACTGAATAAACAGTTGCATCTCTTCAGGCACAACTTCCTCATCTGGGAAACACTGATAATTATTATCTCCTACATGGCAGCCATGCCAGCCATGCCAGCCTTCTTCCACTTCCCCCACAGGTCAGGTTCTCCCTCGTCACTGCCTTTGCTTATGTATGTTCCTGCTGCCTGGAAAGCTCTGGGCATGGCTAAGTCCTTCAAGTTTTGACTTTCATGTCTTCTCCTCAGGAAGGTTTGTCCCAGAAAATATGGTTTCCGTATCCACAGATGAGGCTGTTACTTTGCTACAGGGTTGTATAAACATTCAGCTGCTATTATACATACTCCACACTAACTGAGATTTAGGATGAGTAACCTTTTTCCCGTATAGGATCAGACAGCAAGTATTTTAGGTTTTGCAGGCAGCTTATCCTAAGCCAACGGGCACATCCGTGTTCCAATAAAACTTTGTTTTTATTTGTGGACACTGGATTTGGCCCCGGCCCTGTGTTCGGCTGACCCCTGACCTATGAGGATGGCAGTTAAGGGAGTAGCTCCCGGGGCTGCAGGGCTCGGGTCGCCACGGTGGGACACAGCTCGGCCGGGAGCGGAAGAGGCGGCCGCGGCGGCGCGGGACCCGGGCGGGGCGGGGCGGGGCGAGTCGGGGGCGGGGCGGGGCGCTGCGTCGTCGTCGTCGTCGTCGTCGTCCCCGCCTCCTCCCCAGGGGCCGCGGCGGAGCTTGGCGGAGGCGGCGGCCCTCGCAGCCTCACGAGAGCGTCTCTCCGGGAGCGGCGGCCTTCGAGACCCGCCCGCGGCGCGTCCCCCGCCTGCCCGGTGCTGCCCGGCCGCGGCGCCTGCACCCTCTCGACGCGCTCGCTCGCGCGCCCTTCTGCCCTGCGTCCCGTGCGCCATGGCGTTGGCGTTGGCCGCCTTGGCGGCGGTGGAGCCGGCTTGCGGCAGCCGGTACCAGCAGGTAAGCAACGCCCGAGTCCTGTCCTGGACTCCGGACCCCCGGGCCGCCGCCCCGCCCTGCCCGCCGCCCGCTTCCGGCCTCCTCGGCCGCGGTCAGCCGGACCCCGGGCCGGAGGCCGCGCTGGGCCTGGGCGCGCCAGGCGGGGTTCGAGGGCGCCGCGTCCCTCCGCGCCCCCGGGCGACCCCGGGCGGTGAAAACCCGACACCGGGCCTCTCTGCCCGCAGTGCACGGGGTGGGCGAGTCCCGAGCCAGAACTCGCGGTTCTCCGGAGGCGTCGCCCTGGGGGCCTTTATTTTTCCTTTTTCCGTCTTGGTTTGATGTCACGGAAAGAAAGGAAGAAAGAAAAAAAAAAAAAACACGAAAGGGAAACTGGGTGGAGAGAAAAGATTAAAATCGCTGCTACTGCCTCCGACTGCTCCCCGCGGCGAGATGCGATTACTCAGGGCTTCAGAGCCTTGTCTGTCGAAACCCGGCCCCCTGGCCTCCGTTTTAACGCAAGAGTCTGGAATAAAGTGAGAGACAGCCCGCAGTTTGCAGTAGATTTGGCTGGGGTGATGCCCTGCAATCTGGAGCTAAGATGAAGCCGCAGGGCGTATGCCGGGGTGTATTTTAAACGCTTGGGAGTGACGATTTAAGAGAGATAATAGCACAGCTAAGGAGGCAGTGTATAGGGAATGATAGGATTATTACCTTGGGTATGATTTGTAAATTGAGACCCGAGGGAAAGGAGCTGCTGGTTTTACTCCCCGTCCGTACAGTCTTTTCCCTAGAAATTTAGACCTGCAGAGTTTCTAGAGGTATTACTATAACACATCGTGATTATGGAAATTTTGCCAGGTGGTAGCTGATTTTGGTAAGAATCACAAATAGCAGCTTGTGTTTTGTCGCGTTCAAAGTGCTTCCGGTTTTGCGCACAAATGTCAATCCTGCTTTTTTGAAATCAAATGTCCTCTGTTAAATGAGCACCAGTATTTTTGTATCTTAAAAATAATGAAAAACAGTCGATTAAAACATGTAGATTAAGTCTGGTGCGGTCAATTACTGGTTTGTTTTGCTGTCTTAAGCCGTGTGCTGGTGTGTTGTAATCCGTCGTGTCCGCCCCTCACCCCCCCCAACCAGACCCACGAAATGACTAGTTAAGAATTTAGCTTCTAGGTTTCATAAACACACTCAAAATTGTGGCCTAATCCTTAGATATCTTCACAGCCCAGGGTAGCACATGGTTTTTTGTATGACCTTGGACAAGACTCTTGGTTCTTCCTGCTTTAATAAAATTCGAATCACAGATGTCACTTAAGTGTCACCGAGGTGTTTGCATATCATCTGTATCTTGTAGTGTCATCTGATTAATTCTTTTCCTCCTGACTTGGATAGGCAAACAAATAAAAGCTGTAGTTTTTCTTTGTACTGCCATCTTCTTGAGCTATTGGGTAATGCTGATACACTGTTAGAATACAGAAAATTTGTTGGAGTATCAACATTATGCATTCCTTGGTGTGGTGTTTAGTAGTTTTTACTTATAATTCAGGTATATCAAGGATGGGCCATTTTTATATTATTCTTTTAAAAATAATAATTATTATTTTTTTTTTTTTTTGTGGGTACCAGGGGGACGACCTCAGGACCTCGCGCGCCAACAGGCACCCGTGCCACTGAGCGATATCACCGGCCCCTTTTTCGTATGTGGGTTCCGGGAGTCGAACTCGGGCCCTCGCGCTTGCAAGGCAGGCGCTTACGCCGCTGAGCCATCTCACCGGCCCTAAAAATAATTATTTTGATGAAATAATCTTCAATAAAAATAGGAAAAAAACTTCCTAGAAAAATTGTAAAAAAGAGTCAGAAAACCTCCCATAACAAAGATCTATCAGCCATAGATAACCAGAGTTAATACTTTGATGTATAATTCTTGTGGACTTACAGCTATGCAAATATACAAAACTACAGATCTGTACTACATTTGTACAGGTAAGGAAAGCTAATATTAGTTTACGCAGGTGGTTTATATCCATTTTTTTTCATTGAATCCTTACAAAAACCTTTTGAGTAAGGATTTGAGTGAGGATGGTAGTCAGGTTTAGTAACTTCTTGCTCAAGGTCACAAGGTTGCTAAGTTGTCATTATAAAGATGTACTTGTCTACTTGAAACACAGGCTGTGGTCTAAATATAGCCATATGCCTTAGCGGATACTACATATGTGTGCACATGTATTCTCATGCACCCATTCATATATATTTAAGCACATTTTTATATGTTCATATGCAATTCCATGGGCTCCTGCAGGGTCATACTTGCACACACTTTTGTACATGTGTCATGTGTATCATGGTCTCGGACCCTTGCGTTCACAAATTTGCATGTGTGCATTGTTGCACACATATCTGTACAAAGGAACACAATCTACATGTATAATAAAGTGGGTGGGGCCAGTGAGATAGCTCAGTGGCATAAGCGCCTGCCTCGCAAGCACGAGGTCCTGAGTTCGACTGCCGGTACCTACATACGAAAAAAGGGCCAGTGATATCGCTCAGCGGCATGGGCGCCTGCTGGCGCGCGAGGTCCTGAGTTTGACCCCTGGTACCCACAAAAAAAAAAAAAAGAAAAGTGGGTTTATATTTTAATACTATTTTGTAATGTGCTTTTACTTTTTCTTTTTTTTGGGGGGGGTACCAGGAATCGAACTCAGGACCTCGTGCTTGCCAGGCAGGTGCTGTGCCACTGAGCTATATCCCTGGCACTGTGCTTTTTCACATAATTGTGTCTCATGAATATCTTCCTGCATCAGTGGGTTTTTTTTGTTTTTGTTTCTTTTGAGACAGGGTCTTGCTATGGAGTTCAGGCTGGTCTTTTTTTGTGTGTGTGTGTGGGTACCAGGGGTCGCCCTCAGGACCTTGCGCGCCAGTAGGCGCCCGTGCCGCTGAGCGATATCACCGGCCCCTTTTTTCATATGTGGGATCCGGGAGTCGAACTCGGGCCCTTGCGCTTGCCAGGCAGACGCGTAGGCCGCTGAGTCATCTCATCGGCCCATCAGGCTGGTCTTGAACTCACCATCAGCCCAGGTCGGGCTCAAACTCATGGTAATAGTCCTGCCTCAGCCTGCCTGAGTGCTGGGATTATAGGCGTGCACCACCATACCCGGCCTTTTTTTTGTTGTTGTTGTTCCTTTTGAGGTAGAGTCTCAGTATGTTGCCCCTGCTTGTCCTGAACTTGTATATTTGGAAAATAATCTCCATGCCTCAGCCTCCCAATTTCTAGGACTACGTAGGCACATGCCACCCTGCCCACCTTGTATCAAATTTTTTTTTTTTTTTTTTGGTATGGGCTATCAAACTCAGGACCTTGTGCTTGCCATGCAGGTGCTGTGCTGCTGAGCCATCTCCCCACCCCTATCAAATATTTTTAATATCCGCACAGCATGTAATTGTATGGCTGAATCATACAATTTAATTATTTGCTTATTCGTGATCACTAACAATGTTTATGATGTTTCATTTGCTAAGTTGTTTTTTTTTATTTATTATTTTTTTTTAGTGCTGTACTGAGGGTTGAACCTAGGGCCTTCACACTGAGTTACATCCTTAACTGTTTTCATTGTTTATTTTGAGATGAGGTCTCACTAAGTGGCTTAGGCAGGACTTAAACTTTTGATCCTCCTGCCTTGGCCTCCTTAAATTTTAGGATTACAGGTGTGGACCACCACATCCAACTCACTTTTCTTTATAAATTTCTAGTTATGGCAATGTTTGGTTAGGGAATATGCATATTTTAAAGGCTTTTGAATTATAGAATGTCAGTGAATTGCCCAGGCAACTTGATCGGCGCGTGATACTCTTGTCGCAAAAGGTTGACTTATGTTTGATATGGTTAATCAAATTGAAGTGGTCATCCAGCCAAATAAATGTAATGGAAAGCTGTATGATTCATTCATAAATGCAAACACAGCTTTCTTTATGTGCACAATTTGAGGATAGTGACAGACTATATAGAAAAGCTGGCCTCATAGGTTCCCTGTGGCATGATGTTGTTTTTTTTTTATCTTTTTATGTTCTGAAACAGACTGTGGAAGCATATGGAAGCGTTATTTGAGAAAGGTCTAGGTAGGCCCAAAAACTTGATGTTGCTTGCTAAGGATAGGAATTCCTGTTCATCCATTCCAGACCCTCTTTGCTTTACTTCAGTGCATCTTTTCTATGTCATGAGTTTTGCCACTTCATGCCAGATGTTTTGAGATATTTGGATTTGTGTAAGTGGGCAATAACATTTTCATATATGTTGAAAAATAAAAAGAATGTGCAATTTGAGACTTAATCTGATGATGATATAGAGCAGCTTTGGAGATAACTTTTGGGTCAGTTCTCCCAGGTTTGTGGAGGAGCATTTTGATCAGTGAAAGAACTTCACGTCCCTACCAGGTCAAACCATAGATGAAGTCCTGATCTCGGAAGAAGAGCTGAATAGTGCCCATGTGAAATATGCATACATGTTTTATGTATATCTCTTTTTTGTAAGTTTAAAAAGTCATAGTTGGGGGCCGGTGAGATGGCTCAGCGGCTTAAGCGCCTGCCTGGCAAGCGTGAGGGCCCGAGTTCGACTCCCGGAACCCACATAAGAAAAAAGGGGCCGGTGATATCGCTCAGCGGCATGGGCGCCTGCTGGCACGCGAGGTCCTGAGGTCGACCCCCCGGTACCCACCAAAAAAAAAAAAAAAAGTCATAGTTATATCATGGAATGCCCTTTGTAATGTGAAGATATTTTTTAGGTTACTTGCTGTCTTTGTGGCTTATATATTCAGTGATCAGAGAGAACTTTTTTAAACAAAAGATACTGGGAAGATAAATTATTTCTTTGAAAATTCTTGGCCGGGCCTGGTGGCGCACAAAGCAGGAGGATTGCTCTGAGTTCGAGGTCAGCCTGGGCTACAAAGTGAGTTCAAGGCCAGCCTGAACTACATAGTGAAACCCTGTCTCAAAAAGACACAAAAAAAAAAAAAAAAGAAAAAGAAAAAAGAAAAGAAAGAAAGAAAGAAAGAAAATTCTTAAAAATTGTGGTAAAATATAGCCTATCTCTAGAACATTTTTTTTTTTACCATACAAAACTGAAACGCTGTACCTATTAAATAATTCCATTCTCTCTGCTCCAGCTCCTGTTAACTACCATTCTACTCTAGAGACTTCTTGTAAGTGGAATCATTATTTTTCCTTTTATGACTAACTGTATTTATCATAATGTTTTCAAGGTTTGTGCATATTGTAGCAGGTGTCAATTTCTTTTTTCTTTAAGGCTCAGTAATATTCTGTTGTATGTTTACGTTACATTTTCTTCATCGATTGGTGGATGTTTGCTTCTCTTATCTTGGCAGTATGCATAATGCTGCTATGAACGTGTTTGAGTCTGGTTTTGACTCTTGAGTGTATACCCAGAAGTAGAATTCCTGGGTCATAAATTAATTCTATTTAAAAGTTCTTTGAGAAACAGCCATACTGTTTTCCACAATGGTTGTGCATTTTACAATCATAGCAAAAAAGTGCACAAGGGTTCCGTTTTTCCATATTCTCAGCAACACTTGTTCTGTTTTGTGGATTTTTGTTTTTGTTGTTTGGAGACAGAGTCTCGCTATATAGTCCATGCTGGCCTCAAACTCGAGCCTCCTGCCTCAGCCTCCTGAGTGCCAGGATTATAGGCATGTGCCACCTTGCCCAGCTCTGTTGTGTGTTTTTGATAGTAGCCTTCTGATGAGTGTGAAGTGGCCTATATGGCCACTTGCAGTATTGATTGCCACTTGTCTAATAATTAGTGGTGTTGAACATCTTTTTGTTGCATTGCCATTTGTATATCTTCTTTGGAGAAATGTCTATTCAAGTCCTTTGCCTATTTTTGAATTGGGTTTTTATTTTGTTGTAGGTATAGATTTATTTCTGAGTGATATTTATATTTTCAAATTTTTGTTATGGGGATTTCAGACATACAAAAGTAGAATAGTATAGTAAACCTTAGGAACTCATCACCCAGTTTAAGCAGTTATCAACAAATAGCTAATCTCATTTCATTTGTACTCCCCACCATATTTTGAAGCAAACTCTAAAAATTATTTATATATTTCTGCATGAAATAGCTTTTAAGCAGATACTGTTAGATGAGGAATATATCATGAGAGCTCTTTCGTAATCTCCCAGGAAATGGAAACAGGATTTGTGAATATCATGAGCCACAGATCTGTAATTATCCTATTTGATTTGAGTCACTTTGTAAAAAGTAATCAGTTTATTTGTGTGTGTGTGTGTGTGTGTGTGTGTGTGTGTCTTGCTTTGGAAGACACAAGATAGGGTCTTCCCGTCTAAGATAGGGTCTTGCTTTGTAGTCCAGCCTGCCCTCAAAAACACTATGTAGCCCAGGCTAGCTTGGAATTCTTGATCCTCTTGCCTCAGCCTTCTCAGCGTTAAGATTGCAGGTGTGTGCCATCAGACCCAGCTTAGGAACATTTTTTACATTTACAGCAACAGTGAGGAGACAGCATGGGATTTTCTTACAGCCCCATGCCTGGTTTCCCCTATTAACATTTTACATTGATATGATATACTTTTCATAATTAATTATTATTAAAGTCCATACCTTCCATATTCAGATTTCTAAGGGTTGTTTTGTTGTGGGTCTGTCTCGTCTCTTCTCTTCTCTTCTCTTCTCTTCTCTTCTCTTCTCTTCTCCTTTTTCTTTTCTTTTGGTGGTGGGGATGGAGCCCAGAGGTTCCTGATTGCTAGGCAAGTGCTCTACTACTGAGCTATATCCCTAACTCCTTAGTTTTTTACCTAGTGTCCTTTTCTGTTCCCAGATCCTATCTAGGGTACCACATTGAATTTGGTCATCATGACTCTTGGCTTGGGTAGTTTCTCATAGTTTTCTTTTTTCTTTTCTTTTTTTTTTTTTTTTGTGGGTACCAGGGGTCAACCTCAGGACCTCGTGCGCCAGCAGGCGCCCGTGCCGCTGAGCGATACCACCGGCCCCTTTTTTCGTATGTGGGTTCCGGGAGTCGAACTCGGGCCCTCGCGCTTGCCAGGCAGGCGCTTACGCCGCTGAGCCATCTCACCAGCCCCCTTCTTGTTTTTGATGATCTTGACAGTTTGGGGTAGTACCTGTCAGATACTTGCAGAATGTCCCTCAGTTGGAACGTGACTGATGTTATTCTCATTATTAGATCAGGATGGTGGGTTTTTGGGAGGAAGACAACAGAGGTGAAGTGCCATTCTTCACACCATATCAAGAATGCATACATTACCCATTGATGAGGCTTTTGATCACCTGACTGAAGTAGTGTTTATCAGGTTTCTCTTTTATCTCTTTTAAATGTTCTTTCTCCTTTTGCCATACTGTACACTATGGGAGGAAGTCACTATGTACAACCCAGACGTAAGGAGTGAGGAGTTAACGCTGAAGGCAGAGTATAGTATTTACAAAAAAAGTTCGGAATTTTGGTTCATGTCTCTTCTCTATTAATTTATTTATTCAGTCATTTATATCTGTATGGACTCATAAATATTTATACTTATTTTGGGTCATAATACCACTTTATTTTCTTGCTCAAATTGGTCCAGCTGGGCCGGTGAGATGGCTCAGCGGATAAGCGCCTGCCTGGCAAGCCCAAGGTCCTGAGTTCAACCTCTGGAACCCACATATGGAAAAAAAAGGGCCGGTGATATCGCTCAGCAGCACGGGCGCCTGCTGGCACGCGAAGTCCTGAGGTCGACTCCCGGTACCCACAAAAAAAAAAAAAAAAAAAAAATTGGTCCAGCTTTGGCTGTTGGGAACTCTTTTCAGTTGGTACCTGTGTCCCTTTGACAAAACTCCATCGTTGTGTTAGAGAGAGAGAGAGAGTTTTAAAACACCTCCCTACTTCCGGGTATCAGATTCATCTTGTGTTTCCTACACTGTCTTAGAATCAGGCATTTTTTTCTAAGGAGACTTGGTTCTTTATATTGGAAAATGATACTAGAAACTAAATGTGCATTCCTTGCTAACGAGGTATTCTTCTAAGCCTTCTAAGTTGATAAAGCAAGGAAATATACGTGTATATATTAAACTGGTAGGTGTATTTGTCCATAGATCTTTCTCTTTGACTTCCTGCTTGCCTGCCTGCCCGCCTCCCTCTCTCCCTCCCTTCCTTCCTTCTCTTCCCTGAGAACTGAATCCAGCACCTTGGCCATGCCATTGAGCCACACACCCAGCCCTATAAATATGTCTGTCTGGGTAGGTGGCTTCTGTCTGTCCGTCTACACAGAAGTTCATGGTAATATCTCTGATTCTAATTCATTACCACATGGCTTACTCTAGCCTACTCCCCTTATTATCTGTAAATTCCCACTCCAGTGGTGAGAAATTTTGCTCTGTCTGGGCTCCATTTATTTAATTCTTCAGCTCTGACATGTGTAAGTTGTACATTACATACTGCTGTGGGAAACCATCTCCTTACTAGAGGACAGGGCACATGTACATTACAGATCACTCATTTCCAGAATTACTTAGATCATACCTTTCTCTCTGACCTTGAGTGAGGTGGTTTCATATAATAGAGTTGTACTGTTACATTCTACATATCGTTCTGGGAATTCCCAGCTGTCTAATTGGATTTTTAACGCTTGCATACAGTAAGATTTACTTTGTGCTGTGGAGTTCCGTAGGTTTTGACAAATGCACAGTATCTCTTTTTTCTTCTGCTTTTTAAACAGTGTATTCTATGAAAAATGTTGAGTGATTTTCTTTTTTTTTTCTTTTCCAGGTGTCATATTAATGATCATTTATACTTCCTCGTGTGTGTGCTGTTAATCAAACCCAAGGCCTGGCACATGCTAGGCAAGTGCTGTACCATTGAGCTGCATCCCCTGCCCCTCTTTAAGTACCTTAAACTTACATTGCTCTTACACATTTTTATGAAGTTTTGTGGATTAGGGTATCAACAGTAGTATTCGTAGTATTTTGAAACTTTTGTTTTAGGAGCTTTATGTTTCAGACACAATTTTGCCTTAATAAACAGTTCCCTCCCTCCCTTCCTTCCTCACCTCACTTCCTCATTTTCTCTTTCTCTCTCTTTTTGGTGGTGCTGGGGATTGAAGCCCAGGCCATGCACATGCTAAGCACATACTCTCACTAGTGCATTACGTACAGTTTTTGAAGCTTGTAATGTAGACTTCGGTATCTGGAAGGTTTATTTTGGGTCCTAAGTAGAGACTGAAGAGGATGTAGGACTGTTAAAACATTTAATTGATACTAGTTGAACTTCTGTCCTAAACTAAATAACTTTGTGATTGTGGGCAAGAAGACTAAGCTGTTCTAGCTTTGTTTTCTGTCATGAGATGAAGTACTTGGACTCATTTTAGTTTGATGGTTCCTTCCATATTTATAATTGATTATTTTTTTGTGGCTTTGATCCAGAAAGAGACTGCATCATAGTGATTTAGCCAATCTATTTCTTGATTTTTTTATTTTTTTATTTTTTTTGGTGGTGGTACTGGAGTTTGATCCCAGGGCCTCGTGCTATACTACTGAGCTATACCCCCCAACCTCCCCCCCTTTTTTTTTTTAATTTTTTTTGAGGCAGGGTCTTATTAAGTTGCCCAGGCTGGACTTAAACTTAAATCCTCTTCCCTCAGCCTCTCAAGTAACTGAGATTACAGATTCACCACTGTGCCAAATTAAATCAGTAATTTTAAAGCAAGAAAATACTGATTTTTAAAGCCTTTTTACTTTTTCTTTTAAGAGAAGCTGTCTTTTTAATTTCTAGTAGCCTCCTATTAGTTGCGTTTTCAGAAGTTTAGAAACTCTGTGCACGTTACTCTTGAAACAGCATTAAGTGTGATCTGAAGGTTCTCTGCCATCTTGAGGGTCTTACACATGATGGATGGTTAAGAGCTTATTTTCAACGCTCTTGGCCAGTGTGGCTGGATTGCATTTTCATACAGTGTTTTAAAGGGTACTTAAAATCAGTTCTGCTCATTTATGCACTGGAGGAGGCAGCGTGAGCACTTACTGTTGAACACATTACTCCATTGTCTTCTCAGGTGCTGAGTCAATAGGGGTGGTCAGTTAGCCAGTAGATCTTGCGAGCTTCACAGCCGTCTCACTAGCTCTTGCCACATGGCTTAGAAGGAAAGAAAAGACTGAGCTGTGTTGGGCGTTACAGGTAATCATTGGTTTATGAGCACCTACTGTTGTTTGGAAGATAAAAATATCTTTTCATTTTTGGTGTTTCAGATAGGTATTTATCTATTGATTTTTATGGTACTGGGGATGGAACCCAGGGCCTTTGCACTGAGCTATGTTCCCAGCCAGCCTTCTTCCTCCCTTCCCTTTCCCCTTCCCCTTCCCCCCTTCCCTTCCCTTCCCTTGCCCCTTCCTTCCCTTCTCTCTCTCTCTCTTTTTCTGCTGGAGAGGAAACCCTGGACTTTCACATTAAGCTACATCCCCAACCCTATTTTTTATTTTGAGACAAGGGTTTGCTGAGTTGCTCAGACTGAGCTTAAACTTGTGATTCTCCTGCCTCAGCCTCCCAAAGTGCTGGCTTCCTTCCTTCTTTACTTACTAGCATATAGAAGGTACTCACTAAATACCTGCTGAATGACTCTGCTCAGAATAAATTATGTTATTGATATAATCATGTGCTAGATTAATTTAGAGAATGAGGTGCTAGATAAAAGACATCCTTGGGGATGGACGTTGAGAAGGAAGAGATCACCTAGTTACAGAGATGTCTGGGAAAGCTGAGGTGAAACCTAAGCCTGGTCTTAAAGGGTAAGTGTAACGTAGATGAGGGAGACAGAATTTGGGGAAAGGAGGGGACTCTCATAATTTGTTTCCCATGGGGAACTTGTTTCATGTCCTAACGTGCATCATCCTCTCTGACCTGGTGGCCCCCTCACATTCTATTTTCTCTGCCTGGAATGCCCTTTTCTCCTACCCGCCATGTTAGTTTAGGTTGGTTGCCCTAAGGGGAGTTTGAGTACCTTTCTCACTATTAGGTTAATATTCTCTGAGCACGATGTTTTCCTTTCGTGATCACTTTTTGGTTTGTTCTGTTTTTTGGTGGTGGAGGTGGAACCCACGCAGAGCCTTGTGCGTGCCACATAAGCATGTGCCCCTGAGCTGCACTCCAGCCCCTTTCAGTTTGGGTCTTGTGGCAGGATCTTGCTAAGCTGCTTCAGCTGTGATCCTTGCCTCAGCCTCCCAAGCAGCTGGGATTATAGACTTGTGCCACTTGCGATACTCCCCTGGCCTTTATTTTATTGCCTTTGCTTTTACTTTTTATTTAGTGGTGTTTCTTGTTTTTGGTACTGAAGATCAAACCCAGGGCCTTGTGAATGCTAAGCACGGCACTTTACCTCTGAGCTACATCTCTAGCCCTTACTTAATTTTTATTTATGTCAGAATTATAAATGCATGTGGTTTAAAGTCAGATGGATCTTACAAGCTTATTGCAGACCCAGAACAGCAGCCTTCTGCTTACCTGTCTACCCCTTAGCTCTTCTAGCTGTTTCTCCATGTCATTTTGCTGTTACACCTGTAGCTAAATAACGTTTGTAGTGTGCTACGTCTTGATTTTTCAGCATTTTGAAAATTTAAGTTGCCCTTGTGGGATATAAGGATTTACCTTTCTTGTATCACCTTCACCTGCATATATTCACACTTTCTGTCCCTTCATTTTTCTGATATGCTTATATCCATGTGGTTAGACTAACACTTTAGCATTTATAATAATTGACAGCAATAAATGCTGTTCACAGCTGAGACACATACTGTGGTTATTTTCCTTGCTTGACCAGACTTTATTTTCTCATAATTATTAATTTTTGTTGAAGTTTTTTGTGTACATTTCATACATAAATTTGCCAGTAGCACTAATTCTTTTTCAGACTCTTCCCCTAAATATCTTAATTGTTTTTTTTCTATTCTCGAACACATGAGGTATTTTATTGATTTCTTTTTGGGTGGTAGTGGTGGTCTGGCAATCTTTCCTTGCCTTTTAAACTGTTCTGGAAGGTTGCTTTCAAGGCTTACTCATTTGTCATCCTGGGGATTTCCTTTCTCTTAATTGAACCCCCTTTCTTTGATTCACATCTTATCTCTTGATTTTTTCACCTCATTTTCTTTCTTTCGTTTTGTCTCTTTTTTTTTTTGGTGTTTTAAGACAGGGTCTTGCTATGTAGTCTGGGCTGGCCTTGAACTCATGGCAACCCTCCTGCCTCCAGGTGTGCACCACCACACCCAGCCCACCTCATGTTCACAAAGCGCATTCTCTAGTAGCTTTCTGAGGAAGACCACATGGCAGGTATTAGCTTTCCTGTTGCTGAGACACAATACCTGACACCTGCAAAAAAGGAGGAGAGGTTTATTTTGGGTCACATTTCATTGGGTTCAGCCCAGGGTTAACTGATTCCAAGGCAGAAAAGCATAGTGAAAAGGGCAGGAAAGCTGTTTACCAGGTTACACCCTAGTGACCCACCTCCAGTCAGGTCCCGCCTCCTCACAATGCAGTCAGCCATGAGCTCATGGGTGGGTTAATCCACTTACCAGTGTAGCGCCCTCTTGGTCCAGTCACCTTCCAAAAGCCCCCACCTCAAAACCACAACAGTAAGCTGTTTTTTCTTTTTAAGACTTTACTATCTAAATATCCCCCCCCCACTTCACACTTACTTAGACTTCTGGATTAATCACCATTTTCTTTTAAAGTTTTGAGGGAATTTACTCCATTGTCTTTTAGCTACCAGTGTTGGTAGTAGGAAGTCTGGAGCTTTGGAGGTGCCTGATTCTTCAGGTGCGACCCCCACGCCCCCATGTCTCTCCCTCTGTGTCTCTGTGTTTGCTTTGTTCTGAAATTTCACCATGTTGTATTTTGGTGTAGATCTATTTTCATCCATTGTGCCAGGTACTTCTGGTCCTTTTAGTCTGGATCCTTGTGTCCTTAGTTATGGGAAATTCAAAAAAGGATTTATTTGATTTTTCTGTCTTGACTTTTTTTCCTCCTCTGTTCTCTTTGGATTTATTTGAATCTTGGGATTCTTATACCTATTATTATTGTTGTTGTTGTTGTTTTTGTTATTATTATTATTATTCATACTGGGAATTGAACCCAGGGCATTCACCGCAAGTTGCATCCCAAGCCTTTTTTATTTTTAATTTTGAGACAGGGTCTTGCCCAGACGGGCACTAACTTGTCATCCTTCAGCCTCACACTCCCGGAGTCCTGGGATTACAGGCGTGTGCCATCATGCCCAGTTCCTAATTCTTTATTATTTAAAATTATTTTTCTACCTCTTCTTGTATATCTCATCTCTCTTTTTTCTCTATTGTGAGATTCTGTCAAGTTTATTTTCTAATTCTTTGCTAAATT
Organism: Erethizon dorsatum; assembly: GCA_028451465.1. Taxonomy (NCBI): domain Eukaryota; kingdom Metazoa; phylum Chordata; class Mammalia; order Rodentia; family Erethizontidae; genus Erethizon; species Erethizon dorsatum. The sequence continues at coordinate 68,703,848 of CM051838.1, forward strand.
TTGTTACTTTTTAATTTTTAAAAACTCCTAATTGTTCTTCCTCCTATAATACATTGTCTTTTTTTTTTTTTTTTTTTTTTTTTTTGTGGATACCGGGGGTCGACCTTAGGATCTTGCGCGCCAGCAGGCGCCCGTGCCGCTGAGCGATATTACCGGCCCTTTTTTCGTATGTGGGTTCTGGGAGTCGAACTCAGGCCCTCGCACTTGCCAGGCAGGCGCGTACGCCGCTGAGCCATCTCACCGTCCCCTATTTTTTTTTTTTTTTTAATGTGGGTACCAGGAGTCGACCTCAGGACCTCATGCTTGCCAGCAAGCACTTGTGCCGCTGAGCGATATCACCGGCCCTTTTTTTCCTTTATGTGGGTTCCGGGAGTCGAACTCAGGACCTCGCACTTGCCAGGCGGGTGCTTATGCTGCTGAGCCATCTCACCGGCCCCCGTCCTTGTTTTTTTTTTGTTTTTTTTTGTTTTTTTTTTTTTTTTTGTGGGTACCGGGCGGTCGACCTCAGGACCATGCTTTTTTGAAAGCACGCCCCACCCGCATCTTTGCTTGTAGACTAGGTAGTAGCAGAGAACCTTAGCTGCTTTTTTGTTATTTTTTTAGTGGGTACCGGGAGTCGACCTCAGGACCATGCACTTGCCAGCAAGTGCTTGTGTCGCTGAGCGATATCACCGGCCCTCTTTTTCCTTTATGTGGGTTCCGGGAGTCGAACTCAGGACCTCGCGCTTGCCAGGCAGGTGCTTATGCCACTGAGCCATCTCACCGGCCCCTTAGCTGCTTTTTAAAGGCGCTTTCCCTCTGTTTTCCGTTTTACGGCCCCCTTTGCTAACTAGTGGTGGAGGTTGTACCTGCTGAGATACAGTCACTCTGGGAGCCATTGCCATTGTCTTCCATGGTGATAACAGTCGTCTATGCTTAGCTACGTGCCAACCCTGTAAATGTATTTATTTAGATATTTGTTTTATTCATTATTTTTTGCATTGCTGGAGATCAAACCCAGACCCTTGCACATGATAGGCAACACTACCACTGAACTGTGTCACCAGCCCTAGAATGTAAATGTACTTGGTGATTTGTAAAGTAATATATAGTCATGTTGCTTAATAGTGGGGAGGTGTTCTGACAGATTCGTTGTTTAGGTTATTTTATAGATGACCATTGTAGAGCAGGTGTGTCCAACCTTTTGGCTTGCCTGGGCTGCAGTGAGTGAAGAGAAATTGTCTTGGGACACATATAAAACATAAAATACATATTATAGTTAGTGTATGTAAGTAACAAAATTCCCTTTATTCTTTAATACTTGTTAATTAAAGAAAAAGGGCAAGCAGCCTGCAGGCCACAGTTTGGACACACCTGTTTTTAGAGTATATTTACGTAAACTGATGTGGTATATCTTACTCAACACCTAGGCCAGTGATGTCAAACCTTTTAGAGCTTTCAGTGACACAGCCAGCAGCGGCCCATGTGCCATAGGTTGGCCACCACTGCTGGGCTGTAATGCTGTATACTGTTGTGTATGTGGTTGACTAAAACATTATGTGGTACTTGACTCTACTTTAGATAAATGTGAACTGGTGAGTTAAGATGCATTAAGATTAGTTGCCGTTGCTTCCAGTAGGTTTCTGTTAGAAGTACACCGTTGTACCTGTTTAACTGCTCACTGATAAGTGCTGGGGTGAATACACTAATAAACCACGTGTAAGGGTCCCAGTTCACAGAAGGCTTACAGTCTACAACACTGGTCCTTGCAGTTTCCTTTTATGCCCTTTCTGATTGTTAGTGAAGTATGATTTACATTCAGAAACACACACAAGTGATAAATACACAACTCAGTGAATTTTGACAAATCAACATGCATATCTAACTAGACTCAGGTAAAGAAACAGCATTACTAGTACTCAGAAGCTCCTTTGAGTACCCTTTTGGTTACCCTCTTCTCTAGGGTAACCCTGTACTAGTGTTAGTGTGTTAGGTTTGTTTTTCTAATCTTTTTTTTTTTTCTTCAATACTGGGATTGAACCCAGGAAGTGATGAGCTACATCCCTGGCTCTTTTTATCTTGAGACAAGGTCTCACTAAATTGCCCAGAATGGCCTTGAACTTGTGATTCTCCTGCCACAGCTTCCTGAGGGGCTGGGATTACAGATGTGTGCCACCATACCTGGCTAAAACATCTTTATATAAATATAATCACACAGTAAATACTCTTGTGTTTGGCTTACTTTGCTTAATATTCTGTTTGTTGCTATAGTTTATTCATTCATATCGCTGTACAGAATTCAGTTGCATGAAGCTAACAATTTAGTTAGCCATTCTACCATAGGCACTTGGGCAATTTCCTATTTTTGACTGGTGTCCTTTGACTGTTCTTTTCTTTTTTTTTTTTTTTTTATGGCCAGAAATCAAACTCAGGACCTCATGCTTGCCAGGCAGGCTCTGTGAACATTCTTGTATGGTTTTTAATGTATTTGTGTGAATGTCTCTGTTGAATATACAGTGCTGGGTCATAAGGTGTGTGTAAGTTCATCTTTAATAGATCCTGCCAAATAGTTTTCTAGGAGAGTTGTGTAAATTTACACTCTTACGAGCTGGTTGTTATACATCCTCAACATTTGTTATTTTCTCCTTTATTTTAACCATCATCTGTAGTTTTAGTTTACATTTTGGTAATTACTAGTGAAATGAAGCATCTTTTTGTAAATTTATTGGACATTTGGTATCTTTTTCTCTCTTGCCTTTTTTTTTTTTGTTTTTTTTGTTTTTTTTTGTTTTTTTTTTTTTTTTTTTTTGCAGTGCTAGGGATCAAACTTTGATCCTTCTCATGCTAGGTAAGTGTCCTGAGTTACATCCCCAATTTAGATATCTTTTTTTGTGCAGTGTCTGTTTTAAGTCTTTTGTCTCTTTTTCATTGAGTGGCTTCCTTTTTTAAAGCAGGTTTTAGTTCTTTATATGTCCTGGATATGGGGCCTTTGAAAAATGTATTTTCTCCCAATGTTTATGTTGTCTTTTTGTTCTCTTAACGGTGTGTTTTGAACAAATAGAAGTTCTTAATTTGGGAAGCAACTGTGAGTGAACCTCTTCATGTCCTTGGATATAAGAAAGCTAATAACCATAAAAGAAGAAATAATCCTCCTCTGAAGTATATATAGTAAGATGCAGGAAATCACAGATAAAAACATGACATCCCCTGTGATGACCTAGAAACTCAGCTGAGCACATGGTAGAGAACATTCACATATAACAAGTAGAGTCCTGCTGGAACCAGTTACCATACCTTAAGAACTGCTGTTTTAGTATAATGACGTATAGGAATAGTTTTTTGTCAATAGGTTTCATGAAAAAACTCTTGTGACCTTGTTGACAGATGTTGATCCTAATTATTGTACACAAAGCATCATTCAACAGAATTCTCATTGAATTAACTTCTAGCCTCCAAAATTATTAACCTAAATAGTATTATTATGGCTTAAAGTAACATCTACATTTAGTAAATTAATGAAAAAGTAGATGTGTTCTTTCAAGGGCATTAAGGGAAACATGGCTAAATAGTAAAAAAATTCTGTATAATGAAGGAATCCGACTGCCGCCACCCTGATCAGAGACCCTCTAAACTGCCCCTTCCCAGCACAGCTGTGCCTGGGGACTTGGAACACTCTCAGCCCTGCTGTTGGTAGCAGCCACTGTTCCCTGCGCTTTCCCAAGCCTCATCCTTGGGCAGCCATGCCTGCTTGTGCTCTCCAGCCTTGTTCTTGGCAGGTAGCTACAACCCCCCTCACTGAACCCCCCCCCCGCCCCCGCACGAGCCTACAAAAGACCCCAGAGCCTGTAGGAGAGTTGCTGGTCTGGTCTCTAGTACCAGAGGGGTCCCTTTCAGGTTCGTTCTGAAATAAGCCTGTCCCGTTGAGCTCGTACGTCTGTTTCTTCCTCCTTTTCCTAACATATAACGTGATCCTGGTGTGTAGTGATAGCTAGTACAGTTTCACTGCAACACTGAAACTTACGAATATCTACAAAGAGGGTTGCTGTGGGCTATGGCAGAAAATGCAGTGGAGAGAATGGAAGGCTTGAATAACAATATATTCACATTTTTCTTTCCTTTTTTGAGACAGGGTCTCGCTGTATAGTCTAGGCTGGCCTTGAACTCTGGAGCCAAGGCTGGCTATCCTCCTGCCTCAGCCTCCCAAGTGCTGGGATTACGGGCATATGCCACCATGCCCAGCAATATATTCACATTTGATCCCAGTCCTGTAGGTTAGGTATCTATATTAATAGTATTTCCATTTTTTAATATTTATAGTACGGCTGTTTTTTCAGAAAACTCATACAAATAAAATTAAATTTGTGTTAATAGGTATGTAATTTAACAAAACTTTTCATTGGACTTTAAGAGTTGATTTCTTTTGTAATATCTTTTGTAAAACTGTATTTTATTTTATTTTATTCTTTGGTTTTCTTGAGACAGGGTTTCACTATGTAGTCCACGGTGGCCTTGAAGTCACTATGTAGCCCAGGCTGGCCTCGAACTCAGGCCAATCCTCCTGCTTCAGCCTCCCAAGTGCTGGGATTACAGGCATGTGCCACCACATCTGGCTAAAATTATATTTTATAATTTGCTTTAGAGTTAGAATTTAAGGATCTGTCTATAAAAATGTTACATGTATCCTAAATATATAGAATTTTTTGTGTGTGTGTGTGTGTGTGTGTGTGTGTGTGTGTACCAGGGGTTGACCTCAGGACCTTGCACGCCAGCAGGCACCCGTGCCACTGAGTGATATCACCGGCCCTTTTTTTGTATGTGGGTTCCGGGAGTTGAACTCAGGCCCTTGTGCTTGCCAGGCAGGCACTTATGCTGCTGAGCTACCTCACTGGCCCTATAGAACTTTTAATATTGTATATATACATGTGTATACATGAGATCTTAATAGAGGCTAGAATTGTGCTGTATGCTAAGTTCAGAATCCTTTTAGCTGTGTTGTGAGTTTTAGGTTATGAGTGATTTTCAAAATTGTTCTTTTTTTTTTTTTTTTTTTTTGTGGGTACCGGGGGGTCGGCCTCAGGACCTCGCGCGCCAGCAGGCACCTGTGCCGCTGAGCGATATCACCGGCCCTTTTTTAGTATGTGGATATCACCGGCCCTTTTTTAGTAGGTGGGTTCCAGGAGTCGAACTCGGGCCCTCGCGCTTGCCAGGCAGGTGCGTACACCGCTGAGCCCTCTCACCGGCCCTTAAAATTATTCTTGAAAGCTGGCTGTAATCCCAAGTGCTGGGATTACAGGCATGCGCCACTGTACTCAGATTTTTATACAGGATTTTAAAAAAACTGAAGTTTATTAGCCAAGTACAGTGATACATGCTTTTGTAATACCAGCTAGTCAGAGATCAAGGCAGGAAGATTGCAAGTTTGAGGCCAGCCTGGGCAAATTTAGCAAGACTCAGTATCAGAAAATAGGAAGGGGGATGTCGCTCGGTTAGTAGAGCACTGTTGGGGTTTGATTCCCAGTACTGCAAAAGAAAGAAACTGGGGGTGGGGGTAGGGGACTGTCTGTTGCCTTCACATTTGAAGTGTGAACTAGATTTTAATACAAATGATTTAAAAGCGAATCTAGTCTAGCTACTGTTTTAAATTTTATTTATTCTAAACAAAAGTTGAATAGTTGCTTCTGTCCTGTCAAATTCAAAGGGAACAAGCCAGGTCCTTAGTCTCCATTTCCTTAGTATTTAAATTTTTTTCTCCGAGTATCCCTGGAGCTCTGAGCTGAGCCTGAGATTTCTTATGGAACCAAGTGGCGGAGAGGACATGGCCTGGTTTTAAATAGTTTGGATGTTGTGCCTTAAAAAGCTACTATGTACAGAGGCAGAGAAACTAGTTAATACCTATTTGAAAATACTAAGTGATTGTTCTCCTTATTACTGAATCATTGTAAAGTCATGGCCCATTGAATGTGAACCATTAATCTGGAAGGCTCCTGACTGCAGGGTTACTGGAGCCAGGTACCAGAAAACATGGGGGCCATTTGCTCAGCTGTATCTCGGTGGAGCTTCAGCGCTGAGAACTCTTTGGGCGTACTTACGACGCGGGTTGGCAGGTGACATTGTGGTGCCACTCACAGATCTCATCGTGTTAGTACTGTAGCCATAGTTGGCTCATTTAAATGCATTTGTGCCGGTGAGATGGCTCAGCGGCTTAAGCGCCTGCCCGGCAAGCGCAAGGGCCTGAGTTCGACTCCCGGAACCCACATACGAAAAAGGGACCGGTGATATCGCTCAGCGGCACGGGCGCCTCCTGGCGCGCGAGGTCCTGAGGTCGACCCCCCAGTACCCACCAAAAAAAAAAAAAAAATGCATTTGTGTGTGAGGAATGACTTCTCAGGGTGCCTTGGCTTCTTAGAAAAGTTGAAGATGAATGCCCAGTGTGTTGCTACTTTCTTTTCTTTCTTGTTTCTTGGACCTGACATGAAGATTAGAAAGTTAAGAAAACCCATCAAATTGGTGATTGTAGTTCACAGTATTTGCTCTCTCATTTCTAAGGACTTCCATAAATGCTTATTTTCTCTCCTCCCAAACCAAGTATTCATCAGCTGTATTTATGTTAACAGTGACAGCCACAAAAATCTTTACATAGAAAGCATTACAAACTGATGGCCTTTCTAAGGAGATTTGATGCAGTATTCTCTTCCTCTGTTACCATATTGACTTTTAAAATCATTATCCTAATTACTTGCTTTTCCTTTGCTGTAGTGAATTTGGGGTTTTAATTGTGTTTTCATTTTGGTATTAAGAGGATTTGCATTTATCCTTTCTTTACAACATGAGAGATATTGTTGGGGCCAGTCTAAATCCAGTGGTTAGTTTTTTGGTTTTGATATTCTCTCTCTGTCTCTCTGTTCGATCTCTCTTTTGTGCCCCCCTTCCCCCCTCTCCCACACTGGTGGTGCCAGAGATCAAACCCAGGGCCTTGTAGTGAGCACCTCATGCATGCTGGGCAAGTGCTGTACCACTGAGTTAAATTGCCAGCCATTGTTTTCGAAGTTATCTTTATTGCAACTCTTGAAATAGGAAAAAAAATGATTTTCATCCTCAGCTCTTTTTCCTCTTTCATTATTAGTCCCTATTAATTTTACAAAATACTGGCTTTCAATGTGTATGTTTTGATTATATCCATCCATTACTCCCCCTTTATACCTCATTCCCCCTTACTCCCTTCCTCTTGTCTAAGAATAGCCTTCTACTTTCAGGTCTTTTTTTAGGTGGCACATATTAGAGAAAACATGCAATATTTATCTTTCTGAGTCTGGCTTACTTAACTCAACATTACCATCTCCAGATTCATCCATTTTCCTGCAAATGACAAAATTTCGTTCTTGAGCCGGGCATGGTGGTGCATGCCTGTAATCCTATCATCCAGGAGGCTGAGGCAGGAAGATCACTGCAAGTTTGAGGCCATCCTGGGCTACATAATGACTTCAAGGCCGGCCTGGACTACATAGCAAGACCCTGGTCTCAAAAAACAAAACCAAAAATTTGTTGTTCTTTACAGCTGAATAATACTTCATTGTGTATAAATACAGTTTCTTTATCCAGTTGTCTGTTGATGGGCACCTAGGCTGGTTTCATATCTTGGCTACTGTGAATTGCACCACAATAAACATGGATATGCAGGTACCCCTGTAGCAGAGATGGCAAACCTAAGACACAACGTGCAGCAGTGGGCTGTTTGTATCATTGAAAGCTCCAAAAAGTTTGCCACCACTACCCTATAGTACGCTGACTTTAATTGTTTCGGGTATATACCAGGGAGAGGTATAACTGGATTGAATGGTAACTCCATTTTTAGTTTTTTGAGGACCCTCCATACTGATTTCCATAGTGGCTGTACTAATTTCCATTCCTACCAGCAGTGTGGAATGGTTTCTCCTCTGTAGCCCACATGCCTGCAGGCTTACCACCATTTATTGTTTCTCTGTATTCCTGGTGATAGCCCTTCTGAGTGGGGTGAGATGAATTTCAGTGCAGCTTTGATTTGGATTTCCATGACCTCCTTGGTTAGATTGAGCTCTTTAAGTTTTTTGAAAGTTGTTGTGAATGGAACTATTTTCCTGATTTCTTTCTTAGCTAGCCCAATAATGGTGTATAGATAATTTTTTGATGTTGATTTTTATGTCCTGCTACTTTGCTGAATTTGTTCAGCAGCTCTGAAAGTCTTTCAGTGGAGTCTTTAGGATCTTCTAAGTTTAGGATCATATTGTGTACAAACAAGGATAATTTGACTTCTTCCTTTCCTATTTATATCACTTTTATTTCTTTCTCTTGCCTAATTGCTACAGCTAAAATTTCAAGTACAACACTGAATAGGAGTGGTGAGAGTGGACATCTTTACCTTGTTCCTGATTTTAAAGAAAATATTTTGGGCCAGTGAGATGGCTCAGCGGCGTACGCGCCTGCCTGGCAAGCGCGAGGGCCCGAGTTTGACTCCCGGTACCCACATACGTGAAAAGGGCCGGTGATATCGCTCAGCGGCACGGGCGCCTGCTGGCGCGCGAGGTCCTGAGGTGGACCCCCAGTACCCACAAAAAAGAAAATATTTCGATTTTTCCCTGTTTAGAATGATGTCAGCTGTTGGTTTGTTGTATATGGCCTTCACTATATTGAGGAATGATCTCTCAATACCTGGTTTGTTCAGGGCTTTTATCATGAGGGGATGTTGCATTTTTTTAGGGACTTTTTTGTGTCAATTGAGATGATCATGATTTTTAGCCTTGATTTTATATGTGGTGTATTATATTTATTGATTTAATTATGTTGGACCATCCTTTTTTTTTTTTTTTGTGGGTACCAGGGGAACGACCTCAGGACCTCGCGCGCCAACAGGCACCCGTGCCACTGAGCGATATCACCGGCCCCTTTTTCGTATGTGGGTTCCGGGAGTCGAACTTGGGCCCTCACGCTTGCAAGGCAGGCGCTTACGCCGCTGAGCCATCTCACCGGCCCTGTTGGACCATCCTTGCATCCCTGGAACAAAACCAACTTGATCATGGTGTGTGATCTTTTTAATATATTGTTGAATTTGGTCTGAGAGTATTTTATTAAGGATTTTTGTATCTGTGTTCATCAGAGATACTATTCTGTAGTTTTTTTGTTGTTGTTGTTGTATCCTTGCCTGGTTTTGGAATCATATCCTCAGCTCTTAAAATAGGATGTTAGCCAAACTTATCTTCTGATGTCTTGATGCTAATATTTCTCTCCTCCAGAATGGAGAATATTAAAGGGGAAAATTTTCTTCAGCCATGATTACTTCACAATTCAGTGTGTTTGCTAGTCTCTCTTTTCACATATATGCGTTTAGGGGATATTGATGGGAATGTAGTCCATTCCTTTTGGTTGAGATGCATAGGTAGACATTGGCCTAGCAAGAGAATAATGTTTGGGATAATTTTTGGATTTTGTTTTAAATATAATTATATAATACAGGTTTACTTTTTGAAAATTGGAGAATACTATTAACCTTATTCTTTTGAGATGAAATTCATATACCATAAAATTTACAGTGACTTTTTTTTATTATATCCACATGGATTACCACTTTCTAATTTCAAATTTTTCTTTTTCTCTCCTCCCTCCCTCCCCCCTCCCCCTCCTCTCTTGTCTGCCTCTCTTTCTCTCCCTACCTCCCTCCTTCCTTCTTTCCAAGACAGGATTTCTCTATGTAGATCAGGCTGGCCTTGAACTTACTATGTAGCCCAGGCAGGCCTCGAACTCGTGGTGATCCTCCTGCTTCAGCTTCCTGAATGGTAGGAATATAGGCGTGTGCCACCATACCTGGCACCAGAACATTTTTAATTACAAAGAAACTCAAGACTCATTAGCAGCTGTCTCTTTCTCCCTTTCCCAACTCCTGGCAGCCACTAATCTTTGTCTGTGGATTTGCTTTCAAGGTTTACCTGTGTGGTAGCATGTATCCTGTTTTCTGGCTGAATAATATTTCATTGTATGGATAGACAACATCTTGTAAATTGATGAACACTTGGCTGTTGTAAATAACGGCAGCTGTGAACATTCATGAGCAAGTTTTTGTGTGAACGTGTTTTCAGTTATCTTTCAGTTACATCTTGTATCTATATGACCCCCAAAGCCTCATGCAGTCATAGGTGGGGCTTTTCAGAGGTGACTGGATCTAGAGTGTGTGATGCTGGGATTGACTCATGGTGCAATGCTAGGATTAAGAGCACCAGGATTAAGGGTGTGAGTGCTACCTGCCCTAGGGTGGGTAACCTAGATAAGATATAAGGGACAGAAAGAGGCTTGTCTCGTCAGTCCCTTGCTTAGTTTTGCTGTCTTCTGCTTACGATGAACTGTTTCTTTTCTGCAATGCCCCTCTGCCATGCCACCCTGCCTTGTAGCCAGCCGATTATGGACTGAAACCTCTATGAACTGAGCCGAAATAAACCATTCCTCCTTTAACTTTGGGTGTCGGGTATTTTCTCTCAGCAGCAAGAAAAGTAACTAAGATATATACCTAGAAGTGGAATCGCTGGATCTTTATATAATTTTGTTATCGGGTAGCTTGTTTCTAAAAAGTGGCTCACCAGCCAAACTTTACTGGATTCTGGATTGCTCACCTATCCTTCTGGAGTTGGATTCCGGGTTCATCTCGCCTTGAACAAAGAATTGACCAAATGAGCAAAAAGGCGTGGCAAAGTTTGTTCAAGAAAGTAAAAGTGAATAGAAGAGAAACTGACTGCAGAGTGATCTTGGGCCAAGTAAATAGAAAAAGAGGGTGAGAGTAAAGATAAAAAAGTACACGCTGCATCTGGGAAACACAGGGTGGGCTATCATAGGAAGTTATGATAGCCAGGCCTTGATGTGACCTTTTATGCTGTCTAAAAAGGAAACCTGCGAGAACTTCTACACAAGGGTCCTGTCCCACACCTCAGGCTGACACCAGATCTAGGCATCCTATTGAAAACCTGCTGAGTTCTCAAGAGAAGTCCACATGCAGGGCTTTGGGAATTGTTTTGCGCATGTATCCGGGACCTTGTTAACAGGTCTCACTTACGTCCCCAGCCAGCTTTTGCCATGCCCTAATCTCCTATTTCAATTCTGTGTTTAACTTTTTTGAGAGACCACTACTTTTCTACAGCAGCTACACTATTTGTATTCCCGCTACATGTCTTTTATTTTAGCTGTTTTAGTGGGTAGGTAATGGTATCTTGTGTTTTGACTTGTAGTTCTCTGATGACTTAATGTTGAGCATTTTGCATTTACTGGCCAGTTGTATGTGGTCTTTGGAGAAGTGTCTGTTTAAACCCTTTGCCTGTTTTTATTTATTATTACTATTATTATTTTGGTAGCACTGAGGATGGAACCCAGGGGTGCTCTACATCCCTAGCCCTTTTTAAATTTTTTTTTATTTAGGGACAGTATCTTGGTAAGCTGTTCCAGCTGGCCTCAAACTTGGGCGATCCTCCTGCCTTCACATCCCCAGTAACTGGGATTACAGGCCACCCATGCCTGTCTAAATCCCTTGCCCCTTTTTAACTAGGGTTACTGTTTTGTTGAGTGTTTGTTACCTTGTCAAAATTCTTTTAAAATATCATCTCCTAGTTAATAGCAATTTAATAGAGAATTGTTCTCAAATATAAAGAATTTCCTGATTGTAGACTGAAACAATTTACAGTTACATATGATAATATTTTTATAGTCCTCACAAAGTTTCTATTTCTGAATAACAAAAAAATAGCATACTCAGTTTACTGAAAAAAATGTGGTTGTTTACTTTCTGGTAATTATTCTGTCTGGTCTGGTAGGATTTAGAGTATGCAGAAATAGTGGGTTGGTAATGAGAGGTTTAAAGCTTACATTATGCAGTAAAAGTTTTAGAAATTGATTCTAGAATTAAAAATGGTAAATAACATTTACAGCTAGAGTGCAGGCCCTGACAGATTTTTTTTTTTTTTTTTTTTTTGAGACAAGGTCTCACTATGTAGTTCAGGCTGTGGCCCTGAACTCACTGTATACCCCAGGCTGGCCTTGAACTCACAGCGATCCTCCTGCCTTAGCCTCCTGAGTGCTGGGAAGAATTTTCTGATTGATTGTTAATAACTTAAAGAATGGACTTAAAATTTACAAGAATTAAGTGGTGCAAATACTAAGAACTTTATGGATTTTGTTGATTACCTTGGCATTATTTTTCATATACTTTTTGTATTTGAGTTGTATTTGAGTTGATACTTCTCAAGTATAAGGATTAATGTATTTTATTTGGTAGGGTTTTTCATTGTTTTTCCATTCTCAGTAAATACAAGAGACTGTAAGAATGACTTTTAAGTTTTTTGGTACTCCCACTTGATGCAGTTATAAATGTTGTCCTTTAGGAGTACCGGTCCTAGCCCTTGTGGTGCTGTTGCTCAAAAATAGCTCAGTTCCAGCCGGGCATGGTGGCACACCCCTGTAATCCCAGCATTCAGGAGGCTGAGGCAGGAGGATCATCTTGAATTCAGGGGCAGCCTAGGCTACATCAGTGAGTTCAAGGCCAGTCTGGACTACATAGTGAGACCCTGTCTCAAAAACAAAAACAAAACAAAACAAAAATACCCAAAAAACCCCATTCAATTCCAACTAAAGATCATCTTTAGAACTACTTAGGGGAAGGTAATGAAGTTTTCTTGCTGGGGTGGGAATTCAAATATAGATGTAAACCTGCAGGGTATAAATATCTATAAACTTAAAAGTTTGCTTCTATTAAAACTAGAATTGTATATGATTTCTATATTGAAGGGTTTTTGTTTTTGTTTTTTAATGTGGTCTTACCATGTTGCCTAGGCTGGCCTTGACCTCCTGGGCTCAAGTGATCCTCCTACCTCAGCCTCCTGAGTAGCTAGGATTATGGGCACAGGCTGCTGCTCCTGGTTCTTGGAGATTCTTTAAAATACGTATTTGGGAGCCTGAGGCAGGAGGATGGCAAGTCCAGGCCAGCCTAGGTAATGTAAGAAGACCCTGTCTCAAAATTAAAATAAATAATAGAAGGGGCTGGGGTGTAGCTCAGTAGTGGAGCACTTGTCTAGCATGTGCAAGGCCCTGCGTTCAATCACCATTACCCCCCGCGTGTCACATTTATTTCTAATAGTACTTGGATTCAGAGGAAATTAACAAGAAAAGGGAAGAAAACTTTATTTTAGATATGCTGTAGTTGAGTTAATCTTAAGAACACAACAGAAGCACTGTTTATAGATGAATATTTTTAAAATTAAATATGATCAAGGCCAAGAGGCACCACATCACATTGTGATATATCTAAACTAGGAACGTATATCTAAAAATATGTGTAGTTTAAGATTCTGTTGTCCAGCAAAATATCGTTCAGCATAAATGCTGATCACTAAATACCTCTTTCTGAAAGTGGCTGCCTCTTTTCCCTCAATTTCATTTTATTTTAAAACAGCTTTCTTTTAAAAAGAAAAAATAAAAAAATTGGGCTGGGTGTGGTGGCTCATGCCTATAATCCCAGCACTTGGGAGGCTGAGGCAGGAGGATCGCTGTGAGTTCAAGGCCAGCCTGGGTTTCATAGTGAATTCAAGGCCAGTCTGAACTACATAGCAAGACCCTGTCCAAAAAATAAAATAAATAAATAAAATAAATAAAAATTAAAAACCACTTTCTTATGGAACATAGTCTTATCCACCGGCATTATAGAAACAAGCCAGAGTGGGAAGGCTACAGAGTGAGTTCTTGGGGTCATCCCAGTATGTGGACTTTCCAAAGGCATAATAGGAATTTAAATTGTTATTTTTATTATTCTCATTTTTCAGTTGGAAATATTACTACATGATTCTAAAGTAGTGAATTTTAATGGAGCAAAGAGTTTTACCTGGTGATGTTTTTTTCCTCACCAAAGAGAAAAATGAGATTTCTGAGAAGGTTGGAATTTCTTTGCTCTGTTATATCTGTTACTGTCATGTGGGGGATGATCAAATTTCACATTTCCAGGTTGCTAGGCGACAGCTTATTTTATAGATAGTAGCATGTAAGACCTCTTTACCTCTTTATTCTTTGAACGTCTGTATTTCTTAGAATTGCCTTGCTTCCTGTCTGAAACCTAAATTATGCAGAGGAAACACGATTACTTTGACCCAGCTCAGGAAATCTAAAACAGGTTAGAAATGTCAAGCCAGGTTGAAGTAAAGGACATTGCTGGCTGCCATAAGTAAGGCAACATTCTTGAAAAATCATTTTTCCCCCGTTCTTGCTGCTGATTCTTGCTTTTTTTTTCAGCCTTCGTGTGGCACAAGATTGAAGGGGTTGAGAATACCTTTTTGGGAGCTTCAGATCATGTTGAACCAGTAATTCTGGTGAACCATGGTCTCAGGAACTCTCTTAAAATGATTTCACTGATTTGGTGCCCCAAAATATTTGGCTTTACTATGGCTGTTTTGCCCATATACTTTCATTTATAAGAAAAATTATCTTAGGTTACAATAATTTATTTTGGAAGTGCCTTGAGTTTAACATTAGATTACTAGGGCCGGTGATATAGCTCAGCAGCATAAGCGCCTGCCTGGCAAGCGCGAGGTCCTGAGTTCAACTCCCGGTACCCGCATTAAAAAAAAAAAAAATTAGATTACTAAGGGTTCAAAACAAGAGCCCATGTGATAGATGCTGATGAGAATATGGCACAAGAAAGAATCACCTGTAGTTGAATTCTTGCAGTATTCATCAGAAATGTTTTGTTAGTGTCTGATTTTAAATAGCCTAGGGACGAGATTGAGATGGTTGGTTAACATTTGATGGATTAGGGAATTCTACCTCAGGTTAGGACACCTGAGGCCTTCAGTTCTTTTTCATTTCATGATAGAGTACTTTGCTAACAGTACGGTTTAGAGGCGTGTATTTTAAAAGTACCTCAGTTGACTCTACATTTCACGATGATAATGAAGCCAGAATCAGATCCCTAAATTGGTTGCATCAGTAAATATTCTGTTACTGTTTCGCAGATCGACTCCCACTCTGAGCAGGTTCATCTTTTAAATGAAGGTAGTCTGTTGTCACATAGGAAAAAATTTGAGATGTCTTTGTTTCATGACTTGTGTAGACTATTCATACCAGCAATAGCAGGCAGATACATTTTCAGTGTAGGTTATTTAAAATAACTGAAAGGGGGCTGAGTATTTATCTCAGTGGTCGTACACTTGGCCTAACATGCCCAATGCCGAGTTCGATCCATAGCTACTAAAATAAAATAAAATAACATAGCTGAAGATTTGGCCATCAGGAAAACTGTGGAGATAGGGAGGATGGAGATGTACTAGCAAGGTTAGAATTTTATGTTTTCATAATTGTCCCAATTATTTAACATTTAATTTCTATGTGTAAATCAAATATAATGGTAAACTTTGATTTGCCCATGGTTTGTATTTATCCTAACATTATTTTTCTAACTTTAAAAAATTTTGCAAGTAATAAATTTTTGTTTGTCTTTTAGGAAATTCTTTTTGTTTGTTTGTTTTGTTGTTTTTTAATATGCCGGTACTGAGAATCGAACTCAGGACCTTGCGCTTGCCAGGCAGGCACGTACGCTGTTGAGCTGTATCACCAGCACGGTTTTTGATTTTTTTTTGGAGACAGGGTCTTGCTATGTAGCTCAGGCTTGCCTCAAACTCGCAACAATCCTTCTGCCTCTGAGTGCTGGGATTACAGGTGCACACCACCATGCTTGCTGCAAGTAATAAATGTTCATTACAGAAAGTTAGAACATACATATAAACAACAAAAAAGAAAAATTTCCTTATATTTCCATCGTTTAGCAGTAACATGGTGCACGGGCATGGTGGTGCATGCCTGTAATCCCAGCATTTGGGAGGCTGAGGCAGGAGAATCACCTAGAGTTTGAGGACAGCCTAGGCTACACAGTGAGTTCAAGACCAGCCTGAATCACGTAGCGAGACCCTGTCTCAAACCATCTCCTCCTCCAAAAAGGGAAATAACAGTGTTGAATTGTGGATGTCTCATTCTGAATTGTCTTTCCATTATGTATGTCTTTTTTAAAAACAAAATTTTATGATGCATGCTGCTTGGTAAATTGATTTTTTTGTGTGTAACAGTTTACCATACTATGCAGGTCATTGTGTTTTCTTCATTTTATTTTTCACAACTGCCTTTATGAGAGCTTATTTCCAATTTTTCTGCAATAGCATTTCTCAAAAATCTAACCTTTTTCTTTGCCTGATTAGTTCCATAAAATAACTTTCTGGGAGTAGAATACTTTTTAAAAAGATTTGCTCATGTTAGGGCTTTTGAAACACATTGGTAGCCTTCATTTCTTTCAGCTGTTTCAGTTTTCAGGTTGCCATCTATCTAATCAGCTTTATGTGTCCATTAAAATCTGCACTTTCTATTCAGTTGCAGAATGAAGAAGAGCCTGGGGAGCCGGAGCAGGTTGCAGGTGACGCTCCTCCACCTTACAGCAGCATCTCTGCAGAGAGCGCAGGTGGGTGACACGAGGTGATGCATGGACTTCTTAAATAACACTTACTTGTGTACCTTGTCTAGTGTGTGTTTATTGGTATTTGCTTTTGTATTCTTAAATTGTCTTTGGCTTTGTTTTTATTTTGAAGCTTAAGGTAAAAGAAATTCACATTGTTCTGAGAAACAAATAAAACCTCATTTTAAATAGAAATTTTGGCTTTTATTGTTGTTGTTTTGAGACAGGGTCTCGCTATACACTTCAGACTGGCCTTGAGCTCACCATGTAGCCCAAGGTGGCCTGGAACTTGTGGTGCTCCTTTGGGGCTGGGGTTACAGGCGTGCGCCACCATGCGCAGCAGATATTTTGGCTTTTAGATAGAGCTCAATTTTATTCTGACTCTTCAGATAAAGGAAGTAGAAATTCAGGAACTGGATGATCATCTAATTTTTGGTTTTTGATTTTTTTTTTATTAGCTGTTTTGCCCCCTTTTTAACCTATTTTTAAAATCAGTATATGTTTATGATTCATAATAAATACATTCATCGTGGGGAATTGGTGCACATACAGATTGCTTCTTGGTCCTTTTTTACTTCTGCTTCCCTTCCTTTTTGCCTCATCTCCAGATCCCTTCCTGTCTCCACATGGTCGGTTTTGTCCTTAATGATTCTAGTATCTATAACCATGATATACTGTGTCTTTTATGCTAGTAAATTCTTGTTTTTGTTTTTCCAGTCCTGGGGATCGAAGCTAGCGGTACTCTACCTCTGAGCTACATTCCTCAGAGCTACATCTCGAATTCCTCCCCACTTTTTCTTTTTTAATTTGCAGGCAGAATTTTGTTAAGTTGCCCAGGCTGGCCTCAAACTTGCAGTCCTCCTGCCTCAGCCTCCCGGATAGCTGATATTGTAGGGGTGTGCCACCACACCCAAGTATGCCAGTAAATTTTTTTTTCTTTTTGGACTGTTGAGATTGAACCCAGAACCTTTGCACTGAGCTATCTCCCCAGCCTTTTCTGTTTTTTTTATTTTGAGACAATCTTACTGTTATCCAGGCAGGACTTGAATTTGGAATCCTCCTGCTTCAGCTTCTTAGAGTGCTAAGATTACAGGTGTGTGCCACCATGCCTGGCTAATGCTAGTAAATTCTTAAATGAGAAAAAATGAAGTCTCCCAGCTCTTTCATACTGTTCCTGAAAGTTTAAACTCCTTGTTTAGCCTTTACTCTTCCCATTTTTATGCTAGATTATCTCTTTGATTTTCATGTGTATGTGTGATGCAGGAGAAGAAGAAATGTCAGTAGTTGAGAGCCTAACCAGTTCTACTGTAATTCCTCACCAGTTTTGATAGAACCTCTTTCATATTCTTTAAAAGACGACTAAAACAGGCAAATACCTGCCCCTGTGCTGCTACTGAAGCCTCCTTGCTACCAGGATAGGTAGGCAAATTGAAGATACCGTTCATCTCTGTAGAGTCCAAACACAGCTCTGGAATCCTTTGCAGTAGAGCATTTGAGGTAGTTACTGTCAGCTGGTGTGAGATTAAATCTGTTGGTAGTCTCTCTGGTTCAGAGGCTGCCACTAGTTATGTAGAACATAGCTCAGATAGTGTTTCACTTCAGTTTCTGAACTCTTATATTAATTTTGTTATATTTCTATTTCATTGTATGGTTAGGATTCTTTATTTGTAAGCAACTGAAACTAACCCTGCTAAATTTAAGATTTTGGAAAAATTCTAGGTTATCCCATGGAATCAAATCAACATCAGTACTTGGAAAGAAATCACAGTGTCATCCCCTATTCACTCTTTTCTGTCCAGACCATAAATGCTGGTCTTCCATTAAATGTACCCAGTGAAAACCCTAATGCATTAACAAGAATTTGGGTTACTTGTTTTATTAATGATAAAAAGTCTTCCCCATTTAGCTATTCAGAATCATAATGTAATTTTTTACCTGAGTAGTGTCTGAGTTTCTACCTTCTTTAGTTGTAAAACTTGTGATCATTTTAGATAGAACGCTTTTCTTAGTTGCTTCACTTCCTTATTCACTTAACATCTTTATAGTCTTTTAAATTTTCCTTTAGGGATTACAATGATAAACATTCTCTTTATTCACTGAGAGTGTAGAACTTTATGATTAAAGAATAGGTGCTGTATATCCCGCCCTCACCTTATTGTCAGATGGCACATCCTATTGCTGCCAGCATGGGGATCCCTTCTGTCTCTGTGCTTGTGTTTGTCTTGGGGCCTGAACAGTAAATAACAAAGCTTCTCAAGCCTGATATAAGGTAAATATAAGCTGTTTCTGGAATACAAGCCTAAAGAACTCTCTCTTAACTATAGTCTGCGTTTTGTGGTATTTCATCTTAATACTCAGAGGCCTTGAAAAAATACTGTTGTGTTTGTTGTTGGCCTATGCAAGTACAGTTGATGGGTTATATTAACAGTGTGCCCAGAAACTTTGCCAAATTCATATATTTTGGTAGCTTATTCTTTTTGGTTTTCTCCATATGCAGTAATGTCATCTGTAATTGACAATTATTTCTTCCTTTCCTATTCTTTTTGTTGGTGGTGGTGGTGGTACTAGGGATTGAACCCAGGGCTACACATGCTAGGCAAAGGCTCTACCATGGAGCAACACTGCAGCCCCTTTTCCAGTTCTTGTGTCTTTCATTTTCTTGCCATTTTGTACCAACTAGGACTTAAACCTCTGGTTAGAAGTGGTGATACCAGTAGTAGCTATTTTATCTCCTTGTCTAATATTAGGGGAGAAAGCATTTAGTAATTTAGCACTATGACATTTGTTCCTTTTGTTTTTGGTAGATATTTGTGATCAAATTGAAGTTTTATTCCTATTTTGCTAAGTATTTTAGTGGGTATTGAATTTTATCCACCTTTTCTCTATCAAGGTAAAATATTTTCTTTTTTTCTATTAATAAGATACATTATGTTGATTGACAATTTCAATAATACAGAATAAAATTTAGGCATTAATTGTAATTAAAGAAATACTAATTTTGATGAACTATAGGAATTTTTCAAAAATTTAAATTTAAAAACTTGTGTAGACATTTAATCCACTTACAAATGCATTTTTGCTGATTGTATTGAATCTTTTATAATCGAGGTCAGTGAAAATGCAGATGCAGTGTAAAAAGGAAAATGAAAGCTTTCATAAAGATAAATAATTGTTCTGTAACTGAATTAATTTAAGCATATCAGAGGGAACAGTATATGCTAAGAAATAACGTAAGAGGGTCAAAGCGCCAAAACAAACCTGTAAGAAATTAATTTTAAGCTTTTTCTCCCCTTAAAGTTAATTTTCCTGTTTGACAATAGAAAGAAATCAGAATACAGATTTACGCACACACTTAAAACATTTAAATGTTTTCCTTATTTTTCTATTAAAATTAAATGTCTTTTGCGAACCCACATGGTGGTCTAAAGTAGTGTTTCAGAAGTAATTGGAAGTAAGGCTACAAAGTGAGTCTGGCCTTTAAGTAACTGGGAAGTGGATAAATTTTAAAAATCACCCCCAGGTTCTTATATTCAAATATGAATGTCTTTTGGTTCAGTTGTTCTACATGTACTCTTAGGGAAATGGCTGGGTTTAGTTTGCTTTGGTTTGTGGAAATCCTTTTATTCCTTTAGCTAAGCTAACTAATCATCAGATATTGTGGCTTCCTTTTTTTCTTCAGCATATTTTGACTACAAAGAGGAGTCTGGGTTTCCAAAGCCTCCCTCTTACAATGTGGCTACAACACTGCCCAGTTACGATGAAGCCGAGAGAACCAAGACTGAAGCGACCATTCCCTTGGTTCCTGGAAGAGTAAGTGTAATTTGCCATCCTGAGTATTTGATGGGCAGCTTTATGGGTGTTAGTTTATTTTTGTTACCCAGTTTTGAGTTATTAGGGTTGATTAGTGAGAGTTCAATTAATTTTAAACAAATACATTTTCTTTTCGGATAATGAACATCTCTCTGAAAATGATGAGATACAGAGGTATAAGTAAGCAGAAAATCACTAGTTAAACTAGCTGGTTTTCCCTGTTTCTAAGACTAGTACATATCTCTGCTTTCTTACATCTGCTGGGGTGGCTGAAACATCTTGCAGCAGGAGCTGATTTAGGAAGTACACTGACTTTTTCTTGAGTCTGCGCACTTAAAACTTTGGTGTTACGGGTAGATGCTAGGTAGATCTGTGGAGAAAGCAACTTGTAAAAGGGACTTTAACAGTCATATAGATGAACTTTGTGCCTCCAGCAGTTCAGATCATGCCATTTATAGGGATACAGTGAGATCAGATCCCATCTGGCATGCTAGTGATTTGTGGAGGTTAGGGTAGGATGTGATGTGAGACTGTACTGCTTTTTGGGTACTCTTGGTATATTAGACTTGTTTGTAAGTGATACAGATGTGGTTTCATAAGTATTTGTGCAGATTGATGTGGTTAGGGCCTCAGGCCAGATATTGGGAGAATGAAGGCAGGATACAGTTCCCAGGAATGTGGAGGTGATTAAGGCTCCCACCTGCAATCTTGGCAGGAAATCGGAGTGAATCATAAAAACAAAAACAGAAGCCTAGTCTGGCAGTGCACTGGCATAGGCCCTAGAGGTTCCTTCGGCTTTAGGGTAATACATTTATTTATAAACTATACCTATCATAAGGAGTAGTGGTCTGAAAACCCCAGCTTGGGAGAAATAGTTTATGAGCTTGGTCTAGGCTGAACTTACATGGTAATCTGTTTTCAGATTTTGTAGGTGCCAGGGAAAACCTATTAAACCTCATGGAGTTTATTGTCTAAAGACAAAACAGTCATGTGTAACAGCCATTATTGGAAGCAAACATGCTGGATGCCCTTATATATTTTGTATATTGTTTCCAAAAGATGCAAAAATTTAATGCCAAAGAGATGAGATAATTTGCCCAAAGTCATCTGGTTAATAAGTAGTAGAAGTGAGTCAACTTCATATAGACTCCAAAGGGCTTCCTTGTATGTTTTACTATATTCTGCAGAACTGTTGGGATATATGGTGAATATAGAAATGGAGTGATTAATTCTGCTTACACAACTCTTCAGAATTCTTTTGACAAGTAGACATATTTAGAAGCTTATTAAAGGCTCTGTTAATCAGCAGACATATATGTAGCACTTTTTTTTCCTATAAGGTGCTATATATTTTGCAGTGTATAAGTGAAAAGCATCATACAAATCAGGATACAGAGTTTAAAATCCAAGTAGGGTAAAAGGCCAGTAAATACATCTACACTACACAAGAGCATTGGGCATTGTATCAGTCAGTGTTTTACTAGAGAAACAGTATAACACAAGATACACAGATATGTAAGAAATTACTAGATTGGCTTAAGATGGCCAGTGGCAGAGTTGGATGAGGAAATGTGCAGAGGGTGTCTGCATACTGGAGAATGAAGATTTCAGTCCAAGGCCTAGAGTTCACTGCAGTGTCCATGCAAGTCGGTATCAGGGTCTGATGGGTCTGTGCCCTAAGGCTGAATGAACTGTGACAGAAGCTAAAGAGTCTGCTCTAAAAGGCTGAAGAATCTATGCCGGAAGCTGAAGAGTCTATGCCGGAAGCTGAAGAGTCTGCGCTGGAAACCAGGAGATGACATCCAAGCAGAAGGCGAAGACTGGAGCTCCTCCAAAGAACAGAAGCCAGTGTGTCCTTCCTCATTTCCCCTTTATACCATCTGGGCATGGTATAAAGGGTGGGTCTTCTACACCTTATGTTGTAGAATTACTGAGCTGATTTAGTTAAGCTTCTAAACTTATCAAGTTGACATAATCAACCAACCATTACAGGCATCAAGATCTGTGACTTTACTAGGTGATCCTAGAAGAAAATGGATAAGAGTTCCAGAGGGGAAAAGCCCACAAAGCAGATATGAATTCAACCAAATGTAGGGCAGTTCTGTGGATGTAGTGATTGTTTTTGCATAAGCAAGACATTTGTGAAGGGCAGTACAAAGATAAGACCAAAACTTTTGTTTGCAGAATTCTTGGAATGCTAGGTTGAGACATAAAAATTTAGTACAGTATATAGCTCACATAGCATGCTAAGTTTTTGAGCAGGAGTATGGAAGGACTATTGTAGTGTTTTGGAAACATTAATCTGGCAAGATTTTGTGGGAGGAATTATAGAAGAGATATGAAGGACAGGAAGAACAGAAGACATTTACAGTATTAGAAGCTACATCCATGTATTTTAAGAGTATATCTCTGAGTACTTACTCACAAAACTTTTTCTGCTAAGTGAGAATAGTGATATTTAATATTTTAAAAAATTATAAAACAAATCCATTATTGTAAAAATTGCAAACATAGGGGAAGTGTGTGCAATTAGAAAAGGAGGCTGTCACTGACACTTCCTTTACTCTAGAGGGCACTCGCAGAGAACTGCTAGTAGTTTGGTATGGATTCTTCTGGTCCATTTTCTGTGTAGGAAAAGTTTTGATTGACCTTTAGGACATTTTCTTTTTCATTTGAAGAACCATCTTTGAACTAGGTAGAACTCTTATCACTTTTAAATTATTTTTTTTTATTTATTTTAAAGAGAAGAAAAAAACAAAACAAATCAAAAAAAGAACAAAATTTCAAAACAACATAATATGAGGGTAACAGTGGTTAATGCATTACGTATTATTATCTTTAAGTTAGTTATTCAGGATACCAGACATTAGCATTCAATTGTCCAAACATTATTGGCACAAACCTTACTCTTCAATGAACTAAGTAAAATTGGTAGTGTATCTATCTTAACCATCTTATATATATATATATATACACAATTTTTTTTCCCTCTCCCTTTTAAATTATTTTCTGTTACTTTTAAATATCTCAATACATACCTGTATCAGTTGAAAAGATAGTCCACCTATGTTGATATTGGTCAGTATCATGTTCCTTCTAGAGCTACAACACTGTCTTCAAGGTAGGATTGAAAGGATCTTATCTGCTAATAAGATTAGAGGTGAGGTTTTGTTTTGTTTTTAGTTTTTTTGAGACAGGGTCTCATCAGGCCTTGAACTCACTATGTAGCACAAGCTGGCCTCAACTAGTGGCAATCCTCCTGCCTCAGCCTCCCAGTGCTGGGAGAGTTTGTTTTGGATCTGTGTACCAGTACAAACAAATGCTAATGGAGTTGAGCCAAGGGCAGTTCTATGTGGACTGTTAGGTATGTCGTCTGTGTTCTTTGTCCCCTTCAAAGCTGATCAGTTTTGCCTCCTTAATAGGCCCTGATTACCAATACTAGAGGCCAGTGGTGGTGGGCTGTTTGTATCATTGAAAGCTCTAAAAGCTTCGCCGTCACTGTTACAGGTCCCAAACACGCCCTAGATTGCAGGGGGTGTAGCATCTCAGCCAAATCTATAGGTAGTTTTCTTTTCTTTTCTTTTCTTTTTCTTTTTTTTTTTTTTTTTTTTACCATTTCTGGAGATACATTTTTAAAAAGGAAAAGAAAATAACTCTGTGAACTTTTAATGTTTGAAGTGTATTGCTATAAGAATTTGGATTGAGGCTGGATGTGTATCTTATACCTCATGGTTAGCACGCATGAAGGCTTTTGGTTCAATCCCAAGCACCAAAAATAATTTGGATTATAAAATTAAACATTCATTTGGAAAACTATGGAGATAGAAAAACAATTTGTCTCAGCTCTAATTATTTCTTATTCATAATGCAAAAGAAAATTTTTGACGTATATTGAGCCTCTAATGCTTATAGCTTTGAACTGAACCAGAGCAATAAATTTTGTCCTTGGTGCTCATATCTGCCCTGTTATTTTTCTTGATGTCTTTCCTTTGCCTAGAAATAATTTATTATTAATTTACCTTATTCCTTTTATTTAGGATGAGGATTTTGTGGGTCGGGATGATTTTGATGATGCTGACCAGCTGAGGATAGGAAATGATGGGATTTTCATGTTAACTTTTTTCAGTAAGTATATACACACAGCAGAGTCACTTCCTGCAAACCAGAGTGCTTTGGATTAACCTATGAAAAATATAATTAATGCAGTAATGGGGGTGCTGCATTTTTACATGAGCTAATCTTCATCTTTTAGGTTATGCAGGGCTTCTTAGCATTGCTCCTACTCATGCTCACATGCCCTTTTCTGATGGAATTTTCCTGAAAGGTTCTATTGTCTGATAGATCAAAGTCAGGCTGTTTTTTCTCCCTTTTTTTTTTTTTTTTTTTGTATTTATCTTTTCATGAGTTTCACTTAGATATGAACAATTACTTTATTTGCTTTATTGAAAATAAAATGTGAGGCCGGTGAGATAGCTCAGCGGCATAAGTGCTTGCCTGGCAAGCGCGAGGTCCTGAGGTTGACTCCCGGTACCCACACACAAAAAAAATGTGATACTGTTAGAGGTGATTTTATGGACACTCCGAGAATTCACAGAGCAGGAAGATGAATCACTTGAATCAGATGATTTGGGAGCAGGAATTTAATGTCCAAGACATTTATTTACTTAAGTATTTAATGCACTACAATGAGCACAGGTCCTGAGTACACAGTTTAGTGAATTGAAGGTTTTTTGTTGCGTTTCGTTTTTTTTTTTTTTTACAGTGAGTAGCAGTAGACATAGTAGTGTAAAACGTGCTCGTCAGAGAAGGTATTTTCTTGTTGCTTAGAGGGGAAAACAGAAAGATGGGCGTTTAGGAGGAGGTGGGGTGAGGGCTCTGAAGGGCAAGTCATCTTTTATCCTTGGGAAAGTCATTCAAGCAGAGGCAAATGTAAAGAGCACCCTTGTTCCTTGGCTAACAAGACATGTCTGAATCTTTTCCCACTCTGCTTTTATAGTGGCATTCCTCTTCAACTGGATTGGATTTTTCCTGTCTTTTTGCCTGACCACCTCAGCTGCAGGAAGATACGGGGCCATCTCAGGATTTGGTCTGTCTCTAATTAAGTGGATCCTGATCGTCAGGGTAAGTTACAACAGAAAAGGTAAATTCTGCCAAGATATGATAATTAAAACGATTTTGAATCTTGATTTTTAAAAATTATCTCAAAATTATCTTATTTTCAAAATTATCTTTTTTTTCCTCCTGCAGACTTTGCACTGAACAATACCCCGCCCCCCTTTGAGCCAGGGTCTCCCTAAGTCACAGAATTGCTTAGGCTAGACTCAAACTTGTGATCCTCCCAGAGTGCTGGGATTACAAGCATGTGTTACCATGCCCGACTTATTTCAACATTTAAAATTATATTTGTTTTGTCTTTGTTCTGGTTTCATGACGAAGTTGAACCAAAATCAGTTGCAAGTGGTTACTACATACAAATGTTGTAATGAGGTATAGTGGATGTTGGTCTACCTGTAGGTTATTCACCAACTCCTTGCTTTGTTTTTAGTGCTTCTCATATAATGTATATATACACTCTGAAGTTGTTTTTGCAATAAAAAGGTTATCACTTCTGTGCTATCTTATTAAATGTGGGCATTCCTCTCATTAATTCTTCTGGAATTATAATTACTTCTCTCCTTCCTCACCCCTGCCCCTCCTCCATCCTCCCTTCCTTGCTTCCTTCTTTCCAGGATTATGCCAAAATGTTTGGGGATCCAAAAGTACTCAACAACTATTAACTGTGTTAGGGGGAGTTGCCTGTTAAAGTTGCACGAAATAACTTAAAAGTTCTCAGAGATCTTAGCTTTAAAAGCATTTTCTAGCTGGACATGCTGTCGTACACTGTAATTCTAGTCCTCAGGGGCTAAGGCAAGAGGGTCATGAGTTTGAAGCCAGTCTGGGCTACATAGTGAGGTTGAAGCCAGCCTGGATTATATAATGAGACGCTGGTTCAAAAAGAAAAACAAAAAAATTTTAAACTATTCTCTGACTTCAGATATGTTTATTGCAAGTGCTAGCCTTAGAGACAAAATCAAAATTTATTCCTAATAAATTGGCATACCAGCCAAACAGTTGGCTTTAGCACTATTGGATAAGCAAAGTAAAATTATCATTGATACGTATTTCTAGAAGGGCAAATACTATGTGAGTAAAACTTTCTTAAAAAACAAATTTTGTATCCTTTCAAAAACTATAAAGCTGGGGGCCGGTGAGATAGCTCAGCGGCTTAAGCGCCTGCCCTGCAAGCGCGAGGGCCCGAGTTCGACTCCCGGAACCCACATACGAAAAAGGGGCCGGTGATATCGCTCAGCGGCACGGGCGCCTCCTGGCGCACGAGGTCCTGAGGTCGACCCCCCGGTACCCACAAAAAAAAAAAAAAAAACTATAAAGCTGATAGCTGATGTAAAGATTGCTTTTTCATGAAAGGGAACATTTGCATTTGTCACAACTTTCATATCAATAATATATAAAATATTTTTTTGAGCTGGGCATGGGGGTGCATATCTGTAATCCCAGCACTGAGGCTGAAGCAAGAGGATTGTCAGGATTTTGAGGTCAGCCTGGGATACATAGTGAGTTCAAGGGCAGCCTGAACTACATAGTGAGATCCTGTCTCAGGAAAAAACAAAACAAAACAAAACATTTTTTGAAATTATTGTAAGGTTGAAATGACAGCAATGGTGTAACAAAGAAAAACCTTGTATTTGGTGTGTCCTTAAATTAATATAGGAAATTATGTCTATTTATGTGCTGTAAAGTGTTTGCCTCATTTTTCCAGTTTTCCACCTATTTCCCTGGATACTTTGATGGTCAGTACTGGCTCTGGTGGGTGTTCCTGGTTTTAGGTAAGTACTTTCAACATAAGGAGAGAAAAAGTTATATTAAATTCCATAACTAAAATTACTTTTAGTAAACTGTCATCTCATTTATTGTATATATTAATTATCAGTTAAAAGTATAATTTTTTAAAATGTTTCTTTCATAAAGATGAAGCAGTTGTCACCATCAAAGTAACATGCACATTCATAAAAGCTCTTTGTAGGGTTAGGTTTTTCCTAATCCATTTTATATATTTCTCTCCTCTGTGATCAGCAGGGCATACTAATAAGAGATGATTCTATGGTCTCTGGATTTTTTTTCCCATTAACTATTGCCACAAAAGGTTCACAAACTAAACCTCACTTTGCTTATAGGCATATTATAACCGGTTGAACTAACTCATGGCTGTATGTAGCTTATCTTTGGGTAGATCTGACAGTAAACAGCAGAAAATGTGTAGTCTTATGAGATACAACTTTTGAAAGAACCATTATTGGGTTTCCAGAATTTTTTAGTTTACCATTAGGGAGAATAAGAATTGCTTTTGAGTGGGTGGAAGGCTTTTAAAAAATATGTCTATAGTTCAAGCTGTCTAGGTAGTTCAAGGTGTCAGTCTTCATATTGTTTTTTGCTCTAAATATTTTAAAATCTTTTCTTAAAAATTAAAGCAAAAAAATGGGTGAACTATTTTAATGCGACTCTTCATTATTTATAAAGATAATGTATATTATACAATGAGTCCACTGTCATTGCTATCATCTTTACAGAGCAATAGGAGGGCCATCTTGTAGCTGTTAAAGATCCTGTGATTGACTTACTGTGCATCTGGGACATGCTTCCGCCTGTCTCCTGGTTCGGGCCTTCTTAGTGTCTTCTTATTAGGGCTGCCGCTAATGGGACTGGCTAGGACAGCCTAGCACCAGTGCGTACCAGGTGCTTAAAAGATTCACTTAGGCTGAAAGAGCCCTGCATCGCTGACTCTGAATTTTACTTAGAAAATGCAAGTCATCCATCACGTCATCCTCCCCCGATAGCATCATCTGCTCTACTCTTGGTCATTGGAATTCCAATAATTCCAGGAAGAGAAATAGTGATTTTTTAATCTTTTAAAAATGATTGACAAGGAGAGTAACTTATGAGGAATAATTCATTGGCTTGGTTATGCTTTAAACTGTACTTTTAAGGGACACCCTGACCAACCTCTCTTTACCTGAGCCGAAGTTAAAGAAAGTCCTGAGTGGAGCAAAGAGTCATTAAGCATATTTTCAGGTTGATTGTTTATAGCATAAATTATTTAAATAAATTAATGTTGATTTCCTTCTTGTATTAAAGCTTTATGGGAGATGGATTTATATACTTTATCGTTGATCATTCTTACCATGTACTGTTTACTTATGAGCAGAAAATGCTGGGACTTCAGATACACTTTTTACTTGCCCCGGTGTTGGCTCAGTGCAGGAGCTTTTCTTCACACAGTACCAGTGTCAGGGAGTTTCTCCTGCGAGGGCAGAGCTCTCAAAGCTGGCAGATCATGAACTGCCTCTAACCTGTAGTTGGGTTTGTTTGTTCCATGGTTATTTTAAGTTTTTAAAATTAATTGTCAACATTTAAAAATTAAAATTCTTCACATAAGAGATCTGAATTTTTAAATTTTTTTCTTAGAATTTGGAATAGCTAGCAGAATTGGTCTATATTTATACATCATACTTTCTGGCTGGAGCTGAGCTGGGTGTAGCTGTCCCCCTCCCCCTTTAAAAAAAAAAAAAGCAGATTTTGTGCTCTCCATTTTAGGAGGCACCCCCTTGACCCAGATTTTTGTTTTATACTTTTGTGCTTTGGTACCAAACAGAATGGTGTTCACCAAACTCAGCACTAACAACTCTTGGTTATTACCAGAAACCATTTCTCCTGCGTTGAGTATAAAGAGTTTCCACCACTGAATATAATTTAAAATGTGTCCAAAAGAAAGTTGAACAATTGCCTGGGGCTGGGCAAAGGGAAGGAGGGAGTAGGCAAATTAGGACTGCTAGCTGGTACAAGGTTTTTGGGGAGTGATGAGTATGTTTTAAAATTATATTACAGCTAGGGGGCTGTACAAGTCTGTAAGTACACTATACCCAGTTTATGGTACAAAGTGAACTCTATGATATATAAATTGTATCTCAGTAAGGGCATTTTAAAATGTGCTTAAGACTCAGGGATCAGCCGGGCATGGTGGGGCATGCCTGTGATCCCAGCACTCGGGAGGCTGAAGCAGGGAGGATCGCTGTGAGTTTGAGGCCAGCCTGGGCTACGTAGTGAGTTCAAGACCAGCCTGGACCACGTACTGAGACTCTGTCTCAAAAAAAAAAGACTCAGGGGCCGGTGAGATGGCTCAGTGGCATAAGCACCTGCCTGGCAAGTGCGAGGTCCTGAGTTCGATTCCCGGTACCCACATAAAGGAAAAAAAGGGCCAGTGATATTGCTCAGCGGCATTATCACTAATTATCATTAATGTGGGACTCCCAGTACCCACATTAAAAAAAAAAAAAAAAGACTCAGGAACCAGCTCTGAAGGAGCTGTCAGGAGTGTGTGAATTTCCATTGAACAGGGCACATCACCCCCCACCCCCCAGGACCCTTCGAAGAGGTGCAAACTTCTGTGAATTTGTAGATTCTGGTGCAGTTGTACAAAATCAGCCTTAGACTAGAAATGAAGATCAGTGGTAGTGCACTTGCAAAGATAGGTAGGTAAGTATACAGACTGACTTACATGGGTGAGTGTTTGGATGGATAGATAAATTCAACCTGCATAAAAGAGAAATAGAGCTCAGAATCCAGAGTATGAGAATTATTGTAATAGGTAAGAGGATCCTGACATCTAGTGGACAACATTATGTATTGTCCACAGAAAAAAGTCCCTAAAAGGGTAGATACAAC
This sequence comes from Erethizon dorsatum, assembly GCA_028451465.1. NCBI lineage: Eukaryota > Metazoa > Chordata > Mammalia > Rodentia > Erethizontidae > Erethizon > Erethizon dorsatum. The sequence continues at coordinate 68,733,906 of CM051838.1, forward strand.
CCCACCCCACCCCCCGCCCCTGCACCCTTAATTTGAGAAAAACTGTCCTAACCTCTCATTTTTTTTGAGTTAATTATCTTGCAGTGATGTTTTTGGAATACAGTAGGTTTTGATGTGCTTCTCAGTGAGGCTTCCAAATATAAATGTTTTATTTTTTGTTTCCTTTTTAGAACAATTAAATTCTGAATATACAAAAGAAACTTGATTTTTTACTCTTAAGGTTATACTTTCTCATTGAGGAACTGATAATTCGGTATGAAAATCCTTTGGAGGTGCTGAAGGAAATGTTGCATGTTTCAATAGCCGTTAGCAGAAAAATGACAGGGTATTGCTATCAGGAGGAATATTTCTGGGGAGGAAACTTAACATGGAAATTGTAAATTCATTCTTGACTTTTCTTTTTTAAAATAGGCTTTCTCCTGTTTCTCAGAGGTTTTATCAATTATGCAAAAGTTCGGAAGATGCCGGAAACTTTCTCAAATCTCCCCAGGACCAGAGTTCTCTTTATTTATTAAAGGTATTTTAAAAAATGTGTTCTGGTTTCACTGTAATCAAGTGATACATTTTAGATTTTCATTCAGTTTTAGAGGAAAGATAGATGGTAGGGGATATAGAGAAGGTAAAGAAGGTACAATCCCTGCCTCTTTTGCAGTTTATAGTTTGGGATGGAGAGGTGAATAAAAAACTGTTGTAAGGGCAAGTGAGAAAAACTGCTGTAGGAGAAAATATTATTTCATATTTTGACAATGCAAAAGAGACGGGTCTTAGTAGCTATCAGGGAGCTAAGATAATGATTGATTAAAGCCAACATCCTGAAGCCATGCTTACTTTCATACCAGTTCCAGAGGACATCATTCAGAAGTAACCCTTCAGGCCTAACCGGTAAGCACACAGAGCTCCTTAACCCAGAGTGAAAAGACTATAGGCGTGGGCTGCTGTCAAGCCCTCCAAGGTTTCTGTCGCGTAAAATTAGTCATTGAGCCTTTCCTAGTGTCTCTTTCAGGTTCACACCCAGATATTTTCACTCTGGTGAGGAAGGTTCAATCTCAAGGCAAAGAAGGGAAGAGAGGACCTTTCCCCTTGTCTGTGACAGGACTAAGCCCTGCCAAGGTTCTTTGATTGATACCTGGCTTTTGCAGAGGCTGACTTCATCCTACATCAGTCGCTACCTAAAGGAAGAGGTAGGGAACTTTGAAAAAGAGCACACCAGAGAGAGTTCTCTAGTAAGACCATCTAGATCTTCTTGGACCTGGATCTTCCTTCTTAGAGCTTCTGGGAGCTGTGTGGATGAAGGAGTGGACATTTTAGTATCAGCGGACGGTCTCAGGCAAGGGTTTGCAGCATGCATGTAGCAGTTGTGACAAATCTTGAATAATAAGTAGAATTTCAACTAGAGGAAATTGGATAGTTGGGGGAAGGATTTCAGAATCACTTTAGGCAGAGTGAGAGCAAAAATAGAGGCAGAGAAGTATAAGGACAGCAGCTGAATTGGAGCATAAAGGAGTATTGAGGGTCAAGGCTGGAAAGCTAGGTTGGACCAGTGCGCTTAAATATCTTAAGTACTAAGCCCATTTGCAGTGTAACTGTCATGTTCATAGAGCTGCCCTTTAACACAGTGACATGTTGGCGTAATGCAAGGCTAAGCCCATGTGAACATCATTTAGTTCTCTGGTCACTCTTGGGTTTCATAATTTGTGTAGGTACTCACATATTAAGAATGGGGGGCCAGTGAGATGGCTCAGCGGCGTAAGCGCCTGCCTTGCAAGCGCGAGGGCCCAAGTTCGACTCCCGGATCCCACATAGGAAAAAGGGGCCGGTGATATCGCTCAGCAGCACGGGTGCCTGTTGGTGCGCGAGGTCCTGAGGTCGACTCCCCGGTACCCACAAAAAAAAAAAAAGAATGGGGCTCTCAGCTTTGAGGAATGGTTGTGGTTGTATGCATCAAGAAAATACATCCACTATGTTTAATTATCCTGGTACTAGGACAGCATTGACAAAATAAGATGACACCTTCTTTAACATAATAAAGGTTTTTCAAGCATAATATAATCAAAATAACTACACTAATATTTATAAAGTTCTCCATGTATCAGACACTGTATTAAACATTTTACGTGTATAATTAAATGTACTTAGGTAAGTAACACATGGCTTTAGCTTGTGTTAAAGTCAGTTTCTTTAGGGGAACATGTTCTGTGTGTTTGTGTTTAAAGGGAAAGAATTCTTACATTGTTTTAAAGTGTTTTAAAGTGTATGGCGTGTCATGAATTTGGACTCAGTCGCAGAGTCTGGACACATCTATACCTTAACCACTGCCTTAGATTCTAAGGCCTATGGTATATCTTTCTGTCTAGCACATCCTGACTTTAAGAGACATATATGATGTTTGACACAGTTTTATTCAATTAAATAATGGATTCCATAGGTGTAATATAATGGTACCTCTGAATTTCTCAGTGGACTAAAATCCGTCAGTTCTCTTCATTCTTCACTTAGAAATTTGAATCTTTCTTAGGGAATTGCATACCTTCTTCATCTTGGGTTTAATGCATAACAAATAGGTCTCAAGAAAGCCTGAATTACTATTTTCTTGTATTGTTGGGGACTTCAGTGACAATTTCATAGTTGTTTTTGTTTTGATTTCTACAAAATTTTTGAAATGCTTCTCGTGTGTTCTGAATTTAAAACAAAGAATCCTTAGGGTTATGATTTGGGCCAGGCAGTCCTTAGTAAGATGCTGGGGAGCTGTTCAGGGAACTTGTTTGATCTCAAGAGCCTGGCACAGCTTTGGCAGTGTACTTTGGGAGTTGTTAGAAACTTGGCCACAGATAAGTGAGTGTCCCACATCAGAGGGCATGATAGCATTCATTTGCTTCTCTGCCCAGCATTGATACCTTGCTTGGTTTGAAATCGTTCCCAACATGCCCATAGGATTCAGAGTTCCAAATGAAGCACTGGGAGAACTGTTACAGTATTCAGAATTCTAATGGCTTCCTTACTAATTCTTAGGGGAGCCTCAGACGGAATCTGAAAAGCCATAATATCCTATGGGACTGAATGTCCTTTGTTCATTGAAAGGGGTCAGAACTCTCCATCCGGATCTAAATATAGAAAGATCCAACCTTCTCTAGTTCAGAGTAAATTTAGTTTAACTTAGTTAAATGATGTGCAAGAAAACCATCGTGTGAAGGTTTTATTTTCTTTTGACTCCTACTTTCTTTGATGGCAGTGTCACTAGTTAAAAAGCTAACTGTAGGCTTACTTTGCCAGAAAGCCCACAGGTAGGGAATTTAAAGAATAACTTTGCTGTTAACAGCAAAATAATATTCCTTCCATGCTCAGTATACTAAGATTTGGCATTTTACTAGCAGAGGATCTAAAAATAATGACTTCATTTCAGCTACCCAAGATACACTACAAATAAAACAATCTTAAAATGATCACAAAAGACTCCCCTCTCCAATCAGCTAAAACAGGTGGTATGAAGCCTAAGAAGGCTGCTGAGCTTGTGTTATTATTATCAGGGGGAGCAGCCTGGTCCCTTTCAGAGTCACCTTAGGCCCCAAGTTGGGGGTGGGGTACATTAATTTTCTCAGTTAACTTGTTTCCCACTTCACAACAAAAGCCAGAAGGGACTGCTGAAAGTGGGCACAGTGGCACCAAGTGTATGTGACTGTGAGGAAGCAGAAGAAATGAAATGTTCCCCATGTGTTGTTCACAAAGAAACAACTTCTTTACAAACATCTTTACCTGAAGTGAATGGTTAAAAAATGGAAAGTGTGGGGCTGGTGATGTAGCTCAGTGGCATAAGTGCCTGCCTGGCAAGCACGAGGTCCTGAGTTTGACTCGCGGTACCCACATATAAAAAAAAAAAAGGAAAGTGTTCATACTTTTTCTTAATTACTAGTTCGCTGAAAAGTACACTTCTGCTGGGTATGGTGGGGCACACCTGTAATCCCAGCTGCTCAGCAGGCTCAGCCAACAAGGAGGATTGAAAACTCTAGGCCAGCCTGGGCAATGCTGCAAGACCCTGTCTCAAAATTAAAAGGGATGGGGATGTATTCAGTGGTAGAGTGCTTGCCTGGTGTCATAGATGGGACCCTGGTTTCAGTTCTTAGTTGGAGAAGGAAAAAAAGTACACCTTTATGGAATACTGTCTTCTCTGATACTGCCAGGTGAAAGAAAGGTTAGTGTCAGTAACTATAAGGTGGTAACAGTTAATTGATTATAGCTAACACTCCTTGTGTTATGCCAAAAGCACCTCATGTATGAAGCATAATATTTTAAAAATCTATTACATCTAAAATAGAAGGGAAGGGGCTGGTGAGATGGCTCAGCAGCTTAAGCGCCTGCCCGGCAAGCGCAAGAGCCCGAGTTCGACTCCCGGATCCCACATACGAAAAAGGGGCCGGTGATATCACTCAGCGGCACGGGCGCCTGCTGGCGCGCGAGGTCCTGAGGTTGACCCCCCCGGTACCCACAAAAAAAAAAAAAAAAAAAAAAAAAATTAAAATAGAAGGGAAAATGTTTTTAAGCCCTGGCATTAATGAGTGAGAGCTGTTCATAATTAAAAAGTGATTCCTATATCCTGTTAAGCAATACCTTTTAGGGTCAGATATTTTAATTTTTCTCCATATGGTAGCAACTACTTCATTTTTCCCTTTCTGTAATTTCCCCCAGTTCCCAGTACCTCTCTTACTAAAGGAAATTCATCTCAAGGAAAAGTTTGCTTTAGAAGACTGGGTTGTAAAGTAGCCAGATAGTATAAATGGTGTTTCCCTTGGGCTCTGCTTTAAAAAAGAAAAAGAAAAAAAAACATAATGTCCATAAAGAACTGGTTCAGTTGTCTTCCTCCAGTTAAATGATCTGATTCTCGATGCTGTTTGTGTCATTGAAAGCTCTAGAAGGCCCACTGTTACTGGTACAGGGGATTCTGAAGGGAATTTGTAGGATTCCCAGCCCCTGAGATGTTTGTCTCCCAGCTTCCCAGCGTTTCTGTGACCCTGCCTTTCAGACTGGTGTGACCAGCCTTCCAGGCCTTCGACAGCAGTGCTTCTGTAGCAGTCTTTTTCCTTTGGAGTTTGTATGGCACTAGAGATTGCCTGTGGTAACCTATCTAGGTCCCTTAGAGGGTTTGAAATGATTGTCAGGGGCAGGCTTTGATTTGAAGGGATCTGTTAAAGCTGTTTATGAAACAACATCAACTAAGGCAGTGTTCAGGTAGTTACCTGTACTCTTCTAAACTTCAGTGTGTTGACATTGTTTCATCACTCCTGCCTCAGCCTCCCAATTACTGGATTTACACATGTGCGCCACCATGCCCAGCTCTGATATCGTTACATTCTGGTATCTTTGTACCTCCTAAGATGTCTCTTAGTCTGAACAAAAGTTGCCCTTGTTTCAATATCATTGGTTTATTAAACACAGCTGAATTTTGAGATTGAAAAATTGTTCACAGTTCTTAAAGAATATTTTAATTTCCTGCAGTATTGTAATTTCTCTGAATTTTGGCAACCTTTTAAAGATTTATGCTTTTAGGAAAGAGAGACTGGGATGGGGGAATAGGGAAAAGAAAGGGAAAGGAAAAAAAATTGTATTTATATATAAGATGGTTAAGATAGATGAACTACTAATTTTACTTAGTTCATTGAAGAGTAAGGTTTGTGCCAATAATGTTTGGACAATTGAATGCTAATATGTGGTACCCTGAATAACTAACTTAAAGATAACAATACGTAATGCATTAACCATTGTTACCCTATTATGTTGTTTTGAAATTTTGTTCTTTTTTGATTTGTTTTGTTTTGTTTTTTCTTCTCTTTAAAATAAAAAAAGAAAAATAAAAAAAATTTTAAAAAAAGATTTATGCTTTTAGTCTAATCAGAAAAGATACAAAAGTGTTTCTTGTGGCTTTTACAGTAATCTGGAGTGATAGAAAAGTACTCAAGTTGTCACTCAGTGCTGGGTACCACAAAATAGTTCTCCATAAATATTTATTAAAGTTATGAATATATCTCTTTATAATTTCCTCTTTTAACATTACTTGTAGTTTTCTCCCAAATTATTTCCATAAGAACCAAAACAATTTACTAATGCCAGTCCCAAAATGCCTCAAAGAAAACTGAATTTAATGAAGGGTATGGACAAAGCTAGGGATGTGGCTCAGTGGCAGAGAATTTTGGCTAACATCCACAAAGCCATAAGCTCAGTCCCTAGCACCATTAAGAAATAATTATTTTGAGACCATATATATGTATGTCGTATATATTCCTTTCTTAAAATTGGGAATACATTATTTACTATTTTCAGAGAAGCATGCCCCAAAATAAATTGGCTTTTAAAGCCAATTTATTTTTAAAAAAGTATTTTATGGAGTCTATGATTTTATAGTTGTTTTTTTAACTATGCTGATAGCATGACATCCTCGACATCCTCATTGGAAATCTCCCTGTGTGAGATCTGGCAGAATTGTCAGAGGAAACCATAGTTTCAGTTGTGTTAGAGAAATTACCTGTGCACTTGAATTCTGTCCTGATTTTCAGTTATTGCTGGCAGGGTTAAATATGGAGTGAAATATTGCTGTTTCCATTTTGTTCTTTTGCTAAAACAGAAGAGAGAATAGAGAGAAACTACTGACCTCAAAGGTTTTTAGAAAAAGAATACCAGTTCTTTCTAATTCTGGAGGCCTTGGTAATGTTAAGAACTAAAATTTTAATGTTTATGGAATACTTTGATGTTGGTATATAGTAATCTTAAAGCTATGCTAAAATGCACCTCTCATGTCTCCAAACTTCCTGCTTGCCTTTGTGACTACATCCTTCTCTTAGCCAAAATAACAAGCTAACTAGAATTTCACATTCAGTATCCTTCTCTGGCAGATGTCTTCTGGCAGACGCCTTCCTGCATTCATGAATTCCCTCTCAAGAAGCAAGAGAACACCTGCAGGAAGTGAATCAAGATGCAGAACAGAGGAGTAATCACCTGCTTTAAAAAATAAAGTACTGTTGAAAAGATCATTTCTCTCTATTTGTTCCTAGGTGTAAAATTTTAATAGTTAATGCAGAATTCTGTAATCATTGAATCATTAGTGGTTAATGTTTGAAAACACTCTTGCAATCAAGTCTGTGATGTATTAATAATGCCTTATGTATTGTTTGTAGCCATTTTAAATAGCATGAGCCATGTCCCTGTAGTCAGTAGGGGGCAACCTTGCTTTATTCATCCTCCATCTCAAAAAAAATGAATTTGGAATTAAAGATTTTAGTGTAAGATATAAAGCTGGTTATTTTAAAGGGGTTTTCTCAAAAGTTAATACTTTCGTTATGATTGCAATTCTGCTCATAATCCATATTTGCTGTTAAAATTAATCTAGAAATTTATTCCGTTGTACTATGTGTGAACACCTGGAAGCAAAATCATAGTGTGAAATACATTTAAGGTGTGGTCAAAAAATAAATTCTTGGGCCGGTGAGATGGCTCAGCGGCGTAAGCGCCTGCCTGGCAAGCGCGAGGGCCCGAGTTCGACTCCTGGAACCCACATACGAAAAAAGGGCCGGTGATATCGCTCAGTGGCACGGGGCGCCTGCTGGCGTGCGAGGTCCTGAGGTCGACCCCCGGTACCCACAAAAATAAAAAATAAAAAAAATAAATTCTTAATTGGTAAATAAGCATTAATTTTTTATAGTCTATATTCAAAATTTTACAGTACCTTATTGTTCTGTGGTATATACCTAAGGAATTCAGAAAGTGTTGTTACTGCATCAATAGAAAGGACAAAGACATATATAGCTTAATTACTAAAATGTAATTCTTGACAGTGTAATTCCTGGCACTCTGTATAATTAGAGTCCCAAAGGATTAGTAACTAGGAGCAAAGAAAGAATTAGCTTGGAACTTTTGAGATGATCCCTATCATACTGTACTACTTGCTTTTACAATGTGTTAGCAGAAACGATGAATTAGAAATGTAGAATGATGTGCTTTCTGCCCAAGTAGCAGTTCGCCTTGGTTTGCTAGATTAAAACTGTAAATATGACAGAACATTAATAAATGTCTCTTGTGTAGCGCCTTTTACTGTAGATTAGTGTTGAATTTTTTTGGTTTGCATTTATTGATTGCTAAAACAACTCCTAATCTTACAGAATCATTCGGTGAATATTAAAGAACTGATCTTGGGTCACTTTCTCCTTTATTTTCAGCATAGGAGGTTCCCTTCTTGCGTGTCCTACTCCATACATTCCTAAAAATGTACGTGAACATTGTTCTGCACAAGATAGGGATGAAAACAGGGAGGAATTGTGCAGACTTTAAATCGTTCTGGAATTCCTGATTGTGCTTTACTCTGTAGACGTGATCTTAACTTGCAGTGTTTTCTACATGTTCTCTTCCTTTATCCCTTTTCTTAGTTGAAAATAGCCCATGGGCCAGGTGTGGTGGCAGTGCACAGCTTTGATCCCAGCACTCGGAAGCAAGAGGATTGCCATGAGTTTGAGGCCAAGCTGGACTACATAGTGAGACCCTGTCTCAAAAAACAACAGAACAAAGAAAAGAAGAAAGCAAGCAAATAGCCTGTGGTTTGAGTCTTATGTTTACCCAATTGAGGCTAAAGATTCCTCACTTTGATCTCTGTTCTTGTTTGTATTAAATTTAGGGACCAGTGGTTCTTTTTTTTTTTTTTAATGCAGGTACTGGGAGTCGAACTCAGGACCTTGCACTTGCCAGGCAGGTGCTTATGGTCAGCCTGGACCAGTGGTTCTTAAAATGTGGACCATTTGATTTTTTTCCATATTCCATTTAAATTATATATAAAGAAAAAAATGCAGTAAGATAATCAAATTGCTTATACAGATCAGCGCTAGCTTGGCATGATAGCTGTGGATGTTCGTTAATCTGCTGCCTATGAATATCTGGAATCACATGACCATCCAGAGTCATGTAGGAAGTATTTTGGGGTATCAATATTTAATGCACAGAAAAGAAAGCTGTTGGAAAGCCAAACAGGAAAATCAAAAACCTCCTGGATTGATACTTCAGTGACCATTTCAACCAGTTGATTGTTAGAAGTAATAACGTAGTATATTCTTGCTTAAATGTTATTTGTAATAGAAAAGCCCTCTCCCCCCGGGGGGGGTGACCTTAAAACCTTCAGATTAGGCTACATTCCCAGCCCTTTTTCTCTTATTTTTTTAATGTTGAAACAAGATCTTGCTAAATTGCCCAGGCTGGGCTTGAATTTGTGATCCTCCTGCCTCAGCTTCCTAAGCAGCTAGGATTACAGGCATGTACCACTGTACCTGGCAGGATGGGGTTTTATGAAAGCCTCTGAAGATTTTTCTTTAAATTTTGAATTGGAAAGGGCCGGTGAGATGGCTCAGCGGCATAAGTGCCTGCCTTGCAAGCGCGAGGGCCCGAGTTCGACTCCCGGAACCCACATACGAAAAAGGGGCCGGTGATATCGCTCAGCGGCATGGGTGCCTGTTGGCGCGCGAGGTCCTGAGGTCGACCCCCCGGTACCCACAAAAAAAATTTTTTTTTTGAATTAGATTATACCTGCAGCAGAGCTTGGAAGTTTTCATAGCCTATAATACCAAGTTTCAGAATGAAAAGATCTCTAGCAATCTGAATAAATGTGGACACATAGAGCAGAGAGAACTATTTAAATTATCTTGCAGAACAAAATAGAAGGGTCCTAAATTCAATCTAACATTGTAAACCAGCTCTGTGTTTACTCTTTTGATCCTTGTCCCTTATTTGGTTTTTTATAATTAGTGAACTGAAATATTGGGGTTTACTATTAGTACACATTTAGTGATCCATTAGATCTGTTAAACATAAACCTATAGTATGATATGCTTTTAAAGCAGTCAAGTGGTGGCACACACTGTAATCCTAGCCCTCAGCAGGCTGAGGCAGGAAGATCTCCATGAGTTCGAAGCCAGCCTTGACTACATAATGAGCTCAAGGCTAGCCTGAACTACATAGCAAAATACTGTCTCCAAAAATAAAGGGTGGGGGGAAACGCGTGCACAAGCAGTCAATAAGATGGTTTCAAGTCTTTTGAGGTATGTAAAATTGGTACTGTACATTACCTAGACTGTTCGCTATTCAGAGAGAGAATATGCTATACTGTTACTTCTCATTTTTCTCTTCATTTTCTTCCCTTGATAGGATCTTCTTCTTGTTGAGATTAGGGTCTCACTATGTTGCTCAGGCTGGTCTTGAACTCCTGGGCTCTAGTCTGCTAAGTAGCTGGGACTGTAGATCCACACCACTGCATCTGGAATAGTTCATAGTTCACCCTTTCAAATAAAAGGTGTGTCTTTATAATAAATTACTTTGAAAGAAGATACAGAGGAACTTCTCTTACTTGCCTAAGGTTTTGGAATAAACTGGGTTGAATGCTGAGCTACAGGACATCTAGGATTTACCCACAATGAAAGAAGTCGGTGTCTCTTGTCTTTTAAATTGTGTTCAAAGGGTTTTATATAGCCAACCCCCCCGAAAGCTCTAGATTTTTTTATGTAGAAATAAAAAGGCACTATTAAAGTTTACTTATTGCTGAGTGTGGTGGCATAGTCCTATAGTCGCAGCACTCTGGGAGGCTGAGGCAAGAGGATGGAAAATTCAAGCCTAGCCTGAACAATTTAATAAGATCCTGTCTCGAAAAAACTTTTAAAGGGCTGGAGATGTAGCTCAGTGTGAAGGCCTTGGGCTCAACCCGGGGCGAGATTGGGGGGGTTGTTTATTAAGAACTAGTAAGCCAGGAGGCTAAGGCAGGAGAAGCACCTCAAATTCAAGGCCAGCCTGAACTACATAGCGAGACCCTGTCTCAAAAAGCCAGGGGAGGGCCGGTGAGACGGCTCAGCGGCTTAAGCGCCTGCCTTGCAAGCGCGAGGGCCCGAGTTCGACTCCCGGATCCCACATACGAAAAAGGGGCCGGTGATATCGCTCAGAGGCACGGGGGCCTGTTGGCGCGCGAGGTCCTGGGGTCGACCCCCCGGTACCCACAAAAAAAAAAAAAAAAGCCAGGGGAAAAAAAAAAAATTCAGAAGTAGTAAGATTAAGGCTGGGAGTAGAACACTTGCCCAGTATGTGCAAAACCCAGAGTTCAATACTCAGGGTTCAATACTGGAAAAAAAAAAAAAGAATAAATATCTTTGCTATTTTATTTGGAGTTTAGCAAAAGAAATGGCAAGATTTTTTATTTTCTTTGCAGTGCTGGGGATTGGACCTAGGGCCTTGCGCATGCTAGGCAACCGCTTTACTACTGAGCTATATCCCAGCCCAGAAATTTTGTTTATAAACAGAATTTTTAGTGAAATAAATATTTCCTTCCTTCTTTCACTTTCTTGTTAAGAATAAGTATATGATTTGAGCTCTGGCTCATCATGAGTGGTTAGGTGCACGAATGAAATTTCTTTTGGTCTTCACTATGGTCTCAAACTAAAATACACTTAGTTATACATTGTTTACATTTAATGGCTGAAATAAATGAAGAAATAACTGCGGATGTGGAGTATCAGGGCCAGCAGAAGTGATAACTCAGTTTGAGTGGTCGCTTGATGTGAAAAGGTTCTGGGGTGAGAATCAGCAAAAACAGACCCCAGGAATGAAGCCCTAGCTTCTGCCCACTCTTCCACTACCCTGACCTTTTTGAGGGCTGTCACAGTAGATATTGACATAAAATGAAAAACTGCCCCTAAATTCTAAAAAAACACCAGTAATCAAATTTTAACTTAAAGCATACAAAACTTGGCATAGAGCTGTACATTTACATAAATTAGCAGAGTATACTTTACCAAAAAAGTAATTTGGCCCCTACTGTTTACCCACTGTGGTTCTTGGTTAAATGTTAGAGGTCAATCTAGACAAGTCATGTGCGAAATGTAGTTTAATAATTTGTAAGTTCTACCAGTGTTTGTAGGTCCTTATTTTTCAGCTAGTTGCAATATTTTCACCTTTCAGGCTTTGTGAAGATTTGAGGAAATGAAGAGGGTATAATAATGTGAAATATTTCCATGGATGCTTTGTATATTTTTAAAATTTTATTTTGCATATTCTGAAGCCTAAATAGTATTTGTAGTTTATAAGGTAGATGAGGCGAATTGAATGAGAGCATTTATTAAGCCAGTATTAAAGTACTCTTGGTTTAACTTTCCCTTTGGCAGAGACCTGTATACTTTGCGTATATGTATAATCATACTCCTTTATATCGCCCACAAAAAGTGCTCCTCAACAAGCGGCTTATGAATATTGGTTATGTGTAGGCTCTACTACTTAGGTGGAAGACATCACAAATAAATACACCAGGAATTTCCAAAAGGGGAGAATTAAGTTTAAATTGAGAGTAAAAGAGGTTTTTAGGAGGAAAAGGTAGTTAGAGAAATTGGTTTTATGTCAGTCTCATTCTAAGAAGCTGTTTTATAGCCCATTTCTTTGTATCACCTCCAACTTTATGGCCTATAGAATGAACAGCTTTTATGAAAAATACGCGAATGGAGAGATGTCTTCCTGAGGCCAGTTTCCCTGTCTAAATCTGAAATAGTCCATTTACTGCATAACATTTTAGTCTCCTCACACATGCAATTTATCCTCAGAATTTGCCCCTTGTAGAATATGTATATTACTCAGGTTTTGGTTAAGGTTGATATTTTTTACTTAAAAACCCAGTTTTGTTTTGTTTTGTTTTGTTTTGTTTTGTTTTGTTTTGTTTTTCTTTACTAAAAAGCAGTCTTTTGATTTTGAGACAGATTAGTAAAACGCAGATTTAAATGCAAATCTGTTAGACCTGAAAACAGAATTTATAAAATGTAGAGGATTCTTTTGCATTCATGCAGAATTTCACCCAGGTCAGAAATTGAGACTGCAGATGTGTGAAATATACACCACCCAGCCTACTTTGTACCCTGTTTATCCTGCTCTAAAAGCATGTAAAGTAATTTATGGACTAGGGATATAGCTCAGGCGTAGAAGACACAAGGCCCCAAGTTCAATCCCCAGCACAGCAAAAATGATAATAGGGCTGGAGAACTGTATATAGTGGTAGAGCACTGGCCTAGCATGTATGAGGCCTGGGTTTCATCTCCAGCACCACAAAAACATCAACAAAAACCAATCATTTATGTGGGAAAGGAAATGTTCCACAAACTTTTTCCCATCCACAGCAGGTTTACAGATGCCAAAACTAAGGAGAATGGTAGAAAGATTAGTGCCAGAGGTCTAGAAAGAAAGCAGGATACATTTTTATTCTTCATTTGCTTCAAGGTTTAAAAGTGGTGTATACAGCCTAGGAAACAAGAAACCTAAAGGAAATCTCCACAGACAGTGTTAGGGTTTCGATCTAATATGTTCCCCTAAAATTTTCATGTGTGTGGAAGGTGATTGGGTGATGGGCTCACTATACTCATCCATGGATTCATCCCCGGGTAAGCCCCATAGCTGAATGTGCAGTTAGGAGGCAGGGTCTGACAGGAGGTACATCCCCTGGGGCATGAGCTGGAAGGTTGTATTCTTGTCCCGGGCCCCTCCCTTCTGTTTACTGGCTGCAGTGGGTGAGTACGTGTTCCCCTGCCATGCCCATCTGCCGTCATGTTTCTGCCTTGGAGCCTGCCAACCATGGACTGAAACTGTGAGCCAAAATAAACCTCTCCTTTAAGTTGGCAAATGTTGGGTATTTTGTCACAGGGATGAGAAAGTGCCTAAGAGACCGTGATTTCCTGACAAAGCATTATTAGAAAAAGTAGAACCAAGGATGCCTTCTAACTGCGAAACCCTGTATGGCCCTCGTGAAATTCATCCAGAATGCCAGGGGAGCTGCCATGATTTTCACCTTGCATAGTTAGGGTTTGTATTTATGTCCCCTGCTGAGAGCTACCTCCCCTATGTAAGCCATTTACTTCCTGAGCCAAGCACAGAAGATTGAAGCAACCTATTATCATAACTCAGCTAGTGCTACCCTTGTTCTGCATTTGTAGAACAGTCAGCAGTGCCTGCAATGTTCCTTAAGCGGGGTTTTAGAAAATTTTCCCATCTGCTTCCTGATTGCACATCTTTATTTTCACAGAACATTTCACAGTCCATATTTGGCAGGCACTGTTTAGATGTCATTGTGGTCATTTTAGTATGTTGGTTTTTTCTCCGATTACCAACGTTGAGGATTTTTACATATATGATTTATTTCCAGTTTATATTTTAACTGGAATTGCAGATAAGTTACAGATAGGTCATTTTCACCGAATCTTTTATTACTATCATGATTTGGTACTTTATGGTTTAGAATGTGCTGTGTATTTATGCTGTGTATAATAGAACATGGATGCCTAGTTACTGGTAGCATTGGTGGCCTAAAGATGTAAAATTAGCAGTGCATTCTTTTCTTGACTCTGACTGTCAAGCCCTATATCTGCGTACCCTTGGTAATGTGTGTGACAAAAATCTTTCATTCATTTTTTTGTATTAGTCATATATTTCATCTCTTGAGACTACACGTATGAAATAGGGTCTCCAACCTGTTTCAAGTCTTAAGCTTTTTTTGTGATTTGGCAGTTCCTAAATTTAGGTATTCAAATTAAATTTGTTTTTCCAGTACCCATCCCATTGAATTGTAGATGGTCAGACGTTGGTTCATCCGTAGGTCCATGGAGCCTCCAAAGAAGGATAAGGCTAGCAGGTAAGCACTCATCTTAATCTTCACTCCCCATAGGAGAAGACTGAATAGAACAAGCTTGAGAACATGTATACCTACCCTTATGAGTTAATTTTTCATTAGAATATTTTTATGACATTGATTATTGTGTAAGGTTACTTTGTTTGGAGGCTAAGGGCAAAACTCAGGCTCTGGGTTTAATCCCCAACACCACCAAAAAACAATTTTTAAAAAATTTTTTCTTCATATAGGTCTTGCCAAGCTTCCAGCCACAATATTTTCCTCTTCTGGGCCGGTGAGATGGCTCAGCGGCTTAAGCGCCTGCCCGGCAAGCGCGAGGGCCCGAGTTCGACTCCCGGAACCCACATACGAAAAAGGGGCCGGTGATATCGCTCAGCGGCACAGGCGCCTGCTGGCGCGCGAGGTCCTGAGGTCGACCCCCCGGTACCCACACAAAAAAAAAAATATATATATATATATATTTTCCTCTTCTTTATGGCAGGACTATGGGAAGGAATGTATACCCAGAGCAATGGGGAAAGGCCATAGAGAAATAATTTATAAATATTTGGCTAAAAGCAATTGTGGACTCTTCCTTGGAGGTCTTCAAGAACAGGGTAGATGTCAAATCTCTTCTGTGCGGAATGTTTTAAGGGGAAAGGAGAAGGAGTGGATTAGCAAGTCCCTTAAAGAGCCCCAAGAGTCCTAGAGGTTTGTATGTGGCCTGTGTCAGTGACAGATGGAACAGTAAGTTCAGCAGATGTCATGTCTGCTGTTCCCAGCTGTGCTTCCTTTCATGTGGCGACCTTCTGGGAGCACTGTCCTAAATTGTCTGCAAGAAAGAAGTATATCTAAGATTCTGGTAAACCTAATTTGGGCAGCTTATTTTGAAAGATCCAGTAATCCGAAAGAGTTGTGCTTTACCTAGAATTCTGTGAAGAAAGAAACCCACAACCACTCTAATTTCTGAAGCCATTTTCAAACCTTTGTTGATTCTGAAGGAATTTCAGGAATTTTGCTTTCCGTAATATTACCTTAAGAATCCTTTCCCGCTGGACATGGTAGCACATGTCTGTAATCCCAGCACTCCGGAGGCTGAGGCAGGAGGATCACTGCGAGTTCAAGGCCAGTCTGGGATACAAAGTGAGTTCAAGGCCAGCGTGGGATACAGAGTGAGTTCAAGGCCAGCCTGAACTGCATAGCAAAACCCTGTCTCAAAAAGACCAAAAAAAAAAAAATCCTTTCCCTAAGAGACTATGGAGGGGTTGGGAAGAGGAGGGCACCAGAGGAAATGAAGCCAGACTTGTTGAGAAACAAGGACTGATGGGGAAGGCAGCACAGTAGCATCTTTTTTGCTCCTTTAATCCTTCAGACTCACAGGATAAGATTGCCAGTGAGGGCAGAGATATAGCTCAGCAGCATGGTGCCTGCCTGGCAAGTGTGAGGCCCTGAGTTCGATTCCTGGTTCCAAAAAAAGATTGCCAGCGAGTTAACAAGACCCTCTATAAGGAGAATCAGCATCAATTGCAGAGTGACTAAGGATTTTTAAAAATTCTTTATTCAGGTGACGTTTTTAGGTATATGCGTATGTTTCCAAGAAGTGTTTGAATATCCAGTTCTTGAAAAGTGGTTGAGAGGTTTTCTTTACAAAAAAGAAGGAAAAAAAGTGTCTTTGAAATTCCAGAGACTGGGGCTGGTGAGCTAGCTCAGCGGCGTAAGCGCCTGCCTGGCAAGCGCGAAGTCCTGAGTTCGACTCCCTGTACCCACATACGAAAAAAGGGCTGGTGATATCGCTCAGCGGCACGGGCGCCTGCTGGCGTGCGAGGTCCTGAGTTCAACCCCCAGTACCCACCAAAAATAAATAAATAAATAAATTCCAAAGACTGTTTCTCTGCCACTGCAGCTCTTATGTGAAAGCATGATGAACTAAATTTACCAGACTCTAGTTTAAACTTTAAAAAAACAAAACAAACT
The DNA here is from genome assembly GCA_028451465.1 of Erethizon dorsatum. Classification (NCBI taxonomy): domain Eukaryota; kingdom Metazoa; phylum Chordata; class Mammalia; order Rodentia; family Erethizontidae; genus Erethizon; species Erethizon dorsatum. Next base: position 68,750,524 of record CM051838.1, read on the forward strand.
CCAAAAGATTAATGTATTTTATGGTGGCATTTTTATACAAGTGACTCATTGCTAGAAGTATATTGGCCATTTTAACATGCAGTCTGATCTTTCAGGAGGAAACATTTAAATTCTCAGTATAGACACTGTATTTGGGACTAATTGTGTTTGTGCCTTGGTGCTAATCTCAATCATGTCCACATTAGGTGCTTGTTTCCAAATAATACCTGATCCGTCCAAAAACGGTATACTAAAACTTGTCATTAAAAATATATCAAGTTTAATAGCAAGCCATGGATATTTTTACTGCCCTTTATTTATTGCTGGGTATATTTTATTAGAAGGAAAGGTAAATAAATGTGTTTTGCAGAAAATATGTAGTGTGAGCCACCAGTAGCAATTACTGTTTTTTAACTAGATGGCGGAGCGTTTACACACTAAGTTTATTGGTGACCTTCCCATAAAAATTTTTAGGAACCCAGGGCTAAAGAGAGGTCATGAGTTTGTTCAAGCTGGCCCTCTAGGAAACTCCTTTGGCAACATAGACTGCTGAAGAGAGGCCAAGAAATGTTCCCTACATTTTCAAATCCAAGTGGTGGCTTCGCCTCCATCTGTGCTGTTTTGTTCCCCTCAGAAAGAATTATAGGTGAAACTTGGATTGTCGCTTGCATTAGCAGTGATTTGAGTTCTACTTTTGAAAAACACACTTTCTATATATCATAAATAAATGTGCTCTGACTTCTTAAATATAGTTATTCAGGGCCTACATTTGATAAGTTAATTTTTATTAGCTGATTAGGATATGAGTGACCTCTGAGGGATAATATAGTGTGCACAAAGGTTTATACAAGATAGCTGTTGGCTACAGGAGGTTCTGGTCTGGGGAGGGAGTTGAGCAGAACATAAAGTAGTTTCCTGTCCAGGAATCTTAATGCATTAAGTATGTTTCTCTGCCTTATTTGCATAGTAATAGAAGTTTTTTTTAACACTTCTCAAGCCATGATTACCTGCTGTTAATTTAGTTTTTGCCTAAAGAGCTTCATAAAACCCTAAACCCTCAAAAGAGGGAGAGGTTAGCTGGTGTGGTAGTGCACCCTTGTAATCATAAGAGATGCTGAGGCAGGAGGACCACAAATTGGATCAGAAGTTTTGAGCCAAGCCTGGGCAAAGTAGCCACTTGGTGAGACCCTGTCTCAAAAAATTGTAAAAAGAGGCTGGGAATGTAGGTCAGTGCAGAGGCCCTGGGTTCAATCCCCAGTACTGCCCCCCCAAAAGAGGTTACTGCCACCTGAAGAAACCACCCCAGAAAGGGCTAGGAGGACAGAAAGGGCACATCTCAGGGAAATGAGGCTGGGACCTGACAACGAGCTGCCAAGAGAAGATACAGGAACCTGCTAGTTGCCTAGGCCTTGACCCCTCACCTCCCAGCTTCCTAGCTGTGGAATCTTGGGGCATTCACTTGCCCTGTCCAAGCTTTCCAGTCTGTGCGCCAGAATATTTTCTCATGGGGCTGTTTTAAGTTCTTAGTAGGATAATGTAGGTAAAAGTCCTGGTATATAGAGGATAGCTTTGCAGCTCTCCAACCAGCTACAGCATTAATCCAAGGGTAGGACATTAAAAGCCTGAACCTATAATTCAAACCCAGGGCATTCATTTCCTTCTCAGGACCACATAGCTTTCATAAACCCTGCCTTTCATCATTCCTTCTTCCTCAAGGCTGTCATTAGACCATCCTGATAAAATCAAACCATTCTTGGGCCGGTGAGATGGCTCAGCGGCGTAAGCGCCTGCCTTGCAAGCGCGAGGGCCCGAGTTCGACTCCTGGATCCCACATACGAAAAAGGGGCCGGTGATATCACTCAGGGGCATGGGTGCCCATTGGCGCGCGAGGTCCTGAGGTCGACCCCCCGGTACCCACAAAAAAAAAAAAAAAAAAACATTCTTTTCTTCCTCAGTTCTTACAGCCTAGATGGTAATATCACTAACTCATATACGGAGTCCACCAAAAAAATGTATGCATACTTCAGGAAAAGAAAAACTTGAAGAAACATTTTAATACTAAATTTATTGAGACATCATGAGATTAATACAAGTTACCTTTAGCCTCTACAGTTATAAGAGGTGCTCATAGTGCTCATTAGCTTTCAGACATTAATACAGCAAACTGCTTCTTCGGTAACCTTGGTCATTGAGATCACTGCACATGCATTTTCAATTTCTTCCGTAAGTGCTGGCAGTGTAGTGGGTTTTCTGCAATATATGGCACCCTCTAGAGTCCCTCATATGAGGGTAACACCATCTGTTGAAAAAACATCATACTGTTTCTTTTCCTGAAGTGTGTATACATTTTTTGGTGGACTCTATTGTTCATTTGATCTTCACAGATTACTATGAAAGAGGTTATTTCATGTTCTATACTACCAAGCAGGTAAAGCCCCTTCCCCTGGCAAATACTTTTTTAATAATCATTTCAAAACACTATAAATCCAATAAACTGTGATGTGCATTGCCTTTCCTGAGTTCTATATGCTGAAGCTGTAGCCTCCTGTTTGTCTTAGCATTTGTGTTACAAGATTTGCCATATATACTATATTTGTGTGGATTTAGTTGTGTTACATCACAAGGTTTGCCATACATACTATCTTTGTGTGGATTTAGGTCTTCAAAGCATCCTTTGAACTTGTTATCCTTTGCTTGTTTCTTTCTGCACTTGCCTTAAATTCTCTGCTATTTTCTCTGCTCCTCACACATCTTATTTGCCAATCTCTCTCCACCTCTGTACATTATTGCCAATGCTTCTTAAGTTATTCAGTTTTGTTTTTTCTTTTTTCTCTGTCTTATCCCACCCTAAATTCCTACACAGCTTTAGACAGGGCCACTTAGACCTTTCTCTGTACCTTCTCTGGCTGTCTGAACCCTTCACTTTCTGTCTGCCTTCATCATCCCACTTGGTCCTACCCAACAGGAAAACCAGATGCTTTATTTTTCTTCTGGAAGGCCTCCAAGTAGCTCTGAATGCCCGTAGGTAGATGGGCCTAGCCCATGGGTCTGTGCCCCCCTCTACACCCTGCAAATCCAAGCTTGCCCAGGTGTGACCTGCCTGTTTCCTCTTCGTTTAGGACCTGGGAAGTTTGCATGTATATGGCCTTTATCACAGTGTTTGCAGCCTTACCTCCACATGCCCTTCTGTGCTATATTTTGGCTTGGTCCTTAAACAGAAGACGGGGGCACCCTCTTCACTGTTCGTCCTCAGTATATATGACCTAAATGACTTCCTCAGAGATCTGTGGCAACCTCCAGGCCTTTATAGAAACCACCTGAGTTAGCTAGCCTCAAGAGCAGAACTCCTCTGTGCTTCTGAACAGCCTCTCACAAAATGCTACAGCTGCAAGCTGAGAGTGGCCGTGCACATCTGTAATCCCAGCACTGTGGTAGGCTGAGGCAGGAAAATAGCAAATTTGAGCCTAGCCTGGGCAACGTGGTGACTTAGTGAAAACTTGTCTCAAAATAAACAGTTAAAGTGCTAGGGATATAGCCCAGTGTGAAGGCCTTACATTCATTCGCCAGTACCACAAAAAACAAGACACACTGATAAAAACACTATGATTTTGTAATCTTTTAATTGAAAACATCTTTAACTATTAAGTGTAATAAAATATCTGTATGCAAATATGTGTGTGTTCAACCTGTATAGTTACTTGTGTTATCATTAATAGACCTAAGTAAAGCAATTGAATATCTAAATAAGTTTACTCAATAAAAGTATTTTATCTGCTTTATATATTGAAATGTCAGTAAGAGATTTTGTTTACAGAAGGGTCCTGCAGCTGAAAAAGATTTGAAAACTACTGCCCTAGGCGCACACCGCCACCCATCTCACTAACTGGAACTGTTAGGCCGTCATGCATCTATCCTTCCTTGATCTTACAAAGGTTTCAAAAATACCTAAAGTTAGCTGAGTGTGGGGTGGTGCACGCCTGTAATCCCAGCATTCGGGAGGCTGAGGCAGAAGGATTGCCGTAAGTTCGAGGCCAGTTTGGGCTCCATAGTGAGTTCAAGACCAGCCTGAACTACATAGTGAGACCCTGTCTCAAACAAAACAAAACAAAACAGAACACTCTGATTTTACACGTGCGCACACACACACACACACACACACACACACACACACACACACACACAGTCATCTTAATTCCAGTGCCTCCAAAAATCAACTACCATTCCTTTTCACTCTCAATTTTGTGAACTTACCATTTTTACACACTATTGCACTGGTACACTAGTAAAGTCCAGTGAAATGGGCCTCTTATTAAGCCATTCTGCTTATATCAGACAGTAAATTTCTTTATAGTCCTTTTGCTGAACTGGAGATTATCTTGTCTTTTTCTGCTTTTCAACTAGTTCTGACAAATCCTAAATGATGGTGGTTTTTAAGCCAGCGTCTAATACCTCTTCTTTCATTTTTGTTTCACTGCTAAAGAAAATGACTAGAGTCTTGCAACAATTACAACAAAGGCTTCCAATACCTGTGGTCTTTCATCCATAGGATGTCTGATAGAGACCCAGTTTCTTATATCAAAATACTTGATGCCAGAGGTGAAGCCTACAGTAAATTGTAATTATTGTGTTAACAAGTGTTTGTCATAAATAGATGGTAATGGGTATCCTCTATTGATCATTTACCATGTGCTAAGAACCCTGCTTGATTCTGTACAGACATTATCTCATTTAGTCACCTCCCAACCTTTTGAGATAGGTAGTACTGTTGTCCTCATACTGAAAAACAGGCTCAGGGATGGTAACTGACTTGCTCCTTTGAAGTATGAACTCTAAACAGCAATGCAACACATCTCTCATGAGTGTGCACCTGCTTCTGTTTCCTCTGCATTTGCCTCTCGATCCACACGTGGTGGAGAGGGTGGTTTGCTGGGCATTGAACCCAAGGTTTTGTGCATACTGGGCAAGAGCTCTAGCACTGAGCTATATCCCCAGCCACCATCCCCCTTTTTGAGACAGGGTCTACTAAGTTGCTCAAGCTGGCTTTGAACTTGGGATCTTTTGGCTTTAGCTCCCACGTAGATGGGATTACAGGTACGCTGTACTGTACCTGGCTTGGTCTTGCCTCCCCTCCCCTCCTTCTGTCTTGTACTGGAGATTGAACCCGGGACTTGGCATTTGCTAGGCAAGCACTCTCCCATTCAGCCATTCCCCCAGCCCTGGGTTCATTCTTTTAACACTGTTCTCCCCCAGGACTCCCTCTGTTGGAGTTGGGAAGGGGACTTTAGGCTGGGAGCACAGAGCATCCACCTTGAGATGTCCTCTTAACCTGGCAAGTTCTCCATGAAGGGGCTCCCACCCTGCCTCATCAGTGTGCCTCCCCATCCCCTGTGCCACCAGCTTGTACCACTGAGTTGGTTTTTATTGTTTCATTCAAGGCCAATGGGGCAGGCATAGGTAATAATCTAAACTTTTTCTCACTGAAGCCCAAATGAAATGATTTCTTGCAGGTTCTTACAGCTAACACTATCTCTCAGTTAAAATGACATCTTTCTTATTCTCAAGCAAAATGACACCTTGAGACAGGATTTCAATACTTCAAATAATAGCTGATATTTATTAGCATTTCCTGTGTTAGATGCTGCTATAGGTCTCTTCATACCGAATTTCCTAATCTACAGTTCCACAGCAACAGTGCTGTTAGCCCCATTTACACAAAGGCAGCTGGCGCTCCAATCCAGTAACGGGGAAGGTCACACAGCGGATAGAGCAAGAATCCAAACCAGGGCCTCTTGACTAATTCTTTTCCCCTGCCCCTACTTTTTGTTTATATCATGTTTATTATGGAAACATTTCAATTCTAAGTTTTAAAAATATGTCTCCTGTCAACAGTGCTAAATCTAGAGTGCTTTTTCAACATCAATTCTAATCTGTAAAGAAGTGATCCTTCATGGGAAGAGTATACAGACTGGTCTAAAAACATTCTTGGGGCTGGTGAGAGGGCCTGCGTTCGACTCCCGGAACCCACAAAAAAAAAAAAAATTCTTGTCTTTGTGTCAGAGAAGAGTGAAACTGCCTAATTGATTCATGCATATTGAGTTATTCATAGAAAAAAATTAGCTTTAGAGAATTCATGGTGACTGTTATTAGTCTCATTCTTTCAAATTGAACTTTTAAAAAATACTCAATATTTAGGTCAAGATCTGTCGCAAACCTGAGAGGAAACAATTCACAGCCTCTTACTATCCTTTCATATACTTCCCCACAGTTTAGTGAACTCCCTAATCCGGAGCTCTCAGGCTTTTAACAAGCACCTAGCTGGCCTGGGCATCTTGTTAAAGCACAGACCTGTTTTCCAAGGTGAGGCCTCAGCTTAAATCCTGCCTTTGTAACGAGGTTCAGGGACGCCTTAGGAACCAAATTCTGATAGGCAAGGCTGTCTTCCTCATTGATACTCAAATTCAAACTCGAAAGTATAACTTTACAAGTTACTTAATTACTCAAAAAGCCAAAATTCAAATAGTCCTGAAAAAAATAACCTGTGTCCTGAGGCCCCAGGGCAGCCTGATTTTCTTGTCGTCCATCGGGTTGATCCTGACTTTTCGGTTACACCGGGGCACGCACATAACCTCACAGGCTCCCCTCCTTGGTAACTTACGAGTCACATTCATCCCTGTCTAGTGTGACATGGGTGGGTGTTGGCTTGAGCTGACCAACGTGTCCTGCTTGGATGATCTACAGTGAATTTTCTAGAAAACTTTCTAAATCTCCATTGTTAAAGAGACATTCATGAGGTGGGTAGAGGGCAGGGAGAAAGATTCAGAGCGGATGAAGAATTGAACATCAGCTTAGTCCTGCCTGCATGCTTTTTATCTGATAAAGCACAGGAAGAGTTTGCCTCTCTCTCACCCCCACTTCTACCACTGTGAGCTGCAGCCAGGTCCAGACTGGACCCTGAGGGCAGTTGTGGATGCTCACAACACAAAAGCCTTCTTGTTTGCCTAGGGGTCTATCAGTGTTTAAACAGAAATGGCGGAAGCACAGGTACACCCTATCAGCAGCTTATCAGGCGCAGGCTTTTCCGTGTACACGTGCCAGTCACTTGAGTTTATCCAGCTCCATCAGCACCAAGTTAGGAAACAAGGCCAGGCTGTACTGTGCTGAGAGCAGAGGGAACAGGCCGGTGTCTGAGTGTAAGCTTGTGTTTGGGACCTCGGGCACTTATTTGCCTGCTACTCTTGTGCAGAAGGCTGTGATGGCCTTATTGAGAGGCACCCACAGAGAACCAGTCTGGTTTGGGAATGAAGCCAGAAGGCAGAACTCCAGGGTTTGGTGGGGAGAAAGTAGATGGAGATACCTCTTGTGCCACTGTTTCTCCATCTTAGTTTACCAGATCGGTAGTCAGTATGGGATGTGGTTAAAAAAACTGGCAACTGGAGATGTGGGGGCCTATAAACATCTTAAAATTGTGTGCAATTTGGCATGCAAATGTGTCTCCCTGCGTATTTGTCTGGGTGAAAATCTGTGACCCAAAGGGCTAAATGTTCCTGTACTATTTGAGTAACTTCCCGGAAGATAATCTTCAGGGAACGAGGCAGGTGGGTGCCTACTTTAGAAATGACTCTTTTGCTGTTATAATCACTCCTACTTTCTAAGACCTTGCTGTATGCCAGGTGCTGTGCTCAACATCTTATAAATATTATTTAGTTCTCAGAACAATCTTCTGAGATAGGAGTTTTTATTTCTATCCTACAGGTGAAGAAACTGAGTCTTAAAGAGTGTGATTTGTGTCATGCATGATGGCACACATCTGTAATTCCAGCATTCTGGTAGACTGAGGCAGGAAGACTACAAGTTTGAGCCTAACCGGGGGAACTTAGTGATCTAGCAAGACCCTGTCTCAAAAAACAAAACAAAACAAAAAACCAGCTGGGGATTCAGCTCGATACAAAGACCTTGAATTCAATCCCCAGTACTTCAAATTAATTAATTTTTAAAATTAAAAAGTCATCACAAGTGCCTGCCTGGCAACTGCAAGGTCCTGAGTTTGATTCCTGGTACCAAAAAAAAAAAGTCGTGATTGGCCCAGGATCACAGAATTAAGTAGCCAGTAGAGGCAGGATCCGAACCTTGGATTTCTGATTCCATAGCTCTTAGCAGTGAGGAAGTCTGTCTCGGGTTTCCATCCACATTGGTTAAATTAAGTAACTGGCTCAGAAGGGGGTACACAGCTCTTTTTCCCAATCTTTGCCCACCTACAAACCAGCTTCGTGAAATTCACCCTATTTATACATCACGTGTACCATTAAGTTATTAAATTAGTTAAATTGACTACTTATTTTCATCCTAAACATTATCCCTGAAATGTGCCAATTTTGTTTTTCATGAATTCACACTAGGTAACCATTAAAGTGAAAAATGTATACCTAACATCATTTAATGTGTATCCCTGGCTTAATACCAAACTTCAAGAAACTTAATGTAAGGTTTAGAGGCTGCATGCCTGGGTTCCAGCGGGATTGTGGGCAAACAAATCACTCTCACTTCCTACCGCCCACTTGCGCCCAGGAGCAGGCCAGGGTGTGGCAGATGCTGAGAGCCTCCAGGCAGCGAGGTTGCCCAGGGAGTGCACTCTTCTGGCAGAGACTGGGCCTGTATCTCTCAGAGCCTGTTTAAATTACTCTTAGAAGGCAAAGGCTCCAAGAAAGAGATCATTACTGTACTTGCCTTGAGGTGAGTGAAGATCCCAGGGACTGGAGCAGAATCTACACAGAAGCTCTGTGCTCTTGCCTGGGAGATGTGGCTGGGATGCTGGGGGTTTATGGAAGAGCTGGCTGTGCCAGGGGCAGAATGGGGAAAGTAAAGGGGTTCCACCTAAGATGAAAGGAACCTCCAACTAAACTTCATTTGTTCCCATTTCCATTCTTACCAAATGTTCCTCCTTAAATCCCATCCCCTCTGGGGGATAAAGGGAAATTGGGAGCCCTATTGTCTGAAATCGTATGTGCATTTGACCTACATTACTCTGCCCTTAATACAGACGGCTAAGGAATAATTCCTAATTTCCTGACTTCACTGTTATTCCAAAATGTGCTAAGACCCTCAGTAACCAAGCACCCTCACCCCCTGCCTTCCAATAAATTTGCATTTTACTTGTTAAACTTCCCAGTTTTGGACTTAAGCAACTTTATAATTTGGCAAGTTGCATAAAGGATAGCAACATACTCATGCTCAGGGAACAGATTCCTGCAGTCTGTCCTCTTGTACCTGCCTGGAGAAATCAAGAGTGGAAAAGGTTCTGAGGACCAGCTGGAAATTGGATCTCTCTGACGAGGCCCACGTGTAGCTGTGACATTCGTCTGCACCACAGCTGAGCTGGTATCTTGATTATCCCAAAGACAGCCTCTTGGGCTGTTATTGTTTCATTACTAAGATATTGAATAAATCTGCAGAGAAAGAAGGAACGAACAAGACAGAGGGAGACAGGTGGCCTGCTTTTTGGATCAGACTCAGTATTTAGATTTCTGACTGTCCTCATCCTTGTGATTCGGCAGTAGCTGACCTGTAATCCAATTGTGCTGGTCTTTCTCTACTGTCTCTGCCCCAAATGGCTTGGCCTGGCCAAGGACTCCTTTTGAAAAGGCCTCTCACCTGCCTCAGCATCCTAGCCCATCCTCCAGGGCTGTCCCTCCTCTCCACCAGAAGCTTGAGCTGGAGTCTGTGGGCAGCCCGGCACAGATGGAATGCCGCCCGTGGCAGGAGATCCCAAGGGAGATAAAAAGCACATCTCTGACCACTTCTTTACCAAACAGACCCAAGATGTGTAATTAAAGGCCCTGGGACTCTGCTAGAAATAGGTTTAAACTTGAGGTAATCCCTTCTGGCACTTCCTCTTCCTAATAACCATCAACAAAAATCAAACAAATCCACCTGGCTCCAGTCAGTGAGTCTGTAACCAGCAAAGGTCAAGGGAGGAGCGATAAGAGAAGAAAGCTACCACAGACCGCGCGTTACTGGAAACACATGTTGGGACGCGTTGGTGAGCGACTCCTGCCGGGTCCATCCTGGCACTGGGATGGGCCACTGTGCTGTGGAGATGCGCTGTCCCTGACTCTGTGAAGCAACGCCAGCCAGTGTGGCCACCTGGGAGGGAAGGCGCATCAGAGATATCACATGTGCCATATACCCTCCCCTTTCCTCTCTGGGAAATGTGATTGAGGGCACAGAAGATATGGAGGTAAGGCAATTCTTAACATTCTTTGAATTAATTTCCCCCATCTTCCCAAAAATAATGCACAACCGTACTGAAAATGCTGATAAGCAAAACGAAGCATAAAATAATTACCTCTAACCACCAAGTATGGTGGGACATACCTGTGATCCCAGCTATTCAGGAGGCTGAGGCAGGTGTATCGTGAGACTTGGTAACTTAGACCCTGTCTCAAAATAAAAATTTTAAAAGGGCTAGGGATGTAGCTCAGTGGTAGGGCACCTGCCTAGCATGCAGAAGGCCCTCAATTCAACCTGCAGCATAACACACACACACACACACACACACACACACACACACACACTCTGCCCTTATTCCAGTGTGCAGTGGTTACCATTTTGGTGTATAGGTTACCAGTCTTTTTTTAGTGCATGCATGTGTATATAGGTGTGAAATGCATAAACACATCTAGGGAAATGTTTTTTGTTATACTTTCAAGCTGCATTACACTGTTTCACTAGTAAGCTTACACTACTGTCACAAAATGAGTAGACGGGGGGGTTCAATAGAAACTTACTTTCTCATGGTTTTGGAGGCTGGAAGATCAAGATCAAGGTGCCAGCCACTTTGGGTTCCTGGTAAAGACTCTGGTCCTGGCTTATAGATGGCATCTGGGTTATCATGTCCTCACGTGAAGAAGAGGGAGCCCTGAACCCCACGCCGATGACCTCATTTAACCTCTATCACCACCTCACAAGCCCTGTCTCGGTCACGTGGGGATTAGAGCTGTGCAGCATGTGAATTCTGAGGAGACACAGTTCAGTTCAAAGCAACCTTACAAACTCATTTTAGCTTGCTTTCTGTTTCATTGAATTTAATTTGGATCTTTTTTTTATAATCCTGTGTCACATCATTTGAAATGGCTGGGTTGTACTCTATCGCCTGACTACACATTAATTCACTATTGCTGAATGTTTGGGTACTTACCATAGCCCTGCCATGGTTAACCTTGATTGTCAGCTTGACTGGCTCGAGAGACACCTAACAGATTAGTAAAGGACTCTTCTGGATATGCCTGGGTGGGTCATGGGAGTGTGAGCTTGGGGACGGTACAGTATCTGGTCCCTGGCCCCTTCCTCTCAGGCTCTTCCGTACTCTCTGCTTCCCAGATGCCATGAGTTGACGCCCTTGCCCTGCCACGCCCTTCCACCTTGATGTTCCTGCATTGGAGCCAGCTGACTATGGACCGAATTATCTGAAACTTTGAGCCAAAATAACCCCCTTTTCTCCTTCAAGCTATGAATGTCAGGCATTTTGTCCCCACAATGAAAAACTTACTAAAACAGTCCTCTTGCCCCATTAACCTGTCATAGAAACATCCTGATTATGGGGACAAATGGGATTTTGGCCGAAAGGGCGGGTGTGCAGTGGCTTGAGCTGGCTCGAGTGAGCTCGGCAGCTCCTACAGCCACTTCCAGGGCAGAGACTTGAGTTTCTTAGAGACAGCTGAGTCGTCTCTAGATGCCTGAGGACCTTGAGGACAATGGGGGGGAGGTTTCAAAGCCAATTAGGTCCCTCCTTGGTGCCGAGGAGAGGGCTGACACAGAAGCTGAGGAGGTCAATCAGGATGATACGGCTTATGGAGTGTGGTTTACAGAGGGCAGTGAATGCAGAGCTGAAAGGAGTTTTGAAGAACAGAAAGTCTTCACTCCCTTCCTGGTGTCTGTGGCCCTCTGGGTCCTAGTGGTGATGCCCTGCCAGACGAGGGTCATGATAGTTGGATCTAGTACACTTGGCCACTAAGATTAAGCAGGCCACCTATCTGTTCTCCCATGTGTTCTGTGTGGTATTGGTAGCAGGGGCATTGCAGTGAGAGAAAACTGCAAACTTGGGAGAGGGTTGCATGTGTAGAAGTGTGAGCTGCTGGCCCAAGGCCACACAACTGAGATGGTAGAGCTGGGCTCTATCCCAGGTCCCCCACACCAGAGCCTTCTTCAAACCATCGCACCATACTGCCTTGTTATGGTACATTTATGAAAGCTTCCTAGTCAGGAAGTGTATGAATCACCTTTTTATTACTGGGACAAAATAACTGACATGCACAACTTAAAGGAGACAAGGTTAATTTTAGCTCATGGTTTCAGAGGTTTCAGGCCATGGCTAAGACAAATATCATGGCAGAAGGGCAGGGCAAAGGAAAGCTGCTCACCTCAGGGCAGCCAGGAAGCAGAATGAGAGGGAAAGAGCCAGAGAAGAAAGGGCCAGGGGCCAGATAAAGCCCCCAAGGGCACACCCCAAGGGACTCCCTCCCTCCAGCAAGGCTCCACCTCCTAAGTTTCATTACCTCCCAGTAATGCCATCAAATTATGATCTTACCAATGGATTAATCCATTGATGGAGTTAGAGCTCTCATAATCCAGTCGCTTCCCAAAAAGCCCCACCTCTGAACACAGGAGACTTTGGGGGGACAGTTTATTTATTTATTTTTTGGTACTGGGAATTGAACTCAGGACCTTACGATTGCCAGGCAGGTGCTGTGCCACTGAGTTATATCCCCAGCCCTGGGGGACATTTTAGATCTAAACTGTAACAGGCAAGTTTATATATAAGACTTAGTTATAGTCAACAGTACAAAAGAAGGTCACTGCAGAAAACACCACTGTTCGGTGGTATTTAGACAATAAGCTTTGCCAAAATCTTGATGGGGCAGGGTGAGGGCAGGTCCTGGAAGCATTCTTGTCAGAATAGTTTCTAGGAATTTGTCACAATGGGAAGCAGGACTAGTGGGGATACATTGAGTGCTGGCATCAGGATAAGACATAGCTTTCGATGTTTGTATTTTGAAATGACTTTCTTAGTTTGAGTATGTTGAAAGAATATTGTAGGAGAGAAAAAGAACTGTCATCCTCTCGCCCATCTCAAGGTTCATGGCTGAGACCCCTGTAACAAAAAGTAGATGAACAAGAGATAATCATAGCAAATTTATGTAACCAAAGCGTTAGCATGGGAGCCTACTGAAATGAAGAAGCAGACTCGGGGAAAACTGTATTTTTATGGCAAGTCATGTGGAAGTCTGACTGGAGGATCAGCAGATACAATATAAGGCCAGGAGCTAAGAGGTTTTGCAAAGTCTGTGTATTTGGATTCTTACTGGCCTTGCTGTGAAACATTCCTTTGCTCCAGGGATGGGGCGGGACATCTGTCACATGAAGGCCTAAGAGACGTGGGGTGGGACGAGGGTAGTGGGGAGGCCTTCCTGCTTCTCCACTTCTCCACTGAGATTTTCTCAGCTGGAAATGCTCAAGTGTGCAAGGTGTTTTAGGGTCGCATGTCCTGGAGCCCACCGATGGAGATGTGTAACCTCATAACTGTTGGATCTAATCTGAGTAGACTTTCCAGAAAGTTGGAGCATAGTCTTAAAAAACAACCAACCACCAAGGATAGAATTCAAGTGTTGCGCTTTTCAAAATTTTTTTCAGCTTCAAATTTTCAAATATACTTTTGCCATAGATGCTAATAATTTTAGCCTAGTTGACCAAAATGAAATAAGGCTTTGGAAGGGAATAATGTATTTTGGTAATACTAGGATTTTATAGGATCCCCAAATGGTATCAATGAAGAGTTTAGTATACAATGAAAAAAAGAAAGAAAAAGAATCATTACAGCCAAATCGGAGCTGGGAAATCATCTCAATGAGAGAAAAAGGAAAAACGTGGCAGCGAGCAGCCTGCCTACCCTGAGAACAAAACCCAAGAGGGCAGGAATATTTCCTTGGGTACAGAGTTCTTGCTGAGCTCTCATTTGGCCCATTTGCCCCTTGATCAGAATAGCAGTTGTGCCAGGACTGCAGGGTCATGTGGCTGCGAGGGGCACTCGGGGAAAAAACCCACGTGTTGGAGGCTGTGTGCCAGGAAAGTGGCCTAGCTGTGTGTCATGTCATTGTCCTGCCACAGCCTAGAGGACTTGCTGAGGGAGAGGGAGGGTTTTAAAAAATGCCTTTAGCCCCAATTAGCTTTTTGAAAGACTTAGGCAAAATGAAGAGTAGAGAAAAGGTCAGATGACAATGTATGAACAGATTCTTAATATTTTAAGAAATTATTTATCATAAGTGGTACATGCCCATAATCCCAATAGTCTGGGAGGCTGAGGCAGGAGGATCATGTGCTTGAGCCCAGCCTGTGTCCAAATAAATAAATGGCTAGGGATGTAGCTTATTGTGAAAGCCCTGAGTTCAATCCATATTTATAAAATGTTTCAAATCAAAACAGAATAGTAGTAGTATAATGACTGCCCACTGCCTAAATTTATACATACATTTTTATAACATAAAATTCACCATTTTCAAGTACATAGCTCAGTGGCATTAAGTACACTTGCAGTACAGGGCAACCATCACACCATCTGCCTCAGAAAGCATGGTCCTGTCTGTACGTCTGTGCGCATTCACAGTAACTCCCTGCTTACCTTCCCCCAGCCCTGGCAACCACTGTTCCATTTTCTGGCTGTATGAGTTTGACTATTCTAGGTACCTGATGTATTTACCCCCTAAAAAACTTAACAATCATTAATGTTTGATCGTATTTCCCTCTTTTCACCCAAACACCTTAAAGTATATTACAGACATGATATTTCCCTAAATATTTCCATATGTCTTTCTAAAAAGTAAAGATATATTCCTAAATAGCTTCAATACTATTGCAGTGTATAATATTAGTTCTTTAATATCATCTAATAGCAAATCCATACTCAAATTTCTTCAGTTGTCTTAAATTTTCTTACAGCTGGTTTATTCAGACCAGGACCACGCATTGCATCTGGTTGTTATGGCTTTTAAGACACTGTTATTCTAGAGCATTCCTCCCCCCACTCACCCCCTCCCCCATGACATTGTCTTGTTGAAGAAACTGGCAACACACACACACACACACACACACACACACACACACACACA
This sequence comes from Erethizon dorsatum, assembly GCA_028451465.1. Lineage (NCBI taxonomy): Eukaryota > Metazoa > Chordata > Mammalia > Rodentia > Erethizontidae > Erethizon > Erethizon dorsatum. The sequence goes on from CM051838.1 coordinate 68,765,661, forward strand.
CACACACACACACACACCCTCCCTCCCTCCCTCCCTCCCTTCCTCCCTCCCTCTCCTGGGTGGGTCTAATTGTTTCCTTATGGGATGTTTAACTTCTTCCCCATCACCTGCTCTCCTGGAGACTAGAAGTTAGAGGCTCAATACCTTCAGGTGTGATCGCACCACACCCTTTTGTTGCCTCACCTCAGGGAGAATGTCCTTTCTACTGGTCCTGCTGTGGGTCTCACTGCACCTGGGCAGAGGTTGGTCTGGGGGAAAAGTGAGTTTGCCTGATCCCTCAGGGTTAAATTACATTTTCATTTGCCATTTTGCAACCAGCATGCAATTTAGGGGGTGACATTTTGGCCCCAAGTGAATATCCAGTTCCCCAAAGATCATTTTGACCCAATGGCTTTAGCATCCATCATTCATGATCCCTGCCGAAACCCTTATTTCATGGGCCCTTCCAAAAGGTGATTTCCCAGCTGTTGCTTCTACTTTACAGTCTAGAATTTGTAGAGTTCTCCTTCTTTACCTTCAACTATCTGATTTCCCTGAAATGTAGTTCCTTCTGGCAAGGTAGGATTAAATACTAAATTCTATCCTTTAATGAATAATTTTCAGAGGAAGGAGCTGAGGGAAAGTGTCTGGTCCATAGGAGGCTGATGAATGAATGTGACTGAGGGGTTGAGGCTCTCTTGTCCTTCTGTTATAGACCACTAAGGGCTGGGCCCTTAAAGGAGTCAATGCAGAAGATAAGAACACATTACAGAGCTGTGGCTGGAGGCGTATTTCCTTGAAGGCCAGGCCTCAAGATAAAGATGGAATGACTAGACCTACCTACATTCCCAAGGGATAAACAATAATGATCGATATTCTAAATAGGCATCAGTCACCTGGGTGGGTGATCAGGACCTCCTGACCCATCTCTTCCAAAAAAACGTCCTTGTTCTTTCCATGTACACTTGCTACATGACCTGCTTCCCCATTGGATCAACATTACCTAAGCAGCTATACTCGTAATCTTATTGGTTGATCATAGCTTTGTCCCACCTTGTACTTACCTTGTGATTTTGTACCCACCTCATGATTTTGCTTTATAAAACTTCCTTTGAGGGGGCCGGTGAGATGGCTCAGCTGCTTAAGCGCCTGCCCGGCAAGCGCGAGGGCCCGAGTTCGACTCTCGGAACCCACATACGAAAAAGGGGCCGGTGATATCGCTCAGCGGCACGGGCGCCTGCTGGCGCGCCAGGTCCTGAGATCGACCCTCCGGTACCCACCAAAAAAAAAAAACTTCCTTTGAGAAGTGGGCTCATACGCACCCCACGTTCCGGGTCCCTTTCTTTCTGTCTTAGGCAGGAGCTATCTCTCCCTCAATAAAATTTCCTACTCTTCACCCCCTTCACCTCCTCAGAATTCATTCTTTGATTTTGGGGAACATGAACTCGGCATATCGGACATCTAGCAGGTTGGGAGTTATATTTCCCTTCCATCATTTGGAGGTGCTATATCACTTCCTTTCCCGTTCTTTCTCTGTGATCCCCCAACTCTTTGGGAATGGGCCAGGAGGTTGTGCCTGTGTATGCACACATCTGTGGGGGCTCCACCTCCCGTGGGTGGGGTGGGAAGAAGGGTGGCGAGAACAGTCAGCTTCATCCCCCGTGCAGGATTTTCTCCTTTTGGGGATTAGCTGGGAGGGCCTTTAAGGGGTACCCTTCTTATCTCCAGGCTTCTTCACTCAGGTGCCGTGCTTCTGGGAGGATCACTGGTTTCAACAGTCTCTTCCAGAGGCCACATGACTAACAGTGGGCCCAAGGGTTTCAGTGCACCATTCACCTAAGAGCAAAGGAGCATCATCAAGGGCAGTGGCGGCGAACCTATCGCATGTGTGCTGCAGTGGGCTGTTGGTATCATTGAAAGCTCTAAAAGGTTCACTATCACTGATCTAGGGGCTTAGTCCTCAGGTTAACTCCAGAGGGGGTGACCTTAAGGAGCCCAATGTGTAGTTTGGGAGAATGACACATACCCACGGGGAGTAGAGAATGCTGTCAGCCCAAATAAAGGTGTGGAGATAAATTCCAGTGTATTTTCTGGCCTGATAGCAATCATTTATTGATTTCCTAATGCATATTGGGCAGTTATCTTGTTGTCTTTTTGATAGTAGTGCTGAGCTACATCCTTTACACTGAGCTACATCCTCAGTCCTTTTTTATATTTTTTAAATTCTTTTTTTTTTTATATGTGGGTACTGGGAGTCGAACTCAGTACCTCACACTTGCCAGGCAAGCGCTTATGCCACTGAGCTATATCACCAGCCCCTTTTTTATTTTTTTTATTTATTTTTTATTTTTTTGTGGGTACCGGGGGTCGACCTCAGGACCTCGCGCGCCAGCAGGCGCCCGTGCCGCTGAGCGATATCACCGGCCCCTTTTTCGTATGTGGGTTCCGGGAGTCGAACTCAGGCCCTCGTGCTTGCCGGGCAGGCGCTTAAGCCGCTGAGCCATCTCACCGGCCCCTATATTTTTTGAGACATGTTCTGGCTAAATTGCCCAGGGAGGGCTCAAACTCAGGATCCTCCTGCCTCAGCCTCCCAGAGTGCTGGGATTAGACTGTGTCACCATGCCCAATTGGGCAGTCATCTTTAAAACATCTGAAGAGACACATGATCATCCTGTATCTCAGCTGAGGAAACTGAAGCTTTGAGAGCTTTACTTAGCTTATCCAAAGCCTCACAGCTCTTAAATCCAGGCCCTCAGCGGCATATTAAAGCCCTTGCCCATTCACCACACCATGCTGTTCTCTTATTAGATGGTAATTGTTGTAATCAGGGTTTAGAAAGGAAAGGATTTAATACAGGACACATAGTTTTTAGGATTATTTTATAATATTCACCCGAAGAGTCAAATGCAAAAGAGTGCGGGAGATCTGTCCACACACTAGAGACCCAAAGAATCCAGCTGAGGGCCTGGCTCCCATGGCACTGTCCTGCACAAGTCCAGCTGAAGACCTAGAGCCCATGGCAGTGTCCTCCTCAAGTCCAGCTGGAGGTCCAGAGCCCACGACAATGTCTCATGCAAGTCTGTATCAAGGATCTGCACTGGGAAAGCCCAAAGGTCAGTGGTGGAAGCTAGAAAGTCTGCGCCAGCGGGATGAAGGATCTGTGCCAGAGGCTGACGGATCTGCACTGGAGCCAGGAAGAGAGGCTCAAGGTAAGGACGAGAACTGCCCCGAAGAGAACCGCAGTCATTGTCAGCAACAGTGAGGACCTGAGCTCCTCCAACGATGAGAACAGACGAGTTCATATGAGGAGAGCCAGTGTGACGAGCTTCTCCAGGATAATCAACAGTTCACCATCTTCCCCTCCAGTTCTCTTTTTAAGATGTTGGCAACAACCCTCGGGTGGGCCTTCCACACCCAGGAGCGTGCTGACTCAGTTCAGCTGGGTGTTACAAGTTGACCATTCATTAATCCACCACACTAATCCTAATCTTCCCTTGCTGCTGCTTTCATCCTCACTTCATCCATCCATAGGGAGCAGATGGGCTCAGAAAGGCATGTTTCTGGGTCAAGGATTTACTTCTCTGTTTTGTTTTTCTGGAAATGATGTGCTTGAGTTACGTAACTATAGGACACTTACTGACTTCCTGCTGAATGGCAGGCAGGTGACTGTGCTAGAGGCCCGAGGTCCAAGGTAAACAGGACCCAGTGGGCTGGTAGCGTGATGCCCTGAACTATGGGTGCCCAGAGGTAGCGATTATTCTCCCTCAGGCTATGGCGAGGACTGGGGAAGGCTTCAGGAAGGAGTATCATTTGAGCAGAGGCTTGAAGGATGAGGAGGCCTTTACATAGTGGGCAAGGACAAGAAGTACTTTCCAGGCCAGGGAAACTGCTTGGGCAGGGGTCTGCAGGTGTTTGTGGATTGAGCATGGTTGAGGGTTGGAGAGGCGGGGCTCAAGGGTACGGGGAGAAAGCCCCTGAACTCACACACTAGCTGTGCAGCCTGCGGATACCTTATTTCACTTCTCACCATCATAGTTTATCTGTAGAATGGGGGCAAGATAAGCAAATTCCTACAATGTTTGTGAGAATTAAAAAGCGTACTGAAGCCAGGCACACCTGAAGTCCCAGCTATTCAGGAGACGGGAGTTGGGAGGATCGCAAGGTTGAGGCCGGCCTGGCAGTTTAATGAGCCCCTGCCAAAACCAAAAAACCCCATTAGTGAATCAGAATGCTGTAAATGATGGGCACAGTTTCTGTTACTACTATAACTACTGAAGGTGGGCTTTTCTTTTCCGAGACATGGCTTGCGTCACTGGAGTGAGCCGCAGCTCTGCACACGAGACCAGGCCCGCCCTTGGGGTCACATTTAGGAGATGCTGTCTCGGAAGGAAGCTGGTAAAAGAGAATACACAGGGCTGGCTCGGGGCCTGCTGTCGTCTCTTTCAGACAACTGCATCAGGATAGCAGGGTGGCTCTTGACATAAGTAAATGCAATCATTTTTAATTACCTGTTATTCCTCACCTATTTATTACAACCTGCTGTGTGTCAGGTTCTGGGTCCAATGTCTTCATAAGAATGTGAGGGTAGGGCCAGTGAGATGGCTCAGTGGCATAAGCACCTGCCTGGCAAGCGCGAGGTCCTGAGTTCGACTCCCAGAACCCACATACCAAAAAAGGGCCGGTGATATTGCTCAGCGGCACGGGCGCCTGCTGGTGCGTGAGATCCTGAGGTCGACCCCCGGTACTCACAAAAAAAAAAAAAAAGAATGTGTGGGTAAAAGTGATGAGTGAGAAAAAAGAAATCTTTTTAAAACTAGTTTTGTAAGATCAGAAATATATTCAGATGCCATGATTTAACTGCTTTTTGTGACCCTATACCTGGAAACTTCGAGGAGGGGAAAGATTTCTTTCTAGACATCTCTTTCATCTTAGTGTGTTTCAAGAGAAGCCACTGTGAGGGACCACATCACATTTGTCCATTTTGATACTCAGCAGGTATTTGTTGCACACCTACTATGTGCCTGGTACTATGCTATGCATTAGCTGTTTAACTGAGATATGGAGAGCTCTTTTGGGGTTACAATAGTTATCTCTTACATGATTGGTTTTGTTTTAGAAAGAATCAAGTCCACTTTATCCTGCCTGTCCTTCTCACACAGGCTTTGAGAAGACAAAGGCGGGAAGTATGCCCAAGCAGCACCTTAAGCTGAAATCAGGGGAGTGATGGGCAGGGGAAAGTTTGGGGCAGCGGGCCCCCTAATTCCTGCCTTACAGTGCGTTCTCATCTCTCGGGGGGAGATTCCCTAAAGAACAGCTGCTGGCCTCCTCCATCTCGGATGTCATTTTTCACTTGCAGCTGAGAATAGTGGTGGTGGGGCAAGGTGGCTTCAACGTGTTTAAGGGAAGAATAGTCACTGCCCACTCCCACTCGAACACTTTGACATCAGTATCGACGGGAGGTAGCTTATCCTGTACATTTCATTAGAGGAAACAGCTGCCTCAGACATGGTAAGGAGGAAACTAAAGAGTAATGAAACTAATTTAAAGTGGCAGAAAGTAGCCATCATTTTTGAGAACTTACAATGTTCTGAAGAAACGAGCACTTTCCATACGTTATCTCATTTAATTCTAACAACAGCTGGTCAAGTTCATATTATCATGCCCATTTCACAGAACTGGGGGTTGAAGCCGTCTCTGTCAGGCTTCAGAGAGATTCCCCCTCCCTTTTCCCCTCCCCTCTTCCTTTCCTCTTACCCCATCCCACCTTCTTAGTGATTTTCAAGTTACCTAAACCAGGCACAGTAAGCCCTCCTGGGCTTTCTCTTTCATTTACAGCATGGAGCCCCGCCCTCGAGCCGCAAGGGTTAACCCTGGCCTGGTGCTTGGAAGATGAATGCCATGGCCTTGGGAGGCGGCTCTTAGTCCTCCTTTCTAATTAAAAATCGCCACCACTGGCTTTCCTCCCCAAGCTAACTAGAAGAGTGTGTCCATTTGTGTGCAGAGCTCTTTATCTCTATTTCCTGTTTCATATTTAATTTGACGTTTTTTCCAGTTTGCGGATGTGGAACACGTGTAAGGTTGGGACTGTGTCTGTTAGTAATCCCCACACTTGGGGGCTGGCTTGCTCCCGTGGAGCCTGACTAAAGGCCTGTGTATTCTAATCTTCCTGCCTCACAGAAGTTACTTTGTCCTGATGGCCGCTCTGCCTTCGGGGCAGCAGCTTTGTCCCACAGCTGCTTTCCGGAAGGTCCGTGATGGTTCTTGTATAAAAGGGGGTGGGTGCAGTATAGAACCCTTGTTCGGGAGATAAAGAACTAAAGGCTCTGGGAAAGATAGCCCCATCACCCTACCCTCCTCTGTGGTGGGCTCGTTTGGGGTGACATGTGGCTCCAGGCCTTTGGGCTGTCCTTCAAGATGGCGGAGGATGGGATGAATGTGTTCACTTTCTGCCTTTACCCCAGGTCTGGGGCCCAAACCAGTCTGGCCTGGCCTCTCGGCCCAGCCTGGCCCTGCTCAGTGGCACAGCCTTGCAGACCCCTGTCTTGGAGTCTGACAGCCTCGGATTGAGGCCCATGACAGGGAGATGGCACTGGGGAGGCCCAGCCTTTGCCTAAGCTAAGGTGATGGAGTCCTGTTGGGCCCTAAGGTCCAAGGGGCCCCATCTGCAAATCTGCTCCCCAGGGGTCCGCCACAGATGCCCAGGCCTTCCCACCACTCTCGCTATTCTTGTCCCGCTAATTTGAGCCTCAAACCCTCCTGGATGTTTCTTTCTGTTTTGTTCGTTTTGTTTTGTTTTATTTTTATTTATTTATTTTTTTTGTGGGTACCGGGGGGTCGACCTCAGGACCTCACGCGCCAACAGGCACCCGTGCCGCTGAGCGATATCACCGGCCCCTTTTTCGTATGTGGGATCCAGGAGTCGAACTCGGGCCCTCGCGCTTGCAAGGCAGGCGCTTAAGCCGCTGAGCCATCTCACCGGCCCCTTGTTTTATTTTTTGAGACAGGGTCTTGCTATGTAGTTCAGGCTGGCCTTGAACTCAAACTCATGGTAGTACTCCTGCCTCAGCTTCTCAAGTGCTAGAATTACAGGCATGTGCCATCATGCTTGGCCCTCCGGGATGCTTCTGAGCCACTGAGAGTTGTCATCAGACTCTGATTGCCCCAGTCTATCTCTTCTACAGAACAGGCATAGAAAGAGAATCAAGTGTAGAATGAGAGCTGGAAGGAACCTACCAGTCACTCTGAGCCAGGACTCTCAGGGTCCAGGAAACCCTGCCACAGAGCGCAGTGCTGGGGATGCCCATCTTTCCAGGGACAGGGTCCACGCGCTTCATGAGCACCCTGAAGTGACTGGGAATTCTCCAGAAAGTCACATCTGGGTGGCACACAGTGTGGGGTGACCTAGGGCATGCAGAGGACACATGGCCTGTCCACACAGGTCTATACCTCAGGCTTTCAGGTAACTTCTGGGAATGAGAAAGGGTGGGGAGGAGAAAGGCGCTGAGGGCAGAGAGGTGGGGCAGAAGTAAGTAGTTTATGCTTCTCTGCAGATGAGAATAATCCATCATTGTTTGCTCTTAGCTTTGTGGATGTACAGCAGAGTCTGGAATAAAAAGAATTATAGGGGCCAGTGAGATGGCTCAGCGGCGTAAGCGCCTGCCCGGCAAGCGCGAGGGCCTGAGTTCGACTCCCGAAACCCACATACGAAAAAAGGGCCGGTGATATTGCTCAGCGGCACGGGCGCTTGCTGGTGCGCGAGGTCCTGAGGTCGACCCCCGGTACCCACAAAAAAAAAAAAAAGGCAGCCCCAACTCCCTGACTTTGAATCATTCTTTTTTTTTTTTTTTTTTTTTTTTTTGTGGGTACCGGGGGGTCGACCTCAGGACCTCGCGCGCCAGCAGGCGCCCGAGCCGCTGAGCGATATCACCGGCCCCTTTTTTGTATGTGGGTTCCGGGAGTCGAACTCGGGCCCTCGCGCTTGCCGGGCAGGCGCTTAAGCCGCTGAGCCATCTCACCGGCCCCATGAATCATTCTTTATAAAAGTACAGTTCTTTTTATCAAAGTATTCTTATCTTGTTTGTTTCTGAGCTGAAAAGAAATGCCCTAAGCTACACCCCAGCTGTGGAGTTTCTAGACCAAAAACTACTGTTTTCTTCCTGCAGGAACCCTGGGGTGTTTCGGGGTTAAAAGGCCCTGGCCAGCCATGTGTGTTTAAAAAACAAGGCTGACTCGAAGCCGCCGCCGGCTCCAGCCTGACTCCATCCTGCTGTTAATGGAGGACAGAGGACCACTTACTACTTCCTCTTCACCCCATAACAAATAACCCACCCCCCAGGCCTTCCTGCACCCCGCCGCCCTCCTGCTGGGGCAGCATGGGCCTGGTCCCAGCCTGCTCTCTCCCTAGCCCTGTGGTCTGGTGGCTGGACGTGGGCGGCGTCACAGGCCAGGGGCCTCTGTGATAAGGCCCTCGCTAATAGCTTTAGGGGAGCATTGCAGCTTTGCCCACCTCTGTGTGGTGCTTGGACATTGCTGAGCCTTCCAGCAGGGCGGAGGCCTTTGCCCTGCCAACAGAGTGTGGTCCCTTTAAGCTCCTCTGGCACCTCCTCTGGGAAGTCCTCCCTGACTGCTCTTGCCCAAGTGGTTGTCTTTCTATTGCATTTATTTAACATGATTTGTCATGTAAAAAAAGAAATCCCTTGTCACAGCCCGTGTGCACAGAGTTCAACACATCCTCCTTGTCCTCCTCCTCATCCTGGTTTATCGGAATTCACTGTGCACCCCGCCTGGCACTAAGCATCTAACACGGAATGTTTTATTGACTCAGCACAAGGATTCTTTGAAGTCTGCACCATTGCTATCCCATTTTGCAGAGAACGAAATGGAGGCATTCCTGCTTCCTTTACCTTGTAGTGGTTTGTTTTGTTTTTTACTTAGTTTTTATCACTTTCTGCGGTCACAGCATGTATTTATTGATTACTTGTTTCCTATCTGCCTCCTGCGTTATATGTGAGCTTCTTGAGAGCAGGGATTTCCTTCCTATGGGGCTAGGGAGTCAGCATGCGCAGTACCTGGTCCTAGGAGGTGCTTCGTAGATGCGTGTTTGATGGCTGAGGATGACACAGGCTGTCACCTGTGTCAGTTGTTGCATCCAGCAGGTCCTTGCAGGGACCTTCCCTCACCTAGGGCAATGGGGCCCACCCCAGTTCAAACCCTGTTTTCCACTGCTTGGGGTGACACTAAGAAAGCTGCCTGTCCATTCTGAACCTGAGTGGCCACATTTCTGAAACAGGAAGCAAATGCATGGGCTGTCTGACTGGGCAATATCAGGCTCCTCCCAAACCCCCAACCAGGGGACTGGACTGGAAAGGCTTAGAGAGCCATCTGTCATCTTTTCTTAGATTGTAAAGTTCATATATGGGCGCATGCTCATTGTATATTTGTGTGTGGGGAGAGGGAAAGGGAACAGAAGGGAAGAGAAGGGAAAAGAAGGGGAGAGAAGGGAAGAGAAGAAAAGAGCCAGGTGCGATGGGACATTCCTGTAATCCCAGCTACTCAGGAGACTGAAGCAGGAAGAGTCTATGTGCAAGACCAACCTGGGCCTGTCTCAAAATTCTGTTTGTTTTGGGTTTTTGAGACAGAGTCTCTGCTTTGTGGTTCAAGCTGATCTTCAACTCACTTTGTAGCTCAGGCTGACCTTAAACTCGCAGTGATCCTTCTACCTCAATTGTGCACCCCGCCTGGCACTAAGCATCTAACATGGAATGTTTTATTGACTCAACACAAGGATTCTTTGAAGTTTGCACCATTGCTATCCCATTTTGCAGAGAATGAAATGGAGGCATTTGGATTATAGGAGTGCGCCGCCACACCTGGCTTGTGTCAAAACTCTTTTTTAAAGGGCTGTGCAGAGTGTGGTGGCCCACGCCTGTAATCCAGCACTCTGGGAGGCTGAGGCAGAAAGATCACAAGTTTGAGCTCAGTCTGGACAACTGAGCAGTTTAGCAAGACCCTGTCTCAAAATAAAAAAAAAAATTTAAAAGGGGTGGGGATGTAGCTCAGTGCAGGCCCTGGATTCAATCCCCAGTACCACAAAAATTAAATAAATAAATAGTGCTGGGGACGTAGTGTAGCACTCTCTGGCTTCCATCCCCAGTACTTCCCCCCGACACACACACACAAAGAAAAGAGAGAAATCAAAGAGTACAGAAATAAAAATGTGTAAGTTTCTGTATCTTTCTTTGCCCCAAATAGCCTATTTTTCTCCCCTGATGTAACCGCCATTAATATTTGTAGGTATCTTTTAGTCAGTTTTACATGTGTTTATCCAAAGGGCATATTTTTACGTATACAGAGTTACACTGAGCACACTGTTCTGAAATTTGTGCTTTTCCTTAACCTGTCTTGAGGCATTTCTCTGTCCCCATATGAGCTTTCCCTCAACTGTCCTTATGGCTGCTTAGCATTCCTGGTGTGGCTGGGTGGCTTTGTAAACTGTTTCCAACTTTCCTCTATTTCATACCAGATGACAACTAATATTTCTGTTGTCTACTGCTGAGCAACCAGTGCCGGGTTTAAGGCAGCGGTTTATGATTTCTCCGGAGCTAGACTGGGCGAGCGGCTCCTTGTCCTCGCGTGGTGCCCGCCACACGTGGCTGGCAGTCAGCGCCGGCCGTCAGCAGGAGGCCCTGGCTCTCCTCTCGCTGGTCTTTCCATGTGGCTTGGGTTTCGTGAGGTGTGGAGTTGGTGCCATATCCTAGTGATCAAAGCCGTCACAAGGGCAAGCTCCATCCCGCGGGTCTGGGATGAGTGGGGCGCGGAAGGCGGAGCCACCACAGATGCGCAACTGTGTGCGTGGTGGGGGTGGGGTGATCCTGTTCTTCGCGTGTATCTTTGAGACGAGGCCAGGGGGGTCTGGCTGGTTGATTCCTAGAAGAGACTTGTTCGCTCCGAGGACATGCCTGTGTTAGCGCGGGGTCGCAACTGCACACTGCCTTCAACAAAGCTATGCAGCTAGGTCCTCTCTGCAGTGAGGGGCAAGTGTTCACTGCTCTCCTGGACCGGGGTTGGGTGTTATCAGAAGTGTCCATCTTTGTCAATCTGATGCATGAGAAGCTGCATCTTTTTTTTTTTACTATTAATGGTGTTGAACCTCTTTTTATATATCTCATTATTCTTTTCATTTAATTTAATTTTATTTGTGTTGCTGGGAATTGAACCCATGCTAGGCAAGTCCTCTACAATCTCCAGCCCTTGGAAAAAAATTATCATAAACCAGGCATGGTGGTGCACATCTGTAATCCCAGTACTTGGGAGGCTGATGCAGGAGAATTGCTGTGAGCTTGAGGCCAGCCTGGGCTCTGAAGTGAGTTCAAGGCCAGCCTGAACAATATAGGGAGATCCTGTCTCAAACAATCTAAAAAAAATTTTTTTTTAATCTTGAGACAGATCTCACTAAATTGCTCAAGCTGGCCTCAATCTTGCCATCCTCCTGCCTCAGCCTTCCAAGTAGCTGGGATTACAGGCAGGTACCACTATGTCCAGTTTATGTTTCATTATTCTTTCTACTGAAAGTTCATTTGGGAAATAAGGCCATCAAAGAAACAAGATGATGGTTTGAAGGCAGATCAGGGAAGCAGAAATTACCCTGTATGAGGACTCTGATTCAGGACCTCATCACAGAGCTCTGTGGCCTGCCTTTGAAGACAGGGTTTCAAAGTGTTGGTGAGGAAATTATGAACCCTCTACTGCCTTCAGGCTTATCCTGAAGATGGGCCTTATAGATGGGCCTGGCTGTCAAGGGGACAGAGTTTGGGGGACAAACTCCCTGAGTGAGTCTGGGCAGGTAGACCAGATGCCAGGAGGTAAAGTGCCCACTCCTATCAGGCCAAGTCCAGACAGAGCTAATGAGTAACTGGGCTCACTGACATACAGCCTGTGTAACCCAGACCATGACAAGGTTAAATTATTCCAGACACCCCAGGGTTGTAAGAGGAGCCCCAGCGCCAGAGTTGGCAGCCACATTCCCAGGGTGCCAGGACCTACTGGGGCACCTGGACTGCACTGCTCTCCCCACAAGCAACAGAGGTTTTCCCAGGTCCTCCAGCAAAGATCTGATTGTCCCTGGACATTGAAAGCCCTCGTTTTGTCTGTGCCCACAGTGCCTATAGGAGAAAAAGAACCTGCTGGACCCTCACTCCCCAGACTTCTTTGCTTCCTAAAACACAGAGGCTGAGGATGCCCTGGAGAGGTGGGGCTCCCCTTGGAGGCAGCTCTGTGCCATGTGCTGCCAAGCTTCTAGAGATCTGAGTGCAGAAGGGCACAGCCAGGAGAAGGCTACAGCCAGAAGAAGCCCTAGCAGAGGACTGAAATTGGAAGAAGCCCTTGCAAAATCTCAAATAGATGCGGCTGTGAAAATCTTCATTTGCCTACTGCTTTGCCAGCAGACTCTGAGTTGCTAGCATGGGTCTCCTTCCCTGACACGGGGAAGATCCGCTGGCGAGGAGGCTCACAGTCCAGCTGAGTTGGGAATCTCTCAGCCCACCCAGCTTCCAGCAAGGAACTGGCCCCACAGAGCCTCCCCCACACGGCAGGCAGGCAGCTGGCAGCTTGTTTTATGAACATCCAAAATCCATGCGGAACCACAAAACCACACTGGGCCGTGGACAGCCAATCACGAAGGAGGCTGAGGTTGGGAACGCCACTGCATCTTCCTCCTGCGCTGGACTCCTGCTGAGCTGCCCGGGAGAGACTGCCCTGGGCAAAGCAGCAGTGGGCACCTGCTTTCTGTCCATTGTGTGTGACTGACTTCGAAGGCCTCCCCGACCGATCTGAGGGCTGGAAACCCCTGCTTTCCCCCCAGGCAGACTTGAGGGTGGGGGAGGAGAGGTTTCCATAACGAAGCCCAGAGGCTCAGCAACCAATGAGACTACTCGTAACCTTCTCAAATCCCTGCAGTCTTTTCACCACCGATTGCTAAATTTGGACTCCAGGGGAGAATTCAGGAGTTTGGGGGACTCCGGTGGCTAAAGAATGGTATGAAAGAAGAGTGACATTGAACATAATGTTGTAGATGCTTTTGTGTCGAGGAGGTATAGTTGTACTGCATTTAATGATGGGGGACATTTTCATGTGCCTGTTCCAGCTGTGGGGTTTGGAGGGTGCATACAAGGGGCAATCACATTGCATTGCCAATGTTTAGATAATTTATTATAATAAAAGACACATTCCCATTAATCTCCCTCAAACTAGTGCCCCTTACTTTGAGCACATCCCAGCATTCTTGCTATTCCCTGAAGCAGTTCGGGAAGTCTTCTTTCATGAGTGTCTTTACAAGTTACGATTAAAAAAAAAAAATACTGTGACTGTCACTGCTGAGTGCCATCCAACAGGCTCATAAGAGCATTACAGTGTTTCCACATCTACCAGATCTGGCACTGTTCAACTTCTGGCTATTTCTCAACGTTAAAATGACCGTAAAATGTCAGCATTTTGAATCAATTCAGGACTTGGAGGCAGCCATGATAGCCCAACTAAAGATAACTCATGAAAGGACTTATAGAGCTGCTTCAGAAAGTGGCAAGAAGGATGGGTTAAAAAAGCGCTCAAAGAGAGGTAGAGTATTTTGAAGGATATTAATTGCACTCTATCTTTTACCATAATAAACTTTAAAAATTTTTAACATTCATTATTTGTTTTTTGTCGCATCTCATAGGTATGGGCAGATGGCTGAACCAGTGAAGTTAGGGCTTCTCCTCCTAACTTGAGCATCCCCTCCCTTCATCCTATTCATGACATCAGAAATCCTAAGGTCTCGGCTTAGGTGTTATCTTCTGAGAGTAGTCCCCTAGCCATTTGGTGAGCCCATCAACCCATTATTCTTTATATCATAAGGTTTTCACTTTTCAGAACACTTTACCACAATGGCAAATAGGTATTTTTTTTTTATTGTTCTTGCTTATTTATTGTCATTCTCCTCCACTAGTTAAAAACTCCATGGACACAGGTGTATTCTAAGTGTTGCACATAGTTCCTGACATATAATGAGTATTCAATTAATATTTGTTGAATGAATGAAGAAATGAATGTATGCTAAGTTCAGTTGGAGATGCCAAGGGTAAACCCTTGACTGGACCTTGGTGTTCAAGTCAAGGGTTTTAGTAAGACTTTTAGTCTTACTATTTAGGTAGTGGGAAGATGGGTGTGTAGTAGACAGTAACCAATAAATGAGAACATTCAACAAACGGTCTTGGAATAAATGTCTAAGACATTAATTGGTGAAAAGAATGAATCTTGCACTAAACTTTGTTGCTTCCATTACGAAAATCAACTCAAAATGATCATTGATCTAGATGTAAAATATATAACTTTTTAAAAGAAAACATGGGGGGAAATCTTCAGGATCTAGAGCTTGGTGAAGAGTTCTTCTACCTGACACCAAAATCACAATCCAAAGGAGAAAATAATCAATAAACTGGACTTCAACAAAATTTAAATTTTTTGCTCTGTGAAAAGACCCCATTAAACCACAAACTGGGAGAAAATATTTACAAGTCACATTTCTGACAAGTGACTTCTATCCAGAATATAAAAGAACTGTTTGCAGCATGAAGATGACAAACAATCCAATCAAAGATCAGAAAATGGGCAATTAAAAAAAAAAACTTCAACAGACACTTCAGCAGAGAATATACAAGTGGGAAACAAACGCAAGAAGAGATGTTCGCCCTAGCTAACTGGGAAATGCATGTTCAAACCACATGGCATACCGCAACATCCTTATCACAAGAGCTGGAAAGCAAATACTGGCTAGACTGCATGCTAGAGAGGATGTGGAGAAACTGGTGCTCTTACCTGGAGGTGATGGGACTATGAAATGGTAGCGCCACTCTGAAAAAAGGGTGAGAAGTTTCTTTCTTTCTTTTTCTTTTTTTTTTTGTGGGTACCAGGGGTCGACCTCAGGACCTCGCGCGCCAACAGGCGCCCATGCCGCTGAGCGATGTCACCGGCCCTTTTTTCGTATGTGGGTTATGGGAGTCGAACTCGGGCCCTCGCACTTGCCAGGCAGGCGCTTACGCCGCTGAGCCATCTCACTGGCCCGAGAAGTTTCTTAAAGTAAACACACTTACCACATGACCCAGTGATGGTGCTCCTGGGCATTTATCCTAGAGAAAGGAAAGCTTATGTTCAGACCAAAGTTTGTACATGAATGTTCAAACCAGCTTTATTTGTAAGAGTCAGAAAGTGGCAAAAACCCAAATGTCCTTCAACGAGTGAGTAGATAAGCTGTGGTACATTCCACGATGGAATGATACTCAGCAATAAAAAACAACACATGCAACAACTTGGTGGAGCTCAAGGACTTTTTATTAAGTTCAAAAAGCTAATCTCGGGACGGCTATAGCTCAGTGGCATAAGCGCCTGCCTGGCAAGCACAAAGTCCTGAGTTCAATTCCCAGTACCTGCATAAAAAAAAAAAAAAAGGAAAAAAAAAGGCTAATTTCAAAAGAGTCCTTGCTGTATGATTCCACTTACATTCTCAAAATGACAAAATTTTAGAGATAGAGAGAGGATCTGTGGTTGTCTGGGGTTGGGGGTAGGGAGGGGCAGTCCCTTGATGGTGATGATACAGTTTTGTATCTTGATTAAGTAGTGGCCATACAAATCTATGAAGGTGATAAAATTTTGTAGAACTAAACACACACACACACATGCATGTAAAATCCAAGAAAGGTCAGTGGCCTAGTTAATAGCAGTACACTGATGTAAGTTTAATGATTCGCTGATGTGCTAAAGTTATATAAGATGTCACCATTGGGTAAGCTCAGTGAAGGGTCCAAAGGATGGAAAGGACCTCTTGGGCTATTTTCACAACTTACTGTATACCTATAGTTATTTTAAAATGGGAAGATAAAAAAATAATGAGCAAGAGCAATACAGGCGGCTCCAAATGTGTAGAATAAATGTTAGAAGCTGTGAGCATCCAGGGGAGGAATGGCAGCCATTCAGTTGGAAGTGGTCAAGAAAAACTTCAGCTCAACTAGTATTTATTAAGCACTTGTCCCCTGTTGTTACATACCAGGCCTCATGCTCTGCACTGAAGGGATTCAAAGGCGTTAGTCCTATTCTGAAGAAGTTAAGAGAGCAGGGAGGTGAAATGGGGAAGGGGAGAAGTCACCATTGGAGGGTCCCGGGACCCAGTAGACCCACTGCAGTCTGGATTTAGCCAGTATTCCACATATCACTTAGACCCCTGTGCCCCACCTAACTGGGGAACTATGATGACACTTTAGGTCTTTGAATATCAGTGTCAACCCAGACCCTATGTCCAAACATCTAGATATAATATTCCCAGCTCGCCAGTGCAAAGTGACTTGAATAAGTGGCCATGGGTCCTTTGGCGGGGAAGTGCAGGGACATCACATGCCAACGAGGGGGTTATTACATGCTATGGTATTGCAGCATCTCTTTTTGGAGACCCAGTACCTCTTTAGTCAGTAGCTGTCTCTCTTTCCCTGCCGCCTGGTCGCGTGGAGGCGGAGGCTCGGGTGTGTTCAAGATTCGGCTTCACCTGTAACCCGCCGCCAGGGCAGAGGAAGGCGTTGCTGCTGGAGGTGTAACGTACATCAATACTGCTTTACAAGAGGTGCTGAAGACTGCCCCCAATCACGATGGCCAGCATGTGGAATTCATGAAGCTGCCAAAGCCTTAAACAAGTACCAAGCCCATCTGCATGTGCTTGCATCCAACTGGGATGATCCTATGTACATAAAGTTAGTGGAGGCCCTTTGTGCTAAACACCAAACCAACCTAATTAAGGTTGATGACAACAAGAAACTAGGGGAGTGGATAGGCCTCGGTAAAACTGACTGGGAGGGAAAACCCCATAAAGTGGCTGGTTGCAGTTGTGTGATGGTGAAGGACTGTGGCAAAGAATCTCAGGCCAAGGATGTCATCGAAGAATACTTCAAATGCAAGAAATGAATGAAGAAAAATTTTGGCTCATTTGAAAGAAAAAAACTGGCTTAAGTCTGGACCCTGGGCAAGGGATTATATCTTTTGATTGGGCCTTACTCTTTTGTAGATCTCTCTCTGATTTCTAGAATCTGCCACTGCAGGCTGAACAGTACCCTTATTGACTCTCCATCTGCAGTCATGTGTTCCATAAAGATGTTTCGGTCAATGATAGACTGCGTATATGATGATGGTCCCATCAGATTTTATTGCCTAGCAATGATGTAGCCACATTAGTTTTTAAGTACACTAAATGATATTTAAGCACACTAAATGACAAAGTGTCCTGTATTAGTCAATTTCCTGCTGCTCTAAGGAAATACCTGAGACTGGGCAATATATGAGAAAGATTTATTTGGCTCACAGTGTTAGAGGCTGAATTCCTACAATGGGTAGCCCCATTTCTTCAGCCTGTGGCAAAAGCCTCTTAGTAAATGGCATTACGGTGAGGGCACGCATGGGATGGAGAGGTCACAGGGCAAGACAGGAAGCCAGAGAGCAAGGAAGGGCCAGTCCTGCTATTTGATAACAACTCTCTTGTAAGAACTAGGGTCCCACAAGAACTACATTAATTCCTTCTGAGGGTAGTGTCCCTTGTGAATTAATTATTTTCCACCAGGCCCTGCCTCTCAAATTTCCATCACCTCCCACATGGCCACACTGAGGACCAAGCTTCTGGCACGTGGGCGTTTGGAGGTCAAATAGAACATCATATCTTTCTCAGACATTTCCCCATTGTTAAGTGACACATGGGTGTGGCCCTATCGACACTGGTAAATTAACCATCACCTTAACTTTCTAGCAGCACCTCTGGCTACCACTTCAGTTTTGCCAGCCGTTATGATCATTTTAGCCCTGGCCTCTGAGGGTAAACTACTGCCCCTGTCCTCTGTCGTTTTGGGGGGTCCCACCATCACCGTCAGAGAGCCGCGTTCTGTGAAAATCTGCAGAGGAAAGCCGTCACTGACACTGAGTGACACCGGTGCCCCCTCATAGCGTGTTCCTTACACCCTTGGTGAATGCTGTGTCTTCTGAGGCCTTCTGTGGAACAGAGCATTAGACAGATGTTCTGGCTGGATGTAGTGTCCGTTTTGGCACATTTAATCCTTTCCTCCACTCTCTGCCAGGGCAATTCTGAAATTTCAGCTTTGCTCAGCGTGGGCCTCGCTTCCTCCATTGCGCAGGAGCATCCAAGGGTGAGTTAGGGCAGCCCTTAGTGCACCTCCCAGGGTCCTTCATCTCAGCAGATCACACCGGGGTCAGATCTTCCCTATGCAATGGCGCGATCCTCGACGCCTCAGATCCAGCCCCGCGGGTGCTCCCCTGGCTCCTACACTGTGCATTTCAGTCCTGCCGCCTTTGGAGGTGTGGCTTGCGCAGCGTTGTCCTGCACAGGGAGAATGCTAGCTCCTCCCAGGGAGGGGTGGCCACCTCCACAGGTGTAGAAGGGTCAGCCCAGTCTGGGAATTCACAAACTTCTGGGGTGTCCATGTAGAGGACAACATCCTCTATGTCAGGGTTCCAGGTTTAGCCCACCAGCGTCCTGACCTTGGTTGACAGAGCTGTTTAGCTGGCCATGTCTTTTTCTTTGAAGTTCAGTCACTTGGACTATGGAGTCCTGGGTTTAGGTTTCTGCCTTCTGCTGAAAGAGATTAGAATTTCCTTGTGCGCAACCATGAGGACCTGGCTTTCATCTGTCTCTAGCCATCTACACCTTTATGAATATAGGTACTGTCAACTGCATCTCAAGCCCCTCATGCCCCTCCCCACTCTGCCACCTGGGGAATTGTGGTTGGGTCACCACTTTGTCCAGGGCTGCCTGTGCTCCATCTCCACTTACTGGAGATCCAGCGCCTAACGCCACCTGCTCAACTGCTTCCTTGGGCCATTTCCTGAGCCAGTGAGGAGGGGCTGTATTCTCCCCAAAGCAGACAGTGATACAGAGTTGGGTGCAAGCCAGGTGTTGGAGATAAGCCAGGTGTGGTGACGCACACAGCACTCTGGGAGGCTGAGGCAGGAGGACCACAACTTGGGCAATCGAACAACTTAGTGAGAACTTGTCTCAAAAAAAAAAAAGTGTTTAAGGAGATCAACACCGGTGAAGAGGAGGAGGCAGGGAGACAGATTTGGGCAGGAAACTATCAACTGCAATGCAGATCCGTCACGACCATGGCCCCGCCAGTGGGGAGCAGGGAGTAAATGGTACATGACAGCTGTCACGTGCCAGCTGTCATGTGTCAGGTTGTAGGGACCAGGTCTTTTTCCCTCACCACCTCTGGCCACCAGGTGTACGCTGCCCTGAGGAGGGCAGGACCCAGGCAGGGTGGCTCCTGGCCACTGAGGCAGGACCTGAGAGCTAGAAGCAACCTGCTGATGGCCCCCAAACCCGACAGCAGATCTCGCCCCAACAGGAGAGCTGGCTGATGAAGGAGAAGTCAAAGCCAGGTTGGTTGATGAGAAACTTCCAGAGAGATTGAAGAGTGGGTGGGATTTCAACAGGAAAAAGAGAAGGGAGAGAGCTTCTCAGTGGAAGAAAGCACCTCAGGGCTGCCTAGGAGGGGGAAGAGGGAGGGGCTCCCTGGGAAAGGTGGCTCAGATGGGGGAAGCCCCTGGGGGAGGCTGTCCTTTAGGTCTGAGACACGATCCAGGGAGCCCTTGCTCAGTTCTTTTCGTGGGCTGGCAGCTTCTTGACGCTCACCATCCATTTGCTTCTCTCCCTTAAAAAACAGCTGTGACTGTTCTTCCTGAGTTGATCCCACAGAGTTCCTGACACCATCCTCAGAAGAGGCTTGTCATCAGTGCCCCGGATGGAACCAAGGCACTCTCAAAGCTCCTGGGAGGAATAGCTAATATGTAACATAACCCATGAAGAAACAGAGAGAAGCTGGGCGTGGTGGTGCGTGCCTAAAACCCCAGCACTCTGGGAGGCTGAGGCAGGAGGACCATAACCTGGGCAACTTAACAACTTAGTAAGACCTTGTCTCAAAAAAAATTTAAAAATTAAAAAGGGGCTGGGGATGTAGCTCAGTGTGGAGGCCCTAGGTTCAATCTTCAGAACAACAGGAAGGAGGGAGGGAGTAAAAAAGAGAAGAGAAGAGAAATGGGACCCTGACCCTTACTCCCTGCAGGAAGTCCTGGCATTCTAATCGGACCTCATTCCTGCTGTGATCTCTGCCCAGGATAGTTAGGTAAGAGGGCATCCATATGCTCTCCCCAGCCTGAGGGGCTGCAGACAGAGCCATGAAGCGCACCCACCTCTAGGGAGCAGAAGACCATGCCAGGGGGTGCAGCCTTGCTGCGCAGTTAATGCCAGAGGCTCTTCAGCCTATGCTGATAAACCCACTGTCAGCTGAAAATATCGTTAAGTCGAAAATGCGTTTAATATCCCTAACCTGCTGAGCCCCCTGGCTGGGCAAACTTGTAGAGGACCTGTGGCCTCCCTACCCGATCACGTGCATGCTTGGGAGCTGCCACCGCCCGCTGCCCAGATCAAGAGAGAGGATCATGTCCCGTGTCAGTAGCCTGGGAAAAGATCAAGTGCAAAAGTCCAAGTACAGCTCCTTCTCAGTGCATATCGCTTTCACACCACTGTGAAGTCGAAATCGTCACGTTAGAACATTGTAAATTGGGAAACATATGTCTTTAAAATAGAGAGTAAAGGGACCCTAGACTGACACTGGGGCCATCTGTGTACACAGTGCAGGGTTCCCATTTCATTGCTCATTTTGAGGGTCCTCACAGAGCAGTAAAGCACCCCTGATTTAAGAAGATTTTCTTCTGTTTTTTATGTGGGTTTTTGTTGTTGTTGTTTGTGTTTTTTTTGTTGTTGTTGTTTTTGTTTTTGTGTTTTGATCTTTTTTTGAGACAAGGTCTTGCTATGTAGCTAAAGCTGGCCTTGACCTCACAGCGACCTTCCTGCCTCAGCCTCCCGGGTGCTGGGATTACAGGAGTGCACTACCACGCCTGGCAACATTGTTTGCTTTTATTTTTTCCACTTTCTTATTAGTGTATATTGGGGATATACAGATTACTGGATTTCACTTGGGCAGATTTGTACATGTATAAAACATCCTTTGATCGTCCCTCATCGCCTCCCTTGCCCCCCCCCCGTTTCACATTTGAGGGAGTTTCAATGCATATAATGTGTTTTGATCATATTCATTACCCATCCTAACACCCCTCCCCTTATTCCCTCCCTCCATGTTTGCTTTTTTTTTTTTTTTTTTTTTTTTTTGTGGGTACCAGGGGGACGACCTCAGGACCTCGCCCGCCAACAGGCACCCGTGCCACTGAGCGATATCACCGGCCCCTTTTTCGTATGTGGGTTCCGGGAGTTGAACTCGGGCCCTCGCGCTTGCAAGGCAGGCGCTTACGCCGCTGAGCCATCTCACCGGCCCCACGTTTGCTTTTAATTGCTCTTCAATCCAGACAAATTCACATTCCCCTTGACACCCTCTTCCCCAGTTCTAATTCCCTTTGAGAAGTGATCATGGCCAGTGTTTATCTTTCTAAATATGTGATGACACATGTACCTTCCTATATGTGTGGAGATGGAAATGATTTTCATGGAAGCATTCAGGAGGGGCGGTGGTTAAGACATGGTCTTACTATGTTCCAGGCTGGGCTTGAACTTGCCATCCTCCTGCCTCAGCCTCTGCATGCACCACCATGCCCAGGTTGCAGAAGCATTTTGGGGGGGGGTTGGTACAGGGTCTCACTGTGTAGTTCAGGCTGGTCTTGAACTCACTATGTAGCCCAAGCTAGCCTCAAATTTGTGGCAATCCTCCTGCCTCAGCCTCCTGAGTACTGGGATTACAAACGTGCAGCACCACACCCAGCTAGAAGGATTTCTTAAAAGTAAATCTCAGCTACTTGGGAGGCTGATGCTACAGAATTGAATGTTCAAGGCCAGCCTGAGCAACTTAGCAAGATCCTGTCTCAAAAACTCAATACTCCCTGGGTTCAATCCTCAATACCATTTAAAAAAATAATTGTCCATCATATCCTAAACTTGCATTTTTCACACATCAATGTGTCCTGGAAACTCCCCATATCAGCGGCGTAGTGGCTTTGTAATACATCCATTTGGATAGACCGAATCCCATCTTCTAGATTCCCCTGCCTGTACAGAGCCAGTTAAGCTGTGCCAAAATACAGTTTTGCTGCGACTGGATCTGGCCCACTGCTGCTTGTCTGCTGGCCTGCAGCAACTCCGTCTCCTGGCAGCCGCTGCTCCCGTCAGGCCCACATCCCAAACAACTGGAGGTGGAGAAAGACTGAGCAGAGTCCCGTGAGCTCCCGCGGGCTCTTGCTCTCCCCTGCGTTATCTCCCTCTTCCTTCCTGTCCTGTGGACCCCAAGCTCCAGATGAGAAGACAACAGTTTCACCAAGACCATTGAGCCAGCTCCCCAAACTGTGTAAAGTCCAACCCCGTCACTCACACATGCGCACACACACATACATCTACACACGAGTGCATACACATACATGTACACACACGAGTGCACACACACAATAGACCTCCTAGTGCTTCCACTTCTCTGAACTTTAAGAACACACAGAATGCTACTTCAGTCTTTTTTCTTTTTAACAGCTGTGGGAATGCCAATGGCATTGAGCCGTTCTCCTACTGAGGTATCTTTGTGAGTTACATTTTGTCACCCTTACAAATTACGCAGCAATAAGTGCCCTGGTTCATGTCTTTCTGTTTGTTAGCCACATCTGTTATTAGTTCACCAGGACAGAGAAATAAAACAAATGACAAAAATGTTTGCACTATTTACACCTTAGTCGATGGGTCCGAACTGCGGGAAGTCTGCCTTTGCCCGCAGACTTTGCTGACGTGATTTTAAGTCTTTTCTCTGGCGAGGATAGAGCAGTCTATCCTTTGGCAGCAGTCAGGCAAGTGAAGGAACTTCTCTGGGCTAAGCAGTGTGAGCTAACACATACCCAACACGGGAAGTCCTAGACTGTACAGTGTGCCTGGAAAAGTGTACGGCACACAGGGAAAGCGGTGAATTGAATTACCGGTCTCAGTTCTTCGCCATCCCATTGCAGCAGCATCACATATCCATAGCTTTGCTGTGTGGGCTTCCTCCTGTGGCTTTGGGCTTGACCTTGTGATTTGCATCAGCTAATGAGACACTTCGGATGGGAAATGAGCAGAAACCTGAAACACGATTGTGCAGTTGGGGCTGCCTTGCTTTTGGGCCATGAAAATAATGTGCTTCAAATACCTGCTGATCCAAGGTGAACAAGAGACACGTGGTGCAGACGTGGATTCGACCCACAGCCTGGGGCTGAGGCCAACAGAAGCCAGCTGAGCTCTGTGGACCCCGGCTGTCCAGAGCCGGCTCACGGTCACATACCACGTTTAATCATCGCGTTTCTTTTGTCTCCTTCAATTTGGAACAGTCCGGTAGCCTCCAAGATCTTGCACTTTTGAAGATTATAGGTCAGTTATGCCATCAAATGTCTTTTGGTTTTGTCCTCATGGTGAGATTCCGGTTGTGTATCTTTGACAAGAGTGTCAGGAAGGGATGCTCTGTTCTTCCTGCGTCCTCCCAGTAGCAGGCGATTTCCACCAGTCCCGTTGAGAGTGATGCTCACTTTGATCTCCTGATTAAAGTTCTGTCTGCCAGGCTCCTTCACGGGAAGCTTACTCTTTGCCCCCTTGAAACAGGCATTCTGTGGAAAGAGTATTTGGAACTATGTAAATATTCATTCATATTAGTGTGGAGTCATGGTTTCCTAATGCAGCCCATAGGTAATAACCCCTTAACTCTGGGGCTGGCGTGAGGCTCAGTGATAAAGCACTTGCCTAGCATGCACAAGGCCCTGGCTTTGATCCCCAGCACATCTGCTCCATTTTTCTCTCCTGGAAGGCCTCCTCTCTTTTCCATGCAAGTGGCAGAAGATGGCAATGGAGACCCACAGCTCCTGCTTTACATACTTTTGTGCAAAAGACTAGTGAAAACAACTAGTATCTGATTTCTAGTTCCAGAGTCCTGGAAGAGAAAATCTGAATGGTCCAGTGTAAGTCAGTAGTCCACCTCTACAGCTTTGAAGATTACAGGTCTATAGCTAGGGGACAGGGACACATACTACAAATTTGGTTCCTGAGCCCATTCTTTGATTGATTTAATGTATTTAGAGGTGGTCTTGCTATGTAGTCTACACTGGCCTCAAACTTGCTATGTAGCCCAGGCTGGCCTCAAACTCACCATCCTCCTGCTTCGGCACATTTCTGATGGGAGGATGCACCTATTAGGAATTAGTGAGCCAATGGCCTGGTCAGACACACCCCAAAAGGGTCACCTATCACCTATTATAGGCAGAGGACTGAGCAGTGGCTGCTAAGTACATAGAGAGACACACGACATAATTTGTACCCTCAAGCTAACAATCTCTGAATGGAACCGATGTGTGAGACAGCAAGAAAACGATTCAAGACTGCAAAGACTGGGTAGCAAGAGCTCTGAGAATGACCACGAAGAGCAAACCGCACCCACCCTGGCATTAATCAGCAGCACCTCCATTCCCAGGTGGGGGAGACTGGTTACGTGGCAGCAGGAAGGGCAGGCCCGGCCAAGGCCCCTTACCAACACTGTCCTCTTATTCTGCTGGCACTGGGCTTCTCCAGGAGCTGGAAGCCCCTCACCACTAATTTATGGCTTGTGCAGTCAGCAAAGTTAGACCCTCTGTGGCTTTGTTTTTATAGTACTGCTTCTCCTTCATACCTCAGACATATAAATCTGTTAGAGGGTGTTATATTGCCCAAGAGGTCTTCCCAGGTAGGCAAGATTTTGTTCTTGTCTACAGATTCTTTCAGAGTTCCCCCAACCTCACTTCCCCTCCTGCATGCAGGTTCTCTGCTGACTGGAAAAGCTAACCCGCTCGACAGGTCTAGCAGAGCCGGTAGACAGGGACTGTCTCCTTCCTGAATCCCTTTAAGGTTTACAGGGCCCCCATTGGCCCACAAAGTCTGGAGGATCACTCTTGGCTGTCTACAAAGGAATTTTGCTAAGACCCACCTGCTCTAGTTAATTCTACCATTTCTACAGCCTTAACCAAAGGGGCACCACGACGAAACAGAAATGGAATCCTCTGACAACGAATTGCAGTTGTCATTCAAATCTTACATGGCTAGAACCATATTTGCAGTCTAAAGCAATATGTTGCTGAAGCAAAGAAGAAAGTGTCATGCACATTCTTGAAATTCCTGTTCACTTCCCCCTCATCCTTTGTGAGTGTTGTTTAGTTGGAGGAAAGCTGTAGCGTTTGATCTAGGGATGAGTGGGAGCGAGGCCGAAGATTTACTTCTTGTGACTGAACAAGCAGAGCTTGGAGAACCTCTTGGGTCCAGGCCAAGCAGCGCAACCCCACACTTTCCTCAAGAGCAACCTGCTTCCCTTTGGGCAGGGGGAGGCCCTCCCAGGGCTCCCGGGATTGTGAGGAGGAGGGTCACTGGATGAAATCATCTGTTTTGAGGGCTCCTCCTTTGCTTTAGCGACCAGGAATGTTGTTCACAAGAAAATACTAAGATAACATGAGCTCCTATTTTCCTCTACTGGTTCACTCTAGATCAGCACTTCCCAGAATGGACTCCGTGCAACATTAGTGCTTTGGAAAGTTCTTCAAAACAGTATGGGAGGGCCGGTGAGGTAGCTCAGCGGCATAAGCGCCTGCCTGGCAAGTGTCAGGTCCTGAGTTCGACCCCTGGTACCCACAAAACCAAAACAAAACAAAACAGTATGGGAGCTGTAGTTCACAGTAGATATTTTGCCTAGCATGCGCGTGGTCCTGGGTTTGGTCCCCAGCACTACAAAAACCAAACCAAACCGAACCACCAAAGAAAAAAGAAAAAGGTAAATCTGGATAATACTATCTATGCTGGCCCCAATATGGGATTAATAGGTTTTTTGTTTTTTGGGTTATTTTTCCCTTGGAAAAGAGGTGACAAGTCCAGAAGTGAAGAAACCTGGTTAACTTTGTTTCCCAAACCTACTGGGCCACGGAGCACACACTTCCTGCCTCTGTCCCCTCCAGTAACCCTGGTGCTCTTCCTCAGAGTTAGTGTTGTCAGCAACACACTTAAGGAAACATCACTCCTGACATCGTCCAGAGGGTGCTGAATCTGGGGTCGAGCTCTACACCTGCCTGTGGCCGTCCCGCTGCCCGTCTGGAACGCCCCGTTTGGCTCCCTGGCCGTACTGGTCCCCGGGTCGCCATGAGTTCCTGTGCTCAGTCTCCAGATTGCTGATTTCCAGGGCAGCCCCTGGGCCCCTGTGTTCTTAGAGCGTTGGTCAGGTGGAAGAAAGACCCTATACCGAGTGCCGCCTCCAGCTCTCAGCTTCTGCCATGGGTGAGCTCCTCTCTGTCTTGCTGTGAATGTGATAAATGCTCAATAAACCGGTGCATTTGGGAGATTACTAGACTCTTGGCATCTTTGTTTGGCAGATGTGCCGACTCCCTTTGGCTCCTCTGAGCCCCAGGGTGGCCTGAATCAGAGGGCCTTTTGGTCTCAAGAGTGGCCTCTGTGTCCTCTCTTAGCACCCTGGTGTGAATGCCACTTTGCCACCCCACCCTGTGGCCCCAAGCTGCACGCACACTTCCTCTTTCTGGGTCAAGGGCTGACCTGTAGAATGAGGATGATACTTGACCCTATTCTGAGGGTTCATGGTGGCACCAACCATGTAAAGCCTGGAAAGTCATTGTAGGGCCTGACACCTTGGCAGAGCAATTATTTTGTTCATCAGTATGTGAGGGTTTGCTATTACTAATTGCACTTCTTTCTGTTTGCTGCATTGTTAGACAAAAGATTACAGCACAGTTCTTTTTAAATAACCAATGCGGCAGAACGTATGTGTCTGAAGTCATTGTTGCTCCACATTTGCAGTCATCTCCACAGGTCCAGCCCCGCACTCCAGGCAGTGTGGAACAATGTTATGACAGTGCCTTTGCCCACTCCTTGGGGACCACAGTAACTGTGCTAAAAAGGAGACTGTTCATGATCCATCACTTTGTTCCTAGGGCCCACAACAAGGTGCAGGACACTGTAGGGGCTCCGTGAATGCTTCTCCAGTGGCACCTCACTTTTGTTCAAAGTGCTTTTTGGCCTCTTCTTCCTGAAGTGCCTTCAGATTCTGAGCCATCAGCTCTGGCACAGCCTCTGTGGTGACAAGTCTTCAACTTTATTTTTGGAAACTGTAGGGCATTTGGAGCCCAGACGGCGAATACAGTGAGGGGGAGCTTGTCAAACAGTGCTGAGTGAGACTATTTTTGGTCAAGAGCTGGGAAGCAGTGCAGCCTTGTGAATGGGGGACCCAGGGGGAGAGAACTCCCCTGAGAACCTTTGCAAGCTGTGGCCATTCATCGGTGGCCACCAGATGAGGCAGGGCCGGATATGTTTAACTCTGGAGCCCTAACTCTGGGGCCACTAAGTCACGGTGGTGGAAAATTCTAATCATTTTCTTTTCAAAACAAAAAAACAAGTCATCATTAAGTGATATGTATGTGGTACAATTTTCTACCTAAAAGAAAGTACATGGACTTTCTCAGGAAAGACACAGTAATAGAAACTGCCTCAGGTGATGGTTTGAGAAATAGGGTATGCCTGGGGCTAGAGTTTCCACAGGCAACTTACTTTTTCCATATAGCATTTGTATCTGTTAGGTCATCTTAGTTACTTTTCTCATTGCTGAGACAAAATACCCAACACCCAAAGTTAAATGAGGAAAGGTTTATTTTGCTCACAGTTTGTAGAGGTTTCAGTCCATAATTGGCTGGCTTCAAGGCAGGGTAGCATGGCAAACAGAGGGGAAACAGTTCATGGTGGGCAGAAAGTAGCAAACCAAACAAGAGATCTTAGCAGCTTCTTTCTGCCCCTTTTATACTCTACCAGGATTAGGGTGGTGGCAAACCAATCAGAGGACTAATTTAGTAATCACACACCCTTAATCCCAGTGTTGCACCATGAGTCAGTCACACACTCTAGATTCAGCCACCTCTGAAAAAGCCCCACCTATGTCTCCATGGGGGTTTAGGGGGGACATCTAAACACAAGCCATAACAGGTATTATACTGTTTGTATGCTGCAACCTATTAAATAATTAACACCAACAACACAGGAAAAGCAGAAGGAAGCAGCAGCATTCCATTCCTGCATAATAAATATTTAACCTGAGTTTTCAGTTAAAAAAAAAAAAAAGAGTAAATCATAAAAGGATTAACAGGGGACTAATGATCCTATCAGGCCTGTTAGCACTTCCCAGGGTTGTTCCCTTAGTCTGGCAAAGGACATTTGGCTTCCCCAAACTATATAGGCTTATGGTTGAAAAAAACCTACAAGCCCTTGCTCTGAAACCCATGAAAATTTGCAATAATCAGCTTTACAATTAATAATCCTGGAAAGTAATTTCAAAAAAGTCCTCCATCTTCCCCAGCTCCTTGCATCCTTCCCTCAGCTGCCTTTTCATTGCTCGCTTTCCCTGGAGAGCGAGGGGGAGAGAAGGGTTTGTATCTGGCCTTCTCACCACCTGCTTGCGGAAGGCCGATGAACACATCCTAAACCCCACCAAAGCGGCTTTGGGTCATCTGTACTCGTCCTCCAGCTATCCAGTGTTTTGTCTGCTGCTGCTAGTCTTGGGGTGACATGGATTAGCCTGAGCCAAGAACAAGCTGGTTCCCCAAATTCTTCCCACCATTGATGGCGCATTCTAAATAATGACAGTGTGACATGATGTGCCAGGGAGGAGCCAGAGGCAGTGGCTTTTGCCCATGGCATCCCTGGAGTCCTTTCTCTGCCTTTGGGAAATGACTTTTTTAGGAAGTGGTTTCAGGTTCACTCTGCTGCTCTTCTCAAGGTCAGGCTTTGGGGAGAGACACGCACCCCAGTTTAAGGCAGTCACCATGCCGCGGAGCCTCCAGGCCACAGGGCTTGGATCAAGAAAAGCTAAAGGGCCCTGGGGAAGCCAAATAGGCCACAGAGATCTGTGCTAGGGATGCAGAGCTGTGACAGGCGTCCCACAAGTGCCACTGCCCTCTTGCCTTCATGAGGAGTGCAGGGTGAGGAGAGGAGACCCAGAACACAGAGCCTAGCACCGACGAGAGTCCCCTTCCAGCCTGCATTCATCTCCAGCCAGCCTGGCCCTCAGACAGCCTCAGCTGTGAGCCACCCCCCGCCACCGTAAGCCAGAATGTACATTGCCTTTCCTGCCTCTTATAAGCAAAATGGTCCTGTCTGACAGGCTAGTGTGTGAAGTCCGGGATTTGAAGCTTGGCTCCAAAGCTGGGAGCGTAGTGGACCGATTTTGACCACCGACTGTCTCTGAATTAAACCCTTAACTGCTCTATCCAAGTCACCATGCTCTCTATCCTCTATCTCCCTTCTCTTGAGAAAGCAGGACCGTGTAATCCCGGAGAGAGAACATTCTGCGCTTCCTGGAATTGGGAGGCAGCTCTGAACTGTGAGCCCAGATAAGAGAGTGAAACGTTTGAGTGCAAATGTCAAGTCTGAGGGAAGTGTCAAGTGCAAGAAGAGACTGATCCCATCACAGCTGGTGTGGACAGCAAAGCAATTTTCACACACCTGCCATTTATCTGCTCCTTGCAGGAATCATGTGCAGGAGACAAAGGAAAATAATTGTTAGGCTTTTCTTACTGAAGCACAAAAGGAAAAGCAGTCTGCCCAAGGTCACCCCACTAGCGTGACGTAACAGGTCTTCAGGCTCTGGATGCAAATTCTCTCTGGCACTGTCTGCCTTTGGTTAATGCCAAGGCCAAGCTCCTATATCTGAAAACTGTAATATAATAATAAAGCCTTAGAGCTAGAATTTAGAACTAGGATATGCAGTTTGTCTGAGTGTTTGAACACCTCCAGCCATAGGGAGCTCACCACCTACAAGAGGACTGAAGTGTGGATACTGACGGAATGTGAGCAGGACATGGCCTGGGGCATGGCTGGCCTTGGCATTGTCTCCCCGCAAGTGTGGCTTTAGCATTGAGCCTCTCTGAGTACGGTGCACAGCTGGGCCCGCGAGGTCCCCTCCCACCCCTGCCCTGGAGCCCTCTCAGCCCTTCCTCTCTGAAACTGCAGTCCCTCCCTCAGAAGGGAGCCCTCTCTGCACAGACTGGTTAAGGTTTATTAGCCCTTAAAATTCCTGCGAGATGAGTTGGTATTTATTTCCCTGCAAAGCTTATGTAACTGTAAGAGGATACCAGGGCTGCCAAAGCTGTCTGTGGTTTGGATGGGGCTTGCAGTGGTTTCTTCTGGGAGCTAAATATTATAATGAATGAGCTCATACTATCGTTTGCTTTGGATGTGAGTTGTGCTTGTCCCAGTGGCACCCAGAGCGACATCCCAGACCCCTGCTGTTTTGATTCACGCCGGTACTGGGTGTAGGGTGAAGGGAACGTGAGAACAAAATTAGTCTCTTGAGGCAACTTGGCCACTTAGCTTTTCTGAGGAGGTTCAGATCTGGGTCTTCAACCAGGGCTGAGCTCTGGGTGGCCACCGTGACTGGGCTGCTGGAGAGGCTCTGGGAAATGCTGGCCTTGCACCACTATCTGTCCCAGCCTGAGCTTTTATAAAAATGCAGATTCCAGACTTGGGACAGGCAGGAGTAGAAGAGTCTAACTACTGGGCAATCACAGGCCGAGCCTGGAGATCAGCCAGAGCTGCGGGAGCCTGGTACTTCAGCCCCAGCTGTTGTAAAAAAGGTAGCTTTTATGGGCACTTCTGCCAGCCAGGCGCCAAGCTATACTGCCGTGTAGAGCGGCGGGGTCTGAGTCTCAGGCACCTCTGCTGGCCATATGACACTGGGCAACAATTATAACCTGTCTGTCATTACCTCTAAAAACAGGTGATAAAAACCTCCCAATGGGGCTATTAGGAAGATTAAATGTGACAACACAGACAAAGGTCATGCATAGTACCTAGTGCTAGTAAAGAACTAAAAAGATGTTAGCAGTAACTATCATTGTCATCAAGTGCAATCCTCCTAATGACACTGTGGGAACGAGGACTTGATCTCCACTGTGCTGGTGAAGAAATGAGGTTTTGAGGGCTCCATCGTCAATGAGCCACAGGACTGGGGTATGACAACCTCATTTCTAGCCTCTTGCTGGCCCGGTGGTGGTGGGGACCCTGCGTGGATTCCTTCTTTGAGGAACTTGAAAGCTGCCATGTGCAGAGCTGGATTCCCTGGCCACAGAAGTCTATCCTGAGGGATGCATGATTCTTTGGAAAAAATTCTGAGGAACCCACTAGAGCGTGAGCACCAAGAGGTGTCTGAAACCAGACTGGTCTTGACTGCTCTGAGCTTCCCTGTCCTTGACTGAGCCCATTCAACTTGTAGTGACCCTTGGGGCATTATCATCCGGACAAGAAAAGCCTGGCTCCTTCTTGTGTTATTCGTAACCTCTTGAACCTCAGTGCCTTGACACAGGGACAGCCACTGAGACTGATAGGTGCCCCTGAGACAGGGAAGGGGAAGGGAGGAATCACTGCTGAGGACGGAAGTGGCAGATCTCAGGCAGCCAGAGCACTGGAGCCCAGAGAGACCACCAGGAGGAGGGAAGGGTTGACTAGAACTTTCCAGCCCAGAGCAAGGGCTTGAATGCAGTGGGGAAATGTTTATAAAGCACCTATGCAGAGCCTGTGGTGTGCTTGGGTGCTTGCAGACAGTGGAAACGAGGCAGCCCTGTTCCCTGCCCTTGGGGGGGACCCAGCCTGGTGGGGAAGGGGAGCAAATGAGGCATTGAACAGTGGCAGTTGATTTCGATAACTGCTGTGGAGGAAGAAAGCCCTGGGTATCCCAGTGGAGAGTGACAGAGGAGCAGAATCCCTAGTGTAGAGTAGTGGGGACAGGCCTCACAAGGAAGGTGACACTAAGCTCCTTGGGAAACTGCATGACCTGCATGGGACTCCGTTTTCAATCCCTGGGTCACAGGGGAGATTTGTGTCTCTGAGGCCCAAGCCTGGCGCCAAGGCATAAGTAAAGCCATGTTCCGGTGTTTCTGAAGGGAGCGCCAGCCTGGAATCTCAAGAGTAAAGGTCCCATCCCACCCAGGAGCCTGGGAATAATTAACAGCGAGGGGCTTAACAAGGAGCTTAATTAAAGAAAGAAGCGGAGTGGCTGCCGCCAATCAGGTTAGAGGCCTCCATCCCGTTCCCCCAGGGCCTAGATGGGGCTGGCTCTCAGGAGTTGTTCCTGTTTACCCACTTGGTTTAAGACTTTCTTAACATTCTGCTTTACCCCTTTGCAAAGCACTGCCAACCACCCATCATCCTCACCACACCCAGCTGGCTTTACCCCCAGACTCTCTCACCAGTGTCCCTTTCCTGCAGCTCTGCTGTTCCTCCCACCTGGGTCCCTGTCCCCTGTCACCCATGGCACCCTGTCCTCACCAGGCCACCATCACACATGGCCAGGACTGCTTTCAACATGTTATCTTTTCAGTGCCTTCCTCCTGTAACTTGGACCTCTTTCTACAGCCTGGGCAGAGCCATGCTTGGCCCCTGGCCCGGCCCCATCTTTACCGTGGACTGGGGCGCCTTCACCGCCTGCTCTTCAGGGTTTGATCTCATTGGACGCAGTCTGAGCCCACGGCCTCCCATCCTGGCTGGAAGTATTCAACATAAACAATGATTACGATCTCAGCTTCTGTGCTTGTAGCTGCAGGCAAGTTGCTTATGGGCACAGGAAACCCCACCTTTGATAGCAGATGTTTAATGAATGCTAAAAATCTTTTTCCCATTTGGACTGAAACAAGAGTATCCTCTTAGTGTACTTTATAGTTTACACTTTCTAGGACATAGCCCATGCATTATCTCCTCTAAAGCCATTGAAACCCTGCACATTACATGGGCTGGGCCTTCTGAGCTCCTTCTCAACCAGGAAGTAGCCTCAGAGACGTTAAAGCCTCAAGGTCACACAAGGGATGAACAGCAAAACCAGGACTCTGATGACACCTACACTTGACCTTCCCATGGGTGACACCACTATGGACGGGCCTGATGTCCCCCAGCAACGGCTAAGGGACACAGCTTTGCTTTCAGGACAGCCCCCAATGGCTGCCTGGAAGCCAGGACTCCACTGCAGCTCACAGTGGGGTGCTGACTCCTATATTTCACCACTTTCACCCTCTCCCTGGTCTCCTGCCATGGGCAACTTCTGCCACTGATCTTGGTTTGCCCAGTCTTCTCTTTCCTGTGGCCCCCACTATTGGGCAGTGTGGGCAGCTTGGGCCAAAGGTGGATTTGGCTGTGGGTGGGTAGAGGGGTCAAGAGCAGCAGCTTAAGTTCCCCTAAAGAGTTTTCCCATGGTCTCAGCCCAGCGCAGGAAGGCACTGCTAAGAGCCTGGCTCCTCACCTAAATCCTTCCAAGGGAGGCTAGAAGGAGGGAGGCCTGAGTCTTTTACTTCTGGAATCTGCATCCTTGGCATGAGGAGCTCCCTGTCCACTGGGACGCAGCAGTACTGCTGAGAGAGTTTAGCAAGGAGAGGAGCCTGCACTGGAGTTTGCTTCTCCCGTTGGTTGGTTCCTGCATCTCCTCCTTCTTGGGGCAAGATGGATATGGCTGAGAAGTTGGTGGGGAGGGGGACAAGGAGGAAGGCAGGCATCTCAAAGTCAAAAAGGTTGTAGCTACTGGGCATGGTGGTACACATCTGTAATCCCAGCTACTTGGGAGGCTGAGGCAGGAGAGTTCAAGGCCAGCCTGGGCAATTTAGTGGTACCCTGCCTTAAAAATAAAATTTAAGCTGGGTACAATGGCACACACCTGTAATACCAGCATTTAGGGAGGCTAAGGCAGGAGAATCACAAGTTGAAGTCCCCTCTTGGCAACTTAGCAAGACCCTGTCTCAAAAGATTAAAAGGGCTGGGGTTGTAGCTCAGTGTGAGGGCCCTGGTTCAATCCTTAGTACTGCTAAATAAATAAATAAGTGAGGGTCGGGCTGTGTAGCTTCCCAGGAGGAAGCACTGCCTGACTCCCAGCTCTGCCATTTGCCAGCTGTTTCACTTTGTGAAGTGGCTCAACTCCTCTGAGCCTTGGTCTCCTCATTTCTATCAAAGCTGGGGTAATACTGCTCTTAGGCAAGTAGCTCCTGCCCACCCACTGCATGCTTGACCCTGTGCCGTGAGCAAAACAAACAGGACCGGGATCTCTGCTCTCCTGAAGTTAACATTTTGGGATGAGACGAGCAAGAAACACGTGAACAATAAACAGACAAGATGATTTGAGAGGTGCTAAGGGTTGGGTTGGAACCATGGGGCAGAGAGAGATGAGCTCTCTGAGGAGGGGAGATAGGGCCTGAGCCCCAGAGAGGAAGTCAGCTCTGCACAGAAAGGGAGGGCGATGTGCCTGGCCGAGGGACGGCCTGTGCAAAGGCCTTGCGGTGGGGATGAGATCAACGTGCCTGAGGAGTAGACAGCGACCGCAGAATAGAAGCTGTCCTGAGCAGTGAGATGTGCGCTTGAGTAGAGGCGGGAGGAAGAAACAGGAAAAGATCACACGGGCTTTGGGGGCCATGGAAAAGTTTGGATGGTTTTGGAGGCTCGTTAGGCAGGGGAGGTGGCACGGTTGGATTTGTATTAGAAAAGATCGCTCCTTGAACTCGCAGAGCCTCGTTTTCCCTGTTAAGATGGACATCACAATACGTATCTCATAAGATTATTGAGAGGATTAAAAGACTCAAAAGCAACAAGCAAATTGATCAACCTGTGCCCAGTATGCACCACATAGGCCAGCACCTGCGTAGAGACCTTGCAGGGGTATGACATGATCTGTTGCAGTTGGCTCCTAAAGGGTTAATCAAGCCTGTCTTGGGAAAAGTGATCGTGTGCTGCTCATGTAATGGGAAGGGATGCAATTCAGGCTGTTTATCTTTTGGAGATGCAGTACTCCTATTAAACAATCACCCTGTTTATGTCACTGCTAATTGAAGTAAATTGCTTTCTGCAATCAAATCGGGAAGTTCCCCCTTCCGATCACGAAGGGTCTTAGACTCCGGTTCCTGGTTTCCAGCATTTAGTCTGACTTGAGACCTTCCCTTTAATTAATTGCATACATGCCACAGATTTCCTTCAGTGTGCACTTGGTTTACTGTTGAGGACGCAGTGTGATGAGTTGATTCTGAAATTACCCTCTGGGATGGGAAATGTCTTGTTGGGGGCCCCCCACTCCACAGCTGGAGCCAGAGCAGCCTTCTGCTGCTGGGGCTGCCGGCCAGTGGGCTTTGGGACACTGCGAGAGGTGGAGTAAGTGGCATGTGGCATGTGAGGGTCTAGAGCCTTCTTGGTGCCCATTCCTGGTGGCGAGCTCCGGCGCATTAGAGCCCAAGCTTGTAAAGCCAGATAGAGGCGTTCCTGGGCTATAGGTGTGAGATCTGTTGTTTCCTCTACCTTGTTCCCACCTCGTAGGGAACAAGTGGGTAGAGGCAGTGAGAAAGCAACATCACATCCCAGGCAGAGAGTGAGTACCCTGATGGGCCCCCTGCACCTCCACACGTACCCCCAGCTTGCTGCCCCGTGCACAGGCCCAGCAACAGAGGGAATCCCAGAACGGAGGAGCTGCGGGGAACTCGCCAGAGGACAGGGGCGGGGAGGAGGCCTGGTGGGGCGCAGGGGTATCTTTAGGAGGACGGTGTAGCGAGTGTTGGAGTCTGTGGTCCAGCGCCCCGTGCCTGCTCCACATCTTGGCAGGATGCTGGGCAGAGCTGTGAGCTGGGTGCTCCCAGCACGCCTTCTTGCAGTCTTTTGCCAGGCGGCCAAGAAAATAGGCAGAAAGTGTCCCTCTTCATTCATCCTTGCTTCCCAAAAAAAAATAAACAGCCCTGGAGTTTACGGTGAGGTAAGCTACGATGGTTCCTCGCCCTGAGATATGGAGAGCATGTTTTTAGGGACTCATCCTGTGCTCCTGCAGAAGTCAGCCTTCAATGCCCTGCCCAGTTGCTGCCTTCTCCGTGAGGTCCTGGCCGATGCCCTCAGTGGGAATCCACCCCTCTTCGCTTCCTGTGGCCCGTGCCTCTGGGACGGCGTCATGTCCCTTCTGTCCTGTAGATGCCCTGTATTTAAGTTTCCTCATCCATCAACCAAGCATCTGCCCTGAGTGAGAGACTCCAGGGACAAGAACTCAAATGAACACAATTCCTGCTTCCCAGAGCTGACAGTGTAGTGAAGTCGGCCAAGCGAATGGAAGTCGATTACACCACGAGGAGGACAGTATTTCACCAGCCGGATCGTGAGCCCCGCGTCGGCTCACTCAGACTCGGGAGGCACGGACTCCCGCGTCTGCAGGTGGTTACGCTGACACTGAGCCACTCTGAAATAGCGTGGCAATTTCTTAGAGAATTAGACTACATTTACCATTCAGCCCAACAATTTGACTCCAAAATATACCTAAGAGTATTGAAAATGTATGTTTGCATTAAAACTTACATACAAATGCTCATAAGAGCCCCAAACTGGAAACAATTCAAATATGTGTCAACTGATGAATAGATAAATAATATGTGTTCTCTCCAGACAATGGACCTTTATTTAACAACAAAAAGCAGCAAAGTCCTAATACATGCTACAACACGGATAAGCCTCAAAAATATTATGCTAAATGAAAAAGACCAGACACAAAAGGCCACATGTTGTATGATTCCATTTTTGAAATGTCCAGAACATGCAAATCTATAGAGACAGAAAGTAGATTAGTGGTGGCCAGGGCTGAGAGTAGGAATGAGGATTAACTGTAAAGAGGCACCAGGGATCTTACTGGGGTGATAGACATATCCTAAACCAGATTATGGTGGTAGCTGCACAACTCAATAAATTTACTAAAAATTATACCTCCATGAAGTTGTTTTTAAAAAGTCAAGGCTGCCGGTGAGACGGCTCAGCGGCTTAAGCGCCTGCCTTGCAAGCGCGAAGGCCCGAGTTCGACTCCCGGAACCCACATACGAAAAAGGGGCCGGTGATATCGCTCAGAGGCACGGGTGCCTGTTGGTGCGCGAGGTCCTGAGGTCGTCCCCCCAGTACCCACAAAAAAAAAAAAAAAAAAAAAAAGTCAAGGCTGAGGAAGACTGAGTAACTTTTGTCTGAAGCTTCCAAGATTAACAACTAGCAGAGTCAGAGGTCAAACCTGGGCAGCTGGCTCCAGAGAGCACTATTTATTTATTTATTTATTTATTTATTTAATTTCGTTATTTTTTTTACAGTATCTGGGTTTAAATTAAATCCAGGGAGTGCTGAGCTACATCCCCGGCCTTTTTCAAATTTTATTCTGAGAGAGGATCTTGCTAAGCTGCCCGTGTTGGCCTTGAACTTGCCATCCTCCTGCCTCAGTCTCCCAAGTAGCTGGGATCACAGGCGTGTGGTGCCCATGCCCAGCTCGAAGAGACCACATCCTTGCCTGCCTTCTTGTGATGTCCGTGGAAAAGATAACACTTTGGTTGCGTCTTGAGGTCACCATTCAAGTTGTCCTCCACTGCAAAGCCTTCTGGGCTTCTATCTTTGAACCTCACCTCCTTTTATGGGTAGGGTCGCCATGCATAAACAGGAGCCAAAGCTTGCAGAAGACAAGGAGGCAGATATCGGCCACCTTCCCACTGCCATGAGGACATTCTGTGACCTAGGGACAGATGTGGGCTCTGGAGAGCTGCTCAGCTGGAGCTGGGGACTGGCCTCTGTCCAGGCCTGGTACCCACAGGCAGAGATATCTTCTTTTTGGCCTCTCTTCAGGCTGCCAAGAGAGACAATTTTCTTCTTCAGCCTCCCTGGGAATTCTTAGCTTTCTGAGGGCTCCTCCCTGAAGCCCAGATGAATTAGGGCCAGGAAGGCAGAGGGAAACAAAGGCTTTAGAAAGCATTGCTGAAACACTTCCAGTTCAGTGTCCACTCAGTCACAGCGGTGTACAAAGAGCAGGGTGGTGGGAGCGGTCCCCCTTGGTGCGGGCAATAAGGGGCACATTGTCTGCAGAGATTGAAAAGTCAAGAATAAAATAAACGTAGGATCGCCATACACCAGCAATTCTAAACAACGTCAGTGTAAAATATTCCTCCTCTGTACCCTGCCCTCTGTAGGCTACTGCAGGGGCAGGAGAGTCAGAGACAAGTTAGCAGAGGCTCTTGATGAACTGGCTTAGGCCAAAAAGGGAAAGTCCTCAGTGGAACTGGGGTCCTTCAGGGAAAAGCCTCTCTCCCAGGCCCCCTGATGCCCCTCTGCTCCTCTGTCTCTCTGCGTGTTGTGTCCTCAGCTTTATTTAATTCCAGCAGCCAGCACGAGTCTGGCCTGCATCTCTTAGGTCCAGTTCCAGATTCTTGGGGGACAGAATCTAATTGGTCCTGTGTAGATGATGCCCTAAGAAAGATGCTCTGAAAACTGGGGCTTTTAGGTCCCACGAGAGGGATGTGCTGGCCAGACACCCCAAAATACAGCTAGTCTGTTGTATTCATCAGGGTACAGTGTGAGAGGTGCTGGACAGTTCTTTGTTGAGAATGCTTGTGAATCTGTTTCTTTGGGGGGGGGGGCGTACCGGGAATTGAACTCAGGCCCTCACGCTTGCTAGGCAAGCCCTGTGCCACTGAGCTAAATTCCCAGCCTCCTGAATCTGTTTCTTTATATGCCTAGTTCCTTATGATAAGTCCTCTCTCATTTCAGTTACCTGGGTAGATTTTTATTTCCTTTTTTATTTTACTTACTTATTTATTTATTTATTTATTGGTACCGGGACTAGAACTCAGGACCTCATGCTTGCCAGGCAGGTGCTTTGCTGCTGAACTATACCCCTGGCCCTATTTGTTAATTTTTTTGAGACAGGGTCTCACTACATAGTACAGGCTGACCTCAAACTCATAGTGGTCCTCCTGCCTCAGCCTCCTGAGTGCTGGGATTACAGGCCTGCACCACCACACCTGGCTAGATTTTTATTTCTCAAAAAGGGACAATGCTTGGCCAAGAAAACAGCCCATAAGCTGATAGGCAAAGGGACCACACAAGAACGGCAAACTTGCCTGGTTGTGTGTGCACGAGCAGGGGCCTGGTAGTGGTTGGGAGTGGAGGAGCAGTTTTGCCTTGCGGTGAGGCATAGCCCTGACTCCTGGGGGAGATTTCCTTTACTTTGGAGTGGTTGGAAACAGATATGTTGCAACTGGATGCAGAAGACCAGAGACTCCCGGAGGAGAGCAGCATCTGTCTCCGTCCCTCTTGTTCCATTCTTTCCCATGGATTTTCCATTCTCACATCCAGACGACTCTCAGTAAGGAATTTCCAGCCTGCATTTTCTCAAGAGAGATTGTTCCAGTGGTTGGTAACCTGCTGTCCAGTCTTTCCCTGCCCTTGCCCAGAGTGGAAACTGACCAGGCCCTGGCCGGCAGGTGAGAACTGAGCCCTCTGAGGAGACGCCACCAGAGGGACCAGCAGTCTGCACAGGGTTCTGACCAGAATGTGTCACCTGAATCTCATCCTGCCTCTGGTTTTAACTCACAGAGATAAAAGACAGAGGAACAAGCTGGATTATACTACAAGGAACGAGTGAGACAAGTGGAGAATATGGACATGAGGCCTGGCTGTTCCCCCAAAGTTGGGGAACAGTTCTAGATTAAAAGAGGTCAAACATTTATAACAGGTGGGTGTGGTGGCACACACCTATAATCCCAGTGCTCGGGAGGCTGAGGCAGGAGGGTGCTCTGAGTCCAAGGCCAACCTGGGCTATAAAATGAGTTTTAGACCAGCCTGAACTCCATAGCGAAACCCTGTCTCAAAAAGACAAAAACAAAACAAAACAAACAAAACAAAACAAACAAACAAAAAACAACTTTTATAACAACCACATGTAGTACACAAACTTTAATCACCTCCTGGTTCAAATAAATAAATAAAAGATATTTTGGGTAATACTAGAGAAATTTATCTCTAAACTGGTTTGATTGATAGTAGGACATTAATTTTTTTTTTCAGTCTGACAGAACAGTAATTATGAGAATGTTGTTATTTTGGAAAGTACATGAGGAAGTCTTTATAAGTGCATATTTTTCAAATAAAAATCAACATATATAACTCAACAACAGCAAAAAGCAAACAACTGTTTTTAAAAATGAACAAGACCAGGCGTGGTAGTGTACACCCAGGTACCTGGGAGGCTGAGGCAGGAGGATTTCAAGTTAAAGACCAGCCTGAGCAAATTTGCGAGACCCTCTCTCAAATTAAAATTTAAAAAGAACTGTGGGGGCCGGTGAGATGGCTCAGCGGCATAAGCGCCTGCCTGGCAAGCGCGAGGTCCTGAGTTTGATTCCTGGTACCCACATAAAGGAAAAAAAAGGGCTGGTGATATCGCTCAGCAGCACAAGTGCTTGCTGGCAAGCATGAGGTCCTGAGGTCGGCTCCTGGTACCCACATAAATAAAAAAGAAAAAAAGAAAAAGAAAAAGAACTGTGAATGTAGCTCAGTGGTAGGATACTTGCCTAGCATGTGTGAGGCCCTGGGTTCAGTTTTAAGTACTGAAAAGAAAACAAAAAACAGCAAAGAACCTGAATAGTAATTTCTTCAAAGAATATATACAAATGACCAATAAACCATGAAAAGAAGTTGAACATCACTAATTTTTTTTTTTTTTTTTTTTTTGAAACAAGGTCTCACTATGTAGTTCAGGCTGGCCTCGAACTCTTGATGATCCTCCTGCCTCAGCCTCCCCAGTGCTAGGATTACAGGCGTGCACCACCACACCCAGCGTTCATCACTAATTATTAAGGAAGAGTAAATCAAAACTACTGCTTTACTACTTCACATCCATTAGTGTGGTTATTATCAAAAACCCCGAAATGACAAGAGTCAATAAGGATGTGGAGAAGTTAGGAATGTAAAAGGTAAGGCTGTTGTGGAAACCAATACTGTGGTTCCCCCAAAAGTTAAAAATAGAATTAGCATATGCCCCTGCTATTTTGCTTCTGGGTCTACACACAGAAGAACTGAAAACGGGATCTCAGAGATATGTGTACACCCATGTTCATAGCAAGTGGCAGCATCGTCAACAGCTAAAACACGGGAGCACCCCGTGTCCCCTGACAGACGTGGATCAGCAAGATGTGGTCTGCACGTACAATGGAATACTATTCCACGTGTAAAAGGAAAGAACTTCTGATATGCTACAATGTGGTTAAACCTTGAGAACATTATGCTAAGTAAAATATGACAGTCACAAAATAACACATAAACCGGGCATAATGGTGCAAGCCTACAAACCTAGCCATTCAAGAGACAGATGTGGTAAGATCAAAGGTTGGAGGCCAACTTGGGCAATTTAGGGAGACCTTAACTTAAAAAAAAAATGCTGGGGATATATGTCCCCGTGGAAGTGCCCCTGCGCTCCACCCCCAGACCTGCCCCCTGCAAAGGACACATACTGTGTCATTTAACTTGTAAGAACCTAGAGCAGTCAAAATCACAGAGACGGACAGTAGACTGGGGTTGCCAGGGACTGGGGGAGGGAGAAACCGGAAGTCATTAGTTATTGAGTGTAGGGTTTCAGTTTTTCAAGATGAAAAGAGTTAGACCAATGATGGTTGAACAACATTATGAATGTATTAAATACCACAGAACTGTCAATTTTTAAACGACTAAGAGTTTTTAAAACATTTTTTCAGAAGGTGGGGATTGAGGGCCGGTGAGACGGCTCAGCGGCTTAAGCGCCTGCCTTGCAAGCGCGAAGGCCCGAGTTCGACTCCCGGAACCCACATATGAAAAAGGGGCCGGTGATATCACTCAGCGGCACGGGTGCCTGTTGGCGCATGAGGTCCTGAGGTCGTCCCCCCGGTACCCACAAAAAAAAAAAAAAAAGAAGTGGGGATTGAGCCCTGGGAGCGCTGAGCCATATCCCCACCCCCACCCTTTTTATTATTTTTATTTTGAGACAACTCACTGTGTTCCCCGGGCTAGACTTGAACTTACGATCCTCCTACTTCAGCTTCCCAAGTAGCTGGGATTACAGGTGTGTGCTGCCATGCCGGGCTAAACAGTAAACTTTGTTATAAGCTTATATGTATATTAATACTATAAAAAGTTGGAAGGCCGGTGAGATGGCTCAGCGGCATAAGCGCCTGCCTGGCAAGTGCGAGGGACCGAGTTCGACTTCCGGAACCCACATACAAAAAAAGGGCCAGTGATACCGCTCAGCGGCACGGGCGCCTGCTGGAGCGCGAGGTCCTGAGGTCGACCCCCCGGTACCCACAAAAAAAAAAAAAGTTGGAGAAAATACAGGAAGGATGAATGGGGGAGGAGTCTACTTATTTGTATATGCATATAAAATACAGTAAATATGACAAACTATTTATAATTGTTGAATCTAAGTGGTTGGTATAAGGATGTTCATTGTTTTATCCTTTCCACTTTTCTCTACATTTACATTTAAAATTTTTTATAATGAAAAGGAAATGAGATTAGATTTGAATCCCTTTTTCCCCATTAATAAGTATGGGCCTTGAGACAATTACATAATTTCTTTTTTTTTGAGTCAGGGTCTCACTATGTAGTTCAAGCTGGCCTTAAACTCAATATGTGGCCTAATTGGCCATGAATTTGTGGTGATCCTCCTGCCTCTGCCTCCCAAGTGCTGGGTTTACAGGCATGCACCACCATGCCTGGCTACATAAACCTTTGGAGACTCGGTTTTCTTATCTATAAAATGGGGATAATAACAGTACTCAATTCATAAGGATATTAGGGAGATTTAGTAAGCTCACTTACATAACAGTGCTCAGTACATGGATTTTATTCAGAGGAGCTCCACGTGGGTACCTTATGAGCTTCATCCTTGGTCAGAGCAGGCTGCGTGGTCAACCAGCAAATCATCATTAAGGGGAGGGCTGGATGTCTTCCGTTTGCTCTTCCAGATCCAATCTCTGCCCTCCTTAACCTGCCCTGTGACCTGAGGGCTGACCATAGGGCGTGGATGCTGGGGTTCCCTTTCCCTACAGTCTGCCTGGGTTGGGCCAGTGGGAAGACTGGAGGGAGGTAGAGAGAGCTCCGCCCATCTGGCTGGCCTTGAATGCACAGCCAGCCCTCTTCCCACCCCTGTAGGCTGCCCCACTGTTGCTGGCCCTGGCACGATGCACTGTGCCTGTTGGCTTCTGTAACGTTTCTAAGTACTCCAGAGCTGTTATTAAACAGCTTCTTGAGCCACCTACTTCTACCAGAACCCTGACCGGCACAGGGTCTGCTATGCTCCCATCATCGTCACCAGGCCCTGAGAATTCTCAAGTCAGTGAAATGACACGGTCCCTCCTGGAGCTAATTGTGTCTGCATTTCAGCCCTGTCTCCTGGGGATCTCTGAGCTGAATTCCTTATTCTAGGCCTGGTGTCCATGGAATAGCAAGCCAGCACCCCTCTGCACCTCCATCCCCAACATACACATGGAGAGATCTGACTTGGATCCTGGCCAGGGTGGCCCGCCCCAGATCTTCAGAGAGAAATGTTGGTCGCCTTTCCATTTTGCCCTGCATGCCTAGGAGCCTGAGAGCTCAATGGGACCTCTTTAAATGTCTGAGGCACATTGACAACAGACAAACGTGGTGACACTCAGAACGACGCCATGTGCAGCGTGAGACTTCACTAAGTCAGGTTCGTGGGGAGAAGTGCGCAGAAAACACATTTGTCCAAGACAACAGGATTAGATCATGGTCTCTTCACATGTTTCTTCTCGTCTTCCAGTAACTGAATAATTGACTCCCAAACGAAACGAGGATTTAACATCTTTGGGGAAGTTGGTTCGTGAATTAAAGGCCTTGTTTTACATCTACTCTGAAAATGGGTTTCTCACTCCCATTGCAAAAATGAAGAGTTGGACTTCAGTTGCGGGCAGGATTTATTTGTAACAATGGTAAACAATCCTCACTCTCCACACGTGGTCCGATGAATGATCTCAGACATCTTTGTGTTCTCCCAGGGGGGACGGTGGCTACCATGGGACTTTTTTCTGTCCCAACACCAACAAAACAATGGATGAGACTTGAGTGGCTCACAGTGGGTCCTCTCGGTGGCACCCAGTGGCATAATTAAAAGCGTTCCTGGGTTGTACTTCTCAGGGATCCTGGAAATTTGCACCATATGGAGAGTTTCTTTGCACTTGCGTCTCCTCCCTGGTTCCATGCATTAGCTGACGGTTGTGATTACGGTTCCTAAGTCTAAGCCTCATCTAGAGGCCCCTCTGCATTTGTGGTGAGCTATGGACAAATGGAAAATAAATGGCCCAAGAAGTTTCTGTCTTGGGAGTTTGCTTACAATAAGATACTGCAAAAGAGGGAGCGGTAGGGAGAAGTAGAACTTCTGTAGGTACCCAGTAGACGAGGGCAGAAGTCCCTCCTGCAGACAACTCCCCTGTGAGGAATGATCCCGTGGTGGTACCTAATGTTTACCAAGCATTTATTTATTACATCCTGACTCTGGGACAAGCCCTTGAGATGCATATTTTAATTGGGCTCTTAAAACAATCCCTGTGACAATGAACTACTATTACCCTTAACAATAAGCTTTCTTTCAATAATAAAACCCCGCTTTACAGGTAAGGAAGCCAAACTCAAAAGGCTAGGAGAGTTCTCAGGAGCTGGACACAGTGGTATAGGCCTGTAATCCCAGGACTTGGGAGGCTGAGGCAGAAGTTTTATGAGTCTGAGGCCAGCCTGGATTACACAGCAAGAATCTGTCTCAAAAAACCAAAAACAAAAAGGAAAGAAAGATAGTGTGGGGGCCGAGGAAGGAAGGAAGGAAGGAAGGAAGGAGGGTAGTTTCTCCTAAGGTGAGAAGGAACCCGGTCTAGCTAGCCTTAAGAACCCTACTCTTGCCACATTCCTGGCCACACAGCCAAGGAGGCATTTTATTGCCATGTGGATCTGGCACGCGGGTGACCGCAGAGGGGCGAGGGAACATATGCCTGCTGGGACAGAAGCATCATCAACGGGGATCTGAACAGTGCCTGGCACATACTTGTTCTACGAAGGAAAGAACAGACCATTAG
Organism: Erethizon dorsatum; assembly: GCA_028451465.1. NCBI lineage: Eukaryota > Metazoa > Chordata > Mammalia > Rodentia > Erethizontidae > Erethizon > Erethizon dorsatum. Next base: position 68,810,646 of record CM051838.1, read on the forward strand.
TGGCTGTTTCTCACCCAGCCTCAGCTGTCACACACCCAGCCTGTGCGTGCGTGTGGGTGTTGACCACGGAAGTCAGATTTGATCAGCGCATTACCCTGTGGGCCGTGGGCTGTGAGCCTGTGACTCGTGGCATGGGGTCTACATGACCGGAGATGTGTTCAGATTTTACCTCCGTGGATCACGGCTACAGATGTGCAAGAGGGGCCATTGCTGACAGCCCCGCCAAGCAAGCCAGAGCCGGCAACAGGTGACTGGGCCTCAGCCCGAGAGCTTCCTGCACACTGAAGACATGGCTGCGGGAAGGGAGACAGGCTGAAGAAGAAAGGATGCGGAATCCAGGGGAGGGGGTGGGAGGGAGGCTGCTGGCTCCTGCCCCAGCTGGCCGGGCTCTCTCCAGGCGCCTCCTTCCTCCTGTTGGACAGTCTGAGAGAACAATGAAAGCAGAGTCCCACGTCCCCTCCTGCCTTGCAGGGTTGGGCTCACTCCCTCCGCCCCACTGAGAGGAATGCTTTCTTGTCCTGGCCACGTGGTGCCCACAGGGAAGAACAGCCTGGCTCCCCAGGGTCTGAAGTCTTTGTGGCTGAGCAGATGACAATGGGGTTGGCGCACAGCGGGGGGCGGGGGGGTGGAGGTGGGGGGGTGGTTGGATCTTTTCAGAATTTCTCTTGGCTTTCTAATGAGTATTTTTGCTCTTTTTTCCTGCTCATTATGGGGTCTCTCTTGTGAGGCACTAAGTCATGCTAAGTCATGTGGGCCTTTTCTGACTTCCGGAGCAGACCACTCGAGCAGATCCCAGAGGAGCGTGGTCAAGCAGGTTAGTTGTGCCCAGTGCCTCCCATTCCAGGCGGGGCTACAGGCTAGTTGAGCCTTTTATTCCTGGTCTTCTAACACCCCCAGCAGCTGGTTCATCTCTCTCCCCCATGTGATAAGGCAGTCACTTGAATTCCCTCTTCTTTGGGGAGAGGGTACACATTCCCAGACAACCTACATGTGTGATGGGAATCTCGCAAGAATGGCCCACAAGGACCAGACTATTCCTCTTGATGCCATGTATCATCCTAGTTCCCAAGACCCCTTGGGAACTCTTCAGGTCTCCCCTAGGTTTTCAAAAGGCCTAACCAGGTGCCTCTGAGGCTGGAGGAGATGGAGGGATTCACTTTGGGCGCCAAGAGTAGCCTGGGTCTGGGAATCTGTTGTGGTTGTCTAAAATGTCCCTCCAGAACTCACTGAGCTGAGTGGGCTTTTGGGAAGGGATTGGATCAGAGGACTTAAACTTCATTAATGGATGAATCCATCGATGAGGTCACAATGTGATGGCATTACGGGGAGGTGATGGAAACCAAAAGTGGGGCCTCGTTGAAGAGAGTGGGTCATGGGGGACACAGTCTTGGGAACTATATCTTGTCCTTGGCCCCTTCCTCTCTGACTCTTTCTCTCTCCGCTTCCTGGCTATCGCAAGGTGAGTTTTTCTCCACCATCTCCTTCCGCCTTGCTCTTCTGCCTCACCTCAGGCCTACCACCATTGAACCAGCTGACTGTGGACTACAAAGCCTCTGAAACCATAAGCCAGAATAAATATTTCCTCCTTTAAGTTGTTTATGCCAGGTGTTTTGTCAGTGACAAACAGCTGACTAACCCAGGGACTGAGGTTAGGTTACCGGGTTTTGGGGTACTGAAGTCTGCTTCTGGAGGTGGTTTCTAGGTTCTTTCTGTCCTGGACAAAGAATTGAATGAAACAAACATAAATGGTGACAAAGTTTCACATTTATTAAAGGTGGGGAAAAAAACAAAAGGGTAGGGAAAAAACAGGCTCTGTAGAGCAAGTTTGGGCCAAGTAAAAAGGGAGGAAAAATTAAAAATAAAAATACACTCTACAGTGTAGGGTGGGCTATCATGAAGAGGCACAACAATAAGCACTTAATGGCGACAGTCTGTTTTTATATTTCTCATGTGGGGGCCCCATTGAGGTCATCCTATCAAAAACCTGCTTGAGTTCTCACAAGAAGTCCATATGCGGGGCTCTGAGAAACGTTCTATACACGTGTTCCAGGATCTTGTCGTACCTCCTTTTCTGGTCAGTGTTAGTCCTGCCTGACCTTCTGGTCTCAGTTGAGCTCACCAAGGCCCAGGAAGGGTGGCTGGGCCTTCCTCGTGATTGGAATGTGTGAAGTAATTGTTGGATCTGGGGACAGTGGGGTGAAGAGGGCTTAGGAGGGAATGACTGCCTCAGATGAGAGAGCTAATGGGAGGATGTGAATGAGCATGGCTTGAAAAACCAGGATGGGTGTCTGGGTGCAGTCCTGCCCCTCAGCTGTGGGCCCACAAAAAGGCTACTGGCCCCAGTAATGAGAGCTCCTTGGGGAGCTCAGCACCGTACTCGCTTATTCAGCTGCCGTCTCTGTTAACGTGTTCCTGCAGCTTGAACCACTGGTGGTAGAAGTGGTACAGTCACGCATGGCTCAGTCGTGCATGTACGGCTGGTGGTTCAAGCCACCCAGTAGTGAGACATACGAATTACGGCCCTGTCATAAACCTGTTAATCCTTGCACATCTATAAGGAATACATCACATTACTGTTAGAGATGGGGAATCTGAGACACAGAGAAGGAAAGCAAGTTACTCTTTTTCCCCCCTTAGGGATTGAACCCAGAGCCTTGTGCACGCTAGGCAAATAACCCACACCTGACCCACACCTGAAGCCCCGCGAGTTACCCGTTGCTCACACAGCTGGTAGGAAGTGGTGCCAGGAACGTTTGCCCTTGAGCTCCTAAGACGCCAGGGTAGGTGTGAAAGAATGGGCTGCTGCTGAGTGGGAATACCGATGTCTCTGCTCTCCGTAGGTCTGTCCTCCTGACCAGGTCAGATTCCTCAGACAAAGGTCCTTCCGTCGGCCACCTGGAAGGTCTGCTGTGCACTGCTGTCTGCTGTGCTGTTGCCCCCCAGGAGTGAGACCCTCTGTGGCTCCCTCTTGTGAGGATGAACCCCATCTCTCTCACATGGCAACTGCAAGAGATGGCAGGGAAGGGATAGAGCGGGCTGCATCTCCAGCCACCCTCCGGCCCATCTCTGGTTCCTCAGCCCCGCTTGGTGCTGTGGATCCCGGAGCCCTTGGTGGGCATCTGCAGGGCAAACCACAGGGCCGGGGCAGCTTTCCTGGCTGCTGGCTCAGGTAGGGCTCCGTGTGCTGGGTGTGCTAGGTCGGTTACCACTTGTTCATCTGCTTCTCAGCTTTTTCTTTTGTGACTGGATTTCCGTTGGTTTGTGTTTTTTGGCTTTTGTGTTTGTCTTTTGGCTGCTGCCTCTTTTCACTTTGTCCTTTTGGGTTTATGTCTTTATTTTAGTGGGTTTTGGAATGCTAAATGGATGTATGTTCAATCTCCTGTCTTTGAATTGCTTTTGCATTTACCAATCATCTAAAGCTTTCAGACTGTGGGCAAAAAAGAAAAAAGAAAAAAGAAAAATAAAAGTATATATGTATAAAAAGTCATAGCCCTTAATCTCATTCCTGGTCTTCCATATTAATTTTGCAAATAAGTCAACGTGTGTTCTCTTGCTTCTCTCCCCACCCACCATATTTCCACATTTGTTCCCTCGCTGCAGAACCCAGAGCCTCTGCATAGTGCTAGCTCTCATCCAGAGCTTGGTGCCCAGTGTTGGGTAACTGACTGACTGACTGATGACATAATTAGCCCATATCTTACGGAATCCTTCATTAGGAAGGGACACTCACGTTAATTTCCATAACTATACTTTCTTTGTCAGTTAAATTTCGTTACAAACTGTATCAAAGATGTTAAAAAGCACCGAAGAGTGTAGGGTATAAGACGAATGGTAAGAACTACCATTGTGGGGGCCGGTGAGATGGCTCAGTGGCATAAGCACCTGCCCGGCAAGCACGAGGTTCTGAGTTCAACACCTGGTACCCACATAAAGGAAAAAAGGGCCGGTAATATCACGCAGTGGCACAAGCGCCTGCTGGCAAGCGCGAGGTCCTGAGTTCCACTCCTAGTACCCACATTAAAAAAAAAAAAAAAAAAAGAGAACGACCATTTTGGATCCCACCCAATACTGTAACCGTACAAGCCCTAAGTGTTTCTTCCTGGCCATGTGCCCCCTTCCCAAGGCCCCACTATTTTGTGTTGTCACTTACTTTTCTTTCAAGTTTTACCACCTGTGCGTATAAACAATATACTTTTAACCATTTGCTTTGTTTTGGTGGTGGCAGTATTTTATGTTTTTGTGTTTTGTTTTTGTTTTTTTGAATTTTTTAAAATTTTATTTTAAAGAGAAAAAAATAAAAAAACAATGAAACAGAGTTTCAAAACAGTCTAGTAGGGCCGGTGAGATGGCTCAGAGGCTTAAGCGCCTGCCTTGCAAGCGCGAGGGCCCGAGTTCGACTCCCGGATCCCACATACGAAAAAGGGGCCGGTGATATCGCTCAGAGGCACGGGTGCCTGTTGGCGCGCGAGGTCCTGAGGTCGACCCCCGGTACCCACAAAAAAAGTAACAATAATTAATACATTGTATATTGTTATCTTCATGGTAGTTATTCAGAGTACAAGATACAGGCTGAAATATTGTCCAAACAATATTAGCACAAACCTTTCTTTTCAATGAACTAAGAGAAACTAGCTGTATAACTATCTTAACTATCTTGTGTATATATATATACATTTTTTTTTCCTTTTTCTTTCCTTCCTTTCCCCCTTCCCCCATCACAGTTTCTCTCTCTTTTTTTTTTTTATGTGGGTACTGGGAGTCGACCTCAGGACCTCGCGCTTACCAGCAAGCACTTGTGCCACTGAGCGATATCACTGGCCCTTTTTTTCCTTTGTGTGGGTATTGGGAGTTGAACTCAGGACCTCGTGCTTGCCAGGCTGGCGCTTATGCTGCTGAGCTATCTCACCGGCCCCTCTCTTTTCTTTTGAACAGTTTCTTCTCTATTCACAATATCTATTGTAAATTTTGGATCTTACTTACTCGTTCAGTCTCTCACACTAGTGACACAATGCAATGTTTACACATGTGGGTTTGATTTATTTCACTTATAAGTATGGTCTCAAGTTGCATCCATTTACCTATAAAAGTCTCAAGTTTATCCTTCTTTAGGCTGAGTAGTACTCCATATATAAAAAAACACATCTTTTTTTTTTTTTTTTTTTTTTATTTTAAAGTTAAGAAAAAACAAAACAAATCAAAAGAAGAACAAATTTTCAAACAAACATAATAGGAGGGTAACAATGGTTAATACATTACGTATTACTATCTTTAAGTTAGTTATTCAGGACACCAGACATTAGCATTCAATTGTCCAAACATTATTGGCACAAACCTTACTCTTCAATGAACTAAGTAAAAATGGTAGTGTATCTATCTTAACCATCTTATATATATATATATATATATATATATATATACAATTTTTTTCCCTTTCCCTTCTTTCTTTTCCCTATTCCAGTCTCTCTTTCCTTTTGACCAGTTTCTTTTTGATTCACCATGTCTATTGTACATTTTGGATCTTATTTACTCTTTCAGTTTCTCATACTAGAGAGATAATACGATGCTTACACATGTGCTTCTGGTTTATTTCACTTATGAGTATTTTCTCGAGTTGCATCCATTTACCTATAAAAGTCTCCAGTTTATCCTTCTTTATGGCTGAATAGTACTCCATTGTATAAAAATACCACATCTTTCTTATCCATTCCTCAGTTGATGGGCATTTGGGTTGTTTCCAAGATCTGGCTATTACAAATTGTGCTGCTATAAACATGGGTGCACATATATCGCTGTGGTACGATGTTTTTAATTCTTCTGGGAAGATGCCCAGAAGGGGAATAGCTGGGTCAAATGGGACCTCCAACCCTAGTTTTCTGAGGAATCTCCACACTGACTTCCACAGTGGCTGTACCAGTCGACACTCCCACCAACAGTGAAGAAGGGTTCCTTTTTCCCCACAGCCCCTCCAGCATTTGTTATTAGTTGATTTCTTAATAGTAGCCATTCTTTCTGGGGTGAGATGGTATCTCAGTGTTGTTTTAATTTGCATCTCTCGAATGACTAGTGATGTTGCACATTTTTTTGTATATTTATTTGCCATTAGTATTTCTTCATCTGAGAAATGTGTATTCATCTCAGATGCCCATTTTTGGAGTGGGTCTTTAAATTTGGGAGGTCTGATTTTTTTGAGTTCTTTATATGTTCTCGATAGTAATCCTTTGTCTGAGGAACAGCTGGCAAACATTTTTTCCCACATTGTGGGTTGTCTCTTCACTCTGTTGGTGGTTTCTCTTGCTGTGCAAAAGCTTTTTAATAAGATGAGATCCCAGTTATTGACTCTTTGGGATAGTTCCCGTGCGGTTGAGTTTTTATTCATAAAGTCTTTGCCTACACCAATGTCTCCAAGGGTTTTACCTATCCTACCTTCCAGCAGATTTAATGTTTCTGTTTTAATATTTAGATCTCTGATCCATTTTGAATTTAGTTTAGTGCATGGTGAAAGATATGGATCTAGTTTTAATCTTCGGCATGTGTAGAGCCAGTTTTTCCAGCACCATTTATTAAAGAGGCTATCTTTCTTCCAGCGAATGTGTTTGGCACCTTTGTCAAAGATAAGGTGGCTTAGTATGTCTGGGGTTGTTTCAGCATCTTCTAATCTGTTCCATTGATCTTCAGGTCTGTTTTTTTGCCAGTACCACACTGTTTTTATCACAGTAGCTTTATAGTATAATTTCAAGTCGGGGATAGTGATGCCCCCTGCCTTGCCTTTGTTGCCCAGAATTGCCTTTGCTATTCTAGGTCTCTTCTGATTCCAAATGAATTTTAGGATTGTTTTCTCTAATTCTGTGAGATATGCTGTTGGAATTTTGATTGGAATTGCATTAAATCTGTATAACAATTTTGGAAGTATGGCCATTTTCACTATATTGGTTCTTCCTATCCAGGAGCAAGGGATATCTTTCCATTTTCTGATATCCTCTTCAATCTCCTTTTTCAGAGTACTGTAGTTTTCAGTATAGAGGTCTTTTACATCCTTCGTGAGGTTGATTCCTAGGTATTTCATTTTTTTGGATGTTATTGTGAAAGGTATTGTTTCCCTAATTTCTCTTTCAGTAAGTTTGTTATTTGTGTACAGGAAGGCTATTGACTTTTGAGTATTGACTTTGTATCCAGCTACACTACTGAATTTGCTTATTAAATCTAGCAGTTTTTTAGTGGAGTTTTTGGGGTCTTCTGTGTAGAGTATCATGTCATCTGCAAATAATGATAATTTAACTTCTTCCTTTCCAATCATTATTCCTTTTATTTCTTTCTCTTGTCTAATCGCTCTGGCTAAAGTTTCCAGAACTATGTTGAATAAGAGTGGGGACAGTGGACATCCTTGTCTTGTTCCTGATTTTAGAGGGAAAGCTTTCAGTTTTTGGCCATTTAGTATAATATTGGCTGTTGGTTTGTCATAGATAGCTTTTACCAGATTGAGATAAAGACCCTCTATTCCAATTTTCTGTAGGGTTTTTATCATGAAAAGGTGCTGGACTTTGTCAAAAGCTTTTTCTGCATCTATTGAGATGATCATGTGATTTTTGTCTTTGGTTCTGTTAATATGCTGTATTACATTTATTGATTTACGTATGTTGAACCATCCCTGCATCCCTGGGATGAATCCAACTTGGTCATGGTGTATAATCTTCTTGATGATTTGTTGCATTCTGTTTGCCAGTATCTTATTAAGGATTTTTGCATCTATGTTCATTAGGGAGATTGGCCTGTAGTTCTCTTTCTTAGTTGGGTCCTTCTCTGGTTTTGGTATCAGGGTAATGCTTGCTTCCAGGAATGAATTTGGGAGTATTGCTTCCCTTTCAATTTCATTGAAAAGTTTGAGAAGTAGGGGCGTTAGGTCTTCTCTAAATTTCTTGTAGAATTCGGCAGTGAATCCATCAGGGCCTGGGCTTTTCTTTGTTGGGAGGTTTTTAATTACATCTTCAATTTCATTGGCTGATATTGGTTTATTTAGGATTTTTAAATCTTCTTGATTCAGCTTTGGTAATTCATACGAATCTAGGAATCTGTCCATTTCTTCTGCATTTTCCATCTTAGTAGAATATAAATTTTCAAAATAGGAATAGATGATCTTCTGGATTTCTGCAGGGTCTGTCGTGATATCACCCTTTTCATTTTCAATTGCATGGATTTGAGTCTTTTCTTTTCTTTTTTTAATAAGGTTGGATAAGGGTTTGTCAATCTTATTTATTCTTTCAAAGAACCAACTTTTTGCTTCATTGATTCTTTGTATTGTTTTTTTATTCTCCAATACGTTAATTTCTGCTCTGATCTTTATAATTTCCTCCCTTGTACGGGCTTTTGGCTTAACCTGCTCTTCTTTTTCTAGAAGCTCGAGGTTCACCCTTAAGTTGTTTATTTGCGCTTGCTCTATTTTCCTGATATAAGTGTTTAATGCTATAAATTTCCCTCTTAGGACTGCTTTCATTGTATCCCATAAGTTCCGGTATGTTGTACTGTCATTATCATTCAGTTGTAGAAAGTGACTAATTTCTTCTTTAATTTCATCTGTGACCCATTGGTTGTTCAGGAGGATGCTGTTTAATTTCCATGTGTTTAGGGAGTTTTTGTGGGATCTTTTGCCATTGATTTCCAATTTCATTGCACTATGGTCTGATAGTATGCATGGGATAATTTCAATTCCTTTGCATTTACTTAAGCAGGTTTTATGAGCTAGTATGTGGTCTATTTTGGAGAACGTCCCATGTGCAGCTGAGAAAAATGTGTATTCTGATGTTGTGGGATGGAACACTCTGTAGACATCTACTAAGTCCATTTGTTCAAAAGTTTGGTTCAGTTCTACTATTTCATTATTGATTTTCTGTCCAGTTGATCTATCTTTTTGTGACAGTGGAGTATTGAGATCTCCCAATATAATTGTATTAGTGCTTATTTGATTTTTCATGTCCTTTAGTACTTGTTTTATATAGCTGGGTGCATTGGTATTTGATGCATATATATTTATGATCGTTATCTCTTCCTCTTGGATTGTTCCCTTTACAAGGATGTAATGACCGTCTTTATCTCTCTGAATCCTTCTTGGCTTGAAGTTCACTTTGTCTGCAAAAAGAATAGCTACCCCTGCTTTTTTCTGGGTTCCTGTGGCATGGAGTATTGTTTTCCATCCTTTGACTTTCAGTCTATGAATTTCTTTCTGAATTAAATGTGTTTCTTGTATACAGCATATTGTTGGATCTTGCTTCTTGATCCATTTCGCCAGTCTGTGCCTTTTGATTGGTGAATTGAGACCGTTAACATTGATGGTTAAAACTGATATGTATTGACTTGTCATGATATTTTCCTGTTGTTGGTTCCCACTCTTTGTTTTTCCGCTTTCCGGCTATTTAATTATTTGCCCTGCCTGGTGGATTCCTTCTGTTGGGGTTCCTATCTCTTTCTAGAATGTCCTTCAGAACGTTTTGGAGTGCTGGTTTGGTGGTCATAAATTTTCTCAGATGTTCTTTGTCATGAAAGTATTTTATTTCTCCATCAATTTTGAAAGATAGTTTTGCAGGGTACATCAATCTGGGCTGAAAATTATTTTCCTTTAGAGCTTGCAATACATCATTCCAAGCTCTTCTTGAATTGAGGGTTTGTGCTGAAAAGTCAGCTGTGATTCTGATGGGTTTTCCTTCATAGGTGATTTGTCTCTTCTCCCTAACAGCTTTTAAGATTCTGCCCTTCTGTTGAATTTCTGGGATCTTGACTATAATATGTCTGGCTGAAGTTTTTTTTTGATCATGTCTAGTTGGTGTTCTAAAAGCTTCACTTATAGGGGTGTCAAATTCCTTTTCTCTTCCAGGAAAGTTCTCCCTGATTATGTCTTTGAACAAGGTTTTAATGTCGTTGATGCTATCTCCTGCTTTTTCATTTATTCCAATTATTCTTAAGTTGTTTATCTTTGAGTCATCTAGCAGCTGCTGAATTGATTTTTCATGGTCCCTTGCTATTTTTAAGAATTTTTCCATTTCATGATCACTAATTGCAAGCCTGTCTTCTATATCTGAGATCCTGTCCTCGCATTGGCTTATTCTGCTACAAATACTTTCAATGGAATTTTTTATCTCTAGGATATCTGCTTGAATCTGCCTTATAGATTCCATTTCTTTCCTATGCTGAGCATTCATGGTTTCTATAGTTTTCTTAAGTTCATCTATTTTTTTGTCTGTATCAGCTATAGTGTCCTTAAGCATGGTCTTCATTGTAGACATTATCTCTGCAGTTATCTGTGAGATTATTTCTGTTTTAATTTTTTCCAGAACCTCATTCAGTTGCTTTGTTGTTACCACTTCAGATAGGCCAGGTGGGTGGCTTTCGGATTGTCCCACCTCGTTGCTCCCTAGGTTTGCCTTTGGTGAATTGGATGTGTGGGGTTGCATCTTGTTTAAGTGTCGTCTCATTTTTTCTTTCTTTAATTCCTGGGGTGATGTTTGCAAATTACCTATAGTAGGTTACTTTATTGCTAGTGTTTAAGATCTTTAGAAGATGACTACTTCTCTGCAGTATCTTCCAAGTGGAGCTTGCTTTTAGGTTTTGAGCTTTCTGCCAGATCCTACCTCTTCAATTCGTTGGGTATGCGAAGTTGCTACCTGTTTGGCCCAGTCCTTGATTCTTTGGTACTGTGCCACTGTATTTTCTGTGTCCCTTAGTCAATCTCAATCATGAAATATCAGGAAGGAAAGATGTTTAGAACAATTATTTCACATTTGGCTATAATGTTAACTAAAGCATCAAACACAGCCTAAAAAATGACAGACTGAGCTAACCAGTTATTTACCACTTTTAGCTGTATAGAGTTGCGGTTATATAACAAAATCTAAAACACACCAGAAAAATTATATGCAGTATACAAGTCCTATGTATGTCAATTTTTCCTTGAGGAGTTTAAATTTAAGATGAGTTAAGGAGGAAATAGAGTATTGGGAGAAGAGGAAGGAATTAGATGTAAGGTTAGAGGACCAAGAGGGATCCCACTAAAATTGGGACACTAGTGCAGAGGACAGGTGGTAAAAAGAGAAGGAAGGGATAAAAGGAAGAACAGATCACAACCACAATCACAAAGAAGTTAGAGGCGCTGTTTACACTCATATAAAAAACCAGAGAGAATAATGAAGGAAAGAGCAAATACACATACAGAAACAAAAACAAAGATAAAAACAATAAAACAGACAGATCAAAAATAAAATCCCACCAAAAAACAAAACAAAACAAAACAAAAACAAAAAAACCCTTTGCCAGAACAAAAAAACAAATCAGTGAGAAAAAAAATAAAAATAAAAATAAAAAATAAAAATAAAAATAAAAAATATAAAAAGAATCAGTTCCAGGTGTTGACTCTGTTGTAGGCAGGTACCTTGTGACAAAGTCCTGTTCTGTGCAGGTCCGTCCCAGTAAGCCAGGAGCGCCCTCTGGCGGGTGGTGAGCAGAGGCGCGTACTTTCAGGCAGAGACCAGTCTAGCTCGCCTCCGCGCTCGCCGCCCTTTCACGATCCCTGGGCCTGAGAGGCTCAGCGTGCTGTCCGGAGCGCGGGTTCCCTGCACTGGTTCCCGCCGCTCTGGTTTTTCGCCACGCCCCCCACAATGGCGCCGGGCCAGTCGCTCTCTGGCGCGGGACAGGTGTGGCTGAGAGTCCAGTCTCGTTCGCCTGCTGACCTCAGCACACTTTCGTGGGCTCAATTGAGAGGCCCTGTGCTGCCCTGTCCGGAGCACAAGTTCCCAGAGCAGTTTCCGAGCCGCTCTGAGTTTCGCCACACCCCCCACAATGGCGCCCGGCCGGTCGCTCTCTGGCGCGGGGCAGCTGTGGCTGAGAGACACTCACCGCCGGTCAGCGCCGTTCTCCGCCGCTCCCCTGCCCCGCCGCTGTCTCAGGATCCTCCGTGGGGGCTCCCTGGGCGCCAGCTGCCACCGTGTGTCCGTAGAATTGAGCCTCCGCCGGCGCTCCAACTCCCGGGATATTAGAAGGTGCACGCGCGCGGTCTGCTCCTTCTTTCCTTCTTCTTTGTTGGAAGTCACCCGTCACTGGTGCCGGGGGTCCCAGATTGCGCTTCAGAACTTCTCTGGGTTTCGGGGAGGCATCTCCCCCCCTCCTGCGCTTTCTGGGTCGCTATATTCCCGTGTTCCAATGGTAACTTTTAGAGAGAGTTTTGCTGCCTGCTTCTTACTCATCCGCCATCTTGAGGTCCAGCCGAAACACATCTTTTTTATCCATTCCTTGGTTGATGGGCATTAGGGTTGTTTCTAAGATTTAGCTATTACAAATTATGCTGCTATAAACATGGGTGCATATATATCGCTGTGGTATGATGTTTTTAATTTTTCTGGGAAGATACCCAGAAGGGTAATAGCTGGGTTGAATGGGACTTCTAATCCTAGTTTTTTAATTTTTTTTTTTTTGTGGGTACCGGGAGTCGAACTCAGGACCTCGTGCTCCAGCAGGCGCCTGTGCCACTGAGCAATATCACCAGCCCTTTTTTCGTATGTGGGTACCAGGAGTCAAACTCAGGACCTCGCGCTTGCCAGGCAGGCACTTATGCCACTGAGCCACCTCACCAGCCCTAATCCTAGTTTTTTGAGGAATCTCCACACTGATTTCCACAGTGGTTGCACCAGTCTACACTCCCATCAACAGTGGAGAACTGTTCCCTCTTCCCCACAGCCCCGCCAGCATTTGTTATTGATTGATTTGTTAATGAGAGCCATTCTTTCTGGGGTGAGATGGAATCTCAGTGTTGTTTTAATTTGCATCTCTTGAATGACCAATGATGTTGAACATTTTTTCATGTATTTATTTGCCATTTATTTGCCATTTCTTTATCTGAGAAATGTGTATTCATCTCAGATGCCCATTTTTGTATTGGGTATTTGAATTTGGGGGTTCTGATTTTTTTCAATTCTTTATGTGTTCTAGATAGAAGTCCTTTGTCTGAGGGACAACTGGCTATAATTTTTTCCCACTCTGTGGGTTGTCTTTTCACTCTGTTAGTGATTTCTTTTGTTGTGCAAAAGATTTTTAATAAGGTGAGATCCCATTTATTGATTCTTTGTTGTATTTCCCGTGCAGTCTGGGTTTTGTTCTTGAAGTCTCTGCCTAAACCTGTGTCTTCAAGATTTCTACCTACTTTCTCTTCCAGTAGATTCAGCATTTCTGTTTTAATATTTAGATCTTTGATCTATTTTGACTTTAGTTCAGTGCATGGTGATAGACATGGGTCTGGTTTTAGTCTTCAGCATGTGGAAAGCCAGTTTTTCCAGCACCATTTATTAAAGAGGCTCTCTTTCTTCCAGTGAACATGTTTGACTCCTTTGTCAAAGATAAGGTGGCTGAGTGTGTTTGGAGTTGCGTCTGCATCTTCTATTCTGTTCCACTGATCCTCAGGTCTGTTTTTTTGCCAGTACCATGCTGATTTTATCACAGTAGCTTTGTAGTATAATTTCAGGTCAGGGATTGTGATGTCCCCTGACTTGCCATTGTTGCCCAGAATTGCTTTTGCTATTCTAGGTCTCCTCTGGTTCCAAATGAATTTTAGGAATGTTTTCTCTACTTCTGTGAGGTATGCTAATGGTATTTTGATCAGGATTGCATTAAATCTGTACAATTTTGGGAGTATGGCCATTTAAACTATGTTGGCTCTTTCTACCCATGAGCAAGGGATATCTTTCCATTTTCTGATATTCTCTTCAATCTCCTATTTTAGAGTACTGTAATTTTCAATGTATAGATCTTTTACTTCCTTTGTTAGATCGATTCCTAAGTATTTCATTTCTTTGGATGCTATTGTAAAGGGTGTGATTTCCCTAATTTCTCTCTCTCAGTGAGTTTGTTGTTTGTGTACAGGAATGCTATTGATTTTTGAGTGTTGACTTTGTATCCAGCTATACTACTGAATTTGGTTATTAAATCTGCAAGTCTTTTGGTGGAGCTTTTGAAATCTTCTGTGTAGAGTACCATGTCCTTTGCAAATAATGATAATTTAACTTCTTCCTTTCCTATCTTTATTCCTTTTATTTCTTTCTCTTGTCTAATTGCTCTGGCTAATGTTTCTAGAACTATATTGAATAAGAGTGGTGACAGTGGACATCCTTGTCTTGTTCCTGATTTTAGAGTGAAAGCTTTCAGTTTTTGACCATTTAGTATGATGTTAGCTATTGGTTTGTTGTAGATGGCTTTTATCAGATCGAGATAAAGATCATCTATTCCAATTTTCTGTAGGGTTTTTATCATGCATAGGTGTTGATTTTTTTTGTGTGTGTGTGTGGGTACCGGGGGGTCGACCTCAGGACCTCGCGCGCCAGCAGGTGCCCGTGCCGCTGAGCGATATCACCGGCCCCTCTTTCGTATGTGGGTTCCAGGAGTTGAACTCGGGCCCTCACACTTGCCAGGCAGGCGCTTAAGCCGCTGAGCCATCTCACCGGCCCCTAGGTGTTGATTTTGTTGAATGCTTTTTTCTGCATCTATTGAGATGATCCTGTGATTTTTGTCTTTGGTTCTATTGATCTGGTGTTATTTTTGTGTTTCTGTTTTTAGGATACTGGGGACAGGCCCCAGGAGCACTCTACCATGAGCCTCACCCCTGTCCCTTTTTGTTTTTTATTTTGAGACAGGATCTCACTAAATAGCCCAGGCTGGCCTGGAACTTGTGACTGACCAGTCTTCCTCCTTCAGCCTCCCTAGGAGCTGGGATTAGAAGTGTATGCCACTGTGCCTAGCTCCATTTTTAAAATGTGTATCAGTGGAATCATCTGTTCGTACTTTTTTCTGACTTACTTTCACTTAACATTGTTTTCGAGATTTACCCAAATTGATCCATGTAGCTGTAGTTCGTTCCTTCTGCTATAATATCCATAAGACAGCACCACTTTTTATTCATGTAGTCTACTATTGCTGGTCACTAAGATTGTTTCATTGTTTTATTATTCCAAGCAACAGAACTGGGACCAGAGAAAGGTGGACCCTTGGCTTATGGCTATGGCTGCAGGACTCCACCTTCTGCCTTTGTCTTCACCTGCTGCCCCCTCGCCTCCCTGTGAGTCTCCTACATGTCTTCTCCGTGTCTTTTATTAAGACACTTGTCATTGAGTTTAGGACCCAGCCACATTATTCAGAATGATTTCATCTCCAGATCTTTAAACTATCAAAGGCTCTTTTTCCAAATAAGGGCATATTCACAGTTTTCAGGACACAGATGCATCTTTTGGAGGGCTATCACTCAATCCACTTTCAGTGCTGAGGTGCCATATCAAAGGCCACAACCTGCAACAATCCTTCAAGTACTCCTTAATGTTATGCCCCAGGAGCCTCTCTTCACCCACTGCTAAGCAGCCCCACTATAGACATCTGTGGGTGTCCCCTGATGTTTTCTAGAGTACCTGACATGGGAGTAGCATTGCTGTGTGGTTGAACACGTGCATGTTAAATCTTTGTTAGGTAAGGCCAAGCTTTTTTTTGTTTTTTGTTTTGTTTTGTTTTGTTTTTTGTTTTTTGAGACAGGGTCTTACTATGTAATCCAGGCTGGACTTGAGCTCACCATGTAGCCCAAGCTACCCTAAAAACCACCATTTATGAGGTGACCAGGATTCCAAGAATTAGGGAAACAGACCATTGGTTTCAATCCTGAGATGGTTGAGGAAGATTCCTCACTATTACCACAGATACCTGGCTAATGGGGAGCTTGAGGAGGACCCTTGCAGACAGAATGACTGCTTGGTGACTTCCTCTGCTTTCTTCTAGGATACTGAAGGATAGGTACGGGCTTTGGACTCAGATGGATCACTCTGTGTGGCTCTAAGTGACTCAGCTACAGAAACATAGTGACGAGAAGCAGCCCTACCTCGCAGGGGTGCAGGGAGGGCTAAATAGGTTAACCTGTGTCAGTTGTGTAAGACAATCTAGGTCCTGCTAAATGCACCATTAATATTAGCATCCAAAATTGCTCCCTACTCAGACACTTAAAATTGGGCAGGCACTTGAGTTCTGTAAGTTGATAGTCCTTTAGCACAGGAATAAAATACTGTTAACATGGCAGGCATGGGCTTGGAAAGAGAAGTTTTGTTAAAAAAAGGAAAGAACAGAAAAGAAAAATGAATCTTAAACCTTGTATCACTAGAGGAACAGATACAATATACTTAATATAATATAATATAAGGATGCTATATAAAGGATTTACAAAGTAGGTTTACAATGGCGACCTGCAGAGTCAGGGGTGGAAGAGTGTAAAAGGGCTGTCTGTGAGCTGGACGGCCGGAGGGTCCAGTCAAAAGTCAAAAGCCTGGAGCTCACTGCAGAGGCCCATGCGAGCCCGTATGGGCAAGTGGAAGGATCTGTGCTGGAAGCCTGAAGGAACTGGAGATGAACATCCAAAGGTAATGGCAAACACTGGAGCTCCTCCAAAGAAACAAAAAAGGGAGATTTCCTTCTTTCCCTTTTTATTCCATCCAGGCTATAAGCCTATTGGTTTGTGCCAACCCCATTCAGGGTGGGTCTTCCCTCTTCATTTTGCAGCTTACAAGTTAATCATTCAGACACACCCAGAACTGTGCTCCAATAATCCACTAGGCCAGTGGTGGCAAACCTATGGCACACATGCTGCAGCGGGCTATTTGTTATCATTGAAAACTCTAAAAGTTTTGCCATCACTGTACTAAGCATTTCTTAATCCATTCAAGTTGACATAACAATTAACTATCACAATTTGAATGCATTAAAAAAAAAAGTAAAATAAATGCTAGTCCCAGTGAAGTAGGTACAAAGGCCCTGGAGCCCTGTCCTCCAGCTTCATAGGTTTAGATCTAAAATGTCCCCCAAAAGTCTCATGTGTCAGAGGTGGGGCTTTTGGAAGGTGATTGGATCATGGGGGTGCTGTACTCTTCAGTAGATTAGTCCACTGATGAAGTATAGTTGACTGTGCTGTTTGGAGATGGTCAGAAGGGACAGGTCACTGGGGGCGACCTGGAAGGGTGTATCTTGTCCCCAGTTCCTCCCTTCTCTCTCTGCTTCCTGACCACCATGATGTGAGCAGGTTTCCTCAGCCCTCCCACAGTGATGTTTTTGGTGTGGAGCCTGCCGACTATGTACTAAATCTCCTGAAACCATGAATTAAATTAAACCTTTCATCCTGTAAGCTCTTAGTATCCGGTAGTGTGTCTCAGCCACAAGAAAGCTGACCAATTCGCCCAGTCTCTGAGGCACTGCTCACGTCACAGAGCACTGATTCAGGGGACCTGCTCTGTACTGGTTTGCTGGGGCTGCTGTAACAAAACACCATAGTCTGTATGGTTTAAACAAATTTATTTGCTCACAGTTCTGAAGGCTGAAGCCCAAGATCAAGGTTCTGGCAGGGCTGGTTTCTGGCAAGCCACTCTTCCTGGCTGCTAGATGGCTGCCTTCTTGCTGTGTCCTCTGATGGCCTCTGCTCTTCACATGGAGAGAGAGAACTGGTGATTCTTCCTCTTTTTTTTAAGGATACCCATTAAAGCCCCATCATATGGCCTCATTTAACTTTTATTACCTCCTTCTGGGGTTTATTTCCAAATATAGTCACATTGCGGGGCTAGAGGTTTGGCGTATGAAATCAGGGCGGGGACACAGTTTAATTCATAAACCTTCCTATTTTCCAGAAAGAGAAGCTCCGGCTCCAAAAAGATAGATGATCCTCCCAGCATGCTTTGCAAATCAAGGCTTAAGCATAAACCAGAGATACTCTGCGGTTCTGAGCACAAATTCAGCTGTTCTGGTGACCTGTGGTGGCTGAGTGAGGTTCAGTGCACCATTTTCCCAGCCTTTGCTCAGAGCCCACCACTCCACCAGTGGCCTGATAATGAGCAGGAAGCTCCAGGAGCACGTGTGGGAAGTGCCACCGGTGTGGACACTGGCGTGGGCATAGGCTATTTCCGCAAGGGACCTTGTGGGCTGGAGCAGATGAGCCGGTAAGAGCCCACATGGCAATGGGGGTCTGTGTACCCATCAGGCTGGGGCACGCTCACAGGGAGTCGAGGACACCAAGGTTCTGCTATTAAAGGGTGGGAAGTCTCAGGGTAGTAGATCTTTGGTGAACTATAGCCACTCATGTTTACCAAGTGCTTTAAAAACCTTCCTTGTTGGGTCTTCACAGCGACACTCACAGTTTTTATAATCCAGGAGCTCAGGCGACCTCCCAAAGGGACACGGCTAGGAAATGGTAGAGCCCAGTCACAGGCCAGATCTGTTTGACTCTAGAGTTTGTGCCCTTCACGTTGTATCTCATCACCTGGGTCCTCCCAGTTCCCTCCCTTGAAGCTCCTTTCTTCTCCAGGGCAGAGGAATGGCTTCTTGGTGATATGTGGGGCTGGGCCTGTCCTCTTCCCACCCTCAGTCAGACTTGGGCGCCTCTCACCTCCTGGAGGAAATGTAGGGAAAGGAAATGTATGTTGCCATTCTCCAAGGCCTGTCCAGGAGCCAAACAGATCAAATGGGATATGGGTGGGGAGCTGGAATGTCCCAGGCTGTCTTTTCCCAAGTTGAGGAGCGGAAGCCATGACAGCTAAGGGGATTTGTGGAAATTCCTTCGTGCATTGTTACCAGGCAAAGGAAGTGGTTTAGAGCTGAGCTCTCAATTTCTGCCCTGGGGAGCCTCAGCCAGTTTCTGCTTCTGAAATAATTTTTGTGAGAAATTGAAGGGACTGTTTCAGGTCCTGAGTGGGGTGGGGGTGCCCTTCCATCCCTCCCTCCCAGTGGTGAAGGGGGCAGAAGGGTCCAGTGAGCCAGACAAACAGCCCCAGAATCTGTTCCTCTTCTTTTTCCTTCCACTTTGGGGCGGGTGGCTCAGAGCCGAGGCAAATGAACAGAAACATTTTTTCCGGGCCTGCTGGTATTTGTTTCTGGCACAATCAGCACAAGCAGATTAGAGAAATAAGCTGCATTTTTTAGTCTGTGCTAGCTCCCTGGTCCGCCTCCTCACACTTGGTCTCTGTGGTTCTACATGGCTTCTAGTCTACTCCAGAGAGATCGTTGGTCCTGGTGTCCTTGGCATGGCTGCCCAGACCCTGCCAGCTGCTGATTCATCCCCTGGTCTCTTGGGAAGGTTGTAATTAACTCACCAGGAAAGATGCACATGCATGTACACACGTGTCTACATATGGAGACACCCACTTTCATAATTACATTTGTATGTACTTATATGCTTCTGCTGGTGGCCAGTTTCCTTTCCACTGTTGTCCTGGGGTTCCTTGGCTCCTCTCTCTGGTACAGAGCACTTTGTGGGAGTCCTCGACAGGACGCTGGAGGAAGGGGAGGCTGGGCCTTCCAAGGCCAGCATGGATCCCCCTGGAAACTCCTGCTGCGAGCCAGACACGGAGGGCCATACCATGCTGCTCCACACAGGCCCTGCCAAGAAATCCTTTCCCAGAAAATCACCTTTGCAGTGTGACAGAAATCTGGCAGAGGAGGGAAGGACATGTAGACCCACAAGGTCTTTCTTGGCCTCTGTGCTCTCTGGTTAGAAAGCCAGGGCGTATCAGCTTGGCTCCAAAAACCGAGTTAGGGTAACCCACCCCGAGGGAACTTTCACCAGCTAGCTGAGTGGGCAGGAGGGCTCACTCGCTGCCTGCTTCCTCTCCCTCCCGCACTCCCTCCTTTCTTTCTCTCCTTCCTTCCCTCCCTTCTCCTCTCCTTTCTGTCCCCTCCTGCTTCTCTTCTTTCTCTTTATTTAGTCCCGTGGAAAGAGCCCCAACACCCTTCCCTGTCAATCTCTCCATATGTCCAGCTCGCTCTAGCCTCGGTGTGGGAGAATTTGACAGCCACACTCCGGGGACCACGGAGTGTCTCCCTTCACCGGCTCTGCCTCTGGCTGAGACTTATGCCGGCCAGAGCGGAACCTGTCTTCTCAGCCCCGCTCTTTCCTTCGCTGCCTGGGAGCCGGAGCAGCAGGTCAAGGCTGCGAAGGCCTGAGAGAAATGGAACTTGTCATGTGTCAACTGGTGTATTCTATTCGGAAGAATTATGTCCGAGTTAACAAAGGGTTTTTTTTCTTCTTTCTTTTTTTTTGTGTGGGGGGGTTGTTTTGTTTTAAAGTTGTTTACATCTGTAAGACTTCCGGAAAAGATACAGATGCCTAACGTGTACAATATGAATTTTTCAGTCAACATTCCTAATGCCCGAATATACTTTAGGACTATGAAAACTTCATGTACAATATGTTGTTATGAAGTAAATCGTAGTGAACAGTTGTAAGAGGGCATTTTATGTTTTATTTTTATTTCCACACGCGGTTTATTTTTACTCTGACGTTTTATTATAATTTCTTCCTACAGTAGGTAAAGTGCTCGGGAAGTTAATTTAAACCAGCCTGACTCTCTGTGTGTTTTTTAATATTTGTTTAAGCTTTTATTGAGCTTGTCAGGCAAGTCAGTGTGCAAAAATGTAGCCGAAAACCCCTTTTTCCTACTGCAGTGCCTGCCCATTAATACAAGGTGGTGACAACAAGATTCTCACACACTTCAAATGGGGGATTATGCTGGGTTTTCAGGGAAATTTGATCCACCTGTTTCAGAAACCTGTTAGACTTAGCTGGTTGATGAAGGTCTCTCCCCACTCAGCTGTCACTCAGAGTTCAGCTCCTTGGGCTCCTTGACCTGGCCGGGCCCTGCAGAGCCAATTTGCTGCACTGGTTGGAGGCCTGCGCTCTGAGTTGTCCCCCCGGCCTGTGGCTTGGCCCTAGCCTGGGCCAGAGAGCAGCTGCCATCTATCTGCCTGCGGGGAACTTTCCAGATCCACAGCAGACTGACTTCCCTGGGGTTTGGGCTGCCCGGTCTGGAGCTGTTTATCATGGACAGCATAACGACATGGGATCACCTTTGAGGAAGTGAGTTGTGAGAGCCAATTGTGTGGCCTACGTGTCAGGAAGCCATGCTGCCCACAAAATTTGGCCAAGGGGAGGAATAGAAAGTCAACATTGTCCAGCAGGCTGAGAAGGTGGCTGGGTATTTCTTCAGCCCAGAATGGCAACACGGTCCTTGTGGTAGTGAGAGGCAAGAAAGATGGCCATGCTGGAGGCTCAGTCCGATCTCTACTAGGGAAGGCTCAGGAGAGGCCTGTTAACCCAGATGAGATTTCCTGGGCCCACAGACTCAGTTTTCCACACTAACCAGAAATCTCATCAAACTTAACCTCAGAGGGAGATTAGACTCAGCCTGTTACTCTTGGACGGAGTCTTGGTGGTGCTTAGCACCAGGGGCTTTCAAAGAATGGCCCTAGGTCCCCAGCATCGGCACCTCTAGGGAATTTGTTGAAAATGCAAATTCTCAGGCCTGACCTGGACTAGAGAATCTGAAAAACTAGGGGTTTGCCCAGCAGTATGTATGTTGGCAAACCTTGTGGGGAGGTTGTTGTAGAAGGCTCTCTGAGAGACACTGTCTAATCCAGCCCAGTGATACGACCTCTGGGAAAACTGAGGCCTAGAGTGAAATGGGAGGAAGAAAAATAACCAGTTTATTGCCAGTTGTTTGTGGCAGAACCTGAAAAATGTGGCCAGGCTGGTTCTCTTCCTGCCCATTCTCCTGCCAGTTCAGAGACAGGGCCATAATTTCTTCATCCCACCGATTGCTACCATTGACCTGGCGTTTCTCTCTCTCTGCTGACTTAACGCCCTCCTCAGACTCCAGGTGGGGGAGAAGACGTGCTGAAAAGGCCTGCTCTTCAGTCATGCAAGTCAAGGAGGTAACAAGAATTCTCTTTGGCTCTAAGACCAGGTTCCTTACCAGTTGAGGTAGCTAGGTCTGGCCCCTGCCTACCTGCCCTGCTGAGTGACAACACATCCTGCTCCACGCGACAAGCCCCCAGGGTTCCTGATATTGATCTGGGGTGGACATCTGATCATGGGGACGGGGCAGCCACAGGCTGCAAGATGACCCAAGACTCACAGGCTTGCAAAGATGATCTGGACCAATCGAATTCCCCCCGGGAGTTTAGAACTGGGAAACTTAGAGGCCGTGGCTGTCAGCAGTGGAAACCAGAGCTGGAAGGCTGGTGGGGTCGCATGCCACAGAAGGGGTCTGGGCAGTCCTGAGGGCCCTTGTGCAAGCTGGGAGAAGGCAAAGGAAGCCAAAGGAATCAGGTAGTGGGGGGGGGAAACAAGAGAAGAACCAGAAGCAAAAGCCCCACAAGAGGGCCGGTGAGATAGCTCAGCGGCATAAGCGCCTGCCTGGCAAGCGCAAGGGCCCGAGTTCGACTCTCAGAACCTACATACGAAAAAGGGGCCGGTGATATCGCTCAGCGGCACAGGCGCCTGCTGGCGCGTGAGGTCCTGAGGTCGACCCCCGGTACCCACAAAAAAAAAAAGCCCCACAAGAAAGATGTGTGATTATAGTTTTAGCTCCCCAGGGCCTGCTTTCCCTGAGGCTTGTGTCCTTGGCACCTAACACTCTCCCTGTTGTGTTTGACCACAGACGTTCTTTGCTTGAGTTTGCTTGGGTTCTAAGAACCCGAGGTGCAAGACCAGAGCTTGGGAGCTTTTTCTATACAGGGCACATGGTCTCCGATGGAGCTACTCTGTGCAGCCTTCTTAGGGCAAAAGCAACCATACGCAAGGTGTAAATAAATGGATATGGCTATGTTCCAGTACGGCTTTATTCTGAGAAGTGGGTGGCCATCTCGCTGGCCAAGACCTGCCAACTCTTGTGCTAGATCCAAGCTCCAGTGTGGCACACACCTGAGATGAAAGAGCCTGATCTTTAGGGAGCCTGACCACACCACCCCAATCCCCTCAGTCCAGTCCAGGTCTCATTTGGCTGTGGGTCTTCATCTTAAGAAGAGGGTAGTGGGCCGGGATATAGCTCAGCAGCACAAGCACCTGCCTGGCAAGTGCAAGGTCCTGAGTTCGATTCCCGGCACCAAAAAAAAAAAAAAGAGGCTAGTATATGGACCACAGGTTCCTTCTGTGCCCTCTTTTCTCATAGTGCTCTGCCACTTCCCTGGCTAGCTAGCTACCTCTTTAGCCCTGGTAGTGTAGCAGAAAATGCTCCCTCACAGCCAGTCTGTTGGTTGCCCAGGTAACAGTTCCTGTTACAAGTTCCTGTTACTTCTGTCTCCTAGAAACAGCGAGTCACTGTGATGCATATTATAAGAGCCAATCAATAACCGCCAAATACTCTACTTCTGTACTTCCTGCTTGCTTACCCCATACCAAGAATCAGGGCCTGATAGTTTGGGAATGATCCTGATCAGTGCCCATCAACGTACTATAAATCTGCCTCCAAATCCTGGGTGTCACCTCGGTGTTTCTGCTTGCTGTTGCAGTAGGAGTCCCAAGAGCAAAAGTCTACAGGGGCTCAGATTATCCAAGCAGCAGACAAATGTACACACAAGGAATCTACAAAGCAAAGACATCCTCTAAGCTCAACTTTGATGAATTATGCAACATTTTACAGCAAGGAAAGATAGAAGGAAACCTCATAATTTCAACATACGCCTGAGAGTTATAATGTTCTGAAAAACCCAAAATATTTAAGGTAAATTTATATAATGATGAACATAAAACAGTTGAGGGCCGGGGTTATAGCTCAGTGGCACAGTGCCTGCCTGGCAAGCACAAGGTCCTGAGTTCGATTCCCAGTACAAAAAAAAAAAAAGTTGAAAGAAGGGGATAGTGGAGACTGGCACACTGCTTAGATCCTGCCCCACCTAAAGTCAGTGACAGCCCCTTCTTAGCTCTAGTTCATCTTTTGGGCATACAGCCCATCTGATGTTAGATTTTCCAATTCTTGTATATCTAAATGGTGTTTTAAATTGGTTTTTTGAGACAGGGTCTTGCTGTGTAGTTCAGGCCGGCCTTGAATTCCTGCCTCAGCCTCCCAAGTGCTGGGATTACAGGCATGTGCCACTGCACCCAGCCCTCTAAATTTTTAAATATGTAAAATACCCTGATTTTTTTATGTTAGCAACTAATTTAAATTTAGAAAAAAAAATGTGTTCTTTTCAAATAATATCCACAAGTCAGACTAAACCCATGAGATGATCAGGGTCAATTTGTCCTTTTACCTATGACAACTGTCAGCCCAAGATTCCTTTAGCACATTCAGCTCACTTCTCAGAGGACAGCTCTACACTGATCTCTGAGGTGTTAGGGGAAAACTTAGTCCAAAAAGAGGCAGGGAGCTTGCTTAGTAGTCGCTGAGCCAGGTAGGGCTGAGCTGCAGTCGCATGGACTCTAGGACTCCATGTGAAGCTGGCCATATGTCAGGCTGGCGTGGCCTTTCCAGCATTGTTCTCCACTCACACACCCACATCTGGGCTGTGCTTGCAGTGGTATCTGCCTGTGGTTGCTGCAACTGGCAGGAGGGGCTCTGAGAAACCAGAAGAGTTGGGTATGTTTAGTATGAGAACAGGCCCTGGGGTCCCATCCTGTGATGTGATGGTCCTCAGGTCCCCCTTCCAGCACAAGCTGGGGAACAGCCCTTCATATGCAGAGCCCTCATGCAGCATCCCCCCAGGTCAATTGTAGGCTGCTTTTGGAAATCAAGGAAGGTGTTTTCCTCCTTAGGACACAACAGGAAGAAATATGCTGTTTACAAAATAAGAGTGGTGAGACTGCAGGAAGAAACGGGACTAAAAAACTGGGACATGGCTTCTAGAAGTGATCACGGGTATTCTTTTTCTAGAAAGTCTTAGAGATGCATTAGCTTAAGGAAGCTTGGAGGGCAGGGGCTGAATCCTTTGAGGATTCCTTCCAGAGAATGTCAGCTTTGGGTAGAAATCGGGCCAAGTCCAGATGGTTTGAGTGTAGCTGCTCTTCTGAGAGTTTGTCTCTGGCTGTGTTCCTGAACCTGATGAAAATGGTTCCTGATGAAAATGGTTTTTGGATTATCCAGTGTTTTGTTTTAATTCAGGCCTCATCTTCCTTCCATCAGTTCATGCCAGCTCATCATCACTAGCACTGGTTCTGTAATCATCAGTTGTTGATCTATTTCTCCATGGCCACTGGGAGTCAGATAGTTTAGGTTCTCTTCTTAACTCTTTTTTTAATTTTTTTATTTTTTGTGGGTACCAGGGGTCGACCTCAGGACCTCGCGCGCCAGCAGGTGCCCGTGCCGCTGAGTGATATCACCGGCCCCTTTTTCGTATGTGGGTTCCGGGAGTCGAACTCGGGCCCTTGCGCTTGCCGGGCAGGCGCTTACGCCACTGAGCCATCTCACCGGCCCTCTTCTTAACTCTTTCATGATTAGCTATCGCACTTTGGCAAATGAGTCTCCCTGTGCCTCCACAGGGAGTTTCCCCACCTGTAGAATGAAAACAGCCTCATGAGTTTTTGTGAAATTAAGTTGAGAAATGCATTCATTTAGTCCCACGTATTTATTGAGCACCTGCTTCTAGATTGGAAATAGATAAGTAGGCTGATAATATTCCTGATTTCGAGATGTTAACATTTTGAGTGAGTTCAGCAACTCTGAGGTGAAATTATTATTGTTGTTTTATTGGTGATGTTTGCTGGTGATGTTTGCTAATGATGTTCTTACTACCCAACTCATGGTCAGGAGACACATGGTCCTAATGGTCCTCACTAGTTTTCCTAAGCGTGGTCTGCAAGATCCATCCTTCATGGTGCACCAACCATTCTCAGAGCCTGCTGGGTATGAGAAACAAGCTTCCAGAGAACTTGGACATAAATATGTATATATATATATATATATATATATTCCTCCAAATCATTTGATGTTCTTCCCTTGAAGAAGCAGAGTTTAGCTTGGTGGCACATGCCTATAATCCCAGCACTTTGGGAGGCTGAGGCAGGAGGATCACAAATTTGAGCCCAGCCTGGACAACTGAGTGACTTAGCAAGACCCTGTGTCAAGAGAAAAAATAAAAAAGGGCTGGGGATATAGCTCAGTGCAAAGGTTCTGGTTCTGCTAAATAAGTAAGTAAGTAGAGCCTTAAGGGTTAGGGCTATAACTCAGTGGTAGAGCACATGCTTAGTGTGTACAGGGCCTGGGTTCAATCTCCTGCACTGCAAAAGAAGGAGAACTTTGTTCCCCTCCCTTTGAGTGTGGGCTAAAGTTTGTAACTCACTCTAACAAATAGAATGTGGCCCAAATGGGGAGGCTGCGATGCACAAGGGCAGATCATCAAAGACTTTGCAGTCCCCTTCTTGCTCTTGCTCTGGGCTCACTCTCTCTCAAGCAGCCTCTGGAGAGGCTCAGGCGGCAAGGGTAGTGACCACGTGAGGGAGCCAGGCAGAAGAGCAGCCACCGTCCCCAGTCACACTTTCAGATGACTACAGCCCCAGCTAGCACCTTCGTTGCAGCTTCAGGTGGGACCGAGCCAGAACCACATGGTGTGAGCTGCTTCTGGATTCCTGCCTCATAGAAACTGTGAGGCAACAAATGTTTGTTGTTCTAGACACCAAATTTTGAGGTCACTTGCTATGCAGCAGTAGAGAGCTAATACAGTGCCTTTACCTAGATATTAAAGAAAACATCTTTCTAAAGATTGCTTTGCTGGGCGTGGTGGCACACGCCTGTAATCCCAGCACTGAGGAGGCTGAGGCAGGAGGATCCCTGTGAGTTTGAGGCCAGCCTGGGCTACATAGTGAGTTCATGGAAAGTTTGAGCTAGATAGTGAGACCCTGTCTCAAAAAACAAAAAACAAAAGACTGAGGTGAAAGTTTGTAGAGTATATTTATATATCAAAACTCCAGAGGATCTACCTTAATATAAGAAGAAAACAGTAAGACAGGGAAAGCTGGAAGTCTACAGTATAGCCATGGGTCTCACAACTTTGCTGGTGCAAAAACCACCCACTCAGGTGGAAATCAGAAGGCCACAGACTTCCTGTGGCGCTGCAGATCGCTAGCTCTTGTATATTCCTGAGTAAGCCTGCACGAGCTGGAGGCACAGAGGAAAGGTTTCCAAACATCCCACCTTCATCCAGTGTCCAGAGCACTGCTTTGTGCTGATCCATTTGCCAAGGTTGTCTTCCTCCAAGAAGCAAGCTGCCACAGTAGCTGGCAAAGAAAAACATTAACAGGGATGGAGGAAGAGAGAAGCTGCAAGAGGGTAATCAGGACTGAAGTAGCACCTGGGCTCTCTTGTGCGATGAGGCACCCATAGCCTATGGCTTCTCCGAGGCCTGCCGTCCCCACCTCTGCCAGCTGGCCCTGAGTTGGACTAAGCAAATATGTACAGTATCTCTTCCTGGGACATGAAATTCTTCAATCATCGTTTTCTGCCCTTACTCTTCATCTGTGATGATTACTTCTCTGTGTCTACTTAATTGGGCCAGAGAGTACCCAGATATTTGGCCAAACATTATTCTTCACCTGAGAGAGTGTTCCTAGATGGACATCTGAATCAGTGGACTAAATACAGCAGATGGGCCTTCCTGATGTGGACGGGCCTCATCCACTCAGCTGAACATCTGCATGGGAAAGGCTGGGGAAGAGAGAATGCTCCCTGCCGGGCCTCTGAGCAGGGATGGTGGTCTTTTCTGGCCTTCAGACTTGTGTTGAAACATTGGCTCCTCTTAGGTCTCCAGCCTCCGGGCCTTCAGATTGGAACTTACATCTTCAGCTTTCCTGGTTCTCAAGCCTTCAGACTCCAACTAGAACAACGCACTGGCCCTCCTGGGTATCCAGCTTGCCAGCGGCAGATCTTGGGACTTCTCAGCCTTCACAACCATATGCATCAATTCCTTATAATATATATTATAAAATATATATCCAGACAGAGTGAATATATACATGTGTGCTTGTGTGTATATACATGGCAGGAGCGGCTGAGCTAGTGATCGTTCACACATGCAGAACTGAGAGGGGCTGGTGAGATGGCTCAGTGGCTTAAGCGCCTGCCCGGCAAGCGCGAGGGCCCGAGTTCGACTCCCGGAACCCACATACAAAAAAAAAAAAAAGGGGCTGGTGATATCGCTCAGCGGCACGGACGCCTGCTGGCGCGCGAGGTCCTGAGGTCGATCCCCCGGCACCCACACACAAAAAAAAAAAAAAAAACAAACAGAACTGAGAGCACAAAGTATATGAAGTATATGGACAAAGTGCCCGAGGAACACCCTCAAGGCATGGAGCATCCCAGGCAAATAGGTGTTCCAGCCCCGAGAACACAGGGCATAAGAAGCAAGCTAGTTAAGCAAAGAGGTGTATAAATAAACACATTGCGGTGGTTGAGCAGTTCCTTTCCTCCCATCCAGAGAGAGGGCTCCACCTGACTTCAGCTTTCTGTATACTGTCTCTTATCTTTATTTCTCCATACTCCCGCCATCCTTACCCCCAGGAACTTTGAGAGCCACGCTGGATGCAGCATATTGGCGCCCAAACAGGGACTGGGGTAAGAAAAAATAGTAGGTGAGGGGACACTTCTCACTGTGTGCACAAAAGGGGGAGAAGTGCATTGATAGCATCAGTATTGATCACAGAGGTGTACTGATATTGATATCATCAGGTGTAAAACATGGGGCAAACATTCTCAAGAATCACAAATGTATATGGAAATGTTTGTTTTATTCTTGATTCCTATATTTATTTTCCTTTTGTGGATTTGCATTAGGGAGTGTTTTAATGGTCATAATCTTGTTGAGACAACCACAAAGGATTTGGTTCAGAGCACTACTTTATTTTTTTATTTATTTATTTTTTTTGTAGGTACCGGGGGTCGAACTCAGGACCTCATGCACCAGCAGGCGCCCATGCTGCTGAGCAATATCACCAGCCCTTTTTTCTTATGTGGGTACCGGGAGTTGAACTCAGGACCTCCCGCTTGCCAGGCAGGCGCTTACGCCGCTGAGCCATCTCACCAGCCCTGGATCACTACTTTAAAACCAAGTCCTAAGTGGAAAAAAGATGGTGGAAGAGTAGCGCCCCCAATAGAGCTTAAACCCTCTGACTGTTCAATTAGGGAAGGAGTGGTGGGGGGCCAAAAGGCCCTTCCTCACTGGAGGAGTGTTTTGTTGTGAATTCTATTCTACAGTGCCCGATGAATTTAGCTGAGCCAGAAGTGGAGATTTCTGCCTTTTCAGCTCAGAGAAGTTTTGCTGTGCCCCAGGTTGAAATTTCCTCCTCTCAGGGATTGGAGCCATTTTCTCTCTCTCCCTTGCATTGGCATTAAAGGAAGCCAGATGGGCAGGGAAGTTCATGGAGGGTTTTCAACATGCCTACCCTGTTACTGAACTTCGAGTCCCCAATAACCCAGAACAAATTGTGTGTCTTCATGAGGCTGTACCCTTTAAGACCCTAAAGGAATTAAAGCAAGCTGCCATTACTTATGGTACCATGACCCCTTTTATCCTAGGTTTAATAGAGCTCCTAGGGCAGCAGATTATGGCCTCAAATGATTGGAAAGGAATAGCTAAAGTGTGTTTAAGTCAGGGGAATTATTTGTTGTGGAAAGGAAATTTTTTTGAATTGTTCACGGATCAGGCCACATGCAATACTGTTCACAACATAGCCATTACAAAAGACATGTTAATCAGAGAGGGTGCCCTTGCTGCCATAAATAATCAACTAACTTTTGAATTGCAAGTATATGAACAGATTTAAATAGCTGCCACAAGGGCTTGGAGAGAGCTTCCTTCAAAGAGTGAGACATCCCTTGATTTGACTTCCATTTGTCAGGGTTCTGATGAAACTTTTCAGGATTTTGCAGCATGCTTGTTACAGGCTAGTGGGAGGATTATAAGCAACACAGAGGCTAGCAAGTTAATCGTTCAACAGTTGGCCTTTGAAAATGCAAATAAATTGTGTAAAGAGGCTTTAGGAGCCCATAAAAAATGGGCTACACTGGCTGAGATGATTGGAATTTGTGCAGACATTGGCCCCTCATATATGCAGGGGGCTGCCTTGGCAGCAGCTATTACTTGGGTTGTTCATCCACAGCCTAGAGAAGGCGGAGGGAACAGGGTTACTTGTCTCACCTGCAGAGGCAGAGGACATTTTGCCTGAAATTGTTCTGCTGCACCTGTGAGGGTAGGACAGCCCTTATCTGTTCCTCTAATAAAACCTTCTGGCATCTGTACAATGTGTAGACAAGAGTATCACTGGGCAAATGAGTGTAAATACAAAACTGGTGTGGAAGGCTGACCCATTCCGGAAAACTTCCAGCGGGGCCTGCCCCAGCCCTGCCAAACAGTGGGGGCACTTTCCCTAATTCCTCCCCAGCACCAAGCATGTTTCTGACCTCTGGCAAGTGACAAAAGACAGTGGAGGCTTGGACCTCAGTCCCTCCTCCAGATTCGTACTAACTCCTGAAATGGGACCCAAAGTTTTTCCTACTGGAGTCTGTGGACCTTTGCCTCATGGAACAGTGGGACTCCTGCTAGTCAGCAGCAGTCTCACTTTAAAAGGTCTCCAGGTGTTGCCTGGTGTCATCAATGCAGACTATACAGGGGAAATCAAGGTTATGGTTCCATCAGTTCAAAACACTGTTCAAGTCATGCCAGACTCTCATATTACTCAACTGATCATCCTTCCTTTGACAAATATTGGAAAATCTATAAATAAGGAAAGGGGATTCAAGGGTTTTGGGTCCTCTGATATTTATTGTGTTCAACAGATTAAACAATCATCCCTAGGTGGAATCGATTATTGAAAGAAAAACATTTAAAGGGCTTTTAGACACAGGTGTGGATGTTTCAGTTATTGCCCAACACCTTTGGCCCACGACATGGCCTCTGGATGTAGCAACTACAGATCTACAGGGGGTGGGCAGTGTTTCTCACCCTAGCAGAAGTGCTAAGTTGCTAACTTGGAGGGATGCAGAAGGCCATTCTGGATATTTCTCACCTTATGTCCTCCCCCATATACCAGTCAATCTATGGGGTTGTGACATACTACAGGATAAGGGGGCATTTTTGGTTAGTCCAAACTCTTTGATGACTCATCAGAAGTTACAACAAGGCTTTCTTTCCATTCAAGGGCTTGGTAAATATAATCAGGAAAGGAGAAAACCTCTTCCAGTAGACTCTAAAAAGGATGATTTTAGCATAGGATATTCGTCTTCACATTTTCAGGAGGGGCCTTGACCTCTTCTCCTACCCTGAGGATGGCGTCCAAGATAACTTGGATGTCTGATGACCCTGTTTGGGTTGATCAATGGCCCCTCACTCAAGAGAAGCTTGCAGCAGCTTACACACTGGGTAATGAACAGATGGTGGTGGGGCACCTAGAATCCTCCAATAGCCCTTGGAATACCCCAATTTTTGTAATAAAAAAGAAATCAGGAAAGTGGAGATTACTGCAGGATTTGTGGGCAGTTAATCATACCTTGGAGCCTATGGGAGCACTTCAACCAGGATTGCCCAGTCCCATAGCTATTCCTTTACATTTTTCCCTCATGGTGATTGATTTAAAAGACGGTTTTTTTTTTTTTGTTTTTTTTTTTTTTTTACTATCCCTCTCCATCCTCAAGATCAAAAACGTTTTGCCTTTAGTTTACCCTCTATTAATCATCAGGCCCCTATGTGCTGCTTCCAATGGTGTTGTCTGCCACAAGGAATGGCAAATAGTCCAACCCTATGCCAAGAGTTTGTGGCTGCAGCCATTTTGTTAGTCTGTTAGTCTTATCCATCTGGTTGTCTTATTCATTACATGGCTGATATTCTGCTAGCACACAAATCTTCATCCACCTTGCACCAAGTATTTATTCAATTAGAAAATGCCCTTCGTAATGCAGGCCTGCTGGTGGCCCCTGAAAAGGTACAAACTATAGCACCTTTTTCATATTTGGGTCACCTTATCCAACAGATACATATTGAGCCCCAAATTGTTCAGATCCAGGTTAATCATCTTGCAACCCTGATTTTCAGACTCTACTTGGTATATTAATTGGCTCCCCCCAGCTCTTAAGCTAGCAACTCATGATTTAACCCCTCTCTTTGACATTCTCAAGGGGGACCCAAACCCTCCTGTCCAAGAGCACTTACATCAGCGGCTAAAACTACCTTGGACAAAGTTTATCTAGCTCTCTCTAATGCTCAACTCTCTAGAGTTGACCGTCTTCACCAATGTTTTAAATTATTTTCCCAACTAAACATGTACCCACTGGCATCCTTTGGCAGTCTTGTAGCCTTTACAATGGCTACATATGCCACATATTCCACATGAAACCATTACACCCTTTTATGATGCTTTGGCAGGACTGATTGCACATGGACAGATGTGTGCTATTCAGCTTTTTGGATGTGAGTGCAAAATATTATTGTTCCCTTTTCTTCAGTTCAACAACAGTGGTTATGACAGTCCTCGTCCTTTTGGCAAACTGCATTAGCTAACTTCCCTGATGTTACTGATTGTCATTATCCTCCAGATAAAGTAATTCAACTTGCTTCCCTCACACCCTTTGTCTTCCCTTCAAAAATAAGCTTGGTTCCTATAGCCAGAGGTGTCTGTTTTCACAGATGATTCCTCTTTGAGCAGGAGAGGTTATGTAATGGCCTCCTTTTCCCGAATACAGGATATGGGTTTTTCTTCTGCACAAAAGATGGAGTTGCAGGCTGTTATATGGGCTTTACAAGATCATTCATCCACTCCAATTAACATTTTTTCAGACAGTGCTTATTTGCGGTATGATGCACCACATTGAAACTGCCACCATTCACTCTAACCAGGAAGATCTTTTTCATTTGTTGCCATTCAGTCACATCATGTCCCCTGTTTTACCAGTCATTTACATCCTCATTCCCAATTGCCAGGGCCTCTCACTGAGGGAAACGCTGCAATAGACAGATTGCTGGCTACTGTCACTGTTACTCCCTCAGATGCCATTCAACAGGCTTCTGTCTCTGATGTGACCTTTCATCAAAACGCTTCTGTCTTATACATTAAACAGTTCCATGTAACCCAGGAACAGGCTCGATAAATTGTTAAACAATGTTCCTCATGGGTACATTTTCCCTCACTCTCTATGGGGGTTAATCCCTGAGGATTATACCCCAATTATCTCTGGCAAATGGATGTCACTCACATTCCTGAGTTTGGCTCTCTACACCAGGTCCACATTTCAGTGGATACTTCCTCAGGATTTATTTTTGCTTCTGCCTGCACTGGTGAAGCCGCTAAACATGTCATTACTCATTGCTTAGATGCCTTTAGTAACCTTGGCTGCCTGTGGGCACTTAAGATTGACAATGGCCCAGCCTATACAAGCGCTGCTTTCCAAATGTTTTGTAAAACTTTTCATATTTCCCTTACCACAGTAATTCCTTATAACCCTCAAGGTCAAGGAATTGTTGAACATGCTCACCATATGCTCAAAATTCAATTATAAAAGCAAAATTGGGAATCCTTCCCTACAAAATTTACAGTCATAATAGACCTCACTTGGCAGTGTATACTATTAACTTCTTAAATCCTACTAAGGATGGAACTACAGCAGCAGAAAGATAATTCAGTCAGGTAAAGGAAAAAAAGTTAGGAAGGATCCTTTGGAAAGATCTTCATACTGGACAATGGAAGGGACCCAGCCCACTACTCACTTGGGGTAGAGGGTGTGCTTGTGTCTTTCCAGAGAACACTGAGTGGCCAATCGGGGTGCCAGAGTGTGCTGTCTGGCTATAGAAGGATGGATGGGCTGAGAGGACAGCCAATGTTTTGGCCCCAGCCCTTTGAGGTCAGTGAGGACCCAGGATATAAGAGAACCTCTGCTGTGACATCCTATATCTCAGTGAGTCCCTGGTCTTCTGATGAAGGAGATTGTGGGACCATAGAGGAAAGTGATCAGTGGCATAGAGTGTGCCTAGGGAGAGTCACCAGGAAAGAAAAATCTCCCAAGCTTTCACAGAAAGCAACTTGGTCAAGCAATGGCCATGACTCATCCAGACGGCTGACACTGACGGAAGTACTAAGAGGTGCTGTGCATGGTTCCAACATAATTCCT
This sequence comes from Erethizon dorsatum, assembly GCA_028451465.1. Classification (NCBI taxonomy): domain Eukaryota; kingdom Metazoa; phylum Chordata; class Mammalia; order Rodentia; family Erethizontidae; genus Erethizon; species Erethizon dorsatum. The sequence goes on from CM051838.1 coordinate 68,844,545, forward strand.
GAGGAGACTTAACTGACCTTGATAGATAGCAAGGAATTAATTTTAATTAATACAGGTCTCACTTTCACTTAGTCTTAAACATCCAGCAGAAAAGTATAACCACGAGAAAGAAAATCACCTGCAGAGTCCTCCAACTTCAAAGAAACACCCATTGATAGCACTACAAAAACAGGAAAGGGGGAGATGGTGGGAGCCGCAGAGCCAGTCATTGTTCACAGGTGCAGAACTGAGAGCTGGAAGTGTCCGAGGAACGCCCTGAGGGCGTGGAGCATCTGAGGCATCCCAGGGGTGTTCCAGCCCTGAAAACACAGGGCATAAGAAGCAAGTTAGTTAAGCAAAGGGGTGTCACATGACAAATGTATAAATAGACGCATTGCAGTGGTCAAGCAGTTCTTTTCCTCCCATCCAGAGAGAGGGCTCCACCTGACCTCAGCTTTCTGTATACTGTCTCTTATCTTTATTTCTCCATCCTCTCGCCACCCTTCCCCCCTGGGAACTTGGAGAGCTGTGCTGGACGTGGCATATACATTTTTTTTTTTTCTCTTTCTGTCTTTCTTTCTCTGGAGAACCCTGGCTAATATACCAGTCCATCTAACACATCTGTTTTGCTCCACCTCTGCAGTCCCTACTCAGATCCACCACAGTCCCTCACCTGCAGCTCTGTGTTGAACTCCTCATTGGTTTCTGTAATTGTGTTCCCTCTCACCTGCAGATGTGTCCAACTCCTAGCCACCTCTACCAACTGTGCATGTCACCTTCTTTGGAAACTGCTTCTGTAGATGCCACTAAGTTAAGGATCTCAAGGTGAGATCATCCTGCCTTAACCGGAGGGACTCTCTAACATCAATGACAAGTGCCCATGTGAGACTCAGACACTCAGAGCCACCCAGAGAGAAAGGAAACCACGTGAGAAAGAGGCAGCGATGGAAGTGATGCTACCACAAGCCCAGGAAAACTGGGGCCACCAGGAGCTGAAAGTTTCAGATTCTCTCCTAGAGCCCCTGGAAAGAAAGTGGTCCTGTCGATACCATAATGTCAGGTGTCTCCATTCCAGGCCTGGGAGAGAATGAATTTCTGGTTTTGGGGTTTTTTTTTTTTTTTTTTTTTGCAGTGCTGAGTGAACCCAGGGCCTCTCATGTGCTAAGCATGTGCTCCACTGCTGAGCTCCACCGCAGCCCAGGAATTTCTGTTGTCTGAGCCTCCGGGAGTGGTCCTTTGTGCTGGCAGCTCTGAAGGACTTGCGCACGTGCCTCCTTGCACTCTTGACCAACTGAGAGACCTTCTCCTCCCGGCGGTCAGGCTGATCCCTGAGAGACACAAATCTGATTTTAACTTCTGCTATAAACACTACGGTGGCCTCTTTACCATGTTTCGAAAGAACTGCAGACCTTGGAAGCCCAGCGAGACCCAGCTTGGGTACCTCCCGCCCCTTCACTGGCACAGTCCTGTCACCAGCCCTTTAGTGAACACACTGGGACACACCACACTCTCTCCTGCCTCAGTCTCTGCAGTCGAGCCTCATGTCTATATCCGTCCCCTCTCCTCCCAGGGGCGAACAGCAGACTGGTTTCTTATGTATCCTCTGGAGATCAAATGCCAATTCTTCAAGTCAAACTGTTTCATAGAATAGGGAATTAGAATAACCAGGCATGGTGGCACATGCCTGTAATCCCAGCACTCAGGAGGCTGAGGCAGGAGGATTGCCATGAGTTCAAGGCCAGCCTGAGCTACAATAACTCCAGGAATAGATTTCTTGGCTGTTAATGCACAGGCAGGTGCCAGGTTGTGAAGGAAAGACTGGTTTGTGTGGAAGATATTATTATTCACTCCATTTTGCAGATGAGGAAACTAAGGCATAGAGGGCATGCATATCTCATTCAAGGCCATGCAGTCAATTAGCACCAGAGCCAGTAGAGCAGTCCAGGCACGCTGCTTCAGCATCCTCACACTTCTTCGCAGTCTTGCCCTTCCTGTAGTTTATGGTTGAGCTTGGGCTTTAAATCTGAGCCATGAGGTTCGAGTCCCACTTTCTGGCTTGCATCCTTGAGCAGACGACCTAATCTCTTTGGGCCTTAGTCCCAGCACCTGTAAAATGGTACAAAATAATTACCTGTCATAGTGATGCGACACTACTTTCAAGCCTGTCATGCCTCCTGCTTGCTCCGAAGTGCCGGCTTCCGTAATTATCACTGTCACTACGCTTTCCCTAGTGGCTCAGTCTGTGTCTATTTTTCCCTCTTTCAACACATGTAGGCAGTGGTGGGCTGGTAAATGTTCAACAACTGGCTTTCCAGAAAAAAAATTTTTAAAGCCCTAATTTGTAGTTTTAACTGATTTCTGCGGTGTTAATTCTCTCACCACAGCCAATTTTGCGCTACCCGCGTGGTGACTACAGGCTCACACATTTCCGGAGGACTCAGCCCAAGCCTCTGCTGGTAGACCGGGGTCTCCGTGAGAAGAGGATTCCCGGGCTGTGTCTGAGGAGGGTCTCAAAACACACCCACCTGATGCTGCTCCGAACTTGGGAAGGTGAATGGGAACCTTCCAAGTGGTCCGGGACTTACTCCAGCGGTCCCGTGCTCCCGCGGCAGACATTTGTTGAGCTCCTGCTATTGCAAGCCCTGATCAGAAATGAAAACCCGCAAGCGCCCTGAGAAGCTGCTTTGTCTGGGCTGCGCTCCTGCTCACTCCTGTGCCTGAGCAGAAGCCGGCGCTTCCCTCGTGAGCCCCCCGCTGCTCCCTCCATCCTTGCCTCCATCCAGCCCAGCCGGCCTGTCCTGGGCCTTGGGCGAAGCTGCTCTGGGAGTTTCATGCCACTGTCTCTGGGGTTCCTTCCACCCCCCTGCTGTTGGACCACTCTTGCCAGAATCTGTTGCCTTTTGGTGGATCACATCACTCAGTGGCTTCCTCTGACCTTTGCAGGAAATGCCTCATTCTGTTCTCACCCTTAAGTGAGAAATTGGGTGAGGAATTCTAGATGAGCTATCATTTTTTTCTTCAGAATTTTGAAGACACAGCTGCATTTTCTTCTAACATTCAGAGTTGCTGTTGAAAGATATGCCATTATGATTCTTTGGAAGCTTGTTTTCCCCTTGTCCCCAGTTTTTATAATTTTCTCGGTGCTAGGCCTTAATGTGAAGCTATTTTCATCCATTATTCAGAGCACTCTGTGTATTCTTTAATTAAAAATCCCTTTCCAGGGGCCAGTGAGATGGCTCAGCAGCGTAAGCGCCTGCCTGGCAAGCGCGAGGGCCGAGTTCGACTCCCAGAACCCACATACGAAAAAAGGGCCGGTGATATCGCTCAGCGGCACGGGCGCCTGCTGGCGTGCGATGTCCTGAGGTCGACCCCCCGGTACCCAAAAAAAAAAAAATCCCTTTCCATCCTGATACATATTATTGAATGATTTTTTTTTTTTTTTTTGTGGGTACCGGGGGGTCGACCTCAGGACCTCGCGCGCCAACAGGCGCCCGTGCCGCTGAGCGATATCACCGGCCCCTTTTTCGTATGTGGGATCCGGGAGTCGAACTCGGGCCCTCGCGCTTGCCAGGCAGGCGCTTATGCCGCTGAGCCATCTCACCGGCCCTTGAATGATTTCTTATGGTGGCTTCGTACTACATCATCTTAGCTGAGGCGGAATTACACCTCCTAGAATTCCTTTCTCTGTATGGTATCAGGCTAATCTCAGCAAGACCTGTGCCAGCTTTGGAAAACCAAAGTGAAGCCACAACCATGCGTTTGTGCCCCAAAGCCTGGCATCCCTTCCAGGCACTGAGGCACTTGGGGCAGCGCTGGGCTCACTGCTGCGCGAGCTCTAGCACACCCGCGCCTTCGGCCCCTCGGAGATCTTTGGCCAGGGTGTGGGGCTGTGTGGTGCAGAGACGTGATAGAGTCTGTTGTGGGTCACCAGAGCGTTCAGGCTGGAGGCAGTGAAAGGCAAGGATGCGGTTTGTCCTCGTGACGGCCACCCCGTTCCTTCTCTCGTCCATATGTTTTCCTTCCCAACTGCTCATCTGCAGACACTCTGGGATCCACTCTAGTTAGAACGGCTCCCCCAGCTCCACAGATGTCTTAGTCACTCTCCCACTGCCCAGACACAATACATGGCACTCACAAATTAAAGGAGGGGTTTATTTGGGCTCACGGTTTCTAGAGGTTTCAGTCCATAGTTGGCTGGCTGCAAGGCAGAAACGGCATGGCAGAGGAAAGCTGTGCACATTGCGGCAGCCAGGAAGCAGAGAGGGAAGGAGGATCCAGGGAGGGATATATAACCTTCCACTGATGAATACAGCACCCCCAGGCTCCTTCCAAATACAGATCTAAACCATAGCAGTGGATGAGGGGGGGGGCAATCCACACTAAATCCCTTACCCTATATCACTTGACCTGGGTCTGGTCAAACCCTGGTGGATTCATCTCTAATGATTTTCTCTCCTTCATTTTCTCTCAATTTTTTTTCTGGAGATCCTGTTAATTGAAGACTCACCTCCTGGAAGGTTTTCTACTTTTCTTATCATGTCTTTCTTATTTTTCAGCTCTTCTTGTTTTACTCTACCTTCTAGGAGAGTTCTTCAGTTTTACTTCCCAACAATTCTATTGAGTTTACAGTTTATGCTATTTGTCATCTCCAGATGCTATGGTTTGGGTGTAGTTTGTCACCCGAGGGTTCATGTGCTGGAAGCTTGGTCCCAAGTGTAGTGCTATCTATTAAAAGGTGGTGAGACTTTTAAGAGGTGGGAGATAATAGGGAGTCCTTAGGTCACTGGGGGCACTGCCCTCAAAAGGAATTAAGGTAGTTCTCCTTGTGACGCTTGAGTTAGTTCTCATACTTTCTCTCTGGCGATGTGACTCTCTTTCTCTCTTCCACCCCCATTATTATAATGTCAACTGGCATGGAGTCTTCATCAGGGTTGAAATGGGCACCATGACTTTCAATCTCCACAAGTGTGAGTTAAATAAAGCTCTTTTCTTTATAAAGTTACCCAGCCTTGGGTATTTTCTTATAGTAATGGAAGACAGACTGCTACTATGAGTTTTTTTTTTTCTAAATATTCCTTTTTTATAGCATACTGTTTTTTTTATGAATGCAAAAAATCTTAATACTATAAAAAGAGTAATGATAGCTTTAAAAAAAAAGTCTCTTTAGATATTATTTATATTTTCTCCAACATGCTTTTAAAACATTTTTTCAACTTTTTAATGTTTGTTTTGGTCTCTATATTTCACCCGACTTTCTTCAAATGTCTAGTGAGCTTTGTTTGTTTATATATAAGAATGAGACACTTCATGGAAGCTCTGAGTATTATGGGCTTATAGTCTCTGATTTTTGTTATTTACTGCTTTGGCTAGCTCCTCCACTGGAAAACTCCTGATTTTAGAACTTTTGGATCTTTCTTTTTTAAATTTTTATTAGTACATATTTGCAGTACATAATGATTACATTCATCACAGAGAGTTGGTACATGTACACAATACGTCTTAACTCTTTTTTATTTCTTCTTCCCTTCCCATCATCTCTTGGTCCCTTTCCCATTTGCAAAAGATTTATCTCCCTTCTTCCTATTATATTTTATTTTTGCCTTTAAATTATTTATGCTTTGGGTTTCTTGTATAAAAGAAATCATATGATACTTAAGCTTTCGTGTCTGATTTATTTCACTGAATAATATGATCTCAAGGTCCATCCATGTTCCATTGATTCAGATTTATCCCTTATGGCAGAGTAGTACTCCATTATGTATGAATACCACATTTTCTTTATCTGTTCATCTGTTGATGGACATACAGGCCACTTCCAAGATTTAGCTATTAGGAGTTGTGCTGCTATAAACATGAAAATGCATGTGTCACTGTCTTTACATGCATGTCTTTAACTCTTTTGGGAAGATACCTAGAAGGGGAATACCTGGGTCAAATGTCATGTCTAGTTTTAGTTGTTTGAGGAATCTCCATACTGATTCCTAAAGTTTATACTAGTTTACATTCTCACCCACAATGTAGAATGGTTCCTTTTTCTCACCCAGCCTCACCAGCATTTGTCATTTGATTTCTTGATGATGGCCATTGTTTCTAGAGTATGATGGAATCTCAGTGTTTTAATTTGTATTTCTTTTTTATTTTGTTTTGTTTTTTAGGTGGGTACCGGGAGTCGACCTCAGAACCTCGCACTTGCCAGCAAGCGCTTGCGCCGCTGAGCGATATCTCCGGCCCTTTTTTTCCTTTATGTGGGTTCCGGAAGTCGAACTCAGGACCTCGTGCTTGCCGGGCAGGCGCTTATGCCACTGAGCTATCTCACCGACCCTTTAATTTGTATTTCTGTAATGGCTGGAGATAGTGAACATCTTTTCATGTACTTATTGGCTGTTTGCACCTATTTATTTCAGTCGTCCATTTTTTATTGGATCTTTTATGTTGGGGCATCTTCTTTTCTTTAGTTCTTTGTATATTCTAGATATTAGTTCTTTGTCTGAAGAGTAGCTGGTAAAAAGTTTCCATTCTGTAGGTTGTCTCTTCACTTGGTTGTATCCTTTGCTGGGCAGAAGATTTTAATTTAATATGATACCATTTGTTAATTCTTAATGTTATTTCTTTTCTTTTCTTTTCTTCTTTATGTGGTTACCAGGAACTGAACTCAGGACCTCGCGCTTGCCAGGCAGGCGCTTATGCCACTGAGCTATATCATTGGCCCCTTAATGTTATTTCTTGTGCAAGTTCTCTTCAGAAAGTCTTTGACTACACCTGTGTCTTCAAGAGTTTTACCTATTTTGGGCCGGTGAGACGGCTCAGCGGCTTAAGCTCCTGCCTTGCAAGCGCGAAGGCCCGAGTTCGACTCCCGGAACCCACATACGAAAAAGGGGCCGGTGATATCGCTCAGCGGCACAGGTGCCTGTTGGCGCGTGAGGTCCTGAGGTCGTCCCCCCGGTACCCACAAAAAAAAAAAAAAAAAAAAGAGTTTTACCTATTTTATCTTCCAGCACACTAAGTGTTTCTCTTAATATTTAGATCTTTGATCCATTTGATTTTAGTTTAGTACATGGTGAGAGATAAGGGTCTAGATTCAGTCTTCTGTAAGTGGATAGCCAGTTTTCCCAGCATCATTTGTTAAAGAGTCTATCTTTCCTCCAGCATGATTTGGCCCTTTGTGAAAGACCAGATAGCTACAATGTATTAATCATTGTTACCCTCCTATTGTGTTGTTTTGAAATTTTGTTCTATTTTTCTTTCTTTTTAACAACAACAAAAAAAAAAAGACCAGATAGCTGAAATGTGTCTGGGGTTGTTTCTGCATCTTCTGTTCTGTTCCATTGGTCCGCATGCCTGTTTTTATGCTAATACCATGCTGTTTTGTTTTGTTTTAATCATTGTACCTTTGTAATATAATTTAAAACCCAGGATTGTGATGCCTCCTGCTTTGCTCTTATTGCCTAAAATTATTTTATTATTCTGGATCTCTTCAGGTTCTGGATAAATTTTAGGATTTTTTTTTTTAGTTCTGTGAGCAATGCTATTGGTAGTTTGATTTGGATTGCATTAAATCTATGTATCAGTTTTGATAGCATGTCCATGTTGACAATACTAGTTCTAATATTTTGGATTTTCCTCTCGGGCTAGTCAGAGTCCCCACAGAAGGCTTTCTAAATTCCTGCCAAGACAGTGCAGGACTAACTGCCAGCTCACCAGGAACCAAGGGAGGAAGGAGGACTTGGGGAGCGGTGTGCCTCAGCATTTACCACATCAGTGATACTTAATCATGTTTTTCATGGTAGCTGCACCCAGGTGTAGGGCTGTCTGCACATGAATACTTATAGCAGCTGTGGTAGTTAGCTTTCCATCAGTCAGACAAAACACTTAAGAAAATCAACTTCAAAGGAGGCTCATAGTTCCAGAGGGTTTGGCCCATGGTTGGTTGGCTGCATTGTTTTTTGGACTGGGGCGAAGCAGAACATCACAACAAGGAGTGTATGAAAGAACAACTCTGCTTACCTCATGGCAGCCAGGAAGTAAGAGAGAGGGCAACACGAAGGGGCTGAAATCCCAATATCTCCTTCATGGCTCTGTCTGCAAAGACGTAACTTCTCTTCAGGAGGCCCCATCTCCTCCTAGTGTCCTCCCATTTGTGCCACAGGCTGGTGACCAAGCCTCTAGTACATGGGCCTTTGGAAGATGTTTATGATCCATACCACGGCAGTGGTTTTATACATAATTGCCAAATGCTGGATGTAGCCAAGATGTCTTTCGACAGGTGAATGGACAGAGTGTGTGGCATCCAGACGGAGGAATGTTATTCAGTGATTTAAAAAAAAAAAAAGGCAAGCTATCAAGCCATAGAAAGACGTGGAGCAAACGTAAATGCACATTACTAGGTGAAAGAAGGCAATCTGAAAAGGCCACAGGTTATATGACTCCAACTACGTAGCACTCTGGAGAAGGCAAAACTATAGAAACAGCATGAGATCAGTCAGTGGTTCCCAGGGCTCAGTGGGGAGAGAGGGAGGAATGAAGGCGAGGAATGAAGCGTAGGAGCACAGGGGATTTTTAGGACACTGAAACTATTCTGCATGGTACTGTAATGAGCATACACGTCATACACACTTGTCACAATCAACAGAATACACACTATAAATGGTGAACCCTAATATAAACTCTTGATTAATGCTAACATATGAGTATGAGCTTATCAGCTGGAACAAATGGACTGCCCTAATGCAAGATATCAAAAATAGTGGAATCTGGGAGAGAGAGACTATATGTGAATTCTGCTTAATTTTTCTATAAATCTAAACAGCTCTAAGAAATAGTCTATTAATTTTTTTAAAAGTATGGGAACATGAGGTAGGTTTATTTTGTTTATTTGTTTGTTTTATTTTGTTTTGTTGAGACAAGGTCTTGCTATGTAGTTCAGGCTGGCCTTGAACTCACTATGTAGCCCAGGCTGGCACTGAATTAATGATCCTCCTGCCTCAGCCTCCCAAATTCTAGGATTACAGGTGTGCGCTACCATGTCAGGCTATTGCTGATTTTAAGATAAAACCTTTCTGGAAACACAAACCTGGTGTCCCTGAAGGTTTTGTGTCACTTATTCTCAGAACAAATCAATTTCATGGTAAAGCTACTTAAAACTGATGATACATTTGGGATAATATCTGCACCCTCCTGAAATGAGGGTCCAGTTCAGATGACTTTGAGATCTATATTTTTTATACACTTGATCCAGAGGAAAGAAGAGGAGCCATTCGCATTCATAAGTTTTTTCTTTGCTTGTCTCTCTTCTCCTCCAGTTTTTTATTGTCATTATTATAATACTTTTCTATGGAGCCTGTGCCATGAAGCCCCAGAGACCCAGAAAAGACCAGACGCCTGTTTTAAACAGACAAAGTGAGTCACGCTCAGTGAATAGGAATGTTCGACAGAGGAGCATTGTGCAACAAAGCCCGTATTGATACCTCCAGCTCCCACACCCCCCTCAGTGACTCACGCCATTGCCTTTAGATTGGAAGTGTGGCCGAGGGCACCTGGCCCAGGGACATTCCTGCGAAGGCAGACAATGCCTCAGATAACACAACTGGCCACCAGCAGTTGGCACTGCTCCATGGAAACCTCAGGGAGGAACTGCGTAGGACCACAGTGACAGGATTGGTCCTCGGCTGGGGCAGATCTGAAGACCCCTCCCTAGACACGCCACTCAGTAGTTTGTGAACCTTACATAGAATGCTGCATCTTAAAATTCTGCTCTGCGGGGCATGGTGGCGCATGCTGTAATCTCGGCACTCAGGAGGCTAGGCAGGAGGATTGCCATGAGTTCGAGGCCAGCCTGAACTACATAGTGAGACCCTGTCCCCACCTCAAAAAAAAATTTTTTTGTTCTGATGTACTGAAAACTTTCTTGTTCATTAGACAGTCATATGTGGCTATATATTAGGTGTTATGCTAAAAACTGGGCTATAAAGATAATAAGAAATAATCACTGTCACCAAGCACTTACATCTTCCTGATATGCTTGGGGATAAATGGATATAACAACCTAGAGGTGACATGGCACAGTGAAGACCTCAGTGCCAATAAGATGGGTGTTTTCTGGCTATGTGTGCAGCATACACTCCACTAACTGTCCCCTGCTTGTCCCTTGGGCCAGCTGTACCTCATGCATGTGTGCTCAGGTTTTGATGGAATTGACCTCCAAGCCTAGCTCCAGGCTGGTCCCCAATTGGCCTGAATCAGTCAGTCTTCCCATCTCATGACCATGGTCTGGAGAGGGGCATGTGGCTCCAGTTCAAACCAAAAGCAGAGAGGAAATCTCACCCCCCACCCTGTAGGAGCCACTAGAAAAACCCTCTTCTGAAAAATAACATTTTTCATGATGTCACTTGAAACGACTTTTTCAGTTACATCAACCTCAAAATTTTCTTTATTGTTTGAGCTATATTTTTTAAATTTGTCACTGAAATCCAGTTATGTCACATATTCTAACAAATGATGAAGAAAGAAATATCGGAAACAGGATAAAACAATGAGGGGTGATATTCCACAGTGTGCAAATAGCCCAAAGAACCTCAAACCAGCTGACTGTGCATAAGCAGCTAAGGAGTCAGGAAAACCAGGGTATGAAAAAGACAGCGCTCCCTGAGACTTCCCAGCATTTGAACCCCTATCTATGTTAGAATCCTGATGGAAGGATCAGCCTCCCCCTACAAAAGCCCACCGCAGGGCCCTAGAAGTTAGGATCCAGCCAAATGACTGATTCAGCCAGTCACATGCTCTGCCTGGATTTGGGATCCAAAGAAGCAGGAAAAGAGGCAATGGCAACTTTGTCTGGCTTCCAACAGAAGCACTGACTGGTGTGGTGACCGCGGCATCCCTGCCAGGTGGGCAGCAGGGCTTGTGCTCCTTGTTTCCTGCTTGCTTTCCTCTTTACCTTTCTAGCAATTCTGTGAGCTCCTACAACTGGAGTTCTCCATCCAAAGTGATCGCAGTGGTCTTTAGAGGACATTAGCTATTGTAATTCCTTTAGTTACAGAGGGGAGCTTGCTGACAGGGGTCCCTTGCCCCTTTTTTGAGTCTATTCATCCTCTCTTTATTTTTCATTCATGGCAGAAAGGGAGAAAATACCTCTGACAAGCAATGGGAGAAATTTAAATCACATCCAGGCAGATGTGTGCTGGCAAATGTTTAACAACCACCACTCTAGGAAAATAAAAGCACTGATTTGTAGCATTTGCTGTTTTTCATGGTGTAAATACTCCTGCAGTGGCTGATTTCAAACAACCAACATGATGTTGCTGAACATGGAGTTGGAAGAGATGGATAGAGTCAGGTTTTAGGAGTCAGGGAAGGGTACCTTTAAAGTGCTAAAGATGCCAGGTGTGGTGGCACAAAGCTATAATCCCAGCACTCCAGAGGCTGAGGCAGGAGGATCACCGCAAGTTCAAGGCCAGCCTGGACTACATAATGAGTTCAAGTCCAGCCTGAACTGCATAGCCAGGCCCTGTCTCTAAACAAACAAACAAACAAATGAATTGCTAAGGAAAACAGGTGGTTCTTGAGCTCTGGGGCAGACTATCAAACGTAACTACTTAATGGGAAGGAGGATGGACTACACTGCATTTTGACCTGAAACTCCAGAATTCTCAGACCTACGTGATTTGTGTGTGTGTGTGTGTGTGTGTGGTGCTGGGGATCGAACCCAGAGCCTTGCACTTGCTAGGCTCTGCCACTCTACCACTGAGCTACCTTCCCAGCCCTAGAATTCTCTCTAACTGATATCTTTTATTTATTTTTAATTTTTATTTCTTTTATGTGGGTACCGGGAGTTGAACTCAGGACCTCATGCTTGCCAAGCAGGTGCTTATGCCGCTGAGCCATCTCACCGGCCCATGATACCCTTTAAAACCTCCTCCAGCCCCCAATACAATTGGTTGGCTCTGGCTCTGTCTATTATTTCCTTACAAGATCCGCTGCATTCATCCATCCCTTGCTCTTTTTCACTGTGGCCACTCCAGCCCCTGGCTCAGATCGTCAACTGAAATACTGCTCCCAGCTCGGGCCCCTCCTGCTCATTCTGTACTTGAATGGACCAGATGGGCCCCACAAGCCAGCCTTCATCGCCCCATCTTCACTCACACTTCGCTTTCAGATGGTTCCAGACTGGCTGTCACAGCCATTGTAAACGCTGTTGCCCAACTGTTCCCATTTCCATCTGGCCCCAGTGAGCCAGAAAGTGGTCTCACTGTGAGTGCCGACCTTCTATTTATTTACTAGCTATGAGTGCTCGTGCAAATTATAGAATATTTTCAGCATCACTTGCCTTACTGCCAAAATGGTAAACCTAAAAATAACTTTCTTAGGGTTGTTTCCACAATTAAATAAAGCCATTCTGTAAAAGGCTGGGTGTATAGCCCGGCCCCTGTAAGCACTGAATTATCAGCTCAATGGCGATGATCAAGAGCGTGACTGTCGCTGCTCCTAGTAACGGTAGATGGTAGCTAGGACAGGATGCTCTCCTCCCCTGAGAAGCCTGCCCTGCTGTCCCTCGCTGTCCCACACCACTTCCTTCAGCTTCAGTTCCGTTTTTCTGATCAACTTTTTCTCTGCATTCTTTAACTCTTCCCTGAGCCACTGAAGCAATTACAACCCACACTGGAATGTTTAATTCAATACTGTCCCTTCCTCTTCCCTGCTGACGTAAGGCTTGCCTTTCTGGCTGTCTTTATTCAGCTTGCAGGGAGTGGCCTGTCGCCTTCACTTTCTCCCTGGAAGGGTATTGGATTGGCAGCCAGAATGGCTGATGCAGTTAATGGATGGAACTGGGCATGGAGTTTCTAATTTTATTTTATTATTTTTTCATTCAGCCAAGATTTACTGAGCACCTGCTATGGACTAGGAGCTGGGGCTATACCATGAATACCACAAAAGCCTCCGTCTTCCGTGAGCTTTTGCTATAGCAAGAGGTGCTGTCCTCAAACACCATCCCCCAAAGCAATGTCCCATGATGGATGGTGCCCAGCGCAGTGGCAGGCAGATTAGAAGAGGCCTGGTTTGGATGGGGCAGGCTCAAGGCAGGAGTTACTCAAGTGGAGAGGTGTTGCGGGAGGCTGGTGAGCTGGACCTACGGCAGGACTCGGCAGCTGGAGGGCCAGGGCAAAGGGAGAGAGTAGCCCTGTTGTGGGGCCCCCAGACTTCCTAGTTGGGCCAGTTATTTGGGTCTCTATCCTGAGTGTAAGATATTTAGTTTTCTCACAAGTCTAAGGCGGCAGCTGTGTTATCAACCCCGTTTTACAGCAGAGGAAACTGAGGCCAGAGTGGTCACTGCCCAGCACAGCCAGCACCCTCAGGCTTTTGGCAGCCACCTGCAGCCTGACTGATTATAGCACTGATCCCTGCACGTCTACCCAGCCATCCTGTTTGGAAAGCGCCCCCTAGTTGGGGCTTTTCTGCAGCAGGGTCAGCCCTAGGCCTTTTTGGAACATGAAGCCAGTTAGAGAGTAAAGATGAATCTGCTGTCGTGAAGGTATGAACATTGCCTGGCTCACAGGGTTTGGATCCAGAGTTGCTGGCATTCTTAGGCCCTTCAGGGCTGAAGTGAAACTCTCTGTTTGATTTTGTTTTCTCCAGAAGTCTGGAGCCACGGACTTGGAAGGGGAGGGGGTGGTTCCGTGAACAGGAAGAGTTTTAGGATTTGGCTGGGACAGTCTTGGCCCCAGAGCTGAGAAGTAAAGGGCCTAAGGAAGTGCCACACCCTGGCTCTCCTAGAGACCAAGGCACTTGGGGACCTGTGACATCAACAGCATTTGTCTTCTTAACTCCTCCAACTCCCCATTAGCCTAAGACGCCTTCATTTCTCACAGCGCCCCCGGGGTGAGGGGTCTGGAGCCCTTTCCTTGGGCCTCCCTAAGGCCTCCGCCTTCCAGATGCTCTGCCTTGGACAGGAACTTTTCCTGAGCACTAAAACTTACTTATGAAGCTAATAGGTGACAACGACACCTCCCAGGGCAGGAACCCAGGTGGTCCTTTAGGGTGGGAACTGTGGGCACCAAATGGAGATGACCTTTTGGTCCTCCTCATCACCCCATCACCCTGGGGAGGTGAATCCTTTTATTTCCAGAGTCTGCTGTGGTAGAGCGGTTGCTTTTCTTCTGATGTTAAACACCCACTCGGTAGACAGGAAAGCGCCTGAAGCCCAGTGAGGCAGAGGGGCTGCTGGACAGCGAGAGGTGAGGAGAAATGATGCAGCCGACCCTCTTACCACTTCCTGCCAGGAAAGGCCTTTGTTCACGCTGATCCTGGCCCTTCTGTAGGACATGACCAGAGGTGCTTGAGTCAGAAGTCTCCGTCTCCTTTATGGCCTCTAAAGCATCTTCCTGCCACTTGACCAAAGGCCCCCCTGCCCGCAGGGAGGGAGCGCCTGGTCCCCCAGTTTGTTCACCCAAGGACCCCACCGCCACCTGGTAAAGAGACTTAGCACCTTGGAGCTGCAAGAGGAGGATGTGCCGCACATTGCCACCACTTTTGTCTGAAGGGATGGGACACTGCCTTGACTCACCAGCCCTGAGAAGCCCTCGCCTCTCTCTTTGTGGTTTGATTTTTATCAGTTCCTGGCTTCCCCTTGGTTACACCTGTTGTGTGTTTTAGATTCCATGCTCATCTGCTCCAGACAAGGTGGCCTGTGGTTTCCACAATGCAGAAGTGGAGTTGACAAGTTCCAGGAGCCATGGGCCTGGGGCTGCATGCACTTGCACGCACGCACACTCACACATACACACACACACGCATGCACACAAACGTGTACCCCCCTCCAACTGTGCCTTCAGCTTGCCCCGAGGCCCTGCCTTCTTGTGTCCACTGGTCTTTGTCGTGCTGTTCCTTCTACCCTTCCCTACTCTTTCTGTCCTCTTCCCCACAGTCTGGCTCTGCCTGCTTGACTAATCTGGCCTTTCTTCTGCCTCTCTAGTCCATCCCATAATAACAAGCACATTAATTTTTCTACTGATAATTGCTTCCTTTATGGAGGGCTTAATAATCACAGGTAACATTCAGGGAGTATGTTCTGTGAGACAGACGTTCTAGAAACTTACACTGAGGTTTCCAGTTTCACCTCCATTTCTCAGTGGAAGACACTGACTGGTTGAGTAATTTTCCCGAAGTTGCACAGCTAATAAGTGACAGAGCCAGGATTCAAATACGGCTGGCCTGGATGCAGAGCCTCTCTGCCTATCATTAATACTGAATTTTTAAAAATAGTTTTTCTAGATGTTTATTATTATCTTTTGTTTTGTTTTTGTTTTTTTGAGACATGGTCTTGCTATGTAGTCCAGGCTGGCCTCAAGCTTGTGGCAACCCTCCTGTCTCAGCCTCCCAAGTGCTGGTATTACAGGCATGCACCCCCAAGTCTGGCTCTAAATGTTTATTACTAAGAAAGCAGTAAGGCTGGGGCTTTAGTTCATGCTTGCCTGGCATGGGTAAGGCCCTGGGTTTGATTCCCTGCACTGCAAAAAATAAACATAAATAAAATAAAGCACTAGGCTGGGCATGGAGTGTGGGGGCACTTAAATACAAAGAAATGAAGACAGTGGGCTCCTGGTCAGTTCTAGGTCTGTAGTCAAAACGAATAACATAGCCAGTCCCCAGGTTCCAGTTTCCTCATCTGAGAATTGGGCTGAGACCGACAGGAGGTGAGCAAGACACTTGGTGTAAATACAAAATTTAAGGAGAACCTCCCCCGCCCCAAACCACAGCCTTTAAGATAAATTACCTAAATGCAATGTTTAAACCATCAAAGTCAATGTAAAAATAGTCCATGATGAACAAAACAATAAAATTAATAAAGCAGGGCATAGCAAGCCATATTGGAGCCTGAGGCAAGAGAGTAATGTGTAATGCTTATCCTGTCTTGTTTTGTTTTGTTTTTTGAGACGGGGTCTCACTGTGTAGTTCAGGCTGGACTTGAACTCACTATGTAGCCTAGGCTGGCCTGGAACTCACAGCGATCCTCCTGCCTCAGCCTCCTGAGTGCTGGGATTACAGGTGTGCATCACCACACTCGGCCTTATCCTGTCTTCAGAGAACGTAGAGGGCCATGTTCTCACCTGGTTCTGGCCCTGAGAGTGGCACACGGCACTGGTGGCTGCAAGGGTCAGATGCGATAATGTGCACTGAGTGTTCAGCGTGTGTCTGGCAGGGGGCTCCGAGTAGAGCTGGGGACCAGAGGCCTGTGTTTTGGGGTGAGCACCTGCCACATGCTTTGTGGACCCAAGACCTTGGCATCTGGGGCCTGACTCATTGTAAATGCTGATAGCATCCTCTTCCTCCTGCTGCTGGGTGGCAAGGGGTGACAGATGCAAAGAGACTCACACAGGCCAGGCACACAGAGCCAAAGTGTCAAGGTTATGGCAGACACCCATGTTTGCCAGCAAGCATACTTTTTTTTTGTTTTGTTTTTTGAGACAGGGTTTCACTATGCAGTCCAGGCCTTGAATACACTATGTAGCCCAGGCTGGCCTCGAACTCATAGTGATCCTCCTGCCTCAGCCTCCTGAGTGCTGGGATTACAGGTGTGCGCCACCACGCCCAGCTAAGCATACATTTTTGTTTTGCAGTGCTGGGGATTGAATCTAGGGCCTCACACACACTATGCAAGCGCTTTACCATTGAACTACACCCCTCATCATTTTTATTTTGAGAAAGGATCTCACTAAATTGCCCAGGCTGACCTCAAATTTACAATCCTCCTGCCTCAGCCTCCCAAGTAGCAGAGATGACAGAGCCAAGCACCACCGTGCCTGGCTAAGCATGTTGTGCCCACCCATGGAGGCTGTCTGGTTGTTCCTAGTGAATTATTATGCATGTTGCATTTTTAAGAGAACAATTTTGCATTTTATTAGACATTGGGGTGAGGGATTTAACTTTATTCCATAGTCTTAAATGCCAACCCCCCATGTCTTGCCATGTTCCTCTGTGGCACCCTGCCCCTCTGCAATACTGTTCCTGACCAAACTACGAGGGGTTCCAGGTCCCCCGACTCACACGATCTAGCTGCTCTGAGTGGCGGTGTTGTACCCCCCGCCTCTTCTCTGAGGAGCGTGGTGGGTTTGGTGGTTTTACCACTTGCAGAATGGGTGGCCTTGGCATGGCCTTTACAAGGCACAGAGAGCTCTCTTCATTCCTGGATCCCTCTCCCCTTCCTTGCTGCACCCACACCATCCCCCGCCTGCAGTGGGACCTGCGTCCCCCAGGGCCGGAAGCTCACGCTGTGTGTGTGCGTGTGCCCATGAGCGCGTGGTATGGGGATCGAACCCAGGGCCTTTACATGGAGCTACATCCCCAGCCCACTTTTTATTTTTGGTTTTGATGCAGGGTCTTTTTTTTTTTTTTTTTTTATAAAAAATTGGAAAACAGATGGTGTCACCTTGACAAGTTTCTTTTTTTAAATTTTTAAAATTTTTTTTAAAGACAACAAGTAAACATTCTCGGGGCCGGTGAGACGGCTCAGCGGCTTAAGCGCCTGCCTTGCAAGCGCGAAGGCCCGAGTTCGACTCCCGGAACCCACATACGAAAAAGGGGCCGGTGATATCGCTCAGCGGCACAGGTGCCTGTTGGCGCATGAGGTCCTGAGGTCGTCCCCCCGGTACCCACAAAAAAAAAAAAAAAAAAAAAAAAAAAAAAAAAAACAAGTAAACATTCTCATGTTGATAGAGTCTTGCTAAGTTGCTACGTTACCCAGGTGGGGCTTGAGCTTGTCATCCTCCCGGCAGCCCAGCTTTGATTACCTGTGCCATCTACTTTGTGGGGCACCAAAGGTACTCTTTGCTGAGAACCGCTGTCGTAAAGTGACCCTTTTAAAAATCTATCCTTGCTGTGGGGTTGGGGAGGTAGCTCAGTGGGAGAGTGCTCGTCTAGCATGCACGAGGTTCAGTCCCCGAGCTCCAGCCTTGCCGCTGCTGCGTCAGGACAGATCCCAGAATGTTATCTGGTCCCCTGCGAGACTCAGAGCCTCGTCCCATGGTGTGACCTCAGCGCCTCTGCCGGCTGGAGCCTGGGCAGGAAGGGGACATGGAACTTCACTCTCTGGGTTCCCCGGGCTGGAATCTGGGCTCTGCTTCTGAGTAGTTGTGTAACGCTGACCAAGTTACCGAATGTCTCCAGCCTCAGCTTCCCCATTTCCACCAAAGTGCTGATCTCAGTGACTCACTGTGGGGATTAGATGGGAAGTCAGTGCCACACCCATGTTGATTTTTCACATTCACTCGATTGGTTAGGACATCAAGGGGTAATTCATTCATTCCTGCAACAAAAACATCCTGGGCGTGGACTTTGTGCAAGGGATGTTCAAATTTCGATAAGGAGACACAAGGATAAGATACAGCCCTGAGCCCGGCGTGGTGGTGCACATCCATAATCCCAGGAGTCATGAGGCTGAGGCAGGAGGACTATCATGAGTTCAAGGCCAGCCTGGGCTACATAGTGAGTTCAAGGCCAGCCTGAAATATATAGTGAGTCCCTGTCTCAAACAAACAAACAAGATACAGTCCCTGCAGCTTAACCCGTGGTCAAATGGGGGGATTGGCAGAGTGCCTGGCTAGCATGTGTGAGCCCCTGAGTTCAATCCCCAGTACCCCCAATAAATATAAAAGACCATACAGCAAGATAGAATTGTTAAGTATCTGACATGTAGTGGTTACTGGATATGTGTTTGCTGAAAAGAAAGAATACCATGCAGACACTGAGCTTGAGAATCTATTTCTGTGAGGCAATCAGGTAGGTCTTCATGGAAAGGGCTTTCTTTAAGCTGTCAGCATGCCACCACCATCATTAAAAGGCCTTTCTAGCAGGCACCAGAGACTCGGCAATCTACATGACAGATACTGCATGCACCTTCAAGCAGTTTATGCTGTAACAGGAAGATATAGGAGGAAAGACTTTGGAATAACTAATCACAAGTGCAGTCAGGGGCAGGCAGAGGCGCAGGGTGCTGGGGGACTGCGAACTCCTGGAAGACAAGACAGGAGCGCTAGATTTTCCTCTTTCCTACTGTACTGAGAAGCTTCGGCTGCAGGGCAAAAGTTGCTTTAACTTACAAATACATTTTAAACTTTATATATTTTTTGAATAAGCATATTCTGCACATCGTATAAAATTTTGAAAAACTACAAAGGGTAAAGTGAGAAGTCCCTTCCCAGGGACAGGGATGTCCCACTGCCTTGTGTTATCTTCCCAAAGAAGACGGCCGAGCTGTCACACAAACTTGCAGAATTACAAAAACAGGAGCCCATCCTTCACACTAGTTAGCACTTTTTTCTTAGAGATTGTTCCATATTGGTACAGCTTCTATACCTAGATATTGTGCACTGTGTGGGTCTGTCACCATTTGTTTGATTAGTGTCCTATTGGGGAACATCCAGGGTTCGTTTGTTTGTTTGTTTATTTTGAGACAATATCTCACCATGTATTCCATGTATTCCAGGCTGGCCTGCAGCTCACTATGTAGCAATCCGCACAGCACTCACTCACAGCAATCCTCCTGCCTCAGCCTCCCAATGCTGGGATTATAGGTGTACACCACATCCCTGGAGGGAGTTTTATTTTTGTTTTTTGTTTTTGTTTTGTTTTGCTTTGTTTTAGAGCAGTTTTAGGCCTATAGAATGAGAAGTAAAAAGAATAGAGCTCCTGCTGGGCATGGTAGGGCATGCTTGCACTCAGGAGGCTGAGGCAGGAGGATTGCTGTGAGTTCAAGGCCAAGCTGGGCTACATAGTAAGTTCAAGGCCATCTTGGATTGCACAGCAACACTCTAGGGAAAAAACAAAAACAAACACAAACAAAGAACAGACCCACGTACCCCTGCACCCAGCCAATTTCTCCTTACTAACATCCTTAATTTGTATGGTTCATTTGTTACAACTGGTGAGCAAATATCGATACATTATTAACTGAAGCCTGTAGTTTATATTAGGGCTAGTCTATGAGTTTTAACAAATGTATAACACAGATCCACCATTACACTCTCATACAGAATAGATTCACTGCCCCCAAAATCCCTCGGGCTCTACTCCCCCACCACCACAAACTCCTGGGGAGACATAGTTTTCCCAAAGTGATTTATAGTTCAGCTGTCAGAGCTTTTCTTTCCTAATCTGACTACACACTTCCTCACTCATCTCTGGCCACTCCCTGCACCCTGGCCACACCACGTGGCTTGTGGGCTCTGTGACCCAGCCCGCTGTCTCCAGATGTGGACAGCTGTGCCCCAGCTAGGCCTGGCTGGCCGCCCTCCTGCAGGGCTCCTTCTTACTCATGGCTTTAGGCCCAGCCCAAATGCCACCTTCTCTGGTCACAAGCCAGTCTCCCTCCCCTCCCTAGAACCCCCACGGAGCGGAGGTGCCTCCCGTGTTGTCCTTATGTTTATTTATTTGCAGTGAATACTCAGGGGACATCTTCCACAGGCCAAGGTGGCTGCTGGAGCTCAGGGCCCAAGAGAAACACAGAGCCATGAAGCCCAGCCCTCAGATGGTTGAAAGTTCTTTGAAGAAAATAAAACTGGGGGCAGGGAGTATGTAGCTCAATAGTGCAGCACATGCTTGGCATGATCAAGGCTCTGGCTTCGACCCATGTAAGGAAGGAAGGAGGGAGAGGGAGGAGGAGGGGAAAGGATGAAGGAGGGGAAGGGAAGAAGAGGGAGAAAGAGGGAGAAGGGAGGAGAGGGCAAAGGAAAAAAGAAAAGAACCAAATAATGTGATTCAAGGTGCCAGGATAGTCAGGGAAGGGTCGTTGAGCAAGGTGACATTTAAGATGGCACCAAGAGGCGAGGGTTCGATGTAGGGTACTCTAAGTGCAAAGCATTTTATGTAAACCTGGAGGAGCCCTTATCAAGGCTCACCTGTGCAAGCCCGGTGACCAGCCCTGGTACACAGCAGGCCCCAGGAGCACACAGTAGGACCCGCCGCCCCATAGCCACACCAAGCTCCGAGGCTCCTGTCAGTCTCTGCTTTCCTCAGCTGGGTGTCAGGGGCTTTGCTGGAACATTTGAGCTCTTGATGCCAAACCCCAATTACCAGGAGTGAAGGCTATTGCCTCTTTAAAGAGTTCAAAAGCCCAAGACTTTTTATAAATAGCTCGCATCCTCTCACCAGCCCTTAAGGCAGCGATTTATGGCCCATTTCCCTGCAGGCAGACAGACCTACAGACAGGTTACTTCCCCTGGAGACTGGGCTCCTACAAAAGTGGGATGCGCCCGCTTCCTCTTCGCATTTTATGACCTCCTGGCCAGCTAATCCTGAAACGGTTACACGGGAAGTGGGGCCCACCGCTGCCTGGGAAACAGGAGGCCACCCCAGACTCAGGAAGGGGCCGCTGGGCAGTGGGGAAGGCCGGGCAGCCCAGCCCCTCGGCCAAGGCTGGCTCTGCTTCGTCCACAGTGGAGTCCCCGAAGAGGTGCAGATCTGAGGCCAGAGACTCAGTTTACAATTAGGTAGCAAAGCCCCCAAATTAATGAGAAGCCACTCATGATGCACAAACAAATACAAGCTCTCTTGTGTATTCCTTGTTGCCTCTAACTTCATTCTTACAGAACTCCAGTGAGGTAGATTTTGTGGCATCCTTATGACAGCTGAGGAAACAGAGGCCCAGAGCCTAGCACAGGCTGCACAACCAAGCAGTGACAGAGCCAGATCCTGGGGCTGGCTTGAAATGCAGGTTGGGGCACTGTGGGCAGTTGCTGTGTCTCCTTTTCTTCAACAAACAGCATACTCACATTGTGCCATCCCTACCCCAGGGCTCTGCTGTATAAAACCCATCAAGGGGCTCACCTGACGTCGCCACCTGTGTCCAGCTGTCCCGCCAGGTGTGGGTCTTGTTTCCCCAACAGGTGGCCAGACTTCCCTTGGGCAGGCTCCACGCCTGTCTTCTTCCTCCCAGCTCCTGGGTCTGGCTCAGAGTCAGTGCTCAAAAACAGTTATTAGAGCTGGGCATGGTGGCACATGCCTATAATCCCAGCACTTGGGAGGCTGAGTCAGGAGGATCCCTGTGAGCTTGAGGCCAGCCTGGGCTACATAATGAGTTCAAAGCCAACCTGAACTACAAAGCGAGACCCTGTCTCAAAAAACCAAACCAAACCAAACAAAAAGTTATTGGATGTATTCTGTACTGACAGGAGGCTGGCGCATTCTGCTCCAAGCCCAGAGAGAGGCTTAAAACTGCTATGAACCTCAGAAGCCTTTGAAAGTAAACCCATGCTCGTACAAGTGTGGTGGCGAATTGTAATCGACAGGAAAGTTGCCACCAGGCCTGCTGACAATGACTCAAGAGCAGGTCTGGATCAGAGATGCTGGAACTAATGTGTCACAGGGTGCCTGTGATGACCTCTGTCCTTGCTATTCACAGTACCTGTCATATAAAGTGAGAGTAATGATCTCCAATTTATAGACGAGAGCACAAGTGACCGGTCTAAGGTCACCCACTCAGTGGTGGTACAAGTGGGATTTAAACCTGTGTCCTCTGGACTATCCCAAACTTCCTGTGTTGGCCAGCTTAGCCCACCCTGGCTATCTCTGTGTCTCTCTGTCTCTCTCTCTCTCTGCCTCTCTCTCCCCTTCCTCCCTCCCTCTCTTCCCTCTTTTTTTTTTTTTTTTTTTTTTTTGGTGGTACCAGGGATTGAACCCAGGGCCTTTGTACTGAGCTATATCCCTAGCAACCCCCCACCCCGCCCTATCCTGCATGAGTTTCTTTTGAAACAGGGTCTTGCTAAATTAGTTGCCCACAAGGACTCAAACTTGCAGTCCTCCTGCCTTGGCCTCCCACAGTGCAGATTTTACTTTCATGTCACCACACCTGGATCTGCCATGGCTTTCAAACAGTGCATCTCTCATGCTTTTCTCAGCACCTATTTCCCAGGCCAGTGGGACCACTTTGGAAAGAGCAGAGCACTCAAGGTTTGTTTCCAGCCCTAGACAAGCCCGAACTGCTCTGTGAACTGGGTGCTGGCAACGCTCGTCCGTGCATTTCCGACAGTCCCTGAAGGGGGTTGAAACTCAGGGCAAGTGGAAACTTCCCCTAGTGTGGTGTTCAGAGATGGAATATTTTCTCTCTCTCTCCCCTGATTTTGAAAGAGTCAGAATCAGGGCGGCAGTCTGGGCTGTGTTCCTCAGGCTTGATGATTTATTCAGGGTGGCTTTGGTGTGGACATTCCTCTGCAAAAATTTGTTGAAGCCGGAAGTGGAGACACAAGGAAACCCGTGGGGTTCTTATCCCCCACAACCCTCACCCAGAAGTGAACAATGACAATTCTCCAGAGGAAAATGAGAACTCCACCCCCACCCTAAGCCCGGTGCTTGATTGCCAAAGAGATAGCACCAGACCAGCAGGAAACAATTAGCTGCCATTGTATTGCTTAGGCTGGAGCCAGAGGGAGGCAGGGGTTGGGGGGAGATTTGCAAGTTTATTAGCTCTCTCCTGCCCTTTCACACACAAGTGTACACTAATCCCCCGAGCCCTGGGTTCACTAAGCCAATAGTAAGGTCAAGTTGGTTTGTTTCATCCCTTCCTTCCTTCCGGTTAGTTTGAATGCTGGCCTCTCACTTACTCTTTGGGTGGTAATTTGCTTAAACTTCGAAAGCATCAGTTTCCTTATCTGTAAAATGGCAAAAGTAACAGCAGCTCATGGGTTTGTAATGAGGTTTAGAGGAACAAATCTATTTCAGCTGTTTGGCACCTGGCCTGGCACATAAAAAGAACACACTCAAGGTAGGCTTTTACTGTTACTATTGCTGACCGAGCAAGCACTGATCATTAATTCTTGTGCTAGGTGCTAGCTGGGATCCCAGCTTCCGGTAACATCCAATTAGTAGAGGAGGTCTTAGTCCATTTGTGTTGCTATAACAAAATGCCTGGGAGGGCGATTCATACACAACAGAAGTGTATTTCTCGCAGCTCTGGAGGCTGGGAAGTCCAAGATCAAGGCACTGATGGGTTTGGTGTCTGCTGAGGGCCCAGTCTCTGCTTCCAAGATGGCACCTAGGATGCTGCACCCTCTCAGGAGACAAACTGTGATCTCACATGGTGGAAGAGGTGGAAGGACAAAAAGGGCCGAATGCTGTGTGAAGCTTCTTTTATAACGACCTTAATCTGCTAAGAATGGTGGCACATACCTGTC
Source organism: Erethizon dorsatum (assembly GCA_028451465.1). Classification (NCBI taxonomy): domain Eukaryota; kingdom Metazoa; phylum Chordata; class Mammalia; order Rodentia; family Erethizontidae; genus Erethizon; species Erethizon dorsatum. Next base: position 68,868,679 of record CM051838.1, read on the forward strand.
ATTCCAGCTACTAAGGAGGCTGAGGCAGGAGGATTGCCATATTCACGGATGGCATGGGTAATTTAGTAAGACTCTGTCTCAAAAAAAAAAAAAAATGCTGGAGATATAGCTCAGTGCTCCCTGGGATTGATCCGGAGTAGACAGAGAGACACCTTAACCCCATTCATGAGGGAAGAGCCCCCATGACCTAATTACCTCCAAAAGGCCCCATCTCTAAAGACTACTACACTGAGGGTTAAGTTTCAACATGAATTTTGGAGGGAACACAAACATTCAGGAGATTGATTATTAAACAACCAGTTACAAGCAGGGCATGGTGGCTCACGCCTATAACCCCAGCACTTGGAAGGATGAGGCAGGAAGATGAGTTCAAAGCCAGTCTGGGCAATTTTGCAAGACCCTATCTAAAAAAAGCAAAAGCAAAACAAAACAAACAAACAAACAAAAAACCACAGCATGGTAAATAAAATGACTGACAAATCCCAATTCTAGGACTTACTACGTGCCAGGCACTCTTCAAAGGCCATTCGTTATTTCTCCGTTTTCCTTTAACCTTCACAGGAGGCAACTATTATTTTCCAGGCCGAGACTGAAGTGCACAGGGGTGAAGTGAGCTCCTCCAGGGCACCCAGATGTTGGGGGTAGGATGAGAAGCCAGGCAGCCTACATTTGAGTACCGAGGGTGCCTGACAGGCCTGGGCAGGAGAGGCTGCGGGGACGAAAAGACGTCCAAGCTGAGCTGAAGGTCGAGGGGACCAGGTAGGACGCTCGGGGGCAGGGGCTTCTAGGCAGGGGCCAGCGCAGGAAGGGTCAGAGCTTGGCCTGGCTTCCCTGTCTAAAATGGGAGTCATGTTTAGTAGTGGTGATGCCCTTAGCAGGACAGAATAAATGTAGATGCAATGTATAAAGTGCCTCACGCAGTGCCCTGGTGCATGATGCTTAGACTTGTTAGTTAGTTTGTTCGTTCATTCATCCAACACATTTTTATTAAGACCCTACTATGAGCCAGGCATTAGGAATATAGTGGTGAACAAGACAAACTCCTCGCCCTCATGGAGCTTCCATTCTAGCAACCAGACAATAAAGAAGGAAACCAAAATAAATGTATCTATAACAGAAGAGCAGGTGGGGACAAAGCATTAAATAGGCTAAGGGCACTGGGAAGGTTGAGGGAGGTCAGACATCTGAAGAGGTGATGATCAAACAGAAGTGAGCCGTGTGTGGTGGTGCACACCTGTAATCCCAGCACTCAGGAGGCTAAGGCAGGAAAATCACTGTGCGTTCAAGGACAGCCTCAACTGCATAGTGAGGCCCTGGGCAAAAAAGTAAAGCCAAAAATAATATAAAAATAAATCGGCCTGAATGCAGTGAGGGTGGGAGCCATGCAAATAGTCAGGCAAAGAACTTTCTAGACCTGGGGACCAGCAAATCCAAAGGCCCTGACACAGAGAGGCTGGCGTGATGGACAGGGCTCAAGGAAGACCCTGTGGCAGGAAAGTCATGAAGAAGTAAGAGGAAGGCCGGACAGGGAGGGATACTCAGGGACAGATCATAGGTGCCTCGAGGGCCACGATGAGGACTCCAGATAGTGTTTTAGAGGAAATGAAGCCCTTGTTAGGGGATGTCTGGGCAGACTTCTTACTGTGCCACATAAGGTTTGGCTCTTGCCTTCCGGGAGCTTGCAATCCCGTGGGAAGAGATGACCATGAAACAACCAGCTAAACACAGCCCAGTGAGTGAATGACAGACAAGTCCCAGTGCCAGGGCTCCCCGCACGCCAGGCACTCTTCAAAGCCTTGACTTACCCTATTTCAGGTCGTCTTCGCAGTGCCTCAGTCAGAAGGCACCATTCCAGAGGCCGAAGTGCAGCAGGGTCAGACAGCCAGCCCAAGGCCACCCAGCTGGTAAAGTTCTCAGTTCCCTCGGGCTGCTGCACGCGGTTGCCAGTGCAGGTGTCGGAGGCCCTGCCAAGGCCAGGTAGAAACAATGCAGATGAGGGAGAGGATGGAAGCGGCTTGGGGGAGGTGGGAACTGACTGATGCCAGACACGTCTGAATGCACACCTTTAATCTTCACTATGACCTTTGCTGCTGGATGACATACAGGATGGGAATAAAGAGAGAAGCTCAAGATTTTTGACTGGAGCTATGGGATAAGCTGCTGGAAAGCTGCTGGAAAAGCAGGCTGGGGATAGAATGTGGAGACTGGCTTGCTTAAAACACATGAGAATGTGTGTTCATGAATGGGTGAGATGAGCCCGGGAATGCGGTGTGCCAGCCTTCCCACACTCCGGCTGTCACTGGGGGCATCTGCAATTACACAGGCTGAAAAGTGCTTTTCAGGGAGACCATTTCACTTGCCCCACCCCTGGATTCTCCAGTGAGGCCTTAGCCGTGTGACCTTCTCACTTTTTTTTACACCTTTAACTTTTTCTGGGCAGCTTTGACCTGAACACAGCAGTTCCACCTCCACTAGTGCCCTTAGGTCAAGGGTTGGCTTCCTGCCTTGAACTCCTCCCGACTCCCCTCAGCCTCCCCCTCCCCCCTCCGCACGTCTTTGTATGTAAATTATGGTCTCCGCCCCCCACCCCTCCAAGGGGCAGAGAGGGGTCTTTGCGGGCTGAGAGTGTGAAGTTTCTCCTGCTGTCAGAGGAAGCCTGGCTGGTTGCGGGAGTTGAGGTGCCGTCATTAGGAAGGAAACTGGAAGATCTCTATCTGGGCCATTTGTCTGTGTCTCACCCCCATGTCCGTCTGTCCCCATGGGGAGCATCCCAGGGAGCCGCGGCTCCTTCCAGTCACACCTCTGCCAGGGCGGAGAGTGTCTTTTTGGCCTGAAAATCACTGGACTTGTTAATCTGACTTATCTCACTCATGTTTTATTTGAGCAGTACTTGCAGATTTTTCTTTGATGACCTTTTATGATGTACACGAATGCATGTGGGTGCAGAGGAGGGTGTGTGTGTGTGTGTGTGTGTGTGTGCACATGTGCAGGAACCATATATTCAGAGGCCTGTGAGAAAAGAACATTTCTTTATCCTGAAGTTCCGATCTTACATTTCTTAGTGGGTTTCAGCTCGAATATCACTTCCTCAGCTGTGCAGGGGAGCACACTCATAATCCCTGCTACTGGGGAGACTGAGGCAGGAGAGTTCAAGGTCAGCCTGGGCAATTTAGAGAGGCGCTGTCTCAAAAGAAAAAAGCTCTGGTGTTGTAGCCTGGTGGTAGAGTGCCTTGGTTTTGATCCCCAGTACTGCAAAATGTAACAAAGTAAAAGTTTTAAAAAGGGCTTGGATGTAGCTCAGGGGTAGAGAACTTGCCTATCATGTGCAAGGCTCTGGGTTCAATCCCCAATACCGAAAAAAAAAAATCACTTCCTCAGCCCTTCCCTGACCGCATTCTTCATCTACCCTGTCGCTGATTTCATTTCCCTGTACACTCTTCATTCTCTAAATTTATCCTGAAAATGTTTCTTCTGCACTTACTGCTTCCTTCGCTCTGAACACAAGCACTATCCGCGTGCTCCCCCTGCCCACTGCAGAGCCCAGCGCCCCGGCCTGTGCCCGCGCACTCGAGGCCTGGTCGAGCCGGGAAGATCAGTCAGCAGGTGGGCCTCTCTCCTCGTTTAAAGGAAGAGGGCCTCCTGTCACAATTTTCCCTGGGCTGTGGAACCTCCATCACGCTTTGTCAGCAGGCCATGGCTCTGGGTGAACATTCAGCCCAACTCCCAGTGCAAGACCCAGGTGGTGGAGCTTTGCCAACCCTAAAGCAGGAGAGAAAGCCACACTGTCCCTCTTTTTCCAGTCAGGAGCTTCCCAAGTCATCCCAGAGAGCCTCCCTAGCTCTCCAGCCCCGTGCCGTTTGCCTCCGCCCCTGCCATCTACCACCTCTCTGTGGCTCTCTCCCCCATCCACCCCTTGTTCCTCTGCTTTGTTCTCCTTTCCCTCTTCTCTGTTTTGTCCACTTTGATTTATCAAACCCTTACCTCACCTCACGGTAAATGTGCGCCCACAGACTTGCTGACCTCTGACAAGAGCCTGCAGGACTTAATGTCACTACTGCCCTCACTTTTCAGATAGAGAAACAGAGGCTCGGGGAGACTTTGGGACTTCTATGTTCATGTATTGGACACATGGCCAAGATTTGAGGCCTGGTCCATCTCTGATGCTGAAACTTTATGCTGAGCCATGTCTCTCACAAGGACAGGATGACCTCAAATCTGCCACTTTGAGGCTTCTAAGCAAGAGGAGGAGAGGGAGAAGGAAGGTGGAGATGACTTGCATAAGCTGACAGCACATCCAGGTGGTAGCCGCCTGGTGAGGTCACACTCCACAGTCACCCTCCATGCACACTGGTGATCAACCCTGAGGGCACTCTCTACCACTGAGCTACATCCTTAACCTTTATTTTTCATTCTGAGATAGGTTCTCACTAAATTGCTTAGACTGAACTGGAACTTGAGATCCTCCTGCCTCAGGCTCCCGAGTAGCTGGAATTACTAGTGTGCATCACCGCACCCAACAAACACTCTGCCTCTTTAAGTCCTACCTGATGAGAAATGAGGGCTCCTCTGGGCTCAGTCCGGGTGTTGCCCACAGGCTGGTTTATGTGCGATCCCAAAGCCAGAGAAGCTGGGGGAAGTCAAAGCTAGGATGGAGAGACTTGGACAAACTGTCCCAGCAGGCTAACAGTGAGAGAGGCCAGCACCAGCTGACCTTTTGGTGGAAGAAATGGTAAGGAGGGATCAGCCTACACCCTGATCTCCCAGATTGCGCTTGCAGGAGGAATTCGCGGTGGCCTTGGGCACAGCAGCTCCCCAGCTGGCCTGGCAGTAAGTTATTGTTAGAGAGCAGCGGAAAATTCTCCTAATGTGTTACGTTACTGGCTGCGCTGCCGAGGGGGTCAGTGACCATTATTTACAAGGCTGGCTTATTCACAGCCACTGAAGCTAGGAGAGGCAGGATGGAGACAGAATCTAACAAGCGGGTTATTTATATCTACATCCCCGACCTCAAAAGGAAAATTCCCATACTTAGACATTCCTAGATGGCCTGCGACACAGGATATTTAAAGTAACAATGGGCCAAATTCTTGCTCACATTTTTGGCAGGGCTCCAGTCTGAAAGTCCACAAGAGAAAGGCTTGTTGGGCTGCGAAGCTTTGGGGAGGGGGACTGTTTCTAATTTGAGACCTATTTAAGATCTGACTTCCCCCTTCCTTCCTGGCATGACAAGGAAAACATGATTTTGATTTTAGAGACAACATTCCATGGGGTCTACTTTGGAAGATTTTAGGAGTCATGGCTCTGTGCCCCCCAACCTCATCTTTGGGGAAAAGTCGTTAAGGGGATGAACAGAGATGCGTTGAGAACTCTGAGACTTCCTCTCGCACTTCTTCCACCTAGGGGTGGAAATAGCCACCCCCAAGGGCACAGGATCCAGGCCTAACTCCACGAATGCTACAGAGGATTGTATAGAGCTGGACATGGCTCTACAGAGCAATCACAGACCTACTGAAGATATGACTCCGTGACACTTGTTCTGAGGAAGATCTCAGAAAGGGTGACTTACTATACTTACACATTTGAGGTTATTGTCAAGGTATGTGTATTGAGATGTGACTGACACATAGAAAGCTATACGTACTTAACAAATACAGAAAGTAAGAAAAGGTCTTGCTAAATTGCTAAACTGCCCCAGGCTGGACTCCAGCTGTCGATCCTCCTGTCTCAGCCTCCCAGCCCCAGATTATAGGCATGCACCAGCTTGCCCAATAAGATAACTTCTGAAGATGCTTCCCAAGACTATGGTATTTCTAAACACAAGCCTTGTACGGAAGTACAGAATGTACCACCAGCTCTATCAGTTATGATGCTTTTGACTGCAAGTCACAAAAATTATTCAACTTACACTGGCTTAAATGATAAGATTTATTCCTTTATATAACAAGAAGTCTTCAGGTATGACTTCAGGGCTGGCTAATTGGCTCAACAATGACAAAAGACCAGCCAAGTTCTTTCCCTTTTTTCTCTCTGCCATCTAGGTCTGGTCTTTTTCTCACACTAGCTTCCTCATGGTACTAAGAAATCTACGGTTCCAGTGCAATAAGAAGTTCCAGTGTGAAGAGGTGACAGATGTGGACCTAGTTTTAATCTCTGGCATTGTATTCATTTCTTTTGTTCTCATTTTTTTACTGGTACATTACACTCATCATAGAGAATTTGTACCTGTACATGATAGAGCATTTTTTCCCCATTCCCCTATCTTCCCTTCAACCCCTCCTCCCCTCCCCATTTACATAGCTTTGTTTCCATGTTTTCCTTCTTTTCTCCCCATCTACATAGCTTTGTTTCCATGTTTTCCTTCTTTTCTCGTTTTTTTTTTATTTTTCCCTTCTTTCCCTTCCCCCTCCCCTCTCCCTTGTTCCTTTCCGCATTTGAACATTTTGCTATTTCACAATAACTATTATACGTTTTGATCCTTATTTACACTTTCAGTTTCTCACACTAGAGAAACAATGTGGTATTTACACGTATGTCCCATTTATTTCACATAAGAGTATGGTCTCAAGGTGCATCCATATTCCTAGAAACGTCTTGAGCTTATCCTTCTTTATGGCAGAGTAGTACTCCATTGTATAAAAAAAATCTTCTTTATTCATTCATCAGTTGATGGGCATTTGGGCTGTTTCCAAGATTCAACTATTACAAACTGTACTGCTGTAAACATAGGTGTGCATATATCTCTGTGGTATGATGCTTTTAATTCTTTCAGGAAGATACTGAGAAGGGGAATACTGGGTCAAATGGAACCTCTAGTTCTAGTTTTTTGAGGAATCTCCACACTGATTTCCACAGTGGTTGCACCAGCCTATACTCCCACCAACAGTAGAGAAGGATTCATCTCCCCCACGGTCCTGCCGGCATTTGTTATTGATTGATTTCTTGATGATAGCCATTCGTTCTGGAGTGAGATAGAATCTCAGTGTTGTTTTAATTTGCATCTCTCAAATGACCAGTGATATTGAACATTTTTTCATATGTTTGTTTGCCATTTGTACTTCTTCATCTCAGAAGTGTCTATTCATTTCAGATGCCCATTTTTGGATTGGATCTTTAAAATTGCAAAGGTCTGCTTTCTTGAGTTCTTCATATATACTAGATATTAGTCTTTTCTCTAAGGAACAGCTGGCAAAAACTTTTTCCCACACTGTGGGTTGTCTCTTCATTCTGTTGGTGGTCTCTTTTGCTGTGCAAAACTTTTTAATGAGACCCCAATTGTTGATTCTTTGTGATAGTTCCTGTGCAGTCAGTGTTTTGTTCATAAAGTCTTCACCTATCCAAATGTCTTTAAGAGTTCTATCTATTCTACCTTCCAGTAGATTTAGTGTTCCTGTTTTAATATTTAGATCTTTGATCCATTTTGTTTCAGTTTAGTGCATGGTGAAAGATATGAGTCTAGTTTTAATCTTCAGCATATGGAAAGCCAGTTTTTCCAGCATCATTTATTATAAAGAGGCTATATTTCTTCCAGTGAAGGTGTTTGACTCCTTTGTCAAAGATAAGGTGGCTGAGTAGGTTTGGAGTCGTTTCTGTGTCTTCTAATCTGTTCTGTTGATCCTCAGGTCTGTTTTTTTCCCTATATCATGCTGTTTTTATCACAGTAGCTTTGTAGTATAATTTCAAGTCAGAGATTGTGAAGCCCCCTGCCTTGCCTTCTGTTGCTCAGAATTGCTTTTGCTATTCTAAGTCTCTTCTGGTTGCAAATGGATTTTAGGATTGTTTACTCTAATTCTGTGAGATATGCTATTGGTATTTTGGTCAAGATTGCATTAAATTTGCATAACAATTTTGGAAGTATGGCTATTTTTTCACTGTATTGGTTCTTCCTACCCAAGAGCAAGGCATATCTTACCAATTTCTCATAATCTTCAATCTTCTTTTGTAGAGTACTGTAGTTTTCAATATAAAGGTCCTTTACTTCCTTTGTTCGATCAATTCCTAGGCATTTCATTTTTTTGGATGTTATTGTGAAAGATGTGGTTTCCCTAATTTCTCTCTCAGTGAGTTTGCTGTTTGTGTACTGGAATGCTATTGATTTTTGAGTGTTGACTTTGTATCCAGCTATGCTACTGATTTTGGTTGTTAAATCTAGAAGTCTCTTGGTGGAGTGATTGGAGTCTTCTATGTAGAGCATCATGTCCTCTACAAACGATGATAATTTAACTTCTTCCTTTCCTATCCTTATCCCTTTTATTTCTTTCTCTTGTCTAACTGCTCTGGCTAATGTTCCCAAACTATATTGAATAAGAGTGGTGACAGTGGACATCCTTGTCTTGCTCTTGATTTTAGGGTGAAAGATTTCAGTTTTTGACCATTTAGTATGATGTTGGCTGTTGGTTTGTCATAAGTGGCTTTTATCAGATTGAGATAAAGACCATCTATTTCAATTTTCTGTAGGGTTTTTATCATGAATGGGTGTTGGATTTTATCAAACAATTTTTCTGCTTCTGTTGAAATGATCATATGGCTTTTGTCCTTAGCTCTGTTAATATGGTGTATTACATTTATTGATTTGTGTATTTTGAACCACCCTTGCCTCCCTGTGATGAATCCTACTTTATCATGGTGTATATTTTCTTGATGATTTGCTGCATTGTTTGCCCAAATTTTATTGAGGATTTTTTGCATCTATGTTCATCAGGGAGATAGACTTGTAGTCCTTCTTTTGGTTGGATTCTTCTCTGGTTTTGGTATCAGGGTAATACTTGCTTCCAGGAAGAAATTTGGAAGTATTGCTTCACTTTCAATTTCATTAAAGAGTTTGATAAGTAATGGTGTTAGGTCTTCTCTAAATTTCTTGTAGAATTCAGCAGTGAATCCATCAGGGCCTGGCCTTTTCTTTGTTGCTAGTTTTTTTTTTTTTTTTTTTAAAGAAGAAAAAACAAAACAAATCAAAAAAAGAACAAATTTTCAAAACAACATAATATGAGGGTAACAATGGTTAATGCACTACGTATTATTATCTTTAAGTGAGTTATTCAGGATACCAGACATTAGCATTCAATTGTCCAAACATTATTGGCACAAACCTTACTCTTCAATGAACTAAGTAAAATTGGTAATCTATCTTAACCATCTTATATATATATATACACAATTTTTTTTCCCTTTCCCTTCTTTCTTTTCCCTATTCCAGTCTCTCTTTCCTTTTGACCAGTTTCTTTTTGATTCACTGTGTCTATTGTACATTTTGGATCTTATTTACTCTTTCAGTTTCTCATACTAGAGAGACAATACGATGCTTACACATGTGTGTCCGGTTTATTTCACTTATGAGTATTTTCTCGAGTTGCATCCATTTACCTATAAAAGTCTCCAGTTTATCCTTCTTTGTGGCTGAATAGTACTCCATTGTATAAAAATACCACATCTTTCTTATCCATTCCTCAGTTGATGGGCATTTGGGTTGTTTCCAAGATCTGGCAGTTACAAATTGTGCTGCTATAAACATGGGTGCACATATATCGCTGTGGTACGATGTTTTTAATTCTTCTGGGAAGATGCCCAGAAGGGGAATAGATGGGACCTCCAACCCTAGTTTTTTGAGGAATCTCCACACTGACTTCCACAGTGGCTGTACCAGTCGACACTCCCACCAACAGTGAAGAAGGGTTCCTTTTTCCCCACAGCCCCTCCAGCATTTGTTATTAGTTGATTTCTTGATAATAGCCATTCTTTCTGGGGTGAGATGGTATCTCAGTGTTGTTTTAATTTGCATCTCTCGAATGACTAGTGATGTTGAACATTTTTTTGTATATTTATTTGCCATTAGTATTTCTTCATCTGAGAAATGTGTATTCATCTCAGATGCCCATTTTTGGAGTGGGTCTTTAAATTTGGGAGGTCTGATTTTTTTGAGTTCTTTATATGTTCTCGATAGTAATCCCTTGTCTGAGGAACAGCTGGAAAACATTTTTTCCCATGGTGTGGGTTGTCTTTTCACTCTGTTGGTGGTTTCTCTTGCTGTGCAAAAGCTTTTTAATAAGATGAGATCCCAGTTGTTGATTCTTTGGGATAGTTCCCGTGCGGTTGAGGTTTTATTCATAAAGTCTTTGCCTACACCAATGTCTTCAAGGGTTTTACCTATCCTACCTTCCAGCAGATTTAATGTTTCTGTTTTAATATTTAGATCTCTGAGCCATTTTGAATTTACTTTAGTGCATGGTGAAAGATATGGGTCTAGTTTTAATCTTCGGCATGTGTAGAGCCAGTTTTTTCAGCACCATTTATTAAAGAGGCTATCTTTCTTCCAGTGAATGTGTTTGGCACCTTTGTCAAAGATAAGGTGGCTTAGTATGTCTGGGGTTGTTTCAGCATCTTCTAATCTGTTCCATTGATCTTCAGGTCTGTTTTTTTGCCAGTACCACACTGTTTTTATCACAGTAGCTTTATAGTATAATTTCAAGTCAGGGATTGTGATGCCCCCTGCCTTGCCTTTGTTGCCCATAATTGCCTTTGCTATTCTAGGTCTCTTCTGATTCCAAATGAATTTTAGGATTGTTTTCTCTAATTCTGTGAGATATGTTGTTGGAATTTTGATTGGAATTGCATTAAATCTGTATACAATTTTGGAAGTATGGCCATTTTCACTTATTGGTTCTTCCTTTCCAGGAGCAAAGGATATCTTTCCATTTTCTGATGTCCTCTTCAATCTCCTTTTTCAGAGTACTGTAGTTTTCAGTGTATAGGTCTTTTACATCCTTTGTGAGGTTGATTCCTAGGTATTTCATTTTTTTGGATGTTATTGTGAAAGGTATTGTTTCCCCAATTTCTCTTTCAGTAAGTTTATTATTTGTTTCCAGGAAGGCTATTGACTTTTGAGTATTGACTTTGTATCCAGCTACACTACTGAATTTGCTTATTAAATCTAGCAGTTTTTTAGTGGAGTTTTTGGGGTCTTCTATGTATAGTATCATGTCATCTGCAAATAATGATAATTTAACTTCTTCCTTTCCAATCATTATTCCCTTTATTTCTTTCTCTTGTCTAATTGCTCTGGCTAAAGTTTCCAGAACTATGTTGAATAAGAGTGGGGACAGTGGACATCCTTGTCTTGTTCCTGATTTTAGAGAGAAGGCTTTCAGTTTTTGGCTATTTAGTATAATATTGGCTGTTGGTTTGTCATAGATAGCTTTTACCAGGTTGAGATAAAGACCCTCTATTCCAATTTTCTGTAGGGTTTTTATCATGAAAATGTGCTGGACTTTGTCAAAAGCTTTTTCTGTCTCTATTGAGATGATCATGTGGTTTTTGTCTTTGGTTCTGTTAATATGGTGTATTACATTTATTGATTTATGTATGTTGAACCATCCCTGCATCCCAGGGATGAATCCAACTTGGTCATGGTGTGTAATCTTCTTGATGATTTGTTGGATTCTGTTTGCCAGTATCTTATTAAAGATTTTTGCATCTATGTTCATTAGGGAGATTGGCATGTAGTTCTCTTTCTTAGTTGGGTCCTTCTCTGGTTTTGGTATCAGGGTAATGCTTCTTCCAGGAATGAATTTGGGAGTATTGCTTTCCTTTCAATTTCATTAAAAAGTTTGAGAAGTAGTGGCGTTAGGTCTTCTCTAAATTTATTGCAGAATTCGGCAGTGAATCCATCAGGGCCTGGGCTTTTCTTTGTTGGGAGGTTTTTAATTACATCTTCAATTTCATTGGTTGATATTGGTTTATTTAGGATTTTTAAATCTTCTTGATTCAGCTTTGGTATTTCATATGAATCTAGGAATCTGTCCATTTCTTCTGCATTTTCCATCTTAGTAGAATATAGATTTTTAAAATACGTTTAGATGATCTTCTGGATTTCTGCAGGGTCCGTCGTGATATCACCCTTTTCATTTTCAATTGCATGGATTTGAGTCTTTTCTTTTCTTTTTTTAATAAGGTTGGATAAGGGTTTGTCAATCTTATTTATTCTTTCAAAGAACCAACTTTTTGCTTCATTGATTCTTTGTATTGTTTTTTTAGTCTCCAATACATTAATTTCTGCTCTGATCTTTATAATTTCCTCCCTTGTACGGGCTTTTGGCTTAACCTGCTCTTCTTTTTCTAGAAGTTCGAGGTTCGCCATTAAGTTGTTTATTTGCGCTTGCTCTGTTTTCCTAATATAAGTATTTAATGCTATAAATTTCCCTCTTAGGACTGCTTTCATTGTATCCCATAAGTTCTGGTATGTTGTACTGTCATTATCATTCAGTTGTAGAAATTGTCTAATTTCTTCTTTAATTTCATCTGTGACCCATTGGTTGTTCAGGAGGGTGCTGTTTAATTTCCATGTGTTTAGGGAGTTTTTGTGATTTCTTTTGCCATTGATTTCCAATTTCATTGCACTATGGTCTGATAATATGCATGGGATAATTTCAATTCCTTTGCATTTACTTAAGCAGGTTCTATGAGCTAGTATGTGGTCTATTTTGGAGAACGTCCCATGTGCAGCTGAGAAGTATGTGTATTCTGATGTTGTAATGTGGAACACTCTGTAGACATCTACTAAGTTCATTTGTTCCAAAGTTTGGTTCAGTTCTAATATTTCATTGTTGATTTTTTGTCTAGTTGATCTGTCTTTTTGTGACAGTGGAGTATTGAGATCTCCCAATATAATTGTATTAGTGCTTATTTGATTTTTCATGTCCTTTAGTACTTGTTGCTGGGTGCACTGGTATTTGACGCATATATATTTATGATCGTTATCTGTTCCTCTTGGATTGTTCCCTTTACAAGGATGTAATGACCGTCTTTATCTCTCTGAGTCATTCTTGGCTTGAAATTCACTTTGTCTGCAAAAAGAATAGCTACCCCTGCTTTTTTCTGGGTTCCTGTTGCATGGAATATTGTTTTCCATCCTTTGACTTTCAGTCTATGAATTTTTCTGAATTAAATGTGTTTCTTGTATACAGCATATTGTTGGATCTTGCTTCTTGATCCATTTTGCCAGTCTGTGCCTTTTGATTGGTGAATTGAGACCATTAACATTGATGGTTAAAACTGATATGTATTGACTTATACTTGTCATGATATTTTCCTGTTATTGGTTCCCACTCTTTGTTTGTTTTTCCCCTTTCCCGCTATTTAATTATCTGCCCTGCCTGGTGGATTCCTTCTGTTGGGGTTTCTATCTCTTTCTAGAATGTCCTTCAGAACATTTGGAGTGCTGGTTTCGTGGTCATAAATTTTCTCAGATGTTCTTTGTCATGAAAGTATTTTATTTCTCCATGAATTTTGAAAGATAGTTTTGTGGGGTACATCAATCTGGGTTGAAAATTATTTTCCTTTAGAGCTTGAAATACATCATTCCAAGCTCTTCTTGACTTGAGGGTTTGTGCTGAAAAGTCAGCTGTGATTCTGATGGGTTTTCCTTTATAGGTGATTTGTCTCTTCTCCCTAACAGCTTTTAAGATTCTGCCCTTCTGTTGAATTTCTGGGATCTTGACTATGATATGTCTGGCTGAAGTTTTTCTTTTTTTGATCATGTCTAGTTTGGCGTTCTAAAAGCTTCATTTATATTGGGGTCAAATTCTTTTTCTCTTCCAGGGAAGTTCTCCCTGATAATGTCTTTGAACAAGGTTTTAATGTCATTGATGCTCTCTTGCTTTTTCATTTATTCCAGTTATTCTTAAATTGTTTATCTTTGAGTCATCTAGCAGCTGCTGAATTGATTTTTCATGGTCCCTTGCTGTTTTTAAGAATTCTTTCTTTTCATGATCACTAATTGCAAGCCTGTCTTCTATATCTGAGATCCTGTCCTCACATTGGCTTAATCTGCTACAAATACTTTCAATGGAATTTTTGTCCTCTTGGATATCTGCTTGTATCTGCCTTATGGATTCCATTTCTTTCCTATGCTAAGCATTCATGGTTTCTATAGTTTTCTTAAGCTCATCTATTTTTTTGTCTGTATCAGCTATAGTGTCCTTAAGCATGGTCTTCATTGTGGACATTATCTCTGCAGTTATCTGTGAAATTATTTCTGTTTTAATATTTTCCAGAGCCTCATTCAGTTGCTTTGTTGTTACCACTTCAGATATGCCAGGTGGGTGGCTTTTGGATTGTCCCACCTCGTTGCCCCCTAGGTTTGCCTTTGGTGAATTGGATGCGTGGGGTTGCATCTTAAGTGTCGTCTCATTTTTTCTTTCTTTAATTTAATTCCTGGGGTGATGTTTGTAAATTACCTATGGTAGGTTACTTTATTGCTAGTGTTCAAGATCTTTAGAAGATGACTACTTCTCTGCAGTGTCTTCCAAGTGGAGCTTGCTTTTGGGTTTTGAGCTTTCTGCCAGATCCTACCTCTTCAATTCATTGGATGTGAGAAGTTGCTACCTGTTTGGCCCAGTCCTTGATTCTTTGGTACTGTGTCACTGTTATTTTCTGTGTCCCTTAGTCAATCTCAATCATGAAATATCAGGAAGGAAAGCTGTTTAGAACAATTATTTCAAATTTGGCTATAATGGTAACTGAAGCATCAAACACAGCCTAGAAAATGACAGGCTGAGCTAACCAGTTATTTACCACTTTTAGCCGTATAAAGTAGAGTTGCGGTCATATAATAAAATCTAAAACACAGCGGAAAAATTATATGCAGTATACAAGTCCTTAGTATGTCAATTTTTTCCCTCAGGAGTTTAAATTTAAAATGAGTTAAGGAGGAAATAGAGTTTTGGGAGAAGAGGAAGGAATTAGATGTAAGGTTAGAGGACCAAGAGGGATCCCACTAACATTGGGACACTGGTGCAGAGGACTGGTGGGAAAAAGAGAAGGAAGGGATAAAAGGAAGAACAGATCACAACCACAATCACAAAGAGGTTAGAGGCACTGTTTACACTCATATAAAAACCAGAGAGAATAATGAAGGAAAGAGCAAATAGACAAAAAGAAACAAAAACGAAGACAAAAACAACAAAACAAACAGACAAAACAAAAATAAAACCCCACAAAAAAAAAAACCTTCACCAGAACAAAAAACAAATGAGAGAGAAAAAAAATAAAAATAAAAATAAAAATAAAAATAAAAAAATAAACAGAATCAGTTCCAGGTGTTGACTCTGCTGTAGGCAGGCACCGTGTGGTGACAGAGTCCTGTTCCGTGCAGGTCCGTCCCAGCGAGCCAAGAGCGGCCCTTTGGCGGTGCGGTGAGCAGAAGCGTGGACTTTCAGGCGGAGACCAGTCTCCTTCGCCCGCCTCTGTCAGCGCACTTTCCACGGGCCTGAGAGGCGCGGCACCGCCCTGTCCCGAGCGCGAGTTCCCAGCGCTGTTTTCGCGCCACTCTGATTTTCACCACGCCCCCCACAATGGCGCCCGGTCAGTCGCTCTCTGGTGCAGGACAGCTGTGGCTGAGAGACACTCACCACCGGCCAGCGCAGTTCTCTGCTGCTCCCCTGCCCCGCCGCTGTCTCGTGATCCTCCATGGGGGCTCCCTGGGCGCTAGCTGTCACCGTGTGTCCGCAGCTTTGAGCTTCTGTCACGCTGCGATTCCTGGGATGGTAGAAGGTGCGTGCGTACAGTCTGCTCCTTCTTTGTTGAAAAGTACCCTTCACTGGTGCCAGGGGTCCCAAGCTGTGCTTCAGAACTTTTCTGGGTCACAGGGAGGCATCTCCCTCCCTCCTGTGCTCTCCCGGTCACTATATTCCCGTGGTCCAATGGCAACTTTTAGAGAGTTTCGCTGTGTGCTTCTTACTCATCCGCCATCTTTTTTCCTCCTCTTTTTAAATTTCTTCTGTGACCATTAGTTGTTCAGAAGGATATTACTCAACTTCCACATGTTTATGAAGTTTTTGTGGTTTCTTTTGTCATTGATTTCCAATTTCATTGCACTATGGCCTGATAATATGCATGGGGTAATTTTAATTCCTTTGCATTTACTTAAACATCTTCTTTGAGCTAGTATGTGGTCTATTTTGGAGAACATCCCATGTGCAGCTGAGGTGAATGTATATTCTGATGTGGGGTAGAACACTGCAGATATCTAAGTCCATTTGTTCAAAAGTTTGGTTCAGTTCTGATATTTCTTTGTTGATTTTTTCTCTAGTTGATCTATCTATTTGTGACAGTGGGGTATTGAGGTCCCCTATTATAATTGCATTAATGTTAATTTGATACTGTGTGCTGACACTTGTTGCATATGTATTTATGATTATTATCTCTTCCTCTTGGATTGTTCCCTTTATAAGGATGTAGTGACCTTCTTTGTCTCTCTTAATCAGTCTTGGCTTGAAATCCACTTTATCTGCAAATAGAATAGATACCCCTGCTTTATTCCAGGTTCCTGTCTCATATAGTATTGTTTTCCATCCTTTGACTTTCAGTCCATGAATTTCTTTTTGAGTTAGTGTTTCTTGTATGCAGCATATTGTTGCATTTTATTTCTTGACCCATTCTGCCAGTCTGTTTCTTTTGATTGGTTGAGACCATATACACTGATGGTTATAACTGATATACATTGACTTATCCTTGTCATGTTATTTTCCTCTTATTGGTTCCCTTTAATTCCTTTCTGTTTAATTACTTGCCTTACCTGATAGATTCATTCTGTTGGGGCTCATGGAGTTGTAGTCCTCGTTATGTCTTTCTGGAATGTCCTCCAGAACATTCTAGAGAGCTGGTTTGGTGGTTATGAATCTCTTCAAGTGTTCTTTGTCATGGAAGTATCTTATTTCTCCATCAATTTTGAAAGAAAATTTTGCAGGGTACATCAATCTGGGTTGGAGTTTGTTTTCTTTTAGGGCTTGAAATGCTTCACTGCAAGCTCTCCTTGACTTGAGGATTTGTGTTGAGAAGTCTGCTGTGATTCTGATGGGCTTTCCTTTATATGTGATTTGTTTCTTTTCCTAACAGCTTTTAATATTCTGTTCTTATGTTGAATTTCTGGAATCTTGACTATTATGTGCTTTGGTGCAGTTTTTGTTTTTTTATCATGGGTAATTGGAATTCTATGTGCCTCACTTATGTGTACGTCAGATTCTCTTTCCATGCTTGGGAAGATTTTTGCCATTACTTCTGTGAACAGGTTCTTTATGTCGTTTGTACTATCTCCTGCTTTTTCATTGATTCTGATCAATCTTATGTAATTCTTCCTCACATCCTCTAGCAGCTGTTGGATTGATTATTCATTGTCCCTTGCTTTTTGTTTTGTTTTGTTTGTTTTTTGAGACAGATCTAACCTTGTGTAGTGCAAGCTGACCTTGAACTCATGGCGATCCTCCTGCCTCAGTTTCCCGAGTATTGGCATTACAGGTGTGCACCACACCTGGCTTCCCTTGCTTTTTTTTTTTTTTTTTTTTTTTTTTGTCTTATTGAGACAGGGTCTCACTATGCAGTTCAGGCTGGCCTTGAACTCACTTTGTAGCCCAGGCTGATCCTCCTGCCTTGGCCTCCCAAGTGCTGGGATTACAGGCATGCACCACAATGCCTGGCCTCCCTTGCTACTTTTAAGAAATCTTCCTTTTCATGAACGCTAACTGCAATCTTGTCTTCTGTGTCTGATATTCTGTCCTCACATTGGCTCATTCTTCTGAGTATACTTTCTTTTCTTTTTTTTTTTTTTTTTTTTTTTTTTTTTTTCTTTTTGAGATGGGGTCTTGCTATGCCATTCAGGCTAGGCTTGAACTCACTTTGTAGCCCAGGCTGGCCTCAAACTTGCAACAATCCTCCTGCCTCAGCCTCCCAAGTGCTGGGATTACAGGCATGCATCACCAGGCCTGGCTGCTGCTTACACTTTCAATGGATTTTTTTTTTTTTAATGTAGGTACCGGGAGTCGACCTCAGGGCTTTGTGCTTGCCAGGCAGGCGCTTGTGCCACTAAGCGATATCACCGGCCTTCGGTGGAATTTTTAATCTCTTGGATACCTGTTTGAATCTGTTTCATGGATTCCATTTCTTTCCTATGTTGAGTGTTCATGGTTTTCATCATTTTCCTAAGCTCCTCAATTTTTTTTTTTTCTGTATCTGCTCTACAGTTACTTAGCATGTATTTCATTATAGTCACCATCTCTGTAGTTACCTGAGAAATGATTTCTGATTTGATTTTTTTCTTAAGCCTCATTTATCTGCTTTGTTCCTTCTGCTGTTACTACTTCAGAGAGTCCAGGTAGATGGCTTCAAGTTTTTCCACCTCACTGCCCCCTGGGTTCGCCTTTGGTGAGCTGGAAATCTTAGGTTGCATCTTGCTTAAGTGTCTTCTCACTTTCTAATTTTTTCCTTTTTAATTTTTCTAGTTTAATTCTTGGGTTGATGCTTGCAAATTGCGTATGGCAGGTAGCTTTATTGCTAGTATTTAGAACCTGTAGGAAATGACTTCTCAGAGATGTCTTCCAGCTGTAGCTGCCTTTTGGGTTTTGAATCTGTTACAAGATCCTATCTCTTCAGTTTACTGGGGATGGAAAGTTGCTGCCTACTTGGCCCGGAACCTGGTTCTCTGGCACTGGCCTATAGAATTGTTTATGACCCTTAAGCAATCTCAGTCTTGGCATACCAGGAAGAACAACTGACTAGAATAATTACGTCATCTTGGTTAAAGTAGTACAATCAGCAATAACAATAGCATCAAACACAGCCTAGAAAATGACAAACCATGGTAATTATTAATTTGCCACCTTTAACCGTATGAACTATATTTGTGGTTATATAACAAAATCTAAAACCAGAAAATTGTACAGTAAATATGCCCTCAATATGCCAATTTTACCCCCAGGGGAGAAAATTTAAAAGATGTTGGGGGAAAAAAATAGAGAAACTAAGAAGAGGAAGAATTAGAAGCAATGTTGGAGGACAAAGGAAGATTACACTAACTTTATGAACCTGATGAAGAAGACAGGAGGGAAGAAGAGAGAAGGAAGAAATAAAAACAAGAACAGAACAGAACAACAATGAGAAAACCAGAAACAAATTTCATACTCATATAAAAACAAGAACAGGGCTGGGGATATAGCTCAGTGGTGCAGCGCCTGCCTGGCAAAAGTGAGATCCTGAGTTCAATTCCGGATACTCCCAAAAACAACAACAACAACAACAAAACAACAAGAAAAAAAAGTCAAGAAAAAAGAAAACACAACACAACAAAACAAAGAGAAAAAAATGTTCACTTCAGGGTGTGTCTCTACTGTCACTGGTAGACAAAGTGGGCAGACAGAGTCCAGATCCACGTTGATTAATCCCAGCAAGCCAGCCGTAGATTTACAGTGGGGCAGTGGATAATCCCAGCAACACTGCACCTTTAGTTCCACTGAAGTTCAGGCTGGTTTCTGGCTTTGAAGCTGGAACCAGATTTGTTCAGCCTGCAACACCTCATGTACCTCCTGCCAGCTTGAAATTAGCCCTCTACTGGCTTGAACTCAGCTCCTTGACCTCTTGTTGACTTGAACTCGGATCTGCCTCACGCTGACACTGGAAGCCACTAGATGGAACCAACCTGCTGCTGCTCTGAGTTCCAAGCTCAGTTGCCCTGTCTCCAAGATGGCTACTGGCCAATCCCCCTCCCCTGGAGGACATCTGAAACCAAATAACTCACTATCCACTGCAGTTTCTTGCATCTACTGCTCTGTTTCACTGGTGCATTTCTCCGTGGAGGCCACTGGGGTCACAAGTAGTAACCGTGTGTCTGCAGATTCAAGCTGCCTCTCCCACGAAGTGAGTCAGGGATCAGGCAGAAAGCACTGCTTGATACCTCCTTCTTCTGCATTGAGGTCTCTCTCTCTTTGCTTTCCCCATGGATTTCAATTCTTGCTTCAGATCCTTGCTGGGTCCTGGGGATCCACTTCCTTCCTTCTTCTCTTCCTCACATTGATATATTCCAGTGTCTGGACACCACATCTTAGAGAGGCTGTTTCTCTGATGTTCACCACTTCAACATCTTCCCAGAAGTCCTTTTGTTCTCTTTTTAAGGATGAAGCTGGGCATGGTGGCATGTATCTGTAATACCAGCATTTGGGAGGATTGCAAATTCAAGACCAGCCTGGGCTACACTGTAAGATGAAGGAAGAAAAGAAGGAATGGAGGGAAGGAGAAAGAAAGAAAGGGAAGGAGGGAGGGGGGAAGGAAAGAGCAAAGGGAGAAAGGAAGGAAGGATAAAAGAAAGGGAGGGAGAGAAAAAGGGAGGAAGGAAAGTTTCCCAGCACCCCCTTCATGCCCTGCAGATTTCCCTTCACACCCCATTGGCCAGCACTGAATCACATACCCATGTGTGACCCAATCAAGGGAACAAGGCCAACTGTGATTTGATTAGACTCCCCAGTTTATTCCCGGAGCTGGGAATAGAATTCACAAAGCAAAAGGGTGGACTCTGGAATAAAATTGGGGCAATGAACAAAAATGAGGGATGGATATCAACTAAGTTGTTTACCACAATATTTATGAGAGCAAATATTTGAAGGCAACATAAACATCCATTAATGGAGCATGGACTCATTCAAAAAATTAAAAAAGAAAACTACTGATAGCCAATGTGTTAGGCAATGTCTTAGAATCTGCAGATACAGCAATAATACAACTGCCTTTGAAAGGAGAAGGACAGTAAATAAAGTAATAAAGTCAACAAACACATGTGTATAACTGCAAATTGAAATATGCACAGTGAAGGAAAAAACCAGGGCCACAACGGAGTGGTCCAGATAGTCTCCCTGAGGAAGTGACTATCCAGGAGAAGCAAGTCATGCACGTGGGATGCGGGAGCAGGAAGTGTTCCTCACAGAAGCAAGCACTGGTGCCTGTGGATGGAGCCAGGGGCTGCGTGGAGGGAGCACAAGTTGAGGATGGGGGAGGTGGGATGCCCAAAATTAGGCAGGGTCTTATGTACACTTTGGTAAGCAGCTTCAGTTTAAGTTCAATGAAAAGAAGCTGAAGTATTTGTTATTAAATACTTAAAGACTAGTTATTTTGAAATAATTTTAGGTTTACAAGAAAAGTTGCAAAGTTTGCCAGGCATGGTGGCACACATCTATAATCCCAGCACTCGGGAGGCTGAGGCAGGAGGATCTACACGAGTTAGAGGCCAGCCTGGGATACATAGTGAGTTCAAGGCCAGCCTGCACTACACAGTGAGAACCTGTTTATAAAAGTTGCAAAGATAGGGCCAGTAAGATGGCTCAGCGGCGTAAGCACCTGCCTGGCAAGCATGAGGGCCTGAGTTTGACTCCCGGAACCCACATACAAAAAAAGGGCCAGTGATATCGCTCAGCAGCACGGGCGCTTACTGGCGTGCAAGGTCCTGAGGTCGACCCCCAGTACCCACAAAAAAAAAATTGCAAAGATAGTAGAGAATTCCCCTATATTCTTTTTTTTTTTTTTTTTTTTGTGGGTACCGGGGGGTCGACCTCAGGACCTCACGCGCCAACATGCACCCGTGCTGCTGAGTGATATCACTGGCCCCTTTTTTCGTATGTGGGATCCGGGAGTCAAACTCGGGCCCTCGCGCTTGCAAGGCAGGCACTTACGCCGCTGAGCCATCTCACCAGGCCCAATACACATCAGTTTTAACGATTAATGTTAATGGTCTCAATTCACCAATCAAAAGGCACAGACTGGCAAATTGGATCAAGAAGCAAGATCCAACAATATGCTGTATACAATAAACACATTTAATTCAAAAAGAAATTCATAGACTGAAAGTCAAAGGATGGAAAACAATACTCCATGCGACAGGAACCCAGAAAAAAGCAGGGGTTGCTATTCTTTTTGCAGACAAAGTGAATTTCAAGCCAAGAATGATTCAGAGAGATAAAGAAGGTCACTACATCCTTGTAAAGGGAACAATCCAAGAGGAACAGATAACGATCATAAATATATATGCAACAAATACCAGTGCACCCAACTATATAAAACAAATATTAATGGACATGAAAAATCAAATAACCACTAATACAATTGTATTGGGGGATCTCAATACTCCACTGTCACAAAAAGACAGATCAACTAGACAAAAAATCAACAATGAAATATTAGAACTGAACCAAACTTTGGAACAATTGAACTTAGTAGATGTCTACAGAGTGTTCCACATTACAACATCAGAATACACATACTTCTCAGCTTCACATGGGACGTTCACCAAAATAGACCACATACTAGCTCATAGAACCTGCTTAAGTAAATGCAAAAGAATTGAAATTATCCCATGTATATTATCAGACAATAGTGCAATGAAATTGGAAATCAATGGCAAAGAAACCACAAGAATTTGCTAAACACATGGAAATTAAATAGCACCCTACTGAACAACCAATGGGTCACAGATGAAATTAAAGAAGAAATTAGACAGTTTCTGCAACTGAATGATAATGACAGTACAACATACCGGAACTTATGGGATACAATGAAAGCAGTCCTAAGAGGGAAATTTATAGCATTAAATTCCTATATCAGGAAAACAGAGCAAGCACAAATAAACAACCTAATGGTGAACCTCAAACTTCTAGAAAAAGAAGAGCAGGCTAAGCCAAAAGCTTGTACAAGGGAGGAAATTATAAAGATCAGAGCAGAAATTAACGTATTGGAGACTAAAAAATCAATACAAAGAATCAACGAATCAAAGAGTTGGTTCTTTGAAAGATTAAATAATATCTACAAACCCTTATCCAACCTTATTTAAAAAAGGAAAGAAAGTACTCAAATCCACGCAATTAAGAATGAAAAGGGTGATATCACAACGGACCCTGCAGAAATCCAGATCATCTATACCTACTTTGAAAACTTGTATTCTAATAAGATGGAAAATGCAGAAGAAATGGACAGATTCCTAGATACATATGAATTACCAAATCTCAACCAAGAAGATATAAAAATCCTAAATAAACCAATAACAATCAATGAAATAGAAGATGTAATTAAAAACCTCCCAACAAAGAAAAGCCCAGGCCCTGATGGATTCACTGTTGAATTCTACAAGAAATTTAGAGAAGACCTAACACCACTACTTCTCAAACTCTTTAATGAAATTGAAAGGGAAGCAATACTCCCAAATTCATTCCTGGAAGCAAGCATTACCCTGATACTAAAACCAGGGAAGGACCCAACTAAGAAAGAGAACTACAGACCAATCTCCCTAATGAACATAGATGCAAAAATCCTCAATAAGATACTGGCAAACAGAATGCAGCAAATCATCAAGAAGATTACACACCATGACCAAGTTGGATTCATCCCAGGGATGCAGGGATGGTTCAATATACGTAAATCAATAAATGTAATATACCATATTAACAGAACCAAAGACAAAAATCATATGATCATCTCAATAGACACAGAAAAAGCTTTTGACAAAGTCCAGCACCCATTCATGATAAAAACCCTACAGAAAATTGGAATAGATGGTCTTTATCTCAATCTGATAAAAGCTATCTATGACAAATCAACAGCCAATATCATACTAAATGGCCAAAAACTGAAAGCCTTCTCTCTAAAATCAGGAACAAGACAAGGATGTCCACTGTCCCCACTCGTATTCAACATAGTCCTGGAAACTTTAGCCAGAGCAATTAGACAAGAGAAAGACATAAAAGGAATTATGATTGGAAAGGAAGAAGTTAAATTATCATTATTTGTAGATGACATGATACTCTACATAGAAGACCACAAAAACTCCACTAAAAAATTGCTAGATTTAATAAGCAAATTCAGTAGTGTAGCTGGATACAAAGTCAACACTCAAAAATCAATAGCCTTCTTGTACACCAACAACAAACTCACTGAGAGAGAAATTAGGGAAACAACACCTTTCACAATCACATCTAAAAAAATGAAATACCTAGGAATCAATCTCACAAAGGAAGTAAAAGACCTCTACACTGAAAACTACAGTACTCTGAAAAAGAAGATTGAAAGGATATCAGAAAATGGAAAGATATCCCTTGCTCTTGGGTCGGAAGAACCAATATAGTGATAATGGGCATACTTCCAAAACTGTTATACAGATTTAATGCAATTCTGATCAAAATTCCAACAACATATCTGGCAGAATTAGAGAAAACAATCCTAAAATTCATCTGGAACCAGAAGAGACCTAGAATAGCAAAGGCAATTCTGGGCAACAAGCAAGGCAGGGGGCATCACAATCCCCGACTTGAAATTATACTATAAAGCTACTGTGATAAAAACAGCGTGGTATTGGCAAAAAAAACAGACCTGAAGATCAATGGAATAGATTAGAAGATGCAGAAACAACTCCAGACATACTAAGCCACCTTATCTTTTTTTTTTTTTTTTTTTTTTTTTTTTTTGTGGGTACCGGGGGGACGACCTCAGGACCTCGCGCGCCAACAGGCACCCGTGCCGCTGAGCGATATCACCGGCCCCTTTTTCGTATGTGGGATCCGGGAGTCGAACTCGGGCCCTCGCGCTTGCAAGGCAGGCGCTTATGCCGCTGAGCCATCTCACCGGCCCTAGCCACCTCATCTTTGACAAAGGTGCCAAACACATTCACTGGAAGAAAGATAGCCTCTTTAATAAATGTTCTGGAAAAATTGGCTTTACACATGCCGAAGATTAAAATTAGACCCATATCTTTCACCGTGCACTAAACTAAATTCAAAATGGGCCAAAGAACTAAATATTAAAACAGAAACATGGGCCGGTGAGATGGCTCAGCGGCGTAAGTGCCTGCCTTGCAAGCGCGAGGGCCCGAGTTCGACTCCCGGATCCCACATACGAAAAAAAAAGGGGCCGGTGATATCGCTCAGCGGCATGGGTGCCTGTTGGCGCACGAGGCCCTGAGGTCGACCCCCCGGTACCCACCATAAAACAGAAACATTAAATTTCCTGGAAAATAGAATAGGTAAAACTCTTGAAGACATTGGTGTAGGCAAAGACTTTATGAATACAACCCCTATCGCACAGGAAGTATCACAAAGAATCAACACTGGGATCTCATCTTATTAAAAGGCTTTTGCACAGCAAGAGAAACCACCAACAGAGTGAAGAGACAACCCACACCATGGGAAAAAATGTTTGCCAGCTATTCCTCAGACAAAGGATTACTATCGAGAACATACAAAGAACTCAAAAAAATCAGACCTCCCAAATTTAAAGACCCAATCCAAAAATGGGCATCTGAGATGAATAAACACTTCTCAGATAAAGAAATACAAATGGCAAATAAATATACAAAAAAATGTTCAACATCACTAGTCATTCGAGAGATGCAAATTAAAACAAGACTGACATTCCATCTCACCCCAGAAAGAATGGCTATTATCAAGAAGTCAACTAATAACAAATGCTGGAGGGGCTGTGGGGAAAAAGGAACTCTTCTCCACTGTTGGTGGGAGTGTCGACTGGTACAGCCACTGTGGAAATCAGTGTGGAGACTCCTCAAAAAACTAGGATTGGAGGTCCCATTTGACCCAGCTATTCCCCTTCTGGGTATCTTCCCAGAAGAATTAAAAACATCGTACCACAGCGATATATGTGCACCCATGTTTATAGCAACACAATTTGTAATAGCTAGATCGTGGAAACAACCCAAATGCCCATTAACCGAGGAATGGATAAAAAAGGTGTGGTATTTCTGTACAATGGAGTACTACTCAGCCATAAAGAAAGATAAACTAGAAACTTTTATAGGTAAATGGATGCAACTCGAGAAAATACTCACAAGCAAAATAAACCGGATGCACATTTGTAAACATCGTATTGTCTCCCTAGTATGAAAATGCAATTTCACTGTGACTATTCCATTCCTTAGTCTTCTATTTTTACCTAGCTTTTACATGGCTTAATCTTATACTGAGTAATATTTTTCTCCAAAAGATATTTGTACATTCTCTAATGCTTGAGTTTGTTAATACATGAGAATGTTTACTTGTTGTCTTTAAAAATAAAGAAAGAAAGAAAGAAAGAAAGAAAGAAAAAAGAAAAAAAAATTTTAAAAACTGTGTACCACCCTGATTCTTTTTCTCTATGCCGATCGATAGTAATTCTTCTGCTGGCCTAGTCTAGGCAGCAAATGTTTAGTGCTGATCTTTAATAAGTACTTCTGGTGGCCGTCTATGTGCTACAAGGGCCAGGAGAACCAGATGGCACAAATTTCTAAACTGGCTTCTCCGCATCCTCCTTGGGAATGATCTTCACAGGCAAACTCACAGGATAGGAATTTGCCAGATTCTAATTTGCAAACTACTGGCCCCAAAACTTCATGGCCCATGAGTGATACTGGAGGGAGGCAGTCAGTGCTTCTGGCTCAGGCCTCCCCACGCACACGTCACCGTCACCCTGCTGAAGCACGTGGGTGCTCCAGTAGGAAGCTGGGGCTCTCGAATTGAGCCTGTGCGACCTTAGGCCTATGTCTATACCTTGTACAACCCTGTTTTTCCATATGTAAAATGGGGGAAAGCACTAATACTGTACAGGGACTAAAGAAAATGATTGATAAAATGCAACTTAGTTGGGCTGGGGACGTAGGTCAGTGGTAAAGCAAGTGCTCAGCATGTATAAGGCCCTGGGTTCCATGCCCAGTGTCTCCCCACAAATGAACTTAGTTGGTTCACATTGTGCTAGGTACCCTGGTAAGGGTAAAACTCAGATGTTAGCCATAGGAGATGGGGGCTAGTACTAATGTTGGAATCCTTAGAATTATGCAGTGGAAACGTTACGCTCTATCCCTTGGCTATGTCAGGACTAAAGTGTAGTCTAAGGCTACTTGCCTAACCCTCTTTGAGCCTCCCCACAGTATGTCATTGATGAGTTAGATATTTAACAAATACTTCTTTTTTTCTTTTTTGGTTTTTTTTTTTGTGTGTGTGTGTGGGTACCGGGGGTGGACCTCAGGACCTCATGCGCCAGCAGGCGCCCATGCCACTGAGCGATATCACCAGCTCTTTTTTTGCATGTGGGTTCCGGGAGTCGAACTCGGGCCCTCGTGCTTGCCAGGCAGGCGCTTACGCCACTGAGCCACCTCACTGGCCCTCTTTTTTGGTTTTTTGAGACAGGGTCTTGCTATGTAGTTGAGGCCAGCCTTGAATTCACTATGTAGCCCAGGCTGGCCTTGAACTCATGGTGATCCTCCTGCCTCAGCCTCCACAGTGCTGGGATTACAGGTGTGCACCACCACACCTGGCTTACAAGTGATTATTGAATGGCATTCATGCCAGGTGCTGTGCTGGAAGCTTACCAACAGGTGTGAAGTGTGCTGAAACACTGATCCCTCAGTCTCAGGACAGTGCGTGTGTCCTGGGGAGGACAGAGCCTTTGGGCATTGGAGTGTCGCTGGAGGTGACCTCATTGGTATAACTTAGTGGACAACTCACATATGTTTATGCGAAGGCTGGGAAGTGCTAAAGTCATGAACAAAAGAGGTCATATTTCCTGCCCTCGTAGAGCCTGCCAGACAGGCTGTGAACAAGGAAACAAAACATAAAAATTGTTGCATAGTGTTGGAATGGCAGGCAGAAATCAAACGATGAACGATGAACGGAGAGAGTAAGGTTGAGGACGAGGGGAGTGGGGTGACTGATACATCATTGTCTCAATCCGTTTTCTGTTGCTGTAACAAAATACCTGTTGAGTGGTTAAGTTCTAAAGAACAGAAGTTCACTTGGCTCGTGGTCCCAGAGGTGGGTCGCCTACGAACACGGCAGTGGCATCTGGCAAGGGCCTTCTGCTGCATCCTACCTCAGAGGAGGACATCGTGCGGCACGGAGGAGAGGGCAGGGAGAGAGCCCTCATGCTCCAGGACTGCTGATTCCTTAGTCTTTCAGTCTCTGAAGAGGTTAATCTGTTCATGAGGCCGGAGCCCTCCTGGCCCAATCACCCCTCAAAGGCCCACCTCCCAACGCCACCACAGTAGCAGTCACATTTCAACCAGAGCTGTGGAGGAACAAACCACACCCACACCGTGGCGATCAGTAAGGTGGATACCACTTTTGGATAATTTTTTTGTAGGAGACACTATTAATTGGTTCATAAATGCTTACAAACCACAACAAAATCTGGTTTGTATGCTTGCTTTGTAAATAAGGTTCTGTGTGACCTTGGGAAGCCACTTGTCTCTTCTTGGGGTCGCACATCCCCGTGGAAGTGGTGGAGTCAGATGGCCTGGACAAGTGATGCTGGACATTGGGGGGGGGTCACATAACCTCCTAGAATCCAAAGTGTGCCTCAGAAAAAGCAAAGCACAAGATTTACGTACAATGTCACAAAGGGTTGTCAGACACTTCCTTGACCACCCCACAAATCACAAGCTAAGAACCATTAACCTCAGCCAGGCAATGGTGGTGTACACCTGTAATCCCAGCACCTGGGAGGCTGAGACAGGAGGATGCCAAGTTCAAGACCAGTCTGGGCTACAAAGTGAGTCCAAGGCTAGTCTGGTATTTAGTGAGATGCTGTCTCAAAAATAAATAAATAAACAAACCACTGGCCTCTAGGACAAGTCCTTTTTAGGATTACAACTCAGCCACCTGGGGAGGTCTGGGACATCATGACTTTTTAGGATAGACTGCTGAAGGAAGCCAACCAGACCTGACACCACCCAGCATCAACAGTGGAAAGTCAGGCAGGTGGTATAAATAAGAGAAGCGGGTTAAGCGCAAGGGACATCAGGTACAAACGTCGTGAAGGCAGTTGGGATTCAGCTCAGGGAAGCAGGTGGGGGGTGGATGAGGAAAGCGAGGGTTTGCATGTGGTTTGGAATTGGCCAGTGGTGGTCTTGCAGCATTGGGGGCCAGGAGGGGACAGCTTTTTTTATTTTTAGGAGAAATTTTAGACCTGAGTTTGTTGGACTGGAGATGCTGTGCAGTGGTAAAGCACTTGCCTAGCACATGTGTGGCCCTGAGTTTCATCCCCAGCACTGGAAAGGGTTTTGCTATGTAGTCCGTGTTAGCCCTGAACTTGATAAGTATCTCACACTGGCTGTAAACTGGAAATCTCTGGTCTCAGCCTCCCCCAAGTGCTGGGACTACAGGCATAAACCACCATGCTTGGCCTGGAAAAATTAATTTTCATGTGATGACAACCCAAATGTTTTTTGTTTTGATTTTTCAGTACTGAAGCTTGAACCCGACACTTTCACACTGAGCTACATCCCTACCCACCCCCCTTTAAAACTTTGAAATAGGGCCTTGCTAATTCTCTAAATTGCCCAGGCTGGGCTCAAATTTGCAATCCTCCTGTTTCAGCCTCCCAGAGTGCTGGGATTCCAGGAGTGTATCATCACATCTGACTTGACCTGGGTCTGAACTCTCAGGCTTAAAATGGAAGAACAGAAGCTAAGAGGCTCAGAGGAGAAACACGCTCTTCTCTGCTCTGCTCTCCTTCTTTAGGACACTAATAACAATTAGAGCAGGGCTGAGTACAGTGCCGCGTCTGTCTGACCGCCCAACTTTATTAGACTTGGGGAGGTAGCTCAGTGGTACAGTACTTGCCTCATGTGTCCCAGGCCTTGGGTTCAATCCCCTGCACACTCCCAAAATCACAGCTAGTGAAGGCAGCACACTTGGGGGACACGAGGCTCTGTGCTTTTCATCATCAGTGTCCTAGAGTGGCCTGTGGGAGTGGCAGTCCCTTCTCAGAGAGCCCCAAGGCCCTGGTCATGCCCATTCTGGGAAATGGGCCTGCTTGGATGGACACCAGTTCTGTAATTCAACTCAAATGCTGGCACTGTGCTCTACTGTCCCTGGGCTGCAGCAGTACCTGGGAATGGTCAAGGGTGGCCTGGGGTCTGGGAGGGCACTGCTTTTCATGGGAGGGTCCCCAACCCCCAGCCCCACTGCCTTCCACTCTGCCCTGACCGCTTTGTCTTTCTATTTCCCACCGCACTGGTCTCCTCTATGGCTGGCATAGGACATGTCTGCCCTAGCAGCACAGAGGTGTGGCCCACACCCTTACTCTCTACGGACACGTGCATCTCTGCTCAACCACCCATATATCTGCCAGCCTGATTTTAAAAATCTATCTGAAGCCATTGATAGCTTCCTCTCTCCCTGTGAGGTTCTCACCCCTTCACTGAACACTGGCCCTTGCCATCACAGCCCAAATAACTCATCTTTCCATTGCTGAGGAAATTGGGGGGCTGGTGGCAGTGTTGCATGGTCACAGAGGTTCCCTCCCGGGATCAGTCTGATGATGGGGACTTAGTCCTTTACACAGCATTTGGGGTGCACTGCTGAGACCCAGCTTCAAGTCCTATCCTGGTGAGAGTTGAAGTAATCTTGCTTAAAACAAACTACCTGTCTACTGACTTCTGTGGAAACACAAGCGGGAAGGAAGCTTCAATCTGGGGACACAGGGAGGCACCCAGGGGAAGCGATCATTGGAGAGGGTGGTTCTAAAGGGGCTTTAGTGTCCGCTCTAGGCAGAGCCTCTGAATTAACATCCGAGGTCTACCGCTTCAGCTGTGTGCCCTTGGACACATGACTTAACCTCTCTAAGCCTTGATCTTCTCATCCGTAAAATGAGGCCAACTACATCAACCTAATTATCCGACCATAAACAAAAATGTTTCATCTGTGCTCCAAAGTGACACCTTTTGTAATTATTTCATGATTTCCCTGAGGGCTTCATAGAAGCACCGAGTCTGCAGGTTTTCAAACTACTGATTCCAAGCAGAAGCTCACCTCCTGCTTCACGACCTTGGTCTGACGGATGGAGGAACTTTTGTCACCCCCTCTGCCATGCCAGAGGAGGAAAGACAGTCAGGAATGTGCCTAGGTTTCTTCCTGTACAGGAAAGGGGGTGGGCCTGAGGGAGCTGGTGGAGAGGAAGGGAAGAGGGAAGGTTCCAGGCCTTGCCACAGTTAAATGTTAATATAGGTGTCGGCAAAGGAAGTTCCAATGACAGAAGGAATGGAGGAGTTTACCATCATCTCCTGCTTAACACACACAGCTGTATTCATAATTACCCCTCGCCTCAGGCCGGAGGCCCAGGTGGGCTCCAGAAGGCCTGCGTCGCTGCCAGACCAGAGTCCTTAAAGAACATCATGTAGACAATTGGAATGCCATTTATCGTGCAAAACACAATAAAACCCCAGCTCTCTTCCTGTCTCAGAGACCCATAAATTATGAAAATTATACCTGCCCCGGGCCATGGACATATTGTTTTATTAAAGTTCCGATGAATAAACTTAAGGCTCTTAAAAATGTCCTCTTGACTTTCATCTGGCACACACCTCCAGCACGGAGCTGGCTGCCTGGGTTCTTCGGATTCGTGTACGGGCTCCTCTGCAAAGTTGAGCTTAGTTCAAGTTCCAGATCCTCAGCGGGTGGGGAAGGTCCTAGTTGTCACAGAGCTGCCCCCCACCAAGACCATTCCCTCTTCATGGAGCACATAGGGGATGTGTGCTTATAGATACAAAAAGGGTTGAATTGTTTCTTTCCCTAGTTTTACATGGGATCGCTGGGGAGCCTTCTAGCTACTCCATTCTATACTTTCTCCTTCCTCCCTAAATTCAGTTGCTAACTCCTGTGGCTGATGTTTTTACACTTCATCCGCCAAGCCAGGCATGGTGGTGCATGCTTATAATCCCAGCCCTCTAGGAGGCTGAGGAAGGAGGATTGCAAATTCAAACACAGCCTGGGCAATTTAGCAAGACCTGTCCCCAAATACAAAATAAAAAGGGCTGGGAATATAGCTCAGTGTGAAGGCCCTGGGTTCAATCCCCAGTATTACAAAAAAAAACAGATACTCTACCAATCAATCACAATTCGGGAGTACATGTGACAACTTCTCCAAACTCCATTTTCTTCATCTCTAAGAAGAAAATAACCATGGTATTAGCCACACATGTTCGGTACCAGGCAAGAAGCTGTTAAATAAATGCTAACCATTACTGTCACCCCAAAGCTATTTCCTACTGGGAACTAAGAGGTACACACAAGACAAGAGAAGCACTCGTGGAACTTTTTCTGTGGAGACTGCTTAACTCGTTCCTCCAAGAGCATTTGGATGGATGGGACTTTAAGCACCCAGTACTCTGTGCATGTGGTGGTTTTTAATCTCCAAAACCCCAGTAACAAATAGACAAAGCAGGGGAGGGCCTACTGCGTGCCCCACCCATAAGGAGACCGAGACAGAATCAAAGTGTGCTAGATATGAATTGGGACTGAGCTGATTAAAGGGACAGTCACTCCCAAGTGTCAGTTACTTACCCTGTTGGTGAAGACAGACTTCGAGCACTAACCTATAGGGATGGGTCAGGCCACAGGGCCGGGTGACAGAGGGAGGACTAAACCTATCCTCCTCCCAGATGTTCTACCGCACACAAGACCACACTGAGGCACATCCTGTGTGTCTTCCGTGACCAGGGGCTTCTACGCCACAAAGCTTGGATTTCACAAAGGAGCCTGAGAGGCCACACTTAGTGACCCCCAGAAAAACTAAGAACTGGACCTGAGTGTTCTGATTTCTCCCTTCGCCATCTACCCCCCCACATATTTAGTTCAAATTTCACTGTGACTGGTACATGAAATCAAAGTAATTTTAAAAAGTTCCCACAGCTGTGTTCTCATACTGAGAAGAGGCTGGGGCTTCCTGAATGATGGTGTTGATGGGACGATGGGGGAAAAGGAACCAAATGGAAGCCCCAGGAAGACGCAAGACAAGTTAGCACATGTGTAGGTGTTAGAGGGCAAGGGGCTGCTTTGAGGCAGTATCTATTTATCCCATCAGAAAAAGGAAATCACCAAGGGCTTTTCTGTTTGGCTTCTTGAAACATACGGACTTGGGGGTACCAGGGCCCAAAGGGGGAAGAGCTTCAGAACTTCCGGGAAATGGACATATTAGATCACTCTTCCCTACCACCTCTACCTCTTCCCAGCTTTCCTATTTGTGTTTCTAAGACATCCAGCGTAGAGCACAGATGGCCCAGGAAAAAGGGCTTTGCAGCATCCGGCAGTGCTGTTTTCTAATAAAGTATAAAGCTTTCAGAAAGTGTGCGGTGGTGCACACCTGCAATCCTAGCTACTCGGAGGCTGAGACAGGAAGATTGCAAATTTGAGGCCAGACTGGGCAACTTAGCAAGGGCTTGCCTCAATTTTAAAAAATAGTAAAGGGCCGGTGAGATGGCTCAGCGGCGTAAGCGCCTGCCTTGCAAGCGCGAGGGCCCGAGTTCGACTCCCGGATCCCACATACGAAAAAAGGGCCGGTGATATCGCTCAGCGGCACGGGTGCCTGTTGGCGCGCGAGGTCCTGAGGTCAACCCCCCGGTACCCACAAAAAAAAATAAAATAAAAAAATAAAATAAAATAAAAAAAATAGTAAAAAGATAAAAAGGCTGGGAATGCATCCCCTAGCGCTAAAGTTTTCTTACAGGGAGGCCCCCTCCCTGCCCTTCAGTTCTGGTTTGCAGTTGGTGCACTGGCCTAGTGCTCGCAGACAAACTAGAGGCCCTGCCGGGCGAGGATGTGAGGAAAATGAACAAACACACAAGAAAACAGCAGTCCTGCGTATATTTAACAATATATATTTATAGATATTTTTCTAGATCAGTACATTCAGTTTTTAACTTGTTTTTTTCTTCACAAACAGAAGAACTCTTACAATAGTAGACTTTCTAAAATAAATACTATTAAAATAGAGCTTCAAAATAAATATTCTATACAAAGGAAACCTTCTGTGGTAACGCTTGTGGTGGGGTGAGAAGGGGCTGCGGTGAAGAGGCAAAATGAAATAGGAATGTAGCGGAGTGGGAGCTGGGAACAGCTTTACCATTTGTAACACGAAACCCAACCGTGGGACAGCGAGAGAAAGCAAGATAAGACAGCAGTTACCCAGAGCAAAAATGGCAACACAAGGTCCGACATCCAGTCACGGTAAGCAGAAGGGCACGAAGAGGTTACCAGAGGCATGAACCAGAAGCTGGCGAAGCGTGCGGATGCCCTAGGAACCGTGCAGTGTGAAGCTGCGCTGCCCACACCCGTCAGACACTTCCTGGGACAGCACCAGAGAACCGATGTTCTGAGGTGACAGTCACCTGGGTTCTGGCCCAGACCTATGCTTCTCATGTGTGCAACCTTGGGCAAGTCACCGCCTAGCTGGACCCCACTTAGGTACAACAGGGATCAATGGAGACATCACACGGGTGCCTCCGCCTGTCAGCTGTGAAGGGCCTGTGCCAATAGAAAGGGTGCTCACCCTTCCAGGCGGCTGCTCTGAGGACTCTGGGTTGCGCCTGTCATTTGTCTGGGGGGGCTCTGCAGCCTAGGCCAGTTCCAGGGTGCTCACTGAGCAATGGCGTCTCTGGCCCACCCTCAGGGAGGGGAAGCAAGCAGCCCAGGCACCCTTGGAAAAGTGTCCCAGACCCTAGTTGCAGGGACAACTGCTGCGCACCCAGGTGCAAGACAAGTGGGAACCTGCTGCCTGGCACTTTCCAAGGTGAGAGTTCGTCCAGCCAAGCAAGCTAGTAGTGACAGGAAATGAGCCAGAGCAGCTACAGCAGAAAGATGTTGTGTTTCTGAGTGCTTGGTCCCTCATGGCCCTTGGCTGGCCTCGAAAGGGTGGTGGGGCCATAGGCAAGCCATGTTTATTTTCCTTCTCTTTCTGCCAAGGAGCCACAGAAAAACTGCTGAGGGACTGCCACACAACAGAGCTGGGAGGACCAAGGACACTTCCTTCATGTTCTCCCTTTACTGCTGAGCACACGGGGCACCAAGGTGAATGAACTTCAGAGTCGCAGACATCCACACAGCAGGTAAAATGCAAGCCAAAAGAAGGGGGAGAGAAAAAGAGAGAAAGCAAACCAAAACCCACAAAAAAATCTGTTTACAACTATGTACACAAAAAGTCAGGGTTCAGAAGGCCATTTGCCAGGAAATAGGGTCTACGTTGGTGGAGGGTCAGGGTGTGTGTTCACGTGTGTGTATATGTGCATGTGTGCATACACAGCTTATGCAAATCAACTCTCCACAGAACGGGTATGTAGACCAGGATCACCAAAGTGCAACTTGCAACTGGGTCAAATTTCCTGTGGAGATGATTTGAGGGAGGGACCCTGGGAAGAGTCCCCGAGGCCTTGAAGAAAGAGTGCACGTGTGCGCTATCATTTTGGGGGCCACCTCTGCACACCTCTTCCGAGGAAAACATCTCCAGCCCCTTCGGTACACTTCTGATACATTCAATTAGTGTAAGTGGTTGGCTGAACGTATTCATTTTCTACCATCCCCTCCAAATTGTGCAAGAACATCCATACATCTGTCACAATTGTGGCAAGGGTAGCTGTATGAATTAGCCATAGAGAATGGAGATGTAATATCTTATACTCGCCTTTTACAAGCCAGCAAATGTTACATAAATAAAGCCCAAACTATTAATACCCTCCCTTCCTCCAGTCAATAAATACCTATAGTTACAATTAAATTTATGCTAAATCATATGATGTTACTACTAGTTTCTGAAGGGAGGGGGCCTTCAAAGCATTAGGTATACAAGCCACTCACAGCTATCTGCCTCCTTGCCTCCTTCCCGGAGGCAGCTGTTTCCACAGAACAAGCTGGAAATGCTTCAGACGCTCTGCCTAATGCGCTTCCAATGTCACCTGGGGCCTTTCTTCTGACCCAGGCTACTTCCTCTCCTGGAGGGAGGAGGGGACAAAATACCACAAAAGCAAAAACCCCAAATGGCTGGGGTTGGGGGGAGGACCAGACACACTAGCTTTTGCATGCAACAAGTACCTACCCACTGGACGTGCTGCACTTTCTGAGTCCTTTAGCACCTTGAGAGAAAGAGTTGCTACGTCTTTGGGGGCTGTCGGGAGAGGGGTGTGCTGTGCACAAAAGCAGGGCTCAATCCCAGTGGACCCCGGAGAATCTTCCCCACCCTCTCTGAGCTCTTCTGACTCCCCCGCTGGGGCTTCCTAACACTAAAATAGACTCTCTTTTCACAATCTATTTACATAAAGATACAGATGCATCGCATCGCTATACACACAAGGCTATGACAGCAAGCAGCAGAATCGTAAGAGAGGAAACCCAACCCCAGAGCGGCTCAACTGTCATTCTGCCAATGGGAGGCGCTGCCTCTTCTTCTCTGATAAAATCCTCTTCTTGGTGGGCAGGGGAATTGTGCTCCTTGAGGTTGCTCGCCCCCAGATTTTGAAATCAGCCCTTCCTGGGGGTGGCCCAAAAGGAAGCAAGTTGTTTTATTATTGTTCTTTAAAACACCGTTAGCATCTGGCTTAGTTATTCTATAAAAACATCACGACTGGATCAAGAGACTACGGCCTCAGACTCATTGGCAAAATGATATTTGGTCTCGCATGTGCTGCCCCGGCCTTCTCTACCCATCAAGGTTCTGGAAAGGATCTGAGTACAGAGAACACTCAGGACACAGGCAGGCGAGTCTGTGACTCGTAAGAACTGGACCGGAGGATGGCGTAGGATGAGTGGAACACCCCCGAGAGTTACTGACAAGGTTGGGAGAGAGGAACTCATT
This sequence comes from Erethizon dorsatum, assembly GCA_028451465.1. Classification (NCBI taxonomy): domain Eukaryota; kingdom Metazoa; phylum Chordata; class Mammalia; order Rodentia; family Erethizontidae; genus Erethizon; species Erethizon dorsatum. The sequence goes on from CM051838.1 coordinate 68,905,078, forward strand.
CTCAGTGACTCTGAAACTGTCTCATGGCTCCTGGGAGGCTTCAGCTCCTTGGCTGTCCTCTGTTCTCAGCACTTCCAAGTATATACAGTCAGATAGCGAGTGTTCTCCACCTTCCCCGAGAGGCTGGGGCCAACTGGTGTGGGGAAGGAGAAGAAAGCAGAATCAGGACTCCAAGGGTCTTCTCCAAGGGACCCTGGCGCTCAGTTAACAATTCCTCCCAGACAGCCAGCTCCCGAGAGAGCCAGAGACAATGGCCAAGTGGGAGGGAGAGAGCAGGAGGGACCAGTAAGGGCATCAAGCAGCTGCAGCTTCCGGATGTGTCCACATCTGTGTTCTGTTTTCTGAAAAAATCCCCCCTAACCGCACCCTGCCCATCTGCTTGACAAAAGTTCCAAAACCCTAAATACCACCCCAAAGTGTTTCTTCCTCCTTTTGGGAACTAGACGGCGGGTGGTGGTGGTCTCTGCCTGTTTCTTCCCAAGCTAGGGACAGGGAGATGACAGATGAGCAAGGTCAGCCTTGGGAGGCTGGCAGGAGGGACTCTCATTTCCAGGGGCAGCGCTTGGGGTTCAACTCAAAGTGTCAGAAAGGCTTGTCGGGTCTGCTGGCCTTGGTGTCCCCACTGGCTGCCTTGCAGATGACACTGTTTGTGTGCTTGCAGCGGCAACCAGGACGGCGCAGGCGGTCGTAGCCACGCTGGGCCAGCTTCACGCAGCCGGTGGCAGGCAGGTAGCAGAGCAGGCAGGGCAGCACCACGGAGAGGGCGCCCATGAAGGACCAGCGGGCGCAGCAGTTGGAACGGGAACAGGAACAGGGGTGGTCAGCGCAGGAACCCTCGTCATCCTCATTGGTGCAGTGATAGAAGACACCCTGCACCAGGCACATGCATGTGCCGTAGTTGACCAGGGTCTGGGCCGAGCACAGGCACTCCTGGTTGCAGACCCAGCAGGAAGGCAACGTCCGAGGGGACGCACACTCCTTGCATTTGCATTTCCCACAGGCCTCGCACAACAAGAAGTGCTTGTCGAGCTCTGGTGGCGCCGCTGGGCCCTTGAGGTCCAACGGCTTACAATGGACCAGTTTCGGCTGGAGACGCACAGCCCTGGGTGAGGCCTGCTCAGCCACAGGTGGTGGAGCCATGTGGTCCAGCAGCCGCTGGTCAGAGGAGGTACTGCTGCTGCTGCTCACGGAGCTGGGGCGCCCACTGAAGGAAATCCAGTGGTGGGTGACATCCTGTTCACAGCGGCCGGGCGTCAGAGCCAGCTCTGGAGCCCCACCCCGGGTCCGCTTAGGGCCGGTGGGGGGAACCAGGCCGGGGCTGTCGATGTAGTCGTTCTCCACGTGGCTGGTCTTCATCTGGTCGATGGGCAGGATGGTGAGTGGGTGCTGGAGGCGGCTATGGGGCATCCGGCTGTCGAGAAGGGGCTGCACCATGACTGAGCTGGGAGTCACAGGGATGCTCTGTGGAACCGGGGGCTCCATGGGGCTGGAGGTCCTGGACGGCTCCGAGTAACAGGCTTCTAGGGGCCCTGGGGGAGGATGGGGAAAAGGCAGACAGAATGGGTTGCAGGCATCAGTATGCAGCCTGTTAACATCCCCCGACCACCTTCCCCCAGCAGGGCCTTGGGAGCCCAAAAGAAATGGGACCAAATTTCTTCAGTGGACTGTCCAGCAATTTTCAAGGCTTAGACGATTAATGATGATAATGACAATAATAATAGTGGTAGAAATAACACTTATTGGGCTGTGGGATATAGTTCAGTGATAGCCTAGCACGCATGAGGTCCTGGGTTCGATTTCTAGTATACCACAAAAAGGAGAAATAACCTTATATACTAAAGTCACTGATCTTCACAATAACCCTAAAACGTTATCTACTATTATCAAGTTTTTAGGGCCAGGACTCAAACCTGGCAGTCTAAATTTATTCTCCTAGTCACAATGAAACATGCTCCTTATTTAAGATACATAGGTCAGTGGTTAGAACACAGGGCTTGGGATTCGATATGAGTTTGAATTCTTACCTTGGCCTAGGAGTGTTGCTGTGGAAGAGTTCTTTAACTCTTATGCCTTAGGCCTTAGTTTTTTTTTTTTTTTTGTGGGTACTGGGGGTTGACCTCAGGACCTTGCGCGCCAGCAGGCGCCCGGTGCCACTGAGCAATATCACCGGCCCTTTTTTTGTATGTGGGTTCTGGGAGTTGAACTCGGGCCCTCGCGCTTGCTGGGCATGCCGCTGAGCCATTTCACCGGCCCTAGGCCTTAGTTTTGTTTAACACTTATTTCTGGTGTTTTGTTTTGTTTTTTGAGACAGGGTCTCGATAGTTCAGGCTGGCCTTGAACTTGTGGTGATGCCCCTGCCTCAGCCTTCTGAGTGCTTGGATTACAGGCATGTACCACCATGCCAGGCAGGTCTTAGTTTTGTCATCTTTAAAATAGGTTCTTATAAGAATTAAATGAGAAAATGCATATTCAGTACCTAGCACATTACTGGGTACATAGCAAGTACTCAACAATTCATCACTACCCTGGAATGTAAGTTTAGATTTCCTGAGCACTCGCAACCGCTGTGTGCAGGACCCTGAGGACAGTGCGGTGAACACAACAGCCCCTGTGTGCTCCCATGGAGTTCATCAGCTGCATAAGGAAAAGCCTTTAGATATTCACAAGACAAGGAAGGGCTGTATCTGGACATTATCCAGGATATTAACTTATCGCTACCACTTCTAAGTGCAGCAACCTCCACACTGGCTAATAACTCCTGAGGTGAGCTTCTGACACTTTGGACGGGAAACCCTCTCAAGGGGCGCTCACATCACCCATTTCTCCAAGTGCTGAGCTGAACATTCAGCCTAAATGCTATTTACTAGAATAGCTAAGCCAACCCTGGATCAGTTTCTAATTTCACTGAGAGAGTGCAATTTTAAGCTGGCATCCGGCCAGAGATTCAACTGCAGTGCCTGACACGGAACCCCAGGAAGTCACTTAAATCAAAGAGCGGAAACGGCTTGGTTCAAATTTAGAAAGTGCACATTGTTTTCTATTAGAAGTGCCATTTCCTTGCCTGCTGACCTTTACATTTGGAATTCGGATGGAGATCAATTTAAAGAAGTAGCAGCAGAAGGCCAGGACCTCTGTTCAAGGGGACACAGTTTAGAAACCAAGGCGAGGATTAGACTAAAGAACTCCAGGGGACTGGGGAAAGGAGGGGTGCAGAAGAGGAAGATGACAGTCCTTAAGGAGAAAAACAACCCACAGTAGATTGTGTTACAAATGCTGTTTCCCTAAAATTGTTTTTCAAGATGTTAATGACACTGTAATTAGAAAAGCTGACCCTGTCCATCAGCTCACCTTGCCCCATAGGTGCTGCCTGAAGGGGTGTGGATACGTTTCCCATTCCAGTTTACCCGACAGGCCTCTGGTGTCTTCGGTCTGTCTCTATACTCCACTCACAGGAGAACTGACACCTGGGGCCCTGGCATTCATTCATACTCAAACTATCTATAGTAAGGAGGGGGACAGGGCAAGGAGACGTTCAGAGTAACTCAGTATTGCATTTCCCCTACCTGGAGACAATAAATAGTTTGATCAGAAATAGTGAAAACCATCAGGGAAGGGCTTCCTTGGATACCTCTAGCCTGTCTGAAGAGCTAGCTCTAGGTGAAAAGTTCATGAAGAGGCTGAAAAGGGGTTATCCACAGCTTCTCATCTGTGTACATCTATACTCCTAAATGCAAAGAAAAAAAAAAAAAAAAGCAAGCACCGAGTCTTTTCTACAAGGTTCAGTGTTCAGTCAACTGACAGTTCCCAATCACACAAGGCACTCACTATTGGCTCTGCTTGCCTAGAAGATGCTGGTGTTTCTTTAACACACTTTGTTTTTCCTGCCTTGGATCAAGTCTACCTAGTGACAGTGCTTGCCCCAAAGTTCTCTTCAGATGCAAACAGAGCAGCACCTTCCAGTGCTAGAATTCCTTGTGGCGGAGTTTGCCTTATGTGCCTGGCAAGTCTTCTGGGAAAGAGCACTCATTTGCCAAAGCAGCCTCCTGTGGTCAGAGCTGGACAGAGGGAATGCAAGGAAGGATCTATGGAGAGGAGTTTTCAGAGAGACTGCTACATCAGTCTCTCCATTTATTCTCAGTAAGGTCCAAGGGCTAGCTTCTAGAATAAATGAGTTTGAGGTCAACAGATCAGCATTAGGAGTGTCCAGTTTCCAGCCCTGGAGAGTCTGGTTAGAGGAAAAGGTGGAACTTGGCATAAGAATAGAAAATGCCATGGATAAGGCTCTGTACTACCAGCCAAGATGTACCGCAGCCAGAACCCTAACCTCATGTCAAAGATGACACGACTTCCTTATTCCAGAAGCGCAGGTTATGAATATCACAGGTCCTGCCAACATCAGTGGCAGTTTCAAGGTTACAATGTTCCAGGTAGCCGGAGATTTATCTCAGGACCAGGATTGGGATTGGCCGTGCTATGGGGAAAAGTAAAAGGTACTTCCCCTCTCCCAAGCAATGATCTCTGCTTTCCTGATTCAATTATTTTGACTCTTTAATAATAGCTGCACTTCCTGCAGATAAAGCAAAAGGCATGGGCAACACACAGGGATTTTTTTACCAGGCCCTGGCTTCTGTGGGCAGATGCCCCAATTCATAGAAAAATCCTACCAGGAAGCCAGTGGAAGCAGCCACTGCAGGCAGTGAGCATACTGGGATTAGCAGGCTCCCACCACTCCCCAGAGGCAGATGCCAACATCTGGCCCTGCAGCTGAGGCCAGACATCGGGGTAGGAACATGGCCCACAATGACTCAGCCCTCCTGGGAGGGCGGCATTTGATGTCTCCAGCAGGCCCACTGTAAAATGTACCTTCCCTATCGTAACCCTGACACAAGTTCTCTTCCGGCCACCGGTTCAGCATTACCTAATGGCTGCCTCAGAGCCCCACTGCTCAGACTGGCTTAAGTCTGGTCTGGGGCCTCACTTGCCTCTTAGCAGGGACCCACCACAGAAGGGCCCTCTAAGAGCCCCAGCTGAATTAATTTGGCTGACAAAGAAAAATAACTTCCTGAGCTGCCTGTTTGATAACACTTCAGCAGAGTTCCACGATGTCTCAAAAAAAAAAAAACAAACCCCAGCCCAACTCTCCAACTCTTGATTGATTGGTTTCAATCAATTCCCATTCACTGGGAATCACCCACCCTTCAGCCTAAGCATTGCTGCCCTTCTTGTGCTTTTTTTTGGTACCGGGAATTGAACTCAGGACCTTGAGCTTGCTAGGCAGGCACTTGTGCTGCTGAGCTATATCCCGGGCCTCTGTTCTTGCTCTTATGTACAGTTTAATATGGGTACCTCTGCTTCCCCTCTAAGGGAGGGAGAGATTTATAATACAAATAGGAAGCTTTGCCTAATGTAGGCAGTTTGGAAGAGACTGATGGTCAGTTTGGAAGACTCTGCACAGAGAAACAAAGCCAACACTGCACCTAGCCAAAGAAGCACCTCCGCGGAGTTTTAGGCCACTATCTTATGGATTAGCATGTGGCAAGATAACTTTCACTTCTACCCATCTTCTAATAATAAATAATTGCAGAAGAAGCAAATTTTTGTGAAACATTTCTCAGCACTAGGCTTTATGCCTAAGCCCTCAATGATTTATTGTCATTGGAGAGGATAGTACCCATTTTGGACTTAGAAAAGAGCACAATTCAGGTGTGGTAGGCCAAGCCTATAATGGCAGCACTCTGGGAGACTGAGGCAGGAGGATCACAAGTTCGAGCCCAGCCTGGGTAACGTAGAGTAAAATAATAAATTAATTTATTTTTTAAAAAAAGGAGGGTAGGGATGCAGCTCTGTGCAAAGGCCTTGGATACAATACTCAGTACCACAAAAGAAAGAAAGGAAAAGGAAGCAAAGCATAAAACACAGTTATAGTGAGTGATCAGGGAGGATTTGAACCCAGACAGCAGAGGCAATAAATAACCTTAGCTGCAGCCCAGCTTTCAGAAGCCTCTGTGTGACACCTGGGTAGCCAAGCGCTCTCATAATCATGACAGACACCCCTGCAGCCTCCTGTTCCCTATCAGCCTTCAGGGAGCCTCCTAGGCCATCCTGGGATACTAGTCAGCAGGAAAAAGAAGCCAGCTTTCATCGGTGTGGAGTGGAAGCGAGGGGGTTCCCGTCATTCAAGGAAGGTTCAGAGCTCAAGTTATTTTCACTCTCAGTTTTCTCTGGCATCCTTCTGTCACTTCAATCCCCTTTACTGTTTACGTTTTTAACTGTCCTAAAGTTGAATGGGTCTCACTTGTACAATTTCACTACAGAGCAGTCCTTAAAATGAAACCCTGGGGTGGAAGGGAATCCCATCTCCTGCTCACCTATCACTGAAATTGCCCTAAGGGCACTTTTATTGATGGAGCTTCCAGCACAGGCCTGTGAAGAAGAGGGTGAGGAGAAGCAAGGTACAATGAAACAAGAAGAGGTCCTAGAACACTGAATCAGCAGAACATTGCAAACCCCAGAGCACATAACCCTGTATTTGCTGGTTGGCAGGTCCAGGAACCAACTGCTGAGCGAACACAGGCTGGCAGAAAAGAATAAAGATGCATATTAAAAGTCTACACAAACGGTGGGCCAGCCACCTATTCTGGCCCAACTACAGCCGTTCCCTCTTGACTTACCACAGGAAGGGGAGTTGGGAAATACTGGGAAAACCTGACAGTTGTACTTGGAGAAGTACAGGTCAACTAGTGACGAACTGGCAAGAGGCTCTGAATGAATGGCCAGCAGTTTCTGCACTGCCCCATTCAGTCTCAGCAGGATCTTTCAAAGGAAGGTTGTTTAACCCTTTAACAACATAGAACACTACTCTCCACCACCACTGCTCCACTCTTTGTGACAGAGTCCCAGTTTAGTTAATTAAGCTATAATCAAATGGTGACTTACAGCTTTAAAGACTGGAAAAGTGGGGGGAGAGGCGGGAGAAGGGGGAAGCCAAGGACTTGCCCCTGCTTACACCCTAAGGTCGCTATTTCTGCAGAGAATGGCCCCAGTGGGGAAATAAAGCCGTTAGGCAGCTGGATTTGTCTGGGAATTCCTCCTCCTTCTCCCACCCCGCTGCCTCCCAGCCCAGCTCCAAAGGAGCTCACTGCTGGTGATAATCTGTTAGGGATCACACAACAAAACAGTTCTTTTTCGTCACTTTGTCCATCACCAGTTATCAGTTCCAACCCTGTTCTTTTCACTCCCTTTTCACAACCAATCAGCTCGGCTCCAAAGCCCCAGCACATCATGGGAGTCTCACTGTACACTTTGGTTTTGAACTATTTCAGCCAGCTTCAAGTTGCTGCTTCACTGTAGTACTACCCCCTTAGTTACAGTCTGCTCAGATCCCCCCAAAGAGGGATCAGAAGCCTAGCGTCGGCTGGGCGTGGTGGCCATGGTGGCGCAGGCCTGTAATCCCAGCACTCTGGAGGTTGAGGCAGGATCGTGGTGAATTTGAGGCCAGCTAGGGGTACATAGTGAGTTCAAGGCTGGCCTGACTTTGTCTCAAAAAACCCAAAAAAGAAGCCAAGCATCAGAAAGAAGGGAGGTAGTACCACTTCCCCTGATACTATTTGGGAACTACTGGCCCAAGTCAAGGCTCAGGGTGGGACCAGGGCAGGGATTCTTCCCACAGACATCAAGATAGTCTTATTTGTCTCCCTACCAGCCACCGAGAAATGAACCGACAATAATAGATTTTAGTTTACTCCTGGGACAGGGCAGGAAATGACTCCCCCTTCTAGCCAGAAAGAGACAGGCTGCCCGACAAGGGAAACCACTCTTCTGCAAGTGGCCACCTGCCCCAAAGGGCCCCTTCCCTCCTCAGCTAGGCCCTGCACATCTGTGCTCCCTCCCCAGTGCCCTTGCTTCCTCCACTGGTGGGCCTGTCCTTGGAAAGAACAATCGTGATCACAGCTGAACGGTGGAGCTTCTTAAGCCCAGCCACATGTCCCGGATACATTCTCCAGCCTTGTCAGCTGTCCGGATCTGCAGGGTGGCCCCAGATCCAAGCGCCAAGAATACTCCGCCTCTTACATCATGCTGCACCCCGTAACTCCTGTGCCTTTGGTTAGAGATGCTCTTAAAACTAGGCCCTCCTCTTAGGAATTCTTAGAAATCCGGTAATAACAGTGAAATAGGCTCCAGTCCTAGCCACTCGCTAGCAGCTCCCCTGGCCCCTAGCCCCTTGGAAGGAGCCTGGAAGATCACATTCTCTACTAAGGCCTTAACAGGTTTGCCTGGCCACTGGTTTGCTGCGCCCCAGCCCCTAGCTTGATCTGAAAGTACTAATACAGCCATCAGTATGTTCTTCACTTCCTTGCTCTGCCTCTTTAGAAGAGCAAAATATATCCCCAAAATATATCCACCACTTTCCTGAGATGGCCTGAGATGGAACCTTCACCACTCTAGCTATTCCTCTTCCTTAAAAAACCTGTGGTGTCTCTACATCTCAAACCCCAAACTTTCAATTTTATCCTCAAATCCAGGGAAGCAGGAATCCTCCCCCGGTTTGTGGGAACTTCCTTCCACTTCATTAGGTGCTAGTTAGTAGTGATGGGCATTTAGGACTCGAACCAAATAATGCTGTGACTCTGAATATCAGAATTTCTCTGAAAAAAGAGGGAGAGCTCAACTGGGCTGGGGGGGTGGCACATGCCTTATAATCCCAGTATTTGGAAGCCTGAGGTAGGAGGATCGCAATGAGTTCAGGGCCAGCCTAGGATAGTGAGTTCAAGACCATCCTCAACTACATGGTAAGACCATGTCTTATTTAAAAAAAAAAAAAGAAAGAAAAAAAGGAGGGAGGGGTCTTTCCTAAGCCTGATCTAACAGATGGCCTAAGTTCAGAAAAATGCTGTGGGAGGGGGTCCAAAACTAGGGGCTGAAGATACAACACTAAGGTACCTCCAGCATCAGAAACTGGAGAAGTCCCTAGTATGATCCAAAAGTCATTAAATCCCAGGGCAACACATCTTAAGGGCCACTTAGTAAGTGTTAATGGTTTTTTTTTTTCCCCCCTACCTTTTTTTTGTGTATGTGGTGCTGGGGATTGAACTCAGGGCCTTGTGCATGCTAGACAAGTGCTCTACCTCTGAGCCACAACCCCAGCCCTTTACCTTAATTTTTAAATCACTGACTTGCACATTTTACCTTCATTTGTTATCTCAAGAAAGTCAGCACAACTTCTGGGCACATTTAAGGTCAGGTTTACAAGATTAGGCATAAGGGCTATGAACTGGGCAGAGGGTGAATTTGCAGAGAGCTGCATCTTTCCACCAATTCTAGAAGGATGCAGACAAAAATGACATCAGGGAGTTCCAAATGCCCACTAGTGCCCAGCTTCTGACCTGCTTTAACCTGAAATCCATTCTATGTGTTGTCTCTACCCACCAGACCCAACCAAAGCTCTAGCGAGAGCCTGCCATTTCAGAGGATAATCTAGAAAAGGTCTTGGGAAGGAGAAGGAGGGGTAAGGGCTGCAGAGATTTACACCCCACAAGAAAGGGAATGACTCTTGAGTTCAGAAACTAAAAAGACAACCAGCAGACGTCTTTAAAGTCTTCCCTCATCCTAGCTGAAGGATATGCTCCCATAGAGATTTCAGAAATCTGCTATCAGAGTGCCTCTTCCCCTCCCCCACTCCACTGTGGCCACACAGCTCAATTGGTCAGCATGTCTGCTGACCACCAGGTTAGGAGTCACCCTAACCTGTGTCAGCCAGCACAGGACTCTCGCAAGGGATGGGAAATAGCAGAAATGCGATTTTGATATGGATATCTACACAACTTCTTCTTACCCTTCAGAGGTAGGGAAACAGAAAGGGAGGGAGATGGGGAGAGAAGGACAGAGATAGAGCCCAACTATAGCACTTCCTTTCCTAGACCCACGCTTGCACTACACGGGAAAAAATGTTTATGCTCCATTTGTGTGAAGATCGGGAGAACTCTAAACATTGTGAAATCCACCAGTGCAATATTGGGTAGGGCCTCAGGCCAGATGGAGCTTATTAAGAGACTGATAAATCCCTATTTCCCAACTGCTCTGGGCCTTTTACCTTCCAGCTTTGTATCCCTGAGAGGCTTGTCAGGAAGGTTAGAACCTTGGTCAGCTAATCAGACAGCAATGTGCCAGCTCCTGCCCCTCCGCAATTCTCTGGCCTTCAATGTGTCTGGGTTCTCCCCAAACTGGAAAGAATCACGCCATCGATTTGGAGACAGTAAAGAGGTGCTTGCCACTTGGTTTGGGTACTCCACTGATGCTACACCTTTCCTTCCAGCATAAGCCAAGGGGCGGGGTGGGGGTGGGGGTTCCCGGGAGTCTGGCTGCGCCATAAGGAGGCCTCCTGCCCTTAGCCAGACTGCCAATATGGATGCCTATCCAGCAGCTGGTGAGAGGCAGCCAGCAGCTCTCCCCTCTGTTCACCATCCCCTCCAGCCCATTTCGCCTCTCCCTCCATCTCTCAGCCCTTCAAGCCATATAACAATTTTCCGCTTCTCTAGCCTCCTCTGCCCACAACCCCCAGCCCCCAAAGAAAATTGAGAAACCGTCTTCTTGCACAAGAGCAGCTACTGTCTAAACGCTTTTTGATCGCCTGCATGGAGGGGGAACTGGGCACAGCCCTGGCCCCAGTGATGCAGCCAAGCTCCGTTGCCCTGGCTGGCCAAATCCGCCCTTCACCCCCCCTCATTGCTCCTGTGGTCTTGGCGATTCAGAATTTTTCAGAACGTACCGTCTCTATCCTTCTTTCTTCTAGGTGATGTCAGTCAAGCCTGGTACCACCAAGAAGGGAAGCAGGAAAAGTAGTCTTATCTCTCCTACGCATGCAACCTCTTCCTCCAGCCCCCACACGCCCGGCGTTATGTAAACGTACCTTCAGCCCCCACCACAGTCCTAGCGACGCCCGGGGGCTCTGGGGCCTGGCACAGCCCAGGGATAGGGAGGCACGGGGTAGCCGAGAGCCTCAGGCCCTGCAGAGCCGGGAAAGGAAAAGGCAACTGCAAGGCAGTTGCACAGCATAAAATGCGGCAGCCGAGCAAAGGTCAGACGGCCTGGAACTGCCTCGCCAAGGAGTGGGAGCAAAAATGCCCAGTCCTGGGCCGACCCCGCGCTGACCATCGAGGGGGAGGCAGAAGGGGCGAAAAGCCAGTCAGTCTGTCCTGGCTTAGAAGGGGAAAGAAAAATCTACGTCGAGCATAGGCCGCTGCGGCGGGTCAGGAAGACCCACGGCAGAGCTGGCACCGTGGGCACGCAGCCCGGGGGTGGGCGAGCCGCCTTAGGCGAGGGCGCCCCCCAGACCCAAACGGTGGCTTCCGAGCAAGCCCAGAGCCAACCGTTCCAGCGTCCTAGGCGAGGAGGGAGCAGGAGGAAAGAGGCCAGGCCAGAGGCAAACTCCGAAGACACGCACGGGGCTTCCCGAGTCGCAGAGGGCGGGGAAGTCAGGCTTGGCAATACCCGGGGGTCGGAAACAGCGGTGCCAGGCTGTGAACACCCCAGAGCCCTGCCGGCCCGGCCGAGGGCGTCAGGGAGCTGCGGCGCACCGCAGCGACTAAGGGAGGCGCAGGCAGAGGGAAGGAACACTGAGGCGCGGTTAGAAATAGTGCACCATTTGCCCCAGCCCGAGGGGGAGTAGCGTCGCGGCTCAGAGTGGCCAGTTTCGGATCTCCAAACCGGCCATGGACTTACTTTGAGGAGCTGCAGAGTCACAAGCATTGCCCCAAGTCTGTGTAAATCCCTGAAGCCGAGTGGTTCAGTCGCCGCTGTACTCGCAGACGCCAGCCGGAGAAACCCGCAAGGCTCCCAGCGTCCGGCAGAGCCAGCTCCGCGCTGTCAGCTCCACTCTCTGCCTCAGCGGCGGTGTTGCAACCACTGCCTGGGAAAATGGCTTTTTTATGAATGGGAGGGAAGGGAGACCCAGTGCGCACGCGCGCCGTCCGCGATTTTATGAATGGGTGGGCACAAGCGACCCCGCGTGCGCATGCGCTGCGCTCCTTTTTTTATGAATGGGGGGCCGGAAAAGAACTTAACCCGTGATTGCTGGGGCTGGCTCTCGCTCCTCAAGGGGCCGTAGTTCTTTTACAAAGAGGGGTGGAGGTTGTTGTTGCTTTTTTTTTTTTTTTCCTGAATGAATGGAGGGCGGCGGCGACTGCTGCAGCTGGCTCAGCTGCGCGGGCTGTACCCCCTCCCAGCCTACGAGAGGAGGTAAAGGCCACCTTCACGCCGCTGCGGGCCTGGGCAGGAACCGTCAGTGTCGTTGGGGGCGCGGGGCTCTGTGGCCCCCGGATCCAGGGCTGAGAGCAGGGTGGGGGAGGCCACACCTAGATCTGGGTATCTCTTCCCGCCGCAGGCAGTCAAGGGGGTGGGGAGGCGGTAGGACCCCTGTTGGGGACCTCCTCTTTCGGCAGATCAGTGGCGCCTAGGAACGTCGGAGGGAGGGATCTTGAAGCTGTATTTACTAAAAATTAAGAAAATGTCCAACGTCCATATCAAAGAAGGGTGGAGTGGATGTTGCTGAGCGAGTGATTTGGTTCCTGAGGCTGAGTCGTGAGTGCGGACCACCCCTCCCCCCATTTCTTGGGTGTGGACAGTGACTGGACTGAGGCCTCTTCCGGCTCCGGTACCCCCCGGGGCGATTCTGTTCACTCAGTGAGAGGCCGGGCCCTCGCCTGAAGGTCCTCTCTGCCCCCGCCCCAGTGTAATTGTCCGCAGTGTTGAGGGCTTCCGCCAGCTCTCTGCTGCCCTGGCTAGGTGTCCGCGCTCTACCCACGTCCCTATCCCAGCCCTCACAGCACGCTGGTCTGAGGCGCCTCCGTCCACCAAAGGCCCACGACCCTTTGCTGCTGTAGGCAGCTTTCCCCAGCACTCCCTTTTCCCCCGCCTCTCTCCAACTCCCGCGAAAGGGGAGCGGGAGCAGCAGAGAACTGGCCAGGTGGATGGGTGGGGCTGGCCGCGCCGTGGATGCTGCCGGGGTGGCCGCGGGATTAAATAACAGGGCTCTCGAGCCTCAGAGGAAATGGAAATGGCCCGGGATCCTTTCTTTGCTGTTAATGACGGGGGTTGGGGGTAGAGAGGTGGAGCCCAAGCCAATGAAAAGAAAAGCCCCCGCCGTTAGGTCTGACTTCTAGAAGGCTGTGAGCCCTCGCAGCAGGCCCTGCTCCGCCCAGGAACGGAGGACGCTGTAGCCTCCGGGGAGACGGGTAGGGGGTGGCTTTGAAGCAAGGATAAGAGCAGGGCTGAGTCCGAATCCCCTGTAAGGTGTGTCTTCAGGGCTTTCCGGAGAGGCAGTGAGGCTTTTTCTTCCCACGCCACTATGGGACTGCGCTTTGCAGTTGTCAGAGGAACCAGAAAGCCTCCCAGCCTACGGCTGAGGTCTGGCCTGGGGCTGGGCCTCCAGCGACAGGCAGCCCGGATCGGAACCCAAGGTCAACGCGACCTAGTCGAAAATGCCTGCTCACTGCTCAGACTCACCTTCCGGTGATCCAGGACCCAGCTCCTGGGGCCAGAGCTGACTGCCCTAGAGAACTTCTGCCTCCCTTCCAAGGCCAAGACCGCCATCAAAAGGCAGGAGAAAAGCTCTTTTTACCTGGACAATGAAAGATTTTACAGCTGTTCAGGACTTATCTTTAAGGGTATTGAAATTCAATGTCACAGTTTCCATGTGTCAGAAATTGAGGCCAGGGGTCTTGAGTGTAATAAATGGAAGCCCTAGTAAATCGTATTGCTAATTTTCTAGACCTTTACAACCAGGTTCTCTACTGCTCCCAGCCCTTCTCAGCTTGGCAAACTTAAAATACAGTACTGTTTCTTGTGTGTCACTTAAAGCAGCTGAACCACTACAGTTTTTCCAGCCCATGCTCACCCATGTTGCTTGCTCAGTTACAAAATGAGAATAAATAAAAACTTACTGTTTTTTAACTATGGAGGATGGACAGTGGGGTAGAGGGCTGCTGTCCTGTTTCCTTTATTAGAGGAATCGGTCAAGAATCAGACAGGATTCCACTTGGTGGTCTTTTTTCTCAGCTTTCCTGAAGGAGGAGTTGAGATCCCAGCCCAAAGTGGGAGAGCAGGAGCTCTCAGTCCCCTGCTGGGCTGGGAGGGTCTTAAGTACTGTGTCAGCCCTGAGTGCCTGGGAGGCCGTTCTCTTGTCCTGCTTGGAACCTAAACCTAGACGTGGTTTGGGGCAGCAGTTGTGAGAAATTCATTCATATTGTGCTGCAGTGACTCTAGCAACTATGGTGAGAGGCAGGTAGCCTACCCTGAACATGTAAGCCCAGTCTTTCTAGGAGACAGACTACCATCTGAGGGTAGAAGTGCTCAGAGGAATAAATCAACACGCTTGGAGGGCGTGAGGACCAGGGAGATGGGTGGAGGATTTTGATTCGGGCATCGGCAAGTGTCCCTTTGAGAGGGGGCCTGTGGTTGTGAGTTCAGACTGGAGACTGAAATGTGAGCCCAAAGGAGACATCTCAGGCTGAAGAGACATCTCCGCATCTCAGGCCCTGGCAATATGAGTGGAGGCCCCGCATCTGAAAAAGCCTAGCGTGTGGGGGGTGGGACAGACAGAAGGTCTCTTTCTTTGCTGTTAGGCAAAGGTTGAGAAGCAAGGTTGAAGTGAACCTGATGAGTTCAGGTGCATCTTCTGAAGGGTTTTAAGCAGCATGCAACACACTGTGGTTTGTGTTTAAACCTCTGTAACAACTGTGCAGCCGATGGTTGAGGGGGCGTGAGGGGCCACAATGAAAGATGATGGGAGAGTTGGAAAACATTCACTAAGGTGGAAAGCACTATGTTCACTCTTGCGGATTGTAGCTGGTAGGGTGATGCTGGGTTTTGGTTTTTTGGGCTTTGTGTTTTTATTTTTTCCTACGGCAGCTGATGTTAACTCCAAAGGTACTCAATGTCTTTGAGGAGGTACTGTATAAACTTTGCTGCTAGAGGAAAATCCTAACAATCTTGCATTCCTGCCTGGGATAATAACAGTTTTTTCACCCCAACCCAGTATAAATGCCTTCACCCCCACCAGATCATGGTGGGGAGGAGTACAGTGGGTTCAGTTCTGGGCTTTGTTCTTGTATTAAGCTTCTGGCTTTGCAGCCATGGAACCTGGGAGGTAAGTTAATGGGAGTGAAGAGGCAGGAATTAAAATTCAATGACATATTTGTGGAGCATTTACCGTTTTCAGTACAGCTCTCCGCACGTTTTCATATGTAATGCTCCTTTAAAAGCTGGGTCCTGATGTCCTAGGGGCCTAGGAGTGTACTCTGTGGTAGAAGATTCTCCATTCATGCTGGAGCCCTGCATTTGAGCCCCAGCACTGCAAAACAAAACAAAATGGGCATGGCTGTGCATGCCTGTAATTTTAGCACTCTGGGAGGCTGAGGCGGGAGAATCATAAACTCAATCCAGCCTAGACAATTTAGTAAGACCCTGTCTCAAAAAAAAAAAAAAAAAAACTGGGTGTGGTGGCACAAACCTGTAATCCCAGCTCTCAGGAGGCTGAGGCAGGAGGATTGTTGGGAGTTCAAGGCCAGTCTGAACTGCATAGTGAAACCCTGTCTTAAAAAACAAAAACAAAAACAAAACAAAACATTTTTAAAAGGGGCACGTAGCTCAGTGTGAAAGCTCTGGGTTCGATCGTCACTACCCCCCACCACACACACACACACACACACACTACAGTGTCATCCCTCTTTTTCAGATAAGAAGTTGAAGATTCCATTTCCTTTATGTATTCCACAAAAACATTATCATGTACTTCCTGGGTATCAGGCACAGTGCCAAGTACTTACAGTGACAAAAGGGACAAGGTGTTTTTCATGCAGCTTACAGTCAGTGGTAGTGCCAGTGGGGACGAAGGAATCAAGGGTTGGATGTGCTTGCCTTCTCTAATCTGCATCAGCACGTTCATGCATTTCTGTGTTCAATTACCATTTCCCAACCTTCATCCAGTACTAAGCAAAGGAAACAAACCCCCACCCACCCGGATTACCTGCCCCCTCCTATGCAGAAAATCTAGAATTGCTACTGTTTATAGTCAAGTATGAGAGATAGACACTAAACAAATGGTTGATCAAAGGATGATTTAATTATAGTTAACTTCAGTAGTGCATGCAGGGTGCAAAGGAGGGACACAGCCTGGGGCTTGGGAGGCTTCCCTGGAGCTCAGAGCTGCAGACCAGAGACGAGCCAGGCTCAGCTTACTTTAGTGGTGGAAGCCTTAGTGGTGGAGCTTCCAGGATGGAGCCTCCTGGAGCACTGTAGAGACTGAGGCTAAGCCAGCGACTCTCATCATTCGAGGAAAGGAGGGGTGTCGAAACTAGAGGTGAAAGCTCTGGTCCACGCTCCCTGTGAGCTTTGTGGTTCCATGTGTTCGGCTGTTTCATCTTTGGGGACTGCAGAGCTTGAAAAACTGGTATGCAGACACTGACCGTGGGCTGCGGGGGTTAGTCCTACCCTCCCAAAATACAGAGCCTGGGAAAAGTTATCCAAACTATATATCTCAGTTTCACCATCTGTAATACAAAGGACTGAGTGAAGCTTGACCAGGGTAATGCACATAAGGCCCTGAGATAGACAACCACCTGGCATATTGTCATCTAGTAATGTGCTAGTGCTAGATGTTATTCAACATATGCAGTTGTTTTGATGTGAAGAATGAGAATTTTGAAGGAACCTATTTATCTGCATATCAAAACTCAGAGAAATGCAACATAAAATGCAAAAACAGGCTGGGAGGTAGAGCTGAGTGGTAGAGTGCTTGCTTAGCATGTTTGAGATCCTGGTTAAGCCCCTAGCGCCACATGCACAAAAATGAAATACATAAAAAAAAAGTTCTCTAAATTAATAAATTTAAAACAAATATACTTCAGCTGTCATTGCTAATATAGTGCAATTTTTGCAGGGCAAAAGTTGTATTTTCAGTTGTATGGCTGAATATCTGTAATAGTTGACCAAAGGGTTGACATAACCCTAACAATGCAGATACTTGAAGAATACTTGATACTTGAAGTGGTAGCAGATAGTGTGATCTAACACTGAATGTACCATACTATTGCTTCTCTTGTGTCAACATGGGAGGCAGGGTGTTAAGCACTTGTTGACTTTACATAATTTTTTTTTTCTTTTTGGGGGAGGGTACCTGGAATTGAACACAGGGAGCACTGAGCTACATCTCTAGTCACCCCCCACCACCTTTCCAATTTTTATTTTGAGACAGGTTCTTGTTAAGTTGGTCAGTCTGGCCTCAAACTTGGGATCTTCCTGCCTCAGCCTTCCAGAGTGCTAGGACTACAGGTATGCACCACCATGTCTGGCTACACAATTTTTAATCTCTTCAAGCTTCCACTGCAAAAGGGGGTACACGTTGCATCATCTTCAGAGGGTTCAGTGAGTACAAAGTGGTTTTCATGTAGCTTAGCTCAGAGTTAGCTACACAGCTATTTCTATGGTCCTCTAGTTATATGTAACAGAAATTTTTAAGATTTAGCTGGGTTAAGATTTTAAGATTTAGGGCTGGTGAGATCGCTCAGCGGCACAGGCGCCTGCTGGCGCATGAGGTCCTGAGGTTGACCCCCAGTACCCACAAAAAAAAAAAAAAAATTTTAAGATCACTAGTCTCCTCTTCCCAGCCCTTCCTCTTGTAAGAGCCTTTGTGTTCACTATGCTGAACACAGCAGTGGAATATTGTATAAAAGAAGCATTCTTCTTTGTTCTTTTTTTTGTGGGTACCGGGGGTCGACCTCAGGACCTCGCGCGCCAACAGGCACCCGTGCTGCTGAGCGATATCACCGGCCCTTTTTTTGTATGTGGATACCGGGAGTCGAACTCAGGACCTCGCGCTTGCCAGGCAGGCGCTTATGCCGCTGAGCCATCTCACCGCCCCGAAGAGAAGCATTCTTGAAGACCTCACATAATTCAAGAGTGATTTCCTCGTAGGTATGAATATGAAGTAAGATTTGCATTCTATTAGCTTTGGTAACAGAATCAGGGTTTTTATGAATATATTTTTATGGCACAGTTCAAATTTGCATCAGTTCAAATTCACATAAAATACAAGCAGGAAAAAAGCTGGGTGTGGTGACACATACCTGTAATCCCAGCACTCGGGAGGCTGAGGCAGGAGGATTGCTGAGAGTTCAAGGCCAGCCTGGGCTACATAGTGAGTTTAAGAACAGTCTGAACTACATAGTGAGGCCCTACTAGAAAGAAAGAAAGAAAGAAAGAAAGAAAGAAAGAAAGAAAGAAAGAAAGAAAGAAAGAAAGAAAGAAAGAAAGAAAGAAAGAAAGAAAGAAAGAAAGAAAGGAAGGAAGGAAGGAAGGAAGGAAGGAAGGAAGGAAGGAAGGAAGGAAGGAAGGAAGAGAGAGACAGACTCAGTGCAGCCCAGCTAAAAGCAATGTTCTCAGTCCTTGAACATGCAGGTGATGCAGTGGTTGAGGAAAGCTGGCTTTGGCACCTCCAGAGGTAGACTCTGCCCAGGGGATGACCACTTCATTGTTGAGGGAGCTTAGGTGAATTACTGATCTTTTAGAGCCTCATTCGAATCTATATATTGGGCACAATGATGATTCTAACTCCATGAGTTGGCTCTGTGAACCCCCTATAACTCTTGTTCTTTCATATAACAGAATGGGACCCAGAGGAGGAGGACACCAGTAAGGACTGCCCGTCTGGACTCCGGTGGGGTCAGTGACTTTCTGGAGGCCTGAACTTGACTTTCACTCTCCATGGGAGGGATGGGGGCTGGACCCTTCTTTCTGACTTGACAGTGGGAGTTTAGGCCACCCTTTCATTCCATTCATACCACTTCATTTGGCCATTCACTCATTCATCATTCTATCAATATTCCCACACATTCTAAGTAGATACCATGCCAGACCTTGAGTACAACAGTGAATAAGTGAGAGGAACCCCTGCCCTCTTACAGCTTAGTCTGATGAAAGGAGCAGATAATAAACAGTAAATGCTCAAATAGTAAGAATTTCAGATATTGGTCAAATCCACGAAAGAAATAATAAAGAGACAGAGCCTGGGGAAAGGAGATGGCCCCTTTCCAGAGGTCAGGGAGCCAGTCCGAGCAGTCTGAAGGCTGAGAAGCAGGAGTCCAGAAAAAGGCAGGAGGGCATACTGAGTGCAGAGGCCCTGGGGCAAGCACGCAGGTGCCTTCCAGAAGCACGGACACCTTGGGGCTGGGGTTGCACATTCCTGCTTCAGGACACTCTGGCCTCTTCCAGGGGACTTTGTTGGGGCTCCATGGAATAGACAGCCAGGTGCACCAGCTTTGGGCCCCAGAGACAGTTTTGCAACCGTCTTTGGCCTGATTACACCTGCCAAGGAGGCCTTGGAAGGCAGGCCCTGGTTTTCTCTAAACCTCGTTTTACAGTGCCAGGTATACATAGATTCAACTGGGCAGGACTTTTTTCTTTTCATAAGTAATGTTTTTATTGAAGTATGCATGTAAATTGAACCATATGAGACTGCCAATATTCAACCACTTTTTGTATACAAAAATGTCAATTTTGAGCCAGGCATGGTGGGCATACCTGTAATCCCAACACTGGGGAGGCTGAGGCAGGAGGATTAGTTCAAGGCTAGTTTGAACTACATAGTGAGACTGTCTTAAAAAAAAAAAAAAAAAGACCACTTTTCATACGATACAAAGCAAACTCACCTGTGTGAACCAGGATCTAGATCAAAAAATAAAAATTACCAGTTGGGGTTCAGGATGCACCACCCTAAAATATGACTTTAGAGGGCCAGAATATGCCACCCCAAAATATACTTCTTTGGCACATTTTGAGCTCATTATTTGGAGAAACCCCAGACACAAGAGTAGCTGTGAAAAGCTGTCCTTTTGTAGGGAAATTCACATCTGGAAAAGAACGTACATTAGTAAGAGTTTCTGTATCAGGAAAAGGGTTGCTCCTGACAACTTCTATTGCCTGAGAATTGATCTGCATAGCAGGGTGGCCTTGTTCACCAAGCCCCAGGCCCCTATTATTCCTTTCTTTTTTAAAATTTTTGTTAATTTTTTGGTTTTTATTTATTCATTTGGAGGGGGCTGGTGAGATGGCTCAGTGGCTTAAGCACCTGCCTGGCAAGCACGAGGGCCCGAGTTCGACTCCCAGAACCCACATACGAAAAAGGGGCCGGTGATATTGCTCAGCGGCACGGGCGCCTGCTGGCGCGCGAGGTCCTGAGGTCGACCCCCCGGTACCCACAAAAAAAAAAAAAAAAAATATTTATTCATTTGGAAACAAGGTCCTACAATGTAGCCCAGGTTGGCCTTAAGCTCACTATATAGCCCAGGCTGGCCTCGAACTCATGGTGAATTCCTCCTGCCTCAGCCTCCTGTGTGCTGGGATTACAGGCATACGTCACCACGCCCGGCCCCTATTCCTTTTTGAGACCCAGGATGCTATGTAAACTTTTTTTCAATCATCGGGCAGTCTTCAAGTATCATTTTGTGGGACTCCTACATTTGCGTGTGTAATTAAGTTTTTCTGTCTTATAAGTTTTTAATCTGTTTTATGTCAATTTAATTTCTAGCTGATCCAAAAAGCATGGAAGGTGGACAGAAGACTTTTTTTGCTTCCTAGATTGTGGAAACCCCGTTTATGCCTTTCCTATCCCTAAACAAGCTCCCCACTCCTACCCCACCAACAAGGATAAGCACGCTCTTGACTTTTCACACTGCTAGTTATCTTTCTATGATTGGGGTTATACAGAGTATACTTTGCGTGTATGAGAGAGGGGTTCATCCATATTGTCGCATATAGTTGTAGTCGTATTGCTATGTAATATTCCAGTGTGGGATATACTGTGTTATATTTTATCCATTCTACATTAGTGGATATTTAGATTGTTTTCTGTGTTGGTTTATTAAGAATATTGCTTCTAAACCAGGCATGGTGGCACATGCCTGTGATCTCACTACTCTAGGAGGCTGAGACAGGAAGATCTCAAGTTCGAGCCAGACTGGCCTACATAGGGGGACTCTCAAAAATAAAAAAGGGCTGGGGATCTAGCCCAATACAAAGCTCCTCCTGGGTTCACTCCCTAGGACCACAAAAAATATTTTTTAAATAAGTAAACAAATTGCTAGGCATCGTCATGCACACCTATAATCCCAGCACTTGGGAGGCTGAGGCAGGGAGGATCACCATGAGTTCAAAGCCAGCCTGGGTTACGTAGTGAGTTCGGAGCTGGTCTGGACTACACAGAGAGACCCTGTCTTGAAAAAAAAAAAAGTAAATAAATAAGCAAACATAGTGCTTTTAAGACTGAGAGTGGAGCTCAGCAGTAGAGCCCTTGTCTAGCATGTGCGGAGCGCCTGGGTTTGATTGCTAGCACCATTCCTGTGTATGACTTTTGTTGAACACACGCTTGGATATCTGTAGGTTTAATATTAAGGACTGATTCAGCTTTAGGAGGAATTTCCAAGCAGCTGTCCAGAATGATCATGCCAATTCCTGCTCTTTTAGTGCTTTATCAGTGCCTCCTCGCTGTCGAGCTCTTGGGCCAGGTCGTGTGCAAAGAATGAACCCCAGGGTAGCGGAAGGGGGGGTGCACGACATCACGCAGGAATGATCTCCGTGTGTGCAGTGGTCAACAGCACAAGGCTGTGAGCCAGCGAGGCCTCGATTCAGCTCTCACTGAGCTCCTGTGTCTGCCTGCTCCCTCTGTGATCCTGGACAGGTCACCCCACGTCACCCAGCCTCAGGCCCTTCGTCTGCAATGCAGTAGAAGTCTAGTAGCTCTGATTCTATAGGGTGCTTCACCCACTCCTAGAGCTGAGACATGTTTATGGGATGCCTACCAGGCTGTGTTCTGGGCCCTGAGAAGCCAGGACGAGGCTTAGTCCTGGAGTGTGTGTGTTCAGTTCGGGAACACAGGTGAGGACTATGTAAACAGATAATTAAGAGCGTTTCGGATAGTGATTATGATATGCTATTGAGGCAGTAAAACGAGGTACTGTGACTGAGCAGTGGGACTGAAGGAGTGGGAAGGTTAGGGTGGTGGCGACTAAGCTGACAGACATCTGGTCACAGATGCCAAGGAGGTACAGCCACGAGTGGACCCAAAGGAGAAGCACCCCGGGCAGAAGGGTGAGCCGGGGCAAGGGCCACGTAGTGGCCGCGAGCGTGGTGGATGTGGGACAGGAAGGAAGTTGGTCCTTCTGGAGCTCACTGACCGAGGATGACAGCAGAAATAGGCAGTGGCCGGGCCACGGAGGGCCTTAAAACCTATGGTAAATAGCTTGCACTTTCCTTTACGATCAATGGAAAGTCTTTGGAGTATTTGAAGCAGAGGGCTCTGCCACTACTGCTTTTAGGGTATTATTGATGCCCTTAAAGAACCTAAAAATCTTTGTCCCCATTGAGGATGAGGAAGCCAAGGCATAGAGCCATTACTGTCCACGTGTAAAGTCAATCAAAGCAGAGAGCAGGATGTAGGTTTTGATAATAAGAGGAAATGCTCTTTGGTCCATTTCCCAAATGGGAGTTTTAAGGCAGAGGGTTTTCTCTGTGCTTAGCAATTATCTGGAATCCACCAAACTCAGTTCCATCAGCCCCACTTTGCCCAGATGTGCAGAGTTCAGTCAGCAGGATGCTGTGGCTGGGGTGGCCCTGGCCGCCACTTGCCCCTTGGAAAGGCCCTTTGTTTGAAGATCCTGAGGCCGGAACCCAGGTCTCCTGCATGCTAGACAAGGCACACCTCAGCCCCAACCCTCACCACAGGTCATCCGGTCCATCTGCCTTGGCTCTGAGTCTGATGGGCCAAGAATAGGGAGCCACTCCCTGTACTCTACCCTGAGGCCCGCCAGGTTTGCGGAAGACCTGGCCCATCTGCCCTTCCTGACTCGGAGGCTCAGCCACCATGTTCTTGCCTTATGGAGAGCCCTGGAAGCCAGGTGTGGTGGCACATGCCTGTAATCCCAGCACTCAGAGGCTGAGGCAGGAGGATCGCCTCGAGTTCGAGGCCAGCCTGGACTACATAGTGAGTTTAAGGCAGCCTGAGCTACATAGCGAGACCCTGTCTAAAAAAAAAAAAAAAAAAAAAAAAAAGAGAGAGAGAGAGAAAAGGCCCTTGACGGAAGTGCCCTTTAATTCTTTTAGCCACAGAGAAATGGGGAGGGAATAACCTGTGAATGAATTAATGCAAGTTGCATACCAAAACCAAGTTCGAGTCCTGCCTTGGCAACTTAGAAAGACTGGGTCTTGGAATTAAAAATAAAATAAAGTAAAAAGGGGTGGGAATATAGTTCAGTATGAAGGCCCTGGGTTCAATACCCAGTACTGGGGGAGAAAAAAAATGTATTCCTTTCTTCCTCAGCATTTATTTATTTATTTATTTTTGAGACAGGGTCTCACTATGTAGCCCTGGCTGGCCTTGAGCTTGAGGCGATCCTCCTGTCTCGGCCTCTCAGATGGGATTACAGGCGTGCACTACCCCCCACGGCCAGCTCTAATTTGACTTTTAAGAGCTCATCTGAAGCTAGGCGTAGTGGTGCATGCCTGTGATCCCAGCACTTGGGAGGCTGAAGCAAGAAGATCGCTGCAAGTTTGAGCCTAGCCTGGGCTACACAGTGAGCTCAAGGACACCCTGACCTACACAGCAAGGTGTGATGGGGCCTACCTGTAATCCCAGGACTCAGGAAACTGAGGCAGGAGGATCACTGCAAGTTCGAGGCCAGCCTGGGCTACAGCTCATCTGGCAGCACGGTGTGAAAAATGGATTGAAGAGGGCTGGGCTGGATTCTGGTAGCTGCCCACCCCCACCTTGCCTTGGGTTCCAGGAATGACAATAATGGAACCCTGTTTTTTCTAGTTCCAGGCTGCCGCACCAGCTCTGTAGCTCCTCTGCAAGTAGTTCCTTTATCAGACTCTCCTCAGATGACCAGCTTTGTTCTGTGTGACTTCACAGAGACGCCACCCTGGCTGGGTAAAGCAGGAGGGCCGTTTAGCAGTCATTTTGTAAGAACAGTTTATTTAGTTAGCTTATGAGTGAGGTGGCTGGAGAAAGGCAGGGCCTGAGCTAGAGCTGGGTGAACAGCCGTACCTATGGGACTGGAATAGAGCAGGGGTGAGCTGCAGCTTGGACCTAGGGTGAACTTCTGCAGGCACCGTGAGTGCAGCCCCTCCCTAAACTCCCGGGTTCTGAGGAACTTAAAATGCAAAATAACCAGTTTTTCTCTAAAATCCATTTCCTTTAAACCTTACTTGTTGAAGAACTGGGTTTGGGAGCCTGAGTTCCAATTGGTCATTTTAAATCCACAGAGCCACCTGGGACAGGTGGCCACTAAACAGTTGAACAGCTCCTGTGCTCTGCTTATCTATGCGTCGCTCTGGATTGAGAGGCCATCGCCACCCATGCGGGACCCTCCTGGAAACCCAGGAGCTGTTCTTATTTCCAATAAAACTCTCCTACCCTCTCCTTTGCTTCAGGACTTCCTTCCTTGATGTTGTGAGATCATAAACTTGTACATCTGACATCTAACAGGTTGGGAGTTATTTTTCCCATCACAATTTAACCTAACTCAGGCCGGTGAGATAGCTCAGCGGCATAAGCGCCTGCCTGGCAAGCGTGAGGTCCTGAGTTTGACTCCCAGTACCCACATACGAAAAAAGGGCCAGTCATATCGCTCAGCGACACAGGCGCCTGCTGGCATGCGAGGTCCTGAGTTCGACCCCCGGTACCCACACACACACACAAAAAAAAACAATTTAATCTAACTCCACTATTACTTGTAACACTCATATACTGCTGGATTTTATTTTCTAATGAGTCAAACTTTGCCTTTTCAATGCAGAGCCCTACATTTCAGTTTTCTTTTTCTCTCTCCCTTCCTTTCTTTCTTTCTTTCTCAATTTTCTGAGACAGGGTCTTGCTATGTAGTACAGGCTGGCCTCAAGGTGATCTTCCTGCCTCAGCCTCCCGAATGCTGAGATTACAGGCCTGTACCACCATACCCAGCTGCTTGTATTATTTTAAGTAGTGCAAATTCCTGAGTTAGATTTCTGTCTTTCTTTTTTTTTTTTTTTTTTTTTTTTTGGGTACCGGGGGTCGACCTCAGGACCTCACGCACCAGCAGGTGCCCGTGCCACTGAGCGATATCACCGGCCCTTTTTTCGTATGTGGGTTCTGGGAGTCGAACTCGGGCCCTCGCGCTTACCAGGCAGGCGCTTACACCGCTGAGCCATCTCACCGGCCCTGTCTTTTTTTCTTTTTCTTTTTTTAAGACTTGTTTCATAGCCAAGCAAATGGTTTTTATTGGTACATATCCAAGCACTCTTTAAAAGATTGTACATTTTGCTTGTCTGAGATAGAGGGTACTGTAAATGGCAAGTAGGTGAAGTTAGTTGACAATGTTGTTTGTATCTTCTGTATTGCATTGGTTAGGGTTCTTTGGAGGAACAGAATCAATAGAGAAGATTACGTGTATGTAGATACACGCAAGGCGAGTTACCAGGCTCAGAGGCGGGACGGTCCACAGTGGCTATGTGTTGGAGAGCCGGAAGGTCCAGTAGCCGAGCAGTGCGAGAAGCTGGAAGCCGCAGAACAAGAGGGATCAAGGGTCAGTGCTAGTCTGAGACTGGGGGCCTGAAAGCTCCCCAGAGATGTCTTATTTTCTATTTGTCCCTTTCTGTTTGTAGCGCTGGGATTGGAACCCAGGACCTCATGCCAGGCAAGTACTGTACCACTTTACCACTGAGCTAGAACATTCCCAGCTCTGGAGTTTCTGATTGACCTGTATTTGTCTTATACCCTCTGCGGTTTCACTGTGATGTATCTAGGTGTGAATTTATTCTTCTTTATTCTTCTTGGGATTTTTTGGACCCAGATTTTGATGTCGTACAGCAATCTAGAAAAATTCTCTGTAGGGCCAGTCCTAATGTAAAACTAGTGAGGAATATAGGACATAAAATGTAAGAGGTGCTCATTCTTGAGGTTCTATGGATGTAGGGTTGCCCTTGAGAGTAAGTACTGTATCTGAATTAAATTGTATCCCTAAATTTTATGCCTCACTCACCTCACTCAAGTCTCTGCTGATTCTCTCCAAATACCTTCTCATCTTCTATAAACACAATGAAATAAGTACCAAACCATCTCAGTCCACTGCCTAATTTCACATATGTGAAACCTGTGGTGATCTTCCTGTCACAGCCTCCCGAGATTACAGATGTAATCTGTAGAGATTACAGATGTGCACCACCACACCCAGCCCTAGCCCTTTTAGTTTTTATGGATTGGTTGATTGATTGATTGATTGATTGATACAGGGTGTCTCACTAAATTGCTAAATTGGCCAGGCTGGACTGGAATTTGGAGTCCCGCCTCAGCCTCTCAGAGTGCTGGGATTGCAGGCGTGTGCCATCCTATGTGGCTATGAAATCTGTCTTTAACAATGTCAAATCTACTATTTAATAAATCCTAGCTTTTTTTCCAATTTGGCTTGGTTGTTTTTATACTTCTATATTTAAGCCTTACATTTTTTTTTTTTTTGTGGGTACCGGGGGGTCGACCTCAGGACCTCGCGCGCCAGCAGGCACCCGTGCCTCTGAGCGATATCACCGGCCCCTTTTTCGTATGTGGGATCCGGGAGTCGAACTCGGGCCCTCGCGCTTGCCGGGCAGGCGCTTAAGCCGCTGAGCCATCTCACCGGCCCTAAGCCTTACATTTTATGTTTTGAAATACAAATATCTAGTTGTGTTCTGTACTTAATAATTTCTGTTATCTCCTAATTTTCTGGGGCTGGGGTTAGGGGTGTGACTCAGTGGTAGAACACTTACCTAGCCCTGGGTTCAGGCCCAGCACCATTTTTTAAAAAGTCTATCATAATTTTGTGGGTCTAATCATGCTGCTTGTTGTTTCTGCAGGCTGTCACTCATGGTCCCTTTGTTTCCTTGTGTGTTTTGATTTTTAACTTTGGGCTGAAATTGATGTGGATTGAAATTGCATCATTTGGAGAGGATTTGTGTTGGTTCTTACAAGTTGCTAGAATTTATTCCTATCAGGAGCTTATTAAATTAAATTTTCTGCTTGAGAGTTTTTGAACTGCCTAGGATACAGGTAGTATGAATCAGAGTACCAACTCCTGGGAATGCTGGCAAGTAGTTTTCATGGGAGATTTTTTTCTTCCCAACCAGTATCAAGGTTGGTCAAACAAATTTCCTTGATATTCCCTCTGTGGCATGGTTTTAATTCTTATTCACAGAGAGAATAATACATTGTGGACGCTTTGTTCGTCTGTTAAACTCCTTACCTCCTGTAAGGAGTTTTATGTCTGTCCTCCTCACCTTGTCTTTAATTCTGTAGTGCTGGGGATTGAAGCCCAGGCCTCACACATTCTAGGTAAGCGCTCTACCACTGGGCTACATGCCCACCCCAGCCTTTATATTCTGTACTCATCAAAGTAAGAGCTTCAAGTCATCAAGTTTTGGCAGAAACCCTTAGTCCAAATCTGCCTTGCCACTTGTATTCCAGAATTCTTCTTTTCATTTATTTTTTTTGCCTCTGCGTAATCCTTTTCTCTCTTCCTTTCTTTCCTTCCTTTTTTTTTTTTTTTTTTTTTTTGGTGGGGTTGGCTGGTCAGCGATTCATTGTTCTGGGGGAAAATGGTACATTTCATTCAATATTTTGGATTTTTTTCACTGGAACGTCACATTATCCACAGTTCTTTGGCCACAGCACTGTCAGAAGCTGAAGTAATCGCTTTCCATTTTCAGAGAGACGAGAAGGTAACATGATGTATAACGAGTTTTAACTCTAGACCATACTGGGCTCAAATCCACATTTAATTCTTGCAAGAACTCTATGACGTAGGTACCATTGTTCGCATCGTTTTATCTGTCAGAAAGTATGGTTCAGGCCACCAGATGACTCCAGGGACCAAATGCAAGTGATGGCCACCAGGCCTGCTCTTCACCTCCCTAACACACAGTCCAGTAGGGCCTAAAAAGTCCGTACTTGCCTGTGTACAGATGTTCTGAAGCATTTAATCTGCGGTGGAAACAAGCTCAAGGAAGCCACAGGACAACAGACACAGTGCTGGGAGGAAAGAGAAGGGAGGAGGGATGATGGCTGCATTTTTGAGTACAGTCCAGGTGGATGCTGCTCATAGGTACAAGGTGGTCAGAAAGAAGCTGGGTTTGTGTTTGGTTTGGTTTCTTTTGTTTCCTCCTTTCTAAGCTAAAGTGGCTTGGGCTCACCTTCATGATTCTACAGTTCTGGACTGCTTCAGATTTAAGGATTAACAAAACAATGCAAAGAGACTTTTCTAACTGGCCATAGGAATCCAAAGCTGGAGAGTGGGTGAGAGGTCCCCTCTCCGTGCGTGGACTTGAGGACCCGAGTGGGGCATCGGGTGGGGAGCGTGGCTGAAGCTCTGGAGAAGGTGGGTAGAAGAGACTGGGCCTTGGGAGTGATGACTGTGTTCTGGTGATACGTGGCTTTGCTGGGGCTGCCATGGCAAAGTACCACAGACTAGGTGGCTGAAACAATAAACATTTGGCTGGCTTCTTCTAAGACCTTTCTTGGCTTCTAGGTGATGTCCTCTCTTTCTTCACATGGTCTTCTCTCTAGCTGTGTCTAATTTTCTCTTGTTATAAAGATGCAGTTATATTGGATTAAGGCCCACTCTAATTACTTCATTTTATCGTAATTTTCTTTCTTCCTTCCTTCCTTCCTTCCTTTCTCTTTCTTTCTTTCCTTCCTTCCTTCCTTCCTTCCTTCCTTCCTTCCTTCTTCTTTCTTTCTCTTTTTCTTCTTTCCTTCCTTCTTTCTTTTTTTCTGTTTTTTTGAGATAGAGTCTCATTATGTAGTCCAGGCTGGCCTTGAATTTGCAGCAATCCTCCTGTCTCAGCCTCCTGAGTGCTGGGATTATAGAAGTGTGCCATACTGGGCTCGCCTGGCTTGTAATTACCTCTTTAAAGTACCTATCTCCAAATATGGTCATATTCTGAGGTACAAAATCAACATATGGTGCGATATTTATTTATTTACTTATTGTTTTAGTATTGAACCTGCATCCCTGCTTTTTTATTTTTGACACACAGTCTTGCTAAGTTGCCCAGGCTGGCCTCAAACTTGTGATCCTCCTGCCTCAGCCCTCTGAGTAGCTGGATCACAGATGTGTGCCACTGCATCTAGCTTCAATAGATGGATTTTGGGGGGTGCAGTTAAGCCCATAAGAAGGGATGAGAAGCGAGGACTGAGAAGGGAGACAGGAGGATGACCAAGGAATGTGGTCACTCAGAGAAGCCAGAGGAGAAGACAGGTGCTGGGAGGGTGAGCTCAAGTGTACCATATAGAGAAGGGTGAAGGGCAGGAATGGAGGAAAGGTCACCTGGCCTTGCAGGGCGGCCCCAAGCATGCCTGTGGGAGCTGTGCCAGCAGAGGTGGAGGGCAACGTGGGGCTACAGGGGCTGGGCCAGATGCCCTTTCTGTAGTTACTCTCTCTGTAGTTACTCAGTGAAAACCTAGTTTTCATTTCCCTAGTCCTCAGACCCAGGGATTTTGTGCTGAGCAATATCCCCAGCCCTTTTTTATTTTTATTTAGCGATAGGGCCTTGCCAAGTTGCTAGGTTGCTGTCTTAGTCACTTTCTTTGTTGCTGGAAAAAATACCTGACACCTGCAAGTTAAAGGAGGAGAGGGGCCGGTGAGATGGCTCAGCGGTTTAAGTGCCTGCCCGGCAAGCGCGAGGGCCCGAGTTCGACTCCCAGAACCCACATACAAAAAAGGGGCCGGTGATATCGCTCAGTGGCATGGGCGCCTGCTGGCGCACGAGGTCCTGAGGTCGACCCCCCGGTACCCCCCAAAAAAAAAAAATAAAAAAAAAAAATAAAGGAGGAGAGATTTATCTTGGCTCACGGTTTTAGCAGGTTGAGTCCACGATGGGCAGAAATGGCATGGTGGAAAGGCCTGGGAGGAAGAAGCCTGCTCACATCATTGTGGCCAGGAAGCAGAGAAAGAAGGGAGGATTCTAGGTCCTGCCCCTGTGGACTGCTTCTTCCCACGGGGGCCTGTTTCCTAGTAGCATGTTCAGCAATAGGTGCATCAGTGGGTTAATCCACTGATGAGCATAATGCCCCCATGATCCAGTCACTCTACCAGCCCCACCTCTGAAAGCATGAGGCTTCTGGGGAACATTGTTTTTATCTAAACCATAACAATTGCCCAGGCTGAGCTTGAACTAGCGATCTTCCTGCTCAGCTTCCCAGACTGTTTATAAGCATGTAATACCACACATGTCTCTCCTCAGATACTCTGTGGTCTTGGGACTTTTGGTTTCTCTTTAGTAACTGAGGTAAGGCCTGCACTCTAGGACTCTGACCATGAATTTATATCTTATGTGACCAGATCTCAAGGATAAACTAGGGAGAATACAGTATCTTTTAGAAAGAGGAAGAAAGGAGGAGGAGCAAGAGGAAGAAGTAGAAAAGAAGGATAGAAAACTATGGGTACTCTGGTAAATACCCATCATCCCAGCTACTCAAGGCTGAGGCAGGAGGATTGCTTGAGCCAGGAGTTTGAGGCCAACCTGGGCAGTATACCAAGACCCAATGTTGAAAGAAAGACAGGAAGGAAGGGAGGGAGGAGAAAAAAAGGAAAAAAGAAAGGAAGGAAGAAAAAAGAAAGGTGAAAACCAAACCCAACCAGGTTGTCACAAGCTGCCACAGCTGTAAAGAGAGCAGGAGGGCTGCAGGCATGGCTCTGGGGCAGTGCACCTGCCTGGCATGCAGGAGGCCCTGGATTCAATCACTAGCACTAAGAAAAAAAGAATAGGGTGACAATGAAGTTGGACAGGCTATTACAGTCGTTTTGTAATTTTCCTGTCTGTCCCCTGGAAACGAAGAGGTTATTAATTTCTTTAAAAATACATTTCTGCTGGGGATGTGGCTCAGTCATGGAGCACGTGCTTAGCATGGACATCCCCAGCACCAAAAAATAAATAATAAATAATAAATAACTGTCTCGTTGAGCACATACTCTGAATTGAGTGCTAGGCCAGGAGACGCAAGTGAAGCAAATATCAAATATTTATTGACTGCTTATGCAACGTCATGTCCTGTGTTAAGAACTCAGTGTACATCCTGCTGTCAAGGACAGTCTAGGACAGGGACTGTTTGTCAGTGCAGCTTTCTCGATGGAGAAGGAAGGAGGCAGCCGAAGCTCGGATGGTGTGGTACCTCGCTGCAGGTCCCCTGGTGATCAGTGAACAACCTGGACGCAGCCCTTCCCCCAGCTCCTGAGGCTGCTCCTCCAGGGGACGGTCAGTGGCTGGGTGAGTCAGGACGAGCTGGCGATGTGCAGCCCCAGTTCTCGCATCCCATCCTGTCCTTGGCCCAAGGAAGGACAGCGTGTAGGGGACGGATGTGGGCTTGGATATTAGTGCCACGTCACTGCTGATGAGGAGTCTGTGTTCACTTCCTCCCAGCCACCACCTGAAGCCTGTCACAGCTACTGTCCCTGTCAGCACAGTTACAGCCCTCTCGGCCCCACTGAAAACAGCTGGCGTTTGTCTCCAGAACCAAATACGTGTTTCCTTCCTTCACCGGGGCTTCCTCAGGGTACCCAAGAATACAGCCTGTTTCTGAAGTTCTGTCCCCAGATACCCAGGATTTCCCCTGTGCTTCCAGAGAGGAGGAGGAGCCAGCTTCTGTGAGCTCCCGTTGGGCAGGATGGCGAGGAAGCAGCCCAGTGACCTCTTTCTTCTATTCTGAGCTTAGGAGGAAGGGGCCACGCTGCCAGTCTGTGAGTCAGCAGGTCCAGGGACTGAACACCGTGTCCAGGTGGAGAATTGGGGAGAAAGGAACCAAATTGAAGAGTTGTCCTGTCTAATCCGGCAAGCAGAAGCCTTGAAGACTTACGGGGTCCACAGAGATCGACATTCAAGGATGCTCATTGCAATATTCTAGTAGTAGCAACCTAACTGCCCATCTGCAGGGGACTGATGAAATCAGCAAGGATAGACCTCTATGAAGGAGATTTGTGTTGCCATTAAATGCTGTTCGATGTCCCTATTAGGT
The DNA here is from genome assembly GCA_028451465.1 of Erethizon dorsatum. NCBI lineage: Eukaryota > Metazoa > Chordata > Mammalia > Rodentia > Erethizontidae > Erethizon > Erethizon dorsatum. The sequence goes on from CM051838.1 coordinate 68,937,140, forward strand.
GTGGCTATAGAAAGGTGCTCGAGACTGTTTAGTTACTAAAGTGAGTCGTAGAACAGGGCATGCGTGGGTATATCCTATAGACAGAAAGGATTTCTAGAAATACACCCAAGAGGCTGCTGACTGGTTACTTTTCTTCTTCTTCTGCTTTTTTTCTTTGTCTTTTTGAGACAGGGTTTCTCTATGCAGTTTAGGCTGGCCTCAAGCTCATGGCAATCCTCCTGCCTCAGCCTCCTGAGTGCTGGCATTACAGGCATGTGCCACCACACCTGGCTTGGTTACTTCTGAAGAGTAGGAATGAGGTTTGGGTGTGGAGGAAGACTTTCATTCTTCACATCTTTTGCACCTTAAAAATTTTTTTGAACAGTGAGCATGTGTTGTTTTGACAATAGAACAATTGTGATAAAGTGGGAGAAAGAAAGGTTTAAGTCGGTTCACAGACCAAAGGCAGCCAGCGACTCAGCACTGTACTGAGGGCAGGAGGAAGACAGAGTGGGGCCTGAGATGACGGACGTGTCCCTAGCCGCATGGAGGTAGGAACTGGCAGGACATCACTATCTGTAAGGCCAGCTCAGTGACAGAAAGAAGAAAGCAAAGCCAAGACTGAAGTTCAACTCCAAGGAGAGGGACTGGAGTGTCTGTTCTGACATCAGGTAGCATAAAGCGAGTGCTTAGCTGCAGAGCAGAGCGGTGTGCAAACTCCCTTACCTGGCATTATCTCATTTCCTCTTCACAACAACCTGATGAGGTAGTGCTGATGTTATCCCAATTTATAGACGAGTACCCTGAGGCTCAGAGGGTGTAAATTGCTTGCCCAGATGCAATCACAAATACACACACTCCGCCCACCTAGCAATACTATGTATTTGTAGGGCTGGGATTTAACCCAGATGTCTGTTTCTGAAGGCAGCTCTCTTATCACTTGCTAAATGCTACTGTATTGAAGTGTGTGTGTGTGTGTGTGTGTGTGAGCGCTTGTGCGCGCGTGCGCATGTGTGTATGCATGTGTGTGTGTTGAACTCCTAAGGTGGCCCTAGGTGCAAGGACAGGACGTCCTTACGTCTTTACCATCAGGAATACCAGACTGTAGGAGGAAGCCAACACTGACCTATGCAGATGGCATAGTGTCTTGGATAAGGCACACGTGGGGATTTAATTGGGCCGAGAAGATGATAAGCACTGTTTGAATTTTAAAGTTGGGGAGATCAGCAAGGCCTAAAGTTGTCACTGAAGGTAAATTGGAGGAGGGAATATTTAAATCGGATCTGGAAAGACGGAGTGGATTAAGGGAGAGGTGAGGAGAACATTCCAGAGAAAAGAATGCGCAAGCTATGTGTTAAGTCTGCTGTTTCTCTTTGGGACTGAATCATCTTGCTTGACCAGAGTGAGCTGCGTATGTGCAGTAAGTGGGTGGGCGTGTGTATGGAAGGAAACAGACACTGTTAGAAGTGATTGTGAGGGTAGGAAACTGGCAGAGGAGTTATAATTTAGTGTGAAAGAAAATTAGGAACCTCAGAAGGTGTTTCAGGCAGTGAACAGACGAGATGAAAGTGGCGCTTCCAAGAGATGAATCTGACAGGTCGAGGTGACTTGGAATGCAGGAAGGAGCCACGTGAAATCCTAGGCACAGCATAGGGTGATGGAGGTCGAAATGGGGGGACCAGCAAGAGAAGGATGAAAGGATTATCAGTGTGAAAGTTGCTGTGAAGGAAGAGGAGGCAACAGGACCTGACACTGAAGAGAGAGCAGGAAGGAGCAGGTCAGGGTCAACAGCTTCCAGAGCTTCAGAGTCCAAAGAACGGCTATGCCTAGGACAGGGGACGGGCAGAGGGCGCTGGCTGGCCATTGGGGGGGATAATGAATTGAATTTGCTGTCCAAACCCCCTATTCCAAAATGGTAAAAGCCATGTAGGTACTTTTTTTCTCTGTTAGTTTTCCTTGTAGTATAATGCATAGAATTTGCTTTATCTGGAACAGTTCATTCATTCAGCAACTCTTTGTGTTTTTCTTGGTGCTGATGATGCATGCTAGGCAGGTGCTCTGCATTCAACCACTCTTTATTAAGCTGTCTTTCCTTCTAATCTGGCTGTAGGGAAAACAGCAGTAAGCAGAGCAGAACTGATACCTGTCCTCAGAGGAAACAGGTATCAAACAAAAAATTAGCTGGACCTGGTGGTACATGCCTATAATCCCAGCCTTTGGGAGGCTGAGGCAGGAGGACTGCCACAAGTTCGAGGCCAAACTGGGTTACATAGGGAGTTCAAGACCAGCCTGGACTGCATAGTGAAACCCTGTCTCAAACACACACACATGCACACACACACACACACACACACACACGTGCGCACACACAAAATAGCATTTCTTTCCTCCACAGTGGTCAAACACTTTATTATAGATGATAATTGAAACAATCATGACAATTTTTTTCCTACAAATACTTTCAGAATGGCACTATGGCTGTGTATTCCCAGCCCTCACGTCTGACATGTAGCAGAGGACCCAAAGGGAATGAGGTCGCGATAATGAGGTTTCACAGGTGTAACAAGAGGACGAGTGCCAGGTGTTGTGGGAGCTCCTAGGAGACATATCTACCCAGCTTTGTGGGGTAGGTGGCCCAGCAGGGACATTTCCCTGATGAAAATAATGAGGGGCCGGTGAGATGGCTCAGAGGCGTAAGCGCCTGCCTTGCAAGCGCGAGGGCCCGAGTTCGACTCCCGGATCCCACATACGAAAAAGGGGCCAGTGATATCACTCAGCGGCACGGGTGCCTGTTGGCGCGCGAGGTCCTGAGGTCGACCCCCCCGGTACCCACAAGAAAAAAAAACCAGAAAATAATGACCTGATTTTTCTCATCGGTGTCACAGAGGCGGGGGTGGGGAAGGGGATAAATGGTCCAGGCAAAAGTAGCTGCTAGTTGAGAGATCTGGACCCTGGAGCGCGTTAGGCTCGATGGGGCGGCAGAGGTTGCGGTGTCAGGGAATGATACGCAATCTAGGATTTTACACCTAGCAAAATGACCCAAATGTGATGAATGCCAGGTGTTCAGAGGTGTATACCTGTAGCCCCAGCTACTTAGAAGGCTGAAGCAGGAGAATTACTTCAGCCCAGAGTTCAAGGCCAGCCTGAACAACATACTGAAACTTCATCTAAATAAATAAACAAATAAGTAAATAAGTAAGTAAGTAAAGCTATTTTCAAATATGCATGGTCTAAAAAAAATCTACCTCTCGTATATCTCTTTCCAGGTACCTAGTGGAGGACTCGCACCAAGAAAACCAAGAAGTGAAGCAAGAGTGTGGGCCATATGAGAATAACTACGTGAGCTCAGGTAGGCAGGTGCTGGACGAAGAGGGCTGTACAGTCTGCACTTCAATACAATGCCATTTTCCTCCCTCCCTTGGGCAGGGGTGGGGGGTTTGCTAGGGGTCACACCCAGGGCCTCCTACATGCTGGCTGAGCATTCTGCCTACCACTGAGCTACATCCTTATGTATACTACCAAAATTACTGAAAGCAATAATACAATGATATTCTATTTTTTTTTTTTTGTGGGTACCGGGGGGTCGACCTCAGGACCTCGCGCGCCAGCAGGCGCCCGTGCCGCTGAGCAATATCACCGGCCCCTTTTTCGTATGTGGGTTCCAGGAGTCGAACTCGGGCCCTCGCGCTTGCCAGGCAGGCGCTTAAACTGCTGAGCCATCTCACCGGCCCTACAATGATATTCTAAAATAGAGATTTTTTTCCCCAGTTTTGAATCCTAGGTGTCCTTTTGAACAACATTATGATTGCCTTCCACCAGAAACAATAGTTTCATTCCTTTTTTTCATATTTTTCATTCCTTTGAAAGGGGTTGTATTGCATTTTTTAAAATTCTAGAAGCCACTGTATTACAGAAACTGAAAAATGTATATAACTACAGATGCGCCTCGATTTATGATGTGTTTACATCCCCATAAACCTGTGAAAATGGAACATGCGTGTTACACACCTAACCTACCAGACATCACAGCTTAGCAACACAGTCACTGCAGTGTATTGGTGATTCGTGGCTGGTGACTGAGTGGCTGGCCAAGGGCTGCTCTTGGCACTACTGCCCCACATCATAAGACGACCATATTGCTTACCACTAGCCTGGAAAAAGATCAAAATTCAAAATACGATTTAGTCACTTTTGCACCCTCTTACAATTGGAAAATCATAAGTTAAACCATAGTAATTGGGGCCATCTCTACTACTTAAGCAGATTTGTTCAATTTGGCAGGGCCCCCAGGAGGTCCTAGATTAAGGAAAAAAAATTTTTTTTGACAGGGTCCCATTGTGTAGCTTAGGCTGGCCTTGAACTCATCAGCCTTCTATCTCAGCCTCCTGAGTGCTGGGGGATTACAGGCCTCCCCCACTGTGCCTGGCAAGAGAGGACAGGAATTTTGAGGCCTTTGTAGGTGGCCACAGCCTGTGGAAATCCGGGGAGAGTAGCGGGGAGAGGTGATAAGGGGCCCCTGTGGAATTTCAGCCACACTTTGTTGGGCGTTCTCCCCTCAGTGGCAAAGGTGATCCTTGGAAGAGCATTTCCACAGAACAGCGCTGCTGCCGCTAGAGACACCAGCTAACACTCTCAGGGCCTGCCAGCCAGTGCACTTTTTGTGTGTGGGGAACACGGTATGTCCAAGCACTTCGGCCAAACTTTGCCACAGCTGGAATAAGGCAGCGTGTGTGCGTGTGTGTGTGCGCACGCGCTTGTGTTTGATTGGAGGGCTAGAAGAAATTTATGGGCATGTTATATTTTAGCAAATCATGGTTGAGGCCAGAGCAAGGATCCAGGTGTTCCCTAAATCTGAAGCCAGAGAGAATCTTTTATTTATGGTTTCAGCAGATAGACATCTTTTTCCCAAAAGTCTACATTTTGAGCACATTGATAAAAGGCCTGCACACAAACCTGGCTGCATGTTGTAATGTTACTGGTTTTGCTGGCTGGAAAAAGGCATTTTCCAGTTCCCCATCAACTAGAAGAAATCCATCCCACTGTCTCCCACCCTCCCTCCCTAAAGCAGCAAGATTTAAATAGTGCTGCTCTGAAGTTGTTGGCTGGTGACCTGGAAAATTCCTTTTGCTTTGTTATGCTGTTAATGGCCCATCAGTTTAAACCTCCTAGCCTCAGAAACTTTCTTTTCCTAACTAGACTGGAGGAAGAGGGAGCAGAAATAGAAAGAAAGAAAAAAAAGAAAGAAAGGAAGGAAGGAAGGTAGGAAGGAAGGAAGGGAAAAAGAGAGGGGCCGGGTGTGATGGTGCACACCTGTAATCCCAGCACTAGGGAGGCTGAGGCAGGAGGATCACCGCAAATTCAAGGCCAGCCTGGAATACATAGTGAGTTTGAGGCCAGCCTGGACTATATAGTGAGACCCTGTCTCAAAAAAACAAAACCAGGGAAAAAAAAAAGGATTGTCATTTGAAGGGTTTGGGGAAGATTCAGAGGTGGCCAGGCACTGGGCATGGAAGGAAGGAAGGAATTTCATATACCTGGATCTATGTGTGCAGCTTCTAGCACACAGACATATATAAATCTGGACTTCAGGTAATGGCGAAGATATTCCTTCATTCTTTCCCCTTTTCTTTCTCCTCTTCCTCCTTTTTTCCCCAGTACTAAGATTGAACCTAGTGTGGTCTACCACTGAACTACACCCCCAGCCTTATTTTTTATTATTTTTTTTATTTTATTTATTTATTTTTTTTTGTGGGTACCGGGGGTCGACCTCAGGACCTCGTGCGCCAACAGGCACCCGTGCCGCTGAGCGATATCACCGGCCCCTTTTTCGTACGTGGGTTCCGGGAGTCGAACTCGGGCCTTCGCGCTTGCAAGGCAGGCGCTTACGCCGCTGAGCCATCTCACTGGCCCCTATTTTTTATTTTAAGATATGAAGTTTCACTAAATTCCTCAAGCTGGCCTCAATCTTGAGATTCTCCTGCCTCAGCCTCCCAAGTAGCCTGGATTACAGGTGTGGGCCACTACTCAAAGGGAAGCTGATAACTTTTGAATGAGGTAATAGCTTAATCACAGGGATTCTGGCAAACACAAATCTTCTGAAAGACTGCTAATGCCAGAGGCCAAGTATGCTAAGAGGTGTGTGAATACCCTTGAGCTACTTTGCTCTCTTAGTCACTTTCCTTATTCTCATTTGTTTGGTAAAGTCAGCAATTGCCATGAATCTTGTATTGTTAGTTACAAAACTAGCAATTAGATTTACTCTCTATCCCAGGTATCCGCAAGGCCTGTAGTAGCTCATTTAATCCTCACCATCAACTCTATATGGTAAGTACCATTACTATTCCCATTTTAAAGAAGACCAAACTGAGGCTTAGAAAAGTGATGGAACTGGAAATCCCACCTGACTTGTCTGTCTTCTTGGTGCATGCTCTGAACCACGACATGACACACCTAAGAAAACATAAATAAGAGGAAGCACAGGACAGCCAAACATTTACCTTCTGCTGGGAACTCAGGTCCCGTATTGCTGGGTACCCAGGGCTTCTTGTGAGAGACCGATGGGCACATGGCATTGTGCGCAGGCCCCTGCCCCTCTTAGGGATTTCTGGACTCTATTCTGACCACCAAGCACTATTGTTTCTCTTCGGGGCTTGGACTGTCAGATTCCATTTCTCAGCTTCCAGAACAACACACAGACACAAAGGGAGGTCCTGAGCTCCGAAGAACACTGCCACCTCTAGCACCGCTGAGAAGCAGCTGCGACCTTTTCCGCCCTCAAATGAGTTTTGTCATCTCTTATCTCAGCTGGAGCCAGCAGCTCTCAGATCGGCCTTCCAGAACCCAGAAATGTGGTGTAACCCTCGAGGACTGGTGGAGAACCACCTGACCAGGTAAGAGATTCCCGCTGGCCTGGCAGGCTGAGGAGAAGCAATGGTGAGAGAAAGGAGACCCGGGTGTCAGCTGGAAACTCTGAAAAGATGACACAACCAGGCGTCCACCCATCCAGGAAGGGTCCGATGGTTGCCTTTTCAGTATTTACATTGTCATTGGTAAATACAAGCATTATCTTTAATAATCCATGCATGACTGTAGACTGCAATTTAGACACTAATTAAATACTGTGGAGGTAAATACAGAGAAAGCACACATAGCTCTCTTTTTAACGGCAGTATAGTATTCCATTAGAAGACGGGCCCATCTTCCATTTCTTCTAATTTCTGCTCTCATAGATCTTTCCTTGCCGAGGGAACCTATCCCAGTGTGCGCTGACTCTTTTGGGTCCTGACTCAGGGAATGCACAAATGGGAAGTTGTCAAAGAGTAATTATGGGAGAATGTGGAGGGCAGAGGAGTGTTATCTGTGCTGGCCCTTCCTGAGGCACACAGGAAGTTCTTTCTCTTCCTTACACTACCGAACGGTTCCTCCCTGTGGCTGAAGCAACACCTCGGGTTTATGGGAATCATCTCTGAAATGACTAAGAGGGTCCGCCGGGAGGGAAATAAAAGGCTGTCCTGTCCTTTGGAATCCCCGCCCTAGGCAGCCAAGCTGGTCCGCTGCCTCAGTGCAAGATGTAGCGGCCGTCCTGGCTTACGGCACCCCACACTCGCGTCTTGGTAGCTGCTCTTGTGTTCACCAACCCCATCAGGTAGAGATTTGCTCCCTGTCACCAGAAAGTCACCCGGTTTAGAGCATAGGACTGCTGATGGCTTATCAGCTGTGTGCCCTTGACCAAAGTGCACAACCTCTCTGTGTGTTTCCTTATCTGCAAAATGGAAATAATAACCACCTATCTTACTCGGCAGAGGTTTTCTTTGTAATTTAGATGAAATGTACATGTTGACTACTTCCGGCGTGGTACCGCAGATACCAAGCACTCAGCGCTGCCTGTGCTGTCTTTAAACCCAAATTTAAGATCATTCGGGTGCATGGCTCTTAACCCTGTCCGCAAACTAAACTTGCCCCTCCTGGAGCCTTCCTCAAAGTGCCAGTGTCTCGGCCCCGCTGCCAGGGATCTGAGTGGGTCGGGGAGTTCCAGACTGAGAACCGCCGAAGGCTGTCGTGTTCGCATTTTTCCAGGCCACAGTCAGAGTAGGACCTAGGTCTCTTACTATCCAGCTTGCCAACCTCCCAGGCTCGCCTGGTGCGGAAATCTGGCCCTGGCGATGCCTTTCAGTGGCCTTTTGCCTGGGCAGGGGCACGTGCAGCCTGCAGGCCCTTTCCTGACAGCACGGCGTGGACCTCTCAGCCTGGTCCTCCTGGGACGGGGGCCTCTCACCCTTAGGTCTCAGCTCGGTCACCTCCTCTGACTTCTCCCTATAGAACTGCTCTTCTAGAATAGAATGCTCTTTTATCACAGCATTTGTAGAGTTGAAATATTCCTGTCCATTCACTTATTTTTGAAGATCTAAGTCGCCCCTGGGGGCAGGGACCTTGTCTGTCTTGTTCCTGTTGGGGGGGCGGGAGGGGTGACCAGCACTCAGTAAAAAATACTCATTAAATGACTGAATGAACGAAATCCCAGGAGGGCAGTTGAATATTTATTTTTTATTTTTCTGGTCCTAACCATCTGATTCTCATTACTCCTACAGCTCGGGAAGTCTCTCTCTGTGCCTCGGCATTTTATAAACTTCGTGTGCGTACGTCGACATTTTAACCATAAATCCACAGAGTTTGGGGAGCTGAAAAATTCGAGCGAGGGAGGGGGATGAAAACCACCCGGAGGTCCGAAGCCCGGCGGCGCGGCCCCGGCGCCGCGGGAGGGAAGGGAACCTGGCGGTGGGCGCCCCCGGCCCTCGGCGGGAGATGGCCCCGGGTTGCGACATCTTCAGAGGGGCGGCCGCCGCCGCAGACCCTGGCGCCCTGGGGCCGGGAGGGGGACCCTGCGGAGGGGACGCGGCGCGGGTCGCGGCCCAGCAGCCCCCGGAGGTGGCGCCTTGGGGGAGGCGGTAGGTTTTTTCTTTTTTCTGGTGAGCCGTGGGGGAGGGGACCTGTGTGTGTCTCTTTAAGAGCCGAGCGCTGCCCCGCCTCGCAGGCGCCCGGAGCCTCACAAAAGAACAGGATGTTGTTGATTTGTCACCAAACCACAGAGAGGAAATGATTGTAAATTTCCTTTAAACATCCCCACCGCGCTCCGGCCGCCCCCGCTTCCGCCTCCGCCGCCCCCGCCCGGCCGGCGCAGCGGGGCTCGGCTCCCGCGGGCACGCGCTCCCCGGCCGCCCCCTCCCTGGCGTTCCCGCGCGCTCCCGCCGCGCGCCCGGGGACGGGCCTGGCTCGTGCGCGCCGCCCGCCTGCCCCGCCGCCTCCGCGCAGCGGCCGCGAGCGTTCGTTCCCCAGTGTCCGGGGGAAGCTGAGGCCGGGGGAGGTCCCCTGAGCAGGCGAAAGTCACCCACCCTTGGAAACCGTTGCGGGCGCTTGGAAAACTTCCTTCCCTCTGCAGGTTCGGGCCACTCCAGGGCTTCCGTTCCTAACCCCGGACTGTATCGCGGCAGGAACGCTGCAGAAATACAGCAAAGCAGAGGTGGCGGTTTACGTTGGGAAGTTCGAGTGTGTAGGCCCACGTCGTCCACCGGGGAGCGACTCGCCCCCTTGCAGCGCCTGTGAGGAGCGGTTCGGCCCTCGGCTCCACCTGTGCCTGTCTGCGTCTCCCTCCGGGCCCCATCCTTCGCGCTGAGGTTTCCGGGATGCTCCGGCGCAGTCGACGCCCGCTCCCCGAGGGTGGCCCCGGGCGGAGGGTCTGGCCTGGCTGTGGTCTAGACGAGAGCTGTCTTCGCTCTACAGTGTTCTTTTGAAGCGATTAATGCTTACTGCAGCACTGGCTTCACTAGGCTTCTAGAATATTAAAAGCAGCAGCTGGTGTCCTAGGCACAGTGCTGAACCGAAGTAAACCTTGCGTTTATCCCGAGAGGCAGACGTTGCTGTTCTCTTTATACAGATGAGGAAACTAAGGTTCAGAGAGGTCGGGGGACTGGGCCGGCTTACACGGCCTAAGTGGAGGACGAGGACTCATTCAGTCATCACATTCTGATTACTGGTTGTATCGCTCTTTAATAAGCTTTATTATTGGGGTAGTGGAACAGGTGGGGGAGGGAGCACAAGATGTTTCTAGTTGTCTTCTCAACCTCCAGGGAGCTCTGGGCCAGGCCTCACTTTCGGGGAATAGAGACTTGGGTGGCTGGATCACTCCAGCTGGAACCTGAGTTTTTTCCACTCTACTCGAATGGGAAAGTGGAGTCTTTTAAGAACTTCCCTGGCGCTGCCCCCCTTCTCTGGCAGACCTCTTCAGACTCCCAGCTCTAGGGGGCAATGGGAAGAGCTGGTGAGGTGGTGGGGTGACTGCATATTAGTGGTGTCATATATCAAAGCTGAAGCTATCACGTACTTGCTCAGGGCCTTGCACTGTGTGGAATGCTGGACCTGTGTTGTCTCATTTGAACCTGAGTCAAAAAGTCAGAGCTAGGCGTGATGGCTCCTGTCTGTAATCCCAGCACTCTAGGAGGCTGAGGCAGGAGGATCACGAGTTCAAGCACAGCTCTGGCAATTTAGCCAGATCCAGTCTCAAAATAATAAAAAAGGGCTGGGGATGTAGCTCAGTACAAAAGCTCTGGGTTCAATGCCCAGTACCAGGAAAAAGAAAGAAAAATAGTTGGTACCCAGCAAAGTTGTACACCTAGGAATGGTGGAGCTGGGGTCAGATTTGTCCCCACAGAGTCCCCTGTGTCTGTACAAGAGGAAGTCATCCAAGTGCAGTTGCTTGCCTTCAATCAGTACAGAAAGCTGAGCAGGTCCTTGATGCCTGTGGGTTTTTAGAGGGAAATGCGGTGTCTTTGGTTCCTTATGCCGCAGCTGTCTGCAGTTCCTCAGCTCCCAGCACATTTGTTGATGGATTTCCAGTGCAAGCTTCAGTATCTCCACCTGTGCTTTTGTTGCTTTTATAGAGAGCCAGTCACTGGGGCACCCAGGTCCCCAGCACTTTGGGGAGAGAGCCATCAGCTTCTTTCCGGCCCTCAGATGTGGAGCACAGAGCCTACCACCCCACTGGTCTACAGCTTCCAAGCAGGCTCACAGTGCCGAGTCGCGCCATCAGGAATCACGTCCCCCTCAGATCATCTGATAGCTGCTGGGCTCCATTTCCTGGCCTGTGAAGAACTTTGGTCTCTGATGACTCTTCCAGCCAATATAGGAAAAATAGCTTCTGTTTATTCATTCAGTTAATATTTATTAAACATTCATTACATGCCAAGCACCACCGTTACAGGTGTTAGATACAGCAGTCAACAAAACAAAAGCTGGAACTACCTTTTACCCCCTAAATAAATAGCCATTATAACTATATGCACATACATATCTGTAAATATATGCATATGTGTGGCTATGTATTGGGCACCGTGCTAAGTGCTTCATGTTGTTATAAATTGAATCCTGTTACCACTTTTTTTGTTTTGTTTTGAGATGGGGTCTCATTATGTAGAGCAGGCTGACCTTGAACTCACTGTGTAGCCCAGGCTGGCTTTGAACTAGTGGTGATCCTCCCGCCCCAACCTCCCACGGGCCGGGATTACGGGTGGGCACTGCCACACCTGCCTCTGAGTTACTATTATTATTTGAAGTATGAGAGAAGAAGTGATTTGCTCAAGGCCACGCAGCTGGCGGGTAGGAAAGGTGATATTCAAATGGAGTCTTAATCATCATGCTACTTCCTAGTGGCAGGACTTTCCTTTTAGAACTGGAGCTGTTGATACTTAATTCAGGATCTGGTTCTTCTGATTTCTGGAGAATTAAGTCCACAGTGGTGAAGATGACTCCTGGCACTTGAGTAGCTTGGCTGACAGAGCTCGGGATCTGAAGTTCCTTTTTATGAGCGGGAGAAGGTAATGTGTTTGATGCTGGAAAACCCCATGTTGTGTTTATGGCGGAAGGGGGAAAAGCACCTTCAGATTAGTGTAAACAAGAGAAATGGGAACCGAGGTAGCCCGCATCCCTCCGCCCCCTCCTTTGTTTTAATTTCCCCATGATAGGCACGACACAGCATGCTGTATTATACAGCGATAATTAAAACGCTTGGATTAGTGAGCTGAGATTTACAGGGCAAACAGGAACCAGAGGAGAAAACGACAGTCATCTCTCTTATTTGCAGGCAGATATCCAAATTGCCACTTGCTTACATTCTCTTCCTGACACTATCACCTACTCTGCTTAATTAGATCCCTTTTTTCCGTATCCTTTCCAACCGCCGCTCAGCCTGCTGCTCCACGGAGTTTGTGAAGCCACACGCTCAACGCTTTCCCACCACCCAGGGAGGGTGAGTCAGAACACAGCAGCAGACCGGGGTGAAGCAGGGTCCTTCTCATCAGGCGTCCTGCCGGCCTGGCCACCAGCCTCATAGAGTAGGAATGGGAGCTGAACCCAGGGCAAGATGGGTAGGGGCCAGCCCTTTCCAGCCTTGCTTTTTTTTTTTCTTTTCCTTTGGTTTTTTGAGACAAGGTCTCGCTATGTAGTTCAGACTGGCCTTGAAATCACTATGTAACCCAGACTGGCCTTGAACTCACGGCGATCCTCCAGCCTTAGCCTCCCGAGTGCTGGGAGTACAGGTGTACACCACCATGCCCGGCTTTTCTGCCTTCTTAAAACAGTTTTCCACTAAGTGGTTTTTTCCTGTGGGGAAAGGAAGGTGAATTCCCCAAACAGCAGGCCCCCCTCATGGCACCTTCTAAAACCAGTACTGTAAAGGTATATTTATGTTCAAAGTACTGCTCTAAACACTATCTTTGAGGAGTAGCGGGACGGAAGTGAATAATATGTTGTTGAATTTATAGCCTAGCAGAAGGGATGATCAAAAATGACTGATGAGGGGCCGGTGAGATAGCTCAGCGGCATAAGTGCCTGCCTGGCAAGTGCGAGGTCCTGAGTTCGACTCCCGGTACCCACATATGAAAAATGGGCTGATGATATCGCTCAGCGGCACGGGCACCTGCTGGCGTGCGAGGTCTTGAGCTCGACCCCCGGTACCCACAAAAAAAAAAAAAAAATGGCTGATGAAGTTGGGTATGGTGCCACATGCCTATAATCCCGGCAGGAGGCAGGAGGATTGCTGTGAGCACGAGGCCAGCCTGGACTACAAGGCTGTGAGTTCAAGGCCAGCCTGAACTGCATAGCAAAACCCTGTCTCAAAAAAGATAAAATTAAGTGAAGACAGTGTAGTGTGGTGGAGACTAATGTCAGATCCTGACTTTGGCTTTGACACCTACTAGCTGTGTAACCTTTAAGTTCCTGTGATCAACTGATCTGAACCTTATTTTTCTCATAAAGGAATAAAATGAGAAAAAAAAAACATAAAATACACACACACAATCAGGGCTCGTGTTAGCTGTTATTAGTATTAAGTGCTTGTAAAGGGTGATGGGGGAGCTGAAGGAGTAGGTACAGTTGGAAAAGAGTTGCTCTTCTGTTGCCTTTCTTTTTTACAATATTCCTGGTCAACCATACACCAAGAAGGCGGCAGGAGTGCCCACGGCCTTTCATAGGCAGAATTCTGATTGGAGAGGATGTAGGTACTGGTTGGTATATGGGATAGAGGTTGGAATAGGGAATTGTCAGTATTTTGCATTCAGTTTTCAAAATTATTTTCCACATGCTTTGTGCTCACGCAGAGAGTCCATGGCAAGCCCAGTGGGAGGCCAGGGCTGCCCACTTGACGGGAAAACAGGCACCGGATGTGAGTGCCCGCCAAGGTCACCTCCAGTTTCCAGAGGAGGGCTCCTGCAGGCCTGGCGATGAGTCATGCTGGAGCTTTGCTCCGGGGTGAAATCACAAAGGAAGGGAGGCTTACATTGATTGCAGGCAGCACGGGAAGTTTCCTGTTCTGGAGATCTCAGAAACAGTGCCTCCTCCACCTGCGGGGCCTCACTGTCCCCAGGTCAGGCTCCTAGTGACCCCAACCTCCCAGATCTGGGGCCTGGTTTGGGGTGCAGGAGAGGAGAGCAGAGAGCCTTTGGCATACACAGAGAAGCAGTGAACTGGGGACGAAAAGGAGAAAGAATGTGCAGATGGGAGCTTGGACCTCTGGTCAGACAGACCTGAGTTTGGCCATTTTGCTACCGCTTAACCAGCTTGGCGTGTCACATCACCTTCTCTGAGCCTCAGTTTCCTCCTTTGTCAGATGCCATAATAAGAGTGTCCAAGTGATAGGGTTGTTGGAAGAAAGAAGTAAGATGCTGTGTGTCAAGCATTTAGCATAGCTCCTGATGTGCAGGAAGCCCTTAATAATATTGGCTATTGTTACTGGCATGGAAAAAGGGGCTAACCTGGGGAAGAATTGGGGGAGATCCTCCCCAGTCACTCCTAATCCCTCCTCATGCTGAACCTCTCAGTGAGACCTTGGTGTGTGTGGATGTGCACGTGTGTAGTGCTGTGGGTGGAACACAAGGCCTTGCATTTATGTGCTAAGCTTGTCCTGAACTCCAGGCTGTACCTCCTGTCTCAGATGAAGGCTTGAACAAGTTCTGTGCACATGGGGCTTCTAGAGACAGCCATGCAGGGGATGGGAACTTGGCTTCTAGGAGTTTAATTGGGAGCAGCAGAACAGGGCCAGACAGGCATCCAGCATCTCCCTGCTCTCGCTCACCCTGCCTGGTAGCGTGGTCCAGTGGGCTGTTGGGCCTGGATGGGCCCCTCCTCCCCTTTCTCCCCCTCAGCATAACTGTTGTCTCTGCCTGAGACTCAGGATGCCTCCATTTCTGTTGCTTCTATGTAATGAAAATCATCGAGCCTGTCTCCACCATAACTGTCCAGGGACAATCAAGCCCCGAGGAAGTTCTCAGGCTCTGGCTGAACAGCCCAGCTGCTGCAACCAGCCCTTGAGCCTGGCTCCTACCCTCAGGAAGGTAGAGCCCCAGGCTGCACACACATTTCAGGGGGAAAAGCAGGCTCTGGGGGGTGGCGGACACCCTGTAGCGGGCAGGTTGTGGGGTTTGCTGAAGCGTGTCTAACGGACCGGGTATGAATGCTCTTCAAGTGCCTCTGAGCATGGATGCAAAACGGTAATTAGGGTGGTTTCAAATTTTGAATCTGCCTTTCATCTTCTAGCCTGGCTTCTTGCCACTCCCTGCCCTTGTTTGCTGTGGAAGATCTCATTGAGAAAACAGGTAACAGGCACAGCGGAAGAGTCGCATGGACTTGGGGTTGGGCTGTCATGGAAGCTCTGTGTTTTTCTATTTCTGTAGGAATCGCCCCAAGAGCAGACCTCAGCCGCACCTCCCCACCAGAGTACCAATGGCTGGGCCATGGATTAGAGGAAACTTGTTTGCTCCTAGTATTCTAGTCAAAGCCCTCATTTATATATTTTTGTTTGTATATTTTGTTAAGAGGTTGTACTTCTACTCTCACCCTCTACCTCTGAGCCACACCCCCTCTTTAGTTTCTGAGACAGGTTCTCACCAAGTTACCCAGACTGAGCTTGAACTTGTGATCCTTCTGCCTCAGTCTCTTGAGTAGCTGGGAATATAGGCATGCTCCACCATACCTAGCATGTGCTAAACCTTTTACTTGTTTTTCACTGAATCTTTGCACTAACTCTAGGAGGAGGGAATTATCTCCATTGCTTTGATGAAGTTGAGGCCCTGAAGGGCCATGTGATCATAGTGAGCAGAGCTGGGATTCAAATCTAGGTATGATTCTTTTTGTGTGTGTGTGTGGGTACCGGGGTCAGCAGGCGCCTGTGCTGCTGAGCGATACCACCGGCCCTTTTTTCGTATGTGGGTACCGGGAGTTGAACTCAGGACCTCGCGCTTGCCAGGCAGGCACTTATGCCGCTGAGTCATCTCGCCAGCCCTAGGTATGATTCTTGCCAGCTTTGCGATTGATAGAATTTATGTCTGTTTTTTTTTTTTTTTTTTTTTTCACTCAGCATTATATTATAGATATTTTCCTGTGTTTCTCTCCAGGCTTCCTAATTATTGTTTATAACCGCAGGATAGGATTCCCTGAACCATCATTTGTGTACCATTTTCTCCTTGGGGTATTTGCACTGTATTCAGTCTTTCACTGAACAAATTTGTGCTTAAAGCTGTCCTTCTCCTCTTGTTTCTCCCTCCTCATCCCACATGTTGGGTGACTTTTCAGCCCAAGTTCCTGATTCCCCTCCAGGGAGGGGCTGAAACGTAGCAGAGCAGTCAGAGGAGTCCAGTGGTTCAGAGCTCAGGCCTTGCAGTAGACAAAATTGATTTTGAAAATGGGCTTTCCGGGCTGAGGATGCAGCTCGGTGACAGAGCACTTGCCTAGCATGCACCTGGCCCCGGGTTCATCCCCAACACCACTGAAAAAAAAAGGTCTATGGGCAATTTAGGGAGACCCCGTCACAAAATAAAAAATAAAAAGGGCTTGGGATATAACTCAGTATGAGGGCCCTGGGTTTAATCCCTAGCAACATAAAACAAAACAAAACCATATATTTACCTCCTAGTAATATGACCTTAAGCAGGTTATTTAATCTTTTTTTTTTTTTTATGTGGGTACCGGGAGTCGAACTCAGGACGTTGCACTTGCCAGGCAGGCGCTTGTGCTGCTGAGCCATATCACCGGCCCAGGTTATTTAATCTTTATCTCAGTTTCCTTTTCTATAAAATGGGGCTAATAATGGCATCTCACGGAATATGGAGTGAGGATTACATAAGATGACATATGCGAAGCACTTAGCCCTGGCATATTAAGTATATATCATGGGGTGGGGGATGTAACTTAGTGGTAGAGCACTTGCTTAGCATTCGGAGGCCCTCAGTTTGATCCCCAGCACACACACGCACACACACACACACACGATACATATTAGGCACTTGAAAACTCCATACTTAGAAGTTGGGGTCTGGGGTTGCTGGGTTTGATCCACAGATGTGTCTAATTTGGCCTTTACAGTGTTTATTTTTTAAAAATCAAATTGCCAATGTTAAAAAATTAGCAGTTTTACTTTAAAATGCACATCTCTGGACTTTCTTGAAACACCGGAATGTCCAACAGCGCTGGACCTAAGTCCCCACAGGATGGGACAGGCTGGAGCTGAGCAGCAGCTGCCCCCTTTGAATGTAGCACGTGGTCCAGGTCTTTTGTCTCAGGCTGGGTCACCCAGGAGCAGACCCTGAGACAGCAGAACCCGGCGAAGGAGTCGGATGAAGGGAGAAACAAAGCAAAAGTGCAATTTCAGGAAAAGCCCCTTGGTGCGGCTTTGGAAACTGGAATCGAACCTGCTGGCAGAGGGTCATTGGCTAAGGTCTGCTGAGCTGCTGGTGGTAAAGGAACCCAGCATAGCAGTGTGAGAGTTTGGGGCTGTTGGAAGCAGCACAGTGAAGCTCTTAGCTGGCAGAGGCGAGAGTCTGACAGTGTCTGTTTGCTTCTTTCAATCATTCCTACAGTTGGCACGTGAGTTTGCAGCCCCTGCACCGCATGGTCGTGATTACAGCCGTGTAAGTTGGGGGCTGGGTGGCAGTGGCAGCAGCTTTCCAGTTGGGCGAGGATTGCAGGGAAGAAACGCCTCTTGAGGTAGATAGGAGAGGTTTTCATCCCCCTTTCACAGATAAGAAAACAGAGTCTCCTGGAGATCAAGAGACCTGCCAGGGCTTGGCTGTGATGAGGCAAGGTGAAGAACAGAGCCTTGGCATTCTGTCCCCTTCTGTGTTACCCTAACATTTGTTTCTCTGTTCTTCATCTCATCCCAACCTTTTTCTCCCTGTATGTGGTAATGCCACAACCCACCTTTTCAGGCAGATGTGGATTCAATAATACAGCTCTTGGAGCAGCGTCAGCCCCTCAGTGAGGAACTGGGAGGGTAGGATGTTTGTGGAGGAAATCAGAACCGGTTTGCTACAGACATCGAGGATAGAAGGTGGCTATTTGGCTTGTGGATCCTGGATAGAGACAGTGGCTACATTCCCTCCTTGAACCTCCGAGGTTTGCAGAGGCCACTCAGCTTCTGCCTGGAGGAGTGCAGTGCTGCTAGCGACACAGCTTTGGAGTCCACAGCAGAAGTCGCTGCACATTATTTGTTCACCGTGCAGAGACCCATGTCCCTCAAAAGGGCATTTGCCGAAAACCTCCAGTTCTTAGAATGGCAAGACAGTTTTGAAAGAAAAAAAAGAAAAGAAAAAAACACCCCAGAAACTGTCAGCTCTGCAGCTTATCAATATAAAATGAAGATGAAGATTTATGTGAACAGAACATTTTTAAGGGGAAAGGGGTTTTTAAAAATTCATATACTTTTGCTAATGGAACCACTTCCACATTCCTAATGAAAAATAAAAAAAGGAGGCTCCTAAAACCCTTCCTAGAATAACCAGAGAAGGGAGGAGTTCTGAAATACAAATTTGTGGTATTATCTTTGCATATTAGCAACATTCTTTAAGCTTTCAAATCATCTGTTGTGGCCCCGATCTACTGTTATATCATTTAAGTATCTTTAATTGGTGCCTTTTCTAGCCTGTGTGTGTCTGCACTCCTTGAAGACCTACACAGCCCCTCTTTGAAATCAGGGCTTCTGTGTTCCTCACTCTAGGAACACCTGCTGGCAATAGCTGCCCCTAGAGTTTTACAACCCCAGGGACCTGGAGGTGTAGTTATTCTAAGAGTAATAACCAAGCCCACAAGGTTCTCTAAGGGGAAGTTAGTGGCAGCAATAGGATTTGAATCCAGGTCTGGATGACCCATAACCCATGCTGTCTTGTAGTCCCCAGTTCTGCCTGAAATTAGGCCTTTCTTGCAGTAAAACACTTTGTTAGGAAGGTTCCTTAGAGGTCACACTGTCCCTCTTCAGGATACTTGCAATCTAGCAACGAGGGTAGAGTCATGCTTTATTACACAAACATTGATCAGGTCTTAATCCTTCTTTACAGCTAGGGAAACTGTGAGTCAAAGAGGTCACGTGTCTTGCTTAAGGTCACACAGCTCTGATGTGGCGAGACTTTCATTAGGTGGCTGCTGCAGAAAGCCCTGAGCAGCCCAAGACTTGTGCGGACCACTTATTCCTACATCCAAGGCAGGGAGTTGCAAGGTCACCCGGGGCAGAGGTGCCAAGTGCTTCAAATATCTGTGCTTAGTGCTCCTCAGCCGAGTGCAGATGCTGCAGCAGATTCATCTGGACGGGGGTCTCTGGAGTCCTGGGCCCATGGCATCATGCGCTGCAAAACTCGGGAGCTAATCAGTTTCCCTCTCAGTGGGGAGGGGATCCCTGCTTCAGTTTGCAGACTCAAGAGAGTTCCTGAGACCTGTCCCCAAGTAGTCTCCACTAGAATGGGCTGCTGAGGAGCGCTGTGCTGTGTGGGGTTTTTTGCTTCAGGCTGCATGAGCCAGAGGAAGACCTGGAGGGGCAGAGGGAGGGCTGCTGGGGGGTGCCCTTTGCTCTCAGCGAGCCTTAAGCTGCCGAGGGAGCTTCCTGAATTGTTCCTGCCTGTGTGCTCAGCTAGGATGCAGGGCTCAGGCTGATGGTGCCTCCCTTGCACAATGCTTGGGAAGGTTCTGTGAGAAACAGCCGAGCTACTGTTGGATGTATACAGTGGGTGCTCTGCACACATTCCTTCGTTCCCTCTTCCATCTTTTTCTTTCCTAACTTTGGGCTGGTCAGTGAGTCCTGCAAGACTGTCCTGCTGCTGTCACAGCTGCAGTATCAGCGTTCCTTATCCCCCACTCCAGGCCCCCTAGCAACTCTCGCTGCTTGTGAAGTTCATCAGAGATGTGCGCACTGAGGGTGGGAGAATGCCGGAGCACCCACGTCACATCCGGCAGGGGCAGACTCTGGAGACCATTCTGTATTCTGGCTTTAGAGTCACCCACCCTGGGTGTTAACCCAGTCTCTCCCATATTGCCTGTGTTAAATGACAAGGATATTATTTAAACTCTCTATGCTTTTGATTCCATATTTGCAAAACAGAAGTGAGACTAGTTCTTACCTCCAAGACAGGATTACATGCAGTAGTGCATGACAGCTGGCACTGGTAGGTTTGGATGCTGTTATCTAAAACAAACAGGGCCGGTGAGATGGCTCAGTGGCGTAAGCGCCTGCCTTGCAAGCGCGAGGGCCCGAGTTCGACTCCTGGAACCCACATACGAAAAAGGGGCCGGTGATATCGCTCAGCGGCACGGGTGCCTGTTGGCGCGCGAGGTCCTGAGGTCGACCCACCGGTACCCACAAAAAAAAAAAAAAAGCCAGGCATGGTGGTGCAGGCCTGTAATCCCAGCACTCAGGATGCTGAGGCAGGAGGATCGCTGTGAATTCAAGGCCAGCCTGGGCTATATAGTGAGTTCAAGGCTAGTCTGAACTACATAGCAGAACCCTGTCTCAAAAAACAAACAAACAAACCAACCCCCCACAAAATCCAGCTGGAAAGGACTTTAGACATCAGGTGCCACCTCTCTGTTTGTATAATTAATTGATTCATTGAATTAATAGTAACAATAACTAATAGCAATGGCTAGTTTTTATTGAGCACTTAACATGTGCCAGCCACTGTGCCAAGTAATTTTCCTATATTGTTTAAAAACTTGAAGGTGCTGGGCATGGTGTTGCATGCCTGCAATCCCAGCATTCTGGAGGCTGAGGCAAGAGGATTGCTTCAAGTTCGAGACTGGCCTGGGCTACATAGTGAGTTCAAGGTCAGCCTGAACAATGTAGTGAGACTCTGTCAACCAAACCAAACCAAACAAAAACATGAAGGTACAAGAGGACTATGTCTCCCTTTTACCCTGTATTAGTCAGGGCTCTCCAGAGAAACAGAACAAATAGGACATACAGAGAGAGGTTTATCACAAGGCTCACAATGTGATGGAAGCTAACATGTCCCGGTTTGCTGTCTGCAAGCTGGAAAACCAGGAAAGCTGGTGATGTAGTTCAACTGCAAGCCCAAGGACTAGGAACCAAGGGAACCAATGATGTAGCCCCTGTCCCAGTCTGAAGCCTGAGAATCAGTGCAGAGGTTCAAGGACAGGTTGAAATGGATGTCTCAGCAAAGAGGAGCATGCACTCACTCTTCCTCTGCCTATTCTATTATTTTTATTTATTTATTTTTTATTACTTTTTTGAGACAAAGTCTTGCTGTGTAGTTCAGGCTGGCTTTGAACTCACTGTGATCCTCCTGCCTCAGCCTCCTCATTGCTGGGATTACAGGTGTGTGCCATCTCCTATTCTATTTAGTCTGAGCAGATTAGATGATACCAGCTCACATTGGTGAGAGCATCTTCTTTACTCAGGCTACTTATTCAAATGCTAATGTCATGGGGAAATGTCCTCCCAGACACACCCAGAAGTAACATTTCACCATCTAGGTGGGCATCCCTTAGCCCAATAAAGTTGACTAATAAAATTAATCATCACATGCACCCTAATTCCCACCACAGAAGCAGCCACTGTTACCGGTACTGTGTGTATCTTTTCAGACACACTTTCTCCTCCTTTGATATTTATTTATTTATTGGTGCCTGGGACTGACGTCAGGGTCTTAAACATGCTAGGCAAGCGCCACTGAGCTGCATCCCCAGCTCCCCTTCAACTTTATTTATTTATTTTTAAGACAACAAGTAAACATTCTTATGTATTAACAAACTCAAGCATTAGAGAATGTACAAATACCTTTTGGAGAATAATATTACTCAGTATAAGATTAAGCCATGTAAAAGCTAGGTAAAAATAGAAGACTAAGGACTGGAATAGTCACAGTGAAATTGCATTTTCATACTAGGGAGACAATACGATGTTTACAAATGTGCATCCGGTTTATTTCGCTTGTGAGTATTTTCTCGAGTTGCATCCATTTACCTATAAAAGTTTCTAGTTTATCTTTCTTTATGGCTCCCCTTCAACTTTAAATACGAGGAAACTTGGGCTCACAGAGGCCACCCAGTGAATGGTAATGATAGCTTGTATTCTGTGTGCAGGGCACTGCCCTGGGCACTGTGTAATTTTGAATCCTAGCTACAACCCTGCAGAATAAGATTTATTGTGTAGAATAAGGGATGTAACCCCTATTTGCTTCAGTGGGTTGATTGAGGATTAAATTAGTCCACAGAGAAGGATTTAGATCCTGGCCTATTGTAACTGCCTGGTGACGGTGGTTTTTATGGCATTCTGAAGCTTATGCAATTTGAGGGGCATCTTTGTGATAAATACAAAATTGTGAATCCAATCTTACAATCATAAGTGAATATGTAAAGTGAGAAAAGAGCACCAATGATTGACACATTTTATTTGTTTATTTAGTTGCCTGCAGAGCTGGGGGCTGTGCCTGCACTAGGAGGTTTAGTAAGAACCAGCCGTGCTGGGTGGTGGAGCACACATGTAATCCCAGCACTCAGGAGGCTGAGGCGGGAGGATTGCCATGAGTTCAAGGCCAGTGAGTTTAAGGCCAGCCTGAGCTACATATTGAGACCTTGACTCAAGAAAAACAAAACAAAACAAAAAAACCCAAAAAACCCAGCTGTCCTTGGAGGTGACTGACCACATAGATAGAAACCCACTGACCTCAAACTCAGTGCATCACCAACACAACTCCCACGTGTATGTGTGTGTATGTGTGTGTTTGTGTGTGTGTGTGTGCATTCCAGAATGCCCAGGGCCACCCTGCCATTGCACAGCAGGAGTGCCGGGGGAAACCAGGGTAGAGAGATGCAGCTGTGGCTAAAAAACTTGACTGTGGCCAGTGTTGGAGAAGCCTTAGACTGTGTGAACGTAGTTCCCTCCATCCTTCCCAGTGTGGTGCAAGCCAGGGCCTGCAGCTCTGCAGTGGACCAGGTTAGCTATTGTTAATATCCATGGTTAAAAGCCGTGTCTTTGAGTGAGAGCCA
The DNA here is from genome assembly GCA_028451465.1 of Erethizon dorsatum. NCBI lineage: Eukaryota > Metazoa > Chordata > Mammalia > Rodentia > Erethizontidae > Erethizon > Erethizon dorsatum. Next base: position 68,959,931 of record CM051838.1, read on the forward strand.
TGGAGCCCACTTAGGAGTGGCTGGACTTTCTTGGCTCCCTCTGCCACCCTTAGTTCCTCAGTAGGGACTAGAAACTCCTTGAGGGTCTGGTATGATCCTTCATTGCTCTGTCCTTGGTGTCTCACAGAGTCCTTGCTCAGCACATGACATGCAAGGTATTGGCAGGCTAGCCTTCAGCCCTCAGAGGAAAGGAAACTGAGGCAGGTGAGCTGAGTGCCTTGTCTTGAAGCATACTGAGGGCTTCCAGTAGTCAGAACCAAGGGAGACAGCAGCTGTCTGAGGCTCCTTTCCTTTTCATTGACTGCCCCTCCCCGGGAGCTGATGGGAAGAGGAAGCTTCACCCACTCTAGGTCCCTGAGCTGTCGCCTGAGTTATTCTTTCCAGATCCTTGGGTGGCATTCCTGCAGTCTGCTCCATTGTTCCAGAGACCCCTGTCTTCCTCCCCTAACCACAGTGGGAAGAACAAAGGGAAGCGATAGAATAGCCTGAAAAACAAGTTTGGAGGATGAATGGTCGTGGGCCCTGCAGCCCTGGAATTACTGACATTCCTGCCTGAGAGCCTCCTGAGCAGCACCCCTCTCCCTGCAGCTCCCCTCCATTCCAAGGGGACCGGAAGCAAAGCTGAAGAATCTCAGGACCACCGTGGAGATGAGGTCAGAAGGGCTACGTTTGTCAGTGATCATCTTGTCCCAAGGCAGAAGCCACAGCCCAGGGAATCAGGTGGCTGCAGACCTGCAGAGCAGGCGACAAACCGCCCTGGCTCCCCAGCCTGGGCGCACCTCTACCTGCTTGTCCCCTGCCTGGTGTGGCTTTCCAGCTGAGCTCTGCACCAGCCTCTAGCTTCCACCTGAGGTTGTTTTGCTTAGACCGGCGATGGCGAACTTCTTAGAACTTTCAGTGATACAAACAGCCAGCTTTGGCACTATTTTAGAAGCTGCCCCATGAAGAGCTGGGTGTGGCGACCCATGCCTATAATCCCAACATTCAGAAAGCTGAGGCAGGAGGATTGACTTGACTTTGAGGCCAGCCTGGGCTACATAGTGAGTTCAAGGCCAGCGTGAACTACATAGTGAGACTCTGTCTCAGAAAACAGAACGAGGGCCGGGGAGATAGCCCAGTGGCACAGCACCTGCCTGGCAAGTGCGAGGTCGTGAGTTTGATTCCCAGTACCAAAAACAAAAACAAAAACAAAAAATCTGCCCCATGGGGCCCTTCTGGGCCTGGGGTGCTTCCCTTTCCCTGGGGGGCTCAGGGACAGGCTATGGTGCTCTCATCTCCCCTGCCATTTAACAACACAACTGGGATGTGGCAGCCTCTGCTTCCAGCCCAATTTTCCCTCAAGCCCTGGGATAATATTTATATACAAATGCTGGCTCTGATCTCTACCCAGGAAAACACCAGCTGTTACTGAAAATCCTTTCTGCATGTGATAGGAAGCAGAGTGGTAGGGCCTCACGCAGGCCTCCTTGAGCTTCTCTGGAGGGTGTTAGGAAACAGCAAGTGTGTTTTATTTATGTTTTTCAAAATCATCCCAGAGCTGTGTCCAGGCAACTGAAGGCCTGTCAGAGAGCCGAATGTCTAATTCTATTTTCAAGAGACAAAGGGATTAGGTGTCCCTGGGACTTTAACAAATGCAGTGTTGGTGGTTTTGATTTAGGTTTCTTTGAGGGAAGGCAAGTGCAGAACGGAGGGTGCCAAAGAGCCCGGCTGCCAGTGTGTGAAGACGCCTGGAGACAGGCGCGCATAAGCTGTTGGCAGGGCTGTGAATTAGTGCAGCCTTTTGGAGGGGACTTTGGCAACATCTTTCATAACAGATGAGTCTGACCTTTGATGCAGCACTTCTACGCTTTGGAAACCGTCCTCCAGTAATGGTTGTGCATGTATACAAGGACCTAGGTTCAGAAATGCTCACGGGAGCGCAGCACAGGAAATCACCTCTGAGTCTGTCGGCAGGGGACTGGCTCGGGAGTTACAGTCCATCCAAACAATGGACGGAGCGTGGCCATTAAAGAAAAGAGCCAGGGAGATAGTAACAGTGGCACTGTTTACGGTATACACTATTCCAAGTGCTCTTTGTAGTTTTGGAATATTTGCACATTTATAATGTTAACTCAGTCTTCTTGATAAGCCTTGGTTAATATTAGAATATTTTTTACATGGGAAAAGAGATGTTAAGTTCATCATTAACCACTGCACAGTGCCTGTATCCAAGTGTGGCAAGATGCCTTTGACTTATTGTGAAGCAAAAAATTCACACCATAAGGTATGGTCTTATTTATGTAAAAAGAAATTGTGTGTGTGTATGTGCACATGGGTGTATAACATTTATTTCTGGTCTGGAAGCACACACATCCAGTTAGCAATTCTCTCTAGAGTGGGAGGTGAGATGGGCTATGGAAAGAGGATTTAAAAGTTTTTAGCTAGAAGCTGGGTGTGGTGATGTGTTCCTGTAATCCCAGCACTCTGGGAGGCTGAGACAGGAGGATTACAAATTCAAGCCCAGCATTGGGAATGGGAATTTATTGAGACTCTGTCTCAATAAAAAGGGCTGGGGCCTGGTGTGGTGGCGCATGCCTGTGATCCCAGCACTCAGAGGCTGGAACAGGAGGATCACTGTGAATTAGGGCAGCCTGGGCTATGTAGTGAGTTCAAGGCCCGCCTGCACTACAAAGCAAGACCCTGTCTCAGAAAGGGAGGGGTCTGTAGCTCAATGTCAGGGCGCTGGGTTCATTCCCAGGACCATCACACAAATGTTTTTAGCTTGATACTGTTTTACATTTTCTTCAGACCATCCCCCCGTTTTTTTACTATAGTGCTGGGGATGGAACTTCAGAGCCTTGCACACGTTAGGCAAGCGCTCTGCCACAGAGCTATACCCTCAGCCCTCCACATTTTCTAGAGCAAGTAATTTTAGAAAAAAATAACCTTGAACACATTATCAACAACAACGATGACTACACAAGACAACGATGATGATGACAAGATAAAATTTGGAGCTTAGGGATATAGTTCTCAATTGACTCCATAGTGAGAGATGCGTGGAGCCCCTAAATGGTAGAGAGGGGTTGTGATGAATTACTTGGCAGTGGACAGAGGAGTTTTTTTTTCTGATTGGCCAAAAGGCATCCTGGGGTAATGTTTCCTCTCCTACGCTGCAGTCTGGCCCGCTCCTGGAAGCCTTGGCCAAACAGGAGAAGAGTAATGGGGATTTTCTTGACACACAGCCTCTGCACGTTCCATCTTCACTCCCGCCCCCTGCAAATGCTTAATGCTTTGCACCTCCTGTAAATACTTCAGGCACTTAACTTGGGCCTTTGTTTAAACCTCTCTTCCCGCAGGGTCATCCAGTAAAAATGGACTCAGGAGGCATTCCATTTGTAGGTGCTTTACAATTCACAAATCTTATTCCCTTTCATTGCTACAATCAGCTGGGGATGGGACCTTGCACATTAATGCCTCTTTCCGGAGTTAAATCAGGCAGGGGCTGAAGAGAGGTTAGGGTGAGGAAAATGAGGGCTATCAAAATTTTAATCCCTGTGGCCCGTGGTTTTTTTTTTTTAAGCTAGGGGTTCAACCCAAGGCCTCAGTGTGCCAGGCAAGCACCCGGCTCCGCTCCCCATTCCTGCACCCCAGTGCTCCAGTGTTCATCACACAGAATACAGAAACATAGGGCCGGTAAGATAGCTCAGCGGCGTAAGCGCCTGCCTTGCAAGCGCGAGGGCCCGAGTTCGACTCCCGGATCCCACATACGAAAAAGGGGCCGGTGATATCGCTCAGCGGCACAGGTGCCTGTTGGCGCGCGAGGTCCTGAGGTCGACCCCCCGGTACCCACAAAAAAAAATAATAAATAAAGAAACATAACAGTAACAGCTGTACTTACTGCGTCCATGTGTGCACCCAGTGTGTCCACGTGTTTTCTGTTTCTATTTGTTTATCGTACTAGCGATTGAGCCCAAAGTGCTCTTCCACTGAACTACATCCCTAGCCTTTATTTTTTATTTCGAAACAAGATTTCATTGGGTAGCCCAGTCTGGCCTTGAGCTCATGGTCCTCCTGCCTCAGCCTCCCAAATAGCTGGGATTATAGGCGTGCGCCACCAGGCCCTGCTCATCCATGTGTCTTCTCTTTTCCCTCCCCTCCCCTCCCCCCTCCTCTCCTTTTTTCTTCTCTCCCTCCCTCCCTCCCTTCCTGTCTTTCTTGGAGCAGCACTGTTTATTAGCTGACTAGATAACAAAAATACGTTGGCGGATACCTCAGTTCACCTCTACAGTAAGCCTGTTGGTCTGGTGTTCCGTGTTTCCAGCATCTCCACCTTCCACAAAATGGGTGATGTTTTTCTTCTTGTACCTTGTGGAGAAGATAATTTTTTTTTCCCCCTGTGGGTACCAGGGGTCGACCTCAGGACTTTGTGCACCAGCAGGCTCCCGTGCCGCTGAGCGATATCACCGGCCCTTTTTTTTTTCCGGATGTGGGTTCTGGGAGTCGAACTCAGGACTTCGTGCTTGCCAGGCAGGTGCTTATGCCGCTGAGCTATCTCACTGGCATGGAGAAGATAATTTGAAGAGCCGCAGGAACTTACTTGCCTCTTGGCAGCATTGTCCAATACCTTAGTACAGAGCTCATGAATCACACCCTCCGTGCAGATGATGCCGTATCCACTGAGAGAGAGAGTATCAATGAGTTACCTGTTAAGGCAATTCGCTTCTCATTGATTTTGCTATAATCATGCTTGTAGTTTGGTTCATTTGCTGACTTCAGGGTTGGGTACCCCATGCGGCATATGGTTCCCCAATCCTCAGCGTGTTAACTGAGGTTTTGTTGAGCTTAACAAAGGTATCACTGAAGATCTGATGGCTGCAGAAGAGCTGCCACACCTGCGGATCTTTGGGCTCACACCATCGATACCCCATCCTGACCACAAACGCCAGACTGGGTTCTGAGGGTTCATAGGAGTTTCTTGCCATCCTATGTGTTTGGATCTCAGTTCTATACATTTGCCTGTGCTTCTTGTGATGGTGCCTGGCTTTTTCATGGAGGAGCTTTCGAAGCATCTTTTGGATACACTTCTTTCTCAGGTGCTGTACCTTGAGCTCTGTGGAGTTTCTTTTCTTTTCTTTTCTTTTTTTTTTTTTTTTTTGTTAAGACAGGGTCTCGCCATACAGGCCAAGCTGGTTTTGAACTCACTTTGTAGCCTGGGCTGGGCTTGAACTCACAGCGCTCCTCCTGACTTGGCCTCCTGAGTGCTGGGATTACAGGTGTGTGCCACCACGCCTGGCTGTTTTTTCTTAAGGAATCTTTTTCTTCTCTCTGGCACCCTCCATAGTTCCAGGTGAAAAAGAGGTCCCACGTGTTTTCTTGTTTTTATTCTCAGGGCAAGTTTAGGGGATAATTTTTTTTTTTTTTTTTTTTTAAATCGCCAATTATCGGGGCTGGGGATGTGGCTCAGTGGTAGAGCTCTTGCCTTCCTTCCATGTACAAGGCCTCAGGTTCAATCCTCAGCACCCCCCCCCAAAATCTTCAGTTATCTTCGTAAGGAAGCTGAGGCCTAGGGTAGCTCCAACAAGTCCTCAACATTACACTTGTGGGAAGTGGTAGGTGGATTTCTCACCCAGATCTGTCCAGCTGTCTGTAAAGTCCAAGTGCTGAGCCTCTCCACAGAGGGAATAACTGAAAAAGGGAAACATATATATATCACTCATACACCTTCCTGACATAATGGTAGAAATGTCTTATGTATCTAAACAAAACAAAAATTAAAAAAAAAAAAAACCAATTTGGTTATCAGAGGATAAGTCAAACACCTGCCTCTGGTTTTCTCAGCTTCCCTGGTGTCATCGTCGGAGCCCTCTGGCTTGTTTCTTGTCATCAGTTAGATGACTGCACACTATGATGGGAGAAATTCCTAGAGGAGGCGTGGTTCTTCCAGGACTGAGGACATTCTTTTTTTTTTTTTTTTTTTGTGGGTACCGGGGGGGTTGACCTCAGGACCTCGCGCGCCAGCAGGCGCCCGTGCCGCTGAGCGATATCACCGGCCCCTTTTCCGTATGTGGGTTCCGGGAGTCGAACTCGGGCTCTTGCGCTTGCAAGGCAGGCGCTTAAGCCGCTGAGCCATCTCACCGGCCCCAATTCTTATGGTCTGTAATACACATTGCTAAACTGCTTCCCCAGAGAGTAGCAGTTTTGGGACTGTCATTTGCATCTCATCCTTCCTGGCATTGCTTAGGGTTAAACAATGAAAATGAATGGGGCTGGGGTGTAGCTCAGGGGGATACAGAGTGCTTGTCTGGAGGCCCTGTGTTCTATTACTAGGATCCCAATAAACAAAGACAAAAATACACCAAACTATTCCTAGTGAGTTGTTTGGAGAAGTGGGATGGGGCTTTTGGGAGGAAGGATGTTCATTTTCCACTTTATTTAATGTGGTACTATTAAAAATATTTTACTCTAGGCACATATTACTTTTGTAATATACATGCTTAAATAATTTTTTGGTTTTGTTTTGTTTTTATTTTAAAGAGAAGAAAAAACAAAACAAATCAAATTGTTTTGTTTTTGCAGTGCTGGAGATCAAACCCAGGGCCTCATACATGCTATGCAAGCACCATATCACATTTTGGGACTGGGGATTGAACCTAGGCCCTTCCTTCTGGGCTACAGCCCAGCCCTTTATTTATCTTTATTTTTTAAGTAATTTTGGGCCAGTGAGATGGCTCAGCGGCATAAGCGCCTGCCTGGCAAGCACGAAGTCCTGAGTTTGACTCCCAGAACCCACATAAAGGAAAAAAGGGGCTGGTGATATCACTCAGCAGCACGAGCCCCTGCTTGCAGGGTCAGAGTCCTGAGGTCGACTCCTGGTACCCACAAAAAAAAAAAAAAAGAAATTTTGAGCTGGGCTGGGTGGCACATGCTTGTAATCCCAGCACTAGGGAGGCTGAGGCAGGAAGATCGCCACAAGTTTGAGGTCAGCCTGGGCTACATAGTGAGTTCAAGGCCAGCCTGGTGCATAGCGAGACCCTGCCTCAAAAAAAAAAAAATTTTTTTTTTTTTGATATGGGCTCTTGCTAAGTCACTAAGTAGCCAAGGCTTGGCTCAAACTTGGGATTCTCCTGACTCAGCTTCCCAGAGTGCTGGAAATACAGGCATGAGCCACCATGATAGGTATTATATATTTTAAACTTTTTAGTTTGAAATAATTTGTCCTTCAGAAAAGTTAACAAACATAATACAAAGAATTTCCTTTGTATACCCTTTATAATATATTTTTTGAAAGATGAAAATAATTAAGCAAGCTGGGGATGTAGCTCATTGATAGGGTACTTGTGTGGCATGTGCAAAGTCCTGGGTTCCAGCTTCAGCATCTCCGCAAAAAGGTAATTAAAAGAAATGTCCCCCGATGTCAGTGTTTAGCATCACCAGCAATCCTGTAAGTTAGGGCTTTTTGTTTGTTTGTTTGTTTGTGAGACAGGGTCTCACTAGCCCAGGCTGCCTCGAACTCACGCTAATCCTGCTTCAGCCTCCTGTGTGCTGGGGTTATAGGCATGTGCCAGCAGCCCCAGCTATGGGCTTATTGATAGGTAGGCAAGGGCTGCACATCATCTTGGGGAAATGCTTAGTACAAATGCGAACTCTTAGGCCCGAACAGGACCTATTATGTCAGAATGTTTGCGGGTGAGCCTGAAAATCTGTATTTTAACACCGTACCACTGTGATTCTGAGACTCCTTCAGGCTGAGAACCTCTGTCAAATAGGTTCCTCGTTTCTTGGTTTTCTTCCCTCTTTCTTTGAAAGCCCTCCGGTGTGCAGGGTTTGGAGAAGTGAGTGAAATCTGAGCGTCCGTGTTGCAGTTGTCATACTTGGTGCTGCTGCTGCTGCAGCCCAGCTGGCGGGGTGTGATTGGATTTCTCTGGAGCCTGCCCTCTCCCTCAGAGGAGACCCTGCAAACGCCAAGCCCAGCGAGGCCAGGCACAGTTGGTGTGGACAGTGCAGAGCCTCCCTGCCCCTGCCCTCCTCCCAGCAGGTCCAGGGACTGGGGCAAGGTGGGAGGTGGCCTCCCTGTCTCCCTCCTGGATCCCTCACAGGGAGAGCCAGGAGGCCCTGAGATGAGGCGCAGCCAGATTCTGGCTCTGGGTCCTCCTGCTGTTGCTTCGTTGGATGCTGATGCTTTTCCATGGGCAGTGTGTTTCCCATGGTCTTTCCACGAGTGTGTGATGGCGCAGTGGCCATTTGCCAGGCCCTGTTGGTCATCTCGGTGGGGTAACTGGGGTGCAGTCCTTCGCTTGCTCCCTCACCTTCTGCCTCCATGCCACCCTCAGGTGTTCTTTCCAAATGCATATCTGGCCATGTCACTGAGTGACTCTGCTTAGTGACTTAAAAACTATGCAAAAGCGATGGCGGTAAATGAGACCCAAAGCATAGCAGAGAGCCAGACTGTGAAGAGCTTTGGATTCAGATGAAGAATATGACTTTTAATTCTTTCTTTCTTTCTTGTCTTTTTTTTTTTTTTTTTTTTGTAAGAGTAGGAAGAATTTATTGAGAGAAAGAAAGCTTCTCTCTGAGAGGACAGAAGGGGGCCCAGAAAGTGGGTTGCCCACCAACCCCGCTTCTCAAGGGTGTTTACTGAGCCACAAGGTGAGGTGGGCTTAAGGTGGGACAGAACTATAATCAATCAATAAGATTACAAGTACGGTCACTTAGATAATATTGATCCAGTGGCAAGTTATAGGATGGGTGTGAGGTGGGACAAAACTATGGTCAACCAATAAGTATACAAGAAGTGTAGTCGCTAGGGCAATATTGATCAAATGGGGATCAAATGGGGAAGCATGTGACATAGCAAGCACACATGGGCAGACAAGGACTTTCCAGGAAGGGGTGGGTTAAGGAGGTTTGGTCCTCAGCCCCAAGGTGATTGATGCCTATTTAGAATATCAATCACTGGGGCCGGTGAGATGGCTCAGCGGCTTAAGCGCCTGCCTGGCAAGCGCGAGGGCCCGAGTTCGACTCCCGGATCCCACATACAAAAGAGGGGCCGGTGATATCGCTCAGCGGCACGGGCTCCTGCTGGCACACGAGGTCCTGAGGTCGACCCCCCGGTACCCACAAAAAAAAAAAAAAAAATATCAATCACTGCTGTTCATCCCTGGGGGAAGTATATGGGTGAGTAGTTCTTCTTGAAGCCTGGCCTTCAGTGAATACGCCTCCAGCCAGAGTTGTCTTCTGCATTGACCTCTCGAGGGCTCAGAAGTCTGTCTGTCTGTCTTTTTCTTTCTTTTGAGATAGGTTCTAGTGGTGATCCTCCTGCCTCAGCCTCCCAAGTGGTGGGATTATAGTACAAAGGGTGGAGGGATAGTTGCTAGTAGCTCCGCCAAATAAAGCTGCTGTCCTCATGTGGGTGTGGCTGAAGTGTAAAAGAAAATGACAGCCTAAATCAAGCAGATATGAGTCCAGATGTCCTCTTTCCCCTCATTAGCTATGGCTAATCAATGAGCAGCTTAATCATTGTTAGAACTCTCAGGTTTTTTGTTTTTTGTGGTGTTGGGGATTATTCCAGGGCCTTGCACATGCTCAGTGAGTGCTCTACCATTGAGCTATACTCTTAGCCCCATAGAAAAAACATTTTTTTCCTATAGAAAATTATATACAACATACAAAGTGCTCAATGAGGCCAGGTGTAGAGGGGCATGCCTGTAATCCCAGCATTCTTGGAGGCTGAGGCAGGATCTTGAGTTCAAGCCCAGCTTGGGCAATTTAGGGACTTAGTGAGATGCTGCCTCAAAATTAAAAAAATAAAAAAGGGCTCAAGATGTAGCTCAGTATGAAGGCCTTGGATTAAATCCCTAGTACTACACCAAAAAAAAAAAAAAAAGTGCTGAATGAGTGTAGCTATTTCTCCCTCCCTCTCTCTCCTTTTTAAAGGAAAGCTTCTGGTTGTAAGAAACTTATTGAACCACAAGATTCACCACTTTACTCCTCTGAAACCAGCCAGCAGAGAGGTATGAGGAAACCATACCAGAAATCCCACCTCCGGCTGGCTTTGCTGCTTTCCAAAATACCAGCCCATCCTGAAACTTCGGCGATGGGGGCAGAATGGAGGCTACAGTGGTGTGGAACCTGTCATCTCCAGGACCTGTATTTTTACTGCTAAAAGCATGACAGTCGCTGGCAACCAGGGTGGTTAGTCACCCTAGCATGGTGACACTGAGTAACAGCATCTGGTAAAGTCTTCAAGGGAGAAAGAGCAAGGCTCTACCATTGAGAAGGGTTTACTCTTCCTTTGCTTGGCAAATCCACTTGGAAGTGCATTTCACCTGCAACTCAGGGAGTGAATCTGACCCACCTGGCATAGGGCGAGGTGGGGGAGTTAATTATGAGCCTCGTGGGACCTGCAGGTACGAACACTTCACTGTCTTCCAGTGTCCTGGGGTGTGAGTGATGGAGCTTGCCTGCCTTGGGGTGCAGTGAGCTGGAGTCGGCCCTTGGGATCCTGGTCCATTTTCTGCCCAACAAGCCTTCTTCCCGGCTTGGCAGGAGGAAGTCAGACCAACCTCAGGAGATGGGGGTGGTTTTGGCATCTGCCCCAGGTGACTTCCCATCCTGTCTGACAGCCGAGACTGCAGGTGGGGTGGGTGGGGGTTGGGGGTCGGGGGTCGTCAGTAGCTGGTGCTTCCTCTTCCAGCTCTTTCAAAGCATTTTAAATTGGATTGGCATTTCAGCAAACACTTGAAGCTCTGCTCTCCTAGGAGAGGCTCTGCGGCTGAGGAAGAGGCTTCATCTGTTTACCTTTCTTTTGTGTGGAAGCTACTTGGGCTGTTGCCGTGACCAACCCCCTTCCCCAGGGCCTCCGTCTCCCTTGGGCTTCCAGCGGCTGAATTCCCCAGCCCCTGTGGCTTTCTGGGGTAGCTGAGCCTTCTCTAGGAGGCTGCTCAGAACACAAGGGCTCTGGAAGCTGGCACCGCCCTGTGGGACTTCAGCTGCCTCCAGGGGCAGCCAGCTCAAGTGGCTTCCTTCCTCCTGGGGGTAGAGAAAGCTGGGAAGATGGGGCAAAATCAGATTTGGGTATCGCCGTCACCCATCCCTCCCCCCTCATGCTGGGGATGGAAGCCAGGGCCTCGCGAATGTTAGGCGGGCGCTCTACCACTGAGCGACATCCACAGCCCTCTGCTTGGTTTGAAGTAACCCCAAGCTGGCTATCAGCCCCTCCAGGGCTCCTCTTCTGCCCCCCTTCTTTCTTTCTTTCTTTTTTTTTTTTGTGAGACAGGGTGTCGCTGTGTAGGTCAGGCTGGCCTTGAACTCACTATGTAGTCGAGGCTGGCCTTGAACTCAAGGCGATCCTCCCACCTCAGCCTCCTGAGTGCTGTGATGACAGGAATGCATCACCAGGCCCGGCCCCCTTTTATTCTTATTTCTTTTGTAGTGGTCAGGGGTCAAACCCAGGGCCTCCTGCATGCAAAGGAAGTGCTACTCCTGAGCTACATCCCCATCCCTTCTCTTTTAAATGAAGCCCTTGCTAGGGCCCAGGTAAAGAGAGGGAGGGTAAGGGGACATAGGAAAAAGACTGGGGCTGGGTGTCATGGAGCTGTGGAGGGGAGAAGGGCAAATACTTGAGAAAGACTTCCACGCTTTATTCTGTACATTAGTGTGTTAGATACATCAATGAAGAGTACATGTTAAAGCTGAGAGTTATCTCTGAGGTCAGTACCATCACTGCTAATTGAAGCCAGGGTCAGGCCTTGGAAGATTCAGGGATGACTTCCTAGAGGTGGCAGGTAAACCAAGACCAAAAGACAAGTGAAGGTAGCTAGATTGGTCCATTCAATAAATACTTGTCGAGTGTCTGCGGTGTGCAAAGTCCTGTTCTAGAAGCTAGGGATCGAGTAGAACATAAACATATTCAGATTCTGCCCTTGTGGAACTTACAGTCCAGGGGAAGGAAACAGATGAACAGAAATATCAGAATGCCAGGTGCTATTAAAGGAGAATTGTTCTGACTCTTGTTAACATGGTAAGGAAGACTTTATTCGAGACCGTTGCGATAGGAGTCCACTCTGTTGTCATCAGGGAGAGAGAAGGAGCTCATCTTTGAATGGAGCGAAGCCCTGGCTGGGGATTTATAATTAGCAGAGCGAGTGAGGGGCTCAGGGGCTGGAAAGTTACTAAGAGGAGACAGCAAGGGCAAAGGGATTCTTGCTCAACTATTCTTACCGGGATTCTGCAGAAGACAAACCAAAGATAAATACAAAAGATAGAGGATGAGGAACTGAGTTAGAAACCGGGAGTGTGGGATGACTTGGTGGGACTCTTTGAGGGAGGCAGGCAAGGAGGATTCAGGATTCAGCCTGTCTAAAGTTTGGTCAGGAATTGAGTCTGTGGATACTGTGAAGAAAATGAAGCTGCTTAGGATAATCAGGCTGTGGTAAGGTGAGGTGCTTATTTTATTTTTTTTGCCATGCTGAAGATCGAACACACTGGGGTACTTTTTAATAGCGTTGGCAAGATCTTTTGGGGCATAAATGAGGGCTGGGCTTTGAGACTCTGGAGGTGGGTGATCCAGATGGAAGGAAAGCCCTGTTTGAGAAGGAGGAGGTAGATGGAAGTAGAAGTTGGGAGAAAAGGTGTGAGGAGGGTAGGTGAGGATTGGTCATGTAGGATGGGATAAGGCGGGGTGAGGGAAGGACAGTTTGGACCTAGGGTAAGAACGTGCTTTACCCATTTGGAGGACCACGAGGGGTTCTGTGTGGCGGGGACATATGCCAGGGAGCCTGGTGGGGCAGCAGGGGCTGGGGATGGCTGGGAGCAAAGGAGAGGGAGATTACAAGCCAAAGAGGGAGGGCCAGGGCACGCAGGTCCTCTTCTGTCTTTTCAGTCAGAGTTTCTCAATCATTTTAATGAGAGCCTCAGTCCTTGCGTAAAAATCAAGCAATAAAGGGAGGAATGCTTCTCTATTTAACTTGAAGGAGAACTACAGAAGATGGAAAAAGAGGGTGGGTTGAAATAAAGTTGGAGCTGGCCTTGCTTGGCTGGTTGCCCTTCCTATAAATACCACCATCCCAGCCCTGGAAACGGAGCTACTGGGAAATGTCCTTCCTGTTCGCATGTCCAGGAGTCGCTGCCTGTGCACATCTGCATGCACAGGGCCTGGAAGCGAGGGGAGGGAGCGCAGTTCCAGAAGGTGGTGTTCTGAGCCCCTGCCTGTACCCTTGGGGTGGCCTCACTTCCTCTTGGGGCCCACACAACCTTCTGGTGGGTCTTTAGCTAAGAAATCTGCAAAAGTCATTGGCCAGCCTGAAGAGAACTAATCCTTTGTGCCGGAAGGGTTGGTGGTGTGGAGGGGAGGCGAGCTCCTTGCCAGAGCTGGGATGGTCCTCCCTGGCGGTGGTGGTGGCGAGCCTGCTATAGTGGGCTTTTCTGGGGGGAGGAGAAGGGGAAATGGGTTGAGGGGCTGGTGTAATTTGGCAACATGTGAGTTAAAAAGCAGATGAGAATCCACGGAGTAACCAGACATTCTTCTTTGCATGCATGATCCTGCTGAATGTTGGAAGAGGAAGGAATATTTTTCTTGCTTTTTAGACGTGACATCCTGTGAGGGGAAGATTTGGAACAGATGGGGGCTGGGGGAGCCTCCGTGCGTTTGCACGTTTCACCACTACTTCCTCTTTCCAAACCAGAAATCCCCCAAACCCCCAGTGAAATTAACTTAAAAAAAAAAAGTCCTGTGGAGTAGGAAAGTAAGGTATGAAGTGTTCAGGGAGAAAAATCCCTAAGATTCTAGGATCAGCTTTTCATCGCAAAGTCTTCCTTTAGATCCAGAGATAGATAACTAGCTCTGAATTTCATCCTAGATTTAATGCTGCTCCAGTGACACTTGCATTAATGAGGGGGAAATAAAAGGTCCCCAAACAGATGGAGCCAGAGGTGCTGTGAGTGGTGAAAGGTGAGACATGTTTCTGAAATCCTTGGTGCACAATGTGGAGAAGACAAAATTTAGAAAGTCTCCTGGGAACATGCAAGAGTGTGCATGGTTTTGCTTCCTACTTCAGTTCTGTCAGCGTGGGTGCAGGAGAGAAGGCCATAAAAGTGGTGGAAGGGACCGCGATTCGCTTGGTTGACTGCAGCCCTGTCCCCCCGTGGAGCCATCGCTATGGTGGAGCTGTGGGCAGCTGGGCCATGGTGTGATGTCAGCCCTCAAATACTAGCAGGTTGGCTCTGTTGATGAAGGTCCAGAGCCTCGGCCTCCTCCTGAACCTGCAGGGGGGCTCTGTGAGTGGAGGTGTCTGGGCAGAACTAGCGGGCAAGTCCTGCCTGATGGCCTGCTGCTATTCTGTTTCCCAAAGAGAATTCAGGCTGACTGCGTTTGATAAGGAAAGGGCAGGAAGTAAAGGACAGGTTCTGTTTTCCTTCTAATTGTCTTTCTTTCCTTTTCTGTGAGAGCCTGGGTCAGAGTTTTGCACTGCTTTCTTGGAAGGGGATTTTAAGTTCTGGGGTCTGGTTGTGGAGATGGATACCAGAATCTCTGGCTCTTCTTGGCTGCACACACCCCCAGCTCTGGGTCGCTGTTTCTGAGGGTCCCCTGCAGAGGTGGTACAAGGGGCCATCGCAGCGCACCCAATTGGGAAAGAGAAGAAAGGCACCAGGAGGCTGCATGCTCAGGATCCCCAGATGAGATGCATAGAGGTACATCAGAGAACAAACTCTAACATTCCCTTCCTCATCCCAGAGATATGTATTTCTGCAAGAAAGATGTAGTTTAAAAATTGCTTGAGGGGCTGGTGAGATAGCTCAGCGGCATAAGTGCCTGCCTGGCAAGCGTGAGGTCCTGAGTTCAACTCCTGGTACCTGTGTTAAAAAAAATTGCTTGATGGGCCGGTGAGATGGCTTAGCGGTTTAAGCGCCTGCCTTGCAAGCGCGATGGCCCGAGTTTGACTCCCGGAACCCACATACAAAAAAGGGGCCGGTGATATCGCTCAGTGGCACGGGCGCCTGCTGACGCGCGAGGTCCTGAGGTCGACCCCCCGGTACCCACAAAAAAAAAAAAAAAAAAAAAAAAAAAAAAATTGCTTGATAGAGTAATGGAGCTTCCATGCCTAGCCAGGCTGGGGTCTCCCAGGTTGGCCCTTTACTGTCAGCTTGTAGAACTACAGTATAACTTGATACCGTATGATGGGAGCACTCAGTTCTTTCTCTCCGTTGGTAGAAGTCCACAGGCGTGTTGTCTAACGATTGGAAAGGGTGCTGGAAAAGCAGCAGACGTATGCTTGAGTCCTGTTGTGTCCCGGGCCCTGCAGTTTATCTGAGAATGAAATATAGGTCCTCTCCCATAGTGCCCAAGTGTGCATTTCCCTTGTAGCAGCATCACCAGGGTCAGGCAAGAAGATAAACAACAGACATGAGGTTGGGGGTATAGGTCAGCAGTAGAGCTCTTGCCTAGCATGTGTCAGGCCAGGCTTTGAGTTCAATGCCCAGCTTAGGAAAGTACGACACCACCAAGACATAATTAGTTCAGCAAATATTAATTGAGCACCTGCTGTTTGCTAGTCCCCATGGATAGGGGGAGCATGGACAGACAATCCCACCCTCCTGGACCTGCAGCAGGTGTGGTGGATAGATATACAAACAGGCTTTGGAGATACATGCCGAGACACAGGACACAGAACTGCTGGGGTCAACTCTTTAGTGGGGACTTGGGGACCTAGGAAGACCTTCCCAGAGAAAGTGATGTTGAAGTTAGCCCTTTAATTAGAAGAGCTAATACTGAATGTTTACTCTTATTCAGCCCTGCGGCCTTTGGTCCTGGCAGTTATCGGTACCATATTTTACTAAGAAAACTGCTTGGTATAAGCTGGGCGTGATGGCACATGCCTGCCATCTCAGTAGTCTGGGAAGCGGAGGCAAGAGGATTGCAGTTTTTTTTGTTTGTTTGTTTGTTTTGTTTTGTTTTTTTTGAGGCAGGGTCTTGCAGTATATTCTAGGCTGGCCTTGAACTCATTATGTAGTCCAGGCTGGCTTCCAACTTGCGGCAGTCCTCCTGCCTCAGTCTCCCAAGTGCTTGGATCACAGCTGTGTGCCACCACACCCAGCACAGAATTGTAATTTTGAGCCCAGCCTGGGCAATTTAGCAACTTAGGGAGACCCTGTCGCATAAAATGCTAAAGGGATGGTGGTGGTGTTGGTGGTGTTGGTGGTGTTTCAATACGGAAGATGAGCATGTCAACTGCTGGTGAGAAATAGAGTCTGGTAGACCAGAAGCTGAAATTGCAGAGAAGAGGTGGGTAGTGGTGCAAGGACCCAGCTGAAGAGGGGACACCCACCGGGACAGATGGGGAGAGAGTTTGTGGGATTGGAAGTCACACAGCCTCCCTTTGGATGGTTTGTTTGCTCTAAAGTAGCTGGAAGAGAGTGGTAGATGTTTAGGAAAACAGAATTTGCATGGTCTCCTATAAAATGGAGAGCTGAGAGTGGAGCAGGCTGCAGTTGCAGTTGCCCACGTGCTACCTGAGCAGTGGGACAGGCCCTATGCATGGAAGAGCTTCATGCTTTGTTTCTTGTGCTGCTGTGGCTGTCTTGAAATTCTTAGTAATTTTTTTTTTTTTTTTTTTTTGCCTTTTTGAGACAGGGTCTCGCTATGCAGTTCAGGTTGGCCTTGAGCTCACTTTGTAGCCCAGGCTGGTCTTGAACTTGCAACGATCCTCCTGCCTCAGCCTTCCAAGTGCTGGGATTATAGGCACTTGCCACCATGCCTGGCAGTAATTGTTGAATGATTATTATTATTATTATTGTTACTGTTATTTTCATACTGGGGGTTGAATCCAGGGCCTTGGCACTGAGCTACACTCTCAGTCCATTTTAATTTTTTTTTAATTTTGAGACAGGGTCTCACTCAGTTGCTGAGTTGCCCAGGCTGGGTTTAAACTTGCATTCTTCCTGTCTCAGCCTCCCAGAGTGCTGAAATTACAGGCATGTGTACCTCACTGTGATTATTTTTATCTTTTTAGCGCAAGTATACCCCGTGCAGTATTAGGGACATACTTAGATTAAGTTACTCATTGCTTATGTAAATTTCAGATTTAAGTAGTATCCTGTATTTTATCTGGCAACCCTAGCTGGGTCGGCAAATTACACAGCTGGTGCTGCTGGGAGACCGCAGGACTGCAAGGCAGTGCCCCAGGCCCAAGGAGGTTTCTTTCATGAAACATCGAAGAGTGGGGAGGTAGTTGCAGTGGAGATGGGATCTGTTATGGCTCTAACTTGTAAGGCTCTGGGGTGGTCCCCAGAGGGACCCAGCAGCCTGAATGTCAGTGTGAAAAGGCAGATGGCTGGGGACATCTGGGTGGCCCCAGTTAGCTCGCTTGGGTGGGACCCCAAGCCCTTTGCTTGGTGTGTGAGGTCCTGCCCTCTCCTTGTTCCTTTAGGCCTGGGAGCCTCTACTCAGGTGGTTCCCTCTGCCTAGAGTGTTCTCTTGGTATCTCCAGGTACCTACATAGCCCTGAGGCTTTCTTGGGTCACTTTATTATGAATGCACCATTCCCCTCCCCACCTCCAGCCTGCTGTGTTGTCCTCATGTCACTTCTTACCTTCTGACATATATGTTTAATTTCCGTCTCTCAGCATTCAAGTGAGAGAGCTGTGAGAATGAGGACTTGTCTTTCTCACTGAGGTCACCCCTGCCTAGGCATACAGGAGAAACCAAGATATGTATTTAACTGATACCTGAAATGATGGTCTGTGTAGGGTTATCCTTATGCATATCTTAGATCAATCTTTTATAGGTGAATTTTATTTTTATTTTATTTTATTTTTTGAAACAGGGTCTTGCTATGTAGTTCAGGCTGGCCTTGAACTTGAAATGATCCTTCTCAGCCTCAAGTGCTGGGATTACAGGTGTGCACCACCACTCCTGGCTATAGGTGAACTTTTAAAATCCTGGTATATATATATCACTGCTGCTTGGCAATAAAGGAACAAACTACGGTTGGATGCACCAACATAGATGCGTCTCTAGTATACTCTGACATGCCTGTGTCAAAAGAGTACACACTGAATGCCTTTATTTATTTATTTATTTATTTTTTGTGGGTACCAGGGGGTTGAACTCAGGACCTCGCGCACCAGCAGGCGCCCGTGCCACTGAGTGATATCACCGGCCCTTTTTTTCGTATGTGGTTACCAGGAGTCGAACTCAGGACCTCGCGCTTGCCAGGCAGGCGCTTATGCCGCTGAGCCATCTCACTGGCCCATGAATGCCTTTATGATAGTCTGGAAAAGACACAGCTAGAAGGACACAGCATACAGCTGTGGTTTCAGGAGCTGGGAAGGGGAGGTGATGACAAAGGACACAAAGGAATTTTTTTTGAAGGGTTGGAAAGGTCTATATCTTGACTTTGGTGGTGGGTTAGTATGTATTTACTAAAATTCATAGAATTCTTTATTAAAAGGGATGAGATTCATTGTATGTAAATTATACCACAATAAACTTGATTAAAAAATTCCATTCTCACCTAGATTTTTGTAGCAATATTTGGGTATATCTTGTGAATGTTAGCTAGTAAGTCACTTTGCCTGAGTGCCAAAGTGACGGAGCCTGATAGTGGTCATGCTTACCATTGCCAATGGATGCCTGTGCCAAAAATCTGATTTGTTCTTAAACAGGGAGAGATTTGTTTAGGTGGAAATCTGTTGTTCTTTTTCTTTCCTGGTCTCCCACTCCTTTGGGAAGAGAATAGGTCTTCCTGTCAGCTGGGCGGGGCTGGCTTGTGCCGTAAGTCCCTAGGAGCTGGCAAGTGACTGGAGCCAGCGGAGTCCTTGCTAGCCCTTTTCTACCAGAGCTCTTGGGGAAAGATGGCCTGTTTTTGTGGACTTGGTAGCGTGTGTATGTGAGGCACTTGGTGAATGCCTGCTTAGTAAATGGAGAAAGGACAGATAGAGCTCTGACGTGTCCATCTCTAAGATCCAGCTGCACCTGAAGCTGGCCTTGCACTCTGGACTCCCAGGTGACTCAAGCTATTGAATTCTGTTTTTACATGGGTTGGCTTGCATTTCTGTCATTTACAGCAGAGCAAGTTCTGACCTATACGATTTTGATTGAAAAATTAGATCTTCTTGATCCAGGAGATGACGGATGGTAGAAGATTCAGCAGCTGAATTAATGAGCCAGGAGAGGAGCTGCTGCTAGTTTCCCTTGAATCTGCTGATTATGGAAGAGGGGCAGATGTTTGGATGGGATGAACGCAAAGGCTGAAGAGTGGTCCAATGGGCCAAGTGGGGCTGGAAATGTCCTGGTCCCAGTCCCCTTCCACCCAGGGGTCCCTGGCCATGGTCGAGGAAGGCCTGGAGTCAGCAGGCAGCTAGAGTGCACTTCAGGTCAGCTCTGGGCCCCTGCCCTGAGTCAGTGTGAGATTTCCTGAGCCTCACTTTCTCTTTCATAAAGCCTGAGCGCTAAAGGCTGCCTGTCCACCTCGGGGTTTGTTCGAGGCTCACAGGAGCTGACACATCCCTGAAATCGTGACGGACACTCTCAGCACTCTCTGGCTCTCAGGTGATTCATCTCTCGCTTATTTGAGGGCTGCACTAGACAAGGGATAGAAAGACACTCAGGAGATGGCAGGGACTTGGGCAGTGAGCTGATCTTCTTAGATCCGAAGCAGGCAAGAGGAAGCCTATGACGTGTGGTTCGCAGGCCGCGCGTTCCTTGGGGCCGGTGATGGTGTGAAGGTTCTCTGAACAGCCGCTGGGCTGAACAGTTTCTGGCCTGGGGCTGGTGCCTGGCTGGAGTTGTTAGTGCCTTTTCCTTACTCAAAAGACAGAAACTTTTTTCCTCTGTTCCTTTTAAAAAGTAATATAGAGTTTTCCTGAATGCCAAAGAGCCATGTATCTGTTTAAGAATTTTGAAAATACAGAATAATACATAGAAGGAAAAAAAAAAGAGCTCCCCTATTTTATGACCCTCCAACTTCTGGAAGTAACACTGGTAGGTAATGTTTTTGTGTATCTCCTTCCAGTATTTATTTCATTGTACCTATGAATATTTTATATATATGGAGGTGGCTTATAAGGAAAATTTGATTTTGCTGTGTATATAGCTTCAGAATCTGTTTTCCACTTAATACTTAATACAGTAAGGCATTTTTGTATATCTTTACTTTTCATGCAGCCTGATTTTTCAGTTATACATAACAGTTTTAACTGTTCTGCTATATGTAGTACATCCCTTTTATTTGATAGACAACTGTTTCTAATTCTTCAGGATTATAAAATAACATTGTGGTTCATTCCTTAAAGTTACATCTTTGTGCATATCCTTGAATAGTTTTGTAGGACAGAGCTTGAAATGTGGAATTACTGGGTCAGATGGGATGCCTATTTAATCATTTTTTTTTATTCATCTGGCCAAATTGGCCCAGGAGAAGTAATGCTAATTTTCCTCCTGCTAGTGGTACCTGAAGGTGCTCGAGGGTTTTCTCAGCACATACACATAAATCCAGAAACATGCAGTATCTCAGTAGCTAAACATGTTTTAGAGTAGTTTGGCCATTACCTTTGTTTGGTGGATGGATTATCAGTAGCCCAGGCAGGAGGAGTAAATTGCCCAACCCCACAGAGCTGGTTATAGGTGGAGCTGTGGCTTTGAGCCCAGGTGTGTGTGTGTGGGGGGGGTGTTGCACACAGGCACGCCACTTGTCATTTGCTGGGAGTTCTCTGCTCCTGTCTCAGGCTTCCTTTGAACACTCCCTGAGGCAGTCTGGGCCCTGGTGATGAGCTGCCACTCACTAGAAAGCAAAATCTGTTTGAGAGCCATGTTACAGGTTTTTCTGGAACTTCCAGTTTTGCAGAATCCACCTGCTTCCCTTGCCCCCAGCAATTACCATTTTCATTTCCCAGTCTGCAGCTTCCTTTGTACCGGGCTGTCCCTGGCTCCACAGGGACCTTCTGCGGGGGGGGGGGGGTTCCTTGCGGGGAGCCCTTCTGTGGACCTTTGGGCCAGGCTCCCAAGCGCCTCCTCCAGGCTTTTTTCTGTGAAGCAGCCACAGGTCAGTTAGGATGTAGATTCTTGCCCTTTCTCAAAGGTTCTCTTAGGTATACACATACATTTTTCTCTACCACTTTCTTCCCTGAAAGAATGAAGTTAGAGGATTAGCTTGCTAAATTTAGCTCTTGCTGACGCACTGGCCTCTTGCTTACAGCCTCCTTGTGTCTCAGTGTTTCTGTTAGCCTTGCTTTTTGCCGGTAGATGCACCTCATTACATCCTACATAATATTTAACTCTGAAACCTTTCCAGATGGGAAATGTGTTTCTCTCCTGTCTTCTCAGAACTGTGTTCTTTGCGTGAATGGACTCCTGAAGCTGGGGGCTGCAGCTGCTGGGGCAGGTAGGGGGCCAGCAAAGATCCACATGGTGGTGACGGGGAAACAAATGCAGACAGTCATATGTTTGTCTCTGGTGGGGAGAAGAAGGAGGTGGCTATGAGAAGTGATCTGGGGATGCTTGGGATTTGCATGGAGCAGTTTTGGTCAGGGGTGGGCCCTCTGCTTGAAGCCTCAGTGTTGTTAAAGAAGAAATAATTCTGATACTTGTTAAGGTGGTAGGGAAGACTTTGTTCAAGACTATTGTAATAGGGTTGCCGGGCATGGTGGTGCACGCCTGTAATCCCAGCACTTGGGAAGCTGAGGCAGGAGGATTGTTGTGAATTCGAGGCCAGCCTGAGCTACACAGTGAGTTCAAGGCCAGGCTGAATTACATAGTGAGACCCTGTCTCAAAAAAACTATTGCAATAAGGTTATTGCAGTAGAGGGGAGAGATTGGGCTCAATTCAGAATATAGCAAAGACAGCTGGGGACTGCTAGCTAAGGAGCAGAGTAAAGGGGTCAGCGGGTAGAAAGTCACTAAGAGAAGACATTAAGAGTCAGGATTCTTGCTACAAGCAGGTCAAGGCTTTACGCATCAAAGGTGAGGTCGAAGAATGTGACTACCAAAGATGGGGGATTCTTTCTAAACTGACTTGACAGAATTCTTGCTAAGGTTGGACAGTGCAGGCCTGTCAAGGACAGGAGGGAGCCGAGTGCGGTGGTACACACCTGTAATCCCAGCACTGAGGCAGGAGGATCTCCATGAGTTCGAGGCCAGCCCGAACTACATAGTGAAACTCCATCTTAAAAAACCAAAACAAATATATAAGGAGAGGAGGGACACAGAAGGCCAGGATGCCATGGTCTACTTGAGAAGAGGTCTCAGAAGAGTCTGAGTAAAACTCATTCAAGGAGAGACTCTTTTTTAGTTCCACCTATCATTTATGGAGAGAAGATGAACTCTTCTACACCCTGAACAGCACAGCCTGTTTGTTTCGTTACTTTCTGTTCATGGAGGAGCCGAGACATCTGTTGAGACCTGGCAGAAGAGGACCATTGCCAGAGGGCAGGAGCCATCAGGCACTTGTTTATTGATTCATTTTGGGATCAGACCCTGGGTCTCATACAAGCCAGGTGAGTGCTCTACCACTGAGCAACATCCCTATCAGGCACATAAATGAGGGGGATTGCTATAGTTGGGGTGAGTAGCCCCTCAAGGCCCACACATTAAAGGCTTAGTTCCTTGGGTAGCATTATTGGTAGATGGTGGTGGAAACTTCCGGAGGTAGGGAGGTCACTGGCAGTGTGCCCTCAAAGGACCCCATCTTTTGCTGTTCTTCTCTTTGCTTTCTGGCTCATGAGGTAAATGGTTTGTTCTTCCAAGTGCTCCTCCTGGGAGGTCTCCTGCCTCCTCAGAGGCCCAAAGCAGTGGGTTCACTTGAGTGTGGACTGGGACCTCTAAATATGCTGGCTAAATCTTCTCTTTTCTTTTTTAGTGCTGGGGATCAAACCCAGGACCTCATGCCTACCTATGAGCTTTACCCCCTGCCCAACCTTTTTATAAATTAATTATCTCAGGTATTTTGTTATAGTAACACAGAGATTCAGGGCCTTTTATAATAATGAATCCTTTGAAATTTATATCAAGTTATCAAGTTTAGATCTTGGGAAGAAACATTGGGTACATGACAACCTAAGTTCCATTAAGTCTCTGAACTTTTAGTTCTCAGGGACACCACATCAGGAATGGGGGGAGGGACTGAAAACCAGAAGAACTGAGAGTTTGGGAAGAACCAACAAAATATGCAAGATGGTAGAATCCAGTCTAACTTATAGGTGAAATAGCTCAAAGACAATGAATGGCACCAGAATTTGATAACCCACAAGGGTATGCCATAGTTCCCTGTTGGGACATAAAATGTCTTTCTGCAGTGCTCAGCGGTGGCCATGGGTGGGTATGTTGAGATGTCCCTAAGGAAATAGCCCAGGGTCAGGCAGGCCTGGCTGGGTTTAGATCTGTGAGCCCTCACCCCGCCATCTGTGCAATGTTGGGCAGATTGCTTTGCTTCCCACTCTGTTTTCTTGGCTATGAGATATGATGGAGTCATTAAGCTACATTTATTGTTCTTCACGTGCCAGGCACTGCTATCAGCATTTAACCTGTGTCACCTCATTTCATCCTCACAAAAACTTAGCGAGACAGGTAAATTTTCATCTGTTTTGCAAAAGAGCAAACTGAGGCTTTCATCGTATCGTTTGTCTACAGATGACACAAACATGCAAGTAGGGATTGGAGCTCATGTACTTAAATGGATTTGGCACTTACTAGGTGTTTGATAAATGGACTTAAACATGTTTTCTCTCAAAGTATGTATGTGCTTGTGTATGAGAACTGAAGCCATAGAGCGTGAGCCAAGCCACACTTAGTAGGGCGCTCAGATGGGTGTCCCCTTGAGAGGTGAACCCTGAGCCGCTCTTCCGTGGGGGAGACCACCTGCTGGTCCTGCCTTTGGTCCTGTAGGGACGGCTCTGTTATAAGTCAGAGTGAGGCTTGGACCCAGCCCACCAGGCACCCACCAGGCAGGATCCAGCTAGGGGCAGCGCCAGGCCAGCTGCGGCAAGTGGGTGTGTCCAGAGAGACTTCTCACTGGCTGTGCAGCGGTTGCTGCATGCCTGGTAGGCCTGCATCTGTTATTCACACTCCTGAGGTAGGTGTCCTTCACCCCTCTCTGTACAGGTGGAAGTACAGCTCTGAGAGGGTAACCACTCACCCAAACACACTGCACGTGGCAAGGCTGAGGTCTGGGGCCAGGCCTGTCTGGTCCCAGGGCCCAGGCTTTCCGGTCTGCTATGTGACCAAGGAGGCCAAACCAATAGGAGAAAGCTTGTGTAGGCAGGGCTGAGCTCTGGAGCAGGGTAGGTAATGGATGGCCTGGGAGATCAGACAGATTGGGATTCAAATCCTGGGTATGGAAGTGACTTGACTTCTTTGATCCTTGGAATGCCCTGTCCAAAGGAGGAGTTGTACTGTTCCAAGGGAGAATGGGATGGTGACATGAGAATGTATGTAAAGCCCTGGGCTGTAACGGACGTGTAATACGTGATGGTTACTGTGGTGATGTGGGGACTGCTGGGCCCTTTCTCCTACAGTTGATTTCCTTGTGGGGCCTTAGAGAACGCACTGTGGAGGACGGGTCTCTCAGACATATGAGAGATTTTTAGTTTTATTTGTCCATCCTGGGATGGGTCCCTAGGAGCTGTTTATCAGAATTACAGCCACTGAAGGTGGGAAGGGTGAGGAGGAGACCAGGGCTGGGTAAAGCATCCCTAGAGTGGTACCACCTCCGTCTTCCTAGCAATGGGCCAAGGGGAGAGAGCAGAACGGGCTCAGCTAGAGCTTCCTGAAGGAGCCCACCCAACGGATTGGGGCAGGGCACAGAACTAATGGTGGGGGGCTGTCAGCGTCTCCCCTGCTTCCATTTGAACCTTTCATGTCTTAGACCTTGCCCTCAGACCACTGTCCTCAAGCCACCGGCCACTGTGACCTCGGCACCTTTCTGACCGGGAGATATTGAGGATGAGGTGCTGAGATGGGTGAAGCTCTCAGCCCAGCACCTCATGTGCGGTGAGTGCTCATGTTCTTTTGTGTTAGGCACTGTTGATTTGTTGATTCAGGCACTGTTTTGGGTTTAGAGGTCACAATTATGAGCAAAATGAGGTCCTCAGAGAGGTCGCTTTCTTTTGGGCAAGGTAGACAAAAAACATGAATGCATATAGACTTGATAGTAATATTGGAGAGAAGAGCAGAACAGTGGGCAGGGACAGAGAAGCTCCTGGCATGGCAGGGAAGGCCTTTTGCTGTGAGCAGAGACTCTAGGGAAGGGAGCGGTCAATTGTGAGCACTTGGGGGAGGGAGCATCCAGGCAGGGGCCCTGAGGCGGGGCTGAGTCTGCCACAGCAGGGTGTCACACCCACATCAGAGGGCAGAAGGTAGGTGGGGAGTGAGGCCGGGGTAGAGGTTACGAGGTTACACAGGCTGTATCAACCTCATTCTGAATAATCGTGATTTCTGGATTGGCCCAGGCAGGATTAGCCGCTTGTGGCCCCGTGCTGTCCTGTGTCATGTGCACACGCAGCTCCATAGCCATGGTCACCATGGTCACTCTGCATTAGGACTGTTTTTGTTTGTTTTTTCCTGCACAGCAAGAACTTTGGGCCAGAGGCTGTCTGTTTTGCTTATTTAGCACCTAGCGCGGGGTATGTGCTTCACATGTTTGAACATGAGGCTTCGTGAGGGTGGGTGCTGTGTGTTGGTTGTTCTCTGTGTGCCAGTGACTGTGGTGAGCATTTTATATTTCATCATATTTTAGTCATTACAATAGCCCCCTCCCCACGGTTGTCCCCATTTTACAGATGAAAAAGTAAACTCTAGGGCTGTCTCATGCCCCTAGCACATACAGCTAGGAGCTCACTAGGCTGGAAGCCAGGACCTTTAAGGGCCCTGCTTTGAACTGCGATGGATGCTGCAGACCTCTGCAGGCCCCTGCTTTGGGAGGGCCCTGCCGTGCCTGCCCTTCCCAGCTGTGCTGTTTACTGACGAGGGTCCTGGCATCATCTGGCCTGCTTGGTCCCAAAGGGATCACCTTGCATCCCTGCCTTCCCTGTGGCATCTCCTGGAGCCTTAGGAGCTGTCCTTCAGACCTCCTTACAGCTGCGTGTTCCACAAATGGAAAAGTGGCACTTAAAATGAATTTATTCAGGTGGGAACCATGTAAGACATGAAAATAAGGCTTTTGAGCGGCTGCACATAAACTTGAGTGTCAATGAAAAGCTTTTTATTTGGTTTCCGAGCCAGACTTTGAGAAGCCAGTAGGCCGTGCGGTCTGGAAGCGTGTTATGGGCAGTGGGTTGGAACAGGGGCCACTTTGACCGGTGAGGAGGGAGAATCACTCTGGCGAAGCTGGAGTGGGCAAGAGGCTGGGATGTCAATAAACACAGGCAGAACACAGAAAGCTTTTCCCGAAAAAATGGGAGGCAGAGCCTCACTCCCTGCATACTTGAGAAGGAAAATGCTTGAGGTAACCTGTGTTGGCAGCTTTTAGAGCTTCCTCCCAGTAATGTGCCAGGCTGACCCCGAACAGGCTGGCATTTCATTTCCATGTAACAAGGCCGAGTGGGCCAGAGGCCACTCGCCAGCAACAGCTCGCCTGGGGCTCTGCCCACAGAGCAAGGGCAGTGCCAGGGTCCTGGGGCAGCCAGAGGAGACAGCTCTGCTCCTTCTGGGCAAACTGAGGGGAGAGTGGGAGCAGGATTCCTGGCTTCCTCTCATGCTTGGTTGGCTCGTCACAGCCCTTAAATGTAAGGTCCCTTTATGGCTTGTGCCAGTGACGGCGGTGGCAGGCGGCTGTGGGAAGGCAGCCACGTGGGGAAGGAGGGTGCTAGTCTGTGCTGTCTGTGCGTCGCTGCTGTGAGCCTGTGCAGGAACTTCAGTGTGGGGACCCACAGAAAGGTCTTTGTGCCCTTGCCTGCCCTTGCCAAGGTACTTTCCATGACTAGATTTGACCTGTGCTTATGCTCTCTTCTCTTTGGTACTGTGTACATAAGTGTGAAGTATTTTTGGGCATGGGATTGTGTATATGGTTAAAAATATACATCCAGTATGTTGTTGACCTATGTGGGCACATTATGCAATTTTTTTGAGAGCCATGAGCTGGAGAAGACACCCAACTAGCTGCTTTGAGACACTAACAAATCTCAGAAAATTTCCATTAGATGAACATATGATCAATTGTTTTATGTTTTGTTCTCCCTGTTCCCTACTAGATCTTATATGGAAACAATGTCTTAAATTTTATTTTATTTTATTTTATTTTTTTTTGTGGGTACCGGGGGGTCGACCTCAGGACCTCGCGCGCCAGCAGTCGCCCGTGCCGCTGAGCGATATCACCGGTCCCTTTTTCGTATGTGGGTTCCGGGAGTCGAACTCGGGCCCTCGCGCTTGCCGGGCAGGCACTTACGCTGCTGAGCCATCTCACCAGCCAATGTCTTAAAATTTAAAAAAACTTTCAATCCTAAGATTTTTTTTTTTTTTTCCCATGTTGTGGAACAATTAGAAATATCGCCCCCCCCAAAAAAAAAAGTCCTGTGCAAGGCTGTCATCCAGTATCATTGCTGCTGCTATTTTGATGTTCATATGCTAGTCCAGGCTTTCCTAGTGAGTATATATTAATGTAAAATAAAATATAAAATTTTTTTCTTGTGATGCTGGGGATTGAACCTAGGGCCTTTGCACTGAGCTACATTCCTAGTCCTTTTCTGAGACAGGACCTTGCTAAATTGCCCAGGTTGGGATTAAACTTGTGATCCTCCTGGCTCAGCCTCCAGAGTGCTGGGACTATGGGCATGCACCACTATGTATGCCTGACTAAAATATAATAATTGTCAGTGGCTTCATATAACATTAGTTTGTCAGCACTTTATATGTGTGTGCTCATTTGATCCTAAACAGTCCAGTGATTGATTTTTTAAAATTAAACCCACTGTACAGGTGAGAAAGCAGAGGCTCAGAATGATTAGACACCTTGCTTCCGATGGTGTAAGCGAGTGTTCAGGCCAGGATTTGAACTTCGGCAGTGCGGTTCCAGAGCCTGTGCTCTTGGGCATGCACTATAGTAACTTTCAAAAGTTACTGTGACTTTGTAACTTTGTTACCAATTTGTTACCTGCTCCCCTGCACTTAGTATTGTATATTATGAACCTCCTTCATATCTATAACCTCTATAACCTTACATCACTTGAGGTGGCTCAAGGCTGGGGTGTGGCTAATGGTAGAGTGCTTGTCTAGCTTGTGTGAGGCCCTGGGCTCATCCTTAGCAGCCCCCTCCCCAAAAGGCTCTTTTGTGATAAACTCCCCAAATGGAATGTTACAATGCCCCTTTCCTCTGTAGCTATTTTGGATAATTAGTATATTAAAAATGGCAAACATTGAAGCTCTGTGCCTAGTGTTATGCTTAGAGCTGTATGCAATCCATCTCTTTGTTGTTGTTTTTGTTTTTGAGACGGGGATCTTGCTACCTACTCCAGATTGGCTGGAACTCACTGTGTATCCCTCAAATTTGTAGTCCTTTTCTCTCAGCCTCCCAAGGGCACAGTTCATCTAATTTAATCTTCATAAGAGCAACAAGTTGGGAGAAGGGGTAGAGTTTACCGGGGTATCTCATTTACATAAACCCTCAAATTTAGATTTTGACCTTCTCTAATAAAATTATATATGCAATAATTTTTGTGTGCTTGTTAATTTTTTTTTTTACGTGGGTACCGGGGGTCGAACTCAAGACCTCACGCTTGCCAGGCAGCCGATTATGCTGCTGAGCTATCTCACCGGCCCAATGCTTGTTAATTTTTAAGCAACTTGTTTACTTTTTTTTTTTTTTTTTTGAGGCAGGGTCTTACTATGTAGTTCAGGCTGGCCTTGAATTCACTGAGTAACTTAGGTTGGCCTCCGAACTAGTGGTGATCCTCCTGCCTCAGCCTCCTGAGTGCTGGGATTATAGGCTATAGGTGTATGCCACCATGGCCAGCAGCAGCTTGTTATTTCGAGATACTTTGACTCAGGAATTTGCAAAAATTTTAGGGAATTTCTGTGTTCCCATTCCTTATCTTCCCCCAGCTCTTGAATAATTGTACTCCCCCGTCACAACCAGGAAGTTGATGTTAGTATTTTCTATTAGATCATTTGTACATTGGTTATTCATGTTAAATTTTATAAGTCAACAGTTAGAATATGTCACAATGATAGTCTAGTTTATCGTTGTTAAGTGTACAGGAGCCTCTAAGTGGGGGTGGCTCAGGCCTCTCCGCTGACCCCTGAGAAGTAAATGCCATTTAGTACCACTCAACAGGTGATGGTTGGTGGCCTAGAAAGGCTGTCATTTGCTTGGGGCTCAGGATGCAGGTCAGTGGTAGAGCACTTGCCTAGAGGGTGCAAAGCCCTGGGTTCACTCCAAGGAGGGGTTCTGTAAGAAGAAAAAAATATCACATGCTCAAGCCACACAGTGATAGTAAACTTCCCGGCTGGGCCTTACCCTGCCAGTCCTAAGATCTCCTCTGTGGACCCTTGCGCTCCTAGGTGCCTCTCCTGATCGGCCGTCCAGGCTGAGGCTCTGAATGGAAGTGCGTGTATTTGTACAAGCTCACGCATGTGTACATCCACACACAGACATCTCCTCCCTCTCTGGGATCCCTTCTCCTGGACTGGAGAATGCTGGAGCCAGGGAGGACCTCAGGGCTGGGCATGCGGCCCACATTCTCATTCAGCAGAGAGAATCAGGCCAGCTTAGAGGCCATCTGCTGTGTCCTGTGCTGGCCTAGCCCTCAGGCTCCGGGCCACGTTCTCCCATAAATCCTCTGCCTTATTTTTCTTTCTCTTTTTTCTTTTTTTCTTCTTTTGTCTTTTTTGAAACAGGCTCTCACTGTGTAGTTCAGCCTGGCCTTGAATTCACTTTGTAGCCCAGGATGGCATTGAACTTGCAGCGATCCTCCTACCTCAGCCTCCTGAGTGCTTTCCTTGTTTTCTTGATTGCCTCTTCCTGACTGTCCTCCCCAGTCTCTGATTTGCCTGGCTCCCAGCACCTGGCTCTGTATTCACTTAGTCTTCTCCTGCAGGGAGCTTGGGCTGTGGTGGGCTTAGTCAAGCCTCTTGGACTTCACCCTCGCAGTGCTTTTCTCATCCTCCGCCCTGCACCTCGTGGCCAGAGGCCAGGCGGAGACAAGGAGAAAAGCTGCACATGCAAGGAAGATCCAGCACATCAGATTGCTCTAAAGTCCTATGCAAAGGAAAAGAAGTTTTTACCTCTGTGCCATTTTCCCTTCCTTGTCATGGGTCCCTTTGTTTTGCTCTTCCTCTTCCATTTTCATTCTTAGTTGTGGCTGTCAGCCCAGTCTCCTTTTGTAAAAAAGAGCAGACAAAGGCCATGCCTCTTGCCTCCTCAACAACCCAAACTGATGTGTGGGACTCAGTGCTGCTGATTCTTTACGAATTCACAGCCTGACCTAGTCGACCCCTGAAGCTGCTCTGTCCAGGCTTTGCAGGATTTCTGTGCTTGAAGCCTTGGGAGTGCAGAGCTGGGTTGGGCCAAACCTGGCTTCCACTTCAGAAATGGCAATGGTGCCTGCGGACCTGGTGGACCTGACACTCGTGTTCTCTGTGTCTGTATGCGTGTGCGTGGGTGTGAGGGCACTTTGTGGCCTGCACGTACTTCCCGAGGAATTGGGGCCAACTTCTCACATGCTGAGCCTCATGGCTGCTTTGGGTGGAGAAGTGACCCTGGGGGTCAGGGCTGCACCTGGCATGGCCAGGGCTGGTATGATTCATTCACAGGAGTGAGTCTGAAACAGCTGCCAGAGCTGGTCTGCTAGTTCAGCAGGGGTTGCTAAATGGCATCACCACTCCTAACCTCATTACATGCTGGCTCCTGTCCCCTGCCATCCTCTGAGCTCAAAGAGACTGGGTTTCCTCACCGGAAGCCCCTCAGGCCTGGGAGGAGAGAGGATTAACTAGCTTCCCTTTGGACCTGGACTTACTCCGTTCCACGCAGCTCAGGCTGCAGTTGAGATCTTTGGTA
This sequence comes from Erethizon dorsatum, assembly GCA_028451465.1. Classification (NCBI taxonomy): domain Eukaryota; kingdom Metazoa; phylum Chordata; class Mammalia; order Rodentia; family Erethizontidae; genus Erethizon; species Erethizon dorsatum. The sequence goes on from CM051838.1 coordinate 68,990,890, forward strand.
TGTGGGGTCAGACAGCTCCCCTCTCTGAACCTATGAATGGGTCACGGGGAGACCTTCCAGCCCAACAGGCGACAGGTGCCTGCCAGATAGAGTCTTTTCAAAGCATAGCTAAATAAGGAAAATATCAGCAATTCAGTTGCCCTAGATTGGGTTTTTTTCTTTTCTTTTCTTGGCAGTACTGAACTGAGGGCCTTCACGCTGAACTACATCCTCAGCCCTTGTTTTAGTTTTTATTTTGAGACAGGATCTTGCTAAATTGCCCAGGCTAGGATTGTATTTGTGATCTTCCTGCCTCAGCCTCCCAGACTGCTGGGGTTATTGATGTGCATGACCTAGTTTGCTGACCTAGTTTTTAATTTTTTACTTTACTTTTTGTCTTTTTGAGACAGGGTTTCACTATGCAGTTCAGACTGGCCTTGAACTCACTTTGTAGCCCAGGCTGGCCTCAAACTCACTGCGATCCTCCTGCCTGAGCGTCCCCAGTGCTGGGATTATAGGCATGTGGTCACCACGCCCAGCTTTGCCCTAGTTTTTTAAATAGATCACAGCAATTTAAGTCTTTCAATTTTGTATTATTTAGTGTACAATACAAAAGTCCTATTGCTGCAGATGGTCCATGACCTAACAGCATCTGTAGCCCTTGGGACCATGTTAGAAATGTAGAATCCATTTACCGAGTCAGTTTGCATTGTCATGTGACCCACGGGGGCTTCAGACACACGTTGGAGTTTGAGAAGTGCTGATTTAGTCCACATGTTCTGCTCCTCCCTGTTCTGCGTGTGACAGACATTACCAACTGATCAAAGATTATTTTCACTAACTGCCTAGTTGAGTTTAAACATGGGATGAAATTTCTTTATCTCTTTTGGAGAGCAAGTGAATTAAATGAAAAATAATTGCAACAGCTGAGGCTGTAGCTCAGTGGCACAGCGCCTGCCTGGCAAGCGCAAGGCCCTGAGTTCTATTCCCAGTACCAAAAAATAAAGACATCCATCATTTTGGGCCAGGGATATAGCTCAGTGGCACAAGCGCCTGCCTGGCAAGCGCAAGGTCCTGAGTTCAATTCCCAGTACAAAAAAAAGATTGCAACATGTGTTAAGTTAGCTAAATAAGGCATAGGATGCAGATAGCTAGAGGAGGGACCAGCTCTTTTGGTGGGGAGTTAGAAGTTAAGTTCTGTTCCCCACAAAGGATGTGGAATTGTAACTTTCAGCACCACTGAATGTGCCGTATTTGGACATGGGGTCATTGCAGATGTAAGTGAAGATGAGGTCCTCCATGAGTAAGGTGGGTCCTCTGTCCAGCAGGACTGGTGTCTGCATTTGAAGGCACGGGAAGAATACCACATGGAGAGGAGGCTGAGCTATGTCAAGGATTTCTGGCAAATACCGGAAGTTAAGAAAAAGGTTGGAACAGCTTCTTCTGGTTCCTTCAAGGAGAGCGTGGCCCTGCTGTCACATAGATTTGGATTTCCAGAACTCCAGAACTTGGGGAATAAACTGAGGTTTTAAGCCACTCGGTTTGCGGAGCTGTGTTACGGCTGCCCTAAGAGAGGATATGGGGGCGCAGGCCCGGCCGCTAAGCGAGTTTGCGAGTGCTGCCAAGGGGAGGGTGACCCACGGAACAGGGGCAAGTGCAGAGGTGTGGGCGGGTGAGCAGGGGTTCTTCAAATGGGTGGTGCTGGGTTCCAGGATTTTAAAATACAAGATGGACAAGTTTTGCTGTTTGGAGAGAGGTTTAGGACCAAGACCAGCCTTTCTGCAGCTGAACAGCAGTGGCAAAGCCACGAGAATGTCAGGGGCGCCTCAGTACAAACATGCAGTGCTTTGGCTGGGGTGTGGCTCATTAGTAGAGGACTTGGGAGGTCCTGGACTTGATACTCAGTACTGCAAAAATAAAAATTAAAAAGAAAAACCTGTAATCTTTAAACACTAAGGTACGATAAATTAAATACGAGCAAGGATCTCATCTGTAAAATAGGTAGGTATGAGGACTTTCTTTTTTTAACCCAGTGCCTTTGCACTGAACTATATCCTCAGTCTTTTGTTTTTTATTTTGAGACACAGGGTCTCAATAAATCACTGAGTTGCTCTGGCTGGGCTCAAATTTGTGATCCTCCTGACTCAGCCTCCCTGACTGCTGGGATTGTAGGCCTAGACCACCTCGCCCAGCTAGAGGATGTCCTCCTGATAAATATTTGGTGTGCGCTCTGTGTCTGGTGCTGTGCTAGCAGAGGGAGAGATAAGTTTCCTGTCCTCAAGAAGCTGATAAGTAGTCGAGAAACATATAAACAAGGTAACTGATGGTGATCAGGAGTAAACAAAGATAGGAGGGAAGCATCTTAGATAGGGTGGTCAGAGAGTTGAGGATTAAATGATATGGCACCCAGCACAAGGCAGATTTTTATTCTTCCTGTAAGGATGAACGTTTCATCTACTAACTCCCAGTTTTTAATTTGCACCAGCAGAAGATACCTCCCGCAATGAAACATCTGTTTCCGAGAGTCTTATTGCAGTGGTGGCTAGGTGAGTTTCCCAACCTGGGATCACAAAGTCCACCTGTGCTCTGCCTAAAACGAGAGCCCAAACGGGGCAGACCGGATTCCAGAGTCCTCTGCTATCTCCTTTTCCTTTCCTCTTCTGTTTCCTAATCTAATTGCTGCCATCGCTATCGGAGGCTATCTGAGTGATGGCGGCTGCTTCAGACCCTCCCAGATGTATGCTTGCTTGCTTTTGAGCCCTGGGCCTTGTGCAGTGCTAGGCAAGTGCTCTTTCTCTGAGATGCAGCCCCAGCCCCTTAGCTGTATGCACCAGAGGAAGGACTTCTTTCCTTCTCCTCACTGTGCCTTCTCCCGTCTTCCATGGGATCTAGGTCCTATTTCCCCTCCCGGGATGGATATGTTTCTCACCTCCCATCTTCACACTCACACGCGCTCATGCTAGTGCTCACAAGTCTCCTTTTCCCTGACCTCTTCCTTGTCATGTGCCTGCTCCACGCCAGGTGCCCTGCTGTGTTCATGCGATAGGACACAGTTCCTGCCCCAGAGAATGCAGGCAGCTGGACTCGACCGAGGCCTACACCAAAGGAAAATGCCCCCAGGGCCCAGATGAGCGTGTGGTCTGCGCAGAGTGGGTGCAGCCTGGTTAGGGAGGCTCCGGGAGGAGCTGAGGTCGGGATTCTGAGCAGACGGCAGCTCAGTAAAGAGGACGAAAGGTGTTTTCTAGAGGAAACGAAATGCACAAAGCAAGGTGGAAGAGAAGTGGGCAGAAAGAAGGGGTACAAGCCCCTTGGGAGCGGTGAGAGGTCCCTGTGCACCTCTGTGCCTCACCTCCCTGAATAACCCGGCTGCTGCCAGTGCTGTCAGCCTCTTCCTACCCAACGCAGCAGTCACTTCTCCCGTTTTATCCACCCTGTCAGTAGCATTGGCACAGACGACTCTTGGTCATGGACCTGGTCTCTTCACTTGGCTTCCACACACTGCTACCTCCCCTCCCCCTCCCCAGCAACTCTTTCTCAGCCTTCCTCCTTGTTCCTCTTCCTTCTGACCAAATGTGTGGAGGTGTCTCAGGGTTTTGTCCTCAGACCTCTTCTATCTCCCTTCACTCCCTTGGTGATCTCCTTCAACTTAGGGCTTTGAATAGCATCTCCCAATTGCACACCTCCACTTTGCCCTCTAAGTGCAGACTCATACGTCCTGCTGTCCTTCCACATCCCACTGGGACATCCAATAGTCATCGCAAACTTAGAAAGGTCCAAATCAAATATGTCTCCCTGTCCCACATAAATTTGTTCTTCCCCAACTCCAGGAAGTAATATCCTACAAGGTGTTCACGCCTCTGGGCTTGGAGGCATCTTTGACCCTGTTCCTGAACCGCTCACATGCAGTGCACCAGAAGATCCTCTCCCTTCAGGGTGTGTCTGGAATCTTTTCATTTCTCACCACTGTGGTAGCTTCCATCTTGGGCTCAGCCACCGTTATCTCTTGCCTAGATTATTGCAGTCAGTTCCTGTCAGCTTCTGCGGTGGTCTTCCTGCCTCAGCCTCCCTGACTGCTGGGATTGCAAGCTAAGACCACCACGCCCAGCTAGAGGGCATTCTCTTGATAAATACTTGGTGTGCGCTCTGTGCCTGGTGCTGTCCTAGCAGAGGGACAGATAAGTTTCCTGTCCTCAAGGAGCTGATAAGTAGTCGAGAAACATATAAACAAGGTAACTTGTTCTCAGTGTGGCCACCCTAGTAAAAGTGTCATCAGATTGTGTTACTGTGATCAGCATCCTTCAATGGCAGTACATGTCAGAATAAAAGCCAAGGTCTTCACAGTGGCCATAAGGCCCTCCCTGAACAGATCCATTGTCGCCTCTCTGACCACCTCCTTTCACTCACTCCTTGCTTATTTTGCTTTCAACTTTACTGCTCTTTGTTGTTCCTAGAACCTCCTAGGTCCGTGCTGATGTCGGGGACTGTTATGGTTTAGATCAAACAGTATTCCAAGTCCCCAGATTCTCACGTGTTCAGAGCTGTGGTTTTGGAAGGTGGTTGGAGCACTGGGCTGTTAGAGCTGAATGTGGTGTTAGGAGGTAGGGCCTGAGTGGGAGAGGTGAGTTGTGGGGGGTGCGTCTCCCTCCCCAGTTCCTCCCTTCTCTCTCCACTTCCTGTCTATCATGATGTTAGCAGCTGTCCTCTACCAGACCCTGCCTCTGTGCCTTCCTGCTTTGGGGCCCACTGACTATGGCTTGAAACCATGAGCCCACATAACCTTTCTTCCTTTTAATTTGTGGGTGTCGGGTATTGTGTCTCAGCAGTGAGAAAAGTGACTAAGACAGGGATCAAACCTCAGGCCTTGTGCCTGCCAAGCAAACACAATACATATCCCCAGCCAGACCCTGAAGAACTTGTTATTCCCTGTTTGGAATACTTTCCCCTTGTCCCTATCAGCCTCACTTTAATATCTTTATCAGGTCTTTGTTAAAATATCTCCACCCCACCAACATTTTCATTCCTTTCCAGGGTATTCTGTATCCCCGTCCTCTGCATGTTTTTCTTCCCTAGCACTTATCATCATTTGAGATACTAGTTTTGCTTATCTTTTCTGATTAAAATGTAAGCTCGAAGAGGGCAGGGATTTTTGTCTGTCTTCTTCACTGTTGTATCCTTGGCACTCAAAACAGTGTCCAGTAGAGAGGAGAACTTAAAACATTCTTTTCTTTCTTACATGTTGAGGGTCAAACCCAAGGCTCTGTGCATGCCAGGCAAGTGCAGTACTCTGCCACTGAGCTACACCCCAGCCCCTATATTTTTGTTTGTTTGTTTGTTTGTTTGTTTGTTTTTGGTGGGTACCAGGGGGTTGACTTCAGGACCTCGCGCGCCAGCAGGCGCCCGTGCCGCTGAGTGATATCACCGGCACCTTTTTCGTATGCGGGTTCCGGGAGTCGAACTCGGGCCGTCGCGCTTGCAAGGCAGGCGCTTACCCCGCTCAGCCATCTCACCGGCCCTGTTTGTTTGTTTTGAGACAGAGTCTCAGCAACCCAGGCTGGCCTTGAACTCACTATGTAGCCCAGGCTGGCCTGGACTTTGTAATCCCCCTTGCCTCAGCCTCCCAAGTGCCGGGATTACAGGTGTGCGCCACCATGCCTGGCTTCTAGCCTGTGCATCTTTAAATAGCTTTTCAAGGTATAACTGATAAACCATGCTTGGTGGTGCACCCCTGTAATCCTGGCACTTGGGGAGGCTGAGACAAAAAGGAGGATGGCAAATTTGAGCCCAGCCTGAGTAACAGTGACTTAGTGAGAATGAAAAATTAAAAAGGGCTGGGATGTAGCTCAGGGAGAAGGTCCTAGGTTGTCTCTGAAAGGTTCAGTGTTCTGAAAGAAAAGGTATAATTTAATTTTTAAAATATATTACAGGTGGACCCTAATATATATAAGCAAACTGTCATTTTTTTTTTTTTTGGTGGGTACTGGGGGTCGACCTCCGGACCTCGCGCATCAGTAGGCGCCCGCGCCGCTGAGCGATATCACTGGCCCTTTTTTCGTATGTGGGTTCCGGGAGTTGAACTCGGGTCCTCGTGCTTGCCAGGCAGGCGCTTATGCCGCTGAGCCATCTCACCAGCCCCGAACTATCATTTTTTAACCTTACCATGATGCAAGAGAGATACTTTCTGGAGAATCCATATATGGAATTTTGAGTTTTGATGTCTTCCTCAGATAGCAGTGTGCGGTGCAGTACTCTTGGGGTACAGAGAGCGGCAGCTCGTAGCCAGCCACATGGATGAGAGGGTCGAACACCGAGACTGTACGGTGCGCTGTGCTACCAAACTGTGACTGCCCACGGCTTAGGTATTCAGCGCCTTTACAGCTTATGGTGTTTCCAGCTTGCAGTGCTTTTTTGAGGCGCGGTCTCCGAATCCAGGAGTGGAGGCGTCTGTTTCAGCTGCCCTCGGGCAGGGGCTTGCCTGGAGAGAAAGCCTTAGCGCGGGGAGCTGCGTCCTGGGCGGCCTGTCCCCTCGTTCCTCACTCCATTTCTTCCTTCCTGGGGCGGTGGTCGCAGTGTGTGGAGTGTATGTCCTGGACCCCTCGATGTGGCTGTGTGTGTAGGCTTCTAAAGTTTTAATTATATGACGGTTTTATATATATATATATATATATATTATATATATATATATATATATATATATAAAAATTATATATATATAATTTTTATTTTAAAGAGAAAAAATAGAACAAAATTTCAAAACAACATAATAGGAGGGTAACAATGGTTACTACATTGCGTATTGTTATCTTTAAATTAGTTACTCAGAATACAAGAGTATAAGAGATGGTAATATTTTAATATGTCAGTGGTATTGTTACAGATGTTCCGATTCTTCTTTCACTAATAAGCTCAGTGTTTTTTATTTTTTAAATTTCATTGCGTTGCTAATGTATGATAATATAACCAGCCACACACACAAGATAAAAAATTAATTTAATGCCATAATTGAATTATGAAGGAAAAGTGAAAGGAAATGAGTTTATAATAAAACACCTAATTCAATATATAAGTGCACAAGCATAAATAAACTGCAAGACAGAATGAAATAGAAGCTCTTAAAGAAAAACTTTGGATTTAAGAGAAGGAAAGTTTCAGCTAATATTGTTTCCTTAAAGTTTTTTTTTTTTTTTTGTGGGTACCGGGGGTCGAACTCAGGACCTCACACTTGCCAGGCAGGCCCTTATGCCGCTGAGCTATCTCACTGGCCCAAAGTTTTTAGTATTTTGAAATGAAAGCCAAGTAGATATTGATGTGATGATGAACATTTTTTTTGCCCAATAGACATTTGGTAGCCCACGCGGGCTGTGTGGCCTTTGTTGTGTGTTTCCGGTACATCCTAGGACCTCTGTTCCTGGCCCTGCCTACTGCTGCTGGCTGAGGCTCACCCAGCACTGTGACGAAAAAGTCTCAATAGCTGTCTAAAATGCCCCTGGAGATGGACTGTAGGCCCAAATGTAAAAACCTAAAACGGCAGCATTTTTTAGGAAAACAAGGAAAAATATTAGTGACCTCTGCTGAGGCAAAGATGTAAAGGTTTTTATTTTGTGGTGCTGAGGATTAAACCCAGAGCTTTGCACATGCCAGGCAGTGCTGTACTACAGAGCTACAGCCCCAGCACCCCAAAATCTTAAATATGACATTAAATCATGATTCATAAAGAAATGGAGGCTGGGCGTGGTGGTGCACACCTATAATCCCAGTACTCAGGAGGCTGAGGCAGGAGGATCACTACGAGTTTGAGGCTGGCCTGGACTACAAAGTGAGTTCAAGGCCAGCCTGAACTGCATAGTGAAATCCTGTCTCAAAAAGACAAAAAATCAACAAACCCTCAAAAACCTGCATAATAACAAAACAGCTCAATTTTTGTTTGTTTTGCTTTGTTTTTTTGAGACAAAAGCTCACTATGTAGTCCAGGCTAGCCTTGAACTCTCAGCGATCCTCCTGCCTCAGCCTCCTGAGTACTGGGATTACAGGTGTGCACCACCATGCCCAGTTCAACCCAATTTTTAAAGTGGGGAAGTGATTAGAAAAGACACTTAATCTGAAAATATGTAGAACTAGCAAATCAGCACATGAAAAGATGCTTAACATATTCATCATTGGGAAAATGCAAATAAAAACAACAAAATATTCCTACATACTGATTGGAATGGCTAAAAATCAAAGAGACTGAGCACATGGAGTGCTGGCAAAGCTGAAGGCATCGGAACGTTGATGGATGCAGTACTGGTGAGGGTGTAAAATGGTGCAACCACTTTGGAAAACAGCCTGGCAGTTTCTTAAAAAAGTGGGCATATATCTCCTCCATGAACTAGCTGTTCCACTCTTAAGTACTGACCCAAGAGGAAGAAAGCGAGGCAGCGATGCTGCCTGAATGTTGACAGCAGGCTCTGATTAACAGCTGAGACCTAGAAACACACAGATGTCCGCTTGCGGGTGACTGATCTAAGTGTCCCCTCTGAGAACCTCAAGTCCAGATTTCTGAACTCCTTATTCAAGGTCCTCAGAAGTCAAATTCCAGTTTCTCTCCATCATTTCTCCTAACATCTCCCTCCCAGATACTGGTGGGGTTTTTTGCCCTTCATTTTATTTTATTTTATTTTTTATTTTTTGTGGGTACCGGGGGGTCGACCTCAGGACCTCGTGCACCAACAGGCACCTGTGCCGCTGAGCGATATCACCAGCCCCTTTTTCGTATGTGGGATCCGGGAGTCGAACTCGGGCCCTCGCACTTGCAAGGCAGGTGCTTATGCCGCTGAGCCATCTCACCGGCCCTATTTTTTATTTTGTGAAAAAATAAAACAAAATTTCATAACCAAATCATAAGAGAATAACAATAGTTATTACACTGTATATCGTTATTTTCAAAGTATAGTAGTTGCTCAAAGTATAAGACATAAACCAAAAAGATTCTTTTTTGTTTTGTTTTGGTTTTTTTTTTGAGACAGGGTCTCACTGTGTAGTTCAGGCTGGCCTTGAACTCGAAGTGATCCTTCTGCCTCAGCCTCCTGATGCTGGGATTACAGGTGTGTGCCACCACCCTTGGCTAAACCAAAAAGATTCTTACAAAAAAGGAACAGCTAATAACACAAAACTTTCTTTTCAATGAAGATAAACTAGTAGTATTAATGAAACCAACTAGCATATACATATATTGCAATATTTTTGAAACAGTGGAATTTGTAATTTGGGCAAGTATTTGAACTTCTCCCTACTTCCTATTTATCTCTTTATTTTACTCTTTATATGTGTGTGTGTGTGTGTGTAGTTGTATATATACACATATATATAGTGTTTCTCATATAAGAGAAACCATGCAATAATTGAGCTTTTATGTCTGACTTATTTCACTTAACATTATGTTCTCAAGTTGCATCCATTTACATGAATGCCTCAAGTTTATCTTTCTTTATGGCAGCATAGTACTCCACTGTGTATAAATATCACATTTTCCTTATCCATTCATCTTTTGATGGCCATATATGTTGTTTCTAAGATCTAGCTATTATAAATTATCCTGCTATAAACATGGGTGTGAATGTATCCCTGTAATATGATTTTTAACTCACTCATTTATGTATTTATTTGAGACAGGGTCTTGCTATGTAGCCCAGGCTAGCCTCCTTCACAGTGATCCTCCTGCCTCAGCCTCCTGAGTTCTGGGATTATGGTTGTGCACAACCACCCTTGGTGATTTTAACTGTTTTGGGAAGATATCTAGAAGGGGGATATCTGGGATTTCTAATTATAGTTTTTTGAGGACCCTCCACACTGATTTCCATAGTGGTTGTGCTAGTTTACGCTCCCAGCAACAGTGCAGTGGAGTTCTTTTCCCCACATCCTCACCAGCATTTGTGATTATTAGACTTTTTGATGACAGCCATTCTTTCTCCTCCCAGATGCTGTCTAAATTGAGGTCTCTAAATTCCCCGCCCACTCTGGTGACTTCACAGGATTGGGCATGGTGGCAGCAAATCTTTGGCAAAGCTGCCCTCTCCTCCGTGCTGCTTTCTGGTCCTGGCCGACTCCCCCTAAGGTGCGGCTCTGTTTCCTCTGGCGTTTCCAGCGCCAGAGCTAGGCGCTGTTCCTGTGAACTTTAGTGCAGCTCCTTTTTTCTTTTTTTTTTTTTTTTTTATGTGGGTAGCGGGAGTCGACCTCAGGACCTCGCGCTTGCCAGGCAGGCGCTTATGCTGCTGAGCTATCTCACCAGCCCTCCTCTTTTTTTTTAAGTTAGTGTGTGTTCGCGATACAGAATAATTCATCTCAGAGAATTGGCACATACGCATATTGCATCTTAATCATTTTTACTTCCTTTCCCCTCCCTGCCCTCCCGTCTTCCCATCTTCAAATACAGCTTGGAAACATGATACAAAATTCACGTACGAATCTGTCTGCTCACCGGATTGTTGGTTCCTGCAGAGCAGGAAACGAGGCGTGCCGTGTGGCTGTGCCTCCTCTTCCCCCACAGTGCCAGGGACTGAACCTAGGGCCTTCACACTGAGCCATATCTCCAACCCCATTTCTTTTTTATTTTGAGACAGGGTTTTGCTAGCCCCAGCCTGGGCTCGAACTTGTGATCCTCCTGTCTCGGCCTCCCTGATTGTTCCTTTCTTTTTCTGGTGCGGGGGATTGAACCCAGAGCCTCATGAATGTTAAGCGTGCATTCTGCGACTGAGCTCCCTTCGTCCCTGTGGGTTGTTATTATTTTTAATCTTTTGGGTTTAGCATAGAACTTGTGGACCTCAAGTACTTGAATAGATGGATGAATGAATGAAAGAGTGAATTGGTGTTGTTGTATGTTTAAAAATATCAGTTATTTCAGCAGCTGCAATGGTTTTACTTGAGTTGGATCTTTTCTTAAATTTAAAAACCCGTGGTAAGAACACTTACCATGCAAGCTGCCCCATTAACAGATCTGTGGGTATGCATGGTATTGGAGATTGAACCCAGGGCCCCACAAATGCTAGGCAAGTGTGCTACCGCTGAGCTGCATACTGGTGCCTCATACATTTTTAAGTGTACAGTACATTATCGTAATCTGTAGGCACAACGTTACATAGCTGTTCCCTAGAACTCGCTCGTCTTGCATAATCAGAACTTTACACTCGATGAGCAACCTCCCATTTCCCCCTCTCTCCAGACCCTGTTTGCTCTATGAGTTTGACTATTATAGATACCACATGTCAATGGAAGCATGCAGTATGTGTCCTTCCATGCCTGGCTTACTTCACTCATCATAATGTCCCCATACAGTGTCATGCATGTTGTCACGTTGTAGAATTTCCTTCTTTTTTTAAGGCTGATAAAGGGATATTTATATTATTTCCAAATATTATGAATTATGCTGTAATGGAGATGGGGCTGATGATGTCCATTTGTGATGCTCATTTCAGTCTTTGTGGGTGTATACCTAGAAGTGGAATTGCTGGATCATTGCCAGTTTGCATTGTTGTTTTGGTTTTTGGTGGTTGTTGGTTTGTTTTTGTTTTGTACAGTGGTAGAACTCAACCCACGAGCCTCTCACATGCTAGTCGGGCACTCTACCTCTGAGGTTCATCTCCAGCTTTTTTACCTTTTTTTTTTTTTAATTTTTTTTTATTTTGAGGTAGGGTCTTACTAAACTGCCCAGGCTGGCCTCAACTTGCTGTCTTCTTGCCTCAGCCTCCTGAGTGACTGGCATTACAGGTGTGTGCTACCACACCTGACTAGTAGTTCAAGTTTTACTTTTTGGTTTTTGTTTTGCTGCTGTAGATGGAACCCAGGGCTTCATGCATAGTAGGCAAATGCTCTGCCAAGTGAGCTACATTCCCAGCCCTAGTTTTAATTTTTTGAGGAAGCCCTGTTCAGTTTTCCATAGTGGTTGCACAATCCTTGCCAACATTGTTTGAAGGTTCCAGTTTCTCTACCTTGTCACCAACATTTGGTGGTTTTGTTAGTTGTTGTTTGCTTTTTTTTTTTTTTAAACCATCTTGGTAGGCTTGTGGTGACAGCTCTTTGTGGTTTTTATGTGCATTTCCTAAATGATTAGTGATGTCAAGCGCTTTTCACGGACCTATTGGCCATTGGTTTGTCTTTAAGAGAAATGTCAGTTCAAGTCCTTAGTCCACCTTTTTTTCAGTACTGAGGATTGAACTCAGGGGTGGTTTTACTACTGACATACATCCCCAGCCCTTTTTTTACTTTTTAGTATTTTATTTTTTGGTATTTTAGACATGGTCTTGGTAAGTTGCCCAGGACTTGAACTTGTGATCTTCCTGCTTCAGTCTGCCTCAGTGCTGAGGTAGGTGTGTGCCTGGGTCCTTAGCCCATTAAAAGATTGTTTTGTTGTTGTTGTTGTTAAGTTGGAGTTCCTATGTTTTTGGAAATGAATTCCTTATCAGATACATAACTTGCAAATATTTTCCCTCATTCCACTCAAGCTGCATTTAGAGACTTTTGCATTGTATCTAATCATTACGGCACCAAAAGCAGAAATAAGCCAAATGTTCTTTTTTTTTTTTTTTATATGCGGGTACCGGGAGTTGAACTCAGGACTTTGTGCTTGCCAGGCAGGCGCTTATGCCGCTGAGCTATATCACCGGCCCCCAAATGTTCTTAAGTAGGCAAGTGAGTAATAAATCTCAAGTCATGCATATAATGCAGTTATTTGTCTTGGTTTAAAGGACTGATAATTTTGTACTGGCTGATTGGAGATATATAAATAAATACAGGGTTAAGTAGAAAGAGAAGCTTTAAAACTATAGAATATGGGCTGGGGGTGTTGATTGATGGTAGAGGGCTAGTGTAGCATGCACAAGGCTCTGGGTTTGATCCTCCACATTGGAAAAAATACCCCCCTGGTCCCCCCAGTATGTGATTCTGATCCTGAGAGAAAATTGTATGTATGTATCTATCTATACTGTGTTGATATGTTCTTAGAAAAAGATGGAAAGATTCACTTGGAGTTGGAACATAACAGAGAAACTTACTTTCTTTTCTTTTTTATTTTGTGCACTTAAGTATTATTTGATTTGTTATGAACATGTTTTACATCCATAATTTTAAAAAATCCAGAGAGACCGAAAGTATATGCCTAACCAGAAAGACTTACAGTTATGAGTTTCAGATACCTCTAAAATGAATTCTTAGACTAGTTTTACCAGTTTAGGTTTATATAGCATCTTCTTAAAAAGTAAGCTACTTTTGCCTTTATAATCCTTTTTTTTTTTTTAACCATCGAATGTGGGGGGTGCGGCACTGGCGACCGAACCTAGGGTCTTATGCATGTTGACCACATACTCCACACTGTGCTATACGCCCAAGCTCATTAACCTTCAAATGTCATTTTAGGAGAGGTGGAGCAGAAGGAAACTCGAGTCCAGGAAGGAAAGATGCTTTATCCAGAGTCAGAATTTAGCCTAGAGTTCAGTCCCCTGGTGATTCCTGGCCCAGTGTACACATCAGGAAAGCTTAACTGCCACCAGATGGGCAAAAGATAGTTGATTCTTTCAGGTGGCTAGGAACCTGGCTTCGTGGTCTTTTTTTTGACCTCTGGTTTTACCCCCTACTAGCCATGTGACCTTGGGCAAGATTCTTAACCTCTCTGAGTGTGGTTTCCTCATGTGAACTTGAGCACTGAGAGTAACTGTGTCGTAGAATTGTTGGGAGGCTTGGGTGTGAAGGGCTGAGATGTGGTGCTTTATTGCTGTTAGCTTTTATTGTTATTGTTGCTACTGTAGAGAAGGGCAGCCCAGCACCTGAAAGAAATTAGTTCAGATTAAAATAAATCAAGGTGGAAAAGGATGATTTTTAAATATGGATTGAAGATAAAATTCCATTTCCCAGTTACTGTCTCTCTCTTTTCCTTCCTTTTTTTTTTTTTTTTAAGTTAAGCCTTCTGTGGCTAAGTGCTAACAGATGCATCACTAGTCACTCTCTAGGAACTGTAGGAAGGGCTGGAGAAAATGTTGTTCATTGTGAGGAAGGATTGGGGAGTTGTATGGAATGCTAAACAACAGTTATAGGCCGAGGGGTTTGAACAATCTCTTCAGGACTGGGCCATCTGGGAAGCCAGGGCCTCTCAGGTGCTTTAGTAGCTCCAGGTTGGACAATTGGTCATGAAAATACCTGATGATCACTTACTCTAAGAAAACCAGGAGTCCTGGTGGGTAGGGCTATTGCATTAGCCCTCGGGCCACAAGCCCCATGAATTTGCAAGCAGTGCCAATCTTTCCAGCAGATTCCTTGTGGCAAGAACATCTCTGACTTAAAAGCCCTGACGGGTCAGGTACCCCGAAGTGTTCTGTCTGCCTGGCTGAACATCGCCAGCCCACTCTCACCCCTGGGGAGAGAGGATGCAAGGAGGATGTGCAATTTAATGAGGTAATACCAAGCATCTTCCTTGGGTTTAGCTTCAGAGGGCTCCTGGGTCTCTGGGGATGGCTGGCAGGTAGATACAACTGGGGAGACTGAGTTAAGCTGCACACAGGCTTGTGTGCCAGAGCTAAGGTCTTACAGTGTTGCCTTATATAGGACCTTCATGAACAGAATTTTTTTTTGTTCTACATGGTGTTTGCAAAAGTAATGAAGGCAACAGCTAAAACTTCTGTGATGTTTACTATGTGCCAGCCACTGTTCTGATCATTTATATATAAATTTATGGGCTGGTGAGATGGCTCAGCGGCGTAAGCACCTGCCCGGCAAGTGCGAGGTCCTGAGTTCGACTCCCGGAACCCACATAAAGGAAAAAAGGGCCAGTGATATCGCTCAGCGGCATAAGCACTTGCTGGCAAGCGCGAGGTCCTGAGATCAGCTCCCGGTACCCACATTGAAAAAAAAAATTTATATATATATATATGTAAATCTTTTATTGTTCCTTGCAGTAGTCCTATGAAATAAGTACAAATATTATCTCTGCCTTTCAGATGAGGAAAATGAGATGTGAAGAGGTTAAGTGGGTTGTCCAAAGTAGCTTACGAAAAACAAACAAAAACATGGCAGCACTGGGATTGAGGAGCCCAGCTGGTGTGGTTCTGGAGTCCATGCTCCTAACTGTTGCACTCCATTTCCTTTCCAAATTTTTTGAGTCTACATTTATAGCTCAGCGGCATAAGCACCTGCCTGGCAAACGCAAGGTCCTGAGTTCGACTCCCAGTACCCACATAAAAAAAAAAAAAAGAAAAAGAAAATTTGGGAAGTTTTACATCGCAATATGGAGAGCTGGTTCTCTCTTTTTTTTTTTTTGCTGGTTCTCTTGAAAACTCAGAACCAAGGATGTTGGGCTGCATCCCCTATGGTCACAATTGGCTGGTGCCTCGTCAGGCCAGTCCCCTTAGTAGGGTAGTGTTCTCTGGCCCACCTTGGTCCCCCTAATCCCTCTCATTCCTGACCTGAGTCCCTGTCAACTTGACTTGTACCTATTTCTACTTACAAACATTTATTTAAATTGCAGTGCTGGGATCGAACCCAAAGGTTTGAGGCAAATTCTCTACCACTGAGTTACAACCCCATCCTGGACCTAGAGGTATGTTCGTCTTCAATCCCTGGGTTTAGGTTGTGTGATAATACTAGAGTTAGATATTTAGATATTTAGAAAAGAGCCAAGTTACTTTTCCCTTCAAGATAAGGAGTATTTTCTCCTCATTTTTCTTTTCTCTTTTTAAAATTTTATTTTTTAATTGATACATAAAAACAAAAATTGTACATGTTGGGCTGGGGTTGTGGCTCAGTGGTAGACCCAACACTGAAAAGAAAGTACATATTTATGGGGTGCCATGTGAAGTGTTGATACTTGCATATACTGTATAATATGTAAATCAGGTTAAACATAGCAGTCTCCTCAAACATGGATCATTTCCGTATGGTGAAGATATTCAAAACTCTTTTTTTCTAGTGTTTTGAAGTATGTTACTGTTATCCATAGTGACGCTGAAGAGCACACCAGAATTCTTTCCTCCGAGTTGTAACTTACTCATAATACCCACTTTTGGTGTGAAGTAAGTGAGGTATGGACCAGGCCAGGACTCATAGGGAGTAACAGAGGCAGTGTCTGGACTTCGCCTCACCTCAGGGGCTATGTTTTCATTACTGGTAGAATCTCCCTTCTCTTGTGGTCTGGGGGTCCCCAGGGCCTGTGAGATTGTAGGGTAAAGTCAATCATGCAAGCAGCAGGAATTGTGGTGCCGAAGGAGTCAGTGTAAAGAAGCCCAGCTAACAGCTTATGTGTGCTTTTGTCTCTGCACTGAGTAGTCTCTGGCTGTAGAGAACATAGTCAGCTGTGTGGAACTACTTGTTGAATGAAAAATAGACAGGAAGGGCCGGTGAGATGGCTCAGCGGCTTAAGCGCCTGCCCAGCAAGTGCGAGGGCCCGAGTTCGACTCCCAGAACCCACATACAGAAAAAGGGGCCGGTGATATCGCTCAGCGGCACGGGCGCCTGCTGGTGCGCAAGGTCCTGAGGTCGACCCCCGGTACCCACCAATAAAAAAAAAAAAAAAAAAAAAAAAATAGACAGGAAGGGCTATCTATTGAAGGGTGAAGAGAGGAGGAGACCTGACAAAATTTTTAAAAGTGAATCGGGGCTGGTGAGATGGCTCAGCGGCTTAAGCGCCTGCCCGGCAAGCGCGAGGGCCCGAGTTCGACTCCCGGATCCCACATACGAAAAAGGGGCTGGTGATATCGCTCAGCGGCACGGGCGCCTGCTGGCGCGCGAGGTCCTGAGGTCGACCCCCCGGTACCCACAAAAAGAAAGTGAATCAACAGGGCCGGTGAGATGGCTCAGCGGCATAAGCGCCTGCCTGGCAAGCGCAAGGGCCCGAGTTCGACTCCCGGAACCCACATATGAAAAAGGGGCTGGTGATATCGCTCAGCGGCACGGGCGCCTGCTGGCGCGCGAGGTCCTGAGGTCGACCCTCCGGTACCCACAAAAAGAAAGTGAATCAACAGGGCCGGTGAGATGGCTCAGCAGCATAAGCGCCTGCCCGGCAAGCGTGAGGTCCTGAGGTCAACTCCCGGTACCCACATACGAAAAAGGGGCCGGTGATATCGCTCAGTGGCACGGGCGCCTGCTGGCGCGCGAGGTCCTGAGGTCGACCCCCGGTACCCACAAAAAAAAAAAAAAAAAAAAAGTGAATCAACACCTAGTAGAAATTGAAAAATATTTAATGACCTTTTTCCCCCTTATAATTGGAGAAAATGCCGTTTTCCTAGCCAGTATCATGAAGGTTTTTTCTTTCCCTCTTTCTCTTTCTTTCTCTCTTTCTCTTTCTTTCTCTCTTTCTCTCTCTCTCTCTCTTTCTTTCCTTCTTTCTTTTTTTCTTTCTTGCTTTCTTTCTTTGTGAGACGGTATTACAGTTTTGTCCCATTTCTCAAACAAGTTTATTTGCAAATCCCTAACATTCTGTTTAAGTGGTTTGGGAGTTGGAGCAAATGATAACAAGAGCAGCTGAGAAACGAGGTTTTGGCCTGGTTATTGGCTGAGCAATAACCAGGTGTGTTGGGGTCCCTGAACTTTCAGAAGCTTTTGTGTTTCCATCTGTACCAAGCGGATTAGTGGCTTAGTCAGACCTCATGGGAGCAAGTTTTATTGTTACTTCTTATAAGGCAGAAACTATAATGTTAAGTTTTTTTTACACAGCACCATCTGCTTCGGGATCTCAGCGTGCTTAGTGTTTCCCCCCGACTCACTCCCTCCGTGTAAGTTTTGTGTCTGGAAGAGTGACTTCACTGTGGACGGAGCAGCAGATGTGTGGTGACATGTAAGGCGCAGTCGTCAGCCATGCAGTCATCAGCACCTAAGGCAGGCAGGGCGGTGTTGCTGGACGGCTGCGATGGAAACAAAGTTCATGAAATGCGGCTCCTGCCTTAAGGCACCTAGGTGGGGCAGGTATGACAGTAGGTAGAAGAGAGAATATGCAGGCCAGGATTAATTTCCAAGTGAAGGCTGCAGGTGTTAAGCACCGCAGGAAGTCTGAGTTCTCTTTGATAAAGTTCCTTCTTGAGGAGTGGCGTGGTCCAGAGTGAATGTGCAATTAGAGGGACACTTCAGTGGGAACAAAGCTGCTTGTGTAAGTGTGAGGGGGAGCCCTGCTCTCTCTTCAACATAGTCCGGAAATTCATTCTGTAACAAAGAACTATAATTCCCAGTCAATGACACCTTCTAAATCCTCTCAGACTATGCCCAAAATTATAGAGAAGGGACGGCAAGTCATTTCCTTTCAGTCAGAACTGGATAGCTGTGTACTTTGCTCAAATGCCTGGGATCTAATGGAGATGGGCCAGCAGCCAGGAGATAAAGCAAGTCAATACAGGACTGGGAGAGCGCTGATGCTGGGCAGATAATGAGGAAAGGGCTGGGATTTGAAAGCATGACCTCTAAGTCTTCGTGTGTAATGAACAGAATCTAATGCAGGGCTGAGATCTGAGACCCTGTGCACTTGTGTCCGAGGCTACCCAGCCAGCAGCCGGGCCATTCCCCAGATAACTCGGAGGAGCTCTGTGGGAACATGACGGCCTTGGGGCTGTCTTTACTGCTTACTGAATAGAACAGAAGGCGAGATATTTCCTCTAAAGGAGATAGGCCTGGGGCTTAGTGGTTGAAAATATGAACTTTGGTGGCGAGACCTAGCTCCCTCGCTGACTAGTTGTGTGGCATTGAGCAACTCACTGACTCTCTCTGAGTTTCAGACTTATCTGCAAAATGGGAGAGGAAAATGAGAGTAGCCAAGTGTGGTGGTGGTGTATGCCTGTAATCCCAGCTACTCAGGAGGCCGATGCAGGAAGATAGTGAGCTCAAGACCAGTGAGACCCTATCTCAATACGAAAACAAAAACAAAAAAATCTCAAAAGTGAAAAACAATTATACTATGTGGTTATTATGAGTGTATATGGCACATGAAAGTATACACTAAAGCATATCTATTCTATTATTATTAAGGAAAGTGACCATAGGGGCTGGGGCTGGAGCTCAGTGGTAGAGCACTTGCTTTGCATGTGCCAGGTCCTGGGTTCAAACCCTACCACCACCACAGGGGGGGGGAAAGATCATTCAAATAAATGTTTTTTGTTTTTGAGACAGGGTCTCACTGTGTAGTGCATGCTGGCCTCGAACTTGCTTATGTAGCCCAGGCTGGCCTCAAACTCATGGCGATCCTCCTGCCTCAGCCTCCCAAGTGCTGGGATTACAGGCGTGTGCCATCACACCTGGCGGAAATAAATGTTTTAATTTTTCTCTCTATAAGTTCTGGATGTATCTTAGGGACAAAGCAGGAATTAGCCCAGCCTTCCCCTTAGCTCTCCATCTGCAGTGTTTGAAAAGATAAACAAATAACTCATGTAGTTGGGTGGGAGATGGGATGAGATTTCAGAGCACAGCCTCCAATTTCATAACCTTGAAATAAACTTACATAAGGGTGTAAGAGCAGCTCTCACTGAGGTGTGGGTGGAAGTCTGCTGCCGAGGGACCGGGATATTTCTCTTTCTCCCTGTAGAGAATTGTAGATATCTTAGAGCAGAGTTTCTTAAACTCTGTTGTGCACGTGAACCTCCTGAGAATATAAGTTTCTAGCAAGCTTCCTAGTGATGCCCATGAGGTCCCCAGACCCTCCGTCCGTGCCCTGGTACTGGGGATGGAAGTGGGGCCTCACATGTGCTAGGCAAGCGCTCCACCACAGAGCACTGAGCTATACTCTCAGCTTCTCTGACCACATTTTAAATTGCAAAGTCCTAGAAAGCCTTGGGTTGCTTAGTCCTGTCGTGTGGTTGAAACATCTTATAACTTCCCTGGAAAGATTCATCCAACACTTGGGTGAGAAGCTCCTTCCTTGAGAGGCAGCCCTTTGGTTCCTTATGCAGGGAAACTGAAGGGACCTTCCTTTCACAGAGCTGATATTTGCCTCTGTGTCATAGCTATCCACTGACCTGAGTTCATTCTTTTGGCAGGTGGTGGGCCTTTATCCTGAGGTTCCTGACCTTGGTTTAGGTTTGCTAAAGAATCCAGGGATGGGCTTAGGCAGGGATGGTAGAGGGAAAGCAACCTCCTGAAAATGTTTGTAGCATTTGGTTGGCATGTTTGTTTTCCTAGGGAGAGTTCCAGAGCTTTCAACTTTTTTTTTTTTTTTTTTTTTTTTGAGGGAATCTGTGTGCTGTAGAGGATGAAGAAGCATTGACTTCTCCATTGAAAGCTGTGTTCCTCGCAATTCTTCTTTGGAAACCTAGTTTATTTGAAAGTACTATCAGTTTGGATTATTTAGGGAGCAGATTAAAATTTTTTTGAAGGGAATTTTTAGTTTCTATTTTAGTCACTTTTCTGTTACTACAATAAAATTTCTGAGATAGTTAAATTATAAAGGGAAAGAGCTTCTTTTGGCTCATGGTTTTAGAGGTTCTAGTCCATGGTCAGGTGGACCCATTGCTTTGGGTCTCTGGTAGCAGTGCCAGATGACAATGGAGGAGTGTGTGGCAGAGTAAGCTGGTCACCTCATGGCCAGGAAGCAAAAAGATGAGGAAGAGACTGAGTCCCAGAGTCCCAATTCCCTCCTGCTAAGAGCATAACCTCCATGACCTTGGACATCCCGCTAGACCCCTCCTCCTAAAAGTCCACGGTACCTCACAATGGCGTCATGCTGAGGACCATGCATTTAACATATGCACCATTGGGAGATATCGAACATCCAAACCGTAGCAGTATATTTATGGGACTAGGCTCAGGGATGTACCTTCAAGCAAGGCGTAACCCAAAGGCTCACTTTTATTAAGGATGCAGCTCCCCCAACCTCCTTCATAGTTACCAGGGTCCTGAGTCTTTTTTCCATGGTCTTCATGGACTTCCATGCCCCATATTCCACCAACCTGAATGCTTTGTATTGATTTTTGGGCCATGTATGCAGGATTCCTATGAAGGATCTTATTAGACTATAGTCCTGTTTATAAGTGAAATAAGCCCATAGCTATTGAACTTTCCACTTTGTGCCAGGCCCATCATATGTCACATCTCACTGCATCTTCACAAGAACCATGAAGGTGGCCAGTAATGTCGTCCCTATGTTATAAACAATTAGCCCGAACATGCAGAAGTCAGGAAAGTTATTCAAGGGATGGAACTGACAAATGAAGCCAAGGGTCAGCCTGAAGTGGACTGACTTCTGAACCCACAGACTCAACAAATGCACCGCGTTGTTTCTTCCACCACCACACAGTCATCAGGCGTTAATTAAATGTCAGCTTTGCATCTGGCACAGTATTTGGTGAAACTGGAGATGACAAAATAGACAGTCCTTGCCTTTAAGGAACTGACACTTCGAGGAGCATTTGTAGCTCAGTGAAGAGAATACTTATCAGGCAAACAGAGCAAAGGCATGAAAACAATACTGAATGCCACGTAAGTGGCACGGGATGTGCACCTGTGGCCTGCTGTGATCTTGACAGCCACGTCTCCAAGGCTGGCTTTTGGAAATCTGCTTGCCCATGGGTCCCCCCACCCCCTTTCTATTTTATCCATTCTCACAAATTCCCCTGCTAGTTTTTATCTTCCCCTCGTGTGACCTCAGCTTGTCCCCAGGGGAAACCACTAACCATTTGGCTCCCCAGTTCTGGGTCTGTGGTGAGCTCCCAGCTGACATCCACAGCATTGGAGGTGACCTAGTTTGAGTGAAATGCTTGGCTTTTCAGTTGTATGTTCAATAGGCTGAGCTGGCAGCTTGTCAGCAAGCTGATGTCACCTAATGACCATGGCAATTCCCTCCTTGCCCGGCTTCCTGTTAGTAAATATCCTCAGGATGCTCTTGGAACCCAGAAGGTATGGGAGGCCTGTGAGAGAGCCTCCCCAAAGAAAACAGCAAAAAGAAAGGGAGAGAAGAGCAGAGAAGACCTTGCCCTCCTTGCCACAAGGCAAAAAAAAAAAAAAAAAAAAAAAATTCTGCAGGACAGAGGGAGAGCAACTTGCAGTGAGATGTCTCCCTACAGAACAGTTTTGCTCTTAGAAGGACATTTGCTTTTTTTTCTTATCTCCTCTCTGATCTCCTTTATCTCCCCCTCTTGCCCTTCCTTCCTTCTTGGCACTGTTAAAATGGTTTATTTCTCATACACATCAGTGACCTGCAGGGAGTAAGCACGGAGACATTTCCTCCCCTGTGGCTCTTGTTGCATGTTTAATAATGATGTCTCCCTCTCACCTTCTCTCAATGTCTCTTTATAAACATTTTCTTAGGCTGAGAGGAAGAGCTTCAGGAGTGCCCACAAAGTTCCTCAAAGGCTATCTGCTGCATCCAGATTCCCACGCCATGACCTCCCCTCTGCCCCGGGACCGCAGCCTTGAGAGTGGATGGCCTGTGCGGAGCAGTGGCTCCTACTTCCGAGGGCGCAGGAATTCCACGAGCTCATCTTCTCAGGAGTGGCTCAGGGATTCCAGGCCTTGCCAGCCCTGTGGGAGTTGGGTTAAAGGTTGCAAACAACAGTGGTGATACTTGACTGTCAGGCCTTGCCAGAGGCTATATAAGGTCATCCTCTGAGGCCTGGTCACTTCCAGGGTCCTCTCCTAAGACTGCCCCTGGAGAAGGCAAAGTTCAAGTTTGCATAAACCGTGAGAACAGATGAATTGGTTAGAGTCCTTTCTGTGTCACTTTCTCTAAACAGGTAAAAACATGCAGTTGTAAAACTGAAGGTTAGTATCAGATTTTCCCGGCAGAATACAACTACTTTTCTGAATATGTATCTCCCAGAGATTCAGCCTTCCTTTCCTTCCCTCCTTCGGTGGATTAGTTCATTCATCCATTTCATTGCTCATAAGCACTTGCGGAGTACTTTACTGCTAGGCACTGGCTGAGCACCACAGACAAGGCCCTGCCCTCATGTTGTCACTGGTCCCTGAGGACAGGCAGGTAATCATGCTGTAAGACTGTAACACGTGAGCCCTGGCCGGCACCCTCCTGTGGAGGGGAAGATCAGGATGCTGCGATGGAGAGGCTAGGTGAGGCCCACCTGAGGTGGCGACATTTGAGGCCAGATGCCAAGGATGAGGTGGAGCTTGCAGGTGGGGAGCTGGCAGGTGTCCTGAGAAGTCCCCACTGGGGCTTAGCAAGTATGCAGGTCCCTTGGCAGGCGTGAGCTTGGCAAATGGTTGCTTAAACAGAAACACATGGAATTTTGGGCTAACTTGTGCTGGGTTGCTGATGTATGTCTGCACATAAGTTAAAAAAGGCAGTGACAAAAAAATTCAGCAGTCTCCTTGACGCTGGCTGGACCTGGGAGAAGAGTATCACCGTATCAGTTATTTGTCTGTTGGAAACCCAGGGCCTAAGTGTGAGGGGTTAGACAAGAAACAGATGCAGTATCCACCCCTGCTCTCAAGTTTTCTATCCTTGACTGAGTGCCCCATGAACTCACAGCAGGTGTCTGTGTTCTCGTAGCCACGTCTGCATCCCCTGGTGTGCCTGCTTTGTCAGACTCTCCTCACTCCTTCCTGTTCCACTCAAGGGAGTGGTTTTCTTGAATCCTATTTCAGGGCCATAGCACTTTGTGTCTGAAGTTATTATAATGTTTGCATGATGTATAATATATCTGGATTAGATGGTACAGAAGACCCTCCCTTATGTGTGGTTTCCCTTTTTAAGATTCAGTTACCTGAGGTTCCCTGCTCACCAAAAATTTTAAATGGAAAATTGCAGAAATAAAACAATTCATAAGTTTTGAATCACCTTTTTCTAGTGTATTGTTATAATCATTCTGTTATTATCACTATTAATCCCTTTTTTTTTTTTTTTTGAGACAGGGTCTCACTTTGTAGTGCAGGCTGGCCTTGAACTCACTATGGAGCCCGGGTTGGCCTCGAACTCCTAGTGATCCTCTTGCCTCAGGCTCCCGAGTGCTGGGATGACAGGTGTGCACCATCAAACCACACCACACCACACCACACCCAGCTTAATCTTTTACTGTGCCTAATTTATAAATTAAACTTTATTGGTACTATTCATGGTTTCCGGAGCCACTGGGGTCTTGGACTTTATGCCCCATGGATAAGGGGGGACTATTGTATGGACTCCCATTCATAGAGAATGGAACTGTGGCTCCAAGAGATTAAATATTGGGCCCCAGCCTATGGGCTGGTGGAAGGAAAGAGCTGGGAATCAATCCTGTTTTTTTCCTCTCATCATGTGGGGTTGCATTACCATTGTGAATACCAGCAGGGTGCAGGTTCCGCTTGGAGTCCGTTGGGAGAAGATGGTTAGAGCAACTGAAAAGCCTTTGTACAGTCAAATCCAGGGAATCCAAAGAATTCACGTCCCCCAAATCTCCTGCCCCTCCTGCTGCCTGTAAAGCTCATTCTGCTTCTCCCACCCTGGCAACACTTTAAAGCTGATCCCTGAGCTGCAGCGCTGCTGTGGAGTGTGCAGTACGCAGTCTGTTGCTATTATTTAATAAAGGGTGTGTCGTTCCCCACTTGGCAGTGGGGCAGGTTGCTCTTCTAGCAGGTGATGGGTAACTGGACCCAGGCCCCCAGATCTCTACTCAGGAACTCCCTGGTCAAACCTTTGATATCAGAATAAGAGGAGAGGGCTGGGGATATAGCTCAGTGGCACAAGAGCCTACCTGGCAAGCGCAAGGTCCTGAGTTCAATTCCTGGTACCAAAAAAACAAAAAAAACAAAAAAACAGAACAAGAGGAGAAAACAGTGACATAGGACACTTCCTATCCCAGAGGGGACATGATACAGGGCACCTAAAACAACAGGTAAGAGGAAGAGTCTCACTAAAGCTGCTTCAGGAGGACTTGCCTCAGCCTCCCTCCAGGAATCTAAGATTTGGGGGCTGGGGTGTGGCTCAGTGGTAGAGCACCTACCTAGCAAGCCCAAGGCTGTGGGTTCAATCCCCAGGGCTGGAAGAAACACATAAAAAATAACAGGTTTGGTAGTCGTGGGATGGGGGCAGCCCAGCTGTTTCAATGGACTTGCTGAATCCTTTATGGGCTAAGAGTGTATCCTGCACTACGCTGACTTAGTAGAGGGTCCTGTCCATTCCTTGTAGAGGCTGTGACCTAGAATGAAGATGGACAGGCAAGCAGGCAGTAAAAATTAGTGTAACAAGGTTTAATCTTTAGTAGAAAAAGTGCAGGAGTTGTGGCACCTAAACTAACTATCCTGGAGGAGTCATGGGAGCCTTTCTGGAGGATGTGAGTATCGTGGGCCTTGAAGGATGAATAGGAGTTTGACTATGCACAGTTATATAGGCTTCAAAGGCCCTTGGTTGGGAAAAAAAAAAAAAAAAAAGGTAAGTTTTAAACTTAAGAACTTAAACAAAAATAGAAAAGTAAAACTTAGTGCTAGCCTTGTTTCTTCTACCCTGAAATTCTCTATTGGTTGTTTTGTGGTACATAATGATGACATTCACTATGGGGGGTTGGTACATGTACATAACATGCCTTCTTTTTACTTCCTCTTCCTCCTCTGCCTTCTGTAGCTCCTCACTGCTAGGAGGAGTGTCATTCACATTGTGCGGGAACTGAAGGGCTGGAATTGGATTGCCCCAGGGATAGATGCCTGTGAAGGAGAAGGCTTTTATCTTGGAAGAGGCCTGGAAGCAGCAGTCCCAGATTAAAATCGCCCAACATATTTTGATTTTTTTTTAAGCTGGTGAATATCCAACTAGTAGTATGCTTCAGAGCCCCGAAAGTTACCTGTTTGAGGCTGTCAGGAGTCTGAGTGAGTGGTTTCATGCAGTGGAAATTTCAGAGGATCTTTATGTTTGAATATTTCAATCTCAGCTCTGCCAGAGATTATTCATGTGAATTTGAAAAAAATCTCAGGTTGGGCGTGTTGGTGCACGTTGTAATCCCAGCACTAGGGAGGCTGAGGCAGGAGGATCTCCGTGAATTTGAGGCCAGCCTGGGCTACGTAGTGAGTTCAAAGCCAGCCTGAACTACATAGCGAGACCCGGTCTCAAAAACAAGACAAAGGGGCCGGTGAGATGGCTCAGCGGCATAAGCGCCTGCCTTGCAAGCGCGAGGGCCCGAGTTCGACTCCCGGATCCCACATATGAAAAAGGGGCCGGTGATATCGCTCAGCGGCACGGGTGCCTGTTGGCACGCGAGGTCCTGAGGTCGACCCCCCGGTACCCAAAAAAAAAAAAAAAAAAAAAAGACAAAACAAAAGTCCTATCACTTGAATCAAAAATGACAGCATGCTCTGACATTTACTTATCCATTACTTTCATTTTATTTCTCTAGCGTTTTACTTTGAAAAATTAGAAATCTAAAGGAAAATTACGAGCATAGAACCATACTATAAGTGGGCATGTGTAGACACGCCTGAGCCCTTTGAGAGTAAGTTGCAGACACTGTGTCATTTCCCTCCTGAAGCACTGGCCGTGTGCACTTCACATTCTGCTACCTCACAGTGGCGGGAATCTGGAGCTCAGGAAACATGGTATTGATCCAGCCCTTTTCTCTGTGTGGTCTATGGAAGGCTTTCCCTTCCGTTCTCATCACGTGTACAGAAGTAGTTTTTATTTGTGATCCAGGCCAATCAAGGATACACACTGCATTAGTTGACCTGCCTCTTTAGTGTGCTTTAATCAAGAATGATTCCCCAACCGTTTTTCCTTTTTCTGTCATCGACACTTTTGAAGGGCCCAGGACTGTCGTTTTGCATATTACCCGGGTTGTTTGTCAGCAGCTAGTAGCAGTCAAAGGTTGCTTGTGTGCCAGGCCCCCTGCCGCGGACAAGGAAACCTCAGAATCAGCTCAGACTTTTTCCTTTTGGAAAAGCCCACAGTGTGGGCGGGCCTGAGGGTAAATAAGTAAATTATAGAAAAGTGAAAAACACTGTGACAGAAAGACAAAATACAGTTCCTGGTTGGACATGCATCTGCTCTAAAACTAAAAAATAAGCTGGCTGTGGTGGCATACTCTAGAGGCTGAGGCAGGAGGATCCTAAGTTTGAGCCCAGCCTGGGTAGCTTAGCAATTTAGCCAGACCCTATCTCAAAATAAAAAAAGAAAAAGGGCTGGGGCTATAGCTCAGTGCAAAGGCCCTGGGTTCAGTACCCAATACCACACACACACACACACACAACCCAGAACATGAGCTGAGACAGGAGTGGAGATTGTGTTACTTTTGATGGGGCAGCTACAGGGGGTCTTGCAGGCAGTGACACTGAAGCTGAGACCTAAGTGAGGACAGGGAGGCGGGGCTGATGGTGGTGGCTGAGGAAGCAGTGTTCATCTGGCTGAGGAGCCCAGCCAGTCCGCGTTGTTGAGCTGTGAGTGGGGCAGAGGGGAGGAAGGAGCTGAGGTGGCTGCCGTGGACAGGGCTGGACCACAGCGTGGCTTTCTCCACAGGGCTGGTGAGGGCAGGAGTAAGGACTGAACCATACTTGAGAAGGTGCTGGGCTGCCATTTGAAATTCCCAAGGGTGATTGTCAGGTTGGAATGACCTCTCTGCCACAATCTAAAAATGATACAGATTCAAGATGATGTTGGCCAGAATTTAGAAGCTTTACAAAAGATGATTAAAAATCCTGATTTATGCTTGTGGTTAAGGTTATACCTGAGTAATTTCCTTTCTTTTCTTTTCTTTTTGAAACAGGGTTCTGCTGTGTTTTTCAGGCTGATCTTGAACTCACTATGTAGCCCAGGCTGGCCTTGAACTCACAGTGATCCTCCTGCCTCAGCCTCCTGAGTACTGGGATTACAGGTGTGTGCCACCATGCCCGGCTACCTGAGTAATTTCTGATGCATGGACTTGGACTCTAGTGGGGTTTGTGGAGACATCTCTTGTTCTCTCTCTTTTTTTTTTAAGTACTGGAGATTGAACCCGGGGCCTTCTCACTGAGCTGTATCACTAGCCCTTTTTGATTTTTAATTTTTTATTTTGAGACAGGGTCTCCCTAAATCGCCGAGGTGCCCAGGTTGGTCTCCAACTTGGGATCCTTCTGCCTGGGTCTCCCAGAGTGCTGGGATCACAGGCCTGTGCTACCACACCTGGCCATTTTTATTTTCTCACGTTGGGGATTGAACCCTGGGTCCCCTTCATGCTACGCAAATACTGCAACCCAGCCTGTGTTTTCTTATCTGGGGTTCAAGCCAGATAAGTTAGTTCATCACACCCTAGAACTAACTTAGAGGTCCCATTGCCCCCAGGCAGTATAAGTTGGTGGTGGCCTGGCCCCTGGGGGGTCCTGCCTCCCACCAGCTCTTTCCTTAGGCCCTTCCTACCTTTGGGTCCCCCAAAACCCGCACTGGAACTAAACCAGGAAGAAGAGGAAATGGGTCAGCAGGCCCAGGGAGTGGCCACCTGTCCCTGGCATGCCCCTTGCAGTGAGGGACATGGCCGCTTCTGCCCAGGCTCAGCTGCCAGAGGCCAAGAAGTGTATCTTCCGGGGGTGTGAGGGCCACGAGGATGCTGGCAACCAGCTCTGAGTTTCAGAACCAGAGAGAGGAGAGGATCACGGTTGGCACTGGGCTGACCCCAGGGTCTTTGTTGCCGCAGTTACCTTTACCTGGCAGCTCCAGCTTCGGGCTGGTCTTTGTACGTTTAATTCTTCTGCATGTGTGTCCTTCACGAGATGTGCTTTCCTCATACACTCGTTCATCCTGTGCTTCCTGAGCCCTTCTCGAGCGGGGAGCAGGGGGAGGTCTCTGAAGAGTGCACGGACCCACAGGGTGGCTGCGGGGACAGAGCGGCTCACCACATGTCTCCTCACCAGCCGCCTGGCCTGTCCACCCTGCTCAGTCTGGGCCTGCTCCTCCTCACTTCTTCAGGGTCTTGGCACCTGTCGTTCCCTCTGCTGCAGTGCTTTTTCTGCCACACCTTCTTCAGCTGCCACCTGCTGCTCTCGGGAGCCTTCCCTGCCACCCTACCTGTTACACACAATGCACGGGACTCTTTTTCCTTCTAAGTGCCTGGTTCCATTTTGAATATGTGCGCATGTATATGTGTGACTCTTTCTTGCTGTTTGTCTCCCCTACTTGCCTGTAAACTGCAACGGGCAGGAGCCTGTCTGTGGTCGTTCAGCACCTTACCGCAGGATGCCCTGTGCCTAACTTTCTGCAGTCAGGCTCTCTGGAGGACGAGTTACAGATGGAAGCATAGGAAGTGTGTGCCTGGGAGGAAGCTGCTGTAAAGTCTGGGAAGCAAGGGTTGCTTTCCAGCTAGCAGGAGCTGGCCTGCTGCCAACCCATCCTTGTGGACCGCAGAGTCCCCAGGAAGATGCGATGGGAGAGAGCAGGGTTGCTGAGCGTTAGTGTTCGGAGTGACTGGGCATTTCCTCTTGGGATATCTGACATCAAAGCCATCCGTTTACCTTCAGCAGGCTGCAAGGAGCCTCCTTCTTCATTCTACCGACCATCTTCCACTGCCTTTTTACATCTTGGCTCCCATTCTCCATATTGGGATTTTCTGGAGAGAGACAAGGGGCGTGTTTCATTTTTCTGTTCTGTGCCAAACCTCAGCGAGGGAGAGAAGTTCTGTAATCAGTTTTCTTCTCAGCTTTTTGTTAGGACTCTGCAAGAATGTCCCATTTCACTGAAGACCTGTGCCTGTCTCAGATGAGCCCTGTCCCACTTGGATTGTGTTTGTTTGCAGATGGTGGTAGGCAAATACATTTGTATGTCCTCAAGTCCCTGGGATGTCCTGCTGGCAAGCTTTTGGAATTACACCTTAGAAGCTGTGTGGCAATGTGTGGGTTATTCAGGAGTGGGGCTGTAGAGGAAGACACTGTCCTTGGGTGGTCCCAAAGTGGAATCCAACTGTGAGTAGCCATTAGCCCTTCTCATAAGAGTGAAGTAGCAGCACTCAGTCAGAGGCCAGAGACCAAGTGGTGCAAGGCCCAGGAAGGTAGGGTTCCCTGTTAGTTGAAAGCTAGACTCTAGTTAACCCTAGTGCCCACTAATTCTTACTGTTCCCAAGGCAAAAATGAGGTCTGGCTTTGAAGAACAGACTTCTTTTTTTTTTTTTTTTTTTTTTTTTTGTGGGTACCGGGGGGACGACCTCAGGACCTCGCGCGCCAACAGGCACCAGTGCCGCTGAGCGATATCACCGGCCCCTTTTTCGTATGTGGGATCCGGGAGTCGAACTCGGGCCCTCGCGCTTGCAAGGCAGGCGCTTATGCCTCTGAGCCATCTCACCGGCCCTGAAGAACAGACTTCTTGGGTGGTTACACATCTTAGTTTCTATTTTGGTTGTTCAGTGTTTTGGGGTAGGGACTATGGTGAGCTACAAAGCTTGGGCCCACTTAAGAGGGCTGCTGCTTCTCAACTCCAGGCAGCTATGGCCACATGACTCGAGCTCAGTGTCATCAGATAATCTGCTTTTGTTTTGTTTTTGTTTTCTGAGACAGGGCCTCTCTATGTTGTTGGCCCTAAAGTCCTGGGCTCAAACCGTCTTCCTGCCTTAACTGCCCGAGGAGCTGGGACTCCAGGGGCATGCCACCACACCCAACACTGATCTGCTTTGTAGAGAGAAGCCAGGTATCTGGATTTGTGTGTAAGACCTTCGGATTTTTAGTTCTATCCCCAGCACCAAACAAAACACCAAAATGCAAAATAAAAATTAAAAACAAACTTCTGATTTTAATTGTTGACAAGTTCACATTTCAAAGCAATTTGTATGTCAAACAAGATTTGTTTGTGGTTTTGCTTTATCCAAGGATCATTAATTAGCAGTCACTGAAGGGTCATTTGAAAGCCTTCCTTTTTTAAATGGTAGCATATAAGGCAGTGGGTATAAATGAGGGAAGGATTGAAACCCCAAGAACAGCTGCAGGAGAGGCCTAAATTTGGGCCCCAGACCTCTGAGCACAAGCGTATGAGCAGCCTGATGACTCCACCTCACTCAGCATGAAACAGGCAGAATAGCATTGGTTTCCGGGGCACATCAAGGTGCCCCGCACAGGCCCTAGGAGCTGTCACTCCTGCAGCATCGCCTGTAACATTCTCACACTGAACCTGCCCCAGCCTCCAAGGCCTCCCAATGCTCTCTTCTCCAGTTTGGCCTCCACTCTCTCCCTTGATCCCCCCTGGGCATTGGTGGGGTCCTTCCCACCTCCTTCTGCTGTCTCTCTTGAATTCCTCCCTTTGGCTTTATTTTTCCTGCTCCCCCTCCTTACCCTTTACCTGGTCTGTGTCCACTGTTTCTCTACCACCTGCCCAGGCTACCCGACAGGGTCTCCGGACCCCATTCCAAAGCTGCACCTCTGCTTACTGTGGCATTGGGATCACTTAAGCCTCTTGGTCATGGTTCTCTAGCCTGGCTTCCATCCCTTTCTCTGCTTTCTCCCCCAGTGACCTCTCGAGCCTCATCTCCTGCTAAGCCTGCCTCCCTCATCTTACCAGTGTGTCCCTCCTGCTTTCTTTTGGGTCCTCTAGCATCATCATGATTGTTGCTCATGATCCTCGGCACATTGATGTCCCTTCTCTTCGCCTGGCTAACCCTCATTCATCTGGCTGTCTGTTTCAGATGGGCTTCTGTGCCCCCCTTCTCTGCTCTCATCACCCCTCAAACTCCTCTTATACAGTGGTAATGAATAATTTATGATAAACTTGCCCATTTGTCTTATTAGCCCAAAGTTCTGGAAAGGCAGTGCCACATCTGTTTACACATGTGCGGAGCATGCGCATATAGTGCCTAGAGTCCCCAGCCTGCCTGGTGTGAGCTGTGTCATGCTGGGCCACTTAAACTCCTTGAGCTTGGGATTCCCCACGAGTGAAATGTGGATGGTGAGAAGAATCATCTCCACGTGTCCACTGCCATGGGGTTGTGCAGGAAGTGTGTTGCCTTTGCCTGGTGCAGAATACATGCTCACAAAACAATTATTGCCATTACAATTGCTTTTCGTCACTTAGTGGTTTTGGTTCCACCAAAAACCAGAGCCCTGTGTTTCAAGTAATGCTTTAGGGACCTCTGTGGGAAGTCTTTGGATCCCCGCTACAGTCAGTCCTGTGCTAACTTTTACATGGGTTAGTGGTGAGGAAAGAGAAGAGACTGATTAAAGAGTTTCATCTTCCTTTGTGTGACTCGAGTACTTCTTCAGGGGGTCTGAGTTTTGCCTTGAAAGTCATGAACGAGCAAGAGAATCTGCTGCGTGAGACGATGCAGCCTCGGGTCGAACCTCACTGCCTCGGGGCAGCCTTCCCCTACCACCCCATCAGAGTCACTCCATCCCATCACCCACTTTATTTTCTTCATAGAATTTTGATGAATTTGTGACATAATAATTTACTCTCTCTTCAAGACTGGAAGCTCTGTAGAGCCCAGGACTTGGCAGTGTCTGCTGTGGGGAGAAAAAGGGTGAGGGAAGAAGAGAAAGACCTGGTGAGGTCCTTGAATACGCTGCAGTCACCCAGGACCTGAAGGTGCTGTGCACTCTGACTGGGGCACTGGAAACCGTGAGACCCCAGGAGGACGGTTCTGTCAGTGTCCGTGTGGTTTGACTCTGTTTCTGGTGGATTCTCTTTCATCTCACACAGATCTGTCCTTCTGTCTTGACTCTCCAAGGAGGACGGCAAGCCTTCTTATCCTGCGTCAGCCCAGGATGTGTTTGCCTCGGTGCGTGCTCAGGGGACTGGCCCAGGTGGACCCAGGTCCTCTCTGAGTGACCCAGAGGTGGGACTGGGACAGGTATGGAGATAGCAGCATTGAACCCTCACCTGTGCAAGATTCCGCATGTGCTCAGTGCGTTATTTCATGGCGTTCTCCCAGGAACTCAATGAACTAAGCGCTCATCTCCTCCCATCTTATGGAACAGGAAACTGAGGGTTAAAGAGAGTCATATGAGCCTCATATCATGCCATCTATAAAGTATGGGGCCAATGTGTGAGCCAGGTCATCTGTTTTCAAAGCCATTGCTTTGCTGCTGTGCTCCTGAGCTGCTGGAGATTTCAAATCATTGAATTTTGGCTTGGGATATGTTGTGGCAGGGAGAGGCAGGGAGAAGGGGAAGGAAATGTTGCAGATTTATTTTTCTAATTTTACTTGGCTTAGGCTAATATTAAAATTATTTTGAGCACTCCACTGACAGAGGCGGAAGAGAAAACCCAATTCGATATTAAATATTTGCAATGGAAAATTCACAAAGTCTTTCTGAATGGAAGATATTTCCGAGTAATTCCTGTGGGACTCATTCAGCCAGTTGTTCCCTTCTGCAGTGTGCTTCCTGCGGTTGCCTCACTGTTCTCAGAAATGAACATTCCTGACTTTGAAGTGCTGGGGTTATGCCGGGCTAGAGGCTGAGCCCTGCCTTGGTTTCCCTGGCGATGTATGAATACAGGGGAGAGGGTAGTGAAGGGCGCCGAATTGCCTGACTCATAATTCTGTGATTTATGAAAAGTATGTTAAAGCGTGCCCCTCCATTCAGAGGGTGGACGATATCACAGTCCTGATTGCCACAGTACCTGTCCTGTGCCATGCAGGACACCCAGCACGTCACACACCCTTGACTTTCAGCCTGGACCACTACCCGAGAGTAAAGGTCCTGGTGACAATTGTGTAGACATGCCAAGACACCGCGGTCACAGAAGTTCAGCTCTAGGCTGGTGAGTGGCAGAGCTGGGACCAGAAGTCAGTATTGATTGACTCAAAAATCCCATGCCCTTGGTGGTTTTTATAGGTGTCCTACACCTGTAATTCCAACTATTCAAGAAGCTGAGACAGGAGGATTTGCAAGTATGGGGCCAGCCCAGGCAAATTAGTGAAACTTAGTATTTTATTTATTTTGACATTTTTTTTCTTTATTAGTACATGTTTGCGATACATAATAAATACATTCCCACGTTAGTCCTTTCTACTTACGCTTTCTCCCATCCCCGAATCCCTTTCCCATCTGTAAAAGGTCTACCTCCCTGTTGCCCATTGTCTTTCATTTTGCCTTTAAATTATTTATACTTTGGGCTTCTCGTATAAGAAAAATCATGTGATAGTTAACCTTTTGTGTCTGATGAGATCCTGTCTTTAAAAAAAAAACGCTGGGGATGTAGCTCAGCATTTCCAGAGTTCAATCCCTATTACTGCAAAAAACCCAACACAAAACAAGATAGGAGCCCCACACTCTCAGTCAGTGTGCTGGGTGCCAGAATGCTCTTGCGAGCTCTGGCTGGTCTATGGAGAAGCTGCCGGTCACCCAGAGCCCTGGCTGTGGGAACCAGAATTCCCAGCGTGGACTGTGGATCTCCCCCTCATCTGCCTTGGTGGTTCAGTCTCCTGCTGCGGTCTCATGGTGGCCTAGGCTGGCATCTTTCCCAGCAGTTAAGGAACAGGTGTTACTCCTCTCCGGAAGCCCTTGCTGTGGGCCCTTTACATGTGTGTACGAGGTGGCACTGTCCCTTCCCTTATTGTAGCCATGCAGCTCGAACCATTGGCACCTCTGTTGGCATCTGGTGCTGACTAGGTTAACATTGGGGTGTGGACTCCAGGGGGACACTCTGTTCCCTGCTGTGTTCCCTGTGCTCAGCAGCCCACCTGGCAAGTTGTGGGGCCTCAGTACACATTTGTTGGGCCCTTCCTTCTAACCGGCCCCTTGCTTCCACTACTGACCCTTCCAGTGTGTCTTTTTCTAAGCTAGGCCATTTCATATGCCACTCTTTTTGCGTCAAATACTCTTCCCTACTCTCTGCCTACTTAGCTTCCTCTCCCCTTCAGGTCTCAGCTTCCGTGTTCCCCTTTGGATGGGCCTGTCTGGATCTCCAGGTAGTTAGACCCCGTGGCCAAATTGTGTACCTGTGTTACAATAACACCCATCACTTCTCCTTTAAGACATGCATCTCAGTTTATGATTATACATGCATGAGTCAACTGTTTTACATCTGACTTCTCCATAAACTCTTAGCTCAGGGCAAAGACCTTGTCTGTTTTGCCCGTGGTTATGCTCCCAGGGCTTAGTAGTAGTCTCTCACTAAATATGTGTGAGCAAACGAGTCTGCTTTTCCACTGACCCTGAATCCTCTGGAGTGATGGGTTCCTCCGGATCCCTGGCCCTCACAACCTCTTCCTTAGCAGGGTCAGGCCCACGGATGGAGCGGTCCATTGCCCTCGGATCTTCAGGGCTCAGGCTCAGGGAAGGCTGGGATCTGCCTTGCTGCCGAAGCTCCCTAGGCCCAGGCCGGGGGAGCTGGGGCTGCTGCTTTGAGGCCACTGGACTTTTCCTAGTAACTTAGGGTTCTCGAGAGCCATTGGTAAGAAGTCTTAGTTTCAGCCATGTATTCAGTAGGCAAAAGAGGTGTGTGTCTGCAGGTCCTCCTTCCTCCTTAGCACAGTCTCTGTCTTCTCCACTCATGGGGCTTGTATCAGCACTGAAGAGAATGAATCTTTTACCAGGGTCAAAGCAGGAGGTTGGAGCCATCAAACCAATAATGCTTTTCACTGAGCTGGAGCAGGGTTGCGGCTGGAGTCTGAGGATGAGCAGAGAGTGCTTGTGTTTGAGGTCAGAGCAGGAGGGAAGCATTGGAGCAAAGCATTCCACACGCTGTGGATTGGGCTCTGGACCATCGACTGCTTTCAGGAGTTGCCGCTCTGAGGGATGCGACATGCAAGAGAGACCAGGAATTCTGCCTGAGTCCCTGTGGGTGCAACCCTTCCTCCGCTCGCCTTCCTTCTCGTTGACAAACACAGCTCAGGCTCTTCCTCACTTGGCCCTTGCTCGGCAGTATTGGCTTTCAGCTCTCCCGGCCCGACATCCTGTGGACACTGCAGTTCAGACAAATAGCAAGATCATCAAAGAGAGGAGCATGAATGAAAAACTGCTTTATGACATGCCTTCAAAGTGTCTTTTTAGAAGTTCAAAGGATGTGGAGAGGAGGCAAGGGAATCAAAGAAGATGAGGGACAGCAATGAACTCTCTAAGGAATCATTGGGGTTTCCATTGTATATTTTCCGTAACATTTGTGATGTAAAAATCAAAAGTATTCTCAGCCCTTGAGGGTTCTTCATAACTATATCTGATGAAAAAAAAAAAAAAAGAACCACCTTGGTGGTGGAGGGCTTTACCCTGGCATTCTAAGTTACCCATTTTGTATCTGCATTTCCTGTTTGGACCTCAATCGAAGTTTTTGATCTGGGCAGACTGTGTCGAGAGATGGAGATTGATGCTGCTTTTGTGGTTCGATGGAGATGAATAATTTAGTCCATGCAGAAATTCCCCATTACCTCTTCCATTTAAAGGCAAGCTAGAGCCCCGGCTGTAGCAGTGAATGTGCAGAGCTGGGGAAAGAGCTGGCATATATTTTAAGATCCCAGAGACTTCTGTTCTGACAGATAGGAGACCCGAGATTCCGCAAGGGGCTGCAGTTGGCCTTGACTGGTATGACAGTAAGAATATGCCTTGTGCTTCCATGCAGCCGTGCCTTAGGCTTGGCGCACCCAGAATATTTTGACACATAGCAGGAGCTTGAATGAAGTGAATGAGTGGCCAAAGACATGAACAGCTTTTTTTTTTTTTTTTTAATTTTTTTTTTTAAGAGAAGAAAAAACAAAACAAATCAAAAGAAGAACAAATTTTCAAAGCAACATAATAGGAGGGTAACAATGGTTAATACATTACGTATTACTATCTTTAAGTTAGTTATTCAGGATACCAGACATTAGCATTCAATTGTCCAAACATTATTGGCACAAACCTTACTCTTCAATGAACTAAGTAAAATTGGTAGTGTATCTATCTTAACCATCTTATATATATATACAATTTTTTTTCCCTTTCCCTTCTTTTCCCTATTCCAGTCTCTCTTTCCTTTTGACCAGTTTCTTTTTGATTCATCATGTCTATTGTACATTTTGGATCTTATTTACTCTTTCAGTTTCTCATACTAGAGAGATAATACGATGCTTACACATGTGCTTCTGGTTTATTTCACTTATGAGTATTTTCTCGAGTTGCATCCATTTACCTATAAAAGTCTCCAGTTTATCCTTCTTTGTGGCTGAATAGTACTCCATTGTATAAAAATACCACATCTTTCTTATCCATTCCTCAGTTGATGGGCATTTGGGTTGTTTCCAAGATCTGGCTATTACAAATTGTGCTGCTATAAACATGGGTGCACATATATCGCTGTGGTACGATGTTTTTAATTCTTCTGGGAAGATGCCCAGAAGGGAAGTAGCTGGGTCAAATGGGACCTCCAACCCTAGTTTTTTGAGGAATCTCCACACTGACTTCCACAGTGGCTGTACCAGTCGACACTCCCACCAACAGTGAAGAAGGGTTCCTTTTTCCCCACAGCCCCTCCAGCATTTGTTATTAGTTGATTTCTTTATAGTAGCCATTCTTTCTGGGGTGAGATGGTATCTCAGTGTTGTTTTAATTTGCATCTCTCGAATGACTAGTGATGTTGCACATTTTTTTGTATATTTATTTGCCATTAGTATTTCTTCATCTGAGAAATGTGTATTCATCTGAGATGCCCATTTTTGGAGTGGGTCTTTAAATTTGGGAGGTCTGATTTTTTTGAGTTCTTTATATGTTCTTGATAGTAATCCTTTGTCTGAGGAACAGCTGGCAAACATTTTTTCCCACGGTGTGGGTTGTCTCTTCACTCTGTTGGTGGTTTCTCTTGCTGTGCAAAAGCTTTTTAATAAGATGAGATCCCAGTTATTGATTCTTTGGGATAGTTCCCGTGCGGTTGAGTTTTTATTCATAAAGTCTTTGCCTACACCAATGTCTTCAAGGGTTTTACCTATCCTACCTTCCAGCAGATTTAATGTTTCTGTTTTAATATTTAGATCTCTGATCCATTTTGAATTTAGTTTAGTGCATGGTGTCTAGTTTTAATCTTCGGCATGTGTAGAGCCAGTTTTTTCAGCACCATTTATTAAAGAGGCTATCTTTCTTCCAGCGAATGTGTTTGGCACCTTTGTCAAAGATAAGGTGGCTTAGTATGTCTGGGGTTGTTTCAGCATCTTCTAATCTGTTCCATTGATCTTCAGGTCTGTTTTTTTGCCAGTACCACACTGTTTTTATCACAGTAGCTTTATAGTATAATTTCAAGTCAGGGATTGTGATGCCCCCTGCCTTGCGTTTGTTGCCCATAATTGCCTTTGCTATTCTAGGTCTCTTCTGCTTCCAAATGAATTTTAGGATTGTTTTCTCTAATTCTGTGAGATATGCTGTTGGAATTTTGATTGGAATTGCATTAAATCTGTATAACAATTTTGGAAGTATGGCCATTTTCACTATATTGGTTCTTCCTATCCAGGAGCAAGGGATATCTTTCCATTTTCTGATATCCTCTTCAATCTCCTTTTTCAGAGTACTGTAGTTTTCAGTATAGACGTCTTTTACATCCTTTGTGAGGTTGATTCCTAGGTATTTCATTTTTTTGGATGTTATTGTGAAAGGTATTGTTTCCCTAATTTCTCTTTCAGTAAGTTTGTTATTTGTGTACAGGAAGGCTATTGACTTTTGAGTATTGACTTTGTATCCAGCTACACTATTGAATTTGCTTATTAAATCTAGC
This sequence comes from Erethizon dorsatum, assembly GCA_028451465.1. Classification (NCBI taxonomy): domain Eukaryota; kingdom Metazoa; phylum Chordata; class Mammalia; order Rodentia; family Erethizontidae; genus Erethizon; species Erethizon dorsatum. The sequence continues at coordinate 69,029,333 of CM051838.1, forward strand.
AGTTTTTTAGTGGAGTTTTTGGGGTCTTCTGTGTAGAGTATCATGTCATCTGCAAATAATGATAATTTAACTTCTTCCTTTCCAATCATTATTCCTTTTATTTCTTTCTCTTGTCTAATCGCTCTGGCTAAAGTTTCCAGAACTATGTTGAATAAGAGTGGGGACAGTGGACATCCTTGTCTTGTTCCTGATTTTAGAGGGAAGGCTTTCAGTTTTTGGCTATTTAGTATAATATTGGCTGTTGGTTTGTCATAGATAGCTTTTACCAGATTGAGATAAAGACCCTCTATTCCAATTTTCTGTAGGGTTTTTATCATGAAAAGGTGCTGGACTTTGTCAAAAGCTTTTTCTGCATCTATTGAGATGATCATGTGATTTTTGTCTTTGGTTCTGTTAATATGGTGTATTACATTTATTGATTTACGTATGTTGAACCATCCCTGCATCCCTGGGATGAATCCAACTTGGTCATGGTGTATAATCTTCTTGATGATTTGTTGGATTCTGTTTGCCAGTATGTTATTAAAGATTTTTGCATCCATGTTCATTAGGGAGATTGGCCTGTAGTTCTCTTTCTTAATTGGGTCCTTCTCTGGTTTTTTTATCAGGGTAATGCTTCCAGGAATGAATTTGGGAGTATTGCTTCCCTTTCAATTTCATTGAAAAGTTTGAGAAGTAGGGGCGTTAGGTCTTCTCTAAATTTCTTGTAGAATTCGGCAGTGAATCCATCAGGGCCTGGGCTTTTCTTTGTTGGGAGGTTTTTAATTACATCTTCAATTTCATTGGTTGATATTGGTTTATTTAGGATTTTTAAATCTTCTTGATTCAGCTTTGGTAATTCATACGAATCTAGGAATCTGTCCATTTCTTCTGCATTTTCCATCTTAGTAGAATATAAATTTTCAAAATAGGTATAGATGATCTTCTGGATTTCTGCAGGGTCCGTCGTGATATCACCCTTTTCATTTTCAATTGCATGGATTTGAGTCTTTTCTTTTCTTTTTTTAATAAGGTTGGATAAGGGTTTGTCAATCTTATTTATTCTTTCAAAGAACCAACTTTTTGCTTCATTGATTCTTTGTATTGTTTTTTTATTCTCCAATACGTTAATTTCTGCTCTGATCTTTATAATTTCCTCCCTTGTACGGGCTTTTGGCTTAACCTGCTCTTCTTTTTCTAGAAGCTCGAGGTTCACCCTTAAGTTGTTTATTTGCACTTGCTCTATTTTCCTGATATAAGTATTTAATGCTATAAATTTCCCTCTTAGGACTGCTTTCATTGTATCCCATAAGTTCCGGTATGTTGTACTATCATTATCATTCAGTTGTAGAAAGTGTCTAATTTCATCTGTGACCCATTGGTTGTTCAGGAGGGTGCTGTTTAATTTCCATGTGTTTAGGGAGTTTTTGTGAGATCTTTTGCCATTGATTTCCAATTTCATTGCACTATGGTCTGATAATATGCATGGGATAATTTCAATTCCTTTGCATTTACTTAAGTAGGTTTTATGAGCTAGTATGTGGTCTATTTTGGAGAACGTCCCATGTACAGCTGAGAAAAATGTGTATTCTGATGTGAACAGCTTTTTTTAGGAACCCTAGAGTGGATTCTTCCAAGCTCTTCTCCTTTGACAAGTCAAGCCCAGAATGTAAGGACATTTTGGGGGCTGAGATTTGAATTGCTGTACTGATCAAGTGTGCAAAGAATTTTAGCTGCAAGGGACAGATACCCCAGTTTAAACTGGATTGGGATGGAAGAAATTTTATTAATAAGACTGTTGAAAACTCCAGAGATAGCTTTGACTTTTGCCATGACTGGCTCAAGGGGCTGAGACAGTTCCTTGGGACTCTGTCTTATTCTCCCCATCTCTAAGCTCTGCTTTGCTGTGTCTTAGCTTTCTGTTTTTAGACAGACTCTTCCTTAGGGTTGCCAAGACAAAAGAAGTATTCTTTGATGGTCGAGAACAAAGTCTCTGGAGCCAGAACTGTCCCTGGTTCAGTTCCCTAGTCCATCCCTTACCAGGTGTTGAACCATACACAAGTCTCTTAATAGTTCTGTGGCTCAGTTTCCTTTATTTACTTAGGGTGCTGGGATTGAACCCAGGACCTCATGCATGTTAAGCAGTTGCTTTACCACTGAGCTACATGCCCAGCACCAGTTTTCTTGCCTTTAAATTAGAAACAATGATGGTGATAATCATAGCTAAAATTTACTGAGCACTTGTCAGGTAACTGGTATTCTTCTAATTCCCCCCTTTTTTGAGACAGGGTTTTTCTGTTTCCTAAGTAGGGCTCAAATAATCTTCCAACCTTAGCTTCCCAAGTAGCTGGAATTACAGGCATGTGCCACTGTGCCAACCTTCTAAGTGCTTTACTTATATAAACCCACTAATCTTCACAACAACCTATGAGATGGATACTATTATTAGCTCCATTTTATAGATGAGGAAACTGAGGCACAAAAATTTTTAATTTTGCACAGCTAGCAAGTTTGGAGCCAGAATTCAAGCCCAGGCAGTCTGGTTTCGGAGTTACGCCTTCAAACTACATTACCTCACTTAATAGAGTTTATAAGTTGTGGATTTGATGTGGGAATTAAATGATATAAGAGAGATAGTTGACACAGTTTTTGGCATAGGGGTCATTTAATTTCATCTTTATAAAAAAGCTGCCAGTAACTTCTGGCCTACATTTGGTGCGCTCTCTCACGAGCAGAAGAGAGTGAGCCTCTCTTCCTTAGAGTTTCACGGAACTCTCAGAACTGGCTCCCGTTGAGTTTTTGTGGGCGCCTATCTGGTGTTAAAGCAGTCACAGCTATGTGCTGACCAGCCGATGGTTTGTGTGCCCCCCGGGGCTCGGGTAGAGTTGGCACCACTTGACCCACATTGACGAAAGAGCGAAGGAGAAACGTTCTTCTGCATAGCAAAAGAAGTGGAGTTGCTAGAGAGAAACAATAGCAACCCCTGCCCCGTAGCCATTCCAGCCATAGAGGATGGTCTGTGTTTCTCTGTAGGAAGGTGCACCGTAGTTGATAAGCAGGAGGAGGAGGCTGTCGGAGCCCTGCCTCTGTGTCCTCCTAGTGTCCTCCTAGTGTCCTGTCCACACCCTGCCCCATGGAGTAAGGGAGGAGGGTTGAATGAGGTTGGGAAGAAGCGCATCTTTTAAGGCTCACCCACTGCACTGCTTGGGGCTACGCTCAGAGAGGTCAAGCCGGAAATCCACTGCTAATTCACTGAATCTGCAGGAGGGTAAGTAGGACAGAATTGCCCAAGTGACATGTGGGAAGGCCCCGAGGCCATCCTGTGAGAAGTGCTGGGCAAGCATTTGCAACCACTAATGATGCCCCTTAGGGTCCTGGTGCTGCTCAGAGATGGCTCCACCAGCCCCGCAGTCCCCTTTCCCATGGTCCTGGGTGAGTCAGGCCCCTACCTGATTCACCAGTCCCACTTCCTTTACTTCCTGGTGGTGGCACCCACAGGGCCACCACACCCAGGTTAGCACTGACCCGCAGGACCAAAAATAGCTTTTGAGGCACAGTGGGAGTCTTGGCCCAATACCCTGTGGGTGGTGGATGAATTACAGAGGAGCCCAGAGATAAACTAGTTCCCCAGTTTCCACTTAAGTCTTTCTCACCCTCACTGGTTGAGCCATCTATGCTAGGTCCCCGTCAAGAGACAGTTGCTTCAGTGCTGAGATTAAGCCCCTAACTCCTGCCACCCATGGGAGAGTTGGATTGGAAATGCGCCTGTGCAGCAGGTACTAGTGCCATAAAAATGCCCGCATGGTGGAAATGTGGCTGTTTTTCACAAGTATGTGGGAATCTAGTCATTCTGAATATTATTTCTCAGGCTCGTTATTCCAAGGACAACTTCTACACTCCCCATCTTACCTATCTTCTAAAAAGAGATACCATCAACTCACGACCGTCTCTCTCAGGCTTCCTCTCAGTTATACACTGAGACCCCGGAATCATAGCCTCCTGTAAACTTCGAGTACCTCCTCGCAGCATTTCCTCTCTCTTGGCTGTATCATCGGCCTGTATTTTTGGACTCTTTCCTTTAAACCTGTATACAACAGTTGGTCTTGAGGATGATCACCTTCCCTAGCTCTCCAGCATCCCTGAGGCTGTACCTTTTCTTTCCACCAAACAGGGTGAAAGAGATGTTTGTGGGCCGGGGATATAGCTCAGCGGCACAGTGCCTGGCAAGTGCGAGGTCCTGAGTTCAATTTCCGGTACCAAAAAAAAAAACAGAGATGTTTGCATGTCATCCGCCTTCTTGACTCCTGGTACAATCTCATGCCACCGAAGCTGCCCTCCTAGGCTGACCATGAGCAACTCTGCAGTCTCCAGACATCTTCAGTGGTTCATCCCTGTTGTTGAGAAAAATTGAGTGTGAACCTCAATTTTTGAATATTCCTTTCTAAATTATATATCCACTCATGTATAAGTATAGTAAGTATACTAGAAAATATAAGCCACAATAAATATTTTAAAAGATGATTTAAATATAGAAGTTGGAATATTTTTCCTAGCAGATAGTCTCATGCATATCACTTTAGCCTACCTAATTCCTGATTTCAATATGCTTTATTTTTTGTCAGCTTTATTGAGATATAACTAAAAATTAATAAAATCAGCTTTAAGTGTCTTATTCAGTGAGTTTAGACAAAAATATAAAGTTATATGATCACTGCTATAATCATCATATAGAACATTTCCATAGCCCCCAAACATCTCTCTTCCCTTGCGGTTAATCCCTTACCTTTACTCCTGACCACTAGTGATCCTTTTATACTATAGTTTTTGCCGTCTCTAGAATTTGATATAAATTAAATCACATGGTAGGTAGCTGTGCATGTGTACACATGTGTGTGACTTTTCTCACTTAGCATGATATGGAATTCACTCAGGTGGCACCATGTATTGATAGTTCAGTAATTTTAATGCTTCAGTAGTAATCTACTCTATGAATATACTATACTATATTTATTAATTTACCTGTTGATAGGCATGTAAGTGGTTTCCAGTATTTGGAGATTATGACTAAAGCTGTTATTAGCATTGATACATCAGTCTTTGTACATAAATGTTTTTATTTCTCTTGGATAAATACCTTGGAATACCTTGGAATGAGATTTCTGGGTCATATGTGTATATGTAACTTTATTTAACTTTATATTAAAAATCTACCAATGTCTGAGAGTCCCAGTTTCCCCCATATCCTTGCCAGCACTTAATAACATCAGTCTTTTTTATTTAGCTCTTCAAGGGAATATGTAGTGGTATCTCACTGTGCTTGTTTGCCATCAGTATCTGCTCTTTGATGAAATGTCTTTTATCTACTTTATTTTTAATAGGTTCTTCATATAATTCAGTTGTAAGAGTTCTTGTTCTCTATACATCTTTTTAAAAATAAATTTTATTGTGCCTGTTTAAGGAATATAGCATGATGCTATAAGATTCATTTACGTAGTAAAATAGTTATTAAAGTTAAGCAAACTCACGTTCATCAGATCATATAGTTATCTTTTGTTTGTTTTAAGGGTAAGAGCAGCTAAAATCTCACTTAGCAGGAATCCCAAATACAATGTAATTTATTAGCTGCAGTTTTTATGTTGTACCTTAGACTTGTTAATTTGTATACCTACTACTTTAATCTCTGAGCTACATCTTCCCTATCACTACTTTTTTCTCTGTGTCTATTTGACTTTGTTGTTATTGTTGTTGGTTTTAGATTTACATATAAATGAGACCATGCAATATTTGTTTTTCTGGGTCCCACCTATTTCATTTAGCATAATGACTTCTTGTTGTACAGTGTCTGTGTTGTGGCAGATGGCGGGGTATCTTTTTTTCAGGCTGAATACTATCCCATTGTGTGCATTTGGTATACGTATCTTTTCTCAGAGGTATGTTCTACAAATTTTTTTCCCCGTATGTAGCTTGGTTTTTTATTTTTTGATGGTGTCCTTTGAAGAGCAAAAATGTTTAATTTTGATGAAGTATAACATCATTTTTATGCTTCATATCATATGTAAAAGAATATTTCCCTAACCCAAGTTTACTCAGATTCTGTCCTGTGTTTCTCTAAGTGCAGTATATTTTTAGCTCTTACATGTAAGTCTGTGATTAATTTTGAGTTAAATTTGTTTGTGGTATGAGGTCAGACTTTTTGTCTGTCTGTGCTTGTGGCTGGTCCAGTGCCTCAGCACTGTGTGTTCACAAGGTGGTCCTTTCCCTATTGAATTGCCTTGGTAATTTAGTTGAAAATCAAATGACCATAAATACTTGTATCTATATCTGAAGTTTATTCTGTTCCACTCATCTGTAGGTCTATTTTTATGCACATTCTGTTGTTTTATGAGTTCCAGAAATCAGGTAGTGTAATCCTTTAATTTTTTAAAACCAGAATTGTTTATACTTCTCTCTTTTTAAATATGTGATTAAAGCTATCATCTTGTTATTTATTTTTTATGTATTCCATTTGTGTTTTGTTGTTCCTTTTTTTCTGCATTAATTTGGAATTTTTTTTCACAATTTCATTATTTTAGCAACATTATTAGGGGTATAATTTACATACCACAAAACTCACCTACTCTAAGTATATAACTTGATGATTTTTAGTGTATTTACGTAATTACACAACCATCACAATAATCCAGTTCTAGAATATTTCTTTCACCTCAAAAAGATCCTCTGGCCACTTGTAGTAAATGTGATTATGCTTTATCTTCTTTATTTGTTTAATTAGCCAAACTCTTAATATTTTAGAGTCGTTTAGAGTTGACAGTATAAGTCTTTCATTTGTCTCGGACTTTCTTGAAGTGATAACCTATCATTTACCTACCTTTCCACGCTATATTTCTACCCCTTCCCATTCCTGACCTTTGTACTCTTGTCGTCATTCGTTTTATTTCTACATGCACTGTAAACCCTGTCAAACATTGTTAGAGGTTTTCCTTTGAACAGTCACCTCTCTGTCTCCTTTTTTTTTTTTTTTTTGGTACCAGGAATCGAACTCAGGACCTTGTGCTTGCCAGGCAGGTGCTTGTGCCACTGAGCTATATCCCTGGCCCAGTCACTTCTCTTTTAAGGAGATTTTTTTTTTTTTTTTAAGTGAGGGGAGAGTATATTTACCTATATATATATATTTTTTTTAATTTCTGGGGCTCTTTATTCCTTTTCGTAGGTTGAAATTTCACTTCCTCTCAGTAGCCTTCTGCCTGAAAGACTCCGTAACTCTTCTAATAGGGATGGTCTGTTTGTGATGGACTCTTTCTGTGTTTGAAAATGTCTTTATCTACCTCTGTTTCTGGAAAATATTTTTGTTGGGTAAGAAAGAACTCCAGGTGAACAGTTTTTTTTCTTTTTTCTTCTCAGTACTTGAAAGATGTAATTGTTCTCTGAAATGCATTGGTTGTGACAGAAGCCTGCTGTCAATTTTTATTCTTCTTTGTCCTTTTTCTTTGGCTACTTTAAAAGTTTTCTATTTATCACTAGTTACTATAAGCGATGTAATTACCATATGCCTTGGTATGGTCTTCTTTATGTTTGAGATTTCTTAAATATATTGCATCCCTGTGTTTTTAGTTTTCATCAGATTTGGAAAACTTTTGGCCATTATTTCTTCAGATATATTTTCTACCCTCTACTCTTTTCTTCTTTTTTTCAGATTTCAATTAGATGTATATTATTTTGCTTAGTATTGTCCCATAGCTACCTGACACGCTGTTCATTTTCTTTAATTTTTTTTTCTGTCAGTACTTTAAGTGGCTTCTATTGCTGTGTCTTTTAATTCATTACTCTTTTTTCTGCAATATCTAATCTGCTTTTAATCCCACTCAGTTTAATTTCTATTTAAAGTTTGATTTACAGTGCTTTCCCATCTTCCATGTCTCTCCTTCACATGCTTGAACTTTCCTTAATTTTATGCACCATACATAGTTACAATACTGTCTTAGTATTTGTGTATACTCATTCTATCATCTGTGACATTTCCGGGTCTGTTCCTTCTGACTGATTTTTCTCCTTATTATAGGGCAGTGGTGGTGAATTTATGGCATACGTGCCACAGCGGGCTGTTTGTATTACTGAAAGCTCTAAAAGGTTCGCCATCACTGTTATAGGGTATATTTTCTTTGCATTCCTGATAAATTTGGATCTGGATATTGTGAATTCCATATAGAATGGTGGGGTGTTTTTGCATCTGTCTAATTACTTTTGGACTTTGCTGTTCTGGAGTGTGTACTTATGTTTCCTGGAATTAGTTGGACCCCTTTGAGCCTTGCTTTCCACCATTGTTAGGGCGAGGCAGGAAGAGCCTTTAGCCCGAGCGGGGGGGGGGGGGGGGGGGGGGGATGGCTAACTGTGACTCACAGTCCAGGTGCCTGCATTAGGAAATAAAGTTTTATTGGGACATACCACTCCTGTGGCTGCTTTTGTGCTCCTGATGCAGAGGATTTATAGCAGTGGCTGCATGACCCACAGCATAAAAAAAATTACTGAAAAAAGATTGCAAGTGTGTTGTCTAAGCTAATTTAGGCTCCATACTGAAGGCATCCTCCTGAGGACTACACATGGTGCTGCTTGTGTTAGGAGGTCATTCCTGACTGGTTGAAACGTGAACCACTCTCCGCCCGGTAGTAGCTCTGGGCCAAGGGCTACTACTCCTCTAATCCTCCCCAGCAATCCTAGAGGGAAGTGCTTTTGTTAAACCCCTTTTATAAATGGGGATAATGAGGTTCAAACAAGGTAGGTTATCCTTCCCCACGGGCCAAGCTAGAATTTGGAGCCAGGTTGGTCTGAACAGCCTAAGCTGCCAGACTGTCCTGGTTTATCAGAGATTTTCCCAGTTTTAGCCCAGAAATTCCTGTTTATTGGGAAACTCTTCAGTCCTGGAGAGACTGGTGCAGTTGACCACCCTAGGAAATTGTTCCATTTTCCCTAGATCTCTTCACTATATCCATTTCATACTTCCTGTGTAATTTTATTTATTTATTTATTGATTGATTGATTGTCTTTTTTTTTTTTTTTTTTTGTGGGTACCGGGGGGTCGACCTCAGGACCTTGCGTGCCAACAGGCACCCGTGCTGCTGAGCGATATCACCAGCCCCTTTTTTGTATGTGGGTTCCGGGAGTCGAACTCGGGCCCTCGCGCTTGCAAGGCAGGCGCTTACGCCGCTGAGCCATCTCACTGGCCCTATTTTTTGTCTTTTTGAGACAGGGTTTCACTATGCAGTTCAGGCTGGCCTTGAACTCACTTTGTAGCCCAGGCTGGCCTCGAACTCACAGTGATCCTTCTGCCTCAGTTTCCTGAGCGCTTTCCTGTGTAGTTTAAATACTCCAAACCATGTCCAGTATCCGGTATGGTAGCTGACACATTGCTAAGTGCTCAAGAGTGGGAACTGTCATTACTTGTCCTTCTTGTAGTCCTTCTGAATATTGCAGCAGACAAGTGTTATTCTTCATGGCCACCCCACATCTGGATGTCATTTCTCAGTGTAGGAATCTCCTGTCTTATGAAAGGTGACTGCATCCAGGTTCTTGGTGTTCTGGTAGCAGAGGCCCAAGTCAGGGCTATGAACTTCAGAGTCTGTTCTAGTGATACGAACCAGCCTCTCTCAACAGGTCTGGAATGAACTTGGTTCTTGTTCCTTGTCAACCTTGGCTCTCTGTTACCGCAATTCTGTAGATCACTACATATTCATTAGTAATTTCTTTATCAGCTTGACTTAGAGTTGATTTCTTTTGATATGCATATATAACATCTAGCTGCTTTGGCCACTTCAAGCTTAATGGGTCCCAAACAAAATTCATTCCTTCCCCCAGGGACCTATATCTCTTAAACTCTTCATTGCAAGTAAAGTTCCTCAATATTTACTGAGTTCATTGGAAACCATGCACTTGCTTGCAACTCCTTTTCACCCCAGTGTCTCATTCTTCACCAAGAAAGGGCCCACGTTCTCAGCAGACCTCTTGCCTCTTGCTTCAGTCAGAGCCCTAGCAGGAGCTTGTCTCCCTGCCCTTGTCCTACACAGATGTGGAGAAGGAAACCAAGAGGGTCCTACTCGGCTTGTAAGGATGAAAATGAGAGCAAAACAGAAGAGAAAGGGAGAGAGTAAAACAGAAAGGGTGAGAGCAGATTCAAATGGGAAAAAGTTATGCTTGGGATAGGAGAAAGAGAGAGAGAGAAACTTTCTCCAATATTGAGAGGCAAAAGAGTAAAAAATAAAATTAATGCTCATTATACACATTCACTTGGTTACTAAAAATAACACCCCTCAAAAATGATGGTGATGGAGCTGGGAACGTAGCTCAGTGGTAGAGTGTTTGCCTAGCATGTGTGAGGCCCTGGGTTCAATCCCCAGTACCACAAAAATGATGGTGATGCTTTTGTAGCCATTCACGGATGTAGAGCAGTGAAAACTGAGTCACCTGAGTTTGTGGTCCCAGCTGAAATAGATTGAGGTGTGCTCTGCCTTGTCTTGGCTCTTACAGTCAAGTATCATTTTAAGAATCTGTTTCGTGCCATATTTTTCACATTTATTTGTGCTTTTTTTGGTTGCCGTATAAAATGACCCCCAAGCACAGTGCTGTTTAGTGTTCCTCTGCTCTGGAAGGCTGTGATGTGCCTTATGGGAAAAAATGCAAGGTGTGAGTGAACGATATGGTGAGGGTTTACATTTTTAAAATGTATTACAGTAAAAGATCTATTGCCGCTAATCCCCACACTCCCCCTTAGCTTTGAACAGACTTATCCCATCATTCCTCCTATTTTGTGAAGTATTGCGGAAGTCCTGTTTCATGAGTATAGAGGCTTTGATTGTGCTGTCGTAGCTGCCTCAATGTCCTGAGTTGATTCTCAACCTTCGAGACCTCAACCATGGTCTCAAAATGACCATGAAAGCTTAGAAGGTCAGAAAAGCTTGAAGTTGTACAGGGCCAGATCAGGTGATAAAGATACACCGTAATGTTTTTATGACCTGCCTTTTGGTTGGATGGCACTTGGCAGCAGCATTCTCTGTATTTACAGTCATATCTTGTAAAGATACTCATGAAAGAAGACTTCCAGGACTGCTTCAGAAAATGGCAAGAATGACGGGATAAGTGTGTTGGAAGAGAGGTGGAGTATTTTGAGGGGAATTAATGGTAATGTTATCTTTTATTATAACAAATATTTAGAATTTAAACACTATCTCTTGATTACCCCTTGTATGTTTGTTAGCTACGCTTTGTTTAGTCATGAATACAGTGCTGTTGGCTATGAATTGAATGTTTATGAGGCAATGATTTTTTATTTGCACTGTGAGGAATTGAACCCAGGGCATCACATTTGTACATGTCAGGCAAGCACTGTACTACTGAACCACATCCCTAGCCAATAAGATGTCCTTAAGCAGAAATACCCATGAAGCAAGGTTGTTGGGTTGTTTTGTTTTGTTTCTTTGAGACAGGGTTTCACTATATAGTTCAAGCTGGCCTTGAATTCACTATATAGCCCAGGCTGGCCTCAAACTTTCTGCAGTCCTCCTGCCTCAGCCTCCTAAGTGCTGGGATTACAGATGTGTACAAGTTTATTCATTGACTAGTTGATGAAAATATTTTGACTGCCAACTCACAGGAACCTAACCCTGGGTTTCCCCTAGAAGCTGTGGTTCAGTAGACTAATTCAGTGTTTGCTGTAACTTTATAGAACATAACTGCTGTAAATAATGAGAACTGACCATATTTTTTACACACAGCCTCTTGCTACTTAACATTGCATATGGAAAAGGGGAACTGGCTCCATTTTATTCTCCAGTGAACACTTCTAGGAAATGATTGTATAAGTCAGGATCAGCTAGAGAAGAAAAACCACCAGGAGATAATATACTTTAAGAGATAGCTTCCCAGGAATTGACTTCGTTATTGTGGGGTTTGGGAAGGTGAACCATTATCGGCAGAGCAAGCTGTCAGAAAGGGAAGATCAGGAGCGTGATTGAAGCTTGTCCATCCCATCAGGAAGAATTTAGGAGAGGAGGAACCATTGCAGGCCTACCTGTTATTGGAGGCTTTTCTTTTTTTTTTTTTTTGCCAGGAAAAGCTCAGCCCCTTTCAAGGGCTCATGTAATGGGGTTGGAGCCACCAAAAATAATCTCCCTAGTTTAAAGTCAACTGATTAAGGCCTTTAATCACATCACTGAATAACTGGGAGAAGGTATATGTATGCTGAAGAGTGACTGCTACCTCCCTTTTGTCTTTGTCATTTAGTTTAGCTAAGTTGACACACGTGAAGATCAAATGATACATCTAATATAGAGGTTTATGTAGTGCTGGGAATCAAATCCAGAACATCAAGCATGCTACGCAAGTGTTTTACCATTGAGCTACACTCCCGACCCCCAAAGTGGGTTTTAAAGCAACCTACTTTGTTTCTAGGAGTTAGGATGATGAATTCTGTGTGAGTGAAGTCACGGGGTTTTACTTGGCTATCTTCTTATGCCCTGCCTTTCGTTCAACTCTCACCTGTTTCCTGGGACCAGGCACCATTCTTACCTTAACAGGTAGGGAACTGGCATACAGAGAATTAACTAACTCTGTTACATGATGGAACCAGGATTTGAACCCATGCATCCTGGATCTGGTCTGTGCTCTTAACCTTCATGCTATGCTGAGTCTCAATATGGCATAAAATGAGTTAACATCTTTTCAAGAACCTTGTGTGTTCTAGGTGGGCAGAGTCTCTGTGAGGACCACATGGTCTTTGGTTGTCTGGGAGGAGAAGGCCATTCACTCTTGTTGGGGACATAGTGCCTCCTGTAAGTGCTGGAAACTTCGAGTCTATTTCCAGAGCCCTTTTCCATGTGGCACCCAAAGTCCCTTTTAACATGTAAACTTCACAGTCACGCAGATTGCCCACTTGTCCCACCTTCAGGTCTTATTCTACAGAGTCCCCCAGATTTGTGTCCTGACCAAAGCTCCTGGGCAGCTGAGAGCTTCCCACAGAACCTTCTGTTGACCCCTCTCTCTTTCTGTCCCCCAGTTCCTTCATGCATGCATGTATCCAGGCCACCGGTGTTTCCACATTTACTATGTGCCCGCACTGTGCCAGCTACTGGGGATAAAGCCAGCACTGGGACAAACTCAGCACCTTTGCAGCTCACATCCCCACGTCCCAGAGAAAAAGCCTAGAGGGTAGGATGGCCTGTCAAGTAGTAAAGCGGGGCCTGTTGTGCTTCGCATGCTGCCTATGTACGTGGCATTCAGCAGCTATGTGTGAGAGCCTGTGGTTTTCCTTTTATAGGTGAACACTTTATAACAGTTTTACACCAGTGAAACTCTTCGTCAACCTCCTTGTCTCCTTTTTCCTCTCTTCCCTTCCATTCTACTCTAGAGATGACTCATCCATTTAGTGTGTGCATTTCCAGATCTTTTAATGCATTTGTAAACTAATATAAATATACTGCATTCAAAGAGTATTGATAATTGCACAAAATAGTTGTTCCATAAATTCTTACTGGTGAGTTGGTGGGTGATGGGTGGATATGGGCAAATGGACGAGTTTTCATACGTTTTTCTCCCCGATTTCTCTCTGACGCCTGTTCCTAGGCAGTGTTGCTAGGCAGACAAAGAGAGTGATGTCTCTGGATTCCTGTTTCTTCCTTGAACCACACTGACTGGATGCGGACATGAGCGCTTGCTGTGTGAGTGGTCAGTTTGGGCTCCCAAAGACCGTCGGCTGGGCGACTGCAACTGCAGTGCTTTCTCACGGTCCTGAGAGCTGGGAGATCTGAGAAGAAGATGCCAGCATGGTAGATTTCTGGTGAGAGCTCTCTTCCTGGCTAGCAGGACAGCACCTTCTCACTGCATCTTCACACAGTGGAGAGAAAGAGAATATGAACCATTGGCTTCTTATACATATGTCAATCTTATTAAATTAGGACCTCGCCCTCGTGGTCTTACCTCGTTCCACATACACCATCGCTAGAGTCACATTAGGGGTTAGGGCTCCAGCATGTGAACCTTTTTTGAGGAGGCGGACACAGTTCAGTCTGTACCGTTGCCCCTGATGTCTCAGGACCCCCGCATGTAAAACTGGGCTACTCCCCTGCCCCTAGCACAGGGCTTTGTCCCCAGTGGGTGCTCGCCAGGGTGCTTGTCGATGTGTGCATTTCTGAGATTAGAACTGCTTGCTTTGCGACTTGAGGGACACTCAGGGCCTCCCAATGGCCTCCATCCCTAGCATTCCATTTGAATTAGTGAAAATTTCAACCACTGCTCTGTGAATGCTTCCAGATGTGCAGGCTTGTGGGGAGTAAGATAGCTGCAAAGCCAACTTAAAATTGAAAGTTAAATTTTGCTTGGGGTGGGGGACAGTTGCTATCTCCCCTCAGGATCCCTCAGGATCAAGATGAAGGACAGTGCCATCATGGGATCCCTCGAGTTTGTTAAAATGGGGTTGAGGAGCAGACCTACACCTTGATGAAACAAGGGCCATGCTAAACCTGATAAATTAACCTTGTCCCTCGGCTCAAATCTCTATTGGTTTCAGAAGCTCAGAAGGACGAGAGGAAAAACGAGAGGAAATCGACTCCGTACAGAGTTACTGAGATGAGACAACTGTTCACTGGGAGAGGTGAGGGCTTTCAAAGGAGAAAATGTCAACAGCCCACATAGATTCTGTTGTGGGAACTGCGAGTCTCTGGGGATACTCAGAGACCCTTTCCTGCAGTGGTTTAGATGCTGGGATGAAGGAGTGTGGGAGTGTGGGAGTGTGGGCAGGGCTTTAGAGCTGATGGTGTAGATGATGTTTGTGGAGGAAACATGGGGGGAAATGAGCCCCTGGCTTGATGTGGCAAGAACGCCCGTACGGCAGTCCAGGCATGAGGTCTGCTTGTATCACCCAGAAAGAATCGCCTGCTTGATAGGGTGGAACCACGTGGCAATTGGCTCTGCAGAGTTAGGTCTGCAAAAAGCAGAGGGTTGTTTGAGAGGGAGCAAAAGACCAGGGCAGTGAGGCTGGCTGCCTGCCTTCCTGTGGGTTGACTCAGGTCAACCGTGGATGTGGACTTAAGGACAGTTGTTAGCGTGAAAGTTCCTGTCAGGAAGCCGCAGCGTGGAAAATCACTACATCATCAGGCAGTGGGGAAGAAGATACCAGAATGCTTGGAATCCTAGACCTCACGATCAGATGACCTCTGGCACTTTTCATAGGCAAATTCTAACTCTCAAAACCTCATCTGTAAAGGTGAGTAAAAACAGTACAGTCAGCCTACATAGCCAATCACAGACTCAACCAACCATGATGAAAAAAAAAATTTTTTTTAAATTGCATTTCTCCTGAACTTTCTACAGACCTTTTTCTTGTTATTTCTTCAACAATACAACAATTTAATAGCATTTGCATGTTGTTAGGTATTATAAGTAACCTAGCGATGATTTAAAGTGTATGATGTGCTATCTGTAGGTTATATGCTTACACCGTGGCATTTTCTGTAAGGGACTTTGGTGTCTTCGGAAGGTCCTCAGAACCAGTCTTCCTTGGATACCAAAGGATGACTATTCATGTACATATTAGGGCTGTCGAAGGCCTGAATGAGAAAATACTTGGAAAGGGCTGGTGGAGTTCATGGTAAATGCTTAATAAATGTTAGCTCTGATTATCACAGCCAATACAATTTGTGCCCTTATGGTAAGGTAGAACATTTTTACTTCCGTTTCTCAAGTCATAAGGGATAGACCCCTGGAGAGGGAAAAAAATGGACACAGGTGCAATCAAATGGATTTTGGCCAAAGTCACACAGAAGGGAGCCTAGAAGTGTTTTCCAAATTAGGAGGGGGAATTGAGCAACATAGCATGGCTGAAAGCGGGAAAAAGAAAGAAAAGGAGTGAATTTTATATCCTTGTTACTCTGACTGTCACCAGCCACTGTATGCAGTGTGTCCTCTTACGGGATTTCATGGAAATAGATGAGCTGACCTCTGCTTTGTGGAATTCACTGGACACATTGTCACAATCAGCAAAGTGGGTGTAGCAGTGATACAAGAATTAAATGCACCTGGGCAAGGTGGCACATGCCTGTAATCTCAGCTAACTGGGAGGCTGAGGCAGAAAGATTGCAAATTTGAGTCCAGCCGGGGCAACTTAGCAAGACCCTGTCTCACAAAACAAAACAACACAACACAAAATCAACAAACAAACAAATGAACAAAAAAACAAGGGCTGGGAATATACTTCAGCATTCCCTAGGTGCAATCCTTAGTACTGTGGGGAAAACAAAACAAAACAAAAACACTGCAGCAAATCCAGCACAGAACTGATTCTGTCCAGTTGAAAGCCCACAGGACTTTACCTCTGACAGAAGTAAGTGCCCATTTCTTGTACTGTACTATTCTATGTTCTCTATCAATTTGCAGCCTGATCCTCAAATTTAGTCCCATTTTAGGAAAAGGTAAATGGGGAGGCCATTCAGGAAGCCTCAGTGGTATCCCAGAAAGAAGGAGATACATACACCAGGTTGGACCTGTGGGTTTTTTTTTTTAAAGGGAGGGCAGATACAGAAGCAAGGGACCCAGCAAGAATGAGAGGGGTGAAAGGGAAGAGCCCATGGTTCTAGCTTGGGTGATCAGAAAGTCCTTTCTGCAGAGCCGGGGCATGGCGAGGAATTTCGGCCAGTGGTTCTCCCAGTTTTAAGTGTGTAGGAGTCAGCTGCACAGATTGCTCATACCCTAGACCTCCTGACTCTGCATCTTGGGTGGGTTCAGGAACCTGTCTTTCTTTTTTTTTTTTTTTTTTTTTTTTTTGTACCAGGAATCGAATTCAGGACCTTGCACTTGCCAGGCAGGCACTGTGCCTCTGAGCTACATCCTCGGCAGGAGCCTATCTTTCTAGCAGTCACCCTGGAGGATTCAGCTGCTGGTGTTCACAAAGCATATGTTGAGAAATGCTGGACCAGAGAAAACAAGCATCTTGGCTTTGGGTCCTCCAGAAAGCAGGGGGTGAGGCAAGGGCTGCGGTGCTCATGCTCGTCTGGGAGGTGAACTCCTGCGATGGGGGTGAGGGAAGTGCAGGAAGATGCAGCAGGATGCATAGATGTCACAGGTTGGCTCCCATTTGAGAATAAGCCACGAAGGATCAAGCAGGTCTCTGCACGTGGGGCTCCTCCAGACGGGCTGCAGGGAGGAACTATATCTCAGTCTAGCTAGAGGGAGGAAGGGGGGATTTGGGTTTCTCCTCACTTTGCCCTGATCCCTGTTCCCATCTGCAAAATTCACCTCCTGGGAACTAACCACCCCATTTTCAGGGTTGAGCCACATGTCCCCTTGGGAAGCCAGACTTCAGAGCCCTAGGAGTAGAGGGCAGATGGAACATGGCCAGCAAGAAAGAAAGAAGCAGAGAAGGGTGTATGAGAAGGTGCACAGGTTGGTGTCCCAATGTGGTGAGGAGGTCAGGCTGGAAAAGTTAGATTCTTGGGTCCATAATGAATTGTAGACTTAAAGCTCAATATTAAGAAAGATTTTTAGGGGAATTTTCTAACTAGAGTTACATGGTGCTAAGAAAGGAAGCTTGGAATTTGAACTCATAGTAAATGTCTTTCAATTTTTCTTTATTTCTCTCCAGAACAACTTCCAGTAACCAAAGACACTGATGATCAAATGGTACATGTGGGCAGTTACAAATTTTTGTAAAAGGAAGGCTGCATAAATTTAAGGTATCACTTGTTTATTTTATATCCTGAATTAACTTTCCACCTTCTCAGTCCAAAGTCGTAATAAAAGGCTTCACTGGAGAGCAAATGAGTTTGTGAATCTCATCCAAACTCCCAAGCTCTTTCTCTGAAGACCTGTAAGTTCCTAAGATACTCTAAAAGGAACATAAAAATAATAATTGTAAGTTTTGTGAGTTCCAACTGCATACTGGGTTCCAGAAAGTAATAACCTTGCTTCACTTTTGCAGGAAGCTTTCCATCTGTGTGTTACCAGAACTTGGCTAACATTGTACACCAGCAAATACATAAATCTGTCATAGAAATAGGAATTTAGTCACAGGAAGTGAAAATAATTGATCACGTCATATAAGGAGTTGGCAAGGAATAGATCATTAGACTTATTTTCTACTACTGCCCTGAATCATTTAAAAATACTTCAAGTAAGCCAGGTGCAGTGGTGCACAATTGTAGGCTTAGCCGCTTGGGAGGCTGAGACAGGAGAATTGCTTGAGCCCAGGAGTTCAAGACCAGCCTGGGCAACGTAGTGAGCCCCTGTCTCTATAATAAAAATATTTCAAGTGGCGGTAAGATCTGATCTTAAGAAGAAATAATCCCTTGACCATCATAAAGATGTTAACTCAGTTGTGAGAAATTGAGTTTTAGTTCTGTGTATTTGCTAGTGGTAGAGTATAAAAAACTTGCAGCTATTTTTTTTTTTTTTTTTTGTGGGTACCAGGGGGTCGATCTCAGGACCTCGAGCGCCAGCAGGCGCCCGTGCCGCTGAGCGATATCACCGGCCCCTTTTTCGTGTGTGGGTTCCGGGAGTTGAACTCGGGCCTTCGCGCTTGCCGGGCAGGCGCTTAAGCCGCTGAGCCATCTCACCGGCCCTGCAGCTATTTTTAATACAACCAAACTATTAGAATGGGGAAAGCATGGGTGGGGACAGGTAGATAGATGGCTTAAGGAAGAAGTTAAAGGATGGAGAAGTGAACAGTGTAGAGATTCAGTGTCTATAGGCAGTGTGGGATCACATTAGGAAAAGGTTTTGAGCAACTGTTATGGTTTGGATCAAAAATGACCCCCCACACCATCCCAACAGACTCATGTGTTCAGAGGTGGAGCTTTTGGAAGGTGATTGGATCACGAGAGAACTAACCTCATCAATGGATTAGCCTATTGATGAGTTCATAGCTGAATGAGCAGTTGGGAGGCAGGGGCCAGTTGGAGGAAGTAGGTCACTGGGGGCACACTTTTGAAGGAAAGATCTTGTCCCTAGCCCCTTCCTCTCAGGCTCTCTTCCTGCTGCCACTAGGTGAGGAGCCTTCCTCTGCCGTGCCCGTCCACCACAATGTTTCTGCCTTGAAGCCAGCCAAACCCCTGAAACCGTGAGCCCAAACAAACCTTTTCCCCTTTAAATTGTGTATGTCAGGTATTTTGTCCTAGTAACAGAAAGGTGACTATTACAGCAACTGAAAGGGAAAACAGTGACTAGGAAGAAATGAGAAGCTAGTGTCAACCAAAGAATGGGAAGGAAGGAGAGAGATTGTCATAGGAAGTGAGGGTCATGTATGCAGGCATTGGTTAAAAGAGGAGATTTGCCATACACAAAGGGGACTATTTCTTTAGCTACATGTTTGAGAAGAGATTGATTATTGGCTGTTGGACCTGTAATGTTCAAAATGCTTTACTGAGTCACAACCACATACAAAGCACTGAAACCGTAAGGGGAAGGAGAGTTTGTCTCTTGGTTGCTGTGTGTCATCTTCCCTGTGTGGGCCTTCATGCACACACCTGTTTAGAAAAACATGACAAAGATGGCTGAACAGGATGCTTTGTCCCTAAGGTCTCTTCCAGCTATAGAATTCTTTGATTCTGAGCCAAGATCTCGGAGGCTCCACAGAGGCTGTAGAAATATGTTCTTTCTAGGCTGGATCCCTGTAGGGTTGGACAGTTGTTTTAATTTCCTGCCTCTCAATCTTGTTTCTACCAGATAGGATGATTTTTGTTGCAACTTGATGGAAAACCTAACGGAAGCCAATTTAAGCATAAAAGAAATTCACTGGCTTACAATACAGTACTAGAATATTCTAATGTCAGGATGTCAGGAATGGCTTGGTCCAGGACCTCAAATACTGTTTCAGTTTTCCTCTTTTTCTCCTGATTCTACTTCCCTTGGGATGTCTCCATTTTCAGACCTGCTCTTCCCTATGGCAGTAAGATGACTGCCGTGGCTTCAAACATCACCTTTTCACCTAGACATGGACAGAGAAGATGTTCACCCAAATATGTGCTGCCACGCGCATCCTGGAAGTCAAGATGATCACACTGGTTTGGGTCCTATGCCCATCTTTGAACCAAAATTATGGCTGGAGGGATGAAATTGTGCCAATTGGTCAGGACTGGGCCATTTGTTCCTTCTGGAGCTGAGCTGTAGCCTGCCTCAACCCTGAGACCTGAGCCCTGGAGTCTGGAGTGGCAAAACTAGAAGACAGGAGAATGGATTCTGAGCATCCAAGAACTAATTCTGGGCTGTGCAGGCCCTCTGAAACCATGGGAGAGGCAGGAGGTTCCGATTTAAAAAAAAGACAAGGACAGCGGGGCAAGAACAAATTTCAGTTCAGAGACAGTTTAGTACTGAATGACGTGGCCGGGGTAGCTGCTCCCTGTCCACTCAGGATGCCCTTTGTTCTGGGCGTGAATTGGGGATTTTGGATCACTCTAGTACATAGTTACTTCCAGGAGATTACAGGGGGAAACGCTTCGCTTCCTGTTTAGGATTACACTCTTAACCCTCCCTCCCACGCAGGCCATGTGTTCGTCCTAAACCTCAGCATCCAGCCAGAAAAGCCCTTTGTGTTTTCTTGGCAAAACTAGGGCCCAGTAATTAAAGTCCATATGCAAAGCTGCTACCTCCAGTGCACACCAAGGTCTTTTAATTAGTATGTAATTGGTCAAAGAGGTACTATCAAGCAGCTCTCTGTCTGGCCGGCTGGAAATGCGGTGTTTGAAAAGTCCCAGACCAGAGAGGGATAATAAATGCTTTAAGTCCCATCTGTTGGAATGATTTGTTTAAGGTATAAATTCCTGTTCTGTTACTATTTTTACAAATTCTGCGTGTAGCCTTTCTTCAAATACTGTAACAACTACCAGAGTATTCCTTGGAGGTAGGAACTTGAGGAAGTGAACTAGGAGAGCACTTAGCAAATCCATGTGTTTCCCTTCAAAGAAATTCCTATAACACAGTGGGGGTGGGGAGGGAAGAGGTGAGTGGGGCATTTGGTGTGAGCCTCATGTCAGGCCTCTGGAGTTGTGTCCCTCTGTGAGAACAACCCCCAGGGCAGTCATCCCCTCAGCAATCCATGGTCTTTGTGGTGATCTTCGTGGGCAGCCCTGTCATCCGTCCCCCACCTGTGACATGTGTGAGAGTTGTCTTGACGTGAGGAAGGACTTTGCATCAGCTTGGGAGACAAAGGCCAGCAGCTCTGGATAAGCAAAAGCAATAGAAAGTAGTGCGTTCACTGCCCTTGAGGAGCCGTGGTGGACTAGAGCCCTGTGTCCTGCCTGGCATCTCCAGGTGACTTGCTTTTGGTTGACCAACATATCATGGAGGGAGGATGGTAGGAGAAACCCATGGCGGAGCCCCTTCCAGGTTCATTCAACTGTTTGGGCAAAGCTGAAGTCAAAATTTAAGGCTTAAAAAAAATTCAAGCTCAGAAATAGAGTAGAATGATTTGTTTCCCAGGCTGCGGGATGGGGATGAGATTGGGAAGATGTTGGCCAAAGGATACCCACGCTTAGTTACAAGATGAATACATTCTGAGGCTCTAATATACACTGTGGTGGGACTGTAATTAATACCGTATTGTATGACATTTGCAAAAAGGGTAGACCTTTAGCATTCTCGCCCCCAAATCAGACAGTAGCTCTGTGAGGGGATGGTTGTGTTCAACTAGCTTGATTGTAGTTATTTCACAAAACATGAAATCATCTCATTATGCTTTCTGAATATTGTACAATTGTTGCTGGGGATATAGCTCAGCGGCACAGTGCCTGCCTGGAAAGTGTGAGGTCCTGAGTTCAATTTCCGGTACCAAAAAAAAAAAAAAAAAAAAAATATATATATATATATATATAATTTTTTTCAATTATACCTCAATAAAACTAAAAAACAAAAAAAAAGCAACTTATGGTTTAGAAAAGTGGCTGTGTAACATAGCTATCTGGGAGAATGAGTTCGGATCCATCTTTGTTCCCTCTCAGTCTGTTCCAGGTGTGGGAGTGAGGAGAAATATTGCCACCACCCTGAGGAGGGATGGAAATGGGTGCCTATGTGGAAGGTCTGGCAGGAGGGAATTCAGGCTTCAGGCTGCTCGGAGGACATAGCCTTGGATGGACCTTCCTCACTATCTCTTCTTGTGACCAGACCCTAAGTGTTGGAGCACTGTTCCCTCTTGGGACCTTCTCTGTCTCCTGTAGTGTCCTCACCCTCTGCCCTGGAGGGCTAAGACTTGGGGCCTCCTCTTGCCCCATCTGCTGTCCCTCTCAGAAGGCTGAGAAGTCATTGGATAGAGGCCTGGGCCCACTCAGAGAAGGCCTGACTGATTGTCCTTTTTTCACTACCAACTACTTATTCCTTTGTCTGCTCTCTCCTTTCTTCCCTTCCCCCTTCCTCCTCCTCCTCTCCTTCCTTCCTTCCTTCTGATCCCACCCATCCCCTTGAGGGTGCCCATGCTCTCTCCTCAGCTGGAGAGGGTCTGAGGAGTTGGCCCAGGTTAACTCCATTCTAGGATGGGGCATGTTATTTTTGGCATAAGGCATTTCTTTCTTGTTCTTCTCTCTGGTGTGCTTTGGTGGTGGTTGGCTTTGACTTGGGCCTTTTGGGTACTCCTGCTTCCCTGGCCCTATCAAGGGAGCTCAGGCTGAGCAATGATGCTCGAGTTCTACTCAGAGCCTGAGGCCAACCCCACCCAGCCCATAATAAAGTATGGCTTTGCTTTGCTTTGTTCT
Organism: Erethizon dorsatum; assembly: GCA_028451465.1. NCBI lineage: Eukaryota > Metazoa > Chordata > Mammalia > Rodentia > Erethizontidae > Erethizon > Erethizon dorsatum. The sequence goes on from CM051838.1 coordinate 69,052,027, forward strand.
CTGGGGGTCTTCTTTCCCTGGGAGGCCTCATGGGGTGGGGTGGCTGATTTGTGGCTGGACTTGGGTTTTTCTGTACCCTGGCTTATCCATTCTTAGTGCCCTAGGAGCCGCACTCCTTTGGAGTCCACCTTCAGGCCCCCAGTTGTGCCTTCGGACAGTGGACAGACTTCGTTAGGGGAGGGGTCTGGTGGGAGAGAGCGGAAGAAGTCTTGCCAGCGTCCTGGTGTAAACAGGGAAGAGAGTGCTGGAGGTGAAATCGTCTGTGTAAAATCGCCTGGAAACAGGGAAGAGGAGAAGAGGGAGAGCTGTGGGAACTGAGAAGAAAGGGAAGTCAGAGAGGCTGGCTTCTAGACAGAAAAGAAGTGACGGCTTCAAATACCATGTTTCACATAAATTAAAGGGGAGGTAGTCTAGAATCTGGAGTAAATGTTATTTATCTGACACTTAAATCCTCACTTCTAGAATGCTCTCTTTGCAAAATAACAGTTATTTCAGGCTTTGGTTGTAATGTCATATGAATAGATCTTGGTTTAGAAGAATAATTGATTAGCCCCATATGAGATTTATAGTACCTTTCCTTGTCGTAACATCTGAAACAAAGATTGGTTGTAAAAAACATCTTTGTAGCACTCCTGATAAAATGAAGAGCCTTGCTGGATGGTCTGCTGCATGCAGTTTGGTTTAGAACCTAGGTCCAGGAGAGGAAGCAGAGTGGCTTTCCCTGGGGCTCGTCTGCACCTGCCGGAGATCGGGTGCACCTCTTAGAGTTACAAGGCCGCTATTAGCCACCAACTGATGCCAAGATTATAGGTTAAACAATGAATCAGTTTAAATGGTGTGAAGTTTAAACTGACAGCAGGGCTGAGAGCAAGGTAGGGAGACGTGTGCTTGGCAAATAGTGGGAAGTCCTTCCGGCCTAGCGAGGAGAGTCTGTATGAGCCATGGTCCTGCACAATGAGATTTGTTGAAAACACCTTGAATCTGGTGTCAGGGAGACCTGAATTTTAAATCTTGACGGTGTAATACGGGCAAACTCCACTTTGCCATCTTGAAAATGGGAATGATAATACCTGGATTTAGAAAACAAAATTCAGTGAATTTGAATTCGCACAGCTCTAGCTGACAAATGCAGAAGTGTTACACCGCGCTGCATGATCGGGACTAATGGTGGCAGCAGCAACAGGAGAAGGACAACTTTGTATAGAAGCACCCGGAGTGCTGTGCAGGGTGGCTGGGCTCAGGGTGTTGAGTGAGCTGCCTAGGAGCCACGCAGACCTGGGTTCTCATTCCGGCCCTCCCATGTGTGACTTTGGGCAATCTCCCTGAGTCACAGTGTCCTCGCTGGGACAACAGGGGACGATGCACCTCCCTGTCATGAGTCAGTGACACTAAAGCTCAGCGCTGAGCTCTCAGACAGCAAAAACTCTAGTGTCCATCATGTCAAACAACATTTTTTTCTCTTGCATCACTGCTACTTACTCTAAACTGGAATTGTTTTCCCTCCACCTACCATTTCTTTCTTCCTGATGTTTCCTACATGCATAGTTCACACTTTGTCCAATTTCTGTCACCAGTGCTAGCCTTCTCTATTGTTAATATTTCTTCAGATCAACTTTTAAGTACTTAAATGAATTTAAAGAAACTTCACATTACAGTTGTGAGTGAAAATTGGTCTAGATCTTAAAATGGAATGCTTATGAGTCACCTATAATCCCTGTATGTGCTATCGGACATACCCATGGCACTTAGGGAGATACTGGTTTAGTCTTTTGCTACTCAGAGTGTCCCTGGGCCAGCAGCATCGACCCTCTGAGAGTGTGGTAGAGGCAGAGTCTCGGGCCTCACCCATAGTTCCTGAATCGGAATCTGCATTTTTAAGAGATCTCTAATGACTGATACACATTTTTGGAGGCAGTTTTTTTTTTTTTTTTTAATTGAGGTGATGTTCACATATGTATATATGAGCTATGATCAAAATATATGGTGAGTATATGATTACAGTAAGATATATTTCCATTAGTATCTCTCAAAAAAAACTCCCCTTTGCTTCCAACACACTTATTCCACCATTCTTGCTACTTTCTGAAGCAGTTCTGGAAGTTTGTGTCTTTACGAGGTGTGATCGTAAAGATGGTGGATGCTGCTGCCGAGTGCCATCCAACGGAAAGACAGGCTTGGAAAAACATTACAGTGAATCGTCATCCATCTTATTCACCGGATTTGGCATCGTGAGACTTCTGGCTCTTCACCACAGTGAAAATGACCATGAAAGGTAAACGTTTTGAACCGATTCAGGACATCAAGGCAGCCATGACAGCACAACTAAAGACGCTCATGAAAGAGGACTTCCAGACCCGACTCAGAGAGTGGCAAGAATGATGGAATAAGCATGTTCAAAGCGAAGCAGAGCATTTTGGGGGGACCAAGGGTGATGCGTGTTTCACTGTAATGAATTTCAAAAATTTAAACAGTATATATATATATTTTTTTTTTGTCCCCCCCCCTTTATGTGGGTACTGGGAACCAAACTCAGGACCTCGTGCTTGCCAGGCAGACGCTTATGGCACTGAGCTATATCACTGGCCCTAAACAGTGTATTTTTTGATCACACCCTTTATGTTTAAGATTTGAGAAGCACTGCTTAGGGTAATCATTAAAATACCTTTGAGCTCTGACAATAAATGCTAAAAGTTGATATTTCTCTCTTTTTGAAATCCAACTCCATGCTTCCAACCTAGTTACTGTACCTGCATCCTTAGCATGGCTTTTCCCTGATTGTTCTTCTCTGTTGTCCTTATAACCCCAGTGACATCTTTAACACCTCCCTCTCTTTCCCTGCCATCTGTTCTTGCCAGGATGCCACCTTTACCGCCAGCCTCTTCTCCATTCCCGTAACCCCTGCTGTACTTGCGGTCTCTCATCTCTGTGTCTGGCCTCTCCTTTCATTCTGTTTCCTCCAACTTATCTATGCTAGCTCAGTGTCCTTTAGGCGTGGTTTGGTCATCTCACACCGCTGTGCAGTTAACTGGAAGTGGGTCTGGAAGTGATTCTGTGTTACCTGCCACACAATAGCCAGGCTCCTTAGTCTACCACCTCAGGCTCTCTGCTGAGGGGTCTTGGGCCCTCACGTACATACATACACTCTGAACTATAGACAAATCAGATAAGCCATTGCTTTATTTTATTTTATTGTATTTTTGTGGTGATGGGGATTGAACCCAGGGCCTCATACATGCTAGACAAATGCTCTAACACTGAGCTATGCCCCCAAGCTCAAGCCATTGTTTCACTCAAAGCTTTCCTGTCTCTGCTTTCCTACTTCTGAAATGCATTTTTCTTGAGCCTCACCATTTCCTATCTCTGTCTCTTAAAACTCTACCCGGCCCAAGGCCCCTGCTCATATTTCACCCCCTCCTGAAGCCTTCCATGGTTTCCCTGGTGCAAGCTGTCCTCACTAGTCATGGCGCTGTGATGACCTCTGCCTTTTGGTTCAGTTACAGTAGTAGACTAACTGTTCACATCTGTATAGGAGGCACCACTCTCAGTGCCACAGACTCCTTTCCTTCTTCCACCTCCTCCTCCTCTTTTTCTCCTTCCATCCATCCTTCCTTCCCTCCTTCCTTCCTTCCTTCCTTCCTTCCTTCCCTCCTTCGCTCCCTCCCTCTTTTCTTTTTCCTTGACAGGGTCTTGAACTCCTGGGCTCAAGTGATCATCTGGCCTCAGACTTGTAAGTAGCTGAGACTATGATCACGCACCACTGTTTCTGGCTCAAGTTAATTTTCTCTTGGCATTGCTGGGGATCCAACCCAGGGGCACTTTACTACTGAGCTACGTCCCCAGCCCTCTTTAATTTCTTTTAATTTTAATTGGAAACAGCCTCATTAAGTTGTCCAGGTTGGCTAGGAACTTGTGAGTCTCCTGCTCAGCCTCCAGAGTAGCTGGGATTATAGGTGTGTAACACTGCATTGGGCTTTTAATTTTATTTAACTCATTTCCTATGCTGAGCTCCTTATCTGCTTGTGAGTACAGATGCTACTCAGTTTACGATGGGCTTACATCCTGATAAACCTATCATAAGTTGAAACTAAGTTTGAAATGTCATTAATACCCTTGACTTACAAACATCATAGCTCAGCACAGTGCACTGTAGAGTTTCAGTTGCCTTCCCTTGGGATCACGTGGTCGACCAGGAGCTTCAGATTGATGTCACTGCTTGGCATCGTGAGAATATGCTACTGAATGTGGCTAGCCAGGGGAAAAGATCAAAATTAAAGTATGCTTTCTACTGAATGCCTGCCACTGCTGCACCACTGTAAAGTTGAAGTTCAAACTATCGGTCAGTGGAAAGGTACCTGTCTACCAGGCTGTTCCCCAGTTTCCTCACCTCCCTCCCAGGGCAGCATCTAGGATCCCGGTCAAGGTGTCTGTCTGGTGGCACCTGTCAGATGTCCTCTGCTGGCATGTGTAAAACCCCATCCAGTCCTTGGTCACCAGGACATGTGGATGGCTGTTACCTTCACTGTCACATCTCATTGCAGAAATGCCACTGCATCCCCGTTCCCAGTAGACCCGCGGGCCCTCTTCCTGCCTCACCCCACGCTGGAGTAAGGGGACTACACGGCTTGCCTCCAGGTGACCTTTGTGAGCTTTTGACCTTGGGTCACAGAGCTTCAGTTACACATGTGTTGTAGTCAGGGTTTAAGGGAAACAATTTTATACAGGACACATAATTTATAGGATTATCTTATAATATTCACCCAAAGAGTCAAATGCAAAAGAGTGTGGGAGATCTGTCCACGTGCTAGAGACCCAAAGAATCCAGCTGAGGGCCTGGATCCCATGGCACTGTCCTGCACGAGTCCAGCTGAAGACCAAGAGCCCATGGCAGTGTCTTCCTCAAGTCCAGCTGGAGGCCTAGAGCCCACGACAATGTCTCATGCAAGTCTGTATCAAGGATCTGCACTGGGAAGGCCCAAAGGCCAGTGGTGGAAGCTAGAAAGTCTGCACCAGCGGGATGAAGGATCTGTGCCAGCAGACTGAGGGATCTGCACTGGAGCCAGGAAGCGACGCTCAAAGTAAGGACCAGAGCTCCCCTGAAGAGAACCGCAGCCCTCCTCAGCGACAGTGAGGACCTGAGCTCCTCCGATGATGGGAACAGCCAAGTTCATATCAGGAAAACCAGCGTAACAAGCTTCTCCAGGAGATTCAACAGCACACCATCTTCCCCTCCAGTTCTTCTTTTCTGCTTTTGGCAACAATCCTCAGGTGGGTCTTCCACACCCAGGACCACACTGATTCAGTTCAGCTGGGTGTTACAAGTTGACCACTAGTTAATCCACCACTACGTGCTCTACAGCTTCTAGCCTCTCTGGAACTTTTGCTGTTTCCTCTTCCTTCACGTTCACGGGCCTAGTGGAGGGGATTTTGTGTAGGGGTTAGGAGGTCTTATTCTAGTATTATCATATATTTCCCTCCAAGGTGTTAATTATTTGGGTCCATTCCATTCCCAATAGGGTGTAAACTTTGATGCTCAACAGAAATCGTTCTCCATGTTTTGTTGTCCCTTCCCTGAGGCAGAAACCCAGACTAGCCTGGCCTAGTGCTGGAGAAAAACCCACCCTTATTATTTTATACTATTCTCCTGCTACCTGATTGATAAACTGCTTGAGGACAGGGAACTGTTTCATTCATCCTCATATTTCTCTAAGATAACCAACAGTGCCCTGCTCAGGAAAGGGACCAGATACTCATTTGTCAGGCAGAAGAATTAATGATGAGTTACTTTTTTTTGATTCTGTATTATTAGTGTCTTATTTATTGTTTTTCATCTTGTTGATATTAACAGATATCTCTCAGTATGTGATATTAAAATATGAATGGAAAAAAGTCAGCCTAGCTGTTGAGGACTAGATAAAATCAACTAATGAGAATGACAGCTCATTTATTCACTGAGCTTGTTTGTTGAGGACATTATGTGGGTCATGCATTGTTGAAGGAGGCATTGGGAGGCAGCTGTGGATGAAACATTTAGGGCCCCAGCCAGGTGGTGGGGAGACAGGTGATTGATACAGGTTTGAATAATTAGGATAACTTCAGAATAGACAAATACAGTGAAGGAAATCACACAAGTAAATGTAAAACCACACAGAAGATACACAGTGCTTCAGTGGAGTAAAACAGAGACCCAAGAGGGTCTCTGTGCTGAGATCTGAAAGTGAAGTAGGAATACCCAGACAGAGGAGGCCATGAGGGTGAGGACAGGCACAGCATTTCAGGTGGAGGGAACAGCATGTACAATGGCCCTGTGGCAGAAAGAAGCTTGCCTTTGTCTTCATGGAGCTCACACCCAATTGGCAGAGGGCGTGCTACTTATGCCACTGTGGCAAGCTAATGGATTATTTGATTTCTGCCTTTTCTTTATTTTTTTTTGTGGGTACCGGGGTTCGAACTCAGGACCTTGCGCGCCAGCAGGCACCTGTGCCGCTGAGTGATATCACCAGCCCTTTTTTGTATGTGGGTTCCTATAGATGCTTTTATGTTTCTAAATTTCATTTGTTCCTTATAAAAAGATGACAACATGTTCTTGATGCATGCTGTTTTATGAAATAATGTACTTCTGTTGAGAGCATCGCTTTTTAGTTAACGTCATAAGGGTGAGGCTGACTAGGCCCACGTGCGTGTACTCTGTTGGTTGCAATTGATTCTTCCATTCGTTTTGCTCATCACCCCTGATGTGGTCTCGTGAAAACTCAGAAAGTGCAAATGTCAAAGTGAGGCTCTGTGGAGGGGATGGGGTAAGATTTGAGCTGTGCTAATCACACAAAGCTAGCTGCCGTTAGCAGGTGAACATCAAAATTTCAGTGGCTTAAACACGTGTTGAATTCTTACTGGCTATTCCTAATGAGCAGGCGGTTCTTCTCTAAAAAGTCATTTGTCTGAATCGTAGGTTCCTTCCATCTTGCGGCCCCATCATCTTCAACAGGTGGTTCCCGAGGCTGTGCAGAAAGAAGAGCCCGGTGCTTTATGCATGAGAGGTATTTGTGGGCCAGGCCTGGAGGCGACATTCAGCGCTTCTGCCCATGTTCCCCTGGCCAGAGTCAGTCACAAGGCCACAGCTTACTGCAAGGAAGGTGGGGAACATACTCTAGCCATGGGTCCAAGAAGTAGAAACAGCTTTAATGAATGATGTACCAGTGTCTGCCAAGCTCTGCAATTGGATTGGTTCTGGCACCTTTTATACTTGGGTTCATTTTTTTTTTTTTTTTTTTTTTTTTTTGGGATGGGGAGTTCATTTTATTCTGTGGCTTATGTCTATTCCTTTGGCAGTGGGGAGCCTGGGCATGGTGGTGCACACCTCTCATCCCAGCACTCAGGCGATGCAGGAGGATTGCTGAGTTCAAAGCCAGCCTGAGCTACATAGTGAGACCCTGCCTCAAAAACAAGCAAACAAACAAAAAGCCAGGCACAATGATGCACGCCTTTAATCCCAGCACTGGGGAGGCTGAGGCAGGGCAACTATGAGTTTGAGGCTGGCTTGGCCTACATGGTGAGACCCTGTCCCCCCCCCCAAAAAAAAAAAAACTTCAGAAAAACTAAAATTGGTAAGATTGTTTATATATGGCTTAAATGAATGATACCCCTAAAAGTTATCATTTTTCCTTTCATGTTTTTCCTTTTAGCTTCCTTACATCTCTTTTTTCTCATTCTTTCTTTCTGATTTTGAGAGTTAGGAATTTCTATTAATTTTTATTCTTATTTGACAGGTTTGGGTATAGCCAACACACCTTTCATACATTTGTCAGTTTGGAAAAACTCAGTGGGCAATTTATAATTTAGAAACCATCTATCTCTGTGAGATGAGGAGAATGCAGTTAGCACTGGAGAGCATAAGACCATCTGGTTTTAGGGGCCACCTTATCCTGAACACAGGAAAGGATGGAATCCAAGCTCTTCCTGACCCAAGCCCTCAGAGTCTGTCTTCATCCTTATTAACAAATGGGAAGGAGAGCCATAACGGGGCCTGCTTTTGAGAGCTATTTTCTCCCTGATTGTGCAGTGTTGAGAAATCTGAAAAGCATTAGGGACTCTGAGCGTGATCTCCCTAAATGCCCTGTTGCCCACGGGGAGCTAGCCAGGGGGTTGGCTTCAGATGGCTGGACAGGTGGCTTGGTAATTAAAACCTTTCCCTTCAAAATGCAGCCTCGTTTTGCCAGGAAGCTGAGGTGAAGAAAATGTTCTGGTTGTGTGCCTATACCAGCTGCTTTGAAAGCTTCCTCACAGCTGTCCCCAAACCGCAGCAGACAGCCACATCTCTCCTTTCAAAATCTTGGGGGCTTAGTGTTATTTTAGATGGGATAAGCAGATGTGGAAATAGGGGAGAGCTCTTCCTGATCTCAAATATTGAGTCTTTTTGAAGAATCAAGCAGTATAAAAGACGGCCTTGGAATGCATTTATTTCCTGTTAACATCAGCTCTATGAAATAGGGGTAGTACTGGGCCTCATTTTATAAACAAGACCCTGAAAGCATAGAGGATTTAAGTAACTTGAGCGAGATCATGGGGCTGAATGTTAGAATCAGGGTTCAAATCCAAGTAGCTTGACCCCAAGTCCAGGCTCTAGTGGCCTTTTCTCTTAAGCACATTCAAAATTTGACTTGTGATTTTTCTCCGAAGACAGGCTCCACCCTGCGTTTCCCTCCATCTCAGCTCACAGTCAAGTGCTCAGGCCAAAAGCCTTGGAGTCATCCTTGACATCTCTCTTTCTCTCATGCAACAAGTGTAAAATTTAGTAGGAAATCTAATTGTATTTTCAAAATATAGCCAGAATTTGGCCACACCTCATCATTTCTGATGCTACTACCTTCACCGAAGCCATTATCTCATGCTCGAATTTGTGTAATTGTCCCTTTGTTCCAGCCATTCTCTTCTCATCACCGCAGCCAGAGCGATCCAGGACTGGCAGGCACTTCTGTTCTGCAACATCCTTCTGGGACTGAGGCTCCTTGTTGTTTACCTTCCCTTAGGTTTCTGTGCTCATCTGTATGGCCAGAGCCAGGCACAACTCTGCGTCTGCATTCCAGCCCATGGAAAAAGGACTAAGAGAGGAAAACCCGAGAGCTGATTTCCTTTTGAGCAAGTGATTCAAAATTGCACACATTATTTACATTCACCATTTCCATAAAAGTACCTGGTCACGTGGTCAAACTAGC